>CM060442.1:142582329-147382329 GCA_030545235.1 Helianthus tuberosus
GAATAAAAAGGAACCGAGTGTCACTCACTCAAAGGTCATACGGAAAACACATACATCAGCTCGTAAGGAGAGCTCCGTTCATTCTTCAGATGAAAAGAGCGAACCTCAGGAGTTAGTACTCTATGATAAGCCCCGTTCAACTGAAGGCGGGTGCACCTACAAATATTTCGTCTCATGCAAACCCAGAGATTTCAATGGTGAAAAAGGAGCAATTGATGCTATGGAATGGCTTGAGGAAATGGAAACGGTAGTGGACATCAGTGATTGTGCTGATAAGGACGTAGTAAAATTTGTTTCACAATCTTTCAAGGGAGAGGCTCTTGTATGGTGGAGGGCCATGATGCAGTCCACGGGGAAAATTCCCCTATACCATATGGGATGGTCCAAGTTTGTGGACCTTATCAAAGAGAACTACTGTCCACAACACGAAGTGGAAAAGGTGGAGACAGATTTTCTGACTCTCACAATGAAAAACCTAAATTGTCAGCAATATGTTACCGACTTCAACTCCCTATCTAGACTGGTACCCTATTTAATTACCCCGGAACCAAAACGAATTGCGCGTTTCATCGGTGGTTTGGAACCATAAATAAAAGGGAATGTTAAGGCTTCAAGGCCAATCAACTACAGATCAGCTGTAGATATATCCTTGTCTCTCACTCTACATATAGTGAGACAAAAGTCGATCAAGAATGAAACTAATGATAAAAGACAAAGGGAGGAGGATAACTCTCAGAATCCTAAGAAGAGCAAATCCGAGTTCAACAATAACCAACAGGATTCCAACAAAAAGCCTACATGCAAAACCTGCAAAAGAAGACATTGGGGACAGTGTCGATTAAACCAAAAGATAAAGCAATGTGGCATCTGTAAAAGAGCTGGCCACCAGTCCCACGAATGTAGGGACATAAAAGATGCAAACTGTTTCAGCTGTGACGAAAAGGGGCATATCAGTACTAATTGCCCTAAGGCTGCCAAGAGAGGAGCAGCTAAGTCTGGGAAGGATAAGAAAGGAAACGCTTGGACTACCGGTTGAATGCCAGAGACAGTGCACATCGATAATAGCATTAGGTACGTCCCTTACCATTTAGCATTGATAGTGTTTGCTAAGTATTTTATATTAATGCAAGGGATAATAAACCTTTAGCAAACCATAAGCTTAGCAAACTCTTGATTTCATTCATAAGAACTCCAGATATTACATGTAAGGTATAACTTACCAATGAAATCCATAATGACCATCTCTCCCATCCTCGAAGATAATCCTTTCATAAGAATCTGGAGTACTTTTCCCCAAAAAGAGTACGACAATATATATTATTATTTTATTTTATTTTCTCATTGTTTTCTATCGCCTGCGAATGCCAAACTATGTTTGATAAAAGTGCCATATGAGGATTGGCGTATCTTAGTGTGTCCCATAGATTGCTTCCATGCCTGATCAGTATGGAGGTTTAATACATGGAACCCCTGAGACATCCCAATGGTCATATCATACTAAAGTCGACTAGTAGTATTCAAAGAAGATATCCAATATAAAATGTCCCTATAAGTATCTCTACTTAGGGCACCCTTACAATTGTAAAGTGAATGTGTCATTTATCTGACACCGACATCGATAGATGAACCAAAGCCTGAGAACACGGACAACTATGACATCTCTATGTGTGTCATGATTATTTTCTTCATAGGAATTACCATGTTTACCTCCTGAGAGGCAAGAGGATGTTAGGACAAACATCCCGCTTAGGGCTACAGTTACTGTAAAAGCCGTATATCTGTTAGTACCAACGGAATAGGAATAACTAAGAGCCAAATCGATAAGTTTTTAGAGAAGGTTTCTTAAAGCCAAAATTCAAAGTTCTAAGAACACCGATTTTTAGTAAATAAGAAAGACGGTTCATTTTGCTTGTGCATTGATTACCGCAACCCTAATTAGGCAACAATTAAGAATCGCCATCGGCTGCCCAGGATCGTCGATCTGTTCGACTAACGGCAAGGATTAGCTATTCCCTAAACATTAGCTAAGCAGTGGTTGGAATAACCATCTCACCTTAAAAATAAAGCTTTTCTATAATAATGGATATGTAAGTATTAAGGCTACTCCTTTGGAGACCTTGTATAGATGGAATGTTAAATGTCTAGTGTGAGATAGAGAATTGGTAAGTCCAATTATCAAGATCTGAAAGTTGCCTGGGGAACAACAAATAAGATTATACAAATCCATAATCGATTGTAGGTTGCCAGTATATGGCAAGAAATCGAGGAGTTATGAAAATAGCAAACTTCCTAAGTTCTTGTTAAGGAATATGGTTTAACATAAGATATCACCCAGGAAGGGTGTACCAAATTTGTGAAATTATCAGGCTAGTTAAGCTCTGAATATATGGAAATCATTCGAAGGAAATTGAATGTATCAAGATCAAGTAGCTTGTAAGCTAAAACCTACTTAAGGAGTTTGACGGAGCTCGCAATACATTGCAGAATAGTGACTGGAGGATGTGTTCCGCCAATAAGTCAAGAAGCACTATCACATAATGATATGCAGAATTATGATGTGATGAGCATCCTGTATCGATTGAGGATCGACAGGTCAAGAAGCTCCAAAAGGATACATACGCCTAATATAAGGACCACTTTGGGAGCTTGGAAAGACTCCAGATATGCTATAAAAGTTAAGTCCCTTATGCGACAAAGAGTACTTCCAGCATTTTAACAAATCTCGAGGTCGAGATTTCTTTTAAGGGGGTGAGGATGTAACACCCCGAAAATTTACGTCCTATAATGTATTGACACGTGTCATAAGTTTTGAACGCGTGCAAGAATGTTCTTGAAGGACTAAAGTTGACAAACATAGAAACTATGTGAATTTGAGGGTTCAAAGTGTCAACAATGAATAAATATACTTTACAATAACCCTACATGATGTTTATAACCTTAAATGAATGGATCATGGATCATACGAAGCGAATTGTGAAAGAAAGTGAGAGATTACAAACTACAGGGGTTAAATGTGTCAACATGTTAAAGATATACCTCTGAGTGACCTTTTAGCAAACCCGAAGCCTTGTAACGATTAATTATGCTCACTAGAATGCACCATAAAAATTTCACCAAGTTTCGTTGCCGTATGAGAAAGTTGTGATAAAATTCGTGTGTGAGGGTTAGAATCGTCAACAATGAAAATTAGGGCTTTTCGGGTGATCACAAAGTTACCCGAGGACTTCACAAAGATGGTATAAGTCTTGAAGCCCTTATAAATCAATTTAGAGGGTTTATAATGCAAGAAACAAGGTGAAAACGACCTTTCGGGGGACCAAGGGCCAAAATGCAATTAAAGAAAAATGGGAAACCTGAACATAAGGCTCAGGCGGCCCGCGTGAGATTTAACAAAATGTGAGGCGGCCCGCGTCAGACTGCCAGAACCAGAAAACGTGGACAGGTGCCTGTTTCAGTCCCTTAACCGACTTAGATCGACTTTGGGCAATACAATGGGCTTCCTATCATGGTTTTGAGACTATAGGGGACACATGTAATGATCCTTGAACCTTGGTAGACCCATTTGGCATCCATCTAGAATGATTAAAGTTCATATATAAGTCACAAAGTTGCAACATGCAACCACACTTCATTTCTGGACATTTTGAGGAGCTCAAGACCTGATACAAGACTTCTTAATCATCCATTAGACTTATGTAAGTATGCTTGACCCTTCTAAATTGAGTCTTGGTTAGTTTATAGCCTAGAAATCAAACCGTCGTAACTACGGTTTGACTTAGCGATAAAACACAAACGGTCCAGAGTTTTGTCGAAGAGAAAGTTGTTATAAGTTGGTATTTATATGGGTAATAAACCCCTAAAAGGGCACTCACTGATTCCAATCCTAACTAGGTTGTTTGTCGAGTCAAACGTTATCCGAAAAAGTCAACAGAAATGGTATTTTCGATTTATCGCATGATTAACGTTGTAAAAGGCGTATTACCTATTTTATCATTCATATAACCTGATAATAAGCATAAAAACTTGTCTACGCTTGTTTGATTCGACAACTTTCTGTTTTGAACCGATTCGGAGCCGAAAGTCACATAGTTTGACTTTCTGCTTTGACCTCGGTTCTGACCCGATTTATATAGGTTTAGATATGCCTTAAAGTTCCATTAGGACCTAGTTACATGTTGGTATAACCCTCTGCGTTTATACCACGTGAAACCTCGATTGTCCGACGGTTTCCGTTAATTGCCTAAATAATGACCATATTACCCTTATAGCAATAAAACGAGATTTTTAGAAATATGAAAGTAAAATAATCTTAGTTACTGATTATTGAACATGTCTGTGAATTTTCACGTCAATCGGAAGTCTAGATTAGGAGTTATGCTTAATGACGTAATTATAACGTTTATTAGTAATTAAACGGCGTCATTAGCGTAAAACCTATCTAAACCCAATTTTTAACACCAAACCTTTTACCCACTGATGTTAAATAATATTTTTGGGATTTTTGAAGATTTTTAATTATTTTTAAACTAATCATATGCTAGGATTATCACCTTAATTCGGTAAATACCGAATATGCCCTTTTCGGCCATAAAATGAGTTTTACAAATCCTTTTGATGCAAATCCAATTGCTACTGATTTTAAATATTAAATGGAGTGTTTTGAACCTGTTTAACTGATCAGAAAACTCAGAATACTATTTTAAACCGTACGTCGCTTAAAACGGCTTTATACGCGTATTATACGCATAGTTTGGATTTAAAACTATTTTGACATATAAGACTTATAACCAAATGTTATAACCTGTTAAAATAAACTATTTTACTGATGTATTCAGACCCGGTTCACAGAAACTTAATTAACTCCTTTTATAATCTTTAAAATGACCAAAATACCCCTACGGGGCTTTTTATGAGATTAAACTCGTTTTGGGCATAACGGAAGGTATCCCACTGATATCACAACATATTTAAGGCATGTTAACTTAGGAAACCTGTTTAGGACTCTTATGGTTACCCGTTACGCTTCATACGCGTTCGGTTCGGTTTATGTAACTTGTTTACATAAATTAGCCGAAACGGGTCAAACCTTATCGTTATTATCTCAAAATCCAGAATGTGTATAAAATACCCATATTATACAAGTCTCCGAACTTGTCGGGTCTAAAACACATTCTATTCCGGTCTTCGCTTAATCATGTGTTTGAACCGTATATTTCCTTAAGACTAACCGGTCTAAGCTTAGGCTTAATTAAAGACACGTTAGTATTCTAATTGGTTATTTACACCATCATTTCCAGACTAGAGCCTTCCGGTAAATTGTACCTACGCTTACTTAAGTGAATACGGCTGAGTTATTAAAATTCTTGCTATTTAAGACAGGAGCTAGCTCAGGTAAATACTCTTAACTTATTTTCCCTATTACGGGCTTGGGATACGGTAATATAAATACCGCATGGTCAGGTATGGGATTCGAAGACCAATGAGTCGGGAAATCCAAATAACCTGTTTTTAATTCGTATTGCTTGACTGAAACATTGGGGGTTAATGCGACCGTGTCCTGGATATCCTTGACTCATTAAATTGCAATGGCCACGACTTAAGCACGGGGTGTAGGCATACACCTGACAGATGCTATATGCTAATTAATTAATTATACCCAATAAGGGATTCCCAATAGGGGAATAGTGGTGTGTCGGTTAATCTTGAACCGGCATAGAACCGGGCCCCGTATGTAGAGCAAGTTATGTAAAACTGATAACATGAGATATAGTTTGTCCCAAGTATAAAAGATTTATATTGACTTGAGCATTTTAATCAAAGTGTCTATATATTTTCGTGCCTTGTGCACCTAAACCAATTTTCTTAAACCCTTTTCAAATGAGTCAGTTGAGTGTATTTACCAGTGAAAACTGACGTATTTTCCAAAGTCTAAGTGACAGGTATAAGTACATAATAGGCTGGAAGCTGCTCAGGACTTGTTAGATGAGGAATTTGCAACTCCTCCACATAAGCCATTAGTCTGATAATTTCTTTTGTTGTTTTAAGATCCGCCTGTGGATCCTTACTTCCGTTGTAATACTTTGATGTTACACTATTTCGGATTGTAATAATTATCTTTTGCTTCCGCTGTGCATTTATATATTGTGTTGTTTGACTATGATGTTGCCAACCACGTCACGATACTCCCCTACCGGGCCCACCGGTAACACGTGGAAATTTGGGGTGTGACAGGTTGGTATCAGAGCCAACATTGAGTGAATTAAACACTATCTTTTTGTGTTTAATCTCAATGACACATTAGCACATTCCTTGACCTTCTGAGTCTAGACTTAACATAGGAATATTCTCAATCCTCATCTGGAAATTCTGCTTCCAACTTTTCTTATATATTGGATACGTCGCCAAGCGAAGAAGCCGTAATAGGAATTCTCCACACCCGGAGCTTTAAATTGCTGACCTTCGTACAACGGCCAGGATGAAACGTGCAACCAAGGAAAAAGCATTCAGAAATAAAATGAGGAAGAAACTCCTTTTGCTAGAAATCGTTTCCTTAATAGTCCTTATAAGGACATAATTACCTTTCAGTTCTTTTGAGGACAACACTATTCCTTTCAAGTCCCGTCTAGGGCACATCTGTTTTTTTTTTTTATTTTGTAGTGGAATAATTAACTTTAAATTTTTCATTCAAACATTACTTTTATAAGATCTACCATTATTATAAAATGGCAAAATCTAAAAAGGACGAGACCTAGCCACGCATTATTTTGAGGCAGGGCAAGATGGTAGTTCCATAATTAGATTCAGATCCATATTTAACACCTCAATTTAGGATTGTTCTGCGTTAAATATTAAGAAGAATCTTAAGAGTGAAACCTAGCCTTCGGGTCATTTTAAGGCCGGGCCATGATGGTAAGACCTGTTTAAAAGATTCGAATCCCTGTTAACATCTGTAAATATGTTAACACTCCTGACAGACGTGATTCATTAAAATCACACACGTCATTCTTATTAATGGATTCTTCAAAAGATTCCTAACCCAATGTAATGATCTCTGAATCATGGGTTTAGATCATCACTTGAGATGATCACATTTTGACAATACTTGGTAATATAGCGCCTACAGGCCCTGCTCATTTCCATATGAGCCAAAAGACAGTGGTAGCGATGATTCCCTGTCAGATAAAGGTAATGAACTAGGATCAAACCTTCATGCTTTGATTCTCTGAAATCATAGCTTATAATTTATAAATGTCCTTGTGACTAGGCCTGTTGTGCCAGCAATACCTTCATGCTTTGATTCTCTGAAATCATAGCTTATAATTTATAAATGTCCTTGTGACTAGGCCTGTTGTGCCAGCAATACCTTCATGCTTTGATTCTCTGAAATCATGGTATATAAATTGAACTTGTCTACGCGACTAGGCCATTTGTGCTATTATTAATTTATAAATTAGGATTATGATAAAAATCCTGAATAAAAATAAATATCATTTCTTTCCTGCCAGTATAATTATTAAAAGAGAATCTTAAATGGTTTGACCTAGCTTGAATGTCATTGAAGACCTAGCTAAGATGGGAAAATCTGTTTAAAAAGAGATTCAGATCCCTGTTAACACCTGAAAATGTGTTAACACTCCCGACAACCGTGATGCTATAAAAATCACACTTGTCATCCTTATATTAGGAATTTTTCCAAATCCATTTTTAGCGTAAATGATCAATAGGAATCATGGCTGGTAAACGTCGAAAATGAGGTACGCATCAAAACATCCATTTGAGATGTAAATATACGAGTAAAGATGAATACATGAAAAAGATAGTTTATTTCATAACTTCTTGTCAAGACAATGAACTATGAAATTTTCCGACCCAAAGGAATCATCGATTATGTTTTAAAATTTCCCTAGTGACAAGGCCTCTGGGCCATCATAAGTTCTTTGGAACAAGCCCTTGTGCTATATATATAAAAGATGTCAGTATGACATTGGCAGTCGTGACTTATGTCCCCTGTCTAATAAAAATGAAGGATTATATTCCGCTTAAACGCCAAAGATGGTTTATCTAAAAACCTAGGCCAAGCATAATCAAATAAATTTAATACTATCTATTGGTCTATATGGTTGAGCGACACCATGGCTAATTAATCATCAAAATTCGACGATTCCCTATAATTAAGCAAATTATTACTACTTGGATTAGTAGCCTTCAAAGCTTCACCACGGCTGACTCCTCTGAAGCTCACCATTATCCGGTTAATTAGAATTATGTCCATTGACTAGCCTTTGTGGCAAAATAAATTACCTTCCAAAGAAATGACGGCTGTAGTCTTTGACTCTCTATCCAAAGGTGAAGAACTATGTTCGAACCTTAAGATCTCTAATCCGATAAAATTGCGGCTTATATATTAATGCCTTAAGTGCCATATTCTTATAAGTCCTTTGTGACAAGGCCTTCGTGCCTATGATTATTAATGTTCTTCGTGACAAGCCTTCCAAATATCTAAAGATTGTCGTTGTGACAAAGACAATTGTGACATTGAAATTCCCTGTCAAAAGGTAATGGACTTGGTCCAAACCTTAAACACAATTGATGGTCCTTTTAACCTAGGCTAAATATAATTGTCATATTTTCTAGTAGCAAACTATAAGGGAGTTATAAACCTAACAGCCATTATGATTTAATAATACCATGGTTTATAAATCATCCAGTACGATGATTCCATACTAGTTTGTATCTAAGCATATGTTATTTTTGGTGTTTAGTACCAAAGCTCCAGAATGGAGGTTTCCGACGAAGCACACAACAGTACTGCGGCTAAAAACAAGGATGCAAATATAAATATAAATGTTAGTGGCACTACTCTTCAGGCCTTGATTAGCGCAGCAATTAGTGAAGTTGTGGATAAGATCCTTGAGAATAAAAAGGAACCGAGTGTCACTCACTCAAAGGTCCATACGGAAACACATACATCAGCTCGTAAGGAGAGCTCCGTTCATTCTTCAGATGAAAAGAGCGAACCTCAGGAGTTAGTACTCTATGATAAGCCCCGTTCAACTGAAGGCGGGTGCACCTACAAATATTTCGTCTCATGCAAACCCAGAGATTTCAATGGTGAAAAAGGAGCAATTGATGCTATGGAATGGCTTGAGGAAATGGAAACGGTAGTGGACATCAGTGATTGTGCTGATAAGGACGTAGTAAAATTTGTTTCACAATCTTTCAAGGGAGAGGCTCTTGTATGGTGGAGGGCCATGATGCAGTCCACGGGGAAAATTCCCCTATACCATATGGGATGGTCCAAGTTTGTGGACCTTATCAAAGAGAACTACTGTCCACAACACGAAGTGGAAAAGGTGGAGACAGATTTTCTGACTCTCACAATGAAAAACCTAAATTGTCAGCAATATGTTACCGACTTCAACTCCCTATCTAGACTGGTACCCTATTTAATTACCCCGGAACCAAAACGAATTGCGCGTTTCATCGGTGGTTTGGCACCAGAAATAAAAGGGAATGTTAAGGCTTCAAGGCCAATCAACTACAGATCAGCTGTAGATATATCCTTGTCTCTCACTCTAGATATAGTGAGGCAAAAGTCGATCAAGAATGAAACTAATGATAAAAGACAAAGGGAGGAGGATAACTCTCAGAATCCTAAGAAGAGCAAATCCGAGTTCAACAATAACCAACAGGATTCCAACAAAAAGCCTACATGCAAAACCTGCAAAAGAAGACATTGGGGACAGTGTCGATTAAACCAAAAGATAAAGCAATGTGGCATCTGTAAAAGAGTTGGCCACCAGTCCCACGAATGTAGGGACATAAAAGATGCAAACTGTTTCAGCTGTGGCGAAAAGGGGCATATCAGTACTAATTGCCCTAAGGCTGCCAAGAGAGGAGCAACTAAGTCTGGGAAGGATAAGAAAGGAAACGCCTGGACTACCGGTTGAATGCCAGAGACAGTGCACATCGATAATAGCATTAGGTACGTCCCTTACCATTTAGCATTGATAGTGTTTGCTAAGTATTTTATATTAATGCAAGGGATAATAAACCTTTAGCAAACCATAAGCTTAGCAAACTCTTGATTTCATTCATAAGAACTCCAGATATTACATGTAAGGTATAACTTACCAATGAAATCCATAATGACCATCTCTCCCATCCTCGAAGATAATCCTTTCATAAGAATCTGGAGTACTTTTCCCCAAAAAGAGTACGACAATATATATTATTATTTTATTTTATTTTCTCATTGTTTTCTATCGCCTGCGAATGCCAAACTATGTTTGATAAAAGTGCCATATGAGGATTGGCGTATCTTAGTGTGTCCCATAGATTGCTTCCATGCCTGATCAGTATGGAGGTTTAATACATGGAACCCCTGAGACATCCCAATGGTCATATCATACTAAAGTCGACTAGTAGTATTCAAAGAAGATATCCAATATAAAATGTCCCTATAAGTATCTCTACTTAGGGCACCCTTACAATTGTAAAGTGAATGTGTCATTTATCTGACACCGACATCGATAGATGAACCAAAGCCTGAGAACACGGACAACTATGACATCTCTATGTGTGTCATGATTATTTTCTTCATAGGAATTACCATGTTTACCTCCTGAGAGGCAAGAGGATGTTAGGACAAACATCCCGCTTAGGGCTACAGTTACTGTAAAAGCCGTATATCTGTTAGTACCAACGGAATAGGAATAACTAAGAGCCAAATCGATAAGTTTTTAGAGAAGGTTTCTTAAAGCCAAAATTCAAAGTTCTAAGAACACCGATTTTTAGTAAATAAGAAAGACGGTTCATTTTGCTTGTGCATTGATTACCGCAACCCTAATTAGGCAACAATTAAGAATCGCCATCGGCTGCCCAGGATCGTCGATCTGTTCGACTAACGGCAAGGATTAGCTATTCCCTAAACATTAGCTAAGCAGTGGTTGGAATAACCATCTCACCTTAAAAATAAAGCTTTTCTATAATAATGGATATGTAAGTATTAAGGCTACTCCTTTGGAGACCTTGTATAGATGGAATGTTAAATGTCTAGTGTGAGATAGAGAATTGGTAAGTCCAATTATCAAGATCTGAAAGTTGCCTGGGGAACAACAAATAAGATTATACAAATCCATAATCGATTGTAGGTTGCCAGTATATGGCAAGAAATCGAGGAGTTATGAAAATAGCAAACTTCCTAAGTTCTTGTTAAGGAATATGGTTTAACATAAGATATCACCCAGGAAGGGTGTACCAAATTTGTGAAATTATCAGGCTAGTTAAGCTCTGAATATATGAAAATCATTCGAAGGAAATTGAATGTATCAAGATCAAGTAGCTTGTAAGCTAAAACCTACTTAAGGAGTTTGACGGAGCTCGCAATACATTGCAGAATAGTGACTGGAGGATGTGTTCCGCCAATAAGTCAAGAAGCACTATCACATAATGATATGCAGAATTATGATGTGATGAGCATCCTGTATCGATTGAGGATCGACAGGTCAAGAAGCTCCAAAAGGATACATACGCCTAATATAAGGACCACTTTGGGAGCTTGGAAAGACTCCAGATATGCTATAAAAGTTAAGTCCCTTATGCAACAAAGAGTACTTCCAGCATTTTAACAAATCTCGAGGTCGAGATTTCTTTTAAGGGGGTGAGGATGTAACACCCCGAAAATTTACGTCCTATAATGTATTGACACGTGTCATAAGTTTTGAACGCGTGCAAGAATGTTCTTGAAGGACTAAAGTTGACAAACATAGAAACTATGTGAATTTGAGGGTTCAAAGTGTCAACAATGAATAAATATACTTTACAATAACCCTACATGATGTTTATAACCTTAAATGAATGGATCATGGATCATACGAAGCGAATTGTGAAAGAAAGTGAGAGATTACAAACTACAGGGGTTAAATGTGTCAACATGTTAAAGATATACCTCTGAGTGAACTTTTAGCAAACCCGAAGCCTTGTAACGATTAATTATGCTCACTAGAATGCACCATAAAAATTTCACCAAGTTTCGTTGCCGTATGAGAAAGTTGTGATAAAATTCGTGTGTGAGGGTTAGAATCGTCAACAATGAAAATTAGGGCTTTTCGGGTGATCACAAAGTTACCCGAGGACTTCACAAAGATGGTATAAGTCTTGAAGCCCTTATAAATCAATTTAGAGGGTTTATAATGCAAGAAACAAGGTGAAAACGACCTTTCGGGGGACCAAGGGCCAAAATGCAATTAAAGAAAAATGGGAAACCTGAACATAAGGCTCAGGCGGCCCGCGTGAGATTTAACAAAATGTGAGGCGGCCCGCGTCAGACTGCCAGAACCAGAAAACGTGGACAGGTGCCTGTTTCAGTCCCTTAACCGACTTAGATCGACTTTGGGCAATACAATGGGCTTCCTATCATGGTTTTGAGACTATAGGGGACACATGTAATGATCCTTGAACCTTGGTAGACCCATTTGGCATCCATCTAGAATGATTAAAGTTCATATATAAGTCACAAAGTTGCAACATGCAACCACACTTCATTTCTGGACATTTTGAGGAGCTCAAGACCTGATACAAGACTTCTTAATCATCCATTAGACTTATGTAAGTATGCTTGACCCTTCTAAATTGAGTCTTGGTTAGTTTATAGCCTAGAAATCAAACCGTCGTAACTACGGTTTGACTTAGCGATAAAACACAAACGGTCCAGAGTTTTGTCGAAGAGAAAGTTGTTATAAGTTGGTATTTATATGGGTAATAAACCCCTAAAAGGGCACTCACTGATTCCAATCCTAACTAGGTTGTTTGTCGAGTCAAACGTTATCCGAAAAAGTCAACAGAAATGGTATTTTCGATTTATCGCATGATTAACGTTGTAAAAGGCGTATTACCTATTTTATCATTCATATAACCTGATAATAAGCATAAAAACTTGTCTACGCTTGTTTGATTCGACAACTTTCTGTTTTGAACCGATTCGGAGCCGAAAGTCACATAGTTTGACTTTCTGCTTTGACCTCGGTTCTGACCCGATTTATATAGGTTTAGATATGCCTTAAAGTTCCATTAGGACCTAGTTACATGTTGGTATAACCCTCTGCGTTTATACCACGTGAAACCTCGATTGTCCGACGGTTTCCGTTAATTGCCTAAATAATGACCATATTACCCTTATAGCAATAAAACGAGATTTTTAGAAATATGAAAGTACAATAATCTTAGTTACTGATTATTGAACATGTCTGTGAATTTTCACGTCAATCGGAAGTCTAGATTAGGAGTTATGCTTAATGACGTAATTATAACGTTTATTAGTAATTAAACGGCGTCATTAGCGTAAAACCTATCTAAACCCAATTTTTAACACCAAACCTTTTACCCACTGATGTTAAATAATATTTTTGGGATTTTTGAAGATTTTTAATTATTTTTAAACTAATCATAAGCTAGGATTATCACCTTAATTCGGTAAATACCGAATATGCCCTTTTCGGCCATAAAATGAGTTTTACAAATCCTTTTGATGCAAATCCAATTGCTACTGATTTTAAATATTAAATGGAGTGTTTTGAACCTATTTAACTGATCAGAAAACTCAGAATACTATTTTAAACCGTACGTCGCTTAAAACGGCTTTATACGCGTATTATACGCATAGTTTGGATTTAAAACTATTTTGACATATAAGACTTATAACCAAATGTTATAACCTGTTAAAATAAACTATTTTACTGATGTATTCAGACCCGGTTCACAGAAACTTAATTAACTCCTTTTATAATCTTTAAAATGACCAAAATACCCCTACGGGGCTTTTTATGAGATTAAACTCGTTTTGGGCATAACGGAAGGTATCCCACTGATATCACAACATATTTAAGGCATGTTAACTTAGGAACCTGTTTAGGACTCTTATGGTTACCCGTTACGCTTCATACGCGTTCGGTTCGGTTTATGTAACTAGTTTACATAAATTAGCCGAAACGGGTCAAACCTTATCGTTATTATCTCAAAATCCAGAATGTGTATAAAATACCCATATTATACAAGTCTCCGAACTTGTCGGGTCTAAAACACATTCTATTCCGGTCTTCGCTTAATCATGTGTTTGAACCGTATATTTCCTTAAGACTAACCGGTCTAAGCTTAGGCTTAATTAAAGACACGTTAGTATTCTAATTGGTTATTTACACCATCATTTCCAGACTAGAGCCTTCCGGTAAATTGTACCTACGCTTACTTAAGTGAATACGGCTGAGTTATTAAAATTCTTGCTATTTAAGACAGGAGCTAGCTCAGGTAAATACTCTTAACTTATTTTCCCTATTACGGGCTTGGGATACGGTAATATAAATACCGCATGGTCAGGTATGGGATTCGAAGACCAATGAGTCGGGAAATCCAAATAACCTGTTTTTAATTCGTATTGCTTGACTGAAACATTGGGGGTTAATGCGACCGTGTCCTGGATATCCTTGACTCATTAAATTGCAATGGCCACGACTTAAGCACGGGGTGTAGGCATACACCTGACAGATGCTATATGCTAATTAATTAATTATACCCAATAAGGGATTCCCAATAGGGGAATAGTGGTGTGTCGGTTAATCTTGAACCGGCATAGAACCGGGCCCCGTATGTAGAGCAAGTTATGTAAAACTGATAACATGAGATATAGTTTGTCCCAAGTATAAAAGATTTATATTGACTTGAGCATTTTAATCAAAGTGTCTATATATTTTCGTGCCTTGTGCACCTAAACCAATTTTCTTAAACCCTTTTCAAATGAGTCAGTTGAGTGTATTTACCAGTGAAAACTGACGTATTTTCCAAAGTCTAAGTGACAGGTACAAGTACATAATAGGCTGGAAGCTGCTCAGGACTTGTTAGATGAGGAATTTGCAACTCCTCCACATAAGCCATTAGTCTGATAATTTCTTTTGTTGTTTTAAGATCCGCCTGTGGATCCTTACTTCCGTTGTAATACTTTGATGTTACACTATTTCGGATTGTAATAATTATCTTTTGCTTCCGCTGTGCATTTATATATTGTGTTGTTTGACTATGATGTTGCCAACCACGTCACGATACTCCCCTACCGGGCCCACCGGTAACACGTGGAAATTTGGGGTGTGACAGGTTGGTATCAGAGCCAACATTGAGTGAATTAAACACTATCTTTTTGTGTTTAATCTCAATGACACATTAGCACATTCCTTGACCTTCTGAGTCTAGACTTAACATAGGAATATTCTCAATCCTCATCTGGAAATTCTGCTTCCAACTTTTCTTATATATTGGATACGTCGCCAAGCGAAGAAGCCGTAATAGGAATTCTCCACACCCGGAGCTTTAAATTGCTGACCTTCGTACAACGGCCAGGATGAAACGTGCAACCAAGGAAAAAGCATTCAGAAATAAAATGAGGAAGAAACTCCTTTTGCTAGAAATCGTTTCCTTAATAGTCCTTATAAGGACATAATTACCTTTCAGTTCTTTTGAGGACAACACTATTCCTTTCAAGTCCCGTCTAGGGCACATCTGTTTTTTTTTTTTATTTTGTAGTGGAATAATTAACTTTAAATTTTTCATTCAAACATTACTTTTATAAGATCTACCATTATTATAAAATGGCAAAATCTAAAAAGGACGAGACCTAGCCACGCATTATTTTGAGGCAGGGCAAGATGGTAGTTCCATAATTAGATTCAGATCCATATTTAACACCTCAATTTAGGATTGTTCTGCGTTAAATATTAAGAAGAATCTTAAGAGTGAAACCTAGCCTTCGGGTCATTTTAAGGCCGGGCCATGATGGTAAGACCTGTTTAAAAGATTCGAATCCCTGTTAACATCTGTAAATATGTTAACACTCCTGACAGACGTGATTCATTAAAATCACACACGTCATTCTTATTAATGGATTCTTCAAAAGATTCCTAACCCAATGTAATGATCTCTGAATCATGGGTTTAGATCATCACTTGAGATGATCACATTTTGACAATACTTGGTAATATAGCGCCTACAGGCCCTGCTCATTTCCATATGAGCCAAAAGACAGTGGTAGCGATGATTCCCTGTCAGATAAAGGTAATGAACTAGGATCAAACCTTCATGCTTTGATTCTCTGAAATCATAGCTTATAATTTATAAATGTCCTTGTGACTAGGCCTGTTGTGCCAGCAATACCTTCATGCTTTGATTCTCTGAAATCATAGCTTATAATTTATAAATGTCCTTGTGACTAGGCCTGTTGTGCCAGCAATACCTTCATGCTTTGATTCTCTGAAATCATGGTATATAAATTGAACTTGTCTACGCGACTAGGCCATTTGTGCTATTATTAATTTATAAATTAGGATTATGATAAAAATCCTGAATAAAAATAAATATCATTCCTTTCCTGCCAGTATAATTATTAAAAGAGAATCTTAAATGGTTTGACCTAGCTTGAATGTCATTGAAGACCTAGCTAAGATGGGAAAATCTGTTTAAAAAGAGATTCAGATCCTTGTTAACACCTGAAAATGTGTTAACACTCCCGACAACCGTGATGCTATAAAAATCACACTTGTCATCCTTATATTAGGAATTTTTCCAAATCCATTTTTAGCGTAAATGATCAATAGGAATCATGGCTGGTAAACGTCGAAAATGAGGTACGCATCAAAACATCCATTTGAGATGTAAATATACGAGTAAAGATGAATACATGAAAAAGATAGTTTATTTCATAACTTCTTGTCAAGACAATGAACTATGAAATTTTCCGACCCAAAGGAATCATCGATTATGTTTTAAAATTTCCCTAGTGACAAGGCCTCTGGGCCATCATAAGTTCTTTGGAACAAGCCCTTGTGCTATATATATAAAAGATGTCAGTATGACATTGGCAGTCGTGACTTATGTCCCCTGTCTAATAAAAATGAAGGATTATATTCCGCTTAAACGCCAAAGATGGTTTATCTAAAAACCTAGGCCAAGCATAATCAAATAAATTTAATACTATCTATTGGTCTATATGGTTGAGCGACACCATGGCTAATTAATCATCAAAATTCGACGATTCCCTATAATTAAGCAAATTATTACTACTTGGATTAGTAGCCTTCAAAGCTTCACCACGGCTGACTCCTCTGAAGCTCACCATTATCCGGTTAATCAGAATTATGTCCATTGACTAGCCTTTGTGGCAAAATAAATTACCTTCCAAAGAAATGACGGCTGTAGTCTTTGACTCTCTATCCAAAGGTGAAGAACTATGTTCGAACCTTAAGATCTCTAATCCGATAAAATTGCGGCTTATATATTAATGCCTTAAGTGCCATATTCTTATAAGTCCTTTGTGACAAGGCCTTCGTGCCTATGATTATTAATGTTCTTCGTGACAAGCCTTCCAAATATCTAAAGATTGTCGTTGTGACAAAGACAATTGTGACATTGAAATTCCCTGTCAAAAGGTAATGGACTTGGTCCAAACCTTAAACACAATTGATGGTCCTTTTAACCTAGGCTAAATATAATTGTCATATTTTCTAGTAGCAAACTATAAGGGAGTTATAAACCTAACAGCCATTATGATTTAATAATACCATGGTTTATAAATCATCCAGTACGATGATTCCATACTAGTTTGTATCTAAGCATATGTTATTTTTGGTGTTTAGTACCAAAGCTCCAGAATGGAGGTTTCCGACGAAGCACACAACAGTACTGCGGCTAAAAACAAGGATGCAAATATAAATATAAATGTTAGTGGCACTACTCTTCAGGCCTTGATTAGCGCAGCAATTAGTGAAGTTGTGGATAAGATCCTTGAGAATAAAAAGGAACCGAGTGTCACTCACTCAAAGGTCCATACGGAAACACATACATCAGCTCGTAAGGAGAGCTCCGTTCATTCTTCAGATGAAAAGAGCGAACCTCAGGAGTTAGTACTCTATGATAAGCCCCGTTCAACTGAAGGCGGGTGCACCTACAAATATTTCGTCTCATGCAAACCCAGAGATTTCAATGGTGAAAAAGGAGCAATTGATGCTATGGAATGGCTTGAGGAAATGGAAACGGTAGTGGACATCAGTGATTGTGCTGATAAGGACGTAGTAAAATTTGTTTCACAATCTTTCAAGGGAGAGGCTCTTGTATGGTGGAGGGCCATGATGCAGTCCACGGGGAAAATTCCCCTATACCATATGGGATGGTCCAAGTTTGTGGACCTTATCAAAGAGAACTACTGTCCACAACACGAAGTGGAAAAGGTGGAGACAGATTTTCTGACTCTCACAATGAAAAACCTAAATTGTCAGCAATATGTTACCGACTTCAACTCCCTATCTAGACTGGTACCCTATTTAATTACCCCGGAACCAAAACGAATTGCGCGTTTCATCGGTGGTTTGGCACCAGAAATAAAAGGGAATGTTAAGGCTTCAAGGCTAATCAACTACAGATCAGCTGTAGATATATCCTTGTCTCTCACTCTAGATATAGTGAGACAAAAGTCGATCAAGAATGAAACTAATGATAAAAGACAAAGGGAGGAGGATAACTCTCAGAATCCTAAGAAGAGCAAATCCGAGTTCAACAATAACCAACAGGATTCCAACAAAAAGCCTACATGCAAAACCTGCAAAAGAAGACATTGGGGACAGTGTCGATTAAACCAAAAGATAAAGCAATGTGGCATCTGTAAAAGAGCTGGCCACCAGTCCCACGAATGTAGGGACATAAAAGATGCAAACTGTTTCAGCTGTGGCGAAAAGGGGCATATCAGTACTAATTGCCCTAAGGCTGCCAAGAGAGGAGCAGCTAAGTCTGGGAAGGATAAGAAAGGAAACACCTGGACTACCGGTTGAATGCCAGAGACAGTGCACATCGATAATAGCATTAGGTACGTCCCTTACCATTTAGCATTGATAGTGTTTGCTAAGTATTTTATATTAATGCAAGGGATAATAAACCTTTAGCAAACCATAAGCTTAGCAAACTCTTGATTTCATTCATAAGAACTCCAGATATTACATGTAAGGTATAACTTACCAATGAAATCCATAATGACCATCTCTCCCATCCTCGAAGATAATCCTTTCATAAGAATCTGGAGTACTTTTCCCCAAAAAGAGTACGACAATATATATTATTATTTTATTTTATTTTCTCATTGTTTTCTATCGCCTGCGAATGCCAAACTATGTTTGATAAAAGTGCCATATGAGGATTGGCGTATCTTAGTGTGTCCCATAGATTGCTTCCATGCCTGATCAGTATGGAGGTTTAATACATGGAACCCCTGAGACATCCCAATGGTCATATCATACTAAAGTCGACTAGTAGTATTCAAAGAAGATATCCAATATAAAATGTCCCTATAAGTATCTCTACTTAGGGCACCCTTACAATTGTAAAGTGAATGTGTCATTTATCTGACACCGACATCGATAGATGAACCAAAGCCTGAGAACACGGACAACTATGACATCTCTATGTGTGTCATGATTATTTTCTTCATAGGAATTACCATGTTTACCTCCTGAGAGGCAAGAGGATGTTAGGACAAACATCCCGCTTAGGGCTACAGTTACTGTAAAAGCCGTATATCTGTTAGTACCAACGGAATAGGAATAACTAAGAGCCAAATCGATAAGTTTTTAGAGAAGGTTTCTTAAAGCCAAAATTCAAAGTTCTAAGAACACCGATTTTTAGTAAATAAGAAAGACGGTTCATTTTGCTTGTGCATTGATTACCGCAACCCTAATTAGGCAACAATTAAGAATCGCCATCGGCTGCCCAGGATCGTCGATCTGTTCGACTAACGGCAAGGATTAGCTATTCCCTAAACATTAGCTAAGCAGTGGTTGGAATAACCATCTCACCTTAAAAATAAAGCTTTTCTATAATAATGGATATGTAAGTATTAAGGCTACTCCTTTGGAGACCTTGTATAGATGGAATGTTAAATGTCTAGTGTGAGATAGAGAATTGGTAAGTCCAATTATCAAGATCTGAAAGTTTCCTGGGGAACAACAAATAAGATTATACAAATCCATAATCGATTGTAGGTTGCCAGTATATGGCAAGAAATCGAGGAGTTATGAAAATAGCAAACTTCCTAAGTTCTTGTTAAGGAATATGGTTTAACATAAGATATCACCCAGGAAGGGTGTACCAAATTTGTGAAATTATCAGGCTAGTTAAGCTCTGAATATATGGAAATCATTCGAAGGAAATTGAATGTATCAAGATCAAGTAGCTTGTAAGCTAAAACCTACTTAAGGAGTTTGACGGAGCTCGCAATACATTGCAGAATAGTGACTGGAGGATGTGTTCCGCCAATAAGTCAAGAAGCACTATCACATAATGATATGCAGAATTATGATGTGATGAGCATCCTGTATCGATTGAGGATCGACAGGTCAAGAAGCTCCAAAAGGATACATACGCCTAATATAAGGACCACTTTGGGAGCTTGGAAAGACTCCAGATATGCTATAAAAGTTAAGTCCCTTATGCGACAAAGAGTACTTCCAGCATTTTAACAAATCTCGAGGTCGAGATTTCTTTTAAGGGGGTGAGGATGTAACACCCCGAAAATTTACGTCCTATAATGTATTGACACGTGTCATAAGTTTTGAACGCGTGCAAGAATGTTCTTGAAGGACTAAAGTTGACAAACATAGAAACTATGTGAATTTGAGGGTTCAAAGTGTCAACAATGAATAAATATACTTTACAATAACCCTACATGATGTTTATAACCTTAAATGAATGGATCATGGATCATACGAAGCGAATTGTGAAAGAAAGTGAGAGATTACAAACTACAGGGGTTAAATGTGTCAACATGTTAAAGATATACCTCTGAGTGAACTTTTAGCAAACCCAAAGCCTTGTAACGATTAATTATGCTCACTAGAATGCACCATAAAAATTTCACCAAGTTTCGTTGCCGTATGAGAAAGTTGTGATAAAATTCGTGTGTGAGGGTTAGAATCGTCAACAATGAAAATTAGGGCTTTTCGGGTGATCACAAAGTTACCCGAGGACTTCACAAAGATGGTATAAGTCTTGAAGCCCTTATAAATCAATTTAGAGGGTTTATAATGCAAGAAACAAGGTGAAAACGACCTTTCGGGGGACCAAGGGCCAAAATGCAATTAAAGAAAAATGGGAAACCTGAACATAAGGATCAGGCGGCCCGCGTGAGATTTAACAAAATGTGAGGCGGCCCGCGTCAGACTGCCAGAACCAGAAAACGTGGACAGGTGCCTGTTTCAGTCCCTTAACCGACTTAGATCGACTTTGGGCAATACAATGGGCTTCCTATCATGGTTTTGAGACTATAGGGGACACATGTAATGATCCTTGAACCTTGGTAGACCCATTTGGCATCCATCTAGAATGATTAAAGTTCATATATAAGTCACAAAGTTGCAACATGCAACCACACTTCATTTCTGGACATTTTGAGGAGCTCAAGACCTGATACAAGACTTCTTAATCATCCATTAGACTTATGTAAGTATGCTTGACCCTTCTAAATTGAGTCTTGGTTAGTTTATAGCCTAGAAATCAAACCGTCGTAACTACGGTTTGACTTAGCGATAAAACACAAACGGTCCAGAGTTTTGTCGAAGAGAAAGTTGTTATAAGTTGGTATTTATATGGGTAATAAACCCCTAAAAGGGCACTCACTGATTCCAATCCTAACTAGGTTGTTTGTCGAGTCAAACGTTATCCGAAAAAGTCAACAGAAATGGTATTTTCGATTTATCGCATGATTAACGTTGTAAAAGGCGTATTACCTATTTTATCATTCATATAACCTGATAATAAGCATAAAAACTTGTCTACGCTTGTTTGATTCGACAACTTTCTGTTTTGAACCGATTCGGAGCCGAAAGTCACATAGTTTGACTTTCTGCTTTGACCTCGGTTCTGACCCGATTTATATAGGTTTAGATATGCCTTAAAGTTCCATTAGGACCTAGTTACATGTTGGTATAACCCTCTGCGTTTATACCACGTGAAACCTCGATTGTCCGACGTTTTCCGTTAATTGCCTAAATAATGACCATATTACCCTTATAGCAATAAAACGAGATTTTTAGAAATATGAAAGTACAATAATCTTAGTTACTGATTATTGAACATGTCTGTGAATTTTCACGTCAATCGGAAGTCTAGATTAGGAGTTATGCTTAATGACGTAATTATAACGTTTATTAGTAATTAAACGGCGTCATTAGCGTAAAACCTATCTAAACCCAATTTTTAACACCAAACCTTTTACCCACTGATGTTAAATAATATTTTTGGGATTTTTGAAGATTTTTAATTATTTTTAAACTAATCATAAGCTAGGATTATCACCTTAATTCGGTAAATACCGAATATGCCCTTTTCGGCCATAAAATGAGTTTTACAAATCCTTTTGATGCAAATCCAATTGCTACTGATTTTAAATATTAAATGGAGTGTTTTGAACCTATTTAACTGATCAGAAAACTCAGAATACTATTTTAAACCGTACGTCGCTTAAAACGGCTTTATACGCGTATTATACGCATAGTTTGGATTTAAAACTATTTTGACATATAAGACTTATAACCAAATGTTATAACCTGTTAAAATAAACTATTTTACTGATGTATTCAGACCCGGTTCACAGAAACTTAATTAACTCCTTTTATAATCTTTAAAATGACCAAAATACCCCTACGGGGCTTTTTATGAGATTAAACTCGTTTTGGGCATAACGGAAGGTATCCCACTGATATCACAACATATTTAAGGCATGTTAACTTAGGAACCTGTTTAGGACTCTTATGGTTACCCGTTACGCTTCATACGCGTTCGGTTCGGTTTATGTAACTAGTTTACATAAATTAGGCGAAACGGGTCAAACCTTATCGTTATTATCTCAAAATCCAGAATGTGTATAAAATACCCATATTATACAAGTCTCCGAACTTGTCGGGTCTAAAACACATTCTATTCCGGTCTTCGCTTAATCATGTGTTTGAACCGTATATTTCCTTAAGACTAACCGGTCTAAGCTTAGGCTTAATTAAAGACACGTTAGTATTCTAATTGGTTATTTACACCATCATTTCCAGACTAGAGCCTTCCGGTAAATTGTACCTACGCTTACTTAAGTGAATACGGCTGAGTTATTAAAATTCTTGCTATTTAAGACAGGAGCTAGCTCAGGTAAATACTCTTAACTTATTTTCCCTATTACGGGCTTGGGATACGGTAATATAAATACCGCATGGTCAGGTATGGGATTCGAAGACCAATGAGTCGGGAAATCCAAATAACCTGTTTTTAATTCGTATTGCTTGACTGAAACATTGGGGGTTAATGCGACCGTGTCCTGGATATCCTTGACTCATTAAATTGCAATGGCCACGACTTAAGCACGGGGTGTAGGCATACACCTGACAGATGCTATATGCTAATTAATTAATTATACCCAATAAGGGATTCCCAATAGGGGAATAGTGGTGTGTCGGTTAATCTTGAACCGGCATAGAACCGGGCCCCGTATGTAGAGCAAGTTATGTAAAACTGATAACATGAGATATAGTTTGTCCCAAGTATAAAAGATTTATATTGACTTGAGCATTTTAATCAAAGTGTCTATATATTTTCGTGCCTTGTGCACCTAAACCAATTTTCTTAAACCCTTTTCAAATGAGTCAGTTGAGTGTATTTACCAGTGAAAACTGACGTATTTTCCAAAGTCTAAGTGACAGGTACAAGTACATAATAGGCTGGAAGCTGCTCAGGACTTGTTAGATGAGGAATTTGCAACTCCTCCACATAAGCCATTAGTCTGATAATTTCTTTTGTTGTTTTAAGATCCGCCTGTGGATCCTTACTTCCGTTGTAATACTTTGATGTTACACTATTTCGGATTGTAATAATTATCTTTTGCTTCCGCTGTGCATTTATATATTGTGTTGTTTGACTATGATGTTGCCAACCACGTCACGATACTCCCCTACCGGGCCCACCGGTAACACGTGGAAATTTGGGGTGTGACAGGTTGGTATCAGAGCCAACATTGAGTGAATTAAACACTATCTTTTTGTGTTTAATCTCAATGACACATTAGCACATTCCTTGACCTTCTGAGTCTAGACTTAACATAGGAATATTCTCAATCCTCATCTGGAAATTCTGCTTCCAACTTTTCTTATATATTGGATACGTCGCCAAGCGAAGAAGCCGTAATAGGAATTCTCCACACCCGGAGCTTTAAATTGCTGACCTTCGTACAACGGCCAGGATGAAACGTGCAACCAAGGAAAAAGCATTCAGAAAATCAAAAAGTGAAACATATTTTTGATTTTAGGTGGAGTAAAAAATTTAGAAATTTTGAAAATTTTGAAAAACCCAAAAACATGATAAAATCTAAAAACCAAAAACATCGAAAAAAAATCAAAATGAGTTTTGTTGTGAAAAAGAGGAAATGATAGTACATCAGTAGACAATCACAGTATGCTAAAGAATTGGAAAGTTAAAATGTGATAAACGGCCTCACTGATGATATGCCAGTAGGTTTTTACACGCTTAGTAGATTGTTTTCGAGATATAAACCTAAATATCAAATACTTACTTATCTCGTGGGGAACATCTCTCGGATATATAGGTAACCCCTGAAATCTTGTTTGAAGGGCTTTCTATTTCTGACATACTAGGTCTTTGTGCGTGATGATATCTGGGGTATTATACCGGGACTTCTGATTTTGCGGGAGCAATAGCCTAGTCCTCGTATAATACTCTGCACTGCTTTAATCATAAAGCCCACCCTCAGCATAAAAAATGATGAAACATTGAAAAATGCTAATCATGTACTGTTGTAAAGAAGATCCCCAAGGGGGACAAACCGAAAGACGAGCCATCATCTCTCTGATTGAACGGAAGTTCTAGCCTAAGCTCTCATGGTCTCGCATTACCCATTTACAGATATCATTAGTGTACATTCACCTGTAAGACTGAATATAGGAGTCTGGATACGGGAGTATATTCTGAGGTGGGACACACGAATAAGTTTAAGTCTATTAAAACACTAATCTCGTATCTCGAATCAATTGAACTTTGTGTGAAAATTTAAGTGGATCAGTATACTGACAATCTAAGTGAATCGTTTAGAACTTAAAGTGTTTTGAAGCTCAACGGTGCTAGTGATTTGTCATAATCTAATATGATCCTCTTACACAAACTCACAAAAATATTGTCTGTAAATATTTCTTTGTTGCATTTTAACAGACTGAAAATCTTAGTAAAAACCCAAAAAGAATGTGTTTTAGCATAAAATTTTGAAAATCCAAAAAGATTTTATTTCATCTTATTTTCGACAACTGATGTTGGAAAGCTGATTTTCAAAATTCCAAGTGCTAAACATGATGAACAACAGGGTTGGGAGAGTTTGATTGAAATGAGAAATGATTAAATGGTTCATTCATTTGAAACCAAATTTGAGTGTAACGAATACAAGTGGTTAAGTCTAAAATTGTTAAATTTTAAAATTGTAAAATTTACTTTTGGGTAGAGAATTGTGCAGGTAAAAAGCTCTGAAAAAGCTAGGTTTCGACTCCTGAACACTTTCCAAATAAGCATATGCAGATTAAAGCCAGGTTTCTGATTCGGATGCTACGGAGAGCCAGGAGACGTTCCTGAACCTGTAAAAGATGCAGATTGTGAATTCCAGACTGCGATCCCAGCTTGTCGAAAGGGGGATTCTGAAGACATAAAATCCAGATTTCAGATTGCTGAAGAGTTTAAAGAATCAAGAGATCTGATCAAGAGAATAGAGCCAGGTTGAGATTCTGATAGAAGAAGAGAGAGATTGAGGATGCTTATAGAGAAAGATACTTTGAAGAGAGCGTGAAGACTGATCAAGACTGAAGACTCAATACACTGAAGACTCGTCAACATCCAAGGGGGAGTTTGTTAGTGCATATGTATGTTGACTTCGTCTTATATCGAGTCATGTAATAGAATTGATAAACCAAGACACGTAGTTCGAGAAAATCAGGAAACAGGTCTGAACTGACCAGTTCGTACGACCTGACACCAGTTCTTGCGAACTGGACATGTCTGTTTCATGCGAACTGGGCTTCCCTATATATAGTGGATCTTGGTTCTTCATTTGTATCTTCTGATTCCGGTAGCGAAGCTCTGCCGAAGTGTCGCCAAGCCTGTAAAACGTTGTGAAATCAATCTAATCGACAGTTAAAGTGATTCTATGTGCAAATCAAGCTGATACAACATCGATACGTCTGTTTCCGCCTTTCGTATTGATCGAGAACTCTTCTGAACGTCTCGTTTGATCGATTCATCGATCCAACATATAGCTTCTACATTGACAGATTTGAATTTATTTAAAAACTGACCCGTTTGACTTTTTAAGTTAATTACTTTGACACGACAATTAACTAAGTAAACGTGGTAATTAGGAGGTGCCCTTTTGATAGATTATCACCTATCTAATTACAATCACGTAGCCACTTTCATATCGAATAATGGCTGGACCGATAAAGATTAAACTGAAAGTCAAAGTGTAATTACGACAACTTTGACTTTCGGTTCTTAAACATATAAAAATTGAACTACTGAAGCTATGAACACTTACACAAGGTCCTAGCTCGAAGTTTTAACTGATGGGAGTCTCCTTATAGACCAGGAAGCTCCAGAGAAGAAGTTGTGTAGTAAAATTTGAAGGTGCAAGTTCAATGGTGCAAACAAGGAACTTATATATAGTGAATTGAGGGTCTTTGAGATCATTCCAGCTGTTATGGGGTGATACCAGATGATCACAAGTGTCCTTGTGGCAGTAAAAACCATCAACACAGTCCCTGGTATCGAGTTTTTGCTTGCAAAGGCGGTGGACAGACCTGCAACATGCAGCTGCCAGTTTTTTGGTCGCTGGCAGCTTTCTCGCGGCTCGTGTAGGTTTTAAGGGAGGGCTTACGCGCCCTGCGACGCTCCCTTATTCCGGTTAACATGTTTCAAACTTTGCATTTTCAGTCCCTGGTCCTTTATAACTTGAAATAACTTTCTTTTATTGCACTTTTGACCCCCAAAGTTAACTTTTAAGTATCTTGGGTCATATACAAACACCGTTAGGCTTCCGTTTAGTTACGAGATCACCCGAAAGGTCTAGTTTCTCTTGTTGTCGCATTTAATCCCTTTTTCATGAAATCTTGCACAACTTTTAATTAATAATACCGAAACCATATATATTTATCATTGGCATTCTCGGAAGCATAATTGGGTATTACGAAACTCCGGGTTCGTTAAAGGGTCACTCAGAGGTAAGAATTAACATGTTGACACATTTAACCCCTTTATCTTATAAGTTTCACTCGTTTATCACGAATGGCTTCTTATGCCCAATAATTTAATCGTTTAAGAATATGAACATCGTGCAAAGTTATTTAAAGGCATAGTTTTCATATGTTGACACTTTTAGTCCATCCGAATTCATCTTTTCACTGTTTGTCAACTTTAGTCCCTCAATCGTCAACTTAATTCATGTTTAGGGCTTATGACACGTGTCTTCACTTTATTGGCCATGGTTTTGCGAGGTGTTACAGTTATAGAGTGAACAGTAGTGTATTTGTGAACTGAGTGAACAAATCCTAGCCCTTGATTTATATCATCAAATCGTAAAATACATTAGTGTATTTGCATCACTAAATCCGGGCAATTGATTTACACTTATGTATACACCTTTGTATAGATAATCAAGGGCTAAGATTAGTTCACTAGTGTTCACTCTCAAGGGGTTGTTCACTAATCAACCTAACCATATATATATATATACTATTTAATTATTTCATCACAAAGTTTATGTATATATTTAGTTAGTACATTATTAAATAGAAATTAACAAAAAATAATAGGGCTTGTTTAGCCTGTAACCCTAGTCAAACACGCTTTATAAAGCTCTGGTTCGAACCCGTTCACTAAAGGAGCTCGGGCTTAAGCTCGTTTAAGCTTAACTAGCATGTTTAACCATCATGGCATTACAACATTACATGTACAAAGGCATTTCCTTGCAAAGAGGTGATCCTGCCGAAGGTTGATACCAATCTATCAAGGTTTGTTCCATAGATAGGAAGGTCTTAGATATGATTGTCGTGTGACCATGTCTACTCAAATCTATCAAGGTTTGTTCCATTGTAAATCTTCTAAGGAACTGTGAGACAACTTAATAAAGTTAATAGAAGGCCAGAAGGGATATCGTATGTGCATGCCAATCATTGCCAACTGCTAGTATGACAATATGAGATGTTCACCTACATATCCGGTGAATATTAACTCAACAGTTTGAAAGGTTTCAACTGCTTGATTAGTGAGTTCAAGTGTACAAAAATAAAGATCAACTACTCTACAAGCTCATGAGTTTCCCACCAAACCAATTGAATTTTATCATATGAACGAAACTAATGAACGGAAGTTGAAAGTTAGAGTAGGATGCTGCAAGTTTATATTACAAGTATAAAACAAAAATACTTGACATCATATGAACTGATCAAGCTTGTAGATATAAACTAAAGTTAAACTCGTAGATATGAATGTTGCATACTTAGGATTGGTCGTGTTAGCGATTTTAAAAATTAGACAAGTGAAGTATTTTTATTAGTTTCATCTAAAAAGTATATCGTTTTATTAAGTAGGTTACAACTTTTACAAATCTTTTGTATATTTTAACAAAAAATATAAGACTTAACGACTCATGTGTTAAACGTCAACAATCACTTTTAAAACTCAACCCGTGTGATGTGATCCTTCATTATCAAGTCGTTTAATTTCTTATCGATCGCATTAGATCCACATAAACATTAAACAATAAGTATCAATAGACAATAATGGAAGTTCATTAAAGCAACAGATGGTTTTATCTCTCCCGTTTCAACTATGATATATACTAATCACTCAAGTTTCATGATATCATGAATACCTGACATCAAGGGCGTACCCAAGTGAAGCCTCGGGTGGCGGGCGGGCAGGCTCCCCCTTTTAATTTTTTTCTGTGTATTTTAGAAGGAAAATTTCCGATCACACCCCTTAAAAGTTTGGTTGAACCCCTTATTCGTATCCCTAAAAAATAAAATCCTGAGTCCACAAACTCCCTAACATCAACATATATTAAAGCTATCTTAATACCTATTTCATTTATTTTATTAAAACAGTAAAAGCTAGAGAAAATTTCACATCACCCCCCTCAAACTTGATAATTAAACATAAAAACGAGGGAAAGCAAAATCACTTGTTAATTAACTTTCTTTTTAAGTAGAAATGAGATTAACTTGTTAAATACATGAAATTCTGCTTAATTACAAGGCAAGATTGTTTTAACGTGTACCGGAATTGCATGTTGATTTCTTTATTTTGTCATCGTTTCGTTAACAAAAAAAAAAAAAAAAAAATACACAACAAACTTCGATTTTAGCTTTGAAACATACCCTTTAACAAGAAATATTAAGCTTAATAGCTGGTTTTTCCGCTTTTAGATATTTTTGTATGATATAAGTCACTATACAACTTCAACCAGTGATCGTGATTGTATGCATGCATGTCACCATCTTTAGTTCACTTTTAAAGACAAAAGTGGAAAATCATTTTGTCTGGTTTTTGTTAGGAACAAGAGGCCTGTAAAAAGAAACATCAGGTTGTATTTCAATCAAATTACCAATGACTTATCGGTTAGTTTTAATCGAAAAAGTGGTTCAAAGACCATGACCCATCAACAAACTTATCCCAAAAGATAAACATTAGGGACATGCGAAGGGACTTGACCCTATGGTTGATAAAGCATATTTGGTAAAAGGGGTGGCACTCTATAGACAGGGTTGCAACCTGGTCACATTTTGTTTAGCTTGGGTCATTGTCATGGTAGGTTTATCTAACGCTTTGTTGTTATATACTATTTTTTTTTCATATGTTCATTTAATATTGGTGAAACATAGTTATGTCATCATGGTATATATTATTTGTTAATTTGAAGTTGGTTTGAAAATTAAACTAGTCATATATAATGTTTAATGTTTGTTTACTAATAATGCAACCCTAATTTGGTTTACTCAACTTTTAAAAGATTAGGGAAATGATAAATTATTTGTTTCTCGACTGTAGATTAATATTTGAAAGGGATTGATTAAAGTTACAAATGTTAAGACTAAATTCCTAGATTTGTTTAAGAGATTGGATCTTGAAGAAGTCTAATATAGCCATTTTCATTGCAAACTGGGTAGGGAAACTTCAAAAAAAAAAAAGAGTTAATTACTGTTTTCGTCCCTGAGTTTTGTCAAAAATAACGGTTTCAGTCAATTAGTTTAAAAATTGCGATTTCAGTCCATTAGTTTCATTTTCGTAACCATTTCAGTCCACTAACTTAACTCCATCCATTTATTTTGTTAACTTTCGGTGAAATTACCAAATTATCCCTGCTAACTTAACAAATTGTAATAAAAAAATTCTAAAAAATCTAAAAATAAAAAAAATCCAAAAAATTCAAAAAAATCAAAAAAATTCCAAAAAATCTAAAAATCAAAAAAATTCTAAAAAATCCAAAAAAATTCTAAACAATCCAAAATGTTTCATTAAATGTTTCGAACCCGAACCGTTTCGAGCTGAACCGTTTCGACCCGAACCGTTTCGACCCGAACCGTTTCGACGCGAACCGTTTCGACCCGTACCGTTTCGAAGCGAACCGTTTCGACGCGAACCGTTTCGACGCGAACCGTTTCGACCCGTACCGTTTCGAGCCGAACCGTTTCGACGCGAACCGTTTCGACGCGAACCGTTTCGACGCGAACCGTTTCGACCCGTACCGTTTCGAGCCGAACCGTTTCGACGCGAACCGTTTCGACCCGTACCGTTTCGACGCGAACCGTTTCGACCCGATCCGTTTCGACGAAGCGAACCGTTTCGACGCGAACCGTTTCGACGCGAACCGTTTCGACCCGTACCGTTTCGAGCCGAACCGTTTCGACGCGAACCGTTTCGACGCGAACCGTTTCGACCCGTACCGTTTCGAGCCGAACCGTTTCGACGCGAACCGTTTCGACCCGTACCGTTTCGACGCGAACCGTTTCGACCCGATCCGTTTCGACGCGAACCGTTTCGACCCGTACCGTTTCGACGCGAACCGTTTCGACGCGAACCGTTTCGACCCGTACCGTTTCGACGCCAACCATTTCGAGCCATACCGTTTCGAACCGTGTCGAAACGGTTCAGCTCGAAACGGTTCGGGTTCGAAACATTTAATGAAACGGTACGAAACGGTTCGGCTCGAAACGGTTCGCGTCGAAACGGTTCGGCTCGAAACGGTACGGGTCGAAACGGTTCACGTCGAAACGGTTCGCGTCGAAACGGTACGGGTCGAAACGGTTCGCGTCGAAACGGTACGGCTCGAAACGGTACGGGTCGAAACGGTTCGCGTCGAAACGGTACGGGTCGAAACGGTTCGCGTCGAAACGGTACGACAAGAAACGGTACGGGTCGAAACGGTTCGCGTCGAAACGGTTCGGCTCGAAACGGTACGGGTCGAAACGGTTCGCGTCGAAACGGTTCGCGTCGAAACGGTTCGGCTCGAAACGGTACGGGTCGAAACGGTTCGCGTCGAAACGGTTCGGCTCGAAACGGTTCGGCTCGAAACGTTTCGCGTCGAAACGGTTCGCGTCGAAACGGTACGGGCCGAAACGGTTCGCGTCGAAACGGTTTGGCTCGAAACGGTACGGGTCGAAACGGTTCGCGTCGAAACATTTTGGATTTTTTAGAATTTTTTTGGATTTTTTAGATTTTTTAGAATTTTTATGATTTTTTAAATTTTTTTTTATTTTTAGATTTTTTGGAATTTTTTTGATTTTTTTGAATTTTTTGGAATTTTTAGATTTTTTTTTATTACAATTTGTTAAGTTAGCAGGGGTAATTTGGTAATTTCACCCAAAGTTAACAAAATAAATGGATGGAGTTAAGTTAGTGGACTGAAATGGTTACGAAAATGAAACTAATGGACTGAAATCGTAATTTTTAAACTAATGGACTGAAACCGTTATTTTTGACAAACCTCAGGGACGAAAACAGTAATTAACTAAAAAAAAATAATATCAATGATACTCTTATATAAAGTAAGTAGCCTTAAGCCCCCGCGTGAACTAACGTGAACAAAAACCGGGAAAAAGTGTAAAACAAAAGCACAAATTTTTACACCAAGTGACTCACGTGAACTAACACGCAGAGGACGTTGAATTTATACCAACAACGTTATTAGAGTTTAGAGTTGTATGATAACTTTATTAAAATTTAGGATAGAAAAGTAAAGCGATGAAAGAAAAAAGTAAAAAAAAGAAATTAATAAACTAAAAGGGGTGAAAATAAAACTTTACAATGAAAGACTGTAACACCTCGAAAATTCACGTCCTATAATGTGTAGACACGTGTCATATCTTTGAACGTGTGAAAGAATGTTATAGAAGGACTAAAGTTGACAGTCATGGAAAGTATGTGAAAATACGAGTTCTAAATGTCAACAGTGAATAAATATATTGTACATTAACCCTACATGGTGTTTATAGCATCAAACGAATAAATCATGGATCATACGAAGTTAAATATGAAAGAAAGTGAGAGATTACAAACTATAGGGGTTAAATGTGTCAACATGTTTAAGTTATACCTCTGAGTGACCTTTTGACAAACCCGAAGCTTTGTAACGGTTAATTATGCTCACTAGAATGCACGTTATAAATTTCGTAAAGTTTCGTTATCGTATGAGAAAGTTATGATCAAATTCGTGTGCAAAGGGTTAAAGCGTCAACGTTGAAAGTTAGGACTTTTCGGGTAACAATAAAGTTAACCGGGGACTTAACAAAGTGGGTATATGTTTTAAAGCCCTTATAAATCAATTTGGAGGGTTCAAGATGCAAGAAACAAAAGTCTAAACAAAGTTTGAAGAGCCAAGGATCAAAACGCAAAAATCTAAAAATTCTGATTCTGTGCAGGAGGGTGTCGCGCGACGCGAAGCCCCAAGGGGGGGTCGTCGCGCCACGCGAGGGCCTATCTGGTCCGAGAATGTTGGGTTTTTGCCTGCTAAGTGCTTTCTACTCGACTTTTATCCGATTTTCCACATATTTCTTGACCCCCTAAACCACCCCTAAACATCTAGGGACACTTGTTAGTGAGTTGTGGTCAGTGGTAGACTTGTGTGTCAACATTTTATGGTGATTTGATCACTATATAAAGGACCCTTGTTGCAAACATTCTTCACACCTTCATTCTTGCATTCCTGATCATTCTGGAGCTCAAGTCTTCTCTCAAGTGATCACTAATCAAGCTTAGGACTTCAGTAAGTTTGCTAATCCTTTCTTAGTTAAGTTCTAGCTTAAAAGTCAAACCGTCGTAATTAACGGTTGACTTTGAGATTAATCACTAATGGTCCAGTGATTAGTCGAATCAAAAGTAGTTATAAGTTGGTAATTATGTGGGTAATAAACCCTCAAAAGGGTTCCCCCTGATTCCCACTCTAACTATGTCAAATGTCGGGTCAAACTTGATAATAAAAAGTCAACAGGATACTTAAATTCTAATTTATGCATAATTAGCAATGTAGAACACATACAACCTGTTTGATCATTAATATAACTTGGTAATAAGTGTAAGAACATGTCTAAACATGTTCAACCCGACAATTCTCTGTAAAGACCCGGTTCGGAACCGAAAGTCGCATAGTTTGATTTTTGCTTTGACTTTCAGTTCTGACTCATTTAGACATGTTTTAGAAATGTCTCAGAGCTTTAATTGGACTAGGTTACATGCTAGTATAACCCTCTGTGATTATACACCTTGGTTCATTCGTTAACCAATTAATATGCATGATTCCGTTAATTGCTCATATGTTGACCATTATGCCATTTTCACCTTAAAACGTGATTTTTGAAAATGTAAAAGAGTAGAAACCTTTGTTACTGATATATATACTTGTACCCAAAATTTGAGATCAATTGGTGGTGTAGATTGAGAGTTATGCTCATTAGCGCAAAATGAAAGCTTTATGTTAATTAAATGGCGTAATTAGCGTATAGTCTAGTCAAGCCTACTTTTTGATATCAAACTTATTACCCACTGATGTAACATATTATTTTGGGATTTTTGAAGATTTTTAATTAATTTTAGGCTGAGCATAACTTATAGTCGTAAGCTTAATCCGGTAATTGTCGGTTTTGCCCTTACGGGCCATAAAATGAGTTTTACATATCTAATCGACTCCAAACCTTTTGCTATTGATCTTAAATGATAAATAAATTATTTTAAGCCTTCTGGAATAATAAAAATATCAGTTTTATGTATCAAACCCGGAAATGGCCTCTAATCGCCATATTAAGCGTTTTTAACGCATAGTATGTACTAAAAATATTTTAAACATACAAGGGTTGATACCTACTGATATTTGAGGCAAATTATAATATTTTAACAGTAAGCAAAAGTTGTTTAACTCAGACTTCAGTTTTGAGCTTTAAGACTTATGTGAAATTACCAAAATGCCCCTATGGTGCATAGTTTGGTTATAATTGATAAATTTCACATATATACAATACCATACTGATATAACTTAGCAAATTGATTATCTTGGCTGATTACATCAGACCTGTAACTCAAGATACTACTTAAACTCTTTTATCACCTTATAAATGACCAGACTACCCCTACGGGGCATAGTTTGTGTTTAAATTCATTTCGGGCATAATAAATGATATCTTACTGATGTCACAACATATTTGGAGCATATTAACTTAGGAAACCTGTAAATGACTCTCATTATTACCCATTACGCTTATTACGCGTTCGGTTCGGTTTATGTAACTAGTTTACATAAATTAGCCGAAACGGGTCAAACCTTATCGGTTTTATCTCAAAATCCAGAATGTGTATGATATACCCATATTAAACAAGTCTTCATACTTGTCAGGGTCTAAAACACATTCTATCCGGCCATCGCTTAATCGTGCGTACGAACCATATCCTTGAAACTAACCGGTCTAAGCTTTAGCTTAATTAAAGACCCGTTAGGATTCTAATAGGTTATTATAAACCTTCGTTCCAGATTAGGAGTACCAGTAAAAGCTACTTGCATTTGCTTATTGTGATTTATACTTTGCTCAGGTAAATACTTTTAACTTATTTTCCCTATACGGGCTTCGGTTACGGTATATAGAATACCGCTTGATCGGGCATCAAATCTTCCATCGTTGGGTGGTTAATTGAATAATTTGATCGGCTCGTTTAAATAGTCTTGTTTACTTAAAGCCTTTGGGGGTTAATGACCATGTCCCGGATATCCTTGGCATCATTTTACGAAATGGCCACGACTTAAGCGCGGGGTGTAGGCGTACACCCGTCAGTGCACAAGAGAATAATGTGGTGTGTCTATTGATCTTTAACCCGGTACGTCCGGGCTACTGAACGCACAAGGAACATGTAATTCGTTCACAAGATTATATATTTAAATAATTCTCCCAAGTTAAATAAAATGTTTATGCCACGTGCATCCAAATAAATTTTCAATCATTTTTAAAATGAGTCAGTTGATTGTATTTACCAGTGTAAACTGACGTATTTTCCCAAAAAGATTAAATGCAGGTACTAAGCGTAATTGGCTGGGATTTCTCCTTAGCATCACTAGAAGTCTCGCAAGCTTAAGATGCCTACCGTCTGTTGAACTACTATTTTATTTTTTGATCCTTTTGTGGACAAACCTTCAACTGTTGTGATACACGATATTACAATATTAATAAAATTGAAATATATTTCTCATTTGCTTCCGCTGTGCATATTTATATATTGTGTTGTTTGACTATTATGTTGCCAACCACGTCACGATACTCCCCCACCGGGCCCACAGGACACGTGGAAATCGGGGTGTGACAAAGACAAAATAGACTAAATGACAATTTTTTTACTATTCATAATTAAAATGCTATGATATTTATATTTGTACTATTTGAGTTGTGGTGTTTATCTTTTATAACTACGGATGAGACTAAATGTACACCTATATATGCTTAACGCGCCATTGCTATAAGAAAAAGTAAAGTGATGAGATGGCTGTTTTAGTAAGTGACATGTGGATACATTCCGTAAAAACTATAGAGGAAGGAGTTCGTTCAACACAATCTCACCTCAAATTAGATCTTATGAACTTGTTCTTCTTGTTTTCTTTTCTTTTATAATGGTTTGTGACTACGTTGGATCTTGTGATCTTTGTTTATTGAGGCTTGTCTACTTTTTAAGCAATCTACAAAATATAATATTAAGACCTTTCACTAATTATAGATAGATTCAAGTTACAATCATTGTATTACACTAATCATCACCTCCATGAAATGCTAAGTAGCAATCTTTATCATCACACAACACATGATGAACATTTTTTTATAAGTGTTTGCAATGAACTTACCTCGTTTTCTTCTATACTCATCCTCTTAGCTAATGAGTGTTCACAATCATTCATTTGATTAGCCCTTTCGGATGTAATACTTTTATTTATTACGTATGGTGATCCTTTTGTGTACAACTATTTATGTTTAGTTCTAGTTATTCACTCGCACATAATAAAATATATTTAGGGAATTCTCAAATTATTCATGATGTGAAGGATGTTTAGGTGTATTTACAAAGTTCATGATACGCTTTCATGATAATTTAGAGTTAAGATTTATCTAGTTGAAATATTTTAATTACATTACATTTCGGAAAGAGAGAACATTTAGGCATCTTCACATCTTTATTGCTTTAACCACATATGCTCACGATAAAGTTCATCTTTATTTCAACAATGGTTATATTAAAAAATAAGGAAGCAACCAGTGGGATGCCATACAACAAACCAAGACATATACGAAGAAGAAAATCAACATAAAAAACAAACACTAGAAGCCAAAACAAGTGTCCAAGATCAAATTCATGGTTAACGGTTATCATTCATGGATTGCGTTTTGGTGGTAATGTTTTAATGCTACTTAATTGTCTGAATCAAAATTTTTGATATCATCTTTGTAGTTGTTAGATTCTCACTGATCCACCAATGAATTCCTGTAACTTGACATGAGAGATCCATATCACCCATGTGGCCATGTTCTAAACATGGTGTGCTAGATCTACAAACACTTTGTGTTACTTCGAGTACTGTGAAAAAAATGATTTTTTTGTCTCGTGAACCTATTGCTAATCATTAATGTCAACCTCACACATATCATTTTGTTGTTCTAGGATTTCTTTTAAGTTGTAAAGTATAACCATCCATGCTTTCCTAAGAAAAGTGTCACGTCAAACAATAATACGTTGTGCTCGACATGATTTTAGAGATAACATCCTTTCGTACCCTTGCGACATCTAGTGAAAATATATTTTCTGGATATAGGTTATCACTTGTTGGATACTTTATGTCATACGTGCGTTTTACCTCATTGAGGGAATGGTCTCATCAAGAAGGTTAATCCTTAATCTTTCCTCGACCGATGGCTGGGAGTATGATCTACAAAACAATAACACCGTGAAGCTTGTTACAAGGAGGAGAGGTGGAGGGGAGTATTCTCCTTTTAACCACCCTCCGGCGTGAAAATAAGTATCGTTTAGGAATAATAAAGAGTGGTGTGTTAAGAGTAAGAAAATGAGAGAGCAGATGCTTAAACCTGTGACGAAGAGTGTGGAGAAGGAGGTGGGCTGGTGGGATGGTGGGCCTTGGGCCGGACGTCGCCAACAAGGAAAATCTTGTTTGTATCCTTTGACACGATTGTTAGTGCTTAGAGAGATGAGACGTTGACACACGGTGATTGGTGCCATGTGGCATGTCGATTGTCCTTGTTGTCGAGTCTACACCAGCTATGAGTGGAGATCATGGAGGAGTGAATGGCGCAAGCTGATTGGTTCACGTCACTGTCCTTTTGTACTTTTTGTACCCTACACGATTGATCATCGTGGGAATTGTCTGAGAGGGCATGACTGTCACACCCCAACCGATGGCGGAAACATCGGAGTGAGACGAAATAGATTGCTCGAGACATCATAACACTAATAATTGTGACAAGTATTTAAATAATAAATTTCATTCCATTTCTAAAGAATCAATTACAAGGATTTGAAGCAAATACAACAACATGAATAATGAAATACAATACAATAGGAATACAAAATTTAAACTGTGCATCTAACCATCCTACTAGATTCCATGCATCACCAACATCATCGCTAAACCTGCAACATGTTTTAAAAGCATAGTTCAATACAAAGGTATTGGCGAGTACACAAGTTTTAGACTTGTGTTATATATACAAGTATTTTCAATCCAACATAGGAATTTGGTATACAAGGTCAAACTATCATGCATAACTAAAAGTCAAACCCAAGTGTCCACAAGAATAAAAGGCATCCCTCGATATAGCAATATCGAGATCGTAAAGTATGAATAATAGCATCCCTCGATATACCAATATCGAGACCGTAATGAATATACTTAACAAAACCCCGTCGGGTGGTGTGCTACTCCTAATAATTGTTAAGGCGGGTTAACAAGTAGTATGAAGGAAAATGGGTCAAGTGTACTCACAAAATTGCATGTTTGTGAATCGTGCATTTTAACAAGTAAAACATGTTGCACCCAAAGTGTATTAAAAGGAAAACGGGTCAAGTGTACACACAAAATTTCATATGCTTTCCGATTATCCAATTGTTGACGAGCAATGAGATTTGGAGATCAAATGTATAAGGGTTAAAGTTCAAGGTGTGTTTAGAGTCGAGATTCGGAATTTAAAACATAAGAATATAACATATGAAAGTAATCATCTTTTTAACACAAAATACTTGTTTAACACTATGAAACCCCAAGGGTTATAATGTTTTCATGAGTAGTGTACCCATTAGAATCATAACAAGTTTTAGGTCTTAGATGATGTTAATCTAGTACTTTGACGAATGAACACAATTTCACCATCAAAGGTTCGAATGTTGGATAGTATATGTAAGTATTATATAAATTATGTATTATACTTTAACAAGTCCAATAGTTCAATATTTCAAGCATGAGGTAGGGGGATGAATCCTCCATTTAGGTACCTCTTTAAGTGTCATAGAAATCATGTAGGAGGTAGGAAGAAAAGTCTTCCATTTAGGCACCTCTAAATGTTCACCACTACACTTGATGATTGAACATACAAGGAAGGTCATGAACTACAAGTAATACAAGAATACTAAACACTAATCTATAAGAAATCATCAAGCAATGTGTGGATTTTTATGTAGGACAACCCAAGTTAGTCCTAAATCATACTTACATCAAGTCTTGAACTTGAATATCACTTGTGGGTTAAACCCTTGAACAAAACAGAAAGTTTGTGAGGATTAATTCTCTGATTTTGAATGTCTCAACCTTGTTTTTTAAGCCTAACTAACCATAGAAGTGGTTATAAGCATAAGGACATAGGTTTGAGATGAGTTAGACTCAAGTTTGAACAAGTTTAGTAAAGATTTAATCAAAACAGAAACGAACAGTGAACTTTGGAGCCTTTTTGACGACATTCCAGGGACTGATTTACTGTGAAAAAACCATGGAATCGAAGCTAAGGTCAATCCAAGCACATAGGAAAAAGAATGGAGTAAATCGGACAAGAAACGAGTGAGTTATGCTCACTTTTATGAAGTAGGATGAATCTGCTCGAACACTGATTTGCAGCTGCGTTTTTTAGAGTTTTGGAGTGATTTGGATGAGTTTGTAAAGTGATTTAAACTTGGATTAGCTTGGTGTTTATAAAGGAAGGTTGGGGTAGGTTGTAGTTGGGGTTTAAATGCAAGAAACACAAGTTAAACCACTCTAAACACACCAAACTCGTGACTAATCCAAGGCTGATTAAGATCTAGCTCCGGATCAGACACCCTCACTGGGAGCGAAGACAGAGGGCTTGGCCCTTCGTGGCCGGTGACAAGGGGCTGGTTCAAGTTTCAGTTAATTACAAATTGGCCCTGAAGTTTATTAATTTGGGTTTTTAGGTCATTTAGGGGTTGTTTTCGACATTTAAGCAAAGTTTAAGGACAAATTAAGTGTGGGGAACATAAACCAAGTATAATTAAGTTTATGAGTGTCATGTTTAAGTATCATATACGATCAAAACACGTTTTATGCATAAGTTTAACATATTTTCAAGTTTAGCACATAGTTTCCAAGAATTACGAATAAGCATCAATTGTTTCGCGAAATTAAATGTATGAGCACATAATAAGTATATTTAACACGAGTTTGACGAAATACGAGTTTTATTTATGATCCAAGTCTTGGATTTTACAACGATTACAAAGAAAGAACGATTATAAAAACACAAAGTTTCCAAAAAATAGAAATAAAAGCAAGACTTTCTAAATATGGAAAGTACGAAGAAGCAGGGCGTTACAGTGTCCCCTCCTTTAGAAAATTTCATCCCGAAATTTATTCAAGAGGAAGGCTTGAAAGAGTTTTAGCAAAAAGTGATTATTTAAAATTTGAGACTTGAAATTTTGAAACGTAAAAAGTCTGAAATTTTGAGAAACGATAAGGTGGGTTTGTAAAAGAATTTGTTCGGCTAAATAGACTTGAAGTGCCAAACATATTTGAAAACGTATAGGTGTGTATATAGGTAAGGTGAGTTTAAATAAGTTTGAGTAACTTAAATTGGAGATGTATTAAAGTGTATCATATTTACGAAGTAGATCCTTGTATAAAAAAACGGTTTGTATTCGACGTGGGAAGTTTTAAGGATAGTATAAAACCACATATTCATAAAAAAATGCTTTTTGAGAGGAACGAGAAAGTTTGGTACTTTAAATAAAGTGTTAATGGTATACTAAATATGTTAATACAAGAATAGGGAGATAGTTTTAAGGTAGGGAGATAAGTGGGGATTCGAATATTTAAACAGACTTATTGTGAATGAGGTTCGTATAAAAGGAAAGAATAATGGAGAATGATCGGAGTATGGGAGTGAACGATTGACTCATAATGAATGCAAGTATAAGATTGGCATAAGTATTGGATAGACGAAGGTGATGTGTTAAGAATGAGGTCTCGTCGTGGATAATCGGATATAATACATTTATGAGTTGTTTAAAGTTTGAATTAGGTCTGAGAGGTCTGTAAAACACCGAATTTCTCATGGCGCGTCTTCTGAAAGTTTGGTAACATGGTGAAAACACTTATATATAGGAAGTACCAGCGGCATATCCACCATGTTTTGACCATATTACGTCTGTTTCGTATTCGGTGTCATGATACATTCCGTGTCTTACCATATACAGTAGTACACTCTATGATTCTCATGCGCTTATCACTATAATCCCGTGTGCACCCACGATTATTTTGATCGTCGCATGATCCGCATAGCTTGTACTAGTTGTGTATGAATCAGGGTATACATAATTTAAAAAAAAATAAGAACGTGTACGTATAAGAATGTAGCATATAAGCAAGTCCATGCTTAAGTATGTATGGGACCCACGTAAGCGAATCCCTCAGATTACGCTCGCGTACGGGTACGAATGTATGAATCATGAGTATGAATGAAAGTATCAGTATAAGTTTAAGTATGAGTATGCACACAAGTATGAGTATAAACACAAAATGTATGGATATTATGAGTATACGTATAAGTGTAAGTATAAATACGCATGTGGGTGTAAGTATAAATATAAAACGTATGAGTATGAGTGTAGGTATGAATAATAAAGATTGCATAAATAGTAAAAATTGAGTGGAATTTAAGCATGCGAAAACGATCAAAAGGTTGAGTATGTAAATACGAATGATATTGATGAAATTGTTGCAAGATATCGACTAAAACGTGTACGATGATATGCATGTATCGTGGTTTAAGTGAAACGTCGAGTTTATCGAATCATAATAGATTGAGTTGATTTGGAAGGTAGAATATAGTTTGTAAATTTCAAGGAACATAAAGTACCCATTGGTTATGCATAACGTATTTTGTAATGAATGAAATGCTACTTTTGTTTTAAAAAGAGTTTACGTATGTTGAAGGTTGTCAGTCCTCATGAAGTCTTCTAGCCCACGTGTTTTGAAATTTGAATGACTAATTAAGCGATGTAGAATAAAGTTTTCGAAGATAATAGGTTTGCCTCATTTACGTCTAAACAAGAAATTTGAATTTTGGAGGTTCTTATGAAAACATTGATCCTTAGAAAAGGAATTTAGCACAACGGACTTAGTGGTCATTGAAAAGAGTTTTAACAAATGATTTGTTGATGTTGAAAAGCATCTTTGGTAAAACGTTCGTATAATACCTATAAGATCTTATAAGTATATGAGAAAGTTGATTTGAATTCCGATTGAGAATGAAAGTCTTTAGTATGGTGATATAACGTGAGTGTGTGTTTTAGTGACTAAGTCGAATATGAAGTTCATGGGCAAGAGATTCATTGGACCGATTGAATTGGTAGGTAGCATTTCGTAAGGTTTTGAAATTCGGGTAATAAAATGTTTTAAGACATGATTAAGAATCTCGTGTATATGAGTTGAGTGAAAATAGGTTGTAGAATAAGAAGTACGTTTGATAAAACAATGGATTTTGAAATCGGTATAAGTAGGTATTTTGAATAATGATAAATGATTTAGGTATAAAACATGATCGGGTTTGCATAATAAAGTATTTTGAAGGAAAGTTTTGGTAACGATCACCTAGGTAAGGGAATCACCCTTAACTCGTTGGTGAGGTCGTTTTAAGGAAAGAGGGAGTGGAGTTAATCGTCAAGGTAAGGAAATCACTCCTATCTCGATGATATGTCTCCATTTGTCGTTACAAGGAATATGAATTTAAATTATATGAAATCATGCATATGTATAAATGTATGAAAAGATTTAATATGTTGTGTGTGTGAGAAGAAAATATCGAAAGTAAATTTTGAATTTGAAAGGTTGCATCGTATAAGATAAATAATATAAACACATGTTTGATTAAAATCTGGATGGTTCCAAAACGGAACTTTGACTAACCAAAGTGGTCGAAAAGTCTTTTGAATTTGAGAAGCATGCTTTGGCATAATAGGTGAAATACTCTCACCGACAAGTCGGTTAACGGTATTTACCCTTCCGGTTACTACATGTCCCAAATCAATCGAAACTTCGAGACTTGGCGGGATTTATAAAAAAATCAAGGAGTGGAACTACTCGACAAGGTGCGGGTTTCACCCCTAACTTGGCGATTTCGTATCCTAATTGTGGTTTGTACTCGTCGGGTCAAAATTTAAGTTTGACATTTTGACGAGGGTCCACTAGAATTTGAAAATGGAAATTCTCCATCAAGATGAGGATCTCACTCCTAACTTGGTGTCGAATTTCGTGTGAAAAGAATAGGTGGATTAAGAGTCGTTCACCAAATTGTGGGTTTCACGCCTATTTTGGTGAAGTCGTCTCGTTGGTATGGTGCGAGTGTTGTCGGAATTTAAACAATGAAATAAGCGAACAAGTATAAACACATAAGAAGGCATGTCGAGAATAACACATAAAGAGTAGAACAAAAAACAAGTATCAACACATAATAAAGCAAGTATCAACACATAATAAAGCAAGTATTAGCACAAAAGTGACATACATGTTTAAAAGGTCAAAAGAAAATAAAAAAGGAGCAAGTAAAGTATCATGCAAGTGGTTCAAGCAAAACATAAGAATAAAGCTCTAGAACTATAGACTAGGTAAAAAGCATGGCAATTTTCCTAATTCCCTATAGTTATGGCTCTGATACTACTCTGTCACACCCCAACCGATGGCGGAAACATCGAAGTGAGACGAAATACATTGCTCGAGACATCATAACACTAATAATTGTGACAAGTATTTAAATAATAAATTTCATTCCATTTCTAAAGAATCAATTACAAGGATTTGAAGCAAATAAAACAACATGAATAATGAAATACAATACAATAGGAATACAAAATTTAAAGTGCGTATCTAAGCATCCTACTAGATTCCATGCATCACCAACATCATCGATAAACCTGCAACATGTTTTAAAAGCATAGTTCAATACAAAGGTATTGGCGAGTACACAAGTTTTAGACTTGTGTTATGTATAAAAGTATTTTTAATCCAACATAACAATTTGGTATACAAGGTCAAACTATCATGCATAAGTAAAAGTCAAACCCAAGTGTCCACAAGAATAATAGCATCCCTCGATATAGCAATATCGAGACCGTAAAGTATGAATAATAGCATCCCTCGATATATCAATATCGAGACCGTAATGAATATACATAACAAAACCCCGTCGGGTGGTGTGCTACTCCTATAGCGCTATAATTGTTAAGGCGGGTTAACAAGTAGTATGAATTCTAGTATGAACTTAAGCATAACAAAGCATATATAAGGATTGATTGAATAAAGCATGTTTGTGAATCGTGCATTTTAAGAAGTAAAACATGTTGCACCCAAAGTGTATTAAAAGGAAAATGGGTCAAGTGTACTCATAAAATTGCATATGCTTTCCGATTATCCAATTGTTGACGAGCAATGATATTTGGAGATCGAATGTATAAGGGTTAAAGTTCAAGGTATGTTTAGAGTCGAGATTCGGAATTTAAAACATAAGAGTATAACATATGAAAATAATCATCTTTTTAACACAAAATACTTGTTTGACACTATGAAACCCCAAGGGTTATAATGTTTTCATGAGTAGTGTACCCATTAGAATCATAACAAGTTTTAGGTCTTAGATGATGTTAATTTAGTATTTTGACGAATGAACACAATTTCACCATCAAAGTTTCGAATGTTGGATAGTATATGTAAGTATTATATAAATTATGTATTATACTTTAACAAGTCCAATAGTTCAACATTTCAAGCATGAGGTAGGAGGATGAATCCTCCATTTAGGTACCTCTTTAAGTGTCATAGAAATCATGTAGGAGGTAGGAAGAAAAGTCTTCCATTTAGGCACCTCTAAGTGTTCACCACTACACTTGATGTTTTGAACATACAAAGAAGGTCATCAACTATAAGTAATACAAGAATACTAAACACTAACCTGTAAGAAATCATCAAGCAATGTGTGGATTTTTATGTAGGACAACCCAAGTTAATCCTAAATCACACTTACATCAAGTCTTGAACTTGAACATCACTTGTGGGTTAAACCCTTGAACAAAACAGAAAGTTTGTGAGGATTAATCCTCTTATTTTGAATCTCTCAACCTTGTTTTTTAAGCCTAACTAACCATAGAAGTGGTTATAAGCATAAGGACATAGGTTTGAGATGAGTTAGACTCAAGTTTGAACAAGTTTAGTAAAGATTTAATCAAAACAGAAACGAACAGTGAACTTTGAAGCCTTTTTGATGACGTTCCAGGGACTGATTTACTGTGAAAAAACCCATGGAATCGAAGCTATGGTCAATCCAAGCACATAGGAAAAATAATGGAGTAAATCAGACAAGAAACGAGTGAGTTATGCTCACTTTTGTGAAGTAGGATGAATCTGCTCGAACACTGATTTGCAGCTGCGTTTTTTAGAGTATTGGAGTGATTTGGATGAGTTTGTAAAGTGATTTAAGCTTGGATTAGCTTGGTATTTATAAGGGAGGTTGGGGTAGGTTGTAGTTGGGGTTTAAATGCAAGAAACACAAGTTAAACCCCTCAAAACACACCAAACTCGCGACCAATCCAAGGCTGATTAAGAGCTGGCTCCGGATCAGACATCCTCGGTAGGAGCGAAGACAGAGGGCTTGGCCCTTCGCGGCCGGCGACAAGGGGCTGGTTCAAGTTTCAGTTAATTATAAATTGGCCCCTGAAGTTTATTAATTTGGGTTTTTAGGTCATTTAGGGGTTGTTTTCGACATTTAAGCAAAGTTTAAGGACAAATTAAGTGTAGGGAACATAAACCAAGTATAATTAAGTGTATGAGTGTCATGTTTAAGTATCGTATACTCTGTGCTTATACAAAGTGCTTTTGGTACTAATAATTAAGATGAATATGATAACACGTTACTAACGATATATAGCAATGTTGACCATGATGAAGTTAACGCATGAAGAAGAGTTCCTACTAATAGGAATAAGTGTTGATGAAGATCGAATTACTATGGATGGTAACTTGCTATTAATGAATACAATGTTGCTGATAGTAAACTTCTTACTGATGGAAAGTTAAAACTAGTGAAGAACATGCTTACTCACGAAGATTCAAATAAAGTTTCAGAAAAAAAAAAGAATGCTCTTTATATCAATAATTAGCTCTATGTAATTTTGTTTAAATATTGTGCATATACTTTCCAACTAATTAAACATCTTTTAAATATACATCATATATACCCAAAAAGAAAGAAAAACAATAATGTAACATTCGACCTTTCTTGCCTTTAATATTGTTTGTTTGCCCACGAAGAATTCACAGATTTATATTTGGTTTCCTAAGAATAGTCGAAGAAATCAAAGCAACCTCAACTTGTGATTTCTCGAATGTGTACCAGTTACCATTTTTGGCCAAACGAAAAAACGACAAACATAAGCAATTAAAGAGCATGACCATGTGCACGACATAAACTCTCAAAATGAACAATCCTTGCTAAACTTAAGGGTGCAATCTGACCAAGAGACAAGCGATAATACTTAAGAACATTCAAAAAGAACAACCAAAAGGAGAAACACAGGTTTGAAAACTTGAAGTGAAGAGCATATAAAGCAATCGAACCAGCGAGACATTGATATACAATCTTGTCAATCCAAGTGGCGATAGGTTTGTATTTCAGATCAATACCCTAATCTGCACAAAAAAGGTTCTTACTTCCTCTCGTGTCATTTTTGAAATTGAATGTTCATATCGTTCTTGACAACCTTGTTTGCAAGGAAATTTCAAGAAAACGGAAACTAACCTTAAAATCGGATGAATACAGAAGCAAGGAATGACACGACGCTTAGGGTTTTCTCTAGGAGTTTGTAAGAAATCTGATGAAAAAGAAGGTTGGGTTGTATTTATTCGGAATATCGAAAGCAATTGAAGGGACTTTCAACTGTCCAATAGGCCACCCAGGCCATAACTGTCAATAAATCAAATCAAAACCGTTAGACAATTTAAAATTCAAAAACTAGAGCCAAATTTAAAATTCATAACAGCTAACCAAAGAATCGTTAAAGCAATCAAAGTCAAAAGCATTCATCACTGCGTCATAAATAACTCTAACTTGGGAGGCTAATAAGGTAAGTGGGATCACCACGAAATGATAAGATATCTAACCAACCAACTTCTAATACTTGCCTCCTTAGCTCAAAAGGTTAAAGGCACAATGTCGTCTATTGTGAAGGGACATCTACAACAACATTATAATGTATGACCATCGAATACGAGTTCAAATGCTCATTGCGGCACGCGGTTAAGGGGAAGGAAATCTAATATACATTAGGTAAAACCTCACTTGCCTAAAAGGTAAAGTCCAACCTGCGACCAGGAAATGATAGTCCCTCCTTACCCCTTTAAGCCTCTAAGCTGGCCGCCTAAGCCAGCTGGGCCAGAGGGCTCTACTATATAAAGAAGCCTTAGGCATCTCACGTGTCTTTCTACACACTCACTGTCACACCCCAACCAATGGTAGAAACATCGTGGCAAGACGTAATAGATTGTTCCAAGATGTAATAGATTGTTTAAAGACATCATAGAACTTAATTTGCGATAATATATTAAGATTCAAAATTTCATTGTCATATAATCAAATAACACATTACATTGTTCAAAAATAGAAATATGACAAGTCGGAAATTACACGACTAATACATCATTACGCATAGATAAGTAAGGTTAGTATCTGATCCACCATAAGTAGTTTCTTGTGATAGCATCTCAAACATTTCCTGCAACATGTATAAAATATCCATCAACACAAAATTATGTTGGTGAGCATACTAGTTTGTCTACATAACATAGGTAAGAATATGTCTCAAATCCACATGTTTATGGCATACTAAATTATGTATCATACTAGCATGCAATACCTAAAAATAAATCCAAAGTTTGGCACTAGCCTAATGTTATTACCAAAGCAATTAAGGTCATAAAGAATAACTTAACAATGACCCACAAAACGGGGCGGTGTGCTAATCCTATAACGCTATACATGTTAAGGGGCGCGGTTAAGGATTGAGTATTTGAATAAGTTTGCTTGTATATGTGTGTTTGTTTGTTTAGTATGGATACATGTTGCAACCCAAATAGTGTTTAAAGTGTAAAAGGGTCTAGTATGAACTCACGCTTTGGTGAAGAGAAATCCACAAAATGCGAGCGAGCGAATTTGAGGGATGGAACACCAAAGTCACCCTAAAATGGTAAACAAAGGTGTATGAGTATAAGGATTTGGAGATTGGAAAGTAATCGAAATTTACGAGTATGAAAATACATAAACATATCCCGCCTAGACATTATTTGGACACTATTATTAGTGTGTGTTTTTCATAAGTGTTAAACACCCATTAGAAGTCCAAAGTAAGGAATGTAAGACTAAGATATTCTCCACCTTAACACATAACATTCAACCATGGGTTGGTTGATATTATGGTTTGGTTTTGGAGTAAGTATTATATATGAATTATTATGTATATCATCAAGCATTAGAGGTAGGGTAATCCACTAACCTCAAGAGTTTCACCATTGGACAAAATCATCAATGTAGTTGATGATTCGAATGGTCATGAATACAAGGAAATGAATGCATAAGTAAACTAACTATTTTTGCTAAGTAACCAAGTAAAGGATGGTGGAAGTTTAGTTGTATAACAAGGTCACCAACATCACCATTTGCACCTTAACACAAGTCTTCCAACATTGCTTGTTTGGAGACTTGGTTTGGTTTCACTCACATAGATGGTTGTGGGTTACTTAGAGACTTAGAACATAAAAATAGAGGCATATGAACCTCAAAGTTTCCGGAAATCAACCTTAACACAAGTCCATTCAACATGGAAACTTGTTGATGACTTGGTTTGGTATGAAGAACTTCCAAAAACAAAGTAAAAGAAAACAAGTATATAACATTTAATAAAAATCCTAACTTGGCCCTCAAAAATGGTGGTTTATCATACTAATTTACTTTGGTAAGCAAGTGGTAATACTCCTAAAGGAGTTCCAAGTATGGGGAATAAGAAAACGAGAAAGAAAAGTGCAAGAAAGAAGCCAAAACTCACCGTTTTTGTCTTTGCGTTTTCAGCCCAAAGTGGAAGAATTTGGAGATTTGAGAGTCTTTGAGAGAAATTTAGGAGTGGTGATAATGTTTAGGAGGTACTAGTGGTTTGTATTTATAAGTAGGATAAGTGGTTGAGGTATTAAAGGAGTTGGTTGGGAGTTAAAAGGAAGAAAAGTTCAAAAAATACAAGCTGATTCACGATTTTGCTGTTAGGTGCACCCCTTGTGGACCGCAACTCCGCAAGGGTGTTAATACAGTCCGCAAGGACCACTGAATTCTTCAGAAAAAATCATTGTTATTCCTTGGGACTTGTTTTCTTGGTCATTCTATGCTAAAAAAATTCATTGTTTTACATGTTTTAGGTATTTTTAAGTGTATCGAAGCATGTATTTAGTATAATTACTTATGAAATAACATTCCAAACAAAGTAGAATCACGATGTATTGTTCAGTTTTGAATTAAAAGGCGTATACGTGCGTGTTTATGCATTACGCAGGATTAATTTGGCAAAAATAATATAAAAGATGCTTTCCCATCATGATCAAGTATCGGAATTACAAGAAATCGAACAAAGTACGAATTACATTAAAATGAAAAAGAACGAAAAATACGAAACGTTACACTCACACTTAGTTAACTCTTTCAATCCCAATTACTCTCAGAGAACATCTAACTTATTTTCAAGCTAGAGTTCAAAAGCAGGAGACCCCCTCCTACGTTAAGACTAAATGTCTATTTTTTTGTAGAACTGTTTTGAGTCTCGGAGTCTAGGAGATGTACGTATCATTACATTGTCGTTATTTGTTGTTTCAACATATAGATATAATGAAAGTTTAGAAAAGACAGTAAAACGATTACATAATCGCCTTATGCATCACATAAAAACAAAGAATAAATTTCTAGGGTTCTCACAATTTTAAAACTAGTTATACGTTTTATATAATACCAAAATTATTATAGATGATTTTATAATTGTGGTAAAAGTCTACAAGATATGGAAGAAATGCCGTACATGGAGGTGTAAGGATCACACGAAATGTGGTTTGACATTCTTGTACCCACATCGTAGTGTTTGATGTTACCAGTCAAAATGCCGCCCGACAAACAAATCAACACTTTGCTTCTCTGAAGATAAAATCACGTTTTCTTTTATAACATATTTTTCCATACCAATGTTTTTATTATTAAACACGAAAATAACTGTTTTAGTTATATTTTTTGCTTAAGTAATTATATTATCATGTATAACAATTTAATCGTTATAAATTCTTACACCGACAATACGAATTAATAAGAAAAAATAGTGTTAATTTATACGCCATAACTGACGCGATTTTTACCTTAACATAAAAAAAAATTATTAGTTTTGCCCTTACAAATGGGCAGGTGCTTAGTTTTAGAAAGCAACAAGACGAAAATAACACGGTCATCTTGTTTAACCTATAGATTTATTTGATGCGCAAGCCTTAAAAATGATTTTTTTTCTTGTTTTGGATGGGACTATTTGCCCTTCACTCAATCACTTGTGTTTAAAAAGTTGGTTAAAATAGTTGCATGTAAAAAATAATTGGTCAACTTCACTCAATCACTTGTTTTAAAAAGTTGGTTAAAATAGTTGCATGTAAAAAAAAATTTGGATCAAAATGACTATTTTCATAATTTCACCTGTTACAACTTATTTATGTTTATACGATAAAATTTATTGGAGAATATTTAATACATTTATGATTATTACACTTTTTAGGATCGAAATTAAAACCTCTTTAATTTTTAAGAGGGGAATAATCAAGCTCAAGACACTTAGACCATGCGTAATAGTTAATGTCCTCTAAGGGAAATTTTTGCCATATCAACATATAACGTCCCTTTAAAAATTGTATAATGATTAATGCCTCTTAACGTCCCTTACATTCATTATTTTCCATTTTTCTCCTCTTTAGGCATTATTCTAAAAATGACCATCCCTTTTCATGGTCCAATAATGTTCAGGGGGCGATGTTGAGGACGTTATTAAACCCTTTTACGCCTCTACAATGCCCATTACGCATGAACTTATGATTCTCAACCCTTTTTAGGATCGAACTTAAAAGCTCTTTAATTTTTGAAAGGGCGAATGATTGATGTTTAACTCCGTTAAAAAATAACACTATACAAATCATTTAGAGTTAAGAATAAAAATACACTTGGTTTACTGTTTTAAGTTTGATGCTATGGTTTATCATTTTGTTTAACTCCGTTAAAAAATAACACTATACAAATCATTTAGAGTTAAGAATAAAAATACACTTGGTTTACTGTTTTAAGTTTGATGCTATGGTTCCATTTTTTAAAATTTAAACCTGTTTGGTGAAAAATAATACAGATTTGAATCTTGAATTATTTAATAATCAAATAAAATAAAATGTTTAGTTACAATATCTTTTTCTATATAATTGTTTCTTTTTCTATTAATCATAAAGAGTGACTTGTAATTCGTCCTCTGTTCAAGAGGTGAGGAGTTCGTATAAGAGTATTTAAAAGTAGATTAGTTTAGTATTAAAAAAAAAATCATTTGTTGTTCATTTGAACTAGAATGCGATCTTTTGTTAGGTTGGAGTATATAAAAGATAATATTCTTCATTAGAAATATGAATTCATCAAGTTTAAGAGTTGATATCTCGGCTTATCTTTAGACTCTTTCCAAACCGAAGTTTTCTTTAAGCTTATCTTTCTTTGTATTTCAATTCAATCACATATCTTCACATCTTAAATATACATTATATCTAAAGCGATAAGTTTTTAATAAAAAATATAACATAAAAACTATTATTTTAGACACATTAATTTTTAGACAGATTTTGCTGTAATTTTCTTCATTATATACTAAATATGTACAATATGGTGGTGACCGTCAATGATGTGAACATCAATAATCCATGGTTTTAACACTAGAATAATCATCTAATGTTTCCAATATGATTGACAGTAATCATACGATCAACTAGATATGTACGTGACAAATCAAGTTTCCCACATGTGATCCCATTGTAGTCGTTCTTCTTTAAAGTATTTTTTCGCCCATGATGCTCATGCATAATTATCCTTCGTATAGGAGTTTCTTCGTTTTAGGCCCGGACTCAAAAGCTTTGATTACTAAACGACATGAGCACATTCACCTCATCCAATCCAAGACATACTTACCAAATCCCATGAACCTATGTTTATTACTATCTACCTTAAAAAGATGCATGCATGCTTTTACATTGAGCATAAGGGTGGGTGTGTGTTGGGGTGGGTGGGTGTGGGGGGGGGGGGGGGGGGACGTAAAAAACAAAGATTAAAATAAATAAAATTATTCATCTTTGTTTTCTTCGTTGTCTACGTCATCCTGTCGTCTCATCCAAGCGTGTTATACCAAATCCGCCATTAGAGCTTGACGTGTTTGAGAGTTACGCATAAATGTGGAATTATATATCATTTCTTCCATATGTACACAAGCTTGTTCAGCTTCTACGAAATGCGAATCATAATCTTGGCAAATCGTTTTTCCATTGTCCTCTAGAATCATATTGTGTAAAATAAGACAACTATACAAAACATTTCTAACCTTATCCTTGTGCCATAGTCGACAAGAGTTCCTCATAAAATGTCAATGTTGTTGTAGAACGCCGAATAGCCTTTCGATATTTTTTATGTCCGATTCTTGAACCTTTTTAAAATGAGCTCTCCTTTGGTTGGTAGGGTCTCTAAAGATCTTTACAATAAGCATGTATTATGGATATATACCATCGGCCAGAAAATACTTGTGTGGGAACTCATTTACGTTAGCCCCAAAAGAAGCGATCGTTACTTTACCTGCAATGTGATCCTCAATGATAGGAGAGTGCTCAAAAATGTTGATGCCATTGTTTGAAACAGGAACACCAAAAAAGCATGTCAAATCCATAGATCGTACGACACAATGGCTTGAAGGATGTGCGTTGGTCCTTTCTGGTCACCCCGACTATGCGCACCTCTCCAAGCCGTTGGACAATTTCTCCAACCCTAGTGCATGCATTTAATGGCACCAATCATGTCGAGTAAACCACGTTGATCCTCATGCACATCATATATACGTTGTAGATCTTTCCATGTCGGGTTTCGTAAATCTCGTTCACCGTATAGTTCAATGACACATTTTTTAAAAGAATAAATTGCAAATACATGTAAATACTTAAAAAACACCATCTTAAAATATATAAAAGATAATAGGTACCTTCAACAAAATTTACAAAGGCGTCTCTTGAGGTTTTGTCCATCATCTTTAGATACTCGTCCCACACGTCAGTTGTCGTACCGTATGCTAACACTCGTGCAACAGATGTACACTTTTGTATTGCCGTGAATCTCATATTTCATCTTGCGTCGGGTCTTTGTTTGAAGTGATCATACTTTGCTTCCAAATCATTAGTAATACGTAAAAATAATCGTTTACTCATTCTAAAACGACGCCTAAATTCGTGAGGGCCCTAGACGGGTTGATCACAAAAATAATCATGCATCAACAACTCATTCGCAGCCTCATAGTCGTGTTCGATTTGTTGTTGTTCTAATAATCGGACGTGGAGGTTGGCTAACGTGTTGTATAAAGTCTACCATCAGTTGAACGCACTTGTAATAGCCTTCCAGATCTCGTAAGAATCCGGAGACGTACTATCTTCACTACAAGAGGAACACGAAGAATAATCTATGGTTTGTTAGTTTTGAGATAGTGAGGGTTAAGGATTTGATATAGTTTGGTATGGTTGAAATGTGAAGATTAGTGTTGTATTTACAGTGTTTGAAATTGAAAAAAAAAACAAAAACAAAAACCCATGTCTAACGGCTAGTAGCCAACAACTACCATCTCAAATTCATCAATTTCTTCGCCATTGTTCCAGCCACGAGCCAATAAACCACAAGCCTAACCACGAGCGTAAGGGCGGTCTTCCTTCGTGATTTGCTCACGGTTGGCTCAATAATAAAGCCCACTATGCTCGGTCAAATAAACCAAAAGCCATGAACATCTTTGAGATTTCTCCCTCCTAAAGAAGCCTTATTATATATTTCATGAATCTCTAAATTTAGTTACACATTTCACCTTCCTAAACCATCTTAATTTATTTTCTTTACAGAATAGAATTAAGGTGTAAATATTATTCCATCTTAATCAACTAAATGTTAATAAAGAGGTTATATAAAAAAACAAAAAAAAAAACTTATTTTTAATGTTATATTTTATATAATTGATTTTATTAGAATAAAAAATATGTAATTAGTCATTTAATAAACTCATTAAAGGTAAAATAGTTATTTTATAAGAGTATTTTAATAAAACTGATAAATATGTAATATATAGGGTTTAGGAAGGTAAAATATATAATTAAATTTAGCGGCTGAGAAAATATGTAATAAGGCTTCTTTAGAGAGGGGGAATATGTAATAAGACTTCTTTAAGAAGTGAAAATATGTAATTAAATTTAAAGATTAGGAAATATGTAATAAGGCTTGAGGAAGAAATTTGTAAAATCCCTAAAAATAGATCATAAAAAGTTTTTTTTGGGTAAAGGGTTACCCCGGTGATTTTATAACATAACCAAAAAATACAAGTAGGAAGGCTGGTAAACCCCCTAGTTCTCTTCGTGATATACCACAAAAGAGTATACAAGAAAAAACAACCAAAACGGTTTAACTAGTACAAAAAGAAACAATATGTTAATGCCTTCATTGCTCTTCAAAGTACTCTACCCCATCAATTTTCCACTCCTCCAAAAAACGTCTCACATTATCAGCATTTTTATACTTGAAAGAGATCAATTTGGTTCTAACCGTGCTAAGAATATGTTCCGATGTTTGTTCAGGGGGCCGCAATCTATTACTGAAGAATCTAGTATTTCTTTCGCTCCAAATAGCATAAGCCGAAGCAGCAGTAACCAGTTTACTGACGATCGATGATACTAATCTTGAATTAGCTCTCGGAATCAGCCAAGAGACTATATCCTCCCATCATTCGTGAACCGCACTCATGCCTGCTCTAGTACGAACTGAGTTCCACACCTCCTTCGAGTATGAGCATTCAAAGAATAAATGTTCATGCGTCTCTAGACCTGCATAGCACAACAAACAACACATCTGATTCATAGAGCCGGTAACTTTATGATTCCACTGAAGAATACGGTCCTGGGTCCAAAGTTTCCTCTTGAAAATCAGCCAACACGTGAAAGCATGCTTTGGAATGTTAAAAGAAGACCATACGATCGTTGACCAAGGTTTCTGTTGCTCCCTAATACGAATGGAATTCCACACCTCTTTAGAAGTGAACTGCACTAGTTTACCTTCCGAATTCCTCCACAAGATCTGGTCTTTAGCATTAGAAATATTAACAGATTGCAACTGAAACAAAACCGGATAAACATCCCTCCATGCGTCTGGCCAGGTCCACAACCCGTGCTCGATCACGTCCGCAACTTTAGTCATTACATTGTAACCATATCTCGCCATTTGTCTTGGAGTAACAAAATTCGCAAGTGGGCAGTCAATACACCACTTATCAAACCAAATAAAAGTACTTTGACCATTACCCACTTTGGTCCAAAAAAGATCCCGAAAATTCACCCTACATTTTAATAATTTCTTCCATCCCCAAGGTGAGTTCATTTGTATCGGAATGTCCCATAAGCTGCGACCTTTGAGCCTATATAACCCAACCCAATTATTCCATAGAGACTTCCTACCCGAGAGAAGACTATAAAAATGGTAAGCCATGAGCGATTTGTTGACATCAGCAATACGCCTAATCCCCAAACCTCCCTCGGCCTTAGGAAGACATACCTCCTTCCAAGCAACCTTTGCTCTACCTTTAGCGGCTGTACCACGACCCCAAAGAAACCATTTCATTTTACTTTCAAGCTCCTTTATAACACTCGTCGGTAAGATAAAAACTGAAGCCCAGTAAACATGAATAGACGAAAGCACTGATACGACTAATTGTAATCTACCAATGATGTAAACATCAATGGTTTTGGCATAAAAAGTTGAAAACTACCATTTTATACTTATTAATTTTTAGGCAGATTTTGCTATAATATTCTTCTTCATGGTAAACTAAATACTTATAATATATGATTACAAATGATGTAAACATCAATGGTTTTGGCCAATCACCGGTTTCCACGTTGGGGTTTGTCCAATAACATTTGTTGATGGTTTTTTTGTTTTTATTTAATTTCATTACACCCCTTTTAACATAATACCCCACATCCCCACTACACCATTTTTTAGAAAAACGCTCCATAATACCACATTACTAACTGGACTGTCACATAGCGCAAAACGACAAAGAGTGGGAGGCATTATTCATGTGTACCACTACACATGGTCTTAGTGTTGTTTTACACTAGAATAATCATTTAATATTTCGAATATGACTGACAATCTATCAACAGTCTTAATATAGATTTTAGAGATATAAAAATCACTAACGAACCATTTAAACATGACGTGACAAATCAAGTTTCCGACATGTGACCCCATTGGCCCATTCTAGTACTACTTCTTCAAAGATTTTTTCTCTCCCATGGATGCTAATGCAAAATTATCCTCACATGAGATAGAGAAAACCCAAAACTGTTCCACCTGGTCCCAAAAGGAAAGTGTTTCCTCACTTTAAGCCCCACACAAAAGTTTTGAATTATACTAAACGACATGAGCAACATGCACTCACCTCTACCAACCAAGACATGCACACTAAATGCCATGAACCTATGTTTATAACCATCAACCTTAAAAATACAGGCATTTTTTTTTACATTAACATATATTAATAAGTCAATGGAAATGAACAGTGGAAGCATGCTTCCACACAACTGTCTGGCAGGCTTTTGCCAACCAGGCATCATGATACAAACCACCTGTCCTATGTGCTGGTCACAAAGGAAACGTGTCATAAACCAACAATGTTTGGATTCCACTATAAAGCCCTAAAAGCTTTTCTTCATTTAACAACTGCTCGGATTAGGCATATCACCCCGGCGAACTTCCGTTCGTCCGTCGTACTGGCAGTCGTGCCTAGGAAGGGTGTGGTGGTGTAGGCGGTGGTGCCTGGGTGGTTGTGCCGTGGTGGCGGTGACGAGAGTGGTGGCAGATAAGTGGTTATGTCGTGGTGGTGGTGGTGGTGACGAGAGCGGTGGCGGATAAGCGGTAGTGGTGATGGTAGTGATGTTTGATGTTGGATAGTGGTGGTGGCTCTCTACTCCGTCACTCCGGCCATTCTCTCTTTCGTGTCCTTTGAGCTAGCCATTTCAACGGCTTCGATTAGAGCCAAGGATTTGATCAGATCCACAACGACGATGGATGGATAACGGAGGATGAGTGGCCGGAAACGGTGGTGATAGTGGTTGTGAGCGTATGGGATCGACGGACGAGATGCTAGAGCTAGAGAGTATATGTGTAAAGGGGGAAGTGTGTGTTCAATTGTTCTTATTGATATTCAGGTTTCAATATTGACGTGAAGAAAAAGAAATAAGAAAAATCTAACCCATCTGTTTTGCATCCAAACCCACTCAAAACTTAATTGGATATTTTGTAAAGTCCGTCTGGGGAACTGTGCGATTAAATGCCGTTTGGTCCAACCTAATTAAAAATAGCTGTGAGCTTTAAAAAATGTTATTTACTTTGTTTTACAAATTATTGTATGTGCTTTGTAAAATATAAATTAGGATTCAACAATCCAAAGAATAACATTTAAGTTATTCAACAATATATTCATTTATTTTATTCGACCCATACTAAATTATTATGATTATTTTTCTAATTGCCACTAAACTGTTATTTATAAAAGATACCATTATCACATGAAATGACATATATTTTTTATAGCATTAACAGAGGTAAGGGTGTAAGGAGTAGTTAAACACCTGAGAGTGGTAAACTAAAAAATCAACCAATCAGAGTGCGCCACGTCAATCAGTGAAAAGTGTTTAAACTTTGCTGAAAAGTGTTGGCAATGGTTTAGACGCTTGCTGAAGTGGTAAACGTAAAAAAAAGGAAAAAAGTGTGATTGGTTGAGAGATTGCATGGACCCCACCACACACACACTCTTCACCGCATCGACAACCCACCACCGATTTGGTAAAGTTTGAGCGGTAAACTAGTGTTGGTGGTGGTGTTTACCGAGTGGTAAACTCACTTTGCCGACCTTTGCCGACTCCCACACCGGATACCCCTAATGTTTAACTAAATATATTACTAGCATCTAATTATTATAAACAAATTATTATAAGAGCATTACCAATATAGTCGGTAGTGGCGAATACGTAAATCTTTATAGGTGCAATTTTTATATATAAAAAGAGGTAACGAAATCGAAAAAATATCAAATTTATTCCAAAATTTACACTAATGTCAAAGCGTCAAGGGGTAACTGAGGCTACCACTATTAACAAGCTACGCCCGCCCTGATAGTCGATATGTTTTATTAAGTAAATAAAAAAAATTACATAAAGGTAGAAAAGCCGTTGGAGCCTTAAGAGCATTCACATTCCTTCCATTAAAATATTATAACCTTGCACCAAAACATTATAACAAGTAATTGTTAGTGGAGGGGAAAAATATTACTTTTCATCTGTATATCTGAGAGAACATTATTCATATTTTATAATTTTTTAATATATTTTGAAAGTGGTTGTAAGTGGATAAGAAATAAAATGTGTTTAATAAGTATTATTTAATTATTGATACTAGAGAGAAAATACAGTGAGTTTTAGTGTAATTTTACGATAGAAATGAAAGAATGGATGTAAATGCTCTAATACCTAAAGTTTTCGCTAATAACATAAATAAATATCTAACAAGTGATTATTAAAGCATTCCAATTCAACGTTTAATTTTGTGTCGAATTTCTATATTATATGTATGGTAATACAATTGCAATATTGTTTAACCACTTGAAATAGGTGAGTTTACGTTACTTTTAAGTTCCGATCACGTAAGTGTATTTTATGATTTATAGCGCCGCAACGCGCGCACGGAAAAAATACTAGTTGAGCATAATAATCCAGACAATCATTAAATATATGATATGTTATATCGAGACTTGTTGTAATAACTAGTACTTGACCCGCCGCGCGTTGCGACGGAATCGAAAGTTAAAGTAATTCGAATTTGTACCGTCAAATATCTAATCCAACTCATTTCCAAATAATTTTTTGTCAAAACGTAGACTAACTGAGAACATGCAAAAAATAAGCACCAAAACTTAGGTGATGTTTGTTTTTTTCATAAAACCTCTGTGCAGGCTCTTCTGTCTGCGTGGCGCAGACCACACGACATTGCCACGCGCAGACTGTTTGTTTTTCCAAAAACGTTCATTAAAAAAAAGGTCTGCGCGAGGTCTTCTTGGTGCAGACTTGGTCCAGCAACTTCTAAGATCTAAAGGTCTGCAGAGGGTTAAACAACACCACCCACCACCACCACCCACCACCACCACCACCACCACCACCACCCACCACCCACCACCGTCCATCACCACCACCGTTCATCACCCCCACCATCCACCACCCACCACCGTCCATCACCACCACCACCGTCCACCACCCACCACCGTTCATCACCACCACCATCCACCACCCACCACCGTCCATCACCACCACCACCACCGGCCACCACCCATCAACGTCCACCACCCACCACTGTCCTCCAACACCCACCCCCGTCCACCGTCCACCACCACCGTTTATCACTACCACCGTCCACCACCCACCACCGTCCATCTAACCATCTCCACCACTACCACCACCACCGTCCATCTCCACCACTACCACTACCACTACCACCGTCCACCACCAATCAACGTCCACCACCCACCATTGTCCTCCAACACCCACCACCGTCCACCACCACCGTCCATCTCCACCACCACCGTCCACCACCCACCACCACCGTCTACCACCCACTACCCACCACCACCGTCTACCACCGTCTACCACCATCACCCTCCACCATCACCACCACCCACCACCCCCAATTTATTTTAGAAGCCTGCAGAAGTTAAAAAAGAAACAGTCTTCTTATTGCAGACTGCAGACATTTGGTCCACCTCTTCTGCTACAGATGTCTACAGATGGGGTCCGCAGACTGCAGACATTTTACCTCTTAAAAAAACAAACAACACCTTATTATATTTAACCTGACTCATTGCCAAGAAAAAATTACATCAAAACGTGAACCAACTTAGATTTATGAAATATACTTAAAAAACACGTAAGAAAATATTAATTTCTAACTTAAAGAATGGTAATGCGCGTTGCGGCGACGATGAAACGTAAAGTAACTTGAACTTATATACTGCCTAGTGAAAACGTATTATATTTAACCCGACTTGGATCATTTACGTCAAAGCGTAAACCAACTTGGATCTATACCAAAATGTACTTAAAAAACACGTAAAAATAGTGTTTTTATACTAAAGAATGGTACCGCGCGTGGCGACGTTGAAATGTAAAGTAACTCGAATTTATACCGCCTAAAGGAAACGTATTATATATGACAAAACGTAAATCAACTAAAAACATACATTAAAAGCTCAAAAACGTTTGATAAAATGTAGACCAACCAAAAACATATATAAAGTAAGCACGAAAACGTATTATATTTAACTCACGTACATCAAATTTAGCACATAAAACTTGATGGGGTCAAAATAACATTTTACAAAGATTTTTATAAGATAAGGGGTGTAAATAACAATGTTAAATTCTAACAGTAAAAAAGATAAAAAAATAAAAGCCACTAAAAAAATAATAGACAAAAGAAAAAATGTTGATTTGACTTACGTGAATCACTTTTTTTTTAAATCTTATATAGATTAAAAAATAAAAAAAACAAATAAAAATAAAAAACAATGAAAAAATAAAAGACAAAAAAGAAAAGAAAAAAAAAGTTAATTTGACTTATGCTAGAGTGAAACACCTTTTTTGAAATATTATATCTATAATTACACTCGTGTAGTAACATAATGTTGTGTTATGAACACTTAATGGTCAAAAGCAAATGACCAGGAATCCACAGTATTAGAGTTAAATGAGTAATGTAAACGTTTAAATTAGTTTGTAACTACTTGTAGATTGTTTATTTTCATGTTCTATTTTTGTAATATTCGTTACTATATAATATATTTAATCTTCGGGTGTTGAGATTTTTACCCTAATATGGTGAAAAGACAAATCTAGTAATTGCTTAGAGAGGATGCGAGAATCGACTCATTCACAACAAGCAACTTCCTTTATCCTACAAAATAGAGTATAGTAAGCCTCACCACAGGAAGAGAGGTTTTATTGTGACCACATTCTGATGTGAGAATACATACTTATTGGTACTTATTGAAGAAGAGAGAATATGATGAAGTGTATAGTGAAAAAGTATGCATACCTGACTAATCATTCTCCCCACTATTTATAGAAGTCTTCCGCTAATATCATGGTGTAATCAGGTGGTCCCTTCCCTAACCGTCGGTCGGATGATGGCATGTGTATTTTGATTGGTAAAGAGTACATTCCTTTTGCTATGATTGTACCTTTCTAGTGGTGGCTCATGGGTGCATTAATTGTGTTGGGTCTTTTTTTATTCTTGAGGTTGGGCCCATTAGGAGTTTATTTATTCACTTAATCTTTTGGGTTTTGGGTCCTACCTCTTCAAGTCCCCCAGTCTAAAGTTTAAAGGTAGGATACCTGAATTTTTGGACTTTTCTAGTGCCTTTTTAAAATCGGCAGTGTAAACTATTATCTCTCCTTTTATTGTTAGACAAAAGTAAGTTTCGAAGTCGCATGCATCAATCCAGGGTTTTTGTCAGTTTTCCTTTTTGAATTTTCTCTTTCCAGATGTCCTTTCAATTGTTCCCGCTTTATGTGCAGGGTATATAAAGGGTTCTTGGAAAAAAGGTTATTTTCTCTTGTTTCTTTATAAAAATCCACCTTTTTCTCTTCACATACTTCCCATGAGATAGCTCCTAGGGCTAGCAAAGGTTCGACATCAAAAAACGTCCGACGGTGAAGCTTATCACTTGCGACAGGAACGAAGGGAATTTTTAGCGTTTACTGAATGATTATGATATCAAGCTGGAACGGAACCCGGAACTTTCGAGTTCTTCTATGACGGCGTATCCACAGCTGCCCGGCAAAATTGCGTTGTATGTTGATTTCTTTAGGTGTTGCCACTTTTGCCTTGCAATAATTAGTTTTTGCCTTCGGGGTTTAGAACTCTACTGGATCCATGTGTCTTAGCTGCATCATCTTGGATTAGGCAAGATCTGGCATTATGAGTTTGTGTTTTGTTCGTTGAAGAACGGACCATCGTTGAAGATTTTTAGGGATTTTCTTCAATTGTTAAAGAAAGAAGACAGGTACACGTTTGACTAGCAAATGAAAGTGGCCCCTACAGTATCGAGTGATAAGAGTTGGTGTTGCAAGTTCTTCTTTGTTGACACACTTGTGATTTCGAGTGATATGTATTTCAGGACTTTGGGACTTGAAGATCAGGTTCTGGATCCAAATCCGGAACCGGAGTCGTTTTAAAATGATAATCTATTCAAACTTCTTGGTGAACACCTACTAATATTCAAGGGATACCTGAGCGGACATTCATGGCTATAGGTTTGAGCAGGTTATGGCCAGATCCGCGAGCATATCCGTCATTTCGGCATGATGATGAGGGCAAGTCTGATGTGTTTATGTTGTTTCTCTTTCTTTCTTTTTTAGTTATTGTATGTTTATTGTTATCTTACTTAGCCTATGTGACGTAGAATCTTGGGTTTATTTCAATGTGTTGAACCCCTCCTTGGTATGCAAGTTGATACCTTATGACAGACCCGTGGTTCGAAAATTGTGTTGGATGTTACCTAACCTAATTTTTTCTTCCCGGATCCAAAGTGGGCACTTGGCACATCCATTATCATGGGGAGGTACCTATCCCATGTCCTTTGCCTCTTCATTCTGTTAATTCGGGGATCTTCCCTTTATTCTTTTGTCCGACGATGATGATGACGAGGAGCCTTGTGCGCCCTTGATAAAGCACTCGCGTCGATAGTCCACAAGTGACACTTCAGGTTCTTGTGGGGGACCTATTACTGAAGAGAAGAGACTGGGATCGGGGAGGGCCTCGAAGGACCCAGACTCACTGGTGATGTGTCCGTTTTCCTAGTTCATTATGAGCTTAGGGGGGAAGTTGTTGCTGGAGTAGGTTCTTTGACGGTGGAAGAGCAAAAGAAGCGGAAGTCTTTGGTACACCTGAAAGTCTCTTGAACCCAAGAAGAAAAAGAATTCATCTTTGGACATGCTGATGGGGCAGTGGGATCCTTTGTTGACGAACATTATTGATGTTATTGGTAAGTACTTGATATTTTTTCTTTCACCCTCTTGTCCTTTATGGCCTTAATTGTTTTCCTTTTGACTAGAACCATCCGAAGAAGGGGAAGTCCTTGCCCCTAATTTGGAGAAATCGCTTGAGGAAATGGCGAACGCCACTGTTGGCATCTTATTTGAGGAACCGGTTGAGACTGTTATGCCAGAGCAAGAACTGGAAATTCATAGGGAAGTGTTGAATCCTTCTGTTGAGGGTACGCTGGAACGCGAGGGAGTTAGCCCTCTTTGACTAACGAGAACGCTGACCCTGTCATGTAGTTACAAGATCCTACTCTTGAGGGTATTGATTTTCCCTATCAAAGCCTTGATTTGTTTGGATGTGGGTTCTCCAAAGACTTAGTCGATGCGACTGAGCAATCAGAGGTTGCAGCTGTTGTCTTGAAAGCTAGAATATCGCAGCTTGAAGCGGATCGCCATTGGTTGATTACTCAGGGCATTCCTTGTTCTTTCGAGTATATTTGAACTAGCCCGGAGAATCAAGCTCAAATTTTAGCTTTTTATGATGCTTCTGATTTCACAGGTAGGCATGATAGAATTCGTGAAGGGTTTACTTTATGCTGCAAAGGCAAGACCACTGAGAGTCATCCTATTTCAAGAAGAACGGTATGAGCATAGTGGTGGAAGCCTAACCATCTTTAAGTGAGTCACCGCTACCCGCCATTGACGATATGGTAGCTAATGCCTATTCTGCTGACATGTTGCTATTAAAAGAGTTGTTGGGTGGCTTTGCAGGTGGTGATGGTGGCATAGAAGAAAGTGTTGAAGAAGGAGAAGAAGAACAAGAAACTCCTGATGATGGGGGCGGTGTGCTGACACAAAATGTTGACCATCCCCCCTGAAGTCCTTGCCTGCACTTCCTCGGATCTTAAAGACAATGCTCCCACGTCCTAACTCCCTTTTGAACAATTTCTACTATTTGTCATATAAACGTTTTTTGTAAAGGTTTGTGTGGGTCATTGAACACTGTTTTTTGGTACCCATTGGTAGGTGTATGGGGTTAACTTTTGTTTAAATGGTATTACTGACTTAAACTAGCCCTTATTATAATAGTTTGACTCTTTTGTGTGTGTGCATGTCACGTCTATAGAGATGGTTGTGCAGCCTGAAAGTTATATATTGCGTTAGGATTTTGTGATGTTAGGGTAGTATAGTGACCATCATATCATCCTGTCAGGTAACTGACTGATTGATGTGATATGATAGTCCCCCCTCTTTTGGGCATGTAAATTTAATGCCTTGTCTATATATACTAGTCCTTCAATTGGTTATCCATCAATTTCACTATGTATTACTAAAAAAGAAACTCTTGTCCTTATGGCTGACCTAAGCCATCTCTAGTTTGCTAAGCTGGAAGCTATTGAGGGTTGTATGATTTTGAAAGATGGGTTATCGTTGAGATCCAGTTTAATCAAGACCAATCAATGTCGTCTGAAGGTGGTGACACCCCTCTTCCGGCCATGGGTTGTGTTGTCAAACCCGGAGGGCCGGTGGTGACGATAAAGGCAAAGCTTTTAGGGGGTTAGGTGTAGGGATGAGCTTGGTACGGTACCGAAAATACCAATATCAAAATTCGCCAAATATGAGTACCCTACCGATACCGAAAATGTTCGGTACGGTCTCGTTACCGGGACCATGCCAGTACTGAAAACGGAAAAAAGTGGGTACCGAATCGGTATCGAATAAATTTCGGTATGGGAAATTTGGTACCAGCACCAGTACGGTACTGGTTCGTACCAATACCAAGTCTCAAATGCTCATCCCTAGTTTGGTGTATGTGATGTGTGCAAAATGCAACATATAAATTACATCAAATGAGGCATAAAACTAACCCTTTTTAAGTACTAATATTGGAAAAAAGCGTGTTTTGTCTTCCTTTTGTATTTTCAGGATTAAATGAGCTCAAAAACACAAAAGAAGCAAAAAGACAGCTAAATCCAACATAAATACAAGGAAAGGAACATAAGTGGACTGCCCGACCCCTTAACGGCATCTTCCCAAGCAAAATAGAGAAGGCAGAATACTGAACACGCCCCGTGCTCAGCCAGCACGGGGCCGTGCCCAAGAAGCAGCAGAAAAGACAAACCTATAGAAGCTTCTATTGCCCACCACGGGCCGTGTCCAGCGAACACGGGGGCGTGTCGAAAGTACAGCAGGCGCATTAATTGTAATTGCGAATTACAATTAATGAGGAGAGAGAGTGTCAGACAGGCACGGGGCCGTGCCCAGCGGACACGGGGCCGTGCCCAGCTCTCTGTTCAGCCTATAAATAGGAGTGCTTGGATTCATTTCAACTCATCCCTTGGCACACCACCTCTCTCACACTTCATCCACCACCCACCACCATCACAACACCATCATCCACCACCATCATCCATTGTCCATCGTAGAGTGTGTGAGTCATCTCGGGATCCAAGATTGATCGTAAGAGTTCTTGACAATCAAGGCCATGTTTGCCCAAGTCTCTTACATCACTTGGTGAAGACAAAGTGTCTAGTATAATACTTTTTATTTCTAATCTTTTGCACTTTTTATTTGGTTTTGTATTAATGACTTTAATAACTAGTTACTTATGTTGAAGGTGATCTTTCCTTATCGTTTGTCCGTGGTGTCTTGGCATTATTTTACTGTCTATATAAAATAAAGGATTTTCACCATTCATATCTCCACGGTCTATATGGAGGTATGTTGGCTACCTGGTCGGGGGTTAAGGGAACGGTTTGGTAAAGGTCTTGCCATTGTTCAGCGTTTAGAGGTCCTGCAATGGACCTGGGTCAAATTTAGTAGGACCTCCTTCAATGCTTCACGGTATTGGATGGCGGGGGTCCAAACTCTTTGATCCCCTCATAAGTTAACTACTATTAATACTATAACCCGGCTATTTAGGACTGTATCCCTGCTGACTCAGACTACTTAGCCGAGGGTAACGTCACCGCCAAAAGCGGGGCCTACCACAATACTGCATTAATAACTTAATTCATTATCTTCCAATAATCCACCCTTTTAGGATTGTATCCTTGCTGACTCAAACTACTGGGGTGAGGGTAACGTCACCTTCAAAAGAGGGGCCTACTACAATAACTAAGATAATCTCTTAATTATGTGCAAAAGTGCGGAAATAATCAAAGGTTATATTAGATACGAGTCGGAACCAAGTGATTCATCTTGTCTATCTGTTTTTCTTTTATTTTTATTTTCAGCATTTTAGTTAGTTTTTATTTTTCTTAGCTTAAAACATTTTTCTAAACTTTTTATTTTGATTAGATGTTGAGGATAAACCGGTACTAAAAGCTCTTGTGTCCTTGGACGACCACGGTATCTTACCAACGCTATACTACGCTCACGATGGGTGCACTTGCCCATATGTGTGTTTAGTGTTAGTAAAATATCGTGTTTTATAAATTTAAAACTTGGCTAAAATAAGTGTTAAAGGGGCTTAAAATATACACCTAATATATATAACACTTCACCGCACATCAGTATGTAACCTTCTTTTTGTGGTTGTAAGAATGATTAGGCAATGACTTTTGGGAATCATTTTGGTTATGTAAGTATTATGTTGTTTTTTGGTAATGGACGTAAGGTGTTATGTTGGCCCTTGTTATGTAATCTTTTTACCATCTTGATATGAAAGGACGTTAGTATATCCCTTTTCGACGTATGTTGGTATATGTGTTTTCATCACATTAAATGTGTGTGTTATGTTATATTTGCATAGTACGTGGTTGTACGCGTTCAAGTGTTCACAAGATGTGTCTGTAAACTATGGTTTCTGATGTTTGTAATAAGTTGTTATAAGCATTATTGAAATCAAACATGCGTGATACAATGTTTGTGAGTTGTAGTTATAAATAAAGTGGGACCCAACTTGCCCGTGGGTTTCGCTTGCTTTTTTAATTATCCCGAAGGACATAATCTCCTTCCTTGAAGTGGTTTGGCGGACCCATTGGTGGTAAACTTATAGTACTTCTCTAGCAGCCGCTTGTATTTGGCTTCGTTGATCAGTGTCACCTTTCTTTGAATTTCCAAAAGATCTAAATTCACTAATGGATCTTAGTTGTTCTAGTCTTCTGTAGCTGTCAAAGCACTATGGGAGGGTACGTCGATTTCATTAGAGATTAATGTTTCAGTCATGTAAGTAAGACTAAAGAGCGTTTCTCCATTGCGTGTTTTGGCCCTTATTCTATTTGGTCATAAGACCTAGGGCAGCCCGTCCACCATTGCCCCGACATCCTTGTGTTAGCGCTTCTTCAATCCCTCGACAATCGTTCGGTTCATGCCCTTTTACCTGTTCCTTACCATGGTGGTGCGTTGCGGACGTGAAAATTGTTGAATTTGGAGGTCGGCGCGCCATGCCTTTAGTTGACCAAGTATAGCGGGAGCCCAAATTTGCATACCACATATTCCCAAAGGAACTTCTTCACATTTTTTGTGGTGATTATTGCTAATGGATTGGCCTCAAGCCATTTAGTAAAATAATTTATAGCCACAATCAAATATTTCAGTTTTCCTTAGGAAGGGGTCACCGATGTCCACTGCCTATTTTTGGAAACGACAGGCAGTTGTAACTGGGATTAGATTGTTCCTGGGTCTAAGAGTAAGTGGGGCGAACTTTTGACAGTTATCACATTTCTTTAACACCTCTACTATGGTCTTATGTATACTAGGCCAGTAATATTCGGCGTTGGGTATCTTTGCAATTAACGCTATTGGACCGGCATGGATTCAGCAGATCCCTTCATGGATTTCTCTTATTAAATTATTGGCTTCCTTTTGGTCAACGCACCGTAAGAGCGGTCCTAGGTGCAAGCGCATATAGAGGATGCCATTCAACGGCTATATACGCCTTGCTACGCAGTTTGTGCGCCTGACCTTTATCAGAAGGTAAAGTTCCTGTAGAGATGTGTTATATGATTAGTGTCATCCAAAAATCTTGGTGTCTGGCTTACGTTGTTCACCTCTGCTTCTGCTATGGATGACTTTTTTAGGGTTTCCACCCGATATCTTGGGTGAAGTGGCTGATTTTGACTATTGCCAGCTTGTTGAGGGCATCTATTGGTTTTATGGCACTTTGCTTAATGTGGACTATCTTACTAGACAAATTTTCTTTGGATCTCTTATGTTACTTCGAGGTATTTTATCTTAGAAGAGTCTTTCACCTCGTAATTGCTATTGGTTTGGTTTGCCACTAGTAAAGAGTCGACGTGTGCTATGTTATGCTTGGCTCGCATCAATAATGCCAGTCGAGGCGCCACTAATAGTGCCTAGTATTTTGGCTCGTTATTGGTGTTGTCGAACTCGAGGCGAATGACAAATGCCAGTTCCGCTTCATTAGGGCTAACTAACATAAATCTGATGTCAGGGCCCTATTGGTTTGGCGTGCCACCAAAATAGAGATTACAAACCTCGGTGGGAGTGTCCAACAGGGCAGTATCATCTTGTTCCCATGTTTTGGGGATGTTCTCGTTGTCTGGGATTTCTGGTAGAAAATCTTCCAAGACTTGTCCTTTGATGATCATACTCTTCTTGTACTCTAGCTCAAAAGCTCCTTGCTCCATTGCCTATTTGGCTTGCCTGTCTGATACTTCTGGTTTATTCAAAATGTTTTGTAATGGATACTTGGTGCGGACTTCAGTTGGGTGACGTTGGAAGTATCGGTGCAATCGCGTGGACGTGTGTACCAGCGCCAAAACAAGTTTTCCAGGATGGGGTAACGTTCTTCCGGTGAAGTGAGCACTCGACTTTTGTGGTAGATTGGGGTTTGTACTATCATGTGTTCGACGACAAGTATAGAACTTACAGCTTTGTTGGTCACGAATAATTACACCTTTAGTGGTTCTATTATTTTAGGTGTGGTTAGCTGTAACACCCCGAAAATATAAAACTTTATATTAGAATTATAAAGTATAAAATAAACAAAAATAAACTAACTAGGAATAAATAACCCAGTTAGTCATGAGCCTTGTAATAATAAAGAAACTCGATTTAAAACACTTAAAGTCTAACTTGGCATTTGTTGGAGGGCCAAAAGTGTTAAATTGGAAAACTAGATTTTATAAAACATAAAAATTAAATCCAAACACACACTTAAGTGTGTCTGGATCGATCAGAGCAGGGGAGGGGCGACCAACTCACCTTCAAACCATAGTTTCACAAATTGATCAAATTGAGGGCTTAAATCTGTTCCAAATTGATTTCCAAGCACAAATTCATGATCACCTCATTGAAGGGATCATAAGGTATTCTTAAATTTATCATTTAACCTCATCTCAAATTCTTGGTAAATTGTGAAATGGAAAATGGGACTTGATCTTGTGATGAATAGATGGAACTTGTCATGGAAACAAGTCTAGGAGTGAATCTTAGATGATAACTTGATTTGATTATGCTCAAAATTATAAAACTCATGAATATCTATTCATAGGTTAAATGGGTTTTACTAAGTAGATGAACATAAGAAATATGATTGTTAAAAATAGTATTACTTGATTTCTGTATGATGATTTTGGTGATTATGTGCATGCTTGACATGATGAAATCAAAATATGTGATTGAAATTGGTGAAAATAACAAGTTATGAACTTGATTCTAGTTATGTAAAAATTAGACCCGCTAGGTGTTCATTAAAATGCCTAGGTGAGGAATGAAATGTTAAAAATCCAATGAAAACGCATGTTTGATTTTTATGGCAAATTATGCGTTAAAGTTTATAAAAAGGGTTCTAAATTGATTGTGAATGGAACTCTATAGGCAAAGAATCCGGATCATCGAGTGGACAAGCCGGAGGGGATACGCGCTTGAAAGGGGTGCTCAAAAGGTACGTGACTCTAGTTCCGTCACATTATGCATAAACATTTGGATTTAGTTTATTAATAGTGTCATAGTATAATGTATATGTTTGGTGTGTCATTGAAGTGGCGAAGCTCACTCGACAATCAAAGGGGTCAAAATAACGGTTGGGAATAGTTTGGCTTGTCATTAAAGTGATGGTTTTCACATGACAACCAAACGGGTCAAAACTAAGTCTTTAAAATGATCATATGTGTAGTGATTTGAAAGTCTCATATTGTGCTAGAGTTAAATAGCGTTACGCCAATGGATTGGTTATGCTAAGTTTAGTTTACGAATCCAAGATATCGGGTCGAATGGTAGAAATCAATTGCAAGAGTTGCACGAAATGGCATGCTTGAATTTTGAGAAAACAAGCATGAAATTCTAATGCGTGCATAAATCCATGTAATGGCATGGATACACCGAGATTTACAAGCCCGAGGATTGGGTAATTTAGTCTAGTATGCCAAAGAACTGAATAATAAGAAAATATGCATACATGACTAATGGGTCGGACAATCGAAACAAGAATTTTGTGAACCATTCGTTCATAAATTGGGTTTCATTATGTGAAATTTACATGGTTAGATCCGTAATTTTATTACGAACTCATAGGAAAAAGAATCGACTAAAACGGACAAACGGGTAAAAAGTTATGCTAGTTTAAAGTTAGACTTTTTACAAATTTCGGATCTGGGCAAATATGCAGGTCCAGAAACTGGACCTGCTGGAAAACATGCTTCCCCGCGGCACGCGCCAGGGAGCTAAGGTCCGGGCGCGACACGCGAGACCGCTCGCGGCATGCGAAGGATCGGCCTGAGTCTGTCGCGTGGCGGGACAGACCAAAAATTTAGATTTTTTTTTTCTGTTTTGCGTATAATGTTAAGACTTGTCTATGCTTATTATAATGTTGTCAAAACTAACAATTGATGTGGTTTTGACCTTAGGTGATGCTCGTTTCGTTCCGGATGCCGATCAAGCGTGAAATCAAGAACCGAACACAAGTTTTGAAGCTTCCGCACTAATCTAATCATATTTTAGATAATGTTGTCATGTAAACACTACATAATGTTGAATGTTTAAAACTAGCTAGTTGGTGATGTTAAAACACTATGACGATGTACATCTTAGTTTATTAACTAAGTTTTTGATAATTATGCATTTTGTTTTTGAAAAGTGCTTATTTTACAATAAATTAATTAATAAATAAGACGGGTGTTACAAGTTGGTAATCAGAGCTCAAGGTTGTTAACAAAGTGTGTTCGGTTCAAGCTTGATCAAACATCTGGTAAGAGTTAATTATTTTAGTAGACTTATTAAATGTAGAAGGGAAATATGAATTGACGTGCACGGGAAGAGCGTGTTAACACACTCAAACCCGGAAAGTGCACTAAATAAGAACGGTTAAAGCACGTTATGAACTTGGCTAAACCGAAGAAAATAAAATATATGTTATAGATGAAATGTTTAACGGTTGGTGTAAACATTTCAGTTTCAAGGATGACGGAAAAAAGGTAATGATGACGCGGTGCCGATAGTCACCGAGCAAATGAAAGAAGTGATTGCCGAGGAGGTAGGAAAGGCAATTGAAAATAGCCTATCCGGTTTTATAGATAAGATCCAAAACACGGTACTTGCGGTAGTCGAAGAGAGGATTAAGAAGTTAGAAGATAGTACCAACACAGCAAAGGAAAAATCTGGAGAGCGCAAGGGCTGCTCATACAAGGAATTTATGGCATCTAAACCACCACTTTATAATGGAGAGGTGGATCCGATAATATGTCAATGATGGTTAAGCGATATTGAGGGGGTGTTTGAGAGAACCCACTGCGACACAAACGACTTCGTAGCTTATGGTACGGGTCAGCTGAGAGGTCAAGCAAAGGATTGGTGGGATAACAAGAAAAAGGAGATTGGAAGCGAAGCGGCAAGGGCGATGACATGGGACGAGTTTAAGGTACCATTCCTTAAACACCACAGTCCCAAGGTAGTTATCAACCGAATCAAGGAGGAATTTATTCAGCTAAGGCAGAAGGGTGAATCTATCGATAAGTTCACGGGGATCTTTCTCGACAAACTGAGATTTTGTGACGAGTTGGTGAAGTTCGAAGAACAGAAAGTATATTATTACTATAATATGCTATGTGCAGAGTATCAGGAGTTTATGACTCCCTCGAAATATGAGACTCTCACTGAAATCATTAACATTGCTCGAGAAAGGGAGATAGAGCTGAAAAAGCAAATTGAGAGAGGTGAACGAAGGGCACAAGTTGTTAATCCAAGCCCTACAAAGAAGGCGCGTACAACAGAGTCGTCTAAGAAACAAGATGGAAAAGGCGGGTCACCGAGTTGTAAGGTTTGTGGTAAGGGGCATAAGGGTGAGTGTCGGTTCAAAGATAAGTCGTGCCCCATATGCGGGAAGGCAGGGCATACGGCTGTGTTATGCCCAGGAAAAGTGTCGGTTTGTTGTAAGTGCTACCAGCCGGGTCATAAGAAATCAGAGTTCCCGGAGTTGGTTGGAAAGAAGGACGGCAAGGATTCTCAAGCAGAAACTCCAAAAGCAAAGGCCAGATCCTTCCAGCTAACTGCGGCCGAGGCAAAGATGGAGCCCGATGTGGTCTCAGGTATATTCTCCATAAATTCAATTCTCGCACATGTGTTATTTGATACGGGTGCGAATAAATCCTTTATTTCACATGGATTTATTCGACATTCTTCATTTGTATTGACAAAATTACCTATGCCTCTAGAAGTAGAAATAGGCGACAACAAAAATTTTCTTGTTTGTGACGTATGTCAAGATTGTAAGATGAGTATTGACGGTGAAGAATACTCAATAGACCTGATTCCGATGTCTCTGGGAGAATTCCAAGTGGTGGTCGGGATGGATTGGCTATCCCGACATCACGCGAAGGTCGTGTGTTTCTACAAGGAGATAAAATTAACATCTCCAAGTGGAAAACACGTTACCATTTATGGCGAGAAAGGGGGTAATCCCGTGATATGATCAATGCTAAAAGCTCAAAAACTTATGAGGCATGGATGTAGAGCGTTCATGATATACGCAAACGAACCAGACAAGGGATCGCCAAAGATTGAAGACGTACCAGTGGTACGTGAGTATGCGGATGTATTTCCGGAAGATTTACCGGGAATACCGCCGGAATGGGAAGTAGAGTTCGGAATCGAATTAATTCCGGGCGAGAAACCTGTGGCCAAGGCGCCGTATCGGCTCGCGCCATCGGAACTACAAGAGTTGATGTCTCAAATTCAAGACCTGCTCGATAAGGGGTTTATTAGGCTGAGTGTGTCACACCCCTTCCTGCGGCGGAAGCACGAGGTGTGATCATGAAAGGTTTTCATTGCATACGATTAGTAAACATTCTACATGCTCGTAAAAATATCTTCAAATACCAACCATTTCATAATTTGAAAACATAAGTTAGCGTTTACATCGCGAGATAGCATAAAGCATTGTCTTAAAAAGTTTACAACTTTATTTAAAGATAAACATAAGCGACATCCACAAGCATGAGTAAGGCCGCACGCACATCCACTTCAAGTTACCTGAAATACATGTGAGTTTTGGAAAAAACGTCAACATAATGTTGGTGTGAATTCATGCAGTGATTGTTCTGAATGTTTAAATACTTGAAGGAAAACATGGTATGTAACTTGTATAATGTATGAATGTTTGAATGTAACTTGTATAACGTATCTGTAACTTTACTATGAATGTTTGAATGTATTTGTAACACGTATCTGTAACTTTACTATGAATGTTTGAATGTGTGAGATCGCTAGTGGTTTGCAAGGCCACTAACATGTGTCACGACATAGGAAGCCACCAAACCTAGGCATTTTTGTCGACTTTGACTGAGACACAGAAACACTCATTGGTAGAAGTAGGCCAAGAGTGGGGTTGCCTGAAACCCATTAGATCTAACATTTTGTTCCGCGGTCTGAATGTACTCGTTGATTAATGGTGCTTATGGTACCCTATTCGAGACATGATCTAGAATGTTTCACTTGAATGTTTTTGTACCCATCATACTATTTGTAAACTTTATAACATGTATTTCACCCCCGAAATTATAAAACCAAAATTAGTTAAAGAAAAGGGGGAGCATGAACTCACAACTTTGCGTTCCTTGCATCGTAGACTTCACCAGGTTTTGCTTATAATGCGTCGTGACCTAAACGTGTTTTATTATCGTTAGTCACTAGACTTGTATCGCACGAGCACAAGTCCCTATCTTTTGTATATGTATTCTTGTGTTAAAAATAATTTATATTTTTAACTATGTGCCTTACTTATATTATTTTCTCAACAATAAATATAAGTATCTTGTATTTTGCACCCGAATTATGTATATTGTATGTGGTATGTGTATTTTTGTGTTTTTACTTCTCAAGAGTATTTAGTGTATTTTCAAGTCCTAATACACTATTACGTATATTACATACTACATACACTTAGCACAAGGTTTGGTGATCAAATAATATATACATTTTTCCTCAAAAATATACATACTTAATATCCATTTTTATTCTTGAAGAAATCCTCATTTCTTAACACAAAAGTTTGGGAAACCTTGGTAAATGTTTTTAGATACATTTTTAGGGGATAAGTTTCTCAAAAACTTATATTTTTCTAAGTGTCAAAATTTATAGAAATTTTGACAGAGTTTCCCCTAAAAATGGAGGTTTCCCATGTTTTCAAAACATGTGTTTATTTTCTTTTAAAATCATCATCAATCAATTTTTCAACAACAATCAACAACAATATATACTAATTTCTCTATTTCATGAACTTAAGAATTTACAAAAATGTGTAGTAACTTACTAGGGTATTTAGTAAGTCTTGTTACCCTTAAAAATGTGATTGCTACTTTAAAAACTCCATTTTTAAAGAATTTGAACATTTACAACTTCTAGTCATATTTTCTAAAAATATTTCTTTGTGAAATTTTCTTTTCACACAAGTGTTTCTACACTTGTTTACCCATTAAAAATGTGTTAAGTTTATGTAAGATCCAAGTTTTATCGAAACTTATTACTTTCACTTAGTTCTTTCGAAAAACCACTCATAGATCTTTAGATCTACAAGATTACAACTTACTTGGTCTTTATTTTTTCAAGAAAACTTTCATTTATTCAAGTTCATAGTTATGTGTGGATGATTCCATCATCCTACATACCTCTAACTTTCACATCTTGCTAGTTCATGCCTTTAAACATGATCTAGCAAGTCCATGTGATGAACCATATCATTTTTACTAGTAAACAACAATCAACAAACATAACAACACAAGAATAACATGATTTCAACATCACTTTAACCATATTTCATCACTAGTTAGTTTATGTTCCAAGACTTTGATTATGTTCTTTAGAGTTCTTGAGATTTTATCATTCTTTCAACTATTAACCATCAAAGACATGAAGAGGATGAAGATCTAAGAAACTTACCACTAGCACAAGGCTAGGGGAGTTCAAGAGGGTAAATGAAGTGGATAAAAGCAAATGAAGAAGGTCCTTCAAGATCCGCTTGCACCGAGCTTCGTTAGTGACCTTCTTACACCTTAATATCACCTTAGAATGGATGGATATGGATTGAAAATGAAAGTGTGGGTGTGTGTGGTTGAAGCCGTAGCCAAAGGGGAAGGGAGGAGAGGAGTAGGTTTTGGTGTTGTTAAAGTGAAAATGTTAAGTTATGAAGATCTAATGGACTTTTATAAGTAAACTCCAACATATGTTTACATGGTGGTTTATGTGTCTAATATCATCCCTACACATCAAATAAATATTCAAACAAAATCAAAGTGTGGATCCCCCATGGTAACCGTCCACTTAGGGGGGGGGGGTCTAGTTTGGTTTCAATTCTTAGTTATATAATCTAGTTACTCTTTAAGTGTTAAATTAGGTGTTAAGGGTGTTTATACGTTTAGAGATTAAATATGATGTTTAGGGACCATAACTAGCTCAGAAAAATAAAAACAATGCTTCTAGCATTATCTTGGCATTCCGGGTGATGTCCGGTTGTTCGGTTAGACACTGTTCCGTTAAAGTGCTAAATTGCACCGTTTAGTGTCTTTTAAGTATCCTTTTGTACCTCTTTCAATTCCCAACACTTGGGGAAGTATTCTGACTGATAAGTCATATTTTCTGCATAATATTTATGTGTTCATAGCTGATTTATAGCTGAATTTAATAAAATTTTGCACTTGAAGTGCGTTTCGGGTGCTTTTTAGTGCTTATTTTAGCTTCCGTAATGTCTATATATAAACCCTTGTATGAACTTTTAGGTTTTATTGTATTCTTGTTGTTGGACCTACACCTAGGCTCCAATTTTATTGTCTGACTGCTTTCTGCAGAATTATTGACACAATGTGTCTTACCGGTGAGTTTACTAGTATTTCTGACGCAACGCTCTTGTTAATGCATAAAGCAATATTTGTAGTATAAAACGTGCATGAATTCACTTTTTTAGCATGTAATCAGTCAATGTTGACATTTAAGCACATAATTGCAGTCATTAAATAATAATTAAAGTGTACGGAAATTACTGGTTTGGTGCCAGTTGTCACACTCTCCCCCCGTTAAAAGAATTTCATCCCGAAATTCAGGCTAAGCTAACCCTAGCAGGAGTCTTCTTGAACAGGTGGGGATACTTTTCTTTGAACTGCTCTTCACGTTCCCATGTGTACTCGGGTCCGTGCTTAGAGTTCCAACGTACTTTGACAAGTTTGACAGTGCTCCTCCTGGTCTTGTTGACTTTCCAGTCTGTAACCTTAACGGGTTGTTCTGTAAATCGGAGGGCATCATCAATATGCACTTCATCCGCAGGGATGATCACGTCTTCTTGTGTTGGACTCTTCTTGAGGTTGGATACATGGAACGTATCATGTACTCCATTAAGTTCTTCTGGTAATTCCAAATTGTAGGCCACGGTACCAATCCTTTCCAATATTTTGAATGGCCCGATGTATCGGGGATTCAGCTTTCCACATTTTCCAAATCTTACTACGCCCTTCCAAGGTGAGACTTTTAACAACACTTTGTCTCCCACCTCGAATTCTAATGGCTTTCGTCTTTGATCAGCGTAGCTCTTTTGTCGATCTCGAGCCGCCTTAATGCGCTCTCGGATCTGCACAATCTTATCAGTTGTCTCTTGTACAAGTTCAGGACCAACCCTTCGTTTGTCACCAGCGTCTGCCCAACATAGGAGCGATCGGCACTTGCGGCCATACAGAGCTTCGAACGGTGCGTCTTTTTTGCTTGTGTGGTAACTGTTATTGTAGGAAAACTCAACTAAGGGTAGATGAGTATCCCAGCTGCCGCCTAGGTCCATGACACAAGCGCGAAGCATATCTTCTAATGTTTGTATAGTCCGTTCGCTCTGGCCGTCTGTTTGTGGATGGAAGGCCGTGCTTAGATCTAATTGAGATCTAAAGGCTTCCTGAAATGATTGCCAGATTCTCGAGACAAAGCGTCCATCTCTGTCTAAAATAATTGAGATTGGCACCCCATGTCGTGCCACGATTTCTTTTAAGTATATCTCAGCAAGCTTTCCAGTGCTGTCTTTTTCTCGGATCGGTAGGAAGTGCGCAGACTTTGTTAACCGATCAACTATCACCCATATCATGTCGTGCCCTCTCGGGGTCTTGGGTAATTTCGTTATGAAGTCCATCGAGATTTGCTCCCACTTCCACATGGGTATCTCTGGTTGTTGTAGTAGGCCGGACGGTTTCTGATATTCAGCCTTAACCTTAGCACATGTTAGGCATTTTCCAACATAGACAGCAACGTCGCTCTTGAGTCTCGGCCACCAATAATATTCTTTCAAGTCTTGATACATTTTGTCTGATCCGGGATGGATCGAATATCTCGATTTGTGGGCTTCATCAAGGATGACTTCTCGAATGCCGCCATAGAGCGGAACCCAAATACGCTTCTTAAAGTATAAGGCTCCCTCTTCATTTGGCACCATGTGTTTCAACATACCCCGGAGGTATTCAGCTTTACGGTTTTCCATCTTAAGAGCTTCTTGTTGTGCGTCACGAATGCGTGTAGTGAGGTTCGTTCGAATCGTCATTTCCAATGCTCGAACCCTTAGGGTCTTAACCCTTTCTTTTCGGCTCAATGCGTCTGCTACAACGTTTGCCTTTCCAGGATGGTACTTGATCTCACAGTCGTAATCATTTAGCAGCTCGACCCATCGCCGCTGGCGCATGTTTAATTCCTTTTGATCAAATATGTGTTGCAGGCTTTTGTGATCTGTGAAGATTGTACATCTTGTACCATATAGGTAGTGTCGCCAGATCTTCAAAGCGAATACCACTACGCCTAGCTCCAGGTCGTGAGTGGTATAGTTTCTTTCATGCACATTCAATTGTCTTGAAGCATAAGCGATGACTTTCTGGCATTGCATGAGCATGCAACCCAAACCCTGTCGTGAAGCGTCGCAGTATACCACGAAGTCTTCAGTGCCTTCGGGTAAAGATAGTATTGGTGCATCGCATAGCTTATTCTTTAGTAGCTGGAAGGCTTCTTCCTGCTTGTTACCCCATTCGTACTTCTTGTCCTTCTGTGTAAGAGTAGTTAGCGGTTGAGCTATCTTTGAGAAATTCTCAATAAACCGTCGATAATAGCCCGCTAAACCCAAGAATTGTCGAACTTCAGTTGGGGTCTTGGGAGCTTCCCAATTCTTTATTGCTTCAATCTTGGATAGGTCTACATGAATGCCCTTCTCATTCACAACGTGACAAAGAAATTGTACTTCGCGTATCCAGAATTCGCACTTTGAGAACTTTGCATAAAGCTTCTCTTTCTTCAGTAGTTCCAGAATAGTTCTGAGGTGTTGCTCGTGTTCTTCTTTCGTTCGCGAGTAAATCAGGATATCATCGATAAATACAATCACGAATTTATCAAGATATGGTTTGCATACGCGGTTCATCAGATCCATAAAGACTGCTGGTGCATTCGTCAGCCCAAATGGCATCACAAGAAACTCGTAGTGCCCATAACGTGTTCTGAATGCAGTCTTTGGTACGCTTTCCTCTTGTATTCTTAACTGATGGTATCCAGATCGAAGATCGATCTTGGAATAGTAGCTCGATCCTTGTAACTGGTCAAATAAGTCATCAATCCTCGGTAATGGATACCGATTCTTGATAGTGAGCTTGTTCAGTTCTCTGTAGTCGATACACATCCGCAGAGTTCCATCCTTTTTCTTCATGAAAAATACTGGAGCTCCCCAAGGTGAGAAGCTTGGCCTTATGAATCCTTTATCCAACAAATCCTGGAGTTGTGTAGATAATTCTTGCATTTCGGATGGTGCAAGTCGATAGGGTGCCTTGGACACAGGAGCGGCTCCTGGAACCAAGTCTATACGGAATTCGACTTTTCGTTGCGAAGGTAATCCTGGCAGATCTTCGGGAAAAACATCAGGGAATTCTTTCACCACAGGAATGTCTTCGAGTTTCGGCTCCTCAGCCTTCTTATCTACCACATGTGCTAGGAAGGCAACACATCCTTTCCTTAAGCACTTCTGTGCCTTTATGCAACTGATGATTCATAGCGGCGCGCCTCGTTTTTCTCCATGTCCGACGAGGGTTTCATTATTCGCCAAAGGGATGCGAATGATTTTCTCATGACAAATAACTTCAGCTTTGTTCTTGGACAACCAGTCCATTCCGACCACTACATCGAAGCTACCCAATTGAATAGGTAAGAGGTCGATGCTAAATCTTCGTTCACCAAGTTCTAATGTGCAACCTCTAACAACTTCGCCCGATTCAACAAGTTTACCATTGGCTAGCTCTATAGAATAAGGAATGTCTAATCTACTAGATTCTATTCCAAGCATGCGTTTAAATTCCACAGACATGAAGCTATAGTCGGCACCAGTGTCAAATAGTATGGATGCAAAGTGATTGTTAATGAGGAACGTACCGTTGACCACATTGGGGTCCTCGCGTGCGTCCCTTGATCCAATTACAAATGCTCGAGCCTGAGCATTGTTTCCTTTTGGGCAGTCTTTCATGAAATGGTCATTGCTTCCACAACTGAAGCATCCTTGGTTCCGCCCAGCTCTATTACCATTCCGGTTACCATTGCCATTACCACCATTGTTTCCATTACCATTACCACCATTGTTTCCGTTACCATTACCATTGCGGCCTCCAACACCTTTTCCCCAACAATCTTCGGTACGGTGGCCTGGCTTCCCGCAGATCTCGAATTTCCCAACGCGACAATTCCCCACATGGTGAAAATCGCAGCGGTTGCATTTGGGCAGAGTGCCCTGATACTTCTTAGTCCCTGTATTGCTTGCAACCGCGAGGGTTTTTGCCCCCATAGGTGGGTTAGTGTCACGCTTCTTGTTGTTCGAACCCTTGTTGTTGCTGCGAGTTACCTGGTTCAGATTTGAATGCTTTCTCTTCTTGTCACCAGATGACTCAGCATGTGTCTCGGTCTTCTCTGTTGGGTTCAGTGACAGTTTCTTCATACGAACACAATCTTCAGTAAGGCTGACAACCAGAGTTACAGCCTCGGTGATTGTTTTAGGTTTGGCTGACGTTACCATGCCACGGAATTCTGAGGCCAATCCCCAAATGTAGCGTTCAACGCGCTTGAATTCGGGAGTCACCATGTAGGGAAGCACTCTAGACAGATCGTGGAACCTTCGAGTATAACCATTAATGTCAGCATCTTCCATGGTCAAGTGCCAGAACTCCGTTTCCAGTCTTTGGAGTTCAGCACGGGAGCAGTACTTCTCTCTCATTCTTTCCTTCAGTTCATCCCAAGTTAGGCCGTAAGCGGCATCATCACCCAAGGTTTGGACTTGCAAGTTCCACCAAGTCAGAGCTTCATCGACAAACAACCCAGTAGCAAAAGTGACTTGCTGATCCGCGGTACACTTGCTCATGCGGATAGTAGCTTCAGTCTTCTCCGTCCAGCGTACAAATGCTACTGCACCTCCTGTGCCGTCGTAGTTCATCGGCTTGCAGTCGAGAAACTGCTTGAAAGTGCAGCCTGTAATTGATCCAACCAACTCACACGTGAGCATTTGAAGAAATAATGAAACAATGGTTGTTCGTAAATTTCTCCATGCTTAGTAAATCGTCTTAAGGTTACCTTGAGCTGCGTTGCCTCCAGATGAATCTCCATTCCCATTACGTCTAGCGTTGCTTGGCCCGCCACTGTCTTAAGTTCGGTTTGCCTCATATTGGGTGATAGCAGCGGAGATCCTTTCTTCCAGTAGAGTGTTTAGCTCTTCAGCAGTTCTTGGCAGTGGGGGAGGAGGAGGTTGATCACGAGCGTTCACAGCTTTCCTGGGTGCCATGTTCTGACAGAACATAACACAACAGGGTTAGACATTTGTTTGATATCGTCATACTAGACAGTAGTAGTATATATATACACAGGCATATACCACATAAGTGACATCAAACAATTATCACTCTAGCAGAGTATTTAATAAGCTAGTGTTCACGTTTGACCTTTCCTTGTACTGAGGGAATCCATACGTGACAATACTTGCTGTGATTTCTGTGCACTGAATTCCATAATTATGTATGCATCCATAATTACGTAACTCCTTGCACAGTCCGCACAGTTCGTTTCATCCTCGTATCTCTTCCTTCAGATTGGCTACCCCAGTGCACCCTAAGTCTACTTCAGGTAAAGTCACGTATACTTGAGACATTCTACTTCTAGTATATGTATATGTCAATTATCACACATAATTGTACGTAATTCTTAATCAACGTCAAGTGCTACCCCAGTGCACCCTAAGTCTCGTAGTGTCTTTTCTAGACTTTTTGTGAACAGTTTCAGGTAGTGGAAGTCGCGAAAAGTTTTACGCAATGAAAACTCTTTGAAAAATTGTTTTCGTGAGAGGATCCTAGTGATTGTAGAGTAGACTTGAGAAGGAATCCTGGTTCACTACAATCGCAGCTCTGATACCAATCTGTCACACCCCTTTCTGCGGCGGAAGCACGAGGTGTGATCATGAAAGGTTTTCATTGCATACGATTAGTAAACATTCTACATGCTCGTAAAAATATCTTCAAATACCAACCATTTCATAATTTGAAAACATAAGTTAGCGTTTACATCGCGAGATAGCATAAAGCATTGTCTTAAAAAGTTTACAACTTTATTTAAAGATAAACATAAGCGACATCCACAAGCATGAGTAAGGCCGCGCGCACATCCACTTTTAGTTACCTGAAATACATGTGAGTTTTGGAAAAACGTCAACATAATGTTGGTGTGAATTCATGCAGTGATTGTTTTGAATGTTTAAATACTTGAACGAAAACATGGTATGTAACTTGAAGAATGTTTGAATGTAACTTGTATAACGTATCTGTAACTTTACTATGAATGTTTGAATGTATTTGTAACACGTATCTGTAACTTTACTATGAATGTGTGAGATCGCTAGTGGTTTACAAGGCCACTAACATGTGTCACGACATAGGAAGCCACCAAACCTAGGCATTTTTGTCGACTTTGACTGAGACACAGAAGCACTCATTGGTAGAAGTAGGCCAAGAGTGGGGTTGCCTGAAACCCATTAGATCTAACCTTTTGTTCCGCGGTCTGAATGTATACGTTGATTAATGGTGCTTATGGTACCCTATTCGAGACATGATCTAGAATGTTTCACTTGAATGTTTTTGTACCCATCATACTATTTGTAAAATTTATAACATGTATTTCACCCCCGAAATTATAAAACCAAAATCAGTTAAAGAAAAGGGGGAGCATGAACTCACAACTTTGCGTTCCTTGCGTCGTAGACTTCACCGGGTTTTGCTTATAATGCGTCGTGACCTAAACGTGTTTTATTATCGTTAGTCACTAGACTTGTATCGCACGAGCACAAGTCCCTATCTTTTGTATATGTATTCTTGTGTTAAAAATAATTTATATTTTTAACTATGTGCCTTACTTATATTATTTTCTCAACAATAAATATAAGTATCTTGTATTTTGCACCCGAATTATGTATATTGTATGTGGTATGTGTATTTTTGTGTTTTTACTTCTCAAGAGTATTTAGTGTATTTTCAAGTCCTAATACACTATTACGTATATTACATACTACATACACTTAGCACAAGGTTTGGTGATCAAATAATATATACATTTTTCCTCAAAAATATACATACTTAATATCCATTTTTATTCTTGAAGAAATCCTCATTTCTTAACACAAAAGTTTGGGAAACCTTGGTAAATGTTTTTAGATACATTTTTAGGGGATAAGTTTCTCAAAAACTTACATTTTTCTAAGTGTCAAAATTTATAGAAATTTTGACAGAGTTTCCCCTAAAAATGGAGGTTTCCCATGTTTTCAAAACATGTGTTTATTTTCTTTTAAAATCATCATTAATCAATTTTCAACAACAATATATACTAATTTCTCTATTTCATGAACTTGAGAATTTACAAAAATGTGTAGTAACTTACTAGGGTATTTAGTAAGTCTTGTTACCCTTAAAAATGTGATTGCTTCTTTAAAAACTTCATTTTTAAAGAATTTGAACATTTACAACTTCTAGTCATATTTTCTAAAAATATTTCTTTGTGAAATTTTCTTTTCACACAAGTGTTTCTACACTTGTTTACCCATTAAAAATGTGTTAAGTTTATGTAAGATCCAAGTTTTATCGAAACTTATTACTTTCACTTAGTTCTTTCGAAAAACCACTCATAGATCTTTAGATCTACAAGATTACAACTTACTTGGTCTTTATTTTTTCAAGAAAACTTTCATTTATTCAAGTTCATAGTTATGTGTGGATGATTCCATCATCCTACATACCTCTAACTTTCACATCTTGCTAGTTCATGCCTTTAAACATGATCTAGCAAGTCCATGTGATGAACCATATCATTTTTACTAGTAAACAACAATCAACAAACATAACAACACAAGAATAACATGATTTCAACATCACTTTAACCATATTTCATCACTGGTTAGTTTATGTTCCAAGACTTTGATTATGTTCTTTAGAGTTCTTGAGATTTTATCATTCTTTCAACTATTAACCATCAAAGACATGAAGAGGATGAAGATCTAAGAAACTTACCACTAGCACAAGTCTAGGGGAGTTCAAGAGGGTAAATGAAGTGGATAAAAGCAAATGAAGAAGGTCCTTCAAGATCCGCTTGCACCGAGCTTCGTTAGTGACCTTCTTACACCTTAATATCACCTTAGAATGGATGGATATGGATTGAAAATGAAAGTGTGGGTGTGTGTGGTTGAAGCCGTAGCCAAAGGGGAAGGGAGGAGAGGAGTAGGTTTTGGTGTTGTTGAAGTGAAAATGTTAAGTTGTGAAGATCTAATGGACTTTTATAAGTAAACTCCAACATATGTTTACATGGTGGTTTATGTGTCTAATATCATCCCTACACATCAAATAAAATATTCAAACAAAATCAAAGTGTGGATCCCCCATGGTAACCGTCCACTTAGGGGGGGGGGGTCTAGTTTGGTTTCAACTCTTAGTTATATAATCTAGTTACTCTTTAAGTGTTAAATTAGGTGTTAAGGGTGTTTATACGTTTAGAGATGAAATATGATGTTTAGGGACCATAACTAGCTCAGAAAAATAAAAACAATGCTTCTGGCATTATCTTGGTGTTCCGGGTGATGTCCGGTTGTTCGGTTAGACACTGTTCCGTTAAAGTGCTAAATTGCACCGTTTAGTGTCTTTTAAGTATCCTTTTGTACCCCTTTCAATTCCCAACACTATGGGAAGTATTCTGACTGATAAGTCATATTTTCTGCATAATATTTATGTGTTCATAGCTGATTTGTAGCTGAATTTAATAAAATTATGCACTTAAAGTGCGTTTCGGGTCCTTTTTAGTGCTTATTTTAGCTTCCGTAATGTCTATATATAAACCCTTGTATGTACTTTTGGGTTTTAATGTATTCTTGTTGTTGGACCTACACCTAGGCTCCAATTTTATTGTCTGACTGCTTTCTGCAGAATTATTGACACAATGTGTCTTACCGGTGAGTTTACTAGTATTTCTGACGCAACGCTCTTGTTAATGCATAAAACAATATTTGTAGTATAAAACGTGCATGAATTCACTTGTTTAGCATGTAATCAGTCAATGTTGACATTTAAGCACATAATTGCAGTCATTAAATAATAATTAAAGTGTACGGAAATTACCGGTTTGGTGCCAGTTGTCACAGAGTGTGTCTCTGTGGGGCGCACCGGTGCTATTTGTGAAGAAGAAGGATGGGAGCATGCGAATGTGTATCGATTACCGGGAGTTAAACAAACTCACGGTGAAAAATCGATACCCGCTCCCAAGAATTGATGACCTATTTGACCAACTGCAAGGTGCAAGTTGGTTCTCCAAGATTGACCTTAGATCGGGGTATCATCAGTTGAAAGTCAAGGAGGAGGATGTACCAAAGACGGCTTTTCGTACACGGTATGGATATTATGAATTCCTCGTGATGTCCTTTGGATTGACCAATCCGCCTGCGGCTTTCATGGACCTCATGAACCGGGTTTGCAAGCCGATGTTGGACAAGTCGGTAATAGTATTCATCGACGACATCTTGATACATTCAAAGAATGAAGCAAAACACGCAAACCATTTACGTAAAGTATTGGAGACGCTCAGAAGAAAGAAATTATTCGTGAAATTCTCGAAATGCGTTTTCTGGTTACGAGAAGTGCAATTTCTCGGGCACATTATTAGTGCTAACGGGGTGCTGGTGGACCTGTCAAAAATAGAAGCAGTGGCGAGATGGTTTCCTCTGAAGAATCCTTCAGAAATCAGAAGCTTTTTGGGGCTTGCAGGATATTATAGGAGATTCATACAAGATTGCTCCAAGATTGCTACGCCGTTGACCAAACTAACTCATAAAGTCGAAAAGTTTATTTGGGGCGAAGATCAAGAAAAAACGTTCCAAACGCTTAAAGAAAAATTGACCCACACTCCGGTATTGACATTGCCCGATGGAGTTGATGATATGGTAGTTTACTCGGATGCGTCACATTCAGGACTTGGGTGCATTCTGATGCAACGGGGCAAGGTTATAGCCTATGCCTCGAGACAACTAAAGACTCATGAAAAGAATTACCCTACACACGTCCTCGAGTTGGCGGCAGTGGTATTTGCCTTAAAGATATGGAGGCATTATTTGTATGGGGTAAAATGCACTATCTTTACCGACCATAAAAGTTTGAAATATTTCTTCGACCAGAAGGAATTAAACATGAGACAAAGGCGGTGGTTAGAAACAGTCAAATATTTCGATTGTGATATACATTACCATCCCGGGAAAGCTAATGTGGTGGCGGATGCGTTTAGCTGAAAGGTGGACTATACTCCAATCCGAGTACGATCGATGCAATTAATGGTGACATTGGGTCTACTTGAACAAATCCGAAAATCTCAAGTTGAAGCAATGAAAGAGGAAAACTTGAAGAAAGAAAGAATGGTGGGCCTGTTGAAAGAATTGGTGATGGTAACCACGGGTTAAAGACTCGTTTCGGAAGGATATGGGTCCCAAATTCGTGTGGAGTCAAGGCGCTCCTACTTGACGAAGCTCATAAATCCTGTTATTCTATCCATCCGGGGGCAACCAAGATGTATAAAGATTTAAAGCAAAACTATTGGTGGCCCGGAATGAAAAGAGATGTTGTAAAGTATGTAGTGTTGGATCGTGTGCGTGACCCTAAATGTCAGTAAAAGCAGTTCATCTTCGTTTACAGAGGCGGAATCAAAGTAAACGAAGTCACAACAACTTGTTTCCTTTTAATCTTTCTTTCTATTACTGATTGCTAGTCTTTACACGTGTTTCTAAATGAATTTTGACAGAAGTTCGACACCGACACCAAGACCAAGTTCCGCTCCAACGTTACAAATGAACAACAGTCGATACCTATTTATAAGCGACCTGATTCCGCTCCAAACCACACGATCATTACGGGCAGAATCACTCATATACATCAGGAGCGGAATCACCTAAAACATCTAGGAGCGGAATTACCTACTTTACTGTTTGGATCGGAATTACAAGTTAATATGAAAACCTGATTTCGCTTCTAATGACATGAATGTCATTTGGAGCGAAATTACACTCTAAAACCACTTTTCATGACTTCCAACTTCGAACAATCCTATCTAGACCTAAGACTCTACTCAGACGTAGTCATCAGACATTCAGTGCACCAAGAGACTCCCCCTTGGATGTTGACGAAGTCTTTGGCATTGAGTCTTCAGTCTTGATCTCTTTCCAACTTTGTCTTCTCATTTCAAAAACTGTTTCTTCACATAGGTTCATAATCTTAACCTAGCTCCATCTTCAGTCTCCCCTTTGACTGTTAATCCAGAACTCGAGACTCCCCCTTTCAAAGACTCCCCCTCTTGGTCAGCTAGGGTTCGAATTCTGGTACAAACTTTGACTTTTTCATTGACATGGGGATTCCTGTTACCTGCATATACTTTACCCAAATATAAGATATATGACAATAATAGAATCGATCCAAACTTACCTTTTAACCTTCAGTGTTAGAAATCCACTTAAGTATTCAAGTCCAAGTAAATGACCCTGATTACTCAATTAATCTACCAAGTCCAATTTAATGACCTTGGTTGATCAGAGATAATTCACACTGACATTTAGTTCAATTTTCAAACAATTTTCTGAAAATTACAAGTTTCAAGTTAATGAACTTGTTTTAGCTTTCCAATTTCTCAAACTTATCATGTTTCAGCTCACTACTCATCATCCAGTCCAGAAACCTTCTGCATCTGCTTTCAACTTTCGAATCCGAAGATCAACTCTCCACTTTGGTTTGTCAAAAAATAAAGCAGAAGTGAAAAATCTTTTTGGATTTTGAATAAAGTTTCTAAACTAGAAATGAAATACATAACTAAAATGCAGTAAAAATAAACTATTTACAAACATATTTTTGATGAGCGTGTTAGGGAATCATATCAACTATTCGACAAGTCACAAGTACCGTTAAGCTTTGATTACATATTCAGAATTAAACAATTCGCTTAGATTGTCGATATACTGATCCACTTAAATTTTCACACACATTTCAATCTGTCCAGGATACGGATTAAGTGTTTTAGAGACTTAAACTTATACGTGTGTCCCACCTCTTGAATATACTCCCGTATCCAGATCCCGATATTTAGTCTTACAGGTAAATATAACACAAATGATATCTGTAAGGGATTAATAAATTATGAAGAATCATGAGAGCTCAGGTCAGAACTACCGTTCAGCAGAGAGATCATGACTCAACTTTCGGGTGTGTCCCCTTTAGAGGATCTTTTTTACAACAGCATTGCTAAGCAATTTTATTGTCTTATCATATATGCTGAGGGTGATTCTATGTTTCAAGCATTGCAGAAAGTATTATTCGAGGACTAGGTCAGAACTTCCATTCAGCATAAGTCCCAGAATAATACCCCAGATATCACTGAGTATAAAGACCTAGTATATCAGAAAAAGGAATCTTTCAAACGAAATTTCAGGGGTTACCTATATATCCAAGTAGTGTTCCCCACGAAATAAGCAAGTAAAGATTTTAAGTTTATATCCCGAACAAACCTACTAAATGTGTAAAAGCCTATCGACACATCATCCGCGAGACTGTTTAACGCATTTAAACATTCCATTTCTTTAGCATACTATGACTGTCAAGCCGATGTACTATCATTTTCCCTTTTTACACAAGCTCTTTTCTGGTTTTCTATTGTTTTTGGATTTTGAAAATATCTCATGTTTTTGTATTTTTATCATTTTTTATTGTTTTTGTATTTTCTGAAAATATTACCCTATACTCCCCCTAAATACCAAAACGTGTAAAAAATCGACAAACCATTGCAGATTTCTTCTCAACATCATCTACAATGTCACCTTCATCAAGGCCAAGAATCTCCGCCAACACCGATAAAAGCTTCATACCATTCAGTTTTAGCAAATATTGAAAACGTGTTTTATCAAATGCTTTGGTATGTAAATCAGCTTTTTGTTCATCAGTGTGGATTTTCTCAATTCGTATCAACTTCTTCTCAAAACAATCACGAATGAAGTGATGACGAATTTCAATATGTTTGGTTTTAGCGTGATGAACTGGATTTTTAGTAATGTTAATTGCTGCCTCATTATCAACAAAGATAGGGGTATTTAGAAATTGCAAACCGTAGTCGCGCATCTGTTGCTGGATCCACAAGATCTGTGAGCAGATACATACTCCGCTTCACATGTGGATAAAGCCACAGAAGTTTGCTTTTTGCATTGCCTGGTGACCAATCGTGATCCAAAAAACTGGCACCCTGCTGTTGTTGATTTAGCATTAACTTTGCAGCATCTGAAATCATAATCGGAATACCCTTCGAGCGTGAAATCGCCTTCTCTGGGATACCACAACCCCAATGATGGAGTTCCTTTCAGGTACCGTAATATCCTTTTCACAATAATCATATGCGAAGCTCTCGGGTTAGATTGAAATCTTGCTGCGAGGCAGGTTGGGTACATGATATCGGGTCTTGAAGCTGTCAAATACATCAGCGAACCGATCATGGAACGATACATCGTTTCATCTACCTTCTCTCCGGTGAGATCAGGGTTTATCCCATGATTCGTTGCTAATGGGGTGGAAGCTGGAGTAGAACCTGACATCCCAAATTTCTCCAAGATATCATGAACGTACTTCGTTTGATGTATGAAAATTCCTTTGGGTAGTTGATCAACCTGCAATCCCAAAAACAATTTCATCTCACCCATCGATGACATTTTGAATTTCTGCTTCATAACTTGTTCAAAATCTTTGCATAGATCCTCATTTGTTGACCCAAATATGATGTCGTCCACATATATTTGAACTATCAGAAGATGTCCGTCGACCTCTTTGCTGAAGAGAGTGGCATCCACTTTTCCACGAATAAAACTATTTGCTAGTAGGTGTTGAGACAATGTCTCGTACCAAGCTCTCGGGGCCTGGTGTAAACCATACAGCGCTTTGTCTAGCAAGTAAACCTTGTCTTTGTGAAGTGGATCGGTAAAGCCCGGTGGCTGACCGACATATACCTCCTCTTTAACCTTTCCATAGAGAAAAGCCGATTTTACATCTAACCGATATACTTTGAAGTTTTTCCATGATGCAAATGCTAGAAAAATTCTGATAGCTTCTAGTCGAGCTACAGGAGCATACACTTCGGTAAAATCTATACCCTCCTGTTGACTGAAACCCTGGACTACGAGTCGAGCTTTGTTACGAACCACAACTCCTCTATCGTCTCTCTTACACTTGAACACCCACTTGGTGTTTATCTTCCTCTGACCATCAGGCAAATCCACTAACTTCCACACTCCCAACTTTTCGAATTGGCTCAGTTCCTCCTGCATTGCATTGACCCAAGAATCTTCAGTAAGCGCCTCTTTGTAAATCCTTGGTTCAACCTGCGAGATAAAACAACTCAATGAGAATTATGTTTGCAAAGGAGCAACTTTTGTATAAAAACATGTAAGCCCTTTATCAATCTGTCTTCGAGTGCGAACGCCTGTCTGCAATTCTCCAATGATCAATTCCTCTGGATGATTTGAAAGAGTTCGTGGCATTACTTCGCCTCGAACATCTACATCACCTTCCAGATTAGTAACATTCTGATTTGCATCTTGTTCACTGACTGGGTTTGTTTGACTTAAGATCTGAATTTGCTCCCCCTCAGAATCTGAATCACCACGATCAAATACTGGCATGTTCTCAGATTCATGATTATCATTCTGTGCAGACTGATTATCTTGAGCAACTTCATTTTGTTGGACATCATCATGTTCACTAGCATTGCTTGGACCTGCTTCATCATCATTTGAAGCTCGTTAAGGTCTTCTTGAATACTCAGCTGGAAATCTTTCATGCGATTCTTCATACTCTCTTAGAATATCCAACTCATCAAAGAAATCTTCTTCTTCTTCCTGTTCTTCTTCCATGTCAAACGAATCCCACAATTTATCATAATTAAAACGCCATGAGTCTCCGGGATTTTGAGGCGGCATAGTATAACCTTGACATTCAACATTAGGAGCTTCAATAATCTGCTTCAAACTTGGAACGAAGACTCGTCTTTGTGGACTTGAATAACCCACAAATATTCCTTCGATACTCTTTGGACCAAACTTACCAAAAGGCTCTAGAACTGTACAAGGAGACCCAAACGGTTCTAAAAACTTCAGGTTCAGTTTGTGGTTATTGATCAACTCAAAGCATGTCTTGTTGAATTTCTTTACAGTGAGAACCCGGTTGAGTGTATAGCATGCGGCGGAAACTGCTTCTGCCCAAAAATTTATCGGTAGCTTTGAATCAGCAAGCATTGTTCTAGCCGTTTCGATTAACGTCATGTTTTTGCGTTCTGCGACTCCATTCTGCTGCGGAGTGTACGGAGCACTAAACTCATGCAATATACCTCTTTCATCACAATATTCTTCCATCTTGTTGTTCTTGAATTCAGTACCATTATCACTTCTAATTCTTCTGATACGCCTTTGGTACAGATTTTCAATCTTTCTGAACAACACCATCAAACTGTCAAATGTATCATCTTTTGACTTCAAGAATGATACCCACGAAAATCTGGAATAATCATCAGTAACCACAAGACAGTAGAGATCCCCTGTAATACTTTTGACGTTTACTGGACCAAACAGATCCATATGTAGTCTCTCTAAAGGTCTGGAAACTGAATTGACTTGCTTTTTAGGGTGTGACTTTTTCTTCTGCTTGCCTTTGATGCAACTAATGCACTCCCCTTCCAGATGAAAACCTTTGATATTAACTCCAAGAACTAAATCATTATGCACCAAGGGATTCATTTTTCTAAGATGTATATGCCCCATCTTTCGGTGCCACAACTTTGATTCTTTCTCTGTTGCTCTAGACACAAAACAATGAGCCTGACCCGTGGTTGTAGTAGCTACGCTCATGTCCAACACGTACAGATCACTGACTCTTGGTGCCCGCATGATAATCCATTCTTCAGGGATAGCAAATCCTGGCTTCAAGATCAAACATTCTTTGTCTGTGAAGTGAGTAGTATACATCCTGTCACAAATCTACGAGATACTTAGCAGATTATTCTCCAGCTCAGCAATGTAGTTAACTCTTTCAAACGTAACAATCCCATTGGATAACGTTCCCTCACCGACAATTCTACCACCTTGGTTTCCTGCGAATCCCACATAACCTCCATTGAAATTTCTAACATCATACAACAATGCAGTCTTTCATGTCATATGTCAAGACGCTCCACTATCCATAATCCATCGTGAAATAGCTCTCGGAATTTCCTGCACATATCACAAACAATTCAATAAAGATGCCGATTCATGCTTCACGATTACCAACTAGGAAGCTCCGGCAAGTCCAAAATCTTTAGTGAGATTTTGATGCTACCCAAGCCTCTTTCGACTCAGGTAACTGGACTTTAATGTGAGTTTTAGCAGTGTAAAGCGGCGTAAAATTTTTATCATTCATTTTTAAAATTTCCTCAGATCCAACCTCAACCTTTTTGTATAAGAAAAACTCATCTATCTTAAGTTGACCGGTTGGTTGATTTTTCTTTTAAACATTCTTCTTCTCTGGTGGAGTAGAAGATTGTTTCTCCATTTGTTCATAATAATCCAAAGGAACATCCATCTTTACCGGTGTGGTAGAAGACGATTGTTTTTCAGACTCTGAAACCTTTGGTTTATCAACAACTTTTGGCTTCCATGTTTGTTGAGATGATGCAACCCGTTTATAAAATCTGTCATTTTTAGTTACCACATTCTTAACAGGTTCAATTTTGACTTTTGTTTTCTCATTTTTCAAAACTTTCTCAACAACCATTGGAGCTTTTCCTTTTGCATCAACCTTCTTTTTATGACTCTCAACAACTTCAGTCTTAGGCTTGAAGTTGGTGCAATTTCTTGCAATGTGACCAACTTTGTTGCATCTAAAACACGTACGAGTATCAACTACCTGACTTGTGCCTTCAGACTGAGGTTGTGAGGCCCTCTTCTCAAAGAATTCTTCATTTGATTTCGAAAAGATTTCATTTTCCTCATCAGAAAGTGAACTTGAACCATTCACAAACACCTTCTTTTCAGCAAACCTTTTGTTTTGAAAATTCTTTCTTTGATAGTTCTTACCACCCTGATAACCACCCGACCAATTGTTTTGATTTTTGTTATAAAAACGTGGTGGAACAACAGGCTTTTTGTAGTAAGCTTTATCTTTCTCAAAATTCATTTGCCTTTTTGTTTGTTTTAAACTCTTTACTTCAGACAAATCAATTTCAACCATTTTGAACACATTTGTCAATTTTGAAACATTTACATTCTCCAAAGGAAACTCAGAATCCGAATACAACTTATCCGATCCAACCATCTTGTACATCACAAGACCCGTTTCATCACCTAAGTTGTTTTTGGATTTTGGTTTCTGAATGTACTTGTCCAGAAAACATTTTTCATCCTCAGCTGAATTACTATCCAAAACACTTTCAGCCATGCCTTTATCAATCTCAGTTTGAACACTATCATCAGATGATGATGAAGAAAATGTCACATCAATTGAATCAGGAAGTTTCACTTCATTTTCTTCCTCAAGATTAACCAACCCAGATAGCTTTTTCGAATAATTTTCTAGAATTGGTGGTGGAACTTGATGAAACCCGACCCCAGTTCCATCACAGTATACATCTTCGCCTACTTTGTCTTTCCCGATGGGTTTGGGAATAATGTGTTGCAAAACAAAGCTTGCAGAGTTGTAACTGTTCAATTTCAAGTTGGTTCGTTCATTCTCAATCTTAGCTTCTTCAAATTGAAGTTTCAATTTAGCAATCTCATCCAATTGTTTGTTGATTAATTCTTCTTTAATTCTCAAAACACATTGCAATTGGCAATTTTCTTTGTATGTTTTACCATTTCTATCATCATTATCTTTAACCGTGCTTTTAAGCTTCTCAAATTTTTCAGTGATCTGACGATTTTCAAGAACTAACCTTTCATTTTCTTGCCTAATCTTTTCATGGTCAATTTTATCATTTTCAATTTTGTTAGTTAATTCTTTTAATCGTTCAGTTGAAGCTTTCACCATTTTATCACGATCAAGGATTTGATCCTCAACACTTCTGACTCTCGCAGTCAGATCTTCAACCTTCTTACCGTTGAGATAAGTGACTGTGCTACAAACTTTGCATTCTTTAATGCAATTTTTGCAGTCAACATCACCATTGACTTTCTTACCTGACTCAGTCGTTGACGCGTTTGAACTGACCTGGCTTTTAGACTCAGAGACAGATTTAGAATCTACCTCAAGCGCCTTAGCTGCCAGCACCTTGTCAGCCATCTTTCCCATGTTTTCAGCATTCAACTCCTGTGTCGTGTCAATGATCCCAGTGTCAATCTTCTTTGACTTCTCTTTCTCTTATTTCTCCTTCTTCTCTTTCTCTTCTTCTTCTCCTCTTCCCCACCATTTCTTCTGCCAATAATCATCTTCAACTTTGTACTCTTTGATTATGGTTTCCACATCAAGAGTGTTATGATCAATAGCAATGTTCCATAGGGGTCAAGATAACATTCTCTGTCTGGATCCCATCTTTTTGCTCTTTTTGCCTCAGAAAAGATACCAGATATTCTGATCAATTTGTTCGTGGCTAACAGCTTTCTGTGATTATACTTCTGTTCTTCAGTTCTGTTATCTTTCCAAGGAATAGGTTCAGTTTTTGCCATGAAAGCATATCCAACCGCATCCTCTTCAGGTAACAAATCACTCCAGTCGTAACCTTCATCGTCGTGAATCACTGCAAGAGCTCTAGATTTTTCTTTGTTATCTTCAATCTGCTTCATTCTTGGCGGCTCCGTTTTGTTCTGATGATATATTGCCTTCTTGTAGTAGTCTTCTCTAAACGGGTTTTCAGATTCATCAGCATACGCGTTTCTGCATTCACGCTTAAAGTGACCTTTCTGTTTGCACTTGAAGCACGTCACTTTAGACTTGTCAAAGCCTAACTTGGTAGATGGTCCACCAATAGACTTTCTCCCAGTTATCTCGATAAAACGATGTGCCCGACGAACTGCACTGGCCATACACCATCTTATATCGATCAATTCCATCTCCTCAGGATCAATCTGATCGTAGTCTTCTTTCGTCAGGTTGGTGTTGCCTATCTTCCCTGCTACAAGACTTTCATAAGATTCTAGCACGGATGCTAGGAAAACCATCTGTTGCTTTGCTGACTCCTCGCTGAAGTTTTGAGTGTTCTTTAAGTCTACAGCAATGTTACATTGAAATAAGTTCTTTGCATCAGACTGGTTTGAATTTGATGAAGACCCACTGTGATATCCACTGTGATATCCACTGCTTTGACTTTCTTTGCTCGTTGTGGAGACATTCTCAGCAGAAAACGCAGTCTTGGGAGATGTGTTCTTTGGCATCATGCTCTTTGGATAATACAAATCCAAGTTCTGCTGGTATGATGAATGATTGACTTTGTGCGTCTTCTTTAATTCCAACTCGTGACTTTCTAGTCTCTCAATCAGCAAGTCAACTGTCAACACTTCTGGCGGCTTGATAGTATTCTTTAACATCAACGCATAATATTGCCAATCCATCTCATCTGGAAATGAATCAAACAATTTGTCGACAAGCTCATCTTCAGTATAGGAAATTTCATGTCTCGCCAGTTCCAGTTTCAGATGCCCAAACCTCTCAATCATTTTACAAACTGATTCATTCTTTTAACACCCAAACAAATCAAACTCTTTTCTAAGTAGTTTCTTTTTGTTTTTCACAATTTCTTTGCTTCCTAAACATTTGGTTTTCAACTTATCCCAAAGATCTTTAGCACTAGAGTATTCGATCAAAGATATTATATCTTCTCGAACAGATTGAAACAGCAACGCAACACATTTTTGCTCAGCAACAAACTATTCTATTTCTTCAGTTGTTGTTAAAGTTTCACCTTTTTTGCCTCCATCATTGTAACCATTTTTTAGACTCTTCCAGCTGGGAAAAGCAAAGGCTCTCAACCAATCTTCAAACTTCTTGGCCCACCGACTGTATTCTTCGATAGCCATTAACTTCGGCAGTTTGTTATAGGTTCCGAAAGCACTTTCAACCTCCAATGCATCCGATAACTTTTTCTTTGGATTCGACGTGTTCTCATTGATGTTACTAGAAGATGTATCATTTCCACCGTCTCCAGCAAACGCAAAGACATCATAAAACGGATTAAAATCATCCATCTTGTACGTACCTGAAAAATCAGCAAACACTTAGAAAATTTTCGAATTTTTTGAAACACAGCTAATTCGAGCGAAATCAGCTTTTGGGCGAAATCAGCTTTTGAGCGGAATCAGCTTTTGAGCGAAATCACAGAAGATGTTCGAGCGAAATCAGCTTTAGTCTGATTTCGAGCGAAATCAGACGATAACTATCGAGTTCAGGCGGAATCAGAAACAAAGTTTCGAGCGGAATAAGAAATTTGCCTGTTCTGATTTCGAGCGGAATCAGAAATATTCTGATTTCGAGCGGAATCAGATAACAATCTCGAGCAAAATCAAATTTTTAAGTATTATCTGCGAAGAACTTTACGAGCGAAATCAGGTTTTTAGGTTATTTTTACCATTTTCACTTCGAATTTTAACCTGTTTCTTTCTAGGGTTTGTTAATACTATGTTTTACACAATATACTCAAAACTCAGACCATTCCGACTGTTGAAACTAGTTCAAATCAGAAAAGTATGAGAAGAAGTGCGTAGAAATAAGAATATCCGGTAGAATCAAGCTGCTATGGTATGAATTCCTCGTCCTGAGCTCCGATACCACTTGTTGGACCGTGTGCGTGACCCTAAATGTCAGTAAAAGCAGTTCATCTTCGTTTACAGAGGCGGAATCAAAGTAAACGAAGTCACAACAACTTGTTTCCTTTTAATCTTTCTTTCTATTACTGATTGCTAGTCTTTACACGTGTTTCTGAATGAATTTTGACAGAAGTTCGACACCTACACCAAGACCAAGTTCCGCTCCAACGTTACAAATGAACAACAGTCGATACCTATTTATAAGCGGCCTGATTCCACTCCAAACCACACGATCATTACGAGCGGAATCACTCATATACATCAGGAGCGGAATCACCTAAAACATCTAGGAGCGGAATTACCTACTTTGCTGTTTGGAGCGGAATTACAAGTTAATATGAAAACCTGATTTTGCTTCTAATGACATGAATGTGATTTGGAGCGAAATTACACTCTAAAACCACTTTTCATGATTTCCAACTCCGAACAATCCTATCTAGACCTAAGACTCTACTCAGACGTAGTCATCAGACATTCAGGGCACCAACATGTAGAGAAGTGCTTGACCTGTTTACAAGTCAAAGCAGAGCACCAAAAACCATACGGTAAGTTACAACCGTTGGACATCCCAGTTTGGAAATCGAAACAAATCATAATGGACTTGTTGACCAAGCTGCCCAAAACCAACCGTGGATACGATGCTATATGGGTAGTTGTAGATAGATTGACAAATAGTGCTCACTTCATTCCGATTCGTGAGACTTATACGTCCGAAAAGATGTCAGAAGTGTATACTAATGAAATAGTGGCACGCCATGGAGTACCGATATCCATCGTGTCCGATGGGGACACTCGGTTTACTTCGAACTTTTGGCGCGAATTCCAAGAGCGAATGGGGACTAAATTGTTCATTAGCACAGCATACCATCCACAAACGGATGGACAGAGTGAAACAACAATACAAACGTTGGAAGATATGTTACGGGCATGTATTATTGACTTCGGGGGAAGTTGGGATGTCCATCTACCATTGGTCGAATTTTCATATAATAATAGTTACCACGCAAGCATCGGTATGGCTCCGTACGAGATGCTTTACGGTAGAAAATTTCGAACCCCGGTATGTTGGGATGAGGTACGGCCACATGAGCTTGCACATAAAGATGTAGTCCAAATCACGAATGAGAAAATTAACGTGGTCCGAGCCCATTTGAAAGCGGCCCAGGATCGACAAAAATCGTACGCGGACAAAAGAAGGAGACCGATTGGGTTTCAAGTTGGTGATAAAGTTATGCTAAAGGTATCTCCGTGGAAGGGGATTATTCGGTTCAGAAAAAGGGGGAAATTAAGCCCAAGGTTCATTGGGCCATTTAGAATCGTCGAACGGGTTGGTAAGGTCGCCTACCGTCTTGAACTACCCGAGGAATTGAGTGGGATTCATAGCACATTCCACGTATCACATCTTCGGAAATGTCTAGCCGACGAAGCAGCTTATATCCACTACGATGACATTGAAGTGGATAATAGTCTTAACTACGCGGTGAAACCGATTGCGATTCTAGATCGTAAAGTGAAAATATTGAGGAACAAAGAGATTAATCAAGTAAAGGTCAAATGGGAACATAGAAAAGGGTTCGGATACCACATAGGAGTCCGAAGAGGAGATGCAACGACTCTACCCTACACTATTTGGTACGTACTCTAGTTTCGGGGACGAAACCCTTTTTAAGGGGGGTCGACTTGTAACACCCCGAAAATATAAAACTTTATATTAGAATTATAATAAAATAAAAAAAATAAACTAACTAGGAATAAATAACCCAGTTAGTCATGAGCCTTGTAATAAGGAAGAAACTCTATTTAAAACACTTAAAGTCTAACTTGGCATTTGTTGGAGGGCCAAAAGTGTTAAATTGGAAAACTAGATTTTATAAAACATAAAAATTAAATCCAAACATACACTTAAGTGTGTCTGGATCGATCAGAGCAGGGGAGGGGCGACCAACTCACCTTCAAACCCTAGTTTCACAAATTGATCAAATTGAGGGCTTAAATCTGTTCCAAATCGATTTCCAAGCACAAATTCGTGATCACCTCGTTGAAGGGATCATAAGGTATGCTTAATTTTATCATTTAACTTCATCTCAAATTCTTGGTAAATTGTGAAATCGAAATTGGAACTTGATCTTGTGATGAATAGATGGAACTTGTCATGGAACCAAGTCTAGGATTGAATCTTAGATGATAACTTGCTGTGATTATGCTCAAAATTATAAAACTCATGAATATCTATTCATAGGTTAAATGGGTTTTACTAAGTAGATGAACATAAGAAATATGATTTTTAAAAATAGTATTACTTGATTTCTGTATGATGATTTTGGTGATTGTGTGCATGCTTAACATGATGAAATCGAAATATGTGATTGAAATTGGTGAAAATAACAAGTTATGAACTTGATTCTAGTTATGTAAAAATTAGACCCACTAGGTGTTCGTTAAAATGCCTAGGTGAGGAATGAAATGTTAAAAATCCAATGAAAACGCATGTTTGATTTTTATGGTAAATTATGCGTTAAAGTTAAAAAAAATGGTTCTAAATTGATTGTGAATGGAACTCTTTAGGCAAAGAATCCGGATCATCTAGTGGACAAGCCGGAGGGGATACGCGCTTGAAAGGGGTGCTCTAAAGGTATGTGACTCTAGTTCCGTCACATTATGCATAAACATTTGGATTTAGTTTATTAATAGTGTCATAGTATAATGTATACGTTTGGTGTGTCATTGAAGTGGCGAAGCTCACTCGACAATCAAACAGGTCAAAATAACGGATGGAAATAGTTTGGCTTGTCATTAAAGTGATGGTTTTCACATGACAACCAAACGGGTCAAAACTATGTCTTTAAAATGATCATATGTGTAGAGACTTGGAAGTCTCATATTGTGCTAGAGTTAAATAGCGTTACGCCAATGGATTGGTTATGCTAAGTTTAGTTTACGAATCCAAGATATCGGGTCGAATGGTAGAAATCAATTGCAAGAGTTGCACGAAATGGCATGCTTGAATTTTGAGAAAACAAGCATGAAATTCTAATGCGTGCGTAAAGCCATGTAATGGCATGGATACGCCGAGATTTACAAGCCCGGGGATTGGGTAATTTAGTCTAGTATGCCAAAGAACTGAATAATAAGAAAATATGCACACATGACTAATGGGTCGGACAATCGAAACAAGGATTTTGTGAACCATTCGTTCATAAATCGGGTTTCGTTATGTGAAATTTACATGATTGGACCCGTAATTTTATTACGGACTCATAGGAAAAAGAATCGACTAAAACGGACAAACGGGTAAAAAGTTATGCTAGTTTAAAGTTAGACTTTTTACAAATTTCGGAGCTGGGCAAATATGCAGGTCCAGAAACTGGACCTGCTGGAAAACATGCTTCCCCGCGGCACGCGCCAGGGAGCTAAGGTCCGGACGTGATACGCAAGACCGCTCGCGGAACGCGAAGGATCGGCCTGAGTCTGTTGCGTGGCGCGACAGACCAAAAATTTAGATTTTTATTTTTCTGTTTTGCGTATGATGTTAAGACTTGTCTATGCTTATTAGAATGTTGTCAAAACTAACAATTGATGTGGTTTTGACCTTAGGTGATGCTCGTTTCATTCCGGATGCCGATCAAGCGTGAAATCAAGAACCGAACACAAGTTTTGAAGTTTCCGCACTAATCTAATCATGTTTTAGATAATGTTGTCATGTAAACACTACATAATGTTGAATGTTTAAAACTAGCTAGTTGGTGATGTTAAAACACTATGACGATGTACATCTTAGTTTATTAACTAAGTTTTTGATAATTATGCATTTTGTTTTTGAAAAGTGCTTATTTTACAATAAATTAATTAATAAATAAGACGGGTGTTACATTAGCATTGGCAGGTGGGCTAGAAATTGTTTCATTTCTAGGACGCTGCTTCTGCTTCTGTTGTCCACCGGAAGTGGGTTTTCTTTATGCAATCTATGATGGTAGCGACGAAAGGCAAGGACCGTTTAGCATGTTTGGAAATGCAAGGATGTATGGTCACCAGACGTCCATTTAGTGTTTGAGCTCATTTTAAAGTTTTTGGTGATGTCATCCGAGTTACGATGAATACTTATTCTGGATTTGTTCTGACCCCGTCCTTGGTAACCATTACCCCTAGATATTTCCCATCCTCAACCAACAATTTCTTGGATTGAGTTTGATGTTGTACTTTCGTAGGGTAGTGAATATGTCCAGGATATCTTTGAGTATGGTAGATTCTTCCATGCTTTTTATCACCAAGTCATCTATGTATACCTCTAGGTTCATGCCAATTTGGTTTTTGAACTTTTATCCATGAACCTCTAATAAGTTACGCATGTATTTTTAATCCAAATGTCATTTTTATACCAATAAATATCAATATCCATGTAATAAGCCATCTTATCTTCATCCTCTTTGGCCACTTGTATTGATGGTATCCGTTGTAGGCATTAAGAAATCATTTGTAATGGAAAATAGGTAGCGAGTCTACTATAAGGTCAATTTCTGGCAAGGGGTAGGCGCCCTTGGGACGCACACGATTCAAATCCTTGTAGTCTACGCACATTCTACAAGAGTTATCTTGCTTTCGTACCATCACGAAGTTGGACACCCAAGAGTGGTTCCTGATTTCTCGAAGGATGTCCGTGACTACTAATTTTTTTGACTTCATTGACGACGTCCTTTCGCCTTTCAAGGGCCAAACTTCTCCGCCGTTGCGCCATTGGTTTGGAAGACGTGTTTACTTTTACGTGATGTTTTGCTTCGGTTCTAGGGATTCACGTCATGTCTGAATGTTGGAAAGCAAACACATCGATGCTTCCGATTAGCAATTGTTTTAAATGCTCCTACACGTTTCCAGATAAAGAGCTATCGGTGATGATTGTTTGATTTGGGAATGTTGCGTTAATCGCCCATTTCTATGGCCCTATATGCTATGTGTTAGAGCTGGTTTTGCGCTTTTTGTGTCGATGGGCATGCATTGTTTCTAGCCTTGTACTGTGGCGCGGCCCCTTAGAGTTAAAAAATGAAAAAAAATCCTATGGAAGTGGAGACGGGAGTGTCCATGGTTCTGAGAGTGTAGCGCCCCTATATCATGTTGTGTTGTGAATGGATTGGAAAGATTAAGATAGTGATAAGGATCGTATGCACACGATCGACTTCTGCCACGGTAACAGGTAGGGATATCTGGCCTAAGGGCTCCACTTTTTCACCTGAGAACCTTTTTATTGGTGTTGTCGTTGGTTCCAACATGGCTTGGTCTTTTGGATTCATTCGCCGAAAGCACTGTTCAATCAACATTCTCTGGGTGTCGTAACCGCCCACCGACGCTGCAATCATAAGCTCGTCCCTCTGCAAATTATGGCGTCGGGGTTAGACGGTCAATAATTGTTGCTTTCATAGTTCTATCTGTGAATTATCACGCTTTACTCAAGAAGTCATGTTGCTACTTATCATGTTCAGGTTAAGTTTGTTGCTGGCTTTGGGTTTGACATCCTCCTGCTCTTGCGGCCTTTCTTGGACATTTTTCACAGATGCGCCAGTTTACTGTTTTGACGTACTGGTTAATTTGGCATCGTAGCTACCAGCATTGCTCTGTTTGATGACCATGATCTTTCTGGTATTCGAACCATTTGGTAGTATCTCTAAAACGGCTTCCGTTGAGTAGCCTACGGGTTGTGAACTCAATGCTTTCCGTTGCCAAAATGGCGGATGGTGTTTTGAGTAGTGATGCAAACTGTAAATGCCCGCCGGATGCTGGCTTTGTATGATTGATATTGTTAGGTTGTTTCGAGAAGTATTGTTGTCAGTTTCTATCGAAATTGCTTGGCGCGTGTGAAATATAGTTACTATTGTTATGGTTTCGGATGCTGGCGTGTCGTTGTCACTTTGAGAACCCGCTCTTTTCCTGAGTGCTTTGGCGTGTTTGTTTGCTTTTTTGAGCTTCCTCTGCTCTTGACAATTGGTTACAAATTTTTCTTGTTGAACGAATGCCTTAGAGATCTCCATGATCTCTTCCCATGTTTTTGGTTCACCTTTTATACCGTGCAACTTCCTCGATGAGTCATCGTCACTTACTCCGCCCAGGAATCCGACAATCATAAGTTCCTTTGTGACTCATTCTAATTGCATGATCTCCTTATTATAGTGGGTGTTGTAGTTTTCTACTGACTAATTATCACACCTATGGATACGCATGACCTCGTTTCTGTCAAAGGTGTGCCTACGTAGTTGGCTAAAGTTTTGGTTATTTTTTTATGAGATCGGTAGATGAGTCGATTCCCCTATTGGTGATACATCGATCATTAAACGGGTTAGCCTAGTTAATGTTTGTGCGAACATTTGGCGCCAAGCCAGATGTGTCCAATGCTTAACCCCTCCAGTGTTGACAAAGACGTTTATATTGTCATCTGGGTCGCCCATACCATCTTATATTCCCGTAGTGGGAGACATTTTTAGTTTAGTTGTAAAATCCGCCTCTGTGATCCTTTTTAAAAACTTAGACTGTGCGGCCAGAGAGGCGGGTCAATAAGGCTTCTTGAGATCTTCCACCGGGTGGTGATGGTGTTTGCGTTGTCTAGTGTGGTTTAGATCGTCTAGAGTGATAGAAGGGATGCCGCATGTGGTTTTTGCCTGCATTCACGTCGCTGGCTTGCTTGTGGAAATTTCTTCAAATGTTAACCATGTGTACATCTCATCTCCGGGCTGTTGGGCTACATGCCGGTATGCCTGTAGTTATCTTTGGTGTTCTTGGCCTTATTCAGCATATCCGGGCAGGAATGTTGGCACTTGTAGATATACGATTTTGAAAGGTGTGTAGGTATATATGGTGGCGGTGTTCCATAGGTTATTTGTTGGTATGTCTTTTGGTATGGATGTTGAAAATGCTATTAAGGTCGCTGGAAATGTGGGATCAAAGGAATCTGAGATTGTTGTTGTTTCTACTTGGATTGCTGCTGGGACGTGAGCGACGGGACCGATGCCAGTGGTTATACACTTGTAATGGTTCTGGTTACAGACTAGATTTCGCCCTTGAGGAACTGGGGGACATTGTGATGTCCCCGTGGCTATGGCCGACGCTAATATGGTCTGGTCTAATGAAAGTGATGTCTGCACATGGGATGTGGTAGCGTATGCGGAAAATCAGGGCGGTTGCTCTTGTTCCAATTCCTCGTCATATTCATCGACTTTGATATCGTTGTCATCACTTCGACAAGTGCCTACTCTGAACGAAGGTGTGACTATCGGTGTTGACGCGTTCAAATGTGTTACATGTGTAGATGTTGCACCGGGTTCTCAGTGAACTCGTGTGGTTTCGTGCACCAAGGTCTGAGGTGCTGTACTCGACTCATATTCTCCATCTGTCTAGGTGCAAAAAAGGTTTTTTAAAGATGATGTTCGAGCTTGGATGGCACCAAATGAAGAGGCAAATCTGGAAATTCCTCAGCTGGGATACGAGAATCAACTCCTTCATAAAGAGCAAGGTCCTTTAACCTATAAAATATAGCACTGTAAGCCTTGCCACAGGAAGAGAGGTCTTATGTGACCACTTTCCGGCTAAAAATAAGTACTTGTCTAAAAAGTGAGAATATGATTATGTGTGCAGTGAGAAAGTGTGCGTACTTGATGTATCATTCTCCTTGCTATTTATACAAGTCTTCCCTTTTAGGGTTGACATCATGGTGTCATCAGGTAGTCCCTTCCCTAACCGTCTGATGGTAACATCTCTATTCTATTGGTGGAGATGGTACATTTCTTTTATCATGAGTGTACCTTTTTATGGTCCTTTATAGGTGCATGAATTGTCTGCCGTCTTCTTTTATTCTTGAGGTTAGGCCCATTAAAAGTTTATTTATTCATTTTAGAGCAAACTACAATTTGTGTCCCTGAGGAAAGAACCCGCTGTTAACTCGCGTGTAACGCCTCGCTTTTTGCAACTTTCCGTATTTAGAAAGTTTGTCTTGTACTTCTATTTTTGGAAACCTGTACCTCTTGTAATCGTATTTCGTTTCAAATCATTGTAAACTGAGGTTTTGATCGTAATGAAAACTTGATCATTTTATGTGAATTCATACCTTGATTATACATACTCGTTTTATATTCAAGTTACATACATATATGATATACATTTATCTCACGCGCAAATACATACTTATTTTACAAATAAACTATCGAAAATATGTGTTTTATACACTTTATACATGCAATTACTTAATTATATATTCACAATACATAATCTATCCTTTTATACGCATTAAATACTTAATTATATGTTTATTATACAAGAAATACCTTAAAATATGCCAAAAACCAAAGTATAGGGACTGTTTTTGTCAAAAAGTGAAAGTTGGCCAGGGTGACTGGCCAGTCGACACACGGACCAGGCCCAAGAATCTTCCGTGACCCTCCTGTGATGACGATCCGCAACCAGCTCAGTTTTAAGTGCGGATTGGTCACTTTTTGCACTCCAACTCTCACCTAACTTCTTTTGAAACCTCATTAACTCTTAACCTAACTTCCCCACAATAAATACAACCTCCCTAACCCTCATTTTCACTTTCCAAACACCATAATCACTCTTAAATCCTCTCAAAAACACTCCAAGATTCTGATTTTTGGGCAGAAACTTTCAAGACTTTTAAGTGAGTTCTAGCTCACTTCTTTGCTTATTTCTTCCTTGTTTCTTCTTTCATCTTACTTGGATAACTTCTAGGAAGGTTTTCACAAGTTTGCCATGGCAAACTAAGGTGAAACCTCACCATATTTGAGGTCCAAAGTGAGATTAAATTATGTGTTGTACAAAGTTCTTATATCTTCTTTTTCTTTACTAAACTTGGTGAAATCTTGTACCCACCACGCTCACAACTTAGTTCATAGTTGTGGGTTTGTGTTGAGGTTGATTTCCATCAAGTTCTGAGTTTAAAACTCTTTACATTAAGTTCATACATGCTATATTCCAAGTGTTGAAAATATTCACGATTCACCATCTTCCATATGGTTGAACTTGTGTCTTGTAAAAGTGTGAACCGTGGGAGCTTTGGCTTTCCAACCTAGTTCCACTACCTCTCTTGTGAACCTTGTGTATGAACACTCAAGTAGCATTCTAGTATCAAAGTAACATAGCCTCGTCTAGCCTCCAACACTTAGTTAACTCTTTCCATGTTGTGGTGGTTCACCCGGGTTAGGTTTTACTTGAATACTTGATGATGTATTACTTAGTTGTTATTTCTTTTCATTCATGACCCTCTGAATCATCCTTGTGATGATTTGTGTAGTGGTGAATCATACAATGAGGTTAATTCTCTATACTTAACTTACATGACAATTTATGAAACTTATGATGAACTTAGCTTAGGACTGTTATTATAACTATATATATATATATATATATGTATGAATATGGCTGAATTTATAATGATAATCGGGTTATGGTTATTCGTCATAAACTTAGGCTACTTTATATACGATTCTAAGTCTCTCGTTGTTGATTCTAATGGGCAAACTAGGACCCATGAAATCACATACAACTTAGTGTCAAAAACGAGTACTTAGACTAGATAATATTTTTATGCATACATACTTTTTATACTTTAAATTCCAATCCGAATCTTTCATCTTAGTTCCGTTACTCACACACCTTCGTTTACCCCATGTAGGGTGACCTCGGTGTTCAATCCTCCAACTCTCAAACTCTTCACGAGATTTCAAAGGAAAGCTTTGCAAAACTGTGAGTACAATCGAATGCCCTTTTTACGTTTTACACTTTTGGGTGCAATATGCTTAATCTATAAAAATCACAATCATACTTACACTTTATGCAAACACAAACAATCCATCATACATGCTTAAATACGTGAAAACTTGATTTGTATACTTGGATGATTCTTTTGTGTAATTTACTTGTCATTAACTTCGTACGAGCCTCCCCTTAACATGTATAGCATTGTAGGAGTGACGCACCGCCCATAGACTTGTGGTCATGTTAAGTTTAGTTTATGCGGTAATCAGAGGGTTGACTTGTTAAATTGCATGCCATAAAACAATTATCTAGTTAAACTATTTTTGCCATGTGGATTCGTTTAAACCGTTTTTCATACTTATGCTATATTAAACTTGTGTACTCGCCAATGCTTTGTGCGTTGAACTATACTTTTAAACATGTTGCAGGTTGATGATGATGATGATCTTGAGGAAATCTAGTAGGGACAACTTTAGAAACACATGTCGAAATACTAGATTTTGTTATCGTATTATTGTTGTACTTAAATTTTTATTGTTGTACTTTGATTTCTTATCTTGTAACTTAACAATTTTGTTATGATTGAAATCAACTTTTGAATTAAATATTGTCACAATCGTGTTATAAAGTCTCGAGCAATCTCATTCGTCTCACTTCGATGTTTCCACCATCGGTTGGGGTGTGACATCGCGTCCCCAAAATGAAAACTTAGTTTGACCGTTAGGTCAATGGGCATTTTGGTAATCTCACTATATTAAAAGAAAAAAATAAAGAATAAACCTAGTTAAATCCAGTTCATCATCGTTCATCATCATTATCAAGAACATCTAAAACCAAGAAAATCAAGAACATCTTCATACATCATCATCACAACTCATATTTAAATCTACAAATTCAAGAACCTAAATCCTAAATATCATTGCATTCAAGATGTTCATGAACAAGAACAAGAACAAATAAAAAAACAAAACCTAAATTCAAGAACAAATAATATCCCAATATTCAAACACCATTTTGAAAAAAATCTGCAGCCAGGCCAATATTCAAACACCATCTCCATAATCAAACAATATTCAAACACCATCTTCATAAGCATATTCACACCCAGTACCCACATCCAAGAAATTTGATTCAAATTCTAGATCTTCAAATTAATTCTTCACCCTATTCATGACCATCTTCATCAAAGCTCATAATCATCTTCGAAAAATTCTAGATCTGTACAAAAATTTCGTAAATTAGCCCTAAAATTTTACCTAATCTTCTTAATACCCTCCAGCCTCACGCATAATCTTCGCATCTCGTGCAACATAACTGTAGGATCGGTTTTGACACCGTACGATTGCGTAACGACACGTTCAACGTGCGGAATCCGTGAACGTGTGTGATCGAACACACAAGAACGTACTAATAACGTGATTCTATTGAATAAGATGATGTGTACAAAGCTGAGAATCACATGAGAGAACTTTCTCTCTCTAGACTTTCTCTCTCTAAGATTAGATCTCCTAAACCTCCAAATGAGCAAAAGTCTTAATTCGAAAGCCTAATTCATCTATTTATAGGCACAAGATTATAAGGATTTCTCCTTATTTACAAGTTTGCCACCTTGCCTTTTTTAACTAGATATCATAATAAAACGCTAGAATTCTTCTGTTTCTGCTACGGATTAGATTGACGGAGGCAATAGACACATAATGCACTAACATACTCCCCCTTGGATATTGCCGCAGTCAAACCGTAGTCAAACTCGTAGCGTCTTGTCTTTCAATTTCTCTTGATCATCAACAACAGCAACTTTTATCTTGAATGCAGTTTCAAAACCAGAAACTGAACTTTTAACAATTAAACTCCCCCTTTCAAGCAGACATCCCCTTGAGCGTTGTTCCAAAATCTGTATCTGACTCTTACGTCTTTAGACTCCCTCTTTCAACAAACTGGGATCTTAGTCTTGAATAGAATTCTGACTCAAGCTTTGTTCATGCAGAAGTATGGGAATCTTGCTTTGCTGCTTCCACAGGATCTGAAACATCTCCTGGCTTTTCGTAGCAACAGGTTCAGAAACCTGTCTTTAACCTAAAAAAAATCTCTACCTTTTTGTAAATAAACAGATTTTAATCATTAATATGCTTCTAGAATTTGTTATTTTCAATATTTTGATTCAAATTAATGAATCATTTTAACATTCCAAAATTGTTTCAAACAAATTCTCCCAATCCTCTAGTTCATCAAGTTTAGCACTTGGAATTTTGAAAATCAGCTCTCCAACATCAGTTGTCAAAAATCTTTTTGGCTTTTTCAAAATTTTATGCTAAAACACAATATTTTTGGATTTTGATTTTATAGAAATGCAGTAAAGAAATATGTACAGACAATATTTTTGTGAGTTTGTGTAAGAGGATCATATCAGTTTATGAGACAAATCACAAGCACCGTTAAGCTTTTATCATTTTAAGTTCTAAACAATTCACGTTGATTGACGATATGTTTGTCCTCTTAAGCTCAATCTAAAAACTTTCTAAATGCTTACCGATACGTTAAGGTATATTAATTTTGCACTAAATTCTTATGGACCCCACGATCTCAGCATATCCCCTCATCATGCAATACACTGACTCAAGTAATGCCTTTTAACTTTCATCAACTGTGATATGTGCGAAAACAAAGCAGAATGTTTAAACATTAACAATCAGGTCGATACTTCCGTATACACAGAGAAAGTCCAATGTTTAAACAAAATAAGAAAATAAAAATAAGTTGAAGTTGTTTAGGCTTTAACCACCAGGTCGATACTCCCGTATACGCAGAGGTGATCCAAAGCTTAAACGAAACACCAAAGAAAATAAAGCAGAACGTTTAGGCAATAACTTCCAGGTCGATACTCACGTATACGCAGAGGATGTCCAATGCTTAACCAAAATAAAGAAATCAAACAAGTTTAAATCTTTGCAAAATAAAATGCACAATCACAGTGACTTTTTCAGCAAATTTGTGAAAGCTCACAAACTTAACCGGTTTTTATGTCTTTCGACATTCAGCGATTACTGAGTAGGTACACAATCACGAACGACAAAACTAAGTACTATGCTTTCAACCATGTTTTCCACTAGAACTAGGCTTTTTCATTTATGTTTGTATCGTTATCACAAGTCTACTAGTCTAGCTGAGCCTATCGTCGCATCATTAGTGAGACCGTTTATCACATTTGACATTACATTTCTTTAGCATGTTGTGATAGTCCACTGATTTACTATCATTTCCTCTTATTCATAACAAAACTCATTTTTGCTTTTTCAATGTTTTTGGCATTTTCAAATTTTCTATTTTTTTTTTAATTTTCTCCCCCTAAAATCAAAATATGTTTCAATTTTGATTTTCAAGGAAAATTTGAAAACAAACTGTACAAGATAAAATGACAAACTGATATCAAATTGGTTCAATTCGCCATTCACTTGGCATAAACAATCAGAACTCTCCCTGACAACAAACTATTTTCCCATTTAGATTTCAAAACACTTAAGTTTGTTTTAATCAAAATGGTTTTTCCGGAAAATTAGTTTTGTTTGTCTTTTCACAATCTTGGGGTTCTTTCATCACATTGTTTTCCTTTAATCACTTGTCAGAAAGATAAATCAAGTACAACTTAATGTCCTTGATTAATCTTTTGTAATTCGAAATATCACAGTTACCAACCTGTGAATTTCTCAAGAAAGATGCCGATACCTGTTCCACACTTACCAACCTGGGAACTTCGGCAAGTCAGGTTTTTCATTTGAAAAGATCTACCCAAGCCTGACCATTCTTGGGTTTGACAGTTTTTACCTCAACAGATGGCTCTTCTAGTTTTGACGAACCAGAATCATTGCCTGATCGTAGCTCCTCTAACTTTGATAAGTCAGAATCATTGCCAGAATGTGGCTCTTTTGACTTTGACAAGTCAAATTCATCGCCAACATGTTGCTCCTTTGTTTCTGAAGAAACAAATTCATGACTAACAACTTTCTTTTTCTTCTCTTTTGTCCTCATATTTGCATTTGATGAATTCATTTTGTTTGACTTATCGGTCTTGGGAGAGCAAAACGATTTATCAGAACTGTTATTCGCTTTGACGACTGTATCCGAGGACAAAATTTTCTCCAAATATTCTCTTGCCTTCTTTCTCTTCTTCCTCTTCTTCCTCAGTCTGTCTTTCTGCCCCTGTGAAAGCTTCACTTTCTGTTTGTGAACTTTAGGTTCTTGAACTTTCTGTTCTTTGGGCTTGACATTGACTGATTTCTTTGTCAATTTCTGAGAATCAGCTCTCGATCGTCCCTTTGATCTCATTGGGCAATCTCTGGCAATGTGTCCTCTGATGTGGCATTCATAGCACCTTCTTGTTTCGAATCTCTGACTTTGGCAGTTAACAGCAATGTGTCCTTGATAGCCACAAGTGTAACACACTCTGTTATCATGCCTCTCACTACTTTCATACCACATTCCGTCTTCATACCACACACTTAGATCAAAGCATTGATTTGCCTTGTGGTACTCATGTCTCCTCTTGTATCCTTGATTTGGCATTTGAGCACTATGGTCAAACCTGCACCACTGATTACCAACTTTTTGTGAGTTTTGTTTTTTAAAATTTTGTGGTTTTTCACAATGATTGGATGACTGAACTGATGAGCTTTTATTTTCATTTTGAAAATTTTTCAAATTTTTAACTTTTTGTTTCTGTTCTACAATCTTCTTAACAGATTTTTGCTTTGAGCATTCACCTATTTCAGTAGATTGCAAAACAGTATTTTGAAAATTTTCTTGTAATTCTAAAAATATTTTTCTTTTCTTTTCTTTTTCTTTTTCATCACCAGCTTTGTCATCGCAATCTTCAATTTTGACTTTGTCAAAATTTGTGACATTGTCACTTATTGGAACAGAATTGATCGGTTTTGGACAAACATGTGATGTAGAATTCACAAAACCTTTCAATTTATTCTCAAGCTCATTAATTTTATTCCGAGCAATTTCAGCTTCATTTTCAAGCCGAATGATTTTCTGAAGATGAGAATTTATTTATATCTGTTTTTCAAGATTATTTTTAAAAGTAACAGATTTTTCATCTTCTAAAACCTTTATTTGACTTTGAAAATCTTTTTCAATCATTAATTTTTCATTTTCAAAATCCTTTTCTTTTTCTTTAAAATTTTTGTTTTCTAATGACAAACTCTCAATATTCTTCAAAAGTTTGTCATTTTCAGATTTTAGTTTTTCGCAGTTCAAGCGCAACTCCAAAATCTGTTCATCATCAGCTTTCTTCTCATCTTTCAAAGCTTTGTTTTCCAATGTCAAATTCTCCACATCTTTCAAGAGATTGACATTTTCTGCTTCGCATTTTGAGCACATAACTTCACATTTTTGAAGTTTCATCTTTCTTGGATTCTTCAATCTTTGACGTTCCTGCAAGAAAAATTTTAACCATATCAGCAAGATTCAAATCTTCATTTAAAAAACAACCTCTCTTGAAATCATATTTCATCCTACTTCTTACATCAAGACCATTTCTAATTCTTTTGATTATTTCAAGAATCACATCCAAACTTATATATTTTGAGCTTCTTTCTAATTCCTCTATCAACTCTTTCTTTTTACCTTCAATTTCACAATTGTATATTATAAGCTCTCTGAAAAAAATCAACTGAATCAAATTTTGAGAACCTAGAATCCTTTTTCAGCTTACACAAAAATTCATCCCAATCCAAAGGTAATGCATCAGCAAATTTTGAAATCTTTTCAGCATTTGTCATCTTATTCCCATACCTTTCCAACTTATCAAGCAATTCAAAATACCTTGCTTTCAAATCATACCTTGCTTTCAAATCATCAAACTTTTCAAATTTTTTACACAAAAAGTATTCAGATCATTTAATCCAAGCATCCTTTTTCTCATCATCTTTCCTGTATTGCCAATTCATATCAAACCATTCATTAATTCTTTCAAGTTTAGCGTTTTCCTTTTCGTCAAACATTTTGATCACAATTTCTTTGTTAAACGTCTTGAATTCTATTAAATGTTACCAACAATTTAGAATCACACAACAATTTGATTGGGCCACAACTTTAAGTCACATGCAATTTTGATGTTATAAATTGCCGACAACTTTGATTGTTCAAATAAACTGATTGGGCCGAAAATAAGAAGTCACATGGGCTGTTAACACCTATTAATTGTTTAGTTAACTTTGATTGGGCCGCTAACTATACTAATCTGATTGGACCTTTTGAACTTGGCCGACAAACTGAAATCACAAACACTAGTCTGACAACATCAAATGAACTTCAATCAGATTGGACAAATACACTTCGAACGGAATGTCTTGTCTCGTTTGAAACTACACCACTTTCAAACGAAAGTTTCAAACGGACTAATAAAATATCCCCACTTTCAAACGAGATACTTATATGTGTGACTTTCAAACGGAACTTTCAAACGGAAGTCAGTTTTCAAACGAAAACCCAGGCCAATTTCAAACGAAGTGTCAGTTTTCAAACGGAATAGGTCACTTTCAAACGGAATCAAGGTGTTTTTCAAACGGAATCTCGCTGTTTAATACGAAATCGGACCTAAAAACTTGAATTTCTCCTAAACGACTAGGAGTTTGAATCTAAAATTTGGTAGGTTTGTAAATCAGATGTTTTCGCACAACATATCAAAAAATAAGCCGATTTGGACCGTAAAAACCTGTTCAATTTGACAATTTTCAGTGAAAAACGTGATAAGAATGAAAAAATTGAAGAAATAATGCAATTCGGATTTGAAATCGAAGAAATCCGGTACGAATCTATGTGTTTGATCAGTGCAATCGAGCTCCTGCTCTGATACCACTTGTAGGATCGGTTTTGACACCGTACGATTGCGTAACGACACGTTCAACGTGCGGAATCCGTGAACGTGTGTGATCGAACACACAAGAACGTACTAATAACGTGATTCTATTGAATAAGATGATGTGTACAAAGCCGAGAATCACATGAGAGAACTTTCTCTCTCTAGACTTTCTCTCTCTAAGATTAGATCTCCTAAACCTCCAAATGAGCAAAAGTCTTAATTCTAAAGCCTAATGCATCTATTTATAGGCACAAGATTATAAGGATTTCTCCTTATTTACAAGTTTGCCACCTTGCCTTTTTAACTAGATATCATAATAAAACGCTAGAATTCTTCTGTTTTTGCTACGGATTAGATTGACGGAGGCGATAGACACATAATGCACTAACAATAACTCACCCTAATTGCATCCAGATTCGCATCACTTGAAGTAGATTTTAGGGCATGTTGAGGTTATCGTTTGGTACCAGGAGATGCGGCTGCTGAAATTGCTCATCCTTTATCCAAATCAAGAGTACCGAAGTGTCGTAAGGGCTGATTTTCAACTAAATTAGGAAGAAGAGGGTCCAATTTATCCAGAGGGGGTCTCAATTTTAACACAACAGCCACATTTTGGGGTTTTTCTTATGGCGCACCATCTAAATTAGGGGGAACTGAGTTTTGGATAATCATCAGTAACTGCGTGCTCTGATTTTGTGGGTTGAGGCTTGTGATTTGAATAAGTGTTGTTTTATGATTTGGATTTTATTAATAACAAAAGTTACGGATATGATTGAATGGGTCGCGGTTAATAAAAAGGACAAGGGATTAATAATAATAATAATAATAATAATAATAATAATAATGATAACAACAATAATATTAACAATAATAACATAAAATTTTAAGATCAGGGACACAAAGGAGAATAGGTTAAAAAAAGGGACGCAAACGAATAGGATATACGGGTAATATAGTCATTTCAGTGATAGAAACTAATGAGGCTTGCTTCATGGATTCAAATTGTAACGGTTTTACATGAGTGGGGACTCATCAAGAAAAATTTTCATTTGGGGCACGCGACTTGACAGTGGGCTCTTTCCTCAGAGACGCAAATTGCAGTTTATTCTTCACTTAGACCATGTGTAGTGGTAGTGGGTTATAATGCCCCCACCATGGGGCATTATCCGACACGTGGCGTCCTAGTCAGCGATGGGGCATTATAGCAAAAGTGGCGTAGTGGGAATAATGCCTGATAATGCCCCTTCCAATCATTAAAAAAAAATTAAAAAGGCAAATGGTTGTTGATTGATTGGCTAGTCAAAAAAGAAAACTGTCTCATTGCCACATGCAAAAATCCCATTGGCCACCTTTTGTTTGCATTTGACCACTTTGGCGTTTTAAAAAAAACGCCGGCTTGCAAAATGGAACAAAATAACGCCGGATCACGCCTTGTGTAGTGGGGGAGAGGCGTTTTGGGGCGTTTTTTTTCAATTTTTTTTAAAAATCACGCCCCACTACGGATGGTCTTAATCTTTTGGGTCTTGGGCCATACCTCTTCACATTTATCATTTCGATTCACCGGATCTTACCTCTTTCGAAAAAGTCAATAAAAAATCAAGATATGCACTAACTTATTGAATAATTTTATGTTAGTATTTATTCTGAGTCTTTTCAAAATCGTTCAAATATTTAAAACAAAAAGTTACAGTTGGTCAAATAATATTACTAAGTGACATATAAAAACAACTACTTACAATAGGAAAATGAAAATATAGCAAGGATAAAAATTTAGGCTAAAAAGAATAATTATCCTGATATGAATTATAGGATTAACTAAGGGCATCGGTCTAATGAAAAACCTCTTGATTTTCGTTAGTTTATTTAAACTCATTAACTAATTCATTATGGGATTGATTGTTTTCTTTTTCAATCAAAACAATTTATTAGTAAAGTTAAGAAGATTATAGATGTAAAATGAACCTTTTTTTTTATCAAGTTACTAAAAAGAGATTCCATTTATTAAGCAAAAGTTTACAATCTTTTAAGGTATTTTATTACATAAAGTATAGAATAAGAAAAATAAAGGTTTTTAGGTTATTTATTTCTTTTATTAATTAAGTTTGATTTAGCATCCAGGGGCGGATCTACGCTTATTTAGGGGGTTCCCAGGAACCCGTTCGGTTTGAAATTTATAGTGTCAAGTTATATACAAAAAGTTGAAGGAACCCCTTAATATTTGGTAAGGGAACCTTATAAACAAAACTGCAAACTGGTTTAGTGGTAAGTATCGCGCTTGTTATAGCTGAAGTCCCGTGTTCGACTGTGCTTGAGACCGTTTTTATTCCATTTTTTGGCTTTTTTTTTTAAATTCAAAATCTAATTAGATTAGGGTTTAGTACTTTAGTTGCCCTTGCCGCTTTCTTCATAATCCACCCAGACACAAACACCAAACAGAAAACACGCCCTGGACGCACCATTTTTCAGCCTTGGCCAACAATTCTCCTCTTTCTTGCTCATCTCGATTGATTTCATACAGAACCAGGTACGAGTTTCAGTTCCCCACAGTTTGTGATTATCATGTTGTCTCAGTTCCCCACTTGTATCAGTTTGTGAGGAAGATTAGGTGATTTATGGTGTAAATTGATGTTCTTACCTAAAGTGGGTCTTATATCTGTTCAAATTATATTTTTGTGTAGAAGATTAAGTGAATTATGGTGTATATTTTTTATATATGAAGAGACGGTAATAGTTTATATTTGTAAATCAGTTTGACTTTTTGTTAGTCAAATGAATTTGAGATCAAGCGAAAGCAGATACTTCAAATTGTATATTAGAAAATTCAAGAAAAATGTTAAAAGTGAAACAATCATGATGTTCAAATTGTATATTGACATGTTTCTTTAGTCGTGATCTGAATTGATATGTTTGTTCAAATTAGACGAACATATTTTGCTTAGAGGTCTATATCAACTGTAAGGGAAAAAATAATTTTCCACAAACCCAAGTTGGTAGTGGTTATAAGTTAAGGCGTTTTTAATTTGACCCGAACCGTCGAACCGGTCCATATTTTTTATGCCGGACATATGATATTGAAACATAAAAAAGTGAACCCCTTGAAAAAAATTCATGGATCCGTCACTGTTAGCATCCATCATTGCCATGCGACTTCAATCGGATTCTTCTTATCGGCCGTTTCCAAATTTTGCATATTAAATATACAAGTCTTATTTTTTCCGATTTCTGCCGCCAAATTGTTTGCAAGAAGTGAATTGATTTCATAGTGGAAGACATCATCAATATTTTCTTGAGGATTTGGATTACCACTCATGCATTAACAACTATTCTAGTATTTTGTCTCTTGCATCTTTTACTTTATTATTATTTGGGTGGTAAATCATTATCAAAGGTATTATTGTTGTGAGGACTAAACTCGGCTGCCATTCCGTTTCATTATTGAAGGTTTCTAGTAACACAAACCTAGGGGTGTAAACGAGCTGGGCCGAGCCCGAGCTCGACCAGGCTCGAGCTCGGCTCGTTAGGTTTTTATGAAGGCTCGGTTTGAGCATACTTCTTTGAGCTCGAGCTCGGCTCGCGAGTAAAACCCAAAGCTCGAGCTCGGCTCGAACTATTTTGAGAACAACCTTAAACGAGCTAAAAGCTCGGCTCGAGCTCACTTCAACATCGTTTAAACGAGCCAAAGCTCGGCTCATCAATGTTATCATCATTATTAATATATTATATATAAAAAAAATTAAAATTTTGTATGGGCTCGTTTAGGCTCCCGAGCCTAAACAAGCTTTGTATTTCAGGCTCGAGCTCGATAACAAAACGAGCTCTATTTCAAGCTCGAGCTCGGGCTCAGGCTCGTTAAGGCTCGGCTCGTTCGAGCTTTTAACCGAGCCGATCACGAGTAGCTCTCGAGCCTCTGGGCTTGTTTACACCCCTACTCGTTTACACCCCTACTCGTTTGAGACAAACCCAAGAATACCCGTTTCCCAAACATTTGACCATCAACAAACCCTACTTTACTTTCTTCTGTAGGAACTAGGTTCACTTTTTTAATAAAATATATTACCAAATATATAATAACGAGACTCTCGTTATTTGTGGGAAATTCTTCTAGTACAATACCGGTTACATAAACTAAATAAATAAATGTAATATACAATTTAATTGTACCAATCTTGATTCAAGTCGATGTCTTTGGAAACTTCAACAGCACCTACGAGATCGAGACTCCGCTGCAAGACAAGCAAAATTGTTGACGGTTTTGGTTGAGGCACGTGTTCAACACGCTTCCCTTAAAACAGATTCCGCGCCTCCTCTCAGACGGTTCTGGCTCCCAGGGTACAACAACCGGAACAGTATGTGTACTGTCGGAGATGACTCTCGCGCCCGAGATACCACCGGGTATAATGGTGTTCTAATTTTGTAGAAAAATGTGAAGTTGTTTAGTTTGAGAGTTCTCCTCTCAATATGACAGGAACTAGTTTCTAATCTTTTGAGTTATTGAGATTCTCTAGTATCTCTCATACCAAATGAACCCAACGTTCATATATGTATATATACTTACAAAAGATGAAACATATTAACCATTAATATTGTAATTAACAAGATCATCAATCTAGTAATAAACAATATTAATTTGTAATAAAGTGTACCATTAATATTGTAATTAACAAGATCATCAATATCGTAATAAACAATATTGATGTGCAATAAAATGAAGTTGAAGTGATCAACGTAACTGTCATATCAATTCATGACGATCCCGTAACTGACAGAGACTAGGTTGACTGATCGTGACCAGCGCGCAAGCGAGCTGCACACCATACAGTCGGATCCACGCCTATGCGACCCGCAGGCCGCTCGTATGCTAGCCGCGCACACTGCAGTAGGACACGCGCTATGCGCGCGGCACGCAGACCAGTGCGCCTAGTTACTACTGCAAACCTGCGCGCGCGCCAGAACTGATCCGTCAGTCCGCGCGCCACACTTCAAAGATCTCACGCCATGCGCCTAAGGAGCTCGCACCGCATCGACATGTCATGGCATCCGCCTACGCCACCCGAGGGTGCGCCATAAGCAGACCCGCCATGTATCTGACCACGCGTTCATGGGCAAAATACAATGGGGGTGTGCGGAGTTCAAAGTGCACCACATTGGGCCTATAACCCATGTCACGCGCGCATATGTGCACGGGTAAGGGTGCTCTGCACCCTTTAGGGTCCCCACCAGTGTTTGCCTTTAAGGAAACAATATACAAGGAGTGCTCCTCCTTATAAACCACTTTAAGTTTTGTCATCCCACCTATGTAGGACAAGTTGACAAAACTAATCCATTTTATTCATCTTTGTTTGTTCCAAACATACAACTTCAAGCTTCGATATCTCATTCATCTTAGCTCTATTTGGACATAGTTTGAACACAAACCATAAATAATTATTTATACAACACATATATAAATATTATTAATGTCCAAAATATTTAATGAAAAACCTATTTTCACTCAAATTTCCAACATCTTCCTCTCCATTTCCTCGAATAGAATACAAGATGGCAGCTTCCTTTCATGAAAAATCATTATGAAAAAAAATTATATATAATATTTGAAAAATCGCTTACATGAGAAACATCGGCAAAGAAAACCTTTATAAATAGAGAAGAGTAACTTAATAAAGTTTCTTAGCGGCTTTGTTCAACTGCCCTGATGGGCCCCTTGGGCTATTTAGTATTATTTTTTTCTTGGTTATGATAATGGCTCAAAGCCAAAGTGAACTGCCATGTGTATAACCATAAAATTACCAACCTAAGTGTTGTTTTCTATGGCGCATCACGCAGGCACTAGTGATTATAAAAAGCAATACATGATTACTTAATAATAATCAAATAGTAAGCGTGAGGAGCCCGAGCCAAGTTCGAGATTTAAATAGTCGAGTTCTTGCTTATTCTTTTACCTATAAAATATAAAACGAGTAGAGAATAGTGATACCTTTAGTATTTTTAACATATAAGAATACTGAGAAGGATTATCTTAAGAACGCTAAATATTGCTAGAACCGTGAGAACGAATGAGAAAACCAATCAAAACCAATTTTTTTAATACAAACCTTAAGGATTACGTTTTGAAGTGATTATTTGATTATTACGTTTGTAAAATATAAATAATCTAAAAAAGTGTTTGGATGAACAAGTGATTATCTGCCTCCAAAACGCAGTTTTAGAGAAGCATGTACATACATGCTTTTTCAAAACGCAGTTTTGAAAACGCAAAATCTATTTTGAAAACGCATAATCTATTTTGAAAACCAACACTAAAACCCCCCCTTAAAATACACAATCAAAAAAGGAATTTACAACATCAAATAATTCATTTCTCCTCTCAAAATCAACAACAACAACAACAACAACAACAACCATACCCAGTAAATCCCACAAATAGCAAAGCTACTTATAGGGTCTGGGGAGGGTGGGATGTAGGCAGACCTTGCCTCTATCCATAGGGATAGAGAGGCTGCTTCCAGAGAGACCCTCGGCTCGAAAACGGACAACAAACCAACACACCAAGTCAAAGAATATACAAATAAGAAGTCTCCTCTCAAAATCACTTTTATTAAAAAATTTACACATGTGTAGATTTCCAATATTTATGAATACATGTAAATTTAAACGTGTAAAGTTAATTTCTAACATTGCATTAAAACAATAATGATAAATGTAAAAAAAATTTGAATTTGAATTGTTTTTGACGAAGTTCTCATGATTTTTTCATTCACTCTCACAGTTCTCACAATATTTAGCCTTCTCATTTAAACTTTCCCTTAAGAATACATCTATCAAAGTATAAAATTATAATGTCTTATTTAAATGGTTTCTCTGTATCATTAAATTTGCATTTCCAAACGGTGCTACAACCTAACCAGGTTCGAAAGTTAAAAAAGACAAACATAATTGTGATGTCCCTCTATCCAATTTTGAAAGAGACAGTAAGCTAATTCATCATCGCTTTGATCACTTTAGCCAAAAAGTGATCAAACCAAAGGACCACTGTTCTTATCATTGTGTCTCTTTGCCACTTCCCTTATAAACACAAATGATATTTCCATTAAATGCACATAAAGTCGATCCATTTCAAATCACTGTCTATTTGCATATATAATAGAATTTTAACATTTTTAAATTTTATTAGTTTATTAGTTACAATATAAAATTTTAATATATGAAACATTATAAGGGCATGAAAACTTAAATACTACGGAAATCACAAGAAAATATGTAAATAAGTCGAGCTATATATTGTTCCGGCTTCGGTGATTTATGACCAATTTTCAGTAATTTCTGAAAGCAATCAAAAAGTTTATTTTCATCAAGCTCTTACAACTAATCGTTGAGAATTGTAATTTTTTTTAGTTGCAACAAAACTATTAGGCTAAAGGGTGTGGAGGTCATGCTTGGGACATGATTTGCCACCTAGGAACATGAATGGAAGGATACACCACCCCCTTGTTTGATCCACCATGGTTTGCATGGATTAAACCATGGCAACCATGGTCCTACTTTCCATTTTTCAACAAATCATTTCCTTTTTCTTTAGATAAAGATAAATTAAAATAAATAAGAGGCTAGTGGTTTGGGTCATGACCACACCCTTAGGGTAGTGGTTTTGGATGGTTGATTAGATGTGAGTTACATGACATTGACGTATAGGGTCATGGTGGTCATGAGGGTCATGACCACACCCTATAGCCTTAGACCTATTAATTGGGATAATTGACCAATATAACAACACTCTGTAATTGCAATACATTGATTTGAGTAAGTCTAAATTTTCTTTATTTAGACATGTCTAAATCCTATTTTTATGAACGTTTAAAAAGGAAAAAATCATTAATATATTCATAAGTATATATAATAACCTGATATGAAAAAATCCAATATTCTACACCCTTATTAACATCAAACTACATAAAGTTAAGGCATCTAAAACATGTATAGTGAGTAAACCATCTCAAACAACAAAACACAAGAAAGAATTTGATTTGCTAAAGATCCTATTAGGTTCACTATTGATACGACTGAGCGATTACAGAAGAAATATAAATTAACTATTGAAAAACTACTACTAAATGAGAGATTTGTGATTAACCGCCCAATGGATTTCAGGATTTAAAAGTTTAAAACTATCCAACAATAAAACGCGTATTTTATATTCCACTTCTGGTCGTGATCTTCAATCAATTCGAATCGTAATTCTATTTAACTCGTCACACAAACGTCAGTTGGAAATGTTTATCACAAAACGTGTCATTATAACCATTCAATAGACCTATCTTTTGCAGACAATTGCAACAAGTATGGGTTGAAAAGTACCCATAACTTTTTGTACCCACTTTATGACTCTACACTAATATTACATGTGTATAATACTAACACACGGAATTCGCAAACAGATTATGAGAGGAAACTTTAACTATCATTTACCAACTACCGTACATAAAACTCAATAAACACATTTTTATCATAAATCAAGATATTAATTAATAAAAGATAACCATTTGAAAATAGCCTAGTAATGTTGGTGAATTAGATAAGGTTCAATTTCTATGGTACGTAAGTTTAGTCATTCAAAATAAATAAATAAATATTTTGGGGGTGTATAATGTAGCGCTTCAGTTTTACTTTCCGTACCCATTAATGTTTAACTTTATCAAAAGTAAATAAATAAATAATCAAACTAACCATTCATATTTAACAAATATGTACCGCATTTTAACTAAATCAATAAATATTGTTTCCGGGAAGGTTAACATACAGTAGTCCTTAACGTGCGATGCGTACGATATTAAATCACGCATATTATAAAATTCAAATCATAATCACGCATAAACAAAACCACATAATCACGCATGAACAAATCATATAATCATGGATGAACAAATCAGAAAACCACGCATGGGGTAAACCCTAATCACGAATGTTATATTTTGTTTATGCGTCGCATGATTATATGATTTGTTCATGTGTGATTAGGGTTTGAATTTTATAACAAGCGTTAAAGACTATTGTATTTAAAACTTTTTTTCTATTTTTTCAACATATAATTAAATACACAAGCATCATGTTGAGTATCTTAGGTTGGATATCCATGATTCATGTGTACGGATGTTGGTTGCGTATGTATTAGTTTAGTTATATGAAAACAAAACGTGTGACATGATATGATTCCAACTCACAAATCACAAGTGGGTTAGGGTTGAATAGATTGATCGAAGTGGGAGAGACATGGGATGGGGTACGTTAACACGGAAACTTCAAACCCCATTAAGAAATTGGTCGCCACACGCTTTTACTTTTTGTTTTCGTCAAAAGTCAAAACCATTGAAACTTTGCACGTGGAACATTTCACTTCAAGGAAACATCCTTCTTTTCTTTCAAAATAATTGGAAAAAAAAACAGTTGTGTTCAAATCTATTATCTGAAGAGTATATATAAGATTTTGATTTGCCTTGTGTTTTCATATGTTACACTTGTGATGTTTAATATTGTCAAAAATTGAGACATGTTTGGATATTAGGAATCCATCCAAATCTTGTTAAATGCTTAAATTGACCCATAACTATTTAAAATCGAACCGAATTACATAGCGGGTTTCGGTTCAATAAACCGAATTAGGTTTTTGGTTCTAAATATATGGAGTCAGGTCGATCTGACCAAATTACAAATACTAATATAAAGTTTTATCAATGAACCGATCCAAATAAAGTTTTAGAACAATCTTATATGGTATCCAATCCACTAACAAATAATGATAATCAAAAGAGTAAATTGCAAAAACATCCCTGAGGTTTGGGCATGTTTGTCATTTTTATCCAAAACAACTTTTTTTGTACCATATTGTCCTTTGCTCTGGGATTTTTTGTCATTTTCATTCAAATTTCTAATTTGCTTTATTTTTTTTGTCAAATATTTCAATTGTAATGGGAAAAAATCCCAAATCTCAAGGATGATTCTGGCAATAAAGTTAGACGTTTGGATAGGGGTGAGCATACAACCGAATTAACCGAACCGTAACCGAAATAACCGAAATAACCGAAATAACCGATAACCGAAATAACCGAAGGGTTGGTTATTTTTATTTTTAATAACCGATTTTTGCGGTTCGGTTATGGTTATTCTTATTTTCATAACCGCAAATAACCGAACGGAACCGAACCGAATAAACATAGCCAAATCCGTAGCACCATAAGTCTTTAAGTTTGTATTTAAATGTTTAACCATGGCCTAATCAATATGTATCTTTGGTGAAGTATTTGAATGTTTTAACTTTTAACCATGACCCAACTTTGATGAAGATTGCACTACAACTTTTCATGTTTTGATTAAAAAGTGTCAAATTTAAAAACCACTTTGTGTTCGTATGTATGTTTCCACATAACACGTGACTACACGTGTTACTTTTGTTTTGGAATTAGTATGCATATGGTAGTGAAATATAATTGATTAACCGTATATTTATTGTTTGCGCATTAATTTTGCTCGACCCACACATTTAAAGTCTAACATTAGAAACAATGAAAATAACCGACTTATAACCGAACCGAAACCGCATTAACCGCAATAACCGATTAACCGAAACCGCATTAACCGAAACCGAACGGTTATGATTTTTTGATAACCGCAATGTGCGGTTATGGTTTCGGTTATAGGTAATAACCGAACCGAACCGCACCATGCTCATCCCTACGTTTGGATGAAAATGACAAAAATTCCCAAAAGTGAAGGGCAATATGATACAAAAAAAAATGTTTTAGATGAAACTAGCAAACATACTCAAATCGTAGGGACGATTTTGGCAATTTACTCTAAACTCTAATCAAAATTAAACAGATCTAATAAAAAAGAACAAAAAGAATATTCAGTTTACACTCGGTTATGTATTACAATTATTTTTTGGATACGTATGGATGTTTCAACAATTTTTTTTTTTCTTGTTTGAAAGTTTCAACAGTTTTTTTTTTTTCTTGTTTGAAAATCAGTTATGACCTATAGTTTGTTTTGGAAAGTTATGGGTTGAACCAAGAGTCAAATGTCGGCATGTATACATGCATGCACCACAGCCATATGAGTCTAAGTTAGTGACTTCAAAGGTGGAAAGTATCCACTGTTTGACTGCTGCTGTGAAACTTTAAAAAAGAAAAAAAAAAAGTTAGACCAAGACCCTTCTTTACCTTCAAAGTTACCGGACATTATTTCATCAATCTTATTGTTGACTACACTCGATTTGAACAAAGACTTCTTTAATTATTTGATGGTTTAACATTTAGTTTTTTTAGAACGGTAAATTCACAAACACATTTGTTAAATTACACCTTTAGTCAACTATAAGACTTGAACCCTTATGTTAGGATCGGAGGCTCTTATGAGAGTGTTTGTTTGTATAAATTGAACAATCAATGAATATGAAAACAATGTAAAGTGCAGTGGAAATGAATAACATACTTTGTAAACACAATCAAGGAGAAAATAGTTTGATAAACATTTGCTTTTCATAGAGTCGAAAGATTACAATTCAAAGCAAAAGATTACAATGCAAGTTTACAAACTAAACTCCCCCTCAGCCTGATACCCCATGGTTGGTTGCACAAGATGAAAGGATTGAATTGAGGAGAAGAACTCACTCAAGACGATCAAGTATAACAGTACAGGGTACTGTTCCATTTATAGACAATCCAAACCACTGAGACATCTCAGCTGACGTCACCATGAAAGCGACGTCTAACAGCTTAACAACCTGTATCTACTGTTCTTATACAAACACTGCTAATCTTAACCACTGACTATACATAAAACAGATGACATACTAAACTACTGCTCTTTCTTTACATCAGTGCTTTCCTCAAGGTTGATCAGTCCTTGATTGGGCAGTGCTTTGTCATCAGTAGATTGCACCAGCAGTGCTTAGTTCTCAGCAGTCTTCTGGGCTTCATCAGTAATTTGAAGAACATCAGCAGTTGTATCCGGGCAGTGGATATAAGACCATCAGCTGTTATAGTCACTTCCAAGGGAGAAGACTTAGTATAAACAACTGCTTATTATGAATCCACTGTTGTGAACCAGTTTTGGCTTTCATTATCTGTTCCTCTGGTAGGGTTCAATCCCAACAATCTCCCCCTGGAACAGATAATGCCAAAACACTTCATTATTTAGGATCTTTATTCCTCATTAGAAGTTCCCTTGCTTGTCTTTTAAATTCTTCTTCAAATTCTTTGGAACTTGTGTCATATTCATCCCTGCACAATGAAAGTTCAAGGAGATCCTGCAAATCTTCAACACTAAGGCCTAGTGCTTCTTTCCTTGATATGTACTTCATTTCACCATTGGATCTGACCAGGGTCAATACATGGGTCTTTTGATCAGAGAGCCACTTTAGTACTTTTGAACCCAATGGGTTTCTTGGGAGAGATTTATTTTCTAGATGAGCTTGGAGATTTTGGCCTTGAGAAAAATTGTAACGCAGTATCCTGAACTTCAGACATTCGTTTAAAAGCCTCTTCTATGACTTCATTTGCGGCAGCTATGTCTTCTGCAGCTTCTTGTTCAATCAGCTCTTGCCTTTTTATTTGTTCAAGTTCAGTGTCTGTGATATCTGCTGCAGGTTTGGTTAATACCTTTTTGAAAAGGTTTTGAAGGCTCACTGAACTTTCTTCTTTTAGATCCATTTTCTTGATGGCTTCTGTGAAGTACTCAGCTTCCTTTTCTTTTTCCTCTTCACTGGTCAGCAGTTTTCCTTTTTCTTGGTTTTCCACAAGGATAGGGTTATCTGCTAATGTGAGCAGTGTTTTAAGAGCATCCAGCTGTTGTTCCATCTTGTTATAGTCTGGCTTTTTAGAAGTGTCTGAGACTGTTATCATTCTTTTCTTCAGCCTTTCATAAGCCTCATCGGTATACTGCTTTGTCCATTTTGCTATGGCTTCAGCAGTATCCACTTTAGCATCTACCAGCTCTTGCTTCTTTCTTTTATACTCAGAAGTAAGATCAGCAATAAGCTTTTTGTATTTGTTCCAATTAGGAGTTGTCTTCTTCTTTCTTGGATCATTTTTAATCCTTTCAATTATGTTGGCTTCATGCCTTAAAGCGATCATTGGCCATTCTTCAAACTGTTTTTCTTCAGCTGAATAGAATTTTTCTTTCATTATATATGCAAGATATTCTTTTCTCATTGCTTTTCGTTGATCTGCCTTTTCTTTGCTCAGATCTTGTGCAAAGTCTTCCATTAGCTTGACTTTTGTGAGCAAGAGTACCATTCTTTCTGCAATGGCTTCATCACCTTCATCTTTGCATTCTAGTTTAGCTCTAATCTTAGCTTGCCTTGCTTTCATCTCGAGATATTCATCCATGTTTTCTGGGACTATGAAGCCAATGAGAGAGGGAAATCTTCTTTTTGAAGGATCTTCTTCGTTGTAAAATTGTCTCATCTCATTTTTCACAGCTTCTAGTTCCAGTGGATATTTTGCGGCAACAGGATCATACTTTTCATCAGTAGCCTGAGTTGTTTCTCTTTTTCTTTTGTGAAGCTTTATAGGTGGATGTACTTTTGGTTGTGATGTAGGAATGATGAGAGCAGTGGTGGATGGTTGACAAACAGCTGTTGAAACAACTGGTGTTTCAACCTCTGTTGTCATTACAACTATTGATGTGTCAGTAGATGTCTTCTGCTTTTGAGCAGGGGTTGAAGGTGGTGAGGTAGTTTTTGATGGTGGTGATGGTGGTGGTGAATCATCATCAGGAATGAAAACCCTTCTCCTTTTTATTGTAGGAGAGGATGATGATGTCTTGGGTGGATCAGTGGTTGTCGTTTGAGTGGTGGAAAGTGTCTGACTAACAGGTGTTGAAACAACTGGTGTTTCAACCACTGTTGTCATTACAGCAGATGTTGTAACATCTGTTGTCTTCTGCTTTATGGCAGGAGGCGATGGTGGTGATGGTACAGGAGTGGTTTTGGTGGTGTGTGGTGAAGTTGTATCAGCTGTTTGGATGGAAGTATGAGATTTTGTGGTTTGAGGTTTAGAACCTTTTGGAAGTGGTTTATGTTTTGGTCAAAATTTACCTAAGCAATTAAGTGATCAAATTAGTTAAGTGAGGTAGTGTGCTAGAAATATGTATGAAAAATGTGTTAACAAAATTAGATATGAAAACAGTTTCAGGATACGGCTCAAGATATAGAGCTGTATCTATGATCAAACAATGAGCGAAAATGTAAAGGTGGACACGTGATGTATGAGGAAAGCCCTTGATCAATCTAGATCGCCGGCATAAAACCTCGGGAGCTGACAATCGCAGCTGCCTTGTTCTTCTATTGCTTCAAATATCAGGATACAGTGCAGGATGTGGTGCGGATCGACTATGTGTTACAATGTAATTCGAATACAAGTGTTGTGTGTAGTGTTTGCGATGAGCTAGAGAGAAAGTGTTCGAAAATGTGTGAGTTGAGTGACTTAATCTGATCCGCCCCCATCTATTTATAGTAAAACAAATGTAACTAACTATCCTACATAACCGGGATCCAACGAATATTCCTTAGTTGAACGTTGGAGACCTGGTCTTTCGGGCTCAACGTCTCTCCTTTAACAAACACGCCCGAGTCTTGAGGAAATGAAGTCCATTTGACCGTTAGCAAGTCCCAGTCTTTAACCTGCACGTGATTAATTCGATATACTTCAGGATATCACCCAGGATGTTAGCAATATCCCCGTCCAGTATCCTGATCATAGATAAACAATATAAAGCAGAATATAGTTCAAGATATGTATGCTTAGAAAATGAGCCATAACAATTGTCCCCAAATAAATCGGTTGGTATACCAATCCAACGGATATATTTCAAAAGTCTTATCCCATAATTCAAGGCATTTAAAATGAAGCGGCGGTCGAGATCACATCGTAACCTCCAACACGCTTTTTGCTCAATGGAGATCCATAATGCCCCTATATCTTCTCTCTTCTTGTTTGAAAAGCAGATATCTTCAACAGAGCCTTCAGGTAATTCTCCATTTCTCATTTACTTTCTATCAACTTTCATCGCCTTACTCGTAATGGATGCCGAGACCTTCTCCCAGCTAAATTTCCTCAAAAATCCCGAAAAAGAGGTCTGTGCTTTTGACAACGCAGACATTGCGGCTTTGAGAGCTTCCGGCGCTTTCCCTGATAACACGGTCTTTAGACCGTTCGATCGGTCAATTCGATCGGATGTTTCTTCCACTGAATGGGTTTGCTTTCCAGCATATCCTTTTTCGCTAGGACTTCGATACCCTTTTCCCGAATTCATGATGCAATTCTTCCGAACCACCGGCATCTCTTTTGCTCAAACCATGCCCATGGTTTGGAGAGTATTAATTGTACTTAACCAAATCAAAAACCTTCATTGCTCCGACCTCCGCATCGAGGATTTGCCTATTGCTTATCGCCTCCGATCCCATGGCTCTAGCCGGTTCTTGCTTTTCTCGACCTCTAGTAAACCCCTGATTCTTAAAGCCACCAAAAACGAAGACGGATGGCAACGCAAGTTTTTCTTTGTCAAACGAGACTCCATTGCTGAGGGTGCCAACCTTCCGGTGGAGTGGTTAACCACCGGTAGGGTCATAAATATTCCCATGGACCGTTTGATTTTTATCTTCTACTAATATCCTTCTTTTTGATCCTTATGCAGTGAACTTCAAGGAAGTAGCTCCCCCTATCGCTGAATCAAAAGAAAGAATCAACACTGTTTACCAATTACCTGCAATAGACAGGACTTTCACCACACACGTCCCGAGTTCCAGTCAATACTCGTCATCTGAAATGTCTGGTAAGGATTTCTTTTTTTAAAATAATTAGCTAACACAGTATAATAATAAAATAAAGAGTAATAATGATGTAAAACTTTTCCCTTTATGCAGCACCGGCCAAGATCCCTGAAGTCTTTGACCTCGACTAGTTGGACAGTTATTCTGATCAGGTTCAGATAAAAAAGGAAGCTAGTCCCAAGGCCACAGCCTCATCCAAACCCAGCAGTTCCAAAGCCATCATCATTCCCAAACCTTCACCGGCTACCAAGCCCCGGAGTTCAAGTTCCCGCAAAAGGAAGGAGCCTGATTCCCCTGTCATTTCTGACACATTTCCTTATGAGAAGCACGGGTTCATTGAAGCTAGCGGGTTTATGACTTCCTTTCTTAACCAGGTTAGTATTCTCATATCATATCCTGCGGTTTACATCATTTACAAAGATTTATCAATATTAATACCTGTCCTCTTACCTTCGTAGGGTCTTGAGCGTCTGGTTCACCTATATCAAGAATCCTGCAAGCTTATCAAGACGCTTGAATCTAAGCTAAAGGAAGCAGAAATCACAATCTCCGACCAAGGCATGATTGCAGCCGCCAAATCTCGTCATTACGAGGAGAAATTCAAAGCTATGATTCAAGAACACCAAACTGCTCTCAACAAAGCTACTCTTCAAGCCCAGGCCGATCTTGAAGCTGCCCATGTGCAACATGAACGGGATATGGTCAGCTACCGAGAAAGCCTCAAAAGTTCCGTCGTCATTTCTCTCCTCCAAGCCAGGTTGAAGATAGCCCATGAAGCCAAAACATTAGGTTTTGAATGCCCTTCTTGGGATGTTGGTGCCTGGGAGACCAAGCTAAAGAACCTCGGCGGCACTTCTTCCAAATCAGCTATCGAAGAATCTTCCAAAGCAGTTAAAAAAGCAACCGATGCTGAGAAGGATGCTGAGGCGGATCCCAAGACGGATGCTGCTGAAATCATTATGGACGAAGAAGGCACTACCCCCTAAAGCTTATTTCCTTTAAATTGTTTGAACAATTTTATGTCCTATGAACAATTTTTATTTCTGCATCAAAACAATTTGATAGCCGAAGGTGGATGGGTCCTGGGTTTCAGGATGAAACCTTCGGTTATCAACCAGTACTGATTGTTTCAAATAATTTCATATTTTATTTTTCTTGTTATTATCTTCCGTCTTTCTTAGCATAGATCTTAGCTTTGCAAAATTTCGTACAACTATTTTTCAAAAATATCCTGATCAATATACTCAATGATATATAATAAAAACCGTTATTAGATTCTTTCAACTTCGTAGAAAGCTTTTTAAAGAGTAAAAACAATCTATCTTTCCAAAACCTGTTTTGATAATACTTAAATGATCAAAGTTTCAAACTAGTATTAGTTTCAAATATTTTCATCAAATATTCTGAGAAGTATTTTGAAAATATATTTTGAGAACATATCAGGATATTTAACCTTTTACCAAACATAGTATTATTAAAAACTTAAACGATGTTTTCAAAGGAAAGATCATACCAGGAATAGGGTATAAACCTATTACCAAACTTCAATCTCTTTGCAACTCTTCCAATGAAGATGTCCCCTGTCTGAGACACTTAGTGCATTAGTTCTGAACCTTATCCTTTGAGCTTCACATCATTGCCTCGATAGGAATGTCCCCTATGTACAATGTCTTCTTAGAAATCTTCTGAATATCAGTTTCCATTGTATAGGCAATTTTTCATGTCACAGGGGTAAAACCCAAAAATGTCTTGGAGATAAATTCCTTGTATTCTGGGGAAAATCCCAAATTTTCGTGTGCTACAGGCGGGAGTGTATAAACTCCAAGACTTAGAAAGGTGATAACCTTTAAACCTTAGAGAGTATGAAAATACCATTTCGTGAGAGAGGGTGATCAATCCTCATATACCTTTAGGATTCAGGATATAGCCAACAGTAACGAAATTGTCAGCCACTTTTACATGAACTGGTCCCGCCACCTTGAACTATCCCTGAATAACTTACGCTCCAGGCGGAGTGTTTAAACCCAATTCGGAAGAAAGGTGAATACCTTTAAACCTGTGAAGGGATCAGGATCCCTTGTACGTGAGAGAGGGGGCCAATCCTCTAATCTTCCGAAGTATCTTGAGTGAGCATCCTGGAGCTATATCCTGAAGCATATACTGCAAAACATCCTTACACTAAGGTGGGTGTTAGCTTGGCTAACACCCCTCCGATGCATAAGTTAGTATTGGGTTTCAAAGAATAAATTAAACCAAACATATTTAAAAAAGATAGAATTCATACCATTCTGAGTTAGAAATTAAATTCTAAACTCACTTGAAATAAAGCTTAAGGTGTATAGCATTCCAAGATCTCGGTAGCATATCCCCTTCCATATTCTTGAGTCTATATGCTCCTTTCCCTGCTTCTGATTCAACTTCATATGGTCCTTCCTATTTTGGAGCTAACTTGCCATCGGCAGGATTAGTAGTATTCTGAAAAGCCTTTCTCAACACTCAATCTCCAACCTTAAATCTTCTGGTCCTAATATTCTTGTTATATGCTCTGGATATTCTTTGTTGATATGCTGCCATCCTTAGCCTTGCTGCATCTCTCTTTTCATCTATAGTATCCAAATCCTGACTCAAGGCTTCAGGATTCTGTTTAGGATCACTTAGGGTAGATCTTGCAGTAGGTATTGTCATTTCCGTTGGAATCATTGCTTCTGCTCCAAATACCAAGGAAAATGGGGTTTGGCCTGTTGCGTTCTTTACCGTTGTCCTATCAGCCCACAAAACAAAGGGTAATTCTTCTGCCCATCTTCCTTTTTTGGCTCCAAGCCTCTTCTTTAAGTTATTGACAATTATCTTGTTTGAGGATTCTGCTTGTCCATTCGCTTGAGGATGTACCGGAGTAGATGTTATCATTTTGATTCCCCAACTTTTGCAAAAGTCAGTAGTTCTCTTGCTTATAAACTGAGAACCATTGTCACAGATTATCTCGGCTGGTACTCCAAATCTGGTCAGGATATTTCTCTTTATGAAGGATACTACTTCTTGATCTCTAACTTGAACAAATGCTTCTGCTTCAACCCACTTGGAGAAATAATCCGTCATTGCCAACATGAAAACCTTTCCTCCCGGAGCTTTTGGAAGCTTTCCCACTATATCCATACCCCACTTCATAAACGGCCAAGGGGAAACAATAGGATACAGCGGTTCAGCAGGCTGATGTAATATGTTACTATGTCTTTGACATGCGTCACATCTTCGAGCATATTCTGCGGCATCTTTTCTCATTGTCGGCCAATAATATCCTGTCCTTAATACTTTTGAGAATAATAACCTGCCCCCAGTATGGTTACCACAATCCCCTTCATGTATATCCTGAAGTACTTCTTTGGCTTCAGGATCCTCCAAACACCTCAGATACGGTCCTGCAAGAGATTTCTTGTATAAAACATTATTTATAATAGTGAATCGTGATACCTTCATCCTAAATGCCTTAGGATTTTGATTTTCGGGGATGTGTCCTTCCTTGAGATATCTCATGATTGGAGCCGTCCAAGATTTAGGATCCTCTTCAGGATACTCTGCTCCAGGATCCTGAATACCCGCTACTTCTTTATCCCGAGGATTCGTTGCAGGATACAAGACATGTATTATTGGTATTTGGGTTCCTTCTGGTATCCTGATCGATGATCCCAGATTTGCTAAGGCATCTGCTTCGGCATTATCCTCTCTTGGTACCTGTTCAAGTGTAAAAACATCGAAATATTCTGCTAATTTTTTGAGAATATCGAGGTATTCGATTAATTTCTCACCCTTAACTGCATAGGATCCATTAAAATGGTTAGTAATTAACAAGGAATCAACATATACTCGCAAATTCTTGATACTCATACTCTTAGCCAATTCTAATCCTGCAATTAAAGCTTCATATTCTGCCTCATTATTAGTAGCAGGAAATTCACACCTAATGGCCTGGGGTAATATGTCCCCATGTGGCGATTTTAGTAGTATACCTAAACCTACACCTCTTATATTGGATGCACCATCAGTATATAATGTCCAGGATCCTGAAGATTCTCCTAACTGTTGAGCTTCTAGGTCTACCTCATCCTGAATATCACTACTGAAATCAGCCACAAAGTCAGCTAAAGCCTGAGACTTTATGGCATTTCTAGGTTCATATACTAAATCATAAGCACTTAACTTTACTGACCACTTGGCCATCCTGCCTAACATCTCTGGTTTCCTAAGCACATTTTTGACAGGATAATTCATTTTAACATGGATCCTATGTGTCTCAAAATAATGTCTAAGCTTTGTCGATGCCATGACTAGAGCTAATATCAATTTTTCTAAATGAGAATACCTAGTTTCAGCATCTAACAAACTTTTACTAACATAATATACAGGATATTGCTGACCTTCATGGTCTTTTATAAGAACGGTACTTACAGCATTCCCTGATACAGCGAGGTATAGGGATAGTGGTTCACCATTTTCAGGCTTCATCAATAGAGGTGCGGTTGAGAGATATCGCTTCAAATCCTGCAAGGCTGCTTCATGCTTTGCTCCCCATTCAAATTTCTTATTCTTCTTGAGGATATCATAGAATTCCTTGCATTTTTCTGAGGATCTTGAAATAAATCTATTCAAAGCTGCTACTCGGCCTGTCAACCTTTGTACGTCCTTCATATTTGAGGGTGATTTTATATCCAGGATAGCTTTGATCTGCTCTGGGCTTGCTTCTATCCCCCTTTTTGTCACCATATATCCAAGAAACTTTCCTGCCCCCACTCCGAAATGGCACTTAGCAGGATTCAGCTTCATGTTGTATTGATCCAGGATATCAAATGCTCCCTTTATATCCTGGAGGTGATCCTCAGCTCTTTTAGATTTTACCACCATATCGTCAATATATACCTCCATGGTGTCCCCCAGCTTATCTTTGAATATCATGTTTACCAATCTCTGGTATGTTGCACCTGCATTTTTCAAACCGAAAGGCATAGCAGTATAGCAATATATACCTGTTGGTGTCATGAAAGCAGTATCCTCCTGATCCGAAGGCTCCATTTGAATCTGCTGAAATCCTGAGGATGCGTCCATGAATGTTAACATTTCATGTCCAGCAGTAGCATCTACCATTGCATCGATATGAGGGAGAGGAAATGGATCTTTAGGACAAGCCTTGTTCAAGTCCGTGTAGTCTACACACACTTTCCATTTCTCGTTTTTCTTATGTACCACAACTACGTTTGCTAACCATCTTGGAAACTTGACTTCTCTGATCATCCTGGACTTCAACAATCTTTCAACTTCCTCTTGGATAATCGCATTCCGCTCAGGAGCGAATTTTCTTCTTTTTTGCTGAACAGGCTTGAATGATTTGTCAATTCCAAGCTTGTGAGTGATAATGTCTTTGGATATGCCTGTCATATCCTCATGCTTCCATGCAAACGTTGACATCCTGCATTTCAAAAAGTTAGTTAACTGCTCTTCAATATCCTGAGGGATATTGGTTCCTACGAGCACCGAGATATCAGGATTATCCTGATCCAGGATAATTTTCTTCACATCCTGCTCCGAATCCTCCACGATATCCTGGGCCCGCATCTTTAATTGCTATGCTATACTAGGCTTAGTTGAGGATTTCATCGAGGATGAGTAGCATTCTTTCGCTTCCTGTTGATCACTTTCCACCTTGACAACCCCCCAAGGGGTAGGGATCTTGATGCATTGGTGATATGTTGATGGCACAGCCTTCATATCGTGAATCCATGGTCTTCCCAGTATGATGTTATAGCAGGATAAGGAGTCCATCACACAGAAGCGTTGTATAGAGTTGACCCCTTCAACATATACTGGTAACTTTATCTCCCCTACGGTATTCCTAGCTTCTCCACTGAAACCAACGAGCACAGTGGACTTCGAAGTGATATCCATCGGAGATACATTCATCCTCTTCAATGTTTCCAGCTGAATTATATTAACAGAACTACCGTTGTCTACCAGTATCCTGCGTACAAAATGGTTAGCCACAAATAATGTTATTACTAAAGCATCATGGTGAGGATCCTGAACAGTATCCCTGTCATCACTATCGAAAGTGATCACTTTATCAGTTGTGAGGGTAGTCATTCTGACTGGTCTGTCTCCCCTCTCGCTCTTAGCTTCCTTTGCATGTCTCTTGGCTGCCGAATACGAAGTCCCACAAATGTCGGATCCTCCTGAAATAAAGTTAATTATCTTGGCATCTGCTGGGGGTGATGCTGCTCGTTCAGGATCCTTCTCGGGATCCTGCCCTTTAGTCTTCTTTTTTCCCAGCAAGTCCTTCAGATACCCCTTGCTTAACAGGTAGCTTATCTCTTTCCTTAAAGCAATGCAATCCTCGGTCATATGTCCGAAGTCTTCGTGGAAGGCACACCATTTGGATTTATCCTTCCAATCAGCTTTCTGCTGGTTCTTTCGAGGCCACCTAGCTTTGTCCCCTAAGCCCTGCATAGCATACATTAATTCAGGTATATTAACAGAAAAGCAGTATTCAGATAAGTCAGGATATTCTTCAGGATCCTCGTCTTCAACAGCGTTCACTTTCTTGTTATCATTTCTGCCATATGGCCTGGAGCGATATGGCTTATATGAGGTTTCTGATTTCCTGTTAGTTAATTCATAGGTTGAGGTAGAATTCATCCTCTCCTGCATCTTCTTGTCATCTTCCAGACGGATATATCTCAAAGCCCTGTTACGAGCTTCGTCGAGATTCCTGCAGGGATTCATTACAAGATCCTGATAAAACTGAGAATCCTTTTGTAATCCCATCTTAAAAGCTTGCACAGCTGTTGCCACATCAAGATGTGGGATATCCAAGGATTCTCGACTGAATTTGTTCACATAATCCCTCAAGGATTCCTGAGGCCCTTGAGTTATCCTGTAAAGGTCACTGGTTAGTTTCTCAAAACTCCGACTACAAGAAAATTGACTGTTAAATAAATTAACCAAATGAGCAAACGAAGTAATTGAGTGAGGAGGAACGTTTAACAGCCATTTTAAGGCTGATCCTGTCAGAGTAGAACCAAATCCCTTGCATAAGCATGCTTCCTTGAGCTCCGGAGGGATAGGGTTAATCTCCATTCTTTCCCTATACTGGGCAATATGCTCTTCAGGATCCGTAGTCCCATCATACAGCTTCATGTTGGGAGTCTGAAATCTTTTTGGGATTTCAGCATCACAGATGGGATATGCAAAGCGGGATATCCTGTGGATGTCTTGGGATACTTCCGGAATTGGCTGGACCACTCCAGGTACACTGGATATCATGTCCTTCAATTTCTGGAGCTCCCTGGTAAATGTTGACGTCATACCTGCATCCTGCAAAGAGCCATTGTTGTTAGTAGCAAGAATATTATTATTTGACACATTACCGTTCTGAGGATTTTGGCCATATCCTGAAGCATATCCTGAACTTCTCACAGTCGATATCCTGACCGAAGAGGGTATCTCAGGGGTATGATTCTGAGAATGGCTTGGGACGATATTCCCCCTATTATCCTCAGTGTAAACTGCGGAACTGAAGTTCAAAGCCCTGGGCTGTATAGGAGTGACAGTTTCTTCAGCGGGTCTACTCGAGCTAGCTTTTAAGAGTTATATTTCTCTTAACAGCATTTGATTAGTTTCCTGTTGCTGCCTCATTTGTTCCTGCACACTTCCAAATAAAGTCAAAATTTCATCATTAGAGGCTAAAACGGGAGCAGATCCCTGGACACTCCGAGTAGGGATAACATCTTGAGATTGTGAAGAAAACGGCATCCTTGGAGGAGGTGGTGGAAGCACTGAACCAGTAGTAGCAGAGGTTGTAGCAGACCTAGTGGAAGAGCTCATGTTTGATCTTGAGGCCATTGTAAACAATGTGGCAAAAAGTTTTGAAAATAGAAAACCGATTAACGATTTTACAAAGATTTTTAGTAAAAGTAGCACCACTTGCCCCACGGTGGGCGCCAAATTGTTTTGGTCAAAAATTACCTAAGCAATTAAGTGATCAAATTAGTTAAGTGAGGTAGTGTGCTAGAAATATGTATGAAAAATGTGTTAACAAAATTAGATATGAAAACAGTTTCAGGATACGGCTCAGGATATAGAGCTGTATCTATGATCAAACAATGAGCGAAAATGTAAAGGTGGACACGTGATGTACGAGGAAAGCCCTTGATCAATCTAGATCGCCGGCATAAAACCTCGGGAGCTGACAATCGCAGCTGCCTTGTTCTTCTATTGCTTCAAATATCAGGATACAGTGCAGGAAGTGGTGCGGATCGACTATGTGTTACAATGTAATTCGAATACAAGTGTTGTGTGTAGTGTTTGCGATGAGCTAGAGAGAAAGTGTTCGAAAATGTGTGAGTTGAGTGACTTAATCTGATCTGCCCCCATCTATTTATAGTAAAACAAATGTAACTAACTATCCTACATAACCGGGATCCAACGAATATTCCTTAGTTGAACGTTGGAGACCTGGTCTTTCGGGCTCAACGTCTCTCCTTTAACAAACACGCCCGAGTCTTGAGGAAATGAAGTCCATTTGACCGTTAGCAAGTCCCAGTCTTTAACCTGCACGTGATTAATTCGATATACTTCAGGATATCACCCAGGATGTTAGCAATATCCCCGTCCAGTATCCTGATCATAGATAAACAATAAAAAGCAGAATATAGTTCAAGATATGTATGCTTAGAAAATGAGCCATAACAGTTTAGATGTCTGTTTTTCTTGTTCTGGTTCAATATACAGACCATCTTCTATTCCCTTCTTCTTCAACTTGGTTTTCTCCCCTTTTTTGCATTATCTGGAAGGGGTTATCCATGAAAAAAGATAGTGGATGGAGCTTTTCCAGTGGTGCTTTGGATGCTGGCCTTTATAGCCTTGATGTCTGCTTAAGTATCTTTAAATCTTGACTCCACCATGTTTGTCAGCATTTTTACATGCATTTCATGCTGCTGGTCAGCCATTTGTTTTTGTTTTTCAAGCAGGGGTTGAAAAAGATTCCAGAGCTCATTTGCAGCAAGTGCTTGTGGTTGAGCAGGTGCTTGAGGTGGAACAGCAGTGGATTTTGCTTTTTGAGCTTTTAACAGCTGTTGCACCATACCATATCCTTTATTTCAGTAACTGGTGTTTCAAGTTTTTCAACTCTGCCCGTCAATTCCTGATATTTTGAATCATCACCCACTTTAATGGGATCATCTGATTTCCCACCAGCAGTGGTTGTATCAATGTGTGTCTTAGGAACTGAGTCCCAAAAATCACTCATTAATGCCCCTTGTTCTTGGTACTGGGGAATTCTTTCTTCTGCACTCGATAACCCTTTGATGGTACCAGTGGTTAGAACCAACTCACTGGTGGTTACCGAATGTGCTATAGAAGAAATTGCCTTCAAGGGAGTCTTATTAATGAAACAACTGTCCAAATGCAGATCTGTTGATCCATCACTTGTAGTTGCTGCTCCACTTGAACTACCACCAAGAGTTACTTGTAACTCAGAGGGTGTAACCTCCTCAGTTGTTGATGGGATAGCAGGGGTTGTAGCATCAGACCCAGTCACTTGTGGGAGTATACTCTCAGTGACAGGTGATAGAGAGGAACTGGTTTGTGTCTGAGCTATAGCAACTGCATGCAACAAGGGTATTATTGATTGTGTCATTATGATTGGTGAGGGTATGGGTGTTGAAAGAGACATGTCCTTGGGATCAGGACTGAGGAAGATGGATCCGATTGGGTCCAGAGCTTCATATTGTGGGGTCCCTGTGCTTACAACCTGATCCTTTTGTGAGGATGCAGGAGGAGTTTGATGTAAGGGTGGAGATCTTTCTACCAACTGCTGTGAGGAAGTAGCAGCAGTGGTTTTTGGTGACATTTGTGTTGTCACTGGCAGTTGCTCTGGGATCTCATCTTCCAGAGTTGCCTTTTTCTTGGGTTTGGTGGGCTTTTTGTAAGACTTCTTTTTTATCTTTTTGGTGATGTCAGGTGTTGGTTTCAAAGCAGTGGTTGTGGTGCTATGATCACCTGGAGCAGTGGGCTCAGCAGCAGATGTCTGAGGAGTAGTGGTAACTGCTGAAATCTGCTCAGGCGCCTCTGCTTTTGTTTTTATTGGTGCCATCATTCTAGAAAATGTTTCAGTTGTTAACCCTTTTATTTGAAAATAGACACCCTGTTTGAGCAAATTTTCATTTTCTTTTTCAAATTTTTGTTTAAAATAGTAACTTAAAAATCTTGGAAAAAGTAAAAATGATTTGCTATCAACATTTTTTACCAAGTCATTAAAGATCTCCTGGGAATAGTTTTAATTTTCATTCTTTAAAATAGCATGACCCAGACATTGAATCTTCAATGGTATTTCATTAAACGCTGTTGTTTTATTTGAAACACACATCAAAAGTGTATGAAATAAAAACCTTGGTGCAGAAGGGAAGTAACCTTTTTGTAAGGTGTCTACCTTTGATTGTTCTGCATACCCTCTTTTCAGAAAATCAGCTTTCATCTCATTTTTGGGAAAAGAAATTTTACCTTTCTGATCATCAAGCTTAAAAACTTCTGAAATTGATTGTGGGGTAATTTGAATCGCTTTACCCTGTATAGAGGAGTTGATGGCAATGACTTTATCATCTTGTTTTTCAAGCGTAGCCTTTTTCCAAAACTCTCTCTGGGTTTTCAGATAAATAGGAGCATCTGCGGTAAGCAAAGTTTTGTACTTTGATGCAGATATGGTGTCAATGATGGAATCGAATGTATGGTTTTTGGTGGGTTTTGTGAGTAGACCCAAATAATTATGCGGGGATTTGTACGGAATTTCCCTGGGTTCAACGGCCGTTTGAGCGACCTCTTTGGATGAAGATGATGATTTTGATTTTGATTTTGATTTTGATTTTCATTTTGTCATTTTGATGAAGAAGGATCGGAGAGTGATTTGGGAAGAAAGGTTGAAAACTGCTTTGAGAAGAGAATTTTTGGAATTCAATTCGACAGTGTAAAACCCTGTTTGGGGGTTTTGATCAGGGTTTTATTTAGGGAAAAGAAAAATGGACGCTGATGTGGCATCGGTTATAAAGATCTGAGGGCTAAAAACTGACCACGTGCCAACCTCTGAAGAAATGGATGAAGAGTGGAGGATAGTTGTTTTGAGAGCCACTGATGAGACAAACATCAGTGGTTACAATGGTAATAATGTGATAACAGTGGATGGTTTTTACTATCAGTGGATAGCCCATCAGTGGATAAGACACTGATTTTGAACATCAGTGCTTCCCAAAACATGAATAATCAGTGGCTGACTTTCAGCAGTGGACAGTGTTTAGAAACCAGATGTTTGAATAAACCAGTTGTTAGGAGTAAGGTAATGGTAATGATTTGAAGGACAGGTATGTCAGCAACTGTTTTGAGAATTTTCATTCAAGGTTTCGCCACATGTCATTTACATATTTTGAAGCTTTTACAACTCCCTGACAGTGGTATAGTACCCCAGATGATGTACACTTTTTACTAAGGCAACTCATTTTTGTTAAAATATTTAAATTAAAACATGAGTACCCAAGTATTCTAAGATCTGTTAACAATCAATCTTTTGCTTAGTGTAAAAACAAACTTGAGTTTGACATGACTTTGATAGATATACCACTTCCTTTTGATCCATTTTGAGGATAATATTACCAATCAAAAAATAAAGGTTATATATCCTGACAGGAGATTGGGACTTTTACTATCAAAATCCAGTGAAAAGTTCAAAATATGTCATTCTTAAAAAAAATAAAGAATAACATATCCTGCTTTATTTGAGAAAATCCTTTTTCAGAAAAAAAAATAAAGGATTTTCTGAAAACAACATCAAAAGAATCTGGTATAATTTTCCACTGAAACTCCTAATCATATCAATCTCAAGCTTATGAAAATGGTCAGTGGTTTGACAATAGTGGTATGAATTTGTGAATACATTTTGACCACTGTTTGGTACCATTTTCTTGTTGATTGATTGACAACAGAAATGAGGACACCTGTTCACATGAGTTTTTGAAAACCCTGTTATAGACTTTGTTATCATGTGAAGATTCTGAAAATTTGTCTAGTCCTCTTTTAAATTCATTTACTGGGAATACTTTTGTTACCTGAACTTTCCTAAACTAATGGTTGCACATAATTGCTTAATGACCGCTGTTACCCCAAACTTTGACTCTTAAGTGTTTTATGTTTATACTCTTTTCTTCTGACTTCAAAAGTTTTGAGATAAACACACTTCTGAGTTTTTGTGAATTTTCTTCTTCCCTTTTTACCCTTCCCATTCATAAGTAATGAAATGCTTCCTGGGAGGTATTTATTGAAGGAATACTTAATCCAGAATCATTTTGCAGTAATGCTTTAAGAGGATTTGCCATATTTGTACAAATTTTTAACCAATCTCACATTACATATGATACGGACTATCCTGTTTTCTTAATGTATTTTAACAGAGTTGATTTGTTCCTTTTGAGGATCTCAACCTGTTTTCAACACATAAGTTCTTATTGACTAAAGTTTTAATTTCCCTCTTTTTACGTTAGCAAAAACACTAATGTTTTTATGAACATAGGCTTTTGTTAATCTGAGGTTCATACTTTAGCATCTAATATAGTGACATCACAAGTTTCATAACAACAGTTGACATCAATTTTGAAAATAAGAAGTAATCCCATAGTTTAACAGATATGTTTTCAGATCTAAAAACCATGAGTGTCTCGTGCATGATATCACTCGTTGTGTGAGATTTGTGTGTCTTATGACATCTTGGTTGTTTTACAGAGTATTTGAATAACAACTTTAAGCGTTATCACTCGTTACTCTGTTTTTCAACTAAATACAACCAACCTTAGTATCAATGAATTTTGAGCCGAACTGTTATGTCAAATTGATTGTTAGATCGAATTTGACTGTCCAGGCTCTGATACCAATTGTTAGGATCGGAGGCTCTTATGAGAGTGTTTGTTTGTGTAAATTGAACAATCAATGAATATGAAAACAATGTAAAGTGCAGCGGAAATGAATAACAAACTTTGTAAACACAATCAAGGAGAAAATAGTTTGATAAACATTTGCTTTTCATAGAGTCGAAAGATTACAATTCAAAGCAAAAGATTACAATGCAAGTTTACAAACTAAACTCCCCCTCAGCCTGATACCCCATGGTTGGTTGCACAAGATGAAAGGATTGAATTGAGGAGAAGAACTCACTCAAGACGATCAAGTGTAACAGTACAGGGTACTGTTCCATTTATAGACAATCCAAACCACTGAGACATCTCAGCTGACGTCACCATGAAAGCGACGTCTAACAGCCTAACAACCTGTATCTACTGTTCTTATACAAAAACTGCTAATCTTAACCACTGACTATACATAAAACAGATGACATACTAAACTACTGCTCTTTCTTTACATCAGTGCTTTCCTCAAGGTTGATCAGTCCTTGATTAGGCAGTGCTTTGTCATCAGTAGATTGCACCAGCAGTGCTTAGTTCTCAGCAGTCTTCTGGGCTTCATTAGTAATTTGAAGAACAGCAGCAGTAGTATCCGGGCAGTGGATATAAGACCATCAGCTGTTATAGTCACTTCCAAGAGAGAAGACTTAGTGTAGACAACTGCTTATTGTGAATCCACTGTTGTGAACCAGTTTCGGCTTTCATTATCTGTTCCTCTGGTTGGGTTCAATCCCAACACCTTACTACCCTAAGCTAAAAGCCGTTTGGTATGTGATGGTTTAATTCATCTTTGGCTCTAAATGGTTATATATCATTAAGTACGATAGAATGGTAATAACACAATTATCAAGTGCGTCTCTTACTCTCTTTAGCAAAATATAAAACTGAACAATGTTACTTTTAATATAACTCGGTGGGAATGGTTAAGAAGGGATCGGTTGACGAGCTGTACGTGACCAAACTATTAGGCTGTGTGGGGAGCGTGATAAAGTTGGTCAAGAGGTTCTGAGGTTGACCTAAATTTTGGAAGAGAAAACATCTGAGTTGGTGACTGCCAGGGCCCGCATTGCTGAGTTGGAGGGTCATTTTGACCTTTTGAGGAGCATGGGCACTATATAACAGATCTTGAGGTTGAGGGGGCGCAACTGCGTCCAGAGTTGCTGAGTTGGAGGACAAAAATAAGACTACGGGGGAAATATTAAGAAGTTGAGGAATGACTATTCAGAGCTGGATGAAGTAGTTGATGCCCTTAGTGTCGATTGAAAGTGGTTACTCGAGCGTGGCAACTCTCGCGTTTTTCCCTGTTTTGTCTATTTTTCTTTGCACATGCTTTTTTATTTACTCTCTTAACTTGTTTGTTCGTTGTAGCTTGTGGAGAGCATCTGCAACGTACCTGAGCTGACATCTAGCGTGGCTGAGTTAACTAAAGCATCATATGAGAATGGTCGGAAGGATGGTTCTCAGGTTATGGCGAGGGTAAATCCTTTGTGGAGGATGGTCGCCAGGATAAAGGGTTTGATCTCCACATGAAGGACTGCGCCACTAAGTATAAGGCTCGTCAAGTAGATTTTGACAATCCAGAATTTGATATTATCACTGTTGTTTTGCAGTTGTCTCACCATGGAAATGCAGTTGGTGTATTGCAATTGTTACAAGCTTTTGTGCATGTGCCTTTACATATAATACTTCCTCATCTGGGTCGTGTTCCACGATCTTGGAATCGGCGTGCCATCTAATTATTCCAGCCAAAGGTGCCTTTACCCAAGACTCCTTGAATTGCATAAGGCCCCTCCCATTTTGGGGCTAACTTTCCTGGGTGCTCGACGTTGGATGCCTCGTTATTGCGGAAGACATAATCTCCCACTATGAAATGGCAAATCTTCACCAATGTATTGTAGTACTTCCTAAGCTTGGTTTTGTACTTAGCTTCATTGATAGCCACTATATCACGCATTTCCTCGAGGAAATCAAGGTCCAAGCAAGGCTCGGCCTCATTGTCTGTGGAATAGACATCGGTACTCTAGCTAAGGGTAGCCTAATTTATGCGGGTATCACCGCTTCAGAGTCGTATGTCATGCTAAAGGATGTCTCTCCATAGCTTGTTCTGTTAAGGGTTTAGTGGGCCCATCGTACATGCGCAACCTCTTCAACCTAACCCTTTCGTTTGGTTCCCAGCCTTGCTTTCATGCCACCAAGTATACTTTTGTTGGCGCGTTCCACGTCTCTGTTCCCTTACGGGTGAGCACATAGGTCAAAACTTAATGGATAGGAAGGTCAGCAAGCCACTTTTGTAAGTCTTCATGCACAAATTGCGGGCCATTGTCAGCGATGATGCTCAATGGGAGACCAAATCAACAGATTATGAATTCCCAAATGAACTTTTTTTTATAATGACGGTTGTGGTGGATGCCAGCGATTTTGAGTCGGTCCACTTGGTAAAATACTCGGTGGCAACTATGAGGTAGGATACCCTGCCCGGAGCCTCTGGAAACCGTCCTAAGAGATCGATGGCCCATTTTTGGAATAGCCATGCAGCTATGACCGGGACCAGATCGTTCTTAGGATGGAGCGTATTTGGGGTGTGTCGTTGGCAGGAGTCGCATTTGCGAAGCTAGCTCCTTGATAGCATTCGTGTGCATCCTCAGCCAGTAGTACTTTGCATTCATTATTTTGATCAGAATCAAGTCAGGGTACTGGATTACAATTATGGATGGTCAAGCTTCGTTGGAAGTAATCAAGGGACACAACAAGGCGGGTTACCTGTCAGATCCACCACCAAAGTATTGTGTAGATTTAAAATCAATGTGCGTGTGATTAAACACAAGCAAGATTGCTCATGCACTGCGAGAGAATCCAATCATCTACACTGATTTAATTCAAGACTTTTGGAAAATGGCGTCAATCAACAGAAGAGGAGCTGGTGATATTGGTACTATTGAAGCGAGGATTCAAGGGAAGCAGATTATTATTTCTGAAGCTATAGTTAGGGTGGTGTTAATGTTCAGCGATCAACCAACGTATCCCATTGCTTATCCCAAGGAAGCTATTATTGATGTGCTTCCAAAGCTAAGTTATGAAGGAATCTATCCACCTATCTTAAAGAAGATGCTTCATCCATATTGGAGATTGTTGATACACATGTTTCTAATGTGCTTATCAGAGAACAAAGTTGGAACTAGCCAGCTGAATCAAATTCAATCTGTTGCATATGTATCACTGATTGAAAACTGGAATTACAACTACTGAGGATTCATCTTTGATAACATGAAGAGAAATTTGGAAGACATTCAAAAGGATATGTTTTTAATGTATCCTCGGTTCATGCAAATGTATCTGGATGCTCGTTATCAAGACTTGGTGAAGAACATGAACACATTAGAGTTGAAGCCGATGGGACTCAATTGTTTTGGAGCTGCTAAACAAGCAAGACAAGCAACAAAGAAAAAGTTTTAGGGACTTTATCCATTAGTAAATTATGACAATTTCCCAACTCTTGCAGAAGAAATGAATGAACCTGAACCGCAAATAAATGAAGTAGTAGATGAAGAGCACAATGTGCAATTTGTTGGAGAGAAGCTGAAGCTAAGGCAAAATTTGAGAACCTTGTATCTGATGATGAAGATAATGTCAATGAAGCTGATCAACAACAGCAACCGCCACAAACTGAAGAACCTGTGAAGCAGTTACTCGTGATATCTACTTAAAGACTTGCTAAAATATCAAAATTTGTGCAAGGTAGTACTGGGAATCCTCTTCTCATATTATCCTCTGCAGCTAAAGAGCAAGTATCTGAAGAAGAAGAAGAAGAAATGCCTGACACTAGTCTAATTACAAGGAAACGAAAGCAAAAGAGATCGAAGACCAGGTGTTTTCGATGAATCAAGCCATGTTACAACACAAGAAGAACTACTCAGTTGTTGCCCAAAGAACCACAAAGTTATCCATAAACAAAACTTATCATGCAAGAAACATCTACATCACATTATGCTCCTGAAAGTTCAAGTGGAGCTAATGTTGATGAACTAGGAAGTTCAAGCAGAGTTCCTACTAATGTTGAAGATGAATTTATTCAAGATAGTGGAAATATGCCCATCATTGATGATTTCCGTGATAATGATGATGTTGATGTTGATGTGGTTAGTTAGAAAAGAATGGTTGTCATCCATGAGCAAGACTCTATTATGAAAGATGCAAAGATAATAAATCTTGAGGACAAAACGGAAGATAAAGATAGAAGGATCGAGTAGTTAGAAGGAGATGTTACAATGTTAATCTCGTTAGTATATGATCTAAAAGGGAAACTTCAGAAGAAATTTGGTGAGGAGTTTGCTGATGAAGGTGATAAGGAGATGTTTGAAGCGAGAAGAGAAATCACGCCTGAAGAAAGGGCTCGTAATGATGCTAAGAGAGAAGTTACTCTTCAACAATATTTAGATACTCCCCATGATAAAAAGAAAAGATCTCAACCATAGAAGAAGAAGAAGGAGGAGGAGGAGATAGTTGTGATGAAGAACCAGAACATGAATCCACTAGATTCTAACTTGAATCCACTGGATCCAAGTGAGGTTCCAGAAAGATTTGTGGTTGATATTGGTGAAAGTTTGTACGACAAGGTTGGTAACAAGTCTGGGATTGTGAGCTGGAGATTTGATATGAAAAAGATATGTGGATGACACCATATCCAATCAAGAGATTGAATACTACAAGACACAACTTGCTTTTGAGTCTCTAACTTAATCAGATCTGAAAGAGTTGATAAGAGCTCCGTATGCCGATAGTCAAGCTGATGGAAAGGGTTGGGCATTCTTTAGGAAGTTGGAACGTGAAGTTAAAGCTGGGTTTCCTACTAAGAAGACTGCTCAGACCTATTTGAAATGAGCTCCTGGAGTTTGTAATCCAGACACTGGTAAACCTTTAAAGACTATGATGTGGCCTCCAACTAGAAAAGAGAAAACTTTTCCACTGCCTAATAGGTTTCCTAAGGGGTGTATGAAGAAATTCAAGTTCTGGATGTACGATGAGAAGATAGGTGAAACAATTTTTATGTGTGAAGATGCGACTTATAGAATTGTTGATCCGAATGACCTCACAAAGAAGATCTAGATGTTTTATCTAGAAGTCAAATCGGGTCTTCCGGACAGTATGAGGTCTGGGTAAAGATGTGGACCAATGTTGTGGCTGGTATTCAAGCATCAAGACGTGATGTTGGTGAATCAGGACCTGATGCTGCAAGAATTGTTGATGGCGGTGACAACCGAAGCACTTCTACTTAGAACAAATATTGGCATAAACCTAGGGAGATTGTTAGGACCTTAAGGTTTATGCAATTATAGTTAGGCTTGGTTGTATTGGGTTATGGATCTCGAGATCATGTTTATGAGATCTCAAGATGGGCTTATAAGGTTTTGGGTTTCGTCTTTGATATGTGGGCTTGGTTTCAATAGGGTTTGTTACCTATCACTTGTATAATGTGACTTGATAGGTTGAACATCATTAAACATTGTGAAAGAACTTGTATTAGACAAATTTATATAATCGTATGCAAGTTGTTCTTAATCGATTTCTTGATGTTCATCATACTGTCTTCTGCTATCGGTTTTGTGTTATTGAATCATCTTGTTTGTCTATTTCCGCCATTCAAACAAGATCGTGTTGGTATCATATTGTTGTGATTCAAATTCTAGACTAACACATTCCCTAGCAAATCTTAACCTTATCTTCTATGCATGCTATTAATGTTTAGCCACATGCATTAGCTTAGTGAAGAGGTCTGCTAGATTCAGATTTGTTTGAACTTTGTTTATAATGATGTCACCTTGTTCCAATAGGTCTCTAATATAATCGAACTTTCTAAGTATGTGCATCATGATGTGGTGCGACCTTGGTTCCTTTGCTTGTGTTATGGAACCAGTATTGTCGCACGGTATCTCTATGGGCTTCTGTATGCTAGGTACCAGATTGAGATCACTAATGAACTTCTTCATCCAAGCAGCATTAGAAGCAGCAATATGATCTGATTCTGTGGTGGACTGGGCAACTACACTTTGTCTGGAACTCTTCCAAGTTATCGCTCCACCATTCAGAATAAAAACATATTTCGTCTGCGATCGAGAGTCATCTCGATCCCGTTCGGAAACTAGCATCAGTATAACACTTTACTGGCAACTCTTCTTCCACCTCTCCATATACCAAGAACATTTCCTTGGTCTTTCTCAAATATTTGAGAATGTTTTTCATAGCAGTCTAATGATTCTTCTGTAGGTTCCATTGATACCTATTAGTCATGCTCAAAGCATACGGCACGTCTTGTCTGGTACACAACATAGCATACATGATGGAACCAATCCATGATCAAAACTTAGGTTCCAGATTCTAGATGCATGTTTCAATACATAAATGGATTTTTCCAGCTTGCAACTTTATTAGGATTATTTGGATCCTCAAAACCTTCTGGTTGCACCATATTAACATCTTCAGTAAGATGACCATTTAAGAATGCAGTTTTGACATACATTTGCCATATCTCATAGTCATAATATGCAGCAATGGCAAGCAGAATCCTAATTGACTTAACACTAATAATATTAATAAGGTTTTTATGTATTAAAACATGAGTTGATAGAAAATGCAACGAACTTGTTGAAAAAGATAAAACCACATAATTTTGTTTTAAAACATACTACAAAACGCAGAAGCTACTAGTTGTTGAGGAGTATCTGGTTCTTCATGTGGCTTAATCTTGATCCGGCTCCTTTTGTTGTAGCATTACCTATCATTTAATCTATTTAAACAGTTAGTAACTTAAGGATTTTAACAATATTTTTGAAACCCGTACAACAAAACGGATTTGCTACCATCCGGGCAAAGACGTTGTGTTGAATTGCTAAATGACTACGACTGTGAGATTCCCTACCATCCAGGGGCAAAGCGAGTGTCATGGCCGATGCTCTTAGTCGAAAGAATCATGTCAAGGCTCTTGGCATTCGTGTAACCAACTGCTCTCGTTGCTTCCAAATCAAAACCGACATCCAATCCCGTATCCGCGAAGCACAATACTTGTCCACAAATGAAAACAATTTGTATGGCGAGATGCAGTGTGGTGTCGAAAGTCAACTCGAGTCTAAATCCAACAGAATTCTTCACTATCTCGACCGTATTTGGGTTCCAAACCATGACAACCTTCATGCTCTCTTGATGAACAAAGTGCATAAATCACGATATTCCATTCATCCCGGTGCGGAAAAAATGTACCAAGATCTCCACCATACCTATTGGTGGCCTAGCATGAAAAAAGACATTGCCCTCTTCGTGTCAAAATGCCTTACTTATTTCAAAGAAAAAGCCGAAAACCAATGTCCTTCGAGTTTACTCGTACAACCCAAAATCCCGATGTGGAAGTGGGAGAGCATTGTTATAGATTTCACTACGAAGCTCCCATGAACATCTTCCGGGCAAGATAGTATTTGGGTATTCATCAATTGTGAAGACTATCGAGTTGAGAAATTGGCATAACATCTTTCGGGCATGATAGCATGCGTAACATATTAGCATAACAAATAAGCATGTTAAACGAATGAGTGTTTGCATAAGTTTGATTGTATGTGTGTGAAAGTGCTTTTAATACGGATGCATGTTGCAACTCAAATAGTGTTTAAAGCTTAAAATGGGTCTAGTATGAACTCACGGTTTGCGAAGAAAGTCCACGAAAAGCGAGTGAGCGGTTTGAAGGATGGAATCACCAAAGTTACCCTAAAATGCTTAACAAAGGTGTATGAGTATGAGGATTTGGAGGTTGGAATATAAATGAACTTACGAGTATGAAATTACATAAAACATATCTTGCTTTAGACACTTATTTGGCCACTATTTTTAAGTTTATGTTTTTCATGAGTGTTAAACACTCAATAGAAGCCCAAAATAAGATAATCTAAGACCAAGATATTTCTCCACCTTACCATATCATATTCAACCATGGTTTGGTTGATATCATGGTTTGGTCTTTTGGAGTATGTATTACACACACACACACACACACACACATATATATATATATATGTGTGTGTGTGTGTAGTCAGGTATGTCAAGAATTTGTCAAGCATTAGGGGTAGGATAAATCCTTTAACCTCAAGAATTCACCAATGCACAAAATCACCAACATTGTTGATGATTCAAATGGTCATGAATATAAGTAAGATATACATAAGTAACCTATCTAATTTGTTAAGTAACCAAGTTAGGATAACTAGACGAGTGCTTCCAACATGAAGTGGTTGGAGACTTGGTGTAGCTTTGCTCACTTTATTGCTTGGAAATTACTAAGATCTTTACAAGAATAGGAAATGAGGTATATGACCTCAAAGTTTCTGGAACAAAACCTCACTCTAAGTCATTCAAGATTGAGATTAGTTGGTAACTTGAAGATGTTCCAAAAACAAAGAAAGATGAACATGTTTGAAATTTTTTAAAAAGAATCAAGAAAAATCCTAACTTGGACCTCAAAAATGGTGGTTTACCATCATTGTTTACCTTGGTAAACATGTGGTAATACTCCTAAAGGTAATCCAAAGGAGGAGAAGAAGAAAAACAAGAAGAAAAGTGCAAGAACAAACTCGAAACTCACTGTTTTGAAGCTTGAACAATCTGTCCAAAGTTGAGCAATCTGAAGATTTGAGAGTGTTAGAGAAAGTGTTTAGAGTGTGGAAAGTGTTTAGGAGGTGGTAGGGGGTTATATTTGTAACTAGTATTAGAGTTTAGGTGTTTAATGAAGGTGGTTGGGAGTTAGGAAGGAGGGAAAGATGGTTTTAAACATAAAATTCGCGAGTTGCCAAAGAGTCTACCAGACAAGCCCCTTGCGAACCGAAAGTGTACCTGGTTATGGTCCGCATGGACCTAGCAAAATTACTGAAATTCCATTTTTGGTCATTGGACTTGTTTTATTGGTTGATATAAATGCATTGTTTGGCATATTTTAAGCATTTTAAGGTGTATGTAGGTATGCATAATAACAAAACATGTATGATTACATTCCAAAGAATATAAACTCGATGTATGGCTTTGTTTTTAATTAAATGCGTATTTGTGATTGTTTACATATTGTGCAAGCATGATTAAACACAAATAATACAAAATATGATTTCCATTATGATCAAGTCTCAAACTACAAAGGATTGAAATAAAAATACGAATTACAAGAAAATAGAAAAGAATGAAAAATTACGGAACGTTACACGCGGGGGAGCCTGGTCAACGAACTGGTCAAGCCAGTCATCCTCGCGCCACGTGAAAGGGACAATTGATTCCTCCGCGACGCGTGAGGGCTCTCTGAACCAAAAAAAAATAGTTTTGTTGTACGTGTTTAACAATATTGCTTAAATTACTAACTGTTTGAATGGGTTAAATGATACGTAATGCTAACACAAAAGGAGCCAGATCAAGATCAAGCTGCGTGAAGAACCGAACACTCCTCAACAACTACTCGCTTCTTCGTTTTGTTAGCATGTTTTAAAACAAATATTATGTGGTTTTCTCTTTTTCAATAAGTCTATTGCATTTTCTATCAACTCATGTTTTAATACATATAAAACCTTATTACTATTATTAGTGTTAAACACAAAATATGTATATTTTATGTGTACGGGCGTTACAATATGGGGATGTAGCACATTTGTTACAAGTGAATCTTCATATAAACTTGATCCTCGAGACGATAAAGTTGTTTCGTAGTGTATCCTAAGACCATCAGTTACTATTTCTACAATCCAAAAGAAAATCGGGTTTTCATGAAACGAAAAGGTGAGTTATTGGAAGAAGAACTCGTGGCTTATGGAATTGCAGAAAACGTTATGAATTTTGATGAAACCCCCAATTCGCAAGTAACAGAACCACCACCTAAAACGACCGAATAACAAAGGGTTATTGAATCTAAGAGATTAGAAGTGTTGGCCAAAACACCGAGTGTTCGTAGAAGTATTAGGGATATGGGTCATTTGATGGTGTGGTTCAACTTATGAAAGTCAAACAGGCTTGTACAAGTGCAATATGGGTCAATAGGTGTATGTACAGTTTGACTTATGAAAGTCAAACATGCTAGTTGTATGCATATGGGTTACAGTAAGAAACAAAGGAAACCAACAATTGTCATCTCTAAATTTCAACATTACAAACATAATTTAGAATCCAACCATTACATTAATACATAACACAATTCTAAATACAAACATGACAACTAACACAGTTTATTTCCAATGACAATCGCCATTTGACCATTCAGAAACTGATTCATGCTCGCGTTCATACAGATCATGATATCAATAGCCCTCACTATCATAATCCTTGGTTTCGTAGTCATAAGCCTCTTTCAAAACCACACTATCATAATCCATCTCCGGATCCTTTTCGTATTGTTCTTCAAACTCTTCGACGAAATTGTTGCAGTCCATTGCATATCTTAGTTACGACTCTTCTTCGAGCATGTTGTATTCACCCACTTCCTTACAAAAGTTATCTTCAACCACTTCTGTTTTGACTTCCACAAGTTCAAGTTCTTTGTAAACCTCAGATTGAGCATAGTTACAACAATGCTATCAACAAAATGAACATATATCAAAATGATCAACAACTGTGCATGAAGATCCCCATATAATTCAAATTAAACATAGATCCACTACAAGGTTTCCAATAGTATTGACATAGATACATTTCAATAATGAAAATATAGACAAAAAAACAACGGTTGTTACACTACATTTCAAGAGCTGAAAACGTAGAAAACAAATTGTTACCAACTGATTCCTAAAAAATCTTCCATTTCATGACTTACATAGCTTTGTTTTTGACCATTTTGTCTTTCATTTTGATAGTTTGTACAAAAGCTGGAACTACCGTCTCACATCTTGGACATATGGGAGTACCAACCCACCTAAGGAAAACCATAATCTCCCAACTGTAATACAAATATCAGATCATATAGATCATACAAGTTCATCAAGAGATTGTTACATATTACAAATGTTAAGGATTACACAAATATATCAACAAACCACAAACTCCTAAATATTGGTCAAATATATCAAATTCACAGAGTATACAAGTCAAGCTGCACATACACATATATGTTCATCAAACAGATTACACACACTAATCAAACACATTATTACAAATTACAAAATCCAACAGACTGATGCATCTCGTCACTCGATCACATTAATCAACACATTATTACATATTACACAAATCACACAAACAGATTATACAGTTTCATCAAATAGGTTCATTACAAAGTAATTAAACACATAATTACACAGTTTGAACACTTACACAACATAAGAATTGACGTCCAGGGTTAGCATCAGTCCTGGACACCTTGTAGCAGGTTCTTGGACCACGCGAGCATTTCAATTCTGACTTATGTGACCTGAATTACAAAGACGAGCTAGATGAGAATTGAAACATTGTAACTTATTGAAGCTGAATGTGGAAGACAAAGTCTCAATGGCTCGGTTTTGAATTAGGGCTTAGAACATTGAGTTTGTCTGATCAATTGGGGATATAAGGAAGAAGTTATTGGATAAGAGTATAAGAGTCATTTCACACACATTTTGAACTGCAGATTGACGGACCTTGACAGCAGGGAGGCATTATGCAACGTTTAGAAAGTTTGGGGTTGCAAAACTAAAAGTTTTTGCAAAAGGAAGGCAAAGTAAAATTTGCCCCTAACCACATAGAGGAAAACTGTAATTCACTCTACATTAAAAGGTTCAACCTTTATACAAAGAAAATCAAGAGACATATAATGGATTTTTAAAAATGATATAAAATATCCAAATAAAATATTGTTTTTTTGAATATTTATACCAACACATTTATCCTATGTAATGTCGTGTTTCTGCATTAGTCAAGTGAATTAATATAAACTAGTGTGATATCCCGCGCTTCGCAGCGGACATTCGGTCGATGGCAGTTTGATTTGGGATGGTATTGTTATCGAAAGTGAAAACCCGAAAAGTCATGTTAAAATAATAAATAGTAAAAACAATAAAACAATTATGTTCCTTTTTTGAATTCTACTCGTCCTATGACAAACTATTAAATTTTTACTATCAATTTCAATGAGTTATGACAATCGAATTTTGGGCGAAATCCAACAAAAAAATCTTCATATAACCAACTCTTGTTCTTTGATTTTTTAAGATGCAAAAACAGGTTTCGAAAATGTAATACTTATGGTTGTTGGGGAGCCAAGAGTAGATAGCGTGATTTTAGAACGGTGAAAACATACAAAACAAAAAGAAGATATATTGTATATGTAGTATCAAACTATAAAAGAAAACTAAAAAGAAATTTCTCTAACTTGACTTTAGTATTTTCTTAGTTTCTTTACATTTCTACCCCTTTTATTACACGAAAATCTAACACAATCCTTTACACTAAAATCTAACATAAACCTCACCTCCACACAATATATGATGGCATTACTATAAATAAATATTAATTGGTTCGCTTTTGATGGACTGTAACGATGGTTTTAGAATTGTTATATACTGTATATACTATCCATACATACCTATACTAATTATTATTATTATTATTATTATTATTATTATATTTAATTATATTTAAAAAGACAGGCCAAAGCAAATAAATTGGGCAAAACCATGTGCTACAGGTTACGTATGGCCAGTACATGTATCAAAGCTAGTCCTACAATTAAAATGTACAAAATCATGTTCTTAGCCTTTAAACATCGGTACCGGATCATGTTATGTGTTTGATTGATATTTTGATACTCATGCAATATAAGTATGATATGTTTGATTTATTTAGCTGTGTTATTAATGAAGTAAGTACACTATAGTCTATAATGATCAGTTAAAATAATTATAAATATTTATTATCTACCAAATTTATATTTGGATTTTGTTTGTCCTTGTGTTGAGACATGAGTCGATAAGCCGTAAGCTGTTGGCAGGGACGAATAAGCTGAAGAGCTAGGTGCCGGGTACGGCCAATTTTAAACTTCTGATCAAAGAGTGGAGCCATGGACGATTAAACATGAGTAAAGATTAGTTTTTTTTTTTTGTTTTTCAAACTTCAAAAATTGAAATTAAACATGATTAGTTTTTTTTATTGTTTTTTATTGTAATTTGTTTAAGTAAACTGTAGACATTATCAAACTTTTACAGTTAGGTTATTGATTTAATAATACCTTATAGTATTATTAACTTTAATTGTTTTTACTTGTTTAGATGTTCTTGAACAATTTCTAAATATACAGTCAACCGCCTTTGACTCTTCATCTTCAACCTTTGATTTTATACTCCTATCGAGTAGCTCAAATCAGGCCGGGTGTCGATCAAGTATTTCAAACTTCCTATTATACTTTGTAGCCATCAAATGGCTTACCACGTTCATCTTGCGTCAATTGAATCTTTGGTTGCATAGAAAACAAAGTACTATTACACTGCCAGTAGGAACATATGGGACTGCGAGAGCACTATATTACAAATAAATGCAAGTCACTCTCTAAGTGTTTTGTATGTTGATTAAAGTTGGATTGACAGCTAGATAAGTAGTTTCAATGGTATCTCACCGTTGGGTGGGTGACGGTGGACCTGTTCAACAAACCTCAGCCTTTGTGTGTGCAAGAGTCCGATACTCTATGGTAATATAACATCCTAGTGTTGAGATAATAAAGAAATATATTATTGATGTTTTGAGGTAATAAAAATATATAATTGATATTTTTAACTCTTTTTTTATGGTTTCCAATTTATTTTATTGAACGGTTATGGTGTATGGGTTGAAAATAAAGATAAATCGAAGTTTAAATCAAGACTTAACTATTGATCCATATAATCATATCTACTATTAAACATTTTATTATAATAAGAAAAAAAATTCAATATGATTTGAATGAGGTTGTGAAACTGGTTAGAGCACCAGCAATAACTTTTTTTACTAGACTGGAAAGAGAATGGAGCGAATTAATTTGTCTAAGTTTCAGCCCACCAAAATAAATCAACGGTTCTGGGCCGGTGCTTTGTATTGCTAAATGGGCTTGATGGGTCATTTGTTGTGCACATGGATAGTCATCGAGGAAAGCAACACTCTGCTGCTACTGCTTTGCTCGACATATATTGTAGCCCACGAATGGGGATTTAAATATATCATTTTAACTACAAATTCGGATTACTGACGGACCACTGGAGTATTATCGTGACACCAGCAGAATCATCTTATCATATCCATCTCCACTAGGCAATCATATATTGAAGCCCATGAAAGGGGAGTTAAATATCTTATTTTAACTACAAATTTGGATCATTGACGAACCACTGGAATATTATCGTGTCACCAGCAGAATCATCTAATCATATCCATCCCCACTAGGCAATAGCTAATTATTCCACTTGTGTTCGTGACAGTGTAGGATATGAGTTTCCAAATTATTCAGTCCGACTTATGAACTTCTTCCAAACATGAACGTGTTTTTCTTATTTTTGCTAGCGAATTATTTGAGTATGTTCAGAACTTCTTATCTCTACTATATGTATGTGTTGCAAAACATGTTATTTATGATCACTTGGTATGTGTTGCAAAACATGTTATTTATGATCACTTGGTAATTAATTATGATCACATTATGTATGGTTACTATATTGATGTCAAACCGTTACCAGGTAAACAACTATAGCGTAGGTTAATTATCTATCATTTACATGTGTTAATCAAGACTGATCGCTAAAGGACCGGTTATCTATCATTTACATGTGTTAATCAAGACTGTTTATTTAGCTAGTTAGTTTATACATTGTGCTATTATAGACAAACCTGAATGTGATTGATTGCTTCTTATCTGGTAATTTTTGTGTGTCGTTTCTTTGTCTCTCATAATCTAATTGCGATTGAGGTTTATATTATTTTAAGTCACTTGTCTAACATGCAAAGTTTAACTTATATTCTAACTTCCAAAAATGGACGTATAAAAGGGTTTTGATTCAGAATCGTAAGGAGAAATAATGCATAATTCGTAATTGATTTTTTGGTAACAACCATAATTTGCATAAATCATATAAAATCAACGTTTGATCCAATTGTAGTGTTTCTATTTTTTTTTTGTTGGAAAGCTATTTGAGCTTGCTTAATTTTATATTTCAACACGAGAAATTAAGTTGGCAAGAAAAATAGGTCAACACCATTGTACATCAGTTGTACACAACGTAAAAAACCAAGTTACATAGAAATTAACTGAATATATTTCTTTGTACATATTTGAGTTTAAGTTGAAATATTGGTTTTAAATGATTCTCACAAAGGGGGGTTTTTCCCAGATTTATTGGGTTTCCTCCTGAAATTGGTGTATAGGCATTATAGCCTAATGGAGATGGATATGATCGGGTGGTTCTGCTGGTGGCACGATGATACTCCAGTGGTCCGTCAGTGATCCTAATTTGCCGTTCAAAAAAAATGATTAATTGTACCTATTGGAGTGTGTTCAAAGAATTGAAAGTATTCAATTCTAGATTTATACATTTTGCACAATTCTATGTAACACCCCGACCCGAATAGGAGCAAGATCTTTAAAAACTTCAAAAGATTTCGATCTAATCTTTTAACAAATTCCCAACCACTTATACAATGAATCCGAAGAAGATTCCCAAGAACACGGTGAACATTCCAAGACTTGTTGAAGATGATCTTCGATTTCCAGTACACTAATCAATAAACCAAGATCGACAATCAGTAATTTTAATTCGAGAACACAAAATGAACACTTGTAAGCTTTCAAACAGTCCTTTATCTTTAGTTTTTCACGAAAAAGGAATCAGGCTCCAAACAAAAACTGTGGTGTTTTGAGAATCTTGAATCCTTGATATCTAAACTGAGCCTTGAATGACTTCAAAGGCTCTAATACCAATTGTAAGTCCTTAAATCACAAATCTTTAACAACGATATCAAATAAACACAAATAACTGGCCGAAACAGTTGTTTGTGTGATTCAAAAATAAGAAACACGAAGAACGAAACACGCTTTTTCCAACATTAGTACTAAAAATGTTAGTTTTATGCCTCATTTGATGTAATTTATATGTTGCATTTTGCATACATCAAAATCCATAGCTATACTCTCCCATTTCCAGAGCAGAATTTCTGGTTGTTCGAGTAAGCCAGAGGGACGTTGATGTTCGGCTTTTACCTTAGAACAAGTGAGGCATTTTGAAACGAAGGTTGCGACATCTTTCTTCATGTCGGGCTACCAATAGGACGTACGAAGGTCTTGGTACAACTTGTCGGAAACGAGATGAATAGAGTATCGCGATTTGTGTGCTTCTTTCATCAAGAATTCACGGAGGTCATCTCGGTTCGGAATCCAAATGCAATCAAAATAGCAAAGAATTCCGTTGGATTTGGATACGAGCTGGCACTCGGCACCGCACTTCATCCCGTCGTACAAGTTATCCTCGTTGACGGATGAGTATTGTGCCTCGTGAATGCGGTCTTGAAGATCGTTTAGGATTTGGAAACAACGCATTCTCTTGACATGAGTTTATTGTCTGAGAGCGTCGGCCACGACATTCGCTTTACCAGTGTGGTAGCGAATCTCGCAATCACAGTCATTGAGCAACTCTACCTATCGGTGAAGACCACACACTTAGTACCGTAAAGGTAGTGTCGCCAAATCTTTAACGCAAAAACAACCGCATCAAGTTCAAGGTCGTGGGTAGTGTAGTTCTTCTCATGTATTTTGGGTTGCCTCGATGCGTATACGATCACCTTGTCTCGTTGCATAAGAACACAACCGAGACCTTGGTTGGACGCATTGCAATACACAACAAAATCGTCGTTACCATCCGGAAGAGCGAGAATAAGAGCATCACAAAGCATGTCCTTGAGCGCTTGAAAAGACTCCTCTTGCTGAGAACCCCATACAAAAGGTTTATCTTTTTTAGTCAAGAAAGTGAGTGATACGACGATTTTTGAAAAGTTGGAGATGAATTTGCGGTAGATGGTGGTGGTGGTGGTTGAAGGTGGAGATGGAGATGGAGATGGTGGAGGTGGTATGTAGTGGGGAAGATGAAGTGGTAGTGTGGATATTAATTATTTTTCTTTTAACTTTTTAGTTATTAATTTAACACTAAAGATATTTTTGTCATTTCACACGCACCTAACACCAAAAACTAACCCTCATCCATGTCAGGGACTATCTTTGAAGGAAATTCATACAAGTGTAATTTTAGATAGTTAAGACCTAAATGTGAAAATGGGCAAACCACACGGACTATTCGAGCATGTCTTAGAGAAAAAAAAAACCGAACCCAACCTTCCAACAACCTCTCTCTCTCTCTCTCTGTTGTACCATCTAAACCCAGAAAACAAACCATTGAAACCTAGATTCAATTGTTGCCGAGGAAGGGTTTACAAAGATGCAGTGGGAAGCCGACGAGAAAGAAGTAAAAGCCGCCGGAGGTGAGCTTCTGCCCGACGGCCGAAGAGGTCTCCGCATTCATGGCTGGGAGATCGAGTCAACCAACCGTTCTTGTCTCACTTCTCTCAACCTCCAATCGTACTTTTTTCTCCTAATTTCATCCATCAGTTTTGAAGTAGTGTTGTTTGATGTTTTTAAAGCACTTTGATTTGATTTGATTTGGAATTGTTATGTTGGTTTAATACGTGAGTTATTAGGGGTTGTTATAATGCCACTTTCTTGAACATATTTGTTGATTAATTATGGGATTTATAGGAATTTATTAACTTATGATCATGCCTTAATGTCGTAAAGAACATGTTTGTGAATCAAGAAATCGAAATGTATGATCCTGGTTTCAAATAGTAAGTTTGCAATAAACAAGTGTGAAGGGCAGGCTTAGAGTAAAAATGAGTCTAATTCTTTTAAATTTGTTGGTTAAGCCGAATACTTTGATAATTTGTGAGAACTTGTGTTTTGAGTGAACTTTATTCATTTGAAAGGCGAATACTTTCATCTGCATATACTTCAGAAAAGGGGCAAAATTGAGTGATTTGGTATTTTTATCTACCGTATGATATCTTTTCTTAATGTGGTTTGCAGATGGGAAGAAAAGCTTGAGACGTCTCACTTGCCAGAAATGATATTCGGTGACAGTACCTTGGTTCTTAAGCATATAAGCAGCGGAACCAAAATTCACTTTAATGCTTTTGATGCTTTAGTTGGCTGGAAAAATGAACCCCTGCCGCCAGTTGAAGTTCCCGCAGCCGCCCAGTGGAAATTTAGAAGGTTACCTATAACCTATCACATTAAGAAGTTGAATAATTTAATCTATTATATGAGTTTCTATCTCATTTTGAACTTTTAATATGTTTTGCAGCAAACCCTTTGAGCAAATTATTCTAGACTATGATTACACTTTCACCACGCCTTATTCTGGCAGTGAAACTGTTGAGGTAAATTTAAAGTTATTTTCTCCAGAGTAAAACGCCATTTTCGTCCCTAAGGTTATCCAGTTTTGCGACTTTCATCCAAGGGTTTGTTTTTCCGCATCTGGATCTAAAAGGTTTGAAATCTTGCCATTTTCATCCGGCTCGTTTACTCCATTCATTTTTCTCTGTTAAGTCAGGGGTATTTCTATTAGCGACTTGAATATAGCTTCTCTCCTAACTGGATGTACCCCCAACTTAACGGAGAAAAATGGATGGAGTTAATGAGCCGGATGAAAATGGCAAGATTTCAAACCTTTTGGATCCAGATGCGGAAAAAGAACCTTTGAACGAAAGTTGCAAAACTGGCCAAACCTCAGGGACGAAAATAGCATTTTACTCTTTTCTTCATCTCTATCTGTATCACTTGATTTTTTATGCTATTATATTAATGATCAGACTAGCGGAGGAGTAGACTCTGAGGGAAACAATCGTTATAAATGGGAGGATTGTGAAGAACAAATTAATGTGGCTGCATTGACATCAAAAGAGCCTATTCTCTTCTATGATGAGGTTGGTTATACTTATAAATAAGTGATAAATATTGTATTGGCATCTTTCTCACTCTTGATAACCGAACTTTATGCTAACAGGTGGTTCTGTATGAAGATGAGTTGGCTGATAACGGTGTTTCACTTTTAACTGTGAAAGTGGTAAATTTCAAACTAACAATATAGTTTCTAGTTAATCTTATTAACCTTTCTGCATCTTAACTGGATATATTTTTTTTTTGTGGCTTGTAGAGAGTGATGCCTAGCTATTGGTTTCTTCTCTTACGCTTCTGGGTGAGTTTTTTTTAGATAATGAACAATATAGTTTATTTTTGTTTTTGGCTATTTACTTTGCATCTTTTTTTGCAGCTAAGAGTTGATGGCGTTCTTATGAGATTAAGGGACACTCGTGTAGTTTGCAATTTCAGTGAGAATACAAAGCCTGTTATCCTTAGAGATGTCTCCTGGAGAGAAGCTACATTCAAGGCGCTGGCTTCCGTAAGCATTCTCTCTCTCCCTCTCTGTATATATATGTGTGTGTGTGTGTGTGTGTGTGTGTGTGTCAAACGTGTTATATATGAATGCATTGTTAAGTTTATAAATACACTGTGCAGAAAGGATATCCTTCTGATTCTGCCTCATATAATGATCCAAACGTCATCAGCCAAAGGCTTCCTGTCGTCTTGCATAAGACTCAGAAGCTTAAAGTCCCTGATAGTCTGTAAGGTACACTTTAACTCAGTAATATCAGGTTTCAGAAGATTCTGTAACTAAAATGACTTTTAAAAGTGATGTTATGTGCTTTCTAGACAAGCGAAAGAGGCATGTCTCTTCTCTGATTATTGCTTTTCTATAGCTGCTGTTTCAAAATGTTTATAATTTTGTTGATGATATATTTTCAGTTGCCTTTTCATCTAATGTGTGGATTGCATATTGAACACAACAAGATGAGAAGACAAAGACGAGGCAGACTAAAAAAATCATATGTGTTGTTTGCATGGTCCTTCATATATGAAGTTAGTTGATTATTAATATATATTATTTATGTTATTGTTAGTTCGGTCAGACTACAAAAATCACCAAATTTGAAGCTTGAAAGAAAAACCAAAATTTGAAACTGGTTTGGCTCTACACGGAGCCGAAAATGAAACCCAAGTTTGATTTCAAAAACTTGAATTCAGTTTGGTTTATTTAAGTTGAATTCAGTTATACTTAAATCAACAGAAAATCAGAAATGGTTTTCAACTAGAGAACAACTATGCATCTTATATATCACCCATTGTAAGGACCTTTTCGTGTTTGTTTGGTTGGGTCTTCATTCGGGTTTCCAGGTTGGATTCTAGCAACTATATGTAGGCTCACTTTCCCTTAGAATGAATGACATCCAATGCTTAAAATATCATAAATAAGTCTAATGAGTGCGCTAGGAATGTCTTATGGTGTTTCTACGTCAAGTATCAAGCTTGCTCAAGTCACTTTTGCGTCTGGTGATCGTTAGAGGCTAGCTCAACTGGTATCCTTCCCATTTTGAATGTCGCCAACAGTTTCTTCTACTAGGTTGCTAAATGTTGATGTTTTGAGTCCTTGAGCTTTGCTTAAAAAAGCTATTCGGTGCTTGTTTTGACTGAGAACCACTCTCGAAGCATATCACAAGTGGCTCCTTGAAATTAGGTAGACTAAGCACATGTGTCTGCGACCGACATAACTTCTGTAGTCGTCAAAAAGCTGATATGGGCTCAAGGCGAGTCTGCCAAAATTTCTGATTAAAGTGATGACAGAAATCTGCCAAAAATATATATGCTAAAATAAACATGGTCTCTACTCTTGGGTTAAAAGGCACCCTCAGGGCTCTATTTGAATGAATCAGAACAGGTTGGTGAGTAATCACCCAAGACCTTTGTTTACCAGCTGCAGTCGCCGCAGTCACCAACTAGCATCGTCATGACCGCAACCATCATCTTTCACGCTGGGTTCTGGGGAGAATTCGTGTTGGTTCTTAAAAGTTTTATGGTGTGTACTGCTAGTTTTAAAAATATGAGTTTGTGTTATGGTTTCATGAGTAGTATTGTGGTATTTTCTAAAAATTTTATGAAGTCGACTGTATTCCCCTGTGGTGCGTGCTACTAGTCCTAAAGATATGAGTTTTATTTAGTCGTGTCATGATTTCATGAGTGGTATTGTAGAGAATTCGTGTTAGTTTTTAATAAAAAAAATATGAAGTCGACTGGAGTCTGCTGTGTTGTAAGTTGGGAATATGTTCAACAATGATGACAAAATCAAATACGGACAGTAAAGATCTAGTTGTAAGTTGATTTTTCTATTATAATATTATTACAGGAATCAGAAATATATAAATAAATAGTTAAAACTGAAATAAGAAACCTAAAACCAGCCATTATTAATATTTCCACTTGCTAAACACAACATAAATCAAACCTCACTAGTCACTAAAGCTTTGCTCAAAACAAGTCTTTGCAAGCCTTGAAGAGTCAAATTAGTCATCAAGTACCTGCATCACATAAAAAGTTCAGAACCAACTCCAAACTTAGAGAACATATCCGATTTTGCTAACAAGCCAATTGGTTTGTGTTGAAAGCGAGTAGCAGAATTAAGTCACTTCGAACACCAAACAGATTAAAGAATCAATGAGAGTATCAACGATTAATAAAACCCTCAAACGAGACTGTAAAACTCAATAAGCGTGTTCAGTCTCACATTTCGCTATTCTAAAAGGCGTGGCTATAACATAAATTAATGCCGGTAAATCCTACAAACTAATTCATCTCTAAGTTGGAGCTTTAACTGCTGTATAAAGAAAATCTTGCACCTTTGTAAGCGGTTTCTTTTCTCTTAACATGCTTATTAATGTGAATTCCACAAGTGACCTCATTTTGTTTGGTCGAAACTCGAAAATCAACATCTCAAAACCCACAATATCCACTAAAAGATTTCATTTCTACAGCACATCATGTATCAGGTACACTGTTAATATAAAATATTTCTAAACATCAATCGCATTTTTACTATAGCATTATAGAACCATAGATCGAATACCGTTGTTAATTGTTATCAATGTCAAGTATCATGATCAACATTTCAAGATTGCATATTTTCAAAACCAGCAAACCAAATCAAATCGAACAATCACAACGACAAAACAAAACTAACCTTATCTCATCACATACCCTTCAAACTTCTTAACATCACCCATCTTCACCATTCCACCCTGCAGTACACAAAACAAACCCCAACCCAATTCCTTATATAAACAAAAAAAAAAAAAAAAACTAAATTACAACATATAAAATCTTAACATCTGAAACTACCATGAGACAACTTGCAAAATGGGCGCATGTTAACAGCAATATGTGACATCAAACGAGCTCCGGCGAACATCGGCAACAAAGATTGAGCACAACCCAATTCTCCCAAAGTCCTATAACATAGTAAACAAAACATTGAACTTATGTTAAATACTAAACGAAGAAGGTTAGTTGGGAAATTACCTAGGGTTAAAGACACGGCGAGAGTGGAGTCTGGGAGGAGAAAGAGGCGGCGGACGGTGGCGGGGGAGGGTAGTTGTAGGGTGGAAGGATGGTGGTCTTGTGGTGGAGATGAAGGTCCGGGAGAGTGAACCACGCCATGCCATTTTTTTTTTGAACGGCAAAATCACTTTATATATATATATATAAAGAGCCAGCAAGAAGCCGAGAACAAACGACAAAAAAAACCCGAAACAAAAACAGAAACAAAGGAAAACAAAAAGGGGAAGAATTACATCAGAAACAAAGAAACCCGCCATGCCATTTTTATAAGAAATGTTGAGATTGTTGAAAAGGAGAAATTGGGGTTTGTTCTTCCGATCTTGGAAACACGAATTGGGGTTTCGGTCGGCGAATCACAGGGTTTTAGAGCATTCACATTTTAACCATCAAATTATGTGAGGAGGGGTTTTTATATTATAAAGGGTATAAAAAGTGGTTGTGAGTAGAGGAGAGAGAAAATGTTACTGTTCATCTGTATATTTGGGGGACACTGTTCACCCGTTATAATTTTTTAATATATTTTGAAAGTGGTTGTGAGTGGAAGTGAGAGAAAAATGTAATGATAATATTATTTAATTGAAAGGAGAGAGAAAAAATATTTGTTTTTAGTGGAAATATATTTATATAGGAGTTGTTTTTTAGTGGAATGTATGTATAATTTGATGGTTTGGATGTGAATGCTTTAGGTTTTTTTTTTTTTTTTTTTTTTACTTTTCCCCCCTAGGGTTTTAGGGGCTGTTTGGCTAAGCTTATTTTAGTGACTTATTTACTTTTTGAAAAGTTAAAAGGTGTTTGGGTTAGCTTATTATGTGAGAGTAATAAGTAAATAAGTCATTCCATTATGACTTATTTGCTTTTCAAATAAGCAAATAAGTAAATAAGTCAAAAAAATAAGCTTAGCCAAATCCATGCTATTTTGCGATTTTTTTAGTAAAGTATGTTTTGCCTTAAATTGTAACTAGGTTAGAACCCCGTGTAATACACGGGGTTGAATAAATATAATTTTATATACCAAATAATAAAAAAAAAAATAAAAAACCTCATTTATTACACGGGTTAAATAAGTGTAATTTTATGTACCAAATAATAAAACAATATATCTTTAAAAATCTTGTTTATTACATAGGTTGAATAAATGCAATTTTATATATTAAATAATAATAAAAAGTTATATCTTTAAGAACCCCGTGTATTATACAGGTTAAGTAAATTTAATTTTATATATTAAATAATGAAAAAAGTTACATATTTAAGAACCTTATGTATTGTATGGGTTGAGCGCATGTAATTTTATATACAATCAATAAAAAGTTATATCTTATTATATCTTTATAAACCTTGTGTATTATAAAAACCTTTGGACTAAACTGACTAAATGACCGAAACAACAGGAACTAAAATGACATTTAACTCTTTACATTATATAATTTATATTTAGTGTAGTCTTTTGTTAATTTCAAGATAAATAATTTTGAAATCTAATAAATATTTCAAAAGACTATATTATCTCCGATAGGAATTGTTTAAATTTATATTAAATTTTATTTTATAATTATCTTTTAGTTAATATTAATTATAATTGAGTAGGAGATAGAGATGAGAAAACTAAAAAATAGATGGCTCCAATGAATGACATGTGTCCCTTCATTGGTTTCTTTTATTATATAGTACTAGCGGTAAGACCCGTATGCAAACACGGGTCGTTTCTTAGAAAATCATGCATAACACATATTGACAGGGAGTAAAAAAATAATTATTGCAGACTTACAAAATTGATATAAACTAATTGTCAATATGTTTATTCAACAGCAATTCCATTATGTTGATAGCAAACCACTGTTGTCTATTAACTGTTAAAAACCTCTGTTGCTTTCCAACAGACTTTCCTAAAAACTGTCATCCATTATCTCCAACAGAGCTTGCCAGATGGATAGATAGTAAGTATCAGATGTTAGTCAACCCATCTTAAAAAGGTCAGTCAACAGAAATTACAAAGGTTAATAAACAGATGTTAAGAGAATAATGTTATTAACAAAGAATTTAGTACTCTCATTAAAAATGAGAGCTACAAACTCGGGTCGTTTGTTAGACAACCATGCATAACACATATTAATAGAACATATAGATATGTGTATAGATATTGTACCAAAACGTGTTATCTATTATAGCTAAAAGAAAACTATAGACATGCATCATCAGTTGATATATAAGATACATATGAGTATTTCCATTGTGCTATCCACAAAAAAAAGTAGCACCCACCCATTGACAATGAAACCTGTTTATAGGCATAACTACATATAGAACATATCTAAGAAGCAAAATTAGTACCACCAACGAACCAAATGTACAACCACAAACAATCATGACATGAAACTAAGAGGACTTTATCTTTGTCACGATATGCACAACTTTTTTTAACTTTAGCAATTGAGTAGACTTGTGAAACTCTAACGAAAGTTCATCACCAAAAGCAATATTGCAAGATCTCAGATAAGAAGACCATCCAACAACAGCGTAGATGAATCCAGTATTTGTTTTTTGAGATGTTGTAAACAGTTCCTAGACTTCACATTTGAGATTCTGGATCTTGATAGGCTTAGGATTATCAGTATGCAGATCCAACGCAGAAGAAACATCTGATGGCAGATGCTAAAAAACAGAAAATTGAATAGTGAATTTTATAAAATATTGATATATAACTGAAATTGTTGAAATAACGAAACAAAGCAACGACTGTAAAAGCTTACAAGTCTGTCTTCAGCATGTGTGGTGAAGTGTAAGACTGATTCTGAAGTGGATTGTAACACCCCGTGTTTCGAAAGTCAAAGTCAAAGTCAAGATTGAAGTCAAAGGAAGAAAAGATTGCTAATTGCGATCAGTCTCTCCTTGCTCAATTCATGTTTTGACTTCTTTGACTTGTAGATAGTCTATTTTATGTTTTACTTTAGTTGTATTATGTGGAGTACTTATTAATAATCGAGGTTTATTCGACATTTATCGCATGCTTAATCGCTTTATCGCTATAGCAATCGCAACTCGAATTACACATTTTGATTATTGTTATACGTGTGTGTGCCTTATGTGTTGCCCGTGCATGTTTATTTATGTTATGTGTGGTAATCAATCGAAACGCAATCGAAACTCAATCGCAATCGAATCGCAAACACTAAACGAATACGAAATATGGATGCTTGTATGTTGATATAGTAGTTGGGATTAAAAGTAATTTGACTAGGAAATTCTATCACATCGCAACGCTCGCAGTCGCAATCGAAACAACAAAACTCGTCACGTCAAACACTCGAACCAAGCGATTGATCGATCAGGAGGCCAGCCGATCGACCAGCTGTTCGACCGGGCTGCCTAACCGATCGATCAGCCCCCCTTCCACTCCTTTCCACTTTGGGTAACCCTATAAATACCCCTTGTCACCATCATACTTTCCACTTTTGGCAACTGACGTCCGACCAGCGCTCTAACCTTGCTTTCTCTCTGATTTCTCGCAATTCCGGTAAGTTCTCGTCCTAAATCTTGTACTTCCTTAATCTACACGCACTCCTACACCTTTCTATCTTTTGAATCTTAACTTTTAACTGTGAAATCATCAAGATTCAAGGTGTTCTAGGATGACGTCATCATGTGTTCTTGAGAACTTCATGTTTTGGCCTCAATCCACCAAGAACAACTTAGATCTAACCGATTTCCACACAAACAAACAAAGATCTTTCATAGATCTAAACATATTCACAATGAAAAGGATTGAAAGATGGTTTTCCAATTTTCTTTCAACTCTTTTACACTCAATGCATTCAAAACCGATAAAATCGGAGCTTGTGCCGACTTACTACTCATTCTTGTGGTAGCGTTGGTTCAAGATCTGGATTCTATCCACGAGACTACCGATTTCGGGTTAAGCATGGAACACCGTCTCGAACAGTTAACTAGTCGGATTTGGGTGATTCCTGTCCGATCAGGAGTACCAAGTATTGACGAGGTTTCTGTTGCTTAGCACGTTATCAAAACGTCTCGATAAAACGACAAACAATAAAAAACAACCAAGTGTTAGACGAACGGGTCGACTAGGACGGAGTGCCGTCCGATCGGACTGCTGTCCGATCGAACAGCCAATCCGAACGACTGGCCAATCCGAACGACTGGCCAATCCGAACGACTTGCACCATGGTCCCACCTTAATTCTCAAATCAACTCTCAAGAGTTTTGGAACACCGAATGGATTGTCGTCCGATCGAGTTACCACTCGATCGACCGACCATCCGACTATGTGATGTTTCGAAACTTCAACACTTAAACGATTTTCAACATGTTCAATGCACAAAGGATGCCACCCGATCGAACGACCGTCCGATCGCGTGACAACCTGCTGTGAACTTGTTCTCACCGAAGTGCCCAACCAATCGGGTTGCCGTCCGATCGAACGACCGTTCGATCAACCGACCTGAAAGGTAGAGATACTTCAATGTTTTCAAAATGCTACAACAAAAACTTCAAAAGTCAAACCATCATACACAAACACATCCTTCCCAAAGGAAGTAACAATCCACTCGAACGGCCATCCGACCGGATGACCGTCCGAACGGACTGTCACTCGAACGATCAGCCGTCCGATCGGACTACCATCCGATCGAACTGTTGTCCTACCCACTTGCACTCTGTATCGTTTTACGCGTCGCTTATCGTTATGCTATCAATCTGTCCAGGCTAACCTTACTCTCTAGCGCTCCCTTCAATCCATCAATCGCTATGAGTATACTCGATCCCTTTTTGCTTTACGCACTTTTGGGTGTTACATACGTTACTTGTACTAAGTCACATCGAACACACTACGCAATACTTTAATCGCTAACCAATTACCGCGTGTTATACATGACTTAATGAATGCTTGTTTGTTATGTTTACACATGGAATGCTGTCTACCTGCCTTAGCAACGATAGTACTATTAGTTTGGACTCAACACCTGTTCACTCAGGGGTTGTTAAGGACAATTACCTACATGGCGCACAGTGGTGAGTGTGTATCGCGAACTGCCTTGGGCAGTCAACCCGCAGTCATTGGTATCAATAGGTTCATGTCGATAACTAACATGCCTCATTTTACACTGTGTACGTGCTGGTTATGCGTAACGTTTTTGAACTCTATATGCTATTAATCAAACTTGTATGCTCACCTTTACACTATGTGTATTAACCTTTACTTTAACGTATGTGACATGTGCTTAGTATGTTTACATGCTTTGTGTGCTGGTGATGAAATTGAGGCTAGGGACGGAGTCCTAGAAACCAATAAATAAACTATTGCCTGTAATAAAAAAAATCTGAGTTGTCGGAACAAAACAATTTGACTAGATCTTTTCTGTAATAATTGTGTTATCATTTATGACATGGTATGGGACATGTTACTTTAAAATATTTGGTAAATATAGTTGTTATGGAAACTTCTGGACAATCTGTTTCGCTCAGTACCACGCCCCGATGTTTCCGCCATCGGTTGGGGTGTGACACGGATGATACTTTACGAACCTTTTTGTAACACCCCGTGTTTTCAAGAAGTCAAGGTCAAAGTCAACGACCGATTTCGCGCAACCTGACTAGTAGTGGAGTTCTTTATGTGTTTATTTTAGCTGTATTATGTGGAGTAAGTGTCAATAATCACAACAATCGACGTATATTATTCGCAATTTAATCGACTTACGACTGTGAACTACGGGAAGTAACAATGCGATAAAGTCAATTAAACGCTAATCAATTCGAATAAATCGACATCGAATCACGATCGCACTCGCAACTCGAATTACGTATTTTGGTTATTGTTCTACGTGTCTGTGTGCCTTATGTGTTACTTGTGCATGTTATTTATGTATGTGTGGTAATCAATCGAAACGCAATCGAACTCAATCGCAATCGAATCGCAATCGCAAACCGAATACGAAACAAGGATGATTATATGTTGATATAGTATGATAATTAGTGGAGAAGAGACAGCGCGCGATATGAGTGGTTGGGATTAAAAGTAATTTGACTAGGAAACTCTATCGCATTCGCATTGTTCGCAATCGAAATCAAAATATCAAAAATCGTCGCACCGAACACTCGAATCAGAAAACTGATCGATCAGGCTACCAGCCGATCGACCAGCCGGCCGATCGGACTGCTGTCCGATCGAGCTGCCTGGCCGATCGGCCAGCACTTTCCTCATTTGGAAGCCAATAAATACCCCTGTCATTGTCATCATTTCCACTTTTGGAAACCCTCTGTCCGACCAGCTCGTGCTCCTCACTTTTCTTCAGATTTCTCGCGATTCCGGTAAGATCTCGTCCTAAATCTTGTACTTTCTTGATCTACACGCACTCCTACACCTTTCTATCTTTTAAATCTTAACTTTTAACCGTGAAATCATCAAGATTCAAGGTATTCTAGGATGACGTCATCATTTGTTCTTGAAGAATTTCATGTTTTGGCCTCAATCCACCAAAAATAACTTGGATCTAACTGATTTCCACATAAACAAACAAAGATCTTTCATAGATCTAAACATATTCACGGTGAAAAGGATTGAAAGATGGTTTTCCAACCTTCTTTCAACTCTTTTACACTCAATGCCTTCAAAACCGATAGAAACGGGCCTTGTGCCGACTTACTACTCATTCTGGTGGTTGTGTGGCTCAAGATCAGGATTCTATCCACGAGGTTCACCGATTTCGGGTTAAACGTTAAACTCCGTCCCGAACCGTTCACCAACCGGATTTGGGTGGTTCCTGTCCGATCAGGAGAACCAAGTAAAGACGAGGTTTTCGTTGTTTGACTCGTTACCAAAATACCTCGATAAAACGACAAACAAACAAACGACCAAGTGTTAGACGAACAGGCCGACTAGGACAAGGTGCTGTCCGATCGGACTGCTGTCCGAACGGACAGCCAGCCGAACGGACAGACAGCCGATCGGCTAGCACTTGGGTCTCACACATAGTCAACTGATTTGAAGTTTAAGTATTGAACGAACTGCTGTCCGATCGGACTACCATTCGATTGGATTACTCTTCGGATCATGAGATACTTGACTTCAACACTTAATCGAATTTTTCAACATGTTCAATGCACTAGGAATGCCACCCGATCGAACTACTGTCCGATCAAGTGACACCCTGCTGAGAACTTGTTTGTGCTAAGGTACCTAACCGATTGGGTTGCCGGCCGATCGAACAACCGTCCGATCGACCGACCTGAACGGTAAAGATACTTCAATATTTTCATATGCTAAAATGAGAACTTCAAAAGTCAAACCATCATACACAAACACATCTCACTCAATGGAAGAAACAATCCACTCGAATAGTCATCCGACCGGACTACCGTCCGACCGGACAACTGTCCGAACGGACTGTCAACCGCACGGCCAGCCGTCCGATCGGACTACCGTCCGATCGACCAGCTGTCCGATCCTCCAACACTTGTTTCCGTTTTACGCGTTACTTATCATATTACTATCAAACTATTCAGGCTAACCCTACTCGCTAAGCGCTCCCTTCAATCCATCAACTGCTGTGAGTATACTCGATCCCTTTTTGCTTTATGCACTTTTGGGTGTTACATACGTTACGAATATTCAAAACACAACAAACACACTACTCAATACTATTTGAACGCTAACCATTAATGCATGTTATACGTGGCTTATGAATTCTTGTTTGTTATGTTTACACATGGAATGCTGTCTACCTGCCTTAGCAACGATAGTACTATAGTTTGGACTCAGCACCTGTTCGCATGGGTTGTTAAGGACAATTACTTGCATGTATTACGGTGGTAATCATGTATTGCGAACTGCCTCAGGCAGTCAACCCGTAGTCATTGGTATCGATGGATCTATATCGATAACTAACGTGCTTCATTTCTCTATGTGTACGTGCTGGTTATGCGTAAACGAACTCGAACTCTATATGCTAATTATCAAACTTGTATGCTCACTTTTACATTATATGTATTGACTTTATTTTAATGTATGTGACAGGTGCTTAGGATGCACATCTGGTAGGAAATCGAAGCTAGAATAAGGCTCTAGAGGCCAACAAATAGTTGTCTGTACTAAATGAATCAAGGGTCTCTAGAAGCAGATATACAATTGCTCTAATTAAATCTGAGTTGTCGGAACAGAATTATTTGCCTAGTTTTTATCTGTAATAATTTGTTTACTGTTTGAGACATGGTATGGGACATGTTATTTTAAATTGAATAGTAATGATAATTGTTATGGAAACTTCTGGAAAATCTGTTTCGCTCAGTACCATGCCCCGATGATTCCGCCATCGGTTGGGGTGTGACACTTTTGAACTTTACACGGTCTATCAACAGCTTGGTTATCCTCTACAATTGTCTTGCCACGAAGTTTGTGCATCTTTTCCACCTAAGTAAATTAATTTAGAATATAACAACTCTAAATTCTTGAAATTTTATAACTTTCTTTATCAACACAAACTATCTTCTCAACTCAGCTTTGAAGTTTAAGACTCAATCATACAGAAGAATATGAATATATTCAGACAATAATAAAATAGACAGTATAAAACTAATAAACACTTACATTAGATACAACACTTGAAGAGGCAGAAATGTCTCGAACAGGAAAATCTTTAGACTGTAGTTGAGGATCGTTAACATCATCAGCTATTTTTACAGAATGATCTTCAAGCTACAACAAAATTTAAAAAAACCTTCTTATACTTATTATACAATAAAATATATGCGTAGGAAATTATAAATTTACAGCATTTTTAACATTTGACTCATCAACCAGACGCGCAATCTTTGAATCAAATAGCCCATCATCAGCAAACTATATTTGTAAGAAGGATCATATATAAAAAAACCATATTTTAAATCATAATAATATATAAATATTACATGTGTATATATACATTAAAATTATCCTCAAAAACTCGTAAACTGCTTAGAATTACCAACCGAAGCTCTAGTATCCTCATCATCTAAAGCAACTTCCCCGGAATCCAGAACCTGTTTGTGTTTAGCCTACAAAATGAGATTTCAAAAGTTATTAGCATAATATAATAAAAGTTACTTATCATCGTCATGTTATCAAACAATGTATTTTATCATCAAAATTTTATACCGCAGCCACTAAATCAAACCCATCATCTCCATAAACTGAATCATCCAAAACAACTACATCAGCTTTCTTGAAGGAAACCTTAGTTCCAGTCTCGGAATGGAAAACGGAAAGCTCAAACGTTTTAGATGCAATCATGGTGAAAACCAACCAAGATTCAACTGCTATGGGAACTTCTTCAATCAATTTTAACCATCCATCAGTAAATCCGCATCCATCAGTCCATCCTTTCATCATCACATTCCAAAACCTTTCACCAACATAGATAGTTGCCATCCCATACTCGTAATTTTTACCATATAACTGTTTCCAAAATTTGTCAGCAAATAGCTATAGAAGAAGCAAAAGAATATTTAGTGCAGACTTACAAATTTGATATGAACTAATGAGCAACAGAAGTTACAACGGATTAGTCAACAAAAGTTAAAATGAGAATTACTCAACAGGGTTAGTCAATAGTAGTTACAGTATTTACACACAACCTAACCACTGTTTAGCTATCAACTATTACATACCTTTGTTGCTATCCAACAGAGGTTTCGTAACAACTGTCATCCATTATGTCCAGCAGAGGTTGCAACGTGGACAGATCTTAAGTATCAGATGTTAATCAACCGAGGTTAAAAGACTTACTCAACAGAAGTTAAAAAGGTTAGTCAACAGATGTTAAGATTATAAGGAAACAGACGTTAAAAGCGCAAACAGATGTTAGCAAGTTGTTGAGCTATAGTATTTAGTCAACAAAAGTTAAAATGAGAATTACTCAACAGGGTTAGTCAACAGTAGTTACAGTATTTACACACAACCTAACCACTGTTTAGCTATCAACTATTACATACCTTTGTTGCTATCCAACAGAGGTTTCGTAACAACTATCATCCATTATCTCCAGCAGAGGTTGCAACGTGGACAGATCTTAAATATCAGATGTTAGTCAACCGAGGTTAAAACACTTAGTCAACAGAAGTTAAAAAGGTTAGTCAACATATGTTAAGATTATAAGGAAACAGACGTTAAAAGGGCAAACAGATGTTAGCAAGTTGTTGAGCTACAGTATTTAGTCAACAAAAGTTAAAATGAGAATTACTCAACAGGGTTAGTCAACAGTAGTTACAGTATTTACACACAACCTAACCACTGTTTAGCTATCAACTATTACATACCTCTGTTGCTATCCAACAGAGGTTTCGTAACAACTGTCATCCATTATGTCCAGCAAAGGTTACAACGTGGACAGATCTTAAATATCAGATGTTAGTCAACCGAGGTTAAAACACTTAGTCAACAGAAGTTAAAAAGGTTAGTCAACAGATGTTAAGATTATAAGGAAACAGACGTTAAAAGGGCAAACAGATGTTAACAAGTTGTTGAGCTATAGTATTTAGTCAACAAAAGTTAAAATGACAATTACTCAACAGGGTTAGTCAACAGTAGTTACAGTATTTACACACAACCTAACCACTGTTTGGCTATCAACTATTACTTACCTATGTTGCTATCCAACAGAGGTTTCGTAACAACTGTCATCCATTATGTCCAGCAGAGGTTGCAACATGGACAGATCTTAAATATCAGATGTTAGTCAACCGAGGTTAAAAGACTTAGTCAACAGATGTTAAGATTATAAGGAAACAGACGTTAAAAGGGCAAACAGATGTTAGCAAGTTGTTGAGCTAGCAAAAAATGTTTGCAGTAACAAAATAATATATCGTTACTTACAGTCATGCCACATTCAGGTCTATTATTTGCTGAAATGTAAGAGTTCTCGTAGACATTTTCTTTAAAACATGAGACAACGAATGACAAACGTCCAATAGCTTTCACCAATACAACATCTTTCGTTTTCAAACAATGCTCTCTAACAAACTTTGTCCATCCATCCGTAAATATACAATGACCATCTCTCTTCCTTACACGTACTAACCATGATTTGTCACCATCAAGTAACTCTACAATTCGACCGTACGGGACATCCTTGCCCCACAACAGAGTCTCAAAATCAAGTGGTATATTCTGCAACAGTAGTTAACAAACATCTTACATAAAAAATTAACGTAGAATCCTAATAGTAGCAAGAATGTTAAAAAACATACCAAAAATATAAAATCATCTTCATTAAGGTATTGTAAAAAGGATGGTGTTTGATTGGATAGATTCATATCTGTAATAAACAATTTAAACTTACAAGTTATAAAGATGAACAACATCCAACAAAAATCATAGACAAACAACATTATAAAATAGGCATCACTAACATCCCTAAACTAAATCAGCACTTAAAAAACATAAGTACCAAATATTAACCGGACTATTTGTATAAAAACAAAGCACAAAACGAAAATCATCATCTCTCACAACATTTAACCAAATGAGCATCAACCAAAATTATATGGTTGATTTATCAATCGTAATGTAGAAGACAACATCACGAAGATGCATGCACAAATTGTGACAGAGAATGCTATCAGTAACTTCATTTAAGTTAATGCAGTACTTAATCGATAAAAATACACCGGATTACAACAACTATTATTTGCTTCAAGAAAGAATATGAAACGCCGTTAGTGACAAATACATACTCATAAAATCAAATAATGATTAATCTAACATTTATAATACAAACAATAAATTCAAAGAAACAACACTTGGTTTTATAGCGTGTAATCTATATTATGCAATAGAACCTTGCCGATTTTGATAAGAAAGTTATTTGAGAAAACTTCCGAATATGTTTTATGGAGCTTATATTCAATAATGGAGATGAAAAGTATATTAAATGGAGTTAATACAGATGTTACATTTACACTGGTTGGTTGAAATTAAGTTTTGTAAAATTTATACTTTAAGCCCCGCTTGCGGTATGCACATATAATGTATATATGTGTGGGCGCTCGGGGGGCAAAAGCAAAAGTGCACTAATTTTTAACGTTATTTTACTAATTTCGTGAAAATAATGTTAAAAGAGGGGATGGTTAATCATGCATCATGTGGTGGCGTTGATAGCCGAAAGACAAGGGGGGTACATGCACCAATTGGCGTTTGTCTCAATTGCTGAGTGTTATGTGCCTTATGTCCAAGGCTTGATGCAGAACCACAATCGAGCCGGGGGTCTCATTGGAAGCAGCCTCTCTATTCCTACGGGGTAGAGGTAAGGCTGTCTACATCCCACCCTCCTCAGACCCTACCTTAGCTTTTGCTATTGGTGGGATATACTGAGTACGATGATGATGATGATGAAAATTTATACTTTACCCCCTTTTACATTAAAACAGGGCAATTTTTGCACAACAGTAACCATTGCTTGACTATAAATTTAAAATGTTAAATACGAAAAACTTATCTATTAATTTAATATATTTATATAATTAAAAATAGTTTTTAAATTCCGATATTAAAGATTATTATAAGTTAAATAAATAAACAATTACAAGTTAATAGATAAATATCTTATTTTCAACAATCCCAATACAATCTCACCTCTTCTTCTCCGGCGAAAAAACTCTACAGTTTCTTCTTCTTCAGACTTGATGACCAGAAGTTTAAAGTTTTAGATCAGGTATTTTTTTTGTTCTCTTGTGTATTTTACAGGTATGCTTTCACATGTTCCTTTCAGTTTCCTCATTTTAAATTATATAAACATCAAAATCATAATCTACTGATGTTAAAATAGATAAACTTATATGAACTTGTTTTCTTTATTTTATAATAAGATTTATATCAACCTATTTAGTTACATTGTGATTCATTCCATCTAAATAACAATCTGAAATATTATTGTTTCATAAATATTTGGTTGTAAATTTTGCGAATGATTTTAGAATTATTGTATGAACTGCCATGTAGTGTTGATATATTTGTTCTATCAATATTAATTTTGATAAAATATTCTGAAATCAGTTTATAGTACTCATATATCTGATTTGTAAGTAAATATAGCCTTGTCTGCTGAAAAAAACTGAAGTTTGAAGTTGACACAAACATGAATATTTGAAAACTTTATTGCCACATAATACTTTTTTATTATACAAGAATATAAATTTGATCTTACACAATGTTAGATTCATATTGTTGGTTGTATGGACCATATTGAAGTACACAACATATAAGTTTGGTCCTACAGAGTGTTGGATAAATTTTTATACCTTAAATAGAATGCTTTTCAGATACAATTGATTTTATGTTTTAGTATTTAACTGTTATTGTATTTTTTACTTTCAGATGGAGTTTATGATAATTATCAATGTCTCTGAATTGACAGACCTAAATGAGGGATTGGTAAGCTATATTCTTAGAACAAATTAGCTCAAATCACAATTGTATGCTAAAAACTGTATTTATAAAATTAAAGATATATTAAATGTTGTGTATTTTATATACATAGGTACTTCCAAGGATAATGAGTAACCAATTACCAAGAAAGTGTGAAGTAATAAAGTTGGTTGATTATACGGGTTTTAAGTATAGGATTGCAGTACAGAGCATCAGTTATAAAAGTAAGAGGATAAACGGGCCAGAATGGACTCGGTTTGTTGAAACTTATAGAAATAACAACATAGACAAGCTGTGTTTAAAAAAATTGAAGGAAACAAAATTTGAGATAAATGTTTTGAACAATGAGGGATTGGAGATTAGAAAGGATGGCTCGAATAGAGATTATGTTCATGGTTGCTTGATACATGGTGAAGAAGAAACATACTGCAAGCAGGTTAAAAATTGCTACCTTATTTTTATATATTACCAGTGTATCTTTTGGACTGTTAGAAAAACTTCTAATTTATATTTTGTATCCTATATAAAATCTAATATCACATTTCTGAAATGTATGAAAATTATAGCATTTACCACACGATTTGTTGAAGCTGTTGTCGGAGAGGAGATTAAAAATTGATAACTTGGTTGCAAAAGTACATGGACCAAAGCAGAGTAGTAAAGTTGATGTGTATTATGTTTTCTCTCCTGAAAACAAAAAGGGATTGGCTGCTGGTTTTATGGAACAGGATGGACAACTTTTTGCTTCGAAAATGACATTGAGGAAAGCTGCCAACTGCTATTTCAATGGATGGAAAGTACTCCTGAAGACGACTTTAACTTCACCGTGAAGGTTTTTAACAAAGACGGGATTGGACTTCACGGGGAGACTAAACATCACTTCAGCCGTATCAATCACCAACACCGCAAAAAGCGTCCACATTATAAAAAACAGTTTGAATACCATGTTTTAGAGACACACAACTTGGTATTTACATATCTACTTTTAATATGGTTGATTTTACTTATAATGTTGGGTCTATCAGTTATTACTTAAAGTATATGCTGTTTTGAATGAATAACTAAAGAAAGAATTTTCCTTTACAGGCAATACCGAGGAACTTTGTTCGAGAACACCAGCTAAATGATTACCGTAGAGCTGTGCTATCATTTGGTCATGTGAAGTTTTTGGTACAGCTAGTTGTTAGGAGAGATCCTAGAAGACCTGATGACAACAACTGTAACAACCCGCACGTTCATGCGTTGTTACTACTCGCTATACTCGTTACGCCTAGCACCAGAGATTCAGATCATAATGTAGCTATATCGCATACATCGCTATTTCGCAGTATTTTCGCATATTACGCAAACTTTATCGTTATAACACATCAAATCGCACGTACTAACACTCACGATGACGTTGAGTGAGGACCTATTCTACCCTCCTCGATAGCCATGATGTGTCGCAACGCAACGCATATTCGAAACGCGCAACTCGATTATTGCAACACAGACTTTGAAATATGGATATTTATACGACCCTTTGTGTGGCTAATTATAATAAATATATGAATGTGGGTATGAAAAGGTGTGACCAGACTATCGCAACGCTTAACGATCGAAACGATACGCCAAAACTCAATTCGCCGGAGGCATTTGATCGAGTGACACTTCGATCGAATGGCCATCCGATTGGATTACCACCCGATCGGATTGCCACCCGATCGAGGTGCCACCCGATCGGATTGCCATCCGACCCGACACCTTGCATCACTTTCCCTCCTCTGCACCTATAAATAGCACTTGTCACATCACTTGAACCGTGATGTGACAGCTCTCACTCGACCAGCACGCTTTGGGGCTATTTTATCTTGATTTCTCGCGATTCTTGTAAGTTTCTACCTCAAATCTTGTACTTCTATGATCTACAGGCACTCCTTCATCTTTTTCACCGTCAAATCTCACTTTTTCACCATTTAATCCTTGGATTTGAAGCCATTCTAAGGTGATGTCATCATGGAGTTCTTAGGAACAATGAAGTGTGACCTCATCTCTGCAAGAACAATCTAGATCTGATAGATTCCACGGTGTATAAACACTAATCTCACCTAAATCTAAGCTGAATCTAAGTTTTCTAAGCTTTTCTTCAAACTTTCTTAACTTTTCACTCGAAACCGGTAGCAACAGAGCTCGTACAGACCTTCTACTCTGTCTCTAGTGAAGTGTCGGTTTGAGAACTGGTTCCTATTAACGAGATGACCGGCTTATCGTGTTGAACACGAACAACCGTCGAGAACAGTCAACTGATCGGACGGGGTGATTCCCATCTGATCCAATGACTTGGACTCGGTGGAGTTTCCATTGTTTAGCTCGTAGTCATACCTTCTCGATCAAATCGCAGAAACTTAACAAAATAAACAAGTTGTGAAACGATCTGGTTGCAGGATGGATTGCCGTCCGATCAGACTGCCACTCGATTGACCTGCAATCCGATCGGATTACACTTGGTCTCAAGACTTAAACAATTTTCAAACATTCAAAGGTCTGAACGACGAACGGATTGCCGTCCGATCGAACGACCATCCGATCGGCTGACTTTTGGATCCTCAACGCATCTTCACCACGCAAGGTGACAATCTAATCGAATGGCCATTCGACCGTATGACCATACGAACGGATTGCCACCCGAACGACTGGCTATCCGATCAGATTTCCATCCGATCGGATTACCATCCGACACATGGCTCACCCTCCACCGTTTAATGCACCATTCAACGCTTACGCTATCGATCTGTAATCAGGATAATCTCAGACACGCTCCCTTCAATCCAACCAAGTTGTGTTTGCTTGTCGAACACCGACTGTGAGTATACTCGAACCCCTTTTTATCGCATTTTTTGGTGTAACATACGTTTCTATCAAATCAAACTAATCGAATGCTTAAACTATTTATCACATGCGAATAACTGTTATGCATATTTACACGTGATGCTAGTTACATATGTGTTAGGACTTATACTCACGAGGTCCCGCCTTAACTAGTATAGTACTATAGAACCCGACGGGGTCTAGTTAGGATGAATAGCAATCGCAATCGCAGCTCGAGTGACTTAGCTGGTAGTATCTGTCTTATATGCATAAATGCTGAGGTATCTCGTTTATGTATTTGGTAATTCGCAGCACTTTTAACTATTTTACGCTACTCTATCAAAACTTGTATACTCGCCAATACTTTTGTATTGACGTCATTTTAACGAATGTTGCAGGTTTAGTCGCAGTCTACATCAAATCGAGCTAGGAAGTGTAGATACACACCAAAAATCTAGGTTGTCGGATTTGTATTGTTTGAGAGAACATGAAATTCATGACGACTTATGTGGATGTATTTGTTTATTAGTATGGGATAATGAACGCATTAAATACTGTCGCAATTTAGTTGTTATGGATTCTCTTGAGCAATCTGATTCGCCTAGTGCCGCGCCCTGATGATTCCGCCATCGGTTGGGGTGTGACAGATTGGTATCAAAGCCATAACTATAGGGAATTAGGCCAGACTTGACCTAGTCCGGGTCGACGTCTTAGAAATGACCTAGTCTATAGTCTAAGTACCAATGGGCCGACTCGTACGAACCCAGTAGGAATCGTACGGGCCTACTTGATACTCTCGTTCGAATCCACTAAAAACTACGACTTTGTGTGAATACCGCATACTACAACTTCACACGAAGAGCCTTTCCTAAGGCTGGAATGTTACTTAGCCTTTCCTAAGGCCAACACAATACATACGTTTTCGAAAATACTCGTATAACATGACCGAGTGGTTCAGTCGAGATCAGGCGTGGAAACCAAGAACTCTCGACAAGATCGTTCACTCAGAGCATTTTATAGCACGAGAACTTCCCATCGAGCTAGGAGTGACATCCACATCTCGGCGAAAGTCTCCATTTCGAATTCTAAGTGGAAACTCTCGAATTTATTCGGAGAGCACAACCACAGTTAGGAGCGAAGTAATTAAGTCAGGGGTGAAACCCATATCTTAATAAACTGTTCCACTCTCTATAAAAATGGTTTCAAAAGCTCTCACCAAGGACTCGACCATAACAATGACTCTAGCCACGCGATGACTAGAGGGACGAATGCCATGAGCTGCATCCCAGTGGAAGCATAGCCTTCTAGGGCAACGCGCATGCACGAACTTGTTGGGTATAGTTGGGTTACCTTGGGCAGTCGACGCCTAAACACCCGAGGCACTCTATCTATTTCTCTAGCATACGACTCGCCGATTTTACGCTTTACCGAACTTATTTACGCTTATGTGTCTACGATTTAAAACTTTACGCTTTATCAATTTCTCGATTTATCGATTTTCACTCCCTGCTTTTGCAACTGCACGACTCGCACAGCCATCGCAATCTAAAACTAAACCGAATGTTCGCAACAAAACTAATGTCTAATTACTCGCTTTCGCTCTCACTCTCTCCCTCTTCATCGCGTCCTCACGCATTCTATCCCGACATGTATGTGTGTAAGCATAAACTACAACTATATATGTAAATACAAGCGAATCAATTATGTGGGAATCTAGGAATTTCGTGTCTCCTATGTGGCTCCTATGTGAAATCTATCATATTACTCGCTACAAGTTTTGATCACGCTCAATCGCATCGCAAAACTCAAAAATAATTATGATCGAATCTCACTCCAAATCTCTCCCTGTCTAGATGCCTTCCAACAACTCTACCTCGAGACAAACAGCTAAGAGAAGAGCCAAACGAAGCACCGAGAAGAGGATTGCCTCGCTTGTGGACAAGGAAGGGGCCAAGGTCATTCCTCAAATTGTTGCTCAAGTGCACTCTCTCAGTAACTCTCGAACCTCGGAAGACTCTAAGACGGAAGCGCCACAATCTGCTTTCCTCTACAAACACTTCAAAGCCTGTGATCCGATGGAATTCACGGGTGAAGGAGGTGTCTCCCAGCTACTCCAGTGGTTCGATTCTATCGAAGTTACCCTTCGTCAGAGTGGGTGTCCCGATGGTTTACGTACTACTTGCGCTACCGGAGTATTTCAATCACGAGCACTCGACTGGTGGACTGCCGAACGTAACAAACGTGGGATCTCCGCAGCTTACGCTCTCTCTTGGGGTGAGCTGAAAGAGCTCATGAAGAAAGAGTACTGGCCTCCCCACGAAATCCAGAAGCTAGAAGACGAATTTTGGGAAATCAAGCAAGTCGAAGGTGACAATACTGGCTACACCGCAAGGTTTAAACAGCTTAGCATAATCTGCCCAAGTCAAGTCAACACTTCAGAAAAATCCATCACGAAGTAAATTCACGGCTTACCTGAATGTGTGGGTGATTTTGTCGAAGCTACAAGACCTGCTACCATCGAAGAAACCTACCGCTTGGCCGCAGAAATCAACGACAAACGAGTCTTGGACGGATCTTTCTCCAAGAATCCTGTCAAACATGCTCAGCAAGCAATCGTTATCGATTCTTCTGACGATTCCTCCGACGATTCTACCGATGATTCTTCAGGTGAGTCCTCGGACGAATCCTCTGACGACAACGTACCGTTTCAGGAAGCTCAGCCCAGCCGTAAACGAAAGACCATGAGCCCAAACTCTTCAACAACTGAACTGTCGCAACCAGAACCTCTCCAAGCAGTTCCAGTTCATTCGATGCGCGCTAACAACGGAACTCATCCCCTGTGTCTAACGTGTACGTATCATCACCCGCCAGAAGCTAACTGTCGCTATTGCGCAAATTGTAACTGGTATGGTCATCTTACCCAGCACTGCCGCACGAGACCGCAGACTTGAGAAATTTCAGCAACAATCGCAGTCTCCACAGAAGTCCTACACAACAACATTAGTTATGCTTCCAATGTTGTTGTAATGATACAAGTTTCGTCGTTAATTTCTTTTGTATGTTTGAACTTGTTCTATTTCTCGATGCAATGTGGGCTCTATTTATCTCCCGCTCTCCCTCCCACTCGCGCACGGACTAAATGCTAGCACTATGTACTATATAATGTGTTTTACCCTATTATGCGTTCTTGAGATAAAGTACGATAAACGTGCAAGGATGAAATTAATCACGGGTGCACACGGGATTACTATGATCAGTGCACGGAGATCGTAATGAGTTTCAATGATGCCACAATGTTAAAAGCTTGGTCAAGTGTGGTGGATACGCCGCTGGTACTTCCTATATATAAGCATCTTCACGGGACAGAGGCGTGTGGTTGAAGCATGGTGGATACGCCGCAGGTACTTCCTGTATATAAGTGCTTCGCCATGCCAACCAATGTCTTGTGAAGAAAGTGCCATGCACGTTGAACGCTATTAGACCAAGTATACTATTAACTCTATTTTTGACACACTACACTACATCGCAAGGCATAACAATCTAAATCGCAACTCAAAGCGTGTAATCGCTAGACTTTTCGTAAGTCAACACGCTCGCAATCGCATTATCGCTAGAATCTATCTCGCAATCTCAATAGCTTATTGTGTGCTCGCTCAATCGCTTATTATGTGCATCACGATATCGCATATCGTGGGTATCGCTTTATCGCTTGTTTATTGCTCTGTTGCTCATCGTGTATCGCTTAACGTTTATCGCTATCGCTTATCGTTATCTGTGTCATCTGTGTTATGTTAGCACACATGACCTCGCTTCACGAGACAAAAATGATAGGGATAAAACATGGTGGATACGCCGCTGGTACTTCCTATATATAAGTGCTTTAGCCATATTAGTAGACTTTCGTGGAAAAAGGCCATGTGGGGCTTAATGTTAGTCAAAATTTGTGGTATCGTTAATCTAATCGAATCGCATATTCCCATCACTTGCTACGCATCGATCGTCGCATATCGCTCGACGGTTGTCGCTACCGCTCGTCACTTGTCGCTATCGCTTTTCGCTTATCGCTCTTCGCTTATCGTCGTCGTCTTCGCCTACTATGTTTGTGTTTGTATTGCGCTCTCAATTATCTTGTACCGCTTATCGCTTATCGTACTCGCTCGTATCGCTAAACTGAGTTCGAAAACGACTTCATCGCTTAGTTTGCTCAATCCTTCTTTTACGCTTGGTCCGACCATCTTTCGCTTGGACCGAGGGAATCGAAATCCATCAGTACCATGTCGACACACATGACACCGCCTCATGGGACGAAAGCCATATGGCTAAAACATGGTGGATACGCCGCTGGTACTTCCTATATATAAGTGTTTTAGCCATATTGTCGAACTTTCGTGGGAAAGTGCCATGTGGGGCCGACTTTAAATTTAATACTTTGATATTATTAAAACCTTTGTGTAAACAAAGCTTTTCTTACAAAAATTTTTCTAAATTTGATCAAAACCTTTGTACAAAACGAGATTATCTTGTGACGTTGGTGTGACAATCGACTCAAGTTAATGCCGCGTGACGAGAAAATTTCGTAAGACGACTTTTAACCACCCTAAAATCTTTTAGTAACCTAATAAAACCCCTCTCATAGCGCTGGTGTGAACATCGAAATAGTTAACGCTGCACTATGGGAAGATTTTTCGAATTAATCAACTTTTCGAGAATTCAAAACACTTTTGGATCGCTTTTCGTGTGTTGCCATCTTTTGTTAATACGAATCGTCTTACTCACCGCCATCGCCTAGACTTCGCAACACTTTCTCTCATCAATCTTCAATCGATCTCCCGCTCTCGCTCATCGAATCTCAAATGATCGCTTGCCTATATTGACGTTTTATCGCTACTCTCTCATTCGCATCAACTCTCGCGACCATTCTGGTGGATTAATTTCGGGACGAAATTTCCTAAATCAGGGGAGACTGTAACAACCCTCACGTTCATGCGTTATTACTACTCGCTATACTCGTTACGCCTGGCACCAGAGATTCAGATCATAATGTAGCTATATCGCATACATCGCTATTTCGCAGTATTTTCGCATATTACGCAAACTTTATCGCTATAACACATCACATCGCACGTACTAACACTCACGATGACGTTGAGTGAGGACCTATTCTACCCTCCTCGATAGCCATGATGTGTCGCAACGCAACGCATATTCGAAACGCGCAACTCGATTATTGCAACACAGACTTTGAAATATGGATATTTATATGACCCTTTGTGTGGCTAATTATAATAAATATATGAATGTGGGTATGAAAAGGTGTGACCAGACTATCGCAACGCTTAACGATCGAAACGATGCGCCAAAACTCAATTCGCCGGAGGCATTTGATCGAATGACACTTCGATCGAATGGCCATCCGATCGGATTGCCACCCGATCGGATTGCCACCCGATCGAGGTGCCACCCAATCGGATTGCCATCCGACCCGACACCTTGCATCACTTTCCCTCCTCTTCACCTATAAATAGCACTTGTCATATCACTTGAACCGTGATGTGACAGCTCTCACTCGACCAGCACGCTTTGGGGCTATTTTCTCTCAATTTCTCACGATTCTTGTAAGTTTCTACCTCAAATCTTGTACTTCTATGATCTACACGCACTCCTTCATCTTTTTTACCATCAAATCTCACTTTTTCACCATCAAATCTCACTTTTTCACCGTTTAATCCTTGAATTTGAAGTTGTTCTAAGGTGATGTCATCATGGAGTTCTTAGGAACAATGAAGTGTGACCTCATCTCAGCAAGAACAGTCCAGATCTGATAGATTCCATGATGTATAAACACTAATCTCACCTAAATCTAAGCCGAATCTAAGCTTTTCTTCAAACTTTCTTAACTTTTCACTCGAAACCGGTAGCAACAGAGCTCGTACAGACCTTCTACTCTGTCTCTAGTGAAGTGTCGGTTTGAGAACTGGTTCCTATCAACGAGATGACCGGCTTATCGTGTTGAACACGAACAACTGTCGAGAACAGTCAACTGATCAGAAGGGGTGATTCTCATTCGATCCAATGACTTGGACTCGGTGGAGTTTCCATTGTTAGCTCGTAGTCATACCGTCTCGATCAAATCGCAGAACCTTAAAAAATAAACAAGTTGTGAAACGATCTGGCTACGGGATGGATTGCCGTCCGATCGGATTGCCCTCCGATCGAACTGGCACCCGATCGACCCGCAATCCGATCGGATTACACTTGGTCTCAAGACTTAAACAATTTTCAAACATTCAAAGGTCTGAACGACGAACGGATTGCCGTCCGATCGAACGACCATCCGATCGGCTGACTTTTGGATCCTCAACGCATCTTCACCACGCAAGGTGACAATCCAATCGAATGGCCATCCGACTGGATGACCATCCGAACGGATTGCCACCCGAACGACTGGATATCCGATCGGATTGCCATCCGATCGGATTACCATCCTACACATGGATCACCCTCCACCGTTTAAACCACCATTCAACGCTTACGTTATCGATCTGTAATCAGGATAATCTCAGACGCGCTCCCTTCAATCCAACCAAGTTGTGTTTGCTTGCCGAACACCGACTGTGAGTATACTCGAACCCCTTTTTATCGCATTTTTGGGTGTAACATACGTTTCTATCAAATCAAACTAATCGAATGCTTTAACTATTTATCACATGCGAATAAATGTTATGCATATTTACACGTGATGCTAGTTACATATGTGTTAGGACTTATACTCGCAAGGTCCCGCCTTAACTAGTATAGTGCTATAGAACCCGACGGGGTCTAGTTAGGATGAATAGCAATCGCAATCGCAGCTCGAGTGACTTAGCTGGTAGTATCTGTCTTATATGCATATATGCTGAGGTATCTCGTTTATGTATTTGGTAATTCGCAGCACTTTTAACTATTTTACGCTACTCTATCAAAACTTGTATACTCGCCAATACTTTTGTATTGACGTCATTTTAACGTATGTTGGAGGTTTAGTCGCAGTCTATGTCAAATCGAGCTAGGAAGTCTAGATACACACCAAAAATCTAGGTTGTCGGATTTGTATTGTTTGAGAGAACATGAAATTCGTGACGACTTATGTGGATGTATTTGTTTATTAGTATGGGATAATGAACGCATTAAATACTGTCGCAATTTAGTTGTTATGGATTCTCTTGAGCAATCTGATTCGCCTAGTGCCACGCCCCGATGATTCCGCCATCGGTTGGGGTGTGACAACAACAATCTAGTGATGCATACAAACTGGCAGCGTATCATGGATGAAACGGGAATATATGTGGGGAAAAGGCTGAGGTTTGAGATAGTCGAAGAAAAAAGTGTAACAGGAGATAAAATACACTTTGAAGTTTGTTGACATACTCTTTGAACATCTGTTCACCCTTTAATATTTTATGTTTTAGTTGACATGTTTGATGGACAGAATTCTTCTTTGAAAACTAACTTATGAATGAAGTTATGTAGTCTGAGTATATACTTTCAAAACTTTGTGGTTTTTCTTTTTTATATTTTTCAAGTAAACATTACTATATTTTGCATCTACACATTAATATTTTCCATTACATTTCCTGGTCACTCAACAAAAAGAAATATAAGACTCAAAATTAATAAAATAGTATACAACTTGTAATTACAAATAACAGTGTTTTAAAAATTTGCTCTTACCAAAGGGACAAACTCAACATATGTTTCGCTAAGCTTTTCTAAGAAACGTCTGTTGAAGACAACCACTGTTGAAAGAAAAGTCTGTTAAACCAAACAACCTCAGCTCATGAGCCAAACAAACTCTGCTGATGAACCAAAAGGTCTGTTAAGACAAAGACTGCTGAAGCAAAGGTCTGCTAAAGAGAACCTCCACTGATGAAGCAAAATGTATGATGAACCTAAGTTCTGCTATGCACCAACAGATATTACACAATTCAACAGAAGATCTATAATATAGGATCTTTAACAGATGATGATCAACAACTCATAAAGCCTGTTGAAACACGCTATAATAGTGCTTAGCCTTTAACAGATCTTTAACAGTGCTTAGGGGTGATGTATTGTAAAATACATCTTTATTCGCGTCCGTTTTAGTCGTTAGATATTCGTTTTTGTCCCGTTTTTAGCGTAGAATGTACATACTTTTGATATTTGTGATTTCCAGGTCTTTACAGCCAAAAGAAGCAGAAACGAGTTGAATTATGGAAAGGCGAAAGGCTGGAACGAAAAAACGAGAGCTCGGGAGCGAAAACAAATCGAAAAATCATTCAGGAGCATCCAGGCGGGCCGCGTGAACTTATACATACACTTACGCGCCCCGCCAGAACTTAAAACAAGATTCATGAACATTAGCCTTGATACCGGCCGCGTAAACTTGATCCATTGTTTATGCGGGCCGCGTGAAGACCAAAGTCGTGCACCGCCTTGAATCAGCAACGGCTATAGGGTTTTTGAAGTTTATAAAATCATCATCTTCAACATCAGCCAAATGAATTACGAATTTGAGTTTCTTGGAGCACCATTGAAGGCTGTTGAAGGTTTTGGAGCATCTTGGAAGCTTGGAATCATTCGGGTATACTTCGGGAGCATTCGGGAGTGAAGATTCGGGTTTAATCATCCTTTATCTTTCGTTTTCGCTCGTTTAACTTTGTTGCACGATGAATTCAGCTTATACTTTGATTGTGATTCTGTTTTTGATGATGTTTTCCGGCTAAAAACCTTTAACTACCTAGGCATGACAATAGTTTAAATAAAGTTTGGATTTTTATTCGGTTTTTGGCATGGTTTATGGATTTTCTTGTATTGTAAAAGCTATGGTATTTTAACTTGGTGTATATGCATGCTTGATATTTGTTTTATCGCTGTTTATTGCTTCGTATAATCCTTGGTGACGGTCTATATCACATAATAGGGTTGTGCTAGTGTTCTTGATTTAGGTGACGGTCTATATCACATAATAAATCTTTAACTCTTTAAGGTGAAATTACGTAACTAACCTTAGAAGTAATAATCGGTAATTTAATAAATTCAAGTGTTCTGCTAATCTTGTCGCTGTGAGGCTCAAGGTTATTAATAGGTCTCGGTTTGGTTTATAGCTAGGTCTAAGAAATTGTTCTAGTCCTTAAACATTCTCTTGTCTATTAAACCAAGATTAAAATCCATAGTTGCCTTAGACTTTCGCGTTGTGAGGTAGATTGTCTTATTTAGGCACTTTCAAGAAACTAGAGGACTGTGAGGAAATCTAGAAAACCGGTAATCATAACAGCCTAGGTAGTGCCACAAGAATCACCTTGAGAGGGATTGAGGGGCTTAGTTGGTATCTTAATAGGTTTAGCATTTAATGATCCCGGTTCCATACCACAAAACTATCGAATAGAAATCCATTCTGAGTTAAACTTGCGTCTAGCCTAGGTAGTCTTCATCACCACTGGTCAAAGTCTTCGTTCAAGTTCGTATTAGTTAGTCTAGCTAATCTAGTTATTCGTTATTTGCATTCTTAGGATTTTTAGAAACCCCCCATCCAATCAATAATCAATTAGCTGAGTCGTGTCAGTCATAGTCTAAATAGAGTCTTAGCGTAATCCTTAGAGTCTCGTGGATTCGATACTCGGACTTACTGTAGCTATACTACATTGATCGGTACACTTTCCGGTTGTGTGGTTTAGTTTTAGATCGAGTCTAAGTTTATAAATTTAAAGCTTAGAGTGTCTAGATTTAGGGTAATTTTAGTTGTTTTTAATTAACCACTTTTAGCACATCAAGTTTTTGGCGCCGTTGCCAGGGACTCTTTGGCAATTGCGTTAATTACTTTGTTTGGACTTACTTGACATATTACGTGCTATTTGTTTGTTCGTTGAGTCGTAGGAGTCTAGTTACATAAAAATAAAAAAAAATCAATTTTTTTTTGTTTTAGTGTCTTTTCTAGTTTATTGAGTCATTGTTAGAGTCTTCTTACTTGGTTGTTTTCGGTTTTTGCAGTGGATGCCCCATACGCGCTCGCAGGGACCACCGCCGCTTCCATTTATAGTCAAGTCGTCCGCTTCATCCGTTGCACCCGAGGTAAGTTCTTCTAGCTCTTCCTCTTCTCCACCACACACCGACTTCATTCCGAAGTCATCACCACACGTTTCCCCACCACCCTCCTGTTCTCGTACACCTAGTCCTCCACCCATGGCGAACCGCACCGTTTACCAGCAGGCTACTTCACCCATCACCCTTCCGAACATCGCGAATGATAGGTCTTGGCAGATTCCTTCTTACATCATGACAGCCATCACCAATTCATGCCAGTTCCATGGTCGTGACGACGAGGATGCACCTGCTCATATCAATCGCATCACTCGCCTTTGCAACACCTTTTCCATCGAGGGTGTGAACCTTGATGCTCGATACCTTCAGGTCTTTCCATTCTCACTCGCTGGACGCGCAGCCGTCTGGTTCGATTCTCAGCCCGCAGGCACTTTCACTACTTGGGCAGGTCTTCGTGATTCTTTCTTAGCCAAGTACTTTCCCCCAGCCAAGGCATCTCGCCTTCGTGATCAGATTCACTCCTTCCGCATGGAGCTTGATGAGCCGTACCACTTAGCTTGGGAGCGTTTTCAGACATTGATCTCCTGTTGTTCTCAGCATGGTTTGTCTGACTGGGCGTTAGTTGAAAAATTCTACAATGGTCTTACTCCTGAGATTAGAGCTCGTTTCGATACTTCAGCAGGTGGGCAGCTTATGGGTAAAAAGACAGTGAATGAGTGTAACGAGTTGTTTGAGAGTTTCGCCCACTCTGATATGGATTACAACACTATCAGCAGGACTTCCATTCCTGTGCGTACCTCCTCGGCCGGTCGAGGGGTACACCAAGTTAGCTTGGATCCATCGGTAGCTGCTGTTATAGAGGGGATGAAACAAGAGTTGGAAGAGATCAAGAAGAAAGTTGATAGGTGTGAGGTATGTAGAGGAGGCCATGATACGATAGATTGCCCCACACTTACACTTGAGCAGGTCGAGTACATATCCGGTCAGTCTAGGGGTCCCACGAATCCGTTCAATAATTCCAATTATAACTCCAACTGGCGCGGTAGTGGTAATACTAGTGGTTATCGTTCATCCGGTAATCCCCCTGGTTTCCCATCTGGTCAGTATCAAAATAGGGGGCCGGGTCTTTACACGAGTAGTGGTTCGGGTCAGAATGGTCAGTTTAGTGGCTCAGGAGGTCAGTTTGCTAGTGGAGGATCGAATCTAGAAAGTCAGGGCAGTGGCAAGGCGTTAGAGGGTAGTTTGAGTAGGATGGAGGAGATGTTCACCCAGATGATGACACAAAATCAGGCGACGCAGAAATCTCTCACTGATTTTGCTAAAAATCAGGAGCAGATTAATAAAAGTCACGAGCTTCAGCTCAAAAGTCAGCAATCCACACTTCTAGATCTTCAAAGAACAGTAGGAGGGATCGCTAAGCAGTTGCAGGAGCACCCACCTGGTCAGTTTTTGGGAAATACTTTCACGAATCCCGTGAATCATTCAGCGAAAGCTATTACGACCCGCGGTGGAAAGAGCTTGGGAGAGGTTGTGTGAGAGAGAGTTGAGGAAGAGAAAGATGATGAAGTCGATGAGGAGATCGAGATGGAGGCTCCCGGCAAGGTGCACATGAGGCTAGACCCAGCAAGTACCGCACACGCCGAGGAGTCACCAGTAGAGAGGAAAGTGGAGAAGCAGCCGACGAAGGTTCGGCCATCACCAGTGATTGATCATTCCCGCCTTCCGTTTCCCGCCCGCCTTAAGCAGCAGAAATATGCTCAGGAGTATGGGAAATTCCTTGAGATGTTCACGCAGTTGAAAATCAATCTTCCGTTTATCGAGGCACTTCAGTCGATGCCTAAGTACGCTAAATTTCTCAAAGATCTTTTGAAGCGTAAGGAGAGAATTGGTGAGCTTTCGAATATTCCATTGACAGGATGTTGTTCAGCGGTAGTATTGAATAAGCTGCCAGAGAAATTAACCGATCCTGGTACTTTCACCATTCCATGTCTCTTTGGGGGTGCCGTTACCCCTGCTCACGCCCTAGCCGATTTAGGGGCCAGCATCAATCTGATGTCATTTTCGTTGTACGAGAAGCTTGGTTTAGGAGAGTTGACGCCCACTCGTATGTCGTTGTCCTTGGCTGACCGATCAGTCAAGTATCCTCGTGGGATAGTGGAGAATTTGTTGGTTAAAGTGGATAAGTTCGTGTTTCCTGTGGATTTCGTTGTGCTTGATATGGAGGCTGATGAGAGAGTTCCTATTATTATGGGCCGTCCATTCCTTAGAACCGCAAAGGCGATCATCGACGTCTTTGATGGTAAGATTTCTCTTCGAGCGGGTGACGAGATTGTCACATTCGAGATTGATAGAGCGATGCAGCATCCTGGAGGTCGAGAAGATGATAGCGGGCCGTGTCATTCCGTTTACTTTCTAAATTCTTTCATATCTTGTGTCGACACGTGTTTTGAGTACATTAGTGGAGCCGATTTAGTGGGCGAGGGAGCTGTTGATGAGTTGGACGAGGAAGTTGCTGAGGAGGAGCAGTTGGAGGAGAGTGATGAGTTGTGGGTTCCTGAGACGTTGGAACTAAACGAGATTAGTGATGAGAGTACTCCTGTGGAGGTTCCACCGCCTTTAGAACTTAAGGTTCTCCCATCACACCTTGAGTACGCATTTCTAGGAGAGAAGCCGAATACGCCTGTCATCATATCTTCGAAGTTGGCAGAGGATGAGAAGTTGAGGTTGATTGAGGTATTGAAGCAGTACAGTGATGCGATTGCCTGGAGGCTATCTGATATCAAGGGCATCAGCCCTACTTTTTGCACGCATCGCATTCTGATGGAGGATGTCTACAAGCCTGTAGTACAGCCGCAACGTCGTTTGAATCCGAATATGCATGATGTCGTTAGGAAGGAAGTGATGAAGTTGTTAGAGTCTGGTTTGATTTGTCCTATTTTCGATTCAGCTTGGGTGAGTCCTACGCAGGTCATCCCGAAGAAAGGGGGATGACAGTTGTTCTGAATGCGAAGAATGAGCTTATTCTGTCTCGTACTGTTACGGGTTGGCGTGTGTGCATTGACTATCGAAAGTTAAATGACGCCACTCGTAAGGATCATTTTCCGCTCCCATTCATTGATGAGATGCTTGAGCGTCTCGCGGGTCAGCAGTTCTATTGCTTTCTCGACGGGTTTTCGGGTTATTTCCAGATTCCCATTGCACCAGAGGATCAGGAGAAAACCACTTTTACATGTCCATATAGCACGTACGCGTACCGACGCATGCCGTTTGGTTCATGTAATGCTCCAGCTACATTCCAGCGATGTATGATTGCGATCTTTCAGGATATGGTCGAGAGTTCGATGGAGGTGTTTATAGACGATTTTTCGGTCTACGGTAGTTCTTTCGATTATTGCTTAGTGAATTTGGAGAGGATGTTGAAGAAAAGCGTTGAAACGAAGCTGATGTTGAATTGGGAGAAGTGTCACTTCATGGTGACTGAGGTTATTGTGCCAGGGCACAAGATTTCGAGAGCTGGTATTGAGGTTGATAGGGCGAAGATAGATACGATCAGTCAGCTTCCTCCGCCGACTAGTGTCAAGTCGGTTCGTAGTTTTCTCGGTCATGCGGGATTTTATCGGCGCTTTATCAAGGATTTTTCTAAAATTACACGCCCCATGACGCGATTGTTGGAGAAGGACATTCCTTTTGTCTTTGACGAGGAGTGCCTTAGAGCGTTTGAGTTTCTGAAGGAGAAGTTAGTGAGTGCACCGATTCTTGTGTCACCTGACTGGAGCTTACCATTCGAGCTCATGTGCGACGCCAGCGATTACGCAGTTGGTGCGGTGTTAGGGCAGAGATGGGAGAATCACTTTCACCCGATTTACTACGCGAGTAAAACTTTGAACGATGCCCAAGAGAATTACACCACCACAGAGAAGGAGTTGTTAGCAGTCGTCTTTGCATTCGACAAATTCCGTTCGTACCTTGTTTTGTCGAAAACCGTTGTGTTTACCGACCATTCCGCTCTGCGTTACTTATTTCAGAAGAAGGACGCGAAGCCGCGCCTTATACGATGGATTCTGCTTCTTTCCGAGTTCGATATTGAAATTAAGGATAAGAAAGGGGCAGAGAATGTGGCGGCAGACCACTTGTCCCGTTTAGAGGATCCGAGGAGAGAGGAGATTCGGGAGGAGGTGATAGGAGACAGATTCCCTTACGAGTCTATTGATTCTGTTATGGCAGGGACCGAGGATTTACCATGGTTTAGCGATATAGCCAATTATTTGGCCGAAGGATTCGTGATGGATGGTATAAATCGCCAGCAGAGGAGAAAGCTTGTGAATGATGCGCGGAAGTATATTTGGGACGAGCCTTACCTCTTCAGGATAGGAGGTGATCGAGTTTTGAGGAGGTGTGTGAGTAGAGATGATGGTTTGGACATCATTCGGCATGTTCATGAGGGTTTGACAGGAGGACATCACGGTCCGCATGTGACTGCACAGAAGGTCTTCGATTGTGGGTTTTATTGGCCGATGGTAGTGAATGATGCGGTCGAGTTTGTTAGAAAGTGTGATCGTTGCCAACGGACCGGCAACATCTCATCCAAGGATGAGATGCCCCAGAATCCTATTCAAGTGTTGGAAGTCTTCGACGTTTGGGGCATTAATTTCATGGGACCGTTTCCATCTTCGAGTGGAAATCGGTACATCCTCGTGGCGATTGACTACGTTTCGAAGTGGGTGGAAGCTCAAGCTTTACCTACGAACGATGCACGAGTGGTGGTGAGATTCTTGAAGAAGTTGTTTACGCGATTTGGTACTTCAAAGGCAATTATTAGTGATCGCGGTACGTATTTTTGCAATTCCGTTATGGAGAAGGCGTTGGAGAGATATGGAGTTACGCACCGCTTGTCTACCGCGTATCATCCGCAAATGAGCGGACAAGTGGAGAACGCGAATCAAGGAGTGAAGCGAATCTTAGAGAAAACGGTAGGGAAGAGTCGAAAGGATTGGTCCGATAAGTTGGATGATGCGTTATGGGCATTCTGCACCGCCTATAAGACGCCACTAGGTACGACGCCGTTTATGATCGTATATGGGAAGGCGTGCCATTTACCGGTCGAGTTAGAGCATCGGGCTCTTTGGGCACTCAAAACAGTGAATTTAGATTTGACCGAGGCCGCTAGGAAACGATTTTTCCAAATTCATGAGTTGGAGGCGCTTCGTGACGCTGCGTATGATCGTTCGTGGAGCATTAAGGAAAAGTCAAAAGCTTTACATGATAGAAGGTTGCGGAAGTTGAAGGAATTTAAAGTCGGTGATCAAGTGCTCTTGTTTAATTCGAGATTGAAATTAATTGCCGGAAAGTTGAAGTCGAGATGGTCCGGTCCATACGTCGTGAAGGAGGTTTTTCCGTATGGTACCGTGGAGTTGTATGATGAAGATAACACGAATTCGAGGAAGGTTAACGGGCATCGGTTGAAGCACTACTTAGGAGGTCCCATCGACACCGCCGAAGAGGAAACCGTTCCTCTTTCGGACCCGCCTAGCACCGCCGCGTAGTTTCTCGAGTGAGAACTCGAGTGTATAGTTTGTACATTGAGTCATTGTTCGTGTCGCGTCGTTAGTTTAGTGGTTTGTGTGTTTTTCGTAGTTTCTCGTATTTTTGCGTCTTTTGTGTGTTGTTAGTATTTTGCAGGTTTCATCACCTTCACGTGGGCGAAAATCGACAAGCGAGCAGCTTTCCAGGTACGTTTAACATTAAAATCGACAAAATAAGGGCTAGGGGTAAAATAGGAATAATAAAAACTAATTTTTGAGCTAAACTGCTGTTGCTGTCATACATACAGCTTCTGGTTACTGTCCAGGCGGCCCGCGTAGGCTTGTTGATTAATTTCACGCGGCCCGTTTGGGCTTAAAAGAATTTGAAAAAAATAGGCCCGACGCGGCCCGCCTACACTTAACTTAAACTATTAAGCGGGCCGCTTGAGCTTTGTGTGTCAGCAACAGCTTGAAAACCCCCAAATTGGTGTCATTTCAAAACCCTAGCCCATTTGCTCATCCTCTCTGGCGATTTCAAACCCTCCACCACCACTCATCACCGCCCACTACCACCATCTTCTTCACCACTGATAACCACCATTACCACCTACTTCTCTACACTTCCACATCACCACCACTGATTTCCTCCATAACCACCATATATCTTTCAATCCGCCACCCCACACCCACCATACCCACTCCGCCGACCACCATTTTCATCCACCACTGCCACCCCTGCACCACTGTAAAACCGGTACACCATCACCGCTGGTCACCTTTGTTCTCACACCCATTTGTTTCGGTTTCGTCGATTCACAGGATGTCAGGTGAAGGATCGTCTTCAGGTACAAAGCGTAAGAGGCGCGGTACTAGAGCTCAGGGAGCTGCAGAGGAGCATCCGGCTAATACGCCGCTTAGGATAGTCACGTATAGGGATGACGGGACCCCACATGGACAGAGTGCGAGGCTGTGGGATAGCCCGTTGCTGCGGTTAACTACTGGAGTGCCGGAGGGTTTGCCTTCTTTCACTTCTTTCACCATGTGTGAATGTTTACCGGAACAGACTGCTTTTTCGATCTCCGACTTTAAAGACCAACAGTCATCCGTGTTATGGCCCCGCGCTCGGTGGTAATCACAGTACTTCTTGGAATTCTTATCTCCTGGGTTCCGGAGTTTCGGAGGTGCGAGGAAATTTGCTCCTTCAGCACTAAGGATTTCACTGGGGGTTTTGGAGAGTTCCGATAGATTATAGAACCTTAAACCAGAACGTCTTCCGCACTGGGGTCGATCATTTCTGCTATAAGGGTGCGTTCGTCCCCTATTTCCAGATGAAGCTTTGTCAAACACGGATCCTTCATTCTTTTTCCAAGAAGACATTTTTTGACCTCCGGTTCTGGATTGCAAGCGTTTTTTTCCAAGAGCAAAGGCCCGAGCTCGTTCCATTAGTACTTCCATCGTCTTTGGGAGGTTTTCGTGTAGTTTTTCTACCAACTGATTGTTCCGGACCCCATGACAAAAGCCGGAGATCCTTAGTTGATCGACCACCCCACTGATCTGCATACTTTCTTGATTGAAACGGTCGATGAAACTATCCAGAGATTCTCCATCTTTCCTTCGGATGTTATGTACTTCGGTGATTTCTTTGGAATAGTGCCTTTATTGGCTGAAATTCTGGAGGAATAGCCTCCGGAATTCTTCGAAATCATTGATTTCTCCTTCGTTCAAAGCATCGAACCATACTCGTGCGGCTCCGGTTAATGTTTGTGCAAACATAAAACACCACGCTGGCATTGGCCATTGTTCAACTCGTGCGGCACCATCAAAATCAAACATGTGATCATCTGGATCAGTGGTGCCATCATACTTTTTTACTGTGGTTGGCATTTTGAGCTTCGGCGGAAGCTTGGCATGGGTGATACGAGCACTGAATTTAGATTTAGCCATCATCGATACCGGATGGTATGGTTTTGTGAGCTCTAGGTCATTAACCACTTCCATTTGGGAATCAGTTCGCACCATTATCGCTGGAGATGGTCCGGAAGAGACATACGTATAACTGTTATAAGTTTCTGAAGTAACAACCGTGGAGAAAGTAGGAGAGGCGAAAATCATAGGACCCATAGTCCTTACCGAAGTTTCATCGTGAAAGAGCCTGGTTCGTAAACCGAGGATCTATTCATCTCTATCCTGTTGAGCCTTTAGTCGTCGTAAGAGGCTTGCATTTTTGGAGAGAAACTCCGCATCGAACTCCGATGCCTGTGAAGTTGGCATCAAAATGAACGGTAGAGTTGTTCCTGGCCCCGAGCTCAAAGGAGCTGAAACCATGGAAGCAACACTTGTCGGAGCTGTAGTTTGCACACTAGCAGCAATGGATCCCGAATTCAGAGAACCCGAGGCCGCCATAGATCAGTTGTTTCGTTGCTCAAGATATTCACAAAGTGAAGGACTGTGAGCTTTGAAATCGGATGGCGCCAATTGAAGATCCAAAATTCAGCAATGGCCGGAGCCTGTAAATCGAGTTTGGACCTTGGAGGAGTTGAGGACTAAAAACCTGCAAAAGAGAAAACCGTTAGGCTAGCCGCAGAGATGGGAGGGCCCCTCTGCGACCACCCTCCGGCATGAGGATAAGTATTTGATAGAGAGAGAAAGTAGAGACGAAGGTACTGAGAAATCGTACTTGGCTTTGTACTTGAATGGGTATTTATACTAGTCAACTGAGATGACATCATCCGTCCAGGCGCACTTGTTCGGTATTCCGTCCTCGGCAATGTGGGGTACAGAGGTCTTTAGAATGTTCGTCCCTAGGTGATTTGATCTGTCCCTCAGGATAAGGTCCGGATACGAATATGTATCTTCAACCCTAAAGGCAAGAAACGTGTCATCTAACCAAGGAAGAGATGGGAAACATGGCAAAAAGATGTGTAAAATGATTGTAAATATACCTTCAATGGAATTGTACAAATTACTACAGTGGTCAATCACCTACTCCATGAAATTGGTAAATAACAGTTTGCTAAATGTGTAAATGCTTGATATATTTTTATTTTATTATATACTACAATAAGAAGTTGGATCTACAATAGCAGTAATAAGTGGGAATGGACTGGTGGTAAAGATAGAGAGTTTTCTGTCGGAGTGGTCAAGAGTTTCCTGAGAAGTAATATAGATTACAACTTTGTCCTTAAGTGGTCGAAGTGGGTGCCAAAAAATGCAACATCCTGGCGTGGAGATCTGCGATGGACCGGATAGCAAATGTGGATGCACTTGTGAAAAGAAATTGCTTCAATTGAGATGATATATGTGTTTTATGCGAAGACGGAGTCGAGACGGCTGACCATATGTTCTACTCGTGTTTCGCGGCTGCGACGCTATGCCAACGGGTCACTGAATGGTGTAAGACCAACCCAATTTTTGCATTCACCACAAAAGATTTGCTGGAAGTTTACGAATTCACAGGTTTGGCGAGACAAGCTAAGACATCTTTCAAGGTATCATTATGGTAGGGCGTTGGTGTCTCTGGAAAGCGAGGAACAAAAGAAGGTTTAACAATAAAAGAGTTGTTGTTGACATGATCATTCAGGATGTCAAAATTCTTAGTTTTTTGTGGTATTCTATCATGTCTAAAAATAGAGATATAACTTGGGATAGATGGTGCTCCTTTGATGTAATGTAACTGACCTTTTGGTGTGTTATGGCCCCTGTTTTTGGGGTGGTTTGTGCTTATAAAATCTTAACATAAAAAAAGTAGCATTTTCTTTTTTTTTCTTTTTGTCTTTTGGTGCCTTTTTGTGTATCATTACTCCTTAACTTTTAGCATTGACACTTACAACCCCTAAACTTTCTAAAGACTTTGTAGTCGAGTTTTACGTACTTATTTTTATATACGTCTCAGTATAAATTCAAGTTGATTTCGTTTCGACGTAATTTGTTTTGGAGATGAGTTGAGTCAAATTTAATACGTTTTAGTGCTTATTTTTATGTACGTTTTCAGTTGGACTATGTTTTGACATATGTTTTGTTCGAAAACAAGTCTGGTCAAATATAATACGTTTTCATTAGATAGTATAAATTCAAGTTACTTTACGTTACGATCCTGTCGCAACGCGTAATAGCATTTTTTAACTTAAAAACATTATTTTCTTACGTGCTTATTTTTATGTACGTGTTGCTATAAATTCAAGTTGATTTACGTTTCAACGTAAATTTCTTTTGCAAATAAGTCAGGTAAAAGATAATATGTTTTCGTGCTTATTTTTATGTATGTTTTTAATTGTTTAAGTTTTAACGTAAATTTTATTCGGAACCGAGTTTGGTCAAATATAATACGTTTTTATTAGACAATATAAATTCGAGTTATATTACATTTAAACGCCACCACAACGCGTGAGAAAATTTACTAATTACCTTAAAACTTCTTGTACATGTGAACCTTTATTAAATGAAATATATTATATTATATTATACTATATATACAACTAGGTTAGAACCCCGTGTATTACACGGGTTGAATAAATATACTTTTATATATTAAGTAATTAAAAACCCCGTATATTTCACAAGTTGAATAAAACTAATTTTATACACCAAATAATAATTATAAAAAGTTTTATCTTTCAAACTCCCATGTATTACACGGGTTGAATATATGTAATTTTGTATAGTAAATAATAAAAGAAGTTATATCTTTAAAAAAACCTTGTGCATTACACATGTTGAATAAATCTAATATTATATGCCAGATAAGATAATAAAAAAAGTTATATTATTAAAAAAACTAAAGGATATACTCGATACACGATAGATAGAGTGATTGCGAAGATAATTCTTGATTTTTTTTATATTTATATGCCATTACACTTTCTCAAAACTAAATTAATAAGAATGAGGATACACATGTTTATGTTAACTTGGGACTATGGTATTAAATTTTTTTTATAGTTTATGGTTAATATTATTTATATTATTTTAACAAAGTGGTGGTGGTGGTGGTGCAAAAGTTAGCAATCTTAAATTCAAGCTTGCACAAAACAAGTTTTTAATCAACCAAAAACTTTACAAAGTTTAGTTTCTAGAGTCTTTTCTAGAAAAAAAAAATATTTTATTGTTTTAACACTGAAGAACTTTCAGTAGATATAAAAAACACATCTGGAAAAGTTTATTTGCCACTCCTAACAAAGGGAGAAATAGCAAAAAAAATTTTTGCATATTAAACCAGAGTTGAGAAAACCTCTCAATATGGTACACATAGAAGCAGTCAAAATCCTCCTAAAAGCACAGTTTAGAGATGGAATTATTTCCTATAAAAATGGCCCTCGTTGATAATAGAATTATCAATAGGCAAGACGCTCTTCTTGGTGCAATTCAAGGAAATTTAGCATATGGTAAATTTATGTTTACTGTCTATCCTAAATTTGCTTTACATCGAGATTCAAAAGACTTCGACAAAACTCTAAGTTTTATACATCAGTGCGAGAGAACTGATCTTATGGAACCAGGAACTAAAGTATTTAAGATTAATTATTTAATCTCATATGCTTTAACCAATAGTACTCATTCAATTGAGTATAAAGAAAAAGAAAGCATAACGATTGAAGATATTTTCTCAGAAATTGGAATTGTTGAAGGTAGTAAATTCGCTGAACCATCACAATTAAAAGAAAAATGGGCAATAGATATTGCGCGAAATAAACAGATTCTAGTATCAAAACCTAGAGACAATTATGCTGGAAACTCTTTACAAATAAGAGAATCGAGTAATACCGAACAATTAATACGATCTATGTCGGAAAGAATAGAGAGGTATGGAGAAATTTTAAATGGAGTTATTGGAGAATAATGTCTTCAAAACCAATTTTAGAATATCTACAATCTCTTGATGAGAAAATCGTCTATGAAGAGGCCGATATACAAATTTCTTTTATTAAAATAAATCAATTACAAGAAAATTTTATGTTGAGTCATAAAACAAAATCTCTTAATATAGAAATTATTAAGAAGAACATCATTACTTCTGAGCAAAAAATTATTAAGTTTATCTACCAACGAAAATCTTGAGGTAACTGCTGCAAAAATCATCAAAGATGTTTCAGAGAAAATTGATAAAAAAAATAAATTCAAAAACTTTTATGCCCGAAAAGCAAAAAAGAAAAAATCGATAATGAAAAAAGCTTTCAAAAATATTCATTTCCAAACTTCAACGTTGAAAATCCATCTCTAGGAAGTTCTAAAAGTCCAAATGCATTATCATAGCCTTTTGGACCACCTAAACCACCTACATGACTAATTTTGAATATTTAAAACTTTCTTGTCAAAAGCTAGATATGGAAATCTCAAGATGCCATTTGCTTCGTCAAAATGCCATCAATTTATTTTTTGAAAACTACAATAGTTGGGGCATGCATCCAAAAGACAAAATGAATGACATATTTTGTCATAAAAGTCAAATAAAAATGCTTGAACAAAGAATTAAAAATCTTAAAGATAAAAAGATTATTTTATCTTGCGGGTAAAATGAGCTCCATCTCTCAAAGATCGGGACAAATTTTAGATGAACAATTGGAAACCCTTCCAGTTGAACAAATAAATGAACTTGTTCACCTCATTTCATTAGATGACAATGAATGTGAACAAAAGTTTTCTGAAAATGAAATCTTAAATGAAAAATATTTTTCTGAAAATAAAGAACGGATCTTTATTCTAAGTGAAGAAGAACCCGAAACTGAAGAAAGTTCTTCAGATATTGAAATGTCTTCAAAACACGGAGTAAATAATGCCTCTACTAGCAGTAATAACAGACGCTCTAATAGAAAAAAGAATACGAAATTTTCTATACCGTATCATAAATGTATACCTGATTCTAATAGTAATGAGAATGGTAGTTCAACTACTATTAATACTATTAAAATTGATTGTATCTTTAACCTCGGCAAGAGAAAAGAAGTAATTGATAAATGGAACACTGAGATCAGTCTAATCATTCAGACTAATCCAGAAGAGTTTTCTCATGCTAAGGCTTTGTTATTATTAGTTGAACATAAGTCTGCAGGAATAGTCCAAAACTTCATCAAATGAACAACTCGGAGTGAAGATTTGCACGGTGAGGATCTTTTTGATCAAATAATAAATGCAATATACATGATGTTTTTAGGTCTTGACTTCATGATAGATAAAGACCGAGAAAATCAAAAGTTACTAGAAAAAGCAAGACAAAATCTTGCTAAAGCACAACTTTGTGATATATGTCTTTTAGACAACTTCACTTCTCTTTATGAAACAAATTTATATAAATTAGACACAGGTAAATTTCATTCTTGGATTGATGCCTACCTAATGAAAATTCTCATCGTCGGAGAAAGAGCAAAAGAACGATGCAATAAAGAAAATAATCAATTGACAATGCATTCTCTTGGGTTTGCTACAAGAATTGTTAAAGAAGAAATTGCATCTTATTGTGATTTTTCTAATAAACAAAAACAGTTAAAACATTTTAATAAAAACTGTTGTGAAAAACTCACAGAGTTACCACAATTATCTTTTGGCTGTGAACCAACAAAAGATAAAAATTATTTCAAAAAGAATTATAAAAATAAATATAAAACAAGAACCATTTACCATTCCTACCATCTATCAACAAGATTCAGGTATGGATTTACTTCTTGGAAATAATGTCTGTCAACTTTATGGACCTTTCACTCAATGGTTAGACAGAGTATCTTTTCATCTTAATCAAGAAATGATTTTGATTAAAAAGGTTACAAAGGCTTTTCAAATTGGAAAACCAAATTTTCTTGAATCCATGAAAAAAGATTCAAAGATAAAACAAATTCCTGCAACTAACATAGTTCAAGAGGTTATAAAACAGGAAAAAAATATTCTTACTTGAAATACACAAGTTTCAAAAACTTGAAGAACTACTCGAAAAACTTTGTTAAGAAATTCCAATTGATCCAGAAAAGACAAAAAATTGGATGAAGGCATCTATTAAATTAATAGATCCTAAAACTATTATAAGGGTAAAACCGATGAAGTATAGTCCTCAAGACAGAGTGGAATTTAGTAAACAAATCAAAGAACTCCTTGATTTGGGACTAATAACTCCTAGTAAATCTCCTCATATGTCTCCTGCTTTCTTAGTAGAAAATGAAGCAGAAAAAAGAAGAGGTAAAAAACGAATGATTGTCAATTATAAAGAAATCAATAATTCTACTATTGGTGACAATCATAATCTTCCTTGCATGCAGGAATTACTAACCCTCTTAAGAGGAAAAACCATTTTTTCTAGTTTCGACTGTAAAAGCGGTTTCTGGCAGGTACTGTTAGACAAAGAATCACAGCTACTGACTGCATTTACATGTCCAGACGGTCATTATCAGTGGAAGGTAGTTCCTTTTGGATTAAAACAAGCACCCAACATATTTCAAAGACATATGCAAAATGCTTTGAGAGGTTTAGAAAATTATTGTATCGTCTATGTAGATGATATTATAGTTTTCTCAAACTCAGAAGATAAACATTATTTTCAAGTCCTTTCAGTTTTAAAAACAATTGAAAAAAATGGAATTGTTTTGTCAAAAAAGAAAGCTAATCTTTTTAAGACTAAAATAAACTTTTTGGGGCTTGAGATTGAGCAAGGGACGCATTGTCCACAAAAACATATCTTGGAAAATCTACACAAATTTCCAGATACCTTAGAAGATAAAAAACATCTACAAAGATTTTTAGGCATATTAACTTATGCAGAAAGTTATATTCCCAAGCTCGCAGAGGTTAGAAAACCTTTACAAGCTAAATTAAAAAAGGAACACGTATGGGATTGGAAACACTCCGATACCGACTATATTAAAAAGATAAAGAAAAACCTAATCAGTTTTCCAAAACTTTATCTTCCTAAAGAAAATGATTTTTTAATCATAGAAACAGACGCTTCTCATGATTTCTGGGGAAGTGTTTTAAAAGCTAAAACTACAGAAAGAGAAGAAATTTGTAGGTACACTTTAGGAAGCTTCAAGGAGGCAGAACAAAATTACCACATTAATGAAAAGGAATTACTGGCAGTTAAAAATACGATTTCAAAGTTCTCTATTTATTTAACCCCAATTAAATTTTTAGTTAGAACATATAATAAAAATTTTACCTATTTCCTAAAAACAAAAATTGCAGGAGATAATAAACAAGGTCGTCTTGTTAGATGCCAAATGTGGTTTTCTAGGTATTCTTTTGAGGTAGAACACCTAGACGGGACAAAGAACGTGCTATCAGACAGCTTGACAAGAGATTTTCAAAATCAATAATGTCATTCTTCCTCTATAAATAGGAGGCGTCTCTCCTTCAAAACTCATCACCTTCAAAACACAAAACATTTTTGAAAGAAAGGGAAATGGAAGAATTAAAAGCTTTACGCTTAGAAGAAAAAAAATCTTTTAATAGAATTAAAAGCTATTCAAGAGAAAATAGCTCTCTATGATGAAAGTCTAGAAACAACTGTAAATTCAGAACATGAATCCAAAAGGATACAATCTGAATCTATTCCCTTACAAACGGCTAAGGGTAAAGAAAAATCAAGTCCGTTGACTCCTGTTGCTTTGGAAAAAAGCAAATATACAGTAAATGAAGGACTAAGATCTTCATCTAGCCCAGATGCAAACGGCTCTGGTAAAGGCATATCAAATCCGTTGATGGCTGACAATTTGCAAAAAACTGAACAGGTCTCTCTCAGACCAAGTTACTCACAAATCGCTCAAGAACCAGAGAAACTTAAATCTAGATTCTATGTTATCTTTGATGGAGAGCATAGAGGCATTTATGAAGACTGGTCCATTGTGTTTCACTATGTTTCTGGAAAACCGGTAACATACAAAAAGTTTGGGTCCTTACTACAAGCCCAACAAGAAGCCACTCGATACTCAGCCGAGTTTGGAAAGAAAGAAATACCTCTAAAGGTAACAATTATTCCTGAACCACTGAGGTCCAAGAAAAAAGAAAGGATAATTGAATTCAAGAAAACTTTCTCAAAACCATTCTTTAATGAAGAAAAAGAAGAAAAAGACACAATATCACTAGACGAATTTAGAATGATTTGGTCTAAAGCTAGAGCTCTTAGTCAAAATGATTTCGAATTCGAGCACATCTATCAGAAGACAAGGCTACTAAAAGTCTCATTATCTTTTGTCCAGGTGCAATCCCAGAACTTGTTTCACTAGCATTCTCTGCTGGTTTAATAAAGTTCATATACCCTTCTCCAAATCTGCTTGAAATCAGCATGTTTCCAGAAGAAATAATGAAAGCGATAAAAAAAACTTTCGAAAGAAGATTGCTGCAGCAAAAGATGCAAACATCTTCATTAAGTGTAACTCTACACTACCAGATTGGTATCAAGGAACATCTTTCCAAAACTACCATCACCTAGAAATCGGGCTCGCTAAAGCAAGAACCGTTAATCCCTCAAAAGTAATGACTGAGGATTATAAAGACCTCGAAAATTGGGTCGAAATTAGAGCTAAAGGATTCTTAAAAATGCTAAACAACCTTCAAAACATTAAAGCAGGAAGCTTTAATAAAGTGAATTATTGCAGTGATTAATGCATCATCACAAGTTACAGTGGAACTCCGTTACCAAAGCACGAAAAAGAGGCTTTAGAAAGAACAGAACAACGCATTATCTTTAATAAAGTTGATACAAGCCAATCACAAGAGAAAAACTCTGTCAAATAATACAAGATGCACATGAAAACCATCATTCCATATGCTGTAAAGGAACCTCCACCGAGGAAAGTTCAAGTGGTCCCACCACTAAAAATAGTATCTAATTTTCAAAAGAAGACACTAGAGAATTGGACCCAACACATGGGTATGTCGACTAAAAACGTCATGCATGACAAATAAAGAACATTATAATCCTTTGTAAAAATCAATTTCCTCTATATAAAGGGAAGAGATTTTAGTTTTAGGCATCGAAACTCAACCCCCACTCTCCCATCTTTTAATCTTTCCTTGTGAATTATGTGTGAGTAAAATCTCCTATTAAGGAGATAATATGTAATATCAAGAAGTTCTCCTTCGGGAGAACAGTTATGAAATAAAATAATCTTTTGTATAAACTCTTATCTTCCATCATGAAAGTTCAATAATCTGTAAAACCCGGAGTCCTAAAGCCTAATGAAGTACCGCTTAGACAGGAGGTCGTAGGGAAAATACAGGTTGGATTGGTCACTTACAGAAGAAATCACAACTTACAGGAGGAAGATAGAAGAACAACAAAGGTATATTTTTATTTCAGCTGTTAATATACTTCACAATTGATTTTACATATTTCTCCTTAAAATCTTAAAAAGAATTTTTAATCATTCAACAAACACTACAATTATTATCTTGTTGCTCCAAGAAAAATGATTCCGGATACTGGTATGTAAAATAAAATATTTTATTTCTAGAAAAAATAAAATATTTTATTGTTTTAACACTGAAGAACTTTCAGTAGACATAAAAAACACATCTGGAGAAGTTTATTTGCCACTCCTAACAAAGGGAGAAATAGCAAAAAAAAAAAAAAAAAAACGTTTGCATATTAAACCAGAGTTGAGAAAATCTCTCAATATGGTACACATAGAAGCAGTCAAAATCCTCCTAAAAGCACAGTTTAGAGATATAATTAATTTTCCTATAAAAATGGCCCTCGTTGATAATAGAATTATCAATAGGCAAGACGCTCTTCTTGGAGCAATTCAAGGAAATTTAGCATATGGTAAATTTATGTTTACTGTCTATCCTAAATTTGCTTTACATCGAGATTCAAAAGACTTCGACAAAACTATAAGTTTTATAGATCAGTGCGAAAGAACTGATCTTATGGAACCAGGAACTAAAGTATTTATGATTAATTATCTAATCTCATATGCTTTAACCAATAGTACTCATTCAATTGAGTATAAAGAAAAAGAAAGCATAACGATTGAAGATATTTTCTCAGAAATTGGAATTGTTGAAGGCAGTAAATTCGCTGAACCATCACAATTACAAGAAAAATGGGCAATAGATATTGCGCGAAATAAACAGATTCTAGTATCAAAACCTAGACACAGTTATGTTGGAAACTCTTTACAAATAAGAGAATCGAGTAATACCGAACAATTAATACGATCTATGTCGGAAAGAATAGACATGTATGGAGAAATTTTAAAAGGAGTTACTGGAGAATAATGTCTTCAAAACCAATTTTAGAATATCTACAATCTCTTGATGAGCAAATCGTCTATGTAGAGGCCGATATACAAATTTCTTTTATTAAAATAAATCAATTAGAAGAAAATTTTATGTTGAGTCATAAAACAAAATCTCTTAATATAGAAATTATTAAGAAGAACATCATTGCTTCCGAGCAAAAAAATATTAAGCTTAAAACTAAAAAAGCAATAATATCTACAACATGACTTCTCTTTTAAAATTAGAAGAACTTGTTAAAGATTTAATAAGCAAAGTGAAAAGTTTATCTAACAACGAAAATCTTGAGGTAACTGCTGCAAAAATCATCAAAGATGTTTCAGACAAAATTGATGAAAAAATAAATTCAAAAATTTTTATGCCTGAAAAGCAAAAATAAAAAAGTGATAATGAAAAAAGCTTTCAAAAATATTCATTTCCAAACTTCAAGGTTGGAAATCCATCTACTATCGGCAGTTGTGTGATTGATCTTGATTTTTAACTTGACAGTGGCAAAAATGCTCTTCCTTGAATCGTCAGTTGGAGTTAGTTATTCATATTCAAACACTTCATCAAATTTGTATATATGTTGCAGCTTATGTTGAAGCAACCGAACACCTTCCCACTGACGCTCCAAGACACCATTCGGTAGACGCATCACCAATAAAAGGACGCTTGCCTTGCCATCTTATCCTTCAAATCTTGCAGATAAGTGTCCTTCGTGTCACGGGCCAAATGTTTGAAGATCGCAATGCTATGGGCTGTGCTTGAACGCTTGGGTTACTGGCTAGTCCAGGACTTTATCAGGGGACGGAGTCAGTGTCAATGAAGAGGTGTACGTGCCTAGTCGTGCAAACGACGAACGCACCACTGGTTGAGAGCTGGCGCCGCTCTCCTGATGAGTCCAAGGCAGGACGAAACCAGTGACCCACACAAAGAAGCGGGATGGATTGGCTTGTCCCCGGGGACTTGGGGACGCCACACGGGGGTCGAAAAGTAACCCTGTGACATTCGGCTGTCTTAGCAGGTGAGTGATTTTTATGTTTATTGTTTAGGCGTATAGACACTCTGGTGATGTACTAAGTTGCTTTGCACCCTCACAGTTTTAGATTAATTCGTGGAGCCTCTGCAATAAACGGTTCACTTCAAGCTGAAACAAGACACTGTAAAGTAAGAAGTTAACAACAATGAGGACATGATTCAGAGTGCATTTATAGCTATTGCATCTTTGAAACGTGTCAGGTATCTATTGCTTTTATTTTTTTCTTAGTTCTTGTTTGATAAGATATGTTTATTAGGTTATGTACTAATGATAATAGGCTTTGACCAAGATTAACATATGCACATTAAGACTGGAGGGTATGGAGAGCCTCATCCCCAAGGGGATGAGCCGCCACGTCACCGTCACGTAGGAAAGGCTTCAAGGGGATGGACCTAGAGGGGTGGGGGATGAGCCCCTTTATGTATATATATGTATGTATGTATGTATGTATAGGTTATTGTGAGAGAAAGTGGCCCGTCCTCTCCGTCTGTGGGGAGCCGAAGTTGCTAGCCGGAACCAGGGGGCGGTGTGGGGGACCGGCGCCGGGCTAAGCCGGGCCTCAGCCGGCCCCCATACCTCTTAGTCTAATAATTACGTAGTAAAACATCCATTTGTCATCTCATATGGTCATAAAATGGTGATGGTGACTTTAATTTTTATTCAGGTGACAAAGGAAATACTTATCGAGTCAAATAACTTTATAAGATCAGTTCAAGTTATTTTTGGACGCGCTCAATGAACTTCAACTTTTCTCTTGTAATGGAGAAAGCTGCTACTGGTTCATTTAAAACCGGAGGCGCCAAGGTAAACTATTACTAGAAAGTTTGCTTTTTTATATTAAATTGTCTTGTCTTGTCTTGTCCCATACACTTGAGAGATTAGTCTATGTGATTGTAACAATTTGTCGCATGTGTGTGTAATGATTAATCCCTAACAGATGGAGACGAATTTTTGGCTGTTATTAGTCAAGATGAAGCTGAGATTCTGATCTCTTAGGGGCTGCCTACGAAGGGGCTGATTGGAGTCACGATTTCTAGCAGTTACAAGGTGAGTTTTAAATGTATTTGACTCAGTTTTGATGAATGCCAACCGGTTAAGCTTTAGGCAATGAATGTGATGTGTTTTTGTTTCCTGGAAATAAGTTGTGAGGTTGTTTTGAACCGGTTTGGGGCTGCTATGATATCAAGGTTGCAAGCTCTTGATTACAAAAACAATAGTATTATTATAACAACAAGATCTTTGAATGAAGCTGATTGATGATGTATTAGTGAATAGTGAGAAATTAACTTTGAGACTTTTAACCCGCTCGCCCTTCTCACCTTTAGCTAAATTTTATTATTTGACCCGTTTGAGATAAAACGCAGCCCGTATAGATCCAATTATAAGTAAATGGGTTGATGAAGAAAATTGAAAGACTGTTACGAGATAATGATTTTGTTTAATGCACAGTTTAATATGTCCTTCTGTATGAGCTACTTGAAATGCTGGCCAGATAGCTCCAGGGAACAGAGCCATGTGGTACAGTAATTTCATCATCCTTCTATCTACTATTATTAAACTAGGATTTCAGTGTGTGGTCTCTAGACTTCCCAAATTATAAAATGCTACATTGTATAAGATGATCTAGGAGATATTATGCATTAAAAATATACATTAGGATGCTTTCAACCCGTTGATCTATTTGACCCCTTTTTGTTTCAGCCATATCTTTTGACTGTATCTGGCAAGATAATATATAATCCCAATCAACCTGCTAATAAGTTAATGGGTCAAAACAACACCTTTGTTAAAAATAACAACTCTATTTTTTGAATCTCAAGTGTTTGGATTCTGATCCTTTGTGATTTGGGATACCATTATCTTACTTTACTAAATGGTAAGTTTATTCAAATTTCAGGTGTTAGGCACTTCAATCAAATGCTCCTGAATGAGGGTTCTGCTAAAATAGTTAGGAGATTAAACATAACACGAATGACCCATTAAAGTAAGTGGGTTAAAATCATGGTTGTAAAAGTCCCGCATAGGCTCCGAGTACTCGCTACAAGGTAGGTTGCCGAGGCCCGAGTATTATTCGCCTAGGCCAATCTCCCCGAGTAATCTCCGCATAGGCCGAGTACTCTCAAATCCGACTAGGAAGCGCCTAGCGACTTTTTGCAACCATGGTTAAAATTGCTCACATATAGTTTGTAACAAAGGCGTGTTTGAATTTTTGAACTGGACCTTAGAAAGAATATTAAAAACGGTATTGTTCTTTGATCTCCTGATGAATATTGTTTAATGGGCTCGGCCCTTTTCGACATGATAGTATCATTGTTCCTGATGGTATTGAATACCAGGTGATAAAGTTGAGAATGTTTTGAGGTTCTTTAAGCTTAAATTCAAAACTTTTTGGTTTTTTTTTTTTTGTGAACGTTAAATTGATTATTGTGTTTAGGTCCTAGTGAATTTAGGGGTGGAAAATTACTTGAGTGTGAAATACGGGCTAAAATGGGTCGGGTTTGGTTGACTAAAAAATTGTATATATTTTAACCAATTGTATATATTATAAGTAATTAGTGTGGCAAACAGTCAAAAAAAAGTTTGCAAAAACATAAAGCGTGATGGAATTCTGGTTCAAATAAAGCGTATTGCCCCAAACAAAAAGTATATTAATTATGGTTATCTTTTTATTTAATAAACCTTAATAACACATACTAATATTAACTGAAACCATTATGCGAATGATCTATAACTGATATTTGATAGCGCAAATATTTTAAAGTATGAAATAATTTGAAGTGGACTGCATTTTGCCCGTGCACCAAATTCACCTTTTTTTTATTTAGCACAGGCTTTCGTATTAAGAAATTGGAATTGTATTTCTGCACCATTTAATTCCAATTATTAGATCACAAACATAGTACTTGAGATTGTATTACCCGTGTATTACCCATCCATGTTTTTCTTTCTAATTGTTTTTTGTAATAACTGCATGCATTGGTAATGAAGAGAACTGATAAACAAACATAAACAAGCCTTTTTTTTAAATTGTCGCCCCCGCAGCATCGCACAGGTATCCTACTAGTATATATATTATAATGCATGAGGGAGGGGTATTTTAAGATACCCAAAAAATAAGAAACCCCCCCCCCCCCCCCCCCCCCCCCCCTTATTTATAGAAAAGCCCATAAAATGAGGGTAGTTTGGTCTTTTAAACACTATTTGTTTTTTAGCCCCTAAACTTATTACACTTAAATCTCTAAGGTTTTAACAAAATTATAGATAATTAGTTACAATTCACCAATCCACAACAAACTTATACTTTTTTTTTACGTATTTTTGACATATCTTATAAACTATAGTGTTTAAAAAAAAAATCCAAAGATAGCATGACGATCTACACATTTTTGTCGACGTTTCGGTAGTTATCTAGTTAAATATCGATGCACGGATTAAAATGTACAAGTCGATAATGCTTTAATATACACGTAATTAATACATGTGATCTAATGCGCCTAATCTACAAAGATGAGCTCCATCTATGCAAACAAAAACAAAAAGAGTTAATAGTATCGTACCATAAAATGAAGATATTATGTGTCACATTTTATTTTATTAAAACTGCCTAATATCTGTCACACCTTGACTTTTGCGGAAACGTGATTATGGTGTGACTTTCTTAATACCATTGCATTCAATCATAACAACAACTATATGATAAAACCATAGATTCGTCATCCATTAAATAAGTTTAAAACATAACAACATTGTTTTGAAACGTAGACTTCAAATTCAAGTTTTACAAATCGTACAAATTGTTTATAAGTTCATTAAGGATTCATCAAAAGATATTGCAAAACACCAAGGTTTGGAAGACGTGTCTCGTCCAGGAATAAGACACACTGACCAAACTCAAAGACCATGGATGACGTCTTTATTCCTAACGCAGCATAAAAACTTCCAACGCCCGCCAGATCCACTTACTAATTCCCTGAAATACATGTAGTTTGAAAACATCAACAAAAGTTGATCGAGTTCATGTGTTTGTTTGTGTGCATGAGTAAACCCTTGAAATCATTGTAAGTATCTATGTAAGTTTATAAATCCCGGTATGAAAGCAACAAGGAAAACAGATCACCAATGGTTTGCAAGGCCATTGATATGTGTGAAGTGATGCGGGAAAACTCAAACCTAGCAGATTTCGTTAGTAAGACATAGTCACCACATGGCTCATTCGGCGTGCGCATGGGTGGGGCTCGATACAGCCGAATAGATCTATCATTCATATCCCTCGGTCCTACAACGAGGATTAATGGCCTTAAGTGTCATACCCACCACTCACATGATCAAGCAGTACCCTTCCTTAGCTAACCATACCAAATGTAATCGTATGTAAACAGTTTGTAACATGTATTTCACCCCCGAAGTTATAAAACTGAAAACAGTTAAAAGAAAAAGGGGTCATGAACTCACAGTTTTGCGTTCCTTGTATCCGATGTAACTCAAAGCTTCCTCTAGAACGCACGACTACCTACATGCGTACTACGGTCCGTTAGACGAGCGGGTCGTGCCTTGACTTGTTATTAATTAGTGCCTTTGAGTTACGTTTTAAAGTGTCTCCGTTATTATTCCAAGCATTTAATTATTTGTTAAAATAATTAATATTTTAACTTAAATTATATTTATTAAATTTCGGAATAATTGTTAAACAATATTTCTGCAATAATACTTCTCAAGTATTGTTATTCGTATTTCCTTCCCAAGGATGGGGGTATCTCATACATGTGTATTCGTGTCCTTGTATTTGTATATTTTTGCCACGCATTGGTGTCATATTCCGGTGTGGATTATCTTTAACAAGTATCCAATATATATATTCCTAAAATATATATTTCAAGAGGTATTTCTTAGAAAAATTATTCCAAATTTTTCTTTTGGCAAAAATATTTGTAGTTTCAAAACAATATATTTTCAAGTCTTACTTAGAAAATATTTATAAACTTATTTTTCCCAAAAATAATGTATTTCAAGTTTATCCAAGAATATATATTTTCCCAAAAATATTATATTTCTTAATAATTCCAAGAAAACATATATATTTTTAATCGCCAAAAATTGTATATTTCCTTCTTGTCAAAATATGATATAACTTTGTGATAATTGTGAAAATCCCATTTTCATTCTTTCGGTGTCCAAAATATCATTTACCAAAAATATACTTATAAACATATTTTCCGGAATATTTGGTAAGTTACATTTCTTGTTCGGTTCCTCAATATTTTGTGTGTAACTTGTGTATTTATTCCTCACGATTTTTTGTAACATTTTGGATTGTAATTTCTTGGTATTTTGTCAAGTTATATTATTTTAAATCCTAAAATAATATAATTAATACACAAAGTATACAGACAATCACACACATGTGTTTTCTAAATATATATCAAGCCACTTTTATTTACAAAAACCAACCTCCAATATTTGTATTTTTGAACAAAAATTATGGCAAAGTTTATATTGAAAACTCATGGTCAAAATACACTTGTAAATATTTGTTTGAAAATATTTTTCTAAGTGTTTTTATTTTTAGAAAATTTTGCCATAGTTTCCCCTAAAAATGGAGGTTTCCATGTTTTCAAGCATATCATTTTCTTTGTAAAAAATCATCCCAAACACACAACAATTCAATCAACACTTACCAAGTGCCAAAATCATGCAATATACATAACAACATGAACTTGAACTTTTATAAAAACTTGTAGTAACTTGGTAGTGTTTTTAGTAGGTTTAGTTACCCTTCAAAATGTATTTACTTCTTTGAAAACTTCATTTTTAAAGAAGTTGGGTGTTTACAACTTCCAAACACATTTTCTAAAAATGCTTCTTTAAGCATTCTTCTTGTTACACAAGTGTTTCTACACTTGTTTAACCATTAAAAATAGTGTTTGTTTAGGTAAGAACCAAGATCCACTAAAACACATATTTTAAGCTTGGTTCTTTATAAAAAAACCATTCATACATCTTATATTTATATGATCATTAACTCACTTTGATTATCATTTTACAAGAAAACACTTTATTCCTTCCAAGTTCATGATTCAAGTGTGGATGATCTTTCATCCTACAATCTTCTTACTTTCTCATCTTGCTAAACTATGTTTCTAATCATGGTTTAGCAAGATGTTATGATGATCAACATCATTTTACAAGCAAACAATGATCAACAAGCATTCATACTCTAAACAACTTAGTTTCAACAAGATTACTTCATGTATCAAGCTTATGTTCATGTTTCTTGATTATGTTCTTTAGTGTTCTTCATGATTAACAACATATATCACCTTATATCTTCTTTTAACCACTTAAATAAGATGTAAAATGAAGAGTAGAAGATCTTACTACTAGCTCAAGGCTAGGGATGATCAAGTGAAGAAATGAAGTGGATAAAAGCAATCGGTGAAGGTCCTTCAACTTCCGAAAACTCCAAGCTTCCTAATATACCTTCTTACACCCTTGTATATGTATGGATTTAATGGAAAGTGGAAGATGAAGTTGATGATGTTTGAGGGATGTTTGGCCGTGAACCATGGGAGGAGGAAGGAGGGTTAGTGTGTGTTGGTGTGTGAGAGATAATGAAGTTTTGATCTTCCATGTTCTACTTATATTCAAGTTTAGAGATTACCCATTGTGTAATGTGCTTCATTAGTACAAGACAAGATCCATTAGCATATCTAAGCAAATCAAGAAAAATCAAGTGTGGGGCCACCTTGGTGACCGTCCACTATTGGGGGGGGGGGGGTATTGGTTGGGTGGTGATGCTAAGTTAGAGAATCTAGTAGGATTTCAAGTGTATGTTTAGGTGTTTAAGTTAATATGGTGTTATATAGTGTGTTAGGGTGTTCGGGGATCATAACTAGCTCAGAAATATTAAAACAATGCTTCTAGTGTAACTTTGGTGTTTTCGGGTAGTGTCCGGTTGTTCGGTTAGATACCGGTTCGTTAAAGTGCTAAACTATACCGTTTAGTGTTCTTTATGTACCCTTTTTGTGACACTTTTAATTCCCGGCACTTAGGAAAGTATTCAGCACCATTTAGTCATATTTTTGCATGATACAAGAGTGTTAAATAGCTAATTTTGCTGAATTGTGCTGATTTCAGCATTTTAATTGAGTTTTAGCACTTTCCGGCACTTGAACTATCACTTAGAAAAGCAGTTTTGTGGTCCTTACTTCCCTACACACTACACTAGTGTAATACTTAGTTTCTGGCTCATACTGGGTCTCAAAACAACGTCTGTCTATGTACTGAACTCCGTCAGCATTTTCCCGGTTTGTCTGTTAACTGTGCTAACTGTGCTTTGTGTATCATTTATGTCAATATGTTTGCATGCAGTCAATGATATGTCATTTGCAATATGTAATGCACATGTATGTATATGGTAATAATCAGAAAGCAGTTCAAGTAATTAATTGTAATTCAGCACCGTCATTAGGCACTAATCAATATTTAATAATTGTACGGAAACATGCAAATTTGGCAGTTGTCACAATATCTATAGTTAGATATATCTAATAAAAACTTAAAACTAACCACAACAAACTTTCTAAATAAAGGAGTGGTAAATCTAAAATTAAACCCTAATGCACTTCTATAGTTACTACTATAAATACATAGCAGGACACCCCTATATCTATTGCTAAACACAGTAAAAAATGGATCCAGTTCTGAATTCAGTTGTTGCGAAAAACCAAGCATGCGAGATTGAAAATTCTAAGGCCAGTTCTATTATATCGCAGCAGTGAATAATTGTTTTCTTTTATTTACTTTTATGTGAATGTTAACTTATTTGATCTTTCCGATTCAGTTGCATGATGAACATGGCAATTTAAACAACCCAGTTGTCCAACAAGCTTCTAAGGTATTGATTTTGCTGGTTTTTAAGTATTATTTTTGCGTATATCTTTCATATTAACATATTCGTTATGTTATTATATGTGTGTTTTATTGCAGGATGATGGTGATAAAAGTGTTGATATTATTTCTTATGGTGCAATGTTTAGTCCATACAAGTCTAATCTTCAACATGAATTTAGTGAAGATGTAATTTTAGGGTTTATTTAATCTTTTTTTAACTTTTGTATTTAATTTTTATCATTTTTAAGGATCCGAAGTTTGAGACTCAAAGGAAGAGATCCAAGAGACTCTCTAAATGGAAATGGAGTGGGGTTATTAATTTAGACGATTCTGAGGACAATGACAAAGAAGAGGAATTAGAAGATATTGCCGATTCAAGCACAAACCAGAAAACCCGATTAAAAATACCTTGAGTGTCAATTCAGAATTGGAACAGATTTCATGCAGTCTAATATGAAATCTATCAAGTATTTTTATGTTTTTTTCATTTTCAGTTGTTATGTTTGATCTAGAAGTATGAATAAAGTTTATTTTATATTTGAACTTTATTTTTGGTGTTAATATAATGCAGTTATTGACCATATTAACAAAGTTCAAAATAAGTTAGTATCCTGAATTTACAAGTCAACTGAACATATATAAGTTAATATCCTAAAGTTGCAATAAATAGATATTGTAGTTAGATATAGTCAAGCTGAAATTATAAAATATTGCAGTTATTCTTGGATATTAATCTAATAATATGAATTTCTTAATTAAAAATAAAAAAGTAATAAACTTTAAAGGTAAACTAAAAAAAACTCAACTTACTATAATATAAAGTTAATAAAGATATAAACTCTTAACATCCTATTTTTATAAAAACTATTTTTAAAATTTTATAAAAGAAATAATTTTTTTTATATATAAAAACGAAATTTAACAATTAAAGTTAAAGGTGTAAAACGTACTTACAAGTCAACTACATTTTTTTTTATTTTTATAAAAACAAAAAAAAATTAAACTTAAAGTTTATTGGATGAGTACCATGTGGATATTTAAAAAAAGTTACGAACTTTAAAGAATAAAATTATAAAATTTATTATTTAACCAACAAAATAAACTTACTTTATAAATATAACAACTTATCTTTTATTTTTTGTCATTTGATTATTATCTTTTATTAAAAGCGAAACTTTACATGTGTAAAACAGTCTTTTTACTTTATTTATAAACAAAACATTTTGTTTTTATAAAAAAATAATTCTTTTATAAACATATTTTGTAATGAGTAATATAAATAAAATACTCCAGAAATTTACAATCTTTATTAGATAAATACTAAATTGTGTTGCAAATATTTAGGAATTATAAGTTCAACTACATTGTTATAGATAGGGTTATTGGATTTTATCACCCCCAACTATCGGCCTTTGGCCGTTGCCCCCCACAACTAACACTTTGACACCCTGCACTCCCAACTTGGCTTTTAGTTTGTGCTTGCACCATTTAGTTAAATCTATACTAACTGAGTTTGTTTCTTATCCTACGTGGCATAGACTTGATGAGATGGACAGGATTATGTGGCGAATGACGTGTCACTAAACTTCATCTCCTTCTTTATAACACAAGAGATCATAGATTCGAATATACCAAAGCTTCTGCAATGGTTTGTTCAAATGGTGCGAAACGAAAAACTAGAAAACACACCAGATTCCATATTCCCGCCAAGATTGTTCTTCAATATCATCCTCAACCGTTCACAACCACCATTGCAGAAGCTTTGAATCCACTGCATCTCGGATCTCTCTCATTCTCAATGGATCTGTCAGAGTACACACAGAAACTAGGGCTTTCTGAATCAAAACAAGTCCTCCGTAAAGCCGCTGAGGGCTTTCTGAATCGAAACAAGTTGTCAGTAAATCCGCAGAGCTCCGTCACGTTTCTGATCTTCAATTTGATTCATCTAGTGCCGGAATCGTAAGTTCTACACTCCTGTTGCATCGTTTGTTGGTTTAGAGTTGATTTATTTGACCTAATTTTTACTCGATTACACTCCTGTTGCATCTTGTTCGACCTAATTTTTACTCGATTACACTCCTGTTGCATCAGTGACAGTTGATTTGTTTGACCTAATTTTCATATGATTTTTCATCCTTTCTTCATTTAGAGTTGATTTGTTTGAAGGAGATGAAGGTTAATGACACATCATTCGCCACATAATCCTGTCCATCTCATCAAGTCTATGTCACGTAGGATAAGAAACAAACTCAGTTAGTAAAGATTTAACTGAGTGGTGCCAGCACAAACTAAAAGTCAAGTTGGGGGTGCCGGGTGTCAAAGTGTTAGTTGGGGGTGGCAACAGCCAAAGGCCGATAGTTGGGGGTGATAAAATCCAATAACCCGAATAGATAATATTAGTCAGTTTTAAAAGAATTCTTTACCAACTTGACTAGATACATAATAGATTGTGTTGCATATTTTTAGGGATTATAAGTTAAAAGTAGACTCATATAGATAAAATTAGTTAGGAACTAAAAATCTGAACCTAGTATGATATAAAGTTAATAAAGATATAAACTCTTAACATCCTTTTTTTTTTATAAAAACGTTTTTTGAAATTTTATAAAAATAAATTTTTTTTATATATGTAAAGAAAAGAAAATTAACAATTTAAGCTAAAGGTCTAAAACATACTTACAAGTCAAATACTATTATTTATTATTTTTATAAAAAAGAAAATTTTAAACTTAAAGTTTATTGGAAGAGTACTATGTTGGTATTTAAAAAAAGTTATGAACTTTAATGAATAAAATTATACTTTATAATTTAACCAATAAAATAAACATACTTTACAATTATAACAACTTATCTTTTATTTTTTGTCTTTTGGTTATTAATTTTATAAAAAAAACAATATTTTTTGTCTTATGATTATTAATTTTTATAAAAAAACAAAACTTTACATATGTGTAACACTTATAACATATATCCACCACAATAATGTTATCATAAATATTATACGAATAAGAAAACTACCAGAAACGAGTGCCGCTATAACAACCCTCCTAAAATAATTACCGACACTCTTAAAATATTTAGAACGTCCCTACACGTCCTAAACTACACCTCGTATACGAAAACCGGTCCCTAATACCTTTAATTTTATAAAAATAAAATAAAAACAAATTTTAATGTTTTCTAGCGGGCCGCGAAGACCCTTAAGGTCTCTTACGCGGGCCGCGACAACTGAAGATCAGAGCGCACCCGGTGCCGCCACGTGTCACAAACGTGTTGGGTCTAGTATACTGAGTCGACCAAGCTAGGCCCTACATAGTCTACGTCGCGGGCCGCGAAGGCTAAGCCTTCGGCTTACGCGGGGCGCCATAAACTCAAATTTCAGCCCTATAAATACCTTCGATCGACCTCAGTCCCAACTCGCTCAAATTTCATGAATCTCTCTCTAATTCTGTAGTATAGGCACTATAATCGGGTATTATACCCACTAAATTAGCAAAGTTCTGCCTCGTTGTAAGTATTTTAACCCCCGGTTACGTATTAGATACGCTGCCCGATTGATCTAGTGCTCCGTAACGGCTGTCGGGGTTCTGCCCGATGTAGTCGTTGGAGTTCTGTCTCGGGGAGGGTATAACTAATGTAAATATTGGGTTGTTATACTAACGCGTGTGCATTGTTTAATTAATAGATTATAACCAGGGAAAACACCAGGAAAAAGTCTAAACTAGCAATGTGAGTAATCTCCTTTTTGTAAACCTTTTTGCAAACTGTTTTACAAAACCTCAATACTTTACATTATGATTAAACAGTGATTGAGTATTTATAATTCTACAATTATCATCGGTATGTTGGGGTTTTGTATACAAAATTTGTTACTACACTATGAGTAGTAACATGACCACAAGTCGGGTCGACAGTACCGTGGGTGGTAATTAAGGTAGAATAATAAACAAATGTAATTGCTGATTGCCCTCAATACTGTACAAGGATAAAACCTGTCTTGATTAAATTGGGATTCACTCACCAGTATTTCCCACTGACAAAATGTTTTTAAACGCGTTTCAGGTAACAAAATGTGAAAGCCAAAATTGAAGCCAGCTGGAGAGCTCTGAAGGCTTGGAAAAATGTGGCTATAAAAGTTACCTAATAAAGAAAGATCTTTTATTCAATAAATTAGGGTTTATCCCTATAAACATGTTTGTAATGAAAACATGGGTTTTATCCCATTATGTTTATTAATATAAAATGTGGTGTTTTACTCTGATAAAATATTTCCTAACTACGGTCCTGGTGAAATTTCCGCTGCCAAATAATGATAAAACACCGATACCACCATCTCTGAGTACCCGCGGCCGCCCGCCTCCTGAGGCAGGGGTCGGGGGTTGCGACAGAAGGTGGTATCAGAGCTTAGCCACTGATTTCAGCCAAAGAGGTGTTCTGCTGACATTGAAATTATAAATTTGTTAGGAAATAATCAATAAGACTATGTGCATATGTGTAGATCATTATTTTGTGTTATTTGACAATTTGTTAGTTTACAGTATGAGTGATCAAGGACCTTCGGACGCTTACCGTCAACTGTCCAGCTCTCCTAGGGACGAAGGAACCTCTTCGCAGCCTACCCCCTCGGGGTATTCGGCTGATACCGAATAAGGGATTTTCGTGTTCAAAGCACAATATGAAGAGTCATTCCCTCCCAAGAAGAGAGGATGGTTCAGCAGAGGAGCTCATGACTGTAGAAAGAGGATGACAAAATTACAGCAGCAAAGGGCCTTAGCAGCGACCAATAGAGAAATGAACGTTCAAACCCATGACATACTCAATAGGAGATTAGCTAATTTTCACATATTAGCTACCACAGCTGCAGACCCTAATCTAGAACAACTCATAGCACCATAGCCATTGCAATTGTTCCCCACACAATCCATGGAAGTAGAGATTGACCCAGCTGACCAGAATCCACTACCTGACCTAGACCCAGCTGAAATCCCTAGAATCCCAGCACCCCATCCTCCAGACTATGACCCATGGTTTGATAACCATAGGGATTACCAACGACGCTACCCACTAGAGGAGTAGCCCATGCCAGACCCAATAGCACTCTACCCACAAGACGAACCTATGCAAAACTTAGTAGGCCCCTACCCAGACCTTGACCCTCTAGACCCCTATTTTGATAATGATCAATATATTAGGGAGATTCTAGAGAACCCATACCCTCATGAAGAACCGATGCCCCAGTTCCCTGACCCCATACCAGCACCCGCACCACCCATGAGCACTGAAAACATTCAGGAACTCCGCACCTTTGGTGAGGAGATATTAGAAGGAAGTGAGAGGATTAGACAGATAGGGGAAAGACTCGTCTGGAAATATGACAAGCGCAACATGCAATACTGGATGAACCCCTATCAGTAGCAATAATAATAATAATAATAATAATAATAATAATAATAATAATAATAATAATAATAATAATTAAATATATGTTTGTGTGTATGTTTGAAAAATAAATATATAAATATATAATAATAATAAAATCAAACTAGGATAGATAATCTTATAATTACTGATGCATACTAGTATTGTATTTTAATTTCTAGTTGTATTTGTAATAGATATAGATGCATAATATCAAAAAGAGTAAAGGTCGCAATGACGACGATTTTGGATCAATGTGTTGTCGTGTGATTATTCGCATTCAATATTGTTTCGTGATATTAATACTTGGTAAATGTTTAAAATCCAGATGGCCAACGATGCAAATCGGGAAAACCAGAATAATGAAAATCAGATAAATAACAGTGCCATTCGACACATAGTAACCCAAAGAAATAGAGATGCTTTGCCATCTATGTCACACCCCAACCGATGGCGGAATCATCGGGGCGCGACACTAGGTGAATCAGATTGCTCAAGAGAATCCATAACAACTAAATGGCGACAGTATTTATTACACTTGTTATCCCATACTAACAAATACTACAATCACATAAGTCATCACAAATTTCTTGTCCTCTCGAACAATACAAATCCGACAACATAGATTTTAGATGAGTTCCTAGACTTCCTAGCTTGATTTGATGTAGAATGCGACTAAACCTGCAACATACGTTAAAATAATGTCAATACAAAAGTATTGGCGAGCATACAGGTTTGATATGTAATAGTGTAATAGGTAAAAGCTGCGAATTTCCACATACATAAACGTAATACACGACATATATACTCACAAAACTGATACTACCAGCTAAGTCCTTGAGCTGCGATTGCGATTGCTAAACTAGGCCCCGTCGGGCGCAATAGTACTATACTAGTCATGGTGGGACGTCGCGAGTATAAGTCCTAGCACATATGTAACTAGCATCACGTATAACTATGCACGTAAGTCATTCGCAAGTGATAAGTGGTTTAAGAATTTGATGTAATTTGATTTGTTAGCAACGTATGTTACACCCAAAAGTGCAAAAGCAAAAAAGGTTGAAGTATACTCACAGTCGATGCTCAGCAAGCAGCAACTTGGTTGGATTGAAGGGAGCACGTGTGAGATTATCCTAATTTCAGATCGATAGCGTAAGCGTTGAATAGTGTGTGAAATGGAGCAAGGTGTCAATGGATTGGGCAGTACTCTGATCGGATGGCAATCCAATCGAGTGGCCGGTCGATTGGGTGACAATCCGTTCGGATGGTCATCCGATCGGGTGACCATTCGATTGGATTGCTACCTCATTGGGAAAGATCGGGTGACCATCCGATCGGGTCATCCTTTTGAAGTTTTTGTTGTAGCATTTTGAAGACAGAGAAGTATCTCTACCTTTCAGGTTGGTCGATCGAACGACCGGTCGATCGGGTGGTAACTCGATCGGGTGGTTGTTCGATCGGACGGTGATCCGATTGGCAAGATACTTTGGTTGAAGTTCACAGCAGTCTGGTCGCTCGATCGGGTGGAAATCCGATCGGGTGACAATCTGTTGGAACTGATGTGTGATGAGGATTTGTAAAACGTTTAAGTGTCGAGGATCCAAAAGTCAGCCGATTGGAAGGTCTTTTGATCGGACGGCAATCCGATCGGACGGCAATCCGTTCGTTGTTAAGATCCTTGAATGTTTGAAAATTTGTTTAAGTCTTGACCGCAAGTGCAACCCGACCGGATTGCAGGTCGATCGGGTGGCAGTCCGATCGGACGGCAATCCGATCGGATGGTAACCCGTCCCGTAATCTTATCGTTTTACATCTTGGCTATTTCATTAAGTTTTTATGATTTGATCGAGACGTTTCGACTACGAGCTAAACAATGGAACTCCACCAGGTTCGAGTCACCGGATCAGATGGGAATCACCCCGTCCGATCAGTTAACTGTTCTCGATGGTTATTCGTGTTTAACACGACAAGCCGGTCATCTCGTTGATAGGAACCAGTTCTCAAACCGAAACTTCACTGTAGGAAAAGTAGAAGGTCAGTACGAGCTATGTTGTTACCGGTTTCGAGTGATAAGTTAGGAAAGTTTTAAGAAAACTTAGAAAACTTTGATTCGGCTTAGATTTGTGCGAGTTTATTGTTTATACATCATGGAATCTATCAGATCTGGACTGTTCTTGATGAGATGAGGTCACACTTCATTGTTCCTAGGGACTCCATGATGGCATCACCTTGGAACGGCTCAAATCTGAGGATTTAACGGTGAAAAAGTGAGATTTGATGGTGAAAAAGCTGAAGGAGTGCGTGTAGATCATAGAAGTATAAGATTTGAGGTAGAAACTTACAAGAATTGCGAGAAATCGAGAGAAAATGGCGAGAAGAGCGTCTTGTCGAGAGAGAGCAGTCACATCAACTGTTGTTGATGTGACAAGTGGGGTATTTATAGGCAAAGGAGGAGAAAGGCGGTGCAGTGCATCGGATCGGATGGTTGTCCGATCGGTTGGCTGTCCGATCGGATGGCTGTCTGATCGGATAGCTGTCCGATCGGATGGCCATTCGATCGAAGTGCCATTTGATCAAACGCCTCCAGCGAGCTGAGTTTTGGCGTTCCGTTTCGATTGTTAAGCGTTGCGATAGTTTGGTTACACTTTCTCATCCACATTTTCATATATTTATTATAATTAGCCACGTTGGGTCGTATATACATATCCATATTTCAAAGTTGCGATACAATAACCGGGTTTTGTTTCGAATATGCGTTACTTTGCGATGCTTCATGGTCATCGAGGAGGGTAGAATAGGTCCTCACTCAACGTCATCGTGAACGTTAATGTGTGTGATGCGATGTGCGTTTTGAGTAATGAGTTGCACTGCGACACATCATGGCTATCAAGGAGGGTAGAATTGGTCCTCACTCGACATCTTCGTGGTTGCCAGCAAGTACTATGTGATGCGATAGTGATAAAGTACGCGAAATTATGCGAAAATACTGCAATATAGCGATATATGCGATATAGATACATTATGATCTGAATCTCTGGTGCTAGGTGTAACGAGTATTACGAGTAGTAACAACGCACGAACGTGCGGGTTGTTACAGTCTCCCCTGCTTTTAGGAAATATCGTCCCGAAATTAATCCACAAGAAGGGTTGCCAGAGTTGATGCGATTGAGAGTATCGATTAAAATCGTCAAAATAAACGAGCTATTAATTGAAATTCGACAAGCGAGAGCGGGATATCGATTGAGGATTGATGAGAGAGAGCGTTGCAAGGTCTCGGCGATGGCGGTGAGTGAGACGATTCGTGTGACAAAAGATGGCAACACACGAAAAGCGACCCAAAATGTTTTGGTATACTCGAAAAGTTGTTGAATTCGAAAAATCTTCCCACAGTGCGGTGTGAAACTGTTTCGATCTTTGCACTAGCGCTACGAGAGGAGTTTTATTAGGTTACTAAAAGATTAAAACTCGTCTTACGAAATTTTCTCGTCACGTGGCATTAACTTGAGTCGATTGTCACACCAACGTTACAAGAAAATCTCGTTTTATACAAGGATTTCGATCACTTTTTAGAAAAAGTTTTGTAAGAAAAGCTCAGTTTAAAATTTGTGTAGACAAAGCCTTTTAATAATGCCAAAAATTTAAATTTAAGGTCGGCCCCGCATGGCACTTTTCCACGAAAGTTCGACAATATGGTTAAAACACTGTTGTATAGGAAGTACCAGCGGCGTATCCACCATGTTTTAGCCATATGGCTTCCGTCTCGTGAGGCAGTGTCATACGTGCCGACATAGTTCAGACAGATTTGCAATGACTCGATCCAAACGAGGAGGGGTTGGATCAAGTCTCGAGAGGCGAACCGAGTGATGAAGGTGTTTTCAAACTCAGTTTATTGACACGAGCGAGTGCGATAGGCGGTAAGCAGGATGCGAAAGTTCGATAGAACAACACCAACATAGTAAGCGAAGACGGCGGCGTTAAGTGTAAAGCATAAAGCGATGAGCGACGAGCGATAGCGACAATCGTCGAGCGATAGGCGACGATCGATGCGTTGCAAGCAATGGGAATATGCGCGATTGATGCGATTCGATTGGATTGATTAACACCACAAAATTTAACTAACATTAGACCCCACATGGCCTTTTTCCATGAAAGTTTGCTGATATGGCTAAAACACTTATATATAGGAAGTACCAGCGGCGTATCCACCATGCTTTAACCCTATTAGTTTCGTTTCGTGAAGCGAGGTCATGTGTGCTAACATATCACAGATAACACAAATGACGGTAAGCGATAGCGATGGCGATTAAGCGATACACGATGAGCGATGGAGCAATACACAAGCGATAGGGCGATACCCACGTTACGCATAATAAGCGATTGAGCGAACACACAATAAGCGATTGAGATTGCGAAATACCCATAATAAGCGATAGCGATTGCGAGGTAGATTCTAGCGATAATGCGATTGCGAGCGTGTTGACTTACGAAAAGTCTTGCGATCACACGCTTGAGTTGAGATTGAGATTGTTACACCTTACGATGTAGTATAGTGTGTCGAAAATAACCACAATAGTATAATAGGTCTACGTTCCAACTCCACATGGCACTTTCTTCACAAAACTTCGGTTAGCATGGCGAAACACCGCCTTGTTTCAACCATACGCCTCTGTTCCGTGAATAGGTGTCATACTTCGTCAGACATGGTCAAGACGCTTATATATAGGAAGTACCAGCGGCGTATCCACCACGCTTAACCATGCCCTGAACGTTAAGGCATTATTGAAACTCACTACGATCTCCATGTACTAACCAAAATAATCCCGTGTGCACCCGTGATTAATCTGATTCTTGCACGTTTATCGTACCTTATCTCAAGAACACATAGTAGGGGTAAAATACATTATTTAGTACATAGTGCCAGCATATAGATTGTGCGCGAGTATAAGAGAGAAATAGAATCCACATGCGTCGAGAGATAGCACAAGTTCAACGTATAAGGGAAATTAACGGCGAAAATAGTATCATTACAACAACATTGTAAGCTTAATTAATGTTGTTGTGGAGGGCTTCTGTGGAGACTGTGATTGTTGATGAAAATCCTCAAGGTTGCGGTCCTGTGCGGCAGTTCTGGGTAAAATGACCATACTAGTTGCAATTGTCGCAATAACAACAGTTAGTTCCTGGTAGGTGATTGTTGGTGCATCTAGTGTCTGTTAACTTCGTCTTAATCGAGTCTTATGTCTAGATAGGATAAACGAGCACACAACAGGATTGAAATTAGGGTTTTATATGTTAAAGTGGGTGATTCCGCTTGAAAGTGTCAATGTCCAGTTCAAGCGAAATCAACAAGTTAATTCCGCTTGAAATGAACATTGACATGTTCAAGCGGAATCACAACAAATATATATACCTATGTTGGTGTGTCATTTGAAACGGAATTAGATTACGGTTTCTGAGTCGAGGTGCTGTCCGTTTGTCATTTGAACGTGTAAAAGCTCAGGAAATCAGTAATAGATAAAGATTTGAAAGGAACAAGCTGTTTTACGTCATTTACATTGATTCCGCCTTTGTATTTGATGATGAACTACTCAGATTGACTCATTAGGGTCACACGTCGATCCAACAAGTGGTATCAGAGCTCAGGACGAGGAGTTCATACCAATTCAGCTTGATTTCATCGGATTCTCATACTTCTACCCTTTCTTTTCTGATTTGAACAAAATTTAACGGTCAAAATGGCTTAAAATTCACACATATCAAGCGAAACATAGTTTTAACTAATCCTTGAAAGTATTGGACCTAAATTCGAACAATTTCTGATAAAATGGGTTAATTCCGTTTGATAAATGATGACGGAGTTATTGATACGTCACAAGAACTCACCGCTGAAAACTTGAAGAAGATGGCTGACAAAGTTCTAGCTGCAAAAGAACTTGAGGTAGTTTCTGGTTCTGGAACTGAGTCCAAAAACAAGGTCAGTTCAAATGATACACATGAGTCAGGTAAGAATGTTAAATCTGAGAACAACTGCAAAAATTGCATGAAAGAGTGCAAAGTTTGTAGTACAGTTGCTTACCTTAGTGGTAAGAAGGTTGAAGAACTGACTGGTAGAGTCAGAAGTCTTGAAGATCAGATCTTAAACCGTGATAAACTGTTAAAAGCTTCGAACGAAAAATTAAAAGAATTAACTGAGAAAATCAAAAATGATAAAAATGATGTAGAAAGAATTAGGAAAGAAAATGAAAAATTGATTCATGAAAATCGTCAAATCTCAGAAAATTTTGAAAAGCTAAAACGAACGGTTAAAGATTGTGATGAAAGAAATGGTAAGACAGACAAAGAAAATCTTCAACTGACCGGTGTTCTTAGAGTGTAAGAAGAGTTAATCAATCAGCAACTGGATGAAATTGCTAAGTTGAAGCTTCAATTCCAAGAAGCTAAAATTGAAAATGAGCGCATCCAGTTAAAATTGAACAGTTACAACTCTGCAAGCTTTGTTTTACAACACATTGTTCCCAAACCCATCGGGAAAAACAAAGCAGGCGAAGATGTATATGCTGATGGAACCGGGGTGGGGTATCATCAGGTTCCACCACCAGTTCTAAATAATTTCTCAAAGAAGAAATCCGGGTTGGTTAATGATGAAGATGAAACAAATGAAATAAAACTTCCAGAATCAATTGATTTGACATTTTCTTCATCATCATCTGATGATAGTGTTCAAACTGATATTGTTAAAAGCATGGCTGAAAGTGTTTTGAAGTCTGATAGTGATTTAGCTGATGATGATGAGTGTTTTCTAGACAAATACATTCCGAAACCAAAATCTAAAAACAAATTAAATGAAGTATTTATTCTTGTCATGTACAAGATGTCGGGATCGGATAAGTTGTATTCGGATTCTGAGTTTCCACTGGAGAATGTTAATGTTGCTAAATTGACAAATGTGTTCAAATTGGTTGAAATTGATCTGTCTGAGATTGAAGGTCTAAAACAGACGAAGAGGCAAATGAATTTTGAAAAAGATAAAGCTTACTACAAGAAACCTGTTGTTCCACTGCTTTTTTATAACAACAATCGAAACAGATGGTCAGGTGGTTATCAGGGTGGTAAGAATTATCAAAGGAAAAATGTTCAAAACAGAAGGTTTGCTGAGAAAAAGGTGTTTGTGAACAGTTCAAGTTCACTTTCTGATGAAGAATCTGAGATTTTTTCAAAATCAAACAAAGAGTTCTTTGAGAAGAAGGCCTCGCAGCCTCAGTCTGAAGGCACAAGTCGGGTAGTTGACACCCGAACATGCTTCAAATGCAATCAAGTTGGACATATTGCACGAAAGTGTACCAACTTGAAGCCTAAGACTGAAGTTGTGATGAATTCAAGAAAGAAAGATGTTGTGAAGGGAAAAGATCCATTGGTTGTTGAGAAAAAGGTTTTGAAAAATGACAACACCAAGATCAAAACTGAACCTGTTAAGAATATGGTAACTAAAAATGACAAATTTTACAAACGGGTTGCGTCATCTCAACAAACATGGAAGCCAAAAACTGTTGACAAGAAAGAAAGTTCATCTAAACCAAAGGTTTCAGAGTCAGAAAAACAATCGTCTTCTACCACTTCGGTAAAGATGGATGTTCCTTTGGATTATTATGAACAGTTGGAGAAACAATCTTCTACCCCACCAGAGAAGAAGAATGTTCAAAACAAAGATCAACCAACCGGTCAACCTAAGAAAGATAAGTTTTTCTTATACAAAAAGATTGAGGTTGGATCTGAAGATAGCTTGAAGATGAATGACAAAAATTTTCCGCCACTTTATATTGCTAAAAGTCACATTAATGTCAAGTTACCCGAGTCAAAAGAGGCTTGGGTGGCATTAAAATCTCACTAAATGTTTTTGATTTGTGCATGAGCTTCCAAGATCCGTTTCATGATGGATTATGGATAGTGGAGCTTCTCGGCACATGACAGGGAAGAAAACCCTACTGTATGATGTTAGAGGGTTTAATGGAGGTTACGTGGGATTCGCAGGTAATCAGGGTGGTCGAATAGTTGGAGAAGGAACTTTATCAAATGGGATTGTCACGTTTGAAAGAGTTAATTACATTGCTGAGCTTGAGAATAATCTTCTGAGTATTTCTCAGATCTGTGATAGGATGTATACAACGCACTTCACAGACAAAGAATGTTTGATCTTGAAACCAGGATTTGTTGTTCCCGAAGAATGGATTATCATGAGAGCACCCAGAGTCAATGATCTGTACGTGTTGGACATGAGCGTAGCTACTACAACCACGGGTCAGGCTCACTGTTTTATGTCAAGAGCAACAGAGAAAGAATCACAATTGTGGCACCGAAAAATGGTTCATATACATTTGAGAAAAATGAATCACCTGGTGCATAATGATTTGGTTACAGGTGTTCATGTGAAAGGTTTTCATCTTAAGGGATAATGCATTAGCTGCATCAAAGGAAAGCAAAAGAAGAAATCTCACCCTAGGAAGAAAGAAAATTCAATCTCGAGACCTTTACAGAGACTCCATATGGATCTGTTTGGTCCAGTGAACGTTAAAAGCATTACAGGGGATCTCTATTGTCTTGTAGTCACAGATGATTATTCAATATTTTCTTGGGTATTATTTCTGAAGTCAAAAGATGAGACGTTTGATCGTTTGAAAGTGTCAATGTCCAGTTCAAGCGAAATCAACAAGTTAATTCCGCTTGAAATGAACATTGACATGTTCAAGCGAAATTAGTAATTCCGCTTGAATCTCACATGTCATGTTCAAGCGGAATCACAACAAATATATATACCTATGTTGGTGTGTCATTTGAAACGGAATTAGATTACGGTTTCTAAGTCGAGGTGCTGTCCGTTTGGCATTTGAACGTGTAAAAGCTCAGGAAATCAATAGATAAAGATTTGAAAGGAACAGGCTATTTTACGTCATTTACATTGATTCCGCCTTTGTATTTGATGATGAACTACTCAGATTGACTCATTAGGGTCACACGTCGATCCAACAGTGATGATACGTACACATGAGACACAGGGGATGGCTTCCGGTGTAGGCGCGCTTCACAAGAACGGGAACAAACCACAGCGGTGTGGGGTTTGGAATTTCATCCACGCTTGGTTCCTTTCGCTTATGGCTGAGCTCATTGCGATCCTGAGATGATGCAGTGTCGTTGGCGGATTCGTCTGGTGATTCGTTGGAGATATCATCGGAGGAATCTTCAGAAGAACCGTCGGTAGAATCGTTGGAAGAATCGTCAGATGAATCGATGACGATTGCTTGGTGAGCCTGCTTGATAGGATTCTTGGAGAAGAATCCGTCCGATACTCGTTTGTCGTTGATTTCTGCGGCCAGACGATAGGTTTCTTCGATGGTAGCAGGTCTTGCAGCTTTGACAAAATCGCCCACACATTCAGGCAAGCCGCGAATATACTTCATGATGGCTTTTTCTGGAGTGTTGACTTGGCTTGGGCAGATTATGCTAAGCTGTTTGAACCTTGCGGTGTAGCCAGTATTGTCACCTTCGACTTGCTTGATTTTCCAAAATTCGTCTTCTAGTTTCTGAACTTCGTGGGGAGGGCAATACTCTTTCTTCATGAGCTCTTTCAGATCATCCCAAGGGAGAGCGTAAGCTGCGGAGATCCCACGTTTGTTACGTTCGGCTGTCCACCAGTCGAGTGCTCGCGATTGAAATACTCCGGTAGGGCAAGTAGTACGAAAACCATCGGGACACCCACTCTGACGAAGGGTAACTTCGATAGAATCAAACCACTGGAGTAGTTGGGACACACCTCCTTCACCCGTGAACTCCATTGGGTCACAGGCTTTGAAGTGTTTGTAGAGGAAAGCAGATTGCGGCGCTTCTGTCTTGAAGTCTTCCGAGGTTCGAGAGTTGCTGAGAGAGTGCACTTGAGCGACAATTTGAGGAATGACTTTGGCCACTTCCTTGGCCACAAGAGAGGCAATCCTCTTATCGGCGCTTCGGTTGGCTCTTCTCCTAGCTGTTCATCTCGAGGTAGAGTCGTTGGAAGGCATCTAGACAGAGAGATTTGGAATGAGATTCGACCATAATGATTTTGAGTTTTGCGATGCGATTGAGCGCGATCAAAACTTGTTGTGATTAATATAATAAACTTCACATAGGAGCCACATAGGAGACACGAGATTCCTGAATTCCCACACAATTGATTCGTTTGTATACATAATTAGTTGCAGCTTATACTTGTACACACACATGTCAGTATAGAATGCGCGAGGATGCGTTGAAGAGGGAGAGAGTGAGAGCGTAAGCAAGTAATTAGACATTAGTTTTGTTGCGAACATTCAGTTTTCGTTTTAGATTGCGATGGCTGTGTGACTTGTGTGTTTGCAAAAAGCAGGGAGCGGAAATCGATAAAGCGTAAAGTTTTAAATCGTAAACACATAAGCGTAAATAGGTTCCATAAAGCGAAATAGATAGAGTGCCTCGGGTGTTTAGGCGTCGACTGCCCAAGGTAACCCAACTATACCCAACAAGTTCATGCACGCGCGTTGCCCTAGAAGACTTATGCTTCCACTGGGATGCAGCTCATGGCATTCGTCTTCCTAGTCATCGCGTGGCTCGAGTTATCGTTATATCCGAGTCCTTGGTGAGAGCTTTTGAAAACCATTTTATAGAGAGTGGGACGGTTTATTAAGATACGGGTTTCACCCCTGACTTAATAACTTCGTCCCTAGCTGTGGTTATGCTCACCGAATAAATTCGGGAGTTCAACTGGAGCTCGAAATGGAGACTTTCGTCGGGATATGGATGTCACTCCTAGGTCAACAAAAAGTTCTCGTGCTAGAATAAAATGCGCTGAGTGAGCAATCCCATCGAGAGTTCTTGGCTTTCACACCTTGTCTCGACTGGATTACTCGGTTGCGGTATGCGAGTATTTTCGAAAACGTGTGTATTGTGTCAGCCTTAGGGAAGGCCAAATAGTATTACAGCCTTAGGAAAGGCTCTTCGTGTGGAGCTGTAGTATGCGGTGTCCACACAAGGTTGTAATTTTAGCAATCGATCGAGAGTATCGAGTCGGCATGTTGGTACTTAGACTATAGACTAGGTCGTTTCTAAGACAACGACCCGGACTAGGTCGTGTCTTTCCTAATTCCCTATAGTTATGGCTATGATACCAATCTGTCACACCCCAACCGATGGCGGAATCATCGGGACGCGGCACTAAGCGAATCAGATTGCTCAAGAGAATCCATAACAACTAAATGGAAAAAAGTATTTATTACACTTGTTATCCCATACTAACAAATACTACAATCACATAAGTCATCACAGATTTCTTGTCCTCTCGAACAATACAAATCCGACAACATAGATTTTAGGTGAGTTCCTAGACTTCCTAGCTTGATTTGATGTAGACTGCGACTAAACCTGCCACATACGTTAAAATAATGTCAATACAAAAGTATTGGCAAGCATACAGGTTTGATATGTAAGAGTGTAATAAGTAAAAGCTGCGAATTTCCACATACATAAACGTAATACACGACATATATACTCACAAAACTGATACTACCAGCTAAGTCCTCGAGCTGCGATTGCGATTGCTAAACTAGGCCTCGTCGGGCGCAATAGTACTATACTAGTCATGGTGGGATGTCGCGAGTATAAGCTCTAGCACATATGTAACTAGCATCACGTATAACTATGCACGTAAGTCATTCGCAAGTGATAAGTAGTTTAAGCATTTGATGTAATTTGATTTGATAGCAACGTATGTTACACCCAAAAGTGCAAAAGCAAAAAGGGTTCAAGTATACTCACAGTCGGTACTCAGCAAGCAGCAACTTGGTTGGAATGAAGGGAGCGCGTGTGAGATTATCCTGATTTCAGATCGATAGCGTAAGCATTGAATAGTGCGTGAAACGGAGCAAGGTGTCAATGGATCGGGCAGTACTCTGATCGGATGGCAATCCGATTGAGTGGCCGGTCGATCGGGTGACAATCCGTTGGGATGGTCATCCGATCGGGTGACCATTCGATTGGATTGCTACCTCATTGGGAAAGATGTGTTTGTGTATGATGGTCTGCCTTTTGATGTTTTCGTTGTAGCATTTTGAAGACAGAGAACTATCTCTACCTTTCAGGTTGGTCGATCGAACGGCCGGTCGATCAGGTGGTAACTCGATCGGGTGGCTGTTCGATCGGACGGTGATCTGATTGGCAAGACACTTTGGTTGCTGATAAGTTCACAGCAGTCTGGTCGCTCGATCGGGTGGAAATCCGATCGGGTAACAATCCGTTGGAACTGATGTGTGATGAGGATTTGTAAAACGTTTAAGTGTTGAGGATCCAAAAGTCAGCCGATCAGATGGTCGTTCGATCGGACGGCAATCTGATAAGACGGCAATCCGTTCGTTGTTCAGATCCTTGAATGTTTGAAAATTTGTTTAAGTCTTGACCCCAAGTGCAACCCGGCCGGATTGCAGGTCGATCGGGTGGCAGTCTGATCGGACGGTAACCCGTCCCGCAATCTTATCGTTTTACATCTTGGCTATTTCGTTAAGTTTTTGCGATTTGATCGAGACAGTTCGACTACGAGCTAAACAATGGAACTCCACCAGGTCCGAGTCACCGGATCAGATGGGAATCACCGCGTCCGATCAGTTAACTGTTCTTGATGGTTATTCATGTTTAACACGACAAGCCAGTCATCTCGTCAATAGGAACCAGTTCTCAAACCGACACTTCACTATAGGAAAAGTAGAAGGTCTGTACGAGCTCTGTTGCTACCGGTTTCGAGTGATAAGTTAGGAAAGTTTGAAGAAAACTTAGAAAACTTTGATTCGGCTTAGATTTGTGCGAGTTTATTGTTTATACACCGTGGAATCTATCAGATCTGGATTATTCTTGATGAGATGAGGTCGCACTTCATTGTTCCTAGGAACTCCATGATGACATCACCTTGGAACGGCTCAAATCCGAGGATTTAACGGTGAAAAGGTGAGATTTGATGGTGAAAAAGATGAAGGAGTGCGCGTAGATCATAGAAGTACAAGATTTGAGGTAGAAACTTACAAGAATTGCGAGAAATCGAGAGAAAATGGCGAGAAGATCGTCTGGTCAAGAGAGAGCAGTCACATCAACTGTTGTTGATGTGACAAGTGGGGTATTTATAGGCAAAGGAGGAGAAAGGCGGTGCAGTGCATCGGATCGGATGGCTGTCCGATCGGTTGGCTGTCCGATTGGATGGCTGTTGGATCGGATGGCTGCCCGATCGGATGGCCATTCGATCGAAGTGCCATTCGATCAAACGCCTCCGGCGAGCTGAGTTTTGGCATTCCGTTTCGATTGTTAAGCGTTGCGATAGTTTGGTTACACATTCTCATCCACATTTTCATATATTTATTATAATTAGCCACGTTGGGTCGTATATACATATCCATATTTCAAAGTTGCGATACAATAACCGGGTTTCGTTTCGAATATGCGTTACTTTGCGATGCTTCACGGTCATCGAGGAGGGTAGAATAGGTCCTCACTCAACGTCACCGTGAACGTTAATGTGTGTGATGCGATGTGCGTTTTAAGTAATGAGTTGCACTGCGACACATCACGGCTATCAAGGAGGGTAGAATTGGTCCTCACTCGACATCTTCGTGGTTGTCAACAAGTATAATGTGATGCGATAGTGATAAAGTACGCGAAATTATGTGAAAATACTGCAATATAGCGATATATGCGATATAGGTACATCATGATCTAAATCTCTGGTGCTAGGCGTAATGAGTATTACGAGTAGTAACAACGCACGAACGTGCGGGTTGTTACAATCTATTATCCAACATGTTAGAGAAGCGGATAATAATAACAGTAATAGCAGAAGTAAATGACCACCTACTGAACCTGATCACAGCGTAAACAATGTACCAATACTTCAAGTGCCCATTCCAAAAAGAAGAAGAACCATGTCTTATGGTTGTTCTTATAAAGAATTCTGGTCATGTAAACCAATGGAATTCTTTGGCAATGAAGGAGCCATTGCAGCTCTACGCTGGATTGAAAAGACGGAAGCAGTCTTAAAAACAAGCAAGTGTGCAGAAGAGGATAAGATAATGTTTGCTTCCAATCTGTTTAAGAATGCAACTTTAGAATGGTGGAACACTATCCTCCAGGCTAGGGGAAGTGACAGAACATATAATATGGAATGGATTGAGTTTAAGAATATGGTGGAAAGGAAATTCTGTCAACCCTATGAAAAGGAGCACATAGCTAATAAATTCTTAAACCTTAGAATGAATGGAGTAGACAGCAAGGGTTACGCTACTACATTCTTTGAATATGCTAGAATAGCGCCAACCCTAGCATCACCAGAACCAGTATTAATATCTCGTTACATCTGGGGATTAATTGGTGAAATTAGACATGTAGTCAAGGCAGCTAGACCAGCAACCATAGAAGAAGCTGTAGAACTAGCAAATACCTTGACTGATGAACTGGTACGTACACAAGAAGAAAACCAGAGAAAGAACCTAGCTCAAAGGCTTACCCAGGAATTTCGCTACGGTAATTCCAACCGTGGGAAAAATATAGGTTCTACCTCTACATGTCACGGCCCTCGGCCCCGGTTTGACCTGGTCCAGAGCCACGAGGCAGGAAATCCCGTGGTATCTAATTAGGTGACATCGGAAGTCTTTTTAAACAGGATCGATTATTATTAAAACTGCTCGTTTATATATAATATAGGGATAAATCCCATAATTTACAATAAAGTGATTTCACTGGGAAATCTTTATTTCTTAAAACATGTTTATTTATTTATTTACATTGAGCCACTTTTCTAAGCATGTAGTGCTCCACGTCACTTTTCCTGTGCTCACAACAGATTACCTGAAACATGTTTGAAAAAGGTTTTATCAGCAGGGAAATACTGAGTGAATCATTCTATTTTGCATAATGATGCATAGTTAATAATTACAGCATAAGAGCGATTACAATGACTTCTATCTTATTTTTATCTGGCCTTCTGTCACAATGGTGACGATGGTCATACCACTATTAGATCAATTAACCTAAATAGTGATAATTATCCCTGTAGGTCAATGAACCTAACAGTGATTATCCCGAGTAGGTCAATGAACCTAACTGGGAGAAAATTAGTAATGTGCACAATACCCCACTAACCAGCAATTCAAGATATCCACGACTTAGTCCCTGTAATTATAACCTTGAAAATAATTTGAGGTATTGTAAAATAGTTGATAAAAAGAGAATGACTCACATTGTAGATTTAACGAGCAGAGTATAAGCCTACTGATTAGCCTTGATTATCCTAATTTAAATAACAATACACACATAAACAGGTTAGTAACTAATACAGCAGTTACGACAATTCACGAGATTAAACCCTCACAACGATTTACAAGTGCAATACTTAACAATTCAGCGGATTCACAACGAATGACTGAGTATAGTCCGATTTCGAACAGCACTCAAACATTCAAGTCGAAATCACAATGAATAACAAAGTATAAACTCAATTTGAGCGGCACTTAAACAATCGTTGGATAGTTATAATCGATCGGACGTTGAATCGTAATAGCGATCAAGTTAATACCCTGATTGCGGCGTCAATTAGTGATCCGTGTGTGTTAATTGTGGTAAACAGAGCATAACTCCGTGCCTAAAATGAATTTCTTCGTCGAACATACGCAGAATTTCAAGTGCCAATGTCTGCTATTTATACCCGAATTTTGCCACCCCTTACGGACCGTAACAATTAACCCTTACGGTCCGTAAGGGTTACCTATATTTTATAGAGTAGCCACGTCTGGGACTAGGCCTGATGACTTGACAGTTTCTCGAAATTTATTTTTGACAGCACGATTTTAAGATAATCGTTAACTAGGAAATACCCCCCCTGAGTTTTAGGGGCCCTGATCCTGATTCTGATTGTTCCGAAAATTTTAGGGTTTGCTCAAAATCACTTGGGTTTCTCAATTAGGTTTTCCTATTGGTCAATTAAAATAATAATTATGACTTTTTTGATGAGAGTTGTTACATTCTCCCCATCTTAATAAAAATCTCGTCCTCGAGATTTACTGGAATAATTAAGGATACTTTTGCTTCTTTTCTAATTCCAGTTCCCAAGTGTATTCAGGTCCTCGTTTTGAATCCCACTTGTCTTGAATTTAACACTAATCGTTTGTGTTTTGAGAAATTTTATCTTTCTATCTTCTATCTGAAGAGGTTTCTCTATTAATTTTTTTTTCGTTTACCTTTATATCTTGGAGAGGTACTACCCAAAGGTTCGTATGATAGACATTTCTTGAGATTGGATACATAAAATACATCATGTACTCCAACTAGCTTTCCTTGGACTTAGCTTTCCTTTCTTACTCCTTTCCAAGGAGATACTTTCAATTACATTTTGTCTCCAACTCGAACTCCAACGGCTTTCATCTATTATCTGTATAATTCTTCTGACTATCTATAGCTGTCTTCAGCCTTTTCTTCGTGATACTGAATATCACAATCGTAGTCACTTAGGATTTTCATCCATCTCCTTTGCCTCATGTTTAACTCTTTTTGCCTAAATATATATCTTAAATTCTTATGATCCGTATAGACAGCAAACTTAGTTCCACACAGATAATGTCGCCAAATTTTAAGGGCAAAATTATGACTCCTAATTCTAAGTTATGAGTGGTATAGTTTCTTCGTTCTTTTTCAACTGTCTTGAAGCATACGCAATTACCTTCTTGCGTTGCATACGCACACATCCAACTCCTAGTTTTGAAGCATCACCATATACTTTAAAATCTTCTGTTCCTTCTGGTAAGGCTAGGATTGGGGCATTTGTTAATTTCTACTTTAAGATCCTAAAGGCTTCTTCTTGTTTAGGTTCCCATTCAAACTTAACTGTTTTACAAATTAGTTTAGTTAATGGTATAGCTATCTTAGAAAAATCCTTAATAAACCGTCTATAGTATCCGGCTAAACCTATAAAACTCCTAATTTCCATTGCGGATTGAGTAATCTTCCATTTGGTAATTGCTGCTATCTTAGCAGGATCTACGTGAATACCTTCATGATTCACCATATGTCCTAAGAATTGCATTTCTTGTAACCAAAATTCACACTTCGAGAATTTGGCGTACAACTTTTCTTTTCTTAACAAAGTTAAGAGTGCATGCAAGTGCGGACAATGTTCTTTCTGACTTTTGGAATAAATAAGTATATCGTCGATAAAGATAATTACAAATTTATCCAAATATGGTTTACAGACCCTATTCATCATGTCCATGAATACAACAGGTGCATTTGTTAATCCGAAGGGCATGACTGTAAACTAGTAATGATCATACCTAGTCCTGAAAGCAGTTTTAGGTATGTCTTCCTCTTGTATTTTCAATTGATGATATCCGGAACATAAGTTGATCTTAGAAAATTATCTAGTTCCCTGGAATTGATCAAAATAGAGCATCATTTCTAGGTAATGGGTATTGATTCTTAATTGTAACTTTATTCAATTTCCTATAATCAATACACATTCTCATCGAACCATCCTTTTTCTTAACAAACAACATTGTGCTAACCGATAAGGTGCCTTTGCTATTGATATTTTTAGATGAATCCTAAATTCTACTTCTCTGTCTGATGGTAATCCTGAAACTCTTCTGGGAATACATCTGGGTATTCTAAAACTACAGAAATTTCCTTAAGTTCTTTATCTTTAGTATTAATGATTACTGTAATCATATATACTATTCCTTGCTTTCGTTCATAATTAGCAACCTTCATTACTGATATGAACTTTATGGATTTACATGGCTTATCTCCTGTAATCATTATTACTTCTCCAGTGGGTGCACAAATTTCTATGGAATTTTTTATCACAGATAATTCGAGTACGATTGTTTACTAACCAATCCATTAACACAACATCGAATTCAACCAATATGGTTGCATGAAATTTATGACTTAAAAGTTCTATTTCTACGTTTTGCAGAACCTTATTTATTTCAACTAAATTCCCATCTGCCGTTTCTACTGTGGAAATTTATCTAATGCTGGTTAACGATAAGTTAAGAGTTTGGCAGAGTAAAGTAGTTATAAAACTTTGGTTTGCACCAGAGTCAAATAATACTTTTGTGTAAACGTTGTAAGCTAAGAACGTACCGGCTATCACATCTGGAATCATCTCGGCTTCTTGAGTAGTCAGCTGAAAGGCTCTCGCATTCCTTTTTGCTCCTTCTGCCGGTTTGGCTTTATTGTCAAATGGTTTATTCAGTTTTGGACAATCTGGCCTAAGATGTCCAGCTTCTCCACAGTTGTAGCAGACTGAAAATTTCTTCCTCCTGCAGTCTTCTTCTTGATGCCCTGGAATTTTGCAAAAATTACAATATCCTTTGCATCTTCCAAAATGCTTCCTTTTGCAAAAATTGCAAAATGGGCTAGTAGAAGATTGTCCATTCCCTCCTTTCTTGAAATTGTTATGGTTACCCGAACGGAATTATTGGGTAATCTTTTGGGCTACTTCCTTCCTTCTATTTTCTTCTCTTGTCCGTACTAGTTCGTCAGTCAGAGTATTGGCTAATTCCACCGCATCATCAATCGTGCGAGGTTTCGCAGCCTTGACGATATTACGGATTTCGGAAATCAATCCCCAAATATAACGAGAAATAAGTACCGGTTCTGGCGAAGCCAGGGTTGGTACCACTCGAGCATACTCGAAGAATGTCGAAGTATACCCTCGACAATCTACATCCACCATCCGATGGGTTAGAAACTTATTTGTCATTTGTTCCTTTTCATACTCGGGACAGAATTTTCTTTCTACAAAGCTCTTAAATTCTTCCCAGTTCATAGCATATGCCATCCTTCTTCCTTTTGCTTGTAACACCGTATTCCACCATTCTAGCGCCACTTCTTTGAAAAGATTTGACGCGCACATGACCTGATCATCCTGAGCACATTTACTTATGGCAATTACTGCCTCGGTTTTCTCTAACCAACGCAGTGCCGCAGTCGCTCCTTCATTTCCAGCAAACTCAGTGGGTTTACAAGCAAGAAATTCTTTGAAAGTGCAACCAGGTGTTGCAGTTTTCCTTTTCTTAGGGAGCGGAGCTTGCCGTGGTTCATTATCATGATTAACATGATTATTGCCTCCGTTTACGCTATTACTAAAGTTATCTTCAGAAATACGTTTACTAGGAACGATTTGTTGCGGTTCGATTGGATTTTTAACAGCAGCAACAATTGCTGGAATAGCATTGGCTATCCCTTGAGCAACTATTTCTGGAATAGCGTTGGCTATCCCTTGAGCAACGATGTTTTCTATATCCTGCCTAGTCATAAATTGATTCCCCGGTTGTTGCTCAGATTGATTAACCTCATTAACTGGTTCATTATTAGCGTTTTCCATCTGATATCTAATTTATAGATAAATAATTAATATAAAAGAAATAATCAAAGGTCACAATTAATTTGCACATAATCACGTAAACGAATATACAACAAAATTGTAAATTTTCTAATATTTTATTTGTTTTATAGATTATATCATGCTTCTATATACAACCGTTTTATTATTTATTTTACACATACTGATTTTACTATTACTATTACACAACCACAGTTTCATAATCCCCTATCCTTTGTCAGGTGGTATTCTAGTAACGGCGTTCCTTTTCATCGTATTTCCAGGAGATCTGTCCCAAAATCTCTTGGATCCTATTCCCAGCATCTATTAATTCTTTACCAAAGTGGTGAAGTTCAATCATATTCTCGTTACTCATTGGTGGATTTGGTAAAGGTTCTGGTTTGAATTTAGGAAAAAGCTTATAGGGATGGTTTTGTAACAGTATTTCATTATTCAACCATTCGTCTATTTGCCAGTGGATTGAAGGGTTTGGAATAGCTGGTTCTAAGTTCATTGGTAGTGTTTCAAGAGAATGAATAAAATCATTTTCATTAATAGGCTCAATAGTATCATCGTTTGCTATTATAAAATCTAGTTCTTCTTGAGATGGTAATCCCTCAATTTGCCTAGAACTTTCCCCAATTTCCATTTTCTTAGGCTTGGGTTTCTCGAGAGGTAAAGCATTGAATTCTATAGGTTCTTCTATGTCTGGTATATACCTATTGAAATCTCTGGAAACCTCTAGTCTTACTGGATAGAGATTTAAATTCTGAAGGGCGTCAGACAAGTTACTCATGCTGTTTAGCAAAATACACACAATTACTAAATTAGAAATCATAACAAAATTTTATAGAAAAACTTTTAAATATTATTTCATGTTGGGTAACTGCCCAAAATAACAGAAAATTAAAACACACTAAGGTTTACTTATTTATTTACTGGGTAAGATTTCTAGACTGTAGGTAATTCGATTGCTAAAACTTTGAGTCAAATTATTTTAAAGATTTGTATTTATTGCTACGGTGGCTAGCATATAGGGATCTGCCCATACTGTACACAATTAGTCAGATAATAAAACATGTTTTCACAGAATGGCAATTAAATTTCCTAAGTATCTCTCAATTACTTTAATAGGCTAAAATCAATAGTAAGCTTAAATCAGTGGCTCTGATACCACCTTTTCCTGTCACGGCCCTCGGCCCCGGTTTGACCCGGTCCAGAGCCGCGAGGCAGGAAATCCCGTGGTATCTAATTAGGTGACAGCGGAAGTCTTTTTAAACAGGATCGATTATTATTAAAACTGCTCGTTTATATATAATATAGGGATAAATCCCATAATTTACAATAAAGTGATTTCACTGGGAAATCTTTATTTCTTAAAACATGTTTCTTTATTTATTTACATTGAGCCACTTTTCTAAGCATGTAGTGCTCCACGACACTTTTCCTGTGCTCACAACAGATTACCTGAAACATGTTTGAAAAAGGTTTTGTCAGCAGGGAAATACTGAGTGAATCATTCTATTTTGCATAATGATGCATAGTTAATAATTACAGCATAAGAGCGATTACAATGGCTTCTATCTTATTTTTATCTGGCCTTCTGTCACAATGGTGACATGTCACAATGGTGACGATGGTCATACCACTATTAGATCAATGAACCTAAATAGTGATAATTATCCCTGTAGGTCAATGAACCTAACAGTGATTATCCCGAGTAGGTCAATGAACCTAACTGGGAGAAAATTAGTAATGTGCACAATACCCCACTAACCAGTAATTCAAGATATCCACGACTTAGTCCCTGTAATTATAACCTTGAAAATAATTTGAGGTATTGTAAAATAGTTGATAAAAAGAGAATGACTCACATTATAGATTTAACGAGTAGAGTATAAGCCTACTGATTAGCCTTGATTATCCTAATTTAAATAACAATACACACATAAACAGGTTAGTAACTAATACAACAGTTACGACAATTCACGAGATTAAACCCTCACAACGATTTACAAGTGCAATACTTAACAATTCAGCGGATTCACAACGAATGACTGAGTATAGTCCGATTTCGAACAGCACTCAAACATTCAAGTCGAAATCACAATGAATAACAAAGTATAAACTCAATTTGAGCGGCACTTAAACAATCGTTGGATAGTTATAATCGATCGGACGTTGAATCGTAATAGCGATCAAGTTAATACCCTGATTGCGGCGTCAATTAGTGATCCGTGTGTGTTAATTGTGGTAAACAGAGCATAACTCCGTGCCTAAAACGAATTTCTTCGTCGAACATACGCAGAATTTCAAGTGCCAATGTCTGCTATTTATACCCGAATTTTGCCACCCCTTACGGACCGTAACAATTAACCCTTACGGTCCGTAAGGGTTACCTATATTTTATAGAGTAGCCACGTCTGGGACTAGGCCTGATGACTTGACAGTTTCTCGAAATTTATTTTTGACAGCACGATTTTAAGATAATCGTTAACTAGGAAATACCCCCCCTGAATCACTTGGGTTTCTCAATTAGGGTTTCCTATTGGTCAATTAAAATAATAATTATGACTTTTTTGATGAGAGTTGTTACATTCTCCCCATCTTAATAAAAATCTCGTCCTCGAGATTTACTGGAATAATTGAGGATACTTTTGCTTCTTTTCTAATTCCAGTTCCCAAGTGTATTCAGGTCCTCGTTTTGAATCCCACTTGTCTTGAATTTAACACTAATCGTTTGTGTTTTGAGAAATTTTATCTTTCTATCTTCTATCTGAAGAGGTTTCTCTATTAATTTTTTTTTTCGTTTACCTTTATATCTTGGAGAGGTACTACCCAAAGGTTCGTATGATAGACATTTCTTGAGATTGGATACATAAAATACATCATGTACTCCAACTAGCTTTCCTTGGACTTAGCTTTCCTTTCTTACTCCTTTCCAAGGAGATACTTTCAATTACATTTTGTCTCCAACTCGAACTCCAACGGCTTTCATCTATTATCTGTATAATTCTTCTGACTATCTATAGCTGTCTTCAACATTTTCTTCGTGATACTGAATATCACAATCGTAGTCACTTAGGATTTTCATCCATCTCCTTTGCCTCATGTTTAACTCTTTTTGCCTAAATATATATCTTAAATTCTTATGATCCGTATAGACAGCAAACTTAAATTCTGATGACTTGACAGTTTCTCGAAATTTATTTTTGACAGCACGATTTTAAGATAATCGTTAACTAGGAAATACCCCCCATGAGTTTTAGGGGCCCTGATCCTGATTCTGATTGTTCCGAAAATTTTAGGGTTTGCTCAGAATCACTTGGGTTTCTCAATTAGGGTTTCCTATTGGTCAATTAAAATAATAATTATGACTTTTTTGATGAGAGTTGTTACACTACACCTTACTGTAAAGCCTGTAAGAAAAAAACATTCAGGAAGATGCTCCACCTACTGCAACTACTGCAAGATACCAGGACACAAGGAAGAAGATTGTAGGAAGAAACCCAGTAATGGAGTGTGCTTCAACTGTGGAGAAAAATGACATATCAAGCCAAATTGTCCGAAACTAGCTCTAGCCATGAACAACAAGACTACTAAGAATTCTAGGGCATTTGTTTTTACTGTAGAAGAAGCAAAGATGATCCCGAACGTGATTGCCGGTACGTTTTTAGTTAATGACTTTTTTGCTAAAGTATTATTTGACTCTGGTGCAAACCAAAGTTTTATTAATACTTCAATTTGCAAAATTCTCAACCTACCATTAACTAAACTTCAACAAGAATGTTTGGTAGAAACAGCAAATGGAAAATCCATTAAGATTACTAAAATCTTACAGGGAGCAAGAATAGAAATTTTAAATCAAAAGTTTATTGCAAATCTTTACCCAATGAATCTCGTAGGATTTGACATTGTATTAGGAATGGATTGGTTAATAGCCAACAAAGCCAGTATTTTATGTGATCAAAAGTCAATCCAAGTAAAGTCACCAAAAGGTGAAAAGATCACAATTAAAGGAGATAAGCCAACTAGATCCGCGAAATTCATCTCTGTGATGAAAACGGCAAGTTGTGCAAAAAAGGGATCAATAGTGTATATGATTTCCATAATCATTAACACTAAAGGAAAAGAATTGAAAGATATCCCTATAGTATCTCCATTTCCAGATATTTTCCCAGAAGAATTACCAGGACTACCGCTGGACAGGGAAGTCGAATTCAGAATTCATCTGCTACCAGGAACAGCACCAATTGCCAAGGCACCCTACCATTTGGCACCCGCAGAAATGCAAGAGTTAAAGAAACAGTTAGATGAACTGTTGGAGAAAGGATTCATACAGCCAAGCTCATTGCCATGGGGAGCACCGATCTTGTTCGTTAAAAAGAAAGACGGGTCAATGCGTATGTGCATTGATTACCGCGAATTGAATAAAGTCACGATTAAAAATCGGTACCCATTACCGAGAATCAATGATCTATTTGATCAACTTCAAGGAGCTCGATTCTTTTCTAAAATCGATTTATGCTCAGGGTATCATCAATTAAAAGGACAGGAAGAGGACATTCCTAAGACCGTTTTCAGAACAAGGTATGGCCATTATGAATTTACTGTCATGCCATTTGGTTTAACCAATGCCCCAACCGCATTCATGGACATGATGAACCGAATATGTAAGCCATATTTGGATAAATTCATAATTGTCTTTATAGATGATATTCTGATTTACTCTAAGAGTAAAGAGGAACATACCGCACATCTGCATGCACTCCTAAATTTGCTGAGAAAAGAAAAGCTTTATGCTAAATTTTCAAAATGCGAATTTTAGTTAGAAAATCTACTCATTTCTTACCGATGAAGGAAACTTTCAGTATGGAACAATTAGCCAAGTTATATGTAAATGAAATAGTTTCATTACACGGTATTCCTTTGTCTATTGTTTATGATAGAGATAGTCGTTTTACTTCTCATTTTTGGACAAGTTTCCAAAAAGCAATGGGAACCAAGCTAAATCTAAGCACCACTTATCATCCTCAAACAGATGGACAGAGTGAAAGGACAATTCAGACAATGGAGGATATGCTTAGAGCTTGTGTAATTGATTTCGGAGGAAATAGGGATGATCATTTACCATTAATAGAATTTTCTTACAATAACAGCTATCATACCAGCATCAATGTGGCGCCATTCGAAGCACTTTATGGACGAAAGTGCCGAAATCCAGTCTGTTAGGCAGAAATTGGAGAAAAGCAATTGTCTAGACCTGAAATAGTGCAAGAGACAACAGACAAGATTATTCAAGTCAAGGAACGACTGAAAGCAGCACGTGATTGACAAAAGAGTTATGCTGATAACAGGCGAAAGTCATTGGAATTCCAAGTAGGAGACAATGTGTTGTTAAAAGTCTCTCATTGGAAGGGAGTTGTCAGATTTATAAAAGGGGAAAGCAAAGCCCCAGGTATGTTGGACCTTTTGAGATTATCAGAAGAATAGGACCAGTAGCCTATCAGCTACAACTGCCAGAAGAAATGGCAGGAATACATGATGTATTTCATGTATGTAATCTCAAAAAAGTGTTTAGCCAATAAATCATTAGTGGTACCTCATAAAGATATAGAGGTAAATGAAAAGCTTAAGTTCGTAGAAAAGCCACAACAGATTGAAGAAAGGAAAGTCAAGAACCTCAAACACAAGAGATTGGTTTTAGTCAAAGTAAAATGGGATTCCAAGAGAGGACCAGAATACACATGGGAGCTTGAATCAGAGATGCAAAGGAAATATCCACACCTGTTCTAGTAGACCTCGAGGACGAGTTCTAAAACAAGGTGGGGAAGATATAACAACCCTCCTAAAATAATTACCGACACTCCTAAAATATTTAGAACGTCCCTACACGTCCTAAAATACACCTCGTATACGAAAACCGGTCACTAATACCTTTAATTTTATAAAAATAAAATAAAACCAATTTTTAATGTTTTCTGGCGGGCCGCGAAGACCCTTAAGGTCTCTTACGCGGGCCGCGACAGCTCAAGATCAGAGCGTACCCGGTGCCGCCACGTGTCACAAACGTGTTGGGTCTAGTATACTGAGTCGACTAAGCTAGGCCCTACATAGTCTACGTCGCGGGGCGCGAAGGCTAAGCCTTCGGCTTACGCGGGGCGCGATAAACTCAAATTTCAGCCCTATAAATACCTTCGATCGACCTCAGTCCCAACTCGCTCAAATTTCGTGAATCGCTCTCTAATTCTGTAGTATAGGCACTATAATCGGGTATTATACCCACTAAATTAGCAAAGTTCTGCCTTGTTGTAAGTATTTTAACCCCCGGTTACATATTAGATACGCTGCCCGATTGATCTAGTGCTCCGTAACGGTTGTCGGGGTTCTGCCCGACGTAGTCGTTGGAGTTCTGTCTCGGGGAGGGTATAATTAATGTAAATATTGGGTTATTATACTAACACTTGTACATTGTTTAATTAATAGATTATAACCAGGAAAAAGTCTAAACTAGCAATGTGAGTAATCTCCTTTTTGTAAACCTTTTTGCAAACTGTTTTACAAAACCTCAATACTTTACATTATGATTAAATAGTGATTGAGTATTTGTAATTCTACAATTATCGTCGGTATGTTGGGGTTTTGTATACAAAATTTGTTACTACACTGTGAGTAGTAACATGACCATAAGTCGGGTCAACAGTACCGTGGGTGGTAATTAAGGTAGAATAATAAACAAATGTAATTGCTGATTACCCTCAATACTGTACAAGGATAAAACCTGTCTTGATTAAATTGGGATTCACTCACCAGTATTTCCCACTAACAAAATGTTTTAAACGCGTTTCAGGTAACAAAATGTGAAAGCCAAAATAGAAGCCAGCTGGAGAGCACTGAAGGCTTGGAAAAATGTGGCTATAAAAGTTACATAATAAAGAAAGATGTTTTATTCAATAAATTAAGGTTTATCCCTATAAACATGTTTGTAATGAAAACATGGGTTTTATCCCATTATGTTTATTAATATAAAATGTGGTGTTTTACTCTGATAAAATATTTCCTAACAACGGTCCTGATGAAATTTCCGCTGCCAAATAATGATAGAACACCGATACCACCATCTCTGAGTAGCCGCGGCCGCTCGCCTCACGAGGCAGGGTCGGGGGTTGCGACAGCCGCAATGGAAAGTGTCACCCCCGCCGCATCGCGCGGGCACCCTATTAGTACTAATAATATTGTAGGATCGAAGTCTCAACCTAATGAGTCGATCAAAAGAGTTCTAATCCAAACCAAAGGCGGAATTCAATTATTCGGACATGATTGCAGCTTGTTTAATACTAAGAATCACTTTAATTGTCGTTTAGATTGATTTGATAGTGATTACAGATCGTACGACACTTCGGCAACACTTCGTCTCCGGAATCAGAATGTTACAAATGAAGACCTGGACTCTACTATTTATAGGCATCGCCAGTCCTCACGAACCAGACATCACCAGTCCGTGCGAACTGGTCCAACAACCCTAAAATCATATTTTCTAGTCTACCGAGCTCCAGTCTATCCAATCTAAATACATGACTCGATACAAGACGAAGTCAACAGACATATGCACTAACAAACTCCCCCTTGGATGTTGACGAGTCTTCAGTGTATTGAGTCTTCAGTCTTGATCGGTCTTCTCGCTTTCTCCAAAGTATCTGTCTCTGTAAGCATCCTTCAATCTCTATCTTCTTCTCGCTCATCAGCATCAGCAGCTGAGTCTGGCTCTTTTAAACTTCAAACTCCCATTTGGTAACAGACTCCCCCTTAAATTGTTTCGGGATCGCAATCTGACATAGCTCTCGTTCTAAGATCGTGTCCTGGCTCAAACTCTGCTCAGGCTTAGACACGGGGATCTGCACAAATCTCTACCCAAAAGTAAATTTCTAAATTGTTAAGATTTAACAAATTTAGAAACCACTTTGTAGATATCATTCACCATCAACAATAGTTATATCAAGTTCAAATTATTGACCTTGATTCACTAACACTAATTTTACTGTTAGTTTCTCAAATTATCTCAAACTTTAACTTCATTTTTCATTTCAAACACACTCTCTCAACCCACTGTTGTTCATCATGTTTAGCACTCGGAATTTTGAAAATCAGTTTTTCAACATCAGTTGTCGAAAATAAGATGAAATAAAATCTTTTTGATTTTTCAAAATTTTATGCTAAAAACACATTAATGAAAAGCAGTAAAGAAATATTTACAGACAAATATTTTGTGAGTTTGTGTAAGAGGATCATATCAGTTTATGACAAATCACTAGCACCGTTGAGCTTTAAACACTTTAAGTTCTAAACGATTCACTTAGATTGTCAGTATACTGATCCACTTAAATTTTCACACAAAGTTCAATTGATTCGAGATACGAGATTAGTTATTTAATGAACTTAAACTTATTCGCGTGTCCCACCTCAGAATATACTCCCGTATCCAGACTCCTATATTCAGTCTTACAGGTGAATGTACACTAATGATATCTGTAAATGGGTAAATGCGAGACCATGAGAGCTCAGGCTAGAACTTCCGTTCAATCAGAGAGATGATGGCTCGTCTTTAGGTGTGTTCCCTTTAGAGAATCTTTTCTTCAACTACAATTGATTCGTATCTTTCAATATTTTATCATTTTTTTATGCAGAGGGTGGGCTGTATGATAAAAGCAGTGCAAAGTATTATACGAGGACTAGGCTATTGCTCCCGCAAAATCAGAAGTCCCGGTATAATACCCCAGATATCATCACGCACAAAGACCTAGTATGTCAGAAATAGAAAGCCCTTCAAACAAGATTTCAGGGGTTACCTATATATCTGAGAGATGTTCCCCACGAAATAAGTAAGTATGATATTTAGGTTTATATCTCGACAACAATCTACTAAGCGTGTAAAAACCTACTGGCATATCATCAGTGAGACCATTTATCACATTTTAACTATCCAATTCTTTAGCGTACTTTGATTGTCTACTGATGTACTATCATTTCCTCTTTTCACAACAAAACTCATTTTGAATTTTTTGATGTTTTTGGTTTTTAGATTTTATCATGTTTTTGGATTTTTCAAATTTTCAAAATTTCTAAATTTTTTACTCCCCCTAAAATCAAAAATATGTTTCAATTTTTGATTTTCAAGGAAAATTTGAAAGTAAAACTTAATAAACTGTGCAAATAAACTGACAAACTGATGTGAATTGCTTCAATTCACCATCCACTTGGCATAAACAATCAAAACTCCCCCTGACAACAAACAATTTTCCCATTATGATTTCAAAACACTTAAGTTTGTTTTAATCAAAATGGTTTTTCCGAAAAATTAGTTTTGTTGATTTCACTTGTAGGATCGGGGTTTAATTCACCATTTTGTTTTTTTTTCAACCACTTTGTAAAATCTAACACTTGTAGGTTTTTTCACAAAAACATTTTCCAAGAATGATGCCGATTCATGCTCCACGATTACCAACTTGGGAGCTCCGGCAAGTCAGGATTTTACTTTTTAAAGAATCTCACCCATTCCTGATCAATCATAGGTGAACCATCCTCATTTGGTTTAACAATTTTCGATTCATAAAATTCTTTCATACCCTTCACCTTCCCATCAACCATCTTACAAAAAATATGTAGCACTTTACCATTAAATGCTTTTTCAGCATCAAATTCTTTCTTGTCAGAGAAGAATTGATCTGAAATCTCAATCTTATCAACTTTTGATTTCAAGTTTCCGTTTGACAATGGAGGAAAGTTTTCATCATCCATTGTTGGAACGGAATCCTCATCATTTAGCACAACATGTGGCTCCTCTGACTTTGACGAGTCAGATTCATTGCCAGAAACAACCTCTGAACTCTTAACAACCCATTTTTGTTTGTTTAAATTTGCTCTTCTTTTGTAAAATTGTTTCGAACTTTCACCAACTTCGAAAGTCGAATTTTTGAATTCTTTAAATTTTTCCATCGGTTGTTCCTTTTTATCAACACATTTTTCTTTCATTTTAGAGTTAGAAGAAACTCCCTGTTTTGTGTTGGTGGACTTTGGGCAATTCTAAGCAATATGTACAACCTCTTGACATTTGAAACAGGTTCTTCTTTCAACTCTTTGTTCAGATTTCTTCAACAAATTCTTTTGCTTTTCGGCGAGAAACTCCTTGTTTGACTGTTTCCAGAACGGTTTCTACTTCTCCTCTTCTGAACTTGCTCCTGAAACAAATATAGTTTTTGGTTTATAAATTTTCTCATTTTTATGATTTTCTGGTGGAATAAAACCTACTCCTTTCTTTTTGAAATTACTGTTATGGTTTGGTTTCTTTCGATAACCCGAACCAGAAATGTAACCATTTTTCTTGTTCAATCTTTGTTGAACTCTTGAAGTGTACTTTTTAGGTTTTTCAGTAAGATTTATATCTTTTATTTCAGAAATATTAATTTCCGTTAATTTGAAAACCTTGTTAATCATTTCAGTTTTAACACTTCTTATTGGAAATTCTTCATCAGAATATAATTTGTCAGAATCATTCAAAGTATGAATGTTTCGTCATTCAAATTATTTTGTGACATCAGAAAATCTTTATTGTAAACGCTTTTGACCGGTGAACTCGAGCTTTTGTCTGACGAACTCGAATTTTCAGATTTAGACTCTGACTTTGACTCTTCATCTTTCTCCAACACCTGATAGACCAATTTCTTAATTAACTCGGACTCATGATCAGTTTCAGACGCTGTGAAGGTGACATCAATATCATCTGGCAATCCATCGACAGACTCGGATTTCAGATTCAGATTGAGTGCTTTAGCCACCTTTTCAAAGTCTCGGGGGGGTATAGCCATCCCACATTGGATTTGGTACTCTGTTATACTTCAAACCAGTTTTCTTACCAAAATTTTCTTCATCATCTGCAAACTTATGAGCTACAACGGCAGGATAGATACGATCAATAACATACTCTGAACTTTGATAACTTCGAAGTAAATTACTCTTTCGGTTTCAATCTTCTTTGCTGCCAATTCTTGTTTCAGCTCAGCATTCATCTCAATATATCCATTGATTGCAGTTTGCTTTTGAAGAACTGTTGCTTTCAGAAGATTTTTCATCTGAATATCTTCATCACAAGCTCCTTTGTACAAGTTCACTTTGCTGCTTAGGAGATCATATGACTCTTTTATGCTTCTCACATTGTGCAGTAAGTTCTCTTTGAGCTTTTCCAATTCAGCAAGCTTTGTATCTTTTTCAGCACAATCGTTGCAAGGTTCTAAACACTTAGTACAAGGTTTTTCAACCTCTACAATCTTTTCAACTTCAACTATTTTTTCAACTTCAACGATTCTTTCAACTATTTTTCAATCACAATCGGTTCTTTATCAAATTCTATCTTCACTTCATTCTCTTCAACATCGACCTTCCGTGTCGGTTTTTCTTCAACTTTTGCCTTTTCTTCAGCAATCCTTCTTGCTTCCAATTCTCTCTTCAGTCTAGCAACCTTTTTCTCTTTCAAAATCTTGATTTTATCTATAAAAAACAAATTAAAACTATAAGAATCCAATTGTTTTCTAGCTTTGTTAATATACTCTTCCTCATCATCAGTGTCTGCATCACTTCCTAATGACTTAAAAATCGGTATTCTTCTAGGACGGTTCTTAGATTTGACTGATTCTTCTCCTGAGGTTGAGTTTTCAAAGATTCTAGCAACAAATGCTTTAGAAACTGACGGTCTAGAAGGATCATAATCATCCCAATTGAAATCATTCGGAATCCTTTCATCTTCTTGATCTATCAGACCATAACAAGCTCTACCCTTTGATTCTTCAATAGTACGTGATTGTGAAGATTGTTGTTGATATGGTTGTTGAGCAACCTGATGATAAATTGCTTTTCGATGATAATCGTTGTTTCCGAATGGATCTTGTCTTCCGGTTGCTTCCCTGTTTGTACACTCTCATTTAAAATGTCCTTTTTCTCGGCAACGAAAACAAGTAACCTTCGATTTGTCAAAACCTAGCTGAGATGTTGCAGCTTCACGAAGATCATCTCTTCCGGTAATCTGTTTGAACTTTTCTGCTCTCCTCAAAACACTAGCTAAACACCACTTGATATCCATCAACTCAAGTTCCTCAGAATCAATCTGGTCATAATCTTCTTTAGTGAGCATCGGATTTCCGATTCTTCCAGCAACTAAGTTTTCATACGACTCTAACACAGTAACAAGAGATGCCATGTGTTGCTTTGCAATATCTGGAGAAAAATTTTGACCATTTTGAATGTTTAATGTCACATTGCATTGCAAATTTGTTGAACTTTGTTGTTGAGAACTTGGTGTTGAGAAATTTGGTTCAAAACTTGTATAAGATGAAGAATATCCACTGCTCTGACTTGTATTGTTTGTATTTGTTCCGGAAGTACCATCAGCACTGAACGCAGTCTAAATCTTCGGACTCGGAGTAGTCTCAACTTTGCTTCCTCGATAGTATAGACTCACATCCTGTTGAGCACCCGGACTTCTCATTGTAGCAGTTTTTCGCATTGCTAGCTCATGTTCTTCCAACTTCTGGATAAACTTACTCAAATTCATATCTTCAAATTGTCGGTTATGCTTTAAAATCAACAGATATGTTCCCCATTCATTCCGTGTTAACGCATCGGCTAGCTTATCAACCCATTCATCATCTTCTTTCTTGATGTCCAATCTTTTCATTTCCATGACAAGATGACAATATCTCTCAATAATCGTTCTTGTTGTTTCACCTTCAAAAGCTGTAAACATATCAAACGATTTTTTTAGTAATGCACGTTTATTTTTTATCATATCAGCACTACCCTTAAACTTTTTAATCAACGCTTTCCAGATTGATCTAGCAGTTCCCTTATGTTGAAGCAAAACGAAAATATCTTCTTTTACCGCTTGTTGGAGAATGCTAATCATCATCTTTTCACTGGTGTATCTTAATTTTTCTTCCAGTGTAAATTTACTTAATGGTTTTTCATTTTCAAGATCATCTTTCGGTAAAGTATAATCTTTCTCTAATGAAACCCATGCATCAAACTTATTTGCTTGCACCCAGTTTTCAAAACGATCTTGCCATCCTTTAAAGTCCTCAATGTACATAAGCTTTGGAGGCTTTTGGAAAGTTCCCGTTTCATTCTCAATACCGACAGTTTCGGCAACAGTAACTGGAGCAGCCGGAGAAGTAGCAAAGGCGTTGTAAAACTCGTTTTCCATGTTTCAGTATCAAAAGTTCCTAATAACATATTTTCAAACGATCTGAAGTTTAATCCGTGCGAGCTGGAAGGTTTTCAAGCGACCTGGTCACTTTCAAGCGACCTGACAAGTTCCAAACGACCTAAGTCACTTCGTGCGAGCTGAGTATAACTTCACACGACCTGGTTATATCTCACACGATCTGGATGTATTCACACGACCTGAATCACTTCTCACGACCTGGATCACCTCGTGCGAACTGGTTCAAATGATCTGACTGATTTCACGCGACCTGAGAAGTTCAAATCGTGCGAACTGATCAACTTTCACGCGAACTGATCAACTTTCACGCGAACTGAACAGACTTCGAACGATCTGACATGTTTTTTCATGCGGTTTGGTCAATTTTAACAAGATTTAGGTTGAATTAGGTCCTGATTTGTTCAAGGATTGATTAAAACTCAGTTTTACGTGTTATTTGTGAAATTCAAATCATTTTAGCCGTGAAAACGTTCTGATTTTTAAGAAAAAATGTAGAAGAATGAGTAGAAATGAGTAGAAAGCAGTTTAAACCGTGAAAACAAGCTGAAATGGTAAGAACTCTTCATCCTGAGCTCTGATACCACTTGTAGGATCGAAGTCTCGACCTAATGAGTCGATCAGAAGAGTTTTAATCCAAACCAAAGGCGGAATTCAATGATTCGGACATGATTGCAGCTTGTTTAACACTACGAATCACTTTAACTGTCGTTTAGATTGATTTGATAGTGATTACAGATCGTACGACACTTCGGCAGCACTTCGTCTCCGGAATCAGAATGTTACAAATGAAGACCTGGACTCTACTATTTATAGGCATCGCCAGTCCTCACGAACCAGACATCACCAGCCCGTGCGAACTGGTCAGTTCGTGCGAACTGGATCAGCCAGTTCGTGCGAACTGGTCCAACAACCCTAAAATCCTATTTTCTAGTCTACCGAGCTCCAGTCTATCCAATCTAAATACATGACTCGATACAAGACGAAGTCAACAGACATATGCACTAACAAATACTAATAATAGTAATAATACTAATAATAATAATAATAATAATAATAATAATATCGAAGGATTGCTAAACGGTGATTCGAAATTTGTGATTATATTATATTTATATTAATTGAATAACATAATATTAGATTTCAAAGATAAATAATTAAATCTCATGAAAATTTCAAATATTATATTATCTCCTATACGAATTGTTTTTATGAAGTTAAGACATGAATGTAAATCTAATTAATAATTAATTTTATATTAAACTCAATTTTATGATTATCTTTTAATTAAATTAATTATTGATAATTACTCCAATAAGTGACATGTGTCCCATAAATGTGAATAGTACTAGTCACTTATACTATATATACAATAACAATATGGGTGAATAGTGCCAGGCTGGCACTCTTCCATTGGTCCAGGTATATTACGATTTTAACCCTAGCTAAAAATTACGAATTTGTCCAATTTTCAAAGTTACGATTTTGCCCTTGGTAAAAAATTACAGTATTGTCATCGCTTTAACTTTTGGCAAATTACGATTTTACCCCAAGTAAAAAATTACAGTATTGCCATGCCTGGCACCCCTCACTGGTTCAAGTATATTACGATTTTAACCCCAGTTACAAATTATGAATTTTCCCCCGGTTAAAAATTACTGTATTGCCATCGCTTTAGCTTTTTGCAAATTGCGTTTTTGCCCGTTTAAATTACGATTTTGCTCGTTTAAATTCACAGTTTTGCAATTGGTTTTGTTTTTTTTTTCTCCCAGCCAAATTACGGTTTTGGGCTCGGCTCAAATTTACAGTTTTGCCATGGTTTTTGTTTTTTTCCTATCAAATTACGATTTTGCCCCCATTGTAAAATTACAGTCATGCCATCGTTTTAGTTTTTTTTTTTTTTTTTTTTTTGACAAAACTAAGGTAATGTTTTGTTTTAATTGGTTGAATAGGTGTAATTTTTATTTGTGTCAGGCGGCTGTCTGACACACGCTCATTTGTCCTAAAAAATACAATTTTGCCCCAGTTTAAAATTTAGTTTTTCCATCATTTTAGTTTTTTTTAGGAAAAATGTGGTAATGGTTTTAATTGTTTACTTGATGTAATTTTTTTGAGATTATATTATGAGTAGTATGTACAAGTAACCGAAATACAGACGTACATGTTATAAGATATAAATATTCGGCTTGGTGCCTCTTAACGCAGGTGGGACAATAACTAGTTCAGAACATATGTGACATCATGACCCGTGACATCATGATATGCTATTTTTTTTTCTCAATTATCATATTTCATAAGCATTAAAGTAAATGAGGAAATAATACTTGGTAATAGTTGTTCGCTATTTCAAGGTGCCTATTTGTCTTCTTGTTCTTCTTTATCGCTCATTTTACTTTTATGATAAATCCTTTTCTTGAATAAATGAAATCAGGTGATCTTAATTGTAGACTATATATGCATCCGTTAGTCATACATATATGGTTTCTCTGATACCATTCGACTTGGTGGTCAAGTGACAAAATAAAAGCTTTTAAGTAGGTCTGACAAAACAAGCCTACATATTTTGTTTTGGGTTCACATGGATAGAGTTAAATGCTTGGTTGGTCCCCGTGGTTTGCAAAAATTTCATACTTGGTCCTATTGGTTTACTAATTACATGCGTGGTTCTAAAAGTTGTCAAAAATGAACTCGGTTGGTCCCTTGACGTAACCTCTGTTAAATTTCCCAGTTAACTATGTATGAAATGACTATATTACCCTTGAACAATTAAAAGAAATAAAATATATATATATATAAAGAAGATGCTCTATACGCTTCTAATTCCTCCATATCTTGTTTACAAGCTTTACTCCGCCTACTTTGAAGTTTGAACTCCATTTCCAGCGTTAGAATAAACGTCTGGCTCCTTAGAAGCGCTTAACCTCCCACCAGTATGAGGAAACGAAGATTGATCGTAATAATATTGTGCAAATGTTTCAGGGCAAAAGAAATTAGCATCTTGAGGGGTCTTCGAGTCTAGCCCTTTTTCTTGGGAGAATTCCATTGCGGCCTAAATTCCCGTTCCGGGAAAGATGACGATAAACCTTCACCCGATGCACGTGAAATTGGTGATCTCAGAGTACTAGCCGGGCTTTCGGGATGTAAAGAATATGAAAGGAACTGTGCATACGGGACATCTGGAGACGACGGTGTAGTCAAATGGGCTAGCTCGGGTGGTGGTGTGAATGGAGCGGTAGACGGTTCAGTGGTGATGGTGTTAAGAGTTTTTTGAGGGAGAGAGAGAGGGGTTGAAGCTAATGAGTAGTTGCAGGTTGTGGTGGGTTGTGAAGGTGGAGGAGGTGGGTTGTGATGGTGGAGGAAGTGATGGTGTTATATATATATATTTTTTATTTCTTTTAATTGTTTAAGGGTAATATAGTCATTTCACACATAGTTAACTGGGAAATTTAACAGAGGTTGGGTCAGGAGACCAACCGAGTTCATTTTTGACAACTTTTGGGACCACGCGTGTAATTAGTAAACCACTAGGACCAAGTATGAAATTTTTGCAAACCACAGGGACCAACCAAGCATTTAACTCACATGGATATTTTAAATTTCAAGATGAGTTGTTTTCGGCCAAACAAAACTAGGCACTAGGTCAAGATGGGTTGTGAAGGGCTGAATAGAAAGAAGGGAGTGGGTCAGGATGGGTTGGATATAAAATCAAAGCGGGTCAGGATGGGCCACAAAGTTACAAGTTGTTTTATGACTTAAATTTGCCTAAGATCTGGTGTCCCACAATTATCAATCATCAATTTCGGTACAATCAATCATCAATCACTCCTTTGTTTCGATTACGGATCAAGAGTGTGTTCATTTAAATAGATTTTGTTTCATCATTCACTCATTAACCATCAAGGATATGCGCCTATTTGCTTAGGGCTTGAAATTTTTTACATTCATCGCATCTTTCTTCGTGTTCAGGTGATTGTAATTTGCAGTTATTGTTAGTTGATTAGGTTTCGGCAGTTTGTAGAAAGTTACATGCATGTTTATTGTGTACGTGTATGCGTATAAGCGTATTGAAGTAGATCCTTGTTTAGATTCATGTGTAGTTGATATGAGTTCTAAATCACATGATGTCTATTTTATAGGAATTGAAATTGATAATAGTTGATAAATTACTGGATAATAATAACTATTACATAAGATGGTGTCTATTTTATAGGAATTATAATTGATAGACTAGAATTGATGACTACATTACTACATAAGTGCACGGACAAGTGAAAACACAACAGTTCGCACGTTCTTAAACTTAAACGAATCAACTAAGAAAAGGAAATTCAGGGAAAACCGTCAAAATCAGAGCTCTAGACGAAGGATTTTGGGTATTAAAAATCGGACAACCCATCTAATTTATGCGTTTTCATCCGGACGAGGGAATTTGAGTCTGGCATATTATTTATTTATTCTCTTTAATACAATATTTTATAAGTTTTAAAATTGTTACAGTGATGTTATTGAGAATTAAAGATGTAGGTCCATTTTCACTTTGTCGTGTTCGTGTTTGTATTTTGTAGTTTCTTGTATAACCAAATTTAGTTATTGCGAGTCTTATTGTGATTGGGAATAAGAGGGGAGGCTCCTCCATCGTAATGCACTACATGTTTTTCTTTATCGGATTGATCAAATTTGTTCGTGGTTGGTGATCTGATAAATTAGCTTGTGAATTTGTTATGTTATTAATTACTCATTTTTTTCTAAGTATTGAAGGTTTGTTAAAAGGTGTTTGAATGGGGATTAGTATTGTGATTATCTGATTATAATCGGTTTGATTTTAGCTGCGACAAAATTAGTTGTTAATAAGGGGTGTAGACGAGTCAAGCCGCTTGTGAGCTACTCGAAATCGGCTCACTAGAAGCTTGAATTGAGCCGAGCTTAAACCGAGTAAGCTCCTTTACTAAACGAGCTCGAGCGTCTCTTATCGATCTCGCTTGCCTAAACAAACGAATTGTTTTTTATATTATATATACATATAATTTTATTTTTTAAATTTTATAATTTCTGTTTTTCTATTTAAATTTTATTCTTTTTTTGTATATATTTTTTAAAAAATTTTTTATACTTTTTTAGATTTTTTTTACCTTTTCCTGTATTTATATAATTTTTTTATTTTGTATATTTTTTTTAATTCCATCTCATCCTAACCCGAATTCATCTTGACCCAAACCCATCCCGACTCTAACCCATTCTGACCTTTTTTTTAAAATACTCATCATGACTCATACCTATCCTAACCCAAACCCATTTTGACTCATTACCCAAACCCACCCAATTTACCCACTTTACCACCCATACTTTTAAGTGTTAGATTTTGAGTTCAAGGCTCCCATGAGGCAAATAAATTTGCCTTTCAAAAAAATATGGTTTCTCTAGTAATGCATAACTTTATTGATACAATCATTTAGTGAAAGTTGAAATTCAACTTTTGTGGTCTAGTGATAGGAGATTTGGTTCAATAGAGACCCAAGTTTAATTTTCACTTATGTCACTTTGGTTAATTCGGCAATGATGGATAGAGCCCAATCTCTTTGAGAGGTGTCATATTCTCTCCTGAGTCCACCTGGGTTTTGTTCCCACCGTGTGTTACGCCAGAGATTGTTCAGCTTTTGTGGTGGCACAACGTCTGTCAAGTGGCAGTCGATGCAGTGGCGGAGCTTGACCAAAAGTTCCGGCACGGGGGGGGGGGGGGGGGGTGGAAAGTCATGGGACCAAATTTTTTTCCTATATCTATGTTTCGGGTTATATGTTCGGTTCGGATATTCGATTCGGGTCGGGTAAAAAAATAATAACTCCAAATAAAACTACATAATCTTCATTATTCTTACACATAAAAAACAACGCTAAATATTGTTTAACAAAAGACCAAATATTTAAAATGATGTGAGATAAATGTTAAGCACATGGACGAAAAATTACAACTTAGCCCAGCAATCTTTAAAATAATTGGTAACTACCTTTAAGGCCTTTAAGATAAAAAAAGGACCATCAACTTTGATTTATATATAAAGTAGTAACAAACTTTACTTAAAGTTTATAAACAATTATAAAACTTACTAATTGGTCGTTCTTCACATTTTTTTTAAACTCAATACGAAAATATGTATAAATATTTCTGACAATAAACTTTACAGGGGCAGGAAATTTTTAGGCAAAATAATTGGCGGGTACAAATCTATATAATTTTAAAAATTTCAGACGAAAAATCAGAAATATTACACTTTTAACCGAAACATTCGGGGGGAGGGGGGGGGGGGGGACCCCTCGGTCACTTAAAAGCTACGCCACTAAGTCGGTGGTATCAGGTATGGTTTCCCTGGGAACTCTCAAGCCAAACTCTAAAGTTAGCGTGAGACCAATTAAGATAATATAGTTTGGTTGGAGTGAGACAACAAGACTTTCCAATTTAAGGAGTGTAGTGACCTAACACAAAAATATCACCGTTTCAACCTTTTTTTTTTGTTGAAAGTTGAATACTTGATTGATGCCAGACAAGTTGTTAGTTGAACACCTGATTGTTCACTAACTAGTAGGTGCCCCGCCCGTGTTGCGGGGCGATGGCTGAATAATTCCCAATCAATTAAAAAAATACTACTATAATTTTGCTATGAAAAAAAAAAACGATTATAAGACCGTAATTTTGGGCTCAGGGCAAAACTGTAATTTTTCATGACTAATGAGCCAGTGTTAGGCAGCTAGAGTTATGCGCCGCCCGCGTTGCGGGGCGCTAAACCTAATATTTTTTAGGTTAATAACATGTACGCCTTTATGTCGGTTAGTTATGCATGCTACCTATAACACGATATCAAAAAAGATATATCAAGTTAACCAATTAAAGAAAAACAGTACCATAGTTATGATAAAAAAATTAATTAAAACGATGACAAGCGTGTAATTTAGTAATATTTTAGCTGCGGGCGAAATCGTAATTTTAGCTGGGGGCAAAATCGTAATTTTAAACTGGGAACCAAATCGTAATTTGGCAGGACTCTAGCTGAGGGCAAAACCATATTTTTATTTTGAACTGAGGGCAAAAGTGTATTTTTTAACTGAGGGCAAAATCGTAAATTTAAGCTGGGGACAAAAGCAAAATTTTATTTTGAATCGAGTGTGAAATCGTAATTTTACACCTGGGATAAAATTGTAATTTGGCATCACCTATAAATAACTATTATATGAAAAAAAAAACAAAAAAAACAAAAGTCAAAGTGCCGCCAAAAGTGGCCAACCATTTCACACAACTATTCCCCGATGACGTCATATGAACTTGAGAATGTATATGTTGAGAATGCATTATATTTCATTGTCTAGTCGTTTATGATACTAGGTTTGTGCTTCTTGTTTGAAATCCTCTTTACAGCTCATGATACTAGGTTTAAAAGAATAATCCCTATTAATCCAACCTTTTTCTTATGAGAATTCCGTTTCTTATTAGAAGGTTTCGCAGAATAGGTTCACATAAATCTGAGGTGAGTTATTTTTGTTTGATTTATTATTTTTTTTTATCTTTGCTAAGGGTATGTTATAAAATCTTTTTCATAGACGGAGACCAAAATTTACTAATCCGATATAAAAAAATGTTTCTGAAGTATAATTTATCATGCTATGAACCCAGGGGCAGATCTACCCTTCAAGAAGGGGTAACCTTCGTTACCCCTTGACGCTCCGATGGTAGTTTAAATTTTGGAAAAATTTAACTTTTTTTCGATTTCGTTACTCATTTTCTTTGAAACGTTGCCCCTATAATAATTTTTTAAATCCGCCACTGAATGAACCGGTTGTAAAAACAACTAGGTATTTGTTTTTAGGAGATTGATTACAAGAAAATAAGACTTGTCGAGTATTTCAACCTGAGGGTGCGAAAGCACCAATATTCCTCGGCTACTAATCCAACACCTCACCATTGAATTTGAATGTGACTCTAATATTAGAAAATTTTGTTAATAAAATTTATATTTATTAAATACTATGTGTCATTATGACACAAGTCAAAATAACTTTTCATTAAAATGCCAAGGAAAATTGGCCTGTAATAATCCCACCTCAGAATATTCCCCCCACCAGTCCCACCTTTCACCTATTTTTTCTACAATGGTCCCCCGTTAAAAATACTTAACGGAGTTAAGCTTTTTTCCAAATTACAAACAGATTTTTTAGGGATTTTGATTAGAACGACGATACGAATCCATTGATGTAAAACTTGCCTCAAAACGGTGCTCCAAACGATGAAAACGACGCTTCAATTCAGGTGTTTAAATTTCCAATTAACCAAAATAAGTCACTTGGAGCACAATTTCGAAGTAATTTTTACATCAATGGACTCGTATCATCGTTCTGATCAAAAGCCCTAAAAATTTGTTTGTAATTTGGAAAAAAGTTTAACTCCGTTAAGTTTTTTTAACGGGGGACCATTGTAGGAAACATAGGTGAAAGGTGGGACTGGTGGGGGGAATATTCTGAGGTGGGATTATTAATGGCCAATAAGGTCTATGTGAGATTATTACAGGCCAATTCCCCAAATGCCAACTGCCCACTAGTAAAAGTGTTATATTATTCAAATATGTATTATATTTCGTTTATATCAAATTTGGTAAAATAAAATGTTGAATGACGAACATCACATCAAAATTTCTAAGCAAACATAGTCTTATGCAATATATATGCATATACATTTTCCAGCTAAGAATTATGGAACCAATTTCATGTGGAACATATAGTTTTTAATGAAATGAAACAAATTTCATTTCATTTACAAACTAGCTGTCTGTATGAACATGTGAGTTCATGAACATTTATGATAAAGTAAATATATTCATAACTTCACTTACATTAACTTATTATATATTTACCTATCTACATATGTTTATGGCTATGAATAAATACATATATATATACATATAGGGTGGGGTTCTAGAGTGCATACTGGATTGATTCCATGTATACAAATCCATCGAGAAATAGATAAATACCTATACAATTATATATCTTTGTAAACATCATTTACATTATTTACGTACACTATACATAATTAAGAGTATTGTTCACTACGGGTGGTTTATTAGGGAACTCAAAAAAGGTAGGAAATCAGAAAAGAATCTGGTTCAAATGAACCCCGATTGACCTTATTACAGCAGCGTTGGAACCGGCTCATTAAACCCTAAACCCTAAAACTAAACTCTAAACCATAAAAGCCAGTTACTTGATATATACATTTAGGGTTCTTTGAGCCGTTTCGCCTTAGGTTCCCACACTTTGTTTGAATGCACCACCTCCTTGTTCTCGAAATAATAATAATAATAATAATAATAATAATAATAATAATAATAATAATAATAATAATAATAATAATAATAATCACGTGGCAATACATTATTAGTATATGTTTTCATCCTAATAATAATAAGTATAATGTTGTTTGAACTAACTATGTTTAAATCACATTTTAATTAAACATGTAATGATGTAACATGCTCAATGTGTTGCCATATAAAATCACATGTTATCAGAAATTTTATAACATGTTACATCTTATACACATAGAACCAACAAAGTTCAATAAGGGGTAGTGATAAGGCCAAAGTATACCTTTATTGACCTTGGTATTCTTGACCGATAGAAGAGCAATCAAACTTGTGTTAGTGTCTTTGAACACCATTAGCGAGAACCAAAATTCATATGTCCATATAGACAAGACAAACCTAGAAGTACAAACAAATAATGTGCACGACTTATGCAATTTACTATTAAGATAATATTATAAAGAAACAAAAGAGTGAAGTAAATTGAGAAAGGCGTTTGAGGAGTTGATTTTCTTTCTTCTAAATATAGTACTAAGTTTTTATAGACATGTTAAAGAAGTTAACATGAAAAACTAACGGGCATTCAACCCCAATGATCAAATTTAACTGTTACGTATGATTGTACATTGTAGAGTGTAAATATAATTTTTGATAGTTTAGGAACAACATAATTTGATTTTACCAAAAGTATCCATGTAATTACTCTGCATAATTACATTAGTGTTTCTAAAAAGGAAATTCAGATCCTTTTATTTAACTTGCCGATGACCTCTTGGCCAGGGGCACAACATAGTGGCGGCGGGAGGGGGCGGCCGACCCCCCTAACTTTTCGCTTAGTAATGGAGAGTATATAGTTTTCGTATAGAAATTTTTGGGTATATAAGTTTTTAACCCCCCGTTTTATAGAAATTTTTTGGTATATACGTTTTCGATCCCAAGTCGAAAATCTCAAGCTTTGACATTGCTCTTAGCCTAGTTGTATTAGATGTTTATTTGTATAAAAATGATACGGGTTAAGTACCATAAATTCACAAAATGAAGTTAAGAGAGAAGGGGGTGTTCGTTGTTAGAAAAAAAAGGCCTTTTGACTTGAATTTGGGACGTACGCCTCTCTCTTTAATTTATTATTACAACCATTATTGTACCTTTTTGTTAAAACAATGTCTCTTCCGTCCTGCTGACTACCCGATTTTCTAATCCTATGGTTTATCATATTCATATTTCAATGTGTTTGTTGTTGGGTTTTTTCTTTTAGTTTGTTACTGGTATTTAGATTAAAAAAAGGTGTAATAGTGTAATTTCTTTGTCTTTTTTCTTGGAAAAATCTAATCCGTGATAGGGTTGTTCAAAAATTTCGCGACTCAAAGTTTCCTTGAAAAAAGCTCGCTCGGTATAGCTTGCTTTGAAACTGAGTCGAGCCGGCTCGACTTGGTTAGAAAGCAAGTATAGCTTGGCTCTATTCATAACGAGCCAGACTGTGTTTGGCTCGAATTATTTTACTTTTAACATATTTTATTTTTATACATATAAAATATTGACGATGTATGACCCGGAGCGGCTAATCCGACCCGGCCATTACCTATTATTTTACTATAAATATGCAATTACACACGTTTATTCTAGAATCTTCTATTCTGCATAGATAAACCACGTAACAAAATCCACAATATTTTGGGAAGATCATACAAATCCCTAAACTATCGGAGTACATCCTAGATTAGGGGAAACCCTAATGGTAAACTATAAGTAGAGGTAAACATCAAAGGTATCATCATTCTACTCTCGTTTACTCTCTCTCTCTCTCTCTCTATATATACATTCTTACTCCCACAAACCGAGACTTATTCTCACGCCGGAGGGTGGTTACAGGAATAACCCCATTCCTGTAACGAGTCCTAACGGTGTTCTGTTTTGCAGTTAGCTGTTCAGATCGCCAAGAGTTGAAGTCATAGTCGGAGCCTACCGTTCAGGTCAGTGTTTCTTCATTGGCGCCATCTGTGGGACCATTCGGTAACATCTGTGAACTTAGACCCAATGGCAAGCGATCAGAACACGTCAACAACACCAAATCAAGCAGTAACAACCAGCAATCCGTTGTTGATGACGACCTATGTGGTTACTACAATTCCGGCTTCACCCGTTATAACCAGGTCCCTGAACCAGGAATTCGAAGCAGAAGCCCCACCGGGTTTTCAGAGATCCCCAGTTGTTTCTTCGGGATCAATAGCTGAAGATCCTCTTTCTTACACCTCGTGGCAACTACGACAGGTGACTCCAACCACAGCGGCCACCACTGTTTCTACTACAACATCAATGGCAACTGCACAGACTATACGTCACAGCACTACGCCAGCCATCACATCCGCGGGTCCCGGAAACGTTACTCAACAAATGAGCATGGCCCAATACTACCAGCCATACTTCACCTCTGCTATGCCGCCGTTATATTCAGCCGCGCTTACAATAGCACTATCAACTCCACCCCATCAGTCGGTAATTATGCTAGCTGGAGTTATGAATGCTCCAGTTACACCTGGAAATCAAGCCTATTTCCCAGGCTATTATTACGAACCTCCTTATGGGTACCTACCACCATAAAACAATCAAGCCTACTCACCCCAGATGATAGTACAAAGTTACACTCAGCAACCGCCATACGCGGCCTACATGCCACCCTGGTGGTCCTTCCCCACATCACAACAGACCCATGGTCAGACCCCGCCTACGGCGGAACCTATATACGATAGGGGAAATACTTCAAGACCACGATTCTCTCCCACACTCAACCTTACCACATCCCAGCCTCCGGTTACTCAAGGAATAAGTCTGGGTGGAACAAATCAACATATACAACCTATCAATGTGGAAGATGATGACCTCACTAGGCCTTACAAGCCTGCTGATGCCACATTCAAATCTAAGTTCACCAGAAGGAACGTTGAAGCCCCGTTCAAGGAAAAACCCTAGATGCTCCAAACAGTGGGTAAATATGATGGCCTAAGTGACCCTGACGACCATCTAAATTTGTTCAAAAGCGTCGGAGAGATAGCCTGCTGGCCCATGCCTCTCTGGTGCAAGATGTTCGTCCAAACGCTGGTTGGGGCAGCACGAGTATGGTGGGACAGCCTACCTGTGGGGGAAATTGCCAGTTTTGAGGACCTGTTATCCAAATTTCAGTTACAATTCAGTCAACAGAGGCGACATACAAAAGATCGAAATGAGCTCCTCCATATTCGTCGGCGAGACAATGAAACGGTGGAAAGCTTCATCGTTAGATTCAACAAGGAAAGCCTGGCGATCCCAGGTATAACCAATGACCTGGCATGCGGTGCTTTCCTATAGGGAGTAAACGACGACGAGTTACTAAGGACGTTGTATGGAAGGGATGGCGTACCCTCAACCATAGATGAAATCCTAAGGATAGCCAAGGTGTACGTAACACAAGAAAAGACTGTGGCGGCCAGTCACGCCGCTAACAGGAAAAAGGAAGCACAAAAAAGCCAAGATGATAAGGAGCAGCGGAACTCTAAAGGCAAGAATAGAGGAGATAGATTCCAAAAAAGTGATCGGTCAGACTCACGGTACGACAGGTCCAGGGGCTCTTATTCAAGGAACGAATCATCCTCCAAATCAAGGTCTAAATACTCAAATCTGAGTAAAACACCAGCAGAGATCCTAGCTTCTGAGAACCTAAAACTTAATCCTCCTAAGCCATTGAAAGATACGCCCAACAAAGATAATGGTAAATACTGCGAATACCACAAGGGCAATGGTCATGATACCAATGATTGCTATCAGCTAAAGAAGCAAATAGAGTATTACATGAAGACTGGGAAATTGGCTCACCTCGTCCGAGACATAAAAATGGGCCTGCCCTTAGCAAAGAAGATGCAGATATAGGGGCGGGCAAAAGACATCGGGAACTAAACATGGTATACGTGATGCGTGTGAAGTGTTATATATATTAGGTGTATATTTTAAGCCCCTTTAACACTTATTTTTAGCCAAGTTTTAAATTTATAAAACACGATATTTTACTAACACTAAACACACATATGGGCAAGTGCACCCATCGTGAGCGTAGTATAGTGTTGGCAAGATACCGAGGTCGTCCAAGGACACAAGAGCTTTTAGTACCGGTTTATCCTCAACGTCTAATCAAAATAAAAAGTTTAGAAAAGGGTTTTAAATTAAGAAAATAAAAACTAACTAAAATGCTGAAAATAAAAATAAAAAGAAAAACAGATAGACAAGATGAATCACTTGGTTCCGACTCGTATCTAGTGTTTGATTATTTTCGCACTTTTGCACATAATTAAGAGATTATCTTAGTTATTGTAGTAGGCCCCTCTTTTGAAGGTGACGTTACCCTCACCCCAGTAGTTTGAGTCAGCAAGGATACAATCCTAAAAGGGTGGATTATTGGAAGATAATTAATTAAGTTATTAATGCAATATTATGGTAGGCCCCTCTTTTGGAGGTGACGTTACCCTCGACTAAGTAGTCTGAGTCAGCAGGGATACAGTCCAAAATAGCCGGGTTATAGTATTAATAGTAGTTAACTTATGAGGGGATCAAAGAGTTTGGACCCCGCCATCCAATACCGTTAAGTATTGAAGGAGGTCCTACTAAATTTGACCCAGGTCCATTGCAGGACCTCTAAACGCTGAACAATGGCAAGACCTTTACCAAACCGTTCCCTTAACCCCCGACCAGGTAGCCAACATACCTCCATATAGATCGTGGAGATATGAATGATGAAAATCTTTTATTTTATATAGACAGTAAAATAATTTCAAGACACCACGGACAAACGATAAGGAAAGATCACCTTCAACATAAGCAACTAGTTATTAAAGTCATTAATACAAAATCAAATAAAAAGTGCAAAAGATTAGAAATAAAAAGTATTACACTAGACACTTTGTCTTCACCAAGTGATGTAAGAGACTTAGGCAAACATGGCCTTGATTGTCAAGAACTCTTACGATCAATCTTGGATCCCGAGACGACTCACACACTCTACGATGGACAATGGATGATGGTGGTGGATGATGGTGTTATGGTGGTGGTGGGTGGTGGGTGAAGTGTGAGAGAGGTGGTGTGCCAAGGGATGGTTTGAGCTTGAGTCAAGCACTTCTATTTATAGGCTGAACAGAAGCTCGGGCACGGCCTCGTGTCCAGTGGGCACGGCCCCGTGTCCACATCCTCTCTTTCTTCATTAATTGCAGCTTTGTCTTATTAGTTGACCACGCCCCCGTGTCCGCTGAGCACGACCCCGTGTGCAGAAGAATCTTTGTACTATGAAGATTTGCCTGGATTGTGCGAATCTTATAGTTGACCACGGCCCCGTGTCCGCTGAGCACGGCCCCGTGGTGGGCAATAGAAGCTTCTACCACTTTGTCTTTTCTGCTGACACTTGGGCACGCCCCCGTGCTGGCTGAGCACGGGGCGTGTTCAGGCCTCTGATCTCTTGTTTTGCTTGGGAAGATGCTGTTGTGGGGTCGGGCATGTCACGTCTTGTTCCTTTTCTTGTATTTATGTTAGATTTTGATGTCTTTTTGCTTCTTTTGTTAATTTGAGCTCATTTAATCCTGAAAATACAAAAGGAAGACAAAAGCACATTTTTTCCAACATTAGTACTAAAAAAGGGTTAGTTTTATGCCTCGATTGATGAAATTTATATGTTACATTTTGAACACATCAAATACCCCCACACTTGAATCTTTGCTTGTCCTCAAGCAAAACTCTTTAATATGTGGCTATTTACACTCCCAAATGGAATGGGTAGAAAAGAAGGTTTTGGGCTTGTCATAGAGTGTCGGGATTTCCAAGATTCTTTATTTAGTTTTATTTTTATTTATTTACAATCCTATTCGTCATGATTTATTTATAACTTTTCATAAGATAAATTACTTATTAGGGCATAACATGCCTCTTTAAAATTCTATTTATACACAAGTTCACATACCTCACGGGGATCACTCAACACTCGGCCGAAAATGTATTTTTGTGGATCACTCGAGAGCGGCATGGAACTTACTCCTACCATAGGCTTGCCAAGCAATCAATCCTCCTCCTTTTTAACTTATATACCTTTGTAAATATCAAGATGACTTTGTGGGTTAAGGGTTAGGCTTGGGTGAAAGGTAGGTGGTTGGGTTGGTGGTTAGTGGTTAGTAGAAAAAGGGCGAAAAGCGTAACAAGTGTCGGTTTTCGTATGACTTTCTATTTTTGTAACTTTTATTCTTGATGAAGCTATTTATTCAAACAAAGTTATTTTTGATGAACTTGTTTGTTTATTTTCTTTTGTTTCATCATCAACACAAATATTTTTTTTTTTTGATGTCATACGAAAAATCGAACTCGTTACTGAAACAAAGGGGTAAAAATGAAAAAGGTTTTGGTGGGTAAAAGGGTTTTTGGTTTGGGTTATGAAATGAAAAGGTTTAGGCTCAAAGGGGCTAACTAGGGAGATTTTTGGGTAGGTGGTAAAAAAAAAAAATAATGGTGTAGAAAATAAAAAAAGGGTTAGTCCTAATGCCTCCATCATTTACTTACTCGGGTTTAAGTTGGTAAGGACCGGGACTGTATCGTCATGGCAAGTTCTAGAGTCGTAAGAACCAAGCGACTATTCACACAAGAAACGAAAAATGAGCAATTAGTTCTATTGATATGTAATTGTATGCTCAATAAAGGCTCAAAACTCACTTTTGTGGGAATGGGTTTTTATGTGATCAAGTATATATAATCAAATTTTAACTAAGCTTGTCATGCCTTTTCATAATTTTCTTATGTTGGTTCTTTTTATCACGACGCTATCGGTTGTAAATTCATAAAAATATAACCTTTTTGAGAACTTGAATTTCCCGAGTTAAACCTAGACAAGTAAAAAAATGAAAATTTTTTGAAAAAAATTTGGGGTGATTAGCGGTTCCAATAGAGTTTTGTGTAAGGCTTGTATTTAGGACTTGCAAGATTCAAGGTTTTAGCATCCCCCCCCCCACTTAAATTACACATTGTCCTCAATGTGTCCCAAAAATAAGGTTTTCGGTTGATTGAATGTGTAAAAGGTGTGAAAAAGCAAAAATTTTGTGTTACTGGTTTCCTGGGCACGCCTCGTGTTGAGTGAACACGACCCCGTGCTCAGGTGCCAGTAACGAAGACTTACAGAAGGTGAACACGGGGGCGTGTCGAGTGAACACGACCCCGTGTCTGTCAAGGTCTACAGAATTAAAATAAACAGCATGTTCAGGGGAATGGGCACGGGGGCGTGTCAGCTGGGCACGGCCCCGTGTGGACAGTCTGCAAAGTTGAAAAACAGGTTTCTTTCTTCGGTTTTCCTGCTTCGGCTTTAGTAGTACTAATGCTTAGTACTTTAAGCCTCGTTGGTACCTGTTTAATCAATAAACCTCCCACCATACCATAGCAAACATTCTACTTTTACCAATATTCAACATCCATGTCATAGTTAAAAGAAAAATAAATGCAGAAAATAAAAGAAGTTAGGAAAAGTAAATTGTTCAACACTTTGGCACGCAGGCCATCAATTGTTCAAGAGTGAAAAAGGGTTAACCTGGGAAGTCATCAACCAACCGCTTCTCCTCCGCTCCTCTCGCCTATTCCATAGCATCGTCATCATCCCCTCCATGGCGTGCAATGTGGTCTCGTATGTATCCAACATCATCTTGGATATCAGATATGTTTCGTTCGATAGCTCCGACCCGGTGGTAGGTGTTGCTCGCCATGTTGTAAGTGTTCCTGGTGCACATAAGGTTTTCCTGCAACAAATCATACAAACTTTGGAAATTAGGAAAACCGCCTCCGGAGGAGGATTGGCCCGGATCACCTTGGGGTTGGTATTGATACTGATGATGTTGCGGAGCTTGGAGGACAAGCGCTTCTTGCGGGTTCCATGCATGACCTTGCATCCTTTGAAAGCTCACCGTCCCATCTTCCGCCTCATAAATCAGGTTCATTGAGCGGCATATGTGTATATCCACCATACCCGACCATGGGCTCCTTTCAAATGCCCTAGGTATATGGGCGAAGTGCCTGAAGAGACGGTACACCCATCCTCCAAAGAAGATAGGAGTCGGTGCACTAGCAAGGCGGTTGTGATGCATGTTTCGGAGCATGAGGAACGGAACATCGAGCGGCCTGCGGTTGTGGATGCAATGGAGGACAACCAAATCTCTTAACCCAACTACGCCACTACTGTCATGCCTTTGGCTAAGAGAGTAGCCGAGGAGCCTATGGATGTATCTGTAGAGTGGATCCCTCAACTTTCTACTCTTAGTGCTGCTCAGATTGTAGTACGCTTCTCCAATCTGAGCCCAAATGGCTTGGCGTTCGTTCTCACCTATCTCTCTCATTCCTCCAGTATTTTCTTCGTTTCCTGCATCCTCTTCCGCATACAACCCTACAATCGATCCAAACTGAGCCATAGAGATCAAATACCTCGTCCCGCCACATCGGAATGATGCCCCGTCATTGTCGAACGGGTCGCTCCTCGAATGTGAAGGTGCTATAGAACTCTAAAGTGCATTCGTGGACGGAACGGAGTCGAGTTGTTAGGGCGACTCTGAGTGGTCCCGTGACAATGTTGTTGAAACGGTCAATTTGATTTACCAAGGTTAGCAAGTCCGTGCATGCTTGCCTCGGGTATCCCTCTGGCCTTGTTTGAAGTATCTCGTATCGAGCTCTAGCATCGAGCTCAGTGGCGTTGAATCTTGTGAACTTCCTAGCCATCTGAAAGAATACACCAAAAGTTAGCACGAAACATAAATATTTTCGGACAAAACTGCAAACAGTGGGCTGGACACGACCCCGTGTTCAGCGGACACGGCCCCGTGTCCAGGAGTCTGTTACTCAAAACTCCCATTTTTCGACCCGGTTTCGAAAACTTGAAAATTTTTGGTCCAATAGGTGCGGTTTCCCCCGAAAATGAAACCCTAAGTGCCGTTTTTCCCAAAATAACCCGTTTACCCTATCAATTTTATCTTTTTCGGTTCAAGAACAAGGGTTTGGGGTTTTGTGAGAAATCGGGTGAATCTATGAACAATACAAGTGTATTTACTTCCCATAACACTACTCTAACTAAATGCAAACAGATCTAAACAAAAATTTGAGGTTCGATCCGTATGAACTTCAAGAACCCTAGATTTTCCCCCAAATTTTTGGTGTTTTAACTACATGCAAGTAACTAATCTAACTACTAAAAGTGATAGAATCATACCTTGGTGTTGTTAGAGTGATAGGAGACGTTGAATTTCTGCGAAAAGTCGCCTGGAACCAGAGCTTTTTCGGGGAAACGGGGCGTGTGGAATGAAGTAACTGTTTTGAAAAAGGGGATTTATCCCGACTGCAGCGCGGACACGGCCCCGTGTCCGGCGGACACGGCCTCGTGCCGAGCAAAGTTTTGAGAATTTTTTTTTAGTGCTCGTGTGAGTGCCCTTGTTTCCCATAAGCTTTAGTTAGAAAACTTACCGCTTTGTTTGTTGTCTCAATCGTTCGTAACTTACCAGGAATGATGTTTCATTCTTCCACCGTTTGAAGCGAGATCTCTTCTTCTTCATCCTCAATGAATCCTTGATAGAGTTTCAGCCGTTGGCCATTGACTTTAAATGGAGGCCCATTTCGAGATTTAATTTCTACTGCACCGTGCGGGAAAATATGGGTGACGGAAAAAGGTCCTGACCACCTAGACTTTAACTTACCAGGAAACAATCGAAGTCGTGAATTAAATAAAAGAACTAGATCCCCTACCCGAAATTCATTAGGTTTAATGTGTTTGTCATGCAAATTTTTCATTCTTTCCTTATAAATTTCAGAGTTTGAGTATGCATAATTCCTAAGTTCGTCTAATTCATTTAATTGACAAAATCGATTCTTACCAGCAAATTCTAAATCTAAGTTTACATTTTTAATTGCCCAATAGACTTTATGTGCAATTTCTACTGGTAAGTGACAACTTTTTCCATAGACTAGCTTATACGGGGGTGTACCTATTGTTGTTTTATAAGCAGTTCGAAAAGCCCATAAAGCATCATCTAATTTATCTGCCCATTCCTTTTTATTTAACCCTACGGTTTTTTCAAGTATTCGTTTTAAACCTCTATTAGTCACTTCGGCTTGTCCGTTTGTTTGAGGGTGATAGGCTGTTGAGACCCGGTGATAGACCCCATATCTTGTTAAAAAATTTTCAAGTTGATGGTTGCAAAAATGGGTACCTCTATCACTTATTAGTGCTTTAGGCGTGCCAAAACGAGAGAATAGTTTTTTTTTCAGAAATCTTACCACGACTCTTCCATCATTTGTTGGAAGTGCCTCGGCCTCGGCCCATTTAGACAAATAGTCTACTGCCACAAGTATATATTTGTTTCCTTTCGATGGTGGGAAAGGTCCCATAAAGTCGAGTCCCCACACATCAAAAATTTCACAAACAAGAATGCTATTTTGTGGCATCTCATTTTTGGAGGAAATATTACCTGTTCTTTGGCAAGCATCACATGTCTTGACAAGACTTTGGGCGTCTTTGTAAATGGTTGGCCAATAAAATCCTGAATCAAATACCTTTCGTGCGGTACTAGCGGCACCATGATGCCCTCCGTATGGACCTTCATGAAAATGGCGGAGAATTCTTCGTGCTTCGCTGCCATGTACGCATCGTCGGACGAGTTGGTCGGCACTCATTTTGAAAAGATATGGATCTTCCCAAAAATAGTGTTTCACATTGGCAAAGAATTTTTTTCTTTGATAATGTGACCATCTTTTTGTGACTATACCGCTAGCTAGGTAGTTAGCATAGTCGGCATACCATGGCTCTTCCTTATATTCCACCATTTCCAGGGACTCGGTTGGAAATTTTTCATTGATTTGCTCGTCCCTGGTTGCCTCCAAAGCTGGGTCTTCTAAGCGCGAAAGATGATCTGCTGCGGTATTTTCTGCTCCTCTTTTGTCTCTGATTTCAATGTCAAATTCTTGGAGGAGTAGAATCCACCGAATCAAACGTGGTTTTGCGTCCTGCTTCTTGAAGAGATATCGAATGGCTGCATGATCTGTATAGACTATAGTTTTAGAAAGAACAAGATAAGAACGAAATTTATCAAAAGCAAATACCACAGCTAGTAATTCTTTTTCAGTTGTTGTGTAATTTTCTTGTGCATCATTAAGTGTTTTACTAGCGTAATAAATTGGGTGGAAATGCTTTTCTTTTCTTTGTCCCAAGGCAGCTCCAACTGTAAAGTCACTAGCATCACACATGATTTCGAAAGGAAATTTCCAATCAGGCGCTATCATGATAGGTGCATTGACTAACATCTCTTTTAAGGTTAGAAATGCTTGGTTGCAATCCTTGTCAAAGATGAAAGGGGCATCTTTTTCAAGTAATTTCGTTAGAGGCCTTGAGATTTTTGAAAAGTCTTTGATAAACCGTCTATAAAATCCGGCATGCCCTAGGAAACTTCTGATAGCTCTTACGGAGGATGGAGGTGGTAATCTAGAAATGGTATCTATTTTGGCCCGATCCACCTCCATTCCTTCGCTCGAGATCTTGTGACCGAGCACTATTCCCTCTGTTACCATGAAATGGCATTTTTCCCAATTAAGGGCGAGGTTAGTTTCCTCACATCGGGATAGCATTCGTTCAGGGTTATCGAGACATTGGTCGTATGAATCCCCAAAGATAGAAAAGTCATCCATGAAGACTTCCATTGTCTTTTCTATCATGTCATGGAAGATGGCTACCATGCAACGTTGGAATGTTGCTGGGGCATTACATAGACCTAACGGCATGCGTCGATAAGCAAAAGTTCCATAGGGACATGTGAAAGTTGTCTTTTCTTGGTCTTCGGGTGCTATCGGGATTTGAAAGTAACCTGAAAAACCATCCAAGAAACAATAAAATTTATGACCGGATAATCTTTCTAACATTTGATCAAGGAAGGGCAAAGGAAAGTGATCTTTTCTTGTTGCTTCATTTAATCGTCTATAATCTATGCATACTCTCCATCCTGTGACGGTTCTCGTTGGTATTAATTCATTCTTTTCGTTAGTTATCACCGTCATACCTCCTTTCTTTGGAACTACTTGGACGGGACTCACCCAAGGACTATCGGAGATAGGGTAGATAAGTCCGGCGTCAAGTAGTTTGATGACCTCATTTTTAACCACTTCTTGAACGTTTGGATTTACTCGACGTTGTGGTTGTATGACTGATTTGTAGTCATCGTTCATCAAAATTTTGTGTGTGCACATAGAAGGACTAATTCCTTTTATGTCTACAAGTTTCCAAGCTATTGCATTTTTATGTTTTTTCAAAAGACTAATTAATTTTTCTTTTTCTACGCTATCTAATTTAGACGAAATAATTACAGGTAAATTACCCTCTTTGTCTAGAAAAGCATATTCCAAACCTTTTGGAAGTTCTTTGAGCTCAAGTGATGAGTCTTTAGGAGACTCCTTATTTGTTTGCTCATTTCGATCAAGAACTTTAAAAGTTTGTTCTATGGCGACCTCTTCTTCAACAAAGTGGTCAATCTCTTCACTTGTATCGGGTGGTTCATCTTCATCTTCAATTAGGGGGTCATTATTGCCGAATGGATATTTTATTGACCGTTCGAGATCGACACTTCTTTTAAATGCCCCTAATTGAAGAGGTAGATTGTTGAACTTCCGGTTTTTCAAAGCTTCGTGAGTTTTTACAAATGGTCGTCCCAACATTAGAGGAGCGTCATCGAGGATGACAAAGTCGGTAGGGATTACCATTTGATTTGTTTGAACCAAGACATCTTCAACTATACCGATTGATTTTATTACTTTCCGATTGGATAGAAAAATGGGTATTTGAAGTGGAGAAAAATCACTAATACTTAATTTTTCGAAAATGTAGTTAGGCATTATGTTAACACAAAGATCTTTATCGATTGTGACGTTACTAATAAATGAATTTTGAAAGAAACATGGAACCGGTGTAATGTTAATTTCAAATGGGTCTTCTTTTATTAGTGACGTTTGATCATTAGTTAACTTAACACTTACCGTTTCGTCAATTTTAGTGTTAGTGTTTAACTCTTTTAAAAGCTTAGCATGAGTGGGTACTAAACAATGATTTTCAAAAGAAGGTGACAAGAGATTAATTTCTTCAAAATTAGACTCTTCTTGAATTTTAACATTGTCGGACTCACCTTTATCGTTGTTTAACTCATGTGTCGGTTTTTCACTTATTTGTTCTTCCATTTTTACACTTTCGGTTATCTCTTCCTTTTTTAATTCTTCTCTTGCGCGGGACTCCTCTTCCCTTGCGCGAGATTCTCTTATACAGCGACCGATAACTCTTATGTGTTCTAATATCCTATCGGTTACTTCGGTTATAGAAAAAGAATCGGTATTTTCTAAGCTTGAATCCGGTTGTTCGACCCTTTGTTCCTCATAATACCCATATGAAGTAGATGGTTTGCACCATTGTTCTTCATTGTAAGCATATGATGGATGAGGTTCGTAATTTTGTTCTTCATAATACTCATATGAGGTGGGTTGCTCACATCATGGTTCCTCATAATAAGCATATGAAGGTGGTGGCTCATATCTTGGTTCCTCAAAGTATGAGTATGAAGGCTCATACCTTGGTTCATCAAAATATGAGTATGAGGGAGGAGGTTCATACCTTTGGTCTTCATAGGATGTGTATGAAGTTGATGGCTCGTACCTGGGCTCCTGATAGTAGGTGTATGAATTGGATGGTTGATATGAGCGATTATTTTGAACCGATCGTGCGTTACGACAATTTGTGCAATAATTACCCCTATAATCATCCTCCTCATAGGTGTAGTTGTAACCTCCTGAATATTGATCCATAAGAATCACTCAGCAGACCACAACCGAGTCTCGAGATCAGAAAACAAAAATAAAAACGGAAACAGAGGCTGGACACGACCCCGTGTTCAGTGGACACGACCCCGTGTTCAGGATCTGTATCTGGGCGTTTTAATTAAATTTACTGATTTCGTTGAGCACGGGGCGTGTTCAGTGAGCACGGCCCGTGTTCAAGCTACTGTTACTGGGTGTTTTTTGAAAAATCTGCAGCACGGCCCAGTGTTCAGCGAGCACGGCCCCGTGTACAGGCTACTGTAAATGCAAAACTAAACTAAAATGCAGAAAAATGTGCGCACGTTTTAAAAAGGTTTTGAAAAACAGATTAGGCCGTCGATTTTAAGCTTTCTTAAAATCCTTGTGTCCCCGGCAACGGCGCCAAAAACTTGATGCGTGTGAAGTGCTATATATATTAGGTGTATATTTTAAGCCCCTTTAACACTTATTTTTAGCCAAGTTTTAAATTTATAAAACACGATATTTTATTAACACTAAACACACATATGGGCAAGTGCACCCATCGTGAGCGTAGTATAGTGTTGGCAAGATACCGAGGTCGTCCAAGGACACAAGAGCTTTTAGTACCGGTTTATCCTCAACGTCTAATCAAAATAAAAAGTTTAGAAAAGGGTTTTAAATTAAGAAAATAAAAACTAACTAAAATGCTGAAAATAAAAATAAAAAGAAAAACAGATAGACAAGATGAATCACTTGGTTCCGACTCGTATCTAGTGTAACCTTTGATTATTTCCGCACTTTTGCACATAATTAAGAGATTATCTTAGTTATTGTAGTAGGCCCCTCTTTTGAAGGTGACGTTACCCTCACCCCAGTAGTTTGAGTCAGCAAGGATACAATCCTAAAAGGGTGGATTATTGGAAGATAATTAATTAAGTTATTAATGCAATATTATGGTAGGCCCCTCTTTTGGAGGTGACGTTACCCTCGACTAAGTAGTCTGAGTCAGCAGGGATACAGTCCTAAATAGCCGGGTTATAGTATTAATAGTAGTTAACTTATGAGTGGATCAAAGAGTTTGGACCCCGCCATCCAATACCGTTAAGTATTGAAGGAGGTCCTACTAAATTTGACCCAGGTCCATTGCAGGACCTCTAAACGCTGAACAATGGCAAGACCTTTACCAAACCGTTCCCTTAACCCCCGACCAGGTAGCCAACATACCTCCATATAGACCGTGGAGATATGAATGGTGAAAATCTTTTATTTTATATAGACAGTAAAATAATTTCAAGACACCACGGACAAACGATAAGGAAAGATCACCTTCAACATAAGCAACTAGTTATTAAAGTCATTAATACAAAACCAAATAAAAAGTGCAAAAGATTAGAAATAAAAAGTATTACACTAGACACTTTGTCTTCACCAAGTGATGTAAGAGACTTAGGCAAACATGGCCTTGATTGTCAAGAACTCTTACGATCAATCTTGGATCCCGAGACGACTCACACACTCTACGATGGACAATGGATGATGGTGGTGGATGATGGTGTTCTGGTGGTGGTGGGTGGTGGGTGAAGTGTGAGAGAGGTGGTGTGCCAAGGGATGGTTTGAGCTTGAGCCAAGCACTTCTATTTATAGGCAGAACAGAAGCTCGGGCACGGCCCCGAGTCCAGTGGGCACGGCCCCGTGTCCACATCCTTTCTTTCTTCATTAATTGCAGCTTTGTCTTATTAGTTGACCACGCCCCCGTGTCCGCTGAGCACGACCCCGTGTGCAGAAGAATCTTTGTACTATGAAGATTTGCCTGGATTGTGCGAATCTTATAGTTGACCACGGCCCCGTGTCCACTGAGCATGGCCCCGTGGTGGGCAATAGAAGCTTCTACCACTTTGTCTTTTCTGCTGACACTTGGGCACGCCCCCGTGCTGGCTGAGCACGGGGCGTGTTCAGGCCTCTGATCTCTTGTTTTGCTTGGGAAGATGCTGTTGTGGGGTCGGGCATGTCACGTCTTGTTCCTTTTCTTGTATTTATGTTAGATTTTGATGTCTTTTTTGCTTCTTTTGTTAATTTGAGCTCATTTAATCCTGAAAATACAAAAGGAAGACAAAAGCACACTTTTTTCCAACATTAGTACTAAAAAAAGGTTAGTTTTATGCCTCGATTGATGAAATTTATATGTTACATTTTGAACACATCAATACGCCGACAAGGGAAAAGGAGCAAAGCAGAGTTTTTCCACGCTGGAACCTTGGATGCTGGCAACCATAACGGTCGAACCACGTGTTGAGGATTTGCAACTCACCACTGACCCCTTCATCATATCTGCCGCGGTAGGCGATTACAACATGAGAAGGATATTGGTTGACACCGGGAGCTCCGAGGACATAATATACGAACACTGCTACAACATGATGCAGCCTGAAGATAAAAAGTTGCTCGAATATGTACACGCCCGCATAAAGGGGTTCACTGGGGAGAAGGTCGACCCAATTGGTCAAATCACCTTCCCAGTAACTTTTGGTTTAGCTCCCCGTGAAAGAACCATACTCCTCACTTTCCTTGTCGTCTGTGCTAAGTCATATCACAACGTCATAATCGGAAGGTACACTTTGGGAAAGCTGGACGCTGTGGTCTACACAGCCCGAGGCTTCATGAAATTCCCCATGCCGAGAAGAATTGCCACAGTTCACCGTGATATGGTGGGCGAAGTTCTGGATAACAAACGGTGTCGTCAAGGACCTACTGGCGCGATTGGACCAGAAAGATGGCTTTTGAGAACATTTCACCCTGAGCAAACGGTTACAATAGGAGACAGCTTCCCTCCTGAAACCAAAAACAGTCTGAAACAATTGCTAAGAAGAAACACCGATATTTTTGCCTTTGAACATTCTGACATGACCGGGATACCCTGGGATAAGCGGAACATAGGTTAGCTACACTCCCAGGCATCAAACCGGTGGCCTATGGAAAATGTAGCATGGCTCCTGATCGAAGAGAAGCAGTAGTAAAAGACGTACGAAAGTTGGTTGAAGCTGGAATCCTTTGGGAAATGAAATACCATACATGGGTATCAAACCCCGTTATGGTCAAGAAACCAGATGGCACATGGCGGATGTGCGTCGACTTCAAAGACTTGAACAAAGCTTGCCCGAAAGACGCCTATCCACTACCCGAAATGGATTTCAAAGTTGACTCCTTGGTCCCCTTTAGGTACAAGTGTTTCTTAGATGCCTACAAGGGTTACCACCAGATAAAAATGTCAAGAGAAGACGAAGAAAAAACTGCATTTCACACTGATGTAGGCATTTTCTGCTACACCAAAATGCCTTTTGGTCTACGTAATGCTGGGGCCACTTATCAGCGGCTCATGGACAAAGCTTTTGAAAAGCAAATTGGCAGAAATTTGGAGGTATACGTCGACGACCTAGTAATCAAGAGCATGGAAGAAAAACAAATGCTCGAGTACATTGAGGAAACTTTTCGAAAGTTGAGAGAGTACAACATCAAGCTCAACCCCAAGAAGTGTTCATTCGGGGTAGAGGAAGGCAAGTTTTTGGGGGTGGTGGTTACCCGGGATGGCTTTAAAGCCAACCCAGAAAAGATAACTGTAATAACACGAATGCCATCACCCAGAACTCTAAAGGAGGCACAAGCATTGAACGGGCGTTTAGTCGCTATAAACAGGTTCCTAGCAAGACATGCTAAAAGTTCCTTGCCGTTCATAAAGACATTGAAAGACCGCCTCAACAAAAACAACTTTAAATGGACCAGTGAAACAGAAGAAGCCTTGCAAGACATGAAACGGTTCATTGAAAAGATACCCATGTTGACAGCACCGTACCCAAGGGAACTTTTGAAAATGTACCTGGCGGTAGCTCACAACGCTGTAAGCGCGGTACTCATGGTCGAAAGGAATGGCAAACGAACGCCCATATACTACATTAGCCGGGTACTAGCGGGTCCTGAAACGCGGTATCCAACACTGGAGAAACTGGTACTTGCATTAGTCCACGCCACCCAGCGTCTCCGAAGATACTTCCAGGGGCATCGCGTGCAAATCTTAACAAACTATCCCGTACAGCAAATCTTGCACAAGCCAGAAATATCGGGGAGGCTAGCTAAATGGGCAATCGAGCTGCGAGCCCTAGATATTGAATATCGAAAATGAACAGCAATCAAGGGGCAGGTAATTGCCGACTTCTTAGCTGAAATTCCTGAATGAGAAGTAATACAATACCCAGCGATTAACGACATGCCAAAATCTAGCACGACAAGGCAGACCTGGAAGTTGTACACAGACGGATCTTTAAGTGGAAAGGGGGCAGGCGCGGGTCTTATGCTAATAAGCCCGGATGAAATAAAATTGATGTACGCTTTACGTTTTGACTTTGAATGCTCGAACAATGAGTCAGAATATGAGGCGCTGTTAGTGGGTCTTCGAATGGCCCAGTCCATGGGAGCAACAAGGGTCGACGTATACGTTGACACTCTATTAGTCAACAACCAGGTGAATGAGACCTATGAAGCCAAAGATGAGACAATGACGAAGTACTTAGCCAAAACCAAGGAACTCATAGCTTTCGTTGACAGTGTTACGCTCAATCACATCCATCGCGGGAAAAATCAAATAGCTGATGCCTTGAGCAAACTAGCTACATCTGGCATGGAAAAGGAGGTAAAGGTAGAAACACTCTATTCACCTTCAATAGAGCACAGAGAAGTGTCTGCGGTTACAGCGGAAGAACCTTGATGGTACACTCCCATCCTAAAATTCCTCACAAAAGGGGAGTTGCCTTCCGCCAGAGGCGACGCCCAGAAGATACAAACAAAAGCCTTACAATATGAAGTACAAAATGGCATCCTGTACAGGAAGTCGTATTTGGGACCACTGTTACGGTGCGTATCCCCATTGGAAGCTACATACTTGATCCAAGAAATACACGCCGGTATATGTGGCATTCACGTCGAGCCCCGGGGAATCTTTGCAAAAAATCCAAAACGCTGGGTACTACTGGCCCGGAATGCATGAAGACGCGGTAGGCGAACTCAGAAAATGCCACAGCTGTCGAAAGTATGCTCCATAGACCCTCCGCACTAAGAGCAACTTGATTCCCGTTACGACAGCATGGCCTTTTCAAAAATGGGCGATTGATATCGTGGGACCATTCCCACTAGCCCCAAGGAAGCTAAAATACTTAATCGTGGCAATCGATAATTTCACCAAGTGGGTCGAAGCAAAACCGTTGGCCAAAATAACTGCTGAAAATGCCAAGAAGTTCCTATGGGAGCACACCGTCTGCCGATTTGGACTATCGCTATATCTTGTGAGTGACAATGGAACACAATTCACAGATAAGGTCCTACAAGATTGGTGTGCAGAGCTACAAATCCAGCAAATTTTTACATCGGTTGCACATCCCCAAGGAAACGGCCAAGTTGAGAGGGCAAACATAAGTCTTATGGATGGAATCAAAAGAAGGCTAGGCTACGAAGGAAGCTCCTGGGTGGAAGAATTTCCAAACGTCCTCTAGGCACATCGAACTATGCCCAAGACAAGCAACAACGAGACCCCATTCAGCTTAACTTATGGCACAAAAGCAATGATACCAGCGGAGGTGGGACTACCTTCGCTAAGGAGCCTAACAACTAATGACGACAATGACAGGTTCCTACGGGAAGGCCTGGACCTCCTGGAGGAGCGGCGCGAAGCGGCCACCATTAGCGAGGCTAAATACAAGAAAACTTTAGAGAAGTATTATAATCAACGTGTGGCTCAGCAAACCTTAAAGGAGGGCGAGTATGTCATGCGGGATAACGAGGCCAGAAGGGCGGAACCCACATGCAAGCTGGGACCCAACTGGGAAGGCCCCTACATAGTCCAAGAAAATCTAGGCAAATGGGCTTACCGCCTATCCAGACTCGATGGCACAGCGGTTCCACGTAGCTGGAACGCGGCTCAATTGAAAAAGTGTTACATGTAGGCATCCGCCCCTAACGGCGGATCAGATAGTTTTCCTTTTGAACAAGTGTAATTCATCAAAAACGATGTCTCTTTCTCTTTTCAGTTATTAAGTCAATAAAAGTTACCTTTTTTTTTCTTCTATCATCTACATGCACACAAAAAATTACCATCGCACTTATACTGCACATTACGGTACAAAAAATTACCATCGCATTTAAACTGCATATCACGGTAACAAACGTCTCTAATACGAAATAGTTTTCATATACAACAAAGTCATATGACCAAAATTATACAATGCTAAAAGTGGGTATCTTGGTGATAGATACATTAACCACTACAAAAAGATAGGTATTTTGGTAATAAATACATACAACTATCATACAAAACCAAGTACTTGTCCCTGTTGTCAAAAAACCAACACACGGGAATACCAAAAAACGAACATGTTCTAGTAAATAATTACACGTCGGGAAACATTGCCAACACCTCTGCAGGGGTGTGCAATGCCTCACCGTAATACTCCAAGTGATGAGGATCGACGATTAAGTCATCAACATTCACTTTCAGCCAGAGAATCTGGCATCCGCCGACCATCAACTGGGCTTGCACATCGACGGCCACTCTGGCGTCGTTCGTATACCGCTCTACATCGTTGTGAATACTCAGGAGGAAAAGCCCGCTTTAAGGTGTCGGCTGTTAAGAGCACCACACCTGCATCGGCCTTAACCTGAACATTGGAAGGGTCATTACCTCCGATACCTTTGACAGACGTACCTATACAAGGCACGGTATTGCCGGAGTTAGTTTCTTTACTCCCCATCATTTTATTCCTCACCTGATCTTGGAGACGGACCATAGCTTCAGCCATATCTAAGGTTTGAAGTATGTCGGAAATTTTCCGACTACGACATTTTCGATCCATTTTTTCACTTACCAAATATGGAAAAGGAAAAAGTAATATCCTACTTATAGATGGTTAAACTGGCTGACAACCATGATGAAAGCAACTTAATAACATGGCATCATTACATGTCAAATCGCCACTCTTAGCAAACGGCGGCGTCAACATAATGATAATTTCATTAATTGTCTGACAAAAGTCGAGTGCTTGCACACACCCCAACAAAGACAAAATATTGTTTTAAATATCTAAGGAATAGTGGAAATTTCAAACAAACAGACACTCATTCCTCTCCGGATTCATCCGCCACCTCCAGCATATGGCGTAAAGAATCCACGCCGTCTTTAGCCACATTGTCAACCAACTCAGCATACGCGCTCAGCATACCCTCATGTAGTAATATATTTATTACTTTAAACTCACTCCTTAACGATCATCATAGTATCTTATCAGTAAAATATTTCATAAAAAGTAATAGAAATTAAAAATAACATTCTTTAGTTTTGGCCCTTGGTTATAAATGACGTTAGTGTTAGAATTTGGGGCCATCGTCTTATGTTTTGTTAATTAGATATTAGATAAATAACCTATTTAAGACTTCTACAAACACACAAATAAATAAACAAATGAATTTTGACACATCCTTATTTTGACTTGCGAATATATGAGGCTGGTTATATGTGTCGGTCCGAATATGCTCAAATAAAAATAGATAAAACCAGTAGTAAAATTGTAAAAAATCCATTGTTTTAAATTATAAAATAAGAGATAATAACATATTAGTAAAATTGTAAAAAGTCCAATGTTTCAAATTATAAAATAAGAGATAATAACATTATTAAATGAAACGATGTCATTCAAGTTGACCATGCGCACCGGTTGGCTCTTTGACTTGAATTTTTGGGTTGATTCTTGACCAGCATCATCTTCTTGAGTGTCCACAAACCATTTCACATCTTGAGCGATTTACGATATCAATATATTGTCATTGTTATGAATCACATAATAAATCAATAGAAGCACATTAATAAAAATAAAACTATCTTATTAACCTCTCAAACTCAGAAATTATATTTATTGCACGTTAATAAAAATAAAACTATCTTATTAACCTCTCAAAATCGGAAATCTATATAATCTATAAAAGGAGACTAAGTGCTGACCTAATTTTGCTGATGTGTCATTTTCTTAGATATGCCACATTGGATTCGCTGACATCATAATTCCGATTTATTTATATCTAAATCTAAATCCTTCTAATCTAAATAATTTCAAAATATGGCTCCACTTTCAAATTTCAAAAGATGGCTCCAGGTTTCAAAACTTTAAAATCCAAACCATAATTTCAATACCCCTCTCTCTCTCTCTCTCTCTTAAAACATCTCATCTAAAGATCTTCATTCTCTTCCATCTTCACTCTCGCCTTCCTAATCGTCCTCTCAGATCTGTTCTCAGATATGTAATTCTACAATTTTATTCAATCAGTTTTGTTTGAATCTGTTCTAATCAGTCTCTGTATTCACATCAGGTAACATAATCTCCTTGCATCTTTTCGAATTTCTGAATTATTTATCAATCTAAAACCCTAATTTTCACCAGAAAACGCCTCATCACTGTGTTGTAAGTGTTATTTATCAATCATTGTTGCTTTTGTAGATAAGTAAATGAATTTCTTCATTCGAATTTGATTAGATCTGTTATTATCATATAATTATAGATACGATTGTTTTCTTGAATTATTGATAGATGTGTCAGTTTAAAACCTAATCTTACTGGAAAACGACTCATCATTGTGTTGTTTGTGTAATCTATCGATTGTTGATGTTTCTGAGGTTGGTAGTTGAATTTTATTCAATCAGTTTTGGTTTGAATCTGTTCTATTTTCTTGTAGTGTTTGATCCAGTGATTTATGAACACCTCCACCAAGAGGTAATAGGATTCAGATATGTTAATGTGATAGTGTTAATCTATTGAAGATATTTCTTGCTAACGAAAATATATTACTTGATTTTGTTATACGAGGTCTCGCCAATGCAACCGAAGGATATTCGAGCAATGATTTGATGGTAATCTTCTTCTTTACATCTTATACTGAAGTTATATATTTTGTTTACGGTTTAAGATTTTACTAATTTATGGTTTTTTGTCTGCCTGTTGGTTACTAATTTACAGATTTGGGATGTCAAATTTGAGTTTCTCTCAAATTTTTTTATTTCTCTTTTTTTTATATCATTTGGGATGGCAAATTTGTTCAAGATTTGAATGATTTATGGGTTTTGTGGTGTGCAGTGGTTGAAGAAGACTAGAAGGAAGGCTCTGTTAGCTTCTTTAGAGAAGATCAAAGAAGGTTGGTCACAATTTGTGCTTCATCTGAATACGACTAAATTGACGATAATTTGTGACTTTTTTGTTAATTTATGTTGATTATTTTTCAGAATTTGAGTTTACAGTTGTTTGTTAGCAGATGATTTGACAAATATGGGATGGCTTTACCTAAATTTTAGGTTAGGTAATAATACATGGAGTTTGTAATAATACATGGAGTTTGTTAATTGCTATTAATATTGCATCAGATATGGGACGGCTTTACCTAAATTTTAGGTTAGGTAATAATACATGGAGTTTCTCGATTTAAAGAGTATAATGAGGAACAGAGGGCTGACCGATTGGTAAATTTGCAGAATTTTATCAATCAATGTGATGGATCGGAGTATAGAGATAATATTCAATGTATATATTCTTGATTCCCTTTTTTTTAAATGGATTACTACCGAACATAAGACGTTTAATAATTTATGAATCTATTTTGATCTGATGATTCTTATGATCTTACTACAGTGCTCTTGCGTTTATCGCGTTTGGAGCTTAGTAGACACGCAGTTGAGTTAGAGAAAAGAGCGATTCAGTTAACCATAGAAGAAGGTATGGGAAATAATAGTTTTGCTTTTTTTTTAATTGAAAATTTTGCCTATTGGAACTAAAAAACTTCATGCTTTTTATAATATATGTTCTTGCAGCATAGAACTCAAAATCTGGTTGCCTCATTTATTATTTGTATTTGGTTCTAACTGTTTTATGGTTGCAGGAAAAGAAATGCAACGAATGCAAGCGCTAAATATCTTGGGGAAGTCTAAGGCTGCCGATAGGTAAATTTGACTTTGCCATGTCATTCTTTTCGTATTAGTTTTTTCTTTATTTTAAAGTTTTTGTATCTTATGAAAAAGAATTTATGCATTATGTAATACTTATTTTACTCTTTTTTGATAGAAGTTTTCAGGTTTTTACTGGCGTTGCTCGAACCACTTTCCGATTCCTTTACTGGTAAACACTCTTTCTTTAGCTATTCATCTTATTGTTATCACTTCATCTTTTGTGTTTTACGGTTTTGTATACGATTCTATTGTTTATTGTTTGAACTTTCTTCGTGTGTGAATCTGTGTTTTTATAGTAGGATTCATAGTCTGTGTTTTAAATAAAGATCACATATAGATCTAATTCCTGTATACATGTGTGATAATAGCTCTAGAAGTTGTTTATATACATGTATCATAATAGCTCTAGAAGTTGTTTTTATATTTACATTTTCCTGCATGTGTCCTTGCATTTAGTTAAATTAATGGTTAGTCCTCTACAATAATAGTTAGTTGATCCATACATTCTGCTTCATTCTTTTCAAATCTGCTACCTTATATATACATTTCAAATCTGCTACCTTAATAATTCTGGACAATTACAGATTTTAAACAACAATGTTTTAATTCTATTTACTTGCAGAAGTTAACCATGTCAGAAGATTTGGATATGCGAGGGTATAAGGAGGAAATTAGTTTTGATCAACATGGAGAAAACACATCATCTATTTCTTCGTAAAATAAGCATGTCACATCTTTTGACTTAAATGAAGAAGTAAACAGCTGGGAAGGCAATGGCTCATCAGTTGAGCATGACAAGAAGGTCGAAGCTGTAGGAAGTTCATCAACGAATATAAAAGGTCCGGTTAGGCGATATGTACGCTCCAAAATGCCAAGACTTCGTTGGACTCGTGAACTCCATCACGCCTTTGTTAATGCTATTGAAAGGCTGGGTGGACAAGATAGTAAGTTCTCTAAACTGTTTCAGTATATTTATAATCAATTAATATGGTATAAGGAGGAAATTAGTTTTGATCAACATGGAGAAAACACATCATCTATTTCTTCGTTAAATAAGCATGTCACATCTTTTGACTTAAATGAAGAAGCAAACAGCCGAGAAGGCAATGGCTCATCAGTTGAGCATGACAAGAAGGTCGAAGTTGCAGGAAGTTCATCAACGAATATAAAAGGTCCGGTTAGGCGATATGTACGCTCCAAAATGCCAAGACTTCGTTGGACTCGTGAACTCCATCACGCCTTTGTTAATGCTATTGAAAGGCTGGGTGGATAAGATAGTAAGTTCTCTAAACTGTTTTAGTATATTTATAATCAATTAATAGTTTTCTTTTTATTTAAACTTTAGGGTTTAAGTCTTTTGTTTCTGCGTTAACTTATCGGTGAGGTATATGAAAAGCCTCCTATTAGAAATTCTATATTGGATATTTATGTGGGTGTGAGTCCTAAGAATTTGATACCACTTATGACACTCGAGCGGTACATATGTATTTTTTAAGTGTTCCTATTGTTTGTTTGCAATGTAAGGATCGAAAGTAGGACACAAAATACCTATATAGTTCAGTTATTTCTTTAGTCTTGCATTTGTTCCATAAAAAAAAGGAAAAAATTTTAATCGGAATTATCGTCGGAGCACTCTCTTTGTAACAGCACTTTCTGTGATGTGAGAATATTGTGTGGCTTTATGTGTGATTATTTGAAGTTCACATATTATCTTTGACCAAATTCATTAGATAAGGTTGAAAAGAGAGAAGGAAGAGAAGGAAACCAAGAAAATATACAAAGCAGAGGCTCATCTATACACTATTATAAAGGTTGTTAATACTTTTTTTTAAATTCCCTAAGTTTAATAGTTTGATCGCACTGATGTATACTTTTATAAAATCTGTTTTATGTTTCGATTTTTTTTTGTTTCGATTGATTTTGTAGTTGATTAAGATGGCGAATATCAACTATAGAAAATGACGTCGTGTTGAAGAAGATATTGTGCTTACAATAATGAAGAATAGAGCCTCCTCAAAAGTTTTCAAATCAAGATCAATTGTCAATTCGAATTCCAGACGTATCTCGATAAAAAATCTGTGAACATTAAAGACTATTCGAACATCAAGGTCAATCTGCTCCCCTTTTCACTTTAATTTCATTTTATGCATACTATATGTGTATATGTATACATGCTTCTGTAGAACCCTAGCCTGTTACGTGTTTGAATCACGCTCAGATGTCAATTACTGATAAACCCTAAGTTTGAAACCCTAATACTTAATAGATGTTGCTGTAATTTGTCTGTTCAAGGTTGAATTGTTTGGTTGATTAGTATTTTTGATAGTTTATTGTTGAATTCGTGGTTGAAACTAAGCTGTTATGTGTTTGAATTTTGCTAATATTGCTTTCGGCTACAAGACAAAGCCTCTGGTTCGAACTTGTAAATAAAGAAGAGATGCGTTACGAATTTAAGGGAGAATTTCATACAAAGCTGATTTCAATTGATTATTATTTTTATGTATTTTTACTTATGTTTTTGTAATTCGAAGTGATGATGTTGAAGGAATTGAGCTCGCCGACGGCGACGGATTCGCTGGAGAATTCAACCATGAGCTGCGGGAAGGATCGAGAGGTTGCATTTGGATTTTTTTAGATAAGGTTGAAAAGAGAGAAGGAAGAGAAGAAACCAAGAAAATATACAAAGCAAAGGCTCATCTATACACTATTATAAAGGTTGTTGATAATTTTTTTAAAATTATGTAAGTTTAATAGTTTGACGCACTGATGTATACTTTTTTAAATCTGTTTTCTGTTTCGATTGATTTTTTCTGTTTCGATTGTTTTTGTAGTCGATTAATATGGCAAATATCAACCACAGAAAATGACGTCGTGTTGAAGAAGAGAGTGTTCTTACAATAACTGAAGAAGAATTAGGTGTGTACCAGCCGAAAACAAAAGAAACTGAAGCTGCATATGAAACAATGCTTAGTATCATCCAGTAACAGTTAGGTGGTCAACATATGAGCTTATTTACTGTTGCTGCACATGAGATTCTTCGGCTGCAGGATGAAGTTACCAAAGAGTTAGTCATACCCGTTCAATTTCAGTGTTTTTGGTTATGGGCGAAGACGCAGAACCAAACATATCGACTGAATTGTAGATGGTGATATTAGAATCGTGTATTTGTTTGTTTATTGATTGAATGTTGTTATGGAAACAGGTGGAAAGAAGTTTTGCACAACTATTGATTGAATGTTATTTATATCCATGTATTTTGAATAAATTATGAAAATAAAACAGTGGTTGACACATCTGTTGACTTTGGTCAACAGATGTTTGAAGCCACTGTTGGGTTAAAATAGTGTTAAGTTTTGTGGAGAAAATGTGAAAACCACTATTACCTAAAAACAGGTGTTAGAAAATAAAACAGTGTTTGAAACCACTGTTGGGTTAAAACAGTGTTTTAACAACTTTTAAACCATTGTTGGGTTAAAACAGATGTTAGAAAAACTTTTTTTAACTACTGTTTGAAACCCATGTTGCTTTAAAACAGATGTTAGAAACAGTGTTTTGGGTTAAAACAGATGTTAGAAAATAAAACAGTGTTATAAACATTATTTTGGGTTAAAGCAGTGTTATATAAAGTGTTTTGGGTTAGAAACAGTGTTTTGGGTTAGGAGATGATGTTTCAAGTGAAGTGGTTGATGAATTTCAGAAGACAGCGGAAACGGAGTTGAAAGAGCAAACTGTATTTACCGACTCTACGAACATGAATTCTGACCCGAATTAAGAACAAGGCGAGTCAACGTAGACAGAGTCAACAGAGCATACTGAAAGCACAGACTCTACCAACAATGAAGCAAGTTCAACGGAGACTGAGTCAACTCACAAAGCTGAAGGAGCAAATTGAAGGTACCAACTCTACCAACAACAAAGCAAGTTCAGAGTCAAACTCAATGTAAAATGAGTCAACACAACAACAAACTGAAGGTACAAAATTCACGACTAGTGAATCAAATTCAGATGTGAATTCAACACCAAACGAGTCAACACAAACAGAATCCAAGGAGCAAAGTGAAAGTACCAAAAAATGAAGCAAATTTAGATAGTAGACACTGATGAAATAGTTTAAGATCAAACTGGATTTTTAGTTAAAGTGTGTAATCGTATGCATGGTTTTCTAAGAAACAACTCGTGTTTGCACACGAGTCTTACCGCTAGATGATATATTATAATCTGTTTTTTAGTATTTGTTTTCGATCGTTATTAAACATACCCGTGTGTTCACACGGGTGTTACAACTAGTTATATTTATTAAATAAAAAATTATTTCTAATTATAATCATTATAAACACTTAAATTTTATATGTATTTTAATCTTCTTTTTTTTGAACGATAAATTTGGATCACTGACAGACCACTGGAGTATTATCATCGTGCCACCAGCGGAACCGCCCGATCATATTGATATCCACCAGGCAATAATGCCTATACAACAATTCAAGAGGAAACCCAATAAATCTTGTAAAACCCTCTTGTGGGAATCGAACCCTTGACCTAATGGTCATAAGACTTATCCCACTCCTAAGATGTCACTAGGATATAATGATATGGACTATATTTTAGGGGGTGATTGTTTTTTTGCAAGAAGTACTTCCTGACCTCTTATGTATGCGCCGCGCAGACCTTTGGGTCTACAGTGTGTTTGTTTCTTGGAAGAGATTTCACTAAAAAAGCTCTTCTAAAGGTCTTCCTTGCGCAGATCTGGACCAACCTCTTCAAGCCTCTTCAAATCACATATCTCTCTCAAAACATGCCCAGATCTTCAAACCTCAAAACCCTACACCCATCTCACTTCTCCAGCCGTTCAACCATCGTTCACCCTTCACCGCCACCCCCTCTTCAAACCTCCTCCACCTACGCCGCCCCTCCACCACCGTTCACCCTTCTCCAGCCGTTCAACCTTCTCCAATCGACACCCATCTCCTACCGTTCAACCTTCTCCAATCGACACTCATCTCCAGCCGTTCAACCTTCTCCAATCGACACCCATCTCCAGCCGTTCAACCATCTCCAATCGACACCCATCTCAGCCGGTCAACCTTCTCCGATCGACACCCATCTCCAGCCGTTCTTCTCCCTCCTTGACCTGCTTAAATGTGAAAGATTGACCACTTCTCTTCACAACCTCCCCAACCCTACCCCCTGTTCAACAAAAAATTGTAAACAATGGGACATGGGATTAGTTGCAGGGTGCAAGATGAACATGGGTTGTTTACAGCAGTACAATTTGGGCATTTGGAGATTGTAAAGCATCTACGTATAGCTGCTGTCAATGGCCATATTAAGGTGGGTATTTCAAGATTTTCTTTAAAGTTGGAATCTTGATTCATGGTTATGTAAAGCATCTACATTTGATGGTTTCTTGGTGGGTTTTCCTCAGATTGTTTGTTTGCTTTCGAAAGACGAATCAGTTAATCCTGATTGTTTGAATCGGCATAAACATGTATGGTGTCTTGTTTTCATCTTTATGTTGGGATGACAATACGGCAGATAATGGTAATCTAGATTTTTGCTAGTTTGATTCTTGTAAATAGTATGTTTGTTTATGATGTTTGTTGTTGATTGTTTTTTTTTATGATGTTAGTTCTTAATCAGATATCTTGTATGATAAAAATGTTTCTTGATTTCAGTTCATTGAGAGATATTGTGAATTTTTGGTGTTGGTGATGGGAATTTTTGATGTTTGTTAAGAAACACCTTTGAAAAAACAAACAGTCTTCTTCTCGCAGACTGCAGAGGTTTGGACCACCTCTTCTGCTACAGAGGTTTGCAGATGTGGTCCGCAGACTGCAGACGTTTTGCCTCTGAAAAAACAAACAACACCTTAATCTTCTAAATAGAATTTATAGTATTACTATTATACATTTATAAATGTTTTTCACATTTCAAATTAATTGTTAGAAAAAAGGATATCAATGTCCGAAATATGAAATTAGATATATTTATTATTTTAATTTTTGTTACATCCGAAATATGAAATTAGATATATTTATTACTTTGATTTTTGTTGCATAAATGTATTTGTTTGAGTTTTAACATGTATATATAATACTAGCTTAGGGTGGGGTATGGTTAATCACTCTAGGGTGATTGAGTGATTCTCTACCCAATAATATTATGTCATGTCAACTCCCCATTTTGCACTCAATCACTAGGTATGATTAATCACTCTAGGGTGTTTGAGTTATATATTTTTTGATTGGTTCTTCTCTCCTCTCCCTCTCTCCTCCATCACTCTTCTCCACCTTCGGTGACTATTCCCCGATTTCCCTCACCGAACACCCACTCACCGAATCACTTCATCATGATGGTGTGGTCACCGATCGGTGACACCCACTCACCGAATCACTCCCCGCACATCATACCGCCCACCCTTAGAAATTGATGTATTGCATGAGTCGAATACATGAAGTATTCAATAGTTAAAGATTTAGCAATTATAAAACAGAATTCGAGATGACAATCATTGAACTTTTTTAATTAATCTTTCTAGATTAATAAAAGAAATAGAATACATATGAGTGAAATAATAAAAAGAATTTGGACTCGCATAATCATGACACATGACATAACCAGTTACTTATCTCTTATGTATAAATTATTTCGGTCATAATCAGGTATTACTTAATTATCGGGTATTATTTATTATGTGTTGATAATTCTGGTCTTAATCAGGTATAGGCAAATGATTCATTGGTTCTAATAAGGTTTTTTAAAGTTTATCACAAAACAACTCCCCACCAAATGCTTCATTCTAACCGTTTTTTATGACCTACAAATTAGAAACATAGACTTTGGTTCATATATTCAAAGCTCGTGCTTATACTTTCATTAATTCATAGCCACCATACGTAGAATCCTTTACTCACCGTGTATATAAAAGAGAGCCATGCTTAACTCCAACAAATATCAAGGGCACAAGCCAAATATTCATCATGAAAACCAATACTTTTCCTATGGTTTTCAATGCGGTTTCCCTCGTCCTCTTCTTTGTGCTTGTTTCCATGCTGATTAGAGTGGATGGCTCTCGACCCATGAGAGAGCACTGCCATCCTTCGCCATTAATCTCAGAGTTGTCTCAGCTATACTCAGGTCCAAGTCGTCGTGGTCCTGGTCACTAACGGTTTGGGAATTCGTCACCTTTCTTATACAAAGTTCATGGTTTCGCTTGATTTCCAATCTCTTTTTCATTTGTTCACATATTCACAAAACTATAGTTTCTTTGAGGAAAAATAAATGTAAATGATAGCATGACAGTATCAAATCTACGATAGTTGTTTGTCTTGTGATTCGAAGCTAGATTGTATCGCAAGCATATCAAAATGACTTTATTGTATTACAAAATGTTTTGTTGCTCGTTAGAATTGTTAGATCGATGAAGAAACCTAAATAAAATACAATAATACCACTACTAGAAAACTCAAAATTTCTTACACCGTTTTCCGTCAAAAATGCGTCATAAATAGCGATTTCTGACTAATTTACGAGGAAATGTGTATGTAGGAAAACCCCTCGTAGGAAACTGGTTTCTGACTAATTTACGAGGAAATGTGTATGTATACATCTAGTCTATCTATACATGTGTGTTTTATTTTCATTGACTTTGATTAATATGGGATATGTTTGAATTTTCATAGTACCTTGAATCTTTAACTATATATGTGTATCTTTTTTCATTGTCTTTCATTATGGGAAATGCTTGTTATTTTTTCACAGTAAAGATAATATGCATATGTGAAAGTAAAGTAGATGCATGAAATATTTGTACGTGAACAAAGGTCATATTTACAAGTCTACAACTGGATGCAAAAACAAGGTCCAATGAACATCTTAACAAAAAATGATTCACTGGTTAATCTCACGATTTTATTGGAAACTAATTTTTATGATATTTTAAATTTCTTTTGTCAGAATTGTTATTTATAAAGGTTATTAAGGCTATAGGGTGTGTCATGACCCTTATGACCACTATGACCTTCCATGTCAACGTTATGTCACCCACCTCTAATCCACCATTCAAAACCACTACCCTAAGGGTGTGGTCATGACTCAAACCACTATCCTATGATTTATTTTAATTTATGTTAGTCTAAAGAAAAAGGAAAGGAAATCTTGGAAAATGAAAAATAGGACCATGGCTATCATGGTTTAATCTATGCGAACCATGGTGGACCAGGCAAGAGGGTTATGTAGCCTTCCATTCATGTTCCTACTGTGACAACTGTTGGATCCGAGTTTGGTTTTGATTGTATTTTCTGTTTGAATTAAGATGGAAATGGATGAGTTGTGCAGCGGAATTAAAATGGAAACAAACTTTGCATACAATCAAACGAGAGTATTGCTTTGATCAAGACATTTTCAACAGAGAACCGAATGATTGAATTTAATTTCAATAACGATTACAAAGTAATGCTTGAATACAAACTCCCCCTTAGCCAGAGCTCAGTGTTTGTTCGTGCGAACAAGACGGTGTTGCAAAGAGCTAATAGAACAGTACAGAGCACTGTTCTATTTATAGGCACTAGCAAACCACTGAGCATCTTAGCTGACGTCACCATGAAAGTGACATCTAACCTCCTAACAAACTCTAACCTCTGATCTATACAAACACTGCTATACTAACTACTGCTATTACATTTCATTACATAAAAGACACTTAAACAGCTGCTGCATCCTTCCACTGCTGTGAACCCTGCAGTGCTTGTCCGGATCAGCGGTACTTGACTCAAGACAGTAGATTGAGCAGCAGAGCTTTTAGTCTTCTATCAGTCTTTACAAGAGCAGCATATTTGACGGTCAGTGGCTTGTACGATCAGTAGATAGGAGGTCAGCAGATGTTGAAACCACTTTCAAGGGGAGAGACTTGTATGTAACATCTGCTTATTCTGGATCCACTGCTCTGACCCAGTTTTGGCTTTAATTATCTGTTCCTCTGGAAGGGTTCAATCGCAACAATCTCCCCCTGGAACAGATAATGCCAAAACTCTTCATTATTGTGGAATTCTTTATTGCCTCATCAGCAGTTCCCTTATCTGACCTTTAAATTGCAGTTCAAAGTCTAGGGCATCTGTATCATCATCATCATCCCTGCTAAGTGGAAGATCAAGGAGATCCTGCAAATCTTCAAGACTCAGGCCAAGAGCTTGTTCCCTTGATATTTTTTTCACTTCTCCACCAGACCTGAGCAAAGTCAATACGCAGGTCTGTTTGTCAGTTTTCCACTTTTGTATTTTTGAGTCTGGTGGGTTTCTTGGGAGATGTTTATTTGCAGAGGTATTTGGTGAGGCTGGCCTATTCATGACTGGCTGAGCAGTAATTGCAGATTGTTCCAATTCAAGATCTTCTTTTATCATTAATTTCATGCCTGCTTTTACAATAGCATCTCCAGCTTTTAGATCTTGAATTGTTTCAGTACTCGACTGGTTTTGGCTCCTTCTTTTGTAGATGGCAGCACCAGCTGGAGCAGTGGTTCTTTTAGCTTGCAGCTTTGGTGGTCTTTTTGAAACCTCTGCTTTAGAATAGTCAGGCTTTTGTGGAACTTTTGGATCTTTCTTTCTAAGTTCCTCTAACTTCTTGTAGGTAGCCCTGACCCTATCTTCTCCCCACTTTGACACATAATTCTTTGACCCATAATCAGCTGCTATCAGCTCCTCTTTCATTCTCTTCAATCTTAATGCCTTCTCAGCTTCAAATTGTTTGAATTTTTCAGGGGGAGTCTGCTTGACCTTATTTTTGATCATTTCTTGAATCCTGGCTGCCTCTTTTTCAAGCTCAGGAATGGTCCAGTTTTTGTACATGTATTGCTCCCCCTTGTATTTCTTGTAGGTCATGATATTCTCAATGTAGTCTTTTCTCAAGGACTCATCTGCCCTTTCAGAGATTTGCTGACATACATTTTTGGCAAATTGCTCCATTGCTCTGACCTGTGTGAGTAGAAATTGATAGTTTTGTTGAAATTCTCTATCAGATTTCCTTTGTTTATTTTTAATAGCAATATCCTCAGCTTGCTTGGCCTTGAGTTTCAAGTATTCTTCAATATTGTGAGGCCTGGGATATCCTTCAACTGATGGCAAACTTCTTTTAGCTGGGTCATCCTCATAATAAAAGGATTTGATTTCTTCCCTAACTGCAATGAGTTCTAGAGGAAATGAGACACCAGCAGGAGGTAGTGGTTTTAGAATTTGAGCTGAAGAGAGAGGTATGGGCTTTGGAATAGTGACAAGTGACAGGGATTTTGAAGATGTTGGTGGTGGTGAAGGTGAATCATCATCTGATATGTAAATCCTTCTCCTTTTTGTTTTAGAAGAGGCATATGATGTTTTGGGTGGATCAGTGGTGGTAGATTGTGTGGCAGTGGTTTGTGTTTGACTAACAGCTGTTGAGACAACTGGTGTCTCAACCACTGTTGTCTTTACAACAGATGTTATAACACCTGTTGTCTTCTGCTTTTTGTCAGCAGGTAAAAGTGGTGGTGAGATTGTTTTTGGTGGTGACAGTGGTGGTGGTAAAGTAGTAGTTATGGTGTGTGTTGAAGTGGTGTATGTTGAAGTGAGAACAGATGTTGAAACAACTGAGGTACCAGCAGTAGTTGATACAACAGGAGTTACAACAGCTGTTTGGGTGGAGGTTTGATGCTGATGGCTTTTAGATGGTGGTTTTGGAGGCTTTGGAAATCTGGATGGGATGGACTTAGGTTTCCTTTTTGTCTTCGGATTTTTAGTATCCTTTGATCCAGAACAACCTTGCTCATACAGTTCCATGAAAGCTCTTTTCTCCTCATTCCATCTTGAGATATCCTTTGCCATTCTATCTCTTTTAACACTTGCTACTCCTTCATCAAGTGCTTCTTGAGTAGCATCAACCTTTTTACTACCATCTGGCAATGGAATTTTTCTGGTCATAGCATCCTTCTCAGGTTCAATGTACAGAGCATCATCTATTCCTTTCTTCTTCCACTCCTGAACTTTCTCCCCCTTTTTGGCATTATCTTCTGGGAGTTGATCAATGAAAAGTACTGTTGGAGGAGCAGTGCCAGTGGTGTCTAATAAATGGGCCTTAATTGCCTTAATATCTGCTTGAGTGTTCTTGTACCTAGACTCCATAATGTTTCTCAGCTTTTGGACATGAAGTTCATGTTGCTGATCAGCCATTCCTTTTTGTTGTTGGAGAAAGGTTGGAAAAGGTTCCAGAGCTCATTTGTAGCAAAAACTTGTGGTGGAGCAGGTGCTTGAGATGGAACAACAGTGGATTGCATCTTTTGTGTTTTCAACACCTGCTGTAGCAAATTTTTAAGATCTGCAACAGATGTATCCAATTTTTCAATTCGTTCCGTCAAATCCTGATATTTTAAATCATCACCCAATTTAATGGGATCATCTGATTTCCCATTATCAGTGGTTTTATCAGTGGTTGAGGTAGGGAGTGTACTCCAAACACTAACCACTGATGCCCCTTTTTCTTGGTACTGGGGTCTTCTTCCTTCAACACTTGACAACCTTTTGATGTTGCCAGTAGGATAAATAAATCCACTGGTGGTTGGCAGAGGTGCTATGTAAGGAATTGCCTCCAAGGAAGTCTTATTAATGTAACCACTGTCCAACTGTAAACCAGTGGGTTCAACAGTTGTAGTGGCTGCTTCACTTGGACTACCACCAAGAGTTACATGTAACTCAAGGGGTGTAACCTCCTCAGGTTGTGTTGGTGGGTTAGCAAGGATTGATACATCAGACCCAGTCAGTTGTTGAGGTATATTCTCATTAATAGGTGATTGAGAAGGACTGGTTAGTGCCTGGTTCAAATCAATTGCATCCAACAGAAGTTTAGTGGGTGTGGGAATTGTGGATGTGATGTTTGGTGTAGAAAGAGGATTTGCTCCGGGAATTGAGCTGTGGATGATGGAAACGAGTGTTTCCAGAGCATCATGATGTGGTGTCCCAATTTGTACAACCTGATCTTTTTGTGAAGAAGCATGAGGGGTTTCGGATATGGGTTGAGATATTTGTACCAACTGCTGTGAGGAAGTAGCAGCAATGGTTTCTTGTGACTTTTGTGCTGTCACAGGCAGTAGCTCTGGTATCTCATCCTCCAGAGTTGCCTTTTTGATGGGTTTGGGGGGTTTTTGTGTTTTTCTTTTTGTTGGCTTTTTGGTGATTTTAGGTGTGGGTTTCAAAACAGTTGTTCTGCTGCTTTGATCACCTTGAGCAGTGGGCTCAGCAGCAGATACCTGAGGAGCAGTTGTAACTGCTAAAATCTGCTCAGGCACCTCTGCTTGTGTTTTGCAAGGTGTTGACATCCTTGTAAAATTTTCAGCAGTTAAGCAATTTATTTCAATGGAGCCACCTTGGTTTATTGCAGAAAGATCATCCTTACTGAATTTCTTTTCAAAGTAGTAACTTAAAAACCTTGGAAACAGTAGGAATGATTTTGTTTCAACATTATTAACCAAATCATTAAAGATTTCCCGAGAATAATTAAAATTTTCTTCTTGAAGAATAGCATATCCCAGATTTTGAATCTTTAATGGTATTTCATTAAAAGAAGTGGTTTTATTTGAAACACACATTAGGAGGGTATGGAATAAAAATCTTGTTGCAGAAGGAAAGAAACCTTTTTGTAAGGTAGCTTTCTTCATCATTGTGTCTGCATACCCTCTCTCAATGAAGTCAATTTTCAACTCGTTTTTAGGGAAATAAATTATACCTTGCTGATCCTCGAGTTGAAAGGCCTCTAAAATGGAATGTGGTGTGATTTGGACATTTTTACCCTTTAGAGAAGAGTTGATGGCAATTACAATTTCTCCTTGTGTTTCAAGGGTTGCATTCTTCCAAAACTCTCTTTGGGTTGCCAAATAAATTGGTGCATTGGCTGTTAACAAAGTTTTGTACTTTGATTTAGCCATTGTGTCAATGATGGAGTCGAAAGCCTCTGTGGTTCCGGGTTTTGTGAGAAGACCCAGAAGATTGTGAGAAGGTTTGTGTGGAATTTCAGTGGGAGTGGCCTTTTGAGAGACCGCTTTCGATGATGATTTTGAAGTGGGTTTTGTGGATGGCTTCGATTTTGTCATTTTGAAGATGATGATCGAAGAAATTTGTGAAGAAATGTGAAGAAAAACTGCTTTGAGAAAAGAATTTTTGAGAATTCAATTCGACAGTAAAACCCTGTTTTTGGTGTGAAGTGGGGGTTTTATAGAGGAAAAAGTGAAGGCTGACGTGGCAGCAGTTACAAAAGTACTGATCACTATGTACTGCCCACATGCCAAACTCTGTAGAAATGAAGGACAGTACTTTTATGAAAGTTACTGATTAAGGCAGTGGTTACAACGGTAAAATGGAAGCAGTGGATGATTTTCACTATCAGTGGATAGCATATCAGTGGATAAGACACTGCTTTTGAACAACAGAGTTTATCAAGAAAATGAGAGAACAGAGGATGGCTTTCAGCAGTGGACAGACTTTGTAGTAGAGCAGTCTTTTGAACAAGCAGTGGTTATGACAGACTTTTAAGGATTTAATGAAAATTTCATTTTTAGCTATTTTTAAGGATGGATTTTTTATTTTCTGAAAACATTTTAATGCTGTTATTCATAGAACGACAAGATGTTGCTTGTTATTCCATGTTTAGCATCCCAATTCTAGAGACCAATCTTTCAAAAGTGGCTGTATCAAGTGCTTTTGTGAGCACATCTGCCAACTGGTCTTTAGTTGGGACATGATGCAGAGAAATCAAACCTTTTTCATAGCAATCCCTCACAAAGTGATGTCTGATGTCGATGTGTTTGGTGGTTGAATGGGAAACTGGATTTTTGATGATATTTTCTGCTGCCTGACTGTCCAACATGAGTGGTGTCTTTAAGGCAGTGATACCAAAATCCAGTAACTGATTTTGAAGCCACAGGAGTTGGGTTGTACAGCTTGCAGCAGCAATGTATTCAGCTTCAGCAATGGATGTAGAAACAAATGCTTGTTTTTTGCTTTGCCATGAAACTAAGCAATCACCTAGAAACTGGCACCCTCCTGATGTGGACTTTCTTGTGGTGTTACAACCAGCAAAATCACTGTCTGAAAATCCTGAAAGCTTGATATTCCCATTAGCTGGATACCAGATACCAAGTGTGGGAGCACTTTTTATGTATCTAAATATCCTTTTTACAGCAATAAGATTGGATTTTCTAGGGGCTGATTGACTTCTTGCACAGACACATGTTGCAAACATGATGTCTGGCCTAGATGCAGTTAGGTACAATAAAGACCCTATCATGCTTCTATATAAAGTTTGGTCAATCAGCTCATCCTTTTCATCAGACATGACAAGCTTATTGGTTGCCATGGGTGTGCTGCATGGTTTACAATCATTCATATCAAATTTATTCAAAAGTTCTTTAGCATATTTGCTTTGATGAATGAAGGTTCCATTTTGCATTTGCTGAACTTGGAGACCAAGAAAGCATTGCAACTCACCCATTGCACTCATTTCAAACTCAGCTGTCATGAGTTCTCTAAACTCTTCACACATTGAGTTACATGTGCTTCCAAAAATAATGTCATCCACATAAATCTGGACAATCATTAAATCCTTCCCTTTCCATTTTAGAAACAGTGTTTTATCAATGGTACCTCTTTTGAAACCATTTGAGAGTAGGAAGTTGGAAAAAGTTTCATACCAGGCCCTTGGTGCTTGTTTCAGTCCATACAAGGCTTTGTTCAGCCTGTAGACATGATCTGGATAAAATGGATCCTCAAAGCCTGGAGGTTGACAAACATATACCTCTTCTTGAATTGTACCATAGAGGAAAGCACTTTTGATATCCATTTGAAACACCTTCATGTTGTGGTTGACAGCAAAGGCCAGGAACAGTCTAATGGCTTCCAATCTTGCAACAGGGGCGAATGTTTCATCATAATCAATCCCCTCTTCCTGTCTGTAACCTTGAACCACAAGCCTGGCTTTATTCTTGACAACAATACCCCTTTCATCAGTTTTGTTCTTGAAGACCCACTTTGTGCCATTGGGACTAACCTCTTCTGGCAGTGGTACAAGTTCCCATACTTGTTGTCTTTTAAACTGTTGGAGCTCCTCTTGCATGGCTTCTACCCAGCTATTGTCTTTCAGTGCCTCTTGGTACTTGACTGGCTGATGGAGTGATAGAAAACCAGCAAAAAGACAAATGTTTTGGGTTTGGCTTCTTGTGAGCACCCCTTCATTGATGTTGCCAATGATTTGATCAGGTGGATGAGATCTCAAGAAGATTAAATCTCCTTGGTAAGGTATGATGGCATTTGTTGGTGAAGGCTGCAAATGTGTATCATCTGAGCTAACCACTGCTGGTGACTTTGATGACCCAGCAGTGGCTTCAAAAGGTGGTGGAATAGGAGGTAATGAAGTGGACACCTGATGACTTTTATCCACTGTTTGGGGACTTTTGGCAGCAGTGTTTGAGGATGTGGAAGCAGTGGTTGATGGGCTACTTTGGTCAACAACTGTTGAGGTAGCAGTGGTTGAGCTTTGACAACTGTTTTGAACAGCTGATGCTTTTCCCTTTGTGGCAGACCTTTGAGGGATGATGATTTCATACCCATAGTCTGGTGTTGTATCCTCTGATGGACCTGCACTGTTAGTCTTGACAACAGTATTTTCAAAAGTAAATTTTTCAAGATCAAATAGATCAGCAGGATTTGCTGGGATTTTCATTGATGAAAGTTCATTGAACTTTACATTCAAGGTCTCCTCCACTGCCTTGGTCCGTGTATTAAACATTTTGTAGGCCTTGGCAGTGGTTGAGTATCCCAGATGATAACCACAATCAATTTTGGCTGCAAATTTTGAAATGGAATCTTTTAAGTTCAAAATAAAGCATGGGCAGCCAAACACTTTGAAATATGAGATCAATGGTTTGATTTTATACAGAATTTCATAAGCAATCTTTTTGTGCCTGGGGTTTATTAAAACTCTGTTCTGGACATAGCAGGCAGTGTTTACTGCCTCTGCCCAGAAAGTTAATGGCAAACCTGAATCTGCAAGCATAGTTCTGGCAGCCTCAATCAATGTTCTGTTCTTTCTTCCAACTACCCCATTTTGCTCTGGTGTTCTAGGGATGCTGTACTGCCTTACAATCCCTTTCTTCACACAGAAGGCATCCAACTCCTTATTTTTAAATTCTGTGCCATTGTCACTCCTGAAGCTTTTCACTGGAAGGTCAAATTGCTTTTCAACCTGTGTCACAAAGTCTTGCAAAATGCCTGCAGTTTCATCTTTTGAGTGCAAAAAGAAAGTCCATGTAAACCTAGAAAAGTCATCAACAATAACCAAACAATATCTTTTCTTCTTGAGGCTCATGACTTGAACTAGGCCAAACAAATCCATGTGTAGCATTTGCAAACACTGGGTTGTTTTGGACTCTTCAATGGACTTATAAGAACTTTTATGTTGTTTTCCTTTTAAACAGGAAATGCAATGTTCAGGACATGAAAACAATTTTTGTGGTAGGCCTCTCACCAGACCATTTTTTGAAATTTCAGTGATTGTCTTAAGATTTGTGTGCCCCAGCCTTCTGTGCCAAATTTCTGTCTCTTTGTTAGAGGCAGCTGAGAACAGACATGCATCAGCTCTGGGACACTCTTTTGACATATCAACAACATAAACATTGCCACTTCTTTGAGCAACAAGTTTTGTTTGACCAGTGTTTATTATTGCTTCAATCTTTTTGACAATTTCTGGTCCAACAATCCTACAACACTCCTTTGTGAAGAATGACCCATAACCCTTGTCACTCATTTGTGAGACACTCAGGAGGTTGAATTTTAGACTGTCTATCAGATTGACATTTTCAAATTTTACATTTCCAGATTGCACTGTACCAGACCCCAGAACTTTCCCTTTACTATTATTCCCAAAGGATATATCACCCCCTCCATGGATTTTAAAGTCTTTGAGGAGGGCTTTACATCCTGTCATGTGCCTGGAGCCTCCACTATCTACATACCAAAGACTATCAAAGCATGCAGAAGCTCCCTGCACATGAAGTAAAAGGATTAGTTCATTAGGGTCTCCAAAGCCAACAGGGCTTTGGATGGGGTCTGAACAGTGTCTGGGATGGATGCAGATTGATGGACAGTGGTTAAGTCAGGGGTTTGGACAGTTTTATTACTGTTTCTTGCTAACCACTGTTGGGGGTCTTGGCCAATCACCTGTTGGTAACCAAAAGGATGCCTGTTCACTTTAGGTTTAGAGGGCCTTTTGTAGGTCTCATAAACATGTGGAATCCTTTGGTAAGACTGTTTTTCCTTGCCTTTTCTGAACTGATTAGCAGGGGGTGCATCAGTAACCTGAACATCTCTTTTGACAGATGTTTGGTTCAGCTGTTTTGTGACAGCTGTTTGAACTGGCACAAACAGTGGTTGGTTCTTGGTGAATTTGACAGATGATGATGATGGACTCAAGGATGTTTTAGCGATGTACTCATTCTTTTTCACATCAAAGTTTTTGAGATACACACATGCTTGAGTTTTGTGGTTTGTTTTACCACAAACAATGCAGCTTTCAGCTGAAACAATGACACTTGTTCTGTTTAAATCATAAGCTTTTAAGTGGAAACAGTATTTTGTTAGATGATTCCTTTTCTCACAGAATTCACAAAACAAGTTATCAATTTTTTCTTTCTTCTTTCTCTTTTCAGACTCCTTTGCAGCAGAGGTTTTAACCTCTGTTGGGATGTCCTTGAGAGGAATGACTTTAGCTTTTGGAGCTTTAACACCATCAGTTGATGTAAAGTCCATTGGCTTGAAATTTTCAAGAATATCACACTCATCAGACCATTTTGGTTTAAACTGATAATCTTCAAGCTCCTCAAAAGTAGAGGATCCCATTGGTCTGTCAAGTGTGATTTTGTTACCAAGTTTGTCAGTGATTTTCACTTCTTGGCCTTTCTTGTTTGTGGGGATGAAACCAGTGGTTACATCAGTGGTTTGAACAAATTTTCCAAAAGCAGAGTTTTCATCATCATGTTTTCTATAACCAACACCAAATTTCACATTGCTTTTTATCTGTTTTTCAAGCATAACCTCATACCCTTTGCATGATTCCACCCATTTTTCACAGGTAATCTGGGTGGACTCTAACTCCTTTTTACAAACTTGGTATTTTTCTATCATAGTTTGGAGTTGAGTTTTGGTTATGCTCTGTTCTTCTTTAAGACTGCTGATCTCTTTTTCTTTTTCAGTCAATTTGTTTTTAAATTCTTTTAAAGAATTTTCAAATTTGACTTCATCAGTTAAGATTTTGTTCCGAAGGTTTTCATTCACCTCTTTGATGTTAGCAAAAGCAATAATGCAATTGTCAGAACACAGTTTTTCAAGAACTTGAGGAGATACCTTGGCAACAGCCATCATTGCACAATCACATTGATGATTTTCTTCATCATCAGCTCTTTCTTCCTTCTCACCTGCTTTCTTTTCTTCCTCTTCTTCTTTGTCCTCTTTGGACCATGGGTCTGTCAGTGGTTCAATCAGGGTTTCTGAATTTTCTCCCAACAGCATTTCACCAGCAACTGCATTAACAACTGATTCAGTCACCTCAACCACTGTTTCATCACTTAGATGTTCACCTTCAATTTCAATTCCCTCCTGTATTGACTCTAATGCCATCAAACAAAATTCATTATTAGAAGATTCATTAGAAGCATAGAGTGCAAAATTTTCATCACTAAGCTCATCAGGCATGGTGCTCCAGTCAACAAAGCCTTGAGTGAAAAAGCTTTGCTGATCTGGTTGTACCACTGCTGGAGCAGCAGTTTGAGGTGCAGGTTGCACTTGTACCTGGGGGACAGGGGTTTGAACATATTGAATATGTGGAACAGTAGTTTGGACATAATGCACAGGCACAGGGGCAGCAGCATAATGAGCAGTGTTAACATGTGCTGCAGGGGTATATTGGGTATAATGCACATTGCTTTGATTTTGAGGTCTAGGGTTTGAGCTAGGATGAGTGATTATGGGACCAGTTGTTTGACTCCTGCATTCCCTAGCGAAATGACCTAGCCTATTGCACTTGTAACACTTGATTTTCGATTTATCCAACCCAACCCTTAAATTCCCATGTAAACCTGGGAATTTTCGCCTTGTTCTTTTTTAGAATTTGCTAGTTCTAACACTGAGCAAAGCCAATTGGTGCAGGATGTCCATTTCTTCTAAGTCAGTGGGATCAAAATGTTGTAAATCATTGAGTTCAAAACACAAATTATCTAACATCTGGTTTTCAGTGTTTGCAGTAAAAGCATAATTTGCACAGTGAGGATCAGGGTTGGTAAAGTTACCACCAGCTGTTATATCAATGAAATGATCATAACCCTGTTCCTTACCACTGCTACCAGATTCTTCCTGACCCAGAAGAGCTGTGCTACCGAATGAATAATCATCAGTAGCTTTCCCAGACTCTTGCAGCTTCTTTTTCTGGTTCAACTCCCTTTCATAGGTCAGGAGTCTACCATGAAGTTGGGTCAGGGTCAGATCTTTGAACTCAACAGAGTTTCTAGTCACAAATGCAATTGTGTCCCATTTATCAGGTAGTGATCTAAGAAACCTGCTATTTTGGGTTGATTTTGGAAATTCAACCTTAACAAGCCTTAGCTCACTGATGAGACAGCTAAAACGTTCAAACTGTTGGGTCAATGTTTCACCCTTAATGTGACAGAAGGTTTCATACCGTTGATTCAGAATTTCCCTATTGTTTTCAATAACTTCTTCGGTACCACCAAATTGTTCCTTCAATGCATCCCATAGCTCTTTGGCACTGTTACAATGTAACAGTCCAACATAGATCTCATTTGGTAATGCAGATGCTATGATGCTAAATGCTTTGGCATCCAGTTCGAACTTTTGAAAATCAGTTTCAGTATAGTTTTCATAAGGTTTTGGTACGTTCTTCTTTGGATCCTCAGCACTTGGCACCATAGGAACATGGGGACCAAAAACGACAGACCTCCAACATCCAGTGTTCTGTTGAGCAAGGATGTGACCCATCCTTCGCTCCCAGATGTTGTATTCATTTCTTTTAAGCATAGGTGGTTTAAAAAGCGAGCCAACATTATTCTTATCATCCTGTGATTGTGACGTCATCTCGGTTGTTTTACAGACACTGATTAATCAACTTTAATGGTGATTAACCTTGCTCTGTTTTTCAACTAAAACGAACAAACTATCGATATCAACGATTTTGAGCTGAACTATTTATGTCAAAATGATTGTTAAATCAAATTTGACTGTCCTAGCTCTGATACCAATTGTTGGATCTGAGTTTGGTTTTGATTGTATTTTCTGTTTGAATTAAGATGGAAATGGATGAGTTGTGCAGCAGAATTAAAATGGAAACAAACTTTGCATACAATCAAATGAGAGTATTGCTTTGATCAAGACATTTTCAACAGAGAACTGAATGATTGAATTTAATTTCAATAACGATTACAAAGTAATGCTTGAATACAAACTCCCCCTCAGCCAGAGCTCAGTGTTTGTTCGTGCGAAGAAGACGGTGTTGCAAAGAGCTAATAGAACAGTACAGAGCACTGTTCTATTTATAGGCATTAGCAAACCACTGAGCATCTTAGCTGACGTCACCATGAAAGTGACATCTAACCTCCTAACAAACTCTAACCTCTGATCTATACAAACACTGCTATACTAACTACTGCTATTACATTTCATTACATAAAAGACACTTAAACAGCTGCTGCATCCTTCCACTACTGTGAACCCTGCAGTGCTTGTCCGGATCAGCAGTACTTGACTCAAGACAGTAGATTGAGCAGCAGAGCTTTTAGTCTTCTATCAGTCTTTACAAGAGCAGCAGATTTGACGGTCAGTGGCTTGTACGATCAGTAGATAGGAGGTCAGCAGATGTTGAAACCACTTTCAAGGGGAGAGACTTGTATGTAACATCTGCTTATTCTGGATCCACTGCTCTGACCCAGTTTTGGCTTTAATTATCTGTTCCTCTGTAAGGGTTCAATCCCAACAACAACTGCCTCTTTTCCATGTATTTCCGTACAATATGAACAGTAATTTGTACTTCAATGACTGTGCATGATTGAACTAATGAGATGAATAATTTTTTGATTACTTTCAAGAACATACAAATGCATTACATGTTGCATGATTTCGTATCATTATTACATGCAACCCGGTATGGTTCAATTAGTGCACAAAATGAGACTAGCACAATAATCAGATAAACTTGAAGTACTGATGGGAGTTTAGTACTCAGACAGACATGTTGTTAGAACATAGAATGAGCCCCGGAACCAAGAGTTACGCTAGAATGGTATGTAGGAAAGTAGGGATCATAAAACTGTCTTCCGAGTGATGATTTAAGTGCCAGAAAGTGCCCGAAACACACAAAAACTGCAGAATTCTGCAGAAAACAGCAAAAATCAGCATTTTAACATCAAAATATAATGCAGAAATGAGGTTTAATTGTCCAGAATACCTTGATAAGTGTCGGGAATCAAAATTATCATAAAAGACATCATATTGCACACTAAACTGCGCAATTTAGCACCTTAACGAATCGGTAACCAACCAAACAATCGGACACTACCCGAAACACCAAAATTTAACTAGAAGCATTGTTTTAAGGTTACAAAGCTAGTTATGAACACTAAACATTGTAGGATCGTTTGCACGACCAAACGAGTCGTTCAGAAGAGTTTTTGCTCAATACGAGAGGCGGAAACAAACGTATCGAGTTGATTCAGCTTGTAATTCACTTTAAACTGTCTTTTGATTGATATAACAACGTTTTACAGCGAGTAGACACTTTGGCAGCAGTTCGGCACTGAAACCGGAAAGTTACAAATGAAATGAACAAGGAAAGTATTTATAGGGCAGCCTATTTCGCACGAAACAGTTGACACGAAATCAGTTTCACACGAAATAGTCATTTCGTGCGAAATGAACTACTGATTTCATACGAAATAGCTGTTTCTTATTTCGTGCGAAATACCCCTAAAACCTAATTTCACATACTTCATGCCCTGGTCTTTCTAATCTAGTACAAGACTCGATACAAGACGAAGTCGACAGACATATGCACCAACAGACTCCCCCTTGGATGTTGATGAAGTCTTCAGTGTCGAGTCTTCAAAATCTTCAGTCTTTATCAGTCTTTTTGTTCTCTCCAAAGTATCTAACAATGTAAAGCATCCTCAATCCTCTCTCTTCTATCTATCAACTAATCTCCCCCTTGGATGTTGATCTATCATCTTCACAATCTGAATCTTGAGTTTTCTAATTCTCTTGATCAGATCTCTTGATTCCTTAAGTTCTTCAGTATCCTCAGACTCCCTCTTGATATCATGTTCCAAGATCTTGCCCTGGCTCTTACTTCACTCAAGTATTGAAACCTATCTAACCTGCACATTCTTAACCCAGAAATAAATTTCATAAATTTAAAATTTGACAAATTTAAACTCTGCTTACCACTTGTAAAATCAATCACAAACCATCATTTGAAAATATCATTCAAAATGATTTAACATTTAAAAAATCTGAATGACCAACTTGTACGAAAATCTTTTCAAACATACTTTCCCAAACCTGTTCATCATGTTTAGCACTTGGAATTTTGAAAATCAGCTCTCCAACATCAGTTGTCGAAAATCTTTTTGAATTTTCAAAATTTATGCTAAAACACACTGAAAATCTTTTTAGACTTTTGATTATAAAGGAAATGCAGTAAAGAAATATTTACAAACAATATTTTTGTGAGTTTGTGTAAGAGGATCATATCAGTTTATGAGACAAATCACCAACACCGTTAAGGTTTAAACATTTTAAGTTCTAAACAATTCACTTAGATTGTCAGTATACTGATCCACTTAAATTTTCACACAAAGTTCAACTGTTTCGAGATACGAGATTAATGTTTTAAGTACTTAAACTTATTCGCGTGTCCCACCTCAGAATATAATCCCGTATCCAGATCCCAATATTCAGTCTTACAGGTGAATATACCTTGATGATATCTGTAAAGGGTTAAATGCGAGGGCCATGAGAGCTCAGGCTATTGCTTCCGCAAAATCAGAGAGATGATGGCTTCGACTTTAGGTGTGTTCCCTTTTAGAGAATCTTTCTTCAACAGCACATGATTAGTATTTTTCAATGTTTCATTATTTTTTATGCTGAGGGGGTTGCTATATTTCAAGCAAACAAAAAGTATTATATGGGGACTAGGCCATTGCTTCCGCAAAATCAAAAGTCCCGGGATAATACCCCAGATATCACTAAGCATAAAGACCTAGTATCTCAGAAAGAGGGACCTTTCAAACAAGATTTCGGGAGTTACCCATATATCCGAGAGATGTTCCCCACGAAATAAGTAAGTTTGATATTTAGGTTTATATCTCGACACAATCTACTAATTGTGTAAAAACCTACTGGCACATCATCAGTGAGACCGTTTATCACTTTTTAACTTTCCAATTCTTTAGCATGCTGTGATCGTCTACTGATGTACTATCATTTCCTCTTTTTCTCAACAAAACTCATTTTTCATTTTATCATGTTTTTGACTTTTTCAAATTTTCAAATGTTTTTGAATTTTCTGAAATTTCTTACTCCCCCTAAAATGCAAAAGCATTTAAAAGAAATTTGAAAACAAACTGTACAAATAAAGTGACAACTGTTGTGAATTGCTTCAAATCGCCATCCACTTGGCATAAATAATCAGAACTCCCCCTGACAACAAACTATTTTCCCATTATGATTTCAAAACACTTAAGTTTGTTTTAATCAAATGGTTTTTCTGGAAAATTAGTTTTGTTGATTTTACCATTTGTAGGAATGGGGATTCATTCATCACATTGTTTCTCAACCACTTGTATGAAAGTGAAATCAAGTTCAACTTAATGACCTTGATTAACCACTTGTATGTGAAAACCTTCTTCAACCACTTGTAGGTTCTCATCACTAATATCACTTGTAACACAAAATTTAACAATTTTCAAGAAAACTACCACTTGTAGGTTTACCAAACAAACATTTTCAAGGATGATGTCGATTCCTGCTCCACGATTACCAACTTGGAAGCTCCGGCAAGTCAGGTTGTTTACATATGAAATACATACATCCAAGCCTGACCAAACTTGGATGTGACCTCTTCAGTTTCATTCGGGGTGTATGTTGCCTTCTTTGTTTCATAAAAATCTTTTACCCCTTTCACTTTTCCATCGATCATCTTTCCAAAAATCTTTTTCACATTTTCATTAAAAACCTTTTCAACATCAAATTCCTTTTTTTCAGAATAGAATTGATTCGAAATCTCAACCTTACCAACTTTTTGTTTAAAATTTTCAGCTCGCAATGGTGGAAAGTTAACATCATCCATTGGCGGTACTGAATTATCACTTTTAACCTCAACTTGTGGCTCCTCTGACTTTGACGAATCAGGTTCATTGCCAGATTTCACATTAGATTTCTTAACAACCCACATTTGGTTGTCAAGATTCACCCTTCTTTTGTAAAACCTTTTTGAACATTCACCAACTTCTTATGTTGAATTTTTAAACACTTTAAATTTTTTAGTTGGTGGTTCAGTTTTGTCAATAACTTTTTCTTTGAGTTTAGAAATAACTTCCTGTTTTGTGTTGGTTGCCTTTGGACAATTCCAGGCGATGTGACCAACTTCTTGACATCGGTAACAGGTTCTTGTCTCTTTTCTCTGTTAAAATCCATTCTTCTCAAACTTTTGTTTTTCTGCAAAGAACTCTTTGTTTGATTGCTTCCAGAATGGGCTCTTTTCTTCTTCCTCCGAACTTGCTCCTGAAACAAATACAGTTTTTGGTTTATAATTTTTCTCATTTTTATGATTTTTCGGTGGAATAAAACCCAAACCCTTCTTTTTGAAATTACCGTTATGGTTTGGTTTCTTTCGATAACCTGAACCAGAACTGTAACCCTTTTTCTTGTTTAACCTTTGTTGATCTCTTGAGGTGTAAGGTCTTGGTTTTTTAGAAAGATTTACATCTTTTATTTCAGAAATATTAATTTCTGTTAATTTGAAAACCTTTTTTTATCATTTCTGATTTAACACCTCTTATTGGAAATTTCTCATCAGAATATAATTTGTCTCGGTTATTCAAAGTATACGCCACTTTGATTGGTTCGTCATTCAAATTAGACTTTGATAACAGGAATTCTTTATTGTAAACCCATTTGACCGATGACTTTGGACTGTTGACCGCTGAACTCGAACTTTCAGACTCAGACTTTGACTCTGACTCCTCATCCTTATCCAACACCTGATCGACCACTTTCTTTATTAACTCAGACTCATGATCAGTGTCAGGCGAAGTGAATGTGACGTCAATGTTTTCTGGTAACTCATCAGTTGTTTCAGACTTCAATTTTATATTGACTGCCTTTTTGACTTGCTCCTCATTTTGTTTTATGGGAGAATAACCTTCCCAGATCGGAGGCGGACACTTGTTATAATTTGCACTTTGTTTCTTACCAGTATCTTTCTCTTTCGGCTTCTCATCTTGAAATGCTTCCAATCCTTCAACAGTTGGATAAATTCGATCAATCAAATAATCAGAACTAGAATAACTTTGCAGTAATCGTCTGATTCTTTCATTTTCTATTTTTTCTATCTCCAACTCCTGCTTCACTTGGCACATTCTTCAATGTAATGATTAATGGCCTTTTGCTTTGACATCATTACTGCATTCATCATTGTTAATGCATCTTCTCTTTTAGAATTTGTCTTTTGTAGACCATTCACTGTTCTATTCAACACATCATACGATTCTTTCACATAATTGAGGCCGAACAGTAATTTTTCTTTCATCTTATCTTGCTCACTCAACTTCTCCTCTTTCTCTTCACACTGCTTACACGACTCCAAACACTTTAGACAAGGTTTGATGACTTCAACAATCTTTTCAACTTCAATTATCTTCTCATCATCAACTACCTTTACAGTTTCAACCACCTGTTCAATAACTTTAACTTCTTCACTTTGTTCAGAAATCTTTTCCTGAGCAACACCCTCACTTTTCACCTTTTTCTTTTCTTTTGCTGCTTGTTTCTCCCTCAGCTTGTTCAATCTATCTGCAAAATAAAATTCAAAACTTTCAAGAGATAATACAGATTTTCCAATATTTATTTGAGTTTCTTCTTCATCATCACTGCTATCAGATAATGATTGATCAAAGACTGTTTTCTTTTCTGAACTATCATCTGAAGAAACAAACTCTCCATCTTGGATTTTCTCAACACTAGCAAACCCTTTCATCCAATCCTTCATCAAATCTGGCTCTTGAACAATTTGTGCAGTGAGAGCTACTACTTTTGAAGTAGATGGAATATATTTATCCCAGCTAAAGCCATCTGCCACTTTTTCATCATCTTGATCAATGATACCAAAATAAGCTTTCTTGTTTGACTCTTCGATCACTTTCTTAGCATGTGCAGTTTGTGGTTCTTGTTGTTGATACGGTTGATGAGGAACTTGTTGATATATGGCTTTCCGATAATAATCATTATTTCCAAACGGATTTTGTGCTCCACTTGCTTCTTGATTTTTACATTCCCTCTTGAAATGTCCTTTCTCCCTGCATCGAAAACAAGTAACTTTAGATTTATCAAAACCCAAAGTAGAAACATTAGCATTCCTGAAATCATCTCTTCCTGTAATCATTTTAAATTTTTCAGCTCTCCTCAAAACACTAGCTAAGCACCATTTAATATCCATAAGTTCCATTTCTTCTGCATCGATCTGATCGTAATCCTCTTTCGTCAGCATTGGATTTCCGATCCTTCCAGCAACCAATCCCTCATATGATTCTAACACAGTGGCTAATAGTGACATGTGACCTCTAGCAACCTCTTCAGAGAAACTTTGACCATTCTGAAGATGCAACGCAATGTTGCAATGTAACACATTACCATTACTGCTGTTTGAACTTTGGAACTGATGACTTAAGATTGATACTTTCGGATTAACACTTGGATATGAAGAAAATCTACTGCTACTATTTGGACTTTGATTCACTGATCCAAATGAGTTTTCTGCACTGAAAGCAGTTTGAACTTTCGGACATACTTCAACATCCTGAACACTACCTTTGTAATACATTTTGACATCTTGTTGACTACTTGGATTATTCATCCTTGCAATCTTTTGTTGTTCAAGATCTTGACCTTCAATCTTTTCAATAAACTGAGAAATTGTTAACTTATCATATTCTCCAGTGTTCTTCAAGATCATCAGATAGGTACCCCATTCTTTCTGAGGTAAAGCATCAGCTAGTTTGTCAACCCATTCTTCTTGATCTTTGACTATTTCTAACAAAGACATAGATCGCACTAAGTGACAAAATCTTTCGATCAATTTCTTTGAAGATTCTCCTGGCAAACTTGAAAACAAATCAAACTCTTTCTTTAGCAATGATTTCTTACTCCTAATCATTTTTTCACTTCCCTCAAACTTAACTCGAAGTGCTTCCCAAATCGAACGTGAAGTGTTATCATGTTGGAGCAAAATGAAGATGTCTTCTTTCACAGCTTGCTGTAGCAAACTAATCATCATTTTTTCTGCTTTGTACATGTCTCATTCTTTATCCGTCAGTTCAGAAATTGTTTTGATTACACCCAAATCCGTACGAGGTTTGACATACTTTTTCTCAATACATTCCCAAGATCTTAAATGATTAGCTTGAACCCAGTTTTCAAACCGATCTTTCCAACCATAATACTCCTCAATGCCCATTAGCTTCGGGGGTTTTTGTAATGTTCCTGTTTCATTTTCCATGTTCATGCTTTGATCAATGGTAGCCGGAGTAGTCGGGGCAGTAGCAAATGCGTTGTAGAATTCCTCTTCCATGATTCGGTAGCAAGTTTCACAAATTCAGACACTTTCAAGCGAAATCAACCCTTTCAAACGAAATGATCTTTTCAAACGAAATACCCTGTTCAAACGAAATGATCTACAAGACAACTTCAAACGAAATGAATTCACACGAAATGAGATGCTTTCGTACAAAATAAGATGCTTTCGCGCGAAATGAAATACTTTCACACCAAATGAGGTATTTTGTGCGAAATGAACCAAATTTCAGATGATTTCGTGCGAAATAAAAGATTTTCACACGAAATGAGAACACTCTTGTACGAAATAGCTCACACTATATGCTAATTTCGAGCGAAATGAAGGATCTATTCCGTGCGAAATACTGCTGACGTCATCATCTTGGCCATATTTTTGTCCAATTAACCCGGTTTTAGTCCAATTTTAGGTCTGAAACTTTTAAGGCTTTGTTAAAACACAGTTTCCTATATAATGTGTGAAATTCAAACCATTTCAACTGTGAAGTTTTGTTTAATTTTGAAAAAAAGGTGTAGAAATTAGAATTTTGAGCTGAATCGGTAAGAACTCTTCCTCCTGAGCTCTGATACCACTTGTAGGATCGTTTGCACGACCAAACGAGTCGTTCAGAAGAGTTTTTGCTCAATACGAAAGGCAGAAACAAACGTATCGAGTTGATTCAGCTTGTAATTCACTTTAAACTGTGTTTTGATTGATATAACAACGTTTTACAGCGAGTAGACACTTCGGCAGCAGTTCGGCATTGAAACCGGAAAGTTACAAATGAAATGAACAAGGCAAGTATTTATAGGGCAGCCTATTTCGCATGAAACAGTTAACATGAAATCAGTTTCACACGAAATAGTCATTTCGTGCGAAATAAACAACTGATTTCGTACGAAATAGATGTTTCTTATTTCGTGCGAAGTACCCCTAAAACCTAATTTCACATACTTCATGCCCTGATCTTTCTAATCTAGTACAAGACTCGATACAAGACGAAGTCGACAGACATATGCACCAACAAACATCATGTTACAACTTAAATCATATAAACACACTTAAACCCCTAAATTAAAAACTTAACATGTAACTAGAAGTGTAACTAATGTTTGAAATGGAACCAAGACCCCCCCCTAACCGGTTACAAAATGGGCCCCACATATTGATTTTCTTTGAGTATTTTATTGGATATGTTTAGTTGATTTTAGACACATTAACCACCATATAAAGAAATGTTGGAGGATTATTAATAAAAGAAACCACAAGATCTTCATTTATCATTCTTAACACATTCAAGCAACACAAACACCTCTCCTCCCTTACTAAACTCACGACCCAAACCCCATATCTCAACACCTTCATTTCAAGTTCATTCTCAAGTAATCTAAGACATTCCCAAGGTGTTTCAAGCATAACTAAGAAGGTTGGAAGCAAGGGAATTGGAAGGACCTTCTCAAGGAGCTATTAACCACTTCATTTCATCATCATCTTCCATCTTGTTCTTCCCTAGCCTTAGAGCTAGTAGTAAGCCTCTTTGATCTTGTTTTAACTCATAATTTTAGTGGTTAAAGCATAAGGTAACTTGGTATTTTAAAGAATCTCAACAAAACATAAAGATAAACTTGAACATAAAGCTCTAAATCATGAAAATCAAAGATGTTTAAGTGTATGTAGTAAACTTGCTTGTTGATTACTTGTGTTTATGGTGTAAGTCATCATATGAAGCTTGTTAGATGATGATTAAACACATAGATTTAGTGTTCTTACAACCTATTAAACAACATGCTAAATTACTACAAATTTTACTAACTTCAAGTTCATGAAATATTGTAAAAATGCATATTTTTGGCCCATGGTAAGTTTTGTGAAAATGATTGTTGTTTGATGATGGATTTTTAAAAGAAAATGATATGCTAATAAGCATGGAAACCTCCATTTTTAAGGGGAAACTATGACAAAAGTTTTGTAAAAATTAAATACTTAGAAAAATATTTTTAAACAAGTGTTTACAAGGAATTTTTGATCTTGGTTTTAAATATAAAATTTGCCATAATTTTTGTTATAAAAATTACAAATATTGGAGGTTGATTTTTGTTAATAAAAATGGCTAAGTATATATTTAGGAAAATATATAATTAGATGTCATAAAATTGTGTGCTACTTGTATATTGTTTGTATTAGTTATATTAAATTTAGAAATCTTGAAAATAATATAACACATCAAAATACAAAAAATTGTAATAAGAAATAGTACCAAAATCACAAGAAAACAAATATATAATTTATACCCAAATGTTGGACAAATCGGACAATGGACATTGGACTATATTTATATATATATTCCGGAAATAAATTCGTAACTTAACAAATGTGATAAACGGTATTTTTGAAACCTAAGAAACGGTAAAATAATAATTTATATAACTATTACAAAATATATCATATTTTTTCAAATAGAAAATATATTATTTTTGAGTGGAGAAAAATATATATTTTCTTAAACAATTCAAAAATATATTATTTTGGTGAAAGTTAGAAATATATATATATATATATATATATATATATTCTAAGTTTAATCTTAAAAATATATTATTTTAAGATATATTTGAAAGTATACTTATTTTTGCCAAGTAAATTTATAGATATTCTTCCATAAAAATTCTCTTAAAATATGTATATTTTAAGAATATAAAGTGGTGATTTTTAGTGTATAAAAATAATTTTTCGGAAAAATTATACATAAAATTAAGTATAAAATACTTAATAAATACAAGAAAATACGTATTCCTATACGTGTAGATACATACCGGAATACACTACCAATACTTGGCAAAATACGCAAATACAAGTATACATATAATTGGATAAAAATAGTTTAAGTTAAAATATTCTTATTTTAACTAATAATTGTATAATCTGGAATTATATAATACATACCAACCGTATAACTCAAAGAATACTAAATCCCCAAAAATAAGTCTTAATAAACAACTAAGACTAGGAGTCGTTATACGACCTAAACGTCTAATAAAACATGGCACGTGTGTAGGTAGTTGTACGACTCATAAGAAGGACCTTTGAGTATACGTGATAGCAGGACGCAAACTTGTGAGTTCATGCCCCCCTTTTCTTTTAACTGTTTTCGGTTTTAAAACTTACGGGCGTGAAATACATGTTTCAAATGTTTCAAATGGTATGGTTAGCTAAGGAATGAACTGTTAGATCATGTGAATGGTATGTACAACACTTAAGACCATTAATCCTTGTATAAGGACCGAGGGGCATGAGTGATAGATCTATCTAGGTGTTGTGAGCCCCACCCATGGGCCCGGGAGTGGCTGAATGTGGTGACCATGTCGTCCCAGCCGGGTTGACCGGTACAAAATTCGCTAGGTTTGAGCCTTCCTGCACCATTGCACATATATTAATGACCTTGCAAATCATTAATTAATCTATTCATAGACGCTTTCATACCGGATTACAAAGGAATACTGTAACACCTCGTAAAATCACGTCCAATGATGTATTGACACGTGTAATAAACCCTAATGAAGTCAAATGTTGAATTTAAGGGACTAATTTTTGGAAAAATCGAAAACCTTGATTATGAAAGGACTGGAAGTGTTAGTATACCTAAAATAAGTTTCAAAATAACCTCTTCGATAATTATATTCACAAATGAGCCACTGATGATAGAGTGTAGCCGTTTGCGTAATTAATTGAAAGTTTGAGCAATGAAGGGTTAAAAGCGTCAACATGTTAATTCTTACCTCTGAGTGACCTCTTAATAAACTGGGAGCTTCATGATATTTTATTATACTCTCGGGAACTTTGCAAGTTAGAGGGACTAAAAGTGTCAGTATGTTTAATTACACCTCTGAATAACCTTTTAGCGAACCCGAAGCATCGTGATGTTTAATAATACTCTCAAGAATTCCTTATATGGATTAGATGAGGCTTCGATGCTATTAAATGATGATATGCGCAAGTTTGCGCATTAGAGGGACCAAAAGCGTCAACTTTTGAATCTACGCCTTTTGGTGACCATTTAAGCGATCGAGAGCGTAGAAATAATTAAACCCATGCTTGGGAATGCCCATTATGGGCCGTGGAAGGCTTGGATGTCAGTAAACGACATTTCGCGCTACTTTGTGCGATTAAAGGACTAATTGCGTCAAACTGCAAAAGTATGTCGATTCGTAGGGTATCGGACCTTTCGGAATATGACCATGAGTTAAAAATGCCCTAATTATCCTTTATATATCTTAGATATAGGCTTAGAGGTGTTTGGTGCGCAAAAATAAACTTTTAAGTCATGCAGGGACTAAAAGTGTCAAAAAGTGCACAAGTTTGCATTTTCGCGCATATCTTACATTCTGAATATATCCGGACACCCAAAAAATTTATGTAACCACTAAAATATTTTATTTTAGTGATCGGCATGATAAAATTCCATTCGTCGTGTAATTTGGGTCGTTTTTCGCATCCGTTCGTGTTTCGTCGTAATTAGACGAACAACGTGACCGTACGGCCAAACGAACCGACATACGACAAATTTTTGAGCATGTTTCATGTCCCCTATGATTAGGCATCATAGTAGAGCCTTGAAATGAAGTTAACGGGCTTTAAATGTGTCAGAAATGGCAAATAACAAGTGCAGGGGTTGTTTTGTAATATTTCAAAGTTGCTGAAATCAGTTTTATTCAAACCTGCTGCTGGTTTCCACTCACACATAATTCACTCTAGGGGCTGCCCACTGACTTAAAAAGTGGTATAACACCTGTAACAATCTCGCAAACCCTTGAAACACTTGTAACAATATTGTTCCTTTCAAAATACTATAAATAGGAGTGAACACCCACTTGAACATTTGCACTTTCCTTTTCAAATCTGCTTTCTCTCAATTCTGAAGAGGATCCTAGACACTTTTGGAACCTCTATTCAGTCCATTGGACCCTTGTAAGTATCCTTAACCTCTTTTAATCGTGTTTTATTAGTTTAATGGCCTAAATTCAAAACCGTCGTAATTAAGGTTTGACTTAGTGATTAATCACTAATGGTCCAGTCAATTCTCGAATTGAAAGTACCTATGAGTTGGTAATTATGTGGGTAATAAACCCTTAAAAGTGCACCCTCTGATTCCCACTCTAACTAGGTCAATTGTCGGGTCAAAATTAATTATAAAAAGTCAACAGAAAGCAAATTTTCGCATAAACGCATAATTAACAACGTAGGAGCTATGGAACCTGTTTTATCACTTATATAACTTGGTAATTAATGTAAGAACATGTCTAAACATGTTCAACCCGACAATTTTAAGTTTAAGCTCGGTTCGGAACCGAAAGTCGCATAATTAGACTTTTGCTTTGACTTTCAGTTCTGACCCAATGTAGCATGATTTAGAAATGCCTTAGAGATTTATTAGGACCAGGTTACATGTTAGTATAACCCTCTGTGATTATACAACTTGGTTCATTAGTTATCCGATTCATATGCATGTTTCCGTTATATGCCTAAATGTTGACCAATATGCCCATTTGACCTTAAAACAAGAATTTTGAAATCTGAGAGGACAATAATCTTTATTACTGATTTATAAACATGTCCCTAAATTTTGACATCAGTTTGAGGTCTAGATTAAGAGTTATGCTCAATAGCGTAATTAGAAAGCTTTTTATTAATTAAACGACATAATTAGCATAAAGCCTATCTAACCGAAATTTTTGATTCCAAACTTTTTACCTACTGATGTAAAATAATATTTTGGAATTTTTGAAGATTTTTATTTATTTTTAGACTGAGCTTAACATAGGGTTATAGCTTTGATTCGGTAATTGTCGGTTTTGCCATTTTGGCCTATAAAATGAGTTTTACATAATATTTTGATACCAAACCTTTTGCTACTGATTTTATATAATAAATAAAATATTTTGAGTCTTCTGGAATGATAAAAATATCAGCTTTTCTTTAAAAACCCGGAAATCGCTTAAAACCGTCTTTTTACGCGTTTTAAACGCATAGTATGTATTAAAACTACTTTAAATATATGGGACTTGATACCTACTGATGTTTAAAGCAAATTTTTATATTTTAACAGTAAAAAAAGTTTTTAACTCAGATTCCCTGTTTTGACCTTTAAAGCTTATGTGAAATTACCAAAATGCCCATACGGTGCATAGTTTGGTTATAAAATGTAAATTTCACATATATATGACATACCCTACTGTTATGACTTATAAAAATAAGTATTTTTACTGAATATATCAGACCTGAAACTCAGATTTATATTTAAACTCTTTTATAAGCTTTAAAATGACCAAAATACCCATACGTGGCATAATCTGAGTTTAAATTCGTTTTGGGCATAATGGAAGGTATCCTACTGATATCACAACATATTTAGGGCATATTAACATTGGAAACATGATCATGACTTATTTGGTTACCCGTTACGCACTTTTCCCGTTCGGATCGGTTTATGTAACTAGTTTGCATAAATTAGCCGAAACGGGTCAAACTTTATCATTTTTTTATCTCAAATTCTAGAATGTGTTTAGTTTACCCATAGTAAACAAGTATACAAGCTTTTCGGGTCTAAACCACATTCTAATCCGGTATTCGCTTAATCTTGCGTCTGAACCGTATATCCTCCTTTAAAACTAACCGGTCTAAGCATAGGCTTAATTAAGACCCGTTAGGAATCTAATAGGTTATTAAAAACCTTCGTTCCAGATTTAGGAGCCCAGTAAAAGCTATCTGCATTTGCTGATTGAATATGGTTGAGATAAATTGAATAATTTGCTCAGGTAAATACTTTTAACTTATTTTCCCTTATACGGGCTTGGGGTACGGTATATAAAATACCACTTGGTCGGGCATTGAATTTTTAATCGTATGAAGGTTACTTTATTGAAATGACCAGTTTAAATTGTTGTGTTTGCTTAAAGCCTTTGGGGGGTTAATGACCATGTCCCGGATATCATTGGCATCATTCATCGAATGGCCATGACCTTAGCACGGGGTGTAGGCATACACCCGCCAGTGCATATATAAATAATAAGGTATAACCGCCGGTTACGAGAATAACTCGCCACGGGACTATACCATGTGGTGTGTCTATTAATCTTTAACCCGGTATTCAACCCGGGCTACTGAACGTATAACGAACATGTAATTCTTTTACAAGTTTATATATAAATAATTATCCCAAGTTATAAAAAGTTTTGTGCCATGTGCATTCAAATCAATTTTCTAAAACATTTTCAAAATGAGTCAGTTAATTGTATTTACCAGTGTAAACTGACGTATTTTCCAAAAAGGCTAAGTGCAGGTACTAGACGGAATAGGCTGGCTACTCCTAGCATCAATAAAGAGTCTTGCAAGCTTAGATGTTAAAGTCTGTTGAACAATTATCTTTTAGTTGATCCGCCTGTGGATCCTTTACATTCCGTTTGTAATACTTTGATATTACTTTTCATTCGGTTTGTAATGTTTATATCTTTTTCTTCCGATGTGCATTAAATTGTGTTGTTTGACTATGACGATATCAACTACGTCACAATACTCCCCACCGGGCCCACCGGTAATACGTGGAAATATCGGGGTGTGACAGGTTGGTATCAGAGCCAACATTGAGTGAATTAAACACTAGCCTTTTGTGTTTAATCTCAATGACACAGTAGCACATTCCTTAACTTCCGAGTCTAGACTTGAATTAGGAATGATCTCATCCCTGTTATATGTATGCATTGTTTTCAATACTTCTGTATCTCCGGATCGTGTCGCCGAGCAAAGCTGCCATTGGTGGAGACTCTCCAAATCCGAAGTTTAAGAATGTAAAGCTTAGTACTACAGCTCGAATAGGCGCACGACCTGTATGGAGGAATGACCTTTTGAACCCATTAATCATATTTCAAATTCTTTACCCAAGACTTTGGAAAGTTCAAATGAGAAGCCAACATCGGAGGAGTTCGTATTTGCTGTCCTTGAAGGTCCTATTCCAAAGATAATACCTATGAAATCAAAGGACTCATATTTCTTACCTCCAAGTCTTGGAATCCCAGACTTGGAATATACCTATTCTGATCTATTTCATGATCCATATTGTTGATTACCTATAAAATCCTTGGATTCCACTCTTGCAAAGATTCCAAAATAGAAGATTTGGATTACCCACCAAAACTTTCGGTATTCATACCTCACGCAGAGAACCAAGGAGAAAATTTCTGGAAATAAAGTAAGGAAGAAACTCTTCGTTGCTTTTCATTTCTTTATTAGTCCTTATAAGGACATACTTATCTTTCAGTCCCTTCGTGGATAACATTATTTCTTTCAAGTCCCGTTTAGGGCAATTTTGTACCTCTTTTAAAAATCATTGGAGTGTTTTATCTAAATTTCATTCATATCATTGTATATGAATATAATATATGAAATAAATTAAAATAACATTCCTTTTATAAGATCTACCATTATAATAAAATGGCAAAATCTAAAAAGGACAAGACCTAGCCCATGTGTTATTTTAAGATAGGGCCAAGATGGTAGTTCCTCAATTAGATTCATATCCTTATTAACATCTCAATTTAGGATTGTTCTGCGTTAAATATTAAAAAGAATCTTAATGGTAAAACTGAGCCACATGTCATTTTAGACATGGCCAAGATGGTAAAACCTATTCAAAAGATTCAAATCCTTGTTAACATCTGAAAACATGTTAACATTCCTGACAACAGTGATGCGATAAAATCACTTTTTGAAATTGATATGCCAGTATATATATTAAAAAGAATCTTAAAGGGTATAACCTTGCTTGAATGTCGTTAAAGACCTGGCTATGATGGTAAAACCTGTTTAAAAGAGATTCAGATCCTTGTTAACATCTAAAAACATGTTAACATTCCTGACAACGGTGATATGATAAAATCACACTTGTCATCTTTATATTGGGAATTTCCAAACCCCTTATTTAGCCTAAATGATCAATAGGAATCATGGCTAATAAACGTCGAACATGATGTACATATAAAAACATCCATTTGGGATTGAAGGGGTAAGGTCCCAAAAACCTCATAATAAGTACTTGGGACCATACCACAACCTCGTCTTTCAGCCCTTTTTACCTTGCGCGGTCGCGCACTGGTTTTACAAAAGAAAGGCTTAAGAGACAGATAGCAGACAACACTCGCGCGCCAAAAGGAAATCATAAATCCTTGCGCTTTCATAAAGGATGAAAATCCTAAGTCAAGCACTTCCGTTTAATAATATCCAGACTTGGATATTATATACTTAACTGATACCACACGATAAAGAGTCACACCAGATTACAGCAGTAATCTTCTAGAAGAGTTCAATCGTGCACCACTAGGACGGTTATAACCGTCTGGACACGTGTCATTACCACAGGCACCCCTGAAATCACAATGATAGCATGTAATTGGAGAGAAACCTCCACTTGATCACTTTCCACGTGGCAAAACCCCAGCCATAGATCTAAACAGCGATCCGTGTGCACTCACGTCGGATCAAGAAAAGTTAACGGAAGGAAATGTAACCGCTTACGGGGTTAGCATCTTCCGTCAGCATTTCACCAACGAGTTTTCCCACCCAAAACTCTCGGCTATAAATATGAGAACAATTCAGGTATGAAATTCAAGTTACACACACTTCGTCAATACCTCTTCTTCTTCATAAGCACATACTTATTCTCACGCCGGAGTCGGGTCAAGGAGAGAACTCCTTTCTCCCCTTGACGAGGCTAACGGTGCTTTGTTTTGCAGAGTTTACCGGAGAAGAAGATTAGTTGCAATCGAATCAAACGAGAGAGAACAACCCCTTTTTATGCAGATCCAAACCCCCTAGATAATTTGATTCCGGTCAATTATCTAGTGTTTCTTCATTGGCGCCCACCGATTTCTCTGTCTCATCCAATGTTTTCTTGTTTTTTGATTTACCCTGTTGAATCCATTTGTGCATGGAAGAAACATCGTCTCATCGGCAAACCGGCCCTCGGCCGAATGTCGGAAACAACTTTCAAGTTGAAGGAATTCCAGAGGATGCCTCGGATGACAACGAGGTTCAATCCAATCGAGTGAACGAACCTGTCATTCCAGGAGTGCTACCAGAGAACCCTGTGCACTCAATTCTACCCCCAGGAGAAACTCCAATCTCCTGGTACGTCAGGTCTCAAGGGGCACTAAATGCAGTATACACACAACTGTGTGCACAGACTGCTCCCTTAACTCAATCACGGAGACCAGGATCTCGTGCTAATGCTTCTCAACGCGAGGATCCATCTTACGAAAATACAGAAGTTTACTCTAAATCTACATCAAGATATGAGTACACCCAATCAGGAGGTCATCAGAGAGAATATCGAGATGAATCACACATTCACCGAAGACAATCAGTTCACACTAGGTTGGGTCCTCAACGGAATACTCACACCGATGAATCTGATCCAACTTACCGTGTGGGTGAAAGTACCAGCGTGTTTAACCGATTGCAACCCAATTACAACAAGTGCAGACCTCGTGCGGTTTACAACCCTGAGGCTGAGCATAATTACAATTTGATTTACCGCCCTGCGGAAGCAGCGGAAAATTCAAAATTCATCATGGAAATAGCTTTGGCTCCGCTTGAGAAAGCTAAACTACCATCCAATGTGGGTAAATTTAATGGGCTGACAGACCCCGATGACCACTTGAGGGTTTTTACAAGCGCAGGGCTAGTAGGTGGCTGGACCCTACCATTATGGTGCCATCTTTTCGTACAGACCCTTACTGGCACTACAAGAATCTGGTTCGATAACTTACCCATTGGAAACATCACATCATGGAAAGATCTGCGCAAGAAATTTCTGACTCATTTCAGTCAACAGCGACGATCTATCCGAGACACATCAGATGTGATGAACATTTGGCGTCATGACGACGAAAGTCTGGAGGACTTTATCACCCGATACAATAAAGAAGTGCTGGAGATCGGGGGAGTCCACGAGCAACTGATCTGCGCACAGTTCAAATACGCAGTCAGATGCGATGATATGATCAAGGTCCTGTCTGGGACGGAAGGCCTCCCGAAGAGTTAGGAGAAAGTGATGGCAGCAGCTAAGGTTTATGCACAAACAGAAAAGAACCTTACCACTAATAGGCCGCCGCCACCACACAACAGACCCTCCGACTTAAGCTCAACTGGCGGGAGGAAGTTCAAGAAAACATGGCGTGATTCTGGCTCAAGCAACCATTCATCTGAAGATGCTCGAGCAACAATCAACAAGCTTACCACGCAGAGGGAAACCAAACAGGAGAATAGGGAGAGACAATGGACTCCCTTAACTAAAACCCCGGCGGAAGTTTTGAGCACCGAAGATTATCAGTTCAAGCCTCCAATCCCCATGAAAAACAAGCGTGGACAAGACCCAACCCAATATTGCGAATATCACAAAGACAGTGGTCATACCACTAACAACTGCATTTCTTTGCGCACAGAGATTGAGAAAGCCCTTAAAAGCGGCGAGCTCACACATCTGCTACAAAACGTGCGCAAGGAAATAAAGCAGATAACTCGAGGAGAGGATGGCCCGAGCAAAAGGGCGAAAAACTAAGAAGAAACTCTATGGTCTCCGCGCAGAAAGACATGATCTATTAAGACAAGGCGGGAGAATAGAGTAAGTTAAGTCTCATATATTTATTAGAAAACTTTGTAATGGCCCCTGTGCCCTATCCAGAAATAAACAAGCAAAGTTTCTATTATTCTTGTGTTTTTCTTACAAAGTGCATGCAATTTCTTTTAGTAAGCGCAAAAACATTATGGTAATTACAAAACAAAGCCTCATGAATGGTCAGTGATTACGTCACAAATGACCATAAGTTCACACATGAGCTTTATACCAACTTCATTCGCCTTACTCAATAAAAGTAATTGTATTCATGCAAAATATTGTAAACTAAAAAACACGACATACTATTCTCGGCGTACAAATACGCCTTTACAACTATCAAACACGACAGTGTTTTAGTTACTTGCGCAACAGCGCACCAACAAAGAAAGGGATATACATCCCTAATATTACAAAAATTGTTTAATACAATAAATCTACGCTAAATCTTCACCTTCATCCAGAAAGATTTCTTTTAGCTGTGCTACGTGATCGTCAGATAGCAGCGCAACATTTATAAGATCCATAACGGGAAACTGCAGGTTGTTGAATTCTGTCTTCAAAGCTGTAAGCTCAGCACCAGTGTTAACGCCATAAGTCGCGGACCTACTAGTGTCCCAATCAACCTTCAAAGCGCTATTCACATGCTGGGAACACTCAGCGTATCCTTGGGCATACCCGTCCTTTCGCGCAACAACAGCTAAACGCGCAACGGTTTTATCCAATTCTTCAGAATTCAACACTGATTCAGCAACCTATGAAAATACGAAAGGGTAAATAACAAGAAGACACAGAAACATTCCCACAACAAAAAATAAGAAACAACTTACACAAGCAATTCCACGATCTTTCAACCACGCCATATCACTCTTTAAAGGATCAAGCTCGCTTTCCGCTATGGCCCACGCCGTTTCAGAATTTTCCAATTTTTCTTCGGTTTCAGTCAAAGGGCGAGAAGTTTCAGCCTTTTTAGAGTGCGCAAATTCCAGATCCTTTTTAAGTTGTTCCTGGTCAGAAAGCAAAGTGGTAAGTTCTTCTAACTCTCTATCTCTAAGAGTAAGAGTAGCGCAAGCTTGTACCTCTCGTTGCTCACTGCGCTCCCTATGAGAACGCGCTTCTTCTAGCGCAGCTTCTACATCGGCCTTCTCCTTTTTTAACTTTTCTACCTCCGCATCATGTTTCTTCAATTTTTCAATCTCAGCCTTGAGATTATTGATGACATTGCGGAGATTTACCTTCTCAGCATTATCTTTTTCGCAAATTCTCTTCCAGTTTTTGCGTTCTTCGTTAAGGAGGCCAGCTTCGGCTTCCGCCTTCCTCTTCCAACCTGCAACAGACCACTCTTCAGTCTTACGATCAGCATCAAACTTGGCTTGATCAGCTTCCAATTTAGCTTTTAACTGGGCAACCCGGTTTTCATCCATAGCAAATTTCTTCTTCGACACCTGAAAAGCATCCCACTCCTTGTGCATGTTGTGCCATTCGCGCACTATACGATGAGTGGTTGATGCATGCGAAGCAGTTTCCTCAAGATAAGCATGATAAGTTTGCTCATGAGACCGGCTTTCTTGAAACTTGATCTCCCCATACGGAAATATCCCCTGCAACCAATCTCGGCACACGCACCAGTCCGAGAAAGTATCACCTTTCTTTAAATTCCAAACAGGGGCATGAAGCTCGGAAGCATCTTTCTCTGAATAAGTCCTGTATTAATAATCCCCCAGGGTTTCCTCTGGGCGGATTGGAGAACTTTTGCCTGCATCGGAAAATGAACCCTGATCTTCAGCAGAAACTTTCTCAGGCATAGAACCAGAAACCTTGGAAGGAGAAGCTATAACAGGAATTTCTTCAGCAATTTTCTCCTTATCACGGGCAGCAGGTTCAGAAGTTGAGGGGTTACCAGCATCATCCATCACCGCTGGGCTTACAACCTTTTCAACTTCCGCAGCAACTTCAACAGGCTTGTCAGCCTCAACAGTCTTTTCCACGCCACCATCAGGAACCTCCGTAGTCTCTAACTGATCAGCGACGGAAGCACGTGGAGGAGAGGGTGCGAGTCCTTCGTTAACCACAGGTTGCGGTTCTGTGGGAACAGGAGAAGCAGAGACCTCTGAAAAAACAACAAAGTCTGTAAATATCTAATGCACATAAGGAAAAGATGCAAAGGTAACACTTACTAGGAACAGACTCAGAAATGAAAGTGTCCAGATTGCCTTTCCGGGTAATTTTCTTCCTTTGGATCTTCTTTGAGGGCTGACCCTCAGCTTCAGCATCAGTCTGTTTCCTTTTACCCGCCTTCTTCCGCACCAAGTGTTCAGGACTGGACTCCAAGTCAATGGGATCATCTGGGTTGGATGGAGGGATATCGACAGTATCTCTCGGTTCAGGTTTCGGCCTCCTAACAGTAACTGCAGGCGCAAGACCCTCCAAAGAGTCAGAAACCACCACATAATCACACCAGGAGTCAGAGGAACGACGCATACCTTTCTTCTCTCCTCCAACATTTTTGACTTTGGAAGAATGAATGTTCTCTGCACCACTCTTTTTTAGCGCAACATTACCGGTTGTCGCGCGTTTCTTCTTCTCAGGGCCTATGCCCAAATTTGACAATTCACCTATGGAAGCGCAGAATAAAGTTTGTTCAGGTGCATCACAGAAAGCAAACAACAAAAAAGTGCTCAAACTTACCAACACCAGCGGCAGGTTGGGCAGATAAATCAGCCTCTTGAGGACGCACAAAATTCCTCACAATTCGATGGTACCAAAGCTCTTCATCAGGTTTCTTCTTAATGGTACCCATTTTTCCTCCTTCTCTCTTGTATGCTACAACATACAATGAAACAACTCCAGAAGAAGAAAAGCATGTTAAAAAAAAAGTAGGAGAAAAAGCAAAAAGGGGGAAAACCCCAATCTTACCATGACCTTCCTCCGTATACACCGGCTTGTCTTCCCGGTCCATCTTCCAATTCAAACTCATACTAGCACCGACAAGGGCTTTCTCCGGCAAGGCAATGTTAGGAACTTCCTTCAGATCTTGATACCAATTCTCGTCAACAGGGGTCCGAAGCGTTTCAATAGGGACGTCTTCTTTTCCCCTTAGACCCATCCTCATCGGAATCACCCCTGCCTTGATGAAGAAGAATTTTTGTTTCCAGTCATGGAAAGATTTTGGAGGATGCTGTAAAATCTTCTTCGCAGACGATCTTTGGACAAACGAGTAAAACCCTTGGGTACAGTGCATTTGGTGAAAACCCTAAATCAAAGGACTGTCGGCTCAATATGCATCGACCGGCACACAAACTCAAAATGTCGAACCCTAACCATGCCAATAGGGTGCAGTTGGGAGATATGCAACTTATAATACTCAAGGATTTCAAGGAAAAATTTTGTAGCAGGCAAGCGAAAGTTGCCTTCACAGATAAAATCCCAAAATAGAGTGATATACCCAGCCGGAGCATCTGCTGCCGTCTGACCCTCCTCAGGATACAAGGCACCCCAGTTCTCCGGGAACCTAAAGTTTCGAATCAAACCATCGAAAGTTGCTCTGGGCCACTTTAACGGTGGAAGTTCAGCAGACATTTCTTCGGATAAGTCTTCTTGGTGTTCTCCGGTTGACATAAGAGGAAGAAATGACAAATTTCTCGGATAATGAAGAAAGGAAGGGGAAAAGTTTTCAACAAAGCAATGATTAACAGAAAGGGGCAACTCAAACAAACTTATATACTCACCGCAATAAATAGCATCGGTAACTGCCATAGCACCTTTTTCGGATATCACAGTTACCCAAGCGACAGGAGCAGGTGAGAATCAACACAAACGCGAGTTCACGCGCGCGTGCAAAGCACGGACAATAAGAGACAACTGACAGTGACAGCCTGTCACTCAGTCCTTACTGTACCAGCCCCATTTAAAGTCAAAGATTTTCAAAATCTTTATAATAAGCAAAGTAAATCTTCTCTTAGAAGATTCCCTACAGTCGTGCCAAAAAGCATTTCCCTCTCATAAGTCCAGTGCTCCACTTACTTGCATAAGAGCAACACTAGACTGGGGGGACTTGAAGGGGTAAGGTCCCAAAAACCTCATAATAAGTACTTGGGACCATACCACAACCTCGTCTTTCAGCCCTTTTTACCTTGCGCGGCCGCGCACTGGTTTTACAAAAGAAAGGCTTAAGAGACAGATAGCAGACAACACTCGCGTGCCAAAAGGAAATCATAAATCCTTGCGCTTTCATAAAGGATGAAAATCCTAAGTCAAGCACTTCCGCTTAATAATATCCAGACTTGGATATTATTTACTTAACTGAAACCACACGATAAAGAGTCACACCAGATTACAGCAGTATTCTTCTAGAAGAGTTCAATCGTGCACCACTAGGACGGTTATAACCATCTGGACATGTGTAATTACCACAGGCACCCCTGAAATCACAATGATAGCATGTAATTGGAGAGAAACCTCCACTTGATCACTTTCCACGTGGCAAAACCCCAGCCATATATCTAAACAGCGATCCGTGTGCACTCACGTCGGATCGAGAAAAGTTAACAGAAGGAAATGTAACCGCTTACGGGGTTAGCATCTTCCGTCAGCATTTCACCAACGAGTTTTCCCGCCCAAAACTCTCGGCTATAAATATGAGAACAATTCAGGTATGAAATTCATGTTACACACACTTCTTCAATACCTCTTCTTCTTCATAAACACATACTTATTCTCACGCCGGAGTCGGGTCAAGGAGAGAACTCTTTTCTCCCCTTGACGAGGCTAACGGTGCTTTGTTTTGCAGAGTTTACCGGAGAAGAAGATCAGTTGCAATCGAATCAAACGAGAGAGAACAACCCCTTTTTATGCAGATCCGAACCCCCTAGATAATTCAATTCCGGTCAATTATCTAGTGTTTCTTCAGGGATGAATACCTACGGGCAAAGATGTATACATGAAAAAGATAGTTTTATTTCATAACTTCTTGTCAAGACAATGAACTGTGAAATTTTCTGATCCAAAGGATCATTGATTATGTTTTAAAAATTTCCCTAGTGGCAAGGCCTCTGCGCCATCAAAAAGTCCTTTGGAACAAGCCCTTGTGCTATATAAAATGTCGGTACGACATTGACAGTCGTGACTTACGTCCCCTGTCTAATAAATATGAAGGATTATATTCCATTTAAACGCCAAAGATGGTTTATTTAAAAACCTAGGCAAAACATAATCAAATAAATTTAATACTATCTATCTGCCTATATGGTTTATTTTCACCATGGCTATTTAATCATCAAACTCGACGATGCGTTATATAATTAAACAAATTATTACTACTTGGTTTGTAGCCTTCAAAGCTTCACCATGGCTGACTCATCTGAAGCTCACAATCATCCAGTTGATCAGAATAATAATGCAAAACTGAACTTAACGGGAACCGAGTTACAGGCTATGTTAGATACAGCCGTAAACAAAGCCGTGGACCGTGTATTAAAGGATCATAAGCGAAAGTACGATAATACCCCAAATAAGGGTTACAAAAAGGGTAAGGCCGGTTCAAACCAGTCCAAGCCAAATGAGGCAAAACCCAAATGTAAAACCTGGATAATGTTTCCATGAACAGACCAGGGGATGTGGCATCTGTAGGGAGATGGATCACAAGACTCATGAATGCAAGGACTTGAAGGATGCCACATTCTATGGTTGTGGCGAGAAGGGGCACATAAAGACCCGCTGCCCAAGGAAGGCGACTAAAGGGAAACACACTTTAGAGTCACAAGCTAAGCCCTGTGGAATCTGTAATAAAGAAGGGCACAAAACTTGGAGTGCCAAGACTTAAAGGACGCAACCTGCTATAGTTGTAATGAAATTGGGCACATCAAAACTAATTTCCCAAATAAAACCAAGAAGCCTGGAGAGGCTAAGAAGACCAAAGTTGGAGTCTTTCAAATGAATGCTCAAGAGGCCGTCCAAGATAACAATGTCACAACAGGTACTTTCCTGATCAATGATGTTTATGCTAGAGTATTATTTGATTCAGGTGCAGATAAGTCTTTCATAGACAATAGATTTTGGAAATTATTAAATCTGCCTGTTAAAACTCTAAGCGTTAAGTATAAAGTAGAATTGGCCGATGGTACCTCAGAGACTGCTTCAGCAATATAAGATGGATGTTTTATATCCATTAGGAATCATTGGCTGTGATAGTACCCTATTCCATTTACCCAAAATCTAAGCTTAATGCAAATAATTATTGGTGGTTAGCAACGTCGATAAGATGGCACATTAGGGTTTCAAAGCCTGCTCATTATAAATCTATTATGGATCTACCTCAGTTACTCACGTTATATATAGATTAAGAAATAACCAGTCAAAGCTAAGACTGCCCTAAAATTTGCCAAAGATTTTGCAGCTAAGTTTAAAAGGATTGAGAATGGAGGCCTTTAACCCTCCTGATGAATGATTAGAGGCAGTTCACGTTAATAATGACACCAGATAAATCCCTTATTGTGATTTTATTGCTAGGAATTACGTTTGGTTTCAGGTGCTGCTGAGTCTCTCATAAGACCATAAGCTTAGCAAATTTTTAGAAAATTTTCCGTAAGAACCCCAGAAATTAAGTGTAAGGTAAAACTTACAGGCGAAATAATAAGAACCATTCTTCTGTTCCTGTCAAAAACCTTCAGTCGTAGAATTCTAGAAGCTTCCTCTCTCTAGAAGAAGTGCGTCAGCATATGTAATTGATATCTATTGATCCCTATCGATTGCGAATACCAGATGGTATGATAAAAGCACCACATGAGGATTGATGTATATTAATAAGTTCCATAGATTGCTTCCATGCCTAATCAGTATGGATGTTTAATGCATGGAACCGCAAGGATATTCCAATGGTCATATGGTACTAAAGTCGGCTAATGGTATTCAAAGAATTGTCTAAGTAAATGTCTCCGATTAAGGAATTCGTGGACTCGTAACATAAATGTGTCACTTATCTGACACACACTATGATAGATGAACTGGAGCCTGAGATTTGGAAAATCTATGTAACCTTCTTAAACCTTGGTTATCTTCTCCAAAGATTACCCTGTTTACTTTCTGAGAGGCAAGTAGAGTTAAGATTAACATCCCGCTTAGGGCTGCAGTATTGTGAAGACTCCATGTTGATTATCGAATAATCGAATCCCTGATTAAGTGAGTTTTAAGATAGAGGTTCATAAAGCCTAATTCATTATTCTGGGAAGTTCGGTATTGTTAATCAAGAAAAACGATTCGTTTTGCTTATGCAATGATTACCGTAACCCTATTTAGGCAACAATTAAGAATCGCCATCAGCTGCCCAGGATCGTCGATTTGTTCGACTAACTGTAAGGATTAGCTATCCCTTAACATTGGTTTTAAGCTATAGTTGGAATAACCATCTCACCATAAATATGCATTTTATAATAGATGTGATATAAATATCAAGGCTGCTTCTTTGGAGACCTTGCATAAAAGGAATGTTAAACATCTATTGTTAGACAGAAGATTAGTAAGTCCAATTATCAGGATCTGAAAGTTGCCTTGGAAACAACGAATAAGATCAGACAAATCCATAATCATGTGTAAGTTGCCAGTATTCGACAGAAAATCAAGGATTAATGAAAGTAGCAACCCTCCTAAGTTCTTGTTAAGGAATAAGGTTCAACAAAAGATATCACCCTGGAAGGGTGTGCCAATTTGTTAATTATTAGGCTAGTTAAGCTCTGAATATATAGAATCATTCGAGGGAATCGGATGTATCAAGATCAAATAGCTTATAAGCTAAAACCTATTTAAGGAGCTTGTCATGCATTACACACTAATGACTTAAAGATATGTTTCACCAATAAGTCGAGAAGCATTATCACATAATGATATGCAGATTTATGACATGATGAGCAACCTGTATCGATTGAGGATCGACAGGTTAAGAAGCTCCCAAAAGGATACATGTACCTATTGTAGAGGTCAACTTGGGAGCTTGGAAAGGCTCCAGATATGCTGTAGAAGTTAAAGTCCATTATGCGACAAAAAGTACTTCCACCATTTTAGCAAATCTCGAGGTCAAGATTTCTTTTAAGGGGGTGAGGATGTAACACCTTGTAAAATCACGTCCAATGATGTATTGACACATGTAATAAACCCTAATGAAGTCAAATGTTGAATTTAAGGGACTAATTTTTCGAAAAATAGAAAACCTTGATTATGAAAGGACTGGAAGTGTTAGTATACCTAAAATAAGTTTCTAAATAACATCTTACGATAATTATATTCACAAATGAGCCACTTGATGATAGAGTGTAGCCGTTTGCATAATTAATTGAAAGTTTGCGCAATGAAGGGTTAAAAGCGTCAACATGTTAATTCTTACCTCTGAGTGACCTCTTAATAAACCGGGAGCTTCATGATATTTGATTATACTATCGGGAATGCCAAATATTGGCCGTCTAAGGTTTTTATGCCTATAAGTAAAGTTACGCGCAACTTTGCAAGTTAGAGGGACTAAAAGTGTCAATATGTTTAATTATACCTCTGAATGACCTTTTAGAGAACCCAAAGCATCGTGATGTTTAATAATACTCTCAAGAATGCCTAATATGGATTAGATGAGGCTTCGATGCTATTAAATGAGGATATGCGCAAGTTTGCGCATCAGAGGGACCTAAAGCCTCAACTTTTGAATCTACGCCTTTTGGTGACCATTTAAGCGATCGAGAGCGTAGCAATAATTAAACCCATGCTTGGGAATGCCCATTATGGGCCATGGAAGGCTTGGATGTCAGTAAACGACATTTCGAGCTACTTTGTGCGATTAAAGGATTAATTTCGTCAAACTGCAAAAGTATGTCGATTCGTAGGGTATCGGACCTTCCGGAATATGACCATGAGTTAAAAATGCCCTAATTATCCTTTATATAGCTTAGATATAGGCTTAGAGGTGTTTGGTTCGCAAAAATAAACTTTTAAGTTATGAAGGGACTAAAAGTGTCAAAAAGTGCACAAGTTTGCATTTTCGCGCATATCTTACATTCTGAATATATCCGGACACCCAAAAAATTTATGTAACCACTAAAATATTTTATTTTAGTAATCGGCATGAAAAAATTCCATTCATCACGTAATTTGGGTCGTTTTTCGCCTCCGTTCGTGTTTCTGTTAGTGCATTTATGTCTATCGCCTTCGTCAATCCGAGCCGTAGCGAGAATCAGAAGAAAACAGGTCTTTATATTGTAATATCTAGTTAAATAACAAGGTGGTATTTTGGTAATTAATGAGAAGTCTCATTAATTCCAAGGGCTATAAATAGATCCTTATGTCATAGATTAGGAACTTTTGGCTCATTTGTGTTTTGGAGAGCTCTAGATCTAGAGAGAGATTCTAGAGAGAGAAAGTGATTGCACTGATCGTTTCCGCACGTCATACGATCGTTTCGCAATCGTTTCAGAGTCAAAACCGGTCCTACAAGTGGTATCAGAGCAGGAGCTCGATTGCACTGATCTTTCACACGATTACGCACAGAAAATCATCAGATTCAGATTTGAATTCGTCCAGATTTGATATATTTTTCATCTTTCTCATTCTTCTTCACGTTTCTTTTAAATTGAACGAGATTTTCTGGTTAAAATGGTTTGATTTTGAAGTATATCATGCGTAACAACATTTTAAATAATCTGTGAAAGTATTAGATCTTAAAACAGATTAAAAATCATTCAATTTGATAAAAATTTGACCAGTTCGTTTGTAGTTTGTTTCATATCATACGAACAGAATTTCAAACTCAGATCTACAGCAATTCAGTGGACGTTTTTGAACGATTTATACATCATTGTGATCGGAATTCAGAGAAGAACATTACTACGGTTTCAATTTCATCAAAAACCGGAGTTTAAACACATCAGAACCCTGGTTCGTATGTAGTTTGTTCGACAGTTCGTTTGGAAAAGGTTGCTAGTTCGTCTGAAAGGTCATACGAAGTGATCAGGTTCAGTCCGTCTGAACAGGTCAATCCGTTTGAAAGGTTCTATCCGTCTGAAAAGGTCAATTCGTTTGAAGAACTGTAGTTCGTCTGAACTTACCTCGTTTGAACCTTAGGTCGTGTGAAGTGTTTCGTTTGAATATGTCTGCCAACATGTCTCCGAAGTTCACCCACATACATTAATTGTTAGATCGAACGACCCTATCAAAGTGTTTAGTGATTCTAAATTGTCGGATACTTTTATCTGCGGTCTAATTAAAATCCATATCATAAAATTGTTTAGAACTTGACATATGTTCTCGTGAATCAAAATTGACAGAGCCCATGTGACTAAAGTTGAGCGGCCAAATCATATTCCATTAAGTGACTGTTGTCGGCCACATATTTGATCAGATCTATATTCATCGGTTTGCATGTGAAGTTAATACTTGAGGTCTAATAACAACTTAGTTTGTCACTTCATTAATACTTCATTGGACAAATAAAAATTGAGACATTAATGTTGGTTAAATAAGCATTTCATAATTCAACAAATTTGTCGGCCATAGGTTCATGTATTTGCACTGCCCAAGGATTACATGTGAATAACTGTACATTGATAGTTGTCGGCCCAATGTATTAAAAACAACAATCCAGTGAGTTTAGTTGTCCAATTAAATCAATTTGTTAGTCAAAGTTGCATGTGATCAGACTTATTGTGTGGACCAAAGAATTAAAAGCAATCTGTGTTCATGTGTTAAAATCTCGACCCAATCAATACATCACGTGAATTTTTTTATCGGCCCAAGATCCCTAATACTAAGCGGCCCAATGAGATTTCAATAAAGAACAGTGTTGTCGGCTATTACCATTTGTGCATGAAAAGTCATTCATCTGTTTGAATGTGATATATTAAAGAGTATGTCATTCATTAATTGCATGTGATATCATAACTGAAGTTTGTATATTTGAAAATTGTTTGTCGTTTTGTGCCATACTTTGGTTAGCTACCTGATTGGACAAAGTCATTATATTTCATTAAAAAGTTTGACCCTGTTGACTCACTCGACCGGGTCACAATCCGATTCAAGGAATTTTGTTTGTTCAAGTTTAAAGTGCAACGAATCGAGTGGCAATCCGAACAGATTACCACCCGATCCTAATCATTTCATTTGTTGTTGTGATTCAGGTCAAAGCATCGGATACTCGCCCGAACGGATCCTCACCCGATTCACTGTCATCCTATCTTTATTATATTATTGACTTTTGTTGACTTACTCGATCGGATACCCGTCCTATTCAGCAGTTTGATAATTTTTAAATCTAATCACTGTTGATTGTTTGTTTCAGGAAATTCAAGGAGATAACATTATGGCTGAGATAAAAGAGAAAACTAGAGAAGAAATTCTGAGTGAGAAAACAGACAGAGAAATAAGAATGGCTGCGAACAGAATGAATGATATGCAAAGCGAATATGAAGAGGCTGTTAGATACAAAAGATGGGATAAGAAACGAGAGTGCTATGTCAACAGATATGGTGAACCTGTTGTTTCCAAAAAGGACATAGTCTATGATGATGTTCTTTTAATAATTCCTTGAGTCGGCGAATTTTATTCAAATGTTGTAAAAGACAAAAAAATATGAGGAAAAGCTGGAAAAACTCATAAGAGAAGTCATGATATCGAGTTTGAGGAAGAGAGACGAAGAAAGAATGAAGAAGAACGTTGAGAGTATGGTTGAAGAGTTAAAGAAAGTTGCTGAGGAAAATGTGAAGAATGTTGAAGAAGTGAAAGAAAAAAGTTGAGGTGAATGAAGAGGTTGTGAAAGAAGCTGTTACTGAAGAACAGCAAGTTTTGAAAGCTGAGAAGAAAGTTGAAAGTTCGATTGAGGTAAAGAATGAGAATTTGGAAGCTGGTAATGCTGGTGATGAAGCTGGTGTTGAAGAAAAGAAAGAAGATGTTGATCAGACAGATGCAGCAAAGAACACCGAGGTGCCAATCACTGAGGTAAATTCTGATTCTGAAATTCAAATTAAAACTGTTAATCAGTGCAAGAAATGCATGGAAACGTGCAGTGTTTGTACTGAAAAAGATGAGCAATTCAAAATAAGAAATCTTGAATTCAATAAACTAGAAGAAGTTTTCAAAAATAAATACACAGAAATGTTTGAGAATGAAAACGTTTTGAAAGATAATGAAGAAAAACTTTTGGAAAAATGTAAAAAGTTAGAAAAAGAAAATGAAGTTTTGAAAGAAAATGTTTTGAAAAAGACAGAAGAATGTGATAAAAAAGAAATTGTTTGTCAAGAAATGAAGAAAGAATATGATTCAATAAAATTGGCATATCACATTACAAAAGAATCATATGAAAAGGTAAAGGATGAAATGAAATTTGCTCAATCAAGAATGAATTATCTTTCTGAAACAACTAAAGAGCTTAAACGTATGTATGAAATAAAACAAGGTGTTGTTAATTCATATATTGAGGATGTTGCTAAGCTAAAGCGACAGATTGCTGATTTAGAACAGGACAACAACAAGTTAAAAAGTTATCACGTGTCGTCATATATGCTTGAACGTATTTTCAACATAAAACCGGATGGAAAAGATTCTGAGCAAAACAAGAAAGGTATTGGCTCAGAGTTTCATCAAGTTCCACCACCGAAAAAGTTTGCATTTTATGATGATGAAAAGGTCGAAAAAGCTTTCGACATGGTAGATCAATTGCCAGATAACATTGACGTAACCTATTCCAAATCTGATGATTCTAGTGATTCAGAGGTGGTAGGTAAGGTCGTTGAAAGTGTATTGAAAGAAGAGTCGGTTGATACAGGTAAATCTGAATCACAGGATGAAAATGAAGGTAATTTTCATGATGGATATCTGAAAAACTCAAAATCCGAGAAAATTTTGAATGAAGATTCAAAAGGATTGGTTTATACCATGATTGGATCGGACAAATTATTCTTAGATGTTGTATTTCCGATTCAGAATGTGATTTCAGAAAAGGTTGATAAAGTTTTCAAAATGGTTGAGATTGAAAAATATGAAATTTCAAAGTTTGCTGGAAAGTGTCACAAAACTTTTTATATCAAACCTGGTTTCAAGAAGAAAAACATGAAGGCTGGGTTGGGTTATAAGAAGAAACAAAGTTGGAAAAGAAATGAAAGTCCAAATTATCACAAAAGTTGGATTTTGTTCAAGGAACGAGTTTAGAAGAAGAAGAAGAACTCATATTTAGACAACAGTCTAATGAAAAGGTCCATGCTCAGAAAAAGCAACAACAACAGGTCAAGGATGTGTCCAAAAGAACATGTTTTAAAAGTGATCAAACAGGACATCTTGCACGCAAGTGTCCAAATCTGAAACCTGTTGATGTTGACAAAAAGAAGTCTGATAATGTTGAGAAACAGAAATCTGAGGATGTGAAACAAAGGTCAACCAAATTTGATTCAAAACAAACTTGGAGGTTCAATACAAACAAGTTTGTTTCGAACCAAACTTGGAAATTAAACCCGCATAGGTTCGATTCAAGACAGACCTGGAATTCTCACACACCCAGAGTTAGAACAACACAAAGTTGGAGAACAAATGTTGATATGACAAAACCTCTAGAGTTTTGGAAACCAAAAGTTGTTGTTCAAAATCAAAATGTTCAAAAAGAGACAAATTTTTACACAAGAGGTACTCCAAAAGGTCAAACATGGAGTGTTAAAAAACAAATGGCTTCGATAAATGATGAAAAAGTTGAAGTCAAAGTTGAAAACGTCTTTGTTCAGAATAACAAAGATTTTCCAAAGTTAAATGATGCATATTGTGTTGAAATGCCTAAGGTCCAACAGACCTGGGCAAAATTGTTCAAGTAATTGAGTAATTTGAATGTGCAGTTGCTTCCGAAGAAATTTGGATGTTAAGAAGAGAAGTGTCGGAGCAGCCTGGCACGGGAAGAGACGCCTGCTGAACCCTGGTTTGGCTGAAACAGGGAGTTTGTTTGTTTTCTGTATATAAATAAACAATATTTCAAAAACCCTAAAAATTAAAAAATTTAAAAACCAAAAATATGTTTTTATTTTGTCAAAATTTTGAAAAACCAAAAATATGTTTGATTTTAAATTTTGTAAAAAAAATCAAAAATATAAATTATGTTGATTGAATACGCCGAAACCCTCACGGCTGAACAAACATGATTAATTTCACAAGATTGAAAAACGGTTTTCAAACTGTAAAATATCAATGTGTTGTAAATCATGGGGGTATTTACTGCTTTTCGTGCAATTAGGTACACAGTTAGTAGAAAATGGATGGCGAGACAAAGCTATCAGTGTTGGTTGTCAAATTTTCTTTAAATGATTTTGCATTTTAGGGAAAGTAATATTGTTAGAAAATACAAAAACATTTGAAAATTTTGAAAAAGCCAAAAATATGATAAAATTGAAAATTGAGTTTTTGTTTAAAAAGAGGAAATGATAGTACATCAGTAGACAGTTACAGTATGCTAAAGAAATGTAATGATTTTATAGCGTTAAACAGTCTCACTGATGATATGCCGATAGGTTTTTATACATTTAGTAAACTTTTCGGGATATAAACCTAAATTCAAACTTGCTTATTTCGTGGGGAACACTACTTGGATATATAGGTAACCCCTGAAATCTCGTTTGAAGGACCCCTCTTTCTGAGATACTAGGTCTTTATGCTTAGTGATATCTGGGATATTATCCCGGGACTTCTGATAATGCGGAAGCAACGGCCTAGTCCCCGTATAATACTTTACGCTTGCTTGAAATATAGCGCTGCCCTCAGCAAAAATGATGAAACAATAAAATTGATAATCATTGATGTTGTAAAAAAGATCCTCTAAAGGGGACACACCAAAAGTCGAGCCGTCATCTCTCTGCTGAACGGAAGTTCTGACCTGAGCTCTTACGGTTCTTCGTAATTTATAACCCCTTACAGATATCATCTAGGTATACTCACATGTAAGACTGAATATTGGGATCTGGATACGGGAGTATATTCAAGAGGTGGGACACATGAATGAGTTTAAGTTCTTAATACACTTAATTCGTATCCTGAATCAGTTGAAATTTTTGTGAAAATTTAAGTGGATCAGTATATCGACAATCTAAGTGAATTGTTTAATTGTTAATGTGTAACTAAGCTCAACGGTACTTGTGACTTGTCAAAAACTGATATGATCCTCTGACGCAAACTCAAACAAAAATATTGTCTGTAAATATGCTTGTAAATATTTCTTTATAGCTTTATGTTTCAGAAAAATGCAAAAAGATTTTTGATTCTGCTTTATTTTCGACAACCGATGTCTGAAATGCTGAATTTCAAAATCTAAGTATGTTGATTGTGTTTCTGAAAATAAAAGAAGTTCATTAATTTGAAACTTGAAATTTAAAATCAAAAATCAAAAACAGTTTGTGATATCTCCAAGGTCATTAAGTTGGACTTGGATGATTAACTGTGAGGGATTTGGATGCTTATATTGTTAAAGTCTGTAAAAGAGTCAGTTTTTGATGTTGGATTCTTAAATACTGCCAAATCAATGAAGATTGTTGATAGGGGGAGTGAATCAAGTATTTCTGGATATATTCATATTATCATATTTTGGAGCCAGGATCTTGATTTAGAAAGTTTAATAGAGCCAGATTACCATTCCTAGATAGTCGAATGTTCAAAACATTGTTACTTATAAACTTTTGAGAATTGCAGATGTTGTTCCAGACTACGATCCCGACAGCTGAGTCTAAGGGGGAGTCTGAAGACGAGCTCAACGCAAAAGGAAGCATGGATTCAAGGAGCCATGTAATTATCCCAGAAGAGCTTGTATACGGAAAGCCAGGTGTCGATCATAAAGCACGGAAGCTTAACGAAAGGGGGAGCCTGATGAAGAAAAGAGTCTACAGAAAGGGGGAGCTGAAGACAGATCCACTGGGATTCTGTTCGAGAAAGAAGGAGTCTACGTTGATGAAAACGTGTTAAAGCTTCAAGAAGACTCAAAGAGAGAGAGAGAAAGACAAGACGCTACGAGATTGACTGCGGCAATATCCAAGGGGGAGTCTGTTAGTGCATTTATGTCTATCGCCTTCGTCAATCCGAGCCGTAGCGAGAATCAGAAGAAAACAAGCCTTTATATTGTAATATCTAGTTAAATAACAAGGTGGCATTTTGGTAATTAATGAGAAGTGTCATTAATTCCAAGGGCTATAAATAGATCCTTATGTCATAGATTAGGAACTTTTGGCTCATTTGTGTTTTGGAGAGCTCTAGATCTAGAGAGAGATTCTAGAGAGAGAAAGTGATTCAAGGTGCTGTACAATTTCAGATTTATAATAGAATCACAGTTATATTACGTCTCGTGTGTTCGGTCACGGTCGTGTACGGTTTCCGCACGTCATACGATCGTTTCGCAATCGTTTCAGAGTCAAAACGGTCCTACAGTTTCGTCGTAATTAGACGAACAACGTGACCGTACGGCCAAACGAACCGACATCCGACATATTTTTGAGCATGTTTCATGTACCCTATGTTTCGCCATCATAGTAGAGCCTTGAAATGAAGTTAACGGGCTTTAAATGTGTCAGAAATGGCAAATAACAAGTGCAGGGGCTGTTCTGTAATATTTCAAAGTTGCTGAAATCAGTTTTATTCAAACCTGCTGCTGGAATCTGGTTTCCACTCACACATAATTCACTCTAGGGGCTGCCCACTGACTTAAAAAGTGGTATAACACCTATAACAATCTCTCAAACCCTTGAAACACTTGTCACAATCTTGTTCCTTTCAAAATACTATAAATAGGAGTGAACACCCACTTGAACATTTGCACTTTCCTTTTCAAGACTGCTTTCTCTCAATTCTGAAGAGGATCCTAGACATTTTTGGAACCTCTATTCAGTCCATTGGACCCTTGTAAGTATCCTTAACCTCTTTTAATTATATTTTATTAGTTTAATGGCCTAAAGTCAAAACCGTCGTAATTAAGGTTTGACTTAGTGATTAATCACTAATGGTCCAGTCAATTCTCGAATTGAAAGTACCTATGAGTTGGTAATTATGTGGGTAATAAACCCTTAAAAGGTACCCTCTGATTTCCACTCTAACTAGGTCAATTGTCGGGTCAAAATTAATTATAAAAAGTCAATAGAAAGCAAATTTTCGCATAAACGCATAATTAACAATGTAGGAGCTATGGAACCTGTTTTATCACTTATATAACTTGGTAATTAATGTAAGAACATGTCTAAACATGTTCAACCAGACCATTTTCAGTTTAAGCTCGGTTCGGAACCGAAAGTCGCATAATTAAACTTTTGCTTTGACTTTCAGTTCTGACCCAATGTAGCTTGATTTAGAAATGCCTTAGAGCTTTATTAGGACCAGGTTACATGTTAGTATAACCCTCTGTGATTATACAACTTGGTTCATTAGTTATCCGATTCATATGCATGTTTCCGTTATATGCCTAAATGTTGACCAATATGCCCATTTGACCTTAAAACAAGAATTTTGAAAATGTGAGAGAACAATAATCTTTATTACTGATTTATAAACATGTCCCTAAATTTTGACATCAGTTTGAGGTCTAGATTAAGAGTTATGCTCAATAGCGTAATTAGAAAGCTTTTTATTAATTAAACGACATAATTAGCATAAAGCCTATCTAAACCAAATTTTTGATACCAAAATTTTTACCTACTGATGTAAAATAATATTTTGGAATTTTTGAAGATTTTTATTTATTTTTAGGCTGAGCATAACATAGGGTTATAGCTTTGATTCGGTAATTGTCGGTTTTGCCCTTTTGGCCTATAAAATGAGTTTTACATAATATTTTGATACCAAACCTTTTGCTACTGATTTTATATAATAAATAAAATATTTTGAGTCTTCTGGAATGATAAAAATATCAGCTTTTCTTTAAAAACCCGGAAATCGCTTAAAACCGTATTTTTACGCGATTTAAACGCATAGTATGTATTAAAACTACATTAAATATATGGGACTTGATACCTACTGATGTTTAAATCAAATTTTTATATTTTAACAGTAAAGAAAAGTTTTTAACTCAGATTCCCTGTTTTGACCTTTAAAGCTTATGTGAAATTACCAAAATGCCCCTACGATGCATAGTTTGGTTATAAAAGGTAAATTTCACATATATGTCATATCCTACTGTTATGACTTATAAAAATAAGTATTTTTACTGAATATATCAGACCTGAAACTCATATTTATATTTAAACTCTTTTATAAGCTTTAAAATGACCAAAATACCCCTACGGGGCATAATTTGAGTTTAAATTCGTTTTGGGCATAATGGAAGGTATCCTACAGATATCACAACATATTTAGGGCATATTAACTTAGGAAACATGATCATGACTTATTTGGTTACCCGTTACGCACTTTTCGCCTTCGGATCGGTTTATGTAACTAGTTTGCATAAATTTGCCGAAACGGGTCAAACCTTATCATTTTTTTATATCAAAATCCAGAATGTGTTTAGTTTACCCATATTAAACAAGTATAAAAGCTTGTCGGGTCTAAACCACATTCTAATCCGGTCTTCGCTTAATCTTGCGTCTGAGCCGTATATCCTCCTTTAAACTAACCGGTCTAAGCATAGGCTTAATTAAGACCCGTTAGAAATCTAATAGGTTATTAAAAACCTTCGTTCCAGATTTAGGAGCCCAGTAAAAGCTATCTGCATTTGCTGATTGAATACGGTTGAGATAAATTGAATAATTTGCTCAGGTAAATACTTTTAACTTATTTTCCCTTATACGGGCTTGGGGTACAGTATATAAAATACCGCTTGGTCGGGCATTGAATTTTTAATCATATGAAGGTTACTTTATTGAAATGACCCGTTTAAATTGTAGTGTTTGCTTAAAGCCTTTGGGAGGTTAATGACCATGTCCCATATATCCTTGGCATCATTCATCGAATGGCCACGACCTTAGCACGGGGTGTAGGCATACACCCGCCAGTGCATATATAAATAATAAGGTATAACCGCCGGTTACGAGAATAACTCGACGCGGGACTATACCATGTGATGTGTCTATTAATCTTTAACCCGGTATTCAACCCGGGGTACTGAACGTATAACAAACATGTAATTCTTTTACAAGTTTATATATAAATAATTATCCCAAGTTATAAAAAGTTTTGTGCCATGTGCATTCAAATCAATTTTCTAAAACATTTTCAAAATGAGTCAGTTAATTGTATTTACCAGTGTAAACTGACGTATTTTCCAAAAAGGCTAAGTGCAGGTACTAGACGGAATAGGCTGGCTACTCCTAGCATCAATAAAGAGTCTTGCAAGCTTAGATGTTAAAGTCTGTTGAACAATTATCTTTTAGTTGATCCGCCTGTGGATCCTTTACATTCCGTTTGTAATACTTTGATATTACTTTTCATTCGGTTTGTAATGTTCATATCTTTTGCTTCCGCTGTGCATTAAATTGTGTTGTTTGACTATGACGATATCAACTACGTCACAATACTCCCCACCGGGCCCACCGGTAATACGTGGAAATATCGGGGTGTGACGGGTTGGTATCAGAGCCAACATTGAGTGAATTAAACACTAGCCTTTTGTGTTTAATCTCAATGACACAGTAGCACATTCCTTAACTTCCGAGTCTAGACTTGAACTAGGAATGATCTCATCCCTGTTATATGTATGCATTGTTTTCAATACTTCTGTATCTCCGGATCGTGTCGCCGAGCAAAGCTGCCATTGGTGGAGACTCTCCAAATCCGAAGTTTAAGAATGTAAAGCTTAGTACTACAGCTTGAATAGGCGCACGACCTGTATGGAGGAATGACCTTTTGAACCCATTAATCATATTTCAAATTCTTTACCCAAGACTTTGGAAACTTCAAATGAGAAGCCAACATCGGAGGAGTTCGTATTTGCTGTCCTTGAAGGTCCTATTCCAAAGATAATACCTATGAAATCAAAGGACTCATATTTCTTACCTCCAAGTCTTGGAATCCCAGACTTGGAATATACCTATTCTGATCTATTTCATGATCCATATTGTTGATTACCTATAAAATCCTTGGATTCCACTCTTGCAAAGATTCCAAAATAGAAGATTTGGATTACCCACCAAAACTTTCGGTATTCATACCTCACGCAGAGAACCAAGGAGAAAATTTCTGGAAATAAAGTAAAGAAGAAACTCTTTCGTTGCTTTTCATTTCTTTATTAGTCCTTATGAGGACATACTTATCTTTCAGTCCCTTCGTGGACAACATTATTTCTTTCAAGTCCCGTTTAGGGCAATTTTGTACCTCTTTTAAAAATCATTGGAGTGTTTTATCTAAATTTCATTCATATCATTGTATATGAATATAATATATGAAATAAATTAAAATAACATTCCTTTTATAAGATCTACCATTATAATAAAATGACAAAATCTAAAAAGGACAAGACCTAGCCCATGTGTTATTTTAAGATAGGGCCAAGATGGTAGTTCCTCAATTAGATTCAGATCCTTATTAACATCTCAATTTAGGATTGTTCTGCGTTAAATATTAAAAAGAATCTTAAAGGTAAAACCTAGCCACATGTCATTTTAGACATGGCCAAGATGGTAAAACCTATTCAAAAGATTCAAATCCTTGTTAACATCTGAAAACATGTTAACATTCCTGACAACAGTGATGCGATAAAATCACTTTTTGAAATTGATATGCCGGTATATATATTAAAAAGAATCTTAAAGGGTATAACCTAACTTGAATGTCATTAAAGACCTGGCTATGATGGTAAAACCTGTTTAAAAGAGATTCAGATCCTTGTTAACATCTGAAAACATGTTAACACTCCTGACAACGGTGATACGATAAAATCACACTTGTCATCTTTATATTGGGAATTTCCAAACCCCTTATTTAGCCTAAATGATCAATAGGAATCATGGCTAATAAACGTCGAACATGATGTACACATAAAACATCCATTTGGGATGAATACCTACGGGTAAAGATGTATACATGAAAACGCTAGTTTTATTTCATAACTTCTTGTCAAGACAATGAACTGTGAAATTTTCAAATCCAAAGGATCATTGATTATGTTTTAAAAATTTCCCTAGTGACAAGGCCTCTATGCCATCAAAAAGTCATTTGGAACAAGCCCTTGTGCTATATAAAATGTCGGTACGACATTGACAGTCGTGACTTATGTCCCCTGTCTAATAAATATGAAGGATTATATTCCGTTTAAACGCCAAAGATGGTTTATTTAAAAACCTAGGCGAAACATAATCAAATAAATTTAATACTATCTATTGGCCTATATGGTTCATTTGCACCATTGCCATTTAATCATCAAACTCGACGATACGTTATATAATTAAACAAATTATTACTACTTGGTCTGTAGCCTTCAAAGCTTCACCATGGCTGACTCATCTGAAGCTCACAATCATCCAGTTGATCAGAATAATAATGCAGAACTGAACTTAACGGGCACCGAGTTATAGGCTATGTTAGATACAGCCGTAAACAAAGCCGTTGACCGTGTATTAAAGGATCATAAGCGAAAGTGCGATAATACCCCAAATAAGGGTTACAAAAAGGGTAAGGCCAGTTCAAACTAGTCCAAGCCAAATGAGGCAAAACCCAAATGTAAAACCTGTGGGAAGCAGCACTTCGGAAAATGTTTCCATGAATAGACCAGGGGATGTGGCATCTGTAGGGAGTTGGATCACAAGACTCATGAATGCAAGGACTTGAAGGACGCCACATGCTATGGTTGCGGCGAGAAGGGGCACATAAAGACCCGCTGCCAAAGGAAGGCGACTAAAGGGAAACACACTTTATAGTCACAAGCTAAGCCCTGTGGAATCTGTAATAAAGAAGGGCACAAAACTTGGAGTGCCAAGACTTAAAGGACGCAACCTGCTATAGTTGTAATGAAATAGGGCACATCAAAACTAATTGCCCAAATAAAACCAAGAAGCCTGGAGAGGCTAAGAAGACCAAAGCTGGAGTCTTTCAAATGAATGCTCAAGAGGCCGTCCAAGATAACAATGTCACAACAAGTACTTTCCTGATCAATGATGATTATGCTAGAGTATTATTTGATTCAGGTGCAGATAAGTCTTTCATAGACAATAGATTTTGGAAATTATTAAATCTGCCTGTTAAATCTCTAAGCGTTAAGTATAAAGTAGAATTGGCCGATGGTACCTCAGAGACTGCTTCAGCAATATAAGATGGATGTTTTATATCCATTAGGAATCATTCTTTTCCGCGGTCCTTGTTCCCGTTAAAATTAAAGGGACTCGATATAGTGATAGAAATGGATTGGTCGTCTTATAACCAAGCCCATATTGTGTGTGATAAGAAGCAAGTAGTTATCAAGACTCCTTACGGTGAGCCTTTTGACAATTCAAGGAGACACATGGTACGGATTGCCTAAGCACTTGTTGAATTTGGTATTTGATACCAAAGATTTGAGTATGGAAAACTCAGAAGAGACAAACAACAGTCGCGATGCTAGAGATGCGATAAATGTTAATGGTGAACCAAATGTGAACTTCAATGTTGATGGAGTTAATCTCCAAAACGGTAATTAACGCATCTGTTAGAAAGGCTATGAGAAAAGTCATAAAAAGGTTCAAGAAGCCGAATGCTGCTTGCTCTAAAACACATGTCGCTGCTCATGAGAAGAGCTTTATTCATACTTCAAATACGAAGAATAACCCAAACAAAATCATACATGGCAATGAGCCCCATTCTTTTAGGATGTACTTAAAAATACTTCGTCTCTTGGAAGTCAAGTGACTTCAATAGTAAAAAGGGGCCATCGATTGCAGGAAATTATTGGATGAAGTAAAAACCATTAGGTGTATCTGCGGTTTTGCTGGAAAGGACACGGTGAGGTATGCATCACAATCATTCGATGGCAATACCCTTAATTAGTGAGGACATTAGTGAAGTCCACAAGAAAGATCCCCTTATACAATATGGGATGATCCAAGTTTTAGGGACCTTATTAGGAAAACCTATTATCCGCATCACGGAATGGAAAAAGATGGAATAAGAATTTTCTGACTCTCACCATAAAAGTTCTAGGCTGTCGACAGTATGCTACAAATTTAAATTCATTGGCTGAGATAGTACCCTATTCCATTTACCCAAAATCTAAGCTTAATGCAAATAATTATTGGTGGTTAGCAATGGCGATAAGAGGGCACATAAGGGTTTCAAAGCCTGCTCATTATAAATCCATTATGGATCTACCTCAGTTACTCACGTTATATATAGATTAAGAAATAACCAGTCAAAGCTGAGACTGCCCTAAAATTTGCCAAAGATTTTGCAGCTAAGTTTAAAAGGATTGAGAATGGAGGCGTTTAACCCTCCTGATGAATGATTAGAGGCAGTTCACGTTAATAATGACACCAGATAAATCCCTTATTGTGATTTTATTGCTAGGAGTTACGTTTGGTTTCGGGTGCTGCTGAGTCTCTCATAAGACCATAAGCTTAGCAAACTTTTAGAAATTTTTCCATAAGAACCCAAGAAATTAAGTGTAAGGTAAAACTTAGAGGCGAAATAATAAGAACCATTCTTCTGTTCCTGTCAGAAACCTTCAGTCGTAGAATTATAGAAGCATCCTCTCTCTAGAAGAAGTGCGTCAGCATATGTAATTGATATCTATTGATCCCTATCGATTGCGAATACCAGATGGTATGACAAAAGCACCACATGAGGATTGATGTATCTTAATAAGTTCCATAGATTGCTTCCATGCCTGATCACTATGGAGGTTTAATGCATGGAACCGCAGGGATATTCTAATGGTCATATGGTACTAAAGTTGGCTAATGGTATTCAAAGAAGATATCCAGAATGGAATTGTCTAAGTAAATGTCTCCGATTAAGGAATTCGTGGACTCGTAAAATAAATGTGTCACTTATCTGACACAGACTATGATAGATGAACTGGAGCCTGAGATTTGGAAAATCTCTGTAACCTTCTTATACCTTGGTTATCTTCTCCAAAGATTACCCTGTTTACCTTCTGAGAGGCAAGTAGAGTTAAGATTAATATCCCGCTTAGGGCTGCAGTATTGTGAAGACTCCATGTTGATTATCGAATAATCGAATCCCTGATTAAGTGAGTTTTAAGGTAGAGGTTCATAAAGCCTAATTCATTATTCTGGGAAGTTCGGTATTGTTAATCAAGAAAAGAGATTCGTTTTGCTTATGCAATGATTACCGTAACCCTATTTAGGCAACAATTAAGAATCGCCATCAGCTGCCAAGGATCGTCGATTTGTTCGACTAACTGTAAGCATTAGCTATCCCTTAAGATTGGTTTTAAGCTATAGTTGGAATAACCATCTCACCATAAATATGCATTTTATAATAGATGTGATATAAATATCAAGGCTGCTTCTTTGGAGACCTTGCATAGATGGAATGTTAAACATCTATTGTTAGACAGAAGATTAGTAAGTCCAATTATCAGGATCTGAAAGTTGCCTTGGAAACAACGAATAAGATCATACAAATCCATAATCATCTGTAAGTTGCCAGTATTCAACAGAAAATCAAGGATTAATGAAAGTAGCAACCCTCCTAAGTTCTTGTTAAGGAATAAGGTTCAACAAAATATATCTCCCTGGAAGGGTGTGCCAATTTGTTAATTATTAGGCTAGTTAAGCTCTGAATATATAGAATCATTCGAGGGAATCGGATGTATCAAGATCAAATAGCTTATAAGCTAAAACTTATTTAAGGAGCTTGGCATGCATTACACACTAATGACTTAAAGATATGTTTCACCATTAAGTCAAGAAGCATTATCACATAATGATATGCAGATTTATGATATGATGAGGAACCTATATCGATTGAGGATCGACAGGTTAAGAAGCTCCAAAAAGGATACATGTACCTATTGTAGAGGTCAACTTGGGAGCTTGGAAAGGCTCCAGATATGCTATAGAAGTTAAAGTCCATTATGCAACAAAAAGTACTTCCACCATTTTAGCAAATCTCGAGGTCGAGATTTCTTTTATGGGGGTGAGGATGTAACACCTCGTAAAATCACGTCCAATGATGTATTGACACATGTAATAAACCCTAATGAAGTAAAAATGTTGAATTTAAGGGACTAATTTTTTGAAAAATCGAAAACCTTGATTATGAAAGGACTGGAAGTGTTAGTATACCTAAAATAAGTTTATAAATAACCTCTTACGATAATTATATTCACAAATGAGCCACTTCTTGATAGAGTGTAGCCGTTTGTGTAATTAATTGAAAGTTTGCGCAATGAAGGGTTAAAAGCGTCAACATGTTAATTCTTACCTCTGAGTGACCTCTTAATAAACCGGGAGCTTCATGATATTTGATTATAATCTCGGGAATGCCAAATATTGGCCGTCTAAGGTTTTTATGCCTATAAGTAAAGTTACGCGTAACTTTGCAAGTTAGAGGGACTAAAAGTGTCAGTATGTTTAATTATACCACTGAATGACCTTTTAGCGAACCTGAAGCATCATGATGTTTAATAATACTCTCAAGAATGCATAATATGGATTAGATGAGGCTTCGATGCTATTAAATGATGATATGCGCAAGTTTGCGCATTAGAGGGACCTAAAGCGTCGACTTTTGAATCTACGCCTTTTGGTGACCATTTAAGCGATTGAGAGCGTAGCAATAATTAAACCCATGCTTGGGAATGCCCATTATGGGCCATGGAAGGCTTGGATGTCAGTAAACGTCATTTCGCGCTACTTTGTGCGATTAAAGGACTAATTGCGTCAAACTGCAAAAGTATGTCGATTCGTAGGGTATCGGACCTTTCGGAATATGAACATGAGTTAAACATGCCTTAGTTATCCTATATATAGCTTAGATATAGGCTTAGAGGTGTTTGGTGCGCAAAATTAAACTTTTAAGTCATGCAGGGACTAAAAGTGTCAAAAAGTGCACATGTTTGCATTTTCGCGCATATCTTACATTCTGAATATATCCGGAAACCCAAAAAATTTATGTAACCACTAAAATATTTTATTTTAGTGATCGGCATGATAAAATTCCATTCGTCGCGTAATTTAGGTCGTTTTTCGCATCCGTTCGTGTTTCGTCGTAATTAGACGAACGACGTGACCGTACGGCCAAACGAACCGACATCCGACATATTTTTGAGCATGTTTCGTGTCCCCTATGTTTAGGAATCATAGTAGAGCCTTGAAATGAAGTTAACGGGCTTTAAATGTGTCAGAAATGGCAAATAACAAGTGCAGGGCCTGTTCTGAAATATTTCAAAGTTGCTGAAATCAGTTTTATTCAAACCTGCTGCTGGTTTCTGGTTTCCACTCACACATAATTCACTCTAGGGGCTGCCCACTAACTTAAAAAGTGGTATAACACCTGTAACAATCTCTCAAACCCTTGAAACACTTGTCACAATCTTGTTCCTTTCAAAATACTATAAATAGGAGTGAACACCCACTTGAACATTTGCACTTTCCTTTTCAAATCTGCTTTCTCTCAATTCTGAAGAGGATCCTAGACATTTTTGGAACCTCTATTCAGTCCATTGGACCCTTGTAAGTATCCTTAACCTCTTTTAATCGTGTTTTATTAGTTTAATAGCCTAAAGTCAAAACCGTCGTAATTAAGGTTTGACTTAGTGATTAATCACTAATGGTCCAGTCAATTCTCGAATTGAAAGTACCTATGAGTTGGTAATTATGTGGGTAATAAACCCTTAAAAGGGCACCCTCTGATTCCTACTCTAACTAAGTCAATTGTCGGGTCAAAATTAATTATAAAAAGTCAACAGAAAGCAAATTTTCGCATGAACGCATAATTAACAATGTAGGAGCTATGGAACCTATTTTTATCACTTATATAATTTGGTAATTAATGTAAGAACATGTCTAAACATGTTCAACCCGACAATTTTCAGTTTAAGCTCGGTTCGGAACCGAAAGTCGCATAATTAGACTTTTGCTTTGACTTTCAGTTCTGACCCAATGTAGCATGATTTAGAAACGCCTTAGAGCTTTATTAGGACCAGGTTATATGTTAGTATAACCCTATGTGATTATACAACTTGGTTCATTAGTTATCCGATTCATATGCATGTTTCCGTTATATGCCTAAATGTAGACCAATATGCTCATTTGACCTTAAAACAAGAATTTTGAAAATGTGAGAGGACAATAATCTTTATTACTGATTTATAAACATGTCCCTAAATTTTGACATCATTTTGAGGTCTAGATTAAGAGTTATGCTCAATAGCGTAATTAGAAAGCTTTTTATTAATTAAACGGCATAATTAGCATAAAGCCTATCTAACCCAAATTTTTGATACCAAACTTTTTACCTACTGATGTAAAATAATATTTTGGAATTTTTGAAGATTTTTATTTATTTTTAGGCTGAGCATAACATAGGGTTATAGATTTGATTCTGTAATTGTCGGTTTTGCCATTTTTGCCTATAAAATGAGTTTTACATAATATTTTGATACCAAACCTTTTGCTACTGATTTTATATAATAAATAAAATATTTTGAGTCTTCTGGAATGATAAAAATATCAGCTTTTCTTTAAAAACCGGAAATTGCTTAAAACCGTCTTTTTACGCGTTTTAAACACATAGTATGTATTAAAACTACTTTAAATATATGGGACTTGATACCTACTGATGTTTAAAGCAAATTTTTATATTTTAACAGTAAAGAAAATTTTTTAACTCAGATTCCCTGTTTTGACCTTTAAAGCTTATGTGAACTTACCAAAATGCCCCTATGGTGCATAGTTTGGTTATAAAAGGTAAATTTCACATATATGCCATACCCTACTGTTATGACTTATAAAAATAAGTATTTTTACTGAATATATCAGACCTAAAACTCAGATTTATATTTAAACTCTTTTATAAGCTTTAAAATGACCAAAATACCCCTACGTGGCATAATTTCAGTTTAAATTCGTTTTGGGCATAATGGAAGGTACCCTACTGATATCACAACATATTTAGGGCATATTAACTTACGAAACATGATCATGACTTATTTGGTTACCCGTTACGCACTTTTCATGTTCGGATCGGTTTATGTAACTAGTTTGCATAAATTAGCCGAAACGGGTCAAACCTTTTCATTTTTTATATCTCAAAATCCAGAATGTGTTTAGTTTACCCATATTAAACAAGTATACAAGCTTGTCGGGTCTAAACCACATTCTAATCAGGTCTTCGCTTAATCTTGCGTCTGAACCGTATATCCTCCTTTAAAACTAACCGGTCTAAGCATAGGCTTAATTAAGACCCGTTAGGAATCTAATAGGTTATTAAAAACCTTCGTTCCAGAATTAGGAGCCCAGTAAAAGCTATCTGCATTTGCTGATTGAATACGGTTGAGATAAATTGAATAATTTGCTCAGGTAAATACTTTTAACTTATTTTCCCTTATACGGGCTTCGGGTACGGTATATAAAATACTGCTTGGTCGGGCATTGAATTTTTAATCTTATGAAGGTTACTTTATTGAAATGACCCGTTTAAATTGTTGTGTTTGCTTAAAGCCTTTGGGGGGTTAATGACCATGTCCCGGATATCATTGGCGTCATTCATCGAATGGCCACGACCTTAGCACGGGGTGTAGGCATACACCCGCCAGTGCATATATAAATAATAAGGTATAACCGCCGGTTACGAGAATAACTCACCGCGGGACTATACCATGTGGTGTGTCTATTAATCTTTAACCCAGTATTCAACCCGGGCTACTGAACGTATAACGAACATGTAATTCTTTTACAAGTTTATATATAAATAATTATCCCAAGTTATAAAAAGTTTTGTGCCATGTGCATTCAAATCAATTTTCTAAAACATTTTCAAAATGAGTAAGTTAATTGTATTTACCAGTGTAAACTGACGTATTTTCCAAAAAGGCTAAGTGCAGGTACTAGAAGGAATAGGCTGGCTACTCCTAGCATCAATAAAGAGTCTTGCAAGCTTAGATGTTAAAGTCTGTTGAACAATTATCTTTTAGTTGATCCGCCTGTGGATCCTTTACATTCCGTTTGTAATACTTTGATATTAGTTTTCATTCGGTTTGTAATGTTTATATCTTTTGCTTCAGCTGTGCATTAAATTGTGTTGTTTGACTATGACGATATCAACTACGTCACAATACTCCCCACCGGGCCCACCGGTAATACGTGGAAATATCGGGGTGTGACAAATACTTACAAATGTTTACAAGAATATTCAAGCTCACATACAAAACACATGAACTCGCTCAACTTTTGTTGATGTTTTCAAAATTACATGTATTTCAGGAAACAAGATGGATCTTGGGCGCTGGTGTTGTTTTCAAGATGAAAATTTCAAGTTTAGATGTCATCCACTTTTGTTGGTTTGTAACTTAACCGGAGGATACGTTGGTTGAAACTTAAACGACTTGTGTTTGTAATGTTTTAAACTTGTAAATGGATGAACATCATGTTTTAATCATATAATTGTTTGTTATAATTGAATGCAATGATATTGATCAAGTCACACATCACACGCTTCCGCAAAAGTCAGGGTGTGACAGGTTGGTATCAGAGCTTCAATTGTAGTGAACTAGGATTCCTTCTCGAGTCTAGACTACAATCACTAGGATTCTCTCACGAAAACATTTTTACAAAAAGGTTTTTCATTGTATTTATGAAAGCGCCAAGATCCATGAATCAAACATTTTTCAAAGGAAAGACAAAGCAAGGACATTAGTAGGGAGGGAGAATACCCCGACTAATGTGCCAATTGAGGTATAGTCAGTCCATGTGGGATAGACTTGCCAAAGACAAAATGACCCCCGAAAGAATAAACAAGAGTTATATGTGATATGTTGCATTTATTTGCTTGTATATACTAAGTAAACATTATTATTCATTAATACATATATGCATATATGTGTACGGAATAATTATTGACGGGAACGAGATACCTTCGACTTCGAACCCTATTATTGTTCTTGACTCGTATAATGAGACCATCGACCTCGCGTTTATTGCGGAACTCATGGCTGAAGTAATTACCCAACGAGACCCTGAGCTTGCTTCCGTAGAAGATGGCTGCTCTTCCGTCTCGAATGTGAAGGTGCCTGGCTATGGTAGTGACGGCGAGGTGGAGGAGGCAACCTTGGACAGCAACCTTATCAATGGGACGAGGTCCCTAAGGCATTTACGAGACATGATTGACGATACTCTTTTCCAGATAAGGAAAATGAGGTACTCATCTCAAAGGTGCCCCCTCTAACTACTATTGCTAGGAACTCTCTTTATTCCTGTTCTGTCTAAGCATTGTGCCATTTCACGCGTAACAACAACGAATGTGGCGCGTGGACCATCATAAAGGTCCCATCCATGTTGAAGGTATGAAGACAGTAATGTTCCCTCTCTGACTGATCGGCTACTTTGAACAAGGAAAAAAAGGGTGACCATGCAAGACAATTTATTATTACGGGGGCCCACGTAATAATAACTTGTAGTGCATGGAAATCCTGGTGGATTCTGTGGGTCAAGCAAATGATCACTATCTATTTGAAATTCCTAAGTTGTTCAAACCCCCCATCTAGTAGAACACTAACCGAGATAGTTACCATAACACTCTACAAGTAGGAAGCCTGTCTTTGCCTACTTCGTGCCCAACACTTCTACCTGTAGTACGAGTCGTTTGGGATCCGGTATCTAAGCAAGTGAAGATGGTTAACACACAGAAAAGATTTTCCTCAACATTTTGGGTTCTTGTGTTTAAATTTGTACGGAGCCTACAACACCCTAACTTACCCATTTTAGTTACTACAATCGACCCCAACATTTGACATCCGTTTTACCCCAAGGAGGTAGCATGGTGCGAACTGTAGTATAACCCCTTTTACCGCACTCTAAACAGTATTCATGAAGATCATACCAACCATATTGGGACTCATGGAGCCCAAGCCAAATCAATGTATGCGTTGCAAAGTCCAGTGTGGCAAAGGGGCCTCCCTACATTGGACAATCGAGGCCCACGAAGTATAGAAAACATGTTATAAGGACGAAAGCGACCACTTGATTCTCCCCTTCTTAACTGATTCCCATTCCATTTAGGCACATGGATGACACATGCAAGAAGATTCTTCTCGTCCTTCACCCCATATGCACCCTATCACCCACTAACCATATCACCACCACCAACACCCCTATCAGTAACTCCACACTCTCTATCCTATAGTGCACTCCATCGTTTGGGTAGTGCATTCGCGCCCTGGAAACCGCTCTACGTTTGCTACAAAGCACAATTCGGTCCCGTGGAAGAAGTTACGTACCCTCACGACCTTATTTCTGTGTTTCCACTATCACACCCCCTACACGTGGTAGCAATGCACAACCCCTATCTTTTAGGAAGTATACCCATGTTTGGTAAAACTAAAGACTATGGAAGAGTCGGAGACTTGAGGATTAAACAAGGAGCAAGGTGAAGGGAAGACCTCACCGAATTTTGTATAGCACTGGATGACTTGCATCACCGGAGTGAGGTGACTCCGAGGAGGTTTTCTCCACAAAACAAATTGTAACCAGTGACATGGTATACATGGGAGTCGATATACCATTAGCAAGATTTTGTTGTCACTCATTTTACATCGCTACAATGATGTGATGATTATTGTGGGACGAGTTGCCTAAGCCTCATTATGAATTACCTTACCCTTATACTGGTAGTGCACGAAGAATGAGCTTTGCTTTCACTCATCGACGACTATATTTATTCTAAATAAATGTCTAATTTCATCAATAAAGTTTTATACATGCGAAGCTCATGGAACCACAGCGAAGGAAACGCTGGTCAAGTTCAATCAGAACTTTTACCTGCAACAAGAGCTGAGCTCGAAACTCTAGTAAACCCGTAAGTCGCTAAAACAATCATCCAATACGAGGCAAACAACACTGCAAACAACGGCGGAATAGGAGGAACCATATTGGGAATTGCTCAGGTGATGACTCTTGCCCTAGAACCCGCCGAGGGCTGAGTAACGATGGAGAAAATGAATAAGAGTCCAAGAAGACGCATGTGGAATCTTCTTCAGATGGAAATAAGAGAAGGTATATGCATTTCAAGCAAGGCTCTAAATCAAGCAACAAACATTGGAAAACCGCTGCGACTAAGAAAGTCAAGGCATTCGTTGTCACGACTAAGACAGGTGATGAAAACTACTAAGGAGGACTACCAAAGTGTGATAGGTGTGGTTATCATCACACGGGTCTGTGCAGGACTCATAGTTGGGAAATTATGGCAAGACCGAGCATAGCAAGGAGGCATGTTGGTCTGGTACGGGGCATGGGAATGGAATTCAGGACAGTAATAGAAACGACAAGGACAAAGGTTGCTACGGATGTGGCAACAAAGGAGATTATCGAAAGGACTGCCCGAAGAAAAATCTAGTTCGTGGGAGTATTTCCACGATAGGAGCACGTGAGGCACGTAAGGAACCGAACGTAGTTGTAGGTACGTTCTCTATAAACCAACACCTTGTATCTGTTTGATACTGACTCTGACTTTAGTGATTACATCTATAGAATTTAAGAATGCACTTGGCCTAGTTTCAAGTAGGCAAGACACCCCATATTCTAGAGAGTTGGCAAATGGGAAATTAGTCGAGGTGGATAAAGTTATTAAGGGTTGTACATTTGAACGAAGGGAACGGAAGTTTTCTATCGACCTTCTGCCAGTTGGTTTAGGTAGTTTTGATGTAGTAGTCGGCATAGATTGACTATCCGAGAATAGAGCTGAAGTTGTCAGTCATGAGAAAATCATTCGCATACCTGTTGAGGATGATGAAGCACTTATAGTACACGGCCTTCATGCAGTTGATGCGGGGACACTGAGCCCCATAAGGCGAAAGATTGTGACATTCCACATTGGTTGTGAAGGAGCAGAAGTGTCTCCGAAAAGGCTGCATAGCCTTCCTTGCTCATGTTGTTGATAAGGAGACCCAGGAGCCGAAGCTAGAAGACATTCCCGTTGTGAAGGAATATCCAGAGTTCTTTCTCGAAGACTTTCCTGGATTACCTCCACAGCGATAAGTGGAGTTCCGAATAGACTTAGTGCCAGGAGCGGCACCAGTGGCAAAAGCGCCTTACCAACTAGCTCCGTCAGAGATGCAAGAGCTTTCGACGCAATTGCAAGAATTGCTGGATAAGGGATTTATCAGCCAAGCTTCTCGCCTTGGGGAGCTCCAGTGTTATTTGTTTAGAAGAAGGATGGTAGTTTTCGTATGTGTATCGACTACAGAGAATTTAATAAGTTGACCATCAAGAATCGGTATCCCTTACCGAGGATTGATGACTTGTTCGACCAATTACAAAGCTCTAGTTACTACTCGAATATCGACTTTAGGTCAGGATATCATCAGCTGCGGATACAAGAAGAAAGCATCCCTAAAACGACCTTTAGGACTCGCTACGGACATTACGAGTTCCTTGTTATGTCGTTTGGATTAAGAAATGCGCCGGCTGTATTCATGGATCTTATGAATTGGGGGTGCAAGCCGTATTTGGATAAATTCGTGATTGTGTTTATTGATGACATCGTTATTTACTCGAAGACCAAGGAAGAACATGAGCAACATTTGCGAGTCATTTTGGAACTTCTGAAGAAAGAGCAGTTGTATGCGAAGTTGTAGAACTGCGAATTTTGGATTCGCTAAGTGCAATTCTTGGGTCATGTGGTGAATAAGAATGGAATTCATGTAGACCCTGCCAAGCTTGAAGCAATTAAGAATTGGGAAGCCCCAAAGATGCCAACTGAGATACGACAATTTCTGAGGTTAGCAATAGGGGTGTTCAAAACTATCCGTATCCGAAAATCCGATCCGAAATATCCGATATCCGATATCCGAATCCGAAATATCCGAAAAATATATCCGAAATTCGGATATCCGAATTTTTCGGATTCGGATAGTGATTTTCAAAATTTTCGGATATCCGAAATATCCGAAAATTTAATTTTCATTTTTTTCGGATATCCGAATATCCGAAAATATCCGAAGTATCCGAAAATATCTGAAATATCCGAAAAATATCCGAAATATCTGAAAAATATCCAAAAATATACGAAAACTTATATTCGGATATCCGAAACTATCCAAAATATCCGTTTCCGAATATGAAAAAAATAATAAAAAAATAAAAATTAAATAAAAAGTTGGATTTTCGGATATCCGATTAACTATTCGAATCCGTATCCGAAAATTCGGATATCCGAATTCCGGATATCCGAAATTTCGGATACGGATTCGGATAGTGAAATCTGGTATCCGAAAATTTCGGATATCCGAATTTTCGGATATCCGGTTTTGAACACCCCTAGTTAGCAGATTATTACAGACGATTCATTGAGAATTTTTCAAGTATTGCCTAGCCTCTAGCGTCCCTAACCCAGAAGGATAAGAAATTTGATTGGGGAGAGAAACAAGAAACAACTTTTCAGACGTTGAAAGATAAACTCTGCGACGCACCTATCTTGTCTTTACCTGACGGTACGATGGATTTGTGGTTTACTGTGATGCTTCATGACAAGGTCTCGGTTGCGTGTTGATGCAATGGGACAAAGTCATCGCGTACGCGTCACGCTAGTTAAAAGTGCATGAGAAGAACTATACGACGCACGACCTCGAGTTAGGAGCTGTGATTTTCACGCTGAAGATTTGGCATCATTACTTGTATGGTACTCGCTACACGATTTTTACTGATCACAAGACCTTACAGCACATTTTTGATCAAAAGGATTTGAATATGAGACAACATAGATGGGTTGAGCTGTTGAATGATTATGATTGTGAGATCAAGTATCACCCGGGCAAGGCGAACATTGTAGCTGATGCCTTGAGTCGCAAGGAGCGCGCAAAGCCTCTAAGGGTGCGAGCCTTAGAGATGACAATTCAAACCGATCTCACAGTTCGGATTCGTGAAGCCCAGCAGGAAGCACTTAAACCAGAGAACCTACGAGCCGAATCACTGCGTGGTATGGAAGTGAAACTGTTGCCCAAAAAAGATGGGACAATGTATTTCATGGAACGAATTTGGGTACCATTCTTTGGTGATCTACGAGCACTTATTCTGGACAAAGCTCATAAGTCAAGGTACTCGATCCATCCTGGATCCGACAAGATGTACCAAGACTTGAAGGATTGGTGTTGGTGGCCCAAGATGAAAGCTGAAATTGCTACATATGTGGGTAACTGCCTCACTTGCGCCAAAGTCAAGCCAGAGTACCAGAAACCGTCAGGGTTGCTGCAACTGAGATTCCTGTCTGGAAGTGGGAACAGATCTCAATGGATTTTATTACGAAGCTGCCAAGAACCCAAAGAGGTCACGGTATGATTTGGGTGATTGTTGATCGACTCACGAAATCTGCACATTTCCTACCGATCAGCGAGAAAGATAGCACAAAGAAGTTAGCAGAGATATACCTTAGAGAGATTGTGGCACGTCACGGAGTTCCCGTGTCCATCATATCCGACCGGGATGGTCGTTTTGTGTCGAGGATCTGGCAATCGTTTCAGCAAGCTTTTGGATCTTAGCTGAACCTTAGTACTGCATTTCACCCTCAGATGGACGGCCAAAGTGAACAGACGATTCAGACCTTGGAAGACATGCTGCGTGCTTGTGTGATGGACTTTGGTGGAAGCTGGGATACTCACCTGCCTTTGGTGGAGTTTTCCTACAATAATAGCTATCACACCAGCATTCAGGCCGCCCCGTTTGAAGCTCTTTATGGACGTAAGTGTCGATCCCCACTGTGTTGGGCGGAGACCGGAGATACACAGGTCATTGGTCCAGAGTTGGTTCAGGAAACAACAGACAAGATTGCTCAGATACGTAATCGTATTAAGTCAGCCCGTGACAGACAAAAGAGCTATGCCGACAAGCGACGAAAGTCGTTGGATTTTGAAGTTAGAGATATGGTTCTATTGAAAGTCTCTCCTTGGAAAGGCGTGGTACCGTTTGGTAACCGTGGAAAGTTGAACCCGCGTTACATTGGTCCCTTCAAGATTCTGGAGAGAATTGGAACTGTGGCATACAAGCTAAAACTTCCAAAAGAGCTTAGCAGTGTCCATGACACGTTTCACGTGTCTAACCTCAAGAAGAGTCCGACTCAAGAAACAGTTGTCATTCCCGCAGACGAGATTCACGTCAACGACAAACTCCAATTTACTGAAGAACCTGTCGAGATTAGGGACTGGAAAGTCCACAAGACACGGAGAAGTCGTATCAAACTTGTCAAAGTTCGTTGGAATTCACTTCATGGCCCAGAGTTTACCTGGGAACATGAAGACCAAATCAAGTCAAAGTATCAGCATTTGTTTCACAACTCCCCTGCAACCAATAACGTAGCTTGAATTTCGGGACGAAATTCTTTTAACGGGGGGAGAATGTGACAACTGGCACTTTTCCATGTATTTCCTTACAATATTAACAGTAATTTGTACTTCAATGACTATGCATGATTGAACTAATGAGATGAATAATTTTCTGATTACTTTCAAGAACATACAAATGCATTACAAGTTGTATGATTTCGTATCATTATTACATGCAACCCGGTATGGTTCAATTAGTGCACAAAATGAGACTAGCACAATAATTAGATAAACTAGAAGTACTTATGGGAGTTTAGTACTCAGACAGACATGTTGTTAGAACACAGAATGAGCCCCAAAACCAAGAGTTACGCTAGAATGGTATGTAGAAAAGTAGGGATCATAAAACTGCCTTCCGAGTGATGATTTAAGTGCCAGAAAGTGCCCGAAACACACTAAACTACAGAATTCTACAGAAACAACAAAAATCAGCATTTTAACATCAAAATATAATGCAGAAATGAGGTTTAATTGTCCAAAATACCTTGATAAGCGTCGGGAATCAAAACTGTCATAAAAGACATCATATTGCACACTAAACTGCGCAATTTAGCACCTTAACGAACCGGTAACCAACTGAACAACCGGACACTACCCGAAACACCAAAATTTAACTAGAAGCATTGTTTTAAGGTTACAAAGCTAGTTATGAACACTAAACATCATGTTACAACTTAAATCATATAAACACACTTAAACCCCTAAATTAAAAACTTAACATGTAACTAGAAGTGTAACTAATGTTTGAAATGGAACTAAGAACCCCCCCCCCCCCCCTATAGCTGGTTACAAAATTTACCCCACATATTGATTTTCTATGAGTATTTTATTGGATATGTTTAGTTGATTTTAGACACATTAACCACCACATAAAGAAATGTTGGAGGATTATTAATAAAAAAACCACAAGATCTTCATTTATCATTCGTAACACATTCAAGCAACACAAACACCTCTCCTCCCTTACTAAACTCACGGCCCAAACCCCATATCTCAACACCTTCATTTCAAGTTCATTCTCAAGTAATCTAAGACATTCCCAAGGTGTTTCAAGCATAGCTAAGAAGGTTGGAAGCAAGGGAATTGGAAGGACCTTCTCAAGGAGCCATTAACCACTTCATTTCATCATCATCTTCTATCTTGTTCTTCCCTAGCCTTAGAGCTAGTAGTAAGCCTCTTTAATCTTGTTTTTACTCATAATTTTAGTGGTTAAAGCATAAGGTAACTTGGTAATTTAAATAATCTCAACAAAACATAAAGATAAACTTGAACATAAAGCTCTAAATCATGAAAATCAAAGATGTTTAAGCGTATGTAGTAAACTTCCTTGTTGATTACTTGTGTTTATGGTGTAAGTCATCGTATGAAGCATGCTAGATGATGATTAAACACATGATCTAGCAAATGTAAGGATGGATCTTGAGAAATACATGATGATCATCCTTTATGTGAACCATGAACTTGAAGATGAACTTGTTTATATGTAGGATGATTATTCCTACAAAATATAAGTCTTGAAAATGTAAGATTTAAAAAATAATATTTTTAAGAAACTAAAGTTTACTACAAGATTTCACATGATTTGGTTTCAAAGGAAAATAACTATGTTTTAGAAGGTTGAATGGAACTAGAAAAGTGTATGTAACATGAAAAATACAAGAAGATTAATTTTTGAAAAATCATCTTACAAGTTGTAAAGATGGAAATTTCACAAGAATGGGTTTTATAAAATAAAAACCATAGATTTAGCGTTCTTACAACCTATTAAACAACATGCTAAATTACTACAAATTTTTACTAACTTCAAGTTCATGACATATTGTAAAAATGCATATTTTTGGCTCATGGTAAGTTTTGTGAAAATTGTTGTTGTTTGATGATGGATTTTTAAAAGAAAATGATATGCTAATAAGAATAGAAACCTCCATTTTTAAGGGGAAATTATGGCAAAATTTTTGTAAAAATTAAATACTTAGAAAAATATTTTTAAACAAGTGTTTACAAGAAATTTTTTATCTTGGTTTTAAATATAAAATTTGCCATATTTTTTGTTATAAAAATTACAAATATTGGAGGTTGATTTTTGTTAATAAAAATGGCTAAGTATATATTTAGGAAAATATATAATTAGATGTCACAAAATTGTGTGCTACTTGTATATTGTTTGTATTAGTTATATTAAAATTAGAAATCTTGAAAATGATATAACACATCAAAATATCAAAAATTGTAATAAGAAATATTACCAAAATCACAAGAAAACAAATATATAATTTATACCCGAATGTTAGACAAATTGGACAATGGACTATATTTATATATATATTTCGGAAATAAATTCGTAACTTAACAAATGTGATAAATGGTATTTTTGAAACCGAAGAAACGGTAAAATATGAATTTATATAACTATTATAAAATATATCATATTTTATCAAATAGAAAATATATTATTTTGGTGAAAATTAGAAATATATATATATATTTTCTAAGTTTAATCTTAAAAATATATTAGTTTTAGGATATATTTGAAAGTATACTTATTTTTGCCAAGTAAATTTATAGATATTCTTCCATAAAAATTCTCTTAAAATATGTATATTTTAAGAATATAAAGTGGTGATTTTTAGTGTATAAAAATAATATTCCGGAAAAATTATACATAAAATTAAGTATAAAATACTTAATAAATACAAGAAAATACGTATTCCTATACGTGTAGACACATACCGGAATACACTACCAATACTTGGCAAAATACGCAAATACAAGTATACCTATAATTGGATAAAATTAGTTTAAGTTAAAATATTCTTATTTTAACTAATAATTGTATGAGTAGGGTTCGCACGGAAAGTGTGTTTTTCCTAGAAAGTCTAGGAAGCGATCTGGTCCATCTGATTGGTGTGTTTAAGGGTTGAGATTAAATCAATGGCAATCTTGTAATATTTGAGTTTAATTAATTGATTGTTTTAAATGAGTAGGGGCAATTTTGTCAATGGCCGTGTTTTAAATCAATTAGATAACCTCCTAGTTCCTAATTTCAAGCGATTTTCCCTCTCTCTCTCTCTCCAAACCCATCTTGGAAACCCCAATCCCTACCAAAAATAACTACAATCATGGAAGAAGATAAATTTAGAAACGATGGAGAGCACCTGATCAAATTAAAACACTTCTCCATCTCCACCATCTCCGAGTTCATCATCACCATTCAAATATTGTTCTTATCATCTCCGTTTTCTTGACGATGTGTTTTAACAACAAGCAAATTAATACAGTTGTGTTTTAGCAGCAAGCAGATTCATACAGTTGTGGTTTAGCATCCAGATTCATACAGATGTGTTTTAACAGCAAGCAGATTCATACAGTTGTGTTTTAGCATTCAAATTCATACAGATGTGTTTTAACAGCAAACAGATTCATAGAGTTGTGTTTTAACAGCAAGCAGATTCATACAGTTGTGTTTTAGCATTCAGATTCATACAGTTGTGTTTTAGCATCCAGATTCATACAGATGTGTTTTAACAGCAAGCAGATTCATACAGTTGTGTTTTAGCATTCAGATTCATACAGTTGTGTTTTAACAGCAAACAGATTCATACAGTTGTGTTTTAGCAGCAAGCAGATTCATACACTTGTGTTTTAGCATTCAGATTCATACAGTTGTGTTTTAACAGCAATCAGATTCATACAGTTGTGTTTTAGCATTCAGATTCATACAGTTGTGTTTTAACATCAATCAGATTCATACCCTGTGTTTTATCATCTTTATATTGTGGGATCTATAAAAAAAATTGACTTTAGCCCTGTAAACTGTAAAAACACAGCACCAAGAACATGCTGATAAATTCCAGTAATCTTCTGAACAATGGAATATGCGATGTAATGTGACATAGACAATAACATAAAACACATTCAGATTGTTAAAATGCAAAAGAACTGTTAAAACACAACCTGATTATATATTGACTTCAGAGAGTTAAAACACACTGACTTCAACCTCTCTGACTGGTAACACACATCACTAAGAACATGCTGATAGTTTTCAGATAAACACATTGACTTCCAGATTTGAATTCGAAAATAATAAAAATTCCGAAAATCATGGAATTTTCGTTAATGAAGATACATTCCAAAAATAAAATTAAAATGTGAAATTACATGATAGCCCTTCTACTTAAAATCCCTCAATGACACATGTCCAATTCTTATTCCTTCCTAGACTTTCTAGGAAAAATAGACTTTCCACCCAACTCCTACTCTAATTGTATAATCTGGAATTATATAATACATACCAACCGTATAACTCAAAGTATACTAAATCCCCAAAAATAAGTCTTAATAAACAACAAAGACTAGGAGTCGTTACACGACCTAAACGTCTAATAAAACATGGCACGTGTGTAGGTAGTTGTACGACTCGTAAGAAGGACCTTTGAGTGTAGGTGACAGCAGGACGCAAACTTGTGAGTTCATGTCCCCCTTTTCCTTTAACTGTTTTCTGTTTTATAACTTACAGGGGTGAAATACATGTTTCAAATGTTTCAAATGGTATGGTTAGCTAAGGAATGAACTGTTAGATCATGTGAATGGTGGGTACAACACTTAAGACCATTAATCCTTGTATAAGGAACAAGGGGAATGGGTGATAGATCTATCTGGGTGTTGCGATCCCCACCCATGTGCCCGGGAGTGGCAGAATGTGGTGACCATATCGTCCCAGCCGGGTGGACCGGTACAAAATTCCCTAGGTTTGAGCCTTCCTGCACCATTGCACACATATTAACGACCTTGCAAATCATTAATTGATCTATTCATAGACGCTTTCATACCGGATTACAAAGGAATACTTACAAATGTTTACAAGAATATTCCAGCTCACATACAAAACACATGAACTTGCTCAACTTTTGTTGATGTTTTCAAAATTACATGTATTTCAGGAAACAAGATGGAAGTTGGGCACTGGTGTTGTTTTCAAGATGAAAATTTCAAGTTTAGATGTCATCCACTTTGGTTGGTTTGTAACTTAACCGGAGGATACGTTGGTTGAAACTTAAATGACTTGTGTTTGTAATGTTTTAAACTTGTAAATGGATGAACATCATGTTTTAATCATATAGTTGTTTGTTATAATTGAATGTAATGATATTGATCAAGTCACACATCACACGGTTCCGCAAAAGTCAGGGTGTGACACCTACGTGGCGAATCATGACCTAACTATGACCTCCATACCCTTCAGCAATGATTATAAATTGTAATTATCAGTAGTTAGTTGCTACTAAGGAATAGTTTATTTGTTCTACCAGTGGCAAATGACCATCAATAGTAATTGTCCATTAGGCCACCCGGGGCGGTGGGATATTTTCCCGTGATTGAATTTTTCAACGCGTGGAATATTACAAAACACCACCGCCACTCCCTTTCTTTCACGCGTTAATTATAAAACGCGTTATAAAAACAACGCGTTGAATTCTGACCGTTTGTATATGGTGGGTTGTACTCTAGTGTTGAGGAGTTGTGCGTTTTTAATGGTTGATGGAATAAAAAAAGGTTGTGAGTGATGACCATTTCCACCAAAATAGGTTGTGAGTGATGGAATAATGGTTGATGACATGGCGGAAATTGATTGGATGTTGTCAGTGATAAGTGAGTGATGAGTGATGACTAACCCTAACTCCCTTAGTGGTAACTTGTAGTTTTCAATAACTTTTTTTTAAGAGTAAACTGCCATTTTGGTCCCTGAGGTTTGGTCACTTTTGCCACTTTAGTCCAAAACTCAAACCTTTTGCATATGGGTCCCTGTGGTTTCACTTTTATTGCCATTTTGGTTCAAAAGTGAAATGATGTAATATTTGTCTTATAAAACCTGCTATTTTGTCCTTTTTCTCATGGACAGAATGGTCATTTTTAATTAATTAAAACCCTACCCCAACCTTTCTCTTTCTTTCTTTCAAACTGTTTCCTCTCTAGTCTCTCAGTCTCTTCAAAAACCATCCATCATCAACCATCAAACACCCACCCCACCGCACTCCATTGACCACCATCTTCGCAATACACGAACCACCACCGAGAAAGCCCTCTCCGACGCCAACGACACCGCCAACTACGGCCTCGCCGTCCTCCGCCTCGTTGACGAACAGATCTGTCATAGCGCCGCCGTCAACTTTAAGAACCAACTCAAACAACGTTGGGTGACGTCATTCGCTACTCCTATTTCCGATCCTGAAAAAGAACACATCAAACAATTAATCATCCTGCTCATGTTATCCTGCGCCCCGAAGATTCAGGCGCAGGTTAGCGAAGCCCTAACCATTATCGGAAACCATGATTTCCCAAAATTATGGCCTGATTTGCTTCCGGAACTGAAAACGAGTCTTGAAACGGCTCTCAATGGTAATGATTTTGCTTCTGTGAATGGTATACTTGCTACTGTTAATTCCTTGTTTAAGAAGTTTAGGTATCAGTATAAGAGTGAACCTATTTTGCTTGATTTGAAATATTGTTTGGATAACTTTGCTACACCTTTGTTGAGTACTGTTGAGAGTATTGCTGTGAAAATCAATGCGGCTGCTGGTTCTGGTCCCGGTTCCGTTGTGATGCTTCGGCAGTTAATCGAAGCGCAGCGGTTATGTTGTAGGATATTTTATTCGCTGAATTTTTTGGATTTTCCTGGTTTTTTGAGGATAATGCGGATAAGTGGATGAATCATTTCAAGAATTATCTTAAAACAAGGTATCCAGCGGTTGAAGATAGTGGTGAGGATGGGCTAGCTTTAGTAGTCAGTGGAGTGGGGTGGGTGTTTGATGGTTGATGATGGATGATTTCTGTTGAGATGGAGAGACCGGAGAGGAAACAGAGAGAAAGAAAGAAAGAGAAAGGTTGGGGTAGGGTTTTATAATTAAAAATGACCATTTTGCCCTTGAGGAAAACGACAAAATAGTAGGATTTTATAACACAAATATGACATCTCTTCACTTTTGGACGAAAATGGCAATAAAACTGAAACCACAAGGACCCAGATGCAAAAGGTTTGAGTTTTGGACTAAAGTGGCAAAAGTGATCAAACCTCAAGGACCAAAATGGCAGTTTACTTTTTTTTTAACTAAAATAACCACACCTTCCCTTTGTATAATTTGAACCCACAAATCCTTAGTTGAGGAATACACCAATTTACTACCAGCAGTCAACCACAAACTTAAACCGGAACCAAACCCACTCGAGTTCGAACATCGGTGTTCGAAAATTTCAACAACCTATTTATGCACCATTCCAAAACCCAAACTTATTATTACAAGGTCCCACGAACCCAAACCTACCTGAGTCCAATCGTTGGTATTGGACAACTTCAACAACCCTGTTCTCAACCATTCCAGAACTCAAACTCCGGGTTTCAACGATATCAACAGTTTCTTCAAGCAGCACATTTTCAACAAAGTCAAGGGACAAATTTGAACAATCTGGTTATGCATTATTCACATAGTTTCATACCCTTCGGACACTCCCCATCACCTGTTTCCACTTTGCCGTCTAGAAAGAAAAATGTGAAAGAAGTAGTTGAGTCATCCTTTTAAGCCAAAGGTCACAAAAAATGATGGTCTGTAGCCAAAGAAGAAATTTTAGCACGTGTGTTTATTCAAATCTCTATCGCACTGACAACCAACAAAAAAGCAGTGCTTTTTGGGCTTGTGTCCATAATAATTTCTGTAACGAAACTGGTTTTATGACTCGATCTGCCGATAGTGGCACGTGATAACAACTCTAGTTAACAAGTTTTGTTAGGTTGTCAATTCCACAACCAGTCGCAACACGAGAAGCGATTGGTCTGACAATCATCAAGTTATGATCCTAACTAAGAAAAAGTACATTGAATATTGTCAAAAACGTGCCAAAATGGCACCACTAGTACACAACTTATTTTTTTGAGGCGGATAGGAAATCGTTTTTGAAGCGGTTTAAAAACCCATCTCAAAAATCTTATTCAAAATCAAAAGTCACTTCAAAAATTGGAAACCGCTTCTAAAAAAATCTAAAAATGAAAAGTTTGAAAGCTTTTTGAAGTTGCACGTATTCAGTCGCTTCAAAATCCAAAAATTCTAAAAATGGAAAGTTTGATAGCTTTTTGAAGTTGCGCCTATTCAACCACTTCAAAAGATAATATTAGCACTAGGTTATTTAGGGGAAGCGCTCCAAAAACCTATTCCAACCATAGTTGTTAAAAGTCATCGCCTCTTGCGACTAGGCCCATTTTTCAGGCGAAGTGAGGCAGTCGCGCTTTAGGTCGAGGAAATTGCGCTTTAACTCTCTAGGTGATGGTTCACACGCACATTCCGGCAAGATTCCTAGATTTCGGAGAGTTTCCGGCTAAATTCCGACAAGATTCTAGCCAAATTTCTACTTTTAATCAAGGAAAACTATTTTTCTACACTAATACACTAATATTTTGGTACTAATTAGATGATATAAAGTGTTACATAATAGACTTTGTTTATTTTATTTGAAGAATAGTATTCTTTTTCTAATACATAATGTACTTTTTAAAAATTTTCATTATGTGCTTTATTTTTCTCAGGCCCTCGCTTTTTTTGCGCTTTACGCCTAGGCCCTAGGCGAGGCCTATGCGCCTTGAGTGTGCCTAGTGCCTTTAATAACTATGATTCCAACACCACTCCAAAAACCTTCCTTTTTATAAGCTTTAGATTGATAAAGGTGTGAAGCCATGTAAAGGGAGGTACTAACTGAGGAGCAACATACCTATAGGAGTAACTACCACCACCCCCATAACCGCCCTCAACAACCTTACGATTCAACCCACCCCAGGAAACTCTTCCTCCGGTAAATCAAATCAATAAGATAAATTGCATTAAAAACAAGAATTTGCTTAAGGTCAAATTTTTCAATTTTCAAAATCAAAACTGTTTTGTTAGGTTATATGGTGTGCCAACCGATATAAAGGTGGACAAGTATCACGAGTTGCCAACAAACCACATCCAAAATCCTCCTTCGTCGATACATTCTCCGCCATCTTCGCAACCTCAAAACCCTAAATCCGTCGATTCATTAGCAGGTCGGTGGTCTACTTGGTGATGGTAATCCGTGGTGTGAGTGACGGTGATGATGATGTTTAGGGTTATGGGAGGATGCCGATGGCCGATGGTCTGCTCCAACGCTATTGGCTCTGCTTTTTTATTGTGGTTTTGTACTTTTTAGAGCGTTTTTTTTGTCAAACCGCTTCAAACAGTATTTTGAATTTTTGAAGCATTTATTTTTTGGAGTGGTCCAAAACCGCTTCAAAAATTCTATTTCACGCATAAAAAACCCCTTTTGAACTAGTGCACGAACCCGCCCCCTTCCAACCATAGAGGACTCATACATCAACTTCGGGCGACTATAGCACATCTGCTTCCAACACGCACATAGTCGACATCAATCTCTACGTTAATGACACTCCGACCTCGATTGAGGATTTTGGGATCAATATCGGGGAGGAATTTCAAGAATTGCCTTGTCCAACCGGCCAAAGGAAGTCAAAGTTAAATGCAAAGACAAAATCAGGAGTGACACCAGAACCTATGATTTGTTGTTGTAGAAGCTCTAAAGTCTAAATACTCATGGCTTTTTTGTGGTCTAATAATTTTGATGATTTCCTTCCACAACTATAGTGTGTATTCAAATCTCTACATGTGCAGATTGATTAAGTGGTATGTCGAGTAAAATTTGTTGTAAGAAAAAACTTTAACCCATAAATATCGTCGAAAAGCATGTATAATTTGATAAATTATGAAAAAAATTTATAAGCATTTCTTTGGAAGTATATTTAAATTCAAAATATTTAAATAGAAAAGAATATTTGTATAAAACCTTGTCAAAATCAAACTTGATGATATGTTTGTTTTCCTCTATTTTGTGAGGAAATCTTTATTAAATAACTAATATATTCGGTTGGATCTTGTACAAGACAACAATTTCATACGAAGTATACGTGAGAATTAGAGAAGGACAAGTGTCCTTAGCTTGAAGGGTAATTTAGTCTTTTCTCACTTAAATAACTTCTCCATTGATTTTCAAACGGCTATAACTTTTTCATACGGTTATTATTTTGTTTTAAAATTACACCGTATTAACAAGCACTTCATTATCTTTAATTCGAGCAGCGTATTGCTATAGTTTTCTTAAAAAAAATTACATGATTTTGAATACTCATTAGTTCATTACGTAATTACGTGATTTTGAATACCCAAGACATGACTACGTGATTTTGAATACCCGTTACATGATAACACATTCAACATAAACAATTACGTGATTAAACATTCAATATAAATCCATTACATGATTACACATTCAATATGATTTATTATAACTAATGTTATTACAATTATGCTTATAACGTAATCACTCAGTGTGGTTTCACATAAAATATAGTATCATGAAATCACGTAATCACAAAATGGGTATTCAAAATCACGTAGTCACATAATAATACATAGTCAACTATTGTTACGTAATTACGTAATCACTTAGTGTAGTTTCACATACTATAATGAAATCACGTAATCCAGTGGCGGACCCAAATTTTTTTTTTCAAGGGGCGTAAATTTTTTAAGAGTCTATCTATTGCTATATAATAACTTTTTTCAGTCCAGGTCGGGTCGAATCCGGGGCGTAAAGTCTTACCATGATTCTCATTCAAGTTAATAACTATCACATATTCACTCACATATTTAGTATTTAATACGGATTTCACATACTCACATGGCGTTAACTACTAAATAATAAAAAAAGAACTATATGATACAATTCGAGTTGGTATGTAAATCTTTTAAGATAACATATCTTGAAATTATTGTAAACAACTTTATTTTAGCACTTGTAATAACATTTCTTGATACGGCACAACAAAAAATAGTTAGCTTTTTGTTAACGACTTTTCGTTATGTATTTTCACCTCGTTTCCTCTCAAATACTTTTTTTAACGCCATCTCCTCTCGAATACTAAACAAATAATAATTTATTAATTTAATCAAGGCAACTAACAATCTCATTTATATACATAACTTTCTCCAAGTGTTACTGGTATTTAATGGTTGCATGAAACACTAGAGTTTGGTTAGTATATTTTTACCAACATATCTTTAAAAAAATTTATATTTATGATAAAGTGTGACAAATAAATATATAGATGGTTGTTAATCAGGTAAACTTACTATGATAGTAAAATAATCTAACAAATCTAAAAAGAATAAAAGTCAAAACTCATATATAAAATATAGAGATACTTAAAAGAATCAAAATTGAGCCAATAAGATAATTAACCTAAGAGATCTACAATCCTCCTTGTTGGGATTGAACCCTACAAAGGAACAGTTGATAAAGCCAAAACTGGTTCAGAGTAGTGGATTCATCATAAGCAGTTGTTTGTACTTAATCTTTCCCCTTGAATAGTGCCCTAACATCTGATGACTCAAAGTACTGCCCTTCACAACAACTGCTGATCCAAAGAACTGAAGAAGTCTAAGTACTGAAGCTCAATCTACTGTTATGTCTCAAGTACTGCTCAAGATCAAAGCACTGCTGAAGCTACAACAGTGGAATGAAGAATCAGTAGTTTACTCTTTGTATTGTATTTGTTCATTGTAATCAGTAGTTAGACATCAGTGGTTGTATAGGTCAGTTGTTAGAGTTTGTTAGGAGGTTAGATGTCACTTTCATGGTGACGTCAGCCGAAGATGCTCAGTGGTTGTTCTGTACTATAAATAGGATAGTATTCTATACTGTTCTATTAGCTCTCTTTCACCAAGTCATTCTGTACGAACAATCAAGTGAGCTGAGGCTGAGGGGGAGATCCGTGCATGCATACATTAGGGTTGTTTATTGTAATCAAATACAATCATTCGATTCTATGTTAAACATGTTTGCTAAAACCTTTCTTCCATTGACTGTGTGTTAAAAGTTTATTTCACTTATTCCGCTGCAATTAATCTCTGTTTCATCTTCACTCTTGTTAAACAAACACAATCAAAAGAAACTCAGATCCTAACAATTGGTATCAGAGCAAGGACAGTCAAATTTGATTTAACAATCATTTTGACGTAAAAGTTCAGCTCAATTTCGTTGATACTTTCAATTGTTCGTTTTCAGTTGAAAAACGGAATAAGGTGTAATCATGTTCAAATTTGATTATTCAGTACCTGTAAAACATCCAGAATGGCTTCACAATCACAGGATAACACTAATAACACTGGTTCACTCTTCAAACCACCTATGTTGGTCAGATCTGAATACAACATCTGGGAGCGAAGGATAAGTCACATCTTAGCTCAACAAAATACCGGATGTTGGAAGTCGGTTGTCTTTGGACCACATGTTCCAATGGTGCCGAGTGCTGAGGATCTAAAAGTTTTTGTACCTAAGAAAGTTGAAAACTATTCTGACCAGGATTTTCAAAAAATTAAACTGGATGCCAAGGCATTTAGCATCGTTGCATCAGGGCTCCCAAATGAAATTTATGCTGGGTTGTTACATTGTAACAGTGCCAAGGAATTGTGGGATGCACTTAAAGAACAGTTTGGTGGGACTGAAGAAGTAATTGAAAATAACAGGGAAGTTTTGAATCAACAGTATGAAACCTTTTGTCACATTAATGGTGAATCACTAACGCAACAGTTTGAACGTTTTAGCTGTTTCATAAGTGAACTGAAACTTGTCAATTCAACTCAAAATAGTAGGTTTCTTAGGTCACTTCCTGAAAAATGGGACACAATTGCTTTTGTAACCAGAAATTCAATTGGGTTCAAAGATCTAACCCTGACCCAGCTTCATGGTAGACTCCTGACCTATGAAAGGGAGTTGAACTAGAAAAAGAAGTTACAAGAGACTGGGAAAGTTGCAGATGACTACTCATTTGGCAACATAGCTCTTTTGGGTCAGGAAGAATCTGGTGGTAGTAAGGATCAGGGTTATGATCATTACATTGACGTAACAGCTGGTGGAGCTTTTAACAACTCTGATTCTTACTCATCCAGTTATGCTTTTACAGCTAATGGAGAAAACCAGAATTCTGACAATCTGTGCTTTGAACTCAATGATCTCCAGCATTTTGATCCAACTGACCTGGAAGAAATGGACATTTTGCACCAACTTGCACTGCTAAGTGTTAGAACCAACAAGTTTTATAAGAGAACAAGGAGAAAATTTCCAGGGTTACATAGGAAATTGAAAGTAGGGTTGGATAAATCAAAGATCAAATGCTACAAGTGTAATAGGTTAGGTCATTTTACTAGAGAGTGTAGGAGCCAAAGCAGTGGACCTATCATCACACACCCTAGCCCTAGACCACAAACCAACCAAAACACTGTGCAGTATTCCCAATTTACCCCTGTTGCTCATGTAAACACTGCTCATTATGCACACCCTGCAACCCCTCTTCTTGTGCACTATGTCCAAACCACTGTTCCTCAGATACAATATGTCCAGGCCCCAGCTCCTTAGATTTAGGTGCAACAAGTTGCACCTCAGCAAGCTACACAAACAGTTGTTCAACCAAATCAGCAAAGCTTTTTCACCTAAGGCTTTGTTGACTGGTGTAGTTTGCCTGAGGATCTAGGTGATGAAAATTTTGCTCTATTTGCTGATAATGTTGTTTCTAGTGATGAGTTTTGTTTCGCAGCAATAGAGTCAATTCCTAAAGGGCTGGAAACTGAAGAAGGAACATCCAGTACTGAAACAGTGGATACAATTGCTGAAGCAGTGGTTACTGTTGTTGTTGGTGAACAACTGTTGGAAGAAAATTCAGAACCCCTGTTGGAACCACTGTCTGACCCATGGTCTGCTGAAGAAGAGGAGAAGAAACAAGGAGAAAAAGAAGAGAAAAGGCCAGAAGAAAGTGAGCATGTCTGTGATTGTGCCATGATGGCTGCAACTAAGGTATCACCCCAGGTTCTTAAAAACCTTTGTTCAGACAAATGCATCATAGCATTTGCAAACATCAAGGAGGTGAATGAAAACCTTAGAGATAGATTGTTAAATGATGAAGTACAATTTGAAAAATCTTTAAAAGAATTGAAAATCAAATTGTCAGAAAAGGAAAATGAGATTTGCAGCCTCAAATATGAGCATAGCATAACCAAGGACCAACTCCAGGCTATGAAAGAAAAATATCAAACCGGCAAAAAGGAGTTGGAATCCATCCAAATCACTTGTGAAAAAATGGGTGGAATCCTGCAAAGGTTATGAAATTATGCTTGAAAAATAGATCAAAAGCAATGTAAAATTTGGCATAGGGTTCAAGAAAAATGACCAAGTTGAAAACACTGCTGCAAATGCATCTGTTCAAAACCCTATTGAAATCATACACACAAACAAGGATGGCCAAGAAGTTAAAATAACTGATAAAAATGGCAACAAAATCACTCTGGAAAGATCTGTGGGGTCCTCAACTTTTGAGGAGATTGAGAAATACCAATTCAAACCTACATGGTCTGATGAGTGTGACATCCTTGAAAATTTTAAACCCATGGACTTCACAACTGTGGATGGTGTCAAAGCTCCAAAGGCCAAGGTAATTCCTCTTAAGGACATCCCAACAGTGGTTCAAATCTCTGTTGCAAAGGAGTCTGAAAAGAAGTAAAGAAAAGAAAAGATTAAAAACTTGTTTTGTGATTTATGTGAAAAGAAAAATCATTTGACCAAAGATTATTTTTATTTGAAAGCTTATGACATTAACAAAACAAGCACCATTGTGACTTCAAAGAGTTGCACCATCTGTGGTAAATCAAACCACCTCACTCAGGAGTGTGTGTATCTAAAATCATTTGAGGTCAAAAATGAAGAGTACACTTCAAAAACACTCATGAGTTCATCAAAATCACAAGTCAAAAAGTAACCACCATTTGTGCCTGGTCAAACAGCTGTTACAAAACAGTTGAACCAAACCTCTGTTAAAAGAGAGGTACAGGTGACAGATGCACGCCCTGCTAACCAATACCAAAGAGGTAAAGGTCAACCACCATACCAAAGGGTCCCACATGTTTATGAGGTTTACAAAAAGCCTTCTAAACCAAAAGTGAACAGGCATCCCTTTGTATATCAACAACTGATAGGAAATGGTCCCCAGTAGTGGTTAGAGAGAAATGTTCCAAAAACTGTCCAAACCCCTGAACTAACCACTGTCCATGTTCCTAAACTTAACATAGACACTGTTGAGACCCTATCCAAAGCCTTATTGGCTTTGGAGACCCTCCTAAACTAATTATTTACTTGATGTGCAGGGAGCTTTTGCATGCTTAGATAGTCTTTGGTATGTAGATAGTGGAGGCTCCAGGCACATGACTGGATGTAGAGCCCTACTCAAGGATTTCAAAACTCATGGAGGGGGTGATATATCTTTTGGTAATAATAGTAAAGGGAAGGTGATGGGTTCTAGTATAGTTCAGTCTGGAAAAGTTAAGTTTGAAAATGTCAATCTGATAGACAATCTAAAATTCAACCTCCTTAGTGTCTCACAAATGAATGATAGAGGTTATGGGTCATTCTTTACGAAGGAGTGTTGTAGGATTGTTGGACCAGAAATGGTTAAAAAGATTGAAGAAATAATAAAAAATGGAAAAACCCAACTTGTTGCTCAAAGGAGTGGCAATGTTTATGTAGGTGATTTGTCAAAAGAGAGCCCCAGGACTGATGCCTGTCTGTTCTCAGCTGCCTCTAACAAAGAGACAGAACTATGGCATAGGAGATTGGGGCACACAAACCTCAAGACAATCACTGCTTTGTCAAAACAGGACCTTGTAAGAGGTCTTCCGCAAAAATTATTCACCTGTCTAGAGCATTGTGTTTCCTGTTTAAAAGGAAAACAACATAAAAGCTTATTTAAGTCCATTGAAGAGTCCAAAACAACTAAGTGTTTGCAAATGCTGCACATGGATCTGTTTGGCCCTGTAAAAGTCACGAGTCTTAGAAAGAAAAGATATTGTTTGGTAATTGTAGATGACTTTTCTAGGTTTACATTGACTTATTTCTTACATTCTAAAGATGAGACTACAGGAATTCTGCAAGACTTTGTCAAACAGGTTGAAAAGCAGTTTGACTTGCCAGTAAAAGCCTTTAGGAGTGACAATGCCACATAATTCAGAAATCGGGAGTTGGATGAGTTTTGTGTGTCAAAAGGAATTGTAAGGTAGTACAGCATTCCAAGGACACCAGAACAAAATGGAGTTATTGAAAGAAAGAACAGAACACTGATTGAGGCTACCAGAACCATGCTTGTTGATTCAGGTTTGCCATTAACTTTCTGGGCAGAGGCAGTAAACACTGCTTGCTATGTCCAGAACAGAGTTTTGATCAACTCCAGGCATCAAAAGACTGCCTATGAAATTCTGTATAAAATCAAACCAATGATCTCATACTTTAAAGTATTTGGCTGCCCATGCTTCATTTTGAACTTAAAACACTCAATTTCAAAATTTTCAGCCAAAATAGATTGTGGTTATCATTTGGGATACTCAACCACTGCTAAGGCCTACAAAGTGTTTAACACAAGGACTAAGACAGTGGAAGAAACTTTGAATGTAAAGTTCAATGAACTTTCTTCAATGAAAATCCCTGCAAATCCTACTAAGTTATTTGATCTTGATAAATTCACTTTTGAAAATGTTTCTATCAAGACTAACAGTGCAGATCCATCTCAAACTCCTCCATCAGACAATGGCTATGAAGTGATCATTCCACAACAAAAGTTCACCTTCATGGCCAGAGCAGCAGATGTTCAAAACAACTGTCAAAGCTCAACCACTGCTACATCAACAGTTGTTGACCAAAGTAGCCCTAAAACCCCTGCTTCCACATCCTCAAACAATGTTGATAAAAATCTTCAAACAGTGGATAAAAGTCAACATGTTTCCACACCACTACCTCCTATCCCTCCATCTCCATTTCAAGACATTGTTGGGTCATCAAAGTCACAAACAGTTTTTAGCTCAGACGATTCACATCTGCAGCCCTCACCCTTAAATGCCATTGTTCCATACAAAGGAGATCTGATCTTGTTGAAGTCTCATCCACCAGACCAAATCATTGGCAACATCAGTGAAGGGGTGCTCACCAGAAGTCAATCCCAAAACATTTATCTTTTTGCTGGCTTTCTATCTCTCCATCAACCAGTCAAGTACCAAGAGGCACTAAAAGACAACAGTTGGGTAGAGGCCATGCAGGAAGAGCTCCAACAGTTTAAGAGACAAGAAGTATGGGAGCTTGTACCACTGCCAGAAGATGTAAATCCTATTGGCACAAAGTGGGTCTTCAAAAATAAAACTGATGAAAGGGGCATTGTTATCAAGAATAAAGCAAGGCTAGTGGTTCAAGGTTTCAGACAGGAAGAGGGCATTGATTATGATGAAAATTTTGCCCCTATAGCAAGATTAGAAGCTATCAGACTGTTCTTGGCCTTTGCTGTCAACCACAACATAAAGGTGTATCAAAATGGATATCAAATGTGTTTTCCTCTATGGTAAGATTCAAGAAGAGGTATATGTTTGTCAACCTCCTGGCTTTGATGATCCATTTTATCTAAATCATGTCTACAAGCTAAATAAAGCTTTGTATGGCCCGAAACAAGCACCAAGAGCCTGGTATGAAACTCTTTCCACCTTTCTTCTCTCTATTGGCTTCACAAGAGGCAAAATTGACAAAACACTGTTTTTAAAATGGAGAGGGAAATATCTGATGATTGTCCAGATTTATGTGGATGACATCATTTTTGGAAGCACATGTACCAAAATATGTGAAGAGTTTAGGCAACTCATGACATCTGAGTTTGAGATGAGTGCAATGGGTGAACTACAGTGCTTTCTTGGTCTCCAAGTAAAGCAACTGCAAAATGGCACTTTCATTCATCAAAGCAAATATGCTAAAGAACTTTTAACCAAATTTGAGATGAATGATTGTAAACCATGTAGTACACCCATGGCAACAAATAAGCTAGTCATGACTGATGAAAAGGATGATTTGGTAGATCAAACCTTATATAGAAGCATGATTGGGTCTTTATTGTACCTAACTGCATCTAGGCCAGACATCATGTTTGCAACATGTTTTTGTGCAAGATCCCAATCAGCCCCTAGGAAGTCTAACCTCATAGTTGTGAAAAGGATCTTCAGATACATAAAAAGTGCTCCCACACTTGGTATCTGGTATCCTGCTAATGGGAATGTTAAGCTTTCAGGATTCTCAGACACTGACTTTGCTGGATGTAATACACCAAGGAAGTCCACATCAGGAGGGTGCCAATTTCTAGGTGATTGCTTAGTATCTTGGCAAAGCAAAAAGCAAGCAGCTGTTTCAACATCCACTGCTGAGGCAGAGTAAATAGCTGCTGCAAGCTGTACAGCCCAACTGTTATGGCTTCAAAATCAACTGCTGGATTTTGGTATCACTGCCTTAAAGACACCACTCATGTTGGACAGTCAGGCAGCAGAAAATATCATCAAAAATCCAGTTTCACATTCAACCACCAAGCACATAGACATCAGACATCACTTTTTGAGGGATTGCTATGAAAAAGGTTTGATTTCTCTGCACCATGTTCCAACTAAAGATCAGCTGGCAGATATGCTAACAAAGGCTTTAGACACATCCACCTTTGAAAGCTTGATCTCTAGGATTGGCATGCTTAACATGGAATAACAGGCAAAATCCTGTTTTTCTATGAATAAAAAGCATTAAAATGTTTTTAGAAAATCAAAAATTCATCCTTAAAAATAGCTAAAATGAAAATTTTCATTAATCCTTAAAAGTCTGCCATAACTACTTTTTTGTTCCAAACATCTGATTTGTTGAATTCTATCCACTGCTGAAAGTCAACCTCTATTCTCTCATTTTCATTGATAATTACTGTTATCAAACATCAGTGTTTTAATCCACTGATATGTTATCCACTGATAGTCAAAAGTCAGCCACTGTTTTTCATTTTCACCATAGCAAACCACTGATATAGTTCATCAGTGGTTTCCTAACAACTGTCATCCATTATTCATCAGAGGTTGTCACGTGGACAGTACTTAGCCGTCAGATCTTTATAACCGCTGCCACTTCAGCATACACTCTTTCACCTTATAAAAACCCTGATCAAAACCCCAAACAGGGTTTTCACTGTCGAATCGAATTCAAAATTCCTTTCAAAAGCAGTTTCTCTCAAAATCCTTCGAATCATTCATCTTCTTCCTTCACTCACAATTACCTTCGATTCACCATGGCTCTTGCACTAAAAAGCCCTCATAATTACTTGTGTACACTTGAGAAAACGAGTCAAAACACAACCTTTCACTCCGTCATTGATGCTCTTTCCAAGTCAAAGTACAAAACTTTGCTAACTTGCAACGCACCTATCTACTTGGATACCCACCGAGATTTCTGGACACATGCACAAGTTGAAATCCAGGACAAAAAGCCCTGGGCTATTACTTCAACAGTTGGGGGAATTCAGGTTGCTGTTACACCTCAAACCATCTCTGAGGTTTTTGAAATGAATGATCTTACAGGTAAAATTATTTCCCAAAGGAAGAATATCAAACTGATTTGATTGAGAGGGGGTATGAGGAACAAATGAAAAAAGACACTTTACAAAAAAGGTGTTTTCCACCTCCCATGAGATTTTTATTCCATATCCTCCTCATGTGTCTGTCAAATAAAACAACTGCCTTCAATGAAATATCATTGAAAATCTAATACCTGGGTTATGCTATAATGGCGGAAGTTGATTTTTGTCACACCCCGACCACGTAAAACAACAAAACGTGGCGGAAACGTCGGGGAGTGTTGTAACAGAATTATTGTTTCACAACCATGGATTAAACAATTTCGTTTTATTGAATTATATGTATTACATTACATTGGAATTAGAAACAAAACATGAACAAATAGACTTTCAACGTTATTAAGTCACTAAGGCCTCGTCCATTCCTATGTGAGCGTACACAAATATCATCATCAAACATCATCAACTATGGTACCTGAAACACATGTGAAAATACGTCAGCATAAAAATGCCGGCGAGTACATAGGTTTTATGTGAGTGTCAGATTCATGGCTCGTTTTACATGTTGCAATACTTATTTAAAAACCTTATTTTGAAAAGTATTGTATTGCGACACAATTAACCAACTCAAATCAAGTTGGATATGATTTATAAAATCTCGTAGCCATGATTCTTAACTCCAAAACATTTGTTTTATTAAATCAAATTGTAAAACATCTCGTAGAAACTCGTTAATAAAACTCGTATGGTTTATATTATTCAGAAAACATCATTGTGTGACATCGTTTCAAAATTGTTTACCCAAGTGATTTAGATAACGCAACGATATATAATGTGTTAAAAGCACTTATATATAGGAAGTACCAGCGGCGTATCCACCATGCTTTTAACACATTACACCCGCCCCGTTACCTAATCACTTCCCTAACCCAATGGTTCAAACAGTTACAAATGGTTCACATACATCAAACGATTACAAATGGTTCACATACATCAAATGGTTACAAATGGTTCACATATATCAAATGATTACCAATGGTTCACATACATCGAATGGTTACAAATTGTTCGAACAGTTCAAAATGTAAAATAATGGGCTAGCATGTTAAGTGAACATACATAGCAAAACAAAATGAAATCATGTACTAATAGTGTACTAATGAACATAGCAAGTATATGATATGAAAACATGGAAAGCATGAAAGTAACAAGTAGGCACATGTGTTTCACCCCAAAATGTTTGAAAAACAGTAAAAGAGGGGACTATGTACTCACTTGAGGGTGCTTAGAAGTCTTGAACAACAACCAAGCAAAGCTAGAGGGATAACAGAATCAAACGGCACCTAATATAGGTAACTATGTTAATAAACGGACCTAATCGGATGATCGGGTAGAATGAGGGTTCGTAAACCAAATGAGTGTAAGAACTCATGCAATATGGTTTAACAAAGCCTACATACTAAAACGAAACCTTTGCTAAGTGCTTACGACCCATTACGACTCGTTAAGATAGCTTACGCTACTTTAACGCGTCGTTCGTGTAAAACGCGTTCGGAACGCCTAACTAGTCCTATGACTAGTATTATATGTCTTAACATTTCTAATAATGTTACCTAATCAGTTTAGATGTCAAAATTTAGGTTACATATGCTTAAAATGAATTTATGCGCAAAAGGGGCATTTTGGTAATTTTCCTAAGGCATATAAATTACCTATCATACCACTAACTAAACGAAGTGACCATAAGGTATAACCTCGGAAGGTTATTCCCTATACAACTATGGTCACTAAACATGTTTGGTTGGATCCTAATGATCGACCAAACGGGTCTAGTTCGAAAGTCTAAGCGGTTGTTTAGACCACTTGACTTACGACTCTACATAAGCACTAAACCTAAAGTGACGAGCTAAACATGATAAAACATGTTTAACGAAGTTAGAAAACAGGTTTGGTATCAAAACAAACGGTTTTGATACCTAAAAGTAGTTTGGTTACAAAATACGCAAGAATACGCATTTTGGCCGAAACTACGACTCGCCGCTATGCCTAGATAACGTGGTAATCAGTAGGTATAGTCATAAGAGACTAAAACCATTGTGATTACGCTCACGTTATGAAGTTCAAATGAACTTCGTATTGACCATTAACTGGTCAATGCAGAAAGTCAATCAAAGTTTGACTTTCACGCTAAAAATGCATAAAAGAACGAAAGAGGACTTACAAAAGGTCCAAGGAGGTTTGATCCAATTTATTCTCAGGTATGAAGTGCAAGACTTCAACTTATAGAATGAAAATCAGATCAAATGTGAGTTTGAGAGCAAAGGGGGTGGGGTTTATATAGTTTTTGCACAACCGTTAAGATCGTTCATCGTAAAACGAGCTTCCATCTCATCTGTACACATGTGCCCATGGTTTTGTGAAACCATGGGAGCCCCTAGTTTCATTAAAACCATGTGAAAATGAGGGGAACACCTGGAACAAGCTAGAATTTATATTTTTCATTTTGGTCCCTTCCTAAGATAACTATGGCAGAATGTCAATTTTGGTCCCTGAATGTGCAAATCATGGATTTTGATGCATTTTTGACACGTTTAAGCCCCGTTAATCCCATTTCAAGGCTCTAAGATGAAGTTAAAGTATAGAGAACATGAAAAATTCTCAAAAATATCTCGGTTGTCGGTTCGTTTGGTCGTACGGTTGTGTTGCTCGGTTAATTACGACGAAACACGAACGAATGCGAAAAACGATCCAAATTACGCGACGAATGGAATTTTATCATGCCAATCACTAAAATAAAATATTTTAATGATTACATAAAGTTTTGGATGTCCGGATGTATTCAGAACGTAAGATATGCGCGAAAATGCAAACTTATGCACTTTTTGACGCTTTTAGTCCCTGAATGACCAAAAAGTTTATTTTAGCACACCGAACCCCTCAAATCCTATTTCTAAGATATGTAAAGGATATTTAGGGTATGTTTAACTTATGATCATGTTCTGGAATGTTCGTTACAGTACAAATCGGCATACTTTAGCAGCTTGTCGAAATTAGTCCCTGTAAGCGAATAAACTTGATTTCGCCACACCAAACCCTCCAAAACTTATTTCTAAGTTATGTAAAGGTTATTTAAGGTATGTTAAGCCTATTTCACTATTCCGGAGTGTTCGTTTCATTAAACTGGTTATAGTTGCGCATCAGTGCGCGTATAACCTTCCAGAAAGTGATTTAAAGCTTGAAATCGAACAAGAATTGATATTTGCAAAAGATACACATATTTATACAAATCCAAAGTATGAAATAAAATATTTCATTGGTTTGGTATTTTTTTGATGGTCGCAGAGGCACAGGTGTCACTGTCTCCCCTACTTTAGGAAATTTCGTCCCGAAATTTATTCGTAGGAGTCTGTCTGTGACGCTGTGTTAAATATTTGTCTTGCATGGAATCTAGGGTGTTTATCTATTTTCATAGAATAACCCATCAAAGATATGCAAGGCATAATCCTGTTATTTCTCTCAACGAACATTCTTCAGAAACAAAAATGAACGGAATGAGTCATTTTCCTCAATGGGTATTCTTCAGAAATGGAAATGAAGGAAGAAAAATCAAGGATATTCATTTCCCTCGATGGATATTCTTCAAAAATGAAAATGAACGGAATGAGTCATTTTCCTTAATGGGTATTCTTCAGAAATGGAAATGAAGGAAGAAAAATCAAGGATATTCATTTCCCTCGATAGATATTCTTCAGAAACGAAAATGAACGGAATGAGTCATTTTCCTCAATGGGTATTCTTCAGAAACGAAAATGCACGGAATGAGTCATTTTTCTCAATGGGTATTCTTCAGAAATGAAAATGCACGAAATGAGTCATTTTCCTCAATGGGTATTCTTCAGAAACGGAAATGAAGGATTAAACAAAAGGATATTCATTTCCCTCGATGGGTATTCTTCAGAAACGAAAATGCACGGAATGAGTCATTTTCCTCAATGGGTATTCTTCAGAAACGGAAATGAAGGAATAAACAAAAGGATATTCATTTCCCTCGATGGGTATTCTTCATAAACGAAAATGCACGGAATGAGTCATTTTCCTCAATGGGTATTCTTCAGAAACGGAAATGAAGGAATAAACAAAAGGATATTCATTTCCCTCGATGGGTATTCTTCAGAAACGAAAATGCACGGAATGAGTCATTTTCCTCAATGGGTATTCTTCAGAAACGAAAATGAAGGATTAAACAAAAGGATATTCATTTCCCTCGATGGGTATTCTTCAGAAACGAAAATGCACGGAATGAGTCATTTTCCTCAATGGGTATTCTTCAGAAACGGAAATGAAGGAATAAACAAAAGGATATTCATTTCCCTCGATGGGTATTCTTCAGAAACGAAAATGCACGGAATGAGTCATTTTCCTCAATGGGTATTCTTCAGAAACAGAAATGAAGGATTAAACAAAAGGATATTCATTTCCCTCGATGGGTATTCTTCAGAAACGAAAATGCACGGAATGAGTCATTTTCCTCAATGGGTATTCTTCAGAAATGGAAATGAATAGGGTTAACTCTAGACACATGACAAAACTTGTTGTGCTTTCTGTGCACAAAATTCCATAATTATGTACGCGTCCATAATTACGTAATTCCTTGCACAGTCCGCACAGTGCATTTCATAATGTGTAGGGGAAGAAAATCAAACCTATGATGAGTGTGACTAGACTACCATAGGGTCCTTTTAATTAGATCGACAAGCGATCTCTTTAGTTAGACCACCAAGGAGTCTTTTCAGCTATATCATCACATGATATTTCTAACCAGATTTTTGGATCAATCTGTTTAATAAGACCACTCAAGGGGTCCAATTATAGAATAGTACTTCATAACCCAAGGGACTTAACTACAATGTAGAAGTCCATTAAGGATTTAAGGTAGTACCTTTGGATATCCTACTATGAATCCCTTATACGAAGATATGGAAGATTCTACGAGGATTTGGATAACAAAAATTTGGATCACACAAAAACATAAAAAGGGAACACATAAGCACATAATCACATAATTATTTAACTTGACCTTTAATTTGTTATCTTTGGACATGGATATTTAAAGCATCCCAGGAATCCAATCCGTGGATTTCATTTGGCACTTTAATGATTTTCAAGAATCTATCTATGAAGATAGGAATATCTTAATAGGAATTCGGCTTTGTCCTTATTGAATCGTAATGTACGTATGGAATCATACAAAGATTCAATTAAGGGCTCCGATGAACGATATCCATCCACAAGGATCTTAATTATGAGGATAGACAGATCCTATACGGATTTTGGAATTTGTGTAACGAGAGGTGTTTCGACACCTTGCACTAGGCGTGCTTAAGTCGATACACAAGGTAGGAAGTTCATGAGGTTGAGGTACTAGATATGTCAAGGCGACATATGAAGCAGAATTTGGAGGTTGAGCAGCAGCATTGCAACAGCTTTGCTTTGGATTGCAAAGCGGCACATGTTAACCAAATGTCCCCATCGTCCACTGTGGGTACATTTGAAACAGGGTATTTGATTCGGATGATGACGGTGGCATTGATTGCACCATGGAGAAGTTCCCTTATACGGCTTCATCCCTGAGGCGAGTCATGGTGATAGCTAAATCAACGGTCCTCTGGAGTACGACGCCTATTCGCTGGGTAATTGCAGCACCTGGTTCGGACATTTGAGTGTTGTTGCGATGAAGAGGCATCTTGAAGATAATGGAAGGCATAGGAGGAAACAAGCGAAAGATAGTCAAAAGAGGATGACAACGCATGAAGATTGTGACCATTTGTTTGTTACCGAAGGCAAACAAATGAGACAGTGACTAATCAAAGTAAATGGGTCAATATAATGTATCGCGAAGACATGCTCTCCTATAAGTGGACACTCACCCCAAGAGTTCCCAGGTTAGAGTGACTGGTCCGATATTGCGGATTTGTACGAACACTCTAGTCTTAGACAGAAGACCCAGGGTACAGGCACCCACCCTTCCAGTTTGCACGTGTTCACATTATTTAGACCAAACTTTGAGGAGATTTTGAAAACTTAGAGGGTTTAAAACCTAGTAATCAATCATCTTAGAACAGATGATTGGTTTTCAAGGCGGATTCGAAATTTATGTTCTTGTTGTGGTTGTCACCTAAGGATAAGTGACGGTAATGTTCTAAGATCTAAACACAAGAATCTTGTGTTAGGGTCCTAGGAAGGTTATAGACTAGGTCAAAGCATTACTAACTCCAAAACATTTGTTTTATTAAATCAAGTTGGATATGATTTATAAAATCTCATAGCCATGATTCTTAACTCCAAAACATTTGTTTTATTAAATGAAAATGTAAAACATCTCGTAGAAACTCGTTAATAAAAATCGTATGGTTTATATTATTCAAAAAACATCATTGTGTGACATCGTTTCAAAATCGTTTACCCAAGTGATCTAGATAACGCAACGATATATAATGTGTTAAAAGCACTTATATATAGGAAGTACCAGCGGCGTATCCACCATGCTTTTAACACATTACACCCGCCCCGTTACCTAATCACTTCCCTACCCCAATGGTTCAAACAGTTACAAATGGTTCACATACATCAAACGATTACAAATGGTTCACATACATCAAATGGTTACAAATGGTTCACATATATCAAATGATTACCAATGGTTCACATACATCGAATGGTTACAAATTGTTCGAACAGTTCAAAATGTAAAACAATGGCTAGCATGTTAAGTGAACATACATAGCAAAACATAATGAAATCATGTACTAATAGTGTACTAATGAACATAGCAAGTATATGATATGAAAACATGGAAAGCATGAAAGTAACAAGTAGGCACATGTGTTTCACCCCAAAACATTTGAAAAACAGTAAAAGAGGGGACTATGTACTCACTTGAGGGTGCTTAGAAGTCTTGAACAACAACCAAGCAAAGCTAGAGGGATCACAGAATCAAACGGCACCTAATATAGGTAACTATGTTAATAAACGGACCTAATCGGAGGATCGGGTAGCATGAGGGTTCGTAAACCAAATGAGTGTAAGAACTCATGCAATATGGTTGAATAAAGGCTACATACTAAAATGAAACCTATGCTAAGTGCTTACGACCCATTACGACTCGTTAAGATAGCTTACGCTACTTTAACGCGTCGTTCGCGTAAAACGCGTTCGGAATGCCTAACTAGTCCTATGAAAAGTATTATATGCCTAAACACGTCTAATAATGTTACCTAATCAGTTTAGATGTCAAAATTTAGGTTACATATGCTTAAAATGAATTTATGCGCAAAAAGGGCATTTTGGTAATTTTCCTAAGGCATATAAATTACCTATGTTACCACTAACTAAACGAAGTGACCATAAGGTATAACCTCGGAAGGTTATTCCCTATACAACTACGGCCACTAAACATGTTTGGTTGGATCCTAATGATCGACCAAACGGGTCTAGTTCGAAAGTCTAAGCGGTTGTTTAGACCACTTAACTTACGACTCTACATAAGCACAAAACCTAAAGTGACGAGCTAAACATGTTAAAACATGTTTAACGAAGTTAGAAAAAAGTTTTGGTATAAAAAAATGGTTTTGATACCTAAAAGTAGTTTGGTTACAAAATACGCAAGAATACGCATTTTGGCCGAAACTACGACTCGCCACTATGCCTAGATAACGTAGTAATCAGTAGGTATAGTCATAAGATACTAAAACCATCGTGATTACGCTCACGTTATGAAGTTCAAATGAACTTCGTATTGACCATAAACTGGTCAATGCAGAAAGTCAAACAAAGTTTGACTTTCACGCTAAAAATGCATAAAAGAACGAAAGAGGACTTACAAAAGGTCCAAGGAGGTTTGATCCAATTTATTCTCAGGTATGAAGTGCAAGACTTCAACTTAGAGAATGAAAATCAGATCAAATGTGAGTTTGAGAGCAAAGGGGGTGGGGTTTATATAGTTTTTGCACAACCGTTAAGATCGTTCATCGTAAAACGAGCTTCGATCTCATCAGTACACATGTGCCCATGGTTTTGTGAAACCATGGGAGCCCCTAGTTTCATTAAAACCATGTGAAAATTAGGGGAACACCTGGAACAAGCTGGAATTTATATTTTTCATTTTGGTCCCTTCCTAAGATAACTATGGCAGAATGTCAATTTTGGTCCCTAAATATGCAAAACATGGTTTTTGATGCATTTTTGACACGTTTAAGCCCCGTTAATCCCATTTCAAGGCTCTAAAATGAAGTTAAAGTATAGGGAACATGAAAAATGCTCAAAAATATCTCGGATGTCAGTTCGTTTGGTCGTACGGTTGCGTTGCTCGGTTAATTACGACGAAACACGAACGAATGCGAAAAACGATCCAAATTACGCGAAGAATGGAATTTTATCATGCCAATCACTAAAATAAAATATTTTAATGATTACATAAAGTTTTGGATGTCTGGATGTTTTCAGAACGTAAGATACGCGCGAAAATGCAAACTTATGCACTTTTTGACGCTTTTAGTCCCTAAATGACCAAAAAGTTTATTTTAGCACACCGAACCCCTAAAAGCCTATTTATAAGCTATGTAAAGGATATTTAGGGTATGTTTAACTTATGCTCATGTTTCGGAATGTTCGTTACAGTAGAAATCGGCATACTTTAGCAGTTTGTCGAAATTAGTCCCTGTAAGCGAATAAACTTGATTTCGCCACACCAAACCCTCCAAAACTTATTTCTAAGTTATGTAAAGGTTACTTATGGTATGTTAAGCCTATTTAACTATTCCGGAGTGTTCGTTGCATTAAACTGGTTATATTTGTGCATCAGTGCGCGTATAACCTTCCAGAATGCTATTTAAAGCTTGAAATCGAACAAGAATTGATATGTGCAAAAGATACACATATTTATACAAATCCCAAGTATGAAATACAATATTTCATTGGTTTGGTATTTGTTTGATGGTCGCAGAGGCACAGGTGTCACAATTTTAACTATTCCCAAGAGATTTTCAATGGTATGGTTAAAAATGTTAATAATATCAAAAACAAAAAGAAACCATTTTTACTTTTTCCAAGGTTTTTGAGTTTTTATTTACAAAAGAAAATTCCAAAGTATAGTGTAAATGTGCTTATCCAAGGTAATCCTTTTCAAAAAAGCAGCCTATCTTCTGAAACATTTACAAGGCTATCAAAACCTTCTTAAACACAAAAAGGGGAGCCTGAGCAGAATTTAGCTGAGACAACCTTTGCTCCTCAGGTTTCGCCTGTTGAGCCCACTGCTCCTGGTGATCACAGCAGCACAACCACTACTGTGAAACCCACACCAAAAATCACCAAAAAGCCCAAAAAGAAAATTACCAAAAAGCCCCCCAAACCCTCCAAAAAGGACCTTCTGGAAGCTGAGATCCTAGAAGAAACTCCTGTGACAACACAAAAGTCACCAATAACCACTGCTGCTACTTCCTCACAGCAGTTGGATGAAAGATCTCAACCTGAGCCTCAAACTCCTCCTGCATCCTCTCAAAAGGATCAGGTTATATACACAGGGACACCACATTATGAAGCTCTGGATTCACTCGAATCCATCTTCCACATCCCTGCTCCCGGGGAAAATTCTCTTTCTACTCCCATCCTCACTTCACAAATTCCACCATCTTTCTTACCCCTGTTGAATGCTTTGGATATGGATCAGACAAAAATCAGTTCTTCTCAACAACCTATCACTGAGAAAATACCTCAACGAGTGACTGAGTCTGATTCCTCTACCATTGCTATCCCATCAACAGTTGAGGAGGTTACACCCCTTGAGTTACAAGTAACTCTTGGTGGTAGTTCAAGTGGAGCAGCTGCTACAGGTATTGAATCCACTGATTTATACCTGGACAGTAGTTTCATCAGTCAGACTCCCTTGAAGGTAATTTCCTCATTGGGAACCAAAGTGACAACTAGTGTGTATCCAATACCCACTGGTGTGTTTACAATGGTAACCACTGCTGAGAAAGAACTCCCCAGTACCAAGACAAAGGGGCATTGATACGTGGTTGTAAACCGGTGCTCGTTATTGTTTAACTTGATGTTTTTACGTGAGTTTTAGTTTCGAATAGCCTACTTTTAATCAAGAATGTGTTTTGCAGGTTTTATGGAGTTTAAGGAGCTTTTCGGGAGCTTTACGGGTCACCGGGTCGAAAACCGGAGCACCAGGACGCGTCACGGGTCAACCGGAAGTGTTGGAAGCGAAAAACAGAAAGTGTGTAAACGAGAGTCCGTCGCCGAAGACCCTAGCCCCGTCGGCGACGCCCCCTTAAAATACCCGTCGGCCAGATTTGCTCGTATCCAGGTACATAAGCCGTCGGACGGAGATAAGAAATGCAAAGCCCGTCGCCGACGGGTTGAGGGCCGTCGGCGACGGCTTGTCAATTCCTGAAAAGTGAACTTTGTTAATTTGGGGGTTAAGATCGATTTTGATTAGCTCTCTTGCATTGATTTCGTGGAGTTACACTTGTTTTGAGTTTGAAACTTGATCTTGGAGCCATCATCATCAATAATTCACCAACCATTCCATCATCTTCATAACTACAACCCGAATCATCATCATCGAACACATGACCAATCATCAAACCCTAGTTCACCAATCCATCATCCTTCTCATCATCACCATTCCATAAACCCTAATTCTCCATCATTCCTTCATCCTACAAGCTTCAAGATGACTCCATCCGCATTCCAAACATCCGGTGATCAAGTTGCATCAACCATGAGCGGCTAATCATCTCGGTTTCACCTCGGTGTAGGTAGTTGTTAATTTTAGGGTTTCAATTTGTTCTTGTTTCGTCTTAGTGACAATTTGTATTTGGTTTTTGAAACTTTTGACAATAGTATTACATTTGTTACGAATTCGTGAATTGTCGAACGATGTTAAAAGTTATGACTTTGCGAAACGGTGATATGTAATTGTACGTTGTCGTTGTTAGGATTTACTTGTGTTGATTACAAAGTGTCTTTTTGTCCGTTCTTCGGGGCGTTGATAGCTAGTAGCACCTAAGTCACGGTACACTAAATCCGTTAATCGAATGCATTTGAGTTGAAACTAAAACTTGTAGAAATCCTAGGTTAACAATTACCAAAACCGGGCGTGATTCCTTTTTATTATTATTGTTCTAGTAACCATTTTCTCGTAATCGTTAATCATTAGTTGTTCATCAATTTAATCAATTCAATTAGTCTAAACTCATATCTCTTAATTAAACAAAAATACAAAAATACTTTAGCAAGCTTCATAAATTGTGACAACTGTTTTCATTCATTCAAATCCACACACAAACCACATACTCTTCGTGGTTCGACCCCTTACTACCACTAACACATTGTTAAGGGTAATTTGGGCTTATAAATATTATCTTTGACCGGAGCACGACACTCCGATCAAATTTTGGCGCCGTTGCCGGGGAGTGCGTGCGCTTTGTGTTTGGATATTGTTTGAATTTGTGTGATTATCTGTTTAATTCGTTTAGCTTTCTTTTTGTACTTGTCTTTTTCCTTGTTACGCGGGGTGTGTTACTTGTGCAGGTTACAGGTAGTGCATGCATACGCGGAACTCCGGGAGGACTTCACCTTTAGTCTACGAACCGGAAATCGAACGAGTAGCAAGAAGAAACCTAGCAAGCCGGTTAGAAGCAACACTTGCTTCTAATCAAACCAACCAAACACCACAACATACACCATCCATTGAAACCGATTCAATGGCGAACCAAAACTCAAACCAAAACCTTAACTCGAACCAATTCCAATACCGAAGCAACTTCAATCCCGCTCCAAATATGCAACCTATACCTCCCGAGCGACCGGGTGGTAATAACAACAATACCGGACCACCTACACCACCTTTCCAAAACCAGAATCCCAACAACAATCAAAGAACACCTCAACAACAAAACCTTCATAGACACAATTCCCTACCCATTAACCTAGATGATCGGAATGTCAATTCCGACCGTCGGGGAAATCGTGATCGCAGCAATCCCGCAAATGAAGACCCATTCTTCAACATCGATGACTTGAGGAATGCAATCCCCGATGATGAACCCTATAGTGTTCCCGGTTATCAATCGCCGGAACAAGTGAGTGTTCACACGGAAAATTCGGACGATGGGGGATACTATGATGATAGAGCTAATGATGATGAAGATTGGGGCTACGTGAATAGGGGAAACGTCTACAATGCTAGAAGGTATGATGATGAGGAATTTGGCTACCAATATGCCAATTACGTTGGGGACGACGAATACGGTTACGGAGGTGGAAGAAATGATGGTTATGGGAACAACCGTCAACCACGAAACAATGACCAACGGAACCGGAATGATGGATTTTATAATAACAACAACAATGCAAACCCTAACCGGATTCCTCGTTTTGTGGGAGGTGGTAACCCAAGGGATAATCGAAGAGATGATCGAAGAGGTGAAAGAAGGGATAATAGAAGACCGGTTGATCAAGAAGTCAATGGTCCACATCGTCATCAACGACCTCCACGGGGAGTGAATGATCGTTTCAGGCCGGTTGTCACCGAGAATGACTCACCGATCGTTTGTGAGAGGAGGATGTTTGATTGTAAACCACATTACATCAACATACTTCCTCATTTTAATGGAAGATCTAATGACGAACCGTACACACATTTGACAGAGTTTTCTTCCATTTGTGGCACTATCGGGGGGCACAACTTTGCACTAGATGAGGTTAAACTTCGTTTGTTCCAATTCTCATTGAAAGACAAAGCGAAGCAATGGTTCCTTACACTCCCGGCCAATAGCATCCGCACATGGGGAGAAATGCAACAAGCTTTTCTAGATGAATATTATTCTATGGCAAAGACCGATGACGCTCGTGATGAAATTAGGTCTTTTCTCCAATTATCGGGCGAGTCGTTGCATGAAGCTTTTACAAGGTTTAAAGAAATGATGCGAAGATGCCCACATCATCAAATAGAGAAGTGGGAGTTGGTCAAGTGCTTTGTAAGAGGTTTAGATGACAATACATGGAACCGACTTGAATCAACGAGCAATGGGACCCTTCTAAGCAACCATGAAGACGATGATTGGGAGTTTTTGGAACGAATGGGCAAGCGTTCGAAAGAGAAAGAATCGGCTGACCGAGCCAAGAAACATCCTATTTCCCGTTCACTTCCCGATCTTGACTCTAAAGATCGGATTTCCACCTTAGAGCGGGAAATGGCTCGAATGAAGAAAAAAGAAGTAAATGCGGTTCAATTCGAGGTATGTGAAGATTGTGGTGATATTGGACATAGAGCGGAACAATGTCCAACGGGGTCGAGTGGTGTCACACCCCGACCGCGTAAAACAACAAACCGCGGCGGAAACATCGGGGCGTGTCGTAACAGAATAAATTGTTTCATAACCATGGCATACAAAGTTGTATTTTATTTATCAAACAAGGGTGTTACATTGTCTTGAACAGTAAACAAAAGAGTTTATAACATAATTAAACAAGTCTATCTTCGTTTTTAGTCTCTAAGGCACAGGTCCGCCCTAGTGTCATGATCAACATCCTACGGAAAAGCTCCTGAAAACACATGCGAAAATAGGTACGTCAGCATAAAAATGCCTGTGAGATACATAGGTTTATGAAAATAAGATTCATGACTTGTATTTGAGAAAATGTTTAGTCATGAACCTTGTAATTTGCTTTGTCTTGTAAATCATTTGAAAAACAATAAGATCAGTTGATATGTATAAGTAAATGTAAGGTTAAATGAATAACCATGTAAAATGAGTTTGTATAAGATAAGTTGGTTGTAAAACAATGTCTTATGAAAAGTATGTTATTTGTATAAAATGTTATATGTATCAAACTGAAATGATTTAAATAACGTTACGCTATGTAATATTATACAAACACTTATATATAGGAAGTACCAGCGGCGTATCCACCATGTTTGTATCATATTACACCCGTATCGTTACTCAAATCACTTATCCAAACAACCACCAATGTAACTTGTTTATGTACAAACCAATTGTCAAGTGTTATTGTGTAAACCATATCAAAATGTCTATGTCCAATGTAAACCACCAAATGTGTATATCAATGTCGAAATGTTTATGTTCAATGTAGATCATGTAATGTGTAACCAAAATGTCATGTATGGTAGTGAAATATATATATCAACTAAACCATATGTAAAATGCACAAAAACAAGGTATTGAAGTAAAACATAGTTTAAATCAAAGTTATGTTTTGTGTAACAAATGCATGCTATACTGATACAAACATTTATGCGGTATTGTTAATATGCATACATCCAAGCCTTGAGACTGTGGCGATAAACCCTTAAACAAATTAAAGGTTTATCTGAGTTATGTATATCGAATTCGGTCATTCCTTTCATCCCCATACCCAGGATGTCCGGAACGGGAGTTGTCAATTCCTATGGTACCACTACCTACTAACGAACGGCGTAATTAATGTTAATGAATGTATTGTTCCATGTTAAACAAACCAAATGTCATAACAAAATGTAAGCATGTGAAAACGATGCACTAAGTATGTAATCAAATGAACATACATAGCGTGAAATGTAATGTAAAACGATGTACTAAGTAATGCACACAATGGGCACACCTAGCATGAAATGTAATGTAAAACGATGTACTAAGTAATGCACACAATGGGCACACCTAGCATGAAATGTAATGTAAAACGATGTACTAAGTAATGCACACAATGGGCACACCTAGCATGAAATGTAATGTAAAACAATGTACTAAGTAATGCACACAATGGGCACACCTAGCATAAGATGTAATGAAATCATGTACTATAATGTACTAACGAACATAGCATGTATATGATGTGAAAACAGGAAAGCATGAAAGTAACAAGTAGGCACATGTGTTTCACCCCAAAACGTTTGGAAAACAGTAAAAGAGGGGTCTATGTACTCACTTGAGATTGCTCAGTTGTATAAAGATAACCACCAAGTAATGCTATAGATCTCGGAATCAAACGGCACCTAATATAGGTAACTATGTTAATAAACCGGACCTAAATCGGAAGATCGGATAGAATGAGGTTTCGTAAACCAAACGAGTATGGAACTCGTGTAATATGGTTTAACAAACCCTACATACTAAAACGAAACTTAACCTAAGTGTTTACGACCCATTGCGACCCGTTTAGGAAGCTTATGCTACTTTAACGCGTCGTGCGCGTGAAACGCGTTCGGACCGCCTAACTAGCCCTATGACAAGTGTTATATGCCTAAACATGTTACATAATCAGTTATCTGACAAAGGTTTAGGTTACATATTCTTAATTACCAATTATACATGAAAAGGGTATTCTGGTAATTTACCTAAGGCATATAAACTACCTATCATACAACTACTTAAACGATGTGACCATAGGGTATAACCTCGGAAGGTTATTCCCTACCTACTATGGTCACCTAATGTGTTTGGTCGGATCCTAATGATCGACCAAATGGGTCGGGTTCGAGGTATAAGCGATTTATTAGATCGCTTACCCTACGACCCTAGTCAACGTGGAAATCAGTAGGCATAGTCCCAAGGGACTATGACCATCGTGATTACAATCACGTTGCGAAGTTCAAAAGAACTTCGCATTGACCATTACTGGTCAACGCTGAAAGTCAAACAAAGTTTGACTTTCTGACTCGAAAAGCAGTAAAATAAGGAAAAGAACGAAAGAATACTTACGAAGGGTCCCCGAATGCTAAACTTGATTCAAAAATCTCAGGTATGAAACAAATGTTTCAACTTAGAGTTTCTCAAATCAAATTTCTTGTGATTTTAGCAATGGGGGTGTTGGGGTATTTATAGTTTTTAGTCCACCGTTGAGATCGTTTCATGGAATCCGTGATTCGATCACATCCGTACACTTGTGGAAAGGTTATGGAAGCTAAATATGATCCTTATCTAATGACTAAGCAACTTAGAACATGTGGAGGAGGATCAAACAGCTGCAAACAGCTGTTAAAAACATTTAATCTGGTCTGATAGTGGGAAGCGGCCCGCTTCAGGATCAGCCAAATACAATGCGGGCCGCCTGGCCCTTCTGATCTGCACACAACTTTCAAAAATGGCAGTTTCAGTCCCTGCACGTGTTTAAGGCCTTTTCCGACACTTCTAAGGCCCGTAAAGCCAACTTTAAGGCCCTAAAATGTTGCCTAAACATTGTGGACATGAAACATGCTAAAAATTATGCCGGGTGATGGTTCGTTTGGTCGTACGAACGCGATGTTCGCTTAATTACGACGGAATGCGCATAAGCGCGAAAAACGATCCAAATGACGCGAAGAATGGATTTTTCTTATGGCGAACACTAAAATATAATATAGTCATGCTCACATAAATTTTTGGATGTCCGGATGTATTCAGAACGTAAGTTATGCGCGAAAATGCAAACTTGTGCACTTTTTGACACTTTTAGTCCCTGAATGACCCAAAAGTTTATTTTAGCACACCGAACCCCTCAAAGCCTATTTCTAAGCTATGTAAAGGATATTTAAGGTGTGTTTAACTTATGGTTATGTTTCGGAATGTCTGTTCCAGTACGAATCGTCATACTTTCGCAGTTTGTCAAGTTTAGTCCCTGTAAGCGAATTAACTTGTTTTTGCCATACCAAAGCCTTCAAAACTTATTTCTAAGTTATGTAAAGGTTATTTAAGGTATGTTGAGTGTATGTTGATGTTCCGGAGTATTTCTCGCATTAAACTGAGTACGTTTACGCACTAGTTTGCGTATAACTCTCCAGAAAGCGATGTAGAGTTTGAAATTACATAAAAGTCAAAACATGAAAAATGTAAAACATAACAAAAAAAACATTGGGATCAAATAACATTGTTTTATTGATAATAGAACTGTTCACAATGATTACAAGCACAGTTGTTACAAGTGGCTACACTGAAGAAGTCAACCAAGTGTATGGAGATAGGAAGCAATATGACATGAACTCCAACACTTACCATCCGGGGTTGAGAAATCACCCTAATTTCCGGTACAGTAACGCTTCGAATCAAATGAACCCGAACTTTCAATCGGGTAATCAAGGTAATCAAGGTGGATCATCGTACAACAACCGTCAAAGTGGTAACCAAGGGGGTTATCAACGTAATTTCAATCAAGGGTACCAAGGTAGAGACAATAATTACCAAAGTGGGTACCAAAGGAATTACAATAATCAAGGCGGTAATGGAAGCGGGTCGAACAATCAAACCGGTGGCGATGATTTGAGTGCCAAAATGGATGCTTTGTTGAACATGCAAAAAGAATCTCAAAAGACAAACGAGATTAGGGATAAAGCACATGAGGCATTGGCAAAGCAAGTGGGCCAACTTGCGGAAGAAATGGCTCAAATGAGAGGAAGCACGGGAAGACTCCCAAGTGACACCGCGGTGAACCCTAAGCATCAAGGGTCAAACTCAAGGAACACACGTGAGGTACCAATTAATAAAATTACTTTACGTAGTGGTCGAGTCATTGATAATGGTGTCAAAACACCATCACCCCAGTTTGTTGAAGGGGTGGTGGAGGATGCTAGTGAAGATGAGAATGAGAATGGTCAAACGGGTCAAAATAAAAATGACTTGAAAAAGAACAATGATACCCCCGTTGTGACTATCCCCGTCCCCAAGGCTAAGGAAAAGGGTGTGGAGGCTAATACCGCCCCTTATCCCGAAGCATTGAAGGGACCCGTGAAAAAAGTTGTAAACAAAAGAGGTCCACAACAAGAAGAGTTGTTGGAAATTTTTAAACAAGTCAAAATAAATTTACCTCTTTTGGATGCAATTAAACAAGTACCGTCGTATGCTAAGTACTTGAAAGATTTGTGTACCCAAAAACGCACTCACAAATTTCCAAAAAAAATAGATTTAACCGAAAATGTGAGTTCGATTCTTTCGGGTGCACTTCCACCTAAGCTCCAAGATCCGGGTGCGCCTATCATTTCAATTCAAGTAGGCGATTTTAAAATCAACCGGACACTTCTAGATCTTGGTGCTAGCGTGAGCATTCTACCGGGTAGTTTGTATGACCAATACGAGTTTGGTCCACTTCAATCGTCAAACACCACCGTGGTGTTAGCCGATTTGACACCCAAACTACCTCGTGGAATTGTCTCGGATGTGATAGTAAAAATCGAGGATTTTTACTATCCGGTGGACTTTCTAGTACTTGATTATGTGGCCAAGGACCCAACCAAGCAACTGTTTTGGTCAAAAATTACCGAAGCAATTTAGTGATCAAATTGGTAATGTGAGGTAGTGTGCTAGAAAGTGTATAGAAAATATGCTTGTTGAGTTATTTAGAAAATCAATATTCAGGATACGGCTCAGGGTATTGAGCTGTATCTATGATCAAACTATGAGCAAAAGTAAAGTAAATGACACGAGATGTACGAGGAAAGCCCTTGATCAATCTAGATCGCCGGCATAAAACCTCGGGAGCTGACAATCGCAGCTGCCTTGTTCTTCTTATTACTTCAAACGTCAGGATACAGTGCAGGATATAGACCAGATCGCTAAGTGTTACAATGCCTTTGTATGAAAGTGAGAATTGCTTAAGAGCAAGTGTTAGAGTGTAGCGAGTGTGAATGTGATGTCCTATTCGATCTGGTATACCCACCTATTTATAGTAATGAATTACAAAGAATAATCCCTACAAATATGGGGTACTCCGAATATTCCATTGTGAACGTTATTGACCGAGTAATACGGCTTCAACGTCTTCATTTGAACGACTTGGACCGAGTCTTCCGCGGAATGAGTCTTCGTGAACGTTGATAGCTTCTAACCCACGTACCTGCACATAATCCGTTAGTAATCCTGAGGATACGATTCAGGATGTTACCAATATCCTGAATCAGCATCCCGGATGTAAACAGATACTATACAACCAAGATATATGTCAAGATATTTTCCAGGATATGGGCTCAGAATTTCACCCATAACAATTGTCCCCAAAAATGTTACCGTTTGATATCCTGCACTAACGGTTACATTTTTCACGGTTGCCGAGGTAATTAAGAGATAAGACCATCGATGTGACAGCTTTCAACCACCCGGCCTATATTTACTCATCATGCCCTATATCTTCTCATCCGCATCTCCTTTTTTAATCACAATCGACAAGGAAAAAGGTAATATTCTCTCCCTCATCTTCACATTCATCTTTATCATCTTTCTCCGGCGAAAAATTCAGGCGACCAAATGCCCAGGCAAACAAGGTCTAGTTCAGGTGACTCGGCTCCCACATTCATCCAACAGAATCTTCTCCAAGAACCGGAGAATAAGACATGCACCTTTGACAGTGCCCACCTGTCAGCTTTGAAATCCTCCGGTATCTTTCCGGAAGGAACTATATTCCGACCCTTTGATAGAGAAATCCGGTCAGATATGGTTTCCAACGAGTGGATATGTTTCAATGCCTTCCCCTTTACCTTAGGGTTACGATTCCCCTTTCCGGACTTCATCACCGAGTTCTTTAATATCACCAAAATTTCTTTCAGCCAAACCATGCCAATGCTCTGGCGTGTTTTGTCTGTTCTTGACCAAATCAAGAGAAACCATATACCTGACCTTTCCGTCCATGATCTCCCTTTAGCCTACAAGCTTAGATGCCATGGGTCATCTAGATTCCTATTTTATTCTACTTCCGGTGACCCATTGATACTTCGTGCCACCAGGAACGAGGATGGTTGGCAATCCAAGTTTTTCTTTGTAAAAAGGGATTCAATCCCAGGTGGAACGAATTATCCGATGAGATGGTTGAGAAAGGGTAGGACTTAGGGTTTAAGAATGATCCTGTCTCTTATTCTGTCTCATATCCTGAGCTAATGAATTTCATTTTCTCTGTTTGTGTATGCAGCTGATTTCAGGAAGATCGCACCTTCCCTTGCTGATTCTCAAAAAAGAATAGACGCCATCAGACTGCTTTCAGAAACAGAGAGAAGCTTTAATCCATCTCCACCAACTCCAAGCCCTCTTTCAAGCGCAAACATGTCTGGTAAGAATCCTGCAAGATATCCTGTACACACATGTTTTTATTTGATATTCTTAGGAGAGATTTAGAATTTTACTCCCTGTGTGCAGATTCCAGCAAAGTTCCAGTCTATCTAGACCTTGATGAACTCGACAGCTATCCAACTCCAGCCACAGTCAAGAAGGAGACTCCTGTTGCTACTAGCTCCAAGCCACTCCCGGCTCCCAAGGCCAATCCAAGAACCCGTGCTTCCACAGCGAAAAAGAGGAAGGGTCTTGAAGTCAGTGCTCCAGGTTCAGAAGGGTTCTCCTATGACGAACTCAGCTTCTCTGATTCCTTAGAGCCAATGACATCCTTCCTTAACAAGGTAATATCCTGACGCATATCCTTCATGTATATCCTGCACATATATCCTGCACGTATATCCTAACAGGATATCCTGGTAGGATATCTTGGTCAACATATATTCTAACTTTATACCTGTAATTGATGTGCAGGGCCTCCGGCATTTGCTCCACTTGTACAATGACGCTTGTGGTACTGTAGCACTCCATGAAGCCAGGATCAAACAGCTCGAAAGCACCGTTGCTGACCAGGGTGCCATTGCTGAAGTGAAGACCCGGCACTACGAAAGCCTACTGAAGAAGGTCACCCAAGACGCTGAGGTCAAACTCGCCACCATTCAAATGGATCATGATCAAGCCTTGGTCAATTTCCGGGAGGGAATCAAGGCTTCTGCTATCGTCTCCCTGTTACAAGCACGCATCAAGATGGCCTACGAGGCCAAGGAGACGGGCCTTGTTTGTCCATCTTGGCCAGTTGAATCCTGGGTGGCCAAGTTAAAGGAGCTCGGAGGCAAAGCTGTGCCACTTCCTGCTGAAGCTGGTGAGTCTTCTAAGTCAGCAGAGGTGGTGGTCCAAGCTGGAGACAAGAAGGATGCTGGAGCTGATGCTGGGATGAACATTGGCGAGGATGCTGCTCAAGATGCTGGTCAGGATGCTGGTGCTGAGAAGTCTGAGAAGGTTGGAGGAGATGCCGCTGTGTGAGGGCATTTAGGTGGGCGATGACGGATATACGTGCCAAGGCCAGAGCCCACCTTTTTAAATTTGAATGTTGGTCTGTAGTCCTAAAACAATTTACTTTTCTGCACTTTACTTTTCTGCACCTGAACAATTTATATTTCCTGCATGCTTTTGTGAACAATACAACAGTTGGAGGCGGATGGGCCTCGGTTTAAGATGAAACCTTCAACTGTTGGGTAAATATGGTAAGAAACTATTAGTGCTCTTAGTGGATGGGCCTTGTTTTGAGGTGAAACTAAGAGCACATCTTTTGTTATGTTAATAATATAACTTCTCTTTTGACTTTATTATTGTTGTCATTGATATGAAAATCGTATTTGTGAAAACTGTTTGGTTTGTACATTTTTAGGAATATATATTATAAATGTATCCTGGAAGGTATCCTGAAAGATATCTTGATAAGGATATTAGAATACAACCTATAAATTGTCCAAATAAAAAGGAGAGATCATACCAGAGATTCTTACGGAATCAATTTTAATCCTTCATTATAAGTTTTGTCCCCAGTGCATACTTATGAACTTGGATCCATCCTTTGAACAGTATAATGTATGTCCCATGTGTTTGATACAGAAATGCAAATATATTCATACTTCGATTTGAATAAATTCCGAATACCCAAGGGCAGAACCCCTGATATCCTGAAATGAATCCTTACCATACTGGGGATAAACCCTGATATCTGGGGATAAACCCTAAATTTCATGCGCTACATGCGAGAGTGTATAAACTCCAATTCTTAGAAAGGTGAAAACCTTTAAACCTTAGAGAGTATGAAAATACTCTTTCGTGAGAGAGGGTGATCAATCCTCATATACCTTTAGGATCCAGGATATAGCCAACAGTAACGAAATTGTCAGCCACTTTTACATGAACTGGTCCCGCTACCTTGAACTATACCTAGATAACTTGCGCTCCAGGCGAGGTGTTTAAACCCAATTCGAAAGAAAGGTGAATACCTTTAAACCTTTGAAGGGACCAGGATCCCTTAAACGTGAGAGAGGGGGCCAATCCTCTAATCTTTCGACTTATCCTGAGTATATATCCTGGAGCTATATCCTGAAACATATCCTGCAAAACAATTGTAAACTAAGGTGGGTGTTAGCTTGGCTAACACCCCTCCGATGCTTAAGTCAGTATTAGGTTCAAGACAATAAACAAATATATTTAAAAATAGAATACATACCATTCCGAGATAGAAAATAAATTCTACTCTTACTTGAAATAGAGCTTTAAATGTATTGCATTCCAGGATCTGGGTAGCATATCCCCTTCCATATTTTTGAGTCGATATGCTCCTTTCCCTGCTTCTGACTCGACTTCATAAGGTCCTTCCCATTTCGGAGCTAGCTTGCCATCGGCAGGATTAGTGGTATTTTGAAAAGCCTTCCTTAACACCCAATCACCAACTCGAAATCTTCTAATCCTTATATTCTTATTATATGCTCTGGATATTCTTTGTTGATATGCTGCCATCCTTAGCCTTGCTGCATCTCTTTTTTCGTCTATAGTATCCAAATCCTGACATAAGACTTCAGGATTCTGTTCAGGATCCTGTAGCATGGATCTTGCAGTAGGTATCGTCATTTCTGTTGGAATCATTACCTCCGCTCCAAATACCAAGGAAAACGGGGTTTGGTCGGTTGCATTCTTTACCGTTGTCCTATCAGCCCATAAAACAAAGGGTAACTCTTCCGCCCATCTTCCTTTTTTGGCTCCAAGTCTCTTCTTTAAGTTATTGACTATTATCTTGTTTGAAGATTCAGCTTGTCCGTTCGCTTGAGGATGTACTGGAGTAGATGTGATCATTTTGATTCCCCAACTTTTGCAAAAGTCAGTAGTCCTTTTGCTTATAAACTGGGACCCATTATCACAAATGATCTCAGCTGGTACCCCAAACCTAGTTAGGATATTCCTCTTTATGAAGGATACTACTTCCTGGTCTCTAACTTGGACAAATGCTTCAGCCTCAACCCACTTGGAGAAATAATCCGTCATAGCTAACATAAAGACTTTTCCTCCCGGAGCTTTTGGTAACTTCCCTACTATATCCATCCCCCACTTCATGAATGGCCAAGGGGACACTACAGGATATAATGGTTCAGCTGGTCGATGTAGTATGTTACTATGTCTTTGATATGCATCACATCTTCGAGCATATTCTGCAGCATCTTTCATCATCGTTGGCCAATAATATCCTGTCCTTAATACTTTCGATAACAATGATCTGCCCCCAGTATGATTACCACAATCCCCTTCATGTATATCCTGAAGTACTTCTTTGGCTTCATGATACTCCAAGCACCTTAAATATGGTCTTGCAAGAGATTTCTTGTATAAAATATTATTTATAATAGTGAATCGTGATACCTTCATCCTAAATGCCTTAGGATTTTCACTTCCGGGAATGCATCCTTCTTTGAGATATTTAACAATTGGAGCCGTCCAGGATTTAGAATCCTGTTCAGGATATTCCACTCCAGGATCCCGAATACCCGCTACTTCTTTATCCTGAGGATTCGTTGCAGGATATATGACATGTAATATTGGTATTTGGGTCCCTCCAGGTACCCTGATCGATGATCCCAAATTTGCTAAGGCATCCGCTTCAACATTATCCTCCCTTGGTACCTGTTCAAGTGTAAAAACATCGAAATATCCTGCTATTTTTTTGAGAATATCAAGATATTCAATCAATTTCTCACCCTTAACTGCATAGGATCCATTAAAATGGTTAGTAATTAACAAAGAGTTAACATATACTTGTAAATTTTTGATACTCATGTTCTTAGCCAACTCTAATCCTGCAATTAAAGCCTCATATTCTGCTTCATTATTGGTAGCAGGAAATTCACACCTAATAGCCTAGGGTAATATGTCCCCCTGTGGTGATTTTAGTAGTATTCCTAATCCTACTCCTCTTATATTAGATGCACCATCAGTATATAATGTCCAGGATCCTGAGGATTCTCCTAACTGTTGAACTTCTAGGTCTACCTCATCCTGAATGTCACTACTAAAATCAGCCACAAAGTCAGCTAGAGCCTGAGACTTTATGGCATTCCTAGGTTCATATACTAAATCATAAGCACTCAACTTCACTGACCACTTAGCCATCCTGCCTGACATCTCTGGTTTCCTAAGCACATTTTTGACAGGATAATTTGTTTTAACATGAATCCTATGAGTCTCAAAATAATGTCTAAGTTTTGTTGATGCCATAACTAATGCTAGTATCAATTTTTCTAAATGAGAATATCTAGTTTCAGCATTTAACAAGCTTTTACTAACATAATAAACAGGATATTGCAGACCTTCATGGTCCTTTACAAGGACGGCACTTACAGCATTCCCTGATACCTCGAGGTATAGGGATAATGGTTCACCATTCTCGGGCTTCATCAGTAGAGGTGCGGTTGAAAGATATTGCTTTAAATCCTGTAGGGCCGCTTCATGCTTCTCACCCCATTCGAATTTCTTGTTCTTCTTCAGGATATCATAAAAGTCTTTGCATTTTTCTGAGGATCTTGAGATAAATCTATTTAATGCTGCCACTCGCCCTGTTAATCGTTGAACATCCTTCATATTTGAGGGCGATTTAATATCCAAGATGGCTTTAATCTGCTCCGGGCTTGCTTCTATTCCTCTTTTGGTCACCATATATCCTAGGAATTTTCCTGCCCCCACTCCAAAATGGCACTTAGCAGGATTCAGCTTCATGTTATACTGATCCAGGATATCAAACGCTCCTTTAATATCCTGGAGGTGATCCTGAGCTTTCTTTGACTTTACCACCATATCGTCGATGTACACCTCCATGGTGTCCCCCAGTTTGTCTTTGAACATCATGTTTACCAATCTTTGGTATGTTGCACCTGCATTTTTCAAACCAAAAGGCATAGCTGTATAACAATAAATACCTGTTGGTGTCATGAAGGCAGTATCCTCCTGGTCAGAAGGCTCCATTTGGATCTATTGAAATCCTGAGGATGCGTCCATGAAGGTCAGCATTTCGTGCCCGGCAGTGGCATCTACCATTGCATCAATGTGGGGAAGAGGAAATGGGTCTTTAGGACAAGCTTTGTTCAAGTCTGTGTAGTCTACACAAACTCTCCATTTCCCGTTTTTCTTCTGTACCACAACCACGTTTGCTAGCCACCTTGGGAACTTAACCTCTCTGATCATCCTGGACTTCAATAATCTCTCAACTTCCTCTTGAATAATCGTATTCCGCTCAGGAGCAAACTTCCTTCTTTTTTGTTAACAGGCTTGAATGATTTATCAATTCCAAGCTTGTGAGTGATGACGTCTTTGGATATGCCTGTCATATCCTCATGCTTCCATGCAAACGTTGACATCCTGCATTTCAAAAAGTTAATTAATTGTTCTTCAATATCCTGAGGGATATTGGTTCCTACGAGCACCGAAATATCGGGGTTATCCTGGTCCAAGATAATTTTCTTTACATCCTGCTCCGGATCCTCCATGATATCCTGGGCCCGCGTCTTTAATTGCTATGCTGCACTAGGCTTGGTTGAGGATTTCATCGAGGATTAGTAGCATTCTTTCGCCTCCTGCTGATCACTATCAACTTTGACAACCCCCCAAGGGGTAGGTATCTTGATGCATTGGTGATATGTTGATGGCACAACTTTCATATCGTGAATCCACGGTCTTCCCAGTATGATGTTATAGCAGGATAGAGAATCCATCACACAGAAACATTGTATCGAGTTGAATCCTTCAACGTACACTGGCAACTTTATCTCTCCCACTGTATTTCTAGCCTCTCCGCTGAACCCAACAAGCACGGTAGACTTTGAAGTGATATCCATTGGAGATACATTCATTCTTTTCAGCGTCTATAGTTGGATTATGTTGACGGAGCTGCCATTATCGACCAATATCCTGCGTACAAAATGGTTAGCCACATATAATGTTATTACCAGAGCATCATGGTGAGGATCCTGGACAGTATCCCTGTCATCAGCATCAAATGTGATCACTTTGTCAGTTGTGAGGGTAGTCATCATGACAGGTTTATCTCCCCTTTCGGCCTTAGCTTCTTTTGCATGTCTCTTTGCTGCCGAATACGAAGTCCCACAAATGTCGGATCCTCCTGAAATGAAGTTGATTATCTTGGCATCCGCGGGAGGTGATGCTGCTCGCTCAGGATCCTTCTCAGTATCCTGACCCTTATTCTTCTTTCTTCCCAAGAGATCTTTCAGATATCCCTTGCTTAGAAGATAGCTTATTTCTTTCCTTAAAGCGATGCAATCCTCAGTCATATGTCCGAAATCTTCGTGGAAAGCACACCATTTTGATTTGTCTTTCCAATCGGCTTTTTGTTGATTCTTTCGAGGCCATCTAGCCTTGTCTCCTAGACCCTGCATGGCATGCATCAATTCAGGAATGTTAACAGAAAAGCAATATTCAGATAATTCAGGATACTCTTCAGGATCCTCGTCTTCGACAACATTCACTCTCTTGTTTTCATTTCTACCATATGGCTTAGGCCGATATGATTTGAATGAGGATTCTGACTTCCTGTTAGTTGACTCTTTCTGTTAGATGAGTTCATCCTTTCTTGCATCTTTCTGTCATCCTCCAACCGAATATATCTTAGGGCCCTGTTCCGAGCTTCATCCAAGTTCCTGCATGGGTTCATTACAAGGTCTTGATAAAATTGAGAATCTTTTTGCAGCCCCATCTTGAAAGCTTGCACAGCTGTTGCAACATCAAGATGAGGAATGTCTAGGGATTCCCGGCTGAACTTGTTCACATAATCCCTAAGGGATTCCTGAGGCCCCTGTGTTATCCTGTAGAGATCACTTGTTAATTTTTCAAAACTTCTACTACAAGAAAACTGACTATTAAATAAATTTACTAAGTGAGCAAAAGATGTAATCGAATGTGGAGGAACATTCAAGAGCCATTTCAAGGCTGATCCTGTCAAGGTTGAACCAAAACCCTTGCACAAGCATGCTTCCTTGAGATCTGGAGGGATAGGGTTAATCTCCATCCTTTCCCTATACTGAGCAATATGCTCCTCAGGATCCGTAGTTCCGTCGTAAAGCTTCATGTTGGGGGTTTGGAATCTCTTTGGGATCTCAGCATCACAGATAGGATATGCAAAACGATATATCTTGTGGCTGTCTTGGGACACTTCCGGGATCGGCTGGACCACCCCGGGCACACTAGATATCATGTCCTTCAACTTCTGAAGTTCCCTAGTAAGCGCCGATGTCACACCTGTATCCTGCAAAGATCCACTATTGTTAGTAGCATGAGTATTATTATTATTTGACACGTTACCCGTTGGAGGATTTTGCCCATATCCTGAAGCATATCCTGAGCTCCTTATGGTCGACATCCTGACCGAGGAGGGTATTTCAGGAGTATGATTCTGAGGAAGGCTGGGCACAATATTCCCCCTGTTATCCTCAGTATACACAGCTGAACTGAAGTTCAACGTTCTGGGATGTAATGGAGTGACAATATCCTCAGCAGATCTGCTCGAGGCAGACTTCAGGAGTTGTATTTCCCTTAAAAGCATTTGGTTTGTTTCCTGTTGCTGCCTCATTTGTTCCTGCACACTTCCAAATAAGGTTAAAATTTCATCGTTAGAAGCTAAAACGGGTGCAGATTCCTGAACACTGCGGGTAGGGATAATATCCTGAGGTCGTGTAGAGGCTGGCATCCTTGGAGGAGGTGGTGGAAGCACCGAACCGGTAGTAGCAGAAGTTATAGCAGACACAGTAGAGGAACTCATGTTTGATCTTGAGGCCATTATGGACAATGTGGCAAAAAGTTTTGAAAATAGAAAACCGATTAGCGATTTGACAAAAAATTTTAGTAAAGAGAGCACCACTTGCCCCACGGTGGGCGCCAAATTGTTTTGGTCAAAAATTACCGAAGCAATTTAGTGATCAAATTAGTAATGTGAGGTAGTGTGCTAGAAAGTGTATAGAAAATATGCTTGTTGAGTTATTTAGAAAATCAGTATTCAGGATACGGCTCAGGGTATTGAGCTGTATCTATGATCAAACTATGAGCAAAAGTAAAGTAAATGACACGAGATGTACGAGGAAAGCCCTTGATCAATCTAAATCGCCGGCATAAAACCTCGGGAGCTGACAATCGCAGCTGCCTTGTTCTTCTTATTACTTCAAACGTCAGGATACAGTGCAGGATATAGACCAGATCGCTAAGTGTTACAATGCCTTTGTATGAAAGTGAGAATTGCTTAAGAGCAAGTGTTAGAGTGTAGCGAGTGTGAATGTGATGTCCTATTCGATCTGGTATACCCACCTATTTATAGTAATGAATTACAAACAATAATCCCTACAAATATGGGGTACTCCGAATATTCCATTGTGAACGTTATTGACCGAGTAATACGGCTTCAACGTCTTCATTTGAACGACTTGGACCGAGTCTTCCGCGGAATAAGTCTTCGTGAACGTTGATAGCTTCTAACCCACGTACCTGCACATAATCCGTTAGTAATCCTGAGGATACGATTCAGGATGTTACCAATATCCTGAATCAGCATCCCGGATGTAAACAGATACTATACAACCAAGATATATGTCAAGATATTTTCCAGGATATGGGCTCAGAATTTCACCCATAACAGCAACCTACGGTGATTTTGGGTCGACCGTTCTTAGCAACCGCAAATTCTCAAATTGATTGCAAAACGGGAACGGTTGACATGACATTTGGAAACCGAAGGTTGAGGTTGCATGTTTTTTCCGGACTTATGAACCCTCCAGTTGATGATGAATGCTATTTGGCGGACGTCATTGACACGTGTATACCTCTTTGCGACATAGTCGTAGATGGGGAAAACACAATGGAGGATTGTTATATGTTTGACAGGTCACAGGTGGAGATGGATAAGAGCATCGACGAGGAAGTAAAGAGTTTGGAGGTGCTGGCGGTTAGAGAGGGAAAACCGACATGGACGCACCAAGTTGAGAGTTTACCGGAGAGCATCGACACCAAGTTGAAGCCCTCATTAGTAGAGCCTCCGGAGGTTGAATTGAAAGCATTGCCTAAGCATCTCAAATATGCTTATGTTGGTGAAGGCAACACGCTCCCGGTTATTATTGCATCAAACTTAACCGTGGAGCAAGAGGATAAATTGATGGGTGTTTTGGTCACTAATCGGGCGGCGATTGGATGGACCGTTGCTGATTTGAAGGGTATTAGTCCCTCGGTGGTGATGCACAAAATCATCACGGAAGAGAATGTGACTCCCGTTCGAGATGCACAACGGAGATTAAATCCGAACATGCGGGAGGTAGTGAAGAAGGAAGTGCTGAAATGGCTAGATGCGGGTATCATTTACCCGATCTCGGATAGCCAATGGGTGAGCCCAACACAGACGGTTCCCAATAAAGCGGGCATACAAGTCGTCAAAAATGACGCAGGTGAAGAGGTAGCCACTCGGCCGGTAACCGGGTGGCGAATTTGTATTGATTATAGGAAGCTGAATACCGCAACTTCCAAAGATCATTTTCCTTTACCGTTCATTGATCAAATAGTTGAGAAATTATCGGGACAAAAATTTTATTGTTTCTTAGATGGCTATTCTGGTTATAACCAAATCGCCATCCATCCGGAAGACCAAGCAAAGACCACGTTTACTTGTCCCTACGGCACTTTCGCATTTAGGCGAATGCCGTTTGGATTATGTAATGCCCCCGCCACCTTCCAAAGGTGTATGATGAGTATCTTTTCAGATATGGTGGGGAAGTCTTTGGAAATCTTCATGGATGATTTCTCAATTTTTGGGTCATCTTTTGAGGCTTGTTTGGACCAACTAGATAAAGTATTAAGAAGGTGTGTCGAAACTAGTTTGGTCTTAAGTTGGGAAAAGAGCCATTTTATGGTTCAAGAGGGAATAGTGTTGGGACACGTGGTGTCAAGTCGTGGGATAGAGGTTGATCGTGCAAAGGTACAAGTCATATCTACTTTACCGTATCCCACGACTGTTAAAGGTGTTAGGTCATTTCTAGGTCATGCGGGTTTTTACCGGCGATTTATTAAGGGTTTTAGTGACATAACCAAGCCTTTATGTAATTTGCTGTTAAAAGACCAACCGTTTGATTTTAATGAAAATTGCCAAAATGCTTTTAACAATTTGAAAGAGAAGTTAGTTGAGGCCCCAATATTGCAATCGCCAAATTGGTCTTTTCCTTTTGAAATTATGTGCGATGCGAGTGATTATGCGGTGGGGGCCGTGTTGGGACAATGGGTCGATAAGAAACCCGTTGCCATATACTACGCGAGTAAGACTCTTTCGGATGCACAATTAAATTACACCACTACCAAAAAAGAGCTACTCGCGGTGGTATATGCTTTGGATAAATTTCGAGCATATATATGGGGTAGTAAAGTGATTATTTATTCTGATCACACTGCAGTTAGGTACCTCATGGAGAAGAAAGATGCAAAACCGAGGTTAATCCGATGGGTGTTGTTACTCCAAGGGTTCGATTTGGAGATACGGGACAAAAAGGGTACCGAAAATGTTGTGGCGGACCATTTGTCCCGGTTGATGGTTGAAGAAGATCCTACAACTGTAGAGATCAATGAGTCTTTCCCAGATGAGCACATAATGAAATTAGATAAATTTCCATGGTATGCTAACATTGTCAATTATCTTGTTACAGGTGATATGCCGGCACATTGGGATAGACGGAAGAGACAACACTTCATGTCCCAAATCAAGTACTATCGGTTGGAAGAACCGCATTTGTGGAAGGAGTGTGCGGATCAAGTGATAAGAAGATGCATAGATGATGAAGAAATTCCAAGCGTGTTACAGCATCTACATTCGTTTGCGTGTGGTGGTCATTTTAGTGGTCACAAAACGGATCATAAAGTGTTGAATAGTGGCCTTTATTGGCCTACTATTTTTAAAGACGCAAATGAATTTTCTAGAAATTGTGTAGAGTGCCAAAAACTAGGGGGTATTTCAAAAAGGGATGAGATGCCCATGCAACCAATCCTTGTAGTTGACATTTTTGACGTATGGGGAATTGATTTCATGGGCCCATTCCCAAATTCTTATGGCAATTTGTACATCTTGGTGGCCGTTGACTATGTGTCAAAGTGGGTTGAAGCAATAGCCACCAAGACGAACGACCATTCCGTGGTGTGTAATTTTGTCCAAACCAATATTTTTTCAAGGTTTGGGATTCCTCGTGTTATCATAAGTGATGGAGGATCTCATTTTAAAAATTTTCGGTTTGGGAAACTTTTAAAACGGTTTGGTGTTGACCATAGAATTGCTACCCCCTATCACCCGCAAACAAGCGGGCAAGTTGAGGTGTCAAATAGGCAAATCAAAGAGATTTTGCAAAAGACCGTGCGGCCGGACCGTAAGGATTGGTCAATTAAATTGAACGATGCCTTATGGGCCTACCGTACGGCACATAAGACACCTATTGGCACTACACCTTACCGGTTAGTTTACGGTAAAAATTGTCATTTACCGGTTGAACTTGTGCATAAATCGTTATGGGCTATCAAAGAGGTTAATGTTCAATATGACGATGCAGGTAAGGAAAGGAAACTTAAGCTATGCGAGTTGGAGGACCTACGGGAAATGGCATATGAATGCGCGTCCAACTACAAGGATGGAATGAAGAAAGCGCATGATGCCAAGTTGAGAAAGAAAGAGTTCGAGGTTGGCCAAAAGGTGTGGCTTTACAATTCGAAACTCAAGTTCTTTCCCGGAAAGCTCCGGAGCAAATGGATGGGACCCTATGTTATCACCCGGGTCGGACAATTGGGTGATGTTACAATCGAGGACCCGAAGGATGGGATACGGCAAACGGTTAATGGTCATCGACTAAAACTGTTCCTCGACGGTAACGGAAAAGTGGACGAAAACAAGGAATTGGTGAGCTTTGTGGTAAGCACACCGATTTACGAGGTCGACTAACAAGGACCGGTAACATTTTGTGTAAAGTTATGTACAAAGTATTTATTTGTTTGTGTGTTTTTATGTTAATCGTTTCGTTTCATACTAATCCTTTTGATTGTGTGAAGTTCGGATATCACGAATAGGTTTTGAAGACAAAAAGGTATGTTTTAAGACTTATTTGTGTGTATTAGGGACAATACACGACTTTTCGGGGGGTGGTAGGGCCGTTAACGGTTTCCGCGTTTTTAAAATTTAACTTATAAAAAATTACAAAAAGATTTTTTATACCTTTTAGGAATTTTTATTGTACATAGTCCCTTTATTAAAAGTTCATAAAAATCCTCCTATTTTTCAAAAAAAAAAAAAAAACTGAAAAATTAAAAGCCGTCGGCGACGGGCTATCAAAAGAGCCGTCGGCACGCAATGCCCGTAACCAGGAGCTTAAGCCGTCGGAAGATTTTGTGCAAACCGCAACCCGTCGGCGACGGGGTTGCAGCCGTCGGCGACGGGCTTTTGTTTCTTGTCGATGGCTGGTTCGTTGTGATGCATTAAAACCGAACCCAACTCGTTTAAAACCTCATAAAACACAACCTAAACTCCAAATTGACCACATATTCGACCCTCAAACATCCTTTATCAGTTATTACTCATTCCAAACTCCTATTCTCTCTCTCTAACACTCACCTACCATCATCTTCTTCCTCATTCTCCACCAAGAACCCTAATCCTTCTAGTCTTCATAACTCTCTCAATTCTCCACCAAATCAACTGATTTTTGAGTCCATCTTGAGTAATTTTTCGAGAGGAACAAAACCCCCCAACACGGTTTTCATCAATTCTTGCTAGTTTGCAAGATTTCTGGGCGTGTACTTTAGGGTTTTTGAAAGGGTGTTCATCAAGTTGCTTGCTTTCCATCTTTTCTTAGTTCTTCTTGTCTAACAACATCAAAGGTATGGATTCTCCTTAAATTTATGCTTGATTATCATATGTTAGTGTTTTTCTTCCGAAATTTTAAACTTTTTAGTTTAAGAGTAGGTTGTTTAGACAATGTATGTTGTTCTAGCATGATTTTGAGTAAGATTAGTTGCTTTGGATGGAATTTGAGCATGTTATAACTTTAGTGATGTGATTACACTTGTTATGAACATGATTGAACATGAAGGTGATGTTGAATATATTGTTGAATTTATGAGAAATTGTAAGATTAACAAGAAATTGATAAGTTTATGATAAAGTGAGCGACTTTAGAAGTTTAAAGAGGCGATTTTACATTCACTTGTTAATTAAAATGTCAACATCACACATCATGTTCAAAGTTTGAGAGTTTAGTAAAGGTTTGGGTTTATATTGATGTTTTGCTTGTTTGTGATTGTAGTGATGGCCGGTGGTAAAAGACAAAAGACTACAGGGCAAGCTTCATCATCAGGAGTCGGTTCTTCTTCCGGTTTACTACCAAGGAAGTGGGAGCAATTAAACTCCATCGCAGAGGGGGATGCAAGACTGTACAGACAAGATTGGGAGTGGGCAAAGTTTAGGGATAGCAAAAGCGCCGAAGTTTGGGATGAGGAGAAGAGAAAACCTTTATCGGAATATCAAGACCGTAAGTTAGAGGCTAAGTTATGGAAGTGGAAGATGGTGAACAATGTGAACACTTCAGTTCCAGCAAGGGTGCTATGTGAACGGGTTGTGAACGTAGAAGAATTTCATCAGATCGGGATTGTGCAGATGTTTGAACGTCTAGGATGGGAAAGTGTCCTTGATTGGTGCGAAGATAACACTTCGCGGATTTATTTGTCGGAGGTATGTGAATGGTTGTCGACACTGAGGTTTATGAATAAGGATAGCCCTCCCGCGGAATGGAAATTGGTCGGGAAAACAGGCCGGGGGGGTAATGACGATGTCTTTCGAAACCATCAACCGCATTGCACGCTTTGATTCCTTGGGGGTACAAGCATATGACTATCCAACCATGCAACAATTCTTGGATAGTCATGTGAATAATGGTGATCCGGATTAGATGACTGCGGTTGTTTTACCTTACCATGATGGGGGAGAGACAAAGAGAAAGCACATGACGATTGAGGGAAAGATTCTCCAAGGGATTAATGTTGAGAACATTTTGGCAAGGTTTGGTGATCGTGGAAGTGTTAAAGCAGGTGATTGTAGGGTGGTGCATTCTTTGTTATATGGGACCCCGACATTATCATGGAGACACATAGTGATGATGAATACGTGGGCTACTCGGGAGTCGTTCCAGAGGCGGTTTATTCCATACGCACGCCTCATTAGTGCCTTGATTGTTCAACAAAATTGCTTACCCCAAGAATCACTATGGGTAACTAAACCGTTGGAAGAACTTAACAAGGCCTCCATGAAGAAGAACTGGAATATAGAAGTTAAACTCTCGGGGAACAAGTATGTTGTGACCGACAGGTTGGGTCATAAGTATGAGTTCCTTACTTCAGGGGCACCACCGGAATCGGAAGAAGATGAAGAGATGGGTGATGAAGAGGAGGGAGTTGAACCCTCCGGTCCACAAAGACCACGACAAAGATACATGAGGCCGCATAGAGAAATTAATGCAGATGTGGCGGGCTTTGTGACCACTAGACGGGTGCCCTCCTACAAAAATTTTGATCGGGGACAGCAGGAGATATATGACAATGTCTCTGCTTGCATAGGTGAAGGACGGGAATATAATCGAAGAAGGGAAGCTTGGGAGGGATCCCATGGATCTTCAATGCAAGAGTATTGGGCAGCTCAAGAAGCCCAGAGGGAAAGAATGAATCAGTTTATGGAAGAGCAACAACTGTTCCAAGCAATGCAGAGGTCACAAATGGAACAGTTGGCGAAGAGGCAAGAGGATGAGGAAGCCCGGAGACGGGCATGGGAAGAAGATGAGGTTAGGCGCCAAACCGCACAGAGGGAGTTAGAACAACGCCGTTGGAGTGCTTTGGCTGTCTCTCACCAAATGGCGATTAACAACACCAAGATACTCCACGATCAGGAGCGCCATCAAAGAGACCTTCAAGCCGGTCTCCCATACGCCGAACACTCAGGGTGGACTGATTACCCCAATCTTCCTCATCCACTAGGTCCATCCGATCCCACCCCTCATTGGCCCGAGGCAGTCGGTTCTAGCTTTATCCCGATTCCGTACCAACCGCCGCCTCAAGGGGAGCAGAGTCCCCTCGATAACTATAGGGAGATGTTCGAGTCCCTCACTGGTTATCAATACCAGCCCAACCCGCCAGTGAATCCAAACGAGCGATATCAGCGGTAGAGGTATGGTATGTTTTTGTTGTTGTTGTTGTATATTATTTTGTTTCCGTTATTTTTATTTCATGTTATTTATTTTCGCCTAGTTAAATGAACGTTGTGGGTGTGTTCCCTATATAACCCTCACGAGACCTCTCGTCCTCCCAAGCTATTGGGGGGTTTAAAAGGGCTTGTTGCATAAGCTAAATGCAACCGTGATTCCTACGAAAGTGAGTTAGGTTTATTGTTGTTGTAAATTATTGTCCACATAAATCGAAGTGAAATAACACATGGCTTGGTAATATGTTTCATAAAAAAGGGGATAACTAGGTAACTAACAAATTTTGATGGTTGTGAGAAGCATGCTTCTACACAAGGATTAAAATTTGTAGGTACAACATGTTCGCGGGACAACCGTTTTTATGAAGAGACGAAGGAGATATGAGTATCAAACGATAAAAATCAGGTGCATGTGTTTCCTTTTACTTTGATTCTTAGTTAGGAATAAGTGGATTGTACTTTGTATTTTATTTTTCGGGGTGAGATTTTGGGAAGGTTAGACGTGTCACATCCCTTGTGCGTTTTAAAACTCTAGTTCTTGCACATTGAGGACAATGTTTACCTCAAGTGTGGGGATGGGGGAGTAGTAAAAAAAATTTTTTCGATTTTGACCATTCATTTAAATTCTATACATTGAGGACAATGTTTACCTCAAGTGTGGGGATGGGGGAAAATTTCAAAAAATTTTCAAAATTTCTTGTCTCAAAAGCGATCTTAAAAGCACAAGTAACCAAGTCAACGAGGGATGTCACAACCCATTTGGTCTTTTGTCATGGTCAAGTTCAAATTATTAGCATGACGGGTATTTAGCGGGTGGTTATTTGGGAATAATCCGCCTAAAAAACTAGTGTTTTATGCATATCACATATCATACCCTTATACGTGAGGTTTGAGCCACTTTTATATCATAGATTTACATTTACATGTTTCTTTGTTTGAGTGGACCATTAGTCGCGTATGGTAGAACTTGCAACTTTTGATACGTTTGAGACTATAGACCGAATACAAGCACGAGAATGATTAAGGCATTAGGTAAACCTTTTCTCTTAAAACCATTTATCTATCCTTACCCGAACAAATCCCCTAGTCGCCTATTTTAAGCCTAAACCTTTCGTTTGACCACTCTGTAGCCCATAGCCTTAAACCTTTTCTTTTTAAAACCCGTGTGATGAAAATTCGATTATAGGAGCTTTAGTTTGTATAGTTGTTGTGATTCAAAAAAAAATAATAAAATAAAATAAAACACACAAAAAGAAGTGTTAGTAGTTGTTGAATAAAAGGCGAAAGTTGTTGCCTCATAGTTGATGTTTATTTTTAGTTTTGTTTAGTTTAGTGGTTTGTAATAAAAATCGAATTTTCATCGCCTTAGCCACTTTAAAAATATCCTATTTCCTACCCTTAGCCTAGCCCCGTTACAACCCTTCAAAGACCTTTTGACTTGTGCTTAGTATTCGTGTTCGGTGGTGGAGAATGATTGAGTTGCAAGCCTATGCGGGTACGTGTTCTAATCGGTTTTGAGCGATTAATTGTTGAAGTGCTAATACATTATACATGTTAGCCAATTTTAAGCCGAGTGGTGAGCACATTGTGAGGGATATGCATGAGTTGTTAGTTTTACGGGCGGGTTAATTTTGGATAACCATTATTATATGTGATTATTCACTAAACCGGTAAATATGTGAAATTTGTAAAGAGTTTGAACTTTTGTATGACAATAGACCTTAACCTCTGTCTCGGGAATGGGATGTGTATTCGTTGTTCGACCCACGTGAAAGTGAAAAACAGATTTGCTTGAGGGCAAGCAAAAGACAAGTGTGGGGATGTGATACGTGGTTGTAAACCGGTGCTCGTTATTGTTTAACTTGATGTTTTTACGTGAGTTTTAGTTTCGAATAGCCTACTTTGAATCAAGAATGTGTTTTGCAGGTTTGATGGAGTTTAAGGAGCTTTTCGGGAGCTTTACGGGTCACCGGGTCGAAAACCGGAGCACCAGGACGCGTCACGGGTCAACCGGAAGTGTTGGAAGCGAAAAACAGAAAGTGTGTAAACGAGAGCCCGTCGCCGACGACCCTAGCCCCGTCGGCGACGCCCCCTTAAAATACCTGTCGGCCAGATTTGCTCGTATCCAGGTACATAAGCCGTCGGACGGAGATAAGAAATGCAGAGCCCGTCGCCGACGGGTTGAGGGCCGTCGGCGACGGCTTGTCAATTCCTGAAAAGCGAACTTTGTTAATTTAGGGGTTAAGATCGATTTTGATTGGCTCTCTTGCATTGATTTCGTGGAGTTACACTTGTTTTGAGTTTGAAACTTGATCTTGGAGCCATCATCATCAATAATTCACCAACCATTCCATCATCTTCATAGCTACAACCCGAATCATCATCATCGAACACACGACCAATCATCAAACCCTAGTTCACCAATCCATCATCCTTCTCATCATCACCATTCCATAAACCCTAATTCTCCATCATTCCTTCATCCTACAAGCTTCAAGATGACTCCATCCGCATTCCAAACATCCGGTGATCAAGTTGCATCAACCATGAGCGGCTAATCATCTCGGTTTCACCTCGGTGTAGGTAGTTGTTAATTTTAGGGTTTCAATTTGTTCTTGTTTCATCTTAGTGACAATTTGTATTTGGTTTTTGAAACTTTTGACAATAGTATTACATTTGTTACGAATTCATGAATTGTCGAACGATGTTAAAAGTTATGACTTTGCGAAACGGTGATATGTAATTGTACGTTGTCGTTGTTAGGATTTACTTGTGTTGATTACAAAGTGTCTTTTTGTCCGTTCTTCGGGGCGTTGATAGCTAGTAGCACCTAAGTCACGGTACACTAAATCCGTTAATCGAATGCATTTGAGTTGAAACTAAAACTTGTAGAAATCCTAGGTTAACAATTACTGAAACCGGGCGTGATTCCTTTTTAATATTATTGTTCTAGTAACCATTTTCTCGTAATCGTTAATCATTAGTTGTTCATCAATTTAATCAATTCAATTAGTCTAAACTCATATCTCTTAATTAAACAAAAATACAAAAATACTTTAGCAAGCTTCATAAATTGTGACAATTGTTTTCATTCATTCGAATCCACACACAAACCACATACTCTTCGTGGTTCGACCCCTTACTACCACTAACACATTGTTAAGGGTAATTTGGGCTTATATATATTATCTTTGACCGGAGCACGACACTCCGATCAGGCATCAGTGGATGATGATCCATGGATAACTTCTCCAGGACCAACTACTGATACAACCACTGCTGGTGGGAAATCAGATGATCCCATTAACTTGGGTGATGGTTTAAATTACCAAGAATTGACTGAGAGAGTGGATAAAATTGAAACATCTGTTGCAGATATAAAAAATATGCTACAGCAGTTGTTACAATCTCAAAAATCTCCAACAACTGCCTCAACTGCTTCAACATCTGCTCCATCCCCCACTGAGCTATGGCAAATGTTTCAACCCCTGCTCCATCAACAAAGACTGTATGCTGATCATCAACATGAGATTCAGCTTCAAATGTTCAGAAATGTGATGGAAGCTAGGTATAAAGATACTCAAGAAGATATAAAGGCCATCAAAGCTCATCTGCTCCAAACCACTGGCACTTCTCCTCCTACAATTATTTATGTGGAAAACCCTGATAATGCTAAAAAGGGGGAGAATGGAAAGAAAGAAGGTTTATATCTACCACCTGATCCACTGTCTAAACCTGTTGAAGAAATTCCAAGGCCAGATGGTTCTAAAAAGGTTGATGTGACTCAAAATGCATTTGCTGATCAAAAAGCAAATAAGAAAGAGAGAATGGAAACAAAGGGATATAAAAGATTTCAGGATGAAAAGAAAGTATTTATGGCTAAGGAGGCACAGGGTACTTCAAATAGAAGGAAGACTACCAAAAAGGTAAGCCAACCCAAAACCACCCCTCCCAAAACCACTAAACCAACTCCTAAAATCCCCAAAAGTTCCTCACATCAAACCTCCAAACCAACAGATGTTGAGATACCTGTTGAATCAACAGTTGTTGATACTTCAGTGGTTTCAACAAGTGTTGTGTCAACCACTGCCCTCACCATTTCATCAACCATTACTCAATCAACTGCCACACCAAAAACAAAACCACCATCACAAAACTCACATGCTATAAAGCAGAAGACAACAGTTGATACATCAACAGTTGTAGTGACAATAATGGTTGAAACACTAGTTGTTTCAACAGCTGTTAGTCACTCACCCATCACTTCAATCACCACCAATCAACCCACAAATACACCACCAACCACCCCAAAACAAAAAAAGGAGAAGGTTAACAAATGTTATACTTGAAGATGATAATGTACCTTCTCCACTTCCAATTTCTTCACAACCTCTTGTCCTATCCACTGTCCAAAAGCCTATTCCAATTTCTTCAGCTCAAGCCACTGACCCAAACACTGCCTTGGTTCCCTTGGGAGTAAAATACCCCTTGGATCTTCCAGCAGTTAGGGAGGAAATCAAATCCTTCTACTCCGAAGATGATCCTGAAAAAAGGTATCTCCCATCTCTTCAAGGTTATCATGTGCCAAGAAACATAGAAGTGTATCTTCAATTAAAGGCCAAACAAGCAGAGGATATATCAAAAAGAGACTCAAAGGGAAAGTCTGACAAAGAAATTCAGAGAAATTTGCAATATCTGCTTACCCAAGTCAAAACTCTAGAGCAGTTTTCAAAAGATCTGTGTCAGAAGCTGTCAGAAATGGATGATGAAAGCATGAAACAAGAATACATTGAACATATCATGACATATAAGAAATACAAGGCAGAAAAGCATCAGTAAGAATGGACCATTAGTGAACTCCAGCAAGAAATTGCAAGAATAGAAAAGATGTTTGAAGATAAAGTAAAACAAACCCCTCCAGTTTGGTCCCAATACAAAAAGAATGTACCTGAAAGGGTCTTGAAGCTGAAAAGAATGAAGGAAGAGCTTATAGTTGCAAACTATGGCTCAAGAAATCAGGTGACAAGGTGGTCAGAGGTAAAAGTGTTAGAAACTTACAAAAAGTTGGAAGAAAGAAGAAAGAAAGACCCCACTGCTTCCAAAAAGCCTGTTTGTCCAGAAGCAATGGTTCCAGTCAAACAGGCCTTGCCAATCAAAAGACCTGCTACAACCACTGCTATTGTTGTCTATCAAAGGAAAAAGCAAAAGCAGATGGATGAAGAAAGAGACAAGGCTCAAGAAGATTACATTATAAAGATGGTTCTTCAGGATATGATTGCAAACAATCCTGACTTAGCAAAGTCTCAAGACCCTGCCAAAGCAGTCATTACCAGGCCTCCATCACCAAACTCATCAAAAATAAAGACTCTCCCAAGAAACCCACTGGATTCAAAAATACTAAAGTGGAAGTCTGATCAAAAGACCTACGTATTGACTCTGCTCAAATCCAGTGGTGAAGTGAAGCATATATGAAGGGAAAATGCACTTGGCCTGAGTGTAGAAGACTTACAAGATCTCCTTGAGCTTCCACTGTGCAGGGATGAAAATGATGAAGATTCCATGAACTTTGAATTACAATTCAAAGGGCAAGTCAAGGAATTATTGATGAGGCAATAAAAATCCTGATTAATGAAGTGTTTTGGCATCATCTGTTCCAGGGGGAGATTGTTGGGATTGAACCCTACAACAGAACAATTGATAAAGCCAAAACTGGTTCAGAGCAGTGGATTCATCATAAGCAGATGTTTGTACTTAATCTTTCCCCTTGAATAGTGGCCCTAACATCTGATGATTCAAAGTACTGCCCTTCACAATAACTGCTGATCCAAAGAACTGAAGAAGTCAAAGTACTGAAGCTCAATCTACTGTTATGTCTCAAGTACTGCTCAAGATCAAAGCACTGTTGAAGCTACAACAGTGGAATGAAGAATTAGAAGTTTAGTCTTTGTATTGTATTTGTTCATTGTAATCAGTAGTTAGACATCAGTGGTTGTATAGGTTAGTTGTTAGAGTTTGTTAGGAGGTTAGATGTCACTTTCATGGTGACGTCAGCCGAAGATGCTCAGTGGGTGTTCTGTACTATAAATAGAACAGTATTTTGTATTGTTCTATTAGCTCTCTTTCACCAAGTCATTCTGTACGAACAATCAAGTGAGCTCAGGATGAGGGGGAGATCTGTGCATGCATGCATTAGGGTTGTTTATTGTAATCAAATACAATCATTCGATTCTATGTTAAACATGTTTGCTAAAACCTTTCTTCCATTGATTATGTGTTAAAAGTTTATTTCACTTATTCCGCTGCAATTAATCTCTGTTTCATCTTCATTCTTGTTAAACAAACACAATCAAAAGAAACTCATATCCCAACACTTCTTCATTTAGTGTAAAAGGATCCAGTAAATAGTCTTTTGTCTTTTCCTTCATGAAGGAAGAAAAGTAAAAAGTATAAAATATATATAATCAAATCTTTGGTAAGTGGGTCCTTTTAAAAAAGCAGGACAACCCAAAACCATCGCCTTCCTTGCCTTCTCTGCTTAGCTAATGGTAATTACAGAGTTCCTCCACCTCTGTGAATGTTTTTATACGATGAACATTTTTTTAATCTTTTTTTAGTTTTTGCTTCACATATTCTTCATCTCAAAGTTCAAGGGGGACGATTAGAAAATTTCAAGGGGTGCGATCTGGATTTTAGCCTATAAAATACACTAGTTTTATTTTTTTAAGGAGTGCGCCCGCCCACCTAGATTCTCAAGTAAGTCCGACGTAATCATGTAATGGGTATTCAAAATCACGTAGTCATGTGTTGAGTATTGAAAATCACGTAATCATATAGTGAGTATTCAAAATCATGTAAATTTTTATTAAGAAAAACCTATAGCGATGAGCTGTTCAAATTAAAGATAATTAAATGCTCATTAATGCAGTGTAATTTTTTTTTTAGATATTAGTGTATGAAAAATTTATAGTTATTTGAAAATCAAGGGGTGAAGGAGTTCAAGTGAGAAAAAGACCAGAATACCCTTTCTCTATTATATTATTTTATTCAATTGTTTGAATCTAAAATTTACAAAAATGCCCCTCCTAGTTTTAAATCGTTGATCTTGAAAAAACAAAGACTGGATTTGTCAATAAATCGCTTGTAAATAATCTCTTTATCTATGTTCTAAAAATAAGGACATACTAGAACTTATATACTTAGATTAGGAATCTATTTTAACATAAAAATATTATAATTTTAATAAGTGATTGATTAATAACTATCTAATTCCTTTCAAAATAACAAACTTTTGCGTTAATTACATGGGTTCTACCTTTCAAAAAATAAATCACAATTCTTGTTCCCCAAGATACCTTTGTAACAACCGTAAACCTACTTGCAAAATATCTTGATCGAAGACTATTTTTAAACACTTTCCTTTCAAAATATGACATTGTTTATAACAAACTTAGCGTTACAATTCACATGCCTTGTTCCCAAAGAAACCTTTATAATAAATAACCCTAGACTGCTAGCGAAACCACCATCCGAATTCGACCTTCAATGGAATGCACACAGTCTTCCATCATGACAAAGCTGCAGGTAGTCACCACGGCGCTAGAAGAACTGAAAGAAGAGCGTTCCTCCAAGAAGCTATGTTTGCTGGAAGCAAAGCGTTTGGGGGCCGAAGTTAAGGAACTTGAAGTCGAGTGGGGGACTCTGGAATCGGAGATTGATCTGCTGGAACACACGGCTAATGTGCTCAGAATGAATTTGGTGCAGCCGCGGTTGCCTGTGGTCGAGCCACAGACTTGTGAAGGGAAGACACTGCTCAAGAAGCCTCTAACACCATGAAAACTTTATGACTTTGAGTTTTATGTTCTACAGTTTGGTTTATGCCAAATTAACATACGGATTAGTACATCGGTTTATATATATATCGAGTTTCTTACTCTATAGATTATTATTCTAACCAAATTGTGTGAGCTTGAAATCAAAGCCTAGTGATACCTTATATAAATCGGTTCATCTTATGTTTACACGTTTTTTTTGTTTCACTGTATATGATAATACTCAGTGGCGGATCCAGCCCTGTTTTGTGGGTTCATATGAACCCACTCGGTTTGGAAAAAAAAATAGTAAGAACTTTGTATGATTTGTAAAAAATAGTGAGAATCTACCAAAACGAACCCACTAAAAGAAGTTCCCGGATCCGCCACTGAATTAATACTTGTTATTATTTTTGTTCGCGGTCATCGATCAACTCAACAGATTGCTTATCAACAAACGATCAACTTATAAACGGGTTTCTGATACGTAAAACCAACAATATGTTTTGGTGTTTATGAAAATAATCTATATACGTAAGAAAACATGAAATTTCAGAATTTGTATGTGACCATCACTAGGGCTGGCTTAACTTTTTTTAACACTTGTAACATACCGTAAATATAGACCTTTTCCAGATTTAAAAACACAGGGTAGGTTCATAGATCTTGAAACACCAAAGATTCGTAGCTTTGCACAAACGAAAAACAATATTTCATGGAAATAACACTTTAAGATAAGGAATAAACATAAACCAATCAACTTACACAATGTAAAAACCATTTGGAAGAGACACTACAAGGGAATGGGGTTTTAGTGGCAACAAAAGTCGCCGCTAAAAGCAATAGCGGCGACTTCTCGACGGCTGACGGTCAAAATGCTGCCGCTAATGCTCAAGTCGCCGTTATTGTTAGTTGATCATTAACGGTGATACATGACCACTATCAAGCCGCCACTAATAGAGTTGTCGCTAAATCTCGTTGATCATTAGCGGCGACATTGTTACATGCACACACATACATACCTTCATATACATATACACATATACCTACATACACACACAGGGGAAGGATCCACTAAAAAGTGAATTTTGCCTAAGTAGCCTAAGAAGGATCGTGATGATGACATGCGGCACTCCTAATAAGTAAGGCATTTTGGTCCTTATAAATATGAGTGAAAATGACATGTGGCACCCCTTTTGTTTTTTCAAAATACAAAAAAAATCCAGTACAAAAAAATCTAGCACAAAAAATCTAGTACAAAAAAAATATAGCACAAAAAATCTAGTACAAAAAATATAGCACAAAAAATGTAGTACAAAAAAATATAGCACAAAAAACTCTAGTACAAAAATATAGCACAAAAAAAATTCAGTAAAAAAATCTAGTAAAAAAAATCCAGTACAAAAAATTGAGAAAAAAAATTAAGACAAAAAAATTCAGCACAAAAAATTTAGTACAAAAATCCAGCACAAAAAATGTTATACAACATAGAAATACAACACATTTTAGTGGGTTTTTTTTTTAGTCTTCATATTTTATATAGCAATATGGTACTCAAATTAAAGATAAAAAGACGCTCGATTTTATGGTGAATTTTTTTATAAAAAAATAATGTCGTATAAAAAAGTTATGAACGTTTAAAAAATAGGGATGAAATATGCATGTGTCTTGCATGTGGAGAGAGGAAGTGCATAAATAGGATTTTCCAAGATACCCTTGCACTTCTCCTTTCTCCTACACTTTCATCTTAACCATTGATTTGAAAAATGAATGGTTAAGATTATTTCTCATCCTACTTAGGCAAAATAAACTTTTTATTTGGTCTTACCCCTACACACACATGCATACACATACATATACCTACATACACACATATATACACATACATAATACACACAAATTAAAAAGAAATCAAAAGAAAACTAACCGATAATGGTGGTGCTATGGTGTTTGGAGTAGGTGATTTTCGTTTGAGAAGAAAAAATTAATTAAAAAGAACAAATGGTACAATTGTAAGACATTAAATAATTTTTTTCACATCTCATTTATTATTATCTTTAACTAATTTAGTCATAAAGATTATCATTCTTCATACTAAAATTTTGGCCTACACACATCAACATTTGTCCTACACATTTCAAAATTTATTATACATGTATCGAAATTTATTCTACACAACTCGTAATTTATTCGACAAGGCTCGTAACTTATCCTACACTCTAAATTAATTTTCTTTTTTGAAAAAAATGTATATTTTGAAAATAAGTTACAAATTTAATATAATCAGCTATTAAAGAGAAAGACTACAAATTAACATTATATGTAAGTTAACACAATACCCTTACAGTAACATTAAATACAAATATTAAAAGTAACAAAATGAGACATTCTCATTGGTTGAAATTTCTTTTTTTTTTCTTTTAAAAAAATATTCTCATCAGAATTCTTCATATAATCGATATACCTCTAGTGAAGTTCCTTGTGAATATCGCTAATAACATAAGTCCTATAATATTTGGGGAAGAGACAGTACTCAAGGTTACTATCCTTATCCTGACCAATCAGCATGTGTTATGTCAAATTCTTTACAAAATACCTTTGAACCATAGACCTTACTATTTTACCTCACTTGGCCACCAATCACACACACCATTCAAGAGATGAACCCGATCCTCAAACCCCTTCTCTCCGAATCCATATTGGTTGATGTACCCCTAGAACTTACCCGTGCCCCTTATCCTTAGCGGTGATGGCGGTGTTCTAGCAAGGGTTGGAACCAGTGACAGAGCTAGCCCAAAAATTCAGAGGTATCTCATTTTTTTTATTAGGGGCATCATTTGTATAATAAGATAAAAATCTTACACTATGTAGGTAGAGTTGAAGGGTATTTTTACACTACGAATACGGAGTTGAGGCCCGGGCTAACCTTCCTTATACATTGCCTCCGCCACTGGTTGGAACCCTTGCAACTCTATCCGTGAGTTGCGTGGCCTCCCTTAAAATTAATGGACATTTATGTATACACTTTACTTGTGTAAGTACGATACCCCCACCTTTGTGTTCTAATTCATGCAATTGAATCTCTCTATCCAAGCTCAATTGACCTCCCAAAGTCAACCTTCATCCAATTAGTGTACCTTATAATGCATTATTGCGTACTATAGGCATAGGCATCAACTGGGTTATTTTCAAAACACAAAAAAGAAATATTGTCAACTCAATTTTAATTGGTCTTATTCAACTATAGACATCATTACAAGAAGTGGGTTATTTTCAAACACCTTAATGTGTGGATTTGGACCTTATAAATCTTTTTATTTAACCCAAACCGACCTTATAGGCAAACATCAAACACTTTTAGATTTCCATTCAACTATAGACATCATTACATCACGTGTAGGGCTATAAACAAACTGAACATCCAACGAACAGTTCGTGAAACGTTTGGCGGGAAGTTCGCTTATGTTCATTCGGTTAGCTTAACGGACGAACACGAACAAAAATTTGTGTTCTGTTAGCTTAGTGAACGGATACGAACAAAGGTCTCGTTCGTTTGACTGCGTTCATGAACGTTCAGTAATATATTCGATTACGTTTGTTCATATTCGTTCGGTTACGTTCGTTCGTGTTCGTTTGATTATATATTAATAAATTAATAAATAATAAACCTTTTATCTAAATATACTGAAAACTTGATAACCCTATTTTTTTTTCTCAGTAAGCTAAAGTTGGACATTCAAGGTAGTTTTTGTGATTATTATATCTACGTTAGTTAAACTTTGAATAATTATGTCTAAATAATTCTAGAAAATTATGTCTAAGTTAATTAAAATTGATTCATTGTTTGGTGGTTGTAGTAGACTTCTTCTGGATTGATTTATCATTTGATGGTTGTATTTAACTACTTATGTCCAATGTTTAAGGTTAAGAATGTTTTTTTTTTTATTTTCAAGTTAAATGTTTGTTTAAGTTCGTTATTATTCGTTTGCTAGATAATTATGTCTAAGTTAATTTAAATTGATTCATTGTTTGGTGGTTGTAGTAGACTTTTTCTGGATTGATTTATCATTTGATGGTTGTATTTAACTACTTATGTCCAATGTTTAAGGTTAAGAATGTTTTTTTTTTTTTTTCAAGTTAAATGTTTGTTTAAGTTCGTTATTATTCGTTTGCTAGATAATTATGTCTAAGTTAATTTAAATTGATTCATTGTTTGGTGGTTGTAGTAGACTTCTTCTGGATTGATTTATCATTTGATGGTTGTATTTAACTACTTATGTCCAATGTTTAAGGTTAAGAATGTTTTTTTTATTTTCAAGTTAAATGTTTGTTTAAGTTCGTTATTATTCGTTTGCGTTTGAGACCAATGTTCAAGAACAGTTTGCGGACAACTGAATTTCCAACTCCAATAGTGCAAAGCAACCATAAAAGGTATAAAAAAAATTATAACAGAGATATGACTGGATAACAAAAAAAAAATACCTTATTGAAATTAATACCCCTCAATGTTGATCAAATCTCAAACAACGTATCGCACCCTGTGTCATTACATAGATCCTCGTATCTTGACTTGGGCCTCAGTAGCAGTGTGAAGCTGATGGGGTATGGTATTAGACCCAACCCGAACGACCGGATATATCCGTTACTTATCGCCTTTTATTATAATATTTATTATTATTGCATACTAACCCGCGAAGCCTAGCGTGTCATAGTTTACATAGGTTGTGGGCTTGTAGAAATAACCCCTAATTGGGTCTGACCCATTGAATTATTAGATTGAGAGTTGATCAATATTCATAGAAATGGTTAAATTTGCCAGGATAAATGAGCCAAACCTAATGGGTAGGCCAGTATTGGGTCTAAGCCCATTGGACATGTCAAAATTAAAAAGGGTGCCATAATTTGGTCTAGCTAAGTTTTTTTATTTATTTCCATTATTTTATTTTAATTCTATTAATTTATTTTTTTTAGTTTAATTTTATGTATACCGATAAGAATTCATATAACAATGTCTTACCTATTAAAAGTAATTTATTTTTGTTTAAATAACTTTAGACTCAATTCAATTATATGTTTACATTGCTACAACAATTATTTTCTTAAATTTGACATAAATTTTATACTTATAGCTTAAATACAATTTTGATACATATATCCGTAACATATTATGTTGTGTGATAGTATTAGCATTGTTTGATTCTAAGGAAATGCTTTTTTTTTAATTATTCAAGCTTTGACAATGTTCGATTGGTAGATGTTACACGAGAGAGGTTGTGGTTCGTGATATTTTAACAACAATTGATGGTCGAAAATCCATTGCCCTTATTCCGAAAATCCACGACCCTGTAGAAGTCAAGGACTTTAGACCGATCTCTCTGGTGGGGGTTTTCTCTAAAGACATTATAAAGGTTCTTGCTAATAGACTCAAACCCGTCCTCCCAAAGCTTGTTTCGCCGGTTCAATCTAGCTTTATAGAAGCTCGGTCTATCTTAGGCGTGTCGTTAATTCTCAACGAGAATCTCTCTTGGGCTAAGGTTATTAAAAAAACAAGTTCTTGTTTTTAAGGTGGATTTTCAAAAAGCTTACGATTCGGTGAGCTGGAGTTTCCTTTTGGGTGTCCTCAAAAGCACGGATTTCCAGGTTTTATGGAGGAATAGAATCTTGTTTGAGGTCGGATAAATCCCCGGTTCTAGTGAACGGCTCCCCTACTTACGAGTTGAAGTTGTCAAGGGGTCTTTGACAAGGAGACCCAATATCTCCTTTTCTTTATGTGCTCATGATGGAAGCTTTGGAACTTATCATGAAGAAGGCGGTGTCTTTGGGGCTCTTTAAAGGCTTTGTTTTTCTTAATCTGGGACCCCTAATTTCACACATTTGCTATGTCGACGGCTTCGTCTTTATAGGGGAATGGTCCGAGAAGAACATTTTTAACCTCCATCGTATATTGAGGTGCTTTAACATTTCCTCAGGTTTAAAGGTAAACCTTGGTAAAAGTTGTGTCTATGGAGCCGGGGTGGGTGAAGATGAAGTCCAATCCTTTGCTAATTTAATTCATTGTAAGGTCGGATCGTCCCTTTTCACGTTTCTTTGGCTTCCTATTGGTTCTAACATGGAAAGGGTGAAGTTTTGGAAACCTATTATCGACAAATTCAACTCAAAGCTATCGGGTTGGAAAGCTAAGAGCCTCTCGTTGGCGGGGAGAGTGACTATTGCTAAGGTTGTACTCGGGGCCCTCCTTAATTAATACTTTTCCATTTTTAAGGCCCCCGTTAGTATTATAAACTCCCTTGAAAATATTAGAAAAAAAACTATGTTTAGGGATCCCATAACGACAACAATAAAAAAATAAATGGGTTACTTGGGAGAAGATGGTTGGTCCTAAGCGGCTAGGGAGTTTGGACATTGGCGACATCCCGAGTTTAAATCTAGCCTGTTGTGTCTGAAAGACAACATGTTATTATAGTATAAAAACCCGCATTTTGCTAGTTGTTTGTAGTAAATATTGCTTAGAATGGATTAAATGTTCGTTTCTGAGTGTTTTCCAGGTTCCTAAGTGAAATGAAGGATTTTCGGGCCAAGACTAAAGATTACTAAAGATTGCTAAAGGCAGACTTATTTCTGTTGTTTACATGCCGTGAGCCTAGAGAAAGTGTACGAGTCGTGATCCCCAAGTTAGTACACTGACCTGTTGTTGTCGTGAGCCCCAAGTTAGTACACCGACCTATTATTTGAAAACCCTAGAACGCTAAGGAACAACTTTCCTTGTTTACAGGTCGTGACCCAGGTTCGAGTTGACGGGTCGTAAACCACCCAAATTCTACATGGATCGTATATAATGATTGAGATGTCGAAGAAACCCTAGAGAGTGGACGAAACCAGAAGGAAGAAGCGAAAAAGGGTTGTTGAAGTTCAAGGATTCAAGATCGGAGATTTAGGAGAGAATTCGAGGAAGAAGAACGTACATGAGGACAAGAGATTGTTCCTTACTGAGTTAGCACCCTTTGTATTATCATTTCCTGTTGATTTCTATCATGTATTCAGTAAATTTTCTAGCTTTGTTTGTTACTATGAGTAGCTAACCGCGCCATATCCGATTAGGGTAGGATGATTCTTGTTACTTTGTATTGACTTTGTTGATTTTGTTATGAAAGTGTGCTTTTAGTAAGGTTTGCTTATGAACATGTGATAGTGTAATCTATATGTTGAGTATTGATGTTCAATTGAGTTTGTGTGGACGATTTAGGTCTTTCTATGAGGTTATGCATGTTAGATCTGCTTTTTTATCCTTAGGCGATATATCGATCGTTAGTCTAAGGCTGGTAGCTTAGTAGGCAAAGGACAAACTTGGTTGGATGTTGGTAATGCATACGGGTCACCTATAGGAAAAATCTGATTATAAAGATATGCTTTAAATTGAGTAGTCTAGATAGTAATCGCTCGATTCATTAATCAAGGTTGCTAAAACAATATAAGAGACTCTTAGATCACAAGGGATGAGTAAGGTGTTGTTTGTTTTTAAGATGTAAAATGCATGCAGTCTACGGACCACATCTGTAGACATCTATAGAAAAAGATATTGACCAAACCTTTGTAGTCTGCAAGAAGAAGGTTGTTCGTTTGTTAACGTATGTAGACTTCTAAAATAAACTAGTGGTGGTGTACGGACGGTGGTGGTGGGTGGTGGTGGTAGTGTTGGACGATGGTGGATAGTGATCGTGGTAGACAGTGGTGGTGGGTGGTGGCGGTGGTTGTGGTGGTGGTGCTGGTAGTGGTGATGGACGGTGGTGGTGGGTGGTGGACGGTGGTGGCGGTGGTTTTGGTGGTGGTAGTGGTGATGGACGGTGGTGGTGGGTGGTGGCGTTTAACCCTCTCCAGACCTTGCAAGATTGAGAAGTGGCTGGGCCAAGTCTGCACCAAGAAGAGCTTGCACAGACTTTTTTAATGAAACGTCTTCGGAAAACAAACAGTCTGCGCGTGGCAATGTCAGCGCATGGTCTGCGCGGCGCAGATAGAAAAGCATGCGCAGAGCTTTTCTGAAAAAACAAACAACACCTAAATATCTTAGTTATTTAGAACCAAATTGTTGGGTGTGTCTATAGCCTGGTTGTTGGGGACATATGGCTAACTCGAGGTGTCACACCCACAAATTTCGCATGCGCGATTTTACCACCAGGCGCATGACATTCCAGGATCAAGCTACTAATCATGTCGAACCATTTCAAGTTTAATTGTACAACGTTTAACTACCACGTTCAACATGGATAGTGATAATAGTTTTAGAAGTTTGAAAACGTAAGTTTAAGTTATCCGCGGAAGCAAAAGTATACAATCCAAACTTGATTGAAAATCATAGTTATTTAGCAAAACAATGTAAGCGGTTTAACCAAAAGCCATAACACTCTCCAAGCTGCAAGTTCCCATCTGAGCCGTACCTAACGACCTGCAAAGCATACAACTACGTGTCAACAATAAAGTTGGTGAATTCACAAATTTGAGTTTAGCAAAAGTAAAGTTCACAAATGTTTTTGATTTATGTATGACTCGGGTAGCTAACCCTCATCACATGACTAAACTGTGTACCGAATGATGACGTTTCGTTTGTGCCCTCATTAATGTCTATCAATATTAATGCAAGAGTGAAGGTTAGAAGTTCATGCCCGGCCTCCAGCACAGTGTAAAGTTTTTCAAACCTAATAGTGCTATCAACTAATACCCCGCGTACGCCCACCCGGCAATCTAATCGGTAAAATGTAGGGACTTTCGTGATAGAGTTTTTCGTTTAGTCCCAGTGTACTATTCCACCTCCAGTGTATAGTATGTTACAGTTGTTCCAACAAGGAACGCTCGTGTAGCCCCAACCAGGGCTACTGTAAAAGAAAGTGTTGTCCCAAACCAGGGATGCATGCTTTTAGAAAAGAGTTGTGAACTCACCTTAGGGTGTGTGTTATATCCAAAAGTGTCATGTGTCAAAGACACAAACTGGCACGTCATGTATATATTCACCAAGGCATTCCCTAACAATTGAAGCACATCATAAGTAACCAATACTAGAGTAAAGTTGTTTCACGTGTGATCGAGCTCTACCGAATTGCTAAACGTGCGACCTGATGGTAAGGTTATTAGTGTGATGCAAAGATTAATCATAAGTTTGTTTAATCCGATGCACCTATATCCCATATATGTATTATGCCTTAAGAACAATTTAGCTCTCGAGTGATTAAATATATTTATAAAATCGAGTTAATGTGTATGTAAGTGTGTGTCTGTATTAAAATAGCACACGTTGTAAAAACGGCTAATATATTAATATGATTTTCCAAATATAGTCATACATATAAACAATCAATTTACATAAAGCAAACTTCTCTAGGTTCCCGTAAAGTATATAACATGTATGGCACACGTAGCATAATAACAAGTCAAGGACACACTTGCGTATCATTTATAATTATTAACATAAATATCGTAATATATTTATTTTATTTCATTTGGATAATACAATCATATCTCAAATAATATCATGATATTATATTTACGTTTCGTATCTCGTTTAACCGTTCGAATATATATATATATATATATATATATATATATATATATATATATGTGTGTGTGTGTGTGTGTGTGTGTGTGTGTGTGTGTGTGTGTGTGTGTGTGTGTGTATAATGCCAAGTTTAATGCTTAAACTTGTTTCGTGATTCCCGCATCATCCGAGATAGATACATACTTTATACTTACTTTCATAAAATTTATTTGAATCCGGGTGTGCTTTCTTTTGTTTTAAAACTCGCAAGTCATACTATAGGTTTTTACGAAAAAATCGAGCAGAGTTTCCTTTGTTTATAGACCAACCCAACGACACAAGTCGTCGATAATTTTCCAACCCAAAAAGTCCAAGTCATTATCACGTATTCATAAGTATACACGTGTTCACATAAATGCACGTACAAGTCTGATTACAACCGAATACCTCACTTACAATCCATTTATTATTAGTATTATTTATCATTATACAATTCTACTAAATAGGTCGGTTTCACTTGAGCTCGTTCACGTTCATTATTACAATTAATAACACTTATCAAACGCGTTTATATATACCTTCCACCACCCCGCTAGTAAACCAAGATACAAACAAAAATCTACACACAAATGCCTCGAACTACGCATTGACCAAGCCTGACCCGCACTGTTGACTAGTCATATCAGAGTTGACCATGTTGACTTAGGTTGACCGAGAACCGACGTTGACCAAGTTTGACCTGCGTTGACCACCATGATTTCTTTTGACCAGTAGTTGACTCATGTTAAACGACACCAAAATCATAATGCCCACCTGTCACACCCCGAATTTCCAACCACAAACCCGGTGGGCCCGGTGGGGAGTATCGTGATGTAAGTTGATATCATCATAGTCAATATACACCGAATAGTACAGCGGAAGTCTTGGAGTAAAACTACTATTACAAATCAACGGCTTATAATAAAGATCCACAAGCGGATCATAAAAATGTACAAAAGATGTTCAACAGACTTTAGGCATATGTAAAGGATTTGCAAGATACCCTTCTAACAATACCAAGCAGCTTCCAGCCTATTACGTATTATACCTGTAACTTAGTCTTTTGAAAATAAGTCAGTTTTCACTGGTAAATACAATTAACCGACACATTTTGAAAACATTTTCAAAATTGATTTAAGTGCACAAGGCACATAAAAATCTTTTATAACTTGGGACAATTAAGAATTCTAATCTCGTATACGGTTTTACATGTTTGTCAATACATATGTGGCCCAGTGTAGAAACCGAGACATGATTAACCGACACACCACTTATAAACCCACAAAGGAGTTATCCCCAACTTGTGAGTAAAAAATATTTTAGCATTAAGCATCTGTCGGGTGTATGCCTACACCCCGTGCTTGGTCGTGGCCATTAGTAACTTAAATGAGCTGAGGATGTCCAGGACACGGTCGCGTTAACCCCCAATGTTTAAGTTATCAAACAAAACAGATTAAAACGGGTTATGCGGATTTTGTAGCCACAATCCGGCATATGATCCCATACCCGACCATGTGGTAATAATTTACCGTATCCCAAGCCCGTATAGGGAAAATAGGTTAAAGGTATTTACCTTAGCTACTACTTGCTTCAAGTGCAAGATTCAAAGTATCTTAGTCATATTCAATTAATTAAGTGCAGGTAGAATTTACTGGAAGGATATTCTAGTATGGAATGATGGTATAAATAACCAATTAAATTTGCTAACGGGTCCTATTTAAGTCGTAGACTTAGACCGGCTAGCTTAAAGTGTCAGAAAGGGTACGATACGTTAGATTAAGCGATGACCGGAATAGAATGTAGTTTAAAACCAACAAGTACTAAGACTTGTATAATATGGGTAAACTATTAACCGTCTGGAAATTGAGATAAAAATGATAAGGTTAAATCCTTTTCAGTAAACTTATGTAAACTAGTTACATAAGTCGAACCGTACGCGTATAAGCATTAACGGGTAACCGGATGACTCATGAAAAAGTTCCATATGCTAATATACTTTAAACAAGTTATAATATCAGTAGGATATCAACTTGTATGCCCGTTAAGGTTTTAAACTCCAATTAAGCCTCATAAGGGCGTTTTGGTCATTATGTGACGTATAAAAGGAACTTGAATATAATCTGATGTTATGATCGTAAACATTCTGGAAAAATAAGTTATTTGTGATATAATATCAGTAGGATATAAAACATATGTATGTTTTATAGTTTAAGACCAAACTATGCACTGTAGGGGCATTTTGGTCATTTCACACATAGTTCGAAAGCTTATTTGGGATTCTGAGTTTATAACATGTAACTACTGTAAAAAAAATAAAATAAGTTATAAATTTAGTAGGTAACAAGTCTTGGTTGATAAATATGGTTTTAAGTGCCATAAGGGCATTATCATCATTTATCGACAAAATACAAGAACTTGTACTCAAACTCAGAATATAAACTGACTTGACATCCCAAATAATTCTAATTATGATATTATATCAGTAGGTAATGATTTTAATATAAGAAATTATGTTTAAAACCGTTTTAGGTGCCGAAAGGGCATTATGGTCAATTAAAAGCATAATTTACGATATTATATGAAAACTCAGTTTATGATCAGATTAATAACATCAAAATATGTTAAACATGTTAACATATCAATATGTAATTAATTTGCAAGTTCTAGTGTTTAAAACCTTATTTTTAATAAAAAGGGCAATATAGTCAAAGTATAACATATTAACGGAAACTTGCATAAAACTCATATTACTATTATGATCATGTAATATAATATAACGTCAGAGGGTTATGCTACATAATAATATGATCATAATGGAACCTTACAACAGTAGGAAACTAATCTAAATCGGGTCAGAATCGAAAGTCAAAGAAGAAGTTAAACTTCGCGACTTTCGGTTGCGAACCGACCCTAGAACTAGAATTGACGAGCCGAACATGTTTACACATGTTTCTAATAATTTTTACCAAGTTATTAAAGTGTTAAAACATATTTTAGAACATCTACATTATCAGATTATGATTATTTTAAAAACTGACTCGTTTGACTTTTAAAACAATAATATGTTGAACCGTCAATTGACCAAGCAAACGTGATTCTTAGGAGGTGTCCTTTTGAGGGATTAACACCTACCTAATTACAATCACGTAGCCATGTTCGCCCCGAAAAATGGCTGGACCATTAAGGTCTAAACCGAAAGTCAAAGCATTTATCGAAAAAGCTTGACTTTCGGCTTTTTAAAGCCTACAAACGAAATGCAGGAGGTTGGAACACTTACAAGTGGTCCTAGCTTGAAATAGAACTCAAGTGGAATCTCCCTTTAGTTGGGAATCTCCAGAGGAAGAGAAGAATTGATTTAAAGAAGGTGCAAGGTGAAATGGTGCACCAAGACCTCTAATTATAGTTGAAGAGGGTGTCTAGACCTTGAAACAGGTGTTATGGAGGTTCATGGGAGGCCTCCAAGTGTCCTAGGACGTGACACAACAGATAAAACAGCCCATGGTTCCGATTTGAATGGGATTTGGCTGTATGTGTGGGTTGCACGCCAAAAAAACAGAGCTGAGCACTCTCTGGCGCCCCGCGAGAGAATCACCCCAAGGGGGTCGCAGCCCGCGAGCGTCCAAAACAACTTTTTAAGTTTGGTAGTTTTAGCCCCTTAGCCATATAACTCAAATATATCTTTCATTAATTGCACTTTTAACCCCTCAAAGTCATTATTTGGTATACTCAGAAGTATACCCATACATTATAAAGCTCCGGGTTCGTTAAAAGGTCACTCAGAGGTACAAATTAACATGTTGACGCTTTTAACCCTTCACAACATCAAACTTTCAGTTAAATCACAAACGGTTTCGTTCGTCCAACAAGTGGCTCATGTAGAGAATACGAACACCGTAAAAGGTCACTCAGAGCATAGTTTAAGTATGTTGACACTTTTAGTCCCTCCATATTCATACTTTCATTGATTGGCAAAAATAGTCCTTCCTAGCCAACATTAGGCATACTTTGGAATAGGGACTCATGTCAATACATCATTGGACATGATTTTACGAGGTGTTACATCCTCACCCCCTTAAAAGAAATCTCAACCTCGAGATTTACTCAAAAAGGTGGAGGTACTTTTGTCGCATAGTGGACTCGACCTCCCACGTATACTCGGGGCCTCTACGGGCATCCCACTTGACCTTTACAATAGGTAGATACTTTCGTCGAAGCTTCTTAACCTGTCGATCCTCGATCGAAATCGGTTTTTCAACACACCACAGGTTTTCATCAATCTGCACGTCTTCATGAGACATTGCTAGCGACTCATCGGCTAGACATTTCTTTAAATTGCAGATGTGCAACACATTGTGAATTCCACTGAGTTCCTCAAGCAAGTTTAACTCGTATGCTACGGACCCGACACATTTGATGATTTCAAATGGTCCAATATATCTAGGGCTTAACTTGCCCTTCTTACCGAATCACATCACACCCTTCCAGGGTGATACCTTCAGTAGAACTTTGTCCCCTATTTGGAACTTAAGAGGTTTGCGCATCTTGTCAGTGTAGCTCTTCTGCAGATCTCTGGCAGCTTTTAGATAATCACGGATTTATACAATCTTATCCGTCGTCTCAAGGACTATCTCAGGTCCTGATAGTTGGGCCTCCCCAACTTCTGCCCAACAAACGGGCGTTCGACATTTTCTCCCATACAAGGCCTCGAAAGGAGCAGCCTTGATACTTGTCTGATAACTATTGTTATAGGAGAATTCTATTAGGGGGAGATGGTCATCCCAGCTACCACCTAAGTCGATTACACATGCTCTCAACATGTCTTCCAAAGTTTGGATTGTACGCTCACTCTGTCCATCAGTCTGTGGATGGTAAGCCGTACTGAAGTTTAGTCTAGTGCCTAATTGTAAGGACTCTCAAAAGTATCCTAAAAATACCCGTAACTATAAACCCGGACCCCTGAAACCTTACCCTACATCAAAAATCAAGAAAAACAAAACTTATAGGTTTCAGGCGGGCCGCGTAAGAGACAGGCTTGTCTTACGCGGGCCGCGTCAAACATGGGTTGACCAGATAAGCATAACCGGGCCACGTATCAACCACCTGTCAAACCTAAGCCCATGACCATGCAAACCTATACGTAGACTGGGCGGCCACGCGGGCCGCGTAAGATATAGGGGATGGGTTACGCGGGCCGCGTAAGGCCCTAAATTCAGCTATAAATAGCCCGTCACTTGCACAGTCCACTGGTGTCGAAACAAACTATCAAAAATGAATTGCTACTGTCCTAAAGTCGAAATTACTTTCAATATTAGCAAGGTGCTGCTCCGATACCGGGTATTAACTCGATCGCTGATACGATTCAATGTCCGATTGATTAAACTATCCAATGGATGTTTAAGTGCTGCCCACATTAGGGTTTATGCTTTGTCATTCATCGTTAATTCGGTGGATGTTTAAGTATCGCACTTTGTCATTCGTTGTGAAGGTTTAATCTCGTGAGTTATCGTAAATGTTGTATTAGTTACTAACCGAGTTCGTGTGCATGTATTAAATTTTGGTTAAAAAGGCTAATCAGTAGGCTAAGCTCTGCTCATATAAATCTGCAATGTGAGTCATTCTCTTTTTATCAAAGTGCTTTATAAATTCTTAAATGTTTTCAAAGTTATAATTACAGGGATTAATTCTTTGTAATCTCCATATTACAGCCGGTATGTGGGGTTTTGTATACATTACTTGATAACCGTCACCATTGGACAACGAGGGGCCAATGGGTGATTTGACCATAGTCACAGAAATGAGTCGAGTGACAAATACTGATGGGTAATTGGTTGATATATAAACATTGTAATCGCTCTTAATACTGTAAATTATAATAACGGGTCATTTTAGTAAAAAGAATGATTCACCAGTATTTCCCGCTAACAAAACCTTTTTCAAACATGTTTCAGGTGATCTGTTATGATCCAAGAAGAGTGTCGTGAAGCACTAAAAGCTTAAAGAAGTGGCTCAATATAAAATAAAGAAACATGTTTTTGTAAAAATAAAGATTTCTCCGTGAAATCATATGATTGTAAATTACCGGGGTTTTATCCCGAGTTGTGAAATAAAATAATCGGGAAATTTCGGTGTTAAAAAGATCCTGAAGAAATCTTCCGCGGTTAAATAAATACCACGGGATTTTCTGTCTCGCGGCTCCTGAACTGGGTCAAACCGGGTCTGGGGCCGTGACAGAAAAAGGTGGTATCAGAGCCGCTGATTTAAGCCAATTAAGTATTTAGAAAATACTTAATTTTACTGATTGCCATTTTGTGATTATGTGTTTTATTAATTGAATATTTGTGTCCAGTATGGGTAAGCAAAAGCTTTCAAACATCTATCTTAAATTAGATATGTTATCAAACGAGAAGGGAAGTTCATCCCAAACAAAACCCTATGCAAATCCTGAAGAAGGAATATTTGTTCGAAAAGCACAATATGAGGAACCACTTTCTCCTAATAAAAGAAGTTTGATTATTAGGAAAAGTCAGGAGAAATTAAAGAAATCACAACCAAAAGAAAAGAGAGTTAATCAGAAAACCCAAGAACTAGGCAGTAACCCACCATGGGAAGACAAGTTAGATGAAAAATGGGCAGATCTCTATATGCTAGCCACTGTAGCAGTAAATGCAAATCTTTAAATACTTTGACTTAAGTTTTAGCACTCTTATTATCTACAAGCTAGAAATTTTACCCAGTAAATAAATAAGTTTATAGTAAATTCTAGTGTGTTTTAATTATCAGTTGTTTCTTTGTGTTAAATTAATTCCATGGTATGAAATAATATTTAAAAGGTTATTTATGAAATTTTGTTATAAAATTTTAACTTAGCATTTTTTGTGTATTTTGCATATATGCTAAACAGCATGAATGACTTGTCTGAAGCCCTTCAGAATTTAAATCTCTATCCGGTGAAAATAGAGGTTTCGAGAGATTTTAATAGGTACATACCCGATATAGAAGAACCTATGGAATTCAACGCTCCACCTCCAGAGAAACCCAAACCTAAGAAAAGGAGAAGATTTGTGGGATGGAGGCGTGTGCGCAGAAGGAAACCTATCACTAGGAAGATTCCCAAAATAGAAAATCCCCTAGATAAAGGGAAAGGGATAGAAGTCGGGGAAGATTCTAGGCAGATGGAAATGCAGTTTGAGGAATATTCTAGGCAAATGGAAATGGAATTTGGAGAAGGTTCTAAGCAAACCAAGGTAGAAATTGGGGAAAGCTCTAGACAAATCGAGGAATTACCATTTCAGGAGGAATTGGATCGTGCATTGGCGAGCTGTGGTGTCGTCAGGCCTATTAATAATAATCTATATCCTTACCCTGCTGAAACTCAAATTCCAATAAACCTAGAACCAGCCATTCCAGACCCTTTGATCCATACCCAACCTCTAGGACAAATGGAGGAGTGGTGGATTAACGACTGGCAGTTTCAAAACCTTCTCAACAGTCCTTATTCCTTTCTCCCTCAGTTCGACCCGGAACCTATACCAAACCCACCAATGAGCAATGAAAATTTAGCTGAACTCCGCCACTTTGGCAAAGAATTGGTGGATGCAGGAAATAGAATCAGGGAAGTAGGAGAACAGATCTCCTGGAAATACAATGAGAGGGAACGCCGTTACTAAAATATCAACTGACAAGGGATAATGGGGTTATGAAACTGTGGTTGTATAATAAATAGAAAAATATAATCTTGTAAAATAACTACAAATAAAACTTTGTAAGATAATGGTGTGTATTGATGCATACTATAAAATATAAAAATGGGAATCGAGAAATCGATAGTTTTGGCTATATGTGTGTAATTGAAATTTGTATAATTGTATTTTTTGTATAATTGTTATATATTTGATACTAATAAATTATATATATTAATTATCAGATGGAAAACGCTAATAACGAACCAGTTAATGAGGTTAATCAATCTGAGCAACATCCGGAAGATCAATTTCTAAATAGGAAAGATATCGAAAATATCGTTGCTCAGGGAATAGCCAATGCTATTCCAGCAATAGTTGCTGCTGTTAGAAATCCAAACGACCCTCAAAAAATTGTTCCTAGCAAATGTATTTCTGAAGATAATTTCAATAATAGTGTAAATGGAGGCGGTAATCATCACCATGATGATTCACGGAAGGCTCCGCTCCCTAAGAAAATAAAAGCTGCAATGCCTGGTTACACTTACAAAGAATTTCTTGCTTGTAAACCTGCTGAATTTGCAGGCAATGAAGGAGCGATTGCGGTACTGCGTTGGTTAGAGAAAACCAAGGCAGTAATTACAATAAGTAAATGTGCCAAAGATGATCAGGTCATGTACGCGTCAAATCTTTTCAAAGAAGGAGCGCTAGAATGGTGGAATACAGTACTTCAAGCCAAAGGAAGAAATAGGGCGTATGCCATGAACTGGGAAGAATTTAAGAGTCTTGTAGAAAGAAAATTCTATCCCGAATATGAAAAAGATCAAATGGCAAATAAATTCCTAAACCATCAAATGATGGGTGTAGACTGTCGAGGATATACTTCGACATTCTTTGAATATGCTAGAGTGGTACCAACGCTGGCTTCGCCAGAGCCGGTACTCATTTCTCGCTATATTTGGGGAATGATTAGCGAAATCCATAATATCGTTAAAGCTGCGAGACCTCGTACTATTGACGATGCGGTAGAATTAGCTAACACCCTAACTGACGAACTGGTACGCACAAGAGATGAAAATAGGAAAAAGGAATTGGCTCAGAAAATTACCCAAGGATTTCGTGTGGGTAATAATAGCAACTTCAAGAAAAGAGGAACATGGCAATACTCAACTCCGCCGATTTGCAGGAATTGCAAAAAGAAACATTATGGAAGATGTAATGTAACCTGCAATTTTTGCAAAATGGTAGGACATCGTGAAGAAGATTGCAGAAAGAAAACCAAGATCTGTTATAACTGTGGAGAAGCTGGACATTTCAAAACAGAATGTCCTAAAGTGGTTAAACTAGCAGACAATAAAGCCAAGCCAGCTGATGGAGCTACCAAGAAGAATGTTCGAGCCTTCCAGTTGACAACTCAGGAGGCCGAGCTAATTCCAGATGTGATAGCTGGTACGTTCTTAGTTCACAACGTGTATGCAAAAGTATTATTTGACTCTGGTGCAAACCAAAGTTTTATCAATACTTCATTCTGCCAAGCTCTTAATTTACCTTTGACCAACCTTAGGCAAATTTTTTCAGTCGAAACAGCAGATGGATATTATGTTAATATAGATAAGGTTTTGCAAAAAGAAAATATAGAACTTTCAGGCCATAAATTTCATGCAAACCTATTACCAATGAATTTAGTTGGGTTCGATGTTATATTAGGAATGGATTGGTTAGTAGCCAACCATGCTCGAATCCTTTGTGATAAGAATTCCATAGAAATTCGTGCACCTACCGGAGAAGTAATCATGGTTACAGGGGACAGGCACGAAAACCCATGAAGTTCATTTCTGTAATGAAAGTTGCTAGTTATGAACGAAAACAAGGAATAGTGTATATGATTTCGGTAGTCATTAGCACTAAAGGTAAAGAACTTAAGGAAATTCCTGTAGTCTCAAAATACCCAGATGTATTCCCAGAAGAACTCCCGGGAGTACCACCAGATAGGGAAGTAAAATTTAGAATTCATCTAATTCCAGGAACTACACCGATAGCCAAGGCACCTTATCGGTTAGCACCCACAGAAATGTTAGAACTGAAAAAGCAATTAGATGAATTACTAAGTAAAGGTTTCATACAACCTAGTTCATCCCCGTGGGGAGCACCAGTGTTGTTTGTAAAGAAAAAGGATGGTTCGATGAGAATGTGTATTGATTATAGAGAATTGAATAAGGTTACCATTAAGAATCGATACCCATTACCTAGGATTGATGATCTTTTCGATCAACTTCAAGGAGCTAGATATTTTTCTAAGATTGATTTACGCTCCGGATATCATCAATTGAAAGTACAAGAAGAAGACATACCTAAAACTGCTTTCAGAACTAGGTATGGTCATTACGAGTTTACAGTCATGCCCTTCGGATTAACGAATGCACCTACAGCATTCATAGACATGATGAATAGGATTTGTAAACCGTATTTGGATAAATTTGTAATTGTTTTTATCGACGATATACTTATTTATTCCAAAAGTCAAGACGAACATTGTCAGCACTTGCATGCAATCTTAACTTTGTTAAGAAAAGAAAAGCTTTAAGCCAAATTCTCGAAGTGTGAATTTTGGCTACAAGAAGTGCAATTTTTAGGTCACATGGTGAATCATGAAGGTATTCATGTAGATCCTGCTAAGATAGAGGCAATTACCAAATGGAAGGTTCCGCAATCCGCAATGGAAATTAGAAGTTTTATAGGTTTAGCTGGATACTATAGACGGTTTATTAAGGATTTTTCCAAAATAGTTGTACCATTAACTAAGCTAACCTGTAAAGCGGTTAAGTTTGAATGGGGACCTAAACAAGAAAAAGCCTTTAGGATTTTAAAGCAGAAATTAACAAATGCTCCAATCCTAGCCTTACCAGAAGGAACAGAAGATTTTGAAGTTTACTGTGATGCTTCAAAACTAGGATTAGGATGTGTGCTAATGCAACGCAAGAAGGTAATTGCGTATGCCTCAAGACAGTTGAAAAGGCACGAAGAAAACTATATGACTCACGACTTAGAGTTAGGAGCCGTAATTTTTGCCCTTAAAATTTGGAGACATTATCTGTATGGAAGTAAGTTTACTGTCTATACGGATCATAAAAGTTTAAAGTACATATTTGGGCAAAAAGAGTTAAACATGAGGCAAAGGAGATGGATGGAAATCCTAAGTGACTACGACTGTGATATTCAGTATCACGAAGGAAAGGCAAATATAGTTGCAGATGCCTTAAGTCGTAAATATCATGAAAAGCAAAAGCGAGTTCGTGCTCTCAGATTAAATCTACAGTTAGATTTAATGGAACAATTGAAGAATGTTCAAGCTACAGCAATCAAGGATGATGCTGAAGGAATGAAAGGACAAATAAAAGAATTAGAGCAAGGAGCTGATGGAATTTGGAGATTCCATAAGAAAAGAATTTGGGTACCTAAGCAAGGAGATTTAAGGCATAAGATACTAGATGAAGCTCATAAATCTAGGTATACCATGCACCCTGGAAAAAATAAAATGTACCAAGATTTAAGAAATAACTTTTGGTAGATAGGAATGAAAAAGGATATAGCTCGATATGTTTCTAAGTGTCTTACTTATTCACAAGTTAAGGCAGAACATCAGAAACCTTCAGGTCTACTACAACAACTAGAGATGCCTGTATGGAAATGGGAACTCATAACAATGGATTTTGTTACTAAGTTACCCAAAACCAGAAAAGGTAATGATGCGATTTGGGTAATTGTGGATCGATTAACCAAATCAGCTCACTTTCTACCTTTGAAAGAAACTTTTAGCATGGAAAAGTTGGCAAAGTTATATGTAGATGAAGTAGTATCCTTACATGGAGTTCCACTCTCCATTGTTTCAGATAGGGATAGTTGTTTCACTTCTCATTTCTGAACTAGTTTCCAAGAAGCAATGGGAACACGATTAAATTTAAGCACTATCACTTACCTTTAATTGAATTCTCCTATAACAATAGTTATCATTCAAGCATCGAAACTGCCCCATTCGAAGCACTGCATGGAAGAAAGTGTAGAACTCTAGTTTGTTGGGCAGAAATAGGAGAAAGTCAATTGTCAGGACCTGAAATAGTACAAGAAACCACTGAAAAGATTACTCAAATCAAGGAAAGACTGAAGACAGCTCGAGATCGTCAGAAGAGTTATGCAGATAATAGACGGAAACCGTTGGAATTCCAAGTAGGAGACAAAGTACTTTTGAAAGTTTCTCCTTGGAAAGGAATAGTTCGATTCGGCAAGAAAGGAAAGCTGAGTCCAAGATACATAGGACCATTTCCGGTGATCCAACGTATAGGACCAGTTGCTTATCGTTTACAGCTACCAGAAGAGTTAGCTGGAGTACATGATGTATTTCATGTATCCAACCTCAAGAAATGCCTATCAGATGAATCTTTGGTAGTACCTCTCCAAGATATAAAGGTAAACGAAAAGTTAAAATTTGTTGAGAAACCTCTTCAAATAGAAGACAGAAAGGTGAAGTTTCTAAAACACAAACGGTTACTATTGGTCAAAGTCAAGTGGGATTCAAAGAGAGGACCTGAATACACTTGGGAGCTTGAATCAGAAATAAAACGAAAGTATCCTCACTTATTTCAATAAATCTCGAGGACGAGATTTTAAATAAGGTGGGTAGAATTTAAGGACTCTCAAAAGTATCCTAAAAATACCCATAACTATAAACCCGGACCCCTGAAACCTTACCCTACATCAAAAATCAAGAAAAACAAAACTTATAGGTTTCAGGCGGGCCGCGTAAGAGACAAGCTTGTCTTACGTGGGTCGCGTCAAACATGGGTTGACCAGATAAGCATAACTGGGCCACGTATCAACCACCTGTCAAACCTAAGCCCATGACCATGCAAACCTATACGTAGACTGGGCGGCCACGCGTGCCGCGTAAGATATAGGGGATGGGTTACGCGGGTCACGTAAGGCCCTAAATTCTGCTATAAATAGCCCGTCACTTGCACAGTCCACTGGTGTCGAAACAAACTCTCAAAAACGAATTGCTACTATCCTAAAGTCGAAATTACTTTCAATATTAGCAAGGTGCTGCTCCGATACCGGGTATTAACTCGATCGCTGATACGATTCAATGTCCGATTGATTAAACTATCCAATGGATGTTTAAGTGCTGCCCACATTAGGGTTTATGCTTTGTCATTCATCGTTAATTCGGTGGATGTTTAAGTATCGCACTTTGTCATTCGTTGTGAAGGTTTAATCTCGTGAGTTATCGTAAATGTTGTATTAGTTACTAACCGAGTTCGTGTGCATGTATTAAATTTATGTTAAAAAGGCTAATCAGTAGGCTAAGCTCTGCTCATATAAATCTGCAATGTGAGTCATTCTCTTTTTATCAAAGTGCTTTATAAATTCTTAAATGTTTTCAAAGTTATAATTACAGGGATTAAGTCTATGTAATCTCCATATTACAGCCGGTATGTGGGGTTTTGTATACATTACTTGATAACCGTCACCATTGGACAACGAGGGGCCAATGGGTGATTTGACCATAGTCACAGAAATGAGTCGAGTGACAAATACCGATGAGTAATTGGTTGATATATAAACATTGTAATCGCTCTTAATACTGTAAATTATAATAACGGGTCATTTTAGTAAAAAGAATGATTTACCAGTATTTCCCGCTGACAAAACCTTTTTCAAACATGTTTCAGGTGATCTGTTATGATCCAAGAAGAGTTCCGTGAAGCACTACAAGCTTAAAGAAGTGGCTCAATATAAAATAAAGAAACATGTTTTTGTAAAAATAAAGATTTCTCCGTGAAATCATATGATTGTAAATTACCGGGGTTTTATCCCGAGTTGTGAAATAAAATAATTGGGAAATTTCAGTTTTAAAAAGATTCTGAAGAAATCTTCCGCTGTTAAATAAATACCACGGGATTTTCTGTCCCGCGGCTCCTGAACTGGGTCAAACCGGGTCTGGGGTCGTGACACTAATGATTGCTGTAAACTCTTCCAGAAGTGAGAAGTGTATCTCGTATCTCTGTCAGATACAATAGATACCGGCACTCCATGTAGGGACACTATCTCGTCCACTTACAATTTCGCCAACTTATCAGAGTTCTGCGTCTCTTTATGGGCAAGAAATGTGCTGACTTCGTCAGCCTATCAACAATGACCCATATTGTGTCATTACCACGCTTGGTTTTAGGGAACTTGGTAATAAAGTCCATGGTTACCATCTCCCACTTCCATGTGGGGATTTCTAATTGTTGTAGTAGTCCTGACGGCTTCTGATGTTTGACTTTAACCTGCGAACACGTCAGACACTTAGCTACATGGGTGGCTATGGATTTCTTCAAACCCATCCACCAATAATCCTTCTTTAGATCTTGATACATTTTGTCACCTCTAGGGTGGACCGAGTATTTAGAATCATGTGCTTCCTGGAGGATTATATCTCTAAGTCCCCCAAAGATCGAAACCTAGATTCAACCATTGAATCTAAGAATTCCATCATTCCCAGGTGAGAACTGATCAGCAGTTCCACCTAATCCTTCACTTGGAAGGTTGGCCTCTAACAAGGCTTGTTTCTACGCATTTAGTAGCTTCTCGTTCAAGTTGTTCTTGAGTTCAATGCTCTTGGTGTTAATCCTTATAGTTTTAACCCTTTCCTTGTGACTAAGCGCATCAGCGACTATATTCGCTTTGCCTAGATGATAGCGAATCTCGCAATCATAATCGTTCAATGTCTCCATCCAACGGCGTTGTCTCATATTTAGATCTTTCTGATTGAACAGGTGTTGGAGACTCTTGTGATCAGTGTATATAATACACTTCGTTTCGTAAAGGTAATGTCTCCACAGTTTTAGTGCAAATACAACGGCACCCAGCTCCAAGTCATGGGTGGTGTAATTTCTTTCATGCACTTTGAGTTGTCGTGATGCGTAGATAATCACTTTGCCTCTTTGCATAAGCACACAGCCCATGCCAGTGTGTGAAGTATCATAGTAGACAACGAATTCCTCAATGCCTTCAGGTAGGGTTAGCACTGGAGCATTGCTCAACTTGTGCTTAAGGATTTCAAAAGATTCCTGTTGTTTTGGACCCCAGTTGAACTTAACGTTTTTACGGGTCAATGTAGTCAAAGGAGTGGCTATCCTCGAAAAGTTCTCAATGAACCTCCTATAATATCCAGCCAGACCTAAGAAACTACGAATCTCAAAGGGCATCTTAGGCGCTTCCCAATTCATAATGGCCTCAATCTTAGCGGGATCCACTTGGATACCACGCTCGCTAACGACATGTCCAAGGAATTGGACTTTGCGAAGTCAGAACTCGCATTTGGAGAACTTAGCATAAAGTTTCTCCTGCTGTAACAGCTCCAGGATGCATCTAAGATGTTTCTCGTGATCAGATTGATTACGAGAGTAGATAAGTATGTCGTCTATGAAGACAATGACAAACTTATCTAAATACGGCTTGCAGACTTTGTTCATGAGATCCATGAATGCTGCAGGTGCATTAGTGAGCCCAAAAGGCATCACTAAGAACTCGTAATGGTTGTATCTTGTCCTAAAAGCGGTCTTGGGAACGTCTTCACTTCTAACTTTTAGTTGATGATACCCTGACCTTAAGTCAATCTTGGAGAAGAAGCTTGCCCTTTGCAATTGGTCGAACAGATCATCGATCCTGGGCAAAGGATAACGATTCTTGATCGTTACCTTGTTCAACTCATGGTAATCAATGCACAGGCGCATTGAATCGTCCTTCTTCTTTACGAATAATATTGGCGCTCCCCAAGGCGACGAGCTGGGTTGAATGAAGCCTTTCTCCAATAGCTCATCCAATTAGGCTCTTAACTCTTTCATTTCAGTCGGTTCCAGATGATATGGAGCTCATGCAACTGGTGCAGCTCCAGGCAAAATGTTGATTCTGAAATCCACTTGCCTCTCAGGAGGTAAGCCAGGTAGTTCATCAGGAAAGACATCCGGGGTATCAGAGATGACTGGAATATCTTCAATCTTTGGCTTTTGTTCATCCACCGTTACCTGTGGCATGTAGATGACACATCCGCTTTTCAAACACTTGGATGCCTTAAGTATGGACACTTGATCAGGCAATCCATAGTGTATATCTCCCTGAATGGTGATCACCTCACCGGGAGGGGTTTTAATTTTGATGAGTTTCTTTTTGCACGTGATACGAGCTTGGTTATGTGATAACCAATCCATACCCAAAACTATATCAAACCCCGCCAATTTCATTGGCAAAAGAGATAATGGAATAGAATGATTCTTAATGGATATAGAACATCCATCAAGAATAGAAGAATCGGTTTCTAAGGTTCCATCGGCAAGCTCTACCTCATACTTAATATCTAGAGTTCTTATGGGTAGGTTTAAAAGTTTACTAAACTTAAGATCTACAAAAGATTTATCCGCACCCGAATCAAATAAGATTCTAGCGTAGACGTCATTTATGAGGAAGGTACCTGTTATGACATTATCGTCATTCACCGCCTGCTTAGCGTTCATCTGGAATGCCCGTGCATTACCCTTTTTAGCCTCGCCGGGCTTCTTAGCATTTTAGGGCAGTTGGTCTTTATGTGCCCTTTCTCATTGTAGCCATAGCAGACTGCATCCTTAAGGTTTTTGCACTTGTTGGGATTGAACCCTATCAGAGGAACAGATAATTAGAGCCAAAACTGGTTCACAACAGTGGATTCATCATAAGCATTAATTTACACCAGGCTTTCCCCTTGAAAGTGTTTATAACATCTGATGTCCTTTATCCACTGTCCGTATACAACAGCTGATGTCCTTCAAACTGCTGATGAAGCCCTGAAGACTGTTAAGGATTAAACACTGCTGGTTCAATCTACTGATGCTATCTAAGTACTGCTGTTGATTAAAGAACTGCCCACTCAAGGACTGATCAACTTTGAGGAAAGCACTGATAGTCAAACATCAGTGCTGATGGAAGGAGAAAGTAGTAGTTTAGTTTATCACTTGTATTGTATAGAATCAGTGGTTAAGTTAGCAGTGTCTGTATAAGAACAGTGGTTAAAGGTTGTTAGGTTGTTAGATGTCACTTTCATGGTGACGTCAGCTTAGATGCTTCAGTGGTTTGATTTGCCTTTAAATGGAACAGTACCCTGTACTGTTACATTTGATTGACTGAGTGAGTCTATCTCCTCCAATCCTTTCATCTTGTGCGATCAACCAGGGAGCATCAGGATGAGGGGGAGTTTTGTTGTAAGCATGCACTGTAATCCTTTGATTTGATTTGTAATCTTTTGACTTAATGGAAAAGCATGTGTTTATCAGAACTATTATCCCTTTTTGATTGTGTTTATAAAGTTTGTTTCCATTTCCGCTGCACTTTATGTTATTTCATATTCATTCATTGTTCAAATTATACAAACAAACACAATCATGAGAGCCTCCGATCTTAACAATTGGTATCAGAGCTTGGACAGTCAAATTCGATCTAACAATCAATTTGACATAATAGTTCAGCTTAAAATTCATTGATGCTTAGGTTGATCGTATTTAGTTGAAAAACAGAGTAACGACTGATCACGTTCAAAGTTGCTATTCAAAAACTCTGTAAAACAACCAAGATTTCATAAGACACACAAACTTCACATAACAGGTGATGTCATGCATAAATCACCTATAGTTTTCAGATCTGAAAATATGTCTGATAACTATGGTATAATTATTTACTTTACAAAATTGATTTCAATTGTTGATTATGAAGTTTTGTGCTGTATCCATCATGTTTGCTGCTAAAGTGTGTACCTCAGGTCAACAAAAGCCTATGTTCGTAAAAACATTAGTGTTTTTGTTAACATAAAAAGAGGGAAATTAAAACTTTAGTTATTAGATCCTATGTGTTGATAAACAGGTTAAGAATCCTGTTAAAAAGGACCAAATCAACTTTGTTAAAAATACATTAAGAAAATCAGGTGTTAAAATAGTCCAAATCATATGTAATGTGAGATTTGATATAAGCATGTACAAATATAACCAGATCTCTCCAAACATTGCTGCAAAATGATTCTGGAATAAGTATTCCTTCAATAAAAACATCCCAGTGAGTATTTCAGTACTTATGAATGGGAAGGGTAAAAAGGGAAGAAGAAAAATCACTGAAACTCAAAAGTGTGTTTATCTCAAAACTTTTGAAGTCAAAAGAAAAGAGCATAAATGTAAAACACTTAAGAGTCCAAACTTGGGTGAACAATGGTCATCAAACAACTGTGTGCATTCATTTATTCAGGGAAGTTCAAGTAACAATAGTATCACCAGTGATTAAGCTTACAAGAGGAATAGACAAGTTTTTCAAAATCAACACATGGTAACAAAGTCTATAACAGGACTTTCAAAACTTATGTGAACATGTCTCCTCATTTTTTTTTTTTTTTTTTTTTTGCAATCAATTAACAAGGAAATGGTCCCAAACAGTGGTTATTATAATGTATTTCAAGCCACTGACCATTTTTATAAAACTTGAGAATGATGAGATTATGAGTTTAATTGAAAAATATACCAGATCCTTTTTTATGTTGTTTTCAGAAAAACCTTTAATTATTTTTCTTGAAAAGGTTTTTCTCAAATAAAACAGGATATATTATTCTTTATTTTTCCCTAAGAGTGATATATTTTGTACTTTTACTTGTTTTTTATAGCAAAAGTTACAAACACCTCTCAGGATGTAGAACCCTTATTTTTGGTGATATTATCCTTGAAAATAGATCAAAAGGAAATGGTACAAGTGTCAAGGTCATGTCAAACTCAAGTTTGTTTTAACAACAGATCAAAGATTGATTGCGAACAAACCTTAAAATACCTAGGTACTCATGTTCTAATCCAAACATTATGACACAAAATGAGTAGTCATAGTATAAGGTTTCCATCATCTGGGGTACTAAACCACTGTCAGGAATCTATAAAAGCTTCAAAACTTATAATAGACATGTGGCAAAAACCTTGAATGCAAATTCCTGCAAAAAAAACTGCTGACATATTAAACTTGAAAATTTGCATCTAAAATGTATTTTGTTGAGGATAGCAATCTTGCAGATATTTCATAATCACCATCAACAGATGCTGGACATGATATTGTGGTTTAACAAGACAAAATCATTCCTTTCATCAGAGCAGCAGATGTTCAAAACATTTGTCAAAAGCTTATCCACTGTTGCACTAACAGTTGCTGACATAATAGCCCTCAAATCCTTATCATTACCTTACCCCTAACCACTGTTATTAAAACTCCATCAAAAATGGATACATATCAATATTGTGTGATATCACTTTTATCCATTCCTATACATTCATTTTTAAATAGCTGTTGGATCATTAAAATCACCAACAGTTGTTAGCTCAGATGATTCACATCTGCAGCCTCTTTTAAAAAAAAATATGTTCTGGTAAATGCTGACCACTGCTGAAAGTCAACCCCTGTTCTCTCATTTTCCTGGTAATCACTGTTGTTCAAAATCAGTGTTTTATCCACTGATAAAGCTATCCAGTGATAGTTAAAATCACCCACTGTCTTCATTTTGACCATTGCAACCACTGATAGTTGCTTCATCAGTGGTTCCCTAAAACAACTGTCCTCCATTATTCATCCTTCCATCAGAGGTTAGCACGTGGTCAGTTCTTAGCCATCAAATCTTTGTAACCGCTACCACATCAGCATTCACTTTTTCTCTTATAAAACCCTGATCAAAACCCCCAAACAGGGTTTTACACTGTCGAATAGAATTCCAAAATTCTTTTCTCAAAAGCAGTTTCCATCCTTCCGACTCAAATCATTCTTCGTTCTTCTTCATCAAAATGGAAAAATCAAAATCAAAATCAAAATCATCCTCATCTTCCAAAAAGGTCACTCAAAAGGCCGCTAAACCCATTGAAATCCCATACAAAGCACCTCACAACTACTTGGGTCTACTCACAAAACCCACTACCACCAAAATCTTCGATTCCATCATTGACACCCTTGTAGCTTCAAAGTACAAAACATTGTTGACTGCTGATGCTCCTATTTATGAACAAACCCAGAGAGAATTTTGGAAAAATGCCACACTTGAGTATCAAGGTGACACAGTTATAGCCATTAATTCTTCCATAAAGGGCAAAAAGATCCAAATCACTCCACAATCAATTTCAGAAGTCTTTGCACTCGATGATCAGGAAGGTAAAACTTCTTTTCCCAAAAACGAGTTAAAAACTGATTTTCTGGAAAGAGGGTATGGTGCAGAAATGAAAAGGGACACCTTACAAAAAGGCTTCTTCCCTTCTGCACCAAGGTTTTTATTCCATACCCTTTTGATGTGTGTCTCAAATAAAACAACTGCTTTTAATGAAATACCATCAAAGATCCAATACCTGGGCTTTGCTATTTTACACAATGAAAATTTTAACTATTCCCATGAGATCTTTGATGGTTTGGTAAAAAATGTTGATTGCAAATCATTTCTACTTTTTCCAAGGTTCTTAAGCTACTATTTTAAACAAAAATTCGGAAAGGAAAATGAAAGTTTGCTCATCCAAGGTGAATCTTTTCAAATACATAGTTTAACATCGGAAACATTCACTAGAATGTTAACACCTGCAAAAACACAAGCAGAGGTGCCTGAGCAGACTTTAGCAGCTACCACTGCTCCTCAGGTATCTGCTGCTGAGCCCACTGCTCCAGGTGATTATAATAGCACACCCACTGCTATGAAACCCACACCTGCCATTACCAAAAGGCCTAAGAAGAGATCATCCAAAAAGCCCCCCAAACCCACTAAAAAGGCAACTCTGGAAGATGAGATCCTAGAGCCACTACCAGTGACAACACAAATGTCACCAAAAACCACTGCTTCTACTTCCTCACAGCAGATGGAAGAAAGATCTCCACCCTTGCCTCAAACTCCCCATGCATTCTCACAAAAGGATCAGGTTGTAAGCACAGGGACCCCACATTATGAAGCTCTGGATCCAATTGGATCCATCTTCCTCAGTCCTGATCCCAAGGACATGTCTCTTTCAACACCTATATATTCACCTCTCTCATTACCACAATCCATACTGCCCTTGTTGCTTGCAATTGCTATAGCTCAGACACAAACCAGTTCCTCTCAATCACCTGTCACTATGAGTACACTCCCACAAGTGACTGGGTCTGATGCTTATACCTTTGTTATCCCAGCAATAATTGAGGAGGTTACACTGCAGGAGTTACAAGTAACTCCTGTCAGTAGTTCAAGTGGAGCAGCAACTACAAGTGTTGGATCAACAGATCTACATTTGGCCAGTTGCTTCATCAATCAGACTCCCTTGAAGGCAATTCCTACTCTAGCACCTCTGATAACCACTAGTGAGTTTGTTTTGACCACTGGTACCATCAAAAGGTTATCAAGTGTTGAGGGAAGAAGACCCTAGTACCGAGAACAAGGGGCATCAATGGATGATTTTTGGGATTCGTTTCCTAAGTCACACATTGATACAACCACTGCTGGTGGGGAATCAGATGATCCCATTAAGTTGGGTGATGATTTAAAATATCAGGAATTGACGGGTAGAATTGATAAACTTGATACATCTGTTGCTGAAATAAAAGATATGTTACAACAGTTGTTGAAAGCTCAAAAGGTCTCAACTACTGCTGCTCCAACTCAAGCATTTGCACCACAACCTGCACCATCAAAACCAAGTAGCTGATCAGAAACATGAAATACAGGTTCAAAAGATCAGAAATACTATGGAAGCAAGATTTAGAGATACTCAGGCAGATATCAAGGCAATAAAAGCCCATTTGAAAAACACCACTGGCACTGCTCCTCCCACTGTTCTCTTCATCGATAACCCCCCTCCAGATAATGCCAAAAAGGGGGAGAAAATCAAGCAGTGGAAGAAGAAGGGAATAGAAGATGGCCTCTATATTGAACCACAAAAAGATGCTATGACTAAAGACATTCCCTTGCCAGATGGTAGTAAAAAGATTGATGTTACCACAAATGCACTTGCCAAAGCAAAAGAAAGTGTAAAAAGGGACGGAGAGGCAAAGGATATGTCCAGGTGGAATGAGGAGAAAAGAGCTTATATGGAGCTGAATGCACAGGGTTGTTCTGAGCCAAAGGATGTTAAAAATCCTGAGCCTAAAAGAAAGAATACCACTAGAAAAGTGAGGGAACCCAAATCCACACCATCCAGACTCACAAAGCATACTCCTAAACCACTTTCCAAAAGCCCCCAACATCAATCTTCCACCTAAACAGTTGCTGCAACACCTGTTGTATCAACAACTGCTGATGCTTCAGTAGTTTCAACAACTGTTAGCCAAACACCTGTCACCACTACAACACACACCACAACCACTGCCCTACCACCACCACCTAAAATCACTTCACCACCAAAAACCATCACTTCAACTACATCACCATCCACCAAATCACCACCTGCTGAAAAGCAGAAGACATCTACTGACATATCAGTAGTTGTAATGACAACAGAGGTTGAAACACCAGTTGTTTCAACAGTTGTTTTCCAGCCATCTACCACTGCCCTCACCATTTCAACAATCACCATACAACCCATTGTCACATCACAACCAAAACCCCCTTCACCCAAAAAGCTTTACACAAGGAAAAGGAAATCTCAGGAGAATACTGATGATATACCAGCACCTATTCCTTTATCCTCCACACCTTACATTGTTATCAAACCACAACAATCCATTCCACCAACTTTTGTCAAACCAATAAATCCTGCTAATATTGTATCCATTGCTGCAAGTTATCCACTGGAATTGGAAGCTGTAAAGGATGAGATGAGACAATTCTATACAGTGGATGATCCTTCAAAAAGAAAATTTCCTTCTCTCATAGGCTTCAGGAATCCAGCAAATATGGATGAGTATCTAAAACTTAAAGCCAGGCAAGCTGATATAAGGGTTAGACTTGAATGTAAAGATCAAGGTGATAAAGCCATTTCTGAAAGAATGGAATTTCTGCTCACTAAGGTCAAACATATGGAAGATTATGCAAGAGACCTGAGCAAAGATATGTCAAATCTACCACCTGAAGCTGTCCTATAAAAGGAAATGAGAAAGGATTATCTTGCATTCATCATGAAAGACAAATTTTATTCAGCTAATGAAGAACAATTCAGTGAATGGCCACTCATTGCTTTAAAGCATGAGGTGAACAGAATTGAGAAAATCAAGAACAATCCAGGAATGAAAAGGTCAGCTCCAAACTGGAGCAAATACAAAAAGGCCATTGATGATCTTACCTTGGAGTACAAAAAGAAGAAACAAGAGCTGGTGAATGCAAAGGTTGGAACTGCTAAAGCCATATCAAAATGGACAAAGCAATATACAGAAGAGGCTTATGAAAGGCTAAGGAAAAGAAGGATGACAGATCCTAACATCTCAAAGAGGCCTGACTACAAAAAGCCAGAACAGCAAATCAATACTTCGGAACCACTGTTCACATAAGCAGATGTCTCAGTTATTGAGTTAGGTCAAAGAAAGTGACAAGAACAGATTGAAAAAGAAACTGCAGAAGACATAGGTGCAGCAAATGACATCATAAAATTGGCTTTCAAACAAATGTCTGCTGAAAATTCTGAACTAGCAAAAGCTCAGGGTACTGCTCAAAAAATTTTCACAAGGCCACAATCTCCCAACTCATCTGTAAATAAACCTATCCCAAGAAACCCATTGGGTTTAAAAATACTAAAATGGTTGTCTGATCAAAAGACCCATGTATTGACACTGATCAGATCCAATGGAGAAGTAAAGCACATATCAAGGGAACAAGCACTGGGCCTGGGTGTTGAAGATCTACAAGATCTCCTTGAGCTTATAGTGTGTAGGGATGAGGATGATACAAGTTCTATGTATTTTGAACTGCAATTTAAAGGACAAGTTAGGGAACTTCTGATGAGACAATAAAGATCCAGAATAATGAAGGGTTTTTGCATTATCTGTTCCAGCGGGAGATTGTTGGGATTGAACCCTATCAGAGAAACAGAAAATTAGAGCCAAAACTGGTTCGCAACAGTGGATTCATCATAAGCAGTAGTTTACACCAGGCTTTCCCCTTGAAAGTGTTTATAACATCTGATGTCCTCTATCCACTGTCCGTATACAACAGCTGCTGTCCTTCAAACTGCTGATGAAGCCCTGAAGACTGTTAAGGATTAAACACTGTTGGTTCAATCTACTGATGCTATCTAAGTACTAGTGTTGATTAAAGAACTGCCCACTCAAGGACTGATCAATTTGAGGAAAGCACTGATAGTCAAACATCGGTGCTGATGGAAGGAGAAAGCAGTAGTTTAGTTTATCACTTGTATTGTATAGAATCAGTGGTTAAGTTAGCAGTGTCTGTATAAGAACAGTGGTTAAAGGTTGTTAGGTTGTTAGATGTCACTTTCATGGTGACGTCAGCTTAGATGCTTCAGTGGTTTGATTTACCTATAAATGGAACAGTACCCTGTACTGTTACATTTGATTGACTGAGTGAGTCTATCTCCTCCAATCCTTTCATCTTGTGCGATCAACCAGGGAGCATCAGGCTGAGGGGGAGTTTTGTTGTAAGCATGCACTGTAATCCTTTGATTTGATTTGTAATCTTTTGACTTAATGGAAAAGCATGTGTTTATCAGAACTATTCTCCCTTTTTTATTGTGTTTATAAAGTTTGTTTCCATTTCCGCTGCACTTTATGTTATTTCATATTCATTCATTGTTCAAATTATACAAACAAACACAATCATGAGAGCCTCCGATCCTAACAATTGGTATCAGAGCCTGGACAGTCAAATTCGATCTAACAATCAATTTGACATAACAGTTCAGCTCAAAATTCATTGATGCTAAGGTTGATCGTATTTAGTTGAAAAACAGAGTAACGAGTAAGGGCCTCACCCTTGAATGACTATGATACATGTTTCACAGTATCTTCCCTTGCATAACCGCTGATATCAATGAGTTTTCATTTCATCTAACCAACGCATGCAATCAATAGCCCATTTTTCGCCATTGAAGTCTCTTAGCTTGCAAGAGATGAAGTATTGTATGTAAATCCCTTAGAAGAACGTGGCTTGTCATCAAATACAATCTTCTTCTGTGGTTCACTCTTTGCATTCGAAGAGCAAACATAATCCTCTTTATGAGATGAATGTGGTTTGGAATGGGACTTGGAGCGAGTAGCACCCGACTCCTTAAAATTTCCATGACCTTTTCCATGGCCTTTCCTACAGTTGTGTCTATTCGAGCTTGGAAATCATCAGCATTAATGTTTACAGCATTAGGTTCACTACTATCGTTGTGACTGTTGTGTGCCTCATCAGAGTTTACCATCTCAGAAGCTTTGGTACTAAACACCAAAATAATTTATTGCTTAGTTGCAATTATAATATTTAGTCATCACATTGATGACTTAACAAGCCATGGTATCATTAAACCATATAGGCTATTTAACATTTCTAATGAATGTTGTTTTTTAAAATAGTTCAATATATTGGCCGAAGTCACAAAAGGACCATCAATGGCATTAAAAATGGAACATAGTCCATTATTTACTTAGACAGGGGATCATAAGTCACAATTGTCGTTGTCGCAATGACAATATTAAATAGCTCAAAGGCTCGTCTCGAAGGACATTAAAAATATGGCACAAAGACCTTGTCACTAGGACATTTAAATTATATAAGCCGCGATCTCATCTGATCGGGGGCTTTAAGGCTTGAACATAGTTCACCACCTTTGGACAGGGAGTCGTAGACAACAACTGTCATCTTCATGAAAGACGATATATTTTGGCCCGTAGGCAAATCGATTATCATCACGAAAGGATGTTAAGATAATAATCATCGTACATATGATATTAGTCAGGATCGCATTTATCATATCGACTAAGGCTTGGACATAGTCCAAATACCTTGGGACAGGGGTCGTAGACCACAGTTGTCGTTGTCAAAGTTGACGATATAATATGGCCCTTAGGCAAGTTAATTAACATCTCAAAAGGATGTTAAAATAATAATCATCACACTGATGATATTAGTCATGATCGCATTGATCACATAGACTATGAGGCTTGGGCATAGCCCACCACCTTGGACAGGGAATCATAAAGGTCACAACTGTCATCGTCTTATTTGACAACAAGTATAGCCTATAGGCACTTCATCAGTAGGGATATTAGTAATATAATTATCACATTGATGATACTAGCCATGATCTAACTCGATTATATAAGCTAATAGGGTTGGACGTAATCCAAATACCTTGATGGCTAGTGTGGTTCCTCAAGTCACACTGCAAGGTGTGTTAACATTACTTGAATGTCAACATAGAATAATTGTCTTAAAATGGTTAAAAAATATAGCCATGGTCGCTGATGCGTGTGAAGTGTCGTGTAGTTTTTAATGTCTATTTTAGGCCCTTTAACACTTTTTAGCCAAGTTTTAAATTTATAAAACACGATATTTACTAACACTAAACACACATATGGGCAAGTGCACCCATCATGAGCGTAGTATAGTGTCGTTAAGATACCGAGGTCGTCCAAGGACACAAGAGCTTTTAATACCGGTTTATCCTCAACGTCTAATCAAATCAAAAGTTTAGAAAAAGGTTTTTAAACAAGAAAAATAAAACTAACTAAAATGCTAAAAAATAAAATAAAATAAAAACAGATAGACAAGATGAATCACCTAGATCCGACTCGTATTTAGTGTAACCTTTGATTATTTCCGCACTTTTGCACATTTTAAGAGATTATCTTAGTTATTGTAGTAGGCCCCTCTTCTGAAGGTGACGTTACCCTCAACCCAATAGTTTGAGTCAGCAAGGATACAATCATAAAGGGTTGGATTATTGAAAGATAATTAATTAAGTTATTAATGCATATTGTGGTAGGCCCCTCTTCTGGAGGTAACGTTACCCTTGGCTAAGTAGTCTGAGTCAGCAGGGATACAGTCCGAAGTAACCGGGTTAAAGTATTAATAGTAGTTTACATATGAGAGGATCAAGGAGTTCGGACCCCCGCCATCCAATACCAGTGGGTATTGAAGGAGGTCCTACTAAAGTTGACCCAGGTCCTTGCAGGATCTATACACTGAACAAGGCAAGACTCTTACCAAACCGTTCCCTTAACCCCCGACCAGGTAGCCAACATATCTCCATATAGACCGTGGAGATATGAATGGTGAAAATCTTTTATTTTATATAGACAGTAAAATAATGCCAAGACACCACGGACAAACGATAAGGAAGACTCACCTTCAACATAAGAAACTAGTTATTAAAGTCATTAATACAAAACCAAATAAAAAGTGCGAAAAGATTAAAAATAAAAAGTACTGCACTAAACACTTGTCTTCACCAAGTGATGTAAGAGACTTAGGCAAACATGGCCTTTGATTGTCAAGAACTCTTACGATCAATCATGGATCTTGAGACTACTCACACACTCTATGATGGATGATGGATGATGGTGGTGGATGTGGGTTGTGATGGTGGTGGTGGGTGGGTGAAGTGTGAGAGAGGTGGTTTGCCAAGGGATGGTTTGCAAATGAGCCAAGCACCCCTATTTATAGCCTGCACAGAAGCCCGGACACGGCCCCGTGTCCACCCATCTTCTCTTTCTTCATTAAATGCAGTTTGTCTGCATTATTTGACCACGCCCCCGTCTCCGCTGGGCACGACCCCGTGTGCAGAAGCGTATCTGCATTATCAAGATTTTCCTAGATTCTGCGAATCTTAGAGTTGATCACGGCCCCGTGTCCGCTGGACACGCCCCCGTGGTGGGTGATAGAAGCTTCTACAACTTTGTCTTTTCTGCAGACACTTGGGCACGCCCCCGTGCTCAGTGAGCACGGGGCGTGTTCAGCCTTCTATTCTCTTGTTTTTGCTTTGGAGGATGCTGTCGAGGGGTCGGTCATGCCACTTTTATTCCTTTTCTTGTATTTGTGTTGGATTTGGCTGCATTTTTGCTTCTTTTGTTCATTTAAGCTCTTTTAACCCTGAAAATACAAAAGGAAGACAAAAGCACACTTTTTCCAACATTAGTACTAAAAAAGGGTTAGTTTTAAACCTCATTTGATGTAATTTATATGTTGCATTTTGCGCACATCAAATACCCCCACACTTGAATCTTTGCTTGTCCTCAAGCAAAACTCTTTATTTTGTGGCTTACACACCCAAATGGAATGGGTAGAAGAGAAGGTTTTTGGCTTGTCATAGAGTGTCGGGATTTCCAAGATTCTTTATTAGGTTTTATTTTTATTTTTATTTTATTTACAATCCTATTCGTCATGATTTATTTAAAACATTGCATATGATAAATTACTTATTAGGGCATAACATGCCTCTTTAAAATTCCATTTATATACAAGTTCACATACCTCACGGGGGATCACTCAACACTCGGCCAAAGATGTATTTTTGTGAAACACTCGAGAGCGGCATGGAACTTACTTCTACCATATGCTTGCCAAGCAATCAATCCTCCTCCTTTTTAACTATAAACCTTTGTAAATATCAAGTGGACTTTTAGGGAAGGGTTAGGCTTGGGTTAAAGATAGGTGGTTTGGTTAGTGGTTAGTAGAAAAGGCCGAAAGGCGTAAAAAGCTTCGGTTTTCGTAAGACTTTTTATTTTTATGACTTTTTTATTTTGATGAAGCAATTCTTCAAACAAAGTTCTTTTTGATAAACTTGTTTGTTCATTTCTTTTGGCTTCATCATCAATTTTTTATTTTTTTCGATAAGAAAGTCATAAGAGAAACCGAGTTTTGTTACTAAAATAAAGGGTTTAAAATGAAAAAGGGTTTTGGTGGGTAAAAGGGTGTTTGTTTTGCGTTAAGAAATGAAAAGGTTTAGGCTCAAAGGGGCTAACTAGGGGGATTTTGGGTAGGTGGTAAAAAAAATGGTGTAGAAATAAAAAGGGGTTAGTTCTAATGCCTCCATCATTTACTTGGCTTTAAGTTGGTAAGGACTGGGAATGTATTGTCGTGGCAAGTTCTAGAGTCATAAGAACCAAGCGGCTATTCACACAAAAAACGAAAAATGAGCATTTAGTTTAAAGATGTGTATTTGTATGCTCAATAAAGGCTCAAAACTCACTTTTTGTGGGAATGGGTTTTTATGTGATCAAGTATATATAATCAAATTTTAACTAGATTTGTCATGTCGTTTCATAATTTTCTTATGTCGGTTCTTTTTATCACGACGCTATCGGTTGTAAATTTGTAAAAATATCACCTCTTTTAGAACTTGTAATTCCCAATTTAAACCAAGACAAGTAAAAAAAATGAAAAAAATTTGAAAAAATTTGAGGTGTTTGGCGGTTCCAATAGAGTTTTGTGTAAGGCTTGTAATTAGGACTTGTAAAATTCAAGGTTTTAGCATACCCCCACACTTAAATTACACATTGTCCTCAATGTATCCCAAAAATAAGTTTTTAGGTTGATTGAATGTGTAAAAAGATGTGAAAAAGCAAAATTTTATGTTACTGGGCGTCTGGACACGGCCCCGTGGTGTTCGGGCACGGCCTCGTGTTCATATTGCCAGTAACAGAAAATAAAATAGAGTAACAGAAGGCTGGACACTGGGGCGTGTTCAGTGAGCACGCCCCATGTCCAGGTACCTGAACTGGGCATTTTTCTGCAGATGGTTGAGCATGAGGCGTGTTGAATGAGCACGGCCCCATGCTGAACTTGCTGTAATGAAGAAAAATCGTCGGGTGGCCCTATTTTTGTGCATGGGGTGTTGGTGCAAGTTTCCCTTGGTATCCTTCACCATCCCGAGTGTGTTTTATTTCTGAAAATTAAAACTAACTAGAAAACATAAAAACTAATCTAAACTAAACTAAGGATAGTTCCGCGGAATGCCTCCGTGGTGCGCCACGTTTATAAGGGTCTTCGGCTAGATCCAAAGCCAGTCATATGTTACCCAAGTGGGATTTCATGCATCACATGTTGCACCGTCGGAGAGCATCATCCAAACTTGAGTCTATGACCTTCATGTAATTGACCGGGTCATCGTCTTCTACTCTCTTGCCAACTCCAAACTTCATTTCCTTTTCCCCAACCCTTAATGTTAGTGTCCCACCATTCATGTCTACCACTGCGTGGGCTGTGGCTAGGAATGGCCTACCTAAGATGAGTGGTACTTCGGTATCTTCCTCCATATCTAGTATGACAAAGTCGGCTGGGAAGACAAATTCGCCGACTTTAACCAATAGATTTTCAGCGACACCTTGTGGATATTTGACCGACCTATCGGCGAGTTGTATGCTCATTTTCGTAGGGCTTGTTTTCCCTAGGCTGAGTCGGTCGAACATTGATGCGGGCATGAGGTTGATGCTAGCCCCGAGGTCGGCTAGTGCATTACGAATGGGAAATTCCCCAATCGAACAAGGGATTGTGAAGCTTCCAGGGTCAATCTTCTTTTGCGGGAGTTTGTTGAGTAGCAAGGCGGAGCATTCTTCACTTAAATTAACTAATTGCAATGATTCGATTTTCCTTTTGTGAGTGAGGAAGTCCCTCATAAATTTTGAATATTTAGGCATTTGGGTTAGGACTTCAACAAATGGAATATTGACATGCAATTGTTTTAGTAAATTTACGATTTTTGTGAATTGCTCATTGGTCTTTTGGCGAATTAACCGACCGGGGTATGGAACCGGAGGATTCTTGGGGGGCTCTTGATTTAGTTTAGAGCCGCTTCTTGTTTGTCCGTCGGTCGAGTCGCGGCTTGACTAGATCAGCTCTTTTCAACTGGGGGTAGCGGAGCCTCCTCGGGACCCACGGTGAGGTTTCTCAATGTTATGAGATGTACTTGTGCCTTTGGGGTGGTTTCGGTATTGCTGGGTAATGCGCCTTGTGGTCTCTCGGACATATTTTGAGCTAGTTGAATTATTTGTTTTTCAATGTTTTGAATACTAGCTTGTTGATTTCTAAAATTTGATTCCAGTTGTTGAAATCGATCCGAGTTTTTCTTTTCGGAGTCGGAGATGAGGAGAGATACAGCATCTTCAAGCCTCTCTCATCCCCCTTGTTGTTGTTGAGAGAAATTTTGTGACTCGTTTCTTGGTTGTTGAAAGTTTGTTCATTGGTTTAGATTTTGTTGGTTACTACTATTGCCGGGTTCTCTCCAACCAAGGTTAGGGTGGTTATGCCATCCTTGGCTGTAGGTACCCGTTGGAGAACCCAACGGCCTAGGTCTACTATCAATGTAGTTTACCGATTCCGTTTGATTATCTATTTCTTTCATACAACTTCAATTTTCATGTGGCCCACCACACCCCTCGCAAGCCATAACCGAAGCCGTTTTTACCATTTCTAACTTTTTGATTTTTAAAGAGAGGGCTTCAATTTGGGCTTGCAAGGAAGTGCTCTCATCAACCTTATGGGTGCCCGGGGCAATAGATTTGTTGCCTCGGGGAGTGTGCCACTGTGGTTTGAGCAATTTTCTCGATTTGATTATAAATTTCATTTGGGCGACGATTACCTAAGAGTCCCCCAGAGCTAGAGTCAAGTGTTTGTCTTGTGTGTGGCAACAATTCATTGTAGAAAGTGGAAACTTGTTGCCATACTGCAAGACCATGATGAGGACACTTTCTCAGTAGCTCCTTGAACCTTTCCCAAGTTTCATATAAGGATTCCCCGTCCTCTTGTGAATATGTATTAATTTCAGTAATTAATTTAGCCGTTTTAGCAGGAGGGAAATACTTATATAAAAACTTTTGGGCCAGTTCATCCCAGGTGTTTACCGAGCCAACTGGGAGGGTATTAAGCCAAGCCTTAGCTCGGTCTTTTAGTGAAAATGGAAACATTCAAAGGCGGATGGCGTCGTTTGATGCTCCATTGATCCGAAATGTTTCACATATTTCTAGGAAGTTAGTGATATGCAAATGGGGATCTTCGTCCGCAACCCCATGGAAGGTTGCGGAGTTTTGGAGCATTTGTATCAAATGCGGTCGAAGTTCGAAGTTATTGGCCTCGACATTCGGTGCATTGATAGCGGCGCCAAGATTACCCACGGTGGGTCTTAGGTAATCCATGAGGGTACGTTGATCCGCCATTGGAAATGAGTCCCCCGAAACTTTCTCTAGGTTTTTAGCTTTAAGTCTTTTTTCCGAGAAAGCGTTCGGGTTCTTCTAGAGGTTCTTTTATGTCTCTACTAGAACTGGAGCTCAAGCACTACGTAGAAAGTTCAGATGTGGCGCCTGGGTTTCAAGTCCTGCAATAAAAACAGAAAAGAATGCTGGTCAGAAAGTTCACCACGGCCCTGTGCTCAGGTGAACACGGCCCGTGGTCGGAGATACAGTAGTTGCTTTCCGGATCCCTGTTACTGGGGAGCTCGACACGGCCCCGTGCTCAGCTCCCTGTAACTTGGAAAATAAAAACTGCCAGTAACAATGCTGAGTACGGCCACGTGTCCGACCAGGAACGGCCCGTGCTCAGTTCTGCAGAAGCTGAAAAAATAAGAAAAATCCTAAAAAATAGAAAAATAAAAAAACGATTAGGCCGTTGATTCCTAACTTTCTTAAAATCCTTGTGTCCCCGGCAACGGCGCCAAAAACTTGATGTGTGTGAAGTGTCGTATAGTTTTTAATGTATATTTTAATCCCTTTAACACTTTTTAGCCAAGTTTTAAATTTATAAAACACGATATTTACTAACACTAAACACACATATGGGCAAGTGCACTCATCGTGAGCGTAGTATAGTGTTGGTAAGATACTGAGGTCGTCCAAGGACACAAGAGCTTTTAGTACCGGTTTATTCTCAACGTCTAATCAAATCAAAAGTTTAGAAAAAGGTTTGTAAACAAGAAAAATAAAACTAACTAAAATGCTGAAAAAAAAAACAAAAAAAAACAGATAGACAAGATGAATCACTTGGATCCGACTCGTATTTAGTGTAACCTTTGATTATTTCCGCACTTTTGCACATTTTAAGAGATTATCTTAGTTATTGTAGTAGGCCCCTCTTCTGAAGGTGACGTTACCCTCAACCCAGTAGTTTGAGTCAGCAAGGATACAATCCTAAAGGGTTGGATTATTGAAAGATAATTAATTAAGTTATTAATGCATATTGTGGTAGGCCCCTCTTCTGGAGGTAACGTTACCCTTGGCTAAGTAGTCTGAGTCAGCAGGGATACAGTCCGAAGTAACCGGGTTAAAGTATTAATAGTAGTTTACATATGAGAGGATCAAGGAGTTCGGACCCCCGCCATCCAATACCAGTGGGTATTGAAGGAGGTCCTACTAAAGTTGACCCAGGTCCTTGCAGGATCTATACACTGAACAAGGCAAGACTCTTACCAAACCGTTCCCTTAACCCCCGACCAGGTAGCCAACATATCTCCATATAGACCGTGGAGATATGAATGGTGAAAATCTTTTATTTTATATAGACAGTAAAATAATGCCAAGACACCACGGACAAACGATAAGGAAGACTCACCTTCAACATAAGAAACTAGTTATTAAAGTCATTAATACAAAACCAAATAAAAAGTGCGAAAAGATTAAAAATAAAAAGTACTGCACTAAACACTTGTCTTCACCAAGTGATGTAAGAGACTTAGGCAAACATGGCCTTTGATTGTCAAGAACTCTTACGATCAATCATGGATCTTGAGACTACTCACACACTCTATGATGGATGATGGATGATGGTGGTGGATGTGGGTTGTGATGGTGGTGGTGGGTGGGTGAAGTGTGAGAGAGGTGGTTTGCCAAGGGATGGTTTGCAAATGAGCCAAGCACCCCTATTTATAGCCTGCACAGAAGCCCGGACACGGCCCCGTGTCCATTGGGCACGACCCCGTGTCCACCCATCTTCTCTTTCATCATTAAATGCAGTTTGTCTGCATTAGTTGACCACGCCCCCGTGTCCGCTGGGCACGACCCCGTGTGCAGAAGCGTATCTGCACTATCAAGATTTTCCTAGATTCTGTGAATCTTAGAGTTGACCACGGCCCCATGTCCGCTGGACACGCCCCCGTGGTGGGTGATAGAAGCTTCTACAACTTTGTCTTTTCTGCAGACACTTGGGCACGCCCCCGTGCTCAGTGAGCACGGGGCGTGTTTAGCCTTCTGTTCTCTTGTTTTTGCTTTGGAGGATGCTGTCGAGGGGTCGGGCATGCCACTTTTATTCCTTCTCTTGTATTTATGCTGGATTTGGCTACATTTTTGCTTCTTTTGTTCATTTTAGCTCTTTTAACCCTGAAAATACAAAAGGAAGACAAAAGCACACTTTTTCCAACATTAGTACTAAAAAAGGGTTTGTTTTATGCCTCATTTGATGTAATTTATATGTTGCATTTTGCGCACATCAGTCGCATTACCATAAAGGCTTAGAGGCTTGAACATAGTTCACCACCTCTAGATAGAAGGGATAATCTTCCTTAACTATCATGATAGAAGGAATAATCATCCTTAACTACCAGAAATTTTGGCCCATTAGTGTGGACTTGCCACCTGGCAGGTATAAACCATTAAGAAGATCTTTTGGAATTATTTTGCGGATCGATAAAGTTCGAATTAAAATCGAGACAATCGCTTGAACAAAGGATGTAATGAAATACATATATAATAATAAGTTCCAAAAGAAATTTTCATTAATAAAATATGAAATTACAATAATGCCATAATAGGACTGGAAATAAACTAAACTAATTTGTCCACGCAGGGACTAAACTGAAATAACATGTCTACGCAGGGACTAAAGGATATGTCCATATAAGGACTATAAGAAACAAATGTCCACGTAGGGACTTAAAGGGAAATGAAATACAATAGAAGAAGGATTCTCTAATGCCTCCTTTGCTTCATTCCTGTTGTTCCTCTCCTCGGTTCACCGCGTACGGCATTGACACTGAAGGTTTCATTATATATTTTAAGTCCTCCAAATCAGGATCCGTTGTAGAAGTAGAATCCAAGGATTCATGGTTAGAGAATGATATGGATCCCGGATTGGATTAAGACTGGTATAGTCCAAGTCTTGGATTCCAAAGAAATATGGATAATAAGAATCCACTGGTATCATCTTCGAAGTTGGAGCCTCAGGGACCTCTGGTATGGACTCCACATATACAAACTTCAAAATTTGAGCGTTAACGGGTAACCGGATGAGTCATGAACAAGTCCTATATGCTAATATACTTTAAACAACTTATAATATCAGTAGGATATCAACTTGTATGCCCGTTAAGGTTTTAAAATCCAATTAAGCCTCATAAGGGCGTTTTGGTCATTATGTGACATATAAAAGGTACTTGAATATAATCTGATCTTATGATCATAAACATTCTGGAAAAATAAGTTATTTGTGATATAATATTAGTAGGATATCAAACATATGTGTGTTTTATAGTTTAAGATGAAACTATGCACCGTAGGGGCAATTTGGTCATTTCACACATAGTTCGAAAGCTTATTTGGGATTCTGAGTTTATAACATGTACCTACTGTAAAAACATTTTAAATAAGTTATAAAATCAGTAGGTAACAAGTCTTGGTTGGTAAATATGGTTTAAAACCATACTACGCGCCGAAAAGGTGTTAAAGTCGTTAAATGACGGTATTTGCGATGTTTTATGAAAACTGATGTTATGAACATGTTTATATGATCAAAATATGTTATTTAATATAACATATCATTCGGTAAAAAAAAATTGTATGAAAAGCATGATTAAAACCATTTTAAGTGCCATAAGGGCATTATCGTCATTTATCGACATAATATAAGAACTTGTACTGAAACTCAGAATATAAACTGACTTGACATCCCAAATAATTCTAATATTGATATTATATCAGTAGGTAATGATTTTAGTATAAGAAATTATGTTTAAAACCATTTTGGGTGCCGAAAGGGCATATGGTCAATTAAAAGCATAATTTACGATATTATACGAAAAATCAGTTTATGATCAGATTAATAACATAAAAATATGTTAAACATGTTAAACATGTTAACATATCAGTATGTAATTAATTTGCAAGTTCATTAGTGTTTAAAACCTTAGTTTTAACAAAAAGGGCAATATAGTCAAAGTATAACATATTAACGGAAACTTGCATAAAACTCATATTACTATTATGATCATATAATATAACCTCAGAGGGTTATGCTACATAATAATATGATCATAATGGAACCTTATAACAGTATGAAACTAATCTAATTCGGGTCAGAATCGAAAGTCAAAGAAGAAGTCAAACTTCGCGACTTTCAGTTGCGAACCGACCCTAGAACTGGAATTGACGAGCCGAACATGTTTACACATGTTCTCATAATTATTACCAAGTTATTAATGTGTTAAAACATATTTTAGAACACCTACATTTAGGGCTGCAAACGAACTAAACGTTCGGCGAACAGTTCCTGAACCGTTCGGCGGGAAGTTCATTTGTGTTCGTTCGTTTATTAAACAAACGAACACGAACACGAACAAGAATTTTGTTTGTTTAGTATGAACAAACATGAACAGAGGCCGTGTTCATTCGTTTATGTTCGTGAATGTTCGGTAACGTGTTCGTTTGTGTTCGATACTTCAATAGTGTTTTTAGTTTTTATTTTTATTTAAATAGTTCAAAATTCCAACAAATTAAATATCTAATAAGTGTCGGTGTATTATATATATTATGTTCATGAACGATTGTTTGTGTTCGTTTGTTTCCATTTGTGTTCATGAACATTAGTTTGTGCTCATTTGTGTTCGTCAACATTCGTTGCCTAAAATTAAGAAACAAACACAGACAAGTTCATTTCCTTAACAAACGAACACGAACATAGAATCTCGTTCGATAAGTGTTCGTGAATGGTTTGCGAACACATATATTTCTTAACAAACGAACACGAACAAGGTCTTGTTCGTGTTCATTCGGTTCGTTTACAGACCTACCTACATTATCAGATTATGATTATTTTAAAAACTGACATGCTTGACTTTTAAAACAATAATATGTTGACCCGTTAATTGACCAAGCAAACGTGATTCTTAGGAGTTTCCCTTTTGAGGTATTAACACCTACCTAATTACGATCACGTAGCCATGTTCGCCCCGAACAATGGCTGGACCATTAAGGTTTAAACCGAAAGTCAAATCATTTATCGAAAAAGCTTGACTTTCGGCTTTTAAAAGCCTACAAACGAGAATGCAGGAGGTTGGAACACTTACAAGTGGTCCTAGCTCTAAATAGAACTCAAGTGGAGTCTCCCTTCAGTTGCGAACCTCCAGAGGAAGAGAAGAATTGATTTAAAGAAGGTGCAAGGTGAAATGATGCACCAAGATGATGTGTGTCGGTGTGTATATATTTTTATGTATATTTGTAGCCCTTTTTAACACTTTTAGTCAAGTTTTAAATTTATAAAACACGATATTCTACTAACACTAAACACACATATGGGCAAGTGAACCCATCGTGAGCGTAGTATAGTGTTGGTAAGATACCGAGGTCGTCCAAGGACACAAGAGCTTTTAATACCGGTTTATCCTCAACGTCTAATCAAATCAAAAGTTTAGAAAAAGGTTTAAACATGTAAATAAAAACTAAAAATGCTGAAAATAAAAATAAAATAAAAACAGATAGACAAGATGAATCACTTGGATCCGACTCGCCTTTAGTGTAACCTTTGATTATTTCCGCACTTTTTAAGAGATTATCTTAGTTATCGTAGTAGGCCCCTCATTTGAAGGTGACGTTACCCTTAACCCAGTAGTTTGAGTCAGCAAGGATACAATCCTAAAGGGTTGGATTATTGAAAGATAATTAATTAAGTTATTAATGCATAATGTGGTAGGCCCTCTTTTGAAGGTGACGTTACCTTTGGCTAAGTAGTCTGAGTCAGCAGGGATACAATCCTAAGTAGCCGGGTTAATATATTAATAGTAGTTTACATATGACGGGATCAAGAAATTCGGACCCCCGCCATCCAATACCAGTGGGTATTGAAGGAGGTCCTATTAAGCTTGACCCAGGTCCTTGCAGGATCTATACACTGAACAAGGCAAGACACTTACCAAACCATTCCCTTAAACCCCGACCAGGTAGCCAACATATCTCCATATAGACCGTGGAGATATGAATGGTGTAAATCTTTTATTTTATATAGACAGTAAAATAACGCCAAGACACCACGGACAAATTATAATGAAGTTTCACCTTCAACATAAGAAACTAGTTATAAAAGTCATTAATACATAACCAAATAAAAAGTGCGAAAAGATTAAAAATAAAACGTATTACACTAAATGTTTGTCTTCACCAAGTGATGTAAGAGACTTAAGCAAACATGGCCTTTGATTGTCAAGAACTCTTACTATCAATCTTGGATCCCGAGACTACTACACACACTCTATGATGGATGATGGATGATGGTGGTGGATGATGGTGTTGTGGTGGTGGTGGTGGAGTGTGGGTGAAGTGGGAGAGAGGTGGTTTGTCAAGGGATGATTTGCAAGTGAGCCAAGCACCCCTATTTATAGCCTGCACAGAAGCCCGGACATGGCCCCGTGTCCATTGGGCACGGCCCCGTGTCCACCCGTCTTCTCTTTCTTCATTAAATGCAGTTTGTCTGCATTAGTTGACCATGCCCCCGTGTCCGCTGGGCACGGCCCCGTGTGCAAAAGCGTATCTGTACTATCAAGATTTGCTTGAATTCTGCGAATCTTTGCGTTGACCATGGCCCCGTGTCTGGTGGACACGCCGCTGTATTGGGTGATAGAAGCTTCTACTAGTTTGTCTTTTCTGCAGACACTTGGGCACGCCCTCGTGCTCATTGAGCACGGGGGGTGTTCAGCCTCCTGTTCTCTTATTTTTGCTTGGGAAGATGCTGTCGAGGGGTCGGGCATGCAACGTTTATTCCTTTTCTTGTATTATTGTTAGATTTGGCTGCATTTTTGCTTCTTTTGTTCATTTGAGCTCATTTAATCCTGAAAATATAAAAGGAAGACAAAAGCACACTTTTTCCAACATTAGTACTAAAAAGGGTTTGTTTTATGCCTCATTTGATGTAATTTATATGTTGCATTTTACACACATCAAATACCCCCACACTTGAATCTGTCCTTATCCTCAAGCAAAACTCTTTATAATGTGGCTTACACTCCCAAATGGAATGGGTAGAAGAGAAGGTTTTTGGGCTTGTCATAGAGTGTCGGGATTCCAAGATCTTTATTAGGCTTTATTTTTATGTTATTTACAATCTTATTCGTTGTGATTTATTTAGAACATTTACATAGGAGAAATTATTTATTTGGGCATAACATGCCTCTTTAAATTTCCATTTATATACAAGTTCACATACCTCACGGGAGATCACTCAACACTCGGCCGAAGATGTAGTTGTGAATCACTCGAGACCGGCATGGAACTTACTTCTACCATATGCTTGCCAAGCAATCAATCCTCCTTCTTTTTAACTATAAACCTTTATAGATATCAAGAGGACTTTGGGGAAGGGTTAGGCTTGGGTTAAAGGTAGGTGGTTGGGTTAGTGGTTAGTAGAAAAGGGCGAAAGGCGTAAAAAGCATCGGTTTTCGTCAACACTTTGTTTTGTGACTTTTTATTTCAATGAAGCATTATTCAAACAAGCCTTCTTTTGATGAGCTTTGTTTGTTTATTGCTAACTTCATTTTTATTTTCTTCTAAAGGTTTTTTTTTTATAAGGAATGTCACATGAAAAACCGAGCTTTGTTACTAAAATAAAGGGTTTAAAATGAAAAAGGGTTTTGGTGGGTAAAGGATGTTTGTTTTGGGTTTAGAAATAAAAAGGTTTAGGCTCAAAGGGGTTAACTAGGGGGATTTTGGGTAGGTGGTAAAAAAAATGGTGTTGAAAGAAAAAGGGTTAGTCCTAATGCCTCCATCATTTACTTACTTGGGTTTATGTTGGTAAGGATCAGGAATGTATCGTTGTGGCAAGTTCTAGAGTCGTAAGAAACCAAGCGGCTATTCACACAAGAAATGAAAAATGAGCATTTAGTTTAAAGATGTATATTTGTATGCTCAATAAAGGCTCAAAAATCACTTTTTTGTGGGAATGGGTTTTTATGTGATCAAGTATATATAATCAAATTTTAACTAGATTTGTTATGCCTTCTCATAATTTCCTAATGTTGGTTCTTTTTATCACGACGCTATCGGTTGTAAATTTATAAAGATAAAACCTTTTTAGAACTTGTTATTCCCAATTTAAACCAAGACAAGTAAAAAAATGAAAAGTTTTTGAAAAAATTTGGGGTATTTAGCGGTTCCAGTAGAGTTTTGTGTAAGGCTTCTAGTTAGGACTTGCAAAATTCAAGGTTTTAGCATCCCCCCCCCCCCCACACTTAAATTACACATTGTCCTCAATGTGTCCCAAAAATAAGTTTTTAGGTTGATTGAATGTGTAAAAAGATGTGAAAAAGCAAAAATTTATGTTACTGGGCGTCTGGACACGGCCCCGTTTTGTCCGGGCACGGCCCCGTGTTCAGATTGCCAGTAACAGATGTGACACATGTGCCTCCGCGACCATCAAACAAATACCAAATCAATGAAATATTGTGTTTTCATACTTGGGATTTGTATAAATATGTGTATCATGTGCACATATCAATTCATGTTCGATTTCGAGCTTTAAATCGCCTCCTGGAAGGTTATATGCGATCTGATGCGTAAAATATAACCAGTTTAATGCAAAAAACACTCCGAAACCGTGATATAGGCTTAACATACCATAAATAACCTTTACATAACTTAGAAATAAGTTTTGGATGGTTTGGTGTGTCGAAATCAAGTTTGTTCGATCGTATGGACTATTTACGTCAAACTGCGAAACTATACCGATTTATATAGTAACGAACGTTTCGGAACTTGATCATAAGTTAAACATGCCCTAAATATACTTTAGATAGCTTAGAATTAGGCTTTGAGGTGTTTTGGTGCGCAAAAATAAACTTTATTGATCAATAGGGACTAAAAACGTCAAAAAGTGCATAAGCTTGCATTTTCGCGCATATCTTACGTTCTGAATATATCCGGACATCCAAAAATTTATGAAATCATTAAAATATTTTATTTTAGTGATTGTCATGATAAAATTCCACTCGTCGCGTAATTTGGATCGTTTTTGCGTTCGTTACAATTTCCGTCGTAATAAACCGAACAACGCAACCGTACGACCAAACGAACCGACATCTGAGATATTTTTGAGAACATTTCAAGTTTCCTATACTTTAACATTATTTTAGAGCCTTGAAATGGGGTTAACGGGGCTTAAAAGTGCCAAAAAATCAAGTTTTACAAGTACAGGGACCATTTTTGAAATTTCTGGCAGATACATTGAACTTGGTCCATTTTTGAGGTTTTGATGGTTTTAACCCAAGGTTTTGCACTCTATGGGCTGGAATTTGATGGTTTTAAGTATTCCCATGGTTTTGAAAACCATGTGCCCAAGTGGAGGGCCAAGATCGAAGCACGAAATGCGAGAAACGATCCTAACGGTTCTCCGAAATCTATAAATACCCAAGCTCTCATTCCATTTTCCTCACACCTTGATCTAATTTTATGCTCTAAGTTGAAGCTTTATGCTTCATACCTGAGTATTTAGATCAAGTTCTTCCTAGCTTGGACCCTTTGTAAGTTTCTTTCACGCTTTTATGCGTTTTTAAGCACGAAAGTCAAACTGTGTTTGACTTTCTGCTTTGACCAGGTTATGGTTAGCACAAAGTTTGTTTGAACTTTGAAACATGAGCGTAATCATGATGATTATAGTCCCTTGTGACTATACCTACTGATTACCACGTTGATTAGGTGTAGTGATGAGTTATAATTTCGGTCAAAATGCGTATTCATGCGTATTTTGCAACCAAACTATTCTTAGGTATCAAAACCTTTTGTTTTGATGTCAAACTTGTTTTCAAAATTTGTTAAACATGTTTTAACATGTTTAACTCGTCACTTTTAGTTTAGTGCTTATATAGGGACGTAAGATAAGCGGTCTAAACAACCGCTTAGACTTTCGAACCCGACCCGTTGTGTCGATCATTAGGATCCGACCAAGCATATATTGTGACCATAGTTGTATAGGGAATAACCTTCCAAGGTTATACCTTATGGCAACTTCGTTTAAGTAGTTGTATGATAGGTGGTTTATATGCCTTAGGAAAATGACCAAAATGCCTTTTTTACGCATAAATTCATTTTAAGCATATGTAACCTAAATTTTGACATCTAAACTGATTAGGTAACATTATTAGATGTGTTAAGGCATATAATACTTGTCATAGGACTTGTTAGGCGGTCCGAACGCGTTTTACGCGAACGACGCATTAAAGTGGCGTAAGCTACCTTAACGAGTCGGAATGGGTCGAAAGCACTTAGGTTAGGTTTCGTTTTAGAATATAGGCTTTGTTAAACCATATTACATGAGTCCCTACACTCATTTGGTTTACGAAACCTCATTTTATCCGATCCTCCGATTTAGGTCCGGTTTATTAACATAGTTACCTATATTAGGTGTCGTTTGATTTCTGTGATCCCTCTAGCTTTGCTTGGTTGTTAGTCAAGACTTCTAAGCATCCTCAAGTGAGTACATAGTCCCCTCTTTTACTGTTTTCAACTGTTTTGGGGTGAAACACATGTGCCTACTTGTTACTTTCGTGCTTTTCATGCTTTTATATTATATACTTGCTATGTTCATTAAAACGTATATAGTACATGATTTCATTATGTTTTGCTATGTATGTTCTCTTAGCATGCTAGCACATTGATTTTCATGTTACATTTTGTTGCATATGTTCATCCAGCATATGGACACATTGTTTTACATTTTGAACCGTTGAAATTGTTGGTCTATGTGAACCGTTTGAATCTGATTGATCATGTGAACCGTTTGAATCTGATTGATTATGTGAACCATTTATAACCGTTTGATTTATGTGAACCATTTGTAACTGTTTGATTTATGTGAATCGTTTGAATCTGATTGATTGTGTGAACCGTTTGAATCTGATTGAATATGTGAACCGTTTGTAGCCGTTTGATTTATGTGAACCGTTTGTAACCGTTTGATTTATGTGAACCGTTTGAATCTGTTTGAACCGTTGGTTTAGGGAAGTGATTAGGTAACGGGGCGGGTGTAATGTGTTAAAAGCATGGTGGATACGCCGCTGGTACTTCCTATATATAAGTGCTTTTAACACATTATATATCGTTGCGTTATCAAGATCACTTGGGCAAGGTTATCAAAACAAAGTTATATTACGAGGTTTTTCTAATAATATAAACCATACGAGTTTTATTAACGATTTTTTACGAGGTGTTTTACAATTTGATTTAATAAAATAAATGTTTTGGGTTAAGAATCATGGCTACGAGATTTTATAAACTATAACCAACTTGATTTGAGTTGGTTAATTATGTCGCTATATTATACTTTTCAAAACAACGTTTTTAATTAGGTATTGCAACATGTAAACTAGCCATGGATCTGACACTCACATAAAACCTATGTACTCGCCGGCATTTTTGTGCTGACGTATTTTCACGTGTGTTTCAGGTACCATATTTGATGATGTTTGATGATGATATTGGTATATGCTCACATAGGAATGGACGAGGCCTTAGTGACTTAATAACAATGAAAGTTTATTTGTTCATGTTTTGTTTCTAATTCCAATGTAATGTAATACATTTAATTTAGTAAAATAAAACTTCAATCCATGTGTTATGAAACAATGATTCTGTTACAACACTCCCCGATGTTTCGACCACGATTTGTTGTTTTACGTGGTCGGGGTGTGACAGAAAAGTTGGTATCAAAGCTCATGGTTATAGGGAATTAGGTTATTAGTAATGCTTTGACCTAGTCTATAACCTTCCTTGGACCCTAACGCGAGTTTACTTGCGTTTAGTCATAAAACAATACATTCGCCTATCTTTAGGCGACAACCACAATAAGAACACAAATTTCGAATCTGCTTTGAAAACCAATCATCTGTTCTAGGATGATTTATTATAAGGTTTTGAACCTTCAAAGTTTTCAAATTCTCGTCAAAGTTTGGGCTAAATAATGTGAACACGTGCAAACTGGAAGGGTGGGTGCATGTACCCTGAATTTTCTGTCTAAGGCTAGAGTGTTCGTACAAATCCACAGTATCGGACCAGTCACTCTTACCTGGGAACTCTTGGGGTGAGTATCCACTTATAGGCGAGCATGTCTTCACGATACATTATGAGGACCTATTTACTTTGATTCAGCATTTGTGTGTCGTGTGTTTGTTTCGTGGTTCAAACAAATGACCATCATCTATGCCTTTTTGGTCGGTAATTGTAACATCCTATTCTTACCCAATGCCGTTTCACTTGTTTTCTCTCATGCTTCCTCTTTTAGAATGCCTCCACGATGTGACAATCAGGTACCTAATGAAGAACTGGCAGCTATCATTACACAGCAAATGGCTGCTGCAATCCCAAACATCATTGTTCAATGTAACCAAGCCCTCAACAACAATAATGCTCCCTGTAACTTCAAGACATTCAACTCTGCCAAGCCATCAAAGTTTTCTAGGTCCCAAGGAGCAACTGCACTTCTGCAATGGTTCGAGAGTCTAGAGAGCACCTTCAGACATGTTCAGTGTCCAATCGAGCGAAAGGTTGAATTCGCATCTAGTGTCTTTGAGAAACGAGCTTTAACATGGTGGAATGGTGTGATGAGGGATAGGGGTGCTGAGGTAGCACTGGCTCAAACATGGGAAGAGCTTCGAGCTCTAATGATGAAGGAATTATGTCCTCGTCATGAGATTTGGGCATTGGAAAGGGAATTCGACGATCTTAAGCAAGATAGTGGTGAGCATCGAGCCTACACGGACCGTTATGAGGAGTTAAGTCTGTTATGCCCAAACATGGTTACGCCCTTGAATAAGGCAATCGAAAAGTACATTGATGGCCTCCCTGACTCGGTACAAGACATTGTTACTGGTAGCAACCCCACTACAGTTAGGCATGCCATTGAGCTATCCGCTACCTTGACTGAATCCCAGATCAGGAAAGGTAAACTTTTCCGAAAGGGTGATAAGAAACCGATCGAGTAATCAAAACCAAAGGATGAACAGACTGAATCCTCCAAGAAGTCAAAGAAGCGAAAGGCTTCTCAAAACTTCGTCGTGGTTGCCCACAATGATCAAGTTGTCCCCAACCAACCGGCTCAACCCCCTGCTAGGAAGCCATACAACGGAACTGCACCTTTGTGCAACCAATGTAGCCTTCACCATCATGCCGATGTAAAGTGCCGCAAATGCCAAACTTGTGGACTTATAGGCCATACAGCAAGAGTCTACCCAGCTGCAGCTGCACCAAATTAAGCTGGTAACAATCCTGCTCAAGCTCATTTTCCACCAGGTTCTTGCTTCAACTGTGGCGAGATGGGCCATTTTCGAAGGAATTGCCCAAAGCTTGCTAATGCAAATCCAGCGCAGGGATGAGCAACTGACCGATTGGAAGACAACGCTATTTAGAAATAATCAAGCTTTATGTATTATTTTCTTTTGTTGTCAAGGTCTATGAAACAGTTGTTGATGTTGTTTATAAATAAATCTTTTATTTACATTGCAATGTATTTATGTGGTTGCATGTATAAACAACATATCCCCTACAATACCGACAATCAAGGAATCGTATTCCTTGAAGAGCAAACTTGTTAGAACTTTTAAGATCGTTGATACTTGTGCTGGATTAGTTTAGTCATAGTTTGTAGCTATTTTGAATGTACAAGGGCTTATTTTGTAATTCTCTTGAAGATTGTTTCCTGACTTAGTGTAGATAAGATTCCAGCAAATTTATAAATTTGATGGCTAATCAGGAACACTATATATAGCCCATACATTGTAACCTACTCAAGCTTTTGGCTCTTGAATGAATATTGGTGTTGTTACATTCTTGTGTTGATCTTGTGCTCAAATCTGATATCCAAGGTGTTTTATTGCTATATCTTATTGTTTGGTTTCAATACAACACTTGTTGTATTCATTAATCCATTAGCTTCACCTTCATCTTTGATCTTTCTTAACTTTTCATATCTCAAACACCTAATCAATAGGTGTTATGGGTTAAAACAACCAACCACTGTGATCCGGATTCGTTTTGGGATCTACAATTTGGTATCAGAGCCTTAGTGCTCTTGGTTGTTGTGTTCTTGTTGAGATTTTTCATAGTTTTGAAGGTTTTTCAAGAGTTTCAAAGTTTTCAAATTTTTGGACTTAAAATGGATTGATTTGGTGTGTTTAATCGATAGGTTGTTGTTAATACATGATTAGGGAGTCATTTTGGACATTTTGATGCATCAAAACATGGTTTTGAGCTGTTTTTTAGTGATTAGAGGGTTTTAGTTCGTGTTAAACCCTCTGTCCAGCGAAATTATCTTGAAGACAGCGAACAACTTTTGAATACAGCGAAATAAACTTTTGAATACAGCGAACTTAGCGTTGAATGCTACGTTCTGAACAGGGTTCTCATTGTAAAACCACACGGAAAAACGGCATATGAACTTCTCTTCAAAAGAAAGCCGCTCATTGACTTCTTCAGACCATTCGGATGCTCTTGCACTCTTCTAAACACTCAAGAGAATCTCATCAAGTTCGAAGCAGTGGGTGATGTCTGCTACTTCATGGGATATTCATCCACTCAGAAAGCTTACAGAGTCTATAACAAAAGAACAAAGATGGTGATTGAGTCGTACTACGTTGATTTTCAAGAAGGAAATTACACTAACACTGGAAGTACTCCCAACTGGTTTTATGATGTGGGTGTGATCTTCAACACCTTTGAAATTCCAGAAGATGTTCCAGAAGCAGAACCCGCAGAAGTCGATCAAGTTGAACCTCTGTTTGATACTTCAGATATTGGTCTTACTCCGTTCACTACCCGTTTCACTCCATTCTCTGCTAATCCACTTCTCTCTGTGGATGAAGCAACTGGTGACACTTCACCTGAGAACACCCCAGAAAACGGTGCTTCTTCTTCACAGGCGAACGTGGATGAACCAACACAAGAAGATGACCCTCCAGTCATTTACGTGGACGAACACTTCACCAATCTTCCGCAGCAGATTGAATCTCTGACAAATGCCAGATACAAGACGAATCAAAATCATCCTCTTGAAAATGTTATCGGTGCAGTCGAAGAAGGAGTGCGTACACGCGGGCAGTCGTCAAGCATCAACAAAGGGCTATTTGCAGCTTTTCTGTCACAATCAGTCCCACGGGACATCGAAGACGCTATTCAAGACTCCAGTTGGGTTCAGGCGATGCAAGAAGAACTATCTCAATTCAGGAAGCTTAAAGTTTGGGAGTTAGTTGATCTACCTGAAGGAAAGTTTCCGATTGGTACTAAATGGGTCTTTCAAAACAAGATGGATGATCGTGGAGTAGTAATCAAGAACAAGGCCAGATTACTGGTGCAGGGTTTTCGTCAGGAGGAAGGAATCGATTACGAAGAGGTTTTCGCTCCAGTTGCAAGATTGGAAGCCATCGGAATATTCCTAGCTTACGCATCATACAGAAATTTCAAAGTTTTTCAGATGGACGTAAAGAGCGCTTTTCTGTATGGGAAGGTAAAGGAAGAAGTCTACGTGTGCCAGCCTCCGGGTTTCGAAGATCCTCATTTTCCAGGACGCTACTACAAGTTGGACAAAGCCCTCTATGGTCTTCACCAAGCTCCACGTGCTTGGTACGAGACTTTGTCAACTTATCTTTTGAAGTGTGGATACACCAGAGGAACGATCGACATGACTCTCTTCACCAAAAGAGTCGGGGAAGACGTAATGCTGGTTCAGATTTATGTGGACGATATCATCTTCGGGTCGACCAACGAAGAACTGTGTAGAGAATTCGAGTATGTCATGAAGGCACAATTTGAAATGAGCATGATGGGAGAGCTGACGTTCTTCTTGGGGCTAGAAGTGAAGCAAAAGGAAGACGGGATTCTTATTCATCAGGCCAAGTACATTCGGGATATTCTCGCAAAATACAACTTGAATGACTGCAAAGTTGCAAGTACTCCATTTGCATCTCAGACAGAGCTTACTCTAGATCCTCAAGGAAAACCTGTAAACAAGTCATTCTATCGCTCGATGATCGGATCTCTGATGTACTTAACGGCTAGCAGGCCTGACATCATATGGGTTGTCTGTCTCTGTGCTCGCTTTCAGACTAATCCCAAGGAATCTCATGAAACCGCTGTGAAGCGCATCTTCCGCTATCTTAAAGGAACTCCGAAACTAGGTCTTTGGTATCCTAAAGATAGCAATTTTGATCTTATTGCTTATTCTGACAGTGATCATGCAGGTTGTAAAGTAGATCGCAGGTCTGTCTCAGGAGGATGTCAATTCTTGGGAAATCGTCTAATCGCATGGCAAAGCAAGAAACAGACAACTGTGTCCACCTCCACCGCTCAAGCAGAATACACCGCGGCCTACAGTTGCTGTTCACAAGTTCTCTGGATACAAAATTAGTTGTTGGATTATGGAATCAACATCATGAAGACTCCTATATTCATCGACAATGAGGCATGTCTGGGAATTGTGAAGAATCCCATCCACCACTCCAGAACGAAGCATATCGAAATTCGTATTCACGCAATTCAAGATGCGTACGAGAAAGAATACATTCAAGTGGTACCAGTGGATACAACCCAGCAACGGGCCGACATTTTCACCAAATCTTTCGATAAAACGCGATTCAACCAGCTGGTAACCTGGTTGGAAATGGTTAATTTCCTTGAATGGAAATGAATCTTGTGTCCAAAAGCTTTCGTAAATACACTATCCTTTCTCTATAGTTTACTTTAAAAAAAATAAATAAATAAAAATAAAAAAAATAAACGTTTGTTGAAAGTAAAACAAGTATCGTACAGCGTTGCCCACCAAAAAGATTTTCTGATTCTTAAAATTTTATTTTCGGGCAAATGGACTTTCGAAAATATAGATTTTAGGGGGGATATTCCAGAAAATCAAAATGAGATGCTTGTTTCTGACTCCTGTTAGAGGAAATGATAGGAAATTGCTAACACTTTGCCATTTCTTGTAAAACAGAAAAGCATACAAAAAGAAATCGGGGTACCAAGCAACGACGTGTCGGTAGATTTAGCAACACCGACGAGTAAACTGCTGTTAGGGAGCAAAACAAAACATCTACACAAGGATTCTGGCTTATCTCAGGCATTACGCATCTTGTGGGTAACACGTTGCGGCATATGGCTTAATGGTCTTAAATCTTGTGTTGATAGATTGCCAAAGTCTGAAATCTCGGGTCTTTATATTGGTTTTCATTCGGGGGGTATCATAGTTGGTCTTCTGCTGCATCCAGATACATGCTGACCTAGAACTTCTATGATATCCCTTCATAATAAGCGCCTTAAAAAAAAGGCCAAACCCTTTCATAATAAGTGCCGATTATGGCCAAAACCTTGTGATGGATTAGTTTCGGTCTCTCTGCTGTACGAAAGTACTGACCTGTTCACCGAACTATCTGTCTCGCCCTCGATAGTTCTTGGAATCTCTGTTGTACGAAAATACAGACCTGATCTCCGTTCTATCGTTGAAATGGATGGATCCAATATCCTCACCTGTTATGAAGAACCTTTGGTCATACCTTAATCGCGGGGGTATGTCCTGACGTGGGACTCACGGGCGTAATGTTTCTATTCTAAATAGCTTGTGTGGGGGCCATAGAAGTCTTGTCAATATTACCGAAAACATGATAAAAGCGCTCTCCGAAGGCATGTTGAAAGAAGGATGCATGGATTTAAGCGGACAAACATACTGGCAGTTTTTCTTGTGCCCTGGTTAGTACTTTTTAATAATAATAATAAATAAGGAATTGGCAAGTGTTGGCGATATGATCTTCTGCAGGTAAGTCATCGAGCGTCGAATGTTTCAAGAAGTTCCGCATCGAATGGAACCTCCCAGAGCTGAAAATTCGAAGTTCGGAGTCTAATTGGCCCAAATTTTCTCTGTTGTGTAAATATTTAGTAAATTTTAGCGTTTTAAACAAAAATGGGCACGTTTTTCGAGAAAGTTTGAAATTTACGAGCGAAATTAAAATTGTTTTGAAAACTTATCAAAGGCGGTGAAATTAAGATACCAGCGAAATAGCTATTTCGCCCGGTACGGAAATCCGTGCATAAATATCTTCAAACCGTCACTTTTCAAAAATTTTCAAATCATTCGCTCATCTTCTTCGCTAAATCTCCGGACATACTCTCTCTTGTTTATCACCGAACTCTTTAACATAATTGACACAAGATTCAAGTTCAGTCAAGATTATCAGGTAATATCTTTCACTCAATCGCTGCTTTCTCTTCTTGATCGGATTCGAGTTATGATTCATGTTTCAATCAATGTGTGGGTTTGGGTTTCGATTATCTCTACATTGTTCTTAACATGCCTAAAATCTGTTAATGTTATGCTTGAGATACGTTGCTTGTATGTGACCGGTTTTCGTTACACTTCGGAATGACATGAAAATGCCTAAATCGTATGATGATGTGTGAAATCAGTGATTAAGTGGGTAAAACTGTTAAGGGTTTTAAAGGGTTTTAAGAAGAAATTTTTGAAGTCAGCGATTTTAATATGATGACAGCGATGATAGCGAATTTAACCCTGGTCGCGGAAGATCAAAAGTCTCGAACGCGAGTTCGAGCACCCAGCAAAATAGTCTAATTCGCTCGTGTAGCGATTTAGTCTATTGTGTTCGCTGGTAAATCGTTTCCGGAAAAGAAACGTTGTCATCGCTATGTTCGCTAGCGAAATTAACCTAGAAAACGTGCACATGATCCGATTTAGTTACCGACAAACTTTAACCGGACCACTAGCGAACTTAGCGAAGATAATCAGAATCTGATCAGCCAGCGAAGTCAGCGACGATCAATCTTCGTTGATTGATCTAGTCTCTGATCCCGATATCCAGCATAAGCGAAGACAAAGCTTGACCTGGCAGTGAACTTTAGCATTTTTTTTAATATAATCTTGTTTATTTTTTTGTAAATACGGTTTTGTGCATAGCTTCTTGTGTAAATTTCCATTCTAACTTGGCTCGTTTTACGTGATATATGCAGTATGGTGAAAATTATTGATTGGGATACTACGTTAAAGCACAACCAGAGTATCAATCTTGATCAAACACCACAAGATTTTCAGGATGCAGCGAGATGGATTCGATCTAGCAGAATCGGTTTCGCAGTTGAAGCAGTAGTTCCCGTTTATCGCCTACACATTCAAGAATTCTGGGAACATGCGAAGCCTGAAAATATAAACAACAAGAGAGGAATTTCTTCAACTGTTCGTAACAAACGTATAGAAGTTACTGAAGATAGGATTCGCAGAGTGTTGAAGCTGAATGACAACGAGCAAGATCCAATCTCTTTAAGCAAGGATGATGTGTTAGACGGATTTCGTGGAATGGGATACGTAGGAGACTTTCGTTTAAAGAAGGAGATTAAGAGAAACGAGCTCACAAAGGACTGGAGATTTATTGTTCATGTGCCTAGCTCATAGAAAGGGTGGATTTGATGGACTGAACCTAGAGTGGTCGGCGGCTATGCTAAACCTATGTTTGAATCAGAAATTCAACATCTCCGGTCTAATTTTCAGCTACATGTTAGAGAATGTGACCGGGAAAACTTGGGCAATGTATCCTCGTTTCATCCAGATGCTGATAAACGATCAGTATGAAAACCCACCAAATGATGGAAATCTGTACACCTTCCATGTGCCAACCAGTCGTCAGTATACGGAGATTAAGACTAATGAATGGGTGATGTTACACGATTGGATGTATGCAGCCGAGAGATTGCCTTTAGTCAGAGAAGCTTACAGAAAATATCGAGAGGCACTCCGAGAAAAGCAGCAAAGGATTGCACAAGCTGAAGCAGAAGCTGCTGAAAAGGCAGAACGAGCGAAAGGTAAAAGAAAAGGAAAGGAATGCTAAAGACGAACCACCCAAAAAGAAAAGGGCATCGGAAAGCACTGAACGATTTATGGATGCAGGCATAAGGGCGGCCGAGTCAGAAGAACACCACCAGCACATTAAAGATTTGAAAGCGATTCATGCCTTGCAAGAAAAGGAGAAAAGAGAAAAGAAGTTGAAGCGAAAAGAGATATCACCCACAGAAAGACCAGAGATTGTGACTGAGGAAGTTCAATCGTTAAATGACTTTGTAGATGCAATGATCGTAGATCCGTATGAAGCTTCAGCGAGCAAGAAAAAGACAGATGAAAGATCTTTCAAAGTATCTCCTGTAAAGCCGACGAGGTTTTCAAAGCCACCAGTCCCGCCACAAAGGATTCGTCCCTTTCAAGAGCTTTACGATAAACTTGTTGAGAACACCAGTCCATCTGTGGCAAAGGAGATCTGTCTTCTCAAAAATCAAGTCAACGACACAAACATTCTGAGAGAGAAGATTAAAGATCAGCGTAAGAAGAATAAGGAGATGAATGCGTACATGGCCAAGCAATCAAAGTTTATCAGGTTCCAGCAGATGGGGTTGGAGAAATTGTATAGAATGATGAGAAAAATGTGCGAGCAGATGAAAATAAAGCCCATGTTCTCCTTTGATGAAATCTTCGACTTTGAATCTTTCGTGGAAGAAGAAAATGCTCGAAAGGAAAAGGAGGCTGAAGCCAAGAAAAAGCGTTTGGAAACGGTCAAAAAAGTAACTGAGGGAAACGAAAGTGATGAAGAGGAAGTGGATCGAGATGATATGCCGGTAAAATTCTTCGAATGGGGTCTTGAAGAAGAAGTTCTCTACGAACAAGAAAATGGAAAAACCTTCTCTCCTGAACATCCTGAATGGTTCAAGAAAGAGAGAGAACGAATCCCAGACTTTTATCAAGTAATAACAGTAGAAAAGAGTGAAGCCACTGACAAGATCATCAGCTAGTTGTACGACAATCTTCAAGGAATGTTTGTGGTAAAGAGACGTGGTGGAGTAATCCAGTATTTCCAGACCGGATTTGATCTTTTCACACTTCCTAGGTGGGATTTGCGGGAACTTGGTCGCCTAGACATATTAAACCCAGAAGAAAGAGGAATCGGGAGGGATTTCGAGCGGATTATTGCCAAAGAAAGCAACAAGGGTTTCCCCAATCATGCTCCACAGCGTCCAAGACGCAGAGTTTCAAAAACAACTATTGATCCAGTAACCGGAAAGGGAAAAGTGACGTGGGTGATCAACCCTGCCAAAGTTGTCACAAGGATCAAGCTTCCGGAAGAAGTACCTGTCGCCCTCAATAATTTTAAGAAATGGTTTTACGACAGCAGGACTGGTGAAGTTGTAATAAGATCCAATGAAAATGTGGATATTCGTATTCTGGATCCGATGGATGTTTTCATGTTTGGGCTCTCAGATCTAACAGTATTGAACGCTAGCCGTATAAATGTGGGAGCTGGTAATGCAAACATGGAGGAGGCAGCGTTATTTCAGAGAGCGGTGGAGCGAGCCTGGAAGTTGAAAAGAGATATGCTGGATCTGGTAGATAAAATTGAGAAGAGGAAAGAAAAGGGAGAAAAGAAAAAGGAAGCAAGAAAGAAGAAGAAACACGAACGAGAGAAAGAAGGAACTTCTGCTTCCACAACTGAACCCACCACAACATCACCACCTCCGGCCTCATCCACATATGAGGCCACTAAGGAGGATCAACCAATTAGTGAAGCTGCAACAGTTCAAGAAACTCAAACTGTGCCAATCGAGACCGAAGCACCAACAGAAACGACAACAAGCAAAGAAAAACCAACAGAGCCTGAGAAGCAAGCGACAGAGAATCCAGCGGCCACAACTGAAGAATGAAAAGACAAGTATGCAACGATCTAGGGGGATATTGTTAGAACTTTTAAGATCGTTGATACTTGTGCTGGATTAGTTTAGTCATAGTTTGTAGCTATTTTGAATGTACAAGGGCTTATTTTGTAATTCTCTTGAAGATTGTTTCCTGACTTAGTGTAGATAAGATTCCAGCAAATTTATAAATTTGCTGGCTAATCAGGAACACTATATATAGCCCATACATTGTAACCTACTCAAGCTTTTGGCTCTTGAATGAATATTGGTGTTGTTACATTCTTATGTTGATCTTGTGCTCAAATCTGATATCCAAGGTGTTTTATTGCTATATCTTACTGTTTGGTTTCAATACAACACTTGTTGTATTCATTAATCCATTAGCTTCACCTTCATCTTTGATCTTTCTTAACTTTTCATATCTCAAACACCTAATCAATAGGTGTTATGGGTTAAAACAACCAACCACTGTGATCCGGATTCGTTTTGGGATCTACAAAACTACTCCCAAATTCTTCCATTTTATGATCTCTTGCGTTTTCCACGAAAATCCTAAGTACCCGTTTCTTCCTAGAAAACGAAGTACAAGGCGCAAGTTACAACTCTGGAGAAATACCCAAAGTGCCTCTATAAATCCTTAATAGGGTACGTAAGGGTATTTCCGTAAGTCCTTAATTGTTGTGTATCTTAATTCGAATGTTATGATTCCTTGTACTCAAAAATCGAATTTTTGGAAGATCATCCTATCTTTTCAGATAAATTCTTGAGGACGTTGAAGTCCATCGACTGGGTTCCTGGTATACCTTGAATACCCATGTTCAAATCAACGTCAAATTAATAACAAATTAATAACCAAGAAAACAATTATGTGCTTATGTGTTTATGTGTTAACCCAATCAAAGTTGTCTCAAGCTTGTTCAAATTCTATCCCTTTCACATTATAAAACAAATTGTGCGAACTGTGCAAGAAATTACGTAATTATCGATGCATATATAATTATGGAATTTAGTGCACAAAAAACACAGCAAGTTTTGTCTGTGTCTAGAGTTAATTCTATTCATTTCCATTTCTAACGAAGCACCCGTTGAAAATGACTCCGTCCGTTCATTTTTGTTTCTGAAGAATGTCCGTTGAGGGAAATGAATATCCTTTTGAGTTAATTCTATTCATTTCCGTTTCTGATGAAGCACCCGTCGAAAATGACTCCGTCCGTTCATTTTTGTTTCTGAAGAATGTCCGTTGAAGGAAATGAATGTCCTTTTGTTTATTCTTTCATTTCCATTTCTGAATAATACCCGTCGAAGAAAATGATTATCCGTTCATTTTCATTTTCGTTTCTGAAGAATGTCCGTTGAAGAAATGAATATCCGTTTGATTATTCCTTCATTTCCATTTCTGAAGAATACCCGTCGAAGAAAATGATTATCTGTTCATTTTCATTTTTGTTTCTGAAGAATGTCCGTTGAGGAAATGAATATCCGTTTGATTATTCCTTCATTTCCATTTCTGAAGAACACCCGTCGAAGAAAATGATTATCCGTTCATTTTCATTTTCATTTCTGAAGAATGTCCGTTGAGGGAAATGAATATCCTTTTGGTTATTCCTTCATTTCCATTTCTGAAGAATACCTGTTGAAAATGACTCCGTCCGTTCATTTTCGTTTCTGAAGAATGTCCGTTGAGGAAATGACAGGATTATGCCTTGCATATCTTTGGTGGTTAGTTAACACAAAGTCACAGACAGGCTCCTACGAATAAATTTCGGGACGAAATTTCCTAAAGTAGGGGAGACTGTGACACCTGTGCCTCCGCGACCATCAAACAAATACCAAATCAATGAAATATTGTGTTTTCATACTTGCAATTTGTATAAATATGTGTATCATGTGCACATATCAATTCATGTTCGATTTCGAGCTTTAAATCGCTTTCTGGAAGGTTATATGCAATCTGATGCGTAAATATAACCAGTTTAATGCAACAAACACTCCGGAATCGTGATATAGGCTTAACATACCTTAAATAACCTTTACATAACTTAGAAATAAGTTTTGGATGGTTTGGTGTGTCGAAATCAAGTTTGTTCGATCGCAGGGACTATTTGCGTCAAACTACGAAACTATACCGATTTGTATAGTAATGAACGCTCCGGAACTTGATCATAAGTTAAACATGCCCTAAATATACTTTACATAGCTTAGAAATAGGCTTTGAGGTGTTTTGGTGCGCAAAAATAAACTTTATTGATCAATAGGGACTAAAAGCGTCAAAAAGTGCATAAGCTTGCATTTTCACGCATATCTTACGTTCTGAATATATCCGGACATCCAAAAATTTATGTAATCATTAAAATATTTTATTTTAGTGATTGGAATGATAAAATTCCACTCGTTGCGTAATTTGGATCGTTTTTGCGTTCGTTACGATTTCCATCGTAATTAACCGAACAACACAACCGTACGACCAAACGAACCGACATCCGAGATATTTTTTAGCACATTTCAAGTTCTCTATACTTTAAATTTATTTTAGAGCCTTGAAATAGGGTTAACGGGGCTTAAAAGTGCCAAAAAAATCAAGTTTTACAAGTACATGGACCATTTTTTAAATTTCTGGCAGATACATTGAACTTGGTCCATTTTTGAGGTTTTGATGGTTTTAACCCAAGTTTTTGCACTCTATGGGCTGGAATTTGATGGTTTTAAGTATTCTCATGGTTTTAAAAACCATGTGCCCAAGTGGAGGGCCAAGATCGAAGCACGAAATGCGAGAAACGATCCTAACGGTTCTCCGAAATCTATAAATATCCAAGCTCTCATTCCATTTTCCTCACACCTTGATCTAATTTTATAAGTTGACGCTTTATGCTTCATACCTGAGTATTTAGATCAAGTTCTTCCTAGCTTGGACCATTTGTAAGTTTCTTTCATGCTTTTATGTGTTTTTAAGCACGAAAGTCAAACTGTGTTTGACTTTCTGCTTTGACCAGGTTATGGTCAACACAAAGTTCGTTTGAACTTTGCAAAGTGAGCGTAATCACGATGGTTATAGTCCCTTGTGACTATACCTACTGATTACCAGGTTGATTAGGTATAGTGACGAGTCATAGTTTCGGTCAAAATGCGTATTCATGCGTATTTTGCAACCAAACTATTCTTAGGTATCAAAACCTTTTGTTTTGATATCAAACTTGTTTTCAAACTTTGTTAAACATGTTTAACTCATCACTTTTAGTTTAGTGCTTATATAGGGACGTTAGATAAACGGTCTAAACAACCGCTTAGACTTTTGAACCCGGCCCGTTTGGTCGATCATTAGGATCCGACCAAACATATATTGTGACCATAGTTGTATAGGGAATAACCTTCCGAGGTTATACCTTATGGTCACTTCGTTTAAGTAGTTGTATGATAGGTAGTTTATATGCCTTAAGAAAATGACCAAAATGCCCTTTTTATGCATAAATTCATTTTAAGCATATGTAACCTAAATTTTGACATCTAAACTGATTAGGTAACATTATTAGATGTGTTAAGGCATATAATACTTGTCATAGGACTAGTTAGGCGGTCTGAACGCGTTTTATGCGAACGACGCATTAAAGTGGCGTAAGCTACCTTAACGAGTCGTAATGGGTCGAAAGCACTTAGGTTAGGTTTCGTTTTAGAATATAGGCTTTGTTAAACCATATTACATGAGTCCCTACACTCATTTGGTTTACGAAACCTCATTTTATCCGATCCTCCGATTTAGGTCCGGTTTATTAACATAGTTACCTATATTAGGTGTCGTTTGATTTCCGTGATCCCTCTAGCTTTGCTTGGTTATTAACATAGTCCCCTCTTTTACTGCTTTCAATTGTTTTGGGGTGAAACACATGTGCCTACTTGTTACTTTCGTGCTTTTCATGCTTTTATATTATATACTTGCTATGTTCATTAGTACGTATATAGTACATGATTTCATTATGTCTTGCTATGTATGTTCTCTTAGCATGCTAGCACATTGATTTTCATGTTACATTTTGTTGCATATGTTCATCCAGCATATGGACACATTGTTTTACATTTTGAACCGTTGAAATTGTTGGTCTATGTGAACCGTTTGAATCTGATTGATCATGTGAACCGTTTGAATCTGATTGATTATGTGAACCGTTTGTAACCGTTTGATTTATATGAACCGTTTGTAACTGTTTGATTTATGTGAACCGTTTGAATCTGATTGATTATGTGAACCGTTTGTAGCCGTTTGATTTATATGAACCGTTTGTAACCGTTTGATTTATGTGAACCGTTTGAATCTGTTTGAACCATTGGGTTAGGGAAGTGATTAGGTAACGGGGCGGGTGTAATGTGTTAAAAGCATGGTGGATACACCGCTGGTACTTCCTATATATAAGTGCTTTTAACACATTATATATCGTTGCGTTATCTAGATCACTTGGGCAAGGTTATCAAAACAAAGTTATATTACGAGGTTTTTCTAATAATATAAACCATACGAGTTTTATTAACGAGTTTTTACGAGGTGTTTTACAATTTGATTTAATAAAATAAATGTTTTGGGTTAAGAATCATGGCTACGAGATTTTATAAACTATAACCAACTTGATTTGAGTTGGTTAATTATGTCGCAATATTATACTTTTCAAAACAACGTTTTTAATTAGGTATTGCAACATGTAAACTAGCCATGGATCTGACACTCACATAAAACCTATGTACTCACCGGCATTTTTATGCTGACGTATTTTCACGTGTGTTTCAGGTACCATATTTGATGATGTTTGATGATGATATTGGTATATGCTCACATAGGAATGGACGAGGCCTTAGTGACTTAATAACAATGAAAGTTTATTTGTTCATGTTTTGTTTCTAATTCCAATGTAATGTAATACATTTAATTTAATAAAACAAAACTTCAATCCATGTGTTATGAAACAATGATTCTGTTACAACACTCCCCGACGTTTCCCCCACGATTTGTTGTTTTACGTGGTCGGAGTGTGACAACAGAAAATAAAATAAAGTAACAGAAGGCTGGACACAGGGGCGTGTTCAGTGAGCACGCCCCGTGTCCAGGTACCTGAACTGGGCATTTTTCTGCAGATGGTTGAGCACGGGGCGTGTTGGCTGGGCACGGCCCCATGATGAACTTGCTGTAATGAAGAAAAATTTGTCGGTTGGCTCTGTTTTTGTGCATGGGGTGTGGGTTCAAGCTTCCCTTAGTATCATTCTCCATCTCGTGTGTGTTTTACCCATTACAACATCATCCAAACACCAATTTAATTAAAACCGTCATTCCATTAAAATAACACATTACACAGGGTCCTAGAAAATTAAAAATAAAGCATAAAAAGTCCTAAATTAGATAGGTCAAGTGATACATAGAATCATCCTAAGGGGTTCTACTTTTACAATAGGAATCAAAATTCCGGAAATAGCTTTCCGGTATTTGTAGGACCCCAAACCGGGAGGTGTCCCCTAGATGTTGTTAAATCCATTCTTCTATCTCTCTCGGGAGGAAGAAGGCGGCTTCATTTTCCTCAACATTTTGTGGAGGGGGAGTGACACCAACCGGAACCCCTTGTAGGATGTCTCGAGGGGGCTCCGGGTGTACGGTGTACCACTCGGCCGGTAAGATGACTTCCGGTACCACATTCCATGCCTTTTGGGTAACGATTGGCACCAAAGGAGGAGAAGCGAGAATATTCAACCTTTGGTGCAAAAGGTTGACCTCTCGAAGACATCCTTCTAGTCCCACTGTCAAATGATTGATACGGTCGACCAATGCTTCTTCCACTCCCGGCATCTCATCAATGGCCTCTCTTAAAGTGTAAACGTAGTTTACAAGAGAGTCTTCAACCGTTGATGACCTTCTCCCTTGTCGGTTGTTCCTGGAGTGCGATGAAGATGTTCCGCTAGTTCTTCTCGCCATTCTGAGAAAACAGACCAAAAAGAGTTCAATTTTTTTTTGGAACAGTACCTCGGACACGGCCCCGTGCTCATTGAGCACGGCCCCGTGTTCATCTGTCTACAGATTTTTTTGAACAAGGAATCTTGGAGTGTCAACTTATTTTTTTCTGATTTTTAAAGCATTTTTAAGCACAAATAACTTAAAACTATGTTGTAGAACTTATTTTTAACAAGATTCCTTGAATAAAAACCTTACAAACATCACAATAAAGCTTGGAACTATTGTGATTTCAAGCTCTAATGGAGGTATTGAGTGAAGTATTGAGTGAAAAATTGAAGAAGAAGGCAATGAACAAAAGTGGAAAAGACAAGATGGTTGTTGAGAACCTTCTTTAGAATATACCTAGCATGGTATGTGTGAAGATCTCACCAGATCTTTGTCTTTGGAGTGGACCAAATGTGCAGGAATCTTGCTGCCTTTATAGAAAACAACAGTACGCTGCACATGGCCTCGTGTCGGCTGGACACGGCCCCGTGTGCAAACAAGATCCTGACACGTTTTGTCCGTATTCTGACCACAAGTCAACTGGGAATCTTTTGGTGGACACGGGGGCGTGCTGACCTGGACACGGCCTCGTGTCTAGAGGCTGTCTATGGATTTTTGCCTAGTTTTAAGGAATTTATCCGGATCGGGCGGTTCCTTACTGGACGGGACAACACCGAAGTGCCTGAGATACCTTAATTGCTCAAGATTTAGACGAGAATGCAAGAGGTTATCGGTGAGGGTGATTCGTAGGCTAATTGTAGGTGGACAAGTCCAACCCTTTCCCGGGCTCTCGTTAAAGAAGGTGTATGCCGAATTGCTCGGGTCTATGTATGCATCGAACGAAGTCGATGGGGAGTCCTTCACGGCACAATCGGCACAGGGACGACTATCGCTCAAGTCTTCTCCAGAGTTAGAGGTGATATCGGGAACAACGAAGTTGTTTTTATCCGAATGTGATCTCAATAATTCTTCTTGGGTATCGTCTTGAGATGAATTAATGATATCCATCTCAAGTTCTTTTGACCAATTAAGAATTAGATCTTCCATTTGAAATAGTTCATCAAGAAGCATTTCTCCTAGAAGGTTTGGTTGAGAGCATTCGAGGGAGAGATAGGGATTATTTTTACTTTCGCCCCTCTTAAGGCTACAGGAAAACAATGGGTCTATATAGTGGGGATTGTAATTTAGAAAATAATATTCTAAATCTTTATGAGGGCCACCACATATTTGACACCACGTACCATAAGAGGGCCGATAGTAAAAAAATCAGTATCGCTCATGTTCGTGTCAGAAATTACCAGCCGTCGGGATCTTACGGTTCTGTTTTCAGTAACTGATACTTGGGCACGGGGCGTGTTGAGTGGGCACGGCCCTGTGTTCAGCTACTGTCTGACTTAAAACAGGATTGCCAGTACCAAAGATTGGGCACGGGGCGTATTCAGTGGGCACAGCCCCGTGCTGAGCTCTTCAGAAGCTGAAAAATAAAGAAAAATCCTAAAAAAAACAGAAAAATAAAAAATGATTAGGCCGTTGATTCCTAACTTTCTTAAAATTCTTGTGTCCCCGGCAGCGACGCCAAAAACTTGATGTGTGTCGGGGTGTGTATATTTTTATGTATATTTTTTAGCCCTTTTTAACACTTTTAGTCTAAGTTTTAAATTTATAAAACACGATATTCTACTAACACTAAACACGCATATGGGCAAGTGCACCCATCATGAGCGTAGTATAGTGTTGGTAAGATACCGAGGTCGTCCAAGGACACAAGAGCTTTTAGTACCGGTTTATCCTCAACGTCTAATCAAATCAAAAGTTTAGAAAAAGGTTTAAACATGTAAATAAAAACTAAAAATGCTGAAAATAAAAATAAAATAAAAACAGATAGACAAGATGAATCACTTGGATCCGACTCGCCTTTAGTGTAACCTTTGATTATTTCCGCACTTTTGCACTTTTTAAGGGATTATCTTAGTTATTGTAGTAGGCCCCTCTTTTGAAGGTGACGTTACCCTCAACCCAGTAGTTTGAGTCAGCAAGGATACAATCCTAAAGGGTTGGATTATTGAAAGATAATTAATTAAGTTATTAATGCATAATGTGGTAGGCCCCACTTTTGAAGGTGACGTTACCCTCGGCTAAGTAGTCTGAGTCAGCAGAGATACAGTCCTAAGTAGCCGGGTTAATATATTAATAGTAGTTTACATATGAGGGGATCAAGAAATTCGGACCCCCGCCATCCAATACCAGTGGGTATTGAAGGAGGTCCTACTAAGCTTGACCCAGGTCCTTGCAGGATCTATACACTGAACAAGGCAAGACGCTTACCAAACCATTCCCTTAACCCCCGACCAGGTAGCCAACATATCTCCATATAGACCGTGGAGATATGAATGGTGTAAATCTTTTATTTTATATAGACAGTAAAATAACGCCAAGACACCACGGACAAATGATAAGGAAGTTTCACCTTCAACATAAGAAACTAGTTATTAATGTCATTAATACATAACCAAATAAAAAGTGCGAAAATATTAAAAATAAAAAGTATTACACTAAATGCTTGTCTTCACCAAGTGATGTAAGAGACTTAGGCAAACATGGCCTTTGATTGTCAAGAACTCTTACTATCAATCTTGGATCCCGAGACTACTACACACACTCTATGATGGATGATGGATGATGGTGTTGTGGTGGTGGTGGAGTGTGGGTGAAGTGGGAGAGAGGTGGTTTGTCAAGGGATGATTTGCAAGTGAGCCAAGCACCCCTATTTATAGCCTACACAGAATCCCGGACACGGCCCCGTGTCCACCCGTCTTCTCTTTCTTCATTAAATGCAGTTTGTCTGCATTAGTTGATCACGCCCCCGTGTCCGCTGGGCACGACCCTGTGTGTAGAAGTGTATCTGTACTATCAAGATTTGCTTGGATTCTGCGAATCTTTGCGTTGACCACGGCCCCGTGTCTGGTGGACACGCCCACGTGTTGGGTGATAGAAGCTTCTACTGGTTTGTCTTTTCTGCAGACACTTGGGCACGCCCTCATGCTCATTGAGCACGGGGCGTGTTCAGCCTCCTCTTCTCTTGTTTTTGCTTGGGAAGATGCTGTCGAGGGGTCGGGCATGCCATGTTTATTCCTTTTCTTGTATTATTGTTAGATTTGGCTGCATTTTTTGCTTCTTTTGTTCATTTGAGCTCATTTAATCCTGAAAATACAAAAGGAAGACAAAAGCACACTTTTTCCAACATTAGTACTAAAAAAGGGTTCGTTTTATGCCTCATTTGATGTAATTTATATGTTTCATTTTACACACATCACAAGACCTCTATTTATAGTTGAAGGGGGTGTCTAGAGCTTGCAACAGGTGTTATGGAGGTTCATGGGAGGCCTCCAAGTGTCCTAGGACGTGGCACAACAGATAAAACAGCCCATGGTTTCGATTTGAGTGGGATTTGGCTGTATGTGTGGGTTGCACGCCAAAAAAACAGAGCTGGGCACTCTCTGGCGCCCCGTGAGAGAATCACCCCAAGGGTATCGCGGCCCGCGAGCGTCCAAAACAACTTTTTAAGTTTGGAAGTTTTAGCCCCTTAGCCATATAACTCAATATATATTTCATTAATTGCACTTTTAACCCATCAAAGTCATTATTAGGTATACTCGGAAGTATACCCGTACATTATAAAGCTTCAGGTTCGTTAAAAGGTCACTCAAAGGTATAAATTAACATGTTGACGCTTTTAACCCTTCATAACATCAAACTTTTAATTAAATCACAAACGGTTTCGTTCGCCCAACAAGTGGCTCGTGTAGAGAATACGAACACCGTAAAAGGTCAGTCAGAGGCATAGTTTAAGCATGTTGAAACTTTTAGTCCCTCTACATTCATACTTTCATTGATTGGCAAAAATAGTCCTTCCTAGCCAACATTAGGCATACTTAGGAATAGGGATACGTGTCAATACATTATTGGACACGATTTACGAGGTGTTACACCAGTTCCAAACTTTACCAATCTTACTACAAAAGTAACTATCATCGTCACAGCCATGAACAAGCATTCAATCAGCCATTACATACATCAAAAACCATTAGATCTGATGCTAATGAAATACCGTAATAGATCGGTTGTTCTCATTGATCGCCAGTGTTTTCCGAGACTGTACAACACCTCCACCGCCACCCGCCAAGCTCCAACACACGTGCTGCTAACTACCACTTCAGTCGTCATTCCATTTGAACCACCGTCGCCGTCTGAACGCTACAACCACCACGATTTCGATCACCGTTCAACACCTCCCCTGCTTGAACCAGCGTCGTACCACCTCCGTACCCAACATGACTACTACAGTCATCACCGGGTTGGAGAAACGACAGGGAAAAGAAGAAAGGCGGGGCTGCCGTTGTGCACCACCGCGCGCCGCCATATGCGACTGTTGATGATGACGACTGAGAGCCACAGGCCTCCCACTTCTCTCTCTGCGACACTCTCTCTCACCTCCGATTCTCTCTCTAGGCCCTCGTTCTATCTCTTAGATATTGCAGATTGTGGTTGTGGTTGGGTGTGTTGTGATGGGGCTAGGGTTTGTTTAGAGGATGAAAGGGAAAGGAGAAAGATATGGTTATAAAGCTAGGGTTTGGGTAGGTGGGTTGGGCTTAGCCCGTGTGTACAAGCCTGCTTAACGTCACGTGTCTCGTTAAACAATTCCCTTCGTTTAAATTATATAAAATAAGTACACCGGTTAACTTATCTTTATTAGTTTACATCAAAACTAATATTCGGGATGTATTCTGTATATATTCCTACAAGTATATGTATATACTAAATTAAATATGTTTGACAAGAATTGTCGGTTACAAAACATGTTTCACGCGTGACGCGCCTCAAGTTTTTATCATTTAAATTAATAATAATAACAATAAATACTTTAAGGTGTGTAACCCTTTCCGATCATTAGGGTCAAAAGTACAAGTTGTCACACGAGGGGTCTATAGCTTTTTAACACTACACCCTCGTTACTAGTGTCAACTATGACGAGCTTTTCATAAGAACCATAATCAACTGTTTTGCAAAAGTAATAAGATGATTTTGAACCTAACTGGATATCTTTTTATCACCGTTTTCTAAACCTAATCAAAAGTTATTTAGGTTAGATATTACGAAAGAGATAGGTTAATATATCTTAGTGTCCACGTATTGATACTTGGGTACTTACCTAGGCTATACTATAAACTGATAGGTACGCTTGACTAGAACGTGTGTAATTAGTATTTAGTGTTGTTATCCTTAAAACTCGGTTATGTTCTATGTCCATTTATTTGTTACTATCGAAGCACGTCATAGTCATAGCCCTACTCCTGAAATGGTGGTGGAAGTTCAAGTCCTCGCAAGACTCACTTTGGGTTAGTGTCATTCAAGCAATTCATGGTAAGAATAATAATCCTCAAGTGGTCCCGTTCAACAAAATAATCGTTGGCGTTTGGATAGACATAGGAGGGATGGATAAGATTTTTTCTAGCCTTAATCTCCCACTACAATCGAACATCAAGGTCATAATTGGTTCGGGTCAGCAGGTGCTCTTTTGGATTGATAATTGGTTGTGGGTTGGGCCTCTGAAGGACTGCTTCGAATACCTTTATAAGCTGGCAATTGTCAAGTAGGCCAAGGTCTTTGACTATTTTCAGCAGGGGCCTCAACCTTCCTGGGCCCTGGAACTCTCTCGCAGCCCAACTTCTGGGTCAAAAGTCTATCAGTTTACGATTTTAATGCAGGTTTTGGAAGGCATCATGTTAAATCAGGGGGTGGATCAATGGGTTTGGGTTGGGCAGGATTCCTTCACAGTCACTAAGGTTAGAACAAAAATCATAGATGCTTTTCGTGTGGAATGATATTTCAGAAAAAAAAAATGAAGAATGGCCTCTGTGGAATAAACGGATCCCCCGAAAGTAAATATTTTCAGTTCCCGAGTGTAGATGGGAAAATTTTCGTCTAAGATTGGATTTCATAATAGATGGGGTTCGTTAGGTGCCGCTCTCTTTCCTAGGTGTGGGCTCAGGGACGAAACTGTTTTGCATATCCTTGGGGAATGTTTGTTTGCAAGTCTACTTGGTGGGCTATCTTCTTATGGATAGAATCCCATTCCCAACTGATATTACCTCGGTTCAGTAGATTCTCTCTTTGGCAGTGCATACGAACAAGTCAAAGACATGGAAGAAGCTTACTGGAGGGGTTCTTCAAGTCGCGTCATGGGAGATCGGGAAGGATATAAACGAAAAAACTTTCAACAACAGGTTCATCCACTACAATTGAACAACGGATTCGATCAAAGAAAATTCGTTCCTTTGGATTACGAATAGATCCAAATTTTGTAGCATTAATTGGGATAAGTGGTGTAATTTTAACATTCGTGATGTAATCTTGTAATTTCGGGTTTTTTCAGACGCTAGTTGGCCCGTTTTTTATATTTTATATAGAAGTTTGCTGTTAAAAAAATATCCAGACAAATAATTAAATGCAACGTCTCAAAACAAATTCAGCAACATTATTTTCGTGGACTTGAAAGTTTACGTTATAAAACATTATGAAAAAAATTATAGAGCATTTAGACTAAATCATTGTAATCTTTAAGAATTTATTTAGTTACAGTCTTTCTGCTTTTGCTTTCTTAATATACTTGTTTAATCCATTGACTTTAATAAAGTTCTCTTTCGCTCATTAGTTAACTTTGTTGGTATTACAATAGGGTGTTCTTTTAGTTGTAACGTTAATTGTGTTTTGGCTTTCTCAATTCACTTCACATCTAAAGTAATAGTTGGAATCGACTTTTGTCATATAATGTTGGTTTCATGGCAACACGCTCACTGTTAACTATTTATCAGCTGGAACTACATTTGAATATTTAACTTTATTAAAGATCTCTAGCTTAAGTGGTGGAAGACTTGCATTTCTCTTGTGAGATGCAAGTTCGACTCGCACTTGGTGCAGAGTGAGGCATTGGTGGGCAATGATTCGAGACCCAGGAAAACCTGGGTTGGATTCTTGAGCCAAACGGGTTTTACCGGTAACTTCATTGTCGTGCCTACGGGTGGCTGGGTTACAGGGTTTTCCCCATAATTGGTGGTGGACCCGGGTACTCTCGGAGTACTCCGTTTGATCCAGTATGTGTCCCAAAAGTACTTAGGATTGATTCTGTAGGCCGCTAAAAAAAAATATTTAACTTTATTATTGTTTTTTGAACGTACAACGAAAAAAGCAACGATATCAGCCTTCTGAGCATTGTCTTTATATGACTTGTAGAGCTGTAGGCACCTACGCCCATGGTTGCAGAAATCGGCCTAGGCGGCCGATTAATCGGTGCCTAGGCGCTAGGCGGTCATCTACTGCCTAATTTTGAGCTAGGCGGTCAATTAATCAGTCATGGTTAAAAATCGGTCAAAATCGGTCCTAGGCGGTCAAAATTGGTCAAAATCGGTCAAAATCGAACCATACTATCTGAAACTTGAAGTATTTATGTGAATTTTGAAGCATTATTTTTATATTATTGGGTATATATATATATAATTTTGAAAAAATACATATAAAAATCTCATTCCGATTAATCCCTAGGCTGTACCTCACCGCCCGACTAGCGCCTAGCGCCTTTTATAACATTGCCTACGCCTTAACCACAACCTATGAAATGGCTACTGCACACCTCCATTTTTTAGCCAATCCCTTAATTAGTATTCTTTTTTATTAAAGTCTTATCTTAAAAAGGAAATATAAATTTAGTGGTGTAGGGTTAAAGATGTAAGGATCTTCCTTATTTATTTGTTTATTTTAACAATAAATTTGGATTATCGACGAACCATTGGAGTATAATCGTGCCACCAGTGGAATCACCCGATCATATCCATCTCCAGTAGGCATAATGCCTATACACCAATTCAGTAGGAAAGCCAATAAATATGGGAAAAAACACTTGTGTGAATCGAACACAGGACCTATTTGTCATAAAGCCTTATCACACCCCTAAGATGTCACTATGCTATAAAGTAATGGTCTTTGCCCTTATTTTATTACCGTCCATTTGTTTGATCGGTCTTCGATATAAAATTAATGCCAAAGTTCGTAATTTATAACTTAGAGGCAGGTGTGTGTTCGAGGTTTGTTGACGTAGGAATTTGAACATTTTTGTTTCATATTCCATTCCATTATATTATAAAGGTCGGGTTCTAAAGTGAACACTAGTGTATTTGTGAACTGAGTGAATAAATCATGTTCATTGATTTACATCATCAAATCGTAAAATACACTAGTGTCTTTTCATCATCAAATCATGGCCATCGATTTACACTTATTTATTGATAATCAAGAGCTATGATAAGTTCACTAGTGTTCACAATCAAATGGGTAGTTCACAAATGAAACTAACCTTATATTATGTTTTATATTTAGACGGGTAATTATCGAGCATCCATTGCTTAGATAGTTATATGGAAATTGTGGTTATTAGATATGCTCATTTACGATGTTATGATTAAAATTTACTCGTTGGAATGTCTATTACTTAAAACCCAATCTTTAACTCGCCTCTAACATCAACTTAATATATATCAACTACTCAAATATACTTCTAGCAATTATAGTTATATGGGATTTGTGGTTATTGGGTATCGAAAATACCCAGTACGGTACGGTTCAGAAAATTCAATACTGGTACTAGTTTCAAACCAATACCTGATACCATTTGCTCATCCTTATATATATATATGTCAACTTCCCACCTAATTTCTTGTAACTTTCGTTTCAATCACAATCATTGCTTAAGTATCAACATCTAATCCATTGTAGTTGGTTCTAAACATTCTTTAACCCGTTGTAAAGTTATCATAAAAATACGTTGTAAAGTTATAATAAACATACAGGTCTAGTAACTAACTAAAGTTATATATATATCAATTACATATAATTTATTATGTTAACAAAATAACTGAAAAACCACATATTTCACTAAAGTTTCAACAATATATATTCATTGAGAATATAATATTTCAACCCATGGTTCTTCTACCTCCACCCAAATCAAAGACGAATTTTACACGCCTCGAGATCCTAATATAAATCGACACTAGTTACTTTATTAGTATAAAATAGTATAAAATAAAGGAATAATAGATTGAGCAAACGAAAATTCCTCCATTCCTATATTTTATTCCTACACCTTTTTTTACTCTCTCTCTCTATATATATATATATGTGTGTGTATAGAGAGAGAGATAGAGGGTGTGTGAACATTAACAGTTTAACACCCATGAAAATTCGTCATAACTAATTTGGTGAGGTTGTAAAAGGCTTCCCCTTTATCTTAGAGGCGAAGAGCTTAACTTTTGCAAGGTGCGTTAATAGTTAGTCCGCCCGTAGTGGGGCGTTTTTTAAAAAAAAAAACGCCTAAAAACGCCCCTTCCCCCATTACATGGGGCGTTTTTTTTTTTTTAAATCAAAAAAATGATGTTTGGCGTGTTTATAATAACGCGCATAGTTACTTTGGCACTTGTTTGTTTAGCCAATCAAATGTGGGCATTTGTCTGACAACTTTGGAGAAACCCTATGCAACTTTGACCAGCCAATCCCATCTCTTTGCTTTTTTTTTTTTTTTTTTTTTTTAATAATTGGAAGGGGCGTTATTGGAATAATGCCCCACTACGCCACTTTTGCTATAATGTCCAACGCTGACTAGGATGCCACGTGTCGGATAATGCCCCATGGTGGGGGCATTATTTTTCTCTACCACTACGGGTGGTCTTATTAGGAATAGACTAAGAATACGTTATTTTACCATTAAAGAGTGGAATTTAAAAATTTATAAAACCAATATATTAAATAGAGTAAATTAAAACTTGTGCCTTTTATGTATTTTTCAACATTATGAAACGTACCCTTTAAAACAAACAATTACATATATATAATTAGGTGGTTTCGCTGGTGACATGATAATAATACTTCTGTGTTTCGTCAGTAATCCAAGTTTATCGTTCAATTAAAAAACCATATATTGTCTATTGCATTGAAGTTCCTTTCAAGTTATCTCATTTTTATTAACTTGGGTTAACATTTTCTGTAAAAAAATTTATCAAATGACTATTTTATCCAAACACTTACTTAAAAGGACAAATATGTAAGTTTCCCAGTTTTTTCGTTTGTTTCTTTTCTTTTATCTTTTATTTGATAACATTGTATTATTTAATTATTCAACTTGTTTTTATGCCAATGATCTCTAAATCAAGTGATGGAAGGCTTGTATTTCTCTTGAGAGATGCAGGTTTAACTCTTACTTGGTGTAAGGGCACTGGTGGGCAATGATAGGAGACCCAGGGAAACCTGGGTTGGATTCTTGAGCCAAATGGGTTTTACCGGTAATTTCACCGTCATGCCTACGGACGGGTGGGTTACCGGGTTTTCCGTAGAATTTGTTGTAGTCTCGGGTTACTCTCGGAGTACTCCGTTTGTCCAGTGGATGCCCCGCGAGTGCTCGGGATTGATTCTGTTGGCCGTTCTAAAAAAAACTTGTTTTATAAAAATATATTTTCATTGTTAATCATTAATTAATTATGATGGAGAGGTTGAGAATCACAATGCGGGTCTAGGGAAGTTCAACTACAATACAATCCCTATGCAGTAGTATTCCCCAAGAAACCCTCCATTATTATAAATACCCCTAAACCCACACCCATTCATTCATTCATTCATTTGCCTTTCAAAAACACCCACTAACCAATGGAGCGTAGACAGTCCTCTTTCATCTCAAAACTGCCAGTGATTCTGGCGACCATCGAAGACCGAAAAGCAGAGCTTTCAACCAAGAAACTACAACTACTTGAAGCAAAACGTGTGGGAGTAGCCGATGTTAAGGAACTGGAAGTGGAGTGGGGGACTCTGGAGTCCGAGATTGATCTGTTGGAACACACGGCTAATGTTATGAAGACGGATTTGATGCAGCGCGGGTTGTTGGTCGTCGATGATATTAAGCTGCTGGGTGGTGTTGGAACACAGGAGGGGATACTTGTTAATGATAAAGTTTAGGTTGAGTGTTTGGAAAAAGGTTGTTTATGGAATAATGATTTTTGAATAAATCTGTTTATCTTTGTTTCTCGGTTTTTAAAGAAAACGAAGAAAAGTTTTATGATATCTTTGTTTTGGTTATATACTTATATATGGTATTCGATGTTGTTGTGTTCGATGTTGAATCAAAATCTTTGTTTTTATTTTGATTCACTTTTCGGATTTTGGTTTTGTATGATTGGGTTATATACGGAACGGTATTTGTCTATTTGATGTTGTTTGTTTAGCATAACAAGTTAACGAATCAAAGTCTTTCTTGGTGTTTTAGTTTTACCTTTTGTTATTGGTGGTTAATATGAGTAGATTAGTGATAGGTTAGTTTACTGATAAAAATGGATATAAGATTTTCTAGGTTGAAAGTATTTTTTTTAACAAAAAAAACGACATGCCAACTACCGTGACACCTAGCGTTGCTGCCAAGGCCGCCACCCCCTTGGCTCTCCCAGATGCACGGAAACCCGACCTCCACCGGCCCGAAGGCACGACTGTAGAATAATCAGTAAAACCTTGCCTATCATCCAAGACGAACCGGCGCCACCCGTATTTGCCTCTTTCCACAACCACTCCATGACTACCTCATTGCCTCTAGGTTGAAAGTAGTATTAACTGGCTTGGATGTTCTTAATGGATTTTTCTTGTGATTGACCCTAAAACACACTTTAAACATGTTTGAAATCTGAATAGAGCCAAATATAGGTGTATAAAATCCATGTTTTGAGAAATTGCAGGCATAGTTTTATTGCAATCAGTAGGGTATCAATTCTTTAATCATTGGCAATGTTTTGAAAACCAAAACAATCATCGAATCGATTGCTCTACTAGTTCAGTGGTTCAAACGGTCGAAACGTTATAATTTATATGTTAAATTTGTTATATTGCTTTTCAAAATTACTCTAAAAATTTATCATTATTTGATTTTATTTTGAACTATTCATTTTACGTGGTACGCGGTTATGAATGTCAGAAACCTAAATTCTTAAAAGGACGTAATAGCAATTACCCTCGCTTATGCTTATATATGTGTCGCTTCTTTATCATGAACTGAAATCTATGCGTATGTGTAAATATATATAATTGTAACTTTTGAGTACATTATAAAGAAATCATAAATAAATTTTTTACTAAGTATCATGTGTTGTGACAAAAAAGTGATGTGGAATCCGTGTGCTTTCATGCTGCTTTTTTGGCGTGTGAAGATCCATGCCGAATGGATTAAACAATTATTTCCATTAATCTGTCCACTAAACAAATATATAATCTAAGTAGTTATGCAATTTTTTTTTTTTTTTTGGATCAGACTGTTAACTACGGTTTGGACAAAAGTGTTAACTAGTAGGCTACACGGTATGGGGAACGGCTTTGGACCGTCCCCTACCGGCGCCGGTCCTCCATCCATGTTGCCCCCCTTCGTCGCGTCCTCACCGTCCTTTGGAGGACGTCTCCGACGTTCCACAACAAGACAAAAAGGCAGTCATCCCCTCTCACACACCCCTATACATACAATATATACATACACATTTTAGGTTCATCCTCCTATTTCCACACCTCCATCCTCTTTGCCACATCCTACGTGTCGCTTATGTGACGGACCATCCTCCAAGGGAGGACCATCACCATACCGTGTAGCCGTACAGAAAAATAAATTATAAATTGAAGGTATTGTACATATGTTTAAATAATAAATGATCAAGTCTAGCTACACAAACAAACCGTAAATCTCAAACTGATTGATTTAATTACTAAACTTAGACGTCCGTTCAGTTTCAACTTTATATATAATTAGTTTCTTTAAGCTATTTAAAAACTCTAGGAAAACTTAGACCACTAATTATAGTTTATATCTTATTGCTTTAATAAGATAGGGGATGGTTCAAATGAAAACCACTTTTATTGTGAAAACTCGAAACTAACTAAAAAAAGCCTAAAAAAACACCAAATTTTGTTTTTCCAATTTTTTTTTAAAAAATCGCAGGTTTTTGTATATAAAAAAAACTTTTTTTCAAAAAAAAAAAAATTGTTTTACACATGTGTATGTGTACTACACATGTGTAGTATTACACATGTGCACTACAAAAAAGATTTTTTTTTTTTTTTGATATTTTTTTATATACTAAAAGTAGCGAAAATTATTATGCAAAAAAAATTTTGTATGTTTTTTTGGCATTTTTAATTAGTTTTCAAGTTTTCACAATAAATAGTGGTTTTCATTTGAACCTTCTTCCCCTAATAATATATGAGCATACAAAACTTTGGTTTAAAAAAAGCAAAAGCTATTATATATTCAAAACATTATAAAAATGTGAATGATTGCCGATTAAAGAAATCAAAGGTGACCTTTCAACAACTAATCTATAGTCGAAACAGATGAACTCGTTATTATTATTTTTTTGTTGATTTTCATTAATCATGTAGTTTAATCGAGAAATCGAGAATATTATATATGAATATTATTTTAAATGTTTTTACATTTTTGTATAATTATAACAACTTTTATTGCGTTTCTTTAAACAATATTATCACTAGAAAAAAATACATTTAATGTGTTAATCAAGCTACAAGATAAATATCAATAGCACACTATTCTTCAACTTTACGAGATAAACGTTTTTGTATAGTTATCCAACATATAAATCAAAACTATATACGAATCAAGCTTTGTTCCCAATTCAATATTTTTACTTGAAAACTATTGTCATTTTGCAACAAAAGTTATAACTTTTTTTTTTCTTTTGGCATGTATGCTAGTAATATAATACAATGATGACTAATAACCATTTTTTATTTATGATATAAAACTATAAAAGATTGATGAAATAGAATTAAACAATGTCAATATCGTGTTCAATTTTTTAAGTTATATTATACATCATCTGCATCTAAAAGAATACCAAGAACAAGGAGTTTATTGGTTTAACATAACTGCACACATAAAAAATGAAACTTTGTAGATTAAGATATCATTATCTAGTCAGATGACAAAAATTTGTATCGTATAGTTTTACAACTTTGGTTATGACACAATTGACAGAAACCCATTTAAATATCACATCTCTCTCTCTCTCTCACACACACACACATATTAGAGTCAAATATCAGAAAGTTTATCAATTAGTCAAATCTGGAGTGTTTAACCAACCACCAACTTTGTCATATCCATACCACCTTCAGGTTCAAGATCAGGATCATGCCCATCCCCCCCCCCCCCCCCCCCCCCCCCTAATTCTTTTAATAACTTTGACAGAAATAAGAATTTTATTGTACAAATTAGAAATGAAACTATGGGCAAAATAGAACATCCAATTTGACTTCAAAACATATCAAAAATGATGATTTTGTTACTCAAAAAGTCACATAACTTATATGTCCAGGGTAAAGTTCTTGTACAAATAATCTTAACATACTAAACATACAAATTGAAGGAAAACTCAAAAAGACAAGGTGGCATTTTTGTAATTATCAATAACTATCAAAGTTACTCTACAAATATACCTAAAAAAACCTAACCACTCCCCCCCCCCCCCCCCCCACCCAAGCTAAAATGCTAAAAACTAAACCCCCAAAAAACCTAAAAAAATAAAAAAAAAAAACACACAAATTATTTTTTTAACATTTTTTATTAAAAAATCGCTACTTTTAGTAGCAAAAAAATAAATAAATAAATAAATAAATAAAGTGTAGCGATTTTTTAATAAAAAATGTTAAAAAAAAAATTTGTGTTTTTTTAGGTATTTTTGGTTGTAACTTTGATAGTTGGTGGTAATTACAAAAATGCCACCTTGTCTTTTTGGGTTTTCCTTCAATTTGTATGTTTAGTATGTTAAGATTATTTGTATTTGATCTTTTGCCTATATATCCAACCTGGTATTAAACCCACAAGTTGAGGCGTATTAACCTCGGGCGCTTGCAGGTACCACACTTGCCTTTTGAAGTCCCACAACCGTAACTGTGTTTGTAATTGGAAGGACAAGATGCAGTGAATAAACTACAAGACCCCAAATGTTGGTTTGCATCATGGTTGTTGGACTGGCTGCCTGTGAGGTTTTGGAGCTGCAACAAATAAAATAGTAAAAAACAAAAACTTTTATTCAAATACTTAAAACAGTAGTTTCCAGACCAGGCATCATATCTTATCTGTTTACTAATTCTATTCAAATATCTTTGATTAAATGCATACGAATAATTGCATTTCTACTTTACTCTAAACTTTTCTCGTAGGCATAAATTGTGACCTGGATTCGGAATTCATATTTTAAGTTTGAGTAAAGTACATGGATGGTCCCTGTGGTTTACCAGAATTTTGAATTTGATCCCTAGCTTTCCAAAAGTACACGAATGGTCCTTGTGATTTGCACTTTGTAACACATTTAGTCCCCCGCCAACAAATCTAAAGGTTAAGGCATGTCCAAGTTGGGGACCAAATGCATTAGAAAGTGCAAACCACAGGGACCAAGGGACCATCTATGTACTTTTGGAAAAAAAAAAAAAAAAAACTGGGGACTAAATGATTTATAAAGTGCAAACCAGAGGGACCATCTGTGTACTTTTGGAAAGCTAGGGACCAAATCCAATATTTTGGTAAACCATAGGGACCAATCCGTGTACTTTACACTTTAAGTTTCTAAAACAGAGTCAAGACTCAATGGGAAGACGCACCATTAGGGTTTCCAAGCTCGTAGAAGTTTCTAAAAAGAGAAACTGCTTCTTCCGCCATTATCCCGCCAGTGCATTTGTAACTCTTCCCACCAGCCTCTTCACAGCTATCATGATACCGCCATTATCCCGCCAGTGCAAACACAAATGGTTAAAAAATCATAATATTTATTAAAAAGTAGAGGCGGGAGGGATACTGGTATGCGCGATATTAACCTCATTGTGTGCAAAGATAATATCGATCCACAACCTCCAAACTTATCATTAGCACAACCATAGTATACTTCTTTTATGCCTACATGTCAAATGCCATTATCATGTTATAATCCATATAATAAAATTAAAGAAATTTAGTAAGGTATGTAAGTTTACCAAGAAATGACAAGGCACCCGCGCACATTATACATGGCTCACATGTCACGTAAAGATAGCATTTTGAGAACATTTCGCTAACTTCAGCCTTTGAATGCTTTAATTTTTTCCACTGATCGAGCAGAACATCGATAGCTTCCATTTCAGCGTGTCTTGTAGCCTGCATTTTAAAGCCCATTTCGGTTAACTATGACGGGTTGAACAGAAAAGGTAACAGACTAACAGGGAAACGGAAACCATTACGTTTCTTGTTTCGTTTGTCCGATTTCTTCCGCACGATATTACCTTCCCGTCCATGACAATGACACATCTGTTTTAGGACAAAGAAAATCATTAAAATACAAATGTACGACAAAAAAACTCATACGTGTCATAAAGGGAAGAAACTTAAATGAAGAGAAACAGAAATTTTAAGATGCGTTTAAGAGATCGTTGACAAGAACATACCCCACAGGCACTTCGAGGCCGTCAAATGCAATTTTAGCCTGACAAAAATAAAGCAGTTATACGTTCATTGTTTAATGAAGAACTTTCATGTAGTAGTATAGGACAGAATGCAAGTCTTAGAACCATTTACTCCCTCTGGCCCGTTAAAGGTGTAATATTTCCTCATTTGATAGTTTAATGTACGTTTTAGCCATAGTTGTTAAAAGACATCGCCTCTTGCGCCTAGGCCCAATTTTCAAGCAAGGCGAGGCAATTGCGCCTTGAGTCAAGGCAATTGGGCTTTAATTCTCCATGTGATGATTCCGGCGTAGATTCCGACGCGATTCCTAGAATCCTTGAGTTTCCGGCCAAATTCTCTAAGTTCTGGCAAAATTCCACCAAATTTCTATTGTTATCTAATGAAAACTACTTTTCTACAGCAATACACTAATATTTTAGAACTTTTGGTACCAAATAGATAATATTAAATGTTATATAATAGGTTTTGTTTATTTTCTTTGTAGAATATTATTATTTTTCTAGAATTCTAGTACATAATATATTTTTAATTTTTTTCATTGTGCGCTTTATTTTCTCAGGCCCTCGTTTTTTTGCGCCTTGCGCCTTTAATAACTATGGTTTTAGCCATTTAATGTATCTGTCCGTGTCACACTACCACCCTTCAACAATGATATGATGTAACAAGGAAATCTTGTAGCCCAAAATCAAAGCAATCAATGTATTGGCAGATTTAGCTCAACCGTAATACGAGGCAAATGAAACATAGAACATTTTATCATGTCAACATGTCATACTGAGTGATTGTCTTAAGAAGCACAATGGTATCCTTAAACTTAGATAGCATACCTGTTCTAATGCCAGCTTCATAAAAGCAACAACGTCTAAGTATTCTCTGTCCCCACATGAAGCCATTAAGGAAAAAACTGAGAGAAAAACTAAGTTAAACATACAATCAGACGGTCAGTTCAAGAAAGGACTCTTAGGTTAGGGTCACGCGGTTAGAATTTTGATTGTATTTTAATTGTAAAGTTGAAGACCTAGTATTCTATGTAGCTAATGAACATATGCTGCCTGAATTATTTCAATTGCAGACCTAGTATTTCAAATGTAAAAATGATACAGACGTACACTAAGTCAGATATGGGAATTGGTTAAAATTATTTTTCTGCAAAAAGTTAACAAAAAAAGAATATGAACCAATAGAACCCAGTATTATGGTGATCAGATCCTATCCTACATTGAGAGGGAGCATGAATTGCATTTTAAAGGTCCAACCTGATCCATCCTCTGGCCACTGCAGTTGCAACCAGTCAGTGGTTACCTACAGCCGGCAGCCCACTGCACCTGGTTAGTTACTTTTTCCTTTTTCTTTCTTTAAATTCAAGTTATTAATTCTAGTTTAAATTAGATTTGATTTTGATATTGATGTGAATGAATTGAATCTTACTGATTATAACTTAAAACTAAGTTAATTAGAAAGTGAAACTTCAAGTGCTTTATTTTTATTATGGTATTGTATTTTATCATGAGACCCGACCCTATCCGCCCAAAAATTCTGACGTTGGGTTGTTAGAAACCCGATCACCGAAAAATAATGACCCGTATGAAAAAAAAAAATCCTGGCTCCGGGTTGAATGTATTTTATTATCATGACATCACATCTATGAATCATAGCTATATGTTTATATCAGGGCTGTCTCGTAACATATAAGTAATAACAAGAACGATTAGAAACAATCTAAAAATGTGAATCTAAACAAGTCCTAAGTAGCTGCTGATGGAATCCACAAAACCCCACCTCAAACAGAGTAACAGACACAAATGTGAATGTAAGAAACTGAATAAATCGGTACATCCTCAACTGGTGTATATTTTCAGCTCTGCGAAGCGGAGAAAGTGAGAATAAACTTCAAAACATCTCTAGATGCCTATAAAATATTACAGAAAAAACTAAAAATCTAGACCGTAAATTACATGTTTGCTTAGTTGAGATTTTGCATATTGCAAACAAGTTAAAAACAATTTGAACGATAATTGGGTTTCGGTTCAAGCATTTCATCAAACACCTAGTGTGCATAAAAAAAAACTATCAAGTTAACATGATCAAAATCAAACAATACATGCCATTAAAACACAAAATGCACAATATTATTGTCTAGTTATATGAACAAAGCATGAGAGAAAAATAAGGCATTTGAATTCTTGATGAAACAAAAAGAAAAATTGGGCCTATCATTAGTCAGGTGAATGGTGTGTACCTGAGAAATTGGGGTCGTTTCAAGTGTTGAAGAATCGGGAGGGATGAAGTTGTTATAAATGTTGCAGAGCATTAAAGAACCCTAGATTACAAACAAAGAATTGTTATAAATGAAGAGTAAAAAAAAATTATTACATTAAATATAGTTTTTGAATCTGGAAGATTAAGAAATAAACTTGAGTTTTACCTTAAACACATTGTTTGTAGATGAAGAAAGATGGAAAAAAGAAGAAAGATGGAAAAAAGTGATAAGTTGCTTGAGAGTCGACTTCACTTCAGGTTGGTCTTCACGATCTTTATGCTGCTTGTTTGTTTCTACTCCTTTTTTCTTAACAGCAAGCGACTGGAAGCTGTATAAGTATTGGCGTATACATTTAGTCCGGTTAGATATTGTGGTCTTTCTTTACACTATGTTCCCGAGTCATTTAACAGGGAGAGGTGAGGGGAGGGGAAGGAAAATTTTCTCTCATAATCTCTCCAATTTGGGAGGATGAATATTTGATCATATTTGGTCATATTTTCTTCCCTTTTCCCTCCCCTCCCCCTGTTAAATGAAACTCGGGAACATGGTTTTTTATATTTTCATCTCTTTTCCCTCCCCTCCCCTTGTTAAATGAGACTCGGGAACGGAGTGTTAGAGTCCACCATTCATGTGCAAGCAGGGACGTCCCATGTGTAATATAACTTAATGTAGTCCAACTGTTTGATGTAATGCCAAGCTGATAATGGGTTCACGTGTTTCTTGAACCTAACATGACATTAAAACACACCCACTGCTCTTGATTTTAAACTAGCGTCCACTACGAAACTCGAACCCTCAACATCTTCAGGGGATGGGCTCACTACTTAAGTCACCGTGATACCACTAGGCTAAAAACCCTTTTGATGGGTCGGTCTATATTGCCTGAGCATATTCTTTTTTGTTTAATGACTCAGGACCTCTTTCACAACCTTGTGCTGAGCCATTAAGATGTCTGACCAATTAAGATGTAGCATCTGAATCAGTCAACATGTTTCTAAAACTTACCCATTAAAAGGTTACATGAACCATTAAGAGGTGTCTTTGTAAGTGAACCAAACACACTCTACCTTAAACCACCAAACAGCCCCTCAGTTCGTTAGCAATTTGAAGCAAGTGAAATTTGCAGTTAGATTAGTGTACTTAAAACGCAGAGTAGCAATTAAAAGGTTACATGAACCATTAAGAGGTGTCTTTGGTTTCTTCCTATGAGCATGTGTGAAAAAGTCCAAGCATTTGTTAAATTATGCCATAACACAGTAGGTTTGTTAACACGTTAACATAGTCAAATTTGTTTTTTAACAAAATATTATGCCATGTGTATTTGTTCTTTATTTTGTAGTGGCCAAGATATAATGTGAAAATGGCAATAGGATATATGGAGATTAATCTGACAAAATTGCTAATGTTGTTCTTTGTGATCAATTTGAGATGGGTATCAATATTTGCAGGGAATAAATGTTGACTTGAGTTAGATGTCACTTTTTTTTTTATAACGGCGAACATCCCCCCCCCCCCCCCCTAATGTCTACTTTGTGGGACTCAAACCGCACTACATGATGGGGATAAACACCTGGTGCCACTAGCCAAAAGGCTATTGTTAACAGATGTCACTTACGACTTGGGTTGATAATATCATCATAGACTGATATATTTGAACGAATTATGTTTGACTTGCTAAATCTGTTTGGAATGTGATGAGCAAGAAGAAATGACTTCATTTACAAACATCTTAATATTGTTGTCCGATGAACCGCCGTCTGCCAACACCTCACGCGCCACTGTTTTCAGCTGCAAAGCATTCTTCCTGAACTCTTCCGATCTCGGCCCACTCATAACCTCCTCCACGCATCTTCCCGCTTCCTCCCCACTAATAACACCTTCTGAATTCATCTTCAGCTTCACACCAACACCCCAAACATCCGTTACAAGCTTAGCGTTTGTGGGCTGATCAGTCCACTGCGGACACCCAATAACGGGTACACCAGCAGCAATGCTCTCCAACAACGAGTTCCACCCACAGTGACTCAAAAAACACCCGACTGACGGATGGGACAACACTTTCTTTTGTGGGCTCCAACTCACGACCAATCCCTGTTCCTTAATCTCTTCCAAAAACCCAAATTCTTGATTTTCTAGTGACCTTATCACCCAGAGAAACGGCCGGTTTATACTTTTCAGACCAGCAGCTATACTCTCTATTTCTTTTACAGACACCGACAGTACAGTCCCGAATGATATATAAACAACCGAAGCGGGTTTTTGCTGATTTAGCCATTCTATACAATCACTCTCACTGTTAGCTTTGTAAATATCATAACCATCATGATCATTATCTTCCTTACCCAAAAGCGTCGCTGGAACTAATGGTCCCACGGGCCAAAAGGGGCAGCCAGCGTCATTCAGCGACACAATGACATCTTTCTCGAGCTCTAGGAACGAATTCCCCAGCACCCACTTCACCTTGTGCAAGCTATGAAACACTGTGTTTAGTATACCATCAAAGCTACAAACTGTATTCGACGGAAGAACAAACGAAGGCAACTCATCATGATCATTATCTTCCTTACCCAAAAGCGTCGCTGGAACTAATGGTCCCACGGGCCAAAAGGGGCAGCCAGCGTCATTCAGCGACACAATGACATCTTTCTCGAGCTCTAGGAACGAATTCCCCAGCACCCACTTCACCTTGTGCAAGCTATGAAACACTGTGTTTAGTATACCATCAAAGCTACAAACTGTATTCGACGGAAGAACAAACGAAGGCAACTCATCCGCGCTAAAAACAGGCAGCCCGGGCAGCTTCACGCTCATATTCGTGTTACTTTCGGTAGGGAACTTATCTAGCTGATTGTAATAACGATGGTATATCTGGTACAGGGCGCATGCTTGGATCCATAGCATGGCGTTTGGTACATCAACCTAAAGCATTAATAATAATAACTATCTTAATATTCAAACTAGAAATAGTATTTATAATTAATAAACAAACTTACAATAAATTATAAATTATATGTAACGGAAGATAAATTAACTCGGCTAACATGTCCCCTCAACTCTCAAACTAGACGTTTGGAATGATTTGTAGTAAACATTACTAGAAAAGATCCCATTTTCCTACTAATTTTCGACGACTTTCCAAAAAGAAAATTATTTTTTTTTTTGTCGAAAACAGTGGTTTCCTATGGATTTCCAACAAAATTTGGCTTAGGAAATCCAGCATTTTTCCAGTAGTGAAAACTATAATAAATAATAAACTAACTCGGTTAACAAACCTCTTCCGCGACGTCAGTCACCCACGGCAAAAAAGGTGAGGTAATAATGCATGCAAATTTTCTTCGATGGGATCGGATAAAGGCCAAGAGGTTCGCGGGTGCAAACTTGCCTAGCGAGTCCATGTAATAGTCCATATCAACCTTTCGGCTGTGGTCCATATGTACACCATCAGAGAAGAACTCTATATGGACACTGCCGATGGAGTTCGGGGCCGAGGAACTGTTTGTGGGGGCATTGGTGAGGATAGCGAGAGTGACATGGAGACCTTTAGAAACAAGGCACTTGCCCAGTTGCAGGAAAGGGTTTATGTGGCCTTGAGCTTGAAGAGTAAGTAGAAGAACATTTGGTTGTTCACATAAAGAATCCATTTTTGAGGTGGAGTTTAGTTAGAATTGGGTGATCATGATGTGTATCATCTAATTTATACGTTAAAGTTTTTTGTTTTAATATTTGAAGTTCATTGTAAGTAACATTGTGCTGACGACAATATCAATGATCCATGTTTAAAAAAGTATAATAAACGTGAATCATGATCATCAAGTATAATAAACTTGACAGATAAATAATGATAGTCAGATAAAATATTTATTAAATTTGGGTCAGCGAGTGATTTTTTTTTTTTTTGTTGTTGCGTGTATCAAAGGAAATACATTTTCAACTACTACATTTACAAGAGTCGGCACCGAGAGGCAATAGTGCCGGCACTTCATTGGGCTGAATGGGCGGCGACTTCAATAGTGTCAGGCAGTTGCGTGGCACTCTCCTATTGGCCCAACTACATTTACAAGAGTCGGCACCGACAGGCAATAGTGCCGGCACTTCATTGGGCTGAATGGGCGGCGACTTCAATAGTGTCAGGGAGCTGCGTGGCACTCTCCTATTGGCCCAACAAATTTACGATTTTATCCCCCTTTAAAATTACGATTTTGCCATCAGTTAAAAATTATGTTTTTGTCCTTACTTAAAAATAAATTTACGCCTATGCTCCCAGCTAAATATCTCAATTTTGCCCCCGGTTAAAAATTACGATTTTGCCCCGTTTCAATTTACAGTTTTGCCATTAGTTTTTTTCCCTTAAAAATACAATTTTCCCATCAGTTCAAAATTATGTTTTTACCCCCACTTAAAAATAAATTTACGCTTTTGCTCCCAGCTAAAAATTCCAATTTTGCCCCCGGTTCAAAAATTACGATTTTACCCCGTATAAATTTATACTTTTGCCATTATCTTTTTTTCTCACAACCAAGTAACGATTTTGCCCTCAAATTAAATTTACATTTTCCCCATCGTTTTTGTTTCTTTTCCTGGTGACATTACAAGTTTGCCCCCAGTGTAAAATTACAGTCGTGCCGGCAACTTCCTGGCACTCCCCCGTTGATCCATTTAGTTTACGCTTTGTCCCCGAATTAAAATTATGATTTCGCCCTCAGTTAAAAATTACGTTTTCCCAGCGTTTTAATTTTTTTACCAAAACTATAAACGTTTTTTTTAATTGGTCTACTCGATTTAATTTTTTTTCGTGTCAAGGAGTTGCCTAACACTAGCTCATTAGTCCTGAAAAATTACAGTTTTTCCCTCAGCCCAAAATTACGGTCTTATCATCGTTTTTGTTTTTTTTTCTAGCAAAATTATAGTAGTCTTTTTTAATTGGTTGAGAATTATTCGGTCATCGCCCCGCAACACGGGCGGGACATCTACTAGTATATATACAAATTGAGCCGGCACATATCTATGTATGAAAGGGGACGGTTACAACTAAAATATTGGACTAATTTGATTATTGGATTGACCGCTAAGATTGAGATTTTATCGAAGAGTCTACGTCGGATAAATCGAAAACATTTGGATGGGTATTCGGGTATAAGTTTACTTGTGTATGGAACGGGTATAATATTAGATGACACCATACTCGATTACCTAAACATATATATTTGTTTATCTGAATCACACACTTCAGTGTTTTATTTTAATAGTTATCGATATATTGTATATAGTTAGATAATTATGTTTTGTAATTATAGTCCATATCTCTTCCCAAAATAGTGGAGAGCCATTGTATTATATAGGGATATTATTGTTGCAATACAATCATCGAAGATTACCATCCTCTCATGGTATCAGCAGCATAATGATCCTCCCTCCCACCCTCTGATACTTCCGTCGCCTTCTATCTTCTCACCTCTGATATATATATATATATATATATATATATATATATATATATATATATTTCCCTTCATCTTCCCTATGGCTACTCCTCTTCACCCCACGGTAACTGTTTCTAATATCCGAACACTTATCCCAATCACCCTGGACATTGAATCCGGCCACTATACATCGTGGTCGGAACTTTTCAAGAACCACTGTAAGGCTTTTCAAGTATATGATCACCTTCAACCAAGGACTTCTCCTGCTACATCCTCTGGTACGGATAAAGAAAAGTCTGCCCCAACCGAATCTTGGGAGCGCCTTGACGCCATCGTCCTGCAATATATATACGGTACTATATCCACAGATCTGCTACACACCATATTGAAGCCAAACACCACAACCTACGATGCCTGGACCGCACTATCTAATCTTTTTCAAGACAACAAGGCCACACGGACAATTGATCTCAACAATCGGTTCGCTACTACCCGCCTTGATCAGTTCACATCCATGTCCGCATACTGCCAGGCTATGAAAGTTATCTATGATCAACTTATTAATGTTGGAGCATCTATTATAGATGAGCAGTTGGTACTACAAATTCTCACGGGTCTCACAGAACAATACGAAAGTGTTGCTCTCATCATACAACAAACGAAACCATTACCCGACTTCTATGACACCCGATCTCGTCTGTGTATGGCTGAAACTCGAAAACTGAATCAAGCCAAGCAAGCTGCACAGATCGTTGGAACTGCACTAGCTGCAACCGCGGACCGCGGTACCTCTCCTTGTACATCGGACAGCCGCACGGATTCTTCAGATCGCACCAGGGGACGTGGCCGTGGCCGTGGAAACTCGAACAGGGGACGTGGCTACTCAAACTCAGCATCACAATCTGTCTCTCAATCTGCTGGTCAGCCCTTCTCCTCACCCTTTCCGTACTGGGCCAGTCCACCACCTAATTACTATTCACATCAGTGGGCCCCTTGGACAATACCCAGCCCAAGGCAAATTAGGCCCATGACCAGCCCAAAATTATGCTGCAAGTCAGGCTTCATCATATGACGGTCAGACCATGACAGACATTAATCAGGCACTTTACAACTTATCCCTGCATCAGCCTGATCAAAACTGGACAATGGACACAGGTGCGTCTGATCACATGACTCGTAATTCAATTAATTTCTCGTCTTTTTTTAATAATGGCATGTTTCGTCACATAGTAGTCGGTAATGGTAAAACTATACCCGTCCGTGGACACGACAATCAAACCTTACCACTTCCCTTCCCACCCTTTAAATTAAACAACGTCCTTTATGCCCCTTCTTTAATCAAAAACCTTCTTTCTGTCCGTCGTTTCACAACGGACAATCAACTGTCTATTGAATTTGACACGTTTGGTTTTCTTGTGAAGGATCTCAAGACCCGGCCCCCTATCCTACGATGCAATAGTTCCGGGGATCTCTACACGTTGGATCCTACACAAGTATCAAAGTTCACATCTCCTACCACCTTTGCAGCTATCACTCAAGACATTTGGCACCAACGGCTTGGTCATCCGGGCTCTAATTTATTGCATTCTCTTAAACATTCTCATTTTATTAATTGTGGTGTTTTGAAACCTAAAATTTGTCAATCATGCGTGTTTGGTAAACATATTAGACTTCCGTTTGTGGATTCTCTTAATAACACGTCTTTACCTTTTGATATCGTTCACATAGATTTATGGACCTCCCCAATTTTGAGCAGTGGACGTCACCGTTATTATATATTGTTTCTTGATGATTTCACAAATTTCTTGTGGACTTACCCGATCAGTAATAAATCACAAGTTTTCTCAACCTTCAAGATCTTTTCCACACTCATTAACACTCAATTTCAAAAACACATCAAACAATTCCAATGTGATAACGGAAAAGAGTATGCTAATTCTCAATTTAAACAATTTTGCAATCAAAATGGTATGCATTTTCGGTTTTCCTGCCCACACACCTCCTCACAAAATGGTAAAGCCGAACGAAAGATCCGATCCATAAATAATATAATTCGGACTTTACTTGCTCACTCTTCCTTACCCAACACCTATTGGCATCACGCTCTTGACGTTGCCACTTACCTCTTAAATATCATACCTAGAAAACTTCTTCAATATCAATCCCCAACCCAACGACTCTACCTCACTCGCCCTTCCTACGACCACCTTCGTGTGTTTGGTTGTCTGTGCTATCCTCTAATCCCTTACACTATGATTCACAAACTCGAACATCGATCCATGCCATGTGTTTTCCTAGGTTATCCCCCAAACCACCGAGGCTACAAATGCCTTGACTTAGCCACAAATAAAATCATAATTAATCGTCATGTCATCTTTGACGAACATACCTTCCCCTTTGCTAATCATCCCCAACCCTCACTTCAATCTTATGATTTTCTTACTGCTTCTCTTAACCCTCTCATTTGGCCATATGTCCAATCACAATCTACTTCTCAGCTTACAAATCCACCTACACACACCACCTCCACCCATCCTCTCGGCCCACAACTCACTACACCCGCATCTCCCTCTCCCGGCTAAACTAACAACCCACTTCCTACTCCCTTTCAACAACCGATACCCACCCACCTAAACTTAGCTCCTTCCACCCCTGGTCCAACACCAATAGGCGATACTTCCAGCCCACCCCCTACTATTCGAACTTATTCCAGGCGTCCTCATACGTCTTCCACTTCCACTCATCACCATACGTCCCCTCCTAACCCGCCTCCCCCTCCTCCCTCCATTCCGCAAACGACTCGGAAAATTCGCACACGGTCCATGGACGGGATATCTAAACCTAAACAACCATTTAACCTTCACACCGCACTTATCACTCCCATACCAAAAACACCTAAACACCTAAAGATGCCTTGTCCACAACGGAATGGTACAATGACATGACTACTGAATTCAATGCTCTTATTAAAAATAAGACGTGGGAATTAGTCCCTCGAACACATGACATGCATGTTATACGTAGGATGTGGTTATTTCGCCACAAATTCAGGTCTGACGGAACTTTGGAGCGATATAAAGCTCGTTTAGTTTGTGATGGCACAACAGGTAGGTATTGACTGTGGTGAGACATTTAGTCCAGTTGTAAAGCCAGCTACCATCAGGACTGTTTTGACCCTTGCTTTATCAAAGTCTTGGTCTATTCATCAGCTGGACGTTACAAATGCTTTTTTACATGGTAATTTGACTGAAACTATATACATGTATCAGCCTATGGGGTTTCGTCATCGTCACTATCCGGATCATGTGTGCCTTCTGAAGAAATCCTTATATGGGTTAAAACAGGCACCTCGTGCCTGGTACCAACGATTCACTGACTTCGTTTTAACCATTGGTTTTCAGCAGAGCAAAAGTGACAACTCCCTGTTTATTTATCATCATGGCCAAGACATTGCCTATCTGCTTATCTATGTCGATGACATCATTCTTACTACCTCACGTGATGCATTACGGGTTCTTCTTATGAAACAGTTAGCCGATGAGTTTGATATGAAAGATCTCGGTCCTCTAAGTCATTTTTTGGGTATCAATGTCACTAGGCAGAAGAACCACATGTTTTTATCCCAACAGTCATATGCCATGGATATTATTGAACGGGCCGGTATGCATTCCTGTAAGCTGGTTGCAACACCTGTTGACACCAACTCAAAATTAAGTGCAACTTCTAGCCCCATTTTTGATGACCCTACGTTGTATCGTAGTCTCGCTGGTGCACTACAATATCTTACTTTCACCAGACCAGATATTACTTATGCAGTTCAGCAGGTTTGTATGCACATGCATTCTCCATGCATTGATCACTGGAATGCATTGAAACGGATCATCAGGTATCTTCAGGGCACCTCCTCTTATGGTCTAACCCTTGGGACATTCACTGAGTTCTCCTTATGGGGCTACACGGACGCTGACTGGGCAGGATGCCCTGACACCCGTCGTTCAACGTCTGGTTATTGCGTGTATCTCAGCCCCAATCTCTTATCTTGGTCCTCCAAACGCCAGGCAGTCGTCTCTCGTTCCAGCGCTGAAGCAGAATACAGGGGCGTTGCTAATGTAGTGGTTGAACTCTGTTGGCTTAGAAATCTTCTGTTGGAATTACACCAGCCCTTGCCAACAGCTAGCCTTGTTTATTGTGATAATATCAGTGCAGTTTACCTCTCGAGTAATCCGGTTCAGCATCAGCGCACCAAACACATTGAATTGGATATTCATTTTGTTCGTGATTTGGTGCAACGTGGTACCGTTCGTGTGCTTCATATCCCCTCACGCTACCAAATAGCAGACATCTTCACCAAAGGACTTCCTCGAGTGCTATTTGATGATTTTAGATCCAGTCTCAGCATTCGGCCACCTCTCGCTTCGACTGCGGGGGTGTAATAGTTATCGATATATTGTATATAGTTAGATAATTATGTTTTGTAATTATAGTTCATATCTCTTCCCAAAATAGTGGAGAGCCATTGTATTATATAGGGATATTATTGTTGCAATACAATCATCGAAGATTACCACCCTCTCATATTTTCATTCATCCTTGAATAACAGAATAATTTACTAGTTCAATCATCTTTAGTTTTTGTATTGAGTGCAAACTTGCTTAGCGTGTTCATGTAGTAATCTATATCAGCTTTTGGTTGTAATCTGTAGGTAGACGGTCATAGAAGAACTCTATAGGGACACCGCCGATGGCGTTCTTGGTCGAGTCACTGATTTATAAAACAAATCATGAACTCTTATTTCAATTCTCTTTGATACTGAACATACCATTGTAGCATGCTTATTTTATCTATAAATTTTTATAAATGTTGTGCCAAATTAACCCCTCGCAGAGTGCGATTTAGGGGTGTCGTTTGGGTTGGGTAATTGGGTTTCAGGTTCTTTAAGTGAATAGATTTAATGTTAATCAAATAGCGATCCGTTCTAGATTCGGTTATTCAGTAGTTGGTGTGGGTTCGGGAATTTGGGTAAATTTGTTGCTAAATTGTATCATCTAACAATTGGCCTTATGGTCTAACGGCATGGTGGTGATGGTAAGAGCTTGGGACCTTTAAGGTCTCAAGTTCAAAGCTTACTCAAGGGGGTTTTCCCACAGTGGTGGGTTTCATCCTTGATGGTGTTCTTGGTTGAGTCAAACTTGGGTAAATGGGCAGCTAAATCGGCTTTGGGACTTTGGGTGATCCATTAACAGTTTATTAAAAAGCAAAGTTTAGGCATCACTATACTTGGCTGCAAATTGAGTCCATCTATGAATAGTTTAGTAAAATAGTTATGGGCTGCAAATTGAGTCCACCTATGAATAGTTTAGTAAAATAGTTTTGTGGGCTGCAAATAGTTTTATGTGTTGTAGGAGGGGAGAAATGTGAAAAAGTGTCATATAGATAGTGAGACTTTCAGTGGACCCCCCTCCCCATCCCTCTCATTCGTTCATCACCACTATTGACGCACCCCCATTATTCACCTTTTCACCCCAGTGCCCGTGGAGCCAGCCATGCCCCGGCTGAGCTGGCACCTGGCCACGCCTCACAACATGTGGTCTTAATAGTAGTAAAAAGCAAAGTATTTATAGATTGTTTGATATATGAAGTAAGAAGTATTAATAATTAAACATCAAGAAAATTAACAGATCAGATAACCCGAATCATTACTAATCCTAATCGTTTACCGAGCCAATTAACTTAGGTCGGGTACAGGTTAAGCGTTCCTTGGGTTTCTTCTTTATCGGGTTTGAGGGGATTAGGGTCTCGGATAAAAACACCACCCTTAGCGTGGGCTATTACCCACTACTCCACTAGTCTAGTAATAACATGTCACTGTCTTTCATTCGTAAACGATTTACAAGTTATAACGCACGAGATCAAAAAATGAACATATGTTACCATTCAAATAAAGGACACTTGGAAGGAAACACGGTACAAGTTAGTATAAAATTAAATGACAAACCATGTAATTTACTCAAGAAATAATTTATTGGCGACGTGTAAGAACATTCACATCCCTTACACTAAAATCTGCGATAATGGTCTTTATATTATAAAAAGTGGTTATAAGTGGCTGTGAGTGGAGAAGATAAATATTAATGTTCATTTGTATATTTGAGAGGACTGTAACGCTCCGCATTTTGAACGATATATTATCCAAAGATTCTTGAATCTTTGTTACACTCGATACACTATACGCGTTAAACTAATAAAATAATCAAATTCGGATCCGAACCCTTGGAACTCAGAAATTTTCGTTCATAAAATAAATAACCGTTGAAAGGTTTTATTCTTTAATTTAATTAATTATCGTTATAGTTATTCGTTAATTTATTTGAGTAGTTAATCTTTTCACAATATAAAAGTTTCCTAAACTAACCTAGTTAGTTGATAAGTTTATGGAAGTTAAGTTAAATAAATTAACCAAGCCAGTTTAGTCCCGTTAGTGTAGTAAGGGGGCACCTTGTAAATTGTTGAAATTGTTAATAAAAGAAAAAGGAGTTAAAAGACTGGTGGAGACGGGTTTCGAACTCGGGTCTCCATCAAGTTAGCACACAAGCAGCAATCATCGAACCACTCCACCACCTGTTCAACCTGTTAATAAGTCTCATTCCTTCGATAAATATACCTTCTTTTCGCGCTAATATCTAATTCAAACAGAATCAAGTTGCCGCTAAAATTGTACATCGGCAACTATGCCTTCTTCTCGGGACTCGGTATCATTTACGCATTTCTCGTTTTTAAGCAAATCAAGAACCTAGACTTGATTACATCCCCGTACCCGAATCGTTTACAAACAATCCATCCATAAATCACCTCCACGTATCAACAAGGGCCACTCGAACCCTTCTCCATTTCTCCCTCTACTCCCAAACAAACTCCCACTCAATCAGTAACGAATAACCCACTGGAGATACAAACATCGCCTGAAATAACGAAGCTTGCCGGAGTTCGAAGCTTCTGTCGGAGCAAACATAGTTCGCCAGAGATCGGAGAACAAACCGTAAACCCGCAAGCCTTGTTCGGCAGTACGATCATTAAACGTCAGCATCTTGACAACACACTGTTGAAAATTAAATTAATCAACAATTAATTAATATAACTTTATTAATTATCGAGTTATCAGCCAAACCAGTTTGTTCCAACTTGAGCAAACTGATTAAAGAAAGGTAGAAGGAGACTGTCCCGTTGTCGGACGAATTTAAAGAACACTTAAAATAAAAACCAACCTGGCGATTACGGAATAATAATCTTCGAACTGCACGGATGATTCCTGTCCTTAAAGGATTTTACGCGCTCGTATTGCTGTGAGCTGCAGCGCAAACTCCCAGGATTTAATGCAGAACTGATCTGGTATTCCAACAGCAATGGAAACCAGAAAACGCAGAAGCTAGAGAGAAAACTCGAACACACAGATGGGAGGAGAGAAGGCTGTGAAAATCAGAGTATAGAATGGGTAGCAAGAGGCTTTTATTTATAGGTTGTGATCCTACCAGAGAATGAGAAAAACGGGGAGAGAGATAACCATCCATAACCAATTCGAATTACTGAATACATATCCTCTACGAATTTAGTTGCTGGATATATATCTCATATGAATTCGAATACTAGAGATAATGGGATAACCCCCACTGATTTTGAACTCATCTCTATCACCCTATCTCATTCGATCCACAGATCTGACCCACCTGACCAGACCTTAGCTAAAAATAAAAGCTCCTCAGCTCCTAGCGTACGTGCGAAGTGCAAAGTGCGCCTCAAACGCGCCCATTCGCGCCTCAAACGCGACCATTCGCGAGCTCTCGGCTCGGCTCGGCGCGCGTGTGGGCTTCACCCACTTCTCAACCCATTTAACACTATGGAGGCCCATAAGGGGTAATCCCTTATAAACCACTCAAACTTCACTCACTCCACCGATGTGGGATGGAGGAAACATACCAACTTGTATGTTCCTCTTTAATATTTCCAACAATCCCCCACCAAGTTGGAATGTTTCCTTTCACTTAGACTAATGATGTCACTAGGTGTCACGAAGATTAAACCCAACTTATGTTGATAAACAAGAAGAGACAGATTAGATGGTGTCCTATGGAATTAAACCATTAACCTGAGAGCCCCCTTCGGTTTACCCCCACACATCACCAGCTGACTTTGCGTTCTCACTGAGCGCGAATATGGCCGTGCGCTATAAATCCTTTTCATGACCCTTTAGAAGATAAACCACTAATCTTCACTCGAGCCGGCACCACCCCTAGATCATATAGGCAAAGTTTTACATTACCCACGTTGCTTGGATGCCTCCAAAACTTTGTTAAGACCATAAGCTCACCCTTGTTCTCGGCAACGACGTACTATCATACCTCACATGGATCTATCAAATTTGATAGTACCTTCTATCGTTAAGTGACTTCGTTTTTACCCATTAAACTTGAGAAATAGGAGCACTAAGTTCAAGTTGGGTTTCCATCACTAACAATTCTATTGTGGTTTTAGACCCATGTCTCTCGCGGTATTCACAACCAAATCTCTCGTCAGAGGTTTAGTAAACGGATCTGCCAAGTTCTTATTTGTCTTGACATAGACAACCTTGATGGTACCACTTTCAAGCAATTGTCTCACATAATTGTGCCGAAGACCTATGTGTCTTGACCTCCCATTATACACTGCGTTGTATACTTTAGATAGTGTGGCCTCACTATCACAATACATGGGAATAGACGGCATTGGAACATCCCACAGACGGATGTCAATAAATAGATCTCTAATCCACTCCACTCCGCTTCCTTGCCAGCCGCAGCTAGCGCTATGAACTCAGCTTCCATAGTTGAGTGGGCAATATACGTCTGTTTCTTGCTCGCCCAAGAAATTGCTCCTCCTGCTAGAGTGTAAATCCACCCACTTGTAGATTTTGAATCATTAGTGCGATCAATCCAGCTTGCATCAGAATAACCTTCAAGTATTCTGGAAGAAGACGTGTATGTCAGTTTTAAGTTACTGGTCCTTTTCAGGTATCCAAGTACTCTGCCCACTGCCTTCCAGTGTTCTGTCCCTGGATTAACAGTATACTGACTCAGTTTGCTTACAGCAAAAGCAATGTCAGAACGAGTGCAATGCGTTGCATACATCATACTTCCAATAGCACTCGCATACTCCAGTTGAGCCACTGCTCTTCCAGAGTTCACATTAAGTTTCACACTTGGATCAAACGGAGTATTAAACTCTTTAATATTTAAGTGTTGAAACTTAGTCAGAATTTTCTCTATGTAATGAGATTGACTAAGAGAAATCTGACTTCCAGTTCTCTTCACCTTGATCCCAAAAATGGTATCAACTTCTCCTAGATCTTTCATCTTAAAGTTCGAGGACAAATATTTCTTAGTTTCAGAAATACCTTCAAGGTGAGTGCTAATGATCAACATATCATCAACATAAAGACAAATCACGACTGTATAACCGGGTTCGCATTTAGTATAAATACATCTGTCAGCACTGTTGGCGCCCCGCTTGCGGTCTGCTCATATAATGTAATATATGTGTGGGCGCTCGGGGGGGCAAAAGCAAAAGTGCACTAATTTTTAACGTTATTTTACTAATTTCGTGAAAATAACGTTAAAAAGAGGGGATCGTTAATCAGGCATCATGTGGTGGCGTTGATAGCCGAAAGACAAGGGGGTACATGCACCAATTGGCGTTTGTCTCAATTGCTGAGTGTTATGTGCCTTATGTCCAAGGCTTGATGCAAAACCACAATCGAGCCGGGGGTCTCATTGGAAGCAGCCTCTCTATTCCTACGGGGTAGAGGTAAGGCTGTCTACATCCCACCCTCCTCAGACCCTACCTTAGCTTTGCTATAGGTGGGATATACTGAGTACGATGATGATGATGATGATGATGATGACATCTGTCAGCACTGTTGTGTCGAAACCCGAAAGCAGTCACAGTGGTGTCAAATCTCTCATGCCACTGTTTAGGAGCTTGCTTCAAACCATACAGAGATTTAATAAGTCTACACATTTTGTTCTCTTGTCCAGGCATCACAAACCCTTCTGGTTGCTCCAAATAAATCTCCTTATTTAAATACCCATTTAGAAATGTTGTCTTTACATCCATTTGATGAATGTACAGCCCTTTCAAAGCAGACACCGCTATTAGAGTTCTAATAGAACTTATTCTAGCCACAGGTGCATAGGTATCAAAATAGTCGATCCCTTCTCTCTGCCTATACCCTTTAGCAACTAATCTCGCTTTATAGGCAGAGATGGATCCATCTGGATGATACTTCTTTTGAAAATCCATTTGGATCCAATAGGTTTCTTTCCCTTGGGTAGATCAGCTAACTCCCAAGTTCTATTTCCCATAATGGAATCCATTTTATCATTGATTGCCTCCTTCCACAAAGGGGCATCTCTTGATGACATTGCTTCGCTGAAAGTTTTAGGATCATCATCCAAATTTACAGCGAAAATGACCTCTCTCGTCACTTTCTTTTGAGTTCCTTCAACCAGGTAAGAAAAGAAATCATATCCATAACTTTTCTCTTTTCTAACTCTAGTACTTTTTCTTGGTTCTTCAACTATTGGTGAGGGTTGAACCCTTTTTCCAGAAGTACTAGAAGTTGTGGTGCCATTTGAGTTTTCAGCATCTCTAGAAAACTTGTTCTCAAAGAATTCCACATCTCTGGATTCTACAACTATACCTGATTCGTCATCCAACAATCGGTAAGATTTACTAAGTGAAGCATATCCAATGAATACACTCTTGAAAGCTCGTTCTCCCAGTTTGAGTGTCTTTGGATCAGGTATGCGATAGTAGGCAAGACACCCCCAAACCCTCAAATGCTCTAGGTTTGGTTTTCTTCCTTTCCACAACTCATATGGACTCGTAGGTATCACACGACTAGTGATCCTATTGTGAACATAACATGCGGTTAACACAGCTTCCCCCACATATTACGAGGTAGACCTGATTGATTTAACATACAGTTAGCCATCTCTACCAAGGTTCGGTTCTTTCTCTCAGCCAAACCATTTTGTTGGGGAGTATAAGGTGCAGTTCTCTCATGTATGATGCCTTCTTCTTCACAGAATGCATCAAACTTTCGGTTCAAGTATTCTCCGCCTCTGTCCGAGCGAAGAATTTTAATGCGTTTCTCCTTTTGTTTTTCAACCTCAGCCTTATATATTTTAAATGCCTCAAAAGCTTCGTCTTTTGAATGCAACAAATAAACATATAAGTATCGGCTCGAGTCATCGCAGAAAGTGATAAAATATCTCTTACCCCCACGAGTAAGAACTCCATTCAGTTCACAAATATCTGAATGAATTAGTTCTAGTAGTGATGTATTGCGTTTATGAGCACTTGGAAAAGGTTTCTTTGTGAATTTTGATTTAACACATGTTTCGCATTTTTCAAAGTCTTTATCTTTTAATTTTAATAAACCTTTAGTTTGCATTTTTTCAATGTTTTTAATATTTGTATGAGCTAAACGTTTATGCCATAAAGAAATTGAACAAGCGATATAATCAGAAGACATAATTTCATTCAAATCAAAACCAATTGCATTACATTCACCAATACTAGAACTATCACTACCACCACTATCACTATCACTATCACTTTCATTCCCAAACCCATCAATAACATAAACGCCCCCTTCATCCGAATCTTCTTCTTCATCAATCCCATCTTCAGCCAAGTCAAGACGATACATTCCACCCGTGTTCTTTACTTGACCCACATAGATGTCATTTAGAGAAAACTTCACACGAAGATTCTTGATAACCAGCTTGTAACCATTCCGATCGAACTTATCAGCAGAAACCAGACCCTTGGTGATACCAGGAACATGCAACACGTCCTGAAGGGTAACCACTTGACCATCTCTAAAGTTTAGTCGCACCGTGCCTTTACCATGTACTTCTACACGATGTCCATCAGCACACACCACCACTGTTCCTTGAGGAATAGGAACATAAGTAATAAACGAGCCACGATTCCCACAAACATGAACAGTGGCTCCAGAATCCAAGAACCATCCTCTACATGCTACAATGCGTGTATATTGAGAAAGCATATTAACTTCACCAAGACCCACACTGGCCACTAGATTGGTGACTTTCTCAACATCAATAGCACTTGTAGAACCAACCGTAGATCCAGATTTCCTCTGAGAGCACTCTCGTGCATAATGCCCTATTTCTCCACAAACATGGCATTTACCAGACCTCTTTGGTTGATGGTTGTTAGTGTGTTGTGAATTCTTGAATTCTTTTTTCTTTGGTGCTGTAAACTTCTTATTCTTTGATGATGCCCCTTTTCCCTTTTGACCAGATCCTCCAACTACATGATTCACACTTGATCCGACTTTACCTCTTTTGTCCCTGTTGCGTGTTTCCTCCTCAATTCGAAGGTGCTTCAACAGTTCGTCCAAAGAGTAGTCCTCAGACTTGTGCATCATTCTCTTTGAGAAATCTTTCCAATTAGGAGGCAATTTTGCAATAATGACCCCTACTTGAAATATTTCTGGCAGCGGAATAGAAAGTGCAGTCAATTTGTTAACAAGAACTTGGAGTTCATGCACTTGCTCCAGGATTGACTTGTCATCGACCATTTGGAAGTCTAAGTACTTGGCAATAAGGTATTTGTTAGTACCTTCTTCATGAGCCTTATACTTATCTTCCAAAGCTTTCCACAATTCTCTAGCACTTTTTACCGGCGCGTACAAGTCATAGAGACGATCCGAAGGAGAATTTTTTATGTGGCCCAGGCAAAGATCTTCAGCTTCCTTACGGACAAGTCTTTGCTTTGCCAAATCTACATCTGGGAGTTCTCCTGCCTCACGAGGAGGGTCATCGGGGATTGCAGGCAAATCAGGATCAAGGATATAGTAGAGTTTTAGCACAACTAGCATGAACTTAACCTTGTCCGCCCAGCGGGTATAGTTCTGACCATCGAATCTGTCCAACTTGACAAACTCTTGATTCATGAATCTCAGATTGGCTGTTGGTAGTTCAGAGTCCATTTGTTCTGTTGATTAAACACAAGAATAAGATCCTTTAAGATTGTTAAAAATTAAATTAATCAACAATTAATTAATATAACTTTATTAATTATCGAGTTATCAGCCAAACCAGTTTGTTCCAACTTGAGCAAACTAATTAAAGAAAGGTAGAAGGAGACTGTCACGTTGTCGGGCGAATTTAAAGAACACATAAAATAAAAACCAACCTGGCGATTACGGAATAATAATCTTCGAACTGCACGGATGATTCCTGTCCTTAAAGGATTTTACGCGCTCGTATTGTTGTGAGCTGCACCGCAAACTCCCAGGATTTAATGCAGAACTGATCTGGTATTCCAACAGCAATGGAAACCATAAACGCAGAAGCTGGAGAGAAAACTCGAACACACAGATGGGAGGAGAGAAGGCTGCGAAAATCAGAGTATAGAATGGGTAGCAAGAGGCTTTTATTTATAGGTTGTGATCCTACCAGAGAATGAGAAAAACGGGGAGAGAGATAACCATCCATAACCAATTCGAATTACTGAATACATATCCTCTACGAATTTAGTTGCTGGATATATATCTCATATGAATTCGAATGCTAGAGATAATGGGATAACCCCCACTGATTTCGAACTCATCTCTATCACCCTATCTCATTCGATCCACAGATCTGACCCACCTGACCAGACCTTAGCTAAAAATAAAAGCTCCTCAGCTCCTAACGACGATGCGTAAGTGCAAAGTGCGCCCATTCGCGCCTCAAACGCAACCATTCGCGAGCTCGCGGCTCGGCTCGGCACGCGTGTGGGCTTCACCCACTTCTCAACCCATTTAACACTATGGAGGCCCATAAGGGGTAATCCCTTATAAACCACTCAAACTTCACTCACTCCACCGATGTGGGATGGAGGAAACATACCAACTTGTATGTTCCTCTTTAATATTTCCAACACACACCTGTACCATCTCTACAAAACGGAGACGAAGACGACGTCGGAACACGGGCGAGGCTCGAGCCGTCACTGTTCGGTATACCTTTCTAATTTCCTTGTTGCCTCGTTTAAGTCCACTGTTAATGTATATTAATTTTTGATTTTAAGCACACAAGTAAACAACAAGTTTGCAAATCCTTGTATCGTCGCCGGAACAATAAGTATCGCCGGAGAACGCGACGTCGTCGGAGACTCCCGAAGTTCGTAACGGGAATCATCTCGTCTTGTTCGGTATATCCTTCTTCCTCGGTTGTTTCTTTTTTTTTCCTCGTTTAAGACTCTGTTGATATCCCATAATCGTTAATCAAAATGGAGTGATATTAACAATGGATTGTTCTTGTTTCTGTTACTGTTCGTCTAGTCATATTGTGAAGGTGATGATGTTTCGAAAATAAATAAAACTAGGGTGTTACACCCGCGCTTCACGGCGGGGCGACCTGATTTTTTATCCGATACAAAAGTATGTCAACACATGTCTTACTTCAAGTGGAAAACTCGATTAGAAAAGTATTTACAAAGTAAAAAGGTTGTCAGTGTGAATGCTAATCAACTTAAGTTTATAGCGACACGTAAATAAAAATAAAGATGTAAAAGTTGGTTAAAAAGTATTTAGAAAGTTAGGAGTTTGTAAGAAGAGTCAATGCTGAAAATTAAAGGTTATAAGTAAAAAAAACAAAACAACAAAAAAGAAAGAAAAAAAATTGTGCAAGGGGTAAAAGCGTAAAGCTTAAACGTTGACGAAAACTGTAAATTACAAAAAAAAAACTTGGTATTTAAGAAACAACAAACAAAGCATAAGGGCCGAAAACGTACATTACAAGAGATGGGAAAAAATACGTAAAATAACAAAACCACAAAAAATATTGTGCAAGGGGTAAAAACGTAAAGTTAAAAAGTTGATGAAAACTGTAAATTGCAAAAGAAGTTGGTATTTAAGAAACAACACACAAAGCATAAGGGCTGAAAACGTAAACTAAGAAAAAAAAACTCCAAAGCTGGTAGGAAAAGACAAAAAAAAAATAAAAAATAAAAATAAACATAAAAAACAATAGCCACCGACATAGCCTTTTTATAGGTTATATAATATCAACTAGTTGTACACCCGTGTGAATACACGGGTTTGTTTTATCACGATCGGAATCAAATACTAAAAAACATATTATAATATATTATTTAAATTCTTTGTGTTTAGTTACATATCTTTATAAAACAATGTTAAACACAGTTTGTAATAGTGTACATGTTTGATATAGAAAATAAGGTAAGTAATTGAGAATATTTTGTGTAAAATGAAAGCATGACCTAATTTTATGTTGTCTAATAACTTCTTATATATGACCTTAATTTTTTTGACACATAAAATGAAAGCATGACCTAATTTTTTTGACACAAAAGTTTAAACACAAGAGAAGCATAACGAAAACCCACAAAAGTTTTTATTGATGGAGATAATGTTGAGTTATGTATCAGTGATGATAGGTCGGGAAGAAATCTTTTTGCACAAATTAAAAAATAAAAATCACTCGTTTGCTCCCAACCATGCATCCACATTATTTTCCACCCATTCATCCCTAACTACATCAAAGAGATCTATAAGTTACTCTTTGTTTTCACTCCATTTTTCATCACAAAATGAAGATCTTGTGTTTAAAAACTCACCCCTTTTTGCTGCTTGTCCTCAACAGCGGTGGAACCAAGAAGTATGAAGTCTTTTGCACAAATCTTTCTATCTATAAAAGTAAACCCTTATCCGATGACAAAAAAAAATTAAAAAAAAATAATAAAGAACATATTTATGATCTTCTTTCTTTGGAATCCCTCTAAAACAATATACTTGATTATTGTATTGTGCTACAACAATAAAAAGTAAAGCTAGGGTTTATAATTATGTGATCAATACAGACTGATTATATCAATACAGACTGATTATATCTTTATGTGCTACAAAACATCATTATTTAGGATCAATACAGACTGATTATATCTTTATGTAAACCAACCTATAGATAGTATAACATATAAACCACCTGCAAATCTCATATCATAAAATGATCTCCACACTCGATCTAAACATCAAAATTTACAATGGGAATTCTTTCTGAAGAACATCAAGATTTCACGAATCACAAGCCGCCATCATATCCTCCCTCGAAGCACAACTGCAAACAAAGTTATTTTTAGGTATAACAAAGGAATCAATATTTATTAGCAGTTAAAGTTTCGATTTACAAGTGTAACTTATAATTCACCTTAACGAAATTCTTAAATATTGCCATGCGTTATCTGCCTTTGGATTCATTGCTAGCGCACGAACATAGTAACGAATTGAGTCCTCATACATACCCTGTAACATTAAATTGTTTTAAATATTAAATTCATTCCCTATCATTGAGTAATTGGCAAACTGAGCGCGACAGAAACAAATTTTACAACAAATTGTTGTACGGTTTTTCGCTTCTAATGAAACTTTAAACTTCACTTAGCAAGCATAAAAATAGAAAGAAAGATGACTTGATTTACGTAACTAATGCCCATGTTTGCCCACGCGCGAACATAATTGGGCTTTAAATCCAATGCCTACATAACAACAATTAAATCAGAAATTATTTGGCATACATATAATAAGATACCATATAACACCAGTTTATCATTTTTGTGGCCACACTTCTATTATATGCAATATCAAATTGAATTTGTTATGGCAAATTGGATTTAAATAATCGAATTCATCCCTAACTACATCAAAGAGATCTATAAGTTCCTCTTTGTTTTCACTCCATTCTTTCATCACAACTGGTAAAATGCCAAACCAGTTCTCCAATATTCCTTCAACTATGAGCCCATTTGCCACCTTACACATTAACATTAACAATAACAATAATGTTTCAACTATGTCACAAGTTAACAAAAATAAAAGTTTATGAATTATTATTTATATGTGAACCAAAGACGTTCGCAAGGAAGGGTTCTTAATCTCCAGAAGCAATCTCACAATTAGCAGGGTCTCATATCCAGTTTCCACAACCGGCCGCAACTGACACAATATGAGTACATACATCATCCACACACAATACAATGTGAGTGTGAAAATGAAACAGTACCTTAACACAGGAGATGGCGGTTTCTCCGACACTATCGCAAAGAACTCCATCGAAGTCCAATGCGTAGAGATCCCCCCCATATCTTAATCTTATCCCTCTGTTATTACGCATCTAGCTGGTTTCGAGGTTACATAGGAGCGGTTTACGTAGAGACGTTTGTCTCGCCGTTTGCAGTGGCTTAGCTTAATCATCACGTTTACCATACGAATTTTGCGGGCATGTTTTGCTATATTCTTACTGTTTTGTTGCTTTGCAAACCTGAGTATGTATGTGGACTATTTTTCTTTTGCTGGCACATGTTAACATGATTTACTTAAGTTGTTTTACTAATTTCCCTTGCGTGCTTCCATAGGTTTTTATATGTTAAAAAGTAACTTTTTATTATTAGAGCTTTGCGAAACCGGAATCACACAACCCGAAATGGTTCCGTATACCAAGCCGACCCGTTTATAATGCTTAATTCAGCTGCACCAACCATTGGGTCTGCAGCGAAGGCATGAGAACTGTTCCAGCAAAAAGAAGAAAGCAGCAGACAAAAAACTTACCCGATATTGATGGTGGTTTCCATTTTATCGCCGGTGAGAACCCAAATCTTGATTCCCGCTTGAGCCACTTTGTCGATGCATTTCGGTACCTGATAAAAGACAATAATCATACAAAAAGCGCGTTAAATGCCATTTGTTAATCTGTAAAAAAGATTCACAAAATGAAGATCTTGTGTTTAAAAACTCACCCCTTTTTGCAGCTTGTCCTCAACAGCGGTGGCACCAAGAAGTATCAAGTCTTTTTCAATTCCTTCGGTTGCTTCATCGATCAATTCATCGCGATCGACAGTAACCGAATTCTTGGCTTCCGTGAACGTTTCATTGAACTCTTTGTATTCTTCCTCGGTGAATTCACGATAACCAAGAATTAAGGTTCTTAAACCTGCATCCGCATACTCGTTCACATGTTCTTTTGTACTATCTTCAAATTCTCTCCCGTTTTTAGCGAGTCTATCAAACATAACACTGTACACAATCCAAAAACAAAATTAAAACCTGAACAACAATGTCTAATAATAGATATGAAGACTTGTTACCTTTCGACTTGTTTCTTGGTAACTGGATCTAACTCCATAAACGAAACCGTTGTTTGCGTCCTTTTGTAGAACTCAAACCCAAGCTCTCTTGCAGCTATAACAAAAGCAACCTCATCCAGTGATTCAGTTTCATACGTGACTTTTCCCGTTTCTTCATCCACATCAGGTATCGCAGTATGACAAATAGCTAACAACAGATAAAACTTCTGAATCACATCAGAAATACTGATTTATCTCAACAAAATTAAAAACTTTATTACCTACTGTAGCAACAAATGAAGTAGCAAGTTACATTTTATTTGGCTGAAAAAAATGGCATGACAAAAGGTGATATAAAAGAATAGACTTACTTCATTTGTTTAGTATGGAGAAGTCTCCCAGCAACAGAAATAGAAGCATCAAGCTCTTCATTCTCATAAAGCATCTTAGCATCCGAAACCATTGGCAAATTCCCCTTCTTATAAGCAGCCACACACACTTGCACCAACCGCGTAAATGGGCTATCCGACGGATCCATATTTCTAAACAACGGGTACCCAAAAACAAACGCAACAATCGATGGGACGCCGATACCCCACCCCCACCCGATATAATCTTGAATATATACAATCACTGTCACCGCCACAAGCATAGATACCCCCATGCAAAAATAATACCAGTTGAAGAACTTCCAAGTGCTAGCTTTCTGTTTTTCATCGGTTTCATCAAACTGGTTCGCCCCGAATGCCACCACACATGGTCGGATCCCACCCGACCCGATTGCGGTTAGCAAAAGGGATATGTATAACACTTTAAAAGCGCAAAAAAAAAAAAAGAAACACTGTGACTAAAAGAAGGCAGTTTTACCTGACTGTGACTATATGCACCAGTGGCTCTACCAGGAATTTGATCAAGGATCTGCCATGCTCGGTCAATGGAATCCGCACTGTAAGTTAAATGATGCATGTTAAGGTACTTGACTTCATACAGAAACTTATAGAAAAGTGCATAACGGAGACCAGTTTATATGTATATACCTGAACAAACCCTGTGTTTCACTCCTATCTATTATGTTGGGATGATCACATAATGCAAGAACCTATCATTATACAATACACAACATTAAGCAACAATAACATACAAATACAACAATAAAAAGTATTGCAGAATGCAAACCTCTCTGAAGAAGGTGATTGGCTGCTGAGCAAGAGACTGTGGATTTCCAATGTTATAGTAAATTATCTGCAAATATATTTTAAAGACGTGAGCAGCAAATCAAAACTTATACCTTCCTATAACTGTAGGAGTGTTTATCAAGGCTTGTTTAATAAACAATAAAAGAGCTCGAGCTCAAGCTCAAGCTCATCTAAACTCGGCCCGGTTTAGGCTTTTAACTCGCCGATCTCGAGTAGCTCACAAGCGGCTTGGCTCGTTTGTAATTCTACCTATAAAAAAACAAAAGCACATAGAAAACAATACGTCCTCAAAAGGATGAGAACCAGGATTTGCTTGCAAATCTTGCTGTAATTTATGTAACAACAAATAAATATAATATAAAAACATAAAAAAAAAACTATTCATTCAACTAAATTTACAACTTCTTTAGCAATCTATACATATATATTAATCAAGCTTAATCAAATTTAGGGTTTTTAAACTTACCTAAGCCAGAGACACAATTTCACCACGAACAGCATACTCACATTTCAAAACCTAAAAATCAAAAAAAAAAAAAAACATCAACACACAAATCATCCATACAATCATTCGTTTAAATCAACTTATTATTATATCAACTGTATCAATCCAATCTGATTTCACATCTTATCAAATCACCGATCAAAACATCAACACTTGAAATCAACATAAACCAACCAGTAGCAATCTTGGATAAAAGAAATTTACAACCAGTTTCCTATCCAAAGTTTATTCATCGATGTTTATATCCAGAGATTTTTTTTAAACACAAAGAGGTAACTTTAAACCTATTCTTCTTTGCTTCACCTCTGTTTATATCCAGAGATTTGTTTAAAACACAAAGAGGTAACTTTAAACCTATTCTTCTTTGCTTCACCTCTGCCTAAAAGTTATATAAAGTTCCAAAATCAACATATGATTTTCCATAAATATGATGTTCTCAATTGGCTTAACCTTTCTAACAAATATGTAAAATAATAACAAAGGCTCCATATTAAACATTTATAATCAATTTAAAACGTGATTAATTAACCTAGATCGCCATCTTATCCCCTCTCACACACCCATATACACACAATATATACATACACATTTTAGGTCCATCCTCCCATTTCCACACCTCCATCCTCTTTGCCACATCCTCATGCCCATCCTATGTGTCGCTTACGTGGCGGACCATCCTTCAAGGGAGGACCATCACCATGCCGTGTAGCCTACAGAAAAATAAATTATAAATTGAAGGTATTGCACATATGTTTAAATAATAAATGATCAAGTCTAGTTACACAAACAAACCGTAAATCTCAAACTGATTGATTTAATTACTAAACTTAGACGTCCGTTCAGTTTCAACTTTATATATAATTAGTTTCTTTAAGCTACTCTCTATTGGAAGCTACTCTCGAGCCGGGGGTCTCATTGGAAGCAGCCTCTCTATTCCTACGGGGTAGAGGTAAGGCTGTCTACATCCCACCCTCCTCAGACCCTACCTTAGCTTTGCTATAGGTGGGATATACTGAGTACGATGATGATGATGATGAAGCTACTCTCTCAATATTAAAAATATATCGGTGAGATTAGTTAGGATACATAATTGTTTTGTTTAATTATTTAACTAGATTATGAGACCCGTGTATTACACGGGTTTAAAGATATAACATTATAAATTATTTAATTTTATATTGTTTTCATAAATTTACATAAGTGAATTTTACCATAGATGACGCAACAAATGGTCATGTGTAAAACCGATTCTTTTGGAAACAAACCAACTTTACATAGAAATTGTCCTATACTTTTGTTTCTCGTCATGGCAAAACATAGGGCGAGAGAAAACTGTCTTCTTTTCAATTTAAACGGGATCTTTCTATTTAGCGGTATTAAACGAAATCTAGGGATAAACGTTCGTGTTCCAGTATTACTTCCAGATAATATGAGTGCCTCAATAACATGATCACCCAGTGCTAGGACCTGTAGTCGAGTTCGATTACATAACCCATTCTTTCGATCAATATTTCTTGATAACATCATTGGAATACTGATCTTTGGTAATTATCAATAGTTTGGCAAGCCTAAAAATATAACTCCATTTAGGACATCCGGTGAGTATAGACTTGCATCAAAATTATCATGAAGATGGTTATATCCTTAAACCCGTGTATTACACAAATCCAATAACCTTAAAAGTTAAAGCATTAAAGTAAACCGGTTTTCAAGTATGGGGTTAACATATTTTTTACCATTTTTATTATTATAATATAAAATAATAATTTATTTAATAGATGTTAGATACCCATAATCCATTTTCGCCATAAAGCCGGGAAACCCATTTGTGCCATCGTTGAATCAAGGAAGCTCCAACTAACTGAATCGAAAGCTTTTTCAAAGTCGACTTTGAACAACATCTTTCGACGATTTGTTTGAAATTAGGGTTTATGTTTTGGAACGTTTTGGGGGAAAATCACTGTTTTGTTGGGAAATTGGAACTTTTTGGGGGAAAATTGTTTTCTTGGGAAAAGGTTTTGAGTAAATTAAAATTGCCTAGTTTATAATTTTAGTTAAAATTGTTTTGTATTCTGTCATTTTAGCCCCTGACTTTTATCATTTTGTCCATTTCATCCAATCCACTAACTCTATTAAAAAATTTTAGTTAACTTAGATGAATTTTGGCAAAAACACGTTTTTCTTTCTTTTTTTCCGGTTTATAGTAAAGATGATGGCGGCGGTGTTGGTTGATGACGTGGGTGGCGGAAAAGTGGCAGGTGGTGGTGGAAATGGTGGGTGGGTGGTGACGGTGCAGGCAGGTGAGATAGAAGGTTGTGATTGGGTGGGTGGTGGGATGTGGTGGTGGTGGTCGATGAAAATGACAAAAATCAGGAATGGCAGAAAACAAAACTATTTGGACTGAAATGGCAAGAAAAGCCTATTTGGACTGAATTGGTAATTTTAGTCAAACCTCATGGACTAAAATGACAATTAACTCTAAATTCTTCAAACATTGTTTTCTATACGATATTTATTGTATTTGTTTGTAATTTATGCTAGGTTATAACCCAATGTTTACACCAGTTAAATAAATAAATATTTTCGTAAACAAATAGTTTTAAGAAATGTAATATCATTAATTTGTTTTTTATAATTATTATGAGATTGATAAATAAATAAGTAGATTAGTATTGTGTTACTGATATATAAGTGCGAAGGTTTACTCCAAACGAATACAAACTGATCGAGCAGCTGACAACTCAAAATATGGAGCCGCGCGAAAATTTTCAAACGATAAGGAAGAAGTACCCCGACAGGTTTCATGTTCAGAAAGACGTTCGAAACGTTGTACAGAAGATTAAAGCCGAACAAAGAGGCGGATTGACTCCCATGCAGTCACTAGAAAACATCCTGATAAAAAACGAATTTATCTACGAGACACGAGAGGAACCCGGAACAGAGGTCGTAGCAAAGATCTTTTTTGTTCATCCCCACTCGAGTGATATGTGGCGTGCATTCCCACGTCTTGCTGATCGATTCGACGTACAAGACAAACATATACAATATGCCATTTGTCCAGATTGTTGTTATGACGCCTTCCAACCATTCGTTTTGTATCGTGCATGCCGTAAAGAACGGAGTGATAACTTTGTATGGGTTCTTGAGAGGATCAAGTCAATGTTGGATGAATTTATGGAGCCACGTGTGATTGTAACGGATATAGACCTGGACCTAATGAGCGCGTGTGCTAAAGTATTTTCCAAACGCCTCCAGGCTTCTCTGCAGTTTTCATATACAACAGAATATTATGAAGCACTGCAAGAGTGCCTTCACAGAAGAAGATTGGCAAAAATTTCTGTCATTTTGGGGGCCATTATGTGAGTCTCCATCAGTACCCATATACGAGTACCACTTGCACAACCTGCAAAAGCGACTTGTGGAGTGCAAACGTTCAAGTAAGTTTTTTTAATAACATATGACTCACCTATGTACATTTGTTGAGTAAAGTATATGAATGATCCCTGTGGTTTATCAAAATTTTGAATTTAATCTATAATTTTTTAGAAAATATACGAACACTATAGGTGATTAGTAATAACATTCAAGTTATATGTCCGTTCAGTTTCAACTTTATATATAATTAGTTTCTTTAAGCTATTCTCTCAATATTAAAAATATATCGGTGAGATTTGTTAGGATACATAATTGTTTTGTTTAATTATTTAATAATCTATCCAAGATGGCTCACCCGTGCTCACTATGGTGATTTATTAAAAAAACAATAATTATCTTATTTAATATAAGTCACATATTAATGGAAGAAGTCAACTCTTCTTTAGAAATAAAAACTCTAGGAAAACTTAGACCACTAATTATAGTTTATATCTTATTGCTTTAATAAGATATGATCACACAAAACTTTGGTTTAAAAAAAGCAAAAGCTATTATATATTCAAAATATTATAAAAATGTGAATGATTGCCGATTAAAGAAATCAAAGGTGACCTTTCAACAACTAATCTATAGTCGAAACAGATGAACTCGTTATTATTATTTTTTTGTTGATTTTCATTAAACATGTAGTTTAATCGAGAAATCGAGAATATTATATATGAATATTATTTTTAATGTTTTTACATAATTATAACAACTTTTATTGCGTTTCTTTAAAAAATTTTATCACTAGAAAAAATACATTTAATGTGTTAATCAAGCTACAAGATAAATATCAATAGCACACTATTCTTCAACTTTACGAGATAAACGTTTTTGTATAGTTATCCAACATATAAATCAAAACTATATACGAATCAAGCTTTGTTCCCAATTCAATATTTTTACTTGAAAACTATTGAGTGTCATTTAATTTTGCAACAAAAGTTATAACTTTTTTTTTCTTTTGGCATGTATGCTAGTAATATAATACAATGATGACTAATAACCATTTTTATTTATGATATAGAACTATAAAAGATTGATGAAATAGAATTAAACAATGTCAATATCGTGTTCAATTTTTTAAGTTATATTATACATCATCTGCATCCAAAATCAATTTTTTAAGTTATATTATACATCATCTGCATCTAAAAGAATACCAAGAACAAGGAGTTTATTGGTTTAACATAACTGCACACATAAAAAAAAGAGTTAAATGCTTGGTTGGTCCCTGTGGTTTTCAAAAATTGCAGACTTGGTCCCAGTGGTTTACTAATTACACGCGTGGTCCCAAAAGTTGTCAAAAATGCACTCGGTTGGTCCCCAGCCTTAACATCAGTTAAAATTTTCAGTTAAGTCCATGTTAAATGACCAAAATACCCTTGCTTATTAACTCTCTTTATAATTTTTGTTTGGTTTTACTTTTGACTTGATTAAACCCATCATCATCTTCATCACCAGGTCATCTTCATCACCATCATCTTCATCACTATCATCATCTTCATCACAAACCCACACCCCATCTCTGTCTCTCGTTCTTTTCCGGCGACGGAGATCAGAAGCGAAGATAGAGGAGAGAGACGACAAGAGAGAGAAGAGATCGGAGAAGATGGTGGAACGGAGGTAGCGCCGTCGCTCACGGTGGCGGCGGTGGAGGCATAGGCGGTGGAAAACAAGCACCAGACACGATTTCAGAATTCCAGATTTGTGACAAGAACCCTAAATCATCCCCTCCCTGGTAACCGATGTTCGTGATTTGACCCAGATCTAGGGTTTGGATGCACAAATCGTTGGTGGTTTAACCCAGATCAGTTGTGTTCGGTTCCAAAGGGTCTAGTGGGTGATTAAATTAACCAAATCAACTTCAATAAGTTACCGAAATTCATAACAATTGTTGCTGTATTCAACTCACGCAATTGCCCTAGATCTGTGCAAGGTTTTCAAGAGGATTCTTGCATTGTAACAGAGGAATTCGTAATGTAAGATTCTTAAATCCTATTTATTGTATTAAATTTCAAATTTTACATCTGGGTATTCTATTCTCCCATTAATAAGCCCAAATTATGAATCTTGAGTTTGAAGATGTTGAAATATGAGTGGTCTTCATAGTTGTTGTCAACATAGGGCCTGAAAGTGTTAGTTAAAACAGTAGTAGTTCACAATGCTTGTACTATTTGGGAGATTGGTTTTGATGCAGCAAATCAGCAATAAAGATTTGCAATCCCAGCATCAAAATCTATATGAATTTGAGCGTTTAATTGTCATCCCATTAAGCTTGCAACAAGAAAAGATTTAGAAACAGCAGCTGTACTGAAGCAACGATGTGTTCGACATCAGCGGAGCCGTTTAAACTGTAAGCTTGGTGGTGGGGGGTTGAAGGTGACGGTGGAGGTGGTGGTGGGTTGAAGGTGACGATGGAGGTGGTGGGTTGATGAAGATGATGCAGAGGTTATATACTGTTTTTTTAATTCTTAGTTTTAGGTTTTTAATTGTTCAAGGGTAATGTAGTCATTTCACATATAGTTAACTGAGAATTTTAACTGATGTTAGGGCTGGGGACCAACCGAGTGCATTTTTGACAACTTTTGGGACCACGCGTGTAATTAGTAAACCACTGGGACCAAGTCTGCAATTTTTGAAAACCACAGGGACCAACCAAGCATTTAACTCCATAAGAAAATGAAACTTTGTAGATTAAGATATCATTATCTAGTCAGATGACAAGGAGTGTTTAACCAACCACCAACTTTGTCATATCCATACCACCTTCAGGTTCAAGATCAGGATCATGCCCCCCCCCCCCCCCCCCCAAATTCTTTTAATAACTTTGACAGAAATAATAATGAGTAAAATGCACGGATAGTCCCTGTGGTTTTGTAAAATAACACCTATAGTCCCCAACTTTTGAAAATTACACTGGTGCTCCCTGTGGTTTTACAGTTTGTTACTCGGATAGTCCCTGGAGTGGATGTCCGTTAATTTTCTCCGTTAAATCTATGTAAAATGACCAAATTACCCCTTGCTTATTAAAACAAATCCATTAATAAATAGTTCTGAATTGTTAAAAAAGTAACTGAAGTTCCATCATCTTCCCCAAAATCATCCCAAATAAACCCTACCCTATTAATCCACAAAATTAAAGATGATTTTATCTTAGTTAAAACTAACAGAAGGCATATGTTCCGCAAACAACTACGAGAAAAATGCATATAGATATTTGTACCTACAGAGCTCGGATAGATCGAACTTGAAGCTTGGCCGGAATATAAACTCCGGCGAGTAGCAAAAACGGAGAAACAGAGGATAATTTGATGTGAATTTGAAGTGGTGCCAGTTTGGAACAGAGTCGTAACGAATCAGAGTCGTAATAGGATTTTATGAGTATGTATTTATACTGCTTCGAGTCGGTTAACGGATCAGAGTCGTAATAGGATTTTCGGAGTCAGTTGGGTTACTGGATAAACATAATGCGTGAGTTACGAGACAAATCTTGAAGATTCGGTTGAGAAACGATGGAGATAAGTATTATTGGAAAAGGAATGGATTAAAAAGGATTGGATTATTGAGTTTTGGTTGACCGGAATCCGGCGAACTTGCCGGAGATGATAGCAAATAAAGCGGATGACTTTTTTTTGGTGGGTCCCACTATTAATGGATTTTTTAATGTTTTAAACTTTGTTTTAATAAGGGGTAATTTTGTCATTTTACATAGGTTTAACGGAGAAAACTAACGGACATCCACTCCAGGGACTATCCGAGTAACAAACTGTCAAACCACAGGGAGCACCGGTGTAATTTCCAAAAGTTGGGGACTATAGGTGCTATTTTACAAAACCACAGGGACTATCCGTGCATTTTACTCAATAATAATTTTATTGTACATTAGAAATGAAACTATGGGCAAAATAGAACATCCAATTTGACTTCAAAACATATCAAAAATGATGATTTTGTTACTCAAAAAGTCACATAACTTATATATCCAACCTGGTATTAAACCCACAAGTTGAGGCGTATTAACCTCGGGCGCTTGCAGGTACCACACTTGCCTTTTGAAGTCCCACAACCGTAACTGTGTCCCCAAATGTTGGTTTGCATCATGGTTGTTGGACTGGCTGCCTATGAGGTTTTGGAGCTGCAACAAATAAAATAGTTAAAAACAAAAACTTTTATTCAAATACTTAAAACAGTAGTTTCCAGACCAGGCATCATATCTTATTCTGTTTACTAATTCTATTCAAATATCTTTGATTTAATGCAGACGAATAATTGCATTTCTACTTTTACTCTAAACTTTTCTCGTAGGCATAAATTGTGACATGGATTCAGAATTCATATTTTAAGTTTGAGTAAAGTACACGGATGGCCCCTGTGGTTTACCAAAATTTTAGATTTGATCCCTAGCTTTCCAAAAGTACACGAATGGTCCTTGTGATTTGCACTTTGTAACACATTTAGTCCCTAGCCAACAAATCTAAAGGTTAAAGCATGTCCAAGTTAAGGACCAAATGCGTTAGAAAGTGCAAACCACAGGGACCATCCATGTACTTTTGGAAAAAAAACTGGGGACTAAATGATTTACAAAGTGCAAGCCAGAGGGACCATCTGTGTACTTTTGGAAAGCTAGGGACCAAATCCAAAATTTTGGTAAACCATAGGGACCATACGTGTACTTTACACTAAGTTTCTAAAACAGAGTCAAGACTCAATGGGAAGACGTACCATTAGGGTTTCCAAGCTCATAGCATTGGCGGACTCACCTTATGGGGTGGGTGGGCGGCCGCACCCCTTGAAAAAAAAAATTTAGTGGTATTTTTCGCGAAAAATCCCGACCGCACCCCTTGGAAATTTTTGTCCGCACCCCTTGAAAAATTCCGGCCGCACCCTTGGAAAATTCCGACTGCACCCCTTGGAAATTTTCGTCCGCACCCCTTAGAAAAAAATATTAGGAATTTATATAAAAGAAATTTGAACACGGATTGAAACCCGATCAAATTATGTAAACAAGTTAGCTCACTAACCCCTTTAATAAAACTTAAATTCAATTCATCAAGCCCAATAACTTAATACCCATTCAAGCCCAACCCAAGTACTAGTTTTGTTAAACAAAATCAGTCCACATAATAAAAAAAACTCAAATCGCTGCCACTTGCCAGCGACTCCCGCCCTCCGTCTGCCTCACTTCAGCGGCCAGCAATAGCATAATTCCGGCCGGCGACTACAAAATTCCGGCTGCAAACTGTTTGTGTTTACTTGTTTTACATGACCCGACCCGCTATGCTCCGATTTTTTTTATATAGCTAGGGGTCTAAAATCTTTAAAAAATTTCCGCACCCCCAGGAAAAAAATCCTGGGTCCGCCACTAGCTCATAGAAGTTTCTAAAAAGAGAAACTGCTTCTTCCGCCATTATCCCGCCAGTGCATTTGTAACTCTTCCCACCAGCCTCTTCACAACTATCATGATACCGCCATTATCCCGCCAGTGCAAACACAAATGGTTAAAAAATCATAATATTTAGAGAAAAATGCCCGGATAGTCCCTGTGGTTTCGCCTTTTTTCACCTATAGTCCCCAAGTTTCTAAAACTACCTGAATAGTCCCCAACTTTTCATTTTTTGTTCCCGGATAGTCCCTGGGTCTAACTTCAGTTTGTTTTCTCTGTTAAGTGGGTGTGAAATTACAAAAATACCCTTATTAATTAATAAAAAAAAAAACCTAACCTTTTACCCACCCCCACCCCTTTCCCTTTCCCCTTTTCTTCTCTCCGACCGATGACCAAATCACCATCACAAGTTTTCCCTCTCTCTCTCCCTGGTACCACCATCACCTCCACCGCAGCCATCACCACCGACCACCACCATCGTCACAACTACCCCTGCCACAACCACCACTTCTGCCATCATCACCACCCCCGCAATCTTCATCACCTTTATGTACCAGTTCACACACACCTCTAATTGTAGAAAGAGACTGTTCGAAGGAGAGAGTGAGCGGCGGAGAACGAAGACATAGAGAGGGAGATCCGGCAGCAACACCGCCGTCTGCGGTGACATTCAGATCGTTTTTCGAAAAAGGTAGATCGGAATGTCACCAATCATTCAAACTTCTTTTTCACCTTTGTTATCCGGTTTCAAAGACGATTCAACACTCGCAACCACACGAATGATGGCGCCGGATTCTTCGAATGTTACACAACCATGGATGCATGTCCCAACCACAAGCAATTTCTTGGAACAAAATTATTGGAGCTGGAATGACACTGATTCAGTTGTTCAAGCTGATCTGAACAAACTCTTTGATGATCCACAAATGAAGCATTAAATGAAGGTGAGATCAAGATTAAAGTGAGAATTAACCAATTAAGTTTAGATGATTTGAATGAATTTGTTCTAGGGTTTTTGTGTTGGTAAGTGGTAAGTAAAGTAATTAATGGTGTTTGGATGTATACTGTTGTTGTTGAAGCTGTGGTTTCTTTTAGTATTCCAGCTTCATGGTTTAATGATGTTGCTTTTGTGATGAAAGAATATTTTTTATGTCAGTGGGGTTCCATATGAAGATGTGAATAAAATAGGGAAGAAAATTGGAATGATGTGCAGGTAATTTTAGATAGGGAAAACTGGTGATGGTGATTTGGTCATCGGTCGGAGAGAAGAAAAGGGGAAAGGGAAAGGGGTGGGGGTGGGTAAAAGGTTAGTTTTTTTTTATTAATTATTAAGGGTATTTTTGTAATTTCACACCCACTTAACAGAGAAAACAAACTGAAGTTAGACCCAGGGACTATCCGGGAACAAAAAATGAAAAGTTGGGGACTATTCAGGTAGTTTTAGAAACTTGGGGACTATAGGTGAAAAAAGGCGAAACCACAGGGACTACCCGGGCATTTTTCTCTAATATTTATTAAAAAGTAAAGGCGGGAGGGATACTGGTATGCACGATATTAACCTCATTGTATGCAAAGATAATATCGATCCACAACCTCCAAACTTATCATTAGCACAACCATAGTATACTTCTTTTATGCCTACATGTCAAATGCCATTATCATGTTATAATCCATATAATAAAATTAAAGAAATTTAGTAAGGTATGTAAGTTTACCAAGAAATGACAAGGCACCCGCGCACATTATACATGGCTCACATGTCACGTAAAGATAGCATTTTGAGAACATTTCGCTAACTTCAGCCTTTGAAAGCTTTAACTTTTTCCACTGATCGAGCAGAACATCGATAGCTTCCATTTCAGCGTGTCTTGTAGCCTGCATTTTAAAGCCCATTTCGGTTAACATTATGACAGGTTAAACAGAAAAGGTAACAGGGAAATGGAAACCATTACGTTTCTTGTTTCGTTTGTCCGATTTCTTCCGCACGATATTACCTTCCCGTCCATGACAATGACACATCTGTTTTAGGACAAAGAAAATCATTAAAATACAAATGTAAGACAAAAAAACTCATACGTGTCATAAAGGGAAGAAACTTAAATGAAGAGAAATAGAAATTTAAAGATGCTTTTAAGAGATCGTTGACAAGAACATACCCCACAGGCACTTCGAGGCCGTCAAATGCAATTTTAGCCTGACAAAAATAAAGCAGCTATACGTTCATTGTTTAATGAAGAACTTTCATATAGTAGTATAGTACAGAATGCAAGTCTTAGGACCATTTACTCCCTCTGGCCCATTAAAAGTGTAATATTTCCTCATTTGATAGTTTAATGTACATTTTAGCCATAGTTGTTAAAAGCCATCGCCTCTTGCGCCTAGGCCCATTTTTCAAGCAAGGCGAGGCAATTGCGCCTTGAGTCAAGGCAATTGCGCCTTGAGTCAAGGCAATTGCGCTTTAATTCTCCATGTGATGATTCCGGCGTAGATTCCGACGCGATTCCTAGAATCCTTAAGAGTTTCCGGCCAAATTCTCTTAAGTTCTGGCAAAGGGTAAATTACAATTTTCGTCCTTTATGTTTGTACTAGATTACAATGGATGACCTTTACCTTCAATAATTACAGTCACGGTCCTTTTTTGTAAAACTTGTTACACTCTACGTCCTTTAACCCTAACTTGGTTAAAAATTTCAGTTAACTGATAACATGTGCACCCCATGTGAGGGGAAAACCGTCATTTCAAAACTAAAAAACTTATATAAAAATCTATAAAACTCTTTTCTCTACATTTCTCTCTCTCTCTCTCTCTACATCTCTCTCAAAGTCTATAAAAAAACCCAATTCTCAAACACAATATTCATCATCTACATTCTCAAACAATATTCACCACCTGCAACCACAGAAATAAATTCTCCATAAGACCCGTGTCAAAGCGACCCACCAATCTACAACTTTAAAAATCATCATTTCTTCAAAGCTACAAAAAAAAAAAAAAAAAAACTCTCTGTAAATCTATACGCCCTGTGAATCGAAGATAGAAAGAAAAGGGAGCATATGCCAAATATATAACAAGGAGTGACGACTGACGCGTATTAGTGGAATCAGTGGTTTATTAATTTATTACCTGTTGAATGGATACTCTTTGTAATGGCATCTGCAAGCCCAAACAATTCACCGATTCAAGTTTCGTCGGAAACAAAAACAACCGGTTTAGGTTCGGTTCAACACGTTCAGAAATCAATCCTCCGATTTCGTACTGTTTCCCAGCAACGATCCGATAGAAGAAACCGATTCAGGTTGCGGACGGTAACGATGAGGAAGATGACGATCGGAGCAGGATTTTGGAGAGGCGGTGATTATAAAATCGAATTTTGGGATTGTTGGTTGTTCTAGGGTTCATGTTGGTGATGGGGTTTGGTGGTGATTGCCAGGGTTGTTCAGAGAGAGGGGAACTTATACTGTTTAATAAGAGATTAGAGAGAGAATGAATTTTGGGATTTTTTAAATGATTTAGTAATTGATAAAAAGACTAAATTACACTTATGTGGCTAAAGTTAACTGAAAATTTTAACCAAGTTAATGCTAAAGGACGAAAGGTGTAATGAGTTTTTCAAATAAAGGATTGTGACTGTAATTATTGAAGTTAAAGGCTATCCATTGCAATTCGATACAAACATAAAGGACGAAAAGTGTAATTTACCCTCTGGCAAAATTCCAGCCAAATTTCTACTGTTATCTAAATGAAAACTGCTTTTCTACACCAATACACTAATATTTTAGAACTTTTGGTACCAGATATATAATATTAAATGTTATATAATAGGTTTTGTTTATTTTCTTTGTAGAATATTATTATTTTTCTAGTACATAATATATTTTTAAGTTTTTTTCATTGTGTGCTTTTATTTTCTCATGCCCTCGTTTTTTTTTTTTTTGCGCCTAGGCCCCAGGCGAGGCCTATGCGCCTTGAGTGCGCCTAGCGCCTTTAATAACTATGGTTTTAGCCATTTAATGTATCTGTCAGTGTCACACTACCACCCTTCAACAATGATATGATGTAACAAGGAAATCTTGTGGCCCAAAATCAAAGCGATCAATGTATTGGCAGATTTAGCTCAACCGTAATACGAGGCAAATGAAATATAGAACATTTTAGCATGTCACCATGTCATACTGAGTGATTGTCTTAAGAAGCACAAAGGTATCCTTAAACTTAGATAACATACCTGTTCTAATGCCAGCTTCATAAAAGCAACAACGTCTAAGTATTCTCTGTCCCCATATGAAGCCATTAAGGAAAAAACTGAGAAAGAAAAACTAAGTTAAACAAGCATGGAAGAAAGAGGGGAAATGAAACACATCTTAAAGCAAGCATATATTTAGTAGGGAGATCCTATTTATTCATATTATTTGAAAAGATTCTACTTCTTTATGCATTCTAAATATTTAGTACCCTAAAGTCATGATGATTAAATCCAAAGCTACCAGATATTCTATAAAGCTAAGTTACAAAATCTCATTATTCAATTATTTTGTATTAAATGACCTAGCTGGGACTTGTTGCAGATTTGCAGAATACTTCACAGCATTGTAACACCAATCCGGACTATGCATAGTGATAATAAAACTAGAAAAGTATCTAAAAAGAACCGTTTGCATAATATAATAAACTTGTGTATTTCTTACTAAATAACATTTCCACTTAAAAACCCATAAGTGTAACAATTTCCTTATGTGGTAAACTGTAAACATCCTACAAGAAAATCATTTTGTACAGTCCATGATTCAAAACAATCATTTAGTGTTTAACAGCATGACAAGAAACAATTAAACAAAATGTATCTGAACTATAATTAGGGATGTTCACTGAATCGGGTTTCGGTTTATTCAAACCGGGTTCGAATTCAAATAACTTGATACGCATTCGAAAGTCTGAAGTCGGTTCAAACTCGGGTTCATCCAAAGTCAACCGAATTGAAAAAAAAAAAGAATTCAAAATGTCCGGAAACAAATGCAAAACTTCCAGCAAAAAAAATGCAAAAAAATCCAGCAAAAATCCTTTGGCTGTGGTAACGGTCTAACACGAGAACGGATAAGCTACATTAGGAGGAGAATGATGTTAAAAGAGAGCGGCTATTGCTGAGGTGTTGAGCTAGCTGCTAGGGTTCTCCGTTCTTCACAACGAGAGAACAGAGATTTGAAGTTTGGATATGATTTGAGGTGTTGAGCTAGCTGCTAGGGTTCTCCGGATTTTTATTGCTACAATGAGATGACTGAGAGTGACCTATGTTGTCAAAGACGCAAGGCGCAGGCGAGTCGCATCGGCCTCGCCCGGAGCCTAGGCGCAAGGCGCAAAAAAAGCGTGGGCTTTTTTAAGAAAAGCGCACATAGAGAAAAAATATAAAAAATATGTTATGCTTTGAAAATAAATAAGATTCCACATATAAAATTAAAAAAACTATTATATATGCCATTTAAGATCATGTAGCTAATAGTTAGTAGCAAAAATTTAGGACTTATATGTTGTAAGTTTTGGGTGTGTGAATAAAAGTCTCAAAAGGTGGTAAATACTTTGTCCCACATTGGTGTGGGAACAAAGTGAGTGGTTGTTTATAAGGTAAAGCCTTTACTACTCCATTTGGTTGAATTTGGTTGAACTCGTGCGTGCCCGCACCTGCAGACACGAATGCAGCTCCGAAAACCCGGGCCCGCGTGAGCCAGTTTTTGCGCGCACTCGGTTTCGTTTTTAATGGTCTTTTGTTTTACCTTTTTGTTTTACCTTAGGCAACGTTTTTTGCGCCTAGGCGCGCTTTTTTTGCGCCTCAGAACCGATTTTTCAAAAAAAGCCCATTTTTGCGCCTAGGCTACCACCAGGCGCTTTAGTTGCGCCTCGCTGCGCCCGGGCGCCTAGGCGCGCGCTTTTTGCGCTTTTGACAACATAGAGAGTGACAGAGTTGAATCGCACGATTGCATTAACAGGTTCGTCCCTAAGTGGATGTGAAATTACAAAATTACCCATACTGTTAAAAATCACAATAAAATACTAAAAAAAATCTAATTTATTATTTTAAAGAAAAGTGGGACCCACTTTAATCTATCCCTACCCCACCCCCACTCCCCTTTCTCTCTTCCTCTTTCTTTTGTCTGAAACAATCAAACCACCACCACCATACTTCACCTCCACACCTCAACCATAAAATCGCCGCTGTCACCTCCTCCACAAACCCCCGCCGTCTCCCAGCTTTTGTAATCGAGCTTCCAATGAGCTCGAGTGTGTTCCAGAAACAATTGAACAAGTATTGACGACAAGCCTGCGTACAAGGGTTTGATCTCTCTTGCCATCGGAAGTAATACCGGAGTTGTGGTGTTCGCCGGAACTGCAGCAGCCTCATCGGAACTGGTCTGGTCGAAGCAGCAGGGGCAGTAACGAAGCAACAGCAGTAGCTCCGACTGTGCTTTTAGTCAAGAAATATATATTGGTTCATGTGTCTATATATTTACATGTAATTGCTGTCTTCTTTGCTTGCAGATTAGTTCTATAACGGGCAAGACAAAGTGGGAAACACAAACACTCAAATACCAAATAAGAAGCTAAAACCACAACAAAGGTTTGGGGAAAACTTCGAATTTTGTGTATTCAAATAATAAATATAAAATAAATAATACCCAAATCAAACAAACTCAAAAATCAAGAATGTGTATAAAATAGTCAACAAGAAAGCAAATGAAGATGAATAACAAAGTTGGTTTGGAATTAAATGAAAAACAACAAAGAACATCAACAACTCTTCGTTCCAGTTATACTTTGTATGTAGACTAACATGTATTTCTTTTTTATCTTTTTAGTTACTCGATGATGATAGTGATGTAGAAATGTTTGACCCTAAGCAGCAACATTGTTCATGTTCATCATCGATGTAGATGTAGGTTGTTGATTTTCACTTCATGTTTTGTGAATTTTGTATGTGAAATTGGAAAGGGGATATGTGAAATGAAATGGAGTAATAAAGTGTGTTTACACTTTTGCAAAGTTGATTTTCGCTTCATGTTTTAATTTATTATATTTAATTAGCAAGGGTACTTTAGTCATTTCACACACATTTAACTGGATAAACTAATTGATATCCACTCCAAGGACTATCCGGGAACGAAATTGAAAAAGTTGGGGACTATAGAGGTAATTTTAGAAAGTTAGGGACTAAAGGTGAAAAAATGCCAAACCACAGGGACTATCCGGGCATTTAACTCTTATTACTTTAATGAACTTTTAAATTTTTTTATTTAAGTGTGCTTTTTTTTATGAGGCCCACACTTTTTTTGCGCCTATCGCCTAGGCCCTAAGGGCCTTGAGTGCGCTTCGCGCCTTTGATATTTAGGTCCTAAATATTGACAACTACATCAACTTATGAGCCACAATCCTACAACTTCAAAACTATAGTCTAATTTGAGCAACACATAGAACAAAATAAATTCCAGCACTTGAAACATACCCAGCAGATTTTTTAATTCCATTGAAAAAGTGTATTTTTTCACACACTGAGTCACCAATTTTAAACAACAGCAGTCAAGATACCCAGTCATTCCTCTTAGCCGATAATAATATAATGCCACCATTATTATAGGAATAGATTTGTGATAATTATTAGTTTAATTATTGTATTGTATATCCTTTCCATATTCATGTATCTCTTCCTATTTTTCTGATGTAATGGTGCCTATTTAAAGGGCCTTGTTTATTCAATGAGATCATCGAAGATTTTTTTACCATAATCTCTTTTATGGTATCAGAGCTACGGTTCTGATTTTCTTCTCAAACCCTAAAACCCTAGCCGGCGTTTTTTTCCCGATCCCTTCTCTTTTTTTTCCGATCGCTGCCATGACTAAACCTGATCAACCCGAGCCATCCCAGAAACCCGCAGTCACCCTCCATCCGGCGTATTCTGTGACAAAGATCCAGACTAAAGTACGTACTCTTGATGGCACCAAGGTTACGTATTCTGCCTGGATTAAACTGTTCAAGCTGCATGCGGTGGCTTACAAAGTCCTCAACCACATCGATGACACCAAACTGCCTGCTGAAACAAATGAAGACTACGCCTCCTGGAAAGAAATTGATGCTCTTGTGTTGCAGTGGATTTATAGCACCATCTCAAATGATATACTAGGTCGGGTCTTGGATACCGAGACGACAGCCCGCACCGCTTGGGTCAAGATTGAGAAGATTTTTTTGAGTAATAAGAAAGCACGAGCGGCTGCCCTGGAAACCAGATTCGTTAACCTCACATTATCAGCATGTTCGTCTTTAGACGAGTACTGCGTACAGTTGAAAGATCTCGCTAATCAACTTTGGGGATGTTGATCAGCCCGTGACCGAGTCTCGACTCGTCTTACAACTTGTACGTGGCCTACCGCAAAATTTGACACAACCGCTTCTCTTATCAATGCACAGGACGCTGACTGGGATCTAGCTCGAAGCATGTTGCAGGATGAAGTGATTCGCCAAGCTGCCCGCCAAAGCCCCCAATCGGTTCTCGTAACCCCTCAGGCACAAACCTCACAACAGCCTTCTTCCAACCCACAGCTTCCAACAACCCTAACCCGTCAGCCACAGGCTACACACGAGGTCGGGGACGGTCGCGGCCAAGGTTACCTAGGACTGGGATCAAACCCCCACAAAACTCATAGATCGGTCAGACTCCAGATTCAGTAAGCACTAGTCGGCTAGCAGAGTTGTGCACAAGGTTCAAAGGCTTGTAGTTGTAGTCTCATACAATCAGGCGGTCACTTCCAGAAAGGACTCTTTGGTTAGGGTCACGCGGTTAGAATTTTGATTGTATTTTAATGTAAAGTTGAAGAGCTAGTATTTTATGTAGCTAATGAACATATGATGCCTGAATTGTTTCAATTGCAGACCTAGTATTTCAAATGTAAAAATGATACAGACAAGGTTTAAAAAGGCTAAAACGGGTATCGAGGCGTTTTCCCTTAGCCTCACGAGGCGTAAGCCTCGAGGCAGGTCGAGGCGTGAGCCTCAAAACATTATTAAAAAAAATTAAAAAAATATATAGATGTCTCATAAAAATCACAAATTAGCATAAAACAAACATCATAAATATAAAATATTTCAACAAACAAGGTTTAAACATAAAACAAACATCATAAAATAGTTCAAACAACTTAAACTAGTAATGTTATGACATCTAAATATCATAGAACTCGTTCCACTCCGCATCATCATCACCTTCTTCCTCATTTGACCCGTCAACTACACCAATGCCATCTTCATCCCCACCTTGGTTTTAAAAAGCGAGAAGCGCACAAAAGCGACAAGGTCAAAAACCGAGGCGCAAAGCGCCAAGCGCAAAAGCGCACCGCTTTTCGTACCCGAAGCGCACGGTATTTATTAATACTTTTTTATTTCTATCATCAAGTACCCAAAAAAAAACCTATATTTATAACATAGAAAAGCACAAAAACTATATAACACACCCAATGTATAACTAACCAAGCTATATGTACAACTAGATAAAACTCAAGAAAAAAAATAAACAAAATAGAAAGTTTAAGGTTAAATTTGACCAATAGAAAGTTTAGGGTTAAATTTGACCAAAACTGTAATATTGGGATGAAAATGTAGTTTACTTAAAAAAGAAATTAAGGAAATATAAAGATGTATCAATTAAAACCCTAAAACATATGCCGTTCAAAAAAAAAACCCTAAAACATAAACAGCCGTCACATCTTCTCTCCATGGCAAAGGTCGTCTTCCTCCATAACTACTCGCAGGTAACTCTTCTTCATCTCCCAACTCCATTTTTATGGGCAGGCCATCATCTTTATCTTCATTAGTCTCATCATCAGCACTAATTTTGCTCTTAAAGTCCTAAAAGCGTGCGCAAAAAACTAAATGGGCTGAAAAAAAAAGTCTAGAAAACAAAAAACTGATCAATTTGCACAAGTCGGGTGAGGCTTAAGCCTCACCGCCTCGTATGGCTGAGGCTTAGGTTTCAGTTCCCCCCTGTGAGGCTAAGCCATGATTGCGATTTTTGACCGCCTCACCTGAGGCGTACGCCTCGAGGCGCGCCTTTTTAAACCATGGATACAGACCATAGTTGTCGCTATAGCGCGCTATATAGCCATGCGACCATGTGTCGCTATATAGGTCATAGCGATGAATGGCGAAGTTAGCGACAGTTAGAGGTTTTTTTTTTTTGATGTTTAATATAAAAGCGAGCATCGATTAGGGTTTTTGACATCTAAAAAACAGACGCGGCTCTCTAAATCGCTGAAAACGAACCTCTGCTCTCTCTCGTCTTCAATCAAGCAGATCTCAACTTCAATCAAGCAGCTCTCATCTTCAATCAACCTCTGTTCTCTCGTCTTCTCAAATCTAATACATCAGGTTCATTCTTTTATGTTCATTACTTCCTTTATCTTCTGATTCGTGATATTGTCTGCTCATCAGTTCGTTTATACGTTCAATTCGTCTCTTCTGTTTATATCTTTTACAAACAGAATGAGTAAGAGGGAAGTTGATCCGGGGTGGGCATATGGGACTGCGATAGAAGGATCGAAAAACCCAGTTAGATGTAATTTTTGTGGGTTTGTGTCAAGTGGCAGGATTACAAGACACAGGCACCACCTTGCTTGGAGTTCCCGAAATGTGGCGAGATGTACCAAAGTCCCTGCTGATGTGAAAAAATTATTCCAAGATTTATTTGAGAAGAAGACGCGCGCACGTGAAGAGATGAATAAAATACCACATTTTGACGAGGTCGTAGATTTAGAAGAAGATGATTTTCCTACTTTTAGTAGTGAAGCTCAATCAAGGGGAAAGAGGCTCGTATCGTCTGCTGGTTCATCGGCTAGTGAGGTTAATAAAAAAGCAAAAGGCCCGTTATATGGAATGTTCAAGCCATCTAGTAGCTCGGGGAATAAAGAGGGAAACTTAGCTGGAAGTGCAGAATACAAAGACGTTCAAAAGAAGCAAAGACTTGATGCGGTGCAAAAATTTGCACGTTGGATGCATGATGCGGATATTGCATTCAATGCAGTGAAGTATGATAGTTTGGGGCCCACAATTGAAGCGATTGGTAGATATGGTTGCGGTATGAAACCCCCTAGCTATCACGAGGTACGTGTTCCGATGTTGAACCTAGAGTTGGAACATACAAAAAAAGATTTTGCACGACAATGAGGTTGAGAAGGCAACATATGGCTGTTCTTTGATGACCGGTGGATGGAGAGACCGGAAAGGAAGGGCATTAATCAACTTCGTAGTTAATACTCCTCGAGGAAGCATGTTCATCGAATCGGTCGACGCCTCTAGCTATTCTCACACGGGTAACTGATTAACCTTTTATGATTTTCTTAACTATTAGTTTGTAGAAGACTTGCTAACTTTAACATGTCTCGTAGGTGAGAAGATGTTCGCATTGTTTGACCAATTTATTAAGAAGGTAGGGCCCGATCATGTCATTCAAATAGTAAACTTGTGGAGGAAAAGTATCCGCGCATATATTGACTCCTTGTGCGGCTCATTGCATCGACTTGATGTTTGAAGATATCTTTAAGTTGGCTCATTTAAAGAGAACTCTTGAAAAGGCAATTAAGGTGAACACATACATATAAAATCGCACGTTGCTATTGAACATGATGAGAGAGTTCAACGGCCAAAAAGACATGGTTAGGCCTGCGAAGACTCGATTTGCTACCGCCTTCATCACACTCAATTGTTTTAAAGAAAATAGGAAGAGCTTAAAAAAATGTTCACTTCGGAAGAGTGGCACAATAGCAAGTTCTCAAGTGAGATTACCGGTAGGCAAGTAGCCAATGCTATATTGTCGACGGACTTTTGGAACAATATCAAAACTCCGTCGACAATATAGCATTGGCTACTTGCCTACCGGTAATCTCACTTGAGAACTTGCTAATGTGCCATTCTTCCGAAGTGAACATTTTTTAAGCTCTTCCTATTTGCTTTAAAACAATTGAGTGTGATGAAAGCGGTAGCAAATCGAGTCTTCGCTGAAAGAGATTATTGTCTATATTTTCTGAATGAATACAATGATACAAGAGATCCCTTTAAATAGGGGAAAAACCCTAGCTCTATACATGGAAACAATAATCACAAATAAATATAATTGATAATCTCTAAAATATGGACAGCATCAATTTAGGCATGAATATCGGTTAATACTCCCCCGCAGTTGGAGCGTTCATCGGACAAACGGTCAAACTGGACCTGAAAGATTGAAATAATTGCCGAGACAGTCCCTTAGTGAAAATGTCCGCATATTGAAACGGAGCAGGGACGTGTGATACCCGAACGTGACCAAGGCGAACCTTTTCCCTAACAAAATGAATATCGATTTCAATGTGCTTCGTTCGTTGATGCTGTACCGGATTGTCCGACAGATATACTGCTGATACATTATCACAGAAAACGACCGAAGCTTGAAGAAGAGGGATATGTAATTCGAGCAGCAAGTTTCGTAGCCAAGTGACTTCAGCAACCGCATTCGCCACACCGCGGTATTCAGCCTCAGCACTGGAGCGGGACACAGTGGGCTGACGTTTAGATGACCACGAAATCAAATTATTCCCAAGAAACACGCAGTAGCCACTAGTAGAGCGACGAGAATCCGGACATCCACCCCAATCCGCATCTGAATAGGCAACCAACGAAGTAGTCGCGGATTTTACTATACGAATGCCATAGTCTAGAGTCCCCTGGACGTATCGTATAATGCGCTTCATAAAGGCATAATGAGGCTCATGTGGCTCGTGCATAAATAAGCATACCTGCTGAACCGCATACGAGATGTCAGGACGGGTGAAAGTCAGGTACTGAAGAGCCCCTGCAAGACTGCGGTATAATGTGAGATCATGAAAAAGAGGACCATCCGTGGCACTTAATTTGGATGATAAGTCAACTGGAGTAGCACATGGTTTGCAGGATGTCATATGAGCCCGTGAAATTATGTCCTTAGCGTACTGAGTTTGATCCAAAAACAAGCCTCCGTTAGTGTGTGTGACTTTGATACCTAAAAAATGATGCAACTGACCCAGGTCAGACATGGCAAACTCTCGTGAGAGCGTCTGAATGATGTTGTGTAGCAATCTGTCAGATGAAGCTGTGAGGACAATGTCATCGACATAAAGTAGCAGATAAGCCATATCCTGTCCGTGGCTATATATGAACAAGGAATTGTCACATGCACTACTCTTAAATCCGTTGGATAAGATGTAAGTTGCAAAGCGCGTGTACCAAGCTCTGGGCGCCTGTTTAAGCCCGTATAACGATTTCTTTAACCTGCAGACAAAACCTGGAAACCGTTTATCAATAAAACCGGGGGGCTGATGCATGAAAACTGTTTCGTTCAAATGGCCATGTAAGAAGGCATTCTTTACATCCAACTGATGAATGGGCCATGATTTCGACACAGCAAGTGACAAGACAGTCTGAATAGTGGCTGGTTTGACAACCGGACTGAATGTGTCCTCACAGTCAATGCCTACTGTTTGAGATTTTCCATTAACAACCAATCTCGCCTTATACCTCTCAAGTGAGCCATCGGATTTAAATTTATGGCGAAACAACCACATGCACCGAATGACCGGTCTATCAACCGGCCGAGGGACTAACTCCCAGGTCTCATTTTCCTGTAAAGCAGTAAACTCAGTCTGCATGGCGCGCAGCCAATTCGGGTCGGTGAAGGCCTGGTGATAGTTTTTAGGTACGGGAGAGATGGTGGTGGTGTTAAGAGAGTATAGGGGAGGTTTAAGGCTGCCGGTTTTGGAGCGGGTAGACATTGGGTGTGAGGCGGATGGACGGGCAGGCTGGTTAGGTTGGTTGGCTGCAGAGGGGGCTGGTTGTTGGGTGGTTGCCGTAGGGGGATGAGGTGGGTTGCTGATAGGCGGCTGCTGTGGTGCAGGTTGGTGTTGGGTGGTTTTTGGTCTACGAGTATAAGTGTGAGTGAATGGTGAAATAGTGGTGGGTCGTGATGTAGGCGGAAGGTGTGGTTGTGGAGGTGAAGGGGGGGCGGTGCGGGTAAAAGTGAACCCGGGTGGAGGTGTGTTATCATCAAGGAATTGGTAGGATGATGATGGTGTGGGGATGGTGTATGGGAAGACCGTTTCATCAAATTGGACGTGTCTTGATATGGAAACTTTCCCTGTAGTGGGGTCAAAGCACCGATACCCACGGAAGTCGGGTGGGTAACCCAGAAATATGCACCGGGTGGACCTTGGGTGAAGTTTATGTGGTTGGGTGGCGGAGGTGTTCGGATAACAAGCACACCCGAAGACCCGAAGGTGGTCGTAGGTGGGGTGTCGAAGGTAAAGGGCAAATGTTGGGGTAAAAAAATTGAGTCGTGTTGTGGGTAGGATATTATGGAGGTAGGCGGCGGTGTGAAGGGCTTCAACCCAAAAACTAGGAGGGAGGTGTGCGTGAATGAGGAGAGCGCGTATGATGTCGTTGAGACGACGGATCATGCGCTCGGCACGGCCATTTTGGGAAGAGGTTTGAGGGCAAGAGAAACGAAATAATAAACCATGTTGAGTGGCGAAATTTTTGAATGCATTATTGTCAAACTCACCGCCAAGATCACACTGAAAAGTTTTAATGTTTCAATTGAATTGGGTGGCAATTAGACGGTGAAATTTGACAAATGTTGAGAAGGTTTCGGATTTGTATTTTAACGGGTACACCCAAAGAAAATGTGAAAAATTATCAATTAACACCATATAATATTTGTAACCGGATGTACTCAAAACTGGTGACGTCCAAAGGTCACAGTGAATAATATCAAACGGTGAAAAAGTAAATGAATTTGAAACGGAAAATGGTAAACGTTTGCTATTAGAAAGCTGACATGAATGACAAACACCAGAAGGTTTGTTCTTATTACAATGAAAATTTAAATTAAAATTACGACTAAGTACATCCAAGACTTGAGCGCCGGGGTGTCCCAAACGATCATGCCATGGATGAGAAGAGTGAGTGATGAAGGCTGCTTGTGGAGGAAGAGCTGGTGGTGTGACTGGATAAAGGTCCCCGGTGCTATTGTGGCGGGAAAGGAGGCGCCCAGTTCGTAGGTCCTTCAAAGAAAAACCAAAGGGGTCAAATTCAATGGATACATTGTTATCACGAGTAAAACGTCTAACAGAGATTAACTTTTTAATAATTTGTGGGCAGTATAGGATATTTGGGAGAATATAGGTGCGGTTGGGTAAGGTTAGGTAGCCTGTTCCAGACCCTAGAACGGGCAAAGACGCGCCATTACCGACCAAAATTTTACTACAAATAGGAAAAGAGTTGGGACTTTTGATAGTACCTTGTTCATCAGTTGAATGGGAGGAGGCACCGGTATCCATAATCTGATTTGGGTCATAATTTAGCTGCATCGATGAGAAGGCTGCATTCAGATCGGAAGGACATAGAGGATTGTAGTTAGTGGGCTGGTTTGTGGTGTAGTGGGCCTGATGAGTGTAGCCAACGGGTGCTGGACTGAAAGCAGGGGGCGGTTGGGAGTAGTTGGGTGGGGGCTGATAAGGGGGCTGATTTGTAGAGTAGTAGGCTGCAGGGGTTTGGGCCGTGGGCTGTGAAAAGGGGGCTGCAGGTTGTGTCGGGTATGGGCAGGGGGGTGTATTCCACCAGGCCCAGTTTGGGTAGGAGGGGTTAGAAGGGAGCCAACCGGGTGATGGGTTAGGGTGACCTCGGGCTGAACCGCGGCCCCTGTTCCCTCGTCCCCGGCCACGGGTTCGGTTGTAGTAGGGTGGTTGTTGCTGGTGGAAATTGGTTGGTGATTGGGCTGGTTGTTGAGGTGTGGGTTGTGGGGTGGTGGCAACATGGACGGATTGAGATGTCTTTTGTCTGGCCTCTACACGAATAACCTCATCTTCCAGCATGCTCCTAGCAAGATCCCAATCAGCATTGTTGGCGTTTATCAGGGAAGCAGTCGTGTCAAACTCTGCGGGCAGCCCTCTAACAAGTTGCAGAACCAATCTATTTTCATCAACCGGGTGATCTACATCTTCCAATTGATTCGCGAGGTCTTTAAGTCGCTCACAATAGTTGTCCAAAGAGGAACAATCAGCCAAGGTTAGATTACAGAACTTGGTTTCAAGTGCTCCAGCCCGTGCTTTTTTTATTACTCAGATAAATCTTCTCGAGTTTCTGCCATGCTTGTCGAGCCGTGGTCGTGTTGTCCATCACACGGGGCAGCAAGGAATCAGATACGGTGTTGACGATCCATTGGAGTACTAGAGCATCGATTTCTTTCCAAGTTGTGTATGTAGGATCGGTTTCAGCAGGCTGTGGTGTCTCATCAATATGATCGAGAACTTGATAGGCGACGGCATGTAAACGGAAAAGTTTAACCCAAGAGGTATAGGTGACCTTAGTACCGTCAAGGGTACGGATCTTGGATTGTATGTTAGTAACCGAATACGCGGGATGCAGGGATTTGAAAGGAGTTTCAGACGAAGAGGTTAGTTCCTTCTTGCCGTCGTCCATGGTTTATGCTAGGGTTTCGAAAAAATAAAAACTGGATTGTATGTTAGTAGCCGAGGCTACTGGAAGAGAAAAAAAAATAAAGGGAAGGGATCGAAGGTAGGAGAGCCAAGGCTCTGATACCATGAAAGAGATTATTGTCTATATTTTCTGAATGAATACAATGATACAAGAGATCCCTTTAAATAGGGGAAAAACCCTAGCTCTATACATGGAAACAATAATCACAAATAAATATAATTGATAATCTCTAAAATATGGACAACATCAATTTAGGCATGAATATCGGTTAATATTCGCAGGCCTAACCATGTCCTTTTGGCCGGTGAACTCTCTCATCATGTTCAATAGCAACGTGCGATTTTATATGTATGTGTTCACCTTAATTGCCTATTCAAGAGTTCTCTTTAAATGAGCCAACTTAAAGATATCTTCAAACATCAAGTCGATGCAATGAGCCGCACAAGGAGTCCAATATATGCGTGGATACTTTTCCTCCACAAGTTTACCCGCCGCAACATTATTGGTTGCGCTATCCGTTACTATTTGAATGACATGATCGGGCCCTACCTTCTTAATAAATTGGTCAAACAATGCGAACATCTTCTCACCTACGAGACATGTTAAAGTTAGCAAGTCTTCTACAAACTAATAGTTAAGAAAATCATAAAAGGTTAATCAGTTACCCGTGTGAGAATAGCTAGAGGCGTCGACCGATTCGATGAACATGCTTCCTCGAGGAGTACTAACTACGAAGTTGATTAAAGCCCTTCCTTTCTGGTCTCTCCATCCATCGGCCATCAAAGAACAGCCATATGTTGCCTTCTCAACCTCATTGTCGTGCAAAATCTTTTTGGTATGTTCCAACTCTAGGTTCAACATCAGAACACGAATCTCGTGATAGCTAGGGGGTTTCATACCGCAACCATATCTACCAATCGCTTCAATTGCGGGCCCCAAACTATCATACTTCACCGCATTGAATGCAATACCAGCATCATACATCCAACGTGCAAATTTTTGCACCGCATCAAGTCTTTGCTTCTTTTAAACGTCTTTGTATTCTGCACTTCCAACTAAGTTTCCCCCTTTCTTCCCCGAGGTACTAGATGGCTTGAACATTCCATATAACGGGCCTTTCGCTTTTTTATTAACCTCACTAGCCGATGAACCAGCAGATGATACAGGCCTCTTTCCCCTTGATTGAGCTTCACTACTAAAAGTAGGAAATTCATCTTCTTCAACATCATCTTCTTCTAAATCTACAACCTCGTAAAAATGTGGTATTTTATTCCATCTCTTCACGTGCGCGTGTCTTCTTCTCAAATAAATCTTGGAATAATTTTTTCACATCAGCAGGGACTTTGGTATATCTCGCCACATTTGGGAACTCCAAGCAAGGTGATGCTTGTGTCTTGTAATCCCGCCACTTGACACAAACCCACAGAAATTACATCTAACTGAGTTTTTCGATCCTTCTATCGCAGTCCCATACGCCCACCCCGGATCAACTTCCCTTTTACTCTTACTCATTCTTTTTGTAAAAGAAACAGAAGATATAAACAGAAGAGCAGAGACGAATTGAGCGTATAAACGAACTGATGAGCAGACAATATCACGAATCAGAAGATAAAGGAAGTAATGAACAGAAAAGAATGAACCTGATGTATTAGATTAGAGCAGAGGTGAGAAGATGAGAGAACAGAGGTTGATTGAAGATGAGAGCTGATTGATTAAAGACGAGAGCTGCTTGATTGAAGTTGAGATCTGCTTGATTGAAGAAGAGATAGAGCAGAGGTTCGTTTTCAGCGATTTAGAGAGTTTAGAGAGCCGCGTCTTTTTTTAGATGTCAAAAACCCTAATCGATGCTCGCTTTTATATTAAACATAAAAAAAAATCCTAACTGTCGCTAACTTCGCCATTCATCGCTATGACCTATATAGTGACACATGGTCGCATGGCTATATAGCGCGCTATAGCGACTGCTATAGCCGCTATCGACAACTATGGGTCCAACCTGATCCATCCTCCGGCCACTGCGGTTGCAACCAGTCAGTGGTTACCTACAGCCGGCAGCAGCCCACTGCACCTGGTTAGTTACTTTTTCTTTCTTTAACTTCAAGTTATTAATTCTAGTTTAAATTAGATTTGATTTTGATATTGATGTTGAATGAATTGAATCTTACTGGTTAATGGTTATAACTTAAAACTAAGTTAATTCGAAAGTGAAACTTCAAGTTTTTTATTTTTATTATGGTATTGTATTTTATCATGGGACCCGACCCTATCCGCCCAAAAAATCTGATGTTGGGTTGTTAGAAACCCGAGCACCGAAAAATAATGACCCGTATGAAAAAAAAAATCCTGGCTCTGGGTTGAATGTATTTTATTATTATGACATCACATCTATGTGTTTATATCAGGGTTGTCTCTTAACATATAAGTAATAACAAGAACGATTAGAAACAATCTTAAAATGTGAATCTAAACAAGTCCTACGTAGCTGCTGATGGAATCCACAAAACCCCACCTCAAACAAAGTAACAGACACAAATGTGAATGTAAGAAACTAAATAAATCGGTACATCCTCGACTGGTGTATATTTTCAGCTCTACGAAGCGGAGAAAGTGAGAATAAACTTCAAAACATCTCTAGATGCCTATAAAATATTACAGAAAAAACTAAAAATCTAGACCGTATTTTACATGTTTGCTTAGTTGAGATTTTGCATATTACAAACAAGTTAAAAACAATTCAAAAGCTAATTATCGCTATATTTCGTTAAAGTGGGTTTCGGTTCAAGCATTTCATCAAACACTTGATGTGCATAAAAAAGCTATCAAGTTAACATGATCAAAATCAAACTATACATGCCATTAAAACACAAAATGCACAATATTATTGTCTAGTTATATGAACAAAAGATAAAAGCATCAGAGAAAATAAGGCATTTGAATTCTTGATGAAACAAAAAGAAAAATTGGGCCTCAATTTGTTATCATTAGTCAGGTGAATGGTGTGTACCTGGGAAATTGGGGTCGTTTCAAGTGTTGAAGAATCGGGAGGGATGAATGAAGTTGTTTATATAAGAATAAAACCAGCGGGCAATCGAATAATTTGATGTATTTTTTCTGCAACAAACACGCCCATTAAATAAATAGATAGGCTGAGCATTTTGCAGAAACCGACCCGACCCGGTAAAAGACCGACCCCCGACCCGAAACCGAATAATAAACAAATTAGGGAACCGAGAATAGAACTGTACCAGGAGAGATAATCGGGTTTCGGTGCGGGTCATTCGGTTAACCAGTAGAGGACGTTCATTGTATCTGTAGATTCATGAAGAGAATTTCATTTCCTCCGTTTCGTTCCGTTTTCTTTTGGCAAAATGATAGTGAGTTTTTAATAAGGCTGTCAATGTTGCAGAGCATTAAAGAACCCTAGATTACAAACAAGGAATTGTTATAAATGAAGAATAAAAGAATTTATTACATTAAATACAGTTTTTGAATCTGGAAGATTTCAGTTTTACCTTAAACACATTGTCTGTAGATGTAGTTTTTTTTTTGCTGGTTAACACTGGTGTGAGGTGTGTTCTTAGTATTAAAAAGACGATGACAGCAAAACAAAGAGTAGGGAGGAAAACAAATTAAAGTAAAGAGTAAACTGCAATTTTACCCCCTGTGGTTTAGGCTAATTGGCATTCTGACCCCCCCCCCCCCCCTTAACGAAATAATTGCAATTTTACCCCCCAACGTTTGGTGTTATGTCGCAAGTTTACCCCACGGCGTCAATTTTGTTAACAGATCTGTTAACTATAACTTGAAATGACTATAATGCCCTTTCATATTACCCCCTGTGTTTTGTTCTACTCTGTAATATTACCCCTTGCCACCACTGCCACCGCCATTCACCACCACTGCCACCCTCAACCACCTCCAGCCACCACCCTCCAACACTCTCAACCACTTCTCTCTCACCGCTGTCCATTTAACTCAAATCACACCCACCTCCAGCCACCATCGAGATGAATCCGAAAGCAAAGATCAGAAAAGCAAACTGAGAATGTGTGGTTTGTTTGCAGGTTTCGGTTAATGGATTGCATGGAGGTGATTTTAGATGTGGAATCATTGTTGTTAACCAGAGCAAGAACATCCCCTGTTATCACAATAAATCAAAGCATAACATTATCATCAAAAACCCGTAGAACATAAAAATCAACAAAATCCGAACCTGAATCTGAACAAAAACAATGAATAGACTACACAAAGCTTTGTTCCGTACGAGCGATTGATCTTCGATAGATCTGTAGTGGATCGATTGATATCGTAGAAGCGATTGATCTGTAGCGGAGCGACTGATCTTCGATAGATCTGTAGATTCACATTTAGTTAAAAGTAGATATCTATATCTGTAGCGGAGCGATTGATCTTTGATTGAGTTCTTCGAATGAAGTAGCGAGCGATTGAGTTCATCAATTGATAAATGTGAAACCCTAATAGGAATGAAAGGCAGATGTAAAAAGAAAAAGAGAAGACTTGCTTCTTGAATAAATCGATTCAAGTACACTAATTGTAATTTAGAAAGTTGTCCAATAAGGCTATAATCAAACCCAGTGTAGTCCTCATCATCAGCACTGAATGAACTAAAAACCAACTGAAGATTTTGACAAATAAAAAAGTTGTGATCAGATCTGAAATGTTGTGTTTGTGTGCAGCTGTCAAGAAAACAAGAATTGCAAATGAAAGAAATAGATTATATAACTTTTACAACCAACCTAAAAGCTACATTACTTTTTCGATTAACAGAAACTGCTAGCAGGCTGCAAATCATTAACCGATGTCAAACTCTCCATAAGACTTGTACTTTTATAAGGTTTAATAAGTTATCTATTGTAGTAGCAAGATCTTCCTTCTGTTAGCAACAATCACTTCCAAATTATACATATAAATAGTTTTAAATTGAGTTCTGCCTCTGGAGGTGGTTGAGGGTGGTGGCTGGAGGTGGCAGTGGTGGTTGTGGTGGTGAATGGCGGTGGCAGTGGTGGCAGGGGGTAATATTACAGAGTAGAACAAAACACAGGGGGTAATATGAAAGGGCATTATAGTCATTTCAAGTTATAGTTAACAGATCTGTTAACAAAATTGACGCCGGAGGGTAAACTTGCGACATAACACCAAACGTTGGGGGGTAAAATTGCAATTATTTCGTTAGGGGGGTCAGAGTGCCAATTGGCCTAAACCCCAGGGGGTAAAATTGCAGTTTACTCTAAAGTAAATATAACTACAAGAAAACTATATACCAAATAACTAGGTTAGAAGTTAGAACCCCGTCTATTACACAGGTTGATTAAATGTAATTTTATATATTAAATAATAAAAAGTTATATGTTTGTGAACCCCGTATATTGTACGGCTTAAATAAATGTAATTTTATATATCAAATAATAAAAAAAAAGTTATATCTTTAAAAACCATGTGTATTACACAGATTAAATAAATGTAATTTTGTATACTAAATACTAAAAACGTCGTATCTTTAAAAAACTCGTGTATAATCAGGATGAATAAATCTACCAAATAATAAAAAATTACATCCTAAAAAACCTCGTATATTACACGTGTTGAATAGATCTAAAAAGAGTTATATCTTTAAAAGCCATGTGTATTACATAGATTAAATAAATGTAATTTTGTATATTAAATACTAAAAACGTCGTATCTTTAAAAACCCGTGTATAGTCAGGTTGAAAAATCTATCAAATAATAAAAAAGTTATATCCTTAAAAACCCCGTATATTACACGTGTTGAATAAATCTATTTTTACATAGCAAATGATAAAAAGTTATATTTTTAAAAACTTCATGTATTACACGGGTTATATAAATGTAACTTTGTATAGTAAATAAAAAAATATATATTTTTAAAAACCCCGTGTTTTACACGAGTTGGATAAATATAATTTTGTATACCAAATAATAAAAAAATATTTTTAATAAATTAGGATAACATTTAATATTAATTTATTATTTATATATTTAATATAAGACAAGTAGGAAAGAGAGGTATTTGTTTTAAAAATATATTAAATTAACAATTTAGATTTGAGGATAATATTTTATTAATGTATGATATCAGATTCAGTTATGATGTCTATTTTGAACCACAACTCATATCAGATTCAGTTATGATGTCTATTTTGAACCACAACTCATTCCGAATGTCTAATATTTTATTCCATTGGATAATAAATAGTCATAGAACCGTAGAAATGAATAAACAAATATGTATAAAAAAGTAAGAAAATGCATACAAATTATATATAAATATATACACAAAGCTTATTCTTAGAGCATAAGTGGCACGGGTGACTTTCTCAAGATTCTGTGTTGTACCTGAAAGATGGCTGGAGATAAAACAAGCCTGAAGGCAAAAATTATCTTTATAACTCATTAACATATAAAGGTATCCAAACTTTTAAATACAGACACTTGTGGCAAATGGGTCGGGTTGGGTTGGGTCGGGTCATGGGTCAAAACGGGCTAGGGTCAAAACGGGTTCGGGTCAAAACGGGTCAATTAAAAAAAGGGTTCTTTTGGTTCGGGTCGGAACGGGTTTCAGGTCAGAACGGGTTTCGGGTCAGAACGACTTTCGGGTCAGAGCGGGTTTCGGGTCGGGTCGGGTCGGGTTAGTTAAAACATGTTTTTTAAAGAGATTGTACATCAAGGGGCAATTTTGTCGGGTTAAAACGGGTCCAGGTTGGTTCGGGTTGAGAATGGATTCGGGTCAGGACGGGTTTGGGTCAAATTTACCTATAACCTGAAAACAAGTTCAAAATGATTGAAATTTTTATCGAAAATCAATGCAACAGATCGAAATGAACAATAATCGATCTGAGACAGATCAAAAACTTGTTCAAAATTCACCTAAAATCAATTAATTCAGTTCAAAACTCGTCGAAATCACACCGAAACACATTGAATCAGTCTGAAACACACCTACAATATACCGAAACTTATCGAAAATCAACTGAAATTGTCTGAAATTCGACAAACAACCTGCAACTTTTATTCAATTTTCTTATTCCTCTAAAGAACAACTTATCTAATCTTTCTTCCTCGTAATACACTACATCATCTACACTTTCAAACACTCAACAAATAAGTACATAGGAATGCTTTACAGATCTGAACAACCACCACTACTTAAAACAGATCTGGAACTTCAATTCAAATACACAATTAATTCAGTTCACTGAAAATGGTTGGTGATTTTGTGTGCCCAATACTTTTATGGTTTATCCCCTTAAAACTGTCACATTAGCTACCATTCATTCATAAAGATGGAATTACATAAAGACTTATATTACTTTAGATATTTTATTTAGGTTTTTGAAGTATGAAGCATTGAATTTACTCTTAGGAGTGATTTAACCACTTGACTCATCACGACATGAAAAATAATTAGGTTTTCGGTTTTTATGTTTAACCAGTTTAATAAACGTGTTGTGTTTAGATCGACTGGTTTAAGCCGTTTAATTAAATATGTCGACCCATGAACCCGTTTAATAAAACATATCAACACAATCGCAACTTTCCAGTAACAATCTCCTTAATCACAACTTCCGTATCATAAACCATATGTTTCCCAGCCACATACTCCCCAACAACCAATCAAGCTCTGTACGAAGAAGACTGACTCATCATTTACCAAATTACACAACAACAACAACAACCCCTAATTCCAAACTTATTGTTCAACTAAATCATCTCATGAATATCATAAGAATATCCATCATATTTTGACAAGCATTAGCTAAATCATGAATCATCACAAACTAAAAAACAGAACAATCCTAACTCTTAATTCGAACTAAAAATCAATGAATTTCAGTCCCTCAACTGTAACCTAGTCAGCACATACCTCGATTGATGAATGAATTTCTACGGTGTTGAAGCGTATGAATGTAAGGAGGAACATCGACGATAAACGATCAAGTACCGGAGAATGAAGATGATGTACCTCGTACGAAAGATGATGCTCTGCGAGTACTGCCAGGTATAAATATAATCCTCCTCTATGAACGTCGATGATGACCCGTGGTTTCTTCTATTATTTAAAACCCTAAAGACCCGTATGTATGGACCCGTTCGTTGTTCTAATTCTTTCAACCCAAGTGGACCGACCCGTGAATATCTTTAGAATTACCCAGTTGGACCCGTTAATCATTAAAAGAAAGCCCAAATAGTAGTAAATTAATTATAAAGGACCCATAGTAATTTATTCATGCGGGTCATGATTGCCCCCCTACTTGTGACTCAGCAATACCGTCCCACTTCCAAGAGTAGATAGATGCATGCATTTGTTAAAAACAAATGGTTAAACAGCTTCATGGCTTCCTCATATTCATTATCATCCATTGTCAATTTTCCTTGTGTACCCAAAAAAAAGTAGTAAAAGTCAGGTGGAAACTCTCATCTTTTCTAATTAAATGGATCAATTCAGATTATGTTTAATCACTAACGGGTAAGTTAAACAATTAGTAACATGAAACAAGTCAAAAGTCACCTCAAGTGTAATTTTAACACATTAAACATCTAAAATCATTTTATTTAAAGAACTATATTAATTAAAAAAAGTGGTGAAGTCTAGAGACCAAACAAATACTTTTTACATGATTTTAAATAAAACGAGTCATTAACACTAAGTATTTGTGAACACTAATTAGAAGAATTCATTGTGTAATGATGGAATCTTCAGTCCAAAAATGGTGGTTACATTGACAGACATTTAAAAAAGCGCTTTGGGGTTCCATAAGTGTTTAAAAGAAGATTAACGGACATTTAAGGATCCACCTTCATATGTATTGCTAAAATGGTAAATAAGAGTATACTGATGCTATATAACCTATTTACAATGGTAAATAAGAGTATATTGATGGTATATAACCTATAGAGTGTACCTGCCAATGGATGTTCCAGCAGCTCAGCCTAGGTCCGAAACTAAACATCTAGGGTGGCGCTATGATGTTTTTAATTTACATTTTGTTGTGATCCACCCACAATAGTAAGTTTGGTAAATTTCTCAAAACGATCACTTGATCGATACCAAGCAATAAAGTACAAGAATATAATTACAACAAACCCTGATCTTTTTCGCTATTCAAACTGATACAATCTTGGCCAACTTAAAGTTTACAGAGTCAGACGCAGGAGCGGTGATCAAGTTTCCAGTGTCGGACATGTAAAAGTTGTAATTAATTCTCGTAACTAAATCCGCCAAATGTGGAAATTGACCCACATTAAGCTTGAAAGACAGAACCTGCAAATCAATTCAAAAAACACTTAATATCGAGTCAGCAGTACCCAGAAGCAAAAGACGGATGCATGGATGGATCGATACCCTGAGGAGGAACAACATGAGGTCATCAAATTGTTTGTCGATGCGATCAACATCCTTGTGACATCTAGCTTTGATTGCAGCAACTGTTCCGCCACTACTTAACGCCTGCTGTAGGGAATACAACTCCAAAGCCAGTCCAAGTATGTTGTTGATCCGGCTCGCCATCAATGCCCACTATCAAAAAAGAAACAAAACCCATAACTCGTTCTATCTTAACACGAATCATTGTAACTTGCGAAAGAAAGAAAGATGTCACTGACGAGTTTGTCCGGAAGTACAAAGCACTGACGCTGAATTGAAAGTAAGTAGGCCTCATGCACTTGAATCACTTCATCAAGAGATCTAGTTGCTGCCATACTTTCACATTAATCGCTCCATGCACTGTGGTACACCTACATATATAGTACACCAACCATAAATGAACATCACTAAGGAAAGATAATAAGATTTTCTTTGGCAAACTTGTAAGGCAGTTATTACTCTGTCCATAACGTATTGATGAAACACGTCAACAAAATGAAGAAGTTTTTGCTCCACCAACCACCTATACTTTCAGTTAACTGTCACGGCCCCCGTCTCGGTGTTACCCGGTCCAGGAGCCGCGGGACAAAAACCCATGGTATTTATTATTTGAGTTAACAGCGGAAGTTTAACAGGATCTTTTAAAAATCGAAAATGCCCAATTATTTTATTTCATAATTTGGGACAAACCCCATAATTTACAATAGAGGAATTTCACGAGAAAATTCTCTGTTTTACAAAACATGTTTATTTATTTACAATAGGAACCAACAGACCGACTTGTGCATATCCGTTAGGGATTATGTATGAGCTTGCTATTTCTCGTTATTCTCGCTCATGCTGCACTATCACCGCACTCGAATTTTCAGCTATGAATGAGCAATTAAGTCGAGATTAGGTGTGAAAACCGCAAACTCTCGAATAAGTTGCTTGATCAACCCGCATTTTATTTACAAACGGGGAGAATTATGCCAAATCAGGAGTGAAATCCACAATTTGATGAATAATCTCCTCTATTTTATCAAAAACAGGAACGAAGTTGTTAAGCTAGGGGTGAAACCCTAACCTTGACGACTTTTTTCGACTATTACTTGGTTTTACAAAACTCTCACCAAAGTTTTGACAGATTCCAAGGACTCGAGTGCTTAAACAACCGAAAGGATGTGTGCCATTCACCGCATGACGGTGATAGAGCACAGTCTATTAGGTCAACAAGGACTTGTTGTGCATCCTTGTGAATAGTCGAACCACTTTGGTTAGTCAAAGTCTAATAGCCGCAGACAATCTATCTCTCGAATTTTTATGTGTTTCGGTTTTGAGCCCGCAACTGTTGACTCTGATGACTCGTTGATTTTATGTGTTTTATGTGGTTTAAGTTTATTTGTTAGTGTTTTGAGATACCACTGGTTTCGATCTAACGCCTCTTTGCTTCCGCTAATCACACAACACACTACACATCGCTGACAAATCGCTAAACTATGGACGACTTCATGCTATGTTATACGCTTATACTACACTACTCGATATACTAAACGCGATCGCTATATTCGAGCACTCGCGAACTATGAATGATAGGTTTCTGTAATCTGACTGCCTCTTGTGCTTAAATGCTTCTGTGGTTTATGTGTTTCTGTGATTCTGTGCCCTACGTGATTATGTGCTTCTGTGTTTATGTGAATCTGTGATTATGTGTCTATGTGTTTATGTGATACATGTTACATTGCGTGTTCCTAAGCTTTAGTAAGTAGTAGACGTGTGAGGTGAGATTCGAATACATTGTGTTGAGTCCTATGACGATGTCTGTTGCAGACGATGTCATCTGGTTCCCGCCACCCACCACTTTTTCGTCAAGAAAAGAGAGACAAACGTCTTGCTGCTATCATCGCTAAACAAGTTGCAAAAGCCGTGAGTGATGTCTACGAGAACGTCATCAAATCATCTGAGGAGTCGAGAACCGAAATTCCTAAAGCTACCCCCAAAGCTGCCTTCAATTTCAAGCAGTTCAAGTCTTGTGGGCCAAAGGAATTCACTGGCGAGGAAGGCCCTACAACGTTGTTCCAATGGTTTGATTCCATTGAGGTCAGTCTACGACAGAGCGGTTGCCCAGACGATCTCCGCACTCTAAATGCTACCGGCGTCTTCCAGTCCCGCGTACTAGACTGGTGGACGGCCGAGAGGAACAAACGAGGGAACGATGCAGCCTACGGTCTGTCGTGGGACGAACTCAAGGAGGTCATGCTGGAAGAATTTTGCCTTCCTCATGAGCGTCAAAAGCTAGAAGATGAATTCTGGCACATAAAGCAGAAGGAAGGTGAAAATGTTACTCTCACTGCTCGCTTCAAACAGCTCAGCATCAACTGCCCTAACCAAGTCAAGACTTCAGACATGGCAATCAAGAAGTACATCTGAGCCCTGCCTGACTGTGTTGCAGATTTCGTGCAAGCGGCTAAGACTAAGACGATCGAAGAGACTTACCTACTGGCCACTGAAATCAACGACAAGCGGGTCAAGGCTGGTGTCTGGGATAAAACTTCAAAGCACCTGCATCAAGCTACCACCGTCGCACCAACTGCTGAAACCACCACCGCATCGAGCAACAATAGGAAGAACAAACGAAAGAACAGCTCCAGCAACAAGAACTGTGCGATTACTACTGCACCGATACAAGTTGTACCAGCCCAACAGCGTCAAGTAGCGGCGCCTGTGGCAAATGCACCGCCTGCTAAGCGTGCATACACTGGGCCATACCCGTTTTGCCCTACTTGTACCTACCACCACACGACTACCATCGCTTGCCGTTTTTGTGCTCATTACAATATGTACGACCATTTCACTACCAACTGCCATGCTCGACAAGCTCCTGCTCATCAAGCTCTACTCACCGCCCTTCAGGGTCAACAAGCTCCTCCGGCACCCGCGGTCAACGCCAGAGCCTGCTTCGCATGTGGCGATCCTAACCATTTCGCCAACATGTGCCCAAACAGGGTAGTGAAACAAGAGCCCCAGCAGCAGCAGCCTCAGCAGCAACAGCAACACCAGCAGCAACAGCAACAAACAGCACGCGCACGAACTTTCAACATCAACGTGCGCCAAACCCAATCCGACAACAACGTGGTCAATGGTACGTTCCTTGTGAATGGTATTTATGTTTCGTGTTTATTTGATACTGGAGCTGATAATTGCTTTGTGTCGTTCAAATTCGAGAAGCTCCTTAGTCATAAGCGCCCCCAACTCTCCTCGACGTTCGATGTTGAAGTCGCCACTGGAAGAACTGTCGCCGTTAATTCTGTTCTTCGTGATTGTACTCTTGAGCTCAGCAATCACATCTTCCCAATCGACCTTATTCCGATGCAACTCGGAAGTTTTGATGTCATAGTAGGCATGGACTTTCTTCGCGAAAACCATGCTGAAGTTGTGTGCTTCGATAAGATGATTCGATTCTCGCTCGCGAATGGTGAGCTATTGTGTGTTTATGGCGAAACTGTTTCGAAGGGTCTCAAACTCATGTCATGTGTCCAAGCTAGCAAGTATCTCCGCAAGGAATACAGAGCTTTCTTGGCTAACATTGTAGTAGCGAAGAAGGAAAATAAATGAGGACCTGGTGTAAACGATGTCCCAGTGGTTCGAGAATTCCCTAACGTTTTTCCGGAGGTTCTTCCAGGTTTACCACCAAGTCGTGATATCGACTTTCGTATCGACCTCATTCCTGGAGCCAACCCTATTGCCAAAGCTCCTTACCATTCAAGAGGAAGATATACCCAAAACCGCATTCCGCACTCGTTATGGCCACTACAAATTCGTTGTTATGCCCTTTGGTTTGACCAACGCACCCGCGGTTTTCATGGATCTGATGAATCGCGTGTGTAAACCATATCTCGACCGTTTCATCATCGTATTCATCGACGATGTCTTTATCTATTCCAAGTCGAAAGCGGAACACGCGCAACATCTACGTTTGGTTCTCGAGCTACTCCAGGGGAATCAACTCTATGCCAAGTTCTCCAAGTGCGAATTCTGGTTGGAGGAGGTTCAATTTCTGGGTCACATCGTAAACAGTCAAGGTATTCACGTCAATCCTGCGAAGATTGAAGCCGTTAAGAGTTGGATTACTGATGTGTGCAAAATGCAACATATAAATTATATCAATTGTGGCATAAAACTAACCCATTTTTAGTACTAATGTTGGAAAAAGTGTGTTTTTGTCTTCCTTTTGTATTTTCAAGATTAAATGAGCTCAAATTAACAAAAGAAGCAAAAAGGCAGCTAAATCTAACATAAATACAAGAAAAGGAACAAACGTGGCATGCCTGACCTCCCCGAAAGCATCTTCCCAAGCAAAACAAGAGAACAGAAGGCTGAACACGCCCCGTGCTCAATGAGCACGGGGGCGTGCCCAAGTGTCAGCATAAAAGACAAAGTTGTAGAAGCTTCCATTGCCCACCACTGGGTCGTGCTTAGCGGACACGGGGCCGTGGTCAACTATAAGATTCGCAGAATCGAGGCAAATCTTGATAGTACAGATATGCTTCTGCACACGGGGTCGTGCCCAGCGGACACGGGGTCGTGGTTTACTAATGTAGACAAAAGCAATTAATGAAGACAGATAAGAGGATGGACACGGGGCTGTGCCCGAGCTTCTGTTCAGCCTATAAATAGGAGTGCTTGGCTCAAGCCAAATCATCCCTTGGCACACCACCTCTCTCACACTTCACCCACCACCCACCACCACCATAACACCATCATCCATTGTCCATCATAGAGTATGTGAGTCGTCTCGGGATCCAAGATTGATCGTAAGAGTTCTTGACAATCAAGGCCATGTTTGCCTAAGTCTCTTACATCACTTGGTGAAGACAAAGTGTCTAGTGTAATACTTTTTATTTTTAATCTTTTCGCACTTTTTAATTTGTTATGTATTAATGACTTTAATAACTAGTTTCTTATGTTGAAGGTGATTCTTCCTTATCGTTTGTCTGTGGTGTCTTGGCATTATTTTACTGTCTATATAAAATAAAAAAAAATTCACCATTCATATCTCCACGATCTATATGGAAGTATGTTGGCTACCTGGTCGGGGGTTAAGGGAACGGTTTGGTAAGAGTCTTGCCATTGTTCAGTGTATAGATCCTGCAAAGGACCTGGGTCAAATTTAGTAGGACCTCCTTCAATACTTAACGGTATTGGATGGCGGGGGTCCAAACTCTTTGATCCCCTCATAAGTTAAACTACTATTAAAACTTTAACCCGGCTACTTAGGACTGTATCCCTGCTGACTCAGACTACTTAGCTGAGGGTAACGTCGCCTTCAAAAGAGGGGCCTACCACAATATGCATTAATAACTTAATTAATTATCTTTCAATAATCCAACCCTTTAGGATTGTATCCTTGCTGACTCAAACTACTGGGTTGATGGTAACGTCACCTCCAAAAGAGGGGCCTACTACAATAACTAAGATAATCTCTTAAATAGTGCAAAAGTGCGGAAATAATCAAAGGTTACACTAAACACGAGTCGGAGCCAAGTGATTCATCTTGTCTATTTGTTTTTTCTTTTATTTTTATTTTTCAGCATTATAGTTAGTTTTTATTTTCTTGGTTTAAAACATTTTTCTAAACTTTTGATTTGATTAGACGTTGAGGATAAACCGGTACTAAAAGCTCTTGTGTCCTTGGACGACCTCGGTATCTTACCAACACTATACTACGCTCACGATGGGTGCACTTGCCCATATGTGTGTTTAGTGTTAGTAAATATCGTGTTTTATAAATTTAAAACTTGGCTAAAAAGTGTTAAAAAGGGCTTAACATATACATTAAAAACTAACGACACTTCACACGCATCAAGTTTTTGGCGCCGTTGGCGGGGACACAAGGATTTTAAGAAAGTTAGGAATCAGCGGCCTAATCGTTTTTTCTTATTTTTCTATTTTTTTCTAGATTTTTCTTAGTTTTTCAGCTTCTGCAGAACTCAGCACGGGCCGTGCCCGCTGAACACGCCCCATGCCCAATCATTGGAACTGGCAATCCTGTTTTAAGTCAGACAGTAAGCTGAACACGCCCCGTGCCCAATCAACACGCCCCGTGCCCAAGATTCAGTTACTGAAAACAGAACTGTGAGATCCCGACGGTTGGTAATTTCTGACACAAACATGAGTGATACTGATATTTTTTACTTTTGGCACTCTTATGGTACGTGGTGTCAAATATGTGGTGGTTCCCATAAAGAATTAGAATGTTATTTTCTAAATTATAAGCCCCACTATATAGACCCATCGTTTCCTTATATCCTTAAGAGGGGCGAAAGTAAAAATAATCCCTATCTCTCCCTCGAATGCTCCCAACAAGATTTTCTAGGAGAAATGCTTCTTGATGAACTATTTCAATTAGAAGATCTAATTCTTAATTGGTTAAAAGAACTTAGGATAGATTTCAATAATTTATCTCAAGACGATAACCAAGAAGAAGTGTTGGGATCGCATTCAAACAACTTCGTTGTTCCCAACGATACTTCTAACTCTAGTGAGGACTTGAACGATAATCGTCCCTGTGTCGATTGTGCCGTGAAGGACTCCCCATCGACTTCGTTCGATGCATACATAGACCTGAGCGATTCGACATACACCTTCTTTAACGAGAGCCCGGAAAAGGGTTGGACTTGTCCACCTAAATATAGCATAGGAATCACCCTCACCGACAACCTCTTGCATTCTCGTCTTAATCTAGAACAATTAAGGTATCTTAGGCACTTTGGGGTTGTTCCATCCATAAAGGAACCGCCCGATCCGGAAAAAGTTCCTTGAAAATAGACAAAACTTCATAAACAGCCTTTCGACACGGGGTCGTGCCCAGGTCAACACGCCCCCGTGTCCACCAAAAGATTCCCTTCTGACTTTTTGTCAGAATACGGACAAAACGTGTCAGGATCTTGCCTGCACACGGGGCGGTGTCCAGCCGACACGGGGCGTGTCCAGCATGCTGTCGTTTTCTATAAATGCAGCCAAGAATCCTGCACATTTGGACCATCCAGGGACAGAGATTTGAAAGGATTTTCTAACTTACCATCCTATGTATGTTCTAAAAGAAGGTTCTAACAAACATCTTATCCTTTCCTCTTTTATCCATTACCTTCTTCTTCATCTTTCTTGCAACAACACCTCCATTGAAGCTTGATTCCAAGCTTTATTGTGATGTTTGTTAAACTTTTGTTCAATAAATCTTGTTAAAAATAAGTTACACAACATTGTTTTAAGTTATTTCTATTCAAAAACGCTTCATAAGTTGGGAAAATAATTTGAAACTCCAAGATTCCTTGTTCTAAAAAACTGCAGAAAGGTGAACACGGGGCCGTGCTCATTGAGCACGGGGCCGTGGTACTGTTTCATTAAAATGAACTGTTTTTGGTTTGTTTTCGTAGAATGTCTAGCCAAACCAGTGGAACCTCTTCTGCGCACTCCAGAAACAGTCGAAGGGAAAGAAGGCCATCAATTGAAGCAACTCTCGTACGATACGTAATGGCGTTACGTGAAGCTCTAGACGAGATGACTTCGGTAGAGGAGGTCCTAATAGACCATATAAATTATCTTACTGTAGGGCTGGAAAACAGTTTTCAAGAAATTAACCTCTTGCACCAGAGGTTAAACATTCTTGTAACACCTCCCATGGAACCAATCCTCCCTCAAGAGGATTGGAACCTAGCACTTGGAATCCACAATCCTACCGGTTGGGACGACATTCCAGCGGAACCTCCTCTTGAAGATCTACAAGAAGTCCCGGTGGAGGTTGCACCTCCTCAAACCAATGCCAATGAGCCCGCTTTTCTTCTCCCTAGGGAGATAGAAGAATGGCTCGCCGACGTGTGAGGAACCCATGCCCGGAGAAAGAAGTTTTTCAAGCCACATTTAACCGAGGGATTTACCTTTTCGTAAATTTTGCTAATAGAATAAATAGAAGGCTAGAACTTTTTGGTTTAGATTTTTGTGCTTCTTTGACCTAACTATCTAGTATTTTAACTTTTAGACTATTATGTAATTCTCTCTATGACTTAATGAATGATGGTTTTAGATAATTTGGTGTTTGGATGATGTTGTAATGAGTAAAACACACTCGGGATGGCAAATGATACAAGGGAAACTTGAACCAGCACCCCATGCAGGAAAACAGGGTCATCCGACAAGCTTTCTTCATTACAGCAAATTCAGCACGGGCCGTGTCCGCCCAACACGGCCCCGTGCTGCACAGTCTGTAGACGGGCCGTGTTCACCCAACATGTGACAACTGGCACCAAACCGGAAATTTCCGTACACTTTAATTATTATTTAATGACTACAATTATGTGCTTAAACGTCAACATTGTCTGATTACATACTATACAAGTGAATTCATGCACGATTAATACTACAAAATATTGCTTTATGCAATAACGAGAGCGTTGCGTCAGAAATACTAGTAAACTCACCGGTAAGACACATTGTGTCAACAGAACTGCAGAAAGTAGTCCGACATTAGAACTGAGGCCTAGGTGTAGGTCCAACGTCAAGAATGCATTAAAACCCAAGAGTACATACAAGGGTTAACATATAGGCGCTCCGAAAGCTAAAATACGCACTAAAAAGCACCCGAAACGCACTTTAAGTACATAATTTTATTAAATTCAGCTATGACCAGCTTTTAAACATATAAACGTCATGCAGAATTTACGTTTTAGTGTCCAGAATATTTCCCTAAGTGTTGGGAATTAAAAGGGTTACAAAAGGACACCTTACGAAACAATTAAACAATTTAACGGAACAGTATCCGACTGAACAACCGGACATTACCCGGGACACTAAATTTTTGTCAATGACATTGTTTTACTATTTTTTGGCTAGTCATGATCCCCGTTTGCCATAACACCCACTAAAAACCCTATATCTAACATATAAAATCACTTTACTTACATTCTAACTAATACTTACATTTTAGTTGGAAAATTGCAACAAGACCCCCCTCCCCTAACCAAAATCGGTCACCATGGACCCACAAGATCACCAACATATCTTCTATAATATCTTGCCCATATTTGGTGTGATTGTTACTTGATTTGGTGGAGAAAATATTAGATGGAAAGATTATAAGTAAGGTGGATATCTTCCAAGATCTTGTCACTTCAACAAATTCACCTCTCTCCTCACTCACCCTCTCTCTCATTTCGGTCACCCCCAAACCGAACCCACCACCACCTCTCAACATCTTCATCTTCTTCACTAACAAGTGCCATTCAAAGCCTCAAAGTTGATTTATGGAGGTTGCATCTTGAAAGGCTTTCAAAGGAGCTTTGTTCAAGACTTTTTCTCCATCCTTTTTCTCATCATCTTTGCACTAGATTTCTACCCTAGCCTTGTGCTAGTAGTAAGTCTCTTTACACCATTGTTTCATCTTGTTCATAGATATGATATGTAGTAGGATGATAATGTTTAAATCACAAGAACAAAAATACTAGAAGATGATGAATATGAAACTTTACATGAAACTTGAACATAAAAGATTATATGAAGATGGAATCTTGTTGAATGAGGGTTGGGTTAAATCATACATGATACTTGATCGTTGGTTTCTTGATAAACCCGTTGTTCGGACATTGGTTGATACGATTTAGTAACGATTTAACTATAAAGAAACATGCTGATTTGCATTTTCAGCCAACTTCAAAGGGCTGTAAACCGACCATAATAAATCGAAAAACAGAATTTCTAAAGCCTAAATTTTGTATTTTAGAAAAACAGATCAAATGGCACTCGAATCGTAATTTTTCGAAGTCGTTTACTATTTTTAAAGGGTCGTTTCGTAACAGCAGCTCAAGCTGCATTTTTCTGCTGAAAATATGTGTTATATTTTTCATCATAACTTGAAACCTGAGTAGAACCAGCCCCTGAAATTTATACCGTAGATGATCACTGATGTCAGTGTGACCCTCCAACTGGAATTTAAACGGACTTACGATGATTTTTAAACGAATTATTCCGTAGGCTGCGGTCAGAAAATAACAAATCTGATCGCAGTTCGGTAAATGATTTTCTATAAAATATTGATGATGAACTGGACCCCGATATTTTTACACAATAATATTTGATTCGGATAAGACATTCTGTACAAATTTGGGAATTATTGGAATAAGTTAACCATTTTATTAAAATGTCCGAAAACAGTCCAGTTTTATATATTAAAACTGAAACGACAAAAGTAGTATCTTGCATGTCAGAATGTCGGGTTGATTATTTGAGAACGATCTAATGTGTTGTATATTAAAGAAAATGATATGCTACTTAGCATGGACACCTCCGTTTACAAAGGAGACTATGGCGAAATTTTTCCGAAAATCCTAACACTTAGTAAATATTTTCTAGACAAATGTTTGCTAGTGCGTTCTAAATTATGTTTTTCGAATATAAATCTCGCCATGATTTTTGTAACAAAAATACACGTACAACATACAAGATACATAACTCGGGTGCAAAGTGCAAAATACAAGAAACTTATATTTATTTTTGAGAAAATAATATAAGTAAGACACTTAGTTAAAAATATGAATTATTTTTAACACAAGAAAACATATACATAAAAGACAGTGACTTGTACTTGTACGATACAAGTCTAGTGACTAACGTTAAGAAAACACGTATAGGTCACGATGTTAATTAAGCAAATCCGGTGAAGTTTACGACGCAAGGAACGCAAAGTTGTGAGTTCATGCTCCCCCTTTTCTTTTAACTGTTTTCAGTTTTATAACTTCGGGGGTGAAATAAATGTACAAATACGACAATATATACAAATGTTATGATGGATACAAGAATTGAGGAATGATACGAGAAATCGTGTCACGAATAGGGTACCATAAGCACCATTAATCGTGTACATACTAAGACCGCAGAACAAAAGGTTAGATCTAATGGGTTTCAGGGCAGCCCCACTCTTGGTGACCACTAGAACCGAGTAGTGTTTTTGTGTCTCAGTCGTGAATCGACTACAGAAAAATGCCTATGGTTTGGTGACTTCCTATGTCGTGTCACATGTTAATGGCTTTGCAACCCATTAACACTTGATACATACAGAAATACTTGGTTTATACATGAGTACGTGGTGTACACAAAAGACTTGACTTATACAAGATACAAATTATGTTTTCATACAAAGTATACAAACGTGAAATACAAAAATTGCATGAATTCACACCAACATTATGTTGACGTTTTTCCAAAACTCACATGTATTTCAGGTAACTAGTGGATGTGCGCGCGGTTTTACTCATGCTCTTGGATGTCGCTTTTGTTTATCTTTGAATAAAGTTGTAAACTTATCAGACAAAATGTTGTCTTGTGATGTAAACACTTAAACCATGTTTTCGGTTATGTAATGTTTGGCATTTTGAAGTTATTTTATGAGCATGTAGTATGTTTACCAATCGTATGCAATGAAAACCTTTCACGATCACACCTCGTGCTTCCGCCGCAGAAAGGGGTGTGACAGATTGGTATCAGAGCTGCGATTGTAGTGAACCAGGATTCCTTCTCGAGTCTAGTCTACAATCACTAGGATCCTTTCACGAAAACAATTTTACAAAGAGTTTTCATTGCATAAAACGTCTCGCGACATCCACTACCTGAAACTGTTCACAAGAGTCTAGGAAAGACACTATAAGACTTAGGGTGCACTGGAGTAGTACTAGTCAGCGACTAAAAATTACTTGCGATTATATGTGATAATTGCTAGAAGTAGAATGTCACAAGTATACGTGACTTTACCTGAAAACAATGGCCTATCTGAAGGAAGAAATACGAGGATGAAACGAATTGTGCGAACTGTGCAAGGAGTTACGTAATTATGGATGCATACATAATTATGGAATTTAGTGCACAGAAACCACAACAAGTCTTGTCACGTATAGCTTCCCTCAGTGCAAGAAAAGGGTCAAATATGAACACCCCTCCCCCAGCCAATTAAACACTCTTTTAAGAGTAAGGATTTAGGGTATAAAGACAAGAACCGCCAATGTAAAATAAGGTGTTTACCTAACTATACATGCTTGCTGCTGTATGAATTGAATTATACATTTGGCGGATTGTTTGATGTCACTATGTGGTATATGCTTGTGTATATATATATACTACTACTGTCTCGTATGACGATATCAAACAAATGTCTAACCCTATTGGGTTGTGTTCTTCAGAACATGGCACCCAGAAGAGCTGTGAACGCTCGTGACCAACCTCCTCCTCCCCCACTGCCAAGAATTGCCGAAGAGCTGGAAGCTCTACTGGAAGAAAGAATCTCCGCAGCTATCGCCCAGTACGAGCCAAACCGATCCCAAGACAGTGGAGGACCAAGCAATGCCAGGCGCAATGGGAATGGAAATTCGTCTGGAGGAAACGCAGCTCAAGGCTGCACTTTCAAGCAGTTTCTCGACCGCAAACCAATGAACTATGACGACACAGGAGGTGCAGTAGTTTTTGTACGCTGGACAGAGAAAACTGAAGCCACTATCCGTATGAGCAAGTGTACCGCGGATCAGCAAGTCACTTTTGCTACTGGGTTGTTTGTCGATGAAGCTTTGACCTGGTGGAAATTACAGGTCCAAACCTTGGGTGATGATGCCGCTTATGGCCTGACTTGGGATAAACTAAAGGAAAGAATGAGAGAGAAGTATTACTCTCGTGCTGAACTCCAGAGATTGGAAACTGAGTTCTGGCACTTGACCATGGAAGGTGCTGACATCACTAGTTACACTCGAAGGTTTCACAATCTGTCTAGAGTGCTTCCCTTCATAGTGACTCCTGAATTTAAGCGTGTGGAACGCTACATTTAAGGACTGGCCTCAGAATTTCGCGGCATGGTAACTTCGGCCAAACCTCAAACCATCACTGAGGCGGTAACTCTGGCTGCCAATCTTACTGAAGATTGTGTTCGTAGGAAGAGGTTATCACTAAACTCAACTGAAAGGACCGAGACGCATGCTAAGTCGTCTGGTGACAAGAAGAGGAAGCATTCGAATCTGAATCAAGCAACTCGCAACAACAACAAGGGCTTCAACAACAAGAAGCGCGACCCTAAACCGCCTCAGGAAGCGGAAACTCTTTCAACCATGAATGACGCTCATACCAAAAGGTACCTTGGCACTATGCCTTTTTGCAATCAGTGCAAGCGTCATCACGGAGGAGTTTGTCGCATTCCAAAATGCGAAAAGTGTGGAAACCTGGGTCACCATACCGAAGACTGTTGGGGAAAAGGAAAGAACGGGAATGGAAACCGCAACGGTGCTGGAACTGGAAACAATGGTAGAAATGGAAATGGCAATGGTAACCGGAATGGCAATGGAGCTGGGCAAAACCAAGGATGCTTTGGTTGTGGAAGCACGGATCATTTCAAAAAAAATTGCCCAAGGGGAAACAACGTTCAGACTCGAGCGTTTGTGATTGGGGCAAGGAAAGCACGCGAGGACCCTAATGTGGTCACCGGTACGTCTCTCGTTAACAATCACTTTGCATCCATATTATTTGACACTGGTGCCGATTATAGCTTCATGTCTGTGGAATTTAAATGTATGCTTGGGATAGAGTCTAGTAGATTGGATATTCCTTACTCCATAGAACTAGCCAATGGTAAACTTGTTGAGTCGGGCGAAGTTGTTAGAAGTTGCACATTGGAACTTGGTGAACGAAGATTTAGCATTGACCTCTTACCTATTCAATTGGGTAGCTTCGATGTAGTGGTCGGAATGGACTGGTTGTCCAAGAACAAAGCTGAGGTTATTTATCATGAGAAAATCATTCGCATTCCTTTGGCGAATGATGAAACTCTCATTGTACTTGGAGAAAAACGAGACGTGCCTCTACGAATCATCAGTTGTATGAAGGCACAGAAGTGCTTAAGGAAAGGATGTGACGCTTTCCTAGCACACATTGTAGATAAGAAGGCTGAGGAGCCGAAACTCAAAGACATTCCTGTGGTAAAGGAATTCCCTGATAGTTTTCCCGAAGATCTGCCAGGACTACCTCCGCAACGACAAGTCGAATTCCGTATAGACTTGGTACCAGGAGCCGCTCCTGTAGCCAAGGCACCCTATCGGCTTGCACCATCCGAAATGCAAGAATTATCTATACAACTCCCGGAGTTGTTGGATAAAGGGTTCATAAGGCCAAGCTTCTCGCCTTGGGGAGCTCCAGTATTGTTCGTGAAGAAAAAGGATGGAACTCTGCGGATGTGTATCGATTACAGAGAACTGAACAAGCTCACAATCAAGAATCGGTATCCGCTACCGAGGATTGATGACTTATTTGATCAAATGCAAGGATCAAGCTACTATTCCAAGATCGACCTTCGATCTGGATACCATCAATTGAAGATACAAGAAGAAAGCGTGCCAAAGACTGCATTCAGAACACGATATGGGCACTACGAGTTTCTTATGATGCCATTCGGACTGACAAACGCACCAGCGGTCTTTATGGACCTAATGAACCGCGTTTGCAAACCATATCTCGATAAATTTGTGATTGTATTTATCGATGATATCCTGATTTACTCGCGAACGAAAGAAGAACACGAGCAACACCTCAGAACTATTCTGGAACTACTGAAGAAAGAGAAGCTTTATGCGAAGTTCTCAAAATGTGAATTCTGGATTCGCGAAGTACAATTTCTTGGTCACGTTGTGAATGAGAAGGGCATTCATGTAGACCCATCCAAGATTGAAGCAATAAAGAATTGGGAAGCTCCCAAAACACCAACTGAAGTTCGTCAATTTTTGGGCTTAGCGGGCTATTATCGGCGAATCATTGATAATTTCTCAAAGATAGCTCAACCGCTGACGACCCTTACACAGAAAGACAGGAAATACGACTGGGGTGACAAGCAGGAAGAAGCCTTCCAACTGCTCAAAAATAAGCTATGCGATGCACCAATACTATCATTACCCGAAGGTACTGAAGACTTCGTGGTATACTGCGACGCTTCACGACAAGGTTTGGGCTGCGTGCTCATGCAACGCCAAAAAGTCATCGCTTACGCTTCAAGACAATTGAAGGTGCATGAAAGAAACTATACCACTCACGACCTGGAGCTGGGCGCAGTGGTATTCTCCTTGAGGATTTGGCGACACTATTTATATGGTACTCAATGTACAATCTTCACAGATCATAAAAGCCTACAACACATATTTGATCAGAAAGAATTAAATATGCGTCAACGACGTTGGGTCGAGTTGCTGAATGATTATGACTGTGAGATTAAGTACCATCCTGGAAAAGCAAACGCTGTAGCAGACGCATTAAGTCGAAAAGAAAGGGTTAAGAAGGGTTCGGGCGTTAGAAATGACTATTCGAACGAACCTCACTGCACGTATTCGTGATGCACAACAAGAAGCTCTTAAGGGAGAAAACCGTAAAGCTGAATACCTCCAGGGCATGTTGAAATACATGGTGCCAAATGAAGAGGGAGCCTTATACTTTAAGAAGCGTATTTGGGTTCCGCTCTATGGTGGCATACGAGAAGTCATTCTTGATGAAGCACACAAATCGAGATACTCGATCCATCCAGGATCAGACAAAATGTATCAAGACTTAAAAGAATACTATTGGTGGCCGGGACTCAAGAGTGATGTTGCTGTTTATGTTGGAAAATGCCTAACCTGTGCTAAGGTTAAGGCTGAATATCAGAAACCGTCCGGCCTACTACAACAACCAGAGATACCCATGTGGAAATGGGAACAAATCTCGATGGACTTCATAACAAAATTACCCAGGACCCCGAGAGGGCACGATATGATATGGGTGATAGTTGATCGATTGACGAAATCTGCGCATTTCCTACCAATCCGAGAAAAGGATAGCACTGGAAAGCTTGCTGAGATATACTTAAAAGAAATTGTGGCACGTCATGGAGTGCCTATCTCAATTATTTCAGACATAGATGGATGCTTTGTCTCAAGAATCTGGCAATCCTTTCAGGAAGCCTTTGGATCTCAGCTAGATCTAAGCACGGCATTCCATCCACAAACAGACGGCCAGAGCGAACGAACCATACAAACGTTAGAAGATATGCTTCGCGCTGTCATGGATCTAGGCGGCAGCTGGGATACTCACCTACCTTTAGTTGAGTTTTCCTACAATAACAGTTATCATACGAGTATAAAAGCCGCACCGTTCGAAGCTCTGTATGTCCGCAAGTGCCGATCGCCCTTATGTTGGGCAGACGCTGGAGATAAGCACATGGTTGGTCCTGAACTTGTACAAGAGACAACCGACAAGATCACGCAGATCCGAGAGCGCATTAAGGCGGCTCGAGATCGACAAAAGAGCTACGCTGATCTAAAACGAAAGCCATTAGATTTCGAGGTGGGAGACAAAGTGTTGTTAAAGGTCTCACCTTGGAAGGGCGTAGTCAGATTTGGCAAGCGTGGAAAGTTGAATCCACGATACATCGGACCATTCAAGATTTTGGAAAGAATTGGTACCGTGGAATACAAATTGGAATTACCGGAAGAACTTAACGGAGTACATGATACGTTTCATGTATCCAACCTCAAGAAGAGTCCAACACAAGAAGACATGATCATCCCTGCGGATGAAGTACATATTGATGACGCCCTCCGATTTACAGAACAACCCGTTGAGGTTACCGACTGGAAAGTCAACAAGACCAGGAGGAGCACTGTTAAACTTGTCAAAGTACGTTGGAACTCTAAGCACGGACCCGAGTACACATGGGAACGTGAAGACCAGTTCAAAGAAAAGTATCCCCACATGTTCAAGAAGACTCCTGCTAGAGTTAGCTCAGCCTGAATTTCGGGACGAAATTCTTTTAACGGGGGGAGACTGTGACAACTGGCACCAAACCGGTAATTTCCGTACACTTTAATTATTATTTAATGACTACAATTATGTGCTTAAACGTCAACATTGTCTGATTACATACTATACAAGTGAATTCATGCACGATTAATACTACAAAATATTGCTTTATGCAATAACGAGAGCGTTGCGTCAGAAATACTAGTAACTCACCGGTAAGACACATTGTGTCAACAGAAGTGCAGAAAGCAGTCCGACATTAGAACTGAGGCCTAGGTGTAGGTCCGACGTCAAGAATGCATTAAAACCCAAGAGTACATACAAGGGTTAACATATAGACGCTCCGAAAGCTAAAATACGCACTAAAAAGCACCCGAAACGCACTTTAAGTACATAATTTTATTAAATTCAGCTATGACCAGCTTTTAAACATATAAACGTCATGCATAATTTATGTTTTAGTGTCCAGAATATTTCCCTAAGTGTTGGGAATTAAAAGGGTTAGAAAAGGACACCTTACGGAACAATTAAACAATTTAACGGAACAGTATCCGACCGAACAACCGTACATTACCCGGGACACTAAATTTTTGTCAATGACATTGTTTTACTATTTTTTGGCTAGTCATGATCCCCGTTTGCCATAACACCCACTAAAAACCCTATATCTAACATATAACATCACTTTACTTACATTCTAACTAATACTTACATTTTAGTTGGAAAATTGCAACAAGACCCCCCTCCCCTAACCAAAATCGGTCACCATGGACCCACTAGATCACCAACATATCTTCTATAATATCTTGCCCATATTTGGTGTGATTGTTACTTGATTTGGTGGAGAAAATATTAGATGAAAAGATTATACGTAAGGTGGATATCTTCCAAGATCTTGTCACTTCAACAAATTCACCTCTCTCCTCACTCACTCTCTCTCTCATTTCGGTCACCCCCAAACCGAACCCACCACCACCTCTCAACATCTTCATCTTCTTCACTAACAAGTGCCATTCAAAGCCTCAAAGTTGATTTATGGAGGTTGCATCTTGAAAGGCTTTCAAAGGAGCTTTGTTCAAGACTTTTTCTCCATCCTTTTTCTCATCATCTCTGCACTAGATTTCTACCCTAGCCTTGTGCTAGTAGTAAGTCTCTTTACACCATTGTTTCATCTTGTTCATAGATATGATATGTAGTAGGATGATAATGTTTAAATCACAAGAACAAAAATACTAGAAGATGATGAATATGAAACTTTACATGAAACTTGAACATAAAAGATTATATGAAGATGGAATCTTGTTGAATGAGGGTTGGGTTAAATCATACATGATGCTTGATCGTTGGTTTCTTGATAAACCCGTTGTTCGGACATTGGTTGATACGATTTAGTAACGATTTAACTATAAAGAAACATGCTGATTTGCATTTTCAGCCAACTTCAAAGGGCTGTAAACCGACAATAATAAATCGAAAAACAGAATTTCTAAAGCCTAAATTTTGTATTTTAGAAAAACAGATCAAATGGCACTGGAATCGTAATTTTTCGAAGTCGTTTACTATTTTTAAAGTTTCGTAACAGCAACTCAAGCTGCATTTTTCTGCTGAAAATATGTGTTATAGTTTTCATCATAACTTGAAACCTGAGTAGAACCAGCCCCTGAAATTTATACCGTAGATGATCACTGATGTCAGTGTGACCCTCCAACTGGAATTTCGTAAAACGGACTTACGATGGTTTTTAAACGAATTATTCCGTAGGCTGCGGTCAGAAAATAACAAATCTGATCGCAGTTCGGTAAATGATTTTCTATAAAATATTGATGATGAACTGAACCCCGATATTTTTACACAATAATATTTGATTCGGATAAGACATTCTGTACAAATTTGGGAATTTTTGGAATAAGTTAACCATTTTATTAAAATGTCCGAAAACAGTCCAGTTTTATATATTAAAACTGAAACGACAAAAGTAGTATCTTGCATGTCAGAATGTCGGGTTGATTATTTGAGAACGATCTAATGTGTTGTATATTAAAGAAAATGATATGCTACTTAGCATGGACACCTCCGTTTACAAAGGAGACTATGGCGAAATTTTTCCGAAAATCCTAACACTTAGTAAATATTTTCTAGACAAATGTTTGCTAGTGCGTTCTAAATTATGTTTTTCGAATATAAATCTCGCCATGATTTTTGTAACAAAAATACACGTACAACATACAAGATACATAACTCGGGTGCAAAGTGCAAAATACAAGAAACTTATATTTATTTTTGAGAAAATAATATAAGTAAGACACTTAGTTAAAAATATGAATTATTTTTAACACAAGAAAACATATACATAAAAGACAGTGACTTGTACTTGTACGATACAAGTCTAGTGACTAACGTTAAGAAAACACGTATAGGTCACGATGTTAATTAAGCAAATCCGGTGAAGTTTACGACGCAAGGAACGCAAAGTTGTGAGTTCATGCTCCCCCTTTTCTTTTAACTGTTTTCAGTTTTATAACTTCGGGGGTGAAATAAATGTACAAATACGACAATATATACAAATGTTATGATGGATACAAGAATTGAGGAATGATACGAGAAATCGTGTCACGAATAGGGTACCATAAGCACCATTAATCGTGTACATACTAAGACCGCAGAACAAAAGGTTAGATCTAATGGGTTTCAGGGCAGCCCCACTCTTGGTGACCACTAGAACCGAGTAGTGTTTTTGTGTCTCAGTCGTGAATCGACTACAGAAAAATGCTTATGGTTTGGTGACTTCCTATGTCGTGTCACATGTTAATGGCTTTGCAACCCATTAACACTTGATACATACAGAAATATTTGGTTTATACATGAGTACGTGGTGTACACAAAAGACTTGACTTATACAAGATACAAATTATGTTTTCATACAAAGTATACAAACGTGAAATACAAAAATTGCATGAATTCACACCAACATTATGTTGACGTTTTTCCAAAACTCACATGTATTTCAGGTAACTAGTGGATGTGCGCGCGGTTTTATTCATGCTCTTGGATGTCGCTTTTGTTTATCTTTGAATAAAGTTGTAAACTTATCAGACAAAATGCTGTCTTGTGATGTAAACACTTAAACCATGTTTTCGGTTATGTAATGTTTGGCATTTTGAAGTTATTTTATGAGCATGTAGTATGTTTACCAATCGTATGCAATGAAAACCTTTCACGATCACACCTCGTGCTTCCGCCGCAGAAAGGGGTGTGACACAACACGCCCCCGTGTCCAGGCTTCTGTTTCTCGAGTGATTCACTAAAATACATCTTCGGCCGAGTGTTGAGTGATCCCCCGTGAGGTATGTGAACTTGTATATAAATGGAATTTTAAAGATGCATGTTATGCCCTAATAAGTAATTTATCTTATGAAAAGTTTTAAATAAATCATGACGAATAGGATTGTAAATAAATAAAAATAAAACGTAATAAAGAATCTTGGAAATCCCGACACTCTATGACAAGCCCAAATACATTCTCTTCTACCCATTCCATTTGGGAGTGTAAAGCCACGTTATAAAGAGTTTTGCTTGAGGACAAGCAAAGATTCAAGTGTGGGGGTATTTGATGTGTGCAAAATGCAACATATAAATTACATCAATTGTGGCATAAAACTAACCCTTTTTTTGTACCAATGTTGGAAAAAGTGTGTTTTTGTCTTCCTTTTGTATTTTCAGGATTAAATGAGCTCAAATTAACAAAAGAAGCAAAAAGGCAGCTAAATCTAACATAAATACAAGAAAAGGAACAAACGTGGCATGCCCGACCTCCCCGAAAGCATCTTCCCAAGCAAAACAAGAGAACAGAAGGCTGAACACGCCCCGTGCTCAATGAGCACGGGGGCGTGCCCAAGTGTCAGCATAAAAGACAAAGTTGTAGAAGTTTCCATTGCCCACCACGGGGCCGTGCTCAGCGGAGACGGGGCTGTGGTCAACTATAAGATTCGCAGAATCTAGGCAAATATTGATAGTACAGATATGCTTCTGCACACGGGGTCGTGCCCAGCGGACACGGGGCCGTGGTCAAATAATGCAGACAAAAGCAATTAATGAAGACAGAGAAGAGGATGGACACGGGGCCGTGCCCGAGCTTCTGTTCAGCCTATAAATAGGAGTGCTTGGCTCAAGCTCAAACCATCCCTTGGCACACCACCTCTCTCACACTTCACCCACCACCCACCACCACCATAACACCATCATCCACCACCATCATCCATTGTCCATCATAGAGTGTGTGAGTTAGGGCTGTAAACGAACCGAACGTTCAGCGAACAGTTTGTGAACCGTTCGACGGGGAGTTCGTTTATGTTCATTCGTTTAGTAAATGAACGAACACGAACAAGAAGTTCCGTTCGTTAAGTTAAACGAACGAACATGAACAGAGGTTGCGTTCGTTCGTTTATGTTCGTGAACATTCGGTAATGTGTTCGTTTATGTTCGTGGGCATTCGGTAATGAGTTCATTTATGTTTGCTTGTTAATATTTATTTGTGTTAGTTCGTTAAAGGTTTTTATATGTTGTGTTTTGTTTTATTATTTCTAGTTTTTAAAATTTTGAAACCTTAGTTATCTTATATGCCTCTCTCGACATCCCTGCTGACTCAAACTACTGGGTTGATGGTAACGTCACCTCCAAAAGAGGGGCCTACTACAATAACTAAGATAATCTCTTAAATAGTGCAAAAGTGCGGAAATAATCAAAGGTTACACTAAACACGAGTCGGAGCCAAGTGATTCATCTTGTCTATCTATTTTTTCTTTTATTTTTATTTTTCAGCATTTTAGTTAGTTTTTATTTTCTTGGTTTAAAACATTTTTCTAAACTTTTGATTTGATTAGACGTTGAGGATAAACCGGTACTAAAAGCTCTTCTGTCCTTGGACGACCTCGGTATCTAACCAACACTATACTACGCTCACGATGGGTGCACTTGCCCATATGTGTGTTTAGTGATAGTAAATATCGTGTTTTGTAAATTTAAAACTTGGCTAAAAAGTGTTAAAAAGGGCTTAACATATACATTAAAAACTAACGACACTTCACACGCATCAATTACACCTAAGAACCCGTCCGAAGTCCGTTCTTTTCTCAGACTAGCGGGCTATTATCGACGATTTATCAAATAATTCTCAAAGATCGCAGTACCGCTTACCGCTCTCATGCATAAAGACAAGCCTTTTGTTTGAGAAACTGAACAAGAGTCTGCCTTTCAAACCCTCAAGCACAAGCTTTGCAATGCTCCTGTTATTACATTGCCCGACGGAAACGACGATTTCATTGTCTATTGTGATGCTTCCAACCTCGGCCTCGGTTGTGTCCATATGCAGCGGGACAAGGTTATAGCTTACGCATCTCGTCAGCTCAAAATCCACGAGAAGAACTATACAACCCACGTTCTCGAGCTAGGCGCAGTTGTTTTTGCGTTAAAGATTTAGCGACACTACCTGTATGGTACCAAGTGTACGATCTTCACCGATCATAGGAGCCTACAACATATCTTTAATCAGAAGGAACTTAATATGTGTCAACGCCGATGGGTAGAACTTCTCAACGATTACGACTGTGAGATTCGTTATCACCCAGGCAAAGCAAATGTTGTTGTCGACGCACTCAGTAGACAGAGCTATCTGCTTAGCACTCGTAACGTCCAAGCCCAATACGACCTCGAAACCCTCATCCGTGAAGCCCAACATGCATGTTTTAATGAACGCACTCTGAAGAAGGAAAGAATCTACCATGATGGAGCCCAGCTTGTGAGTAAATCAAATGGGATATTCCACTTTCTGGACCGAATTTGGATCCCTAAACGGACTGATTTGCGACAGATTCTGATGGACGAAGCCCACAAATCCCGATATTCTATTCATCCCGGTGCCGACAAAATGTACCAGGATCTTGGCTTCAAGTACTGGTGGCCGGGCATGAAAAGGGATATTGCTCTCTACGTTGGAAAGTGTCTGACATGTGCAAGAGTCAAGGTTGAACACCAAAGACCCTCTGGCTTACTCGAGCAGCCACCGATCCCTATGTGGAAGTAGGAGAGTATAACTATGGACTTCATAACAAAGCTTCCGCACACGTCATCAGGTCACGAAAGCATCTGGGTTGTTGTTGACCGGCTGACCAAATCAGCTCACTTTTTGCCAATACGGGAAGACTACAAGGTAGAAAGATTAGCCCGAATCTACACCGACGAGATCATTTGTAATCATGGGACGCCTCGCGACATCATCTCTGATCGTGATGCTCGGTTTACCTCGCGACTGTGGGAAATGTTTCAAACGGCTCTCGGTACATCACTTAATCTAAGTACCACATTCCACCCTCAAACCGACGGTCAGACTGAAAGAACGATTCGTACTCTTGAAGACATGCTCCGTTCGTGTGTCATAGACTTCGGTGGTAATTGGGATAAATACCTGCCGCTAGTCGAATTCTCGTATAACAACAGTTATCGTTCCAGCATTCAAAAGGCACCATTCGAGGCTTTATACGGAAGAAAATGTCGATCGCCTATTGTATGGCACGAGATCGGTCACTCGCAGTTAACCGGTCCCGAGCTATTACAAGAAACGACTGACAAAGTCCTCCAAATTCGAGACAACTTGTTGAAAGCTCGAAGTAGACAGAAAAGTTACGTCGATAGACGACGCAAGCCCCTTGAATTTGACGTTGGCGACTACGTACTCCTAAAGGTATCACCTTGGAAGGGTCTGGTCAGATTCAACAAGAAAGGGAAATTAGCGCCTCGATATGTTGGACCTTTAAAGATTCTGGAAAGGATCGGAAAAGTCGCCTACAGACTCGAACTACCGGAGGAACTTAGTAACGTCCACCTGACTTTCCATCTGTCAAACCTCCGAAAGTGCCTGGCTGAGCATGATCTAATTGTACCCCTCGATGACCTGCAAGGAAACGAAACACTACACTTCATGGAGAAGCCTGTCGAAATCATGGATTGCCAAACCAAGCAGCTCAGATGCTTGCGCATTCCTATTGTGAAAGTCCGATGGGAAGGCAAACGAGGCGCAAAGTTCACTTGGGAACTCGAAAGCGACATGAAGGCGAAGTACCCGCTGTTGTTTGTTACGGCTTCGGCCTAATTTCGGGACGAAATTCCCTAAACAAGGGGAGGCTGTAACACCCCGTGTTTTCAAAAGTCAAAGTCAAGTCAAGGTCAAAGTCAACGACCGGTTTCGCGCAACCTGACCTGTAGTGAATTTCTTTTTTATGTTTATTTTAGTTGTATTATGTGGAGTAAGTGCCAATAATCACAATAATCGACGTATGTTATTCGCTATTCAATCAACTTACGACTACGAACTAATGGAAGTAACAATGCGATAAAGTTAACTAAATGATAATCAAACTATGCTAATCAAATCGACATCGAATCACAATCGCAACTCGAATTACGCATTTGGTTATTGTTATACGTGTGTGTGTACCTTATGTGTTACTTGTGCATGTTTAATTTATGTATGTGTGGGAATCAATCGAAAACGCAATCGAACTCGAATCGCAATCGAAACGCAATCGAACTCAATCGAAATCGAACTATGATAATTAGTGGAGAAGAGATAGTGCGAGATATGAATGGTTGGGATTAAAAGTAATTTAGGAAACTCTATCGCATCCGCATCGATCGCAATCGAAACAGCAAAAATCGTCACGCCGAACACCCGAACCCAGTGCCATCCGGCCGGATAAGCCATCCGACCGGGCTGTCACTTGATCTGGTGCCAGATGCCATCCGACCGGCCAACACTTTCCTCTTTGGGTAACTCTATAAATACCCAATGTCACTTTCATTCTTTCTACTTTTGGAAACTCTCTGTCTGAACAGCTCGTGCTCCTCACCTTTTCTTTGATTTCTCTCGATTCCGGTAAGATTTCGTCCTAAATCTTGTACTTTTTCTTTATCTACACGCACTCCTACACCTTTCTATCTTTTGAATCTTAACTTTTAACCGTGAAATCACTAGATTTGAGGTGTTCTAGGATGATGTCATCATGGTGTTCTTATGAACTCCATGTTTTGACCTCAATCCACCAAGAACAACTTAGATCTAATCGATTTCCACACGAATACACAAAGATCTTGCATAGATCTAAACATAATCATAGTGAAAAAGGATTGAAAGATGGTTTCTAACTTTCTTTCAACTTTTTTACACTCAATGCACTCAAAACCGATAGAATCGGGCCTTGTTCTAGTCTCCTACTCATTCTTAGTGCTGTGCTAGTTCAAGATCTGGATTCTACTCACGAGACCGCCGATTTCGGGTTAAACAAGAACAACCGTCTTGAACCGGTAACTGACCGAACTAGGGTGATTCCTGGTCGATCGGGTCACTTGGGTCAAGATGGGGTTCTCTTGGTTAACACGTGGTTAAAACGTCTCGATAAAACGACAAACAATCAAAACGGCCAAGTGAAAGACGAATGGAACGACCAGCACGGAGTGCTATCCGACCAGACTACTGTCCGAACGGATAAGCCATCCGGGCGACTAGGTCATCCGAACAGCTTACACCTTGGGTCCCACACTTGACCAACTTTATCTGAAGTTTGAGTATTGAACGAATAGCTATCCGATCGGACTACCATCCGACCGAATTACTTTTCGGATCATGAGATACTTGGACTTTAAACACTTAAACAATTTTCAACATGTTCAATGCACTAAGGATGTCACCCGACCGGACTGCTGTTCGATCGAGTGACAACCTACTGTGGATTTGTTCTCACTGAGTAACCTCGCCACTCGAGTCGCCGTCCGACCGGATAAATCATCCGAGCGGATTGTCGTCCGCACGGCTGACCGTCCGATCGACCGACCTGAAAGGTAGAGATACTTCAATGTTTTCAAAATGCTACAACGAAAACTTCAAAGGACAAGCCATCATACACAAACACATCATTCCCAAAGGAAGAAACAATCCACTCGAATAGTCATCCGACCGGACAACCTGTCCGACCGGATGACCATCCGAACGGATTGTTATCCACACGACTGGACCATCCGGTCGGATTACTATCCGACCAAACTGCTGTCCGAACCACTTAAGCCATGCATCATTTTACGCGTCACTTATCGTTATGCTATCAATCTGTTCAGGCTAACCCTACTCTCTAGCGCTCCCTTCAATCCATTCAACGCTGTGAGTATACTCGATCCCTTTTTGTTTTACGCACTTTTGGGTGTTACATACGTTACGAATATTCAAATCACAATCAACACACTACTCAATACTATTTGAACGCTAACCGTTAATGCATTTTATACGTGGCTTATGAATGCTTGTTTGTTATGTTTACACATGGAATGCTGTCTACCTGCCTTAGCAACGATAGTACTATAGTTTGGACTCAGCACCTGTTCGCAGGGGTTGTTAAGGACAATTACTTGCATGGATTACGGTGGTAATCATGTATTACGAACTGCCTCAGGCAGTCAACCCGCAGTCATTGGTATCGATGGATCTATGTCGATAACTAACGTGCTTCATTTCACTATGTGTACGTGCTAGTTATGCGTAAACGAATTTCGAACTCTATATGCTATTATCAAACTTGTATGCTCACCTTTACATTATATGTATTGACTTTATTTTAACGTATGTGACAGGTGCTTAGGATGCATATCTGCTAGGAAATCAAGGCTAGAATAAGGCTCTAGAGGCCAACAAATAGTTGTCTGTACAAATTAAATCAAGAGTCTCTAGAAGCAGATAAACAATTGCTCTATTTGAAAATCTGAGTTGTCGAAATAGAACTATTTGCCTAGATTTTGTCTGTAATAATTTGTTTACCTTTTGAGACATGGTATGGGACATGTTACTTTAAATTGATTGGTAATGATAATTGTTATGGAAACTTCTGGACAATTTGTTTCGCTCAGTGCCATGCCCCGATGCTTCCGCCATCGGTTGGGGTGTGACAAGTTGTCACTCGACCGAATCTATGACTGTGGACATATCTCTAATTAGGCTCGCCCACCTAAAGTGATAAATCGTTAGTAGTAATGTGCACAAAACCCCCCACATACTGCTAAGTAAAGATTAGCAAAGACTTAATCACTGCAAAGTATAAGTGGAAAACATTTAGGGTTTTGTAAAGCGATTTGATAAAAAGAGAATGACCCACATTTCAAATTTAGACGGGAAGAGTTTAGCCTACTGATTTAGCCTTGTAACCTAATTTAAATAACATTGCATTGCATACGAAACTAGGTCAGTAACTTAATACAACATTTACGATAACTCACGAAATTAAAACCCTCACGACGAATGACAAAGGCATAGCCCAAATATGGGCAGCACTTAAACATCCATCGGATCGGTTTCAATCGATTAGACATTGAATCGTAGCAGTGATCGAGTTAATACCCTGTATCGTAGCAGCGTTTTCCTACCTTTAACTTGATTTTCTAGCAGAATAAGTGTGAATTTGAAAGTTTTCTCGAGCACAGATGAACTGCGCATGGCCAACTTATTTATAGCTGATTTTTGGGTTTTACGCGGCCCGCGTAAACCCTCTTTTGAACTTACGCGGCCCGCGAGGGCCACCTTGTCTATAACTAGGGCTAGCGTGTCACACCTAGGTCTGCCACGTGTGTGACACGTGGCCCGGAACACTTATCCGGTCAACTTTGAGTTGACGCGGCCCGCGTAAGCCTATGCTTACATTTACGCGGCCCGTGTAAAAACCAATTTTCTCAATTTCTTGGTTTTTCATGCACACATGGTTCCGGGTTTTTACTTACGGGTTGTTTTTGGACATTTTTGCAGGTCCTTACATTCTCCCCATCTTATTTAAAATCTCGTCCTCGAGATTTACTGAAATAAGTGAGGATATTTTCGCTTCATCTCCGATTCCAGCTCCCGGGTATATTCAGGTCCTCTTTTTGAATCCCACTTGACCTTGACCAGTACTAGTCTTTTGTGCTTGAGAAACTTAATCTTTCTGTCTTCAATTTGAAGTGGTTTCTCTATGAACTTCAATTTTTCATTTACCTCTATGTCTTGGAGAGGTACTACCAATGATTCGTCAGATAAACATTTCTTAAGGTTGGATACATGAAATACATCATGTACTCCGGCTAACTCCTCTGGTAGTTGTAAGCGATAGGCGACTGGTCCTATTCGCTGGATTACTGGGAATGGTCCTATGTATCTTGGACTTAGCTTTCCTTTCTTACCGAAACGAACTACTCCTTTCCAAGGAGAAACTTTCAAGAGTACCTTGTCTCCAATTTGAAATTCTAGTGGCTTGCGTCGATTGTCTGCATAACTCTTCTGGCGATCTCGAGCCGTTTCAGTCTTTCCTTGATTTGAGTGATTTTATCGGTGGTCTCTTGAACGATTTCAGGACCTGATAATTGACTTTCTCCTATTTCTGCCCAGCAAACTGGAGTTCTGCATTTTCGTCCATACAGTGCTTCGAATGGGGCAGCTTCAATGCTTGCATGATAGCTATTATTATAGGAGAATTCGATTAAGGGTAGGTGGTCATCCCAGTTTCCACCAAAATCTATTACACATGCCCTAAGCATGTCCTCCAGGGTTTGAATCGTCCTTTCACTTTGTCCGTCTGTCTGAGGATGGTATGCAATGCTTAAATTTAATCGGGTTCCCATTGCTTCCTGGAAACTAGTCCAGAAATGGGAAGTGAAACGACTATCTCTATCCGATACAATGGAGAGTGGGACTCCATGTAAGGATACTACTTCGTCTACGTATAACTTTGCTAGCCTTTCCATGCTAAAGGTTTCTTTCGTGGCTAGGAAATGAGCTGATTTGGTTAATCGATCCACAATTACCCAAATCGCGTCATTACCTTTTCTGGTTTTGGGCAACTTAGTAACAAAGTCCATGGTTATGAGTTCCCATTTCCATACCGGCATTTCTAATTGTTGTAGTAACCCTGAGGGTTTCTGGTGTTCTGCCTTAACTTGTGAACAAGTAAGACACTTAGAAACATATCTAGCTATGTCCTTTTTCATTCCTATCCACCAGAAGTTATTCCTTAAATCCTGGTACATTTTATTGTTACCAGGAAGCATGGTATACCTAGATTTATGGGCTTCTTCTAAAATCTTATTTCTTAACTCTCCTTGCTTAGGTACCCAAATCCTTTTCTTGTGGAATCTCCAAATTCCATCAGCCCCTTGTTCCAAGTCTTTTATTCTTCCATTCATTCCTTCGGTATCATCCTTGATTGTTGTTTCCTGAATATTCTTCAGTTGTTCCATTAAGTCTAATTTCAAGCTTAACCTAAGAGCACGAACTCGTCGTTGTTTCTCATGATACTTACGACTTAAGGCGTCAGCAACTACGTTTGCTTTTCCTTCATGATATTGAATATCACAGTCGTAGTCACTTAGGATTTCCATCCATCTCCTTTGCCTCATGTTCAATTCTTTTTGCCCAAATATGTATCTTAAGCTTTTATGGTCTGTATAGACTGTAAACTTACTGCCATACAGATAGTGTCTCCAAATCTTTAGGGCAAAAATTATTGCTCCCAATTCTAATTCGTGCGTTGTATAATTTTCTTTGTGCCTTTTCAATTGCCTTGAGGCATACGCAATTACCTTCTTGCGTTGCATTAACACACACCCTAATCCTAGCTTAGAAGCATCACAGTAAACTTCAAAATCTTCTGTCCCTTCTGGTAAGGCAAGAATTGGGGTGTTCGTTAATCTTTGCTTTAAAACCTTAAAAGCTTCCTCTTGTTTAGGTCCCCATTCAAACTTCACTGCTTTGCAGGTTAGTTTAGTTAATGGTACAACTATTTTGGAAAAATCCTTAATAAATCGTCTATAATATCCAGCTAATCGTAGAAAACTTCTAACTTCCATAGCTGATTGCGGGACCTTCCATTTGGTGATCGCTTCTATTTTGGAGGGATTTACGTGAATACCTTCGTGATTCACCATGTGTCCTAAAAATTGTACCTCTTGTAGCCAAAATTCACACTTCGAGAATTTGGTGTAAAGCTTCTCCTTTCTTAACAAGGTTAAGAGTGCTCGTAAATGTTCACAATGCTCGTCCTGACTTTTGGAATAAATGAGTATATCGTCGATAAAGACAATTACAAACTTATCCAAATACGGTTTACAGATCCGATTCATCATGTCCATGAATGATGAAGGAGCATTTGTTAATCCAAAGGGCATGACTGTAAACTCGTAATGACCATACCTAGTTCTGAAAGCAGTTTTAGGTATGTCTTCTTCTTGTACTTTCAACTGATGGTATCCGGAGCGTAAATCTATCTTAGAAAAATATCTAGCTCCCTGAAGTTGATAAAAAAGATCATCAATCCTAGGTAACGGGTATCGATTCTTAATTGTAACCTTATTCAATTCCCTATAATCGATACACATTCGCATCGAACCATCTTTCTTCTTTACGAACAACACTGGAGCTCCCCACGGGGATGAACTAGGTTGTATAAATCCCTTGCTTAGCAATTCATCTAACTGCTTTTTCAATTCTAACATTTTGGTGGGTGCTAACCGATATGGTACCTTAGCTATCGGTGTAGTTCCAGGAATTAGATGAATTCTAAATTCTACTTTCCTATCGGGGGGTAATCCAGGTAGTTCTTCTGGGAATACATCTGAGTATTCTGATACTACTGGAATTTCCTTAAGTTCCTTACCTTTAGTGTTAATGATTACTGAAATCATATACACTATTCCTTGTTTTCTTGAATAACTAGCCATTTTCATTACAGAAATGAACTTCATTGGCTTTCGTGGCTTATCTCCTGTAATCATTACTACTTCTCCTGTGGGTGTGTGTATTTCTATGGAATTCTTATCACAGAGAATTTGAGCATGGTTGGCTACTAACCAATCCATTCCTAATACGATGTCGAATCCAGCCAAATTCATAGGTAACAGGTTTGCAGAAAATTTATGGCCTAAGAGTTCTATCTTTTCTTCTCGCAAAACCTTATCTATTTTAACAGAATTACCATCTGCAGTTTCTACCGTAATGATTTGTCTAAGGTTGGTTAAGGGTAGGTTAAGAGCTTGGCAGAATGAAGTATTTATAAAACTTTGGTTTGCACCAGAGTCAAATAATACTTTTGCATAAACGTTGTGTACCAGAAACATACCAGCTATTACGTCGGGAATCAATTCGGCTTCCTCTGTGGTCAATTGGAAGGCTCTTGCGTTATTCTTATTAGTTCCTTCGGCAGGTTTAGCCTTGTTATCTACTGGCTTGACCAATTTAGGGCATTCGGGTCTGAAATGCCCAGGTTCCCCACAGTTGTAGCAAATATTTGATTTGTTTTTTCATTCCTCTTCCTGATGGCCAGGAATTTTGCAGAAATTACAATTTTCTCTACATTTTCCAAAATGTTTCTTTTTGCAATTCCCGCAAAATGGCGGGGTGGAAGAGGACCCAATTCCTTTCCTCTTGAAGTTAGTATTATTACCCACACGAAATCCTTGGGTGATCTTTTGAGCCAATTCCTTCTTTCTGTTTTCTTCTCGAGTACGCACCAGTCCGTCGGTCAAAGTATTGTCTAATTCCACCGCATCATCGATTATGCGGGGCCTTGCAGCTTTAACGATATCACGAATCTCACTAATTAAACCCCAAATATAGCGAGAGATAAGTACCGGTTCTGGCGAAGCCAGAGTTGGTACAATTCGATCATATTCGAAGAATGTCGAAGTATACCCTCGACAGTCTACATCCACCATCCGGTGGTTTAAGAATTTATTTTCCATTTGCTCTTTCTCATATTCGGGACATAATTTTCTTTCCACCAGTCTTTTAAATTCTTTCCAATTCATGGCATAGGCCACATCGCTTCCCTTGGCTTGTAGTACCGTATTCCACCATTCTAGCGCCCCTTCTTTAAAAAGATGCGACGCATACATGACCTTGTCTTCCTCGGCACATTTACTTATTTTAATTATTGCTTCAGTTTTCTCTAACCAACGCTATACAGCAGTCTCCCCCTCGTTGCCTGCAAATTCAACTGGTTTACAGGCAAGAAATTCCTTATAAGTGCAACCAGGCGTTGCAGCTTTCATTTTCTTAAGGAATGGGGCTTGCATCCCATCATTATCGTTATTATTAGTGTTGCCGCCTCCATTTACACTATTACTGAAATTGTCGCCGTGAGTACGTTTGCTCGGAATAATTGGTTGCGGTTCAATTGGATTTCGGGCAGCAGCAAGGATTGCTGGAATAGCATTGGCTATTCCTTGAGCAACAATATTCTCTATATCTTGTCTATTCAGAAATTGGTATCCATTGTTTTGCTCAGATTGATTAACTTCGTTAATTGGTTCATTACCAGCGTGTTCCATCTGGTAATTAATTTATATAAATGATTAGCACAAAATAAATAATAACCAAACATAATAAAACAATCGCACATAATCACATCAATACGCATAGCCAAAATTGTCGATTTTTCGACTTCCATATTTTATATATTTTCATATGCGTCCGTACACACTAGTTATGTTACACAAGTTTTATTTTTAGTTATTTTACATAATTATATTTTTATTATTATATTATTATTAAACACACATTCCCACAACCACATACGATCCCGTCAGCTAGCACTTCAGAAACGACGTTCTCTCTCGTCGTATTTCCAGGATATCCTTTCCCCTACTTCCCGGATCCTATTTCCTGCGTCCACTAGCTCCTCGCCATAGTGGCGAAGTTCAGCCAAGTTTTCTGAACTCATAGGTGGGTGTAGTGGAGGCTCAGGGTCAAACTGAGGGAAAAAGGTATTAGGGTTATTCAGGAGATTCTGAAACTGCCAGTCAGTGGTCCACCATTCTTCCAGCTCTCCTAGAGGTCGGGAGTTAACAAGAGGATCTGGAATAGCAGGTTCTAGATTGACTGGAAGTTGGGTTTCAGCTGGGTAATTGAAGAGAGTCTCATCGGCAGGTCCGATGAGGTCGCTATTTGCCAGTTGGCGGTCCAGCTCCTCCCAGGGTGGCATCTCTTGGGCTTGCCTTGAACTTTCTCCGATCTCTATTCCTTTGCCTTTATCTTTGGGATCCTCAGTCTTTATAACTTTTTGTGTTCCTGGCCTCTTCTTACGCACACGCCTCCAGCCTACAAGTCTTCTTCTCTTTTTAGGTTTTGGTTTTTCCTGAGGTTGGGCTTGGAATACCATTGGCTCTTCAGTGTCAGCCTGGTAGCCGGTGAAGGTACCGGTAGTATCCATATCTGAGCTATGGATAGAAAAGTTTTGAAGTGCTTCTGATAGTTCATTCATGCTGTGAGCATACATGAAGAAATACACAAAATTCTAAGTTAAAATTTTGCAAATTAAATTTTTTTACAGAATCAAAGAATGGAAATCAGAAAAATTAAGTATGTCTAAATACTTAATTGGCTTAAATCAGTGGCTCTGATACCACCTTTTTCTGTCACGGCCCCCGTCTCGGTGTTACCCGGTCCAGGAGCCGCGGGACAGAAACCCGTAGTATTTATTAATTGAGTTAACAGCGGAAGTTTAACAGGATCTTTTAAAAATCGAAAATGCCCAATTATTTTATTTCATAATTTGGGACAAGCCCCATAATTTACAATAGAGGAATTTCACGAGGAAATTCCCTGTTTTACAAAACATGTTTATTTATTTTACTGAGCCACCATTTCAAGCTTGTTAGTGCTCCGTAGCACGTTTCCTTGATTCACAGTAGGTCACCTGAAACATGTTTAAAAATATTTTATCCGCGGGGAAATACTGGCGAGTCATTCCAGTTGCACAAAAGACACATTGTTATAAATTTACAGCATTAAGGGTTTTTATATTTGCCCCTATCATATAATTATCTGGTTCAGCTGTCGCTCGACCGAATCTATAACTGTGGACATATCACTAATTAGGCTCGCCCACCTAAAGTGATAAATCGTTAGTAGTAATGTGCACAAAACCCCCACATACTGCCAGTAATTAAAGATTACCAAAGACTTAATCACTGCAAAGTATAACTGGAAAACATTTAGGGTTTTGTAAAGCAATTTGATAAAAAGAGAATGACTCACATTGCAAATTTAGACGGACAGAGTTTAGCCTACTGATTTAGCCTTGTAACCTAATTTAAATAACATTGCATACGAAACTAGGTCAGTAACTTAATACAACATTTACGATAACTCACGAAATTAAAACCCTCACGACGAATGACAAAGGCATAGCCCAAATATGGGCAGCACTTAAACATCCATCGGATCGGTTTCAATCGATCAGACATTGAATCGTAGCAATGATCAAGTTAATACCCTGTATCGTAGCAGCATTTTCCTACCTTTAACTTGATTTTCGAGCAGAATAAGTGTGAATTTGAAAGGTTTCTCGAGCACAGATGAACTGCGCATGGCCAACTTATTTATAGCTGATTTTTGGGTTTTACGCGGCCCGCGTAAACCCCCTTTGAACTTACGCGGCCCGCGAGGGCCACCTAGTCTATTACTAGGGCTAGCGTGTCACACCTAGGTCTGCCGCGTGTGTGACACGTGGCCCGGAACGCTTATCCGGTCAACTTTGAGTTGACGCGGCCCGCGTAAGCCTATGCTTACATTTACGCGGCCTGCGTAAAAACCAATTTTCTCAATTTCTTGGTTTTTCATGCACATTAGGGTTTCAGGGGTCCGGGTTTTTACTTACGGGTCGTTTTTGGACATTTTTGCAGGTCCTTACATTAACTGTTGTCGTACCTCGTTCCTGGAACATAACCGTCTTTCACTTACAAAAAAGAAATACAATTGAAAAACATAACATATTCCGTTACTACCCCACCTTCAACATCCATCTTCGAGCTTTATCAGGGACACATTTGGCACGCTTGACCCTTAATAAGAAATTTTTCACCTACCAACCATGAAACGAACAAAAATTAGTTCCAATACGCACCACACACGTCAAAAAAGTAAAAATATACGAAAAGCTATAACTACCTGGTTGTACTTGTTTAAAGCTTCAGCATTTGCAATGAGTTCAAGTGGCCAAGACACCTACAAAGATAAATTATGCATGATGAACTGATGATGTGTATAAAGGCAATTGCCGGCACCCACTCCGACCGTCAACTACTTCTCCCCCAATCTCACAATTTCCCTCTACTCCATCTCTCTCAACCATCGGCAGAATTTTGGGGGTGAATTGGAAGGAGATATGTGAAATTAAAAAACACTTTCGAGTATTAAAAAGCCTATTCAATTGAAACCTTTCCAGTTTCCTGTATTAAAAAACCCCTCCATCTGTATTAAATACTTTCCAGTATTAAAAGCCCATTGAAGGAGTAGTGATGGACGATGTTGAGAGTGAGAAGGGAGAAAAACGTAAAGAGAAAAAGGATTTGTTCTTAAGTCTCTTCACATGCCATATTAATTATAAGTTAATATATGTTGAAATCCCTAAATTGCCCCTAAAGTGTCTTAAATTTTTGGACAATTCATAAGTTTACCCCCTCTAAAATAGCTTGGCTCTCTTCTACATGTTGCTTCAAAATATATACACAATGTAAAATTACCAAAAGGATAGAAATTATAGTCCTCTTAATAAGGTAGTATAGATAAATAAAATTTGTTTTGTAGTATTAATAATAAAAATTGTTCTGTAGTTTATTTTAACCTCAAACCCGAAAGCAAATTATGAATTGATATATAGTTGGTTTTAATATATTTTAAAGAGTAAATTGCTATTTTAGTTTCCGAGTTTTGTCTTAAATTATTATTTTAGTGCAAATAGTTTTTTTTCTCCTCGGTGTCCCTGAGTTTTTCATTTTTTTTGCCGCTTTGATAACATTGTCTAACTACATCAAAAAAACAAAGTTAGCTGAAGGGCATTTTTGTCACTTTCCATAATTGTTTAATTTTTCTATTTTTTTTCATTTAAAAAGCCTTTAATTAATAAATAGAGTAAAATGCCCGGATAGTCCCTTTGGTTTTGTAAAATAACACTCATAGTCCCCAACTTTTGGAAATTACACCGGTGCTCCCTATGGTTTGACGAGTTGTTACTCGGATAGTCCCTGGAGTGGATGTCCGTTAGTTTTTTTCGTTAAGTCTATCTGAAATTACCTATTTATCCCTCTCTTTAAACAAAACAAATATGGATTATTAAAAGTGTAGGCCCACCCTATTTATGTACCCCCCTTTTAAACAACCTGCCACCCACCTCCACCACCACCCACACCCACCATCACCATAGCCACCCTACCCCTTGACCGCCAGACAAACACCCACCATCTGCCATTACCCTTTCTCCATCAAGCACCACCCAAACCTCACCCCCTTTTCGCCGATGTCAACGGAAAGACGAGTTTTATGACCATCACCAATCGTGCATCACCGCCCCAACCCCAACTCTTTCTCGGCGAAACCTAAGTAACCGGACTGCGATTCTCAGTTCCTCTAGACGATGTTGTTGGGCGGTCCAGATTGGGTAGACGGTTGCCCTTCGCCGGAGGTGTACAAGTTGAACGATGGTGTAGGTCTGGTGTCTCGAAAACGATGACAAATTGATTGGGTTCCCACCATCGCCTATAAACATCCCTCCAGATACGAACTATCCACACTCACCAGGTTAAAACATGCTTCTGCCCACGTTAATTTCTACATTAACTTAGGAACAAGTTGATTTCAATTTAGCATATTAGCGGTTTCCAAAGTCATAGAAAGCCACATTTTCCATTTGAATTAATATATATAATCGTCTTTTTCTTTAGGGAATGACAGGGAATTATTTACAGCAAGCCACGTTTTCGATCTCATCTTCAACCTCTGCTTTGGCTTTTTAAAGATTACCCTTTTTTGCTTCCTGAAAAAATTATGTAAATTACTAAATATCAAACAAGTCTTTTCCCCAAATCCATGTTTGATTGTGGGGTTGCCTGGAGCAAACATGTAATTTGCCCGGTGGAGGTGGTTCCCGGCGGCTAAGGGGTAGGGTGGCTACGGTGATGGTGGGTGTGGGTGGATTTGTTTTTTTAAAGAGAGGGGTAAATAGGTAATTTCAGATGGACTTAACGGAAAAAACTAACGGACATCCACTCCAGGGACTATCCGAGTAACAACTCGTCAAACCACAAGGAGCACCGGTGTAATTTCCAAAAGTTGAGGACTATAGGTGTTATTTTACAAAACCACAGGGACTATTTGGGCATTTTACTATAATAAATATAAAACAAAAAGTAAATATAAATCGTCCTTATGGTCAGGTCATATTTGCTTGCTAAATCCAAAATTACTTTTATGTGCATTTGAGTTCTTGAGGTTTGCGTTTTATTGTAATTTCCATATAAATCACTAACACCATTTAAATTAAGCATTAGCTCAGGGACAATTTGGACATTTTACCCAATTTCTTTTTTTTTGTTTTTTAATTTTCATTTTTTATATTTTTTAACCTTTAACAAAAAAAAAAAAAAAATTAATTTTAACCTAACCCACCCCATTCTCCCTCTCTCTCTAATTTTACCCATTGATGCACCAACACCAAACTCACCTCCCATTGCACCACCCACTATCCTTCCGACCGAGTTTCGTTTTCGGGGACAGTTCCAACAATGAGACGGAGTAGTAATGGTGTCGATCATAGATTAAAGCAATGACCGTGTTTGAAACAACCACAACTGACCGGCCATCGACCTTTATTTGTTACATCAGAGGAGGCGGTGGGTTGGTGGCAGTGGCGGATCTAGAAAATCCGCATAGGGGTAACGAAATTGGAAAAACGTCAATTTTTTCCAAAATTTACGAGCGTCAAGGGGCAACGGAGGTTACCCCTTGTAACACTATAGGTCCGCCCCTGGTTGGTGGTGCTTGGTGTCGATGACACCCCAATGGTGACTAGATTTACTCGAAGACAGTGACAGTTGGAACATCCTAGAGTTTCAGCTACAAAATTTTGAGGATGGGGATTATGGTGGACGGTGGTTGTGGTGGTAGGGTGGTGATGGAGTAGTTGTGGTAATGATGTCTGGTGGTGGTGGTGGTGGTGGTGATGGTGTCGTGGTGGTAGTGGTGATGCAGTGGTGGTGGGGTAGGTGGTGGTGGTGATGGAGTGGTGGTGGTAATGGGGTGATGGTGGTGTGGTAATTGTGCGTGTGCGTGTTACCACTAGGCTAAAAACCCTTTGATGGGTCGGTCTATATTGCCTGCGCGTATTCTTTTTTGTTTATATCTATCAATCAACCTATTTGATATTAATGACTCCGGGGCCTCTTTCACAACCTTGTGCTGAGCCATTAAGATGCCTGACCAATTAAGATGTAACATCTACATCAGTCAACATGTTTCTAAAATTTACCAGGTTACATGAAATTTACAGTTAGATCAGTGTACTAGTGTACTTTATAATTTGTTTCTTTCGTTTCTTCCTATGAGAATGTGTGAAAAAGTCCAAGCATTTGTTAAATTATGCCATAACACAGAGTAGGTTTGTTAACACGTTAAAATAGTCAAATATGTTTTTTTAACAAAATATATTATACCATGTGTATTTGTTCTTTATTTTGTAGTGGCCAAGATATATAATGTGAAAATGGCAATAGGATGTATGGAGATTAATCTGATATGTTGGTTTGACCACATTTTGAAAACAAAATTGCTAATGTTGTTGTTTGTGATCATTTTGAGATGGGTATCAATATTTGCAGGGAATAAATGTTGACTTGAGTCAGATGTCACTTTTTTTATAACGGCAAACATCCCCTCCTCCTAAAATCCACCAAATGTCTACTTTGTGGGACTCAAACCGCACCACTCTGATGGGGATAAATACCTGGTGCCACTAGCCAAATGGCTATTGTTAACATATGTCACTTATGACAGTGACGGATCCAGGAATTTTTTCTAAGGGGTTCACTTTTTTAAGTGTTTCAATTTCATATGTCCAAACATAAAAATATTCGAGTCGGTTCGACGATTCGGGTCGGATAAGGTTCATTACATAATAAAAATACTATACAATAATGAAAACACGTAATTTAAATAAAATGGTCTTTACGAATAACGAAAACATACATACAGTTGTTCCTTACGAGGTTCAACTTCAAACGTATAGTTCTACATTTCGTCTCCACATGGTACTTGTCAACTGAGATGCATCTTTATCGATCATTAAACGTTGTGGCACAAGAGGAAATTAGACTCACTTTGTGGTTTGAACTGGTAAGACACGAAAACTTGTAGCTCGAACCAATTTGATTTGCCATAGCAACATTGGTTCATGGATCATGTTTTGACTAATATTAATGGTTTTGTAACCTTTTGTTTTGTTAAGGATTTTCACTTGGTACCAGAAGCCGTAAATGTTTGTTATAATATGTTTCATCATAAGTTTAACTATTATAAGTTTAACTTGTACTGAAAGAGGGAAAAGAGGGAAAAGGAAAAGGAAAATGCAAATAAAAATAACCTTTATTCATTTTCATAAGGGGGAAAGAGGGAAAAAGAAAATTCAAATAAAAAAGAAAACAAAGCGCACAGACTAGAATCGAACTCGGAACCTCAAACATATATAACACATGCCTTACCAGTTTACCAACAAACAGATATGTTTACAAGTTCCCTGATAAAAAACTAAAGGGTTCCTTCAGAATTTTCTGTATGCTTTTATACTATAAATTACAAACCGAACGGGTTCCTGGGAACCCCCTATTTGACTCTAGATCCGCCCCTGACTTATGACTTGGGTTGATAATATCATCATAGACTGATATATTTGAACGAATTATGTTTGACTTGCTAGATCTGTTTGGAATGTGATGAGCAAGAAGAAATGACTTCATTTACAAACATCTTAATATTGTTGTCCGATGAACCGCCGTCTGCCAACACCTCACGCGCCACTGTTTTCAGCTGCAAAGCATTCTTCCTGAACTCTTCCGATCTCGGCCCACTCATAACCTCCTCCACGCATCTTCCCACTTCCTCCCCACTAATAACACCTTCTGAATTCATCTTCAGCTTCACACCAACACCCCAAACATCCGTCACAAGCTTAGCGTTTGTGGGCTGATCAGTCCACTGCGGACACCCAATAACGGGTACACCAGCAGCAATGCTCTCCAACAACGAGTTCCACCCACAGTGACTCAAAAAACACCCGATTGACGGATGGGACAACACTTTCGTTTGTGGGCTCCAACTCACGACCAATCCTTGTTCCTTAATCTCTTCCAAAAACCCAAATTCTTGATTTTCTAGTGACCTTATCACCCAGAGAAACGGCCGGTTTATACTTTTCAGACCAGCAGCTATACTCTCTATTTCTTTTACAGACACCGACAGTACAGTCCCGAATGATATATAAACAACCGAAGCGGGTTTTTGCTGATTTAGCCATTCTATACAATCACTCTCACTGTTAGCTTTGTAAATATCATAACCATCATGATCATTATCTTCCTTACCCAAAAGCGTCGCTGGAACTAATGGTCCTACGGACCAAAAGGGGCAGCCAGCGTCATTCAGCGACGCGATGACATCTTTCTCAAGCTCTAGGAATGAATTCCCCAGCACCCACTTCACCTTGTGTAAGCTATGAAACACTGTGTTTAGTATACCATCAACGCTATGAACCGTATTCGATGGAAGAACAAACGAAGGCAACTCATCCGCACTAAAGACAGGCAGCCCGGGCAGCTTCACGCTCATATTTGTGTTACTTTCGGTAGGGAACTCATCGAGCTGATTGTAATAACGACGGTATATCTGGTACAAGGCGCATGCTTGGATCCATAGCATGGCGTTTGGTACATCAACCTAATAAAGCATTAATAATACATTAATATCTATCTTAATATTCAAACTAGAAATAGGATTATAATTATTAATTAATAAACAAACTTTCAATAAATTATAAAATAAATAATATTAAATGTAACATAAATAATATTAAATGTAACGGAAGATAAATTAACTCGGCTAACATGTCCTCTCAACTCTCAAACTAGACGTTTGGAGCAACGTGTAACTTGAAATGATTTGTAGTAAACATTACTAGAAAAGATCACATTTTCCTACTAATTTTCCGACAAGAGAAATTCTGATGCATTTCCGACGAATTTCCAAAAAGTTTTTTTTTTTTTTTTTTTTTGTCGGAAACAGTGGTTTCCTATGGATTTCCAACAAAATTTGGCGTAGGAAATCCAGCATTTTTCTAGTAGTGAAAACTATAATAGATAATAATCTAACTTGGTTAACAAACCTCTTCCGCGACGTCAGTCACCCACGGCAAAAAAGGTGAGGTAATGATGCATGCAAATTTTCTTCGATGGGATCGGATAAAGGCCAAGAGGTTTGCGGGTGCAAACTTGCCTAGCGAGTCCATGTAATAGTCCATATCAACCCTTCGGCTGCGGTCCATATGTACGCCATCAGAGAAGAACTCTATGTGGACACTGCCGATGGAGTTGGGGGCCGAGGAACTGTTTGTGGGGGCATTGGTGAGGATAGCGAGAGTGACATGGAGACCTTTAGAAACAAGGCACTTGCCCAGTTGCAGGAAAGGGTTTATGTGGCCTTGAGCTTGAAGAGTAAGTAGAAGAACATTTGGTTGTTGATTTTGTTCACATAAAGAATCCATTTTTGAGGTGGAGTTTAGTTAGAATTGGGTGATCATGATGTGTATCATCTAATTTATACATTAAAGTTTTTTTTTTTTTTTTTTTTTTTTTTTTTTTTTTAATATTTGAAGTTCATTGTAACTAACTAACTAACATTCTGCTGATGACAAAACAATGATCCATGTTTAAAAAAGTATAATAAACTTGACAGATAAATAATGATAGTCAGATAAAATATTTATTGAATTTGGGTCAGCGAGTGATTTTTTTTGTTGTTGCGTGTATCAAAGGAAATACATATATATACAAATTGAGCCGGCACATATATATGTATGAAAGGGGACGGTTACAATAAAAATATTGGACTAATTTGATTATTGGATTGACCGCTAAGATTGAGATTTTATCGAAGAGTATACGTCGGATAAATCGAAAACATTTGGATGGGTATTCGGGTATAAGTTTACTTGTGTATGGAACGGGTATAATATTAGCACTTCACATTTAACAGGGGGAGGAGAAGGAAAATGTTGGTAATTTTAGGTATTGGATTAACTTGTCAATCGAGGAACTAATGTTAGATATTAAACGAGTTTGGTGACGTGAGAGTGCGGACTCAATTTAATCCTAACATTATTTGAGTTTGTTATGTAAATTACATGGCCTAATTAGTTTGTAACTAATGTTTTTTAAACTTAATATTTATTTTATTAAGTTTGTCCATTACATATTTTGGACTTGATATATTATATCCAGTAGTATTTTAAATGATTTAGTCCATTGGACTTTGGGCCAATAATGGTTTACTTAGGCTAGTTCTATTCGGCCAATAAACGTTCTAAAAAGAAGTCCACCATATGAATTTTTAAGGAGGCCTTATGAAGTCAGATGTGACTTGGGAGTTATTCTCGATGACACAAGTAACGCACAAAAAGAAACATATACGGTTACAGTTTTGTTCTCTTGATATCACATATTCAATCAAATCCAATTCCTTCAAGAGTGATCTCTGTCTAATCCGATAAATCATTGTATGTAACCCGCAAATAGGTTTATCTGATAGTTCTCATACGATTCAGAGATTAATCCAGGTTTCAATCACAAAACTTGCAATTTCAATTCGGGTTCCAGGTTTGTTATTTATTTGAATTCACTGTTCTAGGCCAGTTATACAACAAAGATAAACCTATTTTAGTGTTTAATTTGGTCTTTGGTTGTGATTTCAAGTTTGAAAAATATTCAATATTTTATGTTATGTAGTTTTTGAATTAACCCAAATTCACATGTTCTAGAGATTTATTTGAATTTGTTTATCTTGATTTCACAAGTTTTATTATACAAATATAGTTTCATAAATTTTTATCTCTAGCAGTGAATTATTTTATGGAATCTTTAGGGTTAATTTTGATTGGTTGAAAATTGAATTTAAGTACGGTGTACTCTATTACTTTCATGGCATAAGAACTCAAAATTAATTCTATTTTACATATACCTTGAATTCGTGCATAGTGCTTTGACTATTGATACAAATTTGCAAAATCCCTTAGTTGAAGTGGTGATTATACGATTAGGATTTCCAATAGCAAAGCTTACCTTTAGTTCAGTTATATATGAAATTTGTTGTCATTTATTACTGGATAAGAATTGGTGGATTAATTTTGAAGGATTAAGAATTCTATTTGTTAAAGAATTATTCTGGTGAATAGAAAATCATTTTGTTTAATTAATTGAAAGTGGGTTTTCAAGTTGATTTAGAAGGCATTATACTTTGCTTTAATTTGATCACTTCAAGTTTCAAAATCTACTAATTCAAAATGGTTGAACATTATGAGAAAAATGAGAGGTTAAACAAGGGTAAAGGTGACAAAAGACAGTTTGACCGGGGTGATAATGATTCTAATAAGAAACCAAAAGGAGGTTGTTGGAGATGTGGAAAATCAGGGCATTTTAGGAAAGATTGTCGTGTGAAGATTACTAGTGGAAACAAAGCTAACATAGCGGGTGATGTGCGTAAGTGTGTATAGTTTTTAATGTATAATTTAAGCTCTTTTACACTTTTTAGCCAAGTTTTAAATTTATAAAACACGATATTTACTAACACTAAACACACATATGGGCAAGTGCACCCATCGTGAGCGTAGTATAGTGTTGGTAAGATACCGAGATCGTCCAAGGACACAAGAGCTTTTAGTACCGGTTTATCCTCAACGTCTAATCAAATCAAAAGTTAGAAAAAATGTTTTAAACTAGAAAAATAAAAACTAACTAAAATGCTGAAAAATAAAATAAAAATAAAACAGATAGACAGGAAGAATCACTTGGCTCTGACTCGTGTTTAGTATAACCTTTGATTATTTCCGCACTTTTGCACTTTTTAAGAGATTATCTTAGTTATTGTAGTAGGCCCCTCTTTTGAAGGTGACGTTACCCTCAACCCAGTAGTTTGAGTCAGCAAGGATACAATCCTAAAGGGTCGGATTATTGAAAGATAATTAATTAAGTTATTAATGAATATTATGGTAGGACCCTCTTTTGAATGTGACGTTACCCTCGGCTAAGTAGTCTGAGTCAGCAGGGATACAGTCCTAAGTAGCCGGGTTAAAGTATTAATAGTAGCTTACATATGAGGGGATCAAAGAGTTTGGACCCCCGCCATCCAATACCGGTGGGTATTGAAGGAGGTCCTACTAAATTTGACCCAGGTCCTTGCAGGATCTATACACTGAACAAGGCAAGACTCTTACCAAACCGTTCCCTTAACCCCCGACCAGGTAGCCAACATATCTCCATATAGACCGTGGAGATATGAATGGTGAAAATCTTTTATTTTATATAGACAGTAAAATAATGCCAAGACACCACAGACAAACGATAAGGAAGAATCACCTTCAACATAAGAAACTAGTTATTAAAGTCATTAATACATAACCAAATAAAAAGTGCGAAAATATTAAAAATAAAAAGTATTACACTAGAAACTTGTCTTCACCAAGTGATGTAAGAGACTTAGGCAAACATGGCCTTTGATTGTCAAGAACTCTTACGATCAATCTTGGATCCCGAGACGACTCACACACTCTATGATGGACAATGGATGATGGTGGTGGATGATGGTGTTGTGATGGTGGTGGGTGGTGGGTGAAGTGTGAGAGAGGTGGTGTGCCAAGGGATGGTTTGCAAATGAGCCAAGCACCCCTATTTATAAGCTGAACAGAGACTCGGGCACGGCCCCGTGTCCACCTTCCTTCTCTTTCTTCATTAATTGCAGTTTGTCTGCATTAGTTGACCACGCCCCCGTGTGCAGAAGCGTATCTGTACTATCAAGATTTCCCTAGATTCTGCGAATCTTAGAGTTGACCACGGCCCCGTGTCCGCTGAGCACGACCCCGTGGTAGCTGATAGAAGCTTCTACAGCTTTGTCTTTTCTGTTGACACTTGGGCACGCCCCCGTGCTCATTGAGCATGGGGCGTGTTCAGCCTTCTGTTCTCTTGTTTTGCTTGGGAAGATGCTGTCGGGGAGGCCGGGCATGCCATGTTTGTTCCTTTTCTTGTATTTATGTTAGATTTAGCTGCCTTTTTGCTTCTTTTGTTCATTTGAGCTCATTTAATCCTGAAAATACAAAAGGAAGACAAAAACACAATTTTTCCAACATTATTACTAAAAAGGGTTAGTTTTATGCCACAATTGATGTAATTTATATGTTGCATTTTGCACACATCAGCGGGTTCAAGTGGGCCGAAAGATCCAAATGCTCCCCAAGGTACGCTTACTAATTCCACATTAAGTTTGACAAAACCTATGAGTTTTGTAGTTGATTCACTCAGTCATTCGGGACATGTTAATGATTTACAAAACACAAAAATTGGATCTGATTTAAAGAAACAAAATTTATTTTGTGATTTGAACAATAAACAAATAAAAAGTAATATTTTTGAACCAAACAACTTCAATACAAAGGTGCAACCTACTAGCTGTGATGGTACAAATTTAAGAAGTGTACAAGTCGGAAAAATCCCATTGTGGTATGAAATAAATGAATCCCGGTCTTCGGGTTTGTTATTGGACTCAAAAAGTCCAATGGTTTATAAACATAATTCGGTTGAGAATTATGTATCGTTTATTTCTGAATCCTTTTATGTACAAGATGATATGCTTGCATGGTGGGTTGACTCGGGTGCTATGAGTCACGTTTGCAAGGATCTCAAATGGTTTGAGGAATTTGAACCAATTGAAGATGGATCTGTACTAAGGATGGGAAATGTTGCAACTGAGACCATCAAAGGAGTTGGAAAAGTTAGACTTGTATTCACGTCTGGAAAACATCTATTATTAGATAATGTGTTGTATGTACCAGGGATTCGAAAGAATCTCTTATCCGGAATTGTATTAAAAAATTGTGGTTATAAACAGGTCATTGAGTCGGATAAATTTATCTTGTCTCGACATGGAACCTTTGTTGGATTTGGATATTTATGTAATGGCATGTTCATGCTTAATATTAATGTCTCGTCTGCTATTGAATCTGTATGTATGGCATCTACATCTTCTAGTAATGTTGAGAATGATTCACGCTTATGGCATGCTAGATTAGGTCATGTTAATTATTATAGGATGAAAGATATGTCTAAAATGAGCCTAATACTTGCCTTTGACATGCGAAACTCTAGTAAATGTCATACTTGTAAATTGACTAAAATTACTAGGAAACCGTTTAAAGATGTTAAAAGGGATTCTAAGGTATTAGAATTAATTCATTCTGATTTATGTGACTTTCATAGTACGCCCTCACTTGGAAATAAAAAGTATGTGGTTACTTTTATTGATGACGCCTCTAGGTTTTGTTATGTCTATTTGTTGCATTCAAAAGATGAAGCTCTAGATAAATTCAAAATTTATAAACAAGAGGTAGAGCGACATCAAAGTTGTTTGATAAAGAACCTTCATACTGATAGAGGTGGAGAGTATTATGATCCAGTTTACTTTCAGTCTACTGGTATAATACATCAAACCACTGCTCCCTATACACCACAACAAAATGGTGTATCAGAAAGGAAGAATAGGACTTTGAAAGAAATGGTTAATTCCATGTTAACCTATTCTAGGTTAAGTGAAGGTTTCTGGGGTGAGGCTATGTTAACAACCTGTTATTTGTTTAATAGAGTTCCTAATAAAAAGTCCAAAGTAACCCCACATGAACTCTGGTACAAAAGGCACCAAACTTAAGTCATCTTAGAGTTTGGGGTTGTAGAGTTGTTGTAAAGCTTACTGAACCAAAATTGAGAAATATAGGTGAAAGAGGCATTAATTGCATCTTTATTGGGTATGGCGAGCATTCCCTTGTTCATAGGTTCTACGTTACAGAACCGAATGATTATGTTTCTATTCACACTATGATTGAGTCAAGAACTGCTGATTTTGGTAATGAGGATAGATTTTCTTCTGTGCCTAGACTAAAGGACAAGTCTTATAGTTTGAAAACATCTTATGTAACTGAGTTTGGTAGTAACTCTGTTGATACCAAAGATGTACCATCTACTAGTACCGAACATAGGAAGGGTACTAGGGCCAGGAAAGTCAAGTCTTTTGGCTCTGACTTTCATCTTTATTTGGTGGAAGGAACCAGGAATGGGGTTGAACATCAGTATCAATATTGTTTCAATATTGAGGAGGATCCTAAGACATACAGTCAGGCAATGGCATCTAGGGATGTTGCTTTCTGGAAAGAAGCCATCCAAGATGAGATGGATTCTATCTTGCATAATAATACATGGAAATTGACTGATTTGCCTCCTGGTTGCAAACCTTTGGGTTGCAAATGGATTTTTAAAAGAAAGATGAAAGTTGATGGTAGCATAGATAAGTTTAAAGTCAGGTTGGTTATCCAAGGCTTTAGACAAAAGGAAGGAATAGATTTCTTTGATACATATGCTCCTGTTGCAAGAATTTCCACTATAAGGCTTCTTTTAGCTCTTGCTTCAACTCATAACTTGGTAATTCACCAAATGGATGTCAAGACCGCGTTCTTGAATGGTGAATTAGATGAAGAGGTATACATGAAACAACCTGAGGGTTTTGTATTACCTGGACAAGAACACAAGGTGTGTAAACTCGTCAAATCATTATATGGTTTGAAACAAGCACCTAAGCAGTGGCATCAAAAATTTGATGAGGTGATCTTATCTTATGGTTTTCTTCTAAACCAGGCTGATAAGTGTGTCTACAGTAGATTTGAATCTTCTGGTAAAGGAGTGATTATTTGTCTATATGTAGATGATATGTTGTTCTTCGGCACTGACCAAGATCAGGTTGATAAGACAAAGAAATTGTTGTCTTCTAATTTTGAAATGAAGGATATGGGGGAGGCGGATGTGATCCTTGGAATAAGGATTAAAAGGAGTAACAATGGTATAACCATGACACAGTCTCATTACATTGAGAAAGTGTTGAAGAAATTCAATCATTATAATTGTTCTCCTATGAGCACTCCTTTAGATCCAAGCATCCAGTTGATGCCGAATTCTGGTGATTCAGTTTCACAATTAGAGTATTCTAAGGTAATTGGATGCTTGATGTATGCTAAGATTAGCACAAGGCCTGACATAGCTTATGTTGTGGGTAAGTTGAGCAGATTTACTAGTAATCCTAGTGCTCAACACTGGCAAGCAGTGAACAGACTGATTAAGTACCTAAAAGGAACCATGCACTTTGGTTTATGCTATTCAGGTTTTCCTTCAGTTATAGAAGGGTACTCTGATGCAAGTTGGATAAACAATAAGGAAGATCATTCCTCCACAAGTGGATGGGTGTTCTTACTTGGTGGAGGTGCTATCTCCTGGGCTTCAAAGAAACAAACTTGCATCACTGGCTCAACTATGGAATCTGAGTTTGTGGCTTTAGCTGCAGCTGGTAAAGAAGCGGAGTGGCTCAGAAACTTGATCTATGAGATTCCATTATGGTCGAAACCGATATCACCAATCTCTATCAGGTGCGATAGTGCAGCTACATTGGCTAAGGCATATAGTCAAGTGTACAATGGGAAGTCTAGACACTTAGGTGTTAGACATAGTATGATTAGAGAATTAATCATGAATGGGGTGATATCCGTTGAGTTTGTTAGATCTAAGCTTAATTTAGCTGATCATCTAACCAAAGGGTTAGGAAGAGATCTCGTGAAGAAATCAGCTAAAGGGATGGGTTTAAAGTCCATTTTAATTATCTTATGTCAAGACACCCAATTCCCACCTAATACAACGTCAGATGCAGAATTCAATGCGGAAAGGTTGTCATAACGATATTGGAACACATGAGCAAATCATCCCAAGGTAAGTGTTCAGACTGCAAGATAAAGTAGGTTGAAGTTGAACTTCTTAATAGTTCATTGATAAATTGCAGTGCAGGTGCAAAAGTAAAGAACTACCTATAAGAATATGAAGTTTAGCCGCTTCAAGAAGCTTTGGACTTGAGCTTTGATATATTCTGTAAAGGATTAGGACACAAGCTAGTAAAACATTGTGTCAAGTGGAATTTGGATTTGTAAACGTTTGTGTATATTACCTGCATGTATTTAAATAGATAACATGGGTTCAATCCATAGAGACACCCTGTTATTCTAATATTTGTATTGTGTAATATACTAAGTGAAAATTCAATCCTCAGGACATTTTCATTATGCATGTGTTTGTGTTTCTGTGAGGACGGTTAAGTTAATCATGGATACCACTAAAATGGGGGAGGAATGTTGGTAATTTTAGTGTTATCAACGGATTTTAGGGTATTGGATTAACTTGTCAATCGAGGAAATAATGTTAGAGATTAAACGAGTTTGGTGACGCGGGAGTGCGGGCTCAATTTAATCCTAACATTATTTGAGTTTGTTATGTAAATTACATGGCCTAATTAGTTTGTAACTAATGTTTTTTAAACTTAATATTTATTTTATTAAGTTTGTCCATTACATATTTTGGACTTGATATATTATATCCAGTAGTATTTTAAATGATTTAGTCCATTGGACTTTGGACCAGTAATGGTTTACTTAGGCTAGTTCTATTCGGCCAATAAATGTTCTAAAAAGAAGTCCACTATATGAATTTTTAAGGAATCCTTATGAAGTCAGATGTGACTTGGGAGTTATTCTCGATGACACAAGTAACGCACACAAAGAAACATATACGGTTACAGTTTTGTTCTCTTGATATCACATATTCAATCAAATCCAATTCCTTCAAGAGTGATCTCTGTCTAATTCGATAAATCATTGTGTGTAACCCGCAAATAGGTTTATCTGATAGTTCTCATACAATCAGAGATTAATCCAGGTTTCAATCACAAAACTTGCAATTTCAATTCGGGTTCCAGGTTTGTTATTTATTTGAATTCACTGTTCTAGACCAGTTATACAACAGAAAATGAATTAATTTTGCTGTGTTCCTGAGTTTAATAAAGGAAAGAAAAGGGAAGAAATAAAATATAGAGAGGAAAGAAAGTTTATCTTTCCGGAAAGAAACAAAAAATTTCCATTCTCCCACATCTCCATCTCTTCCTCTCTTTCTTTCTCCACATAAAAAAAAAATCGCTGGAACACCATAGCTCTTTTCTTTCCTTCCAAATCTCTTATCTTCTCTTGAAAAAAACTCTGGAACACAAGAGAGAAAAGAGAGGAAAAGATGTGATTTTTTTCGTGTTCCCGAGTTTAATGAAAGGTAAAGGAAAAGAGAAGAAATCAAGCATTTTATGTGTTCCCGGGTTAGGAGGAAAAGAAAAGAAAGGAGCAATTTTACCATTATACCGTTTAAACATAAAACATTTTAATTAGATATGAGAGTAATTTAGTAACTGATAAGATTTTCTCTCCTAATCTCTCCGATTTGGGGGGATAAATATACGTACAAATTTTCTTCCCTTTTCCCTCATTTCCCCTCCCCTTCTATCCTTAAAAAATCTCGGGAACATGGTTTTTTCATATTTTCATCTCTTTTCTTTCCCCTCCCCTCTGTTAAATGAGACTCGAGAACAGAGTGTAGACGACACCATACTCGATTACCTAAACATTAAACATATATATTTGTTTATCTGAATCACACACTTCAGTGTTTTATTTTCATTCATCCTTGAATAACAGAATAATTTACTAGTTCAATAATCTTTAGTTTTTGTATTGAGTGCAAACTTGCTTAGCGTGTTCATGTAGTAATCTATATCAGCTTTTCGGCTGTAATATGTAGGTAGACGGTCAGAGAAAAACTCTATAGGGACACCGCCGATGGAGTTCTTGGCCGAGTTATTGATTTATAAAACAAATCATGAACACTTCTCTTTGATACTGAACATACCCAAATAGCATGTCTATTTTATCTATAAATTTTTATAAATGTTGTGCAAAATTAACCCCTCGCAGAGCGCGATTTAGGGGTGTCATTTGGGTTGGGTAATTGGGTTTCAGGTTCTTTAAGTTTGACTAGATTTAATTTTAATCAAATAGCGATCCGTTCTAGATTCGGTTATTCAGTAGTTGGTGTAGATCGGTAACTGGGTTTGGTAATTTGGGTAAATGTGTTGCTAAATCAGTATCATCTAGCAATTGACCTTATGGTCCAATGGCATTGTGGTGATGGTAAGAGCTTGGGACCTTTAAGGTCTCAAGTTCAAAGCTTACTCAAGGGGGGTTTTCCCACAGTGGTGGGTTTCAGCCTTGATGGTGTTCTTGGGTGAGTCAAATTTGGGTAAATGGGCAGTTAAATCGGCTTTGGGGCTTTGGGTGATCCATTAACAGTTTATTAAACAACAAAGTTTAGGCATCACTATGCTTGACAGGCTGATACCTTATTATAAAGCAAACTAGTAAAAACAGTTATGGGTTGCAAATTGAGTCCATCTATGAATAGTTTTATGGGCTGCAAATAGTTTTATGTGTTATAGGAGGGGAGAAATGTGAAAAAGAAGTGTGTCATATAGATAGTGAGGCTTTCATTGGATCCATCCCCCACATCCCTCTCATTCGTTCATCACGACCATTGACGCACCCCCATTATTCACCTTTTCACCCAGTGCCCGTGGAGCCAGCCATGCCCCGGCTGAGCTGGCACCTGGCCGAGGTGGTCTTAATAGTAGTAAAAAGCAAAGTATTTATAGATTGTTTGATATATGAAGTAAGAAGTATTAATAATTAAACATCAAGAAAATTAACAGATCAGATACCCCGAATCATTACTAATCCTAATCGTTTACCGAGCCAATTAACTTAGGTCGGGTACAGGTTAAGCGTTTCTTGGGTTTCCTCTTTATCGGGTGTAACATTCCTATTTTTATCATATAAGAATTATAGGTTTAACCACTAGTAACTAGTTTATTTTTAATATAAATATTCAACCCAAATAGTTTTAAACACTATTTTATATATAGTTGGTTGAAATATTATTGACCTGTATATGGGTGACCTTTCTAAATAAAATAAAAGTATATAAAAACTTATATTAGTAGACAAGTATATTACAGGTAAGTTGACTATAAGAAAAATAAAGTACCTAGACGGGCCCAGGAACCGTTTAATAATTAAATTATAAAAATACATTACATTTGAACCTACTCCGTTTTTAATGAAACTTGGTTCAAAATGTAGACAAAAATATTCTCGTTCTGATGACATATTTATTATTTTATAAAACATTATATTTTAAAAGTTATACGCGCCAAATAACTGAAGCAGTTGAATTAATTATGATATATAAATAATAAAATAATAATAACTAAATTTAATTTGAGAAAACTATACATGTCCATAGATTTCGAAATTTTATGAACTGCCATTTTCTAAATATACAATAAAATAATAAATTAATAATGAAAGTTAACAAATTGAGATTTTGTCTAGTATGTATGCATGTCGATCAAAATAATAAAAATAATAATACAATAATATTAAATTGAAAGATGTCATACGTATCAATGAGATAAATTGAAAGTTTGGAAAAGTAGACATGTGGACATATGTGTACTGATACGTGTAAGATTCAAATAAAAAAGCATCCATGCAAACTTACACTTCAATTGAAATTGAAAGTACTATAAATAGAATGGTCATTTCACAATCACACCTGCTAATTCCTTTTCTTTTCTATCGCCATCTTCCTGTATATCTATTTTTCTTACGTATTATACATATAATACTCCAAAACACTGCCCTGTTTTAAGTGTTTAACTCCCGATCACCGCTACCCTTTTCGATTGATCTGAGCCCCATAACATATGTCAAGGCTCTGCCTGACTAAGTTCATTGGGGTTCTGTCTCGGGACATCGGGATAAGGTTGAATGAGGGGTACTATACTTAACACGAGTGCATTATATATTTTTTTAAATAGCTCAGAAGTTATACCCAATATTCTACCAGGAGACTTTCTAGTTGAACCCTAAAGTTACAAAGTGGGTCCATTCTCTTTTCTCACCGTTTTATTCCCTTTTATCCCAAACCATAACAACTCTCACCAACACTATTATTTATTATTATAATTTGTACAATAAGAAACCCTAGTTAAGACACTCAAGTAATCCTGCACAATCCCTAAAATTTTCAGAAGAATCAGAATCAGAATCAGGATCAGGGCCCCTAAAACTCAGGGGGGGTATTCCCTACTCGATGATTATCCACATATCTTGCTGTCTAAATCGAATTTCTTCGATCCGTCGACTCACACAAGCTAGTTGGACACGTGGCAACCATATGATGAAACATGACCCGTCTCGCCACGCGACGCCCCCAGGGTGACCCCTCGCGTCACGCGAGGGGGTCAAAATCTCAGTATAAATAGAGGATGTTGGGACTTGATTTCTAGAGTTGGAACGACGTTAAAATTCGTTTTACACTTCGAGATATTGTCCGTTTACTACCAAACACACACTAGCTCGAATTCTGCTACGATACCGGGTATTAACTCGATCGCTGCTATGATTCAATGTCCGATCGATTGAAACTATCCGACCGGATGTTTAAGCGCTATCCTTTGTCATTAGTCGTGATTCCGACAGGATGTTTGAGTACCACCCGAACTCGGGGAATACTCTGTCATTCGTTGTGAATCCGATGGATGTTTAAGTGTTGCACTTTGTCATTCGTTGTGAGGGTTTTAATCTAGTGAGTTATCGTAAATGCTGTATTAGTTACTTACCGAGTTCGTGTGCACTAGGTTACAAGGCTAACCAGTAGGCTAATCTCTGCCTGTATAAATCTGTAATATATCAAGGCTTATCTATAGATTAAACTTTGCCCGTATGAATCTGCATGCTTATAAGTGAGTCATTCTCTTTTTATCAAATTTGTTTACAAAATCATGTATATTTTCAAAGTTATAATTACAATGATTAAGTTTATGTAATCACCAAATTACAGCCGGTATGTGGGGTATTGTGCACATTACTGCTGTTTTATCACTTTAGGTGGGCGAGCCTAAAATTAGTGATATTCGTCACTATTGGGTGACAGGACCCAATAGTGGTATGACCATAGTCACAGATCCGGTCGAGTGACAAATACTGTGGGTAGTTGGTTGATATCAGAAACATTGTAATCTCTCTTAATACTGTAAATTATAACAAACGTGTCTTTTTAGTAAATAGAATGATTCACCAGTATTTCCTGCTGACAAAACCTTTTTAAAACGCGTTTCAGGTAATTACAGTAGATTGGAGTAAGATACGGATACCGCATTGAAAGGCTTTAAGAAATGGCTTATTTTATTAATTAAATGAAATTAAGAAATATTGTTTTATGTAATTGGGTTATCCCTTATTAAAGCTACCTTTGTAAAATTTGGGTTTATCCCAACTATTTAATAAATAAAATCCGGTGTTTTTAAACTCTGATATTTTTCCTAACTCACGGTCCTGATGAAATTTCCGCTGCAATATTTTTTTTTTAAATAATCACCGGTACCACTTGGCTGTCGCGGCTCCCGATTCCGTCCAGGGTGGGTCGGGGGCCGTGACAGAAGGTGGTATCAGAGCCACTGATTTAAGCCTATAGGTGTTGTAATAAAATACCTAAATTTATATAAAAGAGTTAGGAGATTACTATTAACTGGTAGCACACATGATAGCATTTAGACTTGAACTTAAGAAAAGATGCCTTAGTATCAGTTTCGAGATAAGCTAAAATACTCATGTAAATAAAGTATGATGGATTTTGGTATGCCGTAAGAATAACGATTATGTTACACCCTAATTCGTAACTGACTAAAGTCGCAGCGGAAAAACGTACCATAAAAATTTCTTTCGTTACAAACACCTTGACGCACTTAAATTCATTTTTCAGATTAATTCTTTCACAATAAATACATTTATAATACTCATTTTCAATAAGAAGCCATAACCTAGCTTCACTCCATTACGTACTCAACACTTCCGTACAATCTATCTTGTGACTCGATCCTCGATCTCCAATCCTTGGATATCCTCATGACTGGTACTACCTGCGTTCACCACATAAAATTCACAACATTAGTACGCATTATAAACCTACAAGGTTTTCACGTCTACTTCTCGTTTCGTTAACTCTTTACATCCCAGCTTTTCCATCATGTCATACCATCCGTGATGAGACTTCTTTGGTATACCTGCGTTACACTTCATTCACCAAGCACACTCTTATTATCGTTAGTACTCAATTTCATTGAATGCATGTTTACATACTTTCATACAAACTTATACATATGCCTACGATTACACATAACAACTTACATATATACATATCTACATACATACGTACGTACTCACGTACGTGCATACCTAAATATATCCATTCATACATACATACATACATACATACCTACATACATACATACATACATGCTTATTACATGCCTTCACACAAACCTACATACGTGCATACATTCGTACATACTCACTTGCGTACATATACATACTACCTACATACATACACTTAGATTTATACAACATACATACGTATACGCCTACATACTTACTTACATATATATTTATAATCACTTATTTCAACATACCCAACTCATACATGCCTACTCTCGTACATACTATCGTATATCCGCTTATTATTGCTCGCATACTTATAAACATACCCACGTAGATACATACATGCTTTCATACACTTAAATTCATAAAATCGTAAGTTAAACTAGTCGTACGTAACTTAAAACGCGTTTAAACGAGTTCCCAAGCCAAAACGAGGCACGAAAACATTTTTCGGAGAAACAGGACCCGTCGCGCGACGCGACGGGCCGTCGCGCTACGCGACCCCCCTAATTAGACAGAAACATCGCAGCTGGTTGCTGCATATTTTCAGCACGATCCGGTTTTACGGAAACAAGCATAACTCTCTCATTTTTGATCCGTTTTACCCGATTCTTTTTCCTACACGTCCGTAATTTAATTCTCCATCTAATGGAACTAAAATCCAACATCCGACTTAACAAAATTTCAGACTTTTAACTCTTCGGCTTATTACCCCTTTACCATTTTGACCCGTTCATGCATACATCAACATAACTTGTTCATTTTACCATAACCTCTTATAATTCTAACAATATCAGTGACGTCTATCATAAATTACTAAATTCTTTGATGTCTTGCATCCTCTTAACACCTTATCGTTAAATGCTTATTTTGACCCGTTAAGGGTATTCGCGGATTAATTGGTCTATGACTAACCAAACCATCATCCCCACTTCCATACTTGTCCAAAATATTACACTAATCGAATAACTTATTTCTAAAATACTTTTAAGATCGTTTACCCCAAAATACCCATCAAGGGCATTTTGGTCAACTTTAAACCCATCATTTACGACGAAAGACTTTAACACATATTTGATCTCAAACATCATGTTTAATTAATTACAACACTTTATTACTTACTTAAACATAAGAAGTGATTACAGAAATCACTTACCTTATGCGTCCGTGCTCGTATCTGATTCCTCGCCTTTTCTTGACCCGCTATCCTTTCATGCTTGCGTCCGTCTTGACATGATTCCTATACTCTCTTTTCATCAAGATCACGCTCCTATTAGCATATGCATTCGTACATGTTAACAATCATATTAATCGCATATTTCACCCTTAACTTTCATTAATCATTTCTAGCTTACATAACTCATATGATTATATTCATATCCATTTAAACTCATGTAATTCATCATATAATCACAACAACACATATTGACATAACATGTACCATACGAATTCCTATAATCCTGCCTTTACGACCACGTGTCAATTCATGTTTCTTATGCTTAGTTGACTTTTGAAAGTCAACTATATACCATATTTAACCATTGACTTATCATCATATACTCGTAACATCATATTCAATTATACGGATGACACTATATACATTTCATCATACACTTGATGCGAGTACTACCTTTTAAGCATAACGTACAACTATTTCATGCTCAAATCTTCTAAACTCATACATAACCCATCAAAACCTACTACTAATCATCATGTATCATTCCCAAACAATCATCAAACATATCATCATCACATTTCTCCTAATTCTTCTAACAAGTATTCATCATAACCACATAATACATCAATATTTCAACAAGACTCGAACATGGGAGGTGATTCTAGTCATCATCTTCACCCTAACTAACAGGTTTTGCCTCTAATCATCAAATTAACGCAAACCATACATAATCCATGTTCTATACGAGGATTCTAACCCTTGTACATGATCAATTTCATATTAACTCACGGATTAGAATATAACCCACTTCACCCATGATCACCAATCTTAGATTTAAGACATACCTTATGATCCCCTCGTGTCGGTGATCATTAATCCATGCTCGGTTATGGATTTAAGCTTCATCTTGCCTTCCGATTTGAGCATAAAGAAGATTTAGGGTTTGAGGCTCCATGGGAGCCTCCTGATCTTTCTCGAACACACACGCATGTGTGTGTTTGTGTGTGTCTAGTTATTTTATAACTTAACTTTCATTTGTTCCACTTTAGCCCCTCGGGTTTACCTTTAAAACATAACTGACACTACCCTCATCATTTAATACTTTTGACTATACCCTTAACTAGGTTAAATAGCCTAGTTATTTATTTCATGACGTGTCACATAAGAACATACGACAAATATTAACATTCAAATTTTGGGGCGTTACAGATTAGAACATTGCAGGCAATAACACTTAATTGCTATTAATTCTTGCTTAGTGATATTACGTGGTCTAAAATAAGATATGTTACGGGAATACAAATTTCCCTAATTCTGGATAAAAGCCTAATAAAAGAGGCACTTTTAAAAATACTATTTATGGGAAATATAAAATTTTCTTCGACAAGACTGGGTATGGTGAAGCAGACTCTCCAGCTTGTCCGGATATACTGGGATTACCTCTCTGGCGCGAACCGGATAAGACGGGGTATATAATATGTCAAACAAGTGACAAGATTTCCCTAAATAGTATCATGACCTGATATCTGACTTGTTTTGGAAATATGAATCTGTTAAATACATTGAGCTTATAAAAGGTATGTATATTACAGCATGTGAAATATGTGATTATATAGATATGTATATCTATAAGAAATTCCAAAAGTCAATTAGGAATAGAGCACAATCATATGTGTCAATAATAAATCTAGATTTCTTTATTAGGAATCTCTTTCATATATCTATAATTCCGATACCAAACATTATTTCGTTTGATCATCTGCCTTATAACTTGTGCGACAATATAAACAATGGAAACCCATTAAGTTGGGACACCATCAAAAGTATAAGAATTTCCAATGCATTACCATAAGCTATTAACGCAAGTAAGAAGCATGTAAAGTTGTGCTAGTGCACAAGAAAACACATGAAATTTAAATTATACGTCCACAGACGTTGAAGTATATCACACACAACTTTCAAGGCAAAGACCTTTGGAAAATATGATTGGGCACGACGACACCATTGCAAATCCTGTCAGTGGGAGAACTACTGATAAAAAAAGCGGCACTTTGCCACATGATCCTACAAACAACATGAATATCGCTGAGGTACATTGGAACAAGATTTCACAACCATCAGTGCACAGTTTAATCAGAGTTATAATTATTAGCATTGCAAAAGGAGTCGTATACTTTTGCAAATTCCCCTATTTCATTTTATTCGACATTCCCTGGTAATGTTACTTAACAACGGTTATCACACGAAATTCCAAATAGAGTTCTTATTCTGACTTCTGCATAAAAAGTTGACTTTAGTGTTTCTACTTCCCCTAATGGTCATAATACCATGAGGATTTCTTTCATAGTAGTGAATATTGATCTATTTCATTTCTTGGTAAATCCACACGTTACACATGCACTGTTTGCTACGCATGTGGTTCGTTTAATTTATGAAGACCACTGGAGGGCTTCATTCTGATTTGTTATTTTATCCAAACTCAAATATCATTCCGCTTTTTGCACTGTGAACCGCATTATTGCAAAACGGTGACTCTTTGATATCGAGTTAATGAATTTTGTTAAACCATTAAGGTAAAGAATTTATATTATATATATAAAAATTATATTGAGATATACTCTCATTTAAGTTTATGTTTAAGTTATTTATTATTAATAATTTTATTATTAGTAATAAATTAATAACAGTAGTGTTAGTATTATATATAAATACTAGGGTTATTATCAGAGACAGATATTGAGTAGCCTAGCCTTAGTTAGGCATGGACATATCACCTGTGCTTAAACAAGGCAGCACTAATCAATATCCAACCATGATAATGACTAGTTAATGTATATAAATTAAATCATCATACTTATTTAGTAAATTTGAATTATATATAAAAATATTTTACTTTGTACTGTAAGGAGAAGACATATTTTCATAAACAATACAAGAATTAGAGGGACGAATAAAATTATATAAATAATTGTCTATCACATATTTTGTGGTAACTATGTACCGTAACGCTCTGGCAAGAAAATGACCATATAAGAATAATATGGTAGTCATCAACTACGTTGGGTTAGGGGAACATTGTAATATATAGCCTCCATTTTCACTTATTTACAACATTTGTAAATACATTTACAACGTTATATGGTTTCAAAATGAAAATAAGTAATCACATAGAATCGACCCATTAAGTGTTATATATTTACAAAATATTTTACAAATACTTTTGTACAATAAATATTTTTACACCTTTATTTACAACTTTCATTTAACGTTATAAATAATAGTGATTTCTTTTACAAAATCATAATACTAAAATATTTTGTAATGTAATAACTTCATTGCGGTATTTTGTAATCTATATTACATAGTAAATATAAGTTATTTTACATAGTATAGTAAAATACTAAAATAATATTTATTTAAAAAGTGGTGACCATTTACATATAGTAAAAAAAATGCGTAACAAATAATATATATTACATTTGCTTTACAAATATAATATAATGGTTGGTCATACCAAAACAACTTGTTCTTATTATATTTCGACCTCTAGGACATAGTATGAAAAATATGGCTACTAATAGTATACTATCACATTGTTTCACAATTAAAACAACTTGGAACTCTAAACAATGATACACTAACTCTATTATCTTTTCGTGTATCCTTGCAATTCACTCATCTCAGCACATTGATTTTCTCATATCATAATTCAATATTTGATAAATCATTTTCATGCTTTTATTTCATTTTGAACCTGTCGATTCTAAGTCTTCCTCAGTTGCCAATCAAAGTAAGCTTTCTTTTGACAAAGAATTTTATTTATTCTAAAATTTCTTCACATTCATTTTAAAATATCTATTGATCATATATCTTTTGGCTTGAACCTAGTCACTTTGGAAATTATATCATTTCATCTCATTTCGTTTGTCATCGATTTCTTGAACTAATTCAGTTAAACCATTGAATCCTACTTATTGTACAATTCGTATTCACAAAATTTGATATTTTAATTTTGTGTCATCTACCTTAATATTGTTATTATTGACTAAAATATGACATAAGTCTAAAAGAAATATCGTAACCCAAATCTCGAGGACGAGATTTAAAACAAGGTAGGGAGGATGTAACATTCCTATTTTTATCATATAAGAATTATAGGTTTAACCACTAGTAACTAGTTTATTTTTAATATAAATATTCAACCCAAATAGTTTTAAACACTATTTTATATATAGTTGGTTGAAATATTATTGACCTGTATATGGGTGACCTTTCTAAATAAAATAAAAGTATATAAAAACTTATATTAGTAGACAAGTATATTACAGGTAAGTTGACTATAAGAAAAATAAAGTACCTAGACGGGCTCAGGAACCGTTTAATAATTAAATTATAAAAATACATTACATTTGAACCTACTCCGTTTTTAATGAAACTTGTTTCAAAATGTAGACAAAAATATTCTCGTTCTGATGACATATTTATTATTTTATAAAACGTTATATTTTAAAAGTTGTACGCGCCAAATAACTGAAGCAGTTGAATTAATTATGATATATAAATAATAAAATAATAATAACTAAATTTAATTTGAGAAAACTATACATGTCCATAGATTTCGAAATTTTATGAACTGCCATTTTCTAAATATACAATAAAATAATAAATTAATAATGAAAGTTAACAAATTGAGATTTTGTCTAGTATGTATGCATGTCGATCAAAATAATAAAAATAATAATACAATAATATTAAATTGAAAGATGTCATACGTATCAATGAGATAAATTGAAAGTTTGGAAAAGTAGACATGTGGACATATGTGTACTGATACGTGTAAGATTCAAATAAAAAAGCATCCATGCAAACTTACACTTCAATTGAAATTGAAAGTACTATAAATAGAATGGTCATTTCACAATCACACCTGCTAATTCCTTTTCTTTTCTATCGCCATCTTCCTGTATATCTATTTTTCTTACGTATTATACATATAATACTCCAAAACACTGCCCTGTTTTAAGTGTTTAACTCCCGATCACCGCTACCCTTTTCGATTGATCTGAGCCCCATAACATATGTCAAGGCTCTGCCTGACTAAGTTCATTGGGGTTCTGTCTCGGGACATCGGGATAAGGTTGAATGAGGGGTACTATACTTAACACGAGTGCATTATATATTTTTTTAAATAGCTCAGAAGTTATACCCAATATTCTACCAGGAGACTTTCTAGTTGAACCCTAAAGTTACAAAGTGGGTCCATTCTCTTTTCTCACCGTTTTATTCCCTTTTATCCCAAACCATAACAACTCTCACCAACACTATTATTTATTATTATAATTTGTACAATAAGAAACCCTAGTTAAGACACTCAAGTAATCCTGCACAATCCCTAAAATTTTCAGAAGAATCAGAATCAGAATCAGGATCAGGGCCCCTAAAACTCAGGGGGGGTATTCCCTACTCGATGATTATCCACATATCTTGCTGTCTAAATCGAATTTCTTCGATCCGTCGACTCACACAAGCTAGTTGGACACGTGGCAACCATATGATGAAACATGACCCGTCTCGCCACGCGACGCCCCCAGGGTGACCCCTCGCGTCACGCGAGGGGGTCAAAATCTCAGTATAAATAGAGGATGTTGGGACTTGATTTCTGGAGTTGGAACGACGTTAAAATTCGTTTTACACTTCGAGATATTGTCCGTTTACTACCAAACACACACTAGCTGGAATTCTGCTACGATACCGGGTATTAACTCGATCGCTGCTACGATTCAATGTCCGATCGATTGAAATTATCCGACCGGATGTTTAAGCGCTATCCTTTGTCATTAGTCGTGATTCCGACAGAATGTTTGAGTACCACCCGAACTCGGGGAATACTCTGTCATTCGTTGTGAATCCGATGGATGTTTAAGTGTTGCACTTTGTCATTCGTTGTGAGGGTTTTAATCTCGTGAGTTATCGTAAATGCTGTATTAGTTACTTACCGAGTTCGTGTGCACTAGGTTACAAGGCTAACCAGTAGGCTAATCTCTGCCTGTATAAATCTGCAATATATCAAGGCTTATCTATATATTTAACTTTGCCCGTATGAATCTGCATGCTTATAAGTGAGTCATTCTCTTTTTATCAAATTTGTTTACAAAATCATGTATATATTCAAAGTTATAATTACAGTGATTAAGTTTATGTAATCACCAAATTACAGCCGGTATGTGGGGTATTGTGCACATTACTGCTGTTTTATCACTTTAGGTGGGGAGCCTAAAATTACTGATATTCGTCACTATTGGGTGACAGGACCCAATAGTGGTATGACCATAGTCACAGATCCGGTAATTTACTCAAGAAAGAATTTATTGGCAACGTGTAAGAGCATTCACATCCCTTACACTAAAATCTGCGATAATGGTCTTTATATTATAAAAAAGTGGTTATAAGTGGCTCTGAGTGGAGGAGAGAAATATTACTGTTCATTTGTATATTTGAGAGGACCATGTTCACCCTCTATAATTCTTTAATATATTTTGAAAGTGGTTATGAATGAAGGATTTAGAAAAGGTAATGATAAAGATGTAAAAAAATATTATTTAATTGAAATGACAGAAAAAATTTGTTTTTTTAGTGTAATTATATGGTAGAATTTGATGGAAGAGATGTTAATATTGTAATAAATTAAAGACCAACGAAAATAACATTAATTGTAGCTCTCTGATGCGACGTACGCTACAACTAAAGCAAAAACAAAATTGTTGTTTTATATTAGAGAAAATTACTTTTTGAGTCCCTGTATTTTAGGAGTATTAACCATCTGAGTCCAAAATAAAAATGTTTAACGCCCTGAGTCCCTACAACCAATTTTTGTAACCCTTTGAGTCCAATTTTTTAACTCCATCCACCAAGTCTGTTAACTACGAGGGCAATTTAGCCATTTATACATAAAGTACAACTCTTATAAGAACAAGAGTATAATGAACAAGTCTTTGATGCATAATGATTTTAGTATTATATATAAAATCAATTTCACACAGTGTTCTCTCTCTAGACATCCTACCACCACCACCGCTACAACAGCCTAATCTTGCCGCCTATATACAGAACCATCAGATCAGACATCACAATGAACATGCCTTTTCTTCTATATCATCGGCCCGGGTTATGAGTCCCATTCAAGACCTTCATACCCAACAATAAATTTCAAACTAAATTTCATGTATATAAATTAGGGGTATAATTCTCTTGATCAATTAAACTTCCACAAACAATAATTTATCACCGAATTACAGCCCCATTCAAGATCTTCATACCCAAAAACAAAAAGAAACAAACTTTCATAAAAACAACAGAAAACCAAACACTAACCTTAGTTCTTGGAGAAATATTGAAATGGTATGCTTATAAACATGAATCAAAGGGGAACACATGATAGATTCTTAATTTGTTTCATAACAGAACATCAATCAAATCAAAAGTAAACAATAATGAGGGTTTAGGTAACCTTGAAAATGACTCAACGACATGGGACAACAACTCCAATGCTGCTGAGCGGTGAGATTCAGATATCGGATTGAATATGGCAAAAACCTTCAACGTCTCATTCAACCGGATATCCGGTCCGGTTCCAGTCACCCCGACGCTAGCTAAGTTCACCACGGCGTTGTCTCTTATCCCTCTCTCGCTTTTGATCTGGTATGGTGGTGTTGATGGAGGTGCAGTGGCAATGGTGGTGACGGTGGAGGTGTGGCGGTGGTGGGTGTTGTGGTGATGACAGTGGAGGTGGAGGTGTAGTGGTGGTGGTGGTGGTGGTGACGGTGGAGGTGTAGTGGCGATGGTGGGGTGGTGTTGATGGTGGAGGTGTGGTGGTCGGGGATGGAGGTGGTTTAGGTTTAGAGGGAGAGAGAGAGAGAAAATGAAAGATGAGAGAGAGAGAGAAAGAGATGCAGATGTGGTGTTTGAGAGAGAAAGATAAATGAGAGAGATAGAGAAAACAACAAATAAATTAGTTTTTTTATATATTTTTTAACCATATGGGTAATTTGGTCATTTAATAAAATTTAACAAAAATATATTCTAACAGTGTTAAAAAATAGGACCCAAAGAGTTACAAAAAAAAAAAAAAACCGTTTAGGGACTTAGAGCGTTAAACATTTTGAATTTAGACTCAAGTGGTTAATACCCCTAAAACACAGGAAATCAAAAAGTAATTTTCTCTTTATATTGTTTATAATTTTGATTTTAAGTGAGTAGAGCCGTCGAGTAGGTGGGTGATCATTATAACAACCCTCCTAAAATAATCCGACACCCTAAAAATAATTAAAATATCCCAATATGTCCTAAAATACACCCCGAATACGAAAACGGACCCCGAAATCCCGAATACCTTTATTCCTATTAAAATTAAATAAAAACAAAAATAAAGGGTCTCTGGCGGGCTGCGTAAGACGACCCTTTGGTCTACGCGGGGCGCGACAGCCCGTCTACGAGGCCTCACCCGGAGCCGACACGTGGCACACTCGTGTCGAGGCTAGAAGTGATGACAGGTCAAAGCTAGGGCCTACACCCCTAGCTCGCGGGCCGCGTAAGCCCCCGCTTCATCTTACGCGGGGCGCGAGGAACTGCGAATCAGCTCCTATAAATTGGGAGCATCGACCTTCAGTCCCAATCGCTCATTCCTTTCTTTCTCTCTCAAATTTCTGCTTAGATAAAGTGATTCTCGGGCATAATACCCCCTAAATAACTTTTAAGTATCATAACCCCGGTTACGTATTAGATACGCTGCCCGATTGATCCAGGGTTCCGTAACGGCTGTCGAGGTTCTGCCCGACGTAGTCGTTGGATTGACGTCTTAGGGAGGGTATTACTAATGTAAATATTGGGTTATTATACTAACACGTGTGCATTTGTGTGTTTAATAGATAATCACCAGGAAACCCTAAAGGAAAAGCTAAGACAACAATGTGAGTAATCTCCTCTTTTGCAAATTGTTTTTACAAAACCTCACTTAAATTAAATTATATTAAACAGTTATTGAGTATTTGTATTCTACAATTATCGTCGGTATGTTGGGGTTTTGTATACAAAATTTGTTACTACATTGTGAGTAGTAACATGACCACAAGTCGGGTTGACAGTACCGTGGGTGGTAATTAAAGTAGATGGAAACAAATGTAATTGCGCGACCGCCCTCAGTACTGTACAATGGTTTTACTTAACTTGATTAAACTGAGACTCACTCACCAGTATTTCCCACTGACAAAATGTTTTTAAACGCGTTTCAGGTAACAAAATGTGAAAGCCAAATAGAAGCCAGCTGGACAGCACTGAAGGCTTGGAAAAGTGGCTATAAAGTTACCTAAAATAAAGAGATGTTTTATTAAATAAAATAGGATTTATTCCTATGAAAATGTGTGTACTTAAAACTTGGGATTTTCCCACGTATTTAATATTATGAAAGTGTGGTATTTTACTCTGATAAAATATTTCCTGACTACGGTCCTAATGTAATTTCCGCTGCCAAAATGATAACCACCGTTACCACTGAAACTGACCACGGCCGCCCGTTCCTGGGTAATTAGGGGACGGGGGTTGTGACAGAAGGTGGTATCAGAGCTAAGCCACTGATTCGGCCACAGAAGTGTTCTGCTGACACCAATATATTATTCGAATTGTTAGGAAATTTTCTACGGAACTACGTGCATATCTGTATTTTATTGTTGTGTGTTATTTGACTATTTGTTAGTTTACAGTATGAGTGACCAAGGACCTTCCAACGCCTACCGTCAGTTGTCCAGCTCACCTAGGAGCGAAGGCACCACTTCACAGCCTGCCCTCTCAGGGTATTCAGCTGACAATGAAGATGGGATATTCGTGTTTAAGGCTCAGTCTGAAGAGCCATTCCCTCCTAAAAAGAGAAAATGGTTCAGTAGAGGAACGCATGAATGTAGGAAAAGAATGAAAAAGTTACAGCAGCAACGTGTTTTAGCAGCCGCTAAGAGAGAAACAGATGCTCATGCCCAGGATATGTTAAATAGGAGTCTAGCAAACTTCCATATTTTAGCAACTACAGCCGCAGATCCTAACCTGGAGCAACTTATAGCACCCCAACCATTACCCTTGTTTCCTACCTAACCAATGGAAATTGAAGCCAACCCAGAAAACCAAGTCCAAATGTATGATTTTAACCCAGAAGAGATACCTAGAGTACCAGCTCCCAATCCCTTAAACCCAAACTACGACCCATGGTTAGACGACAATAGGGATTATCAGTAACATTACCCGATACCCGAAGAACCAATGCCGAATCTAGCAGCCTACCCAGGTTTGGACCCTCTAGATCCCTTCTATGATAGCGATCAATATATTAGAGAAATTCTAGAGAATCCATACCCGTACCAGGAACCCATGCCCCAGTTCCCAAACCAAGTCCCAGCACCTGCACCCCCAATGAGTGCAGAAAACGTGCAAGAACTCCGAACTTTCGGAGAAGAGATTTTAGAAAGTAGTGAGAGGATGAGGCAGGTTAGAGAATGACTCGTCTGGAAGTATGACGAGCGTAATATGGAGTTCTGGATGAACCCATATCAGTGATGGTGGAGGTAGTAATAATATATATATATATATATATATATATATAATATGTGTGTATGTTTGAAAAAAAATATCTAGACGATAGCTATGGATGCATAGTAGTATTGTAATTTTCAATTCCAGAATGTATTAGATGCATATTATATAAGAAAGAGTAAGTCGCAATGTTCGACGTTTTTGATCAATGTGTGTTATGTGATTGTTTGCATTAAATATTATGTTGTAATATTAATAATTGGCAAATGTTTAAAACTCAAATGGACAACGAAGTGAATCAGGAAAACCATAACAATGAAAACCAGAATAACAATGATAACCCGAACAACAATAACAATGGAAACCAAGTGGATAATAGTGTCATCCAACACATAGTGGCACAAGGGATAATAGATGCAATGCCATTTATTATTCAAACGGTTAAGGAAGCTGATAATAAAAGCAACAATGGCAGTAAACGACCAACTGAACCAGCTCACAGCGTAAACAATGGACCAGCACTTCAAGTGCCCATCCCCAAAAGAAGAAGAACCATGTCTTATGGTTGTTCTTACAAGGAATTCTGGTCCTGCAAACCAATAGAATTCTCGGGAATGAAGGACCCATTGCAACTCTACGCTGGATAGAAAAGACCGAGGCTGTCTTAAAAATAAGCAAATGTGCAGAAGAAGATAAGATAATGTTTGCTTCCAATCTATTTAAGAACTCAGCCTTAGAATGGTGGAACACTATCCTAGAGTCTAGGGGAAGTGACACGGTTTACAATATGGAATGGGAGGAATTTAAGAATATGGTGGAAAGGAAATTATGCTCTCCCAATGAAAAAGAACAAATAGCAAATAAGTTCCTAAACCTTAGAATGACTGGAGTGGATAGTAAGGGTTATACTACTACATTCTTTGAATATGCTAGAATAGTGCCAACCCTTGCATCACCAGAACCAGTATTAATCTCCTGTTACATTTGGGGATTAATCGGTGAAATTAGGCATGTAGTCAAGGCAGCTAGACCCCAAACCATAGAGGAAGCTGTAGAACTAGCAAATACCTTGACTGATGAATTGGTGCGTACACGAGAAGAAGACCAGAGGAGGAACCTAGCTCAAAGGCTTACCTAGGAATTCCACTACGGTAATTCCAACCGTGGGAAAAATGTAGGTTCTACCTCTGCACCTTACTAGAAGGCCTGCAAGAAGAAGCATTCAGGAAGATGCTCCACCTACTGCAATTTCTGCAAGATACTAGGACACAAGGAGGAAGACTGTAGGAAGAAACCTAATAATGGAATGTGCTTCAATTGTGGAGAAAAAGGTCATATCAAGCCAAACTGTCCTAAACTAGTTCCAGCCATGAATAATAAGACTACCAAAAATGCTAGAGCATTTGCTCTGACTGCAGAAGAAGCCAAGATGATTCCGGACGTGATAGCCGGTACGTTTTTAGTTAATGATGTTTTTGCTAAAGTATTATTTGACTCTGGTGCGAACCAAAGTTTTATTAATACTTCGTTTTGCAAACTTCTCAATTAACCATTAACTAAACTCCCACAAGAATGTTTAGTAGAGACAGCAAATGGAGAAACCATTAAGATTTCTGAAATCTTGCAGGGAGCAAGAATAGAATTTTTAAATCAAAAGTTTATGGCAAATCTTTACCCAATGAATCTGGCAGGATTTGATGTTGTATTAGGAATGGATTGGTTAATAGCCAATAAAGCCAGTATTTTATGTGATCAAAAGTCAATCCAAGTAAATTCACCAAAAGGTGAAAAGATCACAATTAAAGGAAATAAGCCCTCTAGATCCACAAAATTCATCTCTGTGATGAAAACAACAAGTTATATAAGAAAATGATCTTTGGTGTATTTGATTTCCATAATCACTAACACTAAAGGAAAAGAACTGAAAAATATTCCAGTAGTATCTCAGTTTCCAGATGTGTTTCCAGAAGAATTACCAGGATTACCGCCAGACAGAGAAGTCGAATTCAGAATCCATCTGCTACCAGGAACAACACCTATTGCCAAAGCACCCTACCGTTTGGCACCAGCAGAAATGCAAGAATTAAAGAAACAATTGGATGAATTGTTGGAAAAAGGATTCATACAGCCAAGTTCATCGCCATGGGGAGCACCGATACTGTTCATAAAAAAGAAAGACGGGTCAATGCGAATGTGCATTGATTACCGTGAATTGAACAAAGTCACGATTAAGAATCGGTACCCATTACCGAGAATCGATGATTTATTTGATCAGTTACAAGGAGCTCGATTTTTCTCTAAAATTGATTTACGATCAGGATATCATCAATTAAAGGTACAGGAAGAGGACATTCCTAAGACTGCTTTCAGAACAAGATATGGCCATTATGAATTTACTGTCATGCCATTTGGTTTAACCAATGCCCCAGCTGCATTTATGGACATGATGAACCGAATATGTAAGCCATCTTTGGATAAATTCATAATTGTCTTTATAGATGATATTCCCATTTACTCTAAAAGTAAGGAGGAACATGCAGAGCATTTGCACGCACTTCTAAGTTTATTGAGAAAGGAAAAGCTTTATGCAAAGTTTTCAAAGTACGAGTTTTGGTTAGAACAGGTACAATTTCTTGGACATTTAGTTAATCATGAAGGAATTCATGTGGATCCCACCAAGATCGAGGCAATTACTAAATGGAAAACCCCTGAATCACCAACCGAGGTTAGAAGTTTCTTAGGATTGGCCGGTTACTATAGAAGATTTATTCGAGATTTTTCTAGAATAGCCATTCCCTTGACTAAGCTAACCTGTAAATCTGTTAAGTTTGAATGGGGACCAAAACAAGAAGCCTTTAGAATTCTTAAGCAAAGACTAACCAATGCACCCATACTAGCATTACCAGAAGGAACTAAAGACTTTGTAGTCTATTGTGACACTTCTAAGTTAGGTTATGGATGTGTATTGATGCAACGTCAAAAGGTTATAGCTTAGGCATCTAGACAACTTAAGAATTATGAAGAGAATTATTCAACCCATGATTTGGAATTAGGAGCTATAATTTTTGCCCTTAAGATTTGGAGACATTACCTTTACGGTAGTAAGTTTACCATTTTCACCGACCATAAGAGTTTAAGGTATGTTTTTGAGCAAAAGGAACTGAATATGAGGCAAAGACGCTGGATGGAGATACTTAGTGATTATGATTGTAATATCCAGTATCATGCAGGAAAGGCAAATGTGGTAGCTGATGCTTTAAGTCGAAAGTATCATGAAAAGCCAAAAAGAGTGTGTTCCCTTAAATTAAATCTACAGATAGATTTAAATGAACAGATTAGAGAAGCATAAGAATCAGTAATCAAGGATGATACTGAAAAGTTAAAAGGAATGATTAAGGAATTATAGCAAGGAACCGATGGAATTTGGAGATTCCATAAGAAAAGAATGTGGATACCTAAATTAGGAAACCTACGCCATTTTATATTAGAGGAAGCCCATAAGTCTAAGTATACGATGCATCCTGGAAGTGATAAAATGTATCAGGACTTAAGAAAGAATTTTTGGTGGATAGGAATGAAAAAGGATATAGCAGCTTATGTTTCTAAGTGTTTAACCTGTTCACAAGTCAAAGCTGAACATCAGAAACCCTCAGGATTTTTGCAACAAATAGAAATGCCAGTTTGGAAATGGGAATTGATAACAATGGATTTTGTTACTAAATTACCCAAAACCATAAAAGGTAATGATACAATTTGGGTGATTGTAGATAGGTAAATTGTATGTAAATGAAATAGTTTCATTACATGGAATTCCCTTATCAATTGTTTCTGATAGAGATAGCCGTTTTACCTCTCATTTTTGGACAAGTTTCCAAAAGGCAATGGGAACCAAGTTGAATCTAAGCACCGCTTATCATCCTCAAACAGACGGACAAAGCGAAAGGACAATTCAGACAATGGAAGATATGCTTAGAGCTTGTGTAATTGATTTCGGAGGTAATTGGGACGATCACTTACCACTGATAGAATTTTCTTATAATAACAGCTATCATGCCAGTATCAATGTCGCACCATTCGAAGCACTTTATGGACGAAAGTGCCGAACCCCAGTCTGTTGGGCAGAAATTGGGGAAAAGCAATTATCTGGACCAGAGATAGTCCAAGAAACAACAGACAAGATTGTTCAAGTCAAGGAACGACTGAAAGCAGTGCGCGATCGACAAAAGAGTTATGCTGATAACAGACGCAAGCCATTGGAATTTCAGATAGGAGATAAAGTGTTATTGAAAGTCTCTCCTTGGAAAGGAGTGATAAGATTCATCAAAAGGGGAAAGCTAAGACTCAGGTATGTTGGAACTTTTGAGATTATTAGAAGAATAGGACCTGTAGCCTATCAGCTACAACTGCCAGAGGAAATGGTAGGAATACATGATGTATTTCATGTATCTAATCTCAAGAAATGCTTAGCTGATGAATCACTGTTAGTACCACTTAAGGATATAGAGGTAAATGAACAACTTAAATTTGTAGAAAGACCTCTATAGATTTAAGACAGGAAAGTTAAGAACCTCAAGTACAAGAGATTAGTTCTGGTCAAAGTAAAATGGGACTCCAAAAGAGGACCAGAGTACACTTGGAAGCTTGAATCGGAAATGTAAAGGAAATATCCACACTTATTCCAGTAGACCTCGAGGACGAGCTCTAAAACAAGGTGGGGATGATATAACAACCCTCCTAAAATAATCCGACACCCTAAAAATAATTAAAATATCCCAATATGTCCTAAAATACACCCCGAATACGAAAACGGGCCCCAAATACCTTTATTCCTATTAAAATTAAATAAAAATAAAAATAAAGGGTCTCTGGCGGGCCGCGTAAGACAACCCTTTGGTCTACGCGGGGCGCGATAGCCCGTCTATGAGGCCTCACCCGGAGCCGACACGTGGCACACTCGTGTCGAGGCTAGAAGTGATGACAGGTCAAAGCTAGGGCCTACACCCCTAGCTCGCGGGCCGCGTAAGCCCCCGCTTCATCTTACGCGGGGCGCGAGGGACTGCGAATCAGCTCCTATAAATTGGGAGCATCGGCCTTCAGTCCCAGTCGCTTATTCCTTTCTTTCTCTCTCAATTTCTGCTTAGATAAAGTGATTCTTGGGCATAATACCCCCCTAAATAATGAATTTCTACCTCGTTGTAAGTATCATAACCCCGGTTACGTATTAGATACGCTGCCCGATTGATCCAGGGTTCCGTAACGGCTGTCGAGGTTCTGCCCGACGTAGTCGTTGGAGTGCCGTCTCGGGGAGGGTATTACTAATGTAAATATTGGGTTATTATACTAACACGTGTGCATTAGTGTATTTAATAGATAATCACCAGGAAACCCTAAAGGAAAAGCTAAGACAACAATGTGAGTAATCTCCTTTTTTGCAAATTGTTTTTACAAAACCTCACTTAAATTAAATTGTATTAAACAGTTATTGAGTATTTGTATTCTACAATTATCGTCGGTATGTTGGGGTTTTGTATACAAAATTTGTTACTACATTGTGAGTAGTAACATGACCACAAGTCGGGTTGACAGCACCGTGGGTGGTAATTAAAGTAGATGGAAACAAATGTAATTGTGCGACCGCCCTCAATACTGTACAATGGTTTTACTTAACTTGATTAAACTGAGATTCATTCACCAGTATTTCCCACTGACAAAATGTTTTTAAACGCGTTTCAGGTAACAAAATGTGAAAGCCAAATAGAAGCCAGCTGGACAGCACTGAAGGCTTGGAAAAGTGGCTATAAAGTTACCTAAAATAAAGAGATGTTTTATTAAATAATATAGGATTTATTCCTATGAAAATGTGTGTACTTAAAACTTGGGATTTTCCCACATATTTAATATTATGAAAGTGTGGTATTTTACTCTAATAAAATATTTCCTAACTACGGTCCTGATGTAATTTCCGCTGCCAAAATGATAACCACCAATACCACTGAAACTGACCACGGCCGCCCGTTCCCGGGTAATTAGGGGACGAGGGTTGTGACAATAATGAATTTAATTTATCTATCTATACTTTCTATAAAAGGAGAAAACCAAGTGACATAAGAAAAGCTGGGGTGGCAGCCATAGAGGCTGTCCAACAAGACTTTTCTTATGTCATTATCGTATCATAATCCTTAATATATAAAATCACTTTTATTTTCAATGGTCTGGTCCACATCTAGAAAATCTATACTTTAATTTTCAAACATCTGCCCACATCTACAAATGGTCAGTTGTTTGTAAAAACGCTTCAAACCTCTGCCCATATTCAAAATTTAAAATCCTGGCTCCAAATTCAAAATTCAAACTACATATGAATCTGGCTCCCTATAAATAACATATGTGAATTTGGATCCACTTTCAAATTTCAATTTATCTCCCTCCTTTATATTTGCGATCATATCTCTCTTACTCAAGTGCATAGCTCTCATGATTGAGCCGGTTAATCTTCGATTACAGTCCTTTTAATATCAATGTTCCAATATCATTGTTCCCACATCGTTGTTTCATTGAAGCTCTATTTCACACACCAACGTGTGACCTCGGCTTTTCTTATGTCACTTGGTTTTCTCCTTTTACAGGATTCCAAATTTGCATATTCAGTCTGTTCATATGCGATTACAGCTTTTTGTACTTCATGTAATTTTTCCAACATCATTGTTGCAACATCGTTGAGGGTATGTTTTCTTCTCTGATTTTGAATCTTAAAATTTGAACTGATCTGTTCTAATTCTTGGTTTATATTTCAGACTAATCAGAGTTGTTTAAAATTCAAACAATCAGTTGCGGGTTATTTTAGGTTTGTGGATTCTTTTAAACTGTTGATATATGTTGATAATATTTATTTTAAGGTGTTGATATATTTCAGCTTTGTTTTTTCCGAGCGAGCAGTGGGGAGTTCTTCTGCACTGTTTTTGAAGTCTGGAGTGCAGAAAGTGGAGTACTTCATGAAGCGCCGATGTTGTTCCAGGTTTTCTTGTATTTATTATCACTGATGATGTCCATTTTATATATTAGTTCTTCAATCAGCCTAATCATCAGCCTTTTATAGTGTTTAAAATGCATCTTTATGATAAATGAAGAAGTTAATGGTAATTATGAGAGCCTGTTTTTTTATTTTTATTTTTGTTCCTTCGGTTTCTTGATATTTAACTTTTTAGTTTTCCTATGAAAACTTTTTTTGAGAGGCTTTGCATTGAATGGCTGTTGTTATTTCTTCAATGTACACGTTTTTTGTATTAAATATACAAGTTAAAAATGTCATCATACCCTTCTGTAGGTTCTTATGATTTAAAGTATCGCTTTATCAAGCAAGTTGAGGATCAAGTATATGAGGATAGGGCTACTGTTCAAGAGCTAAAGAAGTGTTTTGATGGACTGCATCTTGGTCTGTTTACGAGAGACCAAGTGTTCAGAAACCTGATGGTGATGTCTTTCTGCACTTCAGACTTCAAAAATAGTGCAGAAGCTTTTCATCACGTTTTACTACCATTATATCCTTCTTTTACATCAGAGTTGAAGAAATATACAAGTTAAAAATGTCATCATACCCTTCTGTAGGTTCTTATGATTTAAAGTATCGCTTTATCAAGCAAGTTGAGGATCAAGTATATGAGGATAGGGCTACTGTTCAAGAGCTGAAGATTATTAAATTTTGTTGTTCAGTTCTCAATGTAATTTTTGATCTATCGTCATATGTGATATGTAAATTTTAATTCTATTAATCTTTGTAGAGCATTTTATTTTTACTAATTTGAGCATCAACAGTTGTTAGAGTTGATACCTGCTATTGTAAATGTTGAGTTGCTACTGTTGCCAACATTTGTTATTCCCAACACCAGTTTCCAAAGAATTGTCAACCATTAAAACAATAGAAGTTCTGAACATTCTTAAAAAATAGGTATTTTGAGAAAATTTGACAAAAATCTTTAAAAGTTTGTTGAAAACAGTTGTTTTTAAAACATCTGTTTGGCAAAAGATTCATCCACTGTTTAAAGGTATTGTCTGTTCTCATAATTTCTGTTTTTTATAACGACTGTTGAGTTGCTACTGTTGCCAACATCTGTTATTCCCAACAGCAGTTTCCAAAGAATTGTCAACCATTAACACAATAGAAGTTCTGAACATTCTTAAAAAAATAGGTATTTTGAAAAAAATTGACAAAAATCTTTAAAAGTCTGTTGAAAACAACTGCTTTTAAAACATCTGTTTGGCAAAAGATTCATCCACTGTTTAAAGGTATTGTCTGTTCTCATAATTTCTGTTTTTTGTAACGACTGTTGAGATGCTACTGTTGCCAACATCTGTTATTCCCAACAGTAGTTTCCAAAGAATTGTCAACGATTAACACAATAGAAGTTCTGAACATCTGTTATTGCTCAACAGATCTTTGTAAAACGTCTTCAGAACATCAAAACTCCATTCTTAAAAATAGCTATTTTTTAAAATATTGGAAAAAATTCTAAAAAATATCTATTTTTTTAAATATTGGAAAACTCCATCAACAATGGTTTTTTTAGGTTATTATTGCGTCATAATCATAAGTCTTAATATATAAAATCAATTTAAAACTGATTATCAGTGTTTTCATAGTATTTGTTGATGTTTTGAATAATCTTCTGTTTGGATAAAGATTCATTCACTGCTGAAAGGTATTGTCTGTTTTAATAAGTGTTATTTATCCTAGCGACTGTTGATTTACCACTGTTTACAACATTTGTGTCCGATGAAGTGGTAGTAGCCTTTGTTTGCCATGTAGATTATTGTTGGTCTTTAAATGAAGAGTTTTTTTTAAAAAAAAATTATGGCAGAGGTTTAAAATTTGTCCTTTCAGTTTCTTGATATTTAATTTTATAGTTTTCCCATGAAAATTTATTTTTTAAATGTTTTGCATTAAATGGTTGCTGATATTTAATATCAATTTATTCGTTTATATTGAAAGTCTGTTGAAAACAACTGTTTTCCAAACCTGTGTTTGACTAAGGACTGCTGACTTACTATTGTTGCATAAGATCTGTTGTTGCCCAACAGTGGTTTCCAAACACTGCTGAAGGGTATTGTCTGTTCTCATAGGTTCTGTTTAATCTAAGGACTGCTGAGTTACTAATGTTGCCTAACATTTGTTGTTGGCCAACAGTGGTTTTCAAACAACTGTCATCCATTATCAGAGCAGAGGTTGTGACGTGGACAAATGTTAGCCATCAGATCTTTGTAACTTCTGACACGTCAGCATTCACCTTTTCACTTTATAAACCCCTGTTTCATCCCCAAACTGTCACACCCCGACCACGTAAAACAACAAAACGTGGCGTAAACGTCGGGGAGTGTTGTAACAGAATCATTGTTTCACAACCATGGAATAAATAATTTCGTTTTATTGAATTATTGAACTCATTGTTTTATTACAAATAAGATAAATACAACTATTATCTTTCAAGTTTTAAAGTCGCTAAGGCACGAGTCCATCCTATGTATAGCATGCATCAACAATCATCACATAACAGCATCAACTATGGTACCTGAAACACATGTGAAAATAGGTCAGCATAAAAATGTCGGCGAGTACATAGGTTTTATGTGAGTGTCAGATTCATGGTTCATTTTACATGTTGCAATACTTATTTAAAAACCTTATTTTGAAAAGTATAGTATTGCGACACAATTAACCAACTCAAATCAAGTTGGATATGATTTATAAAATCTCGTAGCCATGATTCTTAACTCCAAAACATTTGTTTTATTAAATCAAATGGTAAAACATCTCGTAGAAACTCGTTAATAAAACTCGTATGGTTTATATTATTTAGAAAACATCATTGTGTGACATCGTTTCAAAATCGTTTACCCAAGTGATCTAGATAACGCAACGATATATAATGTGTTAAAAGCACTTATATATAGGAAGTACCAGCGGCGTATCCACCATGCTTTTAACACATTACACCCACCCCGTTACCTAATCACTTCCCTAACCCAATGGTTCAAACAGTTACAAATGGCTCACATACATCAAACGATTACAAATGGTTCACATACATCAAATGGTTACAAATGGTTCACATATATCAAATGATTACCAATGGTTCAAATACATCGAATGGTTACAAATGGTTCGAACAGTTCAAAATGTAAAACAATGGGCTAGCATGTTAAGTGAACATACATAGCAAAACATAATGAAATCATGTACTAATAGTGTACTAATGAACATAGCAAGTATATGATATGAAATCATGGAAAGCATGAAAGTAACAAGTAGGCACATGTGTTTCACCCCAAAACGTTTGAAAAACAGTAAAAGAGGGGACTATGTACTCACTTGAGGGTGCTTAGAAGTCTTGAACAACAACCAAGCAAAGCTAGAGGGATCACAGAATCAAACGGCACCTAATATAGGTAACTATGTAAATAAACCGGACCTAAATCGTAAGATCGGATAGAATGAGGTTTCGTAAACCAAATGAGTATAGGAACTCATGTAATATGGTTTAACAAAGCCTACTTTCTAAAAGGAAACCTATCCTAAGTGCTTACGACCCATTACGACCCGTTTAGGTAGCTTACGCTACTTTAACGCGTCGTTCGCGTAAAACGCGTTCGGACCGCCTAACTAGTCCTATGACAAGTAATATATGCCTTAACATGTCTAATAATGTTACCTAATCAGTTTAGATGTCAAAATTTAGGTTACATATGCTTAAAATGAATTTATGCATAAAAAGGGCATTTTGGTCATTTACCTAAGGCATATAAACTACCTATCATATAACTACTTAAATGAAGTGACCATAAGGTATAACCTCGGAAGGTTATTCCCTATACAACTATGGTCACTAAACATGTTTGGTTGGATCCTAATGATCGACCAAACGGGTCTAGTTCGAAAGTCTAAGCGGTTGTTTAGACCGCTTGACTTACGACTCTACATAAGCACTAAAACTAAAGTGACGAGCTAAACATGTTAAAACATGTTTAACGAAGTTAGAAAACAGGTTTGGCATCAAAACAAACGGTTTTGATACCTAAAAGTAGTTTGGTTACAAAATACGCAAGAATACGCATTTTGGCCGAAACTACGACTCGCGACTATGTCTGGATAACGTGGTAATCAGTAGGTATAGTCATAAGAGACTAAAACCATCGTGATTACGCTCATGTTATAAACTTCAAACGAACTTCGTATTGACCATAAACTGGTCAATGCAGAAAGTCAAACAAAGTTTGACTTTCACGCTAAAAATGCATAAAAGAACGAAAGAGGACTTACAAAAGGTCCAAGGAGGTTTGATCCAATTTATTCTCAGGTATGAAGTGCAAGAATTCAACTTAGAGAATGAAAATCAGATCAAATGTGAGTTTGAGAGCAAAGGGGGTGGGGTTTATATAGTTTTTGCACAACCGTTAAGATCGTTCATCGTAAAACGAGCTTCGATCTCATCCGTACACATGTGCCCATGGTTTTGTGAAACCATGGGAGCCCATAGTTTCATTAAAACCATGTGCAAATGAGGGGAACAGCTGGAACAAGCTGGAATTTAGATTTTTCATTTTGGTCCCTTCCTAAGATAACTATGGCAGAATGTCAATTTTGGTCCCTGAATGTGCAAAACATGGTTTTTGATGCATTTTTGACACGTTTAACTCCCGTTAATCCCATTTCAAGGCTCTAAAATGAATTTAAAGTATAGGGAACATGAAACATGCTCAAAAATATCTCGTATGTCGGTTTGTTTGGTCGTACGGTTGCGTTGTTCGGTTAATTACGACGAAACACGAACGAATGCGAAAAACAATCCAAATTACGCGACGAATGGAATTTTATCATGCCAATCACTAAAATAAAATATTTTAATTATTACATAAAGTTTTGGATATCCGGATGTATTCAGAACGTAAGATATGCGCGAAAATGCAAACTTATGCACTTTTTGACGCTTTTAGTCCCTGAATGACCAAAAAGTTTATTTTAGCACACCGAACCCATCAAAGCCTATTTCTAAGCTATGTATAGGATATTTAGGGTATGTTTAACTTATGGTCATGTTCTGGAATGTTCGTTACAGTACAAATCGGCATACTTTCACAGTTTGTCGAAATTAGTCCCTGTAACCGAATAAACTTGATTTCGCCACACCAAACCCTCCAAAACTTATTTCTAAGTTATGTAAAGGTTATTTAAGGTATGTTAAGCCTATTTAACTATTCCGAAGTGTTCGTTGCATTAAACTAGTTACATTTGCGCATCAGTGCGCGTATAACCTTCCAGAAAGCGATTTAAAGCTTGAAATCGAACAAGAATTGATATGTGCAAAAGATACACATATTTATACAAATCCCAAGTATGAATAAAATATTTCATTGGTTTGGTATTTGTTTGATGGTCACAGAGGCACAGGTGTCACACAAACAGAGGTTTTACTTTCGTATTGAGTTTAAAATTCATCTGAGCGGTTTCCACCTTCTTCTTCAACACTTCTTCGTCAACGTGTCGCAACTTTCAATTCCGATCATGGCTTTGATGATGAAAAATTCGCATAACTACCTGGCTATTTTTGAGAAAACCGAGAACAATACTCTCTACCATTCAATGATTGATGTTCTTACAACATCAAAATATAAGGTCATTCTTACCGCCGACGCACCCATTTACCAAGAGACGCTTCGCGATTTTTGGGCAAATGCGAATATTGAAGAACAAAACAATGTGGCCGTAAGTATAACTTCAAAAGTCGGAGGCGAATCGGTTGCTATTACCCCCAGTACCATATCAAAAACATTTGAGGTAAACGACTTGGCAGGTAAGATCTCTTTGCCGAAAAATGAGATTCAAACATACTTGATTGGGAGGGGATATGATGGACAATTGAATCAGGCAACTATGTTTAAAGGTAATTTTCCACCACCAATGAAATTCTTGTTCCATACTCTCTTAATCTGTCTCTCAAATAAAACTACTTCTTTTAATGAAATACCTTTGAAAATTCAGTCATTGGGGTATGCAATTTTGACAAATACTGATTTTAACTACTCCTAAGCACTGTTTGTTGATTTGGTTGCAAATTTTAAAAACATTAAAAAGGGGAAAACTGCTGCTATTAAAAAGGGGAAATCTGCTGGTTTTCTTATGTTTCCTAGACTATTAAGCTACTACTTGCAAAAACATGTTTCTCAAAAAGCTTTTGAAAAAGGTGAAGCTATTAAAATGAATAGTCTAACATCTGAAATTTTTACTCGCCTTATGGCTAAAGAGTCAAATGTTTTCAAAACTGAAGCAGAGGGGAATGAGGAAATTTTAGATGAGTCCACAACTGCTCCTCAAACGTCTGTTGCTGAGCCCACTGCTCTTGGTGATCACAACACTACAACCACTGCTGTGAAACCCCCACCAACAAAACTCAAAAAGACCAAAACAAAATCGAAAAAGCCCACCGAAACCAGCAAAACGGGTCCTCTAGAAGATGAGATCCCAGAGGTTAACCCTGTGACAACACAGATGTCACTACAAACCACTGTTGCTACTTCCTCACAACATGTGGAAATATCTCAACCCATAAACCAAACTCCTCATGATTCCTCACAAAAGGAACATGTTGGATTCACAGGGACACCACAATATGATGTCATACCCTCATATGAGAGTATACTTAAAAGCCCTTCTCCCGGGGCAATGTCTCTTTCGACAGCAATCCCTTCATCTTCCATTCCACCAAAGTTTGTAACACTGCTTCAAGCTATTGACATTCAGACTGATAGCAATCCCTCCCACGAACACTTTACTTAGAGTTTAACTTCAACAATAGCTATGTCTGAACCTATTCAATTACCTAACCCAGAAATAGTTGAGGAGGCTAGACCTCTTAAATTTAAGCAAATTCTTGATGGTATTTCAAGTGGAGCAACTACTACAAATGCCAAATCCACTGATTTACATTTGGACAGTAGTTTCATCAGTCAGACTCCCTTGAAGGCAACCACTGTTGTGTCTATCAAGGTATCCACTGGTGAGTTCAAGTTAACCACGGGTGAGATCACTAAGGTAACCACTGATGCAGAGGGAAGTCCCCAGAACCAAGAACAAGGGGCATCTGCTAATGAAAATTTGGAGATACCTCCTCTTTCAAAAGCAGATACAACCACCTCTGGTGGGAATTCAGATGATCCTATTAAGTTAGGTGATGGATTAAAATACCAGGATCTGACGGACAGGATATCTAACTTGGAAACAACTGTTGCTGATATGAAAGCTCAATTGAAGCAGTTGGTGGATGCTTTCAAAAGTCGACCTTCTCATCAGCAGTTATGCCAAGAGTTTTGGAATTCGGTACAACCCATTCTTGCAACTCAAAGGGAACTGGCTAAGATTCAACTTAATTCCCACATGAAGCTAATTAGAGTTATGGTTGAAGCAAGATACAAAGACACACAGGCTGACATCAAGGGCATAAAAGAATGCATTGCAAAGTTAACTGGTACTACCCCTGCACCTGTGTTTGAAAAAGACGATGAAGATGATGCTGAAAAGAGGGAAAAGGATTCCATGAAAAACTTTGGCAAACCAACACCAAGGAATCAGCCAAAACAAAATCCAAAGTCTGCCAAGCAAACTTCTGCAAAATCTCCTGGAAAATCTGATACTGGTAAGAAAAAAGGAATTGATGATTCCGTTAACAAACAGACAGATAAGGAGATTGAACGAAAGCAGAAGAGGAAGCATACAAAAGAGGAAGATGAAGTGCTCAATATTGGAACTTCAAATAGAAGAAAATCACACAAACACAACAAATCTCCTATTGTCATATTTCCTAAACCAATATCCCACCAGAAAAACCAACCACTGCTGTGAAACTTAAAACCACTGCTGAACCTAAGAAGCCAGATTCTGATACACCTAAAACAAAACTCTCACCAGAAAAACCACCTATCAAAAAGCGGAATACAAAATCCTCATCACCACTGCCAACCTCCACTGAAACAATTGTTGATGCAACAAATGTTTCAACACATGTTAAGACAACAACGGTTGAGAAACCAGTTGTTTCAATAGTTGTTAGTCAATCCACTGATTCTACCCAATTTCAATTCCCATCACAATCAACCCTTACACTCATAGCACCTTTTTCTTCCCTAACTCCTCCTTCTCCAAAATCTGTTTACACAAGAAAGAGAAAATTCATGGTGCATGCAGAAGAAAAGGAAGAAAAAGATATACCCGCACCAATTCCGTTATCAGCTACTCCATTCATTCAAACTTTACCCAAACCATTCGTCCCACCTCCATCAACAAAGATCAACCCATTGGCAGTAACTTTCCCTCTGGAACTGCTTGCAGTTCAAGATGAAATGACTCAATTTTACACAGAGGATGATCCATCCAAAAGAACCTTCCCATCTCTTTAGGGATTTGAAAATCCAAAGAATATTTATGAATATCTGAAGGTAAAGGGCAAGCAAGCAGAAGATAAGGAAAATGAAGAGTGTAAAGGGCTAGGAGACATTAAGTTATCAGTTCGCATGCAACATTGGCTTGGTGAAGTCAAGAAGTTGGAAGATTTTGCTAGAGACCTGAGTAAGAATATGTCAAATCTGTCACCAAATGCTGAGCTACAAAAGACATTAAGGAATTATTTCTTGAACACTATCATGGAAACCAAACCCTACGAAGCCTACAGGTCTGATTTCAAAAACTGGCCCCTTGAGGCTCTTAATGAGGAAGTTAATAGAATTGAAAAGATGAATAAAGATCCTCAAATGCCAAAATCTGCTCCCAACTGGAAACAATACAAATAGGTTGAAGTGGATGAAGTGTTGAAGTACAAGAGAATGAAGACAGAACTTGTAGCAGCTAAGGTTGGGACTGCTAGACAAATTGGAAAATGGTATAGGCAGTATATTGATCGAGCTTACAGTAAGTTAGAAGAGCAAAGAAAGACAGCTCCATCCCTTCCTAAAAAGCCAGTATACAAAAATGAAACAACTGTTATACGTCGGCAGACCGTTACATCTAAAAAGCAGTTCTCATCAGCGGATATATCCATCGACCATCGCTGCCTTGAACCAAAGAAAAAGACAACAACTGATGGATGAGGAAGATGAAAATAGGTATGCTGAGTACAGAAAAGACTCTATCAGAAATTAGTTACGATATGGATTGGATGATGCTTCATTGCAACTACAAGCTCAATTTGCTCAAGCATTTCAGAAGTTGGCAAGCAGGGCTCAATTGCCAAACTCCTCTCAAATAAAACTTCTCCCAAGAAACCCATCAGATCCAAAAATAGTAAAGTGGAAGTCTGACAAACAGACCCATGAATTGACTTTGATCAAGTCTGATGGTAGTGTTGAAAAAATATCAAGGGAGAATGCACTTGGTTTGAATCCAGTTGACCTCCAAGATCTTTTTAACCTTTAGCTTGATAGGGATGAAGATGATACTGATTCCTTGGATTTTGAGCTCCAATTCAAATGGCAAATCCGGGAAATGTTGATGAGAGAATAAAGATCTGCAGATTTCTATAATCTGTTGATTCCTTGATTTAGTTTTGTTGAAAGTTGTTGAGGCAGGTGATTGTGTGTTTGTAGTTAACATTTGTTGAACCTTAAGTTGTATTCAAATTCTATTAAGTACGTATGTCTATAAATAGTTTATATTGTCTTTTTGGGTAAACAGTTAAATTGTATGTAACTGATATATTAACCGATAATCTATGTTTATAGTTGTCTTTTAGCTATAATAGATAACACGTTTTAGTACAATATATATGCACGTATCTATACGTTCTATTAATATGTGTTATGCATGCTTGTCTAAGAAACGACCCGTGTTTGCAGCTCTCATTTTTAATGAGAGTACTAAATTCTTTGTTAATAACATTATTCTCTTAACATCTGTTTACTAACCTTTGTAATTTTTGTTAACTGACTTTTTTAACATGGGTTGACTAACATGCATATCTGTTTACTATCTATCCATCTGGCAAGCTCTGTTGGAGATAATGGATAACAGTTTTTAGGAAAGTCTGTTGGAAAGCAACATAGGTTTTTAACAGTTAATAGATAACAGTGGTTTGCTATCAACATAATGGAATTGCTGTTGAATAAACCTATTGACCATTAGTTTATATCAATTTTGTAAGTCTGCACTAAATTTTTTTTTTACTATCTGTCAATATGTGTTATGCATGGTTTTCTAAGAAACGACCCGTGTTTGCACACGGGTATTACCGCTAGTACTATATAATAAAAGAAACCATTTTGAGGACACTTGTCATCATATTAGGCCATGTCTTACAAATAAATATTATTTTACTTTAATCTCTTCTAATTAATTATAAATAATCCTGCTACTAAATATTATTTAGTTTAATTATTACTTTTATATTTATCTATTTACTTCAAATTCAAACTTAGTTATCTAATTTGATATTAGAGTAAATTACGATTTTGGCCCCTGTGGTTATATCACTTTACCTTTTAGCCCAAAAGGATTTTTTTTAACATCTGAGCCCTTAACGTCTTTTTTTCTAACCCTTTTGGCCCCTAAAAGTAAATGGATGAGGATAAAACAAATTATTTTTCACGAAAACCAAACTTTGTATTAATATATGAAATATTTTTATTTTCATTACTAAAAAAAGTATTATATCAATTTTATTACATAATTTATAATTCAACTTGTCGGAATTGGTACCAACATTTTATCACTCAAATAGATGTTAATTTGCTTCTTGAATAACATATCTTTTTTTCAGGAACCATCTTCACAATCACCATATCCATCGCGTATCGAGTATTATCTATTAGTATATTGAAAGATATGACTTTTTATTATTGGTATATAAAATTAGATTTATTAAACCCGTGTAATACACGTGGTTTTTTAAAGATATACATTTTTATTATTTACTATACAAAATTACATTTATTCGACCCGTGTAATACATGAGGTTTTTTAAGATATAACTTTTTATTATTTGATATATAAAATTAGATTTATTCAATTAGTACAATACATAGGGTTTTTTAAGGTTATATATTTTTTTATTATTTAGTATAGAAAATTACATTTATTCAACCCGTGTAATACACATATTTTTAAAGATGTAACTTTTTTATTATTTGGTATATAAATTTACATTTATTCAACCCGTGTAATAAATGATGTTTTTTAAGGATGTATTATTTTATTATTTGGTAATCAATAGTATATTTATTCAACCCATACAATATGGTTCTTATAGATATAACTTTTTATTATTTAATATATAAAATTATATTTATTCAACCCGTACAATAAATGAGGTTTTTAAAGATATATTGTTTTATTATTTAGTATATAAAATTAATTTATTCGACCCGTGTAATACACGGGGATATAACCTATTACTTATATAAAATAAGAGTTAACTGCCATTTTCGTCCCTGTGGTTTGGTCACTTTGGCCATTTCAGTCCATTTTTCAAAAATGCGCCATTTTCCTCCCCGACGTTCTGGAAATGTGCCATTTCAGTCCAAAAATCATAACCCAGTTAAGTCGGTTAGTAAATAAGGACTGATTGTGTAAATTTGTAACATAAAGGACCATTTAAGTAAATATTAAACACCACCACCACTAGCCCTGCCTCCACCACCACTCCGCTGCCACCACCACCGCCACCACAGCCCAGCCACCACCACCACTCCGCTGCCACCACCACCACCGCCACCGCCACCACAGCCCTGCCACCACCACCACTTCGCTGCCACCACCACCACTGCCATCACCACCACCACACACTCTCTTTCTACTCTCTCTCTCTATGCTCTGCAATCACCACCACCATCACCTTTACCTCTCTACTCCGGTGACCGGAGTAAATCCGACCATCTTTCCGACACCCCACACCCCCACGTGTTAATCTTCTGTTTATGTCAATCTGGGTCGAATTGAACGGACATCTGAAGTTCCTTAGATCCCCACAAACATTTTACACCCCTCACAATGCTCAAACACATCGATATTAGCCGGAACCGAACCTGCAACTTCGCCGGAATCTTCACAGTGGCCGGAATCAGTCAACACGTCGTTCCAGCCGTTAACGGTTCGTTTTTCTTGTTCCGGTTCATTCGTTTATACTTGTACAATGTTTGCACCAGGTTAATTGGAATATAACCTGATTTTGGTCGTTAATTTGAGCCGTTGACTTTCCTGTTTGACCTTATGTTGACCGATTTGGGGGAGATGACACTGTTGACATCTGTGGTGGCAGGGCTGTGGTGGTGCGGTGATGAACGATGAACGAGAATGTGATGGTGCGGTGATGAACGATGAACGAGAATGTGCGGTGGCGGCGGCAAACATCACGTTTGCTTCAAATAGAAGCCTCCGGATATTACCCCGCCAAGATACGGTCTGTTTCAAGCTTTGTTCGATCCACTCAGACGACGACAAATTCATCATCATCATCATCGCCTCTATTAATATTTGAAGGAAGCAACAGTAACAGCAGCAACAACATTATCAGCAACAACATTATCATCAACAAAATTGGTGGTGGCGGTGGTAGCGGAGTGGTGGTGGTGGTGGCAGCGGAGTGGTGGTGGTGGCGGTGGCAGCGAAGTGGTGGTGGTGGCGGTGGCAGCGGAGTGGTGGTGGTGGTGGTGGCAGCGGAGTGGTGGTGGTGGCGGTGGCAGCGGAGTGGTGGTGGTGGCAGGGCTAGTGGTGGTGGTGTTACAAATTTACACAATCAGTCCTTTATGTTACAAATTTACACAATCAGTCCTTATTTACTAACCGACTTAACTGGGTTATGATTTTTGGACTGAAATGGCAACTTTCCAGAACGTCGGGGAGGAAAATGACGCATTTTTGAAAAATGAACTGAAATGGCCAAAGTGACCAAACCACAGGGACGAAAATGGCAGTTAACTCATAAAATAATAATGTCACAATATTTTCAACTCGCATGATGTACATGTGGGGATTTTACTATTAGAATCAAGTTTTATTGCCAATAATGAAGTGATGGTGGAGTGGTAAAGGAGAGATTTGTTGTTCTAAGGGATTTAAGTTCGATTCCTGACATCCCCATTATTTTTTGCGGCACCTGCTAATGATGGAGACTAGGCGAAAAGGTGGAGATCGCTAGTTCGATCCTTGAACTGAGCGGGTTTTACCTCACCGCATTGTCGTACCTTCAGGCGAGTATTCACGAGCTTCGGCCCTAGGTGAGGGTTTTCCATGGTTCGAAGGCGAGTGTATCACGATGTGGTGAATTTCGCAAGTAGCCCATTTGGAGGATTCGTTGACCGTTCAAAAAAAAAAGAATCAAGCTTTATTTAGAGTTAAATGTCTAGTTGATCCTTATGGTTTGCAGATATTGCAGAGTTGGTATCAAAGCTTCAATGATTACATAATTGCTTCCAATGGTTTTAATTTTTGCACTCGTGTTGTCCTTATCACTAACATGTGTTAAGCTTCTCTGTTAAGTGTGTGCAAAATAACTAAATTGCCTTTGAACAATTACAAAAAAATAAATAAAAACTATAAAGAGGGCCGCCCTCATTTTCTTCATCCTTTCTCTATATCTCTCTTAAAAACCCTACCACCAAATCAAACCTCATCTTCCTCATCGGTCCTGTTGAGGTTGATTATAGGCACAATGCAAAACTTAGAGGCCTTTGGTGCAAGTAGAATGAATACATGATATTTGAAATAAAAGATCCGGCATCTGCATATAATGCAACAATTAAAATTTTTTATTTTTATTTTTGACCATACTATTGTAATTAGTTACCTTACTAGCTTTTAGATACATATTTAGCTTCTGAATACTTTGACAAGAGTCAACAACATCTATGTGTGGTGAGCTACCATAATAGAAAGATGCTACACATGGAGGAAGTGAAACCTGTATCCGCTTTCAACATCGTTGATTACTTTGAATATCATCTGTTTTCTGAGGTGAACTTATATTAGCAGTTTCAGCTAAAGACAGTCCAAAAGGCCTTTCCTAATGTCTAATTGTGGTGAACCTTTAGATGAATTGTTTGTATACTCCTTATGAACAATAGCGGATGATGAACGGGGGTAACATTCTGCTTACGGTGGAGGTGGTGGTGGTGGGTTGAAGGTGACAGTGGAAGTGGTGGGTTAAGGTGACCAGGGACGTACCCACCCTAAGCCAAGGGTGGGCAGGCGCACCTTATGAAAAAATATTTTTTAGTGTTATTTTTCGCCGGAAATACCGACCGCGCCCCTTGGAATTTTTCACCTGCACCCCTTGAAAATTTTCAACCGCCCCACTTAGAAAAAAAATAATTATTAACCACTTATTCACTTAATTATTTAATCCAATCAAAGCCCAATCTGCAATAAGTTTTTATTAACACAAGCCCAATCCTAATCTAAAGAAATTTGAACTAAATAAAATAACTCAAACCCATCCACCAATTCCATTTTCAAATCTCGCCCCCAAAAATACTCCCAGCGACTTGACGCCACTGCTCACGACCTCGTGGCTTTTTTTACCAGAAAAACCAAAATTCCGGTTGGACCGACCTATATTATGTTAGAATTCCAATATAGAACTAGTATGGTTTATTTATTTATTTTGTTTATGTGATGATTAGGAGAAAATATAGATGTGTAAGGGTTTAATCTTTTTATATTATTTTTTTGTTGTTTTAGACTTGTAGTTAAATGATTTTGTTGTTTTATTTATAGCCTTGTTTGTTTAAATGATTAGTTACAAGTAATCAACATTTAATATTAGGGCTTGAATGTTTAAAAATATAATTGAAAGTTATGGCTATGGTTGAACATGATTGTTTATTTTGTTTAAGTGTTTAGTGTTGTTTTATGAACTTATGGAGCAAATTATATGTGTTAGGAACAATGAGTAAGAATGCAATGAACTTTTGGCGTGTTTAGTATCTTTAGATGATATTTTGGATATATGTAAAAAAAAAACCCTGTAGGGCACAATTTTAAATACGTTTGTAATTTGTAATGACGTTTGACGTGTTTTTGATGATTTATAAATTTTAGTTTGATGTTCTTTTGTCTTACATGATCTGATCCGACCCGACCCACTATGAACCGATATTTTTATACAGCTAGGGGCTTAAAATATTTGAAAATATTCCGCACCCCCAGGAAAAAATTCTTGGGTCCGCCACTGAAGGTGACGGTGGAGGTGGAGGTGGAGGTTGTAACACCCCAAAATTTAAGAAGCTTTATATTAGCATTATATAAAGTACAAAATAAACGAGAATGAGCTAACTAGGAAATAAATAACCCAGTTAGTTAGTTATCTTGTTTTAAAGCACGAATGAATTTAAAATGCCAAAGAAATAAACTAAATAAAAGTGGAGGGGCCTATGTTGTTAAAAATTGAAACTTAATCACTTAAAACAAAATTAAAACACACTCAAAGGGTGTGTCTGGTCGATCAAGAAGCAGGGGGCGACAAGCGGTTCCTCCAAACCCTAGTTTTCACACAAAATTCACAAATTGAAGGCTCAAACCAAGTCAAAATCGAGATCTGAACATAGATTCGTGATCACATCGTCAAAGGGATCATAAAGTATGCCAAATTAGGTTGTTTTGATTCAACTCAAATTCCTTGCATGTGATAGAAATCGAATGTTGAGCTTGATTATGTGTTGGATACATGAAATTGGAAGTGATATGAGGTTTAGGGACAAACCCTAGATGATTTCTTGTCAAAGTCTTGCATGATACTTGTAAGGTTCATAATCACCATAGTGGGTGATTAATAAGTTAGTAGAACTTGATAAACACTAGGATTAAGATTCTTGTTCTAGTGTAATCTGAATTTATGAGATAATTTCTGAAAAAAATGATGTTGAAATATGTGTACAATCGCCTAATTAAAGTTGATTTAGATAAGATAACAAGTCATGAACTTGGTAATGATTATATAGAAATCTGACCCGCTAGGTGTTTGTTGAAATGCCTAAGTGGGGATTAATATATTAAAAATCGGATGAAAATGCATAATTGACTGTTATGGCAAATTATGTGTTTATAATTACAAAAAAGGTTCTAAATTGAAGTTGAATTGAACTCCTTAGGCAAAGAACCCGGATCGTCGAGCGGACAAGCCGGAGGAGGAGATACGCGCTTGAAGGGTGCGCTTTAAAGGTACGCGATTTATAGTTTCGCTACATTATGTTTAATTGTTAGTCTTACTTTGTTATACTGAAATTTGGTAAACAAGGAAAACCCGTTAAGTCACGGTAGTGACAGGGTGTCTTAGACAAGAAAAACGGGTCAAAACATATGCTAGAAATAGAGTTTGGATGTGTCTTGTAATGTTGACACCCATTCGGCATCCAAACGGGTTAAAACAAGTTGAGTTACAAATATAGAAATTAATAACCATCTATTGTGATTGGTCAAGTATATATATATAATTAAAGCGAAAGCCGTGAGGCGGATACGCTAAACTTGTTATAAACAAACCCATAGTGTGGGATAAAGATGCATGTCAAATTGATAAGAGGAGCATGTTAAAATCCCCGAAAACAATGCATGTTGTTAAAGCGTAAGCTGTGAAGCGGACACGCTACCTTGTTGCAAAAATATGAACCCTTGTAGAAGGATTAAAGTTCTAAATTTTTACTTGTCAAATGTCCGAGAAATAGCATGCTTAAACCCTTAGAAAACAAGCATGATGATTATTGTGTAAGTGCCCCTTTTAAAGGAGCGAAACGTTGTAGTGGGTAAACTGAGATTGAGTAAATCGGTTGTAAACATGAGATGACAATGAAACAAGATGTTAAAACTTGTAGGAAAACGGGTCGAATAAATAAAGAGCCAAAATAAAGACAAACTGATTTTAAAACTGAAAAATTTGGGTGAATTGAATAAATGGGTCAAACAACAAAGTTACAGGACCTACCTTAAGTTACGGTCTCTACCGTAACTTACGGTGGAGAACAAAAAGGTTACGGTGGTTCATTACTGTCTTACGGCAGACCATGATCATGCAGCGTCTACCGTAACTTACGGTAGATACCGTAAGTTACAGTAGAGTCCATAAAATTTTGTTAAATTTCAGCATATTTAGTTAATCGAATCCGTTTCTGAGCGTTGCTTCGATTATGCAAATTTTCTAAGAACCCTAAAACTAATATTTGTCAAAATTTCAGTTTGTAGGTATTGCAAGTATGTGGACGATGATCAAGTTGATGCTTCAAGAACCGAACACGAAACTTTTGGATGCTTCCGCACTAATCTAATCTAGTTGATCCATGTAGTATTGTAAACACTACTGAATTATCTATGTTTGAAACCAGATATTTTACTATGTTAAATACTAAGATGAAGTATGATTTAGTTTACTAACTAAGTTTTTGTTAGTTAAAAAAAATCTTTTTTTTTACAATTACCACTTTTCTTATGATTAAATAATGAAAAGTAAAAGACGGGTGTTATAGAGGTGGTGCTGGTGGGTTGACGGTGGAAGTGAAGTGGTGGTAGGGTTTATTTTGAGAAAGAGGAGGAGGAGGAAGAAGGTGAGGGGTGGACCCATCTTGAGTCGAAAGAAAAGGGTGAAACCCATCCGAATCAATGCCAAGAGCATTGAGATAAAGAATGGTTTGAACGAAAGGTTGCTAGCTTCACAGAAGGAAGCTGTGTTGGAAGCTAACTATCCTAATGAAAAGCTAGGAGTAACCGAAGAACAGCTATCTCAGGGCAAGGACGGAATTCTGAGATTGAATGGACGAATATGGGTTCCAGTTTATGGAGGACTTCGAGATGTTATCCTCCAGGAAGCCCACTGTTCTAAATACTCCGTTCATCCTGGAGCTTATAAGATGTACCAGGATCTAAAGGCAAACTATTGGTGGATAGGCTTGAAGAATTCTGTAGCTGCCTATGTAGCTAAATGCTTGACGTGTGCGCAAGTCAAAGCAGAACATCAAAAGCCGTCAGGTTTGCTACAACAGCCCGAACTTCCCACGTGGAAGTGGGAAATGGTGACGATGGATTTCATCACCAAGTTGCCCAAGACATGGAAAGGAAATGATACGATATGGGTGAGAGTAGATAGACTGACTAAGTCAGCACATTTTCTACCCATCAAGGAGACCTATAGCTCCGACATGTTAGCCCAATTGTACGTAGATAAGATTGTATCTCTACATGGCGTACCTGTGTCTATTATCTCTGACAGAGATACTAGATACACGTCACATTTTTGGAAGAGTTTCCAACAATCTTTGGGCACGCGCTTAAATTTCAGTACGGCTTACCATCCCCAGACGGACGGTCAGAGTGAGCGTACTATCCAAACGTTGGAAGACATGCTTCGTGCATGTGTGATTGACTTAGGTGGTAGTTGGGATAACCACCTACCATTAATCGAGTTCTCATATAACAATAGCTACCATTCGAGCATTAAAGTTGCGCCTTTCGAGGCCTTGTACGGTAGAAAGTGCAGAACTCCCGTTTGTTGGGCGGAAGTTGGAGATGTCCAACTGTCAGGACCTGAAATAGTCTTTGAAACGACGGACAAGATTGTCCAGATTCGTGACTGTCACACCCCAAATTTCCACGTGTCACCGGTGGGCCCGGTGGGGAGTATCGTGACGTGGTTGGCAACATCATAGTCAAACAACACAATATTTAAATGCACAGCGGAAGCAAAAGATAATATATTACAATCCGAATATAAAGTAATATCCAAGTATTACAACGGAAGGTAAAGGATCCACAGGCGGATCATAAAACGTAAACATTGTTCAACAGACTTTAGACGCCTAGAACTTGCAAGATTCCTTATTAACGTCCTGAGCCGCTTCCAGCCTATTACGTACTTGTACCTGCCACTTAGACTTTTGAAAATACGTCAGTTTTCACTGGTAAATACACTCAACCGACTCATTTGAAAATGTTTATGAAAATTTGTTTAGGTGCGCAAGACACGTAAATGTTTCGACACTTTGATTAGAATGCACAAGGCAAAATTTATATTTTATACTTGTGACAAACTATATTTCATGTTATCAGTTTTACATAACTTGCTCTACATGTGGGGCCCGAAACTATGCCGGTTCATGATTAACCGACACACCACTATTCCCCTATTGGGAATTCCATATTGGTATAAACATATGGCATCTGTCAGGTGTATGCCTACACCCCGTGCTTAGGTCGTGGCCATTGCAAATCATGAGTCAAGGATATCCAGGACACGGTCGCATTAATCCCCAATGTTTCAGTCAAGCAATACGAATTAAAACAGGTTATTTGGATTTCCCGACTCATTGGTCTTTGAATCCCATACCTGAACATGCGGTATTTATATTACCGTATCCCAAGCCCGTAATAGGGAAAATAAGTTAAGAGTATTTACCTGAGCTAGCTCCTGTCTTAAATAGCAGAAATTTATAACTCAGCCGTATTCACTTAAGCAAGCGTAGGTACAATTTACCGGAAAGCTCTAGTCTGGAATGATGGTATAAATAACTAATTAGAATGCTAACGGGTCTCTAATTAAGCTTAAGCTTAGACCTGTTAGTATTACAGAAAGATACGGTTCGTACGCACGATTAAGCGAAGACCGGATAGAATGTGATTTAGACCCGACAAGTTTGAAGACTTGCTTAATATGGGTATATGATACACATTCTGGATTTTGAGATAAAACCGATAAGGTTTGACCCGTTTCGGCTAGTTTATGTAAACTAGTTACATAAACCGAACCGAACGCGTATGAAGCGTAACGGGTAACCATAAGAGTCCTAAACATGTTTCCTAAGTTAATCATGCCTTAAATATGTTGTGATATCAGTAGGATACCTTCCGTTATGCCCAAAACGAGTTTAATTTTATATTAATCCCCTTAGGGGTATTTTGGTCATTTTAAAGATTATAAAAGGGATCAATTAAGCTTCTATGATCCGGGTCTGAATAAATCAGTAAAATAACTTATTTTAACAGGTTATAACATTTGGTTATAAGTCTTATATGCCAAAATAGTTTTAAACCCTAACTATGCGTATAATACGCGTATATAGTAGTTTTAAGCGACGTACGGGTTAAAATAGGATTCTGAGTTTCCTAATCAGTTAAACAGGTTCAAAACACTCCATTTAATATTTAAAATCAGTAGCAATTGGATTGGCGTTAAAAGGATTTGTAAAACTCATTTTATGGCCGAAAAGGGTATTTTTGGTATTAACCGAATCGAGGCGATTAACCTAGCTTATGATTAGTTTAAAAATAATTAAAAATCTTCAAAAATCCCAAAATATTATATCACATCAGTGGGTAAAAGGTTTGGTGTCAAAAATGGGTTTTAGATAGGCGTTACGCTAATGACGTCATTTAATTACTAAGAATCGCTATAATTACGTCATTAAGCATAACTCCTAATCTGGACCTCCGCTTGATGTGAAAATTTACAGACATGTCTAATAATCATTAACTAAGATTATTTTACTTTCATATTTCTAAAAATCTCGTTTTATGCTCATAAGGGCATTACGGTCAATATTTAGGCATTTAACGGAAACATCGGACGATTAGGGATTCGAGTGGTATAAACGCAGAGGCTTATACACACAAGTAACTAGGTCTTAATGGAACCTTTAGGCATGTCTAAACCTATATAAATCGGGTCAGAACTGAGGTCAAAGCAAAAGTCAAACTTTTGCGTCTCTCGGTTCCGAATCGGTTCAAAACATAAAGTTGTCGAATCAAACAAGCTTAGACAAGTTATTATACTTATTTTCAAGTTGTATGACTGATAAAACAGGTTACACGCCTTCCGTGTTGTTAAATATGCGATTAAGGTTTCTGTTGACTTTTTCGGAAAACCTTTGACTTGACAAACGACATGGTTAAGATAGGAATCAGTGGCTGACCTTTTAGGGGTTTATTACCCATATAAATACCAACTTATAACAACTTTCGATTCGACTAAACTCTGGACCGATTGTGATTTATCACAAAGTCAAACCGTAGTTACGACGGTTTGATTTCTAGGCTATAAACTAAGCATAAATGAATTAGGAAGGATCAAAGACACTTACACACGTCTAATGGATGATATGGAATGCTTGTATCAGTTCTTGAACTCTTGCAAATGTCCAGAAGATGAAATGTGCATGAATGTTGCAACTTGGTGATATTTATGAACTTTTGATCTTTCTAAATTGATGCCAACAAGGTCTAGCATGATTTAAGATCAGTCCACATGCCCTCTAGTAGCTAAAAACCACCTTAGCAAGCCCATAGATTCGAAAAATTTGGATTTAAGTCGGTTAGATGGCTGAAACAGCCAACTGTCATGTATCTGGTCGCTGTGCAGTCCTAGCGCACCGTTAGGCTTTAAGTGTAGCGGTGCGCTAGCCTGTCATCAGCCTTGTCATTTTTGCATTTTTGGTCCCTAGTCCCCCGAAACATCGCTTTCACTTGTTTTACTGAATTCTTATCCTATTATATTAACATATGGGGGCTTTAAGACTTATACCCACTTTGTCAAGTCCTCGGGTAACTTCGTGATCACCCGAAAAGCCCTAAAATTCAACGTCGACGCTTATAACCCTTGTACACGAATTTTTATCATAACTTTCTCATACGGTAACGAAACTTAGTGAAATTTTTATGGTACATTCTTGTGAGCATAATTAATCGTTACAAGGCTTCGGGTTTGCTATAAGGTCACTCAGAGGTATATCTTTAACATGTTGACACATTTAACCCCTGTAGTTTGTAATCTCTCACTTTCTTTCACAATTCTCTTTGTATGATCCATGATCCATTCGTTTAAGGTCACAAACATCATGTAGGGTTATTGTGAAGTATAATTATTCATTGTTGACATTTTGAACCCTCAAATTCACATAGTTTCTTTGTTTGTCAACTTTAGTCCTTCAAGAACATTCTTTCACACGTTCAAAAGTTATGACACGTGTCAAGGCATTATAGGACGTAAATTTTCGGGGTGTTACAGTGACCGCCTGAAAGCTGCCAGGGATAGGCAGAAAAGCTACGCAGATCTAAAGCGTAAACCTCTGAAATTCGAGGTAGGTGATAAAGTGTTGCTTAAAGTATCACCCTGGAAGGGAGTGATGCGATTTGGTAAGAAAGGTAAGTTAAGCCCGAGATACATAGGACCATTCGAGGTCATCGAATGTGTCGGATCAGTTGCTTATAAGTTAAATTTGCCTGAAGAGCTCAGTGGTATTCACAATGTATTCCACATCTGCAATCTGAAGAAGTGTTTCGCTGATGAATCACTAGTCATACCACATACAGATGTGCACATAGAAGAGAGCTTGAAGTTTGTTGAAAAACCTGTATCGATCGAGGATCGACAGGTTAAGAAGCTTCGAAAGAAGCATGTGCCAATAGTAAAGGTTAAAGGGGATGCCCGTAGAGGTCCTGAGTACACGTGGGAGGTGGAGTCCACAATGAAAGAAAAGTACCCTCATTTGTTTCAGTAAATCTCGAGGTCGAGATTTCTTTTAAGGGGGTGAGGATATAACACCTCGAAAATTCACGTCCTATAATGTATTAACACGTGTCATAAGCTTGAACGTGTGAAAGAATACTCTAGGGGGACTAAAGTTGACAAACATGAAAAGTATGTGAATATAAGGGTTCAAATTATCAACAATGGATAAATATACTTTACAATAACCCTACATAAGGTTTATACCTTCAAACGAATAAATCATGGATCATACGAAGCTAAATATGAAAGAAAGTGAGAGATTACAAACTACAGGGGTTGAATGTGTCAACATGTTTAAAGTATACCTCTGAGTGACCTTTTAGCAAACCCGAAGCTTTGTAACGGTAAATTATGCTCACTAGAATACATGATAAAAATTTCATAAAGTTTCGTTATCGTATGAGAAAGTTATGATCAAATTCGTATATGAGGGGTTAAGGCGTCAACGTTGAAAATTTTGACTTTTCGGGTAATAACAAAGTGGCCAAGGACTTAACAAAGTGGGTATAAGTCTTGAAGCCCTTATAGGTAAATTTGGAGGGCTCATAATGCAAGAAATAAAGTGGAATGCCCTTTCGAAGAACCAAGAGCCAAGATGCAACAACTAGAAAAGTTTAAAACTGACAGCATGACTCAGGCGGGCCGCGTAAGCCTTAACAGAAGCTTACGCGGGCCGCGTCCAATCCCCAGATGCAGAAAGTTGGGACAGCAGCCTGTTTTAGCGCAATAACCGACTTAAATAATATATTTTCACTTGTTGGACGACACCTACATGCTTTTAGACCCTAGGAGCACTTGTTATTGATCTGGATCACCCCTTAGACTTAGTTGTCATCATCATAATGGATCAAGAACACTATAAAAAGCCCCTTATGTTGCAACACTTTGATCACACCTTCCATCTGCATTCTTGAAGACTTCTGGAGCTCCAAAGCAAACCCAAGTCATCCCTAGTAGTGCATAGGACTTTGGTAAGTACCCTTGACCTTCCTTAATTGAGTTTTTACTTAGTTTTAGCTTAAAAGTCAAACCGTCGTAATTACCGTTTGACTTAGCGATTAATCATTAATGGTCCAGTGGTTAGTCGAATTGAAGGTAGTTATAAGTTGGTAATTATGTGGGCATTAAACCCTTAAAAGGGCACCCTCTGATTCCCGCTCTAACTAGATCAAATGTCGGGTCAAAGTTGTTTAGAAAAAGTCAACAGAAACTTAAATTGCGAATTAACATGTAATTAGCAATGTAGAAGGCATGTAACCTATTTTATCACTCATATAACTTGGTAATAAGTATAAGAACTGGTCTAAGCTTGTTTGATCCGACAATTTTCTGTTTAAACCCGGTTCGGAACCGAAAGTCGCAAAACTTTGACTTTTGCTTTGACTTCAGTTCTGACCCGTTTTAGTAGAGTTTGGAAATGCCTTAGGATTTCCTTAGGACCAGGTTACATGTTAGTGTAACCCTATGTGGTTGGTTCATTGATTATCCGAGTCGTTTACACGTTTCCGTTAAATGCTTAAAGTTGACCATAATGCCCTTTTGACCATAAAACGACAATTTTTGATATGTGAAAGGACAATAATCTTTGTTACTGATTTATAAACATGTCCCTAAATTTTCACATCAGTTGGAGGTCTAGATTAGGAGTTATGCTCATTAGCGTAATTAGAACGCCTTTTAGTAATTAAACGGCGTCATTAGCATAAAGCCTATCTAAACCCAATTTTTGACACCAAACCTTTTACCCACTGATATAATATAATATTTTGGGATTTTTAAAGATTTTTAATTATTTTTAACCTGCTCATAACCTAAGGTTATGACCTTGATTCGGTAAATACCGAATATACCCTTTTTGGTTATAAAATGAGTTCTACATAATATTTTGACACCAATCCAATTGCTACTGATTTTAAATAATAAATAAAGTATTTTGAACTTTATAACCTGATCAGAAAACTCAGATTTCCTGTATAACCCGGAAATCGCTTAAAATGGCTTTTTACGCGTATTAAACACATAGTTTAGGTTTAAAACCATTTTTGGCACTTAGGACTTATCACAACTGATATGACCTGTTAAAATAAGTTATTTTACTGATGTATTCAGACCCGAATCTCATAGTTTCATTTAATCTCTTTTATAATCTTTAAAATGACCAAAATACCCCTACGGGGCTTAAAATGAGATTAAACTCGTTTTGGGCATAATGGAAGGTATGCTACTGATATCCCAACATATTTATGACATATTAACTTTGGAAACCTGTATATGACTCTCATGAATACCCGTTACGCCTTTTGCGCGTTCGGTTCGGTTTATGTAACTAGTTTACATAAATTAACCGAAACGGGTCAAACCTTATCGGTTTTATCTCAAAATCCAGAATGTGGTTAGATTACCCATATTATACAAGTCTTCAAACTTGTCGGGTCTAAATCACATTCTATTCCGGTCTTCGCTTAATCGTGCGTTTGAACCGTATCTTTCTTTAAAACTAACCGGTCTAGGCTTAGGCTTAATTAAAGACCCGTTAGGATTCTAATAGGTTATTATAAACCTTCGTTCCAGAATAGGAGAACCGGTAAAAGCTACACGCACTTGCTATTTGTGATTGATACTTGCAAAGGTAAATACTTTTAACTTATTTTCCCTTATACGGGCTTGGGGTACGGTATATAAAATACCGCTTGGTTCGGCATTGAATCTTTAATCGAATAGAGGTTAAATCATTGATATGCCCGTTTTGAAATGTTTTGTTTGCTTAAAGCCTTTGGGGGGTTAATGACCATGTCCCGGATATCCTTGGCATCATCTTACGAGATGGCCACGACCTAAGCACGGGGTGTAGGCGTACAACCGTCAGTGCCAAAATAAATAATGTGGTGTGTCTATTGATCTTTAACCCAGTCTACGGATTGGGCTACTAAACGCATAAGAAACATGTAATTCGTTTACAAGTATTATATTCAAATAATTATCCCAAGTTATAAAAAGTTTGTGCCACGTGCATTCAAATCAATTTTATTAAACTTTTCAAAATGAGTCGGTTGAATGTATTTACCAGTGTAAACTGACGTATTTTCCCAAAAAGGTTAAGTGCAGGTACTACGCGAACTAGGCTGGCTTTCTCCTAGCGTCCACAATAAGTCTCGCAAGCTTGGATGTCAAAACTGTTGAACAATGTTTCCAATTTATTTTTGATCCACCTGTGGATTGTATTCAACTGTTTGTGATACTTGATATTACAATTATATTCGGTTGAAATATATCTATCTTTTGCTTCCGCTGTGCATTTAAATATTGTGTTGTTTGACTGTAATGTTACCAACCACGTCACGATACTCCCCACCGGGCCCACCGGTAATACGTGGAAATATAGGGGTGTGACATATGATTTTGAATGCTATGGTTTATTAGTATTGAGTTCTTGATACACTATATGATCTCGTGTGTGTGTGTGTATATGTATATATATTGTATGTCAGGGTTCGACTATCTAATAAACATGATGATAAATTGATGCATAACCTGTTATATAAGATGTATACATGTTGTTTTGGTCGAGAAGTAAAATAACAAAACTATAAAATCCGTTTTATGAAGTGTGGTTGTAAAACAGTTTCTATTAGAAATTTACAGCTGACTTGTATCGGGTGTAACGGGGGCAAAACATAACGAAATCTACCATTTCATGAGTCTTAAATGTAGCATTTTGAAATACGCTTCAAACCCCACTAGTTTCGTAATTTTTAAGCCAGTCAAATGATTTTTTCCGTATCAAAGGTTCAGGCTGCGTTATCTGGCAGAATTTGCAGTCTATTATGAATGTTATAACTTGGCCTAGGGTTAGAGAAATACTTGAAATATTTACAGTAGGTAGTCTTATGAGGTCATGACATTCTCCAACTGGAATTTCGTTAAAAGAGTTAATGGGGATTTTTAAATAAATTTTGTCGTAAACTGTCGCTAGAATGTGACGAATCAGACCTATGTCAGCTAAATGATTTTTAATGATTTTTCTGTGAGTAATCAGGCCATGAGAAAATTACACAAGTAATAGTGGATCAAATGACATGCTTCGTAAAAATATGATAGTTTTTTTAGTACGTTTGGTATTTTAAATAAATTCCAGAAAACTGCTAAAAACTGATATGCAACTATGTAAGCTGAAACATGATGTTGGTAATGTGATTGCTTGTGATAGTTGGTATGAAGTGTCAATGCATGATTTGAAACCTATGTAAACATAATACATGACATGAGTTGTAGACATACTCATGACCACACAAACGGTTAACTAAGTGTCAACGTGTTTATATTATGTGGTAGTTACGTGTAGAATTTAAGTGTGCACAATTTAACTAAAACGGTAATCATATCAGGATGTGGTTGACCACTGCTACTACCATACACTTAATATTCTAGCCTAGCAAACTAAGGTGAGTTCACAACTCTTTACTAAAGCATGCATCGCTGGTTGGGGACAACACACTTACTTCCCTGGTTGGGGACAACACACTTACTTCCCTGGTTGGGGAAACACTTACGGTAGCCCTGGTTAGGGGCTACGCGAGCGTCCCTAATTTGGGACCACATACATACTATCCACTGGAGGTAGAATTGTCACGACCCCCGACCACACCCTGGACGGGAGCTGCGAGTAGTCAAGTGGTACCGGTGGTTCTTTTGAAAATATTGCAGCGGAAAATTTCATCAGGACCGTGAGTTAGGAAAATACCAGAGTTTAGAAACACCGGATTTTATTTATTAAACAGATGAGAATAAACCCATGTTTTACAAAGGTAGCTTTAAAATGGGATAAACCCGAATATATGAAACAATGTTTTCTTAATTTAATTTAATTGATAAAATAAGCCACTTCTTTAAGCCTTTCGGTGTCGTATCATCACTTTTATTCCAATCTACTGTAATCACCTGAAACGCGTTTTAAAAAGGTTTTGGTCAGTAGGAAATACTGGTGAGTTCATTCATTTTTGTACAAAAACACATCTATCTATCCTACCTAATAAAAAACATACCTAGAGTGCCACATGGCATTTATCTAGGGTTCTTATGCCACATGGCTTTTTTTAGCCTACACAATGCCACGTGGCAATTTCCTAGCAATATTTGCACGGGACGCGGGATCCGAATTTGGATGATTCGGACCATTTTAATTTCGGGTCCTATATATTCTTTTTTTCTCATTCTTCTTTCTCACGCCATTCAATCCTTTTCCCTCTGCTCTTTCTGAAACTCAAACCCTAATCTCTAATCGCCTACACCATCCCAACCTTCTAGCAGGTATGCTTTCATCTTTATATCTCCAAATCATTCTTGATTTTTCACGTTGGTATCGCTGCTGCTGTGCCAATGAAGATGATCTATGCAAGACAAAATGAAATCAGTTCAAACCATCCTATCCCTTCCGATTGAATCTTCCATCATTTATGTTGCATTGATCTATCATACTTATTCCTTTTTCAATCCTTTAATGTTGTTTACCCATCATAGATCGACGATCTCTCCTAAATCGCTTCAAAACCCTAATCGCCCCCAACATTCATGTTACACGAGGTAAACATCTCTTCCTATTGTTTCATAAACGTTTAATCTTTACTTACTTGCGATTATTTTTTCAATCGATATCAATGTCATTAGATGCAGTGGGTTTTGATTGTGGTTGGGTTTAATGATGTTGAGTAGTTGAATTAGGGTTTTTTGTTAGGGGGGTTCCTGTTGATGATTTGCAAGATGAATTTAGGGTTTATGTGATTTTGATAATTGGGTTGTGATTGTAAAATTGTTAAATATATTATCTTTTATTTCTTGATGAAAGTCATGTTGAATGCACATAAATTTTGAAGAAACATAGATTTTAAGGTTGCAGAGACATGGCAACATATACAACCATTGTTGGTTATGATATTGAAGTCTAATAACCACCTATATTAACCCTTGAACAAGCAGTTGAGAAATTGAGTTTTTTTTTTAAGTCTCATCGTTATCAACTACGTCACAAGTTGGTGACTTCTAAAAGGGAACGGCTTAATCTAATCACCAAATTCAGTCTAATGAGTTATTTTAATTGAAAGTTTTATTTTTTGGGGGCATTATTCTTTTTAGTTATTCATTTGTTAATTTTAATTTGCTATTCAGATCAACCTTCCATCACATTACTATTTCTATATGGAATCACAAACAACATTGAATCAGATTTGCACTCTCACTATCGGGTTGTGTTAGAGCCATCGCAACATCCTATGACGTCTTATCAGGTAAGCTTGCCATTTAAATTGTTTTTTTGGCGAAATCCCAAATGCTAAAGAAAATTCAAATCTTAGTGTTGATGGAGTCTTTGTGCTTGAAGCATTGTTTTGGATTAGGGTTTATGAATGAAGCTCATTTTGTTGTAGACTGATTTTCTTAACAACGGTTTGGATTTAAAGTTGCTTTATCATGTATAAGTTATGATATGGGTACCAATGATACTGGACAAGCCATACCATCAGCTACCGGTAAATGGTAATATTACTATACTATTCTTTTGTTTTTGGTTTGTTTATGCATATGTAATTGGTGGCTGACTCGGATCCTTAACGTTTTTTTTTTTGCATTTGGAATGACAGTTCAAACTCGATTATAATTTCTGGTGACTGGAAAGATATGATCATGTAGAATGGCTGCAAATGTGGTGGATGAAGTTGTTGAAGTGGATAAAAAGTTTGAATCACAAGAAACCTCTACTAGAGTTGAGGGAGGCTCTACTACACATGACAGTACCACTTTGCCACCTCCACCTCCTCTTCGATTGCCCCCAATGTTTACTTACAGGTTAGCAGTTAGCTTATTTTATCAATTAATTTGGCAGATATTATTTTTTATACTGTTACTATTTCTCAACTTGGAGTGTCCTGCTATTAGTCGACTTCGTTAGGATTATAATTTTGAGTTGAATATATTCCGTTGTGATAACTAGGGTTAACCACACAAGTTTACTTAGAATTCCCACTTATGGTCAACATTTTAAGAGTTACGAGTTGAGAATATTCCATAAAACAGAACCTGCAATTAGTAACGCATCTTGATTTGGAAAGTAGTAACAGTAGCAAGTGTGATAACTAGGGTTAACCACACAAGTTTACTTAGAACTTTTGACCGCAATTGACTATTCTGCACAACTGACTTTTGTCTTTTGTTGACCTTTTTTGTTTCTTTGGCCACATTCCCTTTTTTCAGTTTCCATTTTCTATCCCAATCACAGTTTCCCTTTAGCAATCAAATGATAAAATTCAGCTCCATTACTACTTTAAATATTATAACATGTTTTTTTAATTTAATTGTTAAGTTCTTTTAATAAAAGCATCCACTTTTTTATAAAATACTAATGAGTTAAAAAAAACTAAAGTGATAAATTAGTTTTTTAAGGAATTGAGTGTAGGGATGAGCATATGAATACCAATACCGATCCCGTACCGATCCCGTACCGATCGGTATCGGTATCGGTATCCCGATCGGTATCCACATTTTGGCGATTTCGGTATCGGTACGGTATCGGTATTATACCGATACCGACCCTCAAAATACGGTATAATACCGATACCGTACCGTACCGATACCTAACCGACATGTTTCGGTATCGGTATCGGTACCTAGTTTGGGTGAAAATCGGTATCGGTATTAGTCGGTATCGGTATCGGTACGGGACGGAATACCGACATGCTCATCCCTAATTGAGTGACATTCCTTTGTATATGAACGAACTATATATAATATCCTTAACATATTTTTTTTTGCATTTGGAATGACAGTTAAAAGTATCAAAAAAAATTCTATGGTTTCGATTTTGTAACACCTTTGGGTATTAAGGCTAACTTTCGTTAAATTTTCAGTTAAGGTTAGGTAAAATGACTAAAAACAAGATTTGTGAATGCATTACTCATGTTATTTATTAATTTTATGTTTCCTTATTTTTAAACATATTTCCATATATTACTAACAAAATTTTCTTCATATATTTTTCTTACAATAGGTATGCGGTTGTTGGATGGCATGATATCATTGAAGCCGAACATATTTCGTTAGGTGATGATTGTTTTTTCAATTGGTTAAGAACGACATCGAAGTTATTGGTTACGAAGCTCCAGCAAGCAGAAATGTTAGAGTAATAGGCTTTTTAATTTATATGTCACTCCAAAAAAACATATTTTCTTTGTTTACTTATTGTTTTGTTAATTTCGATCTATCGTACGATGCTTTCATTGTTTTTTAAAGTTCAATTCAGATTTGTATAATATGTCCATGCATACAATTTCTTTTATGATCAGTTTAAACTAACTTTTTTTCCTAAAAAAAGAGACGTATCATTTATCAACACCGCGAAATTCGCGGGTATTAGCACTAGTTTGTTATAATTTACAGTATTAAGAGTTTTTACATTTGCTCCTTCAAGATTGGCAAAGACTTAATCACTGCAATTACAACTTTGTTATAATTCACAGCATTAAGAGTTTTTACATTTGCCCCTTATCTTATAATTATCTGGTCCAGTTGTCACTCGACCGGATCTATGACTGTGGCCATATCACTAATTAGGCTCGCCCACCTAAGAGTGATAAAACAGTAGTAATGTGCAAAATACCCCCACTTACTGCCAGTAATTAAAGATTTGCAAAGACTTAATCCCTGTACTTATAACTGGAAAACATTTAGGGTTTTACAAATAAATTTTAATAAAACAGAAAGACTCACCTTGTTAGCATATAGTCTTGATTAAACAAGCATCTTGATTCTAAGTCTTCTGATGGTTATACGTCTTGTTTGATAGTAGGTTTATGGACCGGAGTTTTCTGATAGTTAAACATTTAGTTTAACATAGTGGAATACGTATTAGTGTAAAACCACATCAAACCTAACGATGGTCACGAGATCAGAACCTTAACGAAATTCACAAAGTATAGTCTTATTTAGACAGCACTTTGGCATTCGTTAGTTGGTTCCCGAATCGATCGGACAGAATATCGCATCGGTGATTATTGGTTAGAACACCAACGTATAGAGAGAAGAAGAAAAGAAAATGAGCAAGGAAGAATGAAATCCTAAGCTCCTATTTATAGGTAAGGCATATTCCTTTCTTAGCTAGGAAGTTTTCTTAATTATTAAGTTTCCTTTTATTTATTTAGTTTTTCTTACCGCTTAAGTTTACTTACCTATTAAGTTTACTTAATTGTTTTAGCTATCAAATTTACTTGGCTTTTTAACGGATTATCTCACTTAGCTGTTTAACTGATTACTTTTCCTTAACTGTTTAATTAAGTAATTTACTTAGCCGATTAATTAATTAACTTAATTAGCTGATTAATTAACTTACTTAGCTTGCTTAACTGTTAAGTTTCCTTAGCTATTAAGTTTTCTTAGCTGTTAAGTTTTCCTTAACCGCTAAGTTTTCTTAATTGCTAAGTTTTAGATAACCATTAAGTTTTCTTAATTACTAAGTTAACTTAATTGTTAAGTTTACTTAACCATTAAGTTTTCTTAGCCACCAAGTTTACTTAATCATTAAGTTTTATAGTTTAACAACTTCCTCATTATGAGTTCTAGTTCTAGATACAATGGAACTCGTATTAGCGTATTAACCCAATTCAACTTTAACGATAATCACGAGATCAAAACTCACAACGAATGACAAAGTATAGCCGTATATAGGCAACACTTAAACATCCGTTGGATCAGTTTCAATCAATCGGATATAGTACCGTGTCCGTGATTAGAGTTATTACCTTGATAATGCGCAGAGTTTTGGGGTTTTAGGGGTATAATACCGAGCTACTATTTTGCTATAATAGAGGCTGAAGAAAGAAAAGAATTGAACGAGAATAACTGAGGCTCTCGACTCTATTTATAGGGCTGATCGAAGGGCGGGTCGCGGCCCGCGACACCTTCATCTTCATTTTTCGCGGCCCGCGAGGAAGCATAGGGCGGTTTAGGGTTGTTGAGTTATCACCTAGGTTTGACATGTGGACGACACGTGTCACGCAACGTGTTCGGATTAGCTTGAGGCTCTCGCGCCCCGCGAAGCCCTTCCTTAACTCTGTCGCGCCCCGCGACAGACTAAATTTTCTTGTTTTCTTGGTTTTTGTAAATAGGAAGGATATACGGGTTCGGGTTTTCACTTACGGAGAGTTTTAGGACATTTTTGTGTGAGTCGTTACATCCTCCCCACCTTGTTTAAAATCTCGTCCTCGAGATTTACTGGAACAAGTATGGATATTTTATTTTCATCTCTGATTCTAACTCTCCCATTTTACTTTGACCAGAACTAATCTCTTGCCTTGAGGTTCTTATCTTTGACTTGTATGGTTTTTCAATGGACTTAAAATTTTTATTTTACCTCTATATCTTGAAGAGGTACAAGTAAAGATTTATCAGCTGGACATTCCTTAAGTGGCATACATGAAACACATCATATATATACCTACCATTCCTTCTGGAAATTTTAACTGATAAGCTACTGGTCCAATTCTTTTAATGATTTCGAACGATCCAACAAATCTCGGGCTTAGCTTTTCTTTCTTACTGAATCTGACTATTCCTTTTCACGGAGAGATTTTTAGTAGTATTCTTTCTCTGATTTGAATTTCTAATGGTTTACCGATCTCATGGCCCGATAGTTGCTTTTCTCATATTGCTGCTCGACATAATGGATGGTACCTTCACCCGTAAAGTGCTTCAAACGGGCAATACTAATACTTGAAAAATCTTATGGGTGATAGTCCCACTTTCACCAATATTTATTGCACATGTACTTAGCACATGTTTCTATGTTTTATAGTGTTCCTTTACACTACTCAAAATAAGTCGGGTTAAAATTTTCCCAGAAATGAGAAGTGAAATGACTATCTTGGTTTAATATAATAGATAACGGGATTCTATGTAATGAGACTATTTTATCCCTACACGACTTAACTAAGCATTTTATACTAAAGGGTTTCCTTCATTGGTAGGGATTGAGCAGATTTGGTTAGTCGATCCATAATCACCCAGATTGTGTCGTTTCTTGTTTTGGGTAATTTGGTAACAATATCTGTTGTTATCAATCTCATTTCTATACTGATATCTTTATCGTTGAGGTAACCCTAAAGGGTTCTAATGTTTAGTTTTTATCTTGCAAATAAATTAAATACTTGTAACTTGCTACATTCTTCTTCATTCCTATCTATCCGCAATTCTTATTCAAACATTGATACCCCTTATCATATACTTAGTTTTATGAACTTTCCTAAGAATTATGTATGTTTCCTTAGATAGGTATCCAAATTCTTTTCTTATGGAATTTCCAAATTCCATCAGTTCCTTTTTTTTATTCCTTCATTTCTTTATAATCCTTCAGCATCATCCTTGATTGTTGTTTCTTGGGTACTCTTTAATTGTTCTATTATATCTATCCGCAAATTTAATCTAAGAGCACGTACTCGTTTCGGCTTCTTATGAAACTTATGACTTAAAGCATCAACTACTACATTAGTTTTAACTTTGTGATATAACAATCGGTGTTGTTCCTAGTCTCAGATGAATTCTGAGTTTCTCCTCACGATCGGGTGATAGTCCAAGTAGATCCTCTGGGAAAACGCCAGTCGGAATTTTTTCAGCTCCATGCCTCTAGTGCTCATGAACTCCGAGACCATATACGCTATATCTTACTTCCGTGCATAACTCGCAGCTTTCATTACAGGGACGAACTTTGTCGGCTGGTCTGTCTTGCCTCCTTGTGGTCACTTCTCCGGTTGGCTTGCAAATCTAAACCTAAGTCAGCAATCACCTCAGGAATCATTGTTGTCATTTTATTCCTTTTTATGAAGCAGACAAGATTTCCTTTCTGTCAGTTCTTTCCAATTCATGGCATACGTCGTGATCATGTGTTTTGAAGATCGGGTCTCACTATCTAAATGTCTAAATTTTGAAGCATACATTACTTCATTCTTCTTAACATATATATTAATGGTTTGGACAACTTTAGTCCTTTGCAGCCCATGTATTTCATAACAACTTCTTTATTACTGGTAATCTTAGTAGGATTATAGGTGAAGAGAGTCTTGGTAAGTGCACCTAGTCGTGGTTACTCTAATCTTCACAAGAGTTCTTAAAGAAAGTAGAATTACTTTCATTAGCGTAGGTTTTGAGACGTTTTGTGCCTAGCACAACCTTTAGTTACAGGTTTCCTAATGCGTTAATAATCTAAGGTAACGCAAAGGGAATTCTTATACTTTCGAAGGCATCCCAACATGAAGGGTTCACATCGTTCATCTTGTCGCACGAGTTATGAGAAGGATGATCAAATGGAATAATGTTCAATATCAGAATTATAGATGTATACAAGAGATTCCTGATAAAGAAATCTAGAATTATTATTGACACACATGCTCGTGATTTATTCTAAATTGTCAATCCTCATGGTTTTTGGATTTCCTTATAGATATACATATCTATATAATCATATATTTCACATACTGTAATATACATACCATTCTTAAGGTCAATGTATTTAACAGATTCATATTTTCAAAAAAACAAGTCAGACATCAGGTCATGATACTATTTAGGGAATTCTGTCACTTGTTTGACATATCATATACCTCATCTTACCGGGTCTCGCCGGAGAGTTAACCCCCATCTTATCCTGACAAGCTGGAGAGTCTGCCACTCCATACCCAGTCTTGCCGGAGAGGTAATTTGTATTTCCCATAAATAGATCTCTCTTAAATCATGATTTTGAAATTGCATCTTTTATTATGGCTTGCATCAAGCAGCAAGGAAATTAGTATTCACATGACGGATCATATTCCAGAACCAAGTAGTACCAATAAATAAGAAATAACAGTGGCCAAGTGTTAGTGTTTATTTACCGTACCTGCAACGTTCTAGTCATCATCCTCACAGCATACCAATACCCATCACACTTTATTTATGCAAGCTTATCTCGAAGCTAATACTAAAGTATCTTTCTTAAGTTCAAGTCTAAATACTATCCTTGTTGCTACCAAATAATAATTTCCTAACTCTTTCGTTTAAGCTTAGGTATTATTACAACACCTAATTGCTTAAACCAGTGGCTCTGATACCACTTCTGTCACGACCCCCGACCACACCCTGGACGGGAGCCGCGAGCAGTCAAGTGGTACCGGTGGTTATTTTGAAAATATTGCAGCGGAAAATTTTATCAGGACCGTGAGTTAGGAAAATACCAGAGTTTAGAAACACCGGATTTTATTTATTAAACATACGATAATAAACCCATGTTTTACAAAGGTAGCTTTAATATGGGATAAACCCGAATATATGAAACAATGTTTTCTTAATTTAATTTAATTGATAAGATAAGCCACTTCTTTAAGCCTTTCGGTGCCGTATCATCACTCTTATTCCAATCAACTGTAATCACCTGAAACGCGTTTTAAAAAGGTTTTGGTCAGCAGGAAATACTGGTGAGTTAATTCATTTTTGTACAAAAACACATTTGTTATAATTTACAGTATTAAGAGTTTTTACATTTGCTCCTTCAAGATTGGCAAAGACTTAATCACTGCAATTACAACTTTGTTATAATTCACAGCATTAAGAGTTTTTACATTTGCCCCTTATCATATAATTATCTGGTCCAGTTGTCACTCAACCGGATCTATGACTGTGGCCATATCACTAATTAGGCTCGCCCACCAGAGTGATAAAACAGTAGTAATGTGCACAATACCCCCACTTACTGCCAGTAATTAAAGATTTGCAAAGACTTAATCTCTGTACTTATAACTGGAAAACATTTAGGGTTTTACAAAGAAATTTTAATAAAACATAATGACTCACCTTGTTAGCATATAGTCTTGATTAAACAAGCATCTTGATTCTACATCTTCTGATGGTTATACATCTTGTTTGATAGTAGGTTTATGGACCAGATTCTGATAGTTAAACATTTAGTTTAACAGAGTGGAATACGTATTAGTGTAAAACACATCAAACCTAACGATGGTCACAAGATCAGAGCCTTAACGAAATTCACAAAGTATAGTCTTATTTAGACAGCACTTTGGCATTCGTTAGTTGGTTCTCGAATCGATCGGACAGAATATCGCATTGGTAATTATTGGTTAGAACACAAACGTATAGAGAGAAGAAGAAAAGAAAATGAGCAAGGAAGAATGAAATCTTAGACTCCTATTTATAGGTAAGGCAGATTCCTTTCTTAGCTATGAAGTTTTCTTAATTATTAAGTTTCCTTTTATTTATTTAGTTTTTCTTACTACTTAAGTTTACTTACCTATTAAGTTTACTTAATTGTTTTAGCTATCAAGTTTACTTGGCTTTTTAACGGATTATCTCACTTAGCTGTTTAACTGATTACTTTTCCTTAACTGTTTAATTAAGTAATTTACTTAGCCGATTAATTAATTAACTTAATTAGTTAATTAATTAACTTACTTAGCTTGCTTAACTGTTAAGTTTCCTTAGCTATTAAGTTTTCCTTAATCGCTAAGTTTTCTTAACTGCTAAGTTTTAGATAACCATTAAGTTTTCTTAATTACTAAGTTAACTTAACTGTTAAGTTTACTTAACTACTAAGTTTACTTAACTACTAAGTTTACTTAACCATTAAGTTTTCTTAGCCACTAAGTTTACTTAATCATTAAGTTTTCTAGTTTAACAACTTCCTGATTATGAGTTCTAATTCTAGATACAATGGAACTCGTATTAGCGTATTAACCCAATTCAACTTTAACGATAATCACGAGATCAAAACTCACAACGAATGACAAAGTATAGCCGTATACAGGCAGCACTTAAACATCTGTTGGATCAGTTTCAATCAATCGGATATAGTACCGTGTCCATGATTGGAGTTATTACCCTGATAACGCGCAGAGTTTCGGGGTTTTAGGGGTATAATACCGAGCTACTATTTTGCTATAATAGAGGCTGAGAGAAAGAAAAGAATTGAACGAGAATAACTGAGGCTCTCGACTCCATTTATAGGGCTGATCGAAGGGCGGGTCGCGGCCCGCGACACCTTCATCTTCATTTTTCGCGGCCCGCGAGGAAGCATAGGGCGGTTTAGGGTTGCTGCGTTATCACATAGGTTTGACATGTGGACGACACGTGTCACGCAACGTGTTCGGGTCAGCTTGAGGCTCTCGCGCCCCGCAAAGCCCTTCCTTAACTCTGTCGCGCCCCGCGACAGACTAAATTTTCTTGTTTTCTTGGTTTTTGTAAATAGGAAGGATATACGGGTTCGGGTTTTCACTTACGGAGCGTTTTAGGGCATTTTTGTGTGAGTCGTTACAGGAATAGTACACATAACTAAACACAAATTCTATCTGGAAGTCCCTACACACTTTACCGATAAGTATGTCGGGTTGGCAGGAAGGGTATTAGTTGATAGCGCTATTAGGTTTAACAAACCTCACACTTTGCTAGGAGTCGGGTATGAACTATTGACCTTTTCATTACATCAATGCGGATAGACATTAATGAGGGCACACAAACTATAGCGTCAGCATTCAGTACACACAATTTAGTTGCTTGATGAGGGTTAGTTACCCGAGTCATACTTATAACGCTTTGCATGTGAACTTACGCTTACGCTTAACTAAAAGTGTGAACCCACCAACTTTATGTTGACACACTACTGCATGCTTTGCAGGTCGTTAGGTACAGCTAGACGGAGGCTTGCAATGGTTGGAGTGTCGTGGGTTATTAAACTTTACGTTTTATCTAAGTTATGAATTTGTGGGTTTTTACTTGTGTTTGGATTTTTAAACTTTGCTACCATTGTTAACTTAAACTTTGTTTTGGACTTTTAAACATTGATCACTAATCGCGTTGATTGTGATGATTTTACAACTTTAATAATTGGTTCAACATGATTTGTGGTTGGATCCCAGTCAGTCGCAAGCCTCGCGGTAAAACTCCGGATGTGGAATTTGAGGGTGTGACCGTCCGGTCCACCCTATCAGACTGGAATTGAGTCGGACCGGACAGTTGGACTGGAGAACGGTGGTCGAACCGAATTTTATAAGGGCCGGACCGGATTTTATATGGCCAAACAGATGTTTGGATCACAACAACATAGGATAGTCTAGATAGTGGTTTCCCAATGTTACAATATTTATATTGTATTAGTGTTTAGACTAGTTAGAACAAATGTTAGGATTTGTACAGATGTCTGCAACATCAGTGGAATGTTTTCTGTTTGGAATGTTAGATGTCACTATTAGGGTGATGTTAGCCAATCACAGAATAGTGCTTTCGTACTTAGTATAAATAGATCACACATGTTAGTGATCTATCTATCACACACTTCACCTTTTCTCTTGCATGAATAGATTTGTTACGTGATCGGCTGTGGGGGAGTCTGTAGAGTTAACTTTTGTAAAACATATTGTAATAATTGAATTATAATTGAAAAGAAGTCGTTGATGATGACTTTCTACTTATGAATTGTATTGTTATTAATCAATATTTGTTTACAAGTATCAAACTCAAATGTAACATTTTTAATGGTTCACTTCCATCTGGTTTATGTGTTAACTCCACCCGAATTCTTGATCTTATATTTGTTGTTTATTACTTTGAGGGGGTTATTCCACTTCAGTGTTGAGTATGCGCTGAGATACGTACCTAATTTGTTGGAATACACCTGAACAAACTGATCCACATATCTGTTTCGGCAAGGGGGTGTTTCTCGAACGGTCCGGTTTCACCAAACCCAACAACCCACCCACATACCTATGGTTTCGACGAGGTGTTCAAGGGTTCCGGTGAGGAGTTGCAGGTGTGAGAGATGAAGATAATATGATTTGTTCTTGAAGGAGTTATAGGTGTGTGTGTGTGTGGTGTTAATGTAAGAAGATTAAGATGTTTAATAATAATAACTAGAATTACGGCCCGCCGCATTGCGGCAGGGATTCTTTAGTTATAACTAAGTCGATTTAGGACGTGCACGTTATGTTGAACCTGCCAAATAGGAAAAAAAAATAGACGATGTAAAAACGTTCACCCACACACGCGTTGCGTCATATTAACTCGCAAAATTTAGAACGAAATGTAAAAACGTTAAACCAAATACGCATGTTGCGATGTGTTAAGTCACAAAGTTTAGAACGAAGCATAAAGCGAAAAATTTTGTGGAAAATGAAAACTATAAATGACCAAAGTTGAAAGTAAAAAAAAGTTGTGGGGATAGATTAAAAAGTTTTGTGTTTAAAGTAAAAAAACAAATAGTTTTTGGTTAAAAGTAATTTATGAAATACTTTTGGATGAAAAGTAAAAAAAATCAATTTTTTTTTTGAAAAACCCCCAAAGCCAAGGTTACAACAACCACATGCATAACCATTTTTTCTTTGAAAACCCCCAAAGCCAAGATTACAACACATAAGTAAAAAAATTAAAGTGGTTAAATCGCAAAAGATGGAAACTTTTGAATTAGAAGTGAAAAATCATATTAATCAAAGGGGTTAAATTGTATAAGATGGAAAATTTTAAATTAAAAGTGAAAAATCAAATTAATCAAAGGGGTTAAATTAACAAAGATTAAAACTTTGAACTTAAAGTGTTAAAGATTAAAACTTTAGGGTTAAAAAGGAAACAAAGATTAAAACTTTAAACTTAAATTGTCAAAGAATAAAACTTTAGGGTTAAAAAAGGAAAATTCCATTTTATTTTTGAAAAACACGCTAAACTAAAGTTACAACTCATTTATGCATAAAAATGTTGCTTCTTTATAATGTTTAATAATAATAATAATAATTATTATTATTATTATTATTGTTGTTGTTGTTGTTATAAAAAGACAATAAACCCTTCATAATCAACATAAAAAGACCAATAAACCCTGGCCAACTAACGATTAACTAACATAAAAGTTAGCAGAAACATGATTGATCTAGATCGACAACCACGTGTACTTGATTGTTCAATTTTGTCAAATAGGAACTCAATGTGCCATTTGGTGTTAAGCATAAAGACTTTTACTCTAACATTAAAGAAGAAATCATCATCATGCCAGTAAATCTCCCTAATAGCAAAGCTATGGTAGTGTCTGAGGAGGGTAGATGTAGACAACATTACATTTATCCCATAGGAACAGAGAAACTTCTTCCAGTGAGAACCCCGACTCGATTATAGTTTTGTATCAAACATTGAACCAAAGCACATAACATTCAAACAATCGGTACAAATGTGTTGAAAAGAAAAGAAAAGAAAAGAGAAGAAAACCCTGTTTGGAAAGCAAGAAGACCGACCACTCTATCTCCACCTCATCCTCCTCCGGTCTACTGAACTACCAATCTGTATATTCCAAAATGCTAAGCTTTCTTCTGCCGGCAGCTCGTTCCGGCACTGCACCGCCGTTGCTGGCAGCAATCAAACCCCTACCCCACCGCCCTCTCTCCACCCCCCATTCACTCTCATCGTCTACTCTTCCCTGCACATCACCCCCCTTTTCGCTACACAATTATCGAATTCCAATCAAACTCTCCGCAGCCGCAGCTCCCATTGCTAATTCACCCACTGACGATTCTGAAAAAGCAAAACTCGCCCAGGTATTTGGTGAATAATAATTCTCCTTTACCCTAATATAATATTTGGGTGATCTTTCATTGAAGCAATGACAAACTCTTAAAAGCATTGACTCATGTATTCCTGAATTTGTGTAGTCAAATCCTTTATTCCAAAAGAATTGGGGGGCATGCTACAAACGGATGCATTTATGAATGACTAGAAACATTAGGATGATTATGCTCACTGATAAGAAAATTATTAATACTTTATGTTGTGTAGGTTGCAAAGAGATTAGAGGCTACTTCAAGGTATTTCAAGAGATTGGGTAGCTTAGGATTTTGGGGGCAACTTGTTTGTACAATTGTAGCTGCAGTCATCCTTTCCTTTTCTATTGTGATTACTGGGGGGAAAATCACATCACCGGCTACCTTCTATGCTACGGCTGGTGGTATCGTAGCTGGTTTCCTCTCGGTGTTCTGGTCGTTTGGTTATATTCGTCTTTCTGACAGGCTTAAGAAAACCGCCAATGACCCTTCAAAGGTAACTAACCTACTTTGTTTAATTTAAGCTATCTTTTAACAGTTAATATACAAATCAACCTGTATGAGTGCACATCTAGCAGTTAAAGTAAGTAATATATATCCTAGAAGGCTAGAAAACCCCATAGAGATCGAACAAGCAAAGCAAGAAACTTTTGATTTTGCAATATTGAAATGCTGATATATGTTTGTGTAAGCATACAATTGTGTATGCATGTTATCTAATCAGATAAAGAGGGCATCAAAATTTTATCTTCTCCATTGTGCTGTATGTCAGTTTTGACAGAATTTGTGCCTGCAGAGATTTTGTAGTAGGAATGATGTGCATAAGGCCACCCAAGTATTTCACTTCGGTCCTCACCCAAGTATTAGTTTGGAGTGAACTGCCATTTTCGTCCCTGTGGTTTGTCCAATTATGTCAGTTCAGACCAAATTTCAAATTTGTACCATTTTCGTCCCTGACATTCTTAAAACATGCCAGTTCCATCCAAAAAACTAAGGTCACACTCACAGGGACGAAAATGGCAGTTAACTCATGTTTTTTGGACGGAACTGACATGTTTCAAGAATGTAAGGGACGGAAATGGTACAAATTTGAAATTTGGCCTGAACTGCCATAATTGGACAAACTACAGGGACGAAAATGGCAGTTAACTCATCAGTTTGGTTTGGTTTGGTTTCAGCAAATAAATTGCCAGATAAATAACTTTAAAGCTTTTGCCACATGTAGAGGTGTAAAATGTCAAAACTACCCATAATAAAAGTAATAATTTAGTACGTGTAAAGGCATAATATATATTTTACAACTCTAAATGTGGGAGAAGTTTTCAAGTTGGGCCCAAGTTTTTGGCCGGAGTTGGCATAAACGAAGTTTAATTGATACTTGGGTGCTCTGTAATAATGTGATGATACTTGGGTGGCTGTAATGTAACATGTTATATAAACTTCGGTCGTCTGTGTATCCATTATCTATAAAATAAGTACCAATTTATGAATATTTGGAGTTTGAATATTTGTTGCAAGAGGAGATTGTTAATAGTATTGAGCACGTACAAAAGTTAAATAGCATAGGTAAAACTAACATGCACTCGGTGAGACTAATATGTATGGTAGATTTGTGTTCCGACGATACGATAGTGCATTTTGCTTAGGTAAACACTGATATTGGAACAACTACAAAAAGGCTTTAATGTCCATGAATCAACCCTGGTAATTGCTGCTCCACAGGTATTGGCATAAAACAATGCACCGTATATGCATAGAACAGCCATAAACATGATTAGCTTGATAATCCCAATTTGCTCTTAATTTTGAATCTGTAAACACTGGCATAGCAACAGAAGTGATTCTCTATTTTTTTAAAGCCAATTTATCTTTATGCGGTAAAATCAGGCAAAGGCTGTACCATGATTCTTTTTCTGTTGTTGTAAGCTAAAGAAAGTTCAGACAATTTTTCTATCATCTAACACATTATAGAACATGCGTATCTTTTTCAGGCTCCTCCACGTGCTGATGTTGTAAAGAGCTTAAGAAACGGGATAGCCGTGAACCTTTTGGGTATGGGTGCTGCCATCCTTGGGATGCAAGCCACCGTAGGACTGCTGGTGGCTAAGGCCCTCACCACTTCGTCTAACCCGTATTACCAGGGTGTCTCTCCCGGGACTAGCCCTGTCCTTGCATTAGACGTTTTCTTGGTCCAGGTATTCCTTAACGTTTAATTCAACCTTTCGCATATCTAAACCTTACCATCAATTATTACAATTTATAAAGTAAATGTATAGCAATCATAATGCTGGTTTTTACCCTTTGTGGCTTGTCAAAAGCAGTGTTGTAAGAATCGCTAAACACTAGTCGGCTTGTGGGGTACGGACTAGCAATTAATTGGATTGGTATTATTATCTGTATCTTCAGTTTTATATGTATACGCACATATTTTTATGTGTAATTTTTTTCAGCAAGACAAGTTTTAACCCCTCATCGGCTCATTTTTTTAAGTAGACAAGATTAATCACCGAAATTTACAAGGTTTGACCGGAATTTGTCCGGAACCGCCGAGTTTTGGCTGATTAGGACTGCCTAAGGCTGTCGTTGACTGTCCGGCCGATTAGAGGAAAATTACTCGGTGAACCTCCGACTAGCGATTAATCGGATGCTAGTTGGGATTTTTACAACCATGGTCAAAAGTGACATTTTTGGGGTCTTAACTCTAAAAAGTTGCGTGTTTGAGATCTGTAATTGTTATTTCGTAACATCTTTGGGTCCATCATTAACAAAACATTCTGTTAAATCTTTTAATTTGATTATCGCAGGCAAGTGCAAACACGATCCTGTCACATTTCTTAGGACTTATTTTCTCACTGGAGCTGCTACGCTCGGTCACAGTACCACCTTCAGATGTGATCGCGGTTCCTAAGGCAGCATAATCATCTCCATTTGCAGATGAAATAAGGTTTGATTTAGGTTCACGTTTGGCTGAACAAGCCGTGTTTGTTGCTTGATGCCAGTTGATGGTAATTATAATTTTTTTTTTACATTTCAAAGTTGAGCTAGGGTTCTAGTGTTTTCTTCTCATGGGTATGATATCTGTAGTGAATTCATATGATCTTTTGTTTGAAATAAGAAAATCTCATCTCATCCATGAAGCAAAAAAAACATATTTGTATCATTCGACTTGATTGGAGCCTTGTATTGGGTTGGGTGGTTGGATGCTTACGATCCGGTGGAGTGGAAGCCTATAGTACATAAAAGAAAAAGAAATAGCAAGCTACTTACCAAATCTTTATTATCGACATACAGTGTTGGAAAAATCGGGATTAATTGGCGACTAGTTGCTAGTCGGCAAGCCACTAATTAATTTTTAGGTAATTAGTCACTAGTCGTCAGAAATAGGCGATTTCTGCCAAAAGTTGTAAATTCCGGCTATTAATGTGTGTGTGTATATAACCGAAAACGACAAATAAAAATCTCAATTCGAATAAGCGCTAATTGGTACCCTCACTGACCGACCAGTGCCAATCGATTCTTACAACTATGCTGGCATAACTATTTCCGAACATTAATAATGAAACTTTTTGAACCCACTAATCGGCCATTAATTAAGCTTCTATTTAACATTTGTAAATAAATAAAATAAAAATAAAACCCCGACATAGCAACTCTTCGTAATACATCCCCGAAGAAAATATTATATCAAGATCAATATTATTATATTCTAAAGAAAATAAGTATTCAATCACAGTTTTGCTTTAAGAAAAATCAATTGGTTGTTAAAGCCTTAGAAAGCCAACTTCTTTGCTTCACAATTTTCTTTAAAGGGGCTAGTTTTCATTTCACGTATTGGTATTGTAATTGATATCTTTTAGGTAAAGGATAAAATAAAAATAAAATTAACTTACGAAACGTACGAATTGGGGGAAAAAGCAAAAAAATGACGGTGTCATTTTGGTAATTATCAGCAACTTCAAAATTACTGGGGAAAAAGGAAAAAGTGTCTTGTAGAGTAATTTTGAGCATCTGTAGAGTAATTTTGGGAAATGTAGGATAATTATCAAATTACTCTAGTAGAGTAATTTTGACTTCTGTAGAGTAATTTTGGAAAATGTCTTGTAGAGTCATTTTGTTAGCATTTAGTTATGGGGTTTAGTTTTTAGCTTTGGGGGGGGGGGGGGGGGGGGTGGGGTTAGTGTACTTTTGATAATTACCCTACAATTTTGATAATTACTCTACACGACCAAAATTACTCTACATGAACATTTACAATGGTTTAGGTTTTTTTAGGTTTTTTTGGGGGTGGGGGGGGGGGGGGGGGGGGTAGTGTAATTTTGATAATTACCCTACAATTTTGATAATTACTCTACACGACCAAAATTACTCTACATGAACATTTACAATGGTTTAGGTTTTTTTAGGTTTTTTGGGGGTGGGGGGGGGGGGGGGGGTAGTGTAATTTTGATAATTACCCTACAATTTTGATAATTACCCTACACGACCAAAATTACTCTACATGAACATTTACAAAATTACTCTACAGAAGCTCAAAATTACTCTACTAGAGTAATTTTGAAGTTGCTGATAATTACCAAAATGACACCGCCACTTTTTGCTTTTCCTCCAATTCGTATGTTTCGTACGTTTATTTTATTTGTACAGGAACTTAACTCTATATTTTAAAGCTTTTATATATTTAACTCGAGACTCGTAATTAAATGATTACGTATGGACAATGCTAAAGGTGGATCAGGGGCTCTTTGTTTAGCTTTTCGTGTTTTAAACATCTTACTGGTTCAGCACTTAATGATTTAGACTATTTGTTTCATAAGCAGATGTCTGAATGGTTCAGATTGTTCAATTGCTGGTTCAACACTTCCATACAAAAAATGATTGATGATTATATAAATGGGTCCATTACAACAAATCTCTTATTTAACCAAATCCATAATAGTTCTGTTCTCTCCAAACAATGGGACTTTCTAGTTCAACCCAAAACAAAAGGCAAATCTTCATCTTATCCGGCCAAAGCAACATGGCCGGGCGCGGCGGCGTTAAAAACCACCAGTGGGACCACATAGTACCAGATGACTGCAAACCTGACCCCACCACCATCCACCGCCTCACCGCCAACCTAACCTGGGAGACCGCCCAGGAACCACTCCACGCCGACATTGACAAAAACAAAACATGCGGTGTGAGCCCAGGGATGTCGTTCGCCAACGCCGTGAAGGATTACATTGCCGGAGTAATTGGTCTGGTGCCATGCGCTATTGGTGGCACCGCCATTAAGAAGTGGGCGAAAGGTGAGAAGTTGTATGAGGATATGGTGAGGAGAGCGAGATCAGCTGTGAGTAATGGTGGAGAGATTAAAGCATTGCTTTGGTACCAAGGTGAGAGTGACACGTCATCAAAAACCTCTGCTCAATCTTATAAATCTAACATGGAGAATTTGATCCGGAATGTTCGTGCAGATCTAGGATTACCGGCACTGCCAGTTATTCAGGTTAATTATTATATTAGTTTTCACTCATCTTATATTATATCTAGGGGTGTAAATGGGTCGGGCCGGCTCGGCTTTTTATGAAGCTCGGGCTTGGCTCGGTTCGAGCCTACTTCTTTGAGCTCGAGTTCGGCTCGTAAGTAAAACCCACTCGAGCTATCTTAAGAACAACCTCAAACGAGCTAAAAGCTTGGCTCGAGCTCACTTCAACATCGCTTAAGTGAGCCAAAGCTCGGCTCGAGCTTGGCTAACCAATGTTATCATCATTATTATTATATTATATATAAAAAAAACTAAAATTTTTCTTTGGGCTCGTTTAGGCTTGCGAGCCTAAACAAGCTTTGTATATCAGGCTCGAGCTCAGACTCGATAACTAAACGAGCTCTATTTCAGGCTCAAGCTCGGGCTCAGGCTCGTTAATGCTCGATTCGTTTGAGCTTTTAACCGAGCCGATCACGAGTACCTCTCGAGCCTCCAGGCTTGTTTACACCCCTAATTATATCCAGGGGTGTAAACTAGCTGGACCGAGCCTGTGCTCGTCTATGCTTAAGCTTGTTTCGCTAATCATTTTTATCATAGTTGTATATATAAATACGAATTATTATTATGTCAAATAAAAATCATACAAAATCATAGGCTTGTTTATGCTCGCAAGCCTACTTGACCTTGATAGTTCAGCTTGGGTTTGGGTTCGTTTATTAAACAAGTTTATTTTTCTGCTCGGCTCATCCTCAAGCTCTTATAAGCTTCACTTGATTCGAGTTTTTAGTGAGTTAATCTTGTGTCGCTCACTAACAACTTGGCTCGTTTACATACCGTTATACGTAAACTCCTCAATTCGTTCAGAAAATTGATTGGGGGTTTTGGGGGATAATTAGGTTGCGATTGCATCTGGCGAAGGGAAATACATTGAGGTAGTAAGAGAAGCGCAAAAAGCCATTGATCTACCTAATGTGGTATGTGTCGATGCTAAGGGGTTGGAACCGAAGGAAGATCACCTCCACTTAACGACAACGGCTCAAGTTCAGCTTGGACACATGTTAGCCGACGCATATCTCGCTCATTTCGGATAAGCAACTCCTCCGGCTGCCTCTGTTTACCCAGAGGGAGGATCATTTGTTGTTTGTAACTAAGATGTTTCCGGTATTCCTAGTTTTCTTTCTTTGTAGAGTAAAGTCCTATTTGAGTCCTTGTGGTTTGTGCAGTTTAACCATTTGAATCCAAAAACCAAAACTGTCTTGATTTGAGTCCCTGTGGTTTCTAATTTTAACCATTTGAATCCAAAAGTAAACAACATCCAAATCAGAAACATTTGGTTTTTGGACTCAAATGGTTAAAATTAGAGACCACAGGGACACAAATCAAGACAGTTTTTGTTTTTGGATTCAAATGGTTAAACTGCACAAACCACAGGGACTCAAATAGGACTTTACTCTTCTTTGTAATATGGTTTTGATTATAATCATTTCTTGATGATTGGTTATTATAGTGATAGGTGGTGATTCTTTCATTTTTTATTTACGTATCTTATTTATCTAAAAGTTTAAAAACTAATATCAAAACAATAACAGTTGCAAATAAAATCCCAAATGCTTCTGTTTACAGATCTCAAGAAGGTAAAAGTCACCATATCTATAATTATCATACATTCATACACAAGTATGTATGATCATAATCATGAGATGCAGGGTCGTTCCTAGAATTTTGGGGGCCCAAAGCGAATTAAAAATTTGAGGCCCTTTTTACTTTTTTTAGGCTCGTAATTTCGGTTTTTATCTGACATAAAATATATTAGGAAGAAACTTATAAAGCACTTAACCATTATATAAACTAGATGATTTCCCTAATCAAACAATGTTGGAATCTAATACATAAATCAAATCTAAGTTGGTTAAAAGAGTTTAACCTAACAAATAACAACTTACATTATGTGTGAAAGGAATTAAAAGATGCTACTTATTTTAAGTAGGAAAAATTACAAGTTTTGTCCTTTATCTTTATACCACTTTTCAGGCAGTGTCCTTTTTAATGAATGTTGACAGGCAGTGTCCTTTACTAGGTATTTTGTTGCAAGTTTAGTCCTTTACACCCAACCCAGTTAAAAAACTCTGTTAATTGTTGACAGACGGTGTCCTTTACTAGGTATTTTGTTGCAAGTTTAGTCATTTACCTAGGTATTTTGTTGCAAGTTTAGTCATTTACACCCAACAATTAACAGGGTTTTTAACTGGGTTGGGTGTAAAGGACTAAACTTGCAACAAAATACCTAGTAAAGGACACCGCCTGTCAATATTCGTTAAGCAGGACACCGCCTGAAAAGTGGTATAAAGATAAAGGACAAAACTTGTAATTTTTCCTTTTAAGTATACTATTGTTATTAGTTAGAAACGATTTTTTTTAAATAAAATTTTACATGGACATATCATGTTAAAAATTGTGTGGACAAAATATTTTAGCTTATTAAATTAAGAGAAGTGATTAAAAAGATGCATTTATAACCATTTATTAAAAGAGTCAGTGAGGTGATATAATTTTGAAAATGGGTAGCAGGTGAGATTCGAACCCAGCCCTCTATAAAAAAAATCTTATTCTTACCACCAGACTATACTTGTATTAATGTTAACAAATATTACCGTAAATATAATATTCTTTTTCTTATAAATACAGATTTTTTTAAATTTTGGAGGCCCTATTTTTTCGGAGGCCCTAGGCCGTCGCCTAGCCCAATTACACTAACGGGCCGGCCCTGATGAGATGAGCTAGGTTGGATAGAGCGGAAGAGAGGGTTACCCACTTACCCTTCCTTTATATGATGGGAATGAACCGGCACGAATCGGTCAAAATGGGATGGGATGAGGCACACTATAACGCAACCAAAGTATCGATGCTTTCTATGTGTCTCTCGTATAGGTTTTAGTACATTGTAATTGACTCACACCATTCAGTATCTTTGTCTTCTTTCTACATGTCTCTCGTATAGGTGTACCGAGCGTATATCGATCTAAAAAATATATTATAATTATTATATCGATTTCAACGTCGAAGTCGAGCGTATATCGGACTAAAAAGTATATTATTGATGTGTGCAAAATGCAACATATAAATTACATCAATTGTGGCATAAAAGTAACCCTTTTTTAGTACTAATGTTGGAAAAAGTGTGTTTTTGTCTTCCTTTTGTATTTTCAGGATTAAATGAGCTCAAATTAACAAAAGAAGCAAAAAGGCAGATAAATCTAACATAAATACAAGAAAAGGAACAAACATGGCATGCCCGACCTCCCCGAAAGCATCTTCCCAAGCAAAACAAGAGAACAAAAGGCTGAACACGCCCCGTGCTCAGTGAACACGGGGGCGTGCCCAAGTGTCAGCATAAAAGACAAAGTTGTAGAAGCTTCCATTGCCCACCACGGGGCCGTGCTCAGCGGACACGGGGCCGTGGTCAACTATAAGATTCGCAGAATCCAGGCAAATCTTGATAGTACAGATATGCTTCTGCACACGGGGTCGTGCTCAGCGGACACGGGGCCGTGGTCAACTAATGCAAACAAAAGCAATTAATGAAGACAGAGAAGATGATGGACACTGGGCCGTGCCCAGTGGACACGGGGCCGTGCCCAGTGGACACGGGGCCGTGCCCGAGCTTCTGTTCAGCCTATAAATAGGAGTGCTTGTGTAAGGACTCTCAAAAATGTCCCAATTTTACCTGTAAGTGAAAACTCGGACCCCTGAAACCCTACTGCGCATGAAAAACGAAGAAATCAAAATTCTTGGGTTTCAAGCGGGCCACGTAAGCCTTAAGGAAAGCTTACGCGGGCCGCGTCAAACTTGGGTTGACCGGATAAGTGTTCCGGATCCACGTGTTGACCAGCTGGCATACCTACTCGTGACCAATCAAGCCTACGCGTAGAATAGGTGGTTAGGCGGGCCGCATAAGGTTCGAGCCAAGGTTTACGCGGGCCGCGTGAACCCTAAATTTCATCTATAAATAGCTTAGCTCAGGGGCTTTCATTCTGTGTCGACGAAAACTTTCAAAAACGAAATATTACTGCTCTGAAGTCGAAATTACAAATTCAATTAGTGGGGTGCTGCTATGATACCGGGTATTAACTCAATCGCTGCTACGATTCAATGTCCGATTGATGTAAAACTATCCAATGGATGTTTAAGTGCTGCCCACATTCGGGCCATACTTTGTCATTAGTCGTGAATTTGACGGATGTTTAAGTATAACACTTTGTCATTCATTGTGAGGGTTTTAGTCTCGTGAGTTATCGTAAATGTTGTATTAGTTACTGACCTAGTTTGTGTGCATTGTTCTTTAAATTAGGTTACAAGGCTAATCAGTAGGCTAAGCTCTGTCCACTTAAATCTGCAATGTGAGTTATTCTCTTTTATCAAAAGTATTTTACAATACTCCATTTTTAAAAGTTATAATTACAGGGAGTAAGTCGTGGTTATCTTGAATCACTGGCTAGTGGGGTATTGTGCACATTATTAATTTCTCACGGGTTAGGCTAATAAATCCTAACAGTGATAAACGTCACTACTTGGGGAAAGACCCAATAGTGGTATGACCATTGTCACCAGGTGACAAGGCGCCAGATAAAAATAAGATAAAAGCCATTGTAATCGCTCTTATGCTGTAATTTATAACCAGGTGTCATTTTATCAAATTTGAATAACTCGCCGGCATTTCCCCGCTGATAAAATATTTTTTAAACATGTTTCAGGCAACCTGCTGTAAATCAAGGATACGTGCTACGGAGCACTAACCAGCTTGAAGAGGTGGCTCAGTTAAAATAAATAAACATGTTTTATAAATCAGGGAATTTACTTGTAAAATTCCTCTAATGTAAATCACGGGGTTATCCCGCATTATGAAATAAAATAATCGGGTATTTCCAGTTTTAAAAGATCCTGTTGAAAATCTTCCGCTGTCGCATCATTTAATAAATACCACGGGTTCCTGTCCCGCGGCTCCTGACTGGGTAAAATCGGGGATGGGGTCGTGACAGGAAAAGGTGGTATTAGAGCCACCGATTGAGCCACTGATTTAAGCCTATTAAGTATTCAAATATACTTAATTTTCCTAATTGCCATTTTGTGATTATGTGTTTTATTAAGTGACTACTTGTTAGTTACAGTATGGCTAAGCAAAAGCTTTTAAATATCTATCTTAAATTAGATAGTTCACCAAAAGAAAAAGGAAGTTCATCAAATTCCTCAAGATACTCAGAAGATACTGAGGAGGGAATATTTGTTCGTAAAGCACACTATGAGAAACCACTTTCCCCTAATAAAAGAAGTTTGATTATTAGAAAAAGTCAAGAGAAAATAAGGAAGTCACAAACAAAAGAAATGATAATTAAAGAGACTCAGGGAAAAGATGATAAACCACCATGGGAAGATAAGTTAGATGAAAAATGGGCAGATCTTTACATGTTAGCTACCGTAGCAGTAAATGATAACCTCTAAACTGTCAACACCCCGACCCAGTATTAGTATCCATATTATCCATAAGCCAGAAACTTTAATCTATTTTTCAAAATTTAGTTGTAATAAAAATAAGTTATTTCAATAAAAAGGGTTTGTATAAGTACTTGGATTTTCGGATTGATTTTCTGTGACTATGTAAAATTTTAACTTAAAATCTTGTGTGTGTCTTCATAAATGCTAAAACAACATGAATGAATTATCGGAAGCTCTTGAGAATCTCGATCTCTATCCTGTGAATATTGAAGTTTCCAAGGATTTTACTGGTTATTGTGCTGATATGGAGGAACCTATGGAATTTCAAGCTCCACCTCCAGAGAAACCCAAGCCAAAGAAAAGGAGAAGAATTGTGGGCTGGAGGCGTCGCAGGAGGAAACCAGTAACTCGGAAAGTTGCCAAAGCAGTTGATCCAATGGATAAAGGAAAAGGAATAGAGGTTGAAGAAAACTCCAAGCAAGAGATTGGAGAAAGCTCCAAGCAAACCAAGGAAATGACGTTGCAGGAAGAGCTAGATTTCAAACTAGCAAGTTGTGATAACTTTAAGCCTGTCAAGGAAAACCTTTTTATTTATCCTGCTGAAACCCGCTTCTAATAAACTTGGAACCAGCCATTCCAGACCCTCTGATCCATACCCAACCTTTAGGACAAATGGACGAATGGTGGACCAATGATTGGCAATTTCAAAACCTTCTCAATAACCCTTATACCTTATTCCCTCAGTTCGACCCAGAACCTGCACCAAACCCACCAATGAGCAATGAGAATTTGGCAGAACTCCGCCATTTTGGCGAAGAGCTAATGGATGCAGGAAATCGAATCCGGGAGGTAGGAGAACAGATCTCCTGGAAATATGACGAGAGGGAGCGTCGTTTCTGAAAACGACAACTGATGGAATAATGTGAAATGGTAGAAGCATATGTTTAATAATATAATAATCAAAATAAAACGTGTAAAATAAACAATAAAACTTATGTAAGATAATCAGTGTGTACGGAAGCATATTATAATATATAAAAATGAAAGTCGAGAAATTGACAATTTTGGATATATTTGTTTATGTGATTATGTGCAATTATTTTGTTATATTTGGTTAATTCTTGTGTGATACTAATTATTTATATAAATTAATTACCAGATGGCACACGCTGGTAATGAACCCGATAATGAAGTTAATCAATCTGAGCATAACAATGAAGATCACTTTCTGAATAGGCAAGATATCGAGAATATCGTTGCTCAGGGGATTGCCAATGCTATTCCAGCAATACTTGATGCTGCTAGAAATCCAATTGAACCTCAACAAATTATTCCTAGCAAACGCACACACAGTGATAATTTCAGTAATAGCATAAACGGAGGCGGCAACCATACTAATAATAATAACGATAATATACGGCAAGCCCCAGATCTAAAAAGAATGAAAGTGCAACGCCTGGTTGCACTTACAAGGAGTTTCTTGCCTGTAAACCGGCTGAGTTTGCAGGTAACGAAGGTGCAACTGCTGCACTGCGTTGGTTAGAGAAAACTGAAGCAGTGATTACAATAAGTAAATGTGCCGAAAACGACAGGGTCATGTACGCATCACATCTTTTCAAAGAAGGGGCGCTAGAATGGTGGAATACAGTACTTTAAGCCAAAGGAAGAAATGTGGCCTATGCCATAAATTGGGAAGAATTTAAAAGTCTGATGGAAAGAAAATTCTATCCCGAATACGAAAAGGAACAAATGGCAAATAAGTTCCTAAACCACCTGATGGTGGATGTAGACTGTCGAGGGTGTACTTCGACATTCTTTGAATATGCGAGAATAGTACCAACTCTGGCTTCGCCAGAACCGGTGCTTATTTCCCGCTATATTTGGGGATTAATTGGTGAAATCCGTGACATTGTCAAAGCTGCAAGACCACGCACTATTGACGATGCTGTGGAATTAGCCAACACCTTAACTGACAGATTGGTACGCACAAGAGAAGAAACCCGGAAAAAGGAAGTGGCCCAAAAGATTACCCAGGGATTCCGTATGGGTAATCGTAGCAATTTTAAGAGAAAAGGGACTGGTCAATCTTCCACTGGTCAATTTTGCAATACCTGCAAACGAAAGCATTTTGGGAGATGCAAGGGATATTGCAATTTCTGCAAAATTCCGGGGCATCAAGAAGAAGATTGCAGGAAGAAGAAAGCAACAGTCTGCTACAACTGCGGAGAAGCTGGACATTTTAGGCCAGATTGCCCGAAATTAGCCAAACCAGCTGATAACAAAGCTAAACCTACCGAATGAGCTACCAAGAAGAATGTAAGAGCCTTCCAGTTGACTACTCAGGAAGCAGAATTAATTCCGGACGTGATAGCTGGTACGTTCTTAATTCACAACGTCTATGCCAAAGTATTATTTGACTCTGGTGCAAACCAAAGTTTTATAAATACTTCATTCTGTCAAGCTCTTAACTTACCATTAACCAACCTTAGGCAGATTTTTACGGTAGAAACGGCAGATGGAAATTCTGTTAAAATAGATAAGGTTTTGCAAAATATAAAGATAGAACTCTTAAGTCATAAATTCTCTACAAACCTGTTACCTATAAATCTAGCCGAATTTGACGCTGTATTAGGAATGGATTGGTTGGTAACCAATCATGCTCGAATTCTTTGTGATAAGAATTCCATAGAAATTCATACACCCACAGGAGAAATTGTGGTGATTACAGGAGATCAGCCACGAAAGCCACTGAAATTCATTCCAGTGTTGTTTGTAAAGAAGAAAGATGGTTCAATGAGAATGTGTATCGATTGTAGGGAATTGAATAAGATTACAATTAAGAATCGATACCCATTACCTAGAATTGATGATCTTTTTTATCAACTTCAGGGAGCTAGATATTTTTCTAAGATAGATTTACGCTACGGATATGTCACACCCCGGATTCCACGTGTCACCGGTGGGCCCGGTGGGGAGTATCGTGACGTGGTTGGCAACATAATAGTCAAACAACACAATATTTAATATGCACAACGGAAGGAATTGAAAGATACAATTCAACTTTTATAATTTGCAATATCAAGTATCACAATTGTCGATTGTTTATCCACAGACGGATCGAAAATAAAATGGAAACAATAGTTCAACAGACGGTAGGCATCTTAAGCTTGCGAGACTCTTTATTGATGCTAAGGAGAGAATCCAGCCTATTACGCTTAGTACCTGCATTTAATCTTTTTGGGAAAATACGTCAGTTTACACTGGTAAATACAATCAACTGACTCATTTTAAAAATGATTAAAAATTGATTTGGATGCACATGGCACAAACATTTTATAACTTGGGATAATTATTTAAATATATAATCTTGTAAAAGAATTACATGTTCCTTATGCGTTCAGTAGCCCGGATCGTGTCCGAGTTAAAGATCAATAGACACACCACATTATTCTTTTGTGCACTGACGGGTGTACGCCTACACCCCGCGCTTAAGTCGTGGCCATTTCGTAAAATGATGCCAAGGATATCCGGGACATGGTCATTAACCCCCTAAAGACTTTAAGTAAACAAAACATATTCAAACGGGCCGATCAAATTATTCAATTAACCACCAAACGATGGAAGATTTAATTCCCGACCAAGCGGTATTTTATATACCGTAACCCAAGCCCGTATAGGGGAAAATAAGTTAAAAGTATTTACCTGAGCAAAGTAATAATCACAATAAGCAAACGCAAGTAGCTTTTACTGGTCCTCCTAATCTGGAACGAAGGTTTATAATAACCTATTAGAATCCTAACGGGTCTTTAATTAAGCTTAAGCTTAGACCGGTTAGTTTCAAAGATACGGTTCGTACGCACGATTAAGCGAAGACCGGATAGAATGTGATTTTGACCCGACATGTTCGGAGACTTGTCTTATATGGGTAATCTAAACACATTCTAGATTTTGAGATAAAACCGATAAGGTTTGACCCGTTTCGGCTAATTTATGTAAACTAGTTACATAAGCCGAACCGAACGCGTAATAAGCGTAACGGGTATCCGTAAGAGCCATATACAGGTTTCCTAAGTTAATATGCTTCAAATATGTTGTGACATCAGTAAGATGTCTTCTATTATGCCCGAAACGAATTTAAACACAACTATGCCCCGTAGGGGTAGTTTGGTCATTTACACGGTTATAAAAGAGTTTAAGTATTAACCTGAGTTACAGGTCTGCTATGATCAGCAAAAATACTTATTTTACTAAGTCATAACAGTAGGGTAAAGTATATATGTGAAATTTATCAATTGTAACCAAACTATGCACCGTAGGGGCATTTTGGTAATTTCACATAAGCCGAAAAGCTCAAAACTGAAGTCTGAGTTTAACAACTTTTGCTTACTGTTAAAATATTATAATTTACCCAAAATATCAGTAGGTATCAACCCTTGTATGTTTAAAATGGTTTTAGTACATACTATGCGTTAAAAACGCTTAAAAACGCGATTAGAAGCCATTTCCGGGTTCTATACATAAAGCTGATATTTTTAATATTCCAGAAGGCTTAAAATAATTTATTTATCATATCTAATCAGTAGCAAAAGGTTTGGAGTCGATTAGATATGTAAAACTCATTTTATAGCCCGTAAAGGCAAAACCGACAATTATCGGATTAAGCCTATGACTATAAGTTATGCTCAGCCTAAAATAAATTAAAAATCTTCAAAAATCCCAAAATAATATAGTACATCAGTGGGTAAGAAGTTTGATATCAAAAAGTAGGTTTAAATAGGCTATACGCTAATTACGCCGTTTAATTAACATAAAGCTTTCAATTTACGCTAATGAGCATAACTCTTAATCTAGACCTCAAACTGATGTCATATTTTGGTTACAAGTTTATATATCAGTAATTAAGGTTTCTACTCTTTTACATTTTCAAAAATCACACTTTAAGGTGAAAAGGGCATAATGGTCAACATATAGGCAATTAACGGAATCATGCGTATTAATTGGTTAACTAATGAACCATGGTGTATAATCACAGAGGGTTCTACTAGCATGTAACCTGGTCCAAATGAAGTTCTAATGCATTTCTAAAACATGCCTAAACAGTTCAGAACTGATAGTCAAAGCAAAAGTCAAACTATGCGACTTTCAGTTCCGAACCGGGTCTCTACAGAGAATTGTCGGGTTGAACATGTTTAGACATGTTCTTACACTAATTACCAAGTTATAATAATGATCAAACAGGTTGTATGTGTAACACCCTTATTATTATTTAAGAATTTTCGTATAATTTACGAAAATAAACGGCTAATTAGAATTTCAATACATTGAAAATACGGGTTTCATTAAACTTTATTTTCAAAATTAAAACTATACAAAATAACATGTTTGAGTTCGTCATTTAACAAAACAACGATACATAGTGCGGAAGCTTATTTCATGATCTTGTTCGGTTCTTCGTTGTGCTTGATCATCCTCCGGTGCTAAAATCATACCTGAAACTCATAAAACATGAGTTGGATTAGTCATATGTAACTTAGAACGTATTTAAACGAGTCCGGGAAGCGAAACTGATTAAAATAAATTTTTTTAGCTAAATCAGGGTTCTGTCGCGTGTCGCGGAGGAACCATGTTGTTCCTTCGCGTGTCGCCTGGGAAACCAGTTTCCAGCAGGTTGCAGTTCAGATCAGCTATGCCAGATTTTACGGAAACGGCCATAACTTCTTCGTTATTGATCCGTTTTACCCGATTCTTTTTCCTACGCGTCCGTAATTTAATCCTCCATCTTATGGAGTTAAAATCCTACATCCAACATAAGAAATTTTGAGACTTCTAAGCCTTTGACTCGTTACCTTTTTACCGAATTTTAACCCGTTTATGCATTTTATCAAACAAACGTATTTGTTTGATTCCTATATTACATACACTTCTACAAATTACTGTTACCTACCATATTAGGTTCTAATCATAGGTTTATTACACAATTTAAACCCGCTTTCGCTTGTATGCTTATTTTGACCCGTTAAGGGTATTTAAGCACTTTCGAGCCTAAAATCACTTTCGATTGTTTCTAGTATTTCATCACCACATTTCTTATCCTATAATCTTCCACCACAATTGTGTTTATGGCGGGTTTGATGTGGTGATCTATATAAACCAAATTTTACCTCTCGAATCATTATTTTACGGCAAAAACTCAAATAGTACCGTTTGACTAATATAATACCTCTTTCAACTTCTATACTTAATCTAAGTATTTACTTAATCATAAAACTTGTTTCCAAACAACCTTTAAAGGTTGTTTGTTCGAATTAGCTAACAAGGGCGTTTTGGTCCTTTTTAGTCTTTCAATTACGACAAGGTCTTTTGAGAGCATGTTTGACCCATGATTCTTCTTTTGAATTATGATCTTGCTCGAAAAGTCAATATGCTTTTCAAAACGCCACTGCCCTCTTTTAAAACATTCGGTTTACCCACTTAAGTAACCCGTTGTCTATCTAAGACTTCATTAAATACTCATTGAACCTTACGTTCTCAATGAATCATTACTCTATTACACATACCTGGCTCGGGTCACTGCATTGACCTGATTTAATGCCTTGCTATAATATTCGCTAAATAGTAGCGATGCAAATATCATTTCTACATTTATTCCTGAAATCATATAACTCGACAAGAATCATTAGTCGCTATTATCAAAAGGTGGTATCTTCACCCTTCGACCCGTTTGGTCTAAATGACCGATTATATTGGCGAGATGACATGTATTTTCATCTCGACTATATGACTCGCTCCGATTTACATCGTGCGGTCGCTTTACTTATAATTCATTTCTTAACACTTTTCGGCCTATTAAGGCTTACTTCATAAGTGTCTTTTAAAGCCAATAGTTATGGTCGATGCATGACCAATTTATCGTTTTACCCTTATTGTTTGTTTTGGTTTATCCTATAAGGCAACCATTCAAAAGTTTATTTTCCATTTGTCATAAAATGATCAAATTACCGCTTTAACTCTTTTTAAACCATCAACATGGTTTCTTGTCATACTCGACTATCTTGTTCCGTACGTTTACACGCCGGAACATCATACCTCAATTATGTATTTATCTTATTCGTAACTAATACGATAAGAGAATATTCTAAAATATAAGACTAGTGTAAGTTATACTTACCTTGCATCCGAATTATGTTTTTCCCTTCATTCTTGATTCGTTTGACCCGCTTTCACTCCAAGCTTCACCTAGCTTGTTTAAGCGCCAACTATTATTCATCATTTCACAAGGTGGTTAGTTTAGTCATAACTTAATACGATCATTCCACCCTACGCATTTTATATTCAAGAATTATCATTCATCGTATTATAGGTCGGTTTTGACTGTTTAAAGTCAACGGCCTATTAATCATAAGTGATTACATGATGTAGCTTTACTACTCATTTAACTACTTGGTCAAATACACGGTAGCATCATACTTAGGCTACCGTTTATTCACTTTGTTTACCAAGTTTTATAACCATAATTCATCGAATTAACACTACATTAATCTTTCTTAACACGTGATGATATCAAGCTTCATTTTTAACATGAATTTATCATCATTTCCATTCTTTTTACACCAAACCCAATTCATGGTAATTATGATTCATGTACTCAAACACCTAAATGGTTCAAGTAGCATACTTTTATTATCTAATATGAGGATTCTAATCACAATTTGGACACTAACATCATCATATCATAAAAACCCATCTCTATCATGTATGAACAAGTACTCAATCATGTAAATTTGTTCAAGTACTTTGTTTCTACTATCAACTATGATGATTTCTAGCACAATTATATCATCATCTTCATTATCTAGCCATAACCCACTTAGCACATACAAGGGAAATCATCAATTCCCTAGTTTTCAACACTAGTTCATCAAATTGTTAACTAGGGTTGTTCCTACACACAGATTTCTTCACAACTACACTCATGGATTCATCATCCATTCCCAAATTGTGATTTTGAGTGTTCATCATAACTTCAAGACATCACCAAATTACAAAATTTAACATACCTTACGATCCCTTTGACTTGGTGATCATTTATACGCGTTCATGCATTGATTTGGGGCTTGATTCGAGCTCCAATTTGGTGAATTTGTTGATTTTAGGGTTTGAGCTCTCTTGGTCGCTCCTGATGATCGATCCACACACACAAAGTGTGTGTGGTGTGTGTTTTTTTTTATTAAAAGAACTTGTTCCCTTTTTGACGATTTTGGTCCCTCAAGTTTTGTTAACTAGTAAGTAGGCTACAACCTACTTATTTTCAACAATACTTTGTTTTGTTAACTAGGTTAAACTTTGCTAGTTTAACTTAGTGAGTTCGGGGTAGTCATAACCCGTCTTATTTTAAGTCTCGTTAGCTCGGGCCTTCTATATACTTTGTTTTCCTCAAAGTATTTATCCTCTTTTAATTAACATCAAATTTATTTATTTAAATCCTAATATTAACCGGGTTAATTTTTTTTACCACTAACGGTATTTTACCCTTCGTCACTAGTAACGTGGTTTAATTACCAAACCCATTTTTGGGGTGTTACAAGTCTACCCCCCTTAAAGAGGTTTCGTCCTCGAAACCTTTTCTTACATAATTTATTGAGTTTCAACCCAATGTACATAAACTGAGTAACCTTCTAAGCATTACTCACACTTTGACCATTTGTTAGTGTCATTAGACAAATATGGTAACATCTTTTAATTACACAACATATGTATCTTTTATGCGAATTTACGCAACTCAGAATAACGCCATCTGGTTATTTCGACTTGTTTGATTAACTTAGCGAAATCCATCGCCTTTATACTTTCGGATTCTTTGTGAATCCGTTATTTTCACCCATTTGGATGTTTTTAGTGAGATCTTTCACTGTTTACAAACAGACCCCTTTTCTTTACGAACTTATTCGTTTGGTTCATTCGTACAGCATTCGCCACTAAAATGAATTTCCTGATTTTATCTTATTTATTTAGCACTATCTAGATGTGCTATTAACGGAATTCTACAAGGCATATTACCACATACCTTCCGGCTTTATCCTTTTTATCGTGCCTTTACTCGATCTGACTTCCCAACACTTTGCTTATGTTGCCTTGTGATCGCTCAGTATAGGCGATAAATACTTTTCGTTATTATGACCTCATGGATCATCACTGCTGTTTTGTACTCACTTACCTTTATTATTTGGCTTGACTGAGTAGCCATTTGGCCACTTGCTCATACACGCTTATCAACTATGATTATTTCACGCTAATCTTAATATAGATAGGTGTTGAACACTTTCTTAATTTAAATATTGACCTTAACCGGCCTCACTGACTAGTCTTATTAGTCCAGTTACTTTATACCCATCTCTCGGGCTACTATGTGATTTTATTTCACATAACTTTCCTGACCGTGATCGCGTCACGTCGTGTTTTAGGTTTATTTCCCAATCATCTCATACTATATATGTTTGATAAAACGTTGTTTTTGACTAAAACGGAATTTTAGTTTAATGTTTTATCTTTAATTTATGTCAAGCAATTTTGACGACTTGGCATTTACTCTTTTACAGTCTTTGTTTTACGCGAGGATTCTCACTGGTTCTCTCGCTTCATTTCTATATTCCGACTTTGTTCTCGAGTTTGACGTTTTACAAAAACGACTCGTTTAGGGACATATTCGCATTTTCCGGGTTCGAGTGTAAGTACACTCCCTCCCAATGCTTGTCTAAATCATTTTTCATGTTTGCGTTTTCTGGGTTCGAGTGTAAGTACACTCCCTCCCAATACTCGTCTAAATCATTTTTCATGCTTGCGTTTTCTGGGTTCGAGTGTAAGTACACTCCCTCCCAATACTTTTCTAAATCATTTTTCATGCTTGCGTTTTCTAGGTTCGAGTGTAAGTACACTCTCTCCCAATACTTGTCTAAATCATTTTACATGCTTCTTTGTCCCTTCACTCGGGCTCATCATCCTAATGTAATACGCTTCCGTCACCCGACTGTGCGTTTACATTATTATCAATTATTTTTCTCATTTGATTCATTTGGGTACTTTTAAGTTAGTCCCATTCACACCGCCCTTACTACATCGGATGTAAACGTGTCCGCCATAAGAAGTTCATGGTATCATATGCCACTACTTACTTGGCCAGAGTAAGCGATTAACACATGACACACATGACCTTTTTATAGTTTTCACATCACGCCCTATGTAAGTAACGCCTCTATTTGTTTCTCTTGGAAACAATATCCCGAATACATTTTCTATTCGGGTTTTTCCAAGTTTTTAATCTACATATGCAACTTTCAATTTCTACTTATTTGTTGCATATTACTATTTGTGCGATTATTTAAAATGTGCACCTGGTAATGTTTGCCCCAACGGGTGTTCCTTGCCATTAATCTTGTTCGCGGTCGTTACGCGATTTAGTCCTCGGTGAGCATGTTCCTCTCGTTATACTTCGGACCGTTCCATCATCATATCCACAATTCGTTTGACTCTCGTCGTCTTCAAACGCGAGTCTCCTTCAATTAAAACATTCACAAAGTTAGTAACGTCAACTTCAATAATCGCCCGTATTATAATACAAGGCTTTTTCTACTATACGCGTCAACGCACGTATTTTCGTCAACTATATCAATCATTTTAATTGGGGTAACGTGTATCACACGATAGCCCTATGTGTTGTTTACAACACTTTAGTATGCTAAACTATTAACATACTTGTACTTACCGGATTTGCGATCAAGCTTCGAACTGAACACATTTGTCAACAACCTTGAGCTCTGATTACCAACTTGTAACACCCTTATTATTATTTAACAATTTTCGTATAATTTACGAAAATAAACGGGTAATTAGAATTTCAATACATTGAAAATACGGGTTTCATTAAACTTTATTTACAGAATTAAAACTATACAAAATAACATGTTTGAGTTCGTCATTTAACAAAACAACGATACATAGTGCGGAAGCTTATTTCATGATCGTGTTCAGTTCTTCGTTGTGCTTGATCATCCTCCGGTGCTAAAATCATACCTGAAACTCATAAAACATGAGTTGGATTAGTCATATGTAACTTAGAACGTATTTAAACGAGTCCGGGAAGCGAAACTGATTAAAATAATTTTTTTTTAGCTAAATCAGGGTTATGTCGCGTGTCGCGGAGGAACCATGTTGTTCCTTCGCGTGTCGCCTGGGAAACCAGTTTCCAGCAGGTTGCAGTTCAGATCAGTTATGCCAGTTTTTACGGAAACGGCCATAACTTCTTCGTTATTGATCCGTTTTACCCGATTCTTTTTCCTACGCGTCCGTAATTTAATCCTCCATCTTATGGAGTTAAAATCCTACATCCAACATAAGAAATTTTGAGACTTCTAAGCCTTTGACTCGTTACTTTTTTACCGAATTTTAACCCGTTTATGCATTTTAGCAAACAAACGTATTTGTTTGATTCCTATATTACATACACTTCTACAAATTACTGTTACCTACCATATTAGGTTCTAATCATAGGTTTATTACACAATTTAAACCCGTTTTCGCTTGTATGCTTATTTTGACCCGTTAAGGGTATTTAAGCACTTTCGAGCCTAAAATCGCTTTCGATTGTTTCTAGTATTTCATCACCACATTTCTTATCCTATAATCTTCCACCACAATTGTGTTTATGGCGGGTTTGATGTGGTGATCTATATAAACCAAATTTTACCTCTCGAATCATTATTTTACGGCAAAAACTCAAATAGTACCGTTTGACTAATATAATACCTCTTTCAACTTCTATACTTAATCTAAGTATTTACTTAATCATAAAACTTGTTTCCAAACAACCTTTAAAGGTTGTTTGTTCGAATTAGCTAACAAGGGCGTTTTGGTCCTTTTTAGTCTTTCAATTACGACAAGGTCTTTTGAGAGCATGTTTGACCCATGATTCTTCTTTTGAATTATGATCTTGCTCGAAAAGTCAATATGCTTTTCAAAACGCCACTGCCCTCTTTTAAAACATTCGGTTTACCCACTTAAGTAACCCATTGTCTATCTAAGACTTCATTAAATACTCATTGAACCTTACGTTCTCAATGAACCATTACTCTATTACACATACCTGGCTCGGGTCACTGTATTGACCTGATTTAATGCCTTGCTATAATATTCGCTAAATAGTAGCGATGCAAATATCATTTCTACATTTATTCCTGAAATCATATAACTCGACAAGAATCATTAGTCGCTATTATCAAAAGGTGGTATCTTCACCCTTCGACCCGTTTGGTCTAAATGACCGATTATATTGGCGAGATGACATGTATTTTCATCTCGACTATATGACTCGCTCCGATTTACATCGTGCGGTCTCTTTACTTATAATTCATTTCTTAACACTTTTCGGCCTATTAAGGCTTACTTCATAAGTGTCTTTTAAAGCCAATAGTTATGGTCGATGCATGACCAATTTACCGTTTTACCCTTATTGTTTGTTTTGGTTTACCCTATAAGGCAACCATTCAAAAGTTTATTTTCCATTTGTCATAAAATGATCAAATTACCGCTTTAACTCTTTTTAAACCATCAACATGGTTTCTTGTCATACTCGACTATCTTGTTCTGTACGTTTACACGCCGGAACATCATACCTCAATTATGTATTTATCTTATTCGTAACTAATACGATAAGAGAATATTCTAAAATATAAGACTAGTGTAAGTTATACTTACCTTGCATCCGAATTATGTTTTTCCCTTCATTCTTGATTCGTTTGACCCGCTTTCACTCCAAGCTTCACCTAGCTTGTTTAAGCGCCAACTATTATTCATCATTTCACAAGGTGGTTAGTTTAGTCATAACTTAATACGATCATTCCACCCTACGCATTTATATTCAAGAATTATCATTCATCGTATTATAGGTCGGTTTGACTGTTTAAAGTCAACGGCCTATTAATCATAAGTGATTACATGATGTAGCTTTACTATTCATTTAACTACTTGGTCAAATACACGGTAGCATCATACTTAGGCTACCGTTTATTCACTTTGTTTACCAAGTTTTATAACCATAATTCATCGAATTAACACTACATTAATCTTTCTTAACACGTGATGATATCAAGCTTCATTTTTAACATGAATTTATCATCATTTCCATTCTTTTTACACCAAACCCAATTCATGGTAATTATGATTCATGTACTCAAACACCTAAATGGTTCAAGTAGCATACTTTTATTATCTAATATGAGGATTCTAATCACAATTTAGACACTAACATCATCATATCATAAAAACCCATCTCTATCATGTATGAACAAGTACTCAATCATGTAAATTTGTTCAAGTACTTTGTTTCTACTATCAACTATGATGATTTCTAGCACAATTATATCATCATCTTCATTATCTAGCCATAACCCACTTAGCACATACAAGGGAAATCATCAATTCCCTAGTTTTCAACACTAGTTCATCAAATTGTTAACTAGGGTTGTTCCTACACATAGATTTCTTCACAACTACACTCATGGATTCATCATCCATTCCCAAATTGTGATTTTGAGTTTTCATCATAACTTCAAGACATCACCAAATTACAAAATTTAACATACCTTACGATCCCTTTGACTTGGTGATCATTTATACGCGTTCATGCATTGATTTGGGGCTTGATTCGAGCTCCAATTTGGTGAATTTGTTGATTTTAGGGTTTGAGCTCTCTTGGTCGCTCCTGATGATCGATCCACACACACAAAGTGTGTGTGGTGTGTGTGTTTTTTTTTATTAAAAGAACTTGTTCCCTTTTTGACGATTTTGGTCCCTCAAGTTTTGTTAACTAGTAAGTAGGCTACAACCTACTTATTTTCAACAATACTTTGTTTTGTTAACTAGGTTAAACTTTGCTAGTTTAACTTAGTGAGTTCGGGGTAGTCATAACCCGTCTTATTTTAAGTCCCGTTAGCTCGGGCCTTCTATATACTTTGTTTTCCTCAACGTATTTATCCTCTTTTAATTAACATCAAATTTATTTATTTAAATCCTAATATTAACCGGGTTAATTTTTTTTTACCACTAACGGTATTTTACCCGTCGTCACTAGTAACGTGGTTTAATTACCAAACCCATTTTTGGGGTGTTACAGTATGTGTTCTACATTGCTAATTATGCATAAATTAGAAACTAAGTATCCTGTTGACTTTTTATTAATAAGTTTGACCCAACATTTGACCTAGTTAGAGTGGGAATCAGGGGGAACCCTTTTAAGGGTTTATTACCCACATAATTACCAACTTATAACTACTTTCAATTCAACTAATCACTGGACCATTAGTGATTAATCGTTAAGTCAACCGTTAATTACGACGGTTTGACTTTTATGCTAAAACTAAGCAAAAACTTAACTAAGGAAGGTTAAGCAAACTTACTGAAGTCCTATGCTCGAATTATGATCACTTGAGTCTGCTTTGGAGCTCCAAGAATGATCAGAAAGCTGAAGGAAGGTGTGAAGAATTTGGTTGCAACTTAGTGGCCTTTTATAGTGTTCATATCTTCATGGATTGTTGACAACTAGGTCTACCATTGATGTTTGATCACTAACAAGTGTCCCTAAATGTCTAGGGGTCGTCTAGGGGCCAAGCAAGATGAGGAAAATCGAGTTAAAGGCGGTTGCAAGAGCTATGGCAGGCAAGAACCCAAGAAAATCGGAGCAGAGGCCCCTTCGCGCGACGCGTAGCCCCCCCTAGGGGTCCTCGCGTGACGCTAAGCCATTCTGATCAAATCCCAACTTTTGATTTTTTACTCTTTGGTCCTTGGATCTTGGGAACTTTGCTACGACTATTTTTCTTGCACTTTGAACCCTCCAAATTGACGTATAAGGGCTTCACGACGTATACCCACTTTGTTTAGTCCTCGGTTAACTTTATTGTCACCCGAAAAGTCCTAAACTTCATCGTTGACGCTTTTAACCCCTCGCATACGAATTTGATCACAACTTGCTCATACGATAATGAAACCTTATGAAATTTATATCGTTCATTTTAGTGAGCATAATTAACCGTTACAAAGCTTCGGGTTTGTCAAAAGGTCACTCGGAGGTATAACTTAAACATGTTGACACATTTAACCCTTGTAGTTTGTAATCTCTCACTTTCTTTCATATTTAGCTTCGTATGATCCATGATTTATTCATTTGAAGGTATGAGCATCATGTAGGGTTAATGTACAATATATTTATTCACTGTTGACATTTAGAACTCGTATATTCACATACTTTCCATGATTGTCAACTTTAGTCCTTTTATAACATTCTTTCACACGTTCAAACCTATGACACGTGTCAACACATTATAGGACGTGAATTTTCGAGGTGTTACATCCTCACCCCCTTAAAAGAAATCTCGACCTCGAGATTTACTGAAACAAATGAGGGTACTTTTCTTTCATGGTGGATTCAACCTCCCACGTATATTCGGGACCTCTACGGGCATCCCATTTGACCTTTACAATAGGCACATATTTCTTCGAAGCTTCTTAACCTGTCGATCTTCAATCGACAATGGTTTTTCCACAAATTTTAAGCTCTCATCTATATGCACATCTGTGTGTGGTATGGCTAGCGATTCATCAACTAGGCATTTCTTCAGACTGCAGACGTGGAATACGTTATGAATACCACTGAGCTCTTCAGGTAAATTTAACTTGTAAGCCACTGATCCAACACATTCGATAATCTCGAACGGTCCTATATACCTCGGGCTTAATTTACCTTTCTTGCCGAATCGCATCACCCCCTTCTAGGGTGATACTTTAAGCAACACTTTGTCGCCAACCTCGAAATTCAGAGGTTTACGCTTTGGATCTGCGTAACTTTTCTGCCTATCTCGGGCTGCTTTGAGACGGTCACGAATCTGGACAATCTTGTCCGTCGTTTCAAAGACTATCTCTGGTCCTGATAATTGGACATCTCCAACTTCTGCCCAACAGACGGGCGTTCTACACTTTCTACCGTATAATGCCTCAAAAGGCGCAACCTTTATGCTGGTGTGGTAGCTATTGTTGTAGGAGAATTCGATTAACGGCAGGTGGTTATCCCAACTACCACCTAAATCAATCACGCATGCTCGAAGCATGTCTTCCAAAGTTTGAATAGTATGCTCACTCTGACCGTCTGTCTGAGGATGGTAAGCCGTACTAAAATTCAAACGCGTGCCCAAAGATTGTTGGAAACTTTTCCAAAAATGTGACGTGTATCTAGTATCTCTGTCAGAGATAATAGACACAGGTATGCCATGTAAGGCTACAATCTTATCCACGTACAATTGGGCTAACATGTCGGAGCTATAAGTCTCCTTGATGGGCAAGAAATGTGCTGACTTAGTCAGTCTATCAACTATCACCCATATTGTATCATTGCCTTTCCTTGTCTTTGGCAACTTGGTGATGAAATCCATCGTCACCATCTCCCACTTCCAAGTAGGAAGTTCAGGCTGTTTTAGCAAACCTGACGGCTTTTGATGTTCTGCCTTGACTTGTGCACACGTCAAGCATTTAGATACATAGGCGGCTACAGACTTTTTCAAGCATATCCACCAATAATTTGCCCTTAGATCCTGGTACATCTTATCAGCTCCAGGATGAAAGGAATATCTGGAACTATGGGCTTCCTGGAGGATAACATCTCGAAGTCCTCCATAAATTGGAACCCATATTCATCCATTTAATCTTAGAATTCCATCCTTGCCAAGAGATAACTGCTCCACAGTTACTCCTAGCTTTTCAGTAGGATAGTTAGCTTCCAACACAGCTTCCTTCTGTGCAGCTAACAACCTTTCATTCAAACTGTTCTTTATTTCAATGCTCTTGGCATTGATTCGGATGGGTTTCACCCTTTCCTTTCGACTCAAGGCATCAGCGACTACATTCGCCTTGCCGGGATGGTATCTGATTTCACAATCATAATCATTTAAAGTCTCCATCCAACGGCGCTGCCTCATGTTTAAATCCTTCTGATTAAACAGATGTTGAAGGCTATTGTGATCAGAATAGATTACACACTTGATACCATACAAATAATGCCTCCACAGTTTTAGTGTGAATACAACGGCACCCAACTCCAAGTCATGGGTGGTGTAATTCTATTCCTGCACCTTTAATTGTCTTGAAGCATAGGCAATAACCTTGCCTTTCTGCATAAGCACACACCCCATGCCGGTGTGTGATGCATCGCAGTAAACTACGAATTCTTCGGTACCTTCAGGCAATGTCAGTACAGGAGCATTGCTCAACTTTTGTTTCAGAATATCAAAGGATTCTTGCTGTTTAGGTCCCCAGTCAAACTTAATCTTCTTCCTAGTTAAGGAAGTTAGGGGCGCAGCAATCCTTGAGAAGTTCTCAATGAAATGCCTGTAATATCCTGCTAAGCCTAGAAAGCTACGAATCTCAGTAGGCGTCTTCGGCTCTTGCCAGTTCATAACTGCTTCGACCTTAGCGGGATCCACTTGGATACCACGCTCACTAATCACATGTCCAAGGAATTGGACTTCTCGAAGCCAAAATTCACATTTAGAGAATTTGGCATAGAGTTTCTCGTGATGTAGAAGCTTAAGAATACAGCGAAGGTGTTTCTCGTGGTCAGCTTGGTTCTTAGAGTAAATGAGAATGTCGTCAATGAAAACGATGACGAATTTATCTAAGTACGGCTTGCAAACGCGATTCATGAGATCCATGAACGCGGCAGGTGCATTAGTGAGCCCAAAAGGCATCACTAGGAACTCGTAATGACCATACGAGTCCTAAATGCAGTTTTGTGTACGTCTTCATCTCTAACCTTCAGTTGGTGGTAGCCTGATCTTGAGTCAATCTTCGAGAAATAACTTGCCCCTTGCAACTGGTCGAACAAATCGTCGATCCTGGGCAAAGGATACCTATTCTTTATCGTGACTTTATTAAGCTCACGATGATCGATGCACAGACGCATCGATCCATCCTTCTTCTTGACAAACAAGACTGGTGCTCCCCAAGGAGATGAACTAGGTTTAATGAATCCTTTAGCTAGCAATTCATCTAGTTGCGCTCTTCATTCCTTCATTTCTGTTGGTGCCAACCTGTAAGGTGCTCTAGCAACAGGTGCTGCTCCAGGGATGATGTCGATTCTGAATTCCACTTGCCTATCTGGTGGTAAACCAGGTAGTTCTTCAGGAAACACATCAGGGTATTCAGAAATGACAGGAATATCTTCCATTTTCGGTTTCGGTTCATCAAAAGTCACTTGTACCATGTAGATGACACAACCCTTCTTCAAGCACTTAGAGGCCTTGAGCATAGTCACTTGCTCAGGCAGTCCATACCGGGTATCTCCCCGAATGGTAAGTGATTCACCAGACTGAGTCTTAATCACCACTTGCTTTTTGTTACAGACAATTTGGGCCTGGTTATGAGATAACCAATCCATACCCAAGACTATGTCAAAACCGGCTAACTTAAAGGGAAGTAGAGACAGAGGAAAAGATTGGTTCTTAATGGATATAACACATCCATCTAACACAGTTGAGACGGTTTCTATGGTGCCATCTGCTAACTCCACCTCATAATTCACACTTAAGGTTTTGACAGGTAAATCCAGCAATTTGCAAAACTTATTATCTACGAAAGACTTATCAGCGCCTGAATCAAAAAGTACTCTTGCATAGGCATCATTTACAAGGAAAGTACCTGTAATCACGTTGTCGTCTAGAACCGCTTCCTTTGCATCCATTCTAAAGACTCTAGCATTTGACTTCTTTCCTTCGTCGTCTTTCTTTGCGTATTTCGGGCAGTTGGTCTTAATGTGCCCCTTTTCATTGCAACGGTAGCACGTTGCGTCTTTCAGCTTTTTGCAATCCAAGGTCTTGTGCTCCTTGGACTTGCATATCCCGCAAGCAAAAGTTCTTGACTGAGTCTGCGAGTTCGAGTCGAGCCTGCACTTTCCAAAGTGTTGTTTCTTGCAAATCTTGCACTTGGGCTTCTCACCAGACTGATGCCCATCTTTCTTTGACTCTGACCCCTTCCTGTTGTCACCGTTTTTCGGTGCTTCTTGTTTGACCTCCGTGAATTATCATCTTCACGTTTTCTTTTCTCAGCATCTCTGTTCCTCAGCGATCTTTGTCTGACCGCGTCCAGAGTGAGGGACAGGGATATGTCAGCTACAGATATGAAAGTAGCTGGCCGAGAGGCCTTAAACGAGCTATTCTTTTTGGTTCCGGGGTCACCAGAAACGGAACCAACCGGGACATTGTGTTGAAGCTCATGAGGTAAGCTTGACAGTCAAGGTTTGTCATTACCAATGATAGAAAATCAGACTCTATCTTCTCCACCTCATGCTGAGGGCAGTAATTTTCCCTGATGAGGGCAACAAATTGTTCCCAAGACATGTTGTACAATGGGATCTTCCCAGTGGCTTGAATCAGTGATCTCCACCAGGCTAAAGCTTCGCCTTTAAAAGATTGCGACACAAACTTGACTACATCCCTCTCAGCGCACCCGCTGATATCCACTACTGTATCCATCTCATCTAACCACGTCATGCAGTCAATGACTCCTTTTTCCCCAGCGAAATTCCTGGGCTTGCATGATACAAAGTATTTATAGGAGCAACCCTTAGTATGGGGTTCTTGATTTAGTACAATCTGTTGAGATGGAGCACTGTGGTGGTTTGAGGAGAGTCGATCATCATCTTTCTTCAGTTCTTCCTTCTTGGAAGGTGGCTTCGAATGCGGTGTAGATAGGGTCCTACTCCGAGTCCCACTATATTCTTCATACTGCCGCTCCAAGGCCTTTGTAACAGCGTCGTCCACTAACGCTTTCAATTCAGCACCCGTTAAATTAATTCGGGCGTTATCATTATTCTCCACTGGGTGACTATTAATTTCATCAGAGTCAGCCATTTTAATTGAACTGTTACAGAAAACAAGGACAATAGTTTATTTGGGAGTTTATTATAGAATTGTCTTTTATGGCAATTCATTAACCATGGTATACATAAACCATATTGGGTTAATTTATTAAACATATTCATTTAGGATTTCTATTATAATTTATCCTAATTATAAAACAATAATAGTTTTATTAGTAGCACAAAAGGTTTAGTCACAAGGACATTTTAAATCATAAGCCATGATTTCAGAGAATCACGGCTTTAAGGTTTGAATCATAGTTCATTACCTTCTCTGACAGGGAGTCATAGTTACCACTGTCTTTAGTCTCAGAGGTCATTAACTATAGCCCGTAGGCACTTCCCTTTTAAGGGATGTTTATAATATGATCATCTTATAGGATGATATAAGCCATGATTTCAGAGAATCGAGGCATTAAGGTTTGAATCAAAGTTCATTACCTTTTTCGGACAGGGAGTCATAGCTACCACTGTGTTTTGGCCCATGTAGAAATAGACAAGGCCCGTAGGCTCTATATTACCACATATGGTCAAAATATGATCATCCAAATTGATGATTTAAACCCATGATTCAGAGATCATTATATTGGGTTAGGAATCTTTTGAAGAATCCAAAAATAAGAAAGACGTGTGTGATTTTAACGAACCACGTCTGCCAGGAGTGTTAACATGTTTTCAGATGTTAACTGGGATTTGAATCTTTTTAACAGGTCTTACCATCATGGCCAGGTCTTCATAATGACACTCAGGCTAGGTTTCACTCTTAAGATTCTTATTAAATAATTAATAGGCAGATTATTATTTAAAGGAATGATTTTGATTTATTTATTCCATATAATATATTTATGCATGTAATAGCAAAAATGAAATTTATAAACACGACATTCCATTAATTATAAATAGGTTACACGTCGCCCTAAACGGGACTTTTCAGACAAACAAGTTACCCACGCAGGGGTCAAACAACATACTAGTCCACGCAGGGACTTAAACAAACATCATACCCTCGTAGGGGTTAACAGAAAGATAGACCCACGCAGGGGTCAAAACAAACAAACATACATACCCACACAGGGGTTAATACAGCAAGACAGGCCCACGCAGGGGCTCAACTGATACAAGGAAATTACAACAACAGTGGAAGGATTCAATGGTCCTTCTTGCACTTCCCTTTTATTAGGCTTGTCAATCCTTGGAAGAATGTTTGTCGCTCCCTGCGATCTCGGTGAAAGTCTCGCTCGACCTGGTCTAGCCTTTGCAGAATTTATTCACGCTCTGGTGGGGAGAACCTTGGCGGCTGCGATTGTGTCCGAATAATAGGTCTATTAGGTATTTGGTACCCATGAGTAGGGTACCCTACCCCCCACGGAGCTCCATACTGTCCTTCAGGATGAAGGGCGTTATAATTGGCCGCTACCTTGTATTGGTCGGCTTCGGCGTAGTTGTAGTTGGTGTGCACCGGCTGCTCAAACGGGTTATATGCCATGGAACCCGTGTATGCCGGAATCGAGTTATCAAAACCCATAGGTGGTGGTTGCGGTGCAACTGAGTGTGAAGGCCCACCCATCTGTGGGTCTTCCTGAAGTGGCGGGTAATGACTGCCACTTGATTGGCGGGGGGAGCTAAAATGGAAATCCCTCGCTCGCGCAGACATACGTGCGCCTGTCCTCCTACGCCTCGGCGGTTGTGGAGGTGCCTGATTAACTGGTGGTGGTGGAAGCGGTGGCGTGACTGCCACAAACCTTGAATCCACAGAGGGATCTTGCTGCTGCTGCTGCTACTGATGAGGCGACGAATGATGCGAGGGTGTGAAGTAGCACTCGTGCTGAGTAAACCTCGCCTGAAAGCTGTCTGGACCACCGTAGGGTGATCCGTGGAAAGAAGATCCATCCGAAATCTCGATGGGATGGTTCGGTGTACCACTGGCAGGTTCGACGGGATCCGTGTCCTCGTCCATATCCTCCGCGTGATCGCCAGAGAAATTATCCTCTGGCCCCAATGGGTTAAAACCCACTGGTTCTTGTATGTAATTGGCCGGGTTAAACCGGCCCCTGAAGACAGGTGTGGGGTCCCCAAAAGAATTGTGCGATAAGGATCGTTGTAGAGGTATGTAGGAAGGTTGAGGGTTGTTGGGCTCATACTCCGGCTGTGGCCCATAAGGGTTATGAACGGGAGGTGTCGAACTGTGCGAAACCGATCATCTTGCAGGTTCGAAGAGGTTCCTCCGGTTCTGTCGAGGATCGTCACTCTCGGTGGTAGAAGGAGCTCGCATATGCGAAGGTCCTGCCTCGTCGTCATTGGGGGCGGTGATTGGCCCCTTGCCTCGTCCTCTACGTCTAAAGAATCTTGGCGGCATTTTTTAATCCTGTCAATATAGCATGAGATAAGAACAAACATATATAAAAATAAAGGACAAAACAAAACACCACAAAGTAGAATTTATCCTACGTTATTTGTCTAGACTCGAAAGTTTAGGTATGTGCAATTGTGTAACTGAGATTAAACACAAAAGCTAGTGTTTAATTCACTCAGTGTTGGCTCTGATACCAACCTGTCACACCCCGGATTTCACGTGTCACCGGTGGGCCCGGTGGGGAGTATCGTGACGTGGTTGGCAACATAATAGTCAAACAACACAATATTTAATATGCACAGCGGAAGCAATTGAAAGATACAATTCAACTTTTATAATTTGCAATATCAAGTATTACAATTGTCGATTGTTTATCCACAGACGGATCGAAAATAAAATGGAAACAATAGTTCAACAGACGGTAGGCATCTTAAGCTTGCGAGACTCTTTATTGATGCTAAGGAGAGAATCCAGCCTATTACGCTTAGTACCTGCATTTAATCTTTTTGGGAAAATATGTCAGTTTACACTGGTAAATACAATCAACTGACTCATTTTAAAAATGATTAAAAATTGATTTGGATGCACATGGCACAAACATTTTATAACTTGGGATAATTATTTAAATATATAATCTTGTAAAAGAATTACATGTTCCTTATGCGTTCAGTAGCCCGGATCGTGTCCGGGTTAAAGATCAATAGACACACCACATTATTCTTTTGTGCACTGACGGGTGTACGCCTACACCCCACGCTTAAGTCGTGGCCATTTCGTAAAATGATGCCAAGGATATCCGGGACATGGTCATTAACCCCCCAAAGACTTTAAGTAAACAAAACATATTCAAACGGGCCGATCAAATTATTCAATTAACCACCAAACGATGGAAGATTTAATGCTCGACCAAGCGGTATTTTATATACCGTAACCCAAGCCCGTATAGGGGAAAATAAGTTAAAAGTATTTACCTGAGCAAAGTAATAATCACAATAAGCAAACGCAAGTAGCTTTTATTGGTCCTCCTAATCTGGAACGAAGGTTTATAATAACCTATTAGAATCCTAACGGGTCTTTAATTAAGCTTAAGCTTAGACCGGTTAGTTTCAAAGATACGGTTCGTACACACGATTAAGCGAAGACCGGATAGAATGTGATTTTGACCCGACATGTTCGGAGACTTGTCTTATATGGGTAATCTAAACACATTCTGGATTTTGAGATAAAACCGATAAGGTTTGACCCGTTTCGGCTAATTTATGTAAACTAGTTACATAAGCCGAACCGAACGCGTAATAAGCGTAACGGGTATCTGTAAGAGCCATATATAGGTTTCCTAAGTTAATATGCTTCAAATATGTTGTGACATCAGTAAGATGTCTTCTATGATGCCCGAAACGAATTTAAACACAACTATGCCCCGTAGGGGAAGTTTGGTCATTTACACGGTTATAAAAGAGTTTAAGTATTAACCTGAGTTACAGGTCTGCTATGATCAGCAAAAATACTTATTTTACTAAGTCATAACAGTAGGGTAAAGTATATATGTGAAATTTATCAATTGTAACCAAACTATGCACCGTAGGGGCATTTTGGTAATTTCACATAAGCCGAAAAGCTCAAAACTGAATTATGAGTTTAACAACTTTTGCTTACTGTTAAAATATTATAATTTACCCAAAATATCAGTAGGTATCAACCCTTGTATGTTTAAAATGGTTTTAGTACATACTATGCGTTAAAAACGCTTAAAAAGGCGATTAGAAGCCATTTCCGGGTTCTATACATAAAGCTGATATTTTTAATATTCCATAAGGCTTAAAATAATTTATTTATCATATATAATCAGTAGCAAAAGGTTTGGAGTCGATTAGATATGTAAAACTCATTTTATAGCCCGTTAGGGCAAAACCGACAATTACCGGATTAAGCCTATGACTATAAGTTATGCTCAGCCTAAAATAAATTAAAAATCTTCAAAAATACAAAAATAATATAGTACATCAGTGGGTAAGAAGTTTGATATCAAAAAGTAGGTTTAAATAGGCTATACGCTAATTACGCCGTTTAATTAACATAAAGCTTTCAATTTACGCTAATGAGCATAACTCTTAATCTAGACCTCAAACTGATGTCAAATTTTGGTTACAAGTTTATATATCAGTAATTAAGGTTTCTACTCTTTTACATTTTCAAAAATCACACTTTAAGGTGAAAAGGGCATAATGGTCAACATATAGGCAATTAACGGAATCATGCGTATTAATTGGTTAACTAATGAACCATGGTGTATAATCACAGAGGGTTATACTAGCATGTAACCTGGTCCAAATGAAGCTCTAAGGCATTTCTAAAACATGCCTAAACGGGTCAGAACTGATAGTCAAAGCAAAAGTCAAACTATGCGACTTTCGGTTCCGAACCGGGTCTCTACAGAGAATTGTCGGGTTGAACATGTTTAGACATGTTCTTACACTAATTACCAAGTTATAATAATGATCAAACAGGTTATATATGGTCTACATGTCACACCCCGACCGCGTATAACATGCAACCGCGGCGGAAAACGTCGGGGAGTGTTGTAACAAAATTATTTGTTTCATAACCATGGCATTCAAAGTTGTATTTTATTTATCAACATAAGAGTTTCATTGTCTTTAAACAGGAAATAAAGAGTTCATAACATATTTAAACTAAGTCTATCTCTGTTTTATGTCTCTAAGGCATAGGTCCGCCCTAGTGTCACGATCATGGTCCTAAGCAACAGCTCCTGAAAACACATGTGAAAATAGGTACGTCAGCATAAAAATGCCTGTGAGATACATAGGATTTGTAAAAATATGATTCATGACTTGTGTTTAAGAAAATGTTTAGTCATGAACCTTGTAATTTTCTTTGTCTTATAAATCATTTGAAAAACGATAAGATCAGATGATATGTATAATTAAATGTAAGGTTAAATGAATAACCATGTAAAAATGAGTTTGTGTAAGATAAGTTGTTTGTAAACAATGTCTTGTAAAAAGTATGTTATTTGTATAAAATGTCATGTGTCATAAATTGAAATGATTTAAATAACGCTACGATATGTAATACCATACAAACACTTATATATAGGAAGTACCAGCGGCGTATCCACCATGCTTGTATCATATTACACACGCCTCGTTACTTAAATCACTTACTCAAACCAAACCACCAATGTAAATTGTTTATGTATAATCAAATGTCAAAATGTTATCGTGTAAACCATATCAAATGTCTGTGTTTAATGTAAATCATGAATTGTGTATATCAATGTCAAAATGTTTATGTCTAATGTACATCATGTAATGTGTATCCAAAAAGGTCATGTATGGTATGTGAAATATATCGACTAAACCATATGTAAAATGCAGAAAAACAAGGTATTGAAGTAAAACATGGTTTAAATCAAAGTTATCTTTTGTGGAACAAATGCATGCTATACTGATATAAACATCTATGCGGTATTGTGAAAATGCATACATCCAAGCCTTGAGACTGTGGCGATAAACCCTTAAACAAATCAAAGGTTTATCTAAGTTATGTATATCGAATTTGGTCATTCCTTCCAATCCAAACAAACCCAGGATTTCAGGAACGGGAGTTGTCAATTCCTATGGTACCACTACCTACTAACGAACGGCGTAGCTAATGTTAATGAATGTATTGTTCCATTGAAACAAACCAAATGTCATACCAAAATGTAAGCATGTGATGAAAACAATTGTACTAAGTATGTAACAAATGGACATACATTGCATGTGACGTGAAACAAATGTACTAAGTATGCACACAATGGACATACATAGCATGAAATGTAATGTAAACAATGCACTAAGTACGCACACAATGGGCATACATAGCATGAAATGTAATGTAAAGCAATGTACTAAGTACGTACACAATGGGCATACATAGCATGAAATGTAATGTAAACAATGTACTAAGTACGCACACAATGGGCATACATAGCATGTGATGTAATGTAAAACATGTACTATAATGTACTAACGAACATAGCAGGTATATGATGTGAAAACATGGAAAGCATGGAAGTAACAAGTAGGCACATGTGTTTCACCCCAAAACAGTTTGGAAAACAGTAAAAGAGGGGTCTGTGTACTCACTCGAGATTGCTCAGAGTCCTAAGATAACCACCAAGCAATGCTAGAGATCACGGAATCAAACGGCACCTAATATAGGTAACTATGTTAATAAACCGGACCTATATCGGAGGATCGGATAGAATGAGGGCTCGTAAACCAGATGAGTTTTGGAACTCATGTAGTATGGTTTAACAAAGCCTACATACTAAATGAAACCTAGTTTGAGTGCTTACGACCCATTATGACCCGTTTAGGTAGCTTATGCTACTTTAACGCGTCGTTCGCGTGAAACGCGTTCGGACCGCTTAACTAGTCCTATGACAAGTAACATATGCCTTAACATGACTAATATTGTTGTCAAATCAGTTTAGATGTCAAAAGTTATGTTACATATGTTTAAAATGAATTTTGGCATCAAAGGGGTATTTTGGTAATTTACCTAAGGCATATAAACTACCTATCATACAACTACTTAAACGAAGCGACCATAAGGTATAACCTCGGAAGGTTATTTCCTATATACTATGGTCACCTAATGTGTTTGGTCGGATCCTAATGATCAACTAAATGGGTCGGGTTCGAAGATATAAGCGATTTATTAGATCGCTTACCCTTATGACCCTAGACAACATGGTAATCAGTAGGCATAGTCACAAGGGATTATAACCATCGTGATTACAATCACGTTGCGAAGTTCAAACGAACTTCCCATTGACCATAAACTGGTCAATGCAGAAAGTCAAACAAAGTTTGAGTTTCGGACTCGAAAAGTAATAAAAGAACGAAGGAACACTTACAAAGGGTCCCCGAATGCTAATCTAGATCAAAATAACTCAGGTATGAAACAAAGGTTTCAACTTAGAGCACATTAGATCAGATTCTTGTGAGGAAAAGTGAAGGGTGGAGGTGGGTATTTATAGTTTTCGGTTCACCATTAGGATCGTTTCTTGGAGAAGAGGGAATGATCTAGCCCGTACACTTGTCGGAATGTTGTGGTAACTGATTTTGGCCACCACAAGGGATTAACATGTGGCACTTGGCCTTTGGGGAGTGTTTAAGGGCAGTTAACAGCTGAGAAAAATGTTTTTCTGCATCTGGCCCCTGCTTGCGCACCGCAACACTCCCATTGTTGAGGTGCGCAAGGACCAGTTTGGCAGATTTACAGTTTTGGTCCCTACTGTGTTATAAGGTCATTTCCGACGCGTTTAAGGCCCGTTAACCCCATTTCAAAGCTCTAAAATGAAGTTAAAGTATAGGGAACTTAAAATGTGCTCAAAAATATCTCGGATGTTGGTTCCTTTGGCCGTACGATTGCGTTGTTCGGTTAATTACGACGGAATGCGCATAAGCGCGAAAAACGATCCAAATGGCGTGATGAATGGATTTTTCTTATGCCAAACACTAAAATAAAATATTTTAGTGCTTACATAAATTTTTGGATGTCCGGATGTATTCAGAACGTGAGTTATGCGCGAAAATGCAAACTTGTGCACTTTTTGACACTTTTAGTCCCTGAATGACCCAGAAGTTTATTTTAGCACACCGAACCCCTCAAAGCCTATTTCTAAGTTATGTGAAGGATATTTATGGTATGTTTAACTTATGGTCATGTTCCGGAATGTCTGTTACAGTTCAAATTGGCATACTTTCGCAGTTTGTCAAGTTTAGTCCCTGTAAGCGAATTAACTTGTTTTTGCCATACCAAAGCCTTCAAAACTTATTTCTAAGTTATGTAAAGGTTATTTAAGGTATGTTAAGTATATGTTGATGTTCCGGAGTATTTTTCGCATTAAACTGATTACGTTTACGCATCAGTTTGCGTATAACTCTCCAGAAAGCGATGTAGAGTTTGAAATTAAACAAAAGTCAAAACATGAAAAATGTAAAACACAACCAAAACAAATATTAGGATCAAATAACATTGTTTTATTGATAATTTAATTGTTCATAATGATTACAAGCACATATGTTACAGTCTCCCCTACTTGTGGAAATTTCGTCCCGAATTTTAGTTAGAGGAAACTCGTGGAAAAAGATGCGGATATTTCGCCTTCATTTGATCTTCGCGTTCCCAAGTAAACTCGGGTCCACGTTTAGCTTCCCAGCAAACCTTGACCAAAGGAATGTGCTTGCGTTTAAGCCACTTGACTTCACGTTCCATGATTTCCACTGGCTTCTCAACAAATTTCAGTGTTTTGTCAACACGAATTTCGTCAAGTGGTATGTGGAGGTTCTCATCAGCTAAACACCTCTTGAGATTGGACACGTGAAAAGTTGGATGAACATTTCCAAGTTCAGGAGGTAACTCAAGTATGTAGGCTACCTTACCGATTCTTTCGACGATCTTGAATGGTCCAACGTATCTAGGTGCAAGTTTTCCTTTCTTTCCAAATCTGATCACACCTTTCCAAGGTGAGACCTTAAGTAATACTCGATCACCGACTTGAAATTCCAAGGGTTTGCATTTTGGATCCGCGTAACTCTTTTGACGGCTTCTAGCTGTCTGAAGGTTATCACGAACTTTCTTAATCTTGTCAGTTGTCTCTAAAATGAGGGCAGGTCCAGTAAGTTGAGCCTCGCCGATCTCATTCCAGCAGACTGGTGAACGACATTTTCGACCATAGAGAGCTTCGAAAGGAGCTATTTTGATGCTGGTGTGATAACTGTTGTTGTAGGAGAATTCAATTAACGGAAGATGTGAATCCCAACTACCACCAAAGTCGATCACACAAGCTCTAAGCATATCCTCCAGAGTCTGGATTATTCTTTCAGATTGACCATCCGTTTGCGGATGATAAGCTGTGCTCAGGTTAAGTTGGGTCCCCATAGCAGATTGCATGGTTCTCCAAAAATGAGAAGTGAAACGAGCATCTCTGTCGGAAATGATGTTCAAAGGAACACCATGTCGAGCCACAATTTCATCCACATAGATTTTAGCAAGCCTGTCAACAGGAAAATCCTCACGGATTGGCAAGAAATGCGCTGACTTAGTAAGACGATCAACAACTACCCAGATGGCATCATGACCTTTCTTTGTGCGTGGAAGTTTGGTAACAAGATCCATAGTAATGTTTTCCCATTTCCAAACTGGGATCTCTGGTTGCACCAATAAACCAGAAGGATGCTGATGTTCAGCCTTAACCTTAAGACAAGTAAGGCATTTTGATACGTATAAGGCAATGTCTTTCTTCATACCAGGCCACCAATAATGAATACGTAGATCCTTATACATCTTATCTGAGCCAGGATGAATAGAATAACGAGACTTATGGGCTTCATCCATAAGCAAGGTGCGAAGGTTATCTTGGCTTGGGACCTACAAACGGTCCATGAAGTAATATGATCCATTGTCCTTCAGTTCCAGAGCAGGTGTTATGTGATAAGGAAATTCCTTATCCATCGAACCTTGTGAAACACAAGATTATTGAGCCTGAGCAATGCGGGCTTAGATATCAGATCGAGCTTGAATAATAGATTGAACACGTACACAATGAAGCTTAGTACATTCCTTACGACTCAATGCATCGGCTACGACATTCGCCTTACCAGGATGGTAGCGAATTTCGCAGTCATAGTCCTTTAGAAGCTCGACCCAACGTCGTTGCCTCATGTTGAGTTCTTTCTGATTGAAGATATGCTGAAGACTTTTGTGGTCCGTGAAAACCACACATTTTGTACCATACAAATAGTGTCTCCAGATCTTTAGAGCGAAAACAACTGCACCCAACTCAAGATCATGAGTGGTGTAGTTCTTATCATGTATCTTCAACTGCCTCGATGCATATGCTATGACTATGACTTTGTTCCTTTGCATCAGGACGCAGCCAAGACCCAATTTAGATGCATCGCAATAAACGACGAAATCATCATTGCCCTCAGGCAAAGTCAGAACAGGCGCGTCGCAAAGCTTCTGCTTTAAGTTTTGAAAAACTTCCTCTTGTTTGAATCCCCAATCAAAGGGTTTGTTCTTCTGAGTTAGAGCAGTTAGAGGAACTGCAATCTTCGAGAAGTTCTCAATGAAGCGGCGATAATAACCCGCTAGACCAAGAAAAGAACGAACTTCCGTAGGAGTAGTAGGCGTATCCCAATCCTTAATCGCACTGATCTTGGAGGGATCTACATAAATACCTCGTTCGTTGACAATATGTCCTAAAAATTGAACTTCTTTAAGCCAGAATTCACACTTGGAGAATTTGGCGAAAAGTTGCTCTTTCTTTAGGAGTTCCAGAGTAAGACGAAGATGTTGCTCGTGATCAGCTCGCGTCTTAGAGTAAATCAAAATGTCATTTATAAAAACAATGACGAACTGATCCAAATAAGGCTTGCAGACCCTATTCATTAAGTCCATGAAAACAGCAGGAGCATTAGTCAATCCGAATGGCATGACTGTGAACTCATAATGCCCATATCGAGTGCGGAATGCTGTCTTGGGAATGTCTTCTTCATGCACCCAAAGTTGATGATATCCAGATCGCAGATCGATCTTCGAAAAATAAGAAACGCCTTGTAACTGATCAAAGAGATCATCAATGCGAGGTAGGGGATATCGATTCTTGATGGTAAGCTTGTTAAGCTCACGATAATCGATACACATCCTAAAAGATCCATCCTTCTTCTTGACAAAAAGAATGGGAGCACCCCAAGGTGAAAAGCTAGGATGTATAAAACCTTTGTCAGAGAGCTCCTGAAGCTGCTTAGACAAATCTTGCATCTCAGATGGTGCAAGACGATATGGAGCTCTGGCAATGGGATTTGCACCAGGTACGAGATCAATGCGGAACTCGACTTGGCGTGCTGGGGGTAGACCAGGTAACTCTTCAGGGAAAACTTCAGAATAATCCCGAACGACAGGAATATATGAAATAGACTTACCCTTGCCTTTATCTACTGTAACATGTGCTAAGAAAGCCACATAGTTCTTCTGCAGATATTTCCGAGCTTTAAAACAAGACATGAGCTTGAGACCACCAGACGGTTTCTCACCTTGAACCTGTAGGATCTCGCTTGTCGAAAGCGGCACACGAACGATCTTCTCGAAACAAACTACCTCTGCGTGATGCTTGGATAACCAATCCATACCCACAATGACGTCGAAGCTTCCAAGTTGCATAGGCGTGAGGTTGATAGGAAAAAGATGGTCGTTAAGATTCAACTGGCAGTTGCGTAGAACAGAATCAAGAACAATGGGTTCACCACTAGCAACTTCTACTGTCAAGGGTTTTCCTAGTTTTGTTCTAGACACGCGAAGCAATGGCTCAAAAGATAATGACACGAAACTCTTATCGGCACCCGAATCAAAAAGAACAGTTGCAGGCTGATTATTAATAAAGAACGTACCGTTCACCACATTATCGTCCGCCTGCGCCTCTTGGGCATTCAAGTTAAAAGCTCGCCCTCGAGCCTGAGCCTGATTCTGGTTTGCATTCACCAATCTTGGGCACTGGTTACGGTAGTGGGTCAGATCCCCACAGTTATAACAAACACCTGGTGGGTAGTGCGGTCGTGCAACTTGACCCTGTTGCTGAGCAGGAGGCTGAGCAACTTGTTGAGCCGGGTTCTAGACTGCCTGATTCTGAGCAAACCGACAAACATTGGCAAGATGACCCAACTTCCCACAGTTATTACAGAAACGGCACTGATGTTGCGGCTGATGGTGACTGTTGCATCTATTGCACAAAGGTGCATTCCCTGAATAGGGTTTCTTCGCTGGAGGCTGTGCGGGTTGGTTGGGAGCTGCCTGGTTAGCTTGGGCAGTGACAGCAAAATTTTGGGAAGCCTTACACTTCCTTGACCCTCTCGAAGAACCAGAATTCTTTCCATTCTTGTTTTGACCTTTCTTGCTATCTTCCTTGTCAGCCGACTGTTTCTTGCCCTTGTCACCCTTCCTGTGTAACTTATTCTTCCGAATCTGTGACTCAGTCAATGTCGTTGCTAACTCGATAGCCTGACGGAGTGTGGTAGGATTACTACTAGTAATGATGTCTTGTATCGAGTCAGGTAGGCCGTCGATGTACCTTTCGATAGCCTTGTCGAGTGGGGTAACCATAGTCGGGCAAAGTAGACTCAATTCCTCAAATCTATCAGTATACGCCCTGTGCTCACCACTATCTTGCTTCAAATCATCGAACTCTCTTTCCAAAGCTCGCTGTTCATGACGAGGACAGAACTCCCTCATCATAAGAGCTCTAAGTTCAGCCCATGTCTGTGCTAGAGCAACTTCTGCACCACGGCCTCTCATAACCCCGTTCCACCATCTGAGAGCCCTCTTCTGAAACACACTCGAAGAAAACTCGACCTTGCGATTGTCAGGACACTGCACGTGGCGAAAAGTATTCTCAATGCTCTCGAACCATTGAAGAAGCCCAGTCGTTCCTTCAGAACCACTAAACTTGAGTGGTTTAGCCGAGTTAAAATCCTTGTATTTGCATGGAGCATTGTTGTTGTTGTTGGCTTGGTTCCATTGAGCAAAGAGGTTTGGGAATTGAGCAGCCATCTGCTGCACAATGATTTCTGCCAGTTCGGCAGTCGCTATCTGGTTTTCACGTCGAGGAGGCATTCTAAAAGAGGAAAACATGAAAGGAAACGAGTGAGATGTTTGGGTGAAAAGAATGAGATGTTGCAAAAATTGATAATGGCAAAGATGGTGGTCATTTGTTTGTTACCATAAGGCAAACAAACAACACACAGTGACTAATCAAGGTAAATGGGTCAAAAATAATGTATCGCGAAGACATGCTCGCCTATAAGTGAACACTCACCCCAAGAGTTCCCAGGTAAGAGTGACTGGTCCGATTATGTGGATTTGTACGAACACTCTAGCATTAGACAGAAAACCCAGGGTACAGACATTCACCCTTCCAGTTTGCACGTGTTCACACTATTTAAAACCCAAAACCTTGACGAGATTTTGAAAACTCAAAGGGGTTCAAAACCATATAACAGAGGGTTCAAAACCTTACAATAGAGGGTTCAAAACCTTGTAATAAATCATCCAAAAACAGATGATTGTTTTTCAAAAATCGTTTCAGAAAATTTGGTTTTTGTTTTGATAATCACCTAAGGGTAGGTGATGTGCATGTTTTAAGATCTAAACACAAGATAACTTGTGTTAGGGTCCTAGAAAGGTTATAGTCTAGGTCAAAGAATTACTAATAACCTAATTCCCTATAACCATTGGCTCTGATACCAACTCTTCTGTCACACCCCGACCGCGTATAACATGCAACCGCGGCGGAACACGTCGGGGAGTGTTGTAACAGAATTATTTGTTTCATAACCATGGCATTCAAAGTTGTATTTTATTTATCAACATAAGAGTTTCATTGTCTTTAAACAGGAAATAAAGAGTTCATAACATATTTAAACTAAGTCTATCTCCGTTTTATGTCTCTAAGGCACATGTCCGCCCTAGTGTCACGATCATGGTCCTAAGCAACAGCTCCTGAAAACACATGTGAAAATAGGTACGTCAGCATAAAAATGCCTGTGAGATACATAGGATTTGTAAAAATATGATTCATGACTTGTGTTTAAGAAAATGTTTAGTCATGAACCTTGTAATTTGCTTTGTCTTATAAATCATTTGAAAAATGATAAGATCAGATGATATGTATAATTAAATGTAAGGTTAAATGAATAACCATGTAAAAATGAGTTTGTGTAAGATAAGTTGTTTGTAAACAATGTCTTGTAAAAAGTATGTTATTTGTATAAAATGTCATGTGTCATAAATTGAAATGATTTAAATAACGCTACGATATGTAATACCATACAAACACTTATATATAGGAAGTACCAGCAGCGTATCCACCATGCTTGTATCATATTACACACGCCTCGTTACTTAAATCACTTACTCAAACCAAACCACCAATGTAAATTGTTTATGTATAATCAAATGTCAAAATGTTATTGTGTAAACCATATCAAATGTCTGTGTTTAATGTAAATCATGAATTGTGTATATCAATGTCAAAATGTTTATGTCTAATGTAAATCATGTAATGTGTATCCAAAAATGTCATGTATGGTATGTGAAATATATCGACTAAACCATATGTTGGATCTGAGTTTCTTTTTGATTGTATTTTCGTTTGTAATTAAGATGGAAATGAAAGAGTTGTGCAGCGGAAATAAGATGAAAGCAAACTTTGCATACAATCAAACGAGAGTAATACTTTTATCAAACATCTTTTCACAAAGAACTGAATGATTGAATTTGTTTCAACAACGATTACAATGATTGATGTAAGAATGCAAACTCCCCCTCAGCCAGAGCTCAGTAGTTTGTTCGTGCAAAGAAGACGATTGATCAAAAGAGCTAATAGAACAGTACAAAGTACTGAACTATTTATAGGCACTTGCAAACCACTGAGCATCTTAGCTGACGTCACCATGAAAGTGACATCTAACCTCCTAACAAACTCTAACTACTGATCTATAAACACTGATGTACTAAACTACTGCTATTACATTATATTACATAAAAGACACTTAAACTGCTGCTGCATCCTTCCACTGCTGTGAACCCAGCAGTGCTTGTCCGGATCAGCAGTACTTGACCCAAGGCAGTAGATTGAGTCAACAGAGCTTTGGTCTTCCATCAATCTTTGACATTGGCCAGTAGATATAAAGCAGCAGTTGTAGGTCAGCACTTAGTATGATCAGCAGATAGGAGGTCAGCAGATATGAAACCACTTTCAAGGGGAGAGATTTGCATGAACCAACTGTAAACGTCTGCTTATTCTGGATCCACTGCTTTGATCCAGTTTTGGCTTTACATTATCTGTTCCTCTGATAGGGTTCAATCCCAACACCATATGTAAAATGCACAAAAACAAGGTATTGAAGTAAAACATGGTTTAAATCAAAGTTATGTTTTGTGGAACAAATGCTTGCTATACTGATATAAACATCTATGCGGTATTGTGAAAATGCATACATCCAAGCCTTGAGACTGTGGCGATAAACCCTTAAACAAATCAAAGGTTTATCTAAGTTATGTATATTGAATTCGGTCATTCCTTCCAATCCACACAAACCCAGGATTTCAGGAACGGGAGTTGTCAATTCCTATGGTACCACTACCTACTAACGAACGGCGTAGCTAATGTTAATGAATGTATTGTTCCATTGAAACAAACAAAATGTCATACCAAAATGTAAGCATGTGATGAAAACAACTGTACTAAGTATGTAACAAATGGACATACATAGCATGTGATGTGAAACAAATGTACTAAGTATGCACACAATGGACATACATAGCATGAAATGTAATGTAAACAATGTACTAAGTACGCACACAATGGGCATACAAAGCATGAAATGTAATGTAAAGCAATGTACTAAGTACGCACACAATGGGCATACATAGCATGAAATGTAATGTAAACAATGTACTAAGTACGCACACAATGGGCATACATAGCATGTGATGTAATGTAAAACATGTACTATAATGTACTAACGAACATAGCAGGTATATGATGTGAAAACATGGAAAGCATGGAAGTAACAAGTAGGCACATGTGTTTCACCCCAAAACAGTTTGGAAAACAGTAAAAGAGGGGTCTATGTACTCACTTGAGATTGCTCAGAGTCCTAAGATAACCACCAAGCAATGCTAGAGATCACGGAATCAAACGGCACCTAATATAGGTAACTATGTTAATAAACCGGACCTATATCGGAGGATCGGATAGAATGAGGGCTCGTAAACCAGATGAGTATTGGAACTCATGTAGTATGGTTTAACAAATCCTACATACTAAATGAAACCTAGTCTGAGTGCTTACGACCCATTACGACCCGTTTAGGTAGCTTATGCTACTTTAACGCGTCGTTCGCGTGAAACGCGTTCGGACCACTTAACTAGTCCTATGACAAGTAACATATGCCTTAACATGTCTAATATTGTTGTCAAATCAGTTTAGATGTCAAAAGTTATGTTACATATGTTTAAAATAAATTTTGGCATCAAAGGGGTATTTTGGTAATTTACCTAAGGCATATAAACTACCTATCATACAACTACTTAAACGAAGCGACCATAAGGTATAACCTCGGAAGGTTATTCCCTATATACTATGGTCACCTAATGTGTTTGGTCGGATCCTAATGATCGACCAAATGGGTCGGGTTCGAAGATATAAGCGATTTATTAGATCGCTTACCCTTACGACCCTAGACAACGTGGTAATCAGTAGGCATAGTCACAAGGGACTATAACCATCGTGATTACAATCACGTTGCGAAGTTCAAATGAACTTCGCATTGACCATAAACTGGTCAATGCAGAAAGTCAAACAAAGTTTGACTTTCGGACTCGAAAAGTAATAAAAGAACGAAGGAACACTTACAAAGGGTCCCCGAATGCTAATCTAGATCAAAATAGCTCAGGTATGAAACAAAGGTTTCAACTTAGAGCACATTAGATCAGATTCGTGTGAGGAAAAGGGAAGGGTGGAGGTGGGTATTTATAGTTTTCGGTTCACCGTTAGGATCGTTTCTTGGAGAAGAGGGAATGATCTAGCTCGTACACTTGTCGGAATGTTGTGGTAACTGATTTTGGCCACCACAAGGGATTAACATGTGGCACTTGGCCTTTGGGGAGTGTTTAAGGGCAGTTAACAGCTGAGAAAAATGTTTTGCTGCATCTGGCCCCTGCTTGCGCACCGCAACACTCCCATTGTTGAGGTGCTCAAGGACCAGTTTGGCAGATTTACAGTTTTGGTCCCTGCTGTGTTATAAGGTCATTTCCGACGCATTTAAGGCCCGTTAACCCCATTTCAAAGCTCTAAAATGAAGTTAAAGTATAGGGAACTTAAAATGTGCTCAAAAATATCTCGGATGTCGGTTCGTTTGGCCGTACGATTGCGTTGTTCGGTTAATTACGACGGAATGCGCATAAGCGCGAAAAACGATCCAAATGGCGTGACGAATGGATTTTTCTTATGCCAAACACTAAAATAAAATATTTTAGTGCTTACATAAATTTTTGGATGTCCGGATGTATTCAGAACATGAGTTATGCGCGATAATGCAAATTTGTGCACTTTTTGACACTTTTAGTCCCTGAATGACCCAGAAGTTTATTTTAGCACACCGAACCCCTAAAAGCCTATTTCTAAGATATGTGAAGGATATTTATGGTATGTTTAACTTATGGTCATGTTCTGGAATGTCTGTTACAGTTCAAATTGGCATACTTTCGCAGTTTGTCAAGTTTAGTCCCTGTAAGCGAATTAACTTGTTTTTGCCATACCAAAGCCTTCAAAACTTATTTCTAAGTTATGTAAAGGTTATTTAAGGTATGTTAAGTATATGTTGATGTTCCGGAGTATTTGTCGCATTAAAATGATTACGTTTACGCATCAGTTTGCGTATAACTCTCCAGAAAGCGATGTAGAGTTTGAAATTAAACAAAAGTCAAAACATGAAAAATGTAAAACACAACCAAACAAATATTGGGATCAAATAACATTGTTTTATTGATAATTGAACTGTTCATAATGATTACAAGCACAGATGTTACACTACATTGCTAATTATGCATAAATTAGAAACTAAGTATCTTGTTGACTTTTTATTAATAAGTTTGACCCGACATTTGACCTAGTTAGAGTGGGAATCAGGGGGAACCCTTTTAAGGGTTTATTACCCACATAATTACCAACTTATAACTACTTTCAATTCGTCTAATCACTGGACCATTAGTGATTAATCGTTAAGTCAACCGTTAATTACGACGGTTTGACTTTTAAGCTAAAACTAAGCAAAAACTTAACTAAGGAAGGTTAAGCAAACTTACTGAAGTCCTATGCTCGAATTATGATCACTTGAGTCTGCTTTGGAGCTCCAAGAATGATCAGAAAGCTGAAGGAAGGTGTGAAGAATTTGGTTGCAACTTAGTGGCCTTTTATAGTGTTCATATCTTCATGGATTGTTGACAACAAGGTCTACCATTGATGTTTGATCACTAACAAGTGTCCCTAAATGTCTAGGGGTCGTCTAGGGGACAAGCAAGATGAGGAAAATCGAGTTAAAGGCGGTTGCAAGAGCTATGGTAGGCAAGAACCCAATAAAATCGGAGCAGAGGCCTCTTCACGCGACGCATAGCCCCCCTAGGGGTCCTCGCGTGACGCTAAGCCCTTCTGATCAAATCCCAACTTTTGATTTTTTACTCTTTGGTCCTTGTCTCTTGGGAACTTTGCTACGACTATTTTTCTTGCACTTTGAACCCTCCAAATTGATGTATAAGGGCTTCACGACATATACCCACTTTGTTTAGTCCTCGGTTAACTTTATTGTCACCCGAAAAGTCCTAAACTTCATCGTTGACGCTTTTAACCCCTCGCATACGAATTTGATCACAACTTGCTCATACGATAACGAAACCTTATGAAATTTATATCGTTCATTTTAGTGAGCATAATTAACCGTTACAAAGCTTCGGGTTTGTCAAAAGGTCACTCAGAGGTATAACTTAAACATGTTGACACATTTAACCCCTGTAGTTTGTAATCTCCCACTTTCTTTCATATTTAGCTTCGTATGATCCATGATTTATTCGTTTGAAGGTATGAGCATCATGTAGGGTTAATGTACAATATATTTATTCACTGTTGACATTTAGAACTCGTATATTCACATACTTTCCATGATTGTCAACTTTAGTCATTTTATAACATTCTTTCACACGTTCAAACCTATGACACGTGTCAACACATTATAGGACGTGAATTTTCGAGGTGTTACAGGATATCATCAATTGAAGGTATAGGAAGAAGACATACCTAAAACTGCTTTCAGAACTAGGTATGGTCATTATGAGTTTACAGTCATGCCCTTCGAACTAACGAATGCACCTGCAGCATTTATGGACATGATGAATAGGATCTGTAAACCATATTTGGATAAATTTGTAATTGTCTTCATCGACGATATACTTATTTATTCCAAAAGTCAGGAGAAACATTGTCAGCACCTGCATGCACTCTTAACTTTGTTAAGAAAAGAGAAATTGTACGCCAAATTCTCGAAGTGTGAATTTTGGCTACAAGAAGTGCAATTTTTAGGACACATGGTGAATCACGAAGGTATTCACGTAGATCCTTCTAAGATAGAAGCAATCACCAAATGGAAGGTTCCGCAGTCAGCTATGGAAATTAGAAGTTTTCTAGGGTTAGCCGGATACTATAGACGATTTATTAAGGATTTTTCCAAGATAGTTGTACCATTAACTAAGCTAACCTGTAAAGCAGTTAAGTTTGAATGGGGACCTAAGCAAGAAGAGGCCTTTAGAATTTTGAAGCAAAAGCTAACAAACGCTCCAATATTAGCTTTTCCAGAAGGAACAAAGAGTTTTGAAGTATATTGTGATGCTTCAAAACTAGGATTAGGATGTGTACTTATGCAACGCAATAAGGTAATTGCGTATGCATCAAGGCAATTGAAAAAGCACGAAGAAAACTATACGACACATGATTTAGAGCTAGGAGTCATAATTTTTGCCCTTAAGATTTGGAGACACTATCTGTATGGAAGTAAGTTTACTGTCTATATAGATCATAAGAGTTTAAGATACATATTTGGGCAAAAAGAATTAAACATGAGGCAAAGGAGATGGATGGAGATCTTAAGTGACTACGACTGTGATATTCAATATCACGAAGGAAAAGCAAATATAGTTGCGGATGCTTTAAGTCGTAAGTATCATGAAAAGCAAAGACGAGTTCGTGCTCTCAGATTAAATCTACAGTTAGATTTAATGGAGCAACTGAAGAACATTAAAAAAACAGCAATCAAGGACGATGCTGAAGGAATGAAAGGAAGAATAAAAGAATTAGAACAAAGAAGTGGTGGAATTTGGAGATTCCACAAAAGAAGAATTTGGGTACCTAAACAGGGAGAATTAAGAAATAAGATTTTAGAAGAAGCCCATAAATCTAGGTATACCATGCATCCTGGTAACAATAAAATGTACCAAGATTTAAGAAAAAATTTCTGGTGGATAGGAATGAAAAAGGACATAGCTATATATGTTTCTAAGTGTCTTACTTGTTCACAAGTTAAGGCAGAACACCAGAAACCTTCAGGTCTACTACAACAATTAGAAATGCCTGTATGGAAATGGGAACTCATAACAATGGACTTTGTTACAAAGTTACCCAAAACCAGAAAAAGTAATGATGCGATTTGGGTAATTGCGGATCGATTAACCAAATCAACTCATTTTCTACCTATGAAAGAAACCTTTAGCATGGAAAGGTTGGCCAAGTTGTTTGTAGATAAAGTAGTATCCTTACATGGAGTTCCACTCTCCATTGTATCGGATAGAGATAGTCGTTTCACTTCCCACTTCTGGACAAGTTTCCAAGAAGCAATGGGAACTCGATTAAAGTTAAGCACTGCATATCATCCGCAAACAGATGGGCAAAGTGAAAGGACAATCCAAACTCTGGAAGACATGCTTAGGGCATGTGTAATAGGTTTTGGTGGAAATTGGGATGACCACCTACCATTAATTGAATTCTCCTATAATAATAGTTATCATTCAAGCATCGAAGCTGCCCCATTTGAAGCACTATATGGACGTAAGTGCAGAACTCCAGTTTGCTGGGCAGAAATAGGAGAAAATCAATTATCAGGTCCTGAAATAGTACAAGAAACCACTGATAAGATCACTCAAATTAAGGAAAGATTAAAGACGGCTTGAGATCGCCAGAAGAGTTATGCAGACAATAGAAGGAAGCCGTTGGAATTCCAAGTAGGAGACAAAGTACTCTTAAAAGTTTATCCTCGGAAAGGAGTAGTTCGATTCGGTAAGAAAGGAAAGTTGAGTCCAACATATGTAGGACCATTCTCAGTCATCCAACGAATAGGACCAGTTGCTTATCGCTTACAGCTACCAGAAGAGCTAGTTGGGGTACATGATGTATTTCATGTATCCAATCTCAAGAAATGTCTATCAGACGAATCTCTGGTAGTACCTCTTCAAGATATAGAGGTAAATAAAAAACTGAAGTTCGTAGAGAAACCACTTCAAATAGAAGACAGAAAGGTCAAATTTCTCAAACACAAAAGATTGATATTAGCCAAAGTTAAGTGGGAGTCAAAACGAGGACCCGAATACACTTGGGAGCTGGAATCGGAGATGAAGCGAAAGTATCCTCACTTATTTATGTGAATCTCGAGGACGAGATTTTAAATAAGGTAGGGAGGATGTAAGGACTCTCAAAAATGTCCCAATTTTACCTGTAAGTGAAAACTCGGACCCCTGAAACCCTACTGCGCATGAAAAATGAAGAAATCAAAATTCTTGGGTTTCAGGCGGGCCGCGTAAGCCTTAAGGAAAGCTTACGCGGGCCGCGTCAAACTTAGGTTGACCGGATAAGTGTTCCGGATCCACGTGTTGACCAGCTGGCATACCTACTCGTGACCAATCAAGCCTACGCGTAGAATAGGTAGTTAGGCAGGTCGCGTAAGGTTCGAGCCAAGGTTTACGCGGGCCGCGTGAACCCTAAATTTCACCTATAAATAGCTTAGCTCAGGGGCTTTCATTCTGTGTCGACGAAAACTTTCAAAAATGAAATATTACTGCTCTGAAGTCGAAATTACAAATTCAATTAGTGGGGTGCTGCTACGATACCGGGTATTAACTCAATCGATGCTACGATTCAATGTCCGATTGATGTAAAACTATCCAATGGATGTTTAAGTGCTGCCCACATTCGGGCCATACTTTGTCATTAGTCGTGAATTCGACGGATGTTTAAGTATAACACTTTGTCATTCATTCTGAGGGTTTTTGTCTCGTGAGTTATCGTAAATGCTGTATTAGTTACTGACCTAGTTCGTGTGCATTGTTCTTTAAATTAGGTTACAAGGCTAATCAGTAGGCTAAGCTCTGTCCACTTTAATCTGCAATGTGAGTTATTCTCTTTTATCAAAAGTATTTTACAATACTCCATTTTTAAAAGTTATAATTATAGGGAGTAAGTCGTGGTTATCTTGAATCACTGGCTAGTGGGGTATTGTGCACATTACTAATTTCTCACGGGTTAGGCTAATAAATCCTAACAGTGATAAACATCACTACTTGGGGAAAGACCCAATAGTGGTATGACCATCGTCACCAGGTGACAAGGCGCTAGATAAAAATAAGATAAAAGCCATTGTAATCACTCTTATGCTGTAATATATAACCAGGTGTCATTTTATCAAATTTGAATAACTCGCCAGCATTTTCCCGCTGATAAAATATTTTTTAAACATTTTTCAGGCAACCTGCTGTAAATCAAGGAAACGTGCTACGGAGCACTAACCAGCTTGAAGAGGTGGCTCAGTTAAAATAAATAAACATGTTTTATAAATCTGGGAATTTACTTGTAAAATTCCTCTAATGTAAATCACGGGGTTATCCCGCATTATGAAATAAAATAATCGGGCATTTCCAGTTTTAAAAGATCCTGTTGAAAATCTTCCGTTGTCGCATCATTTAATAAATACCACGGGTTCCTGTCCCGCGGCTCCTGACCGGGTAAAACCGGGGATGGGGCCGTGACAGCTTGGCTCAAGCTCAAACCATCCCTTGGCACACCACCTCTCTCACACCTCATCCACCACCCACCACCACCATAATACCATCATCCACCACCATCATCCATTTTCCATTTTCCATCATAGAGTGTGTGAGTCGTCTCGGGATCCAAGATTGATAGTAAGAGTTCTTGACAATCAAGACCATGTTTGCCTAAGTCTCTTACATCACTTGGTGAAGACAAAGTGTCTAGTGTAATACTTTTTATTTTTAATCTTTTCGCACTTTTTAATTGGTTATGTATTAATGACTTTAATAACTAGTTTCTTATGTTGAAGGTGATTCTTCCTTATCGTTTGTCTGTGGTGTCTTGCCATTATTTTACTGTCTATATAAAATAAAAGATTTTCACCATTCATATCTCCACGGTCTATATGGAGGTATGTTGGCTACCTGGTCGGGGGTTAAGGGAACGGTTTGGTAAGAGTCTTGCCATTGTTCAGTGTATAGATCCTGCAAAGGACCTGGGCCAAATTTAGTAGGACCTCCTTCAATACTTAACGGTATTGGATGGCGGGGGTCCAAACTCTTTGACCCCCTCATAAGTTAAGCTACTATTAAAACTTTAACCCGGCTACTTAGGACTGTATCCCTGCTGACTCAGACTACTTAGCCGAGGGTAACGTCGCCTTCAAAAGAGGGGCCTACCACATTATGCATTAATAACTTAATTAATTATCTTTCAATAATCCAACCCTTTAGGATTGTATCCTTACTGACTCAAACTACTGGGTTGAGGGTAACGTCACCTCCAAAAGAGGGGCCTACTACAATAACTAAGATAATCTCTTAAATAGTGCAAAAGTGCGAAAATAATCAAAGGTTACACTAAACACGAGTCGGAGCCAAGTGATTCATCTTGTCTATCTGTTTTTTCTTTTATTTTTATTTTCAGCATTTTAGTTAGTTTTTATTTTTATAGTTTAAAAACCTTTTTCTAAACTTTTGATTTGATTAGACGTTAAGGATAAACCGGTACTAAAAGCTCTTGTGTCCTTGGACGACCTCGATATCTTGCCAACACTATACTACGCTCACGATGGGTGCACTTGCCCATATGTGTGTTTAGTGTTAGTAAATATCGTGTTTTATAAATTTAAAACTTGGCTAAAAAGTGTAAAAGGAATTAAAGTATACTTAAACTTATATACACACTTCACACACATCAATTATCATTATTAAACCGACTTCGACGTTGAAGTCGGTGTACCGAGCGTATATTGGACTAAAAAAATATATTATAATTATTATTAAATCTTTTTTTTAGTTTTCAGGATGATGGACGAGGGGATGGATGACCAGCTCGAGTTGCATGATCAGGTGGAGCAACAGCAGCAAGCGGATCCACTTCCGGGTCACCCGTACTTGGAGTTTCCCCCGGAGTCCAAGGCTTAGGAGGATGCATGTCGGTGGTCACTGGGCGGTTTGTTGGCCGTCTCTTGAGACCCTCGGTGAGACGGCTAGAGCGCGGGAGTTTATTCCGATTGATTCATCGTGGGATCGCCTTTTTAAGTTATCGCATATGCCGAGCTACAAATAGATTCTCGTCGAGGTTTTGTCATTGTTCGAGTTTCATCCTTGTCGGGCCGACCAACCTGTGGACTCGGCGCACCCCCTCCCCCCGAGGTTTCTTTCCGTCTAGCCGGCGTGGCGCGTGCTATGACACTTGCATAATTTGCGGTCTGCTGCGGTTTATACCAGGAGACTGAGATCGCTACATATCTCTATACACAAGTACGTTTATTATTAATATTTGTATTGTTCTTCTTCTTATTATATATATAATTTGACAATTGCGTAACTAAAGTAAATGCTATATTGACATATAGGTGACTCACAAATATAATCAATCATATTCAATCCAACCATGTGGAATATAATGTCATTTAATAAATTCATGCATATCTTACATGAAAAGTCTAAATTAATATTCTTGTAATTTTCATCACTTTTGTATTTATTTCAATCAATCATACCCAGTAAAATCCCACAAATAGCAAAGCTATTGGTAGGGTCTAGGGAGGGTGGGATGTAGGCACACCTTACCTCTACCCCTAGGGATAGAGAGGCTGTTTCCAGTGAGACCCTCGGCTCCAAAACACTGAGGAAAGAAATAAAATAGAACATGAGGTGTGTGTGTGTGTGTGTGTATGAAGCTACCAATATAACATGAGTGGTGAAAGAGTGCATGGTAAAATAGACAAATATAGCAACACAAATAGAACTGCTTCCAAAGGACACTGTCCGCAGAATAGTATATAGTTAAAGGACAAAACTTGTAATTTACTCCTAAATTAAAATGGATAATAAATAGAATTAATTTTTATGAAGTTATATGAGTTTAGTATTTGTGTCATGTGTATACTAACGAAAAATCTATAATTAATTGAAAAGTTCGATTTGAAACAATCCATGAGATCTAACTACGATTAATATACACAAAATTGCGGTAAGATGTGGGTTCAACCACATTAACACACCCTGAGATCCGACTACAGGTAATTTCTCAAACAACGTTGGAAGTGTCGCTCATTATTTTCTCTTCAAAGACGATTGCAAAAAATAAAAAAATCCGTACGCTCTTCTCACATTAAAAAACCGGTCCCGCAATGCGGGGAATCAATTCTAGTTATTTTAATATATAACATTTAGGGGCTGTTTGGTAGCCTCTTAATGACCATTCAGATGCTACCTCTTAATGGTTTAAAACCTCTGAATGAATAAGAGGTAACCTCAAGTCTGAATGGTTAAGAGGTAACCTCTGAATGGTAAATCATCACATGTCACATTCTTCTATCTTCCCATTGGAAAAATTCTTAATGATTTCATTAAGAGGTTGCCTCTTAATGACCATTCAGAGGCTACCAAACAGCCCCTAAACTAAGAAACATACGTGTAAATAGAGGATGGTAGTGGTTGATAAATCCTCGCTTCTAGGGTTTTGGGATGTGGATGCAAAAAAGGACACTTGGGACCACATGCACTCCAAGGGGAGGGTTTTGTGTATTGTTGATCCGCTCTACAGGTACGTTAGTTATTACTGTTAATATTACTTATAATTAAATTATTATTACTGAATGATAACCTCTGTGCAGGTATGTACACAGGTTGATCTCCTCTTCCATCATTGCTTATGGGAAGAGCCGAAAGTGGTGTACGAGCGGATATCTATTTTTCCTTTATTGCCTCTTGTATAAGAGGTTATGCGCTCTCGCACACGGTTTGGTGCAATACTTCGCCTCCGCACATCATCAGCAGGAGCGCATAAAATTGTACGGCGACGCCTATGTCACTGTGATAGTCCTTTCGTTTGGCTATCACCCGTAAGGTGACCCGTAGTTCTTACCGACGATACAACCGAAGAGGCTGGGGATGAACTCGATATCCAGGATGAAAATTGTTAGGAAGTTCCCACCCTTCGGAAAGTGATTGCGTGGTAAGGACGGAAACCGCTTCGTTCCGGTTCAGTTGCCGCCACAGTTCGACTCGGTACATTCGCCAGCCCTGGCCGGGGACGTGCAGGAGTATGCGCTCGATATAGACATTCTAGACCTGCCACAACCGCGACCACCGCCTGGGGCGCCTTAGTTTCCACAACACATTGTTCCCGGTCCTGCCCAGAAGCAGCGTTGTATTAGCAGTTACGGCATGATGTTGACATCCTTACTGATACAGTCGGTACGATGTCGTATGCGCTGCAGTGGTTGGTTGAGGAGGCGCAGGAGTGACAAGAGCGTGAGGGGTTACCTCCCCGATCGTACCGTCCGCCTCCAGGTGGCATCATCAGTAGCAGCAGGATCCGCAACTATAGACGAGGTTGTTGTTCTTGTATTTAGTATTCAGTTATATATTATCTTTTGTTATGTATGTACAAACTTATGGTGTATATATCAAACTTATGTTGTTCATATCATATTAGTCGTATTGAAACGTATACTATATTCGAACTATACACGAGTCTTTCAAAACAATTAAAGGTATAATATTTTAAACGGTATAATATTCGAACCGCACCCAAGTTTATCAAACTCCGTTAATGGTGTAATATTTTAAACGATATAGTATAGAAACGGTATAATATATACGAAGCATACCCTAGTCTTTCAAAATAATTAACGGTATAATATTTTAATGATATAATGTATTTGAACCGTACCGGAGTTTTTTAAAAGATTTTAACAGTATAATAATTTAAACGATTTAATATTCGAACCGGATGAGAATTTATAACACCAAAACATCAAAGTCATAAATTTAAATTCTGCTCTATTACGTTGTTGTGTATAAGTGGCATATATAACTAAGATTTTGTGCCAGTGATCTCTAGATCAAGTATAACTAAGAGGAACTTGCATTTCTCATTCTGTTAAGAGAGATGTACGTTCAACTCTAACACGTGTACGTGTACTGTGCAAATAGTCACCAATGTGTAGATAGTTTGAACCTATTTTATTCGGCTGATAAAGAGAGTAAAGGTTGTCGGAAAATCAGAAACGCTTGGTGAAGCCGGAGAAAGTCAACAGCAATGGCGAAACGGCGAAACTTGAAGAAGACGACAACCATCGTAATATTTCTCCTATGTCTTCTTGCTTTCACTACCGTTTTCGCCCCTCTTCCTTCCACTCTCCCCAATTCCCTCAAACCCTACAAACATCACCACCACCATCAAGTGAGTTTCTTCTAAACCCTTTTCATATCTATCTACATACTCATCCTTGTAATTTAATTTCTACCTGCTGCCGTCAGTCACAGCTTGTTCCTGCTCCTAAATTTGAAATTGCAAATGACATGTTCTGGAAAGACAGTGAGCCTTTTCGAATCATCGGTGGGGACTTGCATTATTTCCGTACCCTTCCTCAGGTTGTACAATCTCTATATATAAGAATCATTCATGCTAGCTAATTGATCTATCTTTATATCATTCTTTTGGTTTACTTCAGTATTGGGAAGATAGGCTGTTAAGAGCTAAAGCTTTGGGTTTGAACGCCATTCAAACTTATGTTCCATGGAATCTGCATGAACCGAAAGAGGGTCAATTGGATTTTGATGGTATTGCTGATATACTTTCATTTCTTGAGCTATGTCACAAGTTAGATTTGTTGGTCATGCTACGCCCCGGGCCTTACATTTGTGCAGGTTATAACACTTACCCAATCCTTAAATTTTATTTCTTTCTTTCATGCTTTTTATTTAACTTTACATGATCTAAACCATAGTTGTCAATAGCAAACGTAGTGTATAGGTCTAGGCTCGCTATTAGAGTTGTAGCGATAATAGCGACAATTTTTTTTTTCTAAATTTAAATACCAATTAAATATAACTATAAAATAGCTGGATTTTAGGTTTTTGTTAAATATACATGTAAATTAGCATATATACAAGCGTATTTTGATATAGAGTAAACTGCAATTTTACCCCTGGGGTTTAAGCCAATTGGCACTCTGACCCCCTCCCTAGAAATAATTGCAATTTTACCCCCCAACATTGATGTTATGTCGCATAATTACCCCCTGGCGTCAAATAAGTTAACAGATCTGTTAACTGGAAAATGTTGATTGGGTCATAACATTTGATGTTATGTCGCATAATTACCCCCTGGATTTTAGGTTTTTGTTAAAAAAAATTTATATGTATATTAAATTTTTTTTCTAGTGTATCACTATTTATAAAATAGCCGCCCGCTATTTATCGTTATTCGCTATGTTGCATATAGATACCTTATCGCTGTTTGTCGCTATTCGCCATTAACAACTATGATCTAAACCATTTGTATCAGTCATTTGATTTGAATGAAATTCACTTGTTGCAGAATGGGATTTTGGCGGTTTCCCTGCTTGGTTACTTACTAAAGAACCGGCCATAACACTAAGATCATCTGACCCAAGATACCTTGCTTTGGTAAGTCTTCTTCTTCCTTTTTAACATTTATTGAATTGTAAACTTATGTAGCATGTTCATTGAGTTAATGTAAAAATGTTTTACTGTAGTATGATACGGTGTATGACTTTGAATTGAGTGCTTGCAGGTTGATAGCTGGTGGGGAGTACTACTTCCTAAAATAGCTCATCTTCTTTACCACAAAGGAGGACCTATAATTATGGTTCAGGTATCACTACATTTCATCTTCTTAAGTTCTTATTCACCGTTCACAAACATTTCAACACGTGATTACAGATCGAGAATGAATTTGGTTCATACGGAGATGACAAGGATTATTTGCATCATCTGATCAACTTAGCTCGGTCACATCTCGGGGATGATATAATTTTGTAAGTTGATCTTGTTTGGTAACAATGAACAAATGTTTATTTTTAGCATCAAAATTCAGTGTATGTTTTCAACTTTAATAACAGATATACCACAGATGGAGGCACTACGTATACTCTCACTAGAGGAACGATAAAAGGAGATGCTGTATTTTCAGGTAAGAATATGTTGACATTTCATCTATTAGTAAAAAAATTACAATGTATGGTTTTAATATTTCAAAGTTTAACTGTAGCTGTCGACTTTTCAACGGGAGAGGATCCTTGGCCTATATTTAAAATGCAAAAGTTATTTAATGCACCAGGAAAATCACCACCCCTTTCTGCGTAGGTATCTCACTTAAACTTTTATGATTTATTTTTGTAATTTATGATGCTCATAAGACGCACTATTTTAGAGAATTTTACACCGGTTGGCTTACCCATTGGGGAGAGAGTATTGCTAAAACGGATGCAACTTCTACAGCATCTGCACTGGAAAAAATCTTGTCAAAAAATGGCTCTGCTGTGCTTTATGTATGCTGCTACTGGACGGAAAATATTTTTTTAGAATTATTTACGAGATATCAGTTCCTAATGTGGTGAATGGTGATCTCTTACATGTAGATGGCTCATGGCGGAACCAATTTTGGATTTTATAGTGGTGCAAATGCTGCCGAGGAATCTCAGTACGATGCTGATCTTACATCCTATGATTATGTCAGGAGTCTCATTCTTCGCTTCTCATTTTCGATCCATCTACTTGTTAATGGGTTGATTTTGGTTATTTTTATCTCTTATGGGTGAAAAACGTATGTAATATAAAAAAATAGTTAAAGGCACAAGGCTTCAAATTGGCGAAATCGTTTATTAAAAAAATGAGATTATTTGTTGAAATAAAATGGTAATATTATTTTACACGCTTAATTTTGTTAAAAGATATAAAAAAGTTTGGACAAAAAACATTTTGGATCGACCAAACCACTCAGGACAAAAAGTTGCCTATTACCCAACCCGTTCAAGCAACATATTTTGCCACTCAGTAATGCTTTTTGACTTGTTACCCAACCCATCGGCCCATTTTCCCCCTCTAAAAACATAACATGTTCCTAAATGGGAATCTTTTTTCTCACAGGATGCTCCTATTAGCGAGTCTGGTGATGTCGATGGGGCTAAATTCAAAGGTAGTGTTATAGTTAGATTCTTTACTTCCTTATAAGATGAATGATGTAATGATAATTGTCCTTTCTCCAGCATTGCGGGGGGTTATAGCTAAGTATAGTGCAACTTCTCTCCCTCCGGTTCCTTTAAATAATAAGAAAACGGGATATGGTCGTATTCAATTAGAAAAGACATCAGCATTATTTGACATTGACTTGTCAACAAAAGCTATTGAATCTGAGAATCCAATTTCAATGGAGGCTGCGGGCCAGGTATCGCAAAACCCAATATTTTATTCATCATGTCTATGTTTCTCAACGCTTTGCACTTCGTTTTCAGATGTTTGGATTTTTATTATATGCTTCTGAATACACTGCTAAGGGCAAAGGGAGCACGTTGTCTATACCAAAGGTAAGGGTGTATCAGTATGTATTTGGCTAACTTTAACTAGAAGGGTGCATATTATATTTATTAGATTTTTACTGTTTTCAAAATGTTTAAAATCGTTTTGGGTCGACCTGACCTGTATAAATTTACCTGTTAGACCATTGTCAATATATGCACCAAAATACCAAATTCGGTGTAACGTTGTTCATGACACCAAATTATTATAATTCACATTTATTAAATTTTTTATTTTTTTACATAATATATATGAAAACTATATAAGTAAAACAATCTCGATCACCGAGGCCTTTAAAATGAGTACCATAAGCATTATCAATAAGTTTGTTACATAATTAAGTAATACACCATTAAAATAATACTAATGGTGTTTTTATTTGACAAACGAATAACTTAATTGAAATAAACCAGTATGTAAATATACATTATATAGTGTATAAAACTGATGTAAAAAACTAGTGTTAAAGTGTGGTGCAGTTGAAATAAATTGGGTGTTAGTATATTCTAATTATATGCTTTTTAAACACCAAAATGATGTAAGACGCTCCAACCCAACCCGCCTATTTGCCACCCTTAGAATATTCTATATTAATATATTATTATTATAATGCACTTTACATTTAAATTTCAGGTGCATGATAGAGCCCAAGTTTACGTTACTTGCCTTTCTGAAGATAAGAGAGGAAAAACACACTATGCTGGTACAATTAATAGATGGTCAAATAAGCCTGTCAACCTCCCTAATGCTGAATGCTCTTCCACTACCAGATTGTTAATTCTGGTAAATTACTTATTCTAATTCATATTTGCCAATTGCCATGCGTCTGTTTTGTACTTGTTCGTGCACTCTTCACTGTCAGTTTTTATAATTGCAATCTACTTTATATGCTATTGATTTTTTCATAATACTGTATAATCCTTATCTTCTTTGTAGGTTGAAAACATGGGTCGTATTAATTATGGACAGTATTTGTTTGATAGCAAGGTAAAAATCCCGACTTAACACCATGTGTTTTAGTGTCAACAACACACTTTCATATTCTCAACCAATTTATTAAAGCTTTTAACTTGTTAAACTTGTATAAACCTGTGAACACTTGTGCTTTATTGTTTCATGGTTGGTATAAAATTCACCGGGGTAACCCTTTACCCAAAAAAAAAGTAACCGGTATTTACCATTTTACTTTCAAGTTGAAGGATTTTAATCTGTTAAGGGACTTTTTAGTGCAAATCGAGAAAGGATGTTGGGTTTTTTATGGTACTAATGCTATAAATTATACAGGGCATATTGTCTGCTGTTTACTTAGATGGGAAACCTCTGCTCAAGTGGAAAATGCTTCCAATTCCTCTCAGCAATTTAAATGAAGCCCCAAAAAACAATCTTTCTTTCAACAATTCGGTTTCTCCCCGTATAACCCGCCCTGGTACATTCCAATTTCCATTTTCCAACACATAAGGAAACATGTGCTGTTGACATCTATCTATATTTATAGGGTACAAAGAAATAATATAAATAAACCTTTTCCTCTAGTTAGTTAGTTATTTTCTTTTGCAGGGGTGAGTATAAAAGAACCAGCTTTCTATAGTGGAAATTTTATTGTTGACAAAGTGACAGACACCTACATGTCCTTCAATGGTTGGGGTAAAGGGGTGGCATTTGTTAATAACTTCAATATCGGGAGATACTGGCCGGTAAAATTAATTATATTAATTCTTTATCGGAAACTGTAATGTTATGTCTAACAAATTCTTTGTTTTTTTTCGGTCCTTTTTACAGTCATTTGGACCCCAGTGTAACCTCTATGTCCCCGCTCCAGTTCTCCGCCCCGAAAATAACGTCTTGGTACGACACTTTTTTGTCTTTTTTTATTTTATTAATAATCACGGTACAAAACTAAATATTTGGAATAAGATTCAAGAGGTTGTATTCATTAGGCGTCTTTCAACCTCTTTGACCCATAGGTTTATTCATGTCATAGACATCAACCATAGCCCGGCCACGCATGTGACCTGAGCATGACCATTTAATCCATTTATCTAAGCAGGTCACAAACATGTTGAACTTATAAGTTATATGTTTTTTAATTCTGATTTTAAACGGGTACAACATGAACAGGTTAGAAAGCACAACCCAAAATCGTATTATTATCATGTCATGTGAGGAATTGATATCATTGTATTTGTATGAACCATCAATACACTTGAATCCTGAACTGTTTTATTGACTTGTTTGTTGACCAATTTGACCTTTTCTGTGTAGGTGATACTTGAGTTAGAGAGTCCCGAACCTAAGTTGGTGGTGAATTCAGTTGACCGGTCAGACTTCACTTGCGGCTCGAATCATTTGAAGATACGACAGCTTTAACATGGTTTATGTGCAACCTCAAAACATACCTAATGTATCTTGTCATTGTAATTATTTGACTTTACGGTCTCTTGTGTGTAACATGTCACATGTGTAACCTTTGTTTTTAACTCATTAATCTTATTTATTCAAGAGTAAACTATCAAAATCGTTGAGGTTTGGACATTTATGCCAGATCCGTCCAATTTTTTTTTCTCAGCTAGACCACTTAGGTTTCACAAAAGTTGTCCGATCCATCAATTTCATTAACGTTAAATAATGGGTATTTTCAAGCATGCTTTGTAGATAATCGCAAAAATCAACCATTGGTAGCAAACAAAATCGTCCATTTCCAGATCTTAATTCGAAGACCCACCTTGCATTCCCATCAGACGATACCACGGTTTGTCATCGACATAATTTATTCACACTCCCATCGTTAGATTTGTTAGTTTTAATTTCTAATGTGGATGAACACACAAAAACTTGATCTCAACGATTAGATGTAAAAATCTAAACATTGCTTGTTCAACAGGTTCCCAGTATTTACTAGACATCGAAACAGATAATGCTGGTATAATCTAATGCCTATTTGCGTAATATTAAAACCGATGATCATAAAGCCACAAGAAAGTAAACAACTGACAAAATTTGGGAACAGAGTCACCGGTTTTGTGGATCATTCTTCCATAGATTGAGATCCAGTTGAAGCTTTAGACCCTTTCTTCTTCTTGATCTTCTTCTTCTTCCCAGTTACACTCTTCCGTGTTGGTTTTTCACAAACAGGCTGCGTGTTTTGTAAATGTTGGTGTAAGGCTGCCAATGGATCGGCTTGGAAAGCGGGATTGTTAAGAACCGTTTTCAATTGGTTTGTCTCTTTCATTCTGATTATTGAACAATATATTCAAGGAAAATACGCATTAAACTTATGAAAAAACATTGAAGTTCTTGAAACAAATGAACTAATGAAGAACTTACACAAGTTTTTGTTTTGATTTAGTGGTGACTTTGAAGTCAGCAGGCGTTTCTCGCTTGGAAGACTCTAAGTCGGGTAGGCATTCGGCCAGGGAAGACAGATTGTATGCTTTCAATTTCTTTTGTCTGGTTCTAATCCTTTTCTTCTGGTACACAAAAATAAAGAAAGAGGCGGACTGTAAGCAACAAAAATTAAACCTTTTTTATCTTCAAGGATATTGGTGGGGCCCCATGAGTTCAACTGAGTTTTATCTTGTCATACTGGTTAGCAGGGTATTGGTGGGGTCCTATGAGTTTAATGGTAATGGGGTTTTAGTGTTTTACGATAATCATAAGCAAGTGGATGACTTGCATAAATGTTACAAACTAGTAAGATTACCCGCGCTACGCTACAGGGTTCCGCTCGATATCTATTTTGGTTCAGTTAAGAAATATGCTCAAAATAATATCTACACATGTTTTACATCCACCGAAAACCATAAAAATAAATTTAAACTGGACAGCGGTATGGGTTGATTTTAAATTAATCGTAAATGGAAACGTAAACGCTATCTTAAATATAACTTTAATGAAAACTGACGTCTAAACGTAAACCGACTTGAATTTATACCGATACGTGCATAAAAATAAGCCGGTGTCGAAACGTAAAGTGACTCGAATTTATACCATCGAATGAAAACGTATTATATTTGATCCGAGTCGTTTCCGAACAAAATTTACGTCAAAACGTAAACCAATTGAAAACATATATAAAAATAAGCATTCCGGAAAAAAAAATTTACGTCAAAACGTAGACCAATTGAAAACTTACACAATATTGATAAGCATAAGAACATAATATATTTGACCCAACTCATTTCCGGGAAAAATTTACGTCGAAACGTAAATCAACTTGAATTTATACCGACACGTACATATATATAAACATGTAAAACTCGATTACAGAGTCTTAAGAAAGTTAAGGGTTTGTAAGTGTCGGCGCTAAAAGTTGAGGGGTAAAAGTATAAAAAAAAAACACAAAAAAGAAAAAAAAAAGGCAAAGCACTGTTCACCAACTTTGCTAATTGTATTATAGATTTATAGATAATTTAATTTATATTAAACAAGTGAATTAACGAAAATGTTAACTAACCTTCTTGATTGCCTTTTGAGCACCTAAAGCTACTGTTTCTCTAACCTCTGTAATCAAATTTGAACAAAACAGACAATTCAGATTTGAGTGCCATCTAGGCAATTTACACCACAAAGCATAGATGCCACATTGCAAATACGTAAAAAATAAAAAATTCTCCTATTGGAAGAACGAATTAGAAAGAAAACTAACTTGAGTAGAACTCCAGTTTCTTCTCAAATTTTTGATCAGCATGCTTAGTTTTATCCTTCCTGTAATAATGATAAAATAAAACAAATTCCAAATTTAAGGACATTACAACATGTATAAAGCATTCAATAACATATTGAATTTGTAGGATGCAAAAAACTAACCGTGAGCTTGTCTTTCCCATTGCTAAAGTTTCAGGGATTCGTCAATAAATTTCTCAAATAAGCTGCAAGGATAAATCACCAGCAGACCTTTTGAAAAACCCTAAACCTCACAGAAAAAAAAAGATGATGTCAGCGTAGATTTAGCTTTTAAAAACCAAATGTGGGGGTATGGTTTCGGATAATGTTTTTCGAAAAATTTAAAAATATGCACAAACGACTGACGAAATAAAGCTAGTGTATGGTATTTGGAACATTAATGTCTTCAAGAAAACACTTGCATTACTATTAAAGCTAAAATATAGCTATCTGAAGATTATAAATTAGATTAATACAAACTGCTGCGGGAATAAATTTGGTGTTAAGAACAGATACCTAACAAACATATTATGCATGATCAGGCAGCATGCCAAAACGAATGGCAGGGCTGATAGAGGGTTTGTGTGAGGACAGTTTAGGGTCAAAACAGGTACTTATAAAAAAAAGTATAAATTTGATTTGGGTCAATAACTCAATATGGGTCCTAAATGGTATAAGTTTGCGTTGAAACGGGCGGTTTTAGAAAACACCATCAAATGACTAAAATTATAATTGTAGTAACTATATCTTTAACTCAATTGTGTATAATTTTTCTTATACGATATCCAAACATATTTACATAAACATAACAAAAGATAGATACCGCTTGTTTATTAGAATAAAAATCAAATTATTTTACCACTGAACGTTTTCTCTAATCAACATACTCCACTTACCAGTTGACTTCCAAATTGGCAAATTTTGACCAAGTTCATGAAATTAATACTTAAGTCAATTACCCTCATACTATTATAATAATATTTGTTAAATTATCCCAGAAAAGGTATGAAATGTTAACATTTAAAGTCAGTTTAAGTTCAAATAAATTTTTGTTAAACTTTTGAAAATATTTTGATAACCAGGCATAGATGTGGATTTGCATAATCAAAGTCAATATATGATCAACAAACATTGCAATACACATGGATCCTTATAAGCTAGACCCCTGAAACACTTTGATCAAGTGTAATGCTCACCGTTCATATGACAACTAAAGAGAAGTTAATATACACACACAGAATAATGATTATCGGCTCTGTTGTCAAAGCTCACCCAGGCACGCGCCTAGGTGCACTTTTTAGGCCCAGTGCAGCCTTCTCGCTAAAGCACCGCTTTCAGGCCCAGTTTCGGCCAAAAATCGTCTGAACAGGTCTGAAACAATTACACCAGCCCTAAGCAAACCTAAAATAGCCTAGAACATGTCTAGTATTTTTATACTATGCGTCTCGCTTATAAAAGCACTCATTTTTAAGCACCTTGCGCTGAAGCCCAAGGGTGACGCTTTGTGCCTTGGACAAGTATACGTTGAAAAACTATGTAGGCAACCTAACAAAATCAGATGACAAAAAAAAAAAAAAAAAAAAAAAACCATACAAAGCTAAAGCTCAACTGCGTAAGCAACGAGCCACTGTCATTCGACCACAAGCCAAACAGAGATTGAGCATCTGAACCCAATAAACTAATAACACTACAACTCAAATGACTTTATCTATCACACCCCCATACGAGACCAAACAATACGAACCACAAAAGTTATTGAGTCTGGGATCCAAGAATTAATCCAACGATCGAATAGCATATCCAAACCAAACACCCCCTAAAAATGCTACTGTATATCCAAATATTCACATTGTATGTAAAATGAATAACCAAACGAAATCAGTAATACGATGATTCATATTGATTCAAATACCGCCCTAGAAACAAATTTACCTGGGACAATGGAGAAGCAGGTGGAGGCGGCGGTGACCAAGACCGAGATGTTAGTGGCGGCAGCAATACACAGAGGGGGAGGAAAGGAAGGGGTGGTGGTGGTGGGAGGATGAAGAAGAATTAGGGTTTGTTTTTTAATAGATGAAGATTGTGAGCTGCTGGGCTGAGATCCGGTACCAGTTGCATATGGGGCTCCGGATGCTGGTTGATATAAAACAAGGAGTAAACTGCAATTTTACTTCCTGGGGTTTAGGCCAATTGGCACTCTAATCCCCTCTAACGAAATAATTACAATTTACCCCCCTAACGTTGATGTTATGTCGCAATTTTACCCCCTACCGTCAAATAAATTAACAGATCTGTTAAATGGAATGTGAAATGACTATGTTACCCTTTCATATTACCCCCTATGGTTTGTTCTACTATGCAATATTACCCCCTCTCTCATAAGCCCTCCACCACCACCACCATGAACCACCACTGCCACCACCTCTCGCCACCACCACCACCACCATCTCCCCCACCAACCATCACCTCCACAACTATCACTGGTGGTATCACCAAGAGCATGAATATGGAAGCCATGAGGACCTGTTCACACTTGTTGAGTTCAACTTCTCTTCAATGGTGGTCATACTCCAAAAACACACCACCACCACTCTGCAATATCACCCACATGTTAAATTGCTTACATCAATTAAACAAGTTGATTATCATTTATTGTAGCAAATCCCAGGGATTATTACGTGATGTTCGGTTTGCAGTCAGTAATCATAATTGTAGAATGTGATTGTAGAATGTGTTCTAATTCGGCTGGGGGAACCCAACGTTGATGGTTAATTGAAATATATGTCTGATCTAAAGCCATATGATATCATATGTCAGATCTAAACCCAACATAGTACAAATCCTCTGTACCTCCTAGTAGATAACAAAAAATGATATCATATGTCTGATCTAAAGCTTGACTAATTGAAATATATACTTGGTCCTACAACTTACCCAGAATCAGACTGTTGATCGCCATCAGCTTCTTCTGCAAGATTAACATCAGCTGCTGCCTGCCTGGCTCTGTTTAGATCTTCAGGAGCCAAATATCCAACCACGGCTCTATCTTGACCCAGTAGCCTGTCCTGCCTTACAGGATCTCTGTTCCCATTTTCTTGCTCATTATTATCTTCGGGGCTGGGTAATAGGAAATTCGTTAAACCAAGTGCCCAGCCAACTGCACTGGCAAATTTTATATTTTATAGTTTCTATAGATGTTTCAAGCTTTAGCCAGGGACCGCCTTGTATGATCTGGAAATTTGTGGGAAAAAGGTTAGGGTTTCGAGATGAAGATCGCCGGAGATGTGGAGGAGCGGTGTGGGAAGGTGGGGGGGGGGGTAAGAGTGCTAGGAGTCTAAAATGTATAGGGGGTTATAATGTGTAAGATACAAAAGTATAGTGGAAATGACCTATATACCCTTTGACCGTTACTTAATTATGTTGACTTTTAACAGAAGTTGTTCACAGGGGGATAATCTTGCGACATAACAACAACGTGGGGGGGGGGGGGGGGATTGCAATTATTTCGTTAGAGGGGGTCAGAGTGCCAATTGGCCTAAACCACAGGGGGTAAAATTGCAGTTTACTCTAAAACAAGGTTATCAAAATAAGGGGTTGTTTGTTTTACGAGCAGATGTCTGAATGGTTTAGATATTTGTCTCTCAATGGCTAAGCATTATACAGAGTCTGAATGGTTAAGACCTCTAATCTGAATTTGTCAGACATTTGCCTCTGAACGATTAAGTATTATACAGGCTCTTAATGGTTCATACCTCTTACTTGTTCAGCATTTAACCATTCAGATATTACCAAACAGCCCCTAAATAAATCTTTATAGTTGGCATGTATGCACCAACACCCTAGTTTTCAGGTATGATATGTTATGTTATTCCATTTTTTATATGATATGATAAAAAGGGGTTAGTTTCACTTCCTAGTTCATTTTAGTAAGTATCCCCACCCTAGCTCAGTTGGTCATTTGGGCTGGTGTTCTCCTTGGAGACGCCGGTTTGATTCTCGGCTGTAGCAAAAGGTGCGGGACGTCCCAATGATTGATCGTTTCCTACCGAGGCATAGTTCGATCCGGAGGGCAACCCGGTTTACCCAGCTGTTACCCCAGCGAGGTTCTCGTGTGAGGGCAGTATGGTTTCCGGGCGAAGGTCAGCTTGCGCAGCGGTCGGGGCCCGATAGAACATCGCGTCCGGAGGCGGGGCTGACGGGGGATTGTCTTTGACAAGAACCCGATGATCACTAGGTCCTGTACATAGAAAGTCACCCTTAAAAAATGTTCATTTTAGAGAGTGACATTGATGGGACTTGGGAGGTAAAACATAATATGGTTAATGATTTGCGAAAATAATCATGCTTCTAATGATTTGTAGAAATTACTTATGTGATAGAAAAGCTGGGTGGTTGTTTCGATTAGAATTGTGGAGGTGACTTCGCACATGCTCAGCAGTAGGTAGTTATTTCTCAGCACTATTTCTTGAAATAAGATTATTTGTTTTGCTTGTCGCCCAGTAACAATCAGTGGCGCAGCTTAGAAGGGTTCCGAGGGGGCGCCCTCGAACTTTTCGATGCGTAGTGTTATGAATAGTACTTTCGTATAGAAAATTTTTAGGTATATACGTTTCCACCCTCGGTTTCGGAAAAATTGGGGGGGGGGGGGGGGGGGGCGAAGCTTCGCCAATGGTAACAACAAACTAAAAGAAATAATCTTATTTTTTGAAAATACGAATTACATTGAATAATACAATTTGTACATACAAATAACCAAAAAAAAAAACAAATTACTTTACTGGGCGACAACTAAAAGAAATAATCTTATTTATTGAAATAGTGCTATATCTTTTCATTTAACAACAAAGAAAAAAAAATCTTATTTCTTGAAAATACGAATTACATTTTTTTTAAACGTAACTTTCATTAAGAAACCGCCAGCCCAAGACGGGCCGACAAAAAGACAAACAGACGAATTACATATTTACAAAAGAACACCACTTCCCCACTCAATTCCTTTAAATCTAGATCTATTTGAGAACCAAAGGAAACCTAGAGCCTTAATTTCGCTTAAAATACCGTCGATCTTGACTACATGTTAATGGTTTGAATCATACTAATATTAAAGAAGACACTGATGGTATGTGGATTGTTGTTGGTGGTAAGGTAAGTTATAACTTCATGTACGTTTATCTATGTTTTTGCTTTATAGAGGCGTATATTTGATTCATAATTATTATAAATAGTTACATTACATGTTGCAATAGTTCAGTATGTTATCACCCTATAAATTGGATTTCAAAATTTTCATTTTTTTTTTGCACAACTATAGGAACTAACTGGGATAAATGGCCCTCTTTTCTAATTAGCACTAAACAACACGCAGCCTGCGAATGATGTCCATGTTTTGTAACCACTCATTGTGGCTGCCGTAAGAAATAATCATAATGCTAAGCAATATGTAGCCAGCAAATCAATGTCCATTGCTTAAACATTTTGCTAAACGAAGAGGTTTGTCTAAGGTTTCTTGTTCCATTAAAGATATACATGTTGGTGATTTTTTTGTTATAATGATTTTTTCTGGTGATTACAACTCTCTCGAAAACAATGCAGTTCCAGGCTACTATATATTGATATTCTTGCTGAATCCATTTGGAACTCTTCTAACATTCTAAATGATTATTATGTTAAACTGATGTGTACGAGATCGACTCTATGTTCTTTGTATTTTCCTATGGGTTAAAGGTTTGGTTTGGGTTGTATGCTAATTTAGGTTGCTAGACCTTCGATCCGTTTAGTTTTATTCTGCCTTTAGGAATAACTTTTTTTATGTTGTTAAAGATATTTTTTTTTTGCTAAGTTTGGGTATTGATAAAATTGGCATTGCTATTATATAAGTTCTTCAACCTTTAAAAGACTTTAAGACTTTCGATTCGCAGTCATCAACTTTTGAGGAAAGGAAGGTCAACCCGCTCCACCTCCAAGTATGTAACGCCCTGCGTCCCTGAACTTTTGGCTTTTGGCAATATTGGCCCCTATACTATGTGACTCTTGACGCTTTTGAGACTTGTGGATCTTTAAGCTATGAAACTTGAATCTTGTTGATACTTGATTCTTAATACTAGATTCTTGATTCTTAATTCTAGATTCTTGATTCTTGATACTTAATACTATGAGACTTGATGCTTAATCTAGACACTTGATTCTTGATACTTGGAAGCTAGATTCTTGATTCTTGGTGCTTGATTCTTGAGACTTGTGAAACTTGAGACTTGGTTGAATGAGAGATTGGAGACTTGTCACTGGCGGAAACTTGGGAACTTGGAAACTTTTGTGTTAATGATATAATCCAGTTATGTGATATAATTACACAATAATACGCAACGCTTAATCTAACTCGCAAAACGAACCAAAGACGGGAAAACGGAAAGGATTGGATTGACCGAATGGCAATCCGATCGGATGACCATCAGATCGGAGGGTTATTCGATCGAACTGCCATCCGATCCGTGCCACACCGCCTTAACTCCTCACTTGCACTATAAATAGGACATGTCACATCATTCAACACTGATGTGACAGCCTCCTTCGACCAGACGCACGCCCTCTCACTTTTGAGCACTTTTCTTCCATTTCTCGGCGATTTCGATATGTTTTACACTTGATTCTTGTACAACTTTGATCTATACACTATTCTCTACATGATTCCTCTTTGAAATCACACTTTTCACCGTGAAATCTCTGAGATTTGAGCTCTTGAGGATGACGTCATTATGGCGGTTTATACAAACAATTGTGTGATGTCATTCCAGTCAAGATCTAGCTCAGATCTAAGGAATTTCATGTGTTTTTACACCGAATCTTTACTAAATCTAGACTCTTTCAGCTAAAACTCATGTTTCCTTCAACTTTTCTTAAACTTTTACTTAAATCGGTGGAATCCGGATCCAAACGGACTGTAGACTTGATGATTAGTCTGGAGTCGGTTTGGAAATGGATCATCGCCGGAGAAGATGGCCGGAGTACAGATTCCGACATGAACACCGTCAAGAACAGACACCTGATCGGACGGGGTGATTCCCATCCGATCAGACAGACTGAGCCTTGATGTGTTTACCGATTGTCTCAATACGTACCATGTCGTCATCGTTAAACTTGAGACTTAGAAACTTTACAAGGTTGCAAAAGGAACAAGATCAATGTCCGATCGAATGGCCATCCGATCGAAGTGGCAATGTGACTTACAACCTTCAACACTTGAACTATTTTAAATCTGAAACTTTGAACTTTGAAACTTGCACACGAAGGATCATTCGACCGAACGACCATCAAATCGGATGACCATCCGATCGAAAGACCTGGTTTGAACACTTGGTATAAAAGTTAATCATTTTTGGAACCTTACCTGGGATCGAATGACCATTCGATCGAATGGCCATCCGAACGGATGACCATCCGATCGGATGGAGATCCGTCCCACTCACATATGTCATCCGACCGGATGACCATCCGTGCGGATGGCCATCCGATCCGGTGACTGATCCGACACTTTGCATGATTCACGTTATTCTGTCCGACGCTTATCTATTGTACACTAATCAGGCTGATCCTAAGAGCTCCCTTTGATCCAATAACAGTTATACTGTTAAGCAATCACTGTGAGTATACTCGATCCCTTTTCATTTTAAACTTTTGGGATGCAACATGTATTCTATGAAACTTGAAACTTTTGAATCTAAACTCTATCCTCTGTGAATGTGAAACTTGATACTTTGTGATTCTTGATTCTTTATGCTATGTGAACATTTAATCCTTGTGTGTAGTCCCGCCTTAACAATAGTAGTGCTATAGGAAGATGCACCTCCCCATTATTCTCGGGGGTATTGTTAGGAGGATTCTATTTGCTTTCCTTGATTCTTGGGAAAGTGGTTAAAGCATCGGGACACTTGGGCTATCACTTGGACTGCGAACGCTAGCATGGCTGAAACTAATTTTATCATTTACATGATGGATATGAGTCATTTAACCTACTATGCTATATACTCAAACTTGTTTACTCGCCAGTACGTTTTTGTACTGACTTTATTGTGACACCTGTGCCTCCACGGCCATCAAACAAATATTGTATCAATGAAATATTGTATTTCATACTTGGGATTTGTATAAATATGTGTATCCTTTGCACATATCAATTCTTGTTCGATTTCAAGCTTTAAATCGCTTTCTGGAAGGTTATACGCGCACTGATGCGTAAATATAACTCGTTTAATGAAACGAACACTCCGGAATAGTGAAATAGGCTTAACATACCTTAAATAACCTTTACATAACTTAGAAATAAGTTTTGAAGGCTTTGGTATGGCAAAAACAAGTTAATTCGCCTACAGGGACTAAATTCGACAAACTGCGAAAGTATGAAGATTCGTACTAAAACAGACATTCCGGAACATGACCATAAGTTAAACATAGCATAAATATCCTTTACATAGCTTAGAAATAGTCTTGGAGGTGTTCGGTGTGCTAAAATAAACTTTTGGGTCATTCAGGGACTAAAAGCGTCAAAAAGTGCACAAGTTTGCACTTTCGCGCATAACTTACGTTCTGAATACATCCGGACATCCAAACATTTATGTAAGCACTAAAATACTTTGTTTTAGTGTTTGGCATGAGAAAAAAAATCCATTCGTCACGCCATTTGGATCGTTTTCGCGCTCATGCGCATTCCGTCGTAATTAACCGAACATCGCGATCGTACGACCAAACGAACGTTGGTGACCGACCGGATAATATTTAAATCCCACAAATATTATGTTCTGATTAAAATCTTATTTTAATCAGGTCCGTGTTGAAAAATAAATTAAAACGCCTAAAAACGTTATTTTTCAAAGTTTAAGCGGGTACCGTGTGTTTCTGCGCAACACAGTGCTTTTACTGCAAAACGCAAACAACGCAGCCAGTCCTGGCAACTGAAATTTATTTCAGTAATATCTTGGCGAGTTTATTTTTATAGAGAAATAAAAATAATTTAGAACGCCATAAACCGGGATTTAAACGCTAGATAAAATACCCGGTACCCAGTTAAATACTTGTTTTAGCCATATGCCAGGAATATGCTAAGGTATATGCTAAGGAATATGTCAGGAATATGCTTGGAATATGCTAGGAATATGCTTGGAATATGCTTGGAATATGCTAGGAATATGCTTGGAATATGCTAGGAATATTCTATATGGAAGATCCTATAAATACCCAACCCTTTCAACCCCAAAAACCCACACCTTTGAAATCTGAATTTGCTCTCTAAGTTGTTGTGTTTAACACTTCATACCTGAGAGTATTCGGATTCAAACCTTCCGTTCTTGGACCCTTTGTAAGTGTTCCTTCGTTCTTTTATTCTTTTAGCGTTAAAGTCAAACTTTGTTTGACTTTCTGCATTGACCAGTTTATGGTCAATGCGAAGTTCGTTTGAACTTCATAACGTGAGCGTAATCACGATGGTTATAGTCCCTAGTGACTATACCTACTGATTACCACGTTATTCAGGCTCAGTGACGAGTCGTAGTTTCGGCCAAAATACGTGTTATTGCGTATTTTGTAACCAAACTACTTATAGGTATCAAAACCGTTTGTTTTGATACCAAACCTATTTTCTAAACTTAGTTAAGCATGTTTTAACATGCTTAGCTCGTCACTTTTAGTTTAGTGCTTATTTAGGGTCGTAAGGTAAGCGATCTAAACAATCGCTTATACTTTCGAACCCGACCCATTTGGTCGATCATTAGGATCCGACCAAACACATTGGTGACCATAGTTGTATAGGGAATAACCTTCCAAGGTTATACCTTATGGTCACATCGTTTAGTTAGTTGTATGATAGGTAGTTTATATGCCTTAGGTAAATTACCAAAATGCCCTTTTTACGCCAAAATTCATTTTAAGCATATGTAACATAACCTTTGGTATCTAAACTGATTTGGTAACAATATTAGACATGTTAAGGCATATTTTACTTGTCATAGGACTAGTTAGGCGTTCCGAAAGCGTTTTACGCGAACGACGCGTTAAAGTAGCATAAGCTACCTAAACGGGTCGTAATGGGTCGTAAGCACTTAGGTTAGGTTTCATTTTAGTATGTGGGCTTTGTTAAACCATATTACATGAGTTCACATACTCATTTGGTTTACGAACCCTCATTCTATCCGATCCTCCGATTTAGGTCCGGTATATTAACATAGTTACCTATATTAGGTGCCGTTTGATATCCGTGATCTCTAGCATTGTTTGGTTGTTACTCAAGGACTACTAAGCAATCTCAAGTGAGTACATAGACCCCTCTTTTACTGTTTTCCAAACGTTTTGGGGTGAAACACATGTGCCTACTTGTTACTTTCATGCTTTCCTGTTTTCACATCATATACTTGCTATGTTCATTAGTACATTTATAGTACATGATTTCATTGTGTTTTATGCTATGTATGCCCATTGTGTGCATACTTAGTACATTGTTTTACATTACATTTTATGCTATGTATGCCCATTGTGTGCGTACTTAGTACATTGTTTTACATTACATTTTATGCTATGTATGCCCATTGTGTGCATACTTAGTACATTGTTTTACATTACATTTTATGCTATGTATGCCCATTGTGTGCGTACTTAGTACATTGTTTTACATTACATTTTATGCTATGTATGCCCATTGTGTGCATACTTAGTACATTGTTTTACATTACATTTTATGCTATGTATGTCCTTTGTTGCATACTTAGTACATTTGTTATTCATCACATGCTTACATTTTGGTATGACATTTGGTTTGTTCAAATGAGACAATGTACATTCATTAACATTAGCTATGCCGCTCGTTAGTAGGTAATGGTACCATAGGACTTGACAACTCCCATTCCTGAAATCCCGGGTTTGTTTGGATTGGAAGGAATGACCGAATCCGAATACATTTCTAGGTGGACCTTAGACTTTGTGCTAGGGTTTATTCTACAGTCGCAAGGCTTGGATGTATGAATTTTTACAATACCGCATAGATGTTTATATCAGTATAGCATGCATTTGTTCCACAAAACATAACTTTGATTTAAACCATGTTTTACTTCAATACCTTGTTTTTGTGCAATTTTACATATGGTTTAGTTGATATATTTCACTTACCATACATGACATTGATATACACAATTCATGATTTACATTAGACATAAACATTTTGACATTGATACGCCGCTGGTACTTCCTATATATAAGTGTTTGTATGGTATTACATATCGTAGCGTTATTTGAATCATTTCAATTTAAGACATATAACATTTTATACAAATAACATACTTTTCACAAGACATTGTTTTACAAAACAACTTATCTTATACAAACTCATTTTACTTGGTTATTCATTTAACCATACATTATTCTCTTATTTATACATATCATCTGATCTTATTGCTTTTCAAATGATTTACAAGACAAAACAAATTACAAGGTTCATGACTAAACATTTTCTTAAACGTAAGTCATGAATTCTATTTTCACGAAACCTATGTATCTCACAGGCATTTTTATGCTGACGTACCTATTTTCACATGTGTTTCAGGATATGATGCATAGGATTTATCAAGATACACTTAGGCGGACTTGGGCCTTAGTGACAATAAAAGATGCAAGACTAGTTATTTAGGTTATATTTCTTTGATTGTCAAGACATTGTAACTCTTTTAATCAATAAAACAATATTTCAATTTTCATGTGTTATGAAACAATGATTCTGTTACAACACTCCCCGACGTTTCCGCCACGATTTGATGTTCTACGTGGTCGGGGTGTGACAGAAAAGTTGGTATCAAAGCTCATGGTTATAGGGAATTAGGTTATTAGTAATGCTTTGACCTAGTCTATAACCTTCCTAGGACCCTAACGCGAGTTTACTTGCGTTTAGTCATAAAACAATACCGTCACCTATCCTTAGGCGACGACCTCAACAAGAACACAAATTTCAAAACCGCTTTGAAAACTAATCATCTGTTCTAGGATGATTGATTACTAGGTTTTGAACCCTCTGTTATAAGGTTTTGAACCCCTTTGAGTTTTCAAATCTCGTCAAAGTTTGGGTCTTATAATGTGAACACGTGCAAACTGGAAGAGTGAATGCCTGTACCCTGAGTTTTCTGTCGAAGGCTAGAGTGTTCGTACAAATCCGCAGTATCGGACCAGTCACTCTTACCTGGGAACTCTTGGGGTGAGTGTTCACCTATAGGCGAGCATGTCTTCAATGATACATTAATATGATCCGTTTACTTTGATTTGTCACCGTCTCATTTGTTTGCCTTAGGTAACAAACAAATGATCGCAAATTCTTATGCATTGCCATTCTGCATTGTTTATCCGATGACGTTTCACTTGTTTCTTCCTATATCTTTCATTTTCTTCTAGAATGTCTCTTCCTTTCAGCAACGGTCAAATGTCCGAGCGAACAGCCAAATTTGCCCAGCGAATAGGCGAAGTGATTCCGAAGACTGTGGATTTAGGCATTGCCATGTATCGTCTCAACAATGAAGCCACTCAAGAGCCACCAAAGGAAGAAGAAGTCAAGCCAGCACCAAAATCAAGGAAGCGTAAGGCTTCAAGGAAACCCGCAGCAGTTACACCTAATCAAGCGGGACCTAGCCAAGTGGCAGCACTACCAGCCAGAAAGCCATACAACGGAACTGCACCCTTGTGCAACCAATGTAGCCTTCATCATCACGCTAGTGTGAAGTGTCGCAAATGCCAAATTTGTGGACTTAAAGGTCATACAGCAAGAGTTTGCCGAGTTGCAGTTGCTCCAAAGCAAGCTGGCGACAATCCTGCTCAAGCTCGTTTCTCACCAGGGTCTTGCTACAACTGTGGCGAGATGGGCCATTTCCTAAGGGATTGCCCAAAGCTTGCCAATGCAAATCCAACCCACGGATGAGCAGTTGGCTGACTAGAAGATGTTGCTGTCTTATGCTTTTATTCTTCTGTTTTCTTGTAATGTGAAACAATCTGTTTTGTTTATAAATAAATTATTGTTCACAATTCTGATATACGAGTGTAGTTACATGTGTGTATGACTTTTCCTATGATACCTACATCAAGGAACTATATTCCTTACAAACTACTCTTGCGAATTTTCCCATTCTTGTGTTTACTCATGATTCCCATAGAAAATTTTAAGTACTCGTTTCATTCTAAGATACGAAGTACAGAAAATAAAGCGAAATTATGAGTAATCATGCTTTTTGCACATCTGTGCCTTTGAATCCTTGGTTAGATAACTAAGGGTATTTTCAAATCTCATACCCATTACGTTCTGATTTTTTTCAACATGCATAACATAAGTTTTCAAAAACAACCTTCATGATTTCAAAAACATTTTATACATAGTTCGAAAACATTTTTAATATAGTGTATTTACTTAACATAACAAATGCATGATTTCAAAAACATTGTCTATATTTTCAAAAACAACCTTCATAATTTCAAAATGTCTCATATAGTCTGAAAACAATATTGACACAGTATATTTTCTTATCAAGTGCATGATTTCAAAGAGCATTATTCATATTTTCAAAAACCTTATACATAATTTCAAAATTCATCTCGCATGATTTTAAAACATTTTTATAAATATACCCACCTAGTACACCTACTTTATGATTTCAAGAGTATTATATATAAGGTTTCAAAAACATTGAACACAATTTTTTAGAACCCCACGCATAGTTTTCAAAAACATTTTTCTCAATACATTGACTTAACTTTCAAATTCTGCTTCATATGTCGCCTTGACATATCTAGCATCTCAACTTCATAAGCATTTTTACTTCATGTTTTGACATAAACACATCCAGTGCAAGGTTTCAAAACATCTTCAACTTCTAAAATCCATATGGGATCTTTTTATCTTCACATTTAGACCCTTGTGGATGATTATCATTCAAATCAGAGTCCTTAATTGGATTCCTTAGGTACCTAAATTCGAACATTTCGATTCATTATAATCGAAATCGAATTTTTCTTTTAAAAATCTTTCTATCTTTATAGTTAGATTCTTGATAATGTTTAAAGTACCAAATGAAATCCACGAGATGGATTCCTAGTGTGCTTTAAATACATGTGCTCTGTTAGCAAAACGAATTAACAAATTAAAGATCTAGATAAACAATCTTTGTGGTTATATGACTATGTGTTTATGCATCTTGTGTTTTCTTTTACGCATTTTGTGTTTTTGTATACTCTGGGTATTCGTTATCCAAATCCTCGTAGAATCTTTCATATCTTCATATGAGGGATTCGTAGTAGGATATTCAAAAAGGTACTACCTTAAATCCTTAATGGGCTTCTATGTAATAGTTAAGACCCTTGGATTATATAGTACCACTCCATGATTCATAAGAGACCCTTTTAGGGGTCTAGTAAAAAAGATTGATTCAAAAATTTGGTTAAGAATGACATGTGATGATATAAGCTGAAAAGACTCCTTGGTTGTCTATTAAAATCATTTATTGATTTAATAAAAAGGACCTTATGGTGGTCTAGTCACACTCATCACAGGTTTGTTCATTTGGTTTTCCCCTACACATTATAAAATAAACTGTGTGAACTATGCAAGGAATTGTCTAATTATGGACGCGTACATAATTATGAAATTTAGTGCACAGAAACCCAGTAAGATTTATTATGTGTAAGAACCGATAGTGACAACAATAACAAAATGAGAATGATGTAATGGAGGTACGGTGGACGCATCAATGACGCTTCATATACTTGTATATAAGTATCCCTCTTACATTGCAAGCATGGTGTTATTAAAGTTACTAGAAGTTCAGAACCCTAACCAATGTTGTTCGATCTTTTCAACTTCATGTTTTAAACTCTCACAAGTTTCCTCTAAATAAAATTTCGGGACGAAATTTCCTAAAGTAGGGGAGACTGTGACACCTGTGCCTCCACGGCCATCAAACAAATACTGTATCAATGAAATATTTTATTTCATACTTGGGATTTGTATAAATATGTGTATCCTTTGCACATATCAATTCTTGTTCGATTTCAAGCTTTAAATCGCTTTCTGGAAGGTTATACGCGCATTGATGCGTAAATATAACCTGTTTAATGCAACGAACACTCCGGAATAGTGAAATAGGCTTAACATACCTTAAATAACCTATACATAACTTAGAAATAAGTTTTGAAGGCTTTGGTATGGCAAAAACAAGTTAATTCGCCTACAGGGACTAAATTCGACAAACTGCGAAAGTATGACGATTCGTACTAAAACAGACATTCCAGAACATGACCATAAGTTAAACATACCATAAATATCCTTTACATAGCTTAGAAATAGGCTTGGAGGTGTTCGGTGTGCTAAAATAAACTTTTGGGTCATTCAGGGACTAAAAGCGTCAAAAAGTGCACAAGTTTGCACTTTCGCGCATAACTTACGTTCTGAATACATCCGGACATCCAAAAATTTATGTACGCACTAAAATACTTTGTTTTAGTGTTTGGCATGAGAAAAAAAATCCATTCGTCACGCCATTTGGATCGTTTTTCGCGCTCATGCGCATTCCGTCGTAATTAACCGAACATCGCGATCGTACGACCAAACGAATGTTGGTGACCGACCGGATAATATTTAAATCCCACAAATATTATGTTCTGATTAAAATCTTATTTTAATCAGGTCCGTGTTGAAAAATAAATTAAAACGCCTAATAACGTTATTTTTCAAAGTTTAAGCGCGTACCGTGTGTTTCTGCGCAACACAGTGCTTCTACTGCAAAACGCATACAACGCAGCCAGTCCTGGAAACTGAAATTTATTTCAGTAATATCTTGGCGAGTTTATTTTTATAGAGAAATAAAAATAATTTAGAACGCCATAAACCGGGATTTAAACGCTAGATAAAATACCCGGTACCCAGTTAAATACCCGTTTTAGCCATATGCCAGGAATATGCTAAGATATATGCTAAGGAATATGCCAGGAATATGCTTGGAATATGCTAGGAATATGCTAGGAATATGCTTGGAATATGCTTGGAATATGCTAGAAATATTCTATATGGAAGATCCTATAAATACCCAACCCTTTCAACCCCAAAAACCCACACCTTTGAAATCTGAATTTGCTCTCTAAGTTGTTGTGTTTAACACTTCATACCTGAGAGTATTCGGATTCAAACCATCCGTTCTTGGACCCTTTGTAAGTGTTCCTTCGTTCTTTTATTCTTTTAGCGTTAATGTCAAACTTTGTTTGACTTTCTGCATTGACCGGTTTATGGTCAATGCGAAGTTCGTTTGAACTTCATAACGTGAGCGTAATCACGATGGTTATAGTCCCTAGTGACTATACCTACTGATTACCACGTTATCTAGGCTCAGTGACGAGTCGTAGTTTCGGCCAAAATACGTGTTATTGCGTATTTTGTAACCAAACTACTTATAGGTATCAAAACCGTTTGTTTTGATACCAAACCTATTTTCTAAACTTAGTTAAGCATGTTTTAACATGCTTAGCTCGTCACTTTTAGTTTAGTGCTTATTTAGGGTCGTAAGGTAAGCGATCTAAACAATCGCTTATACTTTCGAACCCGACCCATTTGGTCGATCATTAGGATCCGACCAAACACATTAGGTGACCATAGTTGTATAGGGAATAACCTTCCGAGGTTATACCTTATGGTCACGTCGTTTAGTTAGTTGTATGATAGGTAGTTTATATGCCTTAGGTAAATTACCAAAATGCCCTTTTTACGCCAAAATTCATTTTAAGCATATGTAACATAACCTTTGGTATCTAAACTGATTTGGTAACAATATTAGACATGTTAAGGCATATTTTACTTGTCATAGGACTAGTTAGGCGTTCCGAACGCGTTTTACGCGAACGACGCGTTAAAGTAGCATAAGCTACCTAAACGGGTCGTAATGGGTCGTAAGCACTTAGGTTAGGTTTCATTTTAGTATGTGGGCTTTGTTAAACCATATTACATGAGTTCACATACTCATTTGGTTTACGAACCCTCATTCTATCCGATCCTCCGATTTAGGTCCGGTATATTAACATAGTTACCTATATTAGGTGCCGTTTGATATCCGTGATCTCTAGCATTGTTTGGTTGTTACTCAAGGACTACTAAGCAATCTCAAGTGAGTACATAGACCCCTCTTTTACTGTTTTCCAAACATTTTAGGGTGAAACACATGTGCCTACTTGTTACTTTCATGCTTTCCTGTTTTCACATCATATACTTGCTATGTTCATTAGTACATTTATAGTACATGATTTCATTGTGTTTTATGCTATGTATGCCCATCGTGTGCATACTTAGTACATTGTTTTACATTACATTTTATGCTATGTATGCCCATTGTGTGCGTACTTAGTACATTGTTTTACATTACATTTTATGCTATGTATGCCCATTGTGTGCATACTTAGTGCATTGTTTTACATTACATTTTATGCTATGTATGCCCATTGTGTGCGTACTTAGTACATTGTTTTACATTACATTTTATACTATGTATGCGCATTGTGTGCATACTTAGTACATTGTTTTACATTACATTTTATGCTATGTATGTCCTTTGTTGCATACTTAGTACATTTGTTATTCATCACATGCTTACATTTTGGTATGACATTTGGTTTGTTCAAATGAGACAATGTACATTCATTAACATTAGCTACGCCGCTCGTTAGTAGGTAATGGTACCATAGGACTTGACAACTCCCATTCCTGAAATCCCGGGTTTGTTTGGATTGGAAGGAATGACCGAATCCGAATACATTTCTAGGTGGACCTTAGACTTTGTGCTAGGGTTTATTCTACAGTCGCAAGGCTTGGATGTATGAATTTTTACAATACCGCATAGATGTTTATATCAGTATAGCATGCATTTGTTCCATAAAACATAACTTTGATTTAAACCATGTTTTACTTCAATACCTTGTTTTTGTGTATTTTACATATGGTTTAGTTGATATATTTCACTTACCATACATGATATTTTGACATTGATATACACAATTCATGATTTACATTAGACATAAACATTTTGACATTGATATACACAATTCATGATTCACATTAGACATAAACATTTTGACAATGATATACACAATTCATGATTTACATTAGACATAAACATTTTGACATTGATATACACAAAACATTTTGACATTTGATTTTACATAAACATTTTTACTTTGGTGGTTTGGTTTGAGTAAGTGATTTAAGTAACGAGGCGTGTGTAAAATGATACAAGCATGGTGGATACGCCGCTGGTACTTCCTATATATAAGTGTTTGTATGGTATTACATATCGTAGCGTTATTTGAATCATTTCAATTTAAGACATATAACATTTTATACAAATAACATACTTTTCACAAGACATTGTTTTACAAAACAACTTATCTTATACAAACTCATTTTACTTGGTTATTCATTTAACCATACATTATTCTCTTATTTATACATATCATCTGATCTTATTGCTTTTCAAATGATTTACAGGACAAAGCAAATTACAAGGTTCATGACTAAACATTTTCTTAAACATAAGTCATGAATTCTATTTTCACAAAACCTATGTATCTCACAGGCATTTTTATGCTGACATACCTTTTTTCACATGTGTTTCAGGATATGATGCATAGGATTTATCAAGATACACTTAGGCGGACTTGAGCCTTAGTGACAATAAAAGATGCAAGACTAGTTATTTATGTTATATTTCTTTGATTGTCAAGACATTGTAACTCTTTTAATCAATAAAACAATATTTCAATTTTCATGTTTTATGAAACTCTGTTACAACACTCCCCGACGTTTCCGCCACGATTTGATGTTCTACGTGGTCGGGGTGTGACATTTATTTTATTACATGTTGCAGGTTGATAGGATGCTATGAACAAGAAACAAGCTAGGTTGCTGCTAGAAACACACGCCTAGATAATCTAGAATCTTTTGAACATTATTTGAAATAGTTGTATTTGATATTCTATGGTTGTGAAGTGTGATGTTTAGACAATGTTTGAATCTACTTAATATATATAATGAAACGATAGCGTTATGGAAATCTCATGAGCAATCTGAGCGCTTAGTGCCGCACCCCGATGTTTCCGCAATCGGTTGGGGTGTGACAGATTGGTATTAGAGCCATAACTATAGGGAATTAGGATAAGTAGGAATACTTGCCCTAGTCTATAGTTCTAGGAATCTTGACTCTTATCTGTTGTTTAAAACTTATGCATTCTATCGTATCTACTTCCTAGCAGCATATTTCCCTGATAAACTTACATGCCTTTCCTAAGGGTGACACAATATACACTTGGATACTTTGAAAACACTGCTATGGGGTGTTACAGCCTCCCCTAGTTTAGGGAATTTCGTCCTGAAATTAGGCCGAATTCGTAACAAACAACTGCGGGTACTTCGCCTTCATGTCGCTTTCGAGTTCCCAAGTGAACTATGCGCCTCATTTGCCTTCCCATCGGACTTTCACAATAGGAATGCACGAGCGTCGGAGTTGCTTGGTTTGGCGATCCATGATTTCAACAGGCTTCTCCACGAAGTGTAGTGTTTCGTTTACTTAGAGGTCATCGAGAGGTACAATCAAATCATGCTCAGCCAGGCACATTCGGAGGTTTGACACATGGAAAGTCGGGTGGACATTACTAAGTTCCTCCGGTAGTTCGAGTCTGTAGGCGACTTTTCCGATCCTTTCCAGAATCTTAAAAGGTCCAACATACCGAGGCGCTAGTTTCCCTTTCTTGCCGAATCTGACCACACCCTTCCAAGGTGATACCTTTAGGAGTATGTAGTCGCCAACGTCAAATTCAAGGGGCTTGCGTCGTCTATCGGCGTAACTTTTCTGTCGACTTTGAGCTTTCAACAAGTTGTCTCGAATTTGGAGGACCTTGCCAGTCGTTTCTTGCAATAGCTCGGGACCGGTTAGTTGTGAGTGACCGATCTCATGCCACACAATAGGCGATCGACATCTTCTTCCGTATAAAGCCTCGAGTGGTGCCATTTGAATGCTGGAATGATAACTGTTGTTGTACGAGAATTCGACTAACGGCAAGTATGCATCCCAATTACCTCCGAAATCTATGACACACGAACGGAGCATGTCTTCAAGAGTACGGATCGTTCTCTCAGTCTGACCGTCGGTTTGAGGGTGGAATGCGGTACTTAGATTAAGCGCTGTACCGAGAGCAGCTTGAAACGTTTCCCACAGTCGCGAGGTAAACCGAGCGTCGCGGTCAGAGATGATGTCGCGAGGCGTCCCATGTCGACAAATGATCTCGTTGGTGTAGATTCGGGCTAATCGTTCTACCTTATAGTCTTCCCGTATTGGCAAAAAGTGAGCTGATTTGGTCAGACGGTCAACAACAACCCAGATACTGTCGTGACCTGATGACGTGTGCGGAAGCTTTGTTATGAAATCCATACCTATGCTTTCCCACTTCCATATAGGGATCGGTAGTTGTTCGAGTAAGCCAGAGGGTCTTTGGTGTTCAGCCTTGACCTTTGCATAAGTCAGGCACTTCCCAACGTAGAGAGCAATATCCCTTTTCATGCCCGGCCACCAGTACTTGTAGCGAAGGTCCTGGTACATTTTGTCGGCACCGGGATGAATAGAATACCGGGATTTGTGGGCTTCGTCCATCAAAATCTTTCGCAAATCGGTCCGTTTAGGGATCCAAATCCGGTCCAGATAATGGAATATCCCATTCGGCTTATTCACAAGGTGAGCTCCATCATGGTAGATTCTTTCCTTATCCAAGGTGCGTTCATTAAAACAAGCAGGCTGAGCTTCATGGATGAGGGTTTTGAGATCGTATTGGGCTTGGGTTTTACGAATGCTGAGCAAGTAACTCCGTCTGCTGAGAGCGTCGGCGATGACATTTGCTTTGCCTGGATGATAACGAATCTCACAGTCATAATCGTTGAGAAGTTCTACCCATCGGCGTTGACGCATATTAAGTTCCTTCTGGTCAAAGATATGTTGTAGGCTCCTATGATCAGTGAAGATCGTACACTTGGTACCATACAGGTAGTGTCGCCAAATCTTTAACGCAAAAACAACTGCGCCTAGCTCGAGATCATGGGTTGTATAGTTCTTTTCGTGGATTTTGAGCTGACGAGATGCGTAAGCTATAACCTTGTCCCGTTGCATGAGGACACAACCAAGACCAAGGTTAGAAGCATCGCAATAGACAATAAAGTCATCGTTTCCGTCGGGCAATGTGAGGACAGGAGCATTGCAGAGCATGCACTTGAGGTTTTGGAAAGCAGACTCTTGTTCAGTTCCCCAAACAAAAGGCTTGTCTTTATGCGTGAGAGCGGTAAGCGGCACAATGATCTTTGAGAATCCTTCAATAAATCGTCGATAATAGCCCGCTAGTCCGAGAAAAGAACGGACTTCAGACGAGTTCTTAGGTGTAATCCAACTCTTAATGGATTCAATCTTCGCGGGATCGACGTGAATACCTTGACTATCTACAATGTGACCCAGAAACTGAACCTCCTCCAGCCAGAATTCACACTTGGAGAATTTGGCATAGAGTCGATTCCCCTGGAGTAGCTCGAGGACCAAACGTAGATGTTGCGCGTGTTCGGCCTTCGACTTGGAATAGATCAAGACATCGTCGATGAACATGATGACGAAACGGTCGAGATATGGTTTACACATGCGATTCATCAGATCCATGAAAACTGCGGGTGCGTTGGTTAAACCAAAAGGCATAACAACAAACTCATAGTGGCCGTAACGAGTGCGAAAAGCGGTTTTGGGTATATCCTCCTCCTGTATGCGTAACTGGTGATAACCTGAGCCTAGATCGATCTTCGAGAAACATGTAGCGCCTTGTAGCTTATCAAACAAATCGTCGATGCGAGGGAGGGGATAGCGGTTCTTGATAGTTAACTTATTCAGTTCCCGATAGTCGATGCACATCCGGAACGTCCCATCCTTCTTTTTGACGAAAAGGACTGGCGCACCCCAAGGAGAGGTGCTCGGGCGAATGAAGCCTTTCTCAAGTAATTCCTGGAGTTGGTTCGAGAGTTCACGCATTTCGGACGGTGCGAGTCGGTAAGGAGCTTTGGCAACAGGGTTGGCTCCAGGAATGAGGTCGATACGAAAGTCGATATCACGACTTGGCGGTAATCCGGGGAGATCGTCAGGGAACACATTAGGAAATTCATGAACCACAAGAACGTCTCTCACTTCTGTCTTTCCTTTCTTTTCCTTCTCCGCTACTACAATGTTAGCCAAGAAAGCTCTGTATTCCTTGCGGAGATACTTGCTAGCTTGGACACACGACATGAGTTTGAGACCTTTTGAAGCAGTTTCGCCATAAACACACAATAAATCACCATTCGCGAGCGAGAATCAAATCATCTTATCGAAGCACACAACTTCAGCATGGTTTTCGCGAAGAAAGTCCATGCCTTCTATGACGTCAAAACTTCCGAGTTGCATCGGAATAAGGTCGATTGGGAAGATGTGATTGTTGAGCTCAAGAGTACAATCACGAAGAACAGAATTAACGGCGACAGTTCTTCCGGTAGCGACTTCAACATCGAACGTCGAAGGGAGATGGGAGCGCTTACGACTAAGAAGGTTCTCGAATTCAAACGACACAAAGCAATTATCGGCTCCAGTATCAAACAAACATGAAGCATAAATACCATTCAAAAGGAACATACCATTGACCAAGTTGTTGTCAGTCTGGGCTTGGCGCACATTGATGTTGAAAGTTCTGGCGCGTGCGGCTTGCTGTTGCTGCTGAGGCTGCTGCTGCTGAGGTTGCTGCTGCTGGGGCTCTTGTTTCACAACCCTGTTCGGGCACATGTTTACAAAGTGGTTGGGATCACCACATGCGAAGCAGACTCTAGCGTTAACCGCGGGTACCTGAGCCGCTTGTTGGCCTTGCGGGGCTGGGAGCAGAGCTTGATGAGCAGTGGCTTGAGCTGGCGCTTGATGGGGACCAGTACGGCAGTTAGCAGTGAAGTGGCCGTACATGTTGCAGTGAGCGCAGAAACGACTGGCGAGACCCACCGGGTGATGATAAGAACAAGTTGGGCAGGAAGGGTGCGGGCCTGTGTATGCGCGCTTTGCAGGCGGTGCATAGGTAACTGGTGCGGGTCGGTGGTGGGGCTGCTGCTGGGCCGGTACGGCTTGAAGAGGAGCAGCAGTGGTAGTGACAGCACAGTTCTTGTTGCTGGACCTGCTGTTGTTGTTCTTCTTCTTGCGGCGTGAGGACTTTGATGATTGAGCGGTGGCGGTTTCAGCGGTTGGTGCGGCGGTGACTTGGTGCAGGTTCTTTGAAGTCTTGTCCCAAAAACCAGCTTTTACCCGCTTGTCGTTGATTTTAGCGGCAAGCAAGTAAGTTTCTTCGATTGTTGCTGGCTTTGCGGCATGCACAAAGTCTGCAACACAGTCGGGTAGAGCTCGAATGTACTTCTTGATCGTCATGTCGGGCGTCTTCACTTGATCGGGACAGATGATGCTGAGCTGCTTAAAGCGAGCAGTCAGGGCAGTGTTGTCACCTTCCTTCTGCTTGATGTGCCAGAACTCGTCCTCCAGCTTCTGGCGCTCATGGGGAGGGAAGAACTCTTCGAGCATAACGTTCTTCAACTCGTCCCAAGACAGACCGTAAGCTGCACCATTTCCGCGCTTGTTCCTTTCAGCCGTCCACCAGTCTAGAGCGCGGGACTGAAAGACGCCGGTAGCGTTCAAAGTGCGGAGATTATCAGGACATCCGCTCTGTCGCAGGGTAACTTCAATCGAGTCAAACCATTGAAACAAAGCTGTAGGGCATTCTTCTCCGGTGAACTCTTTCGGTCCACATGCCTTGAACTGTTTGAAGCTGAAAGCAGCTTTGGGAGTCTCAGTTCTGGATTCCTCAGATGATTTGCTCATGTTCTCGTACAGTTCACTGACGACTTGGGGTACAACCTTTGCCATTTGCTTAGTAATCATGGCAGCAAGGCGTTTTTATGCTTGCTTTCGACGAGCATCACGGGTAGCGCGAGATCCAGATGACGACATTGTCTGCAACAGACATCGCCACAGGACTCAACACAGTATAATCGAATCTCACCTCATAATCCTAATTCGATTAAAGCTCAGGAACACAGTCATGTAACCACATATACACATAACCACAGATTTGCATAAGTATAGAAGCACATAAGCACGTAAGGCACATAAGCACATAGGCACATAAACACATAACTCACCTAAGCACATATTTTTCGCGTATTCACCTTCCTGTGATTATACGTGTTCCTTTTTCCTTCCAAGGTACGATTATCGAGTAGAGATTACGAATAACACATGCGATTTGTTTGCGTTTTGAGATAGAAGTGCAGTGCGAGTCGTGCGTGTCGATCGAAGTGAAAGCAAAAATCGAATAATTCTCCAAAATTTAAACACATAAACAGGTAAATACACATACAACACGTAAAAATCGGCGAATCATCAGAGTCAGCAGTTGCGGGCTCAGAATCGAAACACATAAAAATCAAGAAATAGATCGTCTGCGGCTATTAGACATTGACCATCCAAAGTGATTCGACTATTCTCAAGGACTTGTTGTACACATTTTGACCTTCAGGACTGTGCTTTTGCCTCGATTCTTGTGCGTTTGGCACGCATCCCTTTAGTTATATCGTGACTTCAAGTCGTTGGAGTCCGTCGAGACTTCGGTGAGAGTTTTGTAAAACCAAGTAAAGGTTGGAACAAGTCGCCAAGGTTAGGGTTTCACCCCTGGCTTAACAACTTCTTTCCTATTTTGATAAAATAAAAGGGGATTATGCGTTAAAGTATGGATTTCACTCCTATTTTAACGTAATTTTTCCCGAGTTTATGGATAAAAATGTGGGTTGAACAAGAACTTAAGTCGAGAGTTTGCGGTTTTCACACCTAATCTCGACTTAATCACTCATTCCTAATTGAAAATTCCAGTGTTGTGATAGTGTAGCATTGGCGAGAATGGCGAGAAGCAACAGTAAACTCATACACGATCCCCACTAGATATGCACGAGTCGGTCTGTTGGTTCCTAATTATAGACTAGGTATCTAAGACATCGATCCGGACTAGATCGAGTCTTGCCTAATTCCCTATAGTTATGGCTCTGATACCAATCTGTCACACCCCAACCGATGGCGGAAACATCGGGGCATGGCACTGAGCGAAACAGATTGTCCAGAAGTTTCCATAACAACTATATTTACCAATTATTACAGAAAAGATCCAGTCAAATTGTTCTGTTCCGACAACTCAGATTTTATTACAGACAATTGTTTATTTATTGGTTTCTAGGACTCCGTTACTAGCCTCAATTTCATCACCAGCACACAAAGCATGTAAACATCCTAAGCACTTGTCACACACGTTAAAGTAAAAGTCAATACACATAGTGTAAAGGTGAGCATACAAGTTTGATAATAGCATATATAGAGTTCGAAAGCGTTACGCATAACCAGCACGTACACAGTGTAAAATGAGGCATGTTAGTTATCGACATGAACCTATCGATACCAATGACTGCGGGTTGACTGCCCAAGGCAGTTCGCGATACACACTCACCACTGTGAGCCATGTAGGTAATTGTCCTTAACAACCCCCGAGTGAACGGGTGCTGAGTCCAAACTAATAGTACTATCGTTGCTAAGGCAGGTAGACAGCATTCCATGTGTAAACATAACAAACAAGCATTCATTAAGACACGTATAACATGCGGTAATGGTTAGCGTTTAAAGTATTGCGTAGTGTGTTCGATGTGATTTAGTATAAGTAACGTATGTAACACCCAAAAGTGCATAAAGCAAAAAGGGATCATGTATACTCACATCGGTTGATGGATTGAAGGGAGCGCTAGAGAGTAGGTTTAGCCTGAACAGATTGATAGCATAACGATAAGAGACGCGTAAAACGAAGCAAAGTACAAGTGGTTCGGACAGTAGTTCGATCGGATGGTAGTCCGGTCGGACAGCCGGTCGTGCGAGTGGTAGTCCGTTCGGACGGTCGTCCGGTCGGATGACTGTTCGAGCGGATTGTTTCTTCCTTTGAGAAGGATGTGTTTGTGTATGATGGTTTGACCTTTGAAGTTTTCGTTGTAGTATTTTGAAAACATTGAAGTATCTCTACCTTTCAGGTCGGTCGATCGGACGGTCGTTCAATCGAACGGCAACCCGATTGGTTGGGTACTTTAGTGAGAACAACTTCACAGCAGGTTGTCACTCGATCGGACGGTTGTTCGATCGGGTGGCATCCCTTGTGCATTGAACATGTTGAAAATTGTTTAAGTGTTGAAGTTTCGAAACATCACATATTCGGACGGTCGGTCGGTCGAATGGTAGCTCGCTCGGACGGTAATCCGTTCGGTGTTCCAAAACTCTTGAGAGTTGAATTGAAAATTAAGGTGGGACCAAGGTGCAAGTCGTTCGGATTGGCCAATCGTTCAGATTGGCTGTTCGATCGGACAGCAGTCCGATCAGACGGCACTCCGTCCTGGTCGACCTGTTCGTCTTACACTTGGTTGTCTTGATTGTTTGTCATTTTATCAAGAGGTGTTGATATCGTGCTAACCAACAGAACCCCATCCTAAGCTCTAATGACCCGATTAAACAGGAACCACCCAAGTTCAGTCAGTCCACCTGTCACACCCCCAAAAATCCACCTGCGGAGTACCGCCGCTTGGAGGCGTGACTGACCAGGATCAAGCCACCAATCATATTGAACATCGTATGTAAATAAAAATAAAACCCAACACAATATAATTGGTGTCCAAACAAAACGTAATTTAAGTTGTAAGCGGAAGCATAATGTTTATCATGGCATAAGACTATCCATGTTCCACAACGACCACGCCTCCTCGTGCAAGCTCTATAAGTACCTAACAACCTGCAAGGCATGTAACAACGAGTCAACAACAAAGTTGAGCGAGTTCACAGTTGGTGTTCATTGTTAAGTTGTTTCAAAAACCAGGAATTCATTTGTAAGTTGTAAGTTAATCAGTTTACCCTGTTTCCCAAACATATCCATAGTTGGTGGGGGCTTCCCCATGTTAACCACTAGACCTGTTTACCATATCGACCACTGACTAAAGTAAGTTGGTGCCCTGACGTCAATGTCTATCATCATTGACTAGTGCCCAGATCCATTAGTTCACGCCCGTCCTCTGCGGCACGGTGTGAGGCTTGTCAAACCTAAATAGCGCTATCTAACTAATGACCCGCTCGCCATTGGCCCGGCGATTAAGTCGATATAAAATGAGGGACTTCATGATAGAGAGTTTTGGTCTAGTATCTGTGTTGTCACCCTTCAAATAAGAGGGTGTGTACGTAATCCCCAAACCAGGAGATTACGCAGGTTCCGATTATATTCTTATCACGTGTTGTCACCCTTCAATAAAGAGGGTGTGTACGTGTCCCAAACCAGGAGATCACGCAGTTTCAGTTTAAATCCTTTACCCATTCCCAACCCTTGGGAATCCCATGCCTTGTGGAAAGTGTGAACTCACCTTTGATTTGCTCGGCAGATAATTTACTTGTGTTATGTTGGTCAACCATACCCTATTATGATTACCAATATTTGTTAGGTTTGTTATGTAAGCATATCACGTATTTGTACAAGTATTTAGCACATAGCATATAATTCGTAACATCACATATAAGCATATAGACCATGTACAATTTTATAACTTAGTAATATAATAAAATTCAGTTCAAGTGTGCGGCTCAATTAAATCAAACAAGAATTCCTTGATGTTATCTAACATTAATATTATTACGTACATGTTTTAAAATAATCAAGTACATTACTTAATATAATTAGTAAAATAATGACATTTGGTAAATATCATCACGTCCCTGATATATGTGGTAAATAATTATAATAATCAGATTATATAATTATAATTATTTAACTACTAGATTTGAGGGTGCTACATAATTTGTTATATATAACAATCAGATTATATAGTTACGATTATTTAATATAATCTGTCATTAATCAAGATCTTAAATTACTAGTTGTGTACGTGGTTATAACCAACCAAGTATATAGCAGCTTCATCATCAAAACTCTATCACTCTATTCAAGCACTAACATAATAGAAATAAGCACAATATCACAACACATTCATCGGTTCCTTTACCATAACACATAACAACAACAGTAATCATTCCTTTACCAGAAACACAAGATCTTTTATATTCATGAGTGTTATTATATCAACAAATCCTAATCGCATATCTGTTTTATGTTCACTGTTCGATCACATGCATATACCCTAAACATATCAAGATCACAAAGAATCTACAAATCAATTTGCACACATCAAACATTAAACAGCAACCATTTATCTACTTCAAAACAGTTTGCATATAGCCCGTTAACATTCTATCCGTCTTAACGCGATTCTGAACACGCAAACTTTCGACAATTTATGCGATTCAGAAGTCGTGAAGGTGCAACAATAGCCGAATACTCACATCGTATATGAATCGCAGTTTCCGTAACGAGTATCACGTAGCCTATTCATTCATACAATCACGCCTACGGATTAAAACAGTTTTCATGCCATGTAATCTATTCCAACACATAATGATGCACATAATATTACAACAGTTGCATATATAATTTATTCTCTTGCATGACATAAGTCGAGGTCGAAGCAAAACCGAGGTAACGAAACCTTAAGATGAGACTACGAAGTGGAAGGCACTTACCGGTGGTGATCTTGGGTGGTTATTTCAGTGTGTACGGGCGTCAAACAAGGAAAGAAGAAGGAATGGCAGTGTGATCGATGTGCTTCTAGGGTTCTCAATGTAAGGGACGATGGGTGGGGGTTCTCCAGTTGCCGTTCGCAATCAAGAAGAGGGTGTAGGGTTTGGTTTGTTATGCGATATAGTGATATGTAAAGAAGGTACGTACAATTTGACCATTATACCAATTATCAAAACAAGTGGGTCGGTTGCATTAAATTGACGGAAGTGGGCTCAGGCCCATTCAAATGATTTGTTTAATATTACACATAACTATGTGTCTATACCTTCTAGGCCCAAACGTAACACACATAACCAACAGTTGATCCACTTGGGCTTTGCCCGGCCCAAGCATGACTTCGGTGTGCAATTGTGTTTGGTTTGGGCTTCGGCTCGTGTAACTTGGCCTGGAATAACTAATGTGTGTGCGTGGGCCGAAGGGGAGTGTAATAAGTGCGGCCGAAATAATCTAAGGTCCAAACATACGAACTGTGATTCTCGTTTACGTTAAGATTTAACAAATAACAAATAGCACGCATTCACCGTAATGTGTGATAAAAACGTAGTGTAACAGGAATAATACTAGATTAAAAGTTACGAGGTTAGACGACACTAACCTTGAAAGTTCGGGTTGTCACACCACCAGTTTAGGACGATTGTTCTTGGTTAGCCCGAAATCAATAATCTCGTGGATAGAATACGGATCTTGTACCAACACAACCACAAGAATGAGTAGTAAGTTGGCACAAGCTCCGATTCTTTCGGTTTTGAGTGCATTGAGTGTAAAAGAGTTGAAAGAAAGTTGGAAAACCATCTTTCAATCCTTTTTATTGTGAATATGTTTAGATCTATGAAAGATCCTTGTTAGTTTATGTGGAAATCGGTTAGATCTAAGTTGTTCTTGGTGGATTGAGGCCAAAACATGAAGTTCTTCAAGAACACATGATGACGTCATCCTAGAACACCTTGAATCTTGATGATTTCACGGTTAAAAGTTAAGATTCAAAAGATAGAAAGGTGTAGGAGTGCGTGTAGATTGAGGAAGTACAAGATTTAGGACGAGATCTTACCGGAATCGCGAGAAATCTGAAGAAAAGTGAGGAAAACGAGCTGGTCGGACGTCAGTTGCCAAAAGTAGTAAGTTTGAAAGTGACAAGGGGTATTTATAGGGTTACCCAAAGTGGAAAGGAGTGGAGAGGGGCTGGTCGATCGGTTGGCCGATCGACTGGTCGCCTGGTCGATCAATCACCTTGTTCGAGTGTTCGGTGCAACGAGTTTTGCTGTTTCGATTGAGATTGCGAGCGTTTCGATGCGATAGCGTTTCCTAGTCAAATTACTTTTAATCCCAACTACTATATCAACATACAAGCATCTTTATTTCGTATTCGTTTAGCGTTTGCGATTCGATTGCGATTGAGTTCGATTACGTTTCGATTGATCACCACACATAACATAAATAAGCATGCACAGGTAACACATAAGGCACACACACACGTATAACAATAACCAAAATGCGTAATTCGAGTTACGAGTGCGATTGCGATAGCGATAAAGCAATTAACCATGCGATAAACAGCGATTACTTTGCGATTATTAATATATACTCCACATAATACAACTAAAGCGATAATAAGATAGGCTAACTACAAGTCAAAGAAGTCAAAACAGGAATTGAGCAAGGAGAGACAGATCGCAATTAGCAATCTTTTCTTCCTTTGACTTCAATCTTGACTTTGACTTTGACTTCCGAACACGGGGTGTTACAGATCTCCTCTCAGCTGGCATGAGGTTGGTGACAAGCAACTTACTGGTCCTGAAATAATTCAAGAGACAACGGATAAGATTCTTCAGATCCGTGATAACTTGATCAAGGCTAGGAGCAGACAAAAGAGCTATGCTGATAGAAGGCGCAAGCCTCTGGAATTTGATGTTGGTGATCGGGTTCTTCTCAAGGTATCACCCTGGAAGGGAGTAGTTCGTTTTGGTAAGAAGGGAAAGCTCGCTCCTCGCTATGTGGGCCCTTTCACGATACTCGAAAGGATTGGCAAGGTGGCGTACAGACTCGACCTACCACAAGAACTAAACAATGTGCATCTGGTGTTCCACGTATCTAACCTACATAAATGCCTAACCGACGAGGAACAGCAGGTTCCCCTCGAAGACTTGCAAATAAACGAAGCTTTACACTTCATGGAGAAACCGGTCGAAATCATGGATCGATGCGTCAAGAGATTGAGGCGCAGCAAAATTTCCATCGTCAAGGTTCGATGGTAAGGAAAGCGTGGCGCTGAATTCACTTGGTGTAACACCACGTAAAAATGTGTCCAATAATGAGAAGACACGTGTCCTAAATCCTAATCATGTGAAAGATTGAGTTTGAAGGACTATAGTTACCAAACGATGAAAATATGAAACCACATGGACTAAAAGTGTCAACATGCCAAACTTGTGCCTTTGAATGACCATACATGAAGAATATATTCTTAAACGAGTAATTAATTGAATACAAGAAGCCATTCATAAAAATAATCGGAAGATTATAAGTTACAAGGGTTAAACGTGTCAACATGTCAATTCTTACCTCTGAGTGACCTTTTACCGAACCCGAGGCTTCGAAATATTCAAATATACTCTCAAGAATAAGTGATATAAATTTCAAGTGGTTTCGAGATTGTTAAGCAAGTTTTCAAGAGTTTGGGTGAAAAGTGTCAATGTGATGACCGTGGAGATATGTAGCCAACATACCTCCATATAGACCGTTCCCTTAACCCCCGACCATGTAGCCAACATACCTCCATATAGACCGTGGAGATATGAATGGTGAAAATCTTTTATTTTATATAGACAGTAAAATAATGCCAAGACACCACGGACAAACGATAAGGAAGAATCACCTTCAATATAAGAAACTAGTTATTAAAGTCATTAATACAAAACCAAGTAAAAAGTGCGAAAAGATTAAAAATAAAAAGTATTACACTAGACACTTGTCTTCACCAAGTGATGTAAGAGACTTAGGCAAACATGGCCTTGATTGTCAAGAACTCTTACGATCAATCTTGGATCCTGAGACGACTCACACACTCTATAATGGACAATGGATGGTGGTGGATGATGGTGTTATGGTGGTGGTGGTGGGTGGTGGGTGAAGTGTGAGAGAGGTGGTGTGCCAAGGGATGGTTTGAGCTTGAGCCAAGCACTCCTATTTATAGGCTAAACAGAAGCTCGGGCACGGCCCCGTGTCCAGTGGGCACGACCCCGTGTCCACATCCTCTCTTTCTTCATTTAATGCAGCTTGTCTTTATTAGTTGACCACGCCCCCGTGTCCGCTGAGCACGACCCCGTGTGCAGAAAAATATTTGTACTATGAAGATTTGCCTGGATTCTGCGAATCTTATAGTTGACCACGGCCCCGTGCCCGCTGAGCACGGCCCCGTGGTGGGCAATAGAAGCTTCTACCACTTTGTCTTTTCTGCTGACACTTGGGCACGCCCCCGTGCTGGCTGAGCACAGGGCGTGTTCAGTCTTCTGTCTTCTTGTTTTGCTTGGGAAGATGCTGTCGTGGGGTCGGGCATGTCACGTTTGTTCCTCTCTTGTATTTATGTTAGATTTTGCTGTCTTTTTGCTTCTTTTGTTAATTTGAGCTCATTTAATCCTGAAAATACAAAAGGAAGACAAAAGCACACTTTTTCCAACATTAGTACTAAAAAAGGGTTAGTTTTATGCCACAATTGATGTAATTTATATGTTGCATTTTGCACACATCAAATACCCCCACACTTGAATCTTTGCTTGTCCTCAAGCAAAACTCTTTATAATATGGCTTTACACTCCCAAATGGAATGGGTAGAGAAGAAGGTTTTTGGGCTTGTTGATGTGCTAAAAGTGGTCTAATTAAACTAACTAATTCTAACCCTAAATTAGATACTCTAAGTTTTAAATTTATAAAAACAGACTCTCTAAAACCTAGACCACACCACCGGCAAGTGTACCGGTCAATGCAGTATAGCCTAAGTAAGTCCGAGTATCGAACCCACGAGACTCTCTGATTACGCTAATTAGACTCTATCTAGACCTAGACTGACACGGACTCTAACTGTTGATTGGGGGGGGGGTACGGTAAATCTAAGGAAATCTATATTAAACTACTAAATTAACTAAAGCTAGACTAAAAACGAATGAAGACTAAGGGCTTTTCTTATATGGAGAGCGAGACCACCTAGACAAGACTCCTGGATTACTTTTAAAGAATTACCGATTAAGTTAAATGCATGAATTATGGAACCGGGACCTTAAAGTACTAACTAGACAGTAAACGATAGACACTACACGATAGTTTCCCATCCCCACACTTAAACTCTACATTGCCCTCAATGTAGGATGGAAACTGACACAAAAGACTAAAAATAAATAAGAAATAAAAAAAATGGGCAAATCGGAAAGGACTTAGCTGGTTTATTGACGTGTAAGCTCTAAAACTCTCGTCCAATCCAGCTCTACCGTATAGCATTTCATTCGCGATCGGCTTTTGACACTAACTAGTACACTCGGAAAATGCTTGATATTCGAACAACAGCTCCAAAATCACCCGAATGGAGATTGAGTACGGGTGGTACAATTCAAACCTGCATAAACAAAAACAAGCAAAAACCAAAGCAGTACCGACTCTAAAAAAAACGACTCAATAAACTAAATTAGACTCAATATACAAAAACTACGACTCTATACAAACTCTACAAAAACCTCCCCACACTTGAACTTAATCAGGAGGTTTCTCTTTGATTTGAACCCGGTCTAACCCATTTAATTCCACCCGATCCTCGAAAACAATTAAACATTTAAGGGCGGAATAACAGAATATTTTGAAAATTTTAAACTTGAAAATTTTAAACGGGTCAGACCACCAATATTTAAACTTACCTGGAATGGACCGGATGCGTGGCATGTAACGATAAGAGTGGTCATGCTTGCACTTTAATTGCTCCATTTTCTGTTTCGCCCATCTTCCGACCCAGAACCATCTCTGGTTTCCAGGTTCTTTCTTTCTTGCCCTTTCCCGTGGCCTTAAATCTTCAGTTACCCTTACCACGGGCCAGCTATGATGTTCTTCATCTTCCACCATTTCCTCTACTTCCTTGGGAAGATCCCCACACTTAATTTCTACGTGCGGTGTGGGTTCACCTATTTTCTCAGGTTTACCTTCTAGTAGGGCTTCTAAATTTGCTAAATCACCAAATGGATCAAATTCCCCTACTTGTTCAGATTCTGATAAACCTTCTAACTCTCCTAAAAACTCATCTTCCCACCTTAACACTTTTTTCTCTAGTTCAACTTCTACCTCATCATCAAACAGACTACCTAATGAATCTCCTAAATCTAATTCCTCTTCAACATCTACTTCCTTAACTAATGATTCCTGGTAGACCTGTCACTCGTCTACTTCTTCCTCGTCATCTGAATCATTCTCTCTCACTATCCCGCAATTAGCCACCTGCATCGTAATCTCCTCTTCTTCACAGCCAAAATCAATGATGCCCTTATTCTCAGTTTCTATTACTTCTTCTAATCTCCTAGACATTTCTTCTACTGAACATCGAATGTCTGAAAGTATAGACTGCTGATTTTGAAGCAGGGCTTCATGTTCTTGAATCATTTTATGAGTAGTCTCATCTGTAGCTACCAGTTGAGCTAACAACCCCATTATCCTATTCAGCTGGTCCTACTTATTTACTCCAAAATTTTGTTGTCGAGGCTGCTGATACGGTTCCTCATACTGGTACGAGGAATACCACTGTGAAAAATATAGATGTGGCTGCACATAGGGGTTAGCATAATAATGTGCAGAGGACCCCTCATATTGTGGGCATTTAACTGTAAAATGGGGCCCTCCACAAATTTCACACATATTTAAAACTCAGAAGAAATAGAAGACACAGAAAATTAGACTCCGACGATTCAATATACAGAACACAAATAGACTCACAAGACTCACCACGAAAACATAAAACAAAAGACAAGTAGCACAGATTATGTCAATTAAGTCTAATCAAAGCTAATATACGCAATCGCCAAGAGTCCCCGACAACGGCGCCAAAAACTTGATGTGCTAAAAGTGGTCTAATTAAACTAACTAATTCTAACCCTAAATTAGACACTCTAAGTTTTAAATTTATAAAAACAGACTCTCTAAAACCTAGACCACACCACCGGCAAGTGTACCGGTCAATGCAGTATAGCCTAAGTAAGTCCGAGTATCGAACCCACGAGACTCTCTGATTACGCTAATTAGACTCTATCTAGACCTAGACTGACACGGACTCTAACTGTTGATTGGGGGGGGGGTACGGTAAATCTAAGGAAATCTATATTAAACTACTAAATTAACTAAAGCTAGACTAAAAACGAATGAAGACTAAGGGCTTTTCTTATATGGATAGCGAGACCACCTAGACAAGACTCCTGGATTACTTTTAAAGAATTACCGATTAAGTTAAATGCATGAATTATGGAACCGGAATCTTAAAGTACTAAACCTATTAAGAACCAACTAAGCCCCTCGACCTTTCTCAAGGAGAAACCTGTGGAACTACCTAGGCTGTTAATCCTACCGGTTATTAGACGCCTTTCCAGTTGTCTAATTATTGTGTAAGTACCCTAATGTTGACCTACTCTTTTCCAATCATAGATCTAGGGTAGTTTGAATTAATTAACTTGACTTGATAGACTAATAAAACCGACAGGTCAACTAAGACACGACCTTTTCCAAGGACTATCTAAAGCAATTCGACGGGTAAGACCTACCAATAGCCCCTCACTTTCCAGGTATTAGGACTAGTAGAACACTAAGACTTAGCGAATTATTACCAATTACTTCTAGGGGTTATCGGCCGATTCTCCCTAAAGAGTTAAGGTTTTCTAACGTGATATAGACACTCACCGAAATCCTATACCCTAATATGACTCTATATTGTGATAAAGACCGTGACTAAGAATCATATGAAGCAAATAATAACAATAAACCAACTCAAAGCATGCATATACATCAAATCATTAAACCAAACTTCTTACGAATCACAATTAATCCATAAAAATAATGCAATTAACAAAAACGGTAAAAACTTCATATTAATTCATTCATCAAAGTCTAGGTTGTTTAAAAAATTTAGCCAAGGAACATAGTCTTAAAAACAATCAAACAAAGTCTCAAACAAGAATTCATCGTTGTCAAAACAAGAAAAATAGAAAACTAAAGAGATCAAGTAAAAACCCGTTAATCCCTTGCTCTCCAAGCCTCTCGCGTGATCCCGATGATTCTTCGTTCCTTGCAAAAAAAAGCTCTAGTTCGTACCTCCAAATATGATCGTATGTCGTCTCCTCACGTGCGGCTGATTGTGTGTATGATTTTATTTTGCTGATGTTGATCCCCTTTTCGTCTGATGTATCGCCTACAGTCCCTTACAGTAGGGTTGTCTCCTCTTAATTGATGCCAAAGCCCAAAATAAAAAAAACAACTCCCATGATATCTCCTAAACTTGCATGTGGCTGGAAGTAGGCTGCCCACTCACTTCTTTCCTTCACGTGCATATGCTGGGCTAAAAGCCTATCACAACCCAATTTTCTTCAATAATAAGTTTCTCTAAATTTTGTCCAATATTGTCTCTTAAAATTGTCTCATGTTGACTACTGTACGCGTCCAACAATATATGGTTGATTCCTTTTTTTTTCAAGTAATATATTATTTAGGGTGTTGCTAAATGTACCCCTCTTTTTCAAATTTTTACTGCCTACACCTCTCCCCTGAAGTTTGTAAATAAAAATAATGAACCCTTGTGTTTTCTACTTTTTTAAAATTACATAAGAAACTATCCCTATTTTTTATAGGGGTTTATCCACTTCCCATAATTTGAATACTTACCTAAACGTGTTTTCTTTTACATTAGAACGCCTTCATAAACAAAATTCCTGCTGATTGAAAGAAGGAGATTAAGAGAGACCTTGAAAAACGATTTAGTGCAACTTTGATTTTCATCAAAAATCTAATTGATTGAGCGTTCTTGGTGTAAAACCCGTTAGGATCTTTCAATGATATCAACCTTTAACTTGTGAAGGTGCGGAAAACAATCACAATCCGATTCAAGAACGAATTATAATAATCAACACAAGAATAATATATGAAATAACAAACCGAAATCTTGCATTCAATGACTAGCAAAGACGGATACAAGACTTCAATAAGAACCGACTTCTTGTCCCTTGTGTCGCAACCTATCACCTCATCAACAACCTCTACAAATCAATTGAGGTTTGTTTAAATACAAAACAACTAGTCTATACCCTAGCCCATTGCGACACAAGGTCTACTAACCCAAACCATACATAATCGGCCCAAACATAAACTAAACAAAACATAGAAACAACCCTTCAACTTTGCTAACCTACATGAATAAACCTTCAGGTTCCAACAATCTCCCCCTAGGTTTATGCATGCAGGTTCTTGACACTTTAACCTTCACGATCACCTTGCAACCGATCCTTAATACCACCGAAACCCTTTGTATGAATATGAATAGATGCTGTAACAGCTTTAGTCCAAGCTTTTGCAATTTCTTCATATTTCTCAGTAGCTCTAATTTGATGACGAGCTAACACTTCCAAATCTTCATGAGCAACATTCAGTAAATCAATCTGATCCACCAAGCGAAAACACACATCATCATCACAAACAATCACTGCCTGCCCTAAGCGCTCATCATAAGACCAAAAATGTAAGGACTTCAGAGCACCCTGTGGTATCTTTTTCACCAATGGAATCATCTTCTCTTTATCAGTTACAGGCCAACGCACAATCTTCATTCGCTTGTTTGTATATGGATCTCTGATGCCTTTAGCGGGTTTAACAATGGACTCTGCAGTACGCATTGAAGGAAAACCCTTAAGAACCTCCCTCTTCAACCTTTCGAAAAACAAATGTCCAACTCCTCCAGGCTTATCATCTACATAAGGTGCATTAGACAAATTCGTCAAATCCACTTTAGTAAACGACTGAAACTGGCCTGGATGTTTATACCACTCAACAGGTCCAATCTTCCTTTTTATCCACCATCTCTTGCGATCATGATCATAACCCCAGCTAACTACACCAGAACGATTTCCAACCTTATCATAGAGAGTTTCACCAACATCCATCAAATGATGAGTTGCATGAGCATCATCATCATCTGGATTTAGATTCCGATTCTTCATAATTACAAACTCTCTTTTCTTCTTGATTCTTTCAGCCTTCTCTTTGTCTGCAACAGGATCAATGATTCTTCTAAAGTAATGTTCCATAGCAGCACTTCTTTCAGCATCATCCTTTTCAAAAGCCTTTTTCCTATTTTCAACATCAATTGGATCTGAGAACTCCTGTCCAAATTTCTTCTCCAACTTTCCACGCAAGTCATACACCATGTTAAACAACAAACTAACATCTCCTTGAAGCTGCTCAATCTGTTGATCTTTCTTCACAACCATATCTTCTAGTTGAATAATCTTCGCATCTTTATGAATGGAATCTTGCTCAAGGACAATCATTCTTTTCTTCATATCTCTCATGCTGACAAACTCATCTTCATCACTCGAATCATCATCAAACGGCATTCTAAATGGCTCTTCAGGTCTTTTACCACTTGAACTGCTAGGCATATCAAGATCAACTCTATAAGAACCTGCAGCTTCAGTAGCACTAGGTAACGTTGTCTCAACAGTGGTATCCACATCAATACTAGTAACCGGAACATCATCAGTAGTGATAACCATATCAGTTCTTCCAGTATCAACATCAAAATCAAAGATGTCTTCAGTAGCGGTGGTGGTATCGGTGACATTCTTCTCAAACTCGAAGTCATAAAGACCTTCATCATCTTCATCAGTAATTACGGGTTGATCTTTGCTATGCTCAATATACATTCCGAGCCGAGGATCCCTCCTTTTCCGTTTCAATGGCATGGAATCAGAATCCTTTGGGTCTTCACTAGGCTTTTCACTTGACACTGAAAGATCAGAAGGAGGATTTCCCATCTTATCAGTTACAGATTTCAATAACAAAGCCAAACTTTCAGCAGTAATCACGGGTGGAACAACAGAAACAGCAGTATCAACTTCAGCTTCAGGAGGAAGCTCTTCATCTTCATCAGAATCACACATAATCTCAACACCTTCATCATCAGAGTCTATTGTTAAAATCTCTGTCTCAGGCTGATCTTCAGCATCCATACGAATATCATGTTCTTCAGCAACAATAGCACTTGCAGGTACACTATGCACTGAAACAGATTGTGCTATTTCTAGATTTTCACGAACATCTTCCGTCTCTGCAAACTGACCAAACTTCTCCAATTTAATCAAACCTTCAAACTTCTTCTCAGTACCCTTCTTTGTAGTAAGTGCACCAAAACATGATGGACCCATTGGTTTCAATTCCAACGTATTACCAGATCTCTTCAATTCTGGATATTTATCATTCAGAATCATCTGCAAGAATCTCGGATACATCAGAAACTTATCCTTTCGAAGTCCAATTGCATTCCTTTTCATCGCTTCCAAAATATATCTTGAATAATTGAACGACTCATTTGTAATTACACAAATCACAGCAGCAGACTGAGTAGTATTCAACTGATCAATTCCCCCTCTATTTTCTGTCATGCACAAAAGAAACATATGCAGCAACAGACGCCAGTATGGATGCACAAACTTCTTTACCAAGGGTGGAAACTTTCCTTCGTAGCTCAAACGAGGCAAAATCGCTTCTACTGTTCCAGCTGGAAGTTCTATAGGATCTGTTTCCTGATCATTAAATCTTAACGCTTCTCTAATCATCTGCTCAGTCACTATAACTTTCTTTTCTTGAATTTCAGCAACTATAGCTCCCTTTCCATCAACGACTTCTACTTTAGCACTCTTCCAAAAATCTTGAATAAGTTCTTCATAAACAACCGGATTCTCACGAAGAGCATGAACAATCCGGCAGTTATTCAAGCCTTTCATTAATGACGCGAACAGCTGCTTGTGTTTCTCTGGTGGAGGAGCCAAATATCCAACTTGATTGTGTGAAGATATAAATTTCAAGTCCATTTTTCTGCACAAACCAAAAGTTAATTAAAAATTTAACACAGTCACTGTTGACTCGAGAAGGACTCGAGTCGCAACCATGAGTCGCAACTAGCAACCATGAGTCGCAACTAGCAAATCTTGAGTCGCAACCACATGGTGTTGAGTCGCAATCATGAGTCGCAATCACGACTCGTAACCACTGGTCTCGAGTCCTTTTGCTTGATGAGTCGCAACCACACAATCATATGAACTTCATCGGAATCTTCAAATCTTCATCGGAATCTTCAAATCTTCATCGGAGAAACTTGATTGCAAGCCGGAATATTCAAATCTTCATCGGAATCTTCAAACATTCATAAATTCCTGCAAAACTTGAATAATGACATCATCATACCTTGTTTTTCAATGAGTCGCAACCGGAGATTGCGAGTCGTAACCAGAGATGAATCGGAATCTTCCACAGATCACCGGAGCCTTTTTGAGAGAGAATAATGCTTGGTTGCGAGTGAGAAATGAGGTCTCGACTCGCAACCACCCTTTTTATACCACAAATCCGATCGTGGGCCCTCATGGGCTTTTAACTCTTGGGTCACGACTTAACAAATTGGGCTTTAACAGATTTATCAAAAATATCTCAACATAACCCATGAATCTGAATTTTAATTTCAGATTAAATTTTTTTTTTTTTTTAAATCTCCACTAAACCTTTTGAGCAATGTTTGCAAAACAAAAACCTAAAAACAAAAATAAATAACAAAATTATTTACAAAATAAAATAAGGAAATTTGCATAGATACTCAGGGATCAAATCACAAGGTTTTGGGCTTGACTTCACTTATCAACACTGATCTACTACTGAATGATCTAGACAATTGCCAGTATATTTGTCCCCTTAAAATCATCTCCCTAGACCTTTTCCATATAACTGCCTGTAACTTAATTTATCATGTTTTGATATCTTAACAATGAACACTCAAAACAAATACTAATCAAATCCCGGAATTATAACAGCACACTCTATCATGCAAGTAGCTTCCCTACCACATGTTTCACAAGTCCAATCCAGATCTCTGAAATCTTAACTGGGAATAGATTGAGAAGAGAACAGAATAGATCTTAAGCAGAGATGGTATAATATACAGATCAAATGAGTTTTTCTCAGTTTGATATAGGTTTCTTGGGTTTCTTTTGGGCACTTGAGGGCCTCTTTCGGGTGATTAATTGATCTACAGAACGACAACGTACAGCTAGGTCAGCATATATCTGGATGCAGCAGAAGCTGACGTTGCCTAGCACCTCCAGGTCAGCATATATCTGGATGCAGCAGAGGAGATACACGACTTTTTCAGAGAAGATTTCAGAGTCAGACCAAAATTGTGTGTATCGGGACAACATACAGACATTCAAATAGAAATGAGCTAATTCCAAGTGACTTTCTTTCCTGAGGTCATGTACACTTTTAGTTCTAAACAGAAACACCAGTCTTAAGGATAGAGCCTACCAACACATCATACTAGAGTCAAACTATTTCGATACTGGTCTTACATGAGTCAGCCCTCGACCATAATGTGAAAATTCATTTCATTTCCCAGTCCTGCCACACCTCTTTTTTGTATTATTTTTTTTTCAATTTTTTTTAATGTTTTTGTATTTTTCAAAATTTCTCCCCCTAAATTTGAGCATAAATAAAAACTACCTAAGAATAGAAAACTTTATGAACAAATTTACCTACGAAAAACAAAAAACATGCTCAGTCAGTAAAGCGGATCATTTTCAGAAAATCCACAAGCACTCTGAATTTTGAGCTGCTGACAGGTTTAGTGAACAAATCGGCAGCATTTGCATCTGTGTCGATTTGCTCAAGTGTAATAAGACCTCTGTCGAAGCAATCTCGAATAAAATGAACTTTAATGTCAATGTGCTTGGTTTTGGAGTGAAAAACAGGATTTCTAACAATTTGTATTGCAGCATCATTATCGCAGTAAATAGTAGTGTTGAGATAAGTCAAACCGTAGTCCTGCAATTGATGTTGCATCCACACCACTTGAGAGCAAGATGCAGAAGCAGCAACATACTCAGCTTCAGCTGTAGATATCGCCACTGTTTGTTGTTTCTTGCATTGCCAAGAAATGAGCCGATCACCCAAAAATTGGCATCCCGCAGATGTAGATTTCCTGTCACTGTAGTACCTCCAAAATTGCTGTCAGAGAAAGCAAACAAGTCAAAATTGGAATCCCTCGGATACCACAGGCCAAACCGAGGTCGGCCTTTAAGATACCGAAAGATCCTTTTAACAGCAGTAAGGTGAGAAGTTTTAGGATTAGCCTGATAGCGTGCACAGTTGCAAACCGCAAACATAATGTCCGGACGGCTAGCTGTGAGATACATCAATGACCCGATCATGGACCTATATTGACGTTGATTGACAGACTCTCCTTCTTCATCTTCAGTCATTAGTGGTCTCTCTGCCATAGGTGTTTCAGCAGGCTTTGCGTCCGTGAATTTGAATTTTGCCAGCACATCATCCACATACTTCCCTTGATGAATAAGAATTCCTTGGGAACTCTGCTTGACTTGTAGACCCAAAAACAGTGTCATTTCCCCCAAAGCACTCATTTCAAACTTCTTCTTCATAACTCTCTCGAATTCCTTGCAAAGATCCTCACTTGTAGATCCGAAAATGATATCATCAACATAGATTTGAACCAAGATTTGATCACGTCCTACCTTCTTGATAAACAGAGTCTGGTCTATGGTGCCACGCGTATACCCATGAGCCAACAGATGCTCTGTTAGTGTGGCATACCAAGCTCGAGGAGCCTGGTGTAACCCGTACAGCGCCTTGTCTAGCTTGTAAGCGTATTCAGGATGGTCTGGATGCACAAACCCTGGTGGCTGCTCGACAAAAATTTCCTCTTTCACATCTCCATAGAGAAACGCGGTTTTGACATCCATCTGATAAACAGTGAATCCCATGTATGACGCGTAAGCCAAAAAGATCCGGATGGCTTCAAGTCGTGCAACCGGAGCATATACTTCATCATAATCCAGTCCTTCAATTTGTCTAAATCCCTGAACCACCAGCCTTGCTTTGTTTCGAACGATGACTCCTGCAGAATCCTGCTTGTTTCGAAATACCCATCTAGTTCCAAGCTTACGTTTTCCTGTTGGCAACTTGACGAGCTTCCATACTCCAAGTTTTTCAAACTGGTTCAACTCTTCATGCATAGCATCTATCCAGCCAGGTTCCTGCAAAGCTATATCAATAGTTTTAGGTTCGATTTGAGAAAGATAACAAGAATATAAGCAAGTGTTAATGATTCCTGATTGACTCCTGGTCAAAATTCCTGCATTTACAGGACCAATCACATTCTCGATTGGGTGATTGCGTTGAACGCTCGTAGGTATGGCCAAATCAGGTACAGTCTCCTCTTCAGTGGTGGTGTTGCTAGACTCCCCCTCATTAGGTGCTGTAGTAGTGTGAACTACAGGAGAAGTGACAACACAATCCTCAGGAATTGGTTCAGGAAATAAAGTAGAGTCACTAGTTGATGCACCCTCAGGAGATCGATTGACCGTCGGAGTTGGTGTAGGATGTTGCGTAAACACCATTCCCGGTGGATCAATGGTATGATGCCTCACGTTATCTTGCATCTGTGCTTCGTCTTCCGTATCTTCAAATGACAATGGTTGTTTGGGAATAGACACACCTGCAACTGAAACATCACTTGACAAAATGTTAAATGATTTAAACAGAGCAGAATAATCGTATAACCATTCTGGACCAACTCTAGCGTCCGTAGCATTCTCTTCAAGCCATTCAATGTTGCACGACTCGACGACCTTTTTAGTTACTTTGTTGTATACCCTATAAGCAGAGCCTTTTGCATATCCAACAAAGTAACATTCGTCACCTTTGACTTCAAACTTTCCGTTGGAGTCCATTAGTAATAATACACATGGACAACCAAAGATACGAAAGTGTGAAACCGAAGGTTTATGTCCTTCCAGAATCTCATAAGGGGTTTTCATGTGACGTTTGTTTACTAAAGCATGATTCTGGATATAACAAGCCGTGCTAACTGCCTCGGCCTAAAAGAAGCTAGGAAGCTTTGAATCAGCCAGCATAGTACGCGCAGCTTCAATGAGAGTACGATTCCTTCTTTCAGCCACTCCATTTTGTTGTGGAGTTCGAGGCGCACTGAACTGACGATCTATTCCCTTATCAATGCAGAAAGTATCCAAAGTAACGTTCTTGAATTCTGTCCCATTGTCTGATCGAATAACCTTCACCTTAGTACTCGCTTGATTTTCAGCCAAAGTAATGAATTGTTTTACCAAGACAGCAGTTTCATTTTTGTGGCTGAGAAAATACACCCAAGTGTAGCGAGAGTAATCATCGACGATTACCAGACAGTAAGCTTTCTTCCCAATGCTCAGCACATTCACTGGACCAAAAAGATCCATGTGAAGTAGTTCGAGTACAGCTTTTGTCGAAGGTGCTGGTTTAGTCTTATGAGGTTTTCGATGAGCTTTCCCTTTCGCACAAGCAACACATTTCTCCACCAACATGAAGTCCTTGATTGGAAGATCACGTACCAGTTGACCTTTAGCTAGACGGTTCAGATTTTTCATATTCACATGCCCAAGTCGACGATGCCACAGCAGACCATCATGCTCCGAAATTTTTGAAAATAGACAAGTGATCTCTTCACACGGTTTCTTGTTCATATCAATGACGTAAGCATTACCTTTCCTTTCAGCCGTCATCAAGAACCAGTCTTCTGGAATAACAATCCCAGGCTTAAGAACATGACATCCCTTCTTCGTGAAATGAACTGAATTCCCTCGATCACAGATCTGCGAAATACTTAACAGATTGTGTTTCAGTTCTGGAACATAATTAACATTTTCAAAACTTAAGACGCCGTTTCGAACAGTTCCTTTTAACGTGATTCTGCCTGACTCTCCTCCCGCAAATGAGACATATCCACCATTAAACTCTTTGACATTTACCAGTTGGGATAAGTCTCCTGTCATGTGCCTGGAACAGCCACTATCCATGTACCAGAGGCGCACGGTAGTCCTCCACAGCTGTTCCTGCACGATTAGCGGGATTAGTTAGATTTAGGAACCCAGCCCATAGTGGATCTGGGTTTTCCTTGTGCATCAATATACGTCACTCTCTGCCACACTAAATTATCTTTATTCAGAAATTTTGAAACATCCCTTTTGGCGACATTTTGATGACATGATTTCATTGAATTGGATTGCATGCCATTAGCTTTAGGTTTCCAAAACTGTCTTGACCAGTTAGAATTGAAACTTTCATAAGCGTTACCAAAAGAATTACTTCGATTTCGCTGAAAATTTGTTTGTCTATTCTGATATTGATTATAGCGTTTGGCTGCATTCCAATCCTGATCAGAAGGTCTAGTCCTGTGATAGTTGTTCTTCATTGTCTTAGTCTTTGCAGACATCATGGACTTCGAACAGTGATATCGATTAGACGTGACCTTCTGATTTCGCTCTGATGTTTTCTTGTTCGGTGTCCTTGGGAGTTTGCCACAATTTCTGGCAATGTGACCAGCAATGCCACAGTTAAAACATGTTTGACGTTTCACATTTTGAATATTCTTGACATTTTGACTCTGTTTGCTTGATTTCGTGTGATTTGATGTGTTAGTTTTCTGAACATGTTTGACTTGTGGTTTTTCTTTAGACAACTTTTCTTCTAATGATCTCTCTCTTAGATCAGCATCCCTTTCATTGTTACTTAATCTTGATTCCGAATTTGAACATGTACGAGTTTCATCCAAATGCGTTTTATCAAGGCATTTATCATCTGAAACCGATTCAGGTTCACTTCCCGAACAAGAAGAAGTCTCAACAATATGCTCTTCCTCAATGCATTTGTCATGTGAAACTGATTCAGATTCCTTTTCTGAGCCTAAAGAAGTTTCATCAATATGCATTTTCTCAGAGCATTTATTATGTGACACAGATTCAGGTTCATTGTTTAACACAGTTTCCAATGGGGTCCCACTAGATTCAACATTAGGGACACCCACTGAGACAGATTCAGAAGAAGAATCAGGATACTCTTGATTTTCTTGAGAAGTCGTTTCAGTGGTTTCACTGAATGCATCCTGAGGGACCTCACCTGTAACATTTTCACAAGCTGAAACATTAGAGATGTTAGGATCACAAACATTAGTTGAAAAACAACCATCACCACACTTATTGTTCAAATCATCCACACAAACATTATCAGTTTTGCCCAAAACAACAGGCTCACAAGACGAAACATAAGCTGAAAACGACGCAAACAAAGAACTAGTAAAAGCAATGTCCGACTCAGTTGGTTCAGAATAATGTTCAAAATATGGTTCAGAAACATTTGAAATAATAACCGGTTCACTCCCATGAACATCATCACACTTTACTTCAGAGCTATCATCTGCACACGAAGATGAAACATTAGGATCAATTGTGCCTTTAGAAACAAAATTTATTGGAGTAGACTTCTGTTTCTCAACTGGTTTGCCATTAAATGATGACTTATTGTTTTTGGGACCATAAGTCATTTGACTTTCATTTATCATCTCCTCCTCAGTCATAGGTAAATAAGTATAATTGTCATTATAAGGAGGAGGAGCCTTATTAAAACCCAAACCACACCCTTTCTTTTCCTTGTATGCGAGTTGTTGATCACAAAGGTTTTTAACCAATTTACTGGAAGAATCAAACTTCTTGATATTTAGTTCATTAATTTGATATCTGTTTTGAATATCTTCCAGTTCCTTAGTTAAAATGCATACCTTTTCTTGAGCTTCTAGGAAATGGGCTGTTTTTACACTCACATCATCCTTTAGCTTGATGATGTCTTTTCGCTGAGCTTCAATCTTTTCTTTATAAAGCTTCTCATTTTTAGACAAAGTAAAATTTTTATTTTTTATGTCATTATAATCTTGAATGAGCTCAGCGTTGTGTATTCTGTAAGCCTCAACCCTTTCCCTACACTCAGGAGTACAGAAAACAGAAATTACCTCTTCTTTGGTGAGACCTTTAACAGGAGCTGAAAGAATTTGAGTCATGAATGCAAAATCATCAGCTACAGTCTCTTCCTCTGGCTTTGGGCTATGCTCGCTTGAAGTCATGAAAGCAATGTTGGATGTAGCAGTTTGATTCTCTGGAGCTGATATGTTCAGACGCTCAATTTCTGAAGTCCAATCAAAGTTGAGGTTGGGCTGAACCACCAGTGCTTGTGCTAATCCTTGCGGCGGTGGACTTCCAGAAGCAGCAACATCTGCTACACTTGTAGTGGTCACAAGAGCTCTTTCTCGATTAGGAGTTGCAGGTTGGGCAGGAGTTGCAGGAGTTTGATCTCTGTTTATAAGTGGCTTCGGGCAGTTTCGAGCATAGTGTCCTTCCTCATGACAGTTGAAGCAACGAAGATTAAAGGGCACTTTAGCAGCTCCATTCCATGCATTTCCCCACCTGTTTTTACCTGTTCTTTTCACAAACTTTTGGGCTCTGAAAGCTGCCATTGCCATCTGCCAGGTGATGTCCATTTCTTCAACATCATCTGGATGAATCTGTGACAGATCATCAGGACTCCACTTTGGTGGATCAAGTTTTCCTGCAATAAAAACATTCAAACAATTGATCACTGAAGCTGCGATATCCAAGTTTTCCTTTGATTGTTTAGCAAAGAAGGCTATCATTTCGTTGTTAGCAGCGGAAGCAGAAGCAGCAGTAGAGATATTTCCAGAATTTGGAATTGAAGCAGGAGAAGCTGGAGAGACGACTTGATTAGAGGATCCAGATGAGTGCACCTTTGCTGACGTTGGAGTAGCTGATGAAGTATTGCGAAACATCTGAAAACCACCTTGAGACAATAATGCTGTGTTGCTGTTGTTAGAGGAAGCGGGAGCAATGGAGAAACCAGAAGCTAGCATACTGTTCTTGTAATTTGTTTCTCTTTGCTTATCATCCAGTTCGCATGCCTTAATGTGAGAGATCATCTCTGACAGAGTGCATCTAGCGAGATCTTTAGTCTTCTTGATCATAGCAACATGATGATCCCAACTCTTTGGTAGTGCATTAAGAAGTTGGCGATTTGTGGATGCATTTGTTGTATGAATTTCTTCCATTTGCATTTGGGTGATCAGCTTCACAAACCTCTGAATCTGATTGTCTACCGTTTCACCATAAATATGGTTGAAGTTGTTGAAGTTTTGTTGCAGCAGATTTCTTCGACTCTCTTTCATATCTTCGTTTCCTTCATATACTTCGATCAGAGAATCCCACAATTCTTTGGCAGATTTGCAGGTGCGAAAACCAATAGCAATATCAGGACCCAAACCCATGGTTAAGTAGGAAAGAGCTCGATCATCTTCTTCAACAATGAGCAAATCATCTTCAGTGTACTGATCCCTAGGTTTCTTTACCTTAAGACCTGGTTCAGTTGAGCTTTCCATCATGATTTCCCTAGGACCTCGCAAAATGCTTCGCCACAGCTTATAATCCTTAACCTTCAGATGCTGTTCAAAGCGCCACTTCCACTCAGGAAAGTCATTAGCATCAGTTAACCTAGGAATGCGTGTTGTGGTACCAAGCTTTGAATCCAATTCTTGTTGTTCTTTAAGGGCAGTCAATTCACTGTTGTTTGACGACATGTTTAATTAATTAGTTAATTAATTAATTGATTTTTGTTTTAAGTCCAAAAGTCAACAGTTCAAATGTCCGTAAATCAGTGTCGTTGCGAGTCGTAACAGCTGGGTCGAAACTGCTGTGGTTGCGAGTCGTAACTGAAACAGAATGAGCCGAAACCAAGGTTGCGAGTCGTAACAGCTTTGGTTGCGAGTGGAGACTGACTACTGGTTGCGAGTCGCAACTGAAACAGGATGAACCGAAACCGTGGTGAATGCGAGTCGAAACCAAAACGTGATGAACCGCAACAATGATGGTTGCGAGTCGTAACCAGAACGTGATGAACCGCAACTGAGATGGTTGCGAGTCGAAACCAGAACGTGATGAACCGCAACTGAGATGGTTGCGAGTCGAAACCTGCAAAAGAATAAACGATAAGATCTGTTTACTCGCAATCCCGATTTTCCAGCACTTCCAAAATTCAAAGATATCGTAATCTTTGAATCTGTTGACCACCAACTTCCCGTAAAATCAGCAAACACCTTTTTCAGAAATCAACAAACCAAAATCAGTATAATTTTGATGAATCGATCAGGAACAGTTTAAGTATCTCACTGCAAAACATGCAACAAAAAAGATCAGTAGCACAAACGATTCTTGAATCCGAATGATATCAAAACCGAGCCCTTGAATGGCTTCAATGGCTCTGATACCAATTGTAAAACCCGTTAGGATCTTTCAATGATATCAACCTTTAACTTGTGAAGGTGCGGAAAACAATCACAAGCCGATTCAAGAACGAATTATAATAATCAACACAAGAATAATATATGAAATAACAAACCGAAATCTTGCATTCAATGACTAGCAAAGACGGATACAAGACTTCAATAAGAACCGACTTCTTGTCCCTTGTGTCGCAACCTATCACCTCATCAACAACCTCTACAAATCAATTGAGGTTTGTTTAAATACAAAACAACTAGTCTATACCCTAGCCCATTGCGACACAAGGTCTACTAACCCAAACCATACATAATCGGCCCAAACATAAACTAAACAAAACATAGAAACAACCCTTCAACTTTGCTAACCTACATGAATAAACCTTCAGGTTCCAACACTTGGTATGTATTCATCTTTCTCATTAATATAGTTCTTATTTTTTTTTTCGGTTCAAACTTTACCACAAATCGATTTGTGGATGTATTAAAGTCAATTCGTTGCTGTACATAATGTTTGATATATTGCGTATGAAGACTTCCTCTTTGTTAATATATTATATTTATGTATTAAAGTCAATTCGTTGCAGTAGTTTCAGAAAAGAAAAGCATATAGTTGCAGAAAGAAAAGAAAAAAGAACCCTAGAATCGATCAACCTTATTATCACACATAGAACCTAATTTGTTGGTATTGTTGTATTACACTAGAGCTCAATCCTTAATTTAATACCAAATGGCTCTATTACAACACATCATGATTTGTTAGTATCAACAGGAAACTATTATATTTAAACAATAAGGTATTATAATTATATTACTTATTGGTTTCTTTTGATGAACGAGTTTAATTAAATATTAGAATCCCTTTTTTTCTACAGTAGTGATTGGTACACTCAAATAGAAAAGGTAATAAACTTTATGGAGTTGATGAGCTGCATAAATTATTGTAATGTTAATAATTGTTTTCTATCCGATGTTAAATTAGAAGGTGACTATCCGATGCCTCTACCCAACAATCTTTGGAGAATGAACCGAAGTGACGTCGCAGCAGATTGGGAAGTTATGTACATATCTCGCATAAACAGGTATAGGGAGCTGATGAACCCTAATCCAGACCGAAGTGTACAATATGTTGGTTAAACTTTAATTGCAAATTTTTTTTTAAACTTCATTTGTTACTTATGGATAAGAACCTTCTAGATGCATGTTTGGATTGATTCGATTATGTTTCGATGAAATTGAATTGCTTTTGATTGATATTCGGTTTATTTTGAATCAAGTTTGAACATTTCAGTTGGTTATAGATCATTTACGAAGTGAATCGGTTGGTGTATCATTTGTGATTTCGAACAGTTTTTTTTTTATCTAAAAACCCATATTATACTTTGAAGATAAATATGTCACTTGAGAAAAAAAAAAAAGCTACAGGACTCATGGGAAAAAAAAGCTATAGGTCTCGTGGGAAAAAAAAAAAAGCTACAGTACTCGTGAGAAAAAGAATGTGGGAAAAAGCTACTAATTATTTAATACAAAAATTCATACATTAAATGTGAGTCATGGATTTTTAAAGGGTGAAATTTGAAAAGTTTTAAAATGTTTTTTTATGGAAAGGGGGGTGCATTTAGTAAAAAGGGGGGTGCATTTAGCCAATCCCTATTATTTATTCCCTCTGCCGATCATCCAATATATGGCCCAACAATAATAATATTATATATGCCTCCAATAGAGATAGCGGGCTTGGTCCACTCGAGAAAAATAGCGGCAATTTTTATTCCTGTCACTAGCGCCCCACTCTACCAAACTGGTTGGTTATTTACTTATTATTCATTATCGCTCCATTTGCACCAGGACCTAGCAAAACACAAAATAATATAAAATAACACTAAAACTAAATAAAAACAAATAAAAACTATGCAAAAAGTATACATTTCACACAGGACAAATATGTGTATTTTACCGCACATCACTTGTCATAGAGTGTCGGGATTTCCAAGATTCTTTACTAAGTTTTATTTTTATTTATTTACAATCCTATTCGTCATGATTTATTTAAACTTTTCATAAGATACATTACTTATTAGGGCATAACATGCCTCTTTAAAATTCTCTTTATATACAAGTTCACATACCTCATGGGGATCACTCAACACTCGGCCGAAAATGTATTTTAGTGAATCACTCGAGAGCGGCATTGAACATACTCCTACCATAGGCTTGCCAAGCAATCAATCCTCCTCCTTTTTAACTATATACCTTTGTAAATATCAAGAGGGCTTTTTGGGTGAAGGGTTAGTCTTGGGTTAAAGGTAGGTGGTTGGGTTAGTGGTTAGTGGTTAGTAGAAAAGGGCGAAAAAGCGTAACAAGCGTCGGTTTTCGAAAGACTTTTTATTTTTGTAATTTTTATTTTGATGAAGCTTTTATTCAAACAAAGTTATTTTTGATGAACTTGTTTGTTTATTTCTTTTGCTTCATCATCAATACATTTTTTTTTTGAAAAATCATACGAAAAACCGAGCTAGTTACTAAAACAAAGGGTTAAAAATGAAAAAGGTTTTGGTGGGTGAAAGGGTGTTTGGTTTGGGTTATGAAACGAAAAGGTTTAGGCTCAAATGGGCTAACTAGGGGGATTTTGGGTAGGTGGTAAAAAAAATGGTGTAGAAATAAAAAGGGTTAGTCCTAATGCCTCCATCATTTACTTACTCGGGTTTAAGTTGGTAAGGACCGGGAATGTATCGTCATGGCAAGTTATAGAGTCATAAGAACCAAGCGGCTATTCACACAAGAAACGAAAAATGAGCATTTAGTTTAATGATATGTATTTGTATGCTCAATAAAGGCTCAAAACTCACTTTTGTGGGAATGGGTTTTTATGTGATCAAGTATATATAATCAAATTTTAACTAAGCTTGTCATGCCTTTTCATAATTTTCTTATGCTGGTTCTTTTTATCACGGCGCTATCAGTTGTAAATTTGTAAAAATATAACCTTTTTAGAACTTGAAATTCCGGAATTAAACCTAGACAAGTAAGAAAAATTAATTTTTTTTTGAAAAAATTTGGGGTGATTAGCGGTTCCAATAGAGTTTTGTGTAAGGCTTGTATTCAGGACTTGCAAGATTCAAGGTTTTAGCATCTTCAAAATAAATTTTTAGGTTGGTTGAATGTGTTAAAAGGTGTGAAAAAACAAAAATTTTGTGTTACTAGGCGCTGAACACGGCCCCGTGTTCAAGTGCCAGTAACAAAATTAAATCAAGAGAAACAGAAGCCTGGACACGGGGGCGTGTTGAGTGAACACGGCCCGTGTCCAGTGTACCTGAACTGGGTATTTCTGCAGACTGTGCAGCACGGGGCCGTGTTGGGGTGCTGGTTTTCCTGCATGGGGTGCTGGTTCAAGCTTCCCTTGTATCCTTTGCCATCTCAAGTGTGTTTTATTCATTTAAACATCATCCAAACACCAAATTAACTAAAACCATCATTCATTAAGTCATATAGAGAATTACATAATAGTCCTAAAAAATAAAATACTAGATAGTTAGGTCAAAGAAACACAAGAAATCTAAACTAAGAAGTTCTAGCCTACTACTTATTCTATTAGCAAAATTTCCGAAAAGGTAAATCCCTCGGTTAAATGTGGCTTGAAGAACTTCTTTCTCCGGGCATGGGTTCCTCACACGTCAGTGAGCCATTCTTCTATCTCCCTAGGGAGAAGAAAAGCGGGCTCATTAGCATTGGTTTGAGGAGGTGCAACTTCCACCGGGACTTCTTGGAGTTCTTCAAGAGGAGGTTCCGCCGGAATGTCATCCCAACCGGTAGGATTGTGGATTCCAAGTGCTAGGTTCCAATCCTCTTGAGGGAGGATCGGTTCCATGGGAGGTGTTACAAGAATGTTTAACCTCTGGTGCAAGAGGTTTATTTCTTGAAAACTGTTTTCCAACCCCACCGAAAGATAATTTATACGGTCTATTAGGACCTCCTCTACCGAAGTCATCTCGTCAAGAGCTTCGCGTAATGCCATCACGTATCCTACGAGAGTTGCTTCAATTGATGGCCTATTTTCCCTTCGACTGTTTCTGGAGTGCGCAGAAGAGGTTCCACTGTTTTGGCGAGACATTCTACGAAAACAAACCAAAAATAGTTCGTTTTAATGAAACAGTACAACAGACACGGCCCCGTGTTCAACTTTCTGCAGTTTTTTAGAACAAGGAATCTTGGAGTTTCAGGTTATTTTTCCAACTTATGACGCATTTTGAACAGAAATAACTTAAAACAATGTTGTGTAACTTATTTTTAACAAGATTCATTGAGCAAAAATTCAACAAACATCACAATAAAGCTTGAAATTAAGCTTTAATGGAGGTGTTGTGCAAGAAAGAAGAAGAAGAAGGTAATGGATAAAAGAGGAAAGAACAAGATGTTTGTTAGAACCTTCTTTTAGAACATACCTAGGATGGTAAGTTAGAAAATCCCTTCAAATCTCTGTCCCTGGATGGTCCAAATGTGCAGGATTCTTGGCTGCATTTATAGAAAACGACAGCATGGTGGACACGGCCCCGTGTCGGCTGGACACGGCCCCGTGTGCAGGCAAGATCCTGACACGTTTTGTCCGTATTCTGACAGGAGTCAGAAGGGAATCTTTTGGTGGACACGGGGGCGTGTTGACCTGGGCACGGCCCCGTGTCGGAGGGCTGTTTATGAAGTTTGTCTATTTTTAAGGAACTTTTCCGGATCGGGTGGTTCCTTACTGGATGGAACAACCCCAAAGTGCCTAAGATACCTTAATTGCTCTAGATTAAGACGAGAACGCAAGATGTTGTCGGTGAGGGTGATTCCTAGGCTATATGTAGGTGGACAAGTCCAACCCTTTTCCGGGCTCTCGTTAAAGAAGGTGTATGTCGAATCGCTCAGGTCTATGTATGCATCGAACGAAGTCGATGGGGAGTCCTTCACGGCACAATCGACACAGGGACGACTATCGCTCAAGTCCTCACTAGAGTTAGAAATATCGTCGGAAACAACAAAGTTGTTTGAATGCGAGCCCAACTCTTCTTCTTGGTTATCGTCTTGGAATAGATCATTGAAATCTTTCCTAAGTTCTTTTAACCAATTAAGAATTAGATATTCTAATTGAAATAATTCATCGAGAAGCATTTCTCCTAGAAAATCCGGTTGGGAGCATTCAAGGGAGAGATAGGGATTATTTTTACTTTCGCCCCTCTTAAGGATACAAGGAAACGATGGGTCTATATAGTGGGGCTTATAATTCAGAAAATAACATTCTAATTCCTTATGGGTACCACCACATAATTGACACCACGTAGTACCATAAGAGTGCCGAAAGTAAAAAGTATCAGTATCACTCATGTTTGTGTCAGAATTTACCAACCGTCGGGATCTTACGGTTCTGTTTTCAGTAACTAAATCTTGGGCACAGGGGCGTGTTGAGTGGGCACGGCCCCGTGTTCAGCTTACTGTCTGACTTAAAACAGGATTGTCAGTTCCAATGATTGGGCACGGGGCGTGTTCAGCGGGCACGGCCAGTGCTGAGCTCTGCAGAAGCTGAAAAATTAAGAAAAATCCTAAAAAAAATTTGAAAAATAAGAAAAACGATTAGGCCGTTGATTCCTAACTTTCTTAAAATCCTTTTGTCCCCGGCAACGGCGCCAAAAACTTGATGCGTGTGTAGTTGTTAGGCTCTAAAGTGTGAGACTGACGCATCAAATTAACACAACGGGTTATGGTTACTAGCTGGGCCATACCGGGTTAGTTTATATTAGGTTGTGGACCTTTATAGGTCACTTGGGCTAAGCTTTAGGCCATGTGGGCCAAGCAGGCCCAAGGGAAGCCCATGTAGGGAAGTGGGCTTGGTTGAGTATATAAACAAGTTTCTAACTTGTTTTTAGGTTTGAACTTTTGGAACTTTATTGTTACAACTTCTAGAGAGCTAGAGAGATAGAGGCGATCTTGGTGAAGAACACTTGTACTAGACGATTTTGCTTTTCATAGTAATAGAATCGTGTGCAAGTGTTGAAAGTGATTCCGGTTTGTTTTTCGTTGTTCATATTTCTTGTTGATTTTCATTTAATTTCTTGAATCACATCAAGTTTGGATTCCGCACAAACTTGGTGTAGTTTGATATCATTGAAAGATCCGTTTCACGGGACTTACAAGTGGTATCAGAGCCATTAGAACCTATTTCTAGGCTCGGTGTGATATCAAAGATTCAAGATTTTTGTTATTTTTGGTTCGGTGTTCTTCGTGTTCATCGGAATTTTATCATAAATCGTTATATTTTTGGTATTTTGATTGTTTTGAAAGTTGTTAAAGTGTTTGAGATAACTGTTATCTTCTCAAAAGATTTGAACGTATTTACAAAAGATTTGAAATCAAAGATAATTTTTAGAAGATTCCATTTTTTTTGGGTACACTGTTTCCTATTTTATCATTTTCAAGATTTGAAAATTATTTAAAGATTTAAACAGGCTTGACAACAACAATTTTCGAGGAACAGAATTTTCGAGACTAAGAGGTTTCGAGTCACCACATCTCGAGTCATCATCTTCTACCTCGGTCTCGACTCACATCACCAAAGTTTCATTCATCTTTCACAACTGATCTCGAGTCCCATCTCCACGGTTTCGACTCACCACATCTTATGTCCATTCAATCATCATTGGTCTCGAGTCTTCAACATCTCAACAACAGGTCTCGACTCACCTTCTTCAATTGGTCTCGAGTCACACAGGTTCTCAATTTCACGGTTTCGAGTCGTACATATCTGAGTTCTCGAGTCATCAACTCACTGGTCTCGAGTCATCTTCTTCCAAACGGTCTCGAGTCGCAACCTCGGTTCCGACTCGCAACCGCCTTCACAGTTCCGACTCACATCCACGATTACGAGCCGCAACCAAGGTCTCGAGTCACTCACCAGGTTTCGACACATCAATCACTGTTCATCATCTTCGTTCCCTCTCATCGGATCACCATATTGAGTTCAGGTTTTCGACACCGCTCAACCGTCATCATCTTCATCACCGCACACTACCCCGTACAAGACATCACACCTCCCTACCTCCCTACATCATCACCGTTTTTCATCTTCTCCGGGTCACACCTACAACTTGAAATCATTTTCTCGAGGACTCTTAGTATCGGGTAAGGAAGAAGGAGATAGTTGTTGTTATCGTTGAGGACTGTTAGTGACACTTGGGTTTCGACTCCATTAACAGAGTTGCATTCACGGTTTTGACTCCATTAACTTGAAATCTTTCGGAGTACTTTGCTGTTTCGAGTCATTCCAACACAGTTGCATTCACGGTTTCGACTCCATTAACAGATTTCGAGTCACATATCTTCACAACTTCATTGAGGTCTCGACATCACCATATAATCATTCGTCTCGAGTCATCAATATCTCCCCGGTCTCGACTCCTCACATCTTCATCCTTGGTCTCGAGTCACTCTCTACAACGGTCTTAACGGTCCTACATAATAATAGTCACAACAATTTGTGTGGTCTCGAGTCCCATCTTCTTAACAGGTCTCGAGTCACTTCTTCAACTGTCTCGACTCGCACACGCCGTTCCGACTCGTTCCGATTCGCAATCATCTCACAAGGTTTCGAGTCTACTGATTTCAAGTCCGATTCCGAGTGAAGATCTCCATCATCGCTTACCGTCACTTACAGTCGCAACCTTCTGAGTCGCATTCACTATCTCGTTCTCTTCCAATCTCGTCACCTCAAAGATCCTTTCGCCATATTTTCCGTTCATCTCCGTCTGAGTCGCAACCGCATCCACCGTTCCGACTCGCAATCATCTCAACTGTTCATATTCTTCTCCGGCAACCAACGAATCCATCACCACCTGCAAACATCGTCGTATTGTCCGACACCATCTTCCGTTGATCAGCTCCGTGCATCTCCTCGGTTCATAATCATCATCAACGTCATTTTTCTCCGGTCAACTTATCATCTCCGTCACCACTGCAAATTCCGATCACCACTTCCATACGTCATCACCATCGCCGGAGCACCACTTCGTGTTCCAACAACCACCTTCGATCACTGATCTCCGCTCACCGCTCCTCTGCTGTTCCACTTCGTTGTTGCGGTTGTCGTTGTGACTGCGACTAATTGAAATTAGGGTTGGAATTGAGTTACGAAGAAGAAGACGTACAGTTTCAGTTTTGATAATATTAATAATAATATTAATAATGATAATTATTATAATAATCATAACTTCATAATTACCTAATCATTAGTTATTTATAATAATAAGTATTTTTACTTTATATAAAAAAAGGGGGTTTACTTTATAATTAAAAAAAAATAATTGTTTGTGAAAAGATTTGACAGGTTTTTGAGGCGCGGTTCAGAAAGCGGGTTCATTCGCGTGCAAAGGGTTTGAGTTAGCGAGTACACGAGTTCTCGTTTGGTTTGTGTTTTGAGTATCAATCACCCACTGAAATTATGGAATTCATGTTTCACAAACCCGTGACTAAAGAACGTGAAGATATACTTTCTGTCTTTTGCACTCCTGAGTGTAGAGAAAGAAATGAGGCATATCGTTTACACAACGCTGAGCTAATCGAAGATTATAATGACATTAAAAGAAAAAAATTCACTTTGGCTAATAATGAAAAACTTTTTAAGGAGAAAATCGAAGCTCAGCGAAAAGATATCATCCAACTCAAGGATGATGTTAGTGTAGCAACAGCCCAACTCATCATGGTTAAGGAAAAATTATGCAATGTGACTAAAGAACTGGAGGATGTTAGAGATAAATATCAAATAAATGAGCTAAATATTAAAAAATTTGATTCCTCCAGCAAATTGGTCGAGAATTTGTGTAATCAACAGCTAGCATATCAGAAAAGAAAAGGGTTGGGATTGGGTTTTAATCAGGCTCCTCCTCCTTACAATGACAATTATACTTATTTACCTATGACGGAGGAGGAGATGCTGAACGAAAACAAAATGACTTATGGTCCCAAAAACTGTAAGTCATCAGTAAATGTCAGACCTGCTGAAAAACAGGTGGTTAAACCAGTTAGTTTTGTTTCCAAAGGTACTTTTGATCCTAACGTTTCTTCATCATGTGCAGATGAAGTACCTGAAGTAAGATGGGGAGATATATTTGGGAATGAACCACCTTTAGATTTTGATGTTTCTAAACCTACTTTTGATAAAACTGATTCTGGTTGTGTGTTTGGACAATCGTTTTTGAACTCATTTCATAGTTATGTTTCGGGCAAAACTGTGAATGCTTGTGTTGAATCTTTGAATAATGTGTGTGATGATGGATGTTTTTCAGTAGCTGAAAATTGTGATTCTAATGTTTCTAACTCTTCAGCTGATGATAGTGTGACAGGTGAGGTCCCTCAGGATACATTCAGTGAAACCACTGAAACTTCTTCTCAAGAAAATCAACAGTGTTCTGATTCTTCTTCTGAATCGGTCTCAGTGGACGTCCCTAATGTTAAACCTAGTGGGACCCCATTGGAAATCGAGGTTGAAAAGGAACCATTATCAAACTCAGACGAAAAATGTGTTGATGAAATTTCAACTTGTTCTAAAATTGAAACTGAATCTGAATCTATTAAAGAAGAAAAGGGAGTTGAAATAAATGAACAGTCACCGAAAAATGTTTCTGAAAATAAAGATGAAACTGAAACACCGGTTTTTCAAAATGATCATGATAAAAGTGAGAAGGATGAATCTCATCATCCGTCTACATCTCATGCTTGTGCTAGTTCTGATCAACAGGTACAGAAGAACTCAGATAAGGCACATGGAACACAGGCAACGCAAGCTCGGTCATCTAGAACCATCAAATCAGCTAATGCTGCTAGCTCTCAAAATCTCCATACATTGAAACGACAGACATGTTTCAACTGTGGAATTCCTGGACACATTGCTAGAAATTGTGTTCATTGTCCAAAAGTGCAACGAAATGCCAACACTCACTCATGTGCTGATAACTCGTCTAATGATTTTGCTGAAGTTTATGGTGTTACATCTGATAAACCAGAACTCTCTGATCCTACCAAAGCTGATGAAGAGAAAACTGACGTGAACAAGGCTCCAAGTGCGCAAGCTGTACAATCTGACCCTTCTGTTAGTAATGAAAAGGTTCAGATTAAGCAACAAGAGCCGAATCAAGCAAGTAAAGGACGCGGAAAGAAGAAGCCTAAACATCAAATACAAGCAGGCTCTCCACAGTCCTCAACGGGCAGCAATAGTCCTCAAAAGGCCCGTGACGTGAAAAATGCTTTTGTTAAGCCAGTCAGTAATGGCAAATGTGAGAAATATGCATTTGATTGTGCTAACAAAGCTTTCGAAAAGACTGGTGAGATTTCTGAACAAGACTTGCAGTCTAAACAAATCAAGAAGAATCAAAAGAAATCATCACCACAGAAGGCCCCTGCAAACGACAAGTACAAACATCCCAATTCATCTTCGTCTGCGGGAAATGTGCAACACAAACAAGCACAGAAAGGACCGGTTCGTCCTTCACGGCCTGCAAGAGCTACACAAGCTGATCAGAATGCCTTCTACGTAAAGAGACAAACATGCTTCAATTGCGGCATTGCTGGTCACATTGCTCGAAACTGCACAAATCGTCCCTATGAACCGTATTATGCTCAAAATCGGAAGGTTACACCAAAGGATAACTATCATTCTAAGCCTATGAAGGTATCATCACCTAAGGCAATGAAGAATGTGAATCCCAAGGTTAAACCTTCTGATGGGGATTGGAACGCTGCTAAAAACAAACGCAAGGCTGTTCAGGAACAAAAATGTGTTTCTAAAACTAATAAATCTGAAACAGCTAAATTTGCTCAACCCAAGGCAACAAACGCGTTTGCTAGACCAAAACAGATTTGGAAACCCAAATCCAAAGCAGCAATGTCTCCAATCCTTGAAACTAAAGGGGACTTGTGTCTAAAGGAAGTGTCTTATTTTGATGCTTCAGGAAATCCCAGGACCACGATGGCCTGGGTACCCATGTCTTACTAATCTCCTTACCTTTCAGGAACAACCAAGGAGGAGCTGTTGACAATCTCTGGAATGTTGATAGCGGTTGTTCCAGAGATAAAAACGGGTAACATTTCACTGTTGCAAAAAGCTCAATTTTTTTTTACAGATGATATGTTTCCTTTGGAGGAGATAAGAGAAGTAAGAAAAGATCAGCAAAAGGTACCGTTTAAATTCAGTACTTTGAATTGAATATTGATTAGTCTTCAATCTGATGACAGAACGGTTTAAAAAAATATTTTTTTCTCTGTCTTAGTTCTTTACTTTGTACATAGAGTGTCCTTTCTCTAGTAAATGGTAAATTTGCGCAAAAATACAAGATTTATGCACAAATTTAGGGGGGAGAGGAACATATAGATAGATATAGAGTTTAGGAGGAGAAAACTCGGAAAAATACAAAAAGAGTTTGCTGTATATATGCATTGTTTTAGGGGGAGAAAATGAGAAAAATACAAAAACATTAGAAAAATGAAAAAGCCAAAAAGATAAATTGCATGATATGGGAAGTGAAATAAATGTTCGTGTTAAAGGGTTTGACTAACACATGTAAGGTGCCATAGCTGAAAAGACTAGGATCTACTGCGATATGTCAATAGGCTTGACGCTCAAAATGATAAAAGATACTAAGTGTTATATACATAACGAACTATGTACCATGTGGGTAACATACCAACAGCGTATGATTTTATGGTCTTAAATCTTGCGTTGATAGATAGCCAACATCTGAGGTTTTGGGTCTTTATATTGTTGAATCATCTGGGGATATCTTGGCTGTCCTTCTGTTCAGAACTAAAATTGTACATGACCCCAGGAAAGAAAGTCACTTGGAATTAGCTCATTTCTATTTGAATGTCTGTATGTTGTCCCGATACACACAATTTTGATCTGATTCTGAAATCTTCTCTGAAAAAAGTCGTGTACCTCCTCTGCTGCATCCAGATATATGCTGACCTGGAGGTGCTAGGCAACGGCAGCTTCTGCTGCATCCAGATACATGCTGACCTAGCTGTACGTTGTCGCGCTATAGATCTAATACACCCGAAAGAGGCCCTCAAGTGCCCAAAAGAAACCCAAGAAACCTATATCAAACTGAGAAAAACTCATTTAATCTGTATATTATACCATCTCTGCAAAAGATCTATTCTGTTCTCTTCTCAACCTATTCCCAGTTAAGATTTCAGAAATCTGGATTGGACTTGTGAAATATGTGGTAGGGAAGATACTTGCATGATAGAGTGTGATGTTTATATTTCCAGGATTTGATTAGTATTTATTTGGGTGTTCATTGTTAAGAAATCAAAACATGATAAAACAGATTATATGCAGACCTAGACACAGTCAGGATATCTTAAAGGATGACATCAGTATACTCACCTGCTACGATGAATCGTTGTGCTTACCTTGATCGCGGGGGTATGCCTTGGAATGGGACACACGGGTATAATAGTATAATATTACCTAAAGCATATCACGAAGTTGAAAAATTGAAAGTTGAGCGTTAAAGTTTAAGTGGACAAACATATTGGCAATCGCATAGACCAGTTTGATTAGGCTCGTACTGAAAAGTGTTCCTTAGTCTGCCCGAGAATGAATTTTGATCCCATTTCAATTGCAATTGTAATTGTATATTATGGTAGTTGTTTATATTTTGAGTTTTTTATTTGTTTTTTTAGTTCTCAATATTAAAAAATTTTAAAAAATTGGAAAAATTCAAAAATACAAAAATAGTGTCTTGCTTTTCTATAAAACCAAAAATCCAAAAATAGAGTGTTTAATTGTTTTTCTTAAAATAAAAAAGGTAACCGTTCTTGAAGATTTGACTGATCATCAAAAGTTGAAAGAATTTAAATTGTGAAATCCGAGTATAAGTACTTGGATGTACCTAGTGTTCATATGGTACTCTCCCTGTTGCATAAGAAATGTTTGCTTATGAGTTTGTGAGCATGTGCAGAACTTGATTTCAATCAAGAACATGGGTTGATGAAGACTGAGATGCTGTTCATTGCTGAAGAAGCCTGAAGCAGCACAATAACAAGATGTACCTGAGTCAGAAGAACCGGATACGAAACGCCGTCTGACAGTGAAAGTACATTTGAAGAAGTACCATGAATCTGCTTGAAAGACAAAGATTGAAGAAGAAAAGAGTTGCTGAGAATCCTCCTCTCACATTCTTTTTAACAAGATTTTCAAGCAAAGCTGATCGAGATCCTGATATGAAGCTAACCACAAAAGCTGAAGAAAGAGACCCAGTGCTGAGAGTTCAGCAGTCAAGAACTTCCACAACATCTGCAGCATAGAGACAACCATAGACTTCGTTGAAGACGTTGCTGAATTCATGGTATGAAGACAATTTGATGGCATCAGTCTAGGGGGAGATTGTTAGGCTCTAAAGTGTGAGACTGACGCATCAAATTAACACAACGGGTTATGGTTACTAGCTGGGCCATACCGGGTTAGTTTATATTAGGTTGTGGACCTTTATAGGTCACTTGGGCTAAGCTTTAGGCCATGTGGGCCAAGCAGGCCCAAGGGAAGCCCATGTAGGGAAGTGGGCTTGGTTGAGTATATAAACAAGTTTCTAACTTGTTTTTAGGTTTGAACTTTTGGAACTTTATTGTTACAACTTCTAGAGAGCTAGAGAGATAGAGGCGATCTTGGTGAAGAACACTTGTACTAAACGATTTTGCTTTTCATAGTAATAGAATCGTGTGCAAGTGTTGAAAGTGATTCCGGTTTGTTTTTCGTTGTTCATATTTCTTGTTGATTTTCATTTAATTTCTTGAATCACATCAAGTTTGGATTCCGCACAAACTTGGTGTAGTTTGATATCATTGAAAGATCCGTTTCACGGGACTTACAGTAGTGTCGTTAGTTTTTAATGTATTTATTAAGCTCTTTTTAACACTTTTTAGCCAAGTTTTAAATTTACAAAACACGATATTTACTAACACTAAACACACATATGGGCAAGTGCACCCATCGTGAGCGTAGTATAGTGTTGGTAAGATACCGAGGTCGTCCAAGGACACAAGAGCTTTTATTACCGGTTTATCCTCAACCTCTAATCAAATCAAAAAGTTTAGAAAAAGGTTTTTAATCTAAGAAAAATAAAAACTAACTAAAATGTTGAAAATAAAAATAAAAGAAAAACAAATAGACAAGATGAATCACTTGGTTCCGACTCGTGTATAGTGTAACCTTTGATTATTTCCGCACTTTTGCACTTATTTAAGAGATTATCTTAGTTATTGTAGTAGGCCCCTCTTTTGGATGTGACGTTACCCTCAACCCAGTAGTTTGAGTCAGCAAGGATACAATCCTAAAGGGTCGGATTATTGAAAGATAATTAATTAAGTTATTAATGCAAATTATGGTAGGCCCCTCTTTTGAAGGTGACGTTACCCTCGGCTAAGTAGTCTGAGTCAGCAGGGATACAGTCCTAAATAGCCGGGTTATAGTATTAATAGTAGTTTAACTTATGAGGGGATCAAAGAGTTTGGACCCCCGCCATCCAATACCGTTAAGCATTGTTATGGTGGTGGTGGGTGGTGGGTGAAGTGTGAGAGAGGTGGTGTGCCAAGGGATGGTTTGAGCTTGAGCCAAGCACTCCTATTTATAGGCTGAACAGAAGCTCGGGCACGGCCCCGTGTCCAGTGGGCACGGCCCCGTGTCCACATCCTCTCTTTCTTCATTTAATGCAACTTGTCTTTATTAGTTGACCACACCCCCGTGTCCACTGAGCACGACCCCGTGTGCAGAAGAATATTTGTACTATGAAGATTTGCCTGGATTCTGCGAATCTTATAGTTGACCACGGCCCCGTGCCCGCTGAGCACGGCCCCGTGGTGGGCAATAGAAGCTTCTACCACTTTGTCTTTTCTGCTGACACTTGGGCAGGCCCCCGTGCTGGCTGAGCACGGGGCGTGTTCAGTCTTATGTCTTCTTGTTTTGCTTGGGAAGATGCTTTCGTGGGGTCGGGCATGTCACGTTTGTTCCTTTTCTTGTAGTTATGTTAGATTTTGCTGTCTTTTTGCTTCTTTTGTTAATTTGAGCTCATTTAATCCTGAAAATACAAAAGGAAGACAAAAGCACACTTTTTCCAACATTAGTACTAAAAAAGGGTTAGTTTTATGCCACAATTGATGTAATTTATATGTTGCATTTTGCACACATCAATGACGTCATCATGGCGATTTGTACAAATAGTTGTATGATGTCATTCCAGTCAAGATCTAGCTTAGATCTAAGGAATTTCATGTGTTTCTACACCGAATCTTTACTAAATCTAGACTCTTTCAGCTAAAACTCATGTTTCCTTCAACTTTTCTTAAACTTTTACTTAAATCAGTGGAATCCGGATCCAAACGGACTGTAAACTTGATGATTAGTCTGGAGTCGGTTTGGAAATGGATCATCGCCGGAGAAGATTGCTGGAGTACAGATTCTGACATGAAAACCGTCAAGAACAGACACCTGATCGGACGGGGTGATTCCCAACCGATCAGACAGACTGAGCCTTGATGTGTTTACCGATTGTCTCAATACGTACCATGCCGTCATCGTTAAACTCGAGACTTAGAAACTTTACAAGGTTGCAAAAGGAACAAGATCACTGCGAACGAATGGCAATCCGATCGGGACCATCTGATCGAAGTGGCAATGTGACTTACAACCTTCAACACTTGAACTATTTTAAATATGAAACTTTGAACTCTGAAACTTGCACACGAAGGGTCATTCGACCGAACGGCCATCCGATCGAAAGACCTGGTTTGCACTTGGTATAAAAGTTAATCATTTTTGGAACCTTACCTGGGATCGAATGACCATTCGATCGAATGGCCATCCGTACGGATGACCATCCGATCGGATGGCGATTCATCCCACTCACATATGTCATCCGACCGGATGACCATCCGTGCGGATGGCCATCCGATCCGGTGACTGATCCGACACTTTGGATGATTCTCGTTATTCTGTCCGACGCGTATCTATTGTACACTAATCAGGCTGATCCTAAGAGCTCCCTTTGATCCAATAACAGTTATACTGTTAAGCAATCACTGTGACTATACTCGATCCCTTTTCATTTTAAACTTTTGGGATGCAACATGTATTCTATGAAACTTGAAACTTTTGAATCTAAACTCTATCTTCTGTGAATGTGAAACTTGATACTTTGTGATTCTTGATTCTTGATTCTTTATGCTATGTGAACGTTTAATCCTTGTGTGTAGTTCCGCCTTAACAATAGTAGCGCTATAGGAAGATGCACCTCCCCATTATTCTCGGGGGTATTGTTAGGATTATTCTATTCGCTTTCCTTGATTCTTGGGAAAGTGGTTAAAGCATCGGGACACTTGGGCTATCACTTGGACTGCGAACGCTAGCATGGCTGAAACTAATTTTATCATTTACATGATGGATATCAGTCTTTTAACCTACTATGCTATATACTCAAACATGTATACTCGCCAGTACTTTTTTGTATTGACTTTGTTTTAATACATGTTGCAGGCTGATAGGATGCTATGATCAAGAAACAAGCTAGGTTGCTGCTAGAAACACACGCCTAGATAATCTAGAAACTTTTGAACATTATTTGAAATGGTTGTATTTGATATTCTATGGTTGTGAAGTTTGATGTTTAGACAATGTTTGAATCTACTTAATCTATAATGAAACGATAGTGTTATGGAAATCTCATGAGCAATCTGAGCGCTTAGTGCCACACCCCGATGTTTCCGCCATCGGTTGGGGTGTGACAAAGTACACCCGCATCAAAGCCAAAGCCAAACCAAAAGGTAAATAGCCAAATACAATGCTCCTCATGTACGTGTTAAACATTTGTCTTAACGATAAATTTTGACCAATAAACCAAGAGCTCCTTTTAACAGCAAACACTTCTCTGTTTTCCCATAAAGAAAAAGTTTTTCGTGAAGGAATTTCACACGCCTAATGTTGTACCAGTCTGATATGGGTGGTATATACACCTGCATATAATTATTAAGATTTGTATATGTTCAACTGACTTATATACATGTTTGTATTATTAGTCGTAGGATAACGGATGTAAGTGGTTTACAAAATGGAGTTATGGTTCATGTCGAACCCAGTTTTCTACACAATGTTTATGATATGTTTACATATTGCAACTCCCCGCTGCAATTTTTCAAAGATGGAAGACGTTTTGACTAGGAATAATAAGTTTCAATTCGACGGTACGTTATTTTATCTTTTATTTGGTCCAACTTTTGATGTAAATTTTGCTCGACAATCACATATCTTAGTTTGGAGTTAGTATATGTTTCAACATAGAATTTGTTGGGGTAAAATAGAATACGTTTTCATTTTACATAAAAATTAGGGTTACTCTGTTTCAACGTAAATTTAGTTCGGAACGAGCCGGATACGCCGCCGCAACGCGTGGCGGGTAAAATACTAGTTATTAAAAAGTATCATCTAATATTATTTTTGAATAGTATTTTTTTAAATAATTTCTAATGGGGAAAATGACCATTACGTCCTCATGTGAGTGTCACATGATCTGACTTAACGCTAAAGACAAAATGGGTTAAGCCATAAGGAACCCGCTTGAAAAGGAACTATAACATAAAAGGGCATTCAGTGTAATTTTCGCAGTTAAAGGACAACACTTGCAACTTTGTTTAAGCATAAAGGACGTAAAAAAACATTCATTATCAAAAATCAATTAACAAATAAATTTATTTTGACAGGGAAATTGTTTTACGTTTGAGTAAATTATCAAAATCGTCCCTGAGGTTTGGGCACTTATGTCTGGTCCAAAATAAGAACTTTTTGTAACTGGACCCTGGACGTATCATTTTTGTTGTAATTTTTATCCAAATCACCAACTCGGTTAATTGACTTCATTAATACACCAATTGTTCTTGACTTTTACTTAATGATTACAATGATTAGAGAAAGTAGGTAGAAGAAGAGTGTGTTGTAGAGAAGAGGAAAGAATTGAGCAAGTGGAAATGGTGGCCAAGAATCTCTATTTATAGGCTTTTGGATGGCGAGGCACGGGGCGTGCCTAGATGGCACGGTCCGCATCTGGTCATTTATGACTGACACATAGCTGGGAGGCAGGCACGGAGCGTGCCTTCAAGGCACAACCCGTGTTCAAATTTGCAGGCCCCACCGGATCTTCAAAAACTTCCAGGATATTCATTTTGTCTTTAGTGGAGGGGTCATGGCCCATGCCTTCAGGGCACAAGCATGCCTGAATCTTTTCTTTCTGGACTTCAAAGATGGTCTTCAAAAGGTGTTGTTATTCCTTCGGAATGGAGACACTGGACGTGCATGAAGGGCACGGGGCGTGTCTGGGTCATCTTACTTCAAGGTATCTTTCGGGTCCTCATGCCAATCTCGACAATACCACTGCTCCTACTGTTGTACCCTAGGAAACAAAACGAGTTATCTTGGGATACTCATAATTTGTTTTAAGGGCCACATGTCAAACACGATCCTCAGCTACAATTTACATTATGTTCATCTAAATTTCTTTTGTTTGATCTATTTCAGTTGTAATTGTATTGTAATTTTCTAGTTTCTTTTATTCTTGTATTGTAATGTAATTCGTAATAAAATTGTTTTTATATATCTTATACTCCAATCTACGACCAACGTTTCATGAACCTTCTTACGGATCGTTAATGTTTCAACCTTTCTAATTTCCATATTATAAATTAGCAACTTTTTGTTGCATTATGATGTTGTACTCAAGCTTGGGGAGTTTTTTCAAAAAAAAAAAAAAAACTTTGACTTTTCAGTTTTAACCCAAAAATTTTCATATTTTGTATTTTAACCCCTTTTAATTTTACTTTTAACTCAAAGTTTTCCATCTTTTATAATTTAACACAACACTTTATTATTTACAACTTTGGTCCCCGTACTTTTTATCTTTCGCAAGTTTAACGTTTCGTTCTAAATTTTGCAAGTTAACACGTCGTAGCGTGCATGTGAGGTTCAACGTTTTTTGCTCTATTTTTTCATATTTGACAGACCCGTCGCAACGTACCCTTTTTTCCCTTTTGACAAGTTCACCGCAACGGGCGGGTCCTAGATTGACTAAGTTATTATTTTCTACGTTTTACGTTTCTGATTAATTTCTTCGCATTAACACACTGTAATGGGTATGCGTGGTTCAACGATTTTAAATCTGCTTTTCGTTCAGTGTAATTTTTCCTATTTTATCTCTTTTATTTTTATGATGTTGAGAGTCGATGCCGTTGTGGCATTGGTGCTACGTGGCACGGTTTTACGAAAGTTTTTAACCTATTAAATTTTTTATTTATATTTTGTTTCGGTTTACCCCTATACTTCTTTTACTTAAAAACTATTTTTTACGTGCATATTTTATGTACGGGTAGGTATAAATATGATTTGTTCCACATTCCGACGTAAACTTTTTTTATAGACGAGTTATGTCAAATATAATACATTTTCGTTTAAAGAAATCATTTTTACGTGCATATTTTTATGTACGTTTTGGTATAAATTCAAGTTGTTCTATGTTTTGACGTAAACTTTTTTGGGAAATGATTCAGGTCAAATATAATATTTTTGTGTTTATTTTATGTATGTTTCGTAAAGTTTGTTTCGAACCGAGTGGAGTCAAATTATGGTTTCTTTTCCTCCGCTTTTTTTTTTTCGAAAGCTCTAATTAGTCCCTTTCGATTACATGTGCAGATTTTCCTTTATACCCGTTACGTTTTCTATGTATGAGTTGGGTCACATATAATACGTTATGATTGTTCGATATGAATTTGATTTACTTTACGTTTGATCCAATCACAATGGTTATTCATGTTACATTGAGTCCAACTGGATACGCCGAAATGTGTGTTTTCATATGGTTAATGCATCATATAACGTTCGGACCAATCCATTCAATGTTTACAATGTACCCGTGCCGCAACGCGGACGGGTCTTAATGCTAGTTACTATAAAATCGTAAAACAACATCATCATATGTTAAATTTATAGCAACATGTGTATCATCTTAATAACTATTGCACTATAATAATTCATTTGGATGAAAAAAATATAAAAAAGAAGACAATATATAGATACGAGTGGACGAGGACAAAAAAATGTCGGTCAAGATTTACAGGATTGTGGACAGAGTTGGAAATAATATATAGGACCCGCACCAGTTGTCGAGAAAAGCTTTGAGCTTTGGTCATCACATTCCAGCCATAAATTACAGTTATGATCGAGTATCTAATTTAATAAATTGTTTAATATTATTATATGGTATCATGGACAATTAAATATAATAGTTTGACAAGAGTCATGTTTGTTGATTTTAGTTTCAGTTCACTTAAAAAACTTAACATATGTCACCGAAAAAGAAAAAGATTTTTTTTTTTCTTTTTGGAAAAAAAAAAATTAAAAACAAAACCTCTTTCTTAGCTCTCTAGACTAGTGTGAAAAGGGAGTAGAGTTGAGGTCGGCCAAACTCCTTTAGAACTTTATATGATAACTAGTGGGATGCCCGTCCGCGTTATGGGGCGTTAAGCCGAATATTTCTTAGTTTCATAACATGTACGCATGTATTTTAGTTACTTGTGCATATTACTCATAACACGATTTCAAAAAAATTACATCGAGTCAACCAATTAAACCAAAACACTGCCATAGTTTTGCTAAAAAAAAAAGATGGCAAGCCTGAGCTGAGGGCAAAATAGTAAATTATCAGAAACAATGACCGAATGTTAGACACCTGGTTGACAAAAAAAATTAGATTGAGTCAACCAAGTAAACTAAAAACTACTATAATTTTGCAAAAAAAAAAAAAAAAAAAAAAACGATGGCAAGACTACAGATTTTAACTGAGGCAAAATCATAAGTTTTTAAAAGAGGACAAAACCAAAATTTTGTTTTGAACTGGGCAAAATCATAGTTTTGAACGAAGGGCAAAATCGCATTTTTTTGCTGGGGACAAAACCATAATTTTATTTTGAACTGAGGGCAAAAGCGTAATTTTAAACTCATGGCGAAATCGTAATTTTGTGCTAGGGAAGAAACTAAAACAATGGAAAGACTACAAATTTTAACTGGGGCAAAATTGTCATTTTCTAAATGGGAGCAAACTCATAATTTTAAACCGATAACAAATTCGTAATTTTAAGTTGGGGTAAAAGCATAAGTTTATTTTGAACCGGGGCAAAATCATATTAAAATGAAAAAAAAAGAAAGAAAGATAGGGCATCCGCCCATTTTCCATCAATACGGTGGCACAACTATTGCCGCCATTTAATTTGAATATGTAAGTAAATGATGTATTAATACTTTTGTATTTAGACTCACAAGCATGTTTAAACTAGTATATAAAACTCAAGCTAAAGGTTCTTTACGTTGGGGAATTTCAGATTATCGGATGATCATAGAGGCATATACTCACTCTCAGATCAAATTATTTTGGGGGTTCACCCGAATAATTCAATCGGATACAACTCTGGTTTTCGATAATTGAACCAGGGTATGTTATTTGCGTGAATTGTCTGAACCAGAGGAAAAAGTGACCAAAAAACTGAATACGGATTTTGGGGTTAGGGAAGATTAACTGCCTAATGGCAATTATCTTAATTTAAAGACAAAACTGTCATAAAACTGCCATTGTCTAGACATTTCGACCCTAGCAAGGGGCTGCCGCCCCTTGGACCCTGCTCTCAGGGGCGCTGCCCCCTTGGAACCCCCGTAGAGTACGAGTTCCGTCCGTACACTTCGAATTATAATAACTCAAACAAGCGTGCACTCCCGCACCTCCTAACTTGCTTGATGTGTATTATTATTCGCTTTGATCACCAAGTCAATCCCCGATTACACTAAAATATCTAACACTTTATATAATAAACTTCATCTTCGATATAATCAAATATTGCGGGTTCAACTTGTAACGGGTTTTACAACCCTCTTTATGGTTAAATTCACAAGGATAATCTATTTTTATGGTTTGGCTATTGTTAACTGTTTACCGTAGAAAATTTGATAAAAAATACACTAAAAGCAAAAATCAATATATATATTTTATTACATGTGAAAGGTTTGATTATCCAAAATCCAAATATTCTTAATTTTAAAATTTTCAGGAAATCGTATTTGTAGACTATAACGATGGACAATTTCACATGTACTCCTACAAAATTTTAAAATATCATATATATATATAGAGTCATGATTTAGAGAAAACGCTCAAAAATGTGAGAACAGAGAGAACGCTTATGGATCATCAGATCAAAACAATCTATGGACTAGATGATGCGGTGATATTTTCGTAAATAAAATCACTTTTATTAATCTGGCGCGCTTCATTAAGGGTAAAAGAGTCTTTTGACTTAACATAAAACGCCAAACTCACGCTATTAAAATCCCGCCTCAACACACATAGCACACTTCATCATAATATAACGCCATAGATATAAAACGCCAAACTTTGTTTTTAACAGATAAAGCTGAACAAACAGTACTGAAACGACGGAACTTTATTACTAGCATTTACTGTAATAAAAATCGCGCCTAAAATACGCGTCAAAAACTTCCTATATAAACAAACTCTCAGAACTACTAAAATCCACACCAAAACCACAAAAACCTATATTTTCATCTATACCATTCATCTTATAAACGCCAAAAAAACCAAAATAGCAAAGATTCAAATCCATGTTTCTTTGATATACACTATTTTCTCAATAAACTTTCGCTCTATGTAATGAGCAAGATCTTCAATATAAACGTCAAAACATACAAAAACCACAAAACTTTAAAAAAGCCATTTCATGGAGATTCTGTTTTTGTTCTCTATAAAGTTTAGTTAAACGGGATGGATAACATTGTTACACATCTTTCTTGATTGAGGATTAACAATGTTATGTATTTCGTTCAGCAAAACATTATTGAGTTTAGCACGACCAAAATTAGAAGTTTATAGTAGTTTTATTTAGTGGCGTTATTGTTTTTTTTTGGCGTTTGATTTCCTTACCCGATCTTATATTGTTTGTTATTTAACTTCGAAGTAGCATGTTATGAACAAAGAGGTAGAAAAAAGAAAAAGATGCAAAAAAAAAAAAAATGATTTAAAACGCGAAACTGAGAAATGTTTGTGTTCTATAGGATTAAAATAAAAAAAAACCGCCAAACTACTCTACACTGGCTCTCAAAGACCATCTGTATGTGTTCTGTAAGAATGACAAATACAAAACGCCAAACTACTCTTCACTGGCTCTCGAAAACCTTGTCGATCTTCTTTTAATTACGGCCTGTTTGCATGTTGATGCGTAGTGTCCATAGGCTTTGCAGTTCTGACACTGTCTTTCTTTGGCACCGGGTTTCGACTTTGATTTCTTTTTGTCGATTGCTATCTCCTGTTTAGATTTCAGGCACTTCCGAGAACCAGAACCTTTGGATTTATAACCTACAGGGACTCTTATCGGATTCTTGTCGTTTTTATATTGACCGGTTCTCTCGGCAAATCTATCCCTAGAACTAGCGGGAGGAGCAACAATCTGCATATCTTGAACCTTCTTCATATAAGATTGAACATGATCCTTGTATAAGGATAGCTCCTCTTTATTACCAGATAAACGGTTCAAAGTGTATTCGGTTGAATAAATAATATCTCGCATCATACTTTACACATCAGGATCAAGTTCGGTCATATATTCACGACTAATTGAGAATTCAGGAGAGCAGTTTGGGGAGGCCTCTTTGCGCCATCTATTCAGAATGTATTGTTTTGGAAATTCCCTAATGTCTATAATTCTCAAAACATAGAATATATGTCTACATAGCAAACCAAACTGTTCAAAACGCCTGCATGAGCAACTGCATGTGCAATAAGACTTACGGAACATTACCTGAAAAACGCCAAAAACAATATCTCTATAACGCCATGCATAGAATGTTTGTCTAACAAAGTAAAAAAAACACATTGCATATGATAAAAATCCATTAACAGAAAACGCCATAAAAACCAAAACGCCATAAAAACCAAAACGCCATTATTTACCTCAAATAAGGATGTACAAGGCTGTTGGAAGTCATTTACGTAAAACTTAACAAACCCATCAGGCTGATCTTCGTAACGTTGATTTATGCAATCCGCAACTCCAATAAGTTCAGCTTGAACGTCACAAAAAATACTTTTTGTGTATATGTCAACAACTTGCCCTTCCAACAATTTGTAACTACTCTTCAACTGGGATCTTTTGTATCGAGATTCATGATCATTTTTACGATGTGTGTGACGCTGGGCTTCTATTGCAGTCTCGTAATGCGTCATGAAATCAACAAGAGTAGCTTTCGAATTGCACACTTGACCAAAAAAACGATTCTCACTCTCCGACCTGGATGTCGTTCGCATAAGACCATACATATGCTCCATTCTATAGTATGCAGGGATCCAAGATTCCCTAAGTGCAAAAATATCAGATTATCTTCTAAATTGAATTATGCGATAACTGGTTCCCATTCTGATTCAAACTCTTCAGGTGTGAGAATATCCATCCACACAACACCACAAATACGTTCTTTAAAATTGGTGGAATTGCATAGCCTAACGCCAACCTATATATAACACGAAAACGCCATGCATAAAAAAAACAAAAGACAAAACTTAATTAAAAAAACAGTAACAAGGTACAAAACGCCATGTATTTTAAAACGCAGTGTATCCTAAAACGCCAAAGATAAAAAAGCATAACAACCTTCAGAGAAAGTTTATGCATCACATGCCACATGCATAACCGATGCCTCGTGTCAACAAATACAACATAAATAATCTTCTTCATCGCTGGATCTTGGTCAGTGACAACAACTTTTGGTTGAGAACCAACAGCTTTTAGAAAAACTCTTAACAACCAAATATACGTATCAGCAGTTTCCGACGCCAACAATGTTGCACCAAACATAACATTGCAGTGATGATTGTCTATACCAGTGAACGGTACAAACACCATAGAGTATCTGCATATGAAAACGCCATGAGAAATGAAACAATAATAAAACGCCATTGCATGTAAACTAATAAAATGCCATTGCATGTAAAATAAAAAACGCCATTGCATGTAAATTAATAAAACGCCAAAAACAGAAGAAGTTGAATTATAAAATATTACTTGTTGGAACGATACATGGCGTCAAACGAACTCACATCACCAAACACGTGGTAATTACGTTTGGCTTAATCGTCACACCAAAAAAGACCCTTCAAACGATTATCTTCGTCTGTGATGTAATCATACGAGAAATTAGGCTGGGAATCTTTTTTTTCATTCAAATGTTTCACAACCATATCGGCGTCATATTCCCCTATGAACAGGTTAATTTGCCTCTTATAGTTCTTAAATTCAACTTTGCTTGCACCCACGTCTTCAAAACCGCCAAAACAAGTCTTCATAACATTAAACGCCTTGACAGGACCCAAATTCAACTTAGACATACTGTGTATAACATGCTTCTGGAGCCGAGTGAGGTGTCGTTTAGTTGGAAGAAAATGTTTATCAGGACGTTCAACAAGTTCATGATTGTGCTCCTCGACAAACTTATACACCTTCCATGATCCAACTTCAAAAAGTACACATAACAGTGCACCACAATCAGTCCTCTTTGAAAAGTTAGATCGCACTACTCGCTCCTTTTGGTTGGGGTCCAACGTATCAACCTTCTTGTCCTTGTATAACCCAGATCTCGTACACAAGTAATACTTAATATGTAAGACACCTTTAGAGTTTGTCTTTGTAGTCCCTTTCCTGACTGAAAACCCACACTCCTTGGCATACTTAACATACATTGAATAACAATCATCAAGGCTTGAGAATACCATGTCCTTTCTGGGCTTTTATTCTTCACTGACATCACGTGATAAATGGTAATCCAGTTTTGGGGCAATGCCTTTGACTCGAGGAAGAGACTTCGTCTGAGAAAACACAGGGAGGAACATAAAATCAGAGAAACAGAGTGATGTCTCGTAATAATATTATACATTAAAACGCCATTAATTGAATAATAAACAAGACGTAATAAACACATAATTTAAAAACGACATGATAAAAAAACCGTGAGATGAATAATTAAAAACACTTAACAACATAAATAAATAAATAACAAAATATAACATCATAATGAAAACGCCAAAATTAACAAAACTAATGTTTAAACAAATTAACAAAATAGTAATAACTGATATTTACAAATGCTACTAAATAAAATTCAAAACTAATCAAATAGATGAAAAACGCCAATGATCGTAAAAACATAAGAAATACACTAGAACGTAAACGACAATTAAAATTAATATTGAAAACTCCAATTGCAGTTCTTAATAATAGATTAAATATCAATTAAAACGCGATTAAATTGCATAATTGAAATAACGCTATTGAAAATTATACAACACATTATAAAAATAATAATACGAAAAAAAAACCCGCCCCAGAACAATGATAAAAGAACAAAATGCCATATCTGTTGCATGATTTGCTGGAACGAAAAATAGAAAACGCCAACGAATTTTACTTTGTCGAACAGAATCCACGTTAAACGCCATAGATATGAGAAAACTTACAAAGCAGGTAACAACTAACAATAAATCTTTGGAGTTTTAATTTGAAAGAGATTTATAACGCGAATAAGGAGGGAACGTATGAAAGGACAATCGTACCCCCGCATAACAATTAATGCCCCCTGCCACGTGTTGGGCCAGGATCCGTTCTCACACTTTTCATCGTTCTCTCCTGAACCCGTTTATATATATATAGGAGAGCGCTAAAATGAAACCACCCCCAGTTGTAAGAACCACGGGAACCACTCTCAACCAATCAAATTATGCCAACTAAAAGGGTATTTTGGTCTTTTACCCCAAATGTAAATCCCTTCCTCTCTCTTCATTTAATGCCACCAGAAAAATGTCTCTCTCCTCTTTTATAATTCCTTTAATCTTTCTCTCTCTTCATTCTTTAAATAGCAGAGAACAGCAATAACAAATTCGAGATACCTCTTTTATATTTCCTTCAAATACCACTCACACATGAAAAACATAAGACCTTCAAATACCATTCTCAACCAACAGCCTGAAACAAATCCGACCACCACCAACTCTTGGTGGCAGCGGAGAACAGCAGTAGCAACACCGCCACCACGGCGGCGGCGGCGACAAAACACCCCCTGTTTCCGGCGACAACCCACGGTGGTGGCGGCGACGAACAGAGAGACGGAGAAAAACAGAGAGAGAAAGAAGAATCGGGGTTGTGGAGGGACCCCGACGGCGGAGGCGCCGCCACTGACGGCGGTGGCGGTGGAGGCTCACGGCAGCGACGCCGCCGTCTGCCGCGACGGCGGTGGTGGTTAATGTTGTTCAGATCTGGTCAAGCTTCGGTTCGAGTTTTTAACATCAGGTATGTGGTTCCAGTTCGGGTCATGGTTTGAGGTTCGTTTGACATCAGGCATGGGTCAAAGCTTGGTTCGGGTTACGTCTCGTGTTTCGGCTCAGCAGGTTCGGGAGTTTCGGGTTTCAGCTGAGTTTGGCGGTGACACAGTTCAGTAGCGGCTCGGGTTTCGGCTCGACGCGGTGCAACTCGGGTCAGTTTCGGGTTTTGATTTGGGTCGAAAGTAGTCAACGGACCCGATTCGGGTCAGCAGCACTCAAACAAGTCAAAGATGGTCAACTAATGACTGATAAAGTTTAAACGTAGCAAGTTATTATTATACTCATGCAAAATTCTAAATATCATATATATTCAATTGATTAAAAACAATTTAATAAATGATAATTTTACCATTATTTTTCTAAAACTTTGAAATCTCATATATAACCTTTAACTTTAAATATTATATTGACTCATTTTAATTTATTTAGCTTAAATATAATATATAGTTAAAAAATAAGGGTGAAATGATCATTTATTAGATTGTTTTTAATGAATTAGGTTTATTTAATAGTTTAACTACCTTATAAGGGCATATATGATATTTTTAGTTTTTTTGGATATATATTTTAAGGGTGTATATGAAATTAATCTTAATGGTAACACTAAACAATTTAGATTAAAAAATTGAAATAACAACGATTATTAACAACATAAAACAATTCTACTTTTTTTGAACGATAAATTTGGATCACTGACATACCATTAGAGTATCATCGTGTCACAAACTGAACCACCTGATCATCTCCATTAGCCATAATGCCTATACACCAATTCACGAGATCATATCTATCTCCACTAGGCATAACGCCTATACAGTAATTCAAAAAGAATCCCAACAAATATGTAAAAACCCTCTTGTAGGAATCGAACCCTAGACCTATCGGTCTCAAATTTTTATTGCACTCTCAAGATGTCACTAGGCTATAAAGCCATGAAGATAAAACAATTCTACTATTCATTATTTAATAATCTAACCTATGTATTTAGAATACAATTAAATAGATTCGAACATAATTAAAGTTTATTAAACTCTATGACCAAAAAGTTAAAAAACTAAAAGTAGTGTCGGAAAACATGGGCTGACACTATGACTTTTGCTTCACTTTCCCACCATATGCTTGCTGGCAGATAGCCAATGACTTTTGAGACTTCAAACAAAGCTCCGAAGATACCGGACAACTCTTCAGGCAATTGTCCCCTAAGCTGCCGGAAACAGACGATTTTCCGGTGAAGAACTCCTTCGGCGGCATCCCGATTAAGTAATTTCCATCAAGAAACAGCCGCTTCAATGTGCTGTACCCCGTGGGGATCGGTCCATGTAGCTTGTTGTATCGGAGTGTTAGTGAAGACAACATAGGGTAATTCGACAAGTTTGCGGATAAGTATCCCGTGATTTTGTTGTATCCAGCATCCACCGCGATGAGGTTGCTGTTGACGGGTTTTAAAATCTCGATACCTACAAACAAACAAAACTACTTCCGTTGAGATCCCCGACTGAAAAAACCATTTATTAGTAACATATAGTAGGTAGATAGGTAGATAACTTACGTTATTAAAAATTTGTTTATTGACATTTATAGTGTAGTAGCCAGATAACATACTAATCTATTAACAAATAAACCGATTATTGACTATTTAGAAAAAAAAAAACGTTTTATTGAAATATAAAGTATAGCATTAGTACCCAAATAACATACATACGAAAAATGCTAAACTACATTGAAAAATACTAAACCACTTCAAAAAAAAAACATTTGTTTACATGTAATACAAAAAATGTTTTTGTATACCTGTGAATTTGTTATTTGCGAGATTAACTTGCTGGAGTGACGGCAAGAGAAAAAACCATCCAGGAATAGTTCCCGTCAGCGAGTTGTCACCGAGTTCCACAACCTCCAGCTGAGTCAACTCAGTAAATGAAGCCGATTGTAAATACCCAGATAGTAAATTAGATCTCAACGCAAGCTCAATTAAGTTTCGTGGCAGTTTCGGGATCGGTCCCTTAATTTTATTAAAGCTCAGATCAAGCCGAGTCAAACCGAGTTGACTCAATGAGTCAGGCAATGCCCCGGTTAACAAATTATGCGAAATGTCCAACGTTTCGATTGTTTTTAATCCGGAAAGAGCAGGTGGGATGGTTCCGGAGAAGGAATTGGATCGGAGGTTAAGTGTCCGGAGATTTGGGAGGGAAAAAAGAGAAATGGGGATTGGGCCGGAGAGTTTGTTATCGGAGAGATCGATGGTGATGAGTTGGGTGAGTTGGGAGACGAGTGGGGAGAGAGTTCCGGAGTAGCCGGCTCGGTCGAAAGTGAGTTGGGTGACTCGGTTGTCAGAGCAGGAGAGGCCGCAGAGGAAGTGGGTGAAGTGGGGGTTGGAGCATGGGTCAGAGGTGAAGTTCTGTGAATATTGATGATTGGTATATCTCCACAAAGGGAGGAATACAAATATATACACAAATACAGAAACGGATACAATGAATGAAGGATAAATGAATGGACTCTAATTAATACACGTTAACATCCCCCCGCAAGCGGAACGGTGGCGGGCGACAACCAAGCCGATCGCGAAAAAACTCAAACTGGGGTCGTGAGAGGCTCTTTGTGAAAATATCCGCAACCTGAAGCTTGGTAGGAATAAAGGAGGTCCGTAATTTTCCAGAAGCAACGAGCTCACGGACGAAATGGTAATCAAGATCGATATGCTTCGCACGCTTGTGTGACACCGGGTTTTGAGTAAGGAACAATGCACTTTTATTGTCACAGAGGAGTGTGGGACAATCTGGAGGTAATGTATGCAACTCGCGCAACAGATTGGAGATCCAGATAATTTCAGCCGCACTATTAGCCATAGCACGATACTCCGACTCACAGCTAGAGCGAGCAACAGTTGGTTGTTTCTTCGCACTCCAGGAAACGAGATTACCACCTAGAAATATTGAATAACCGTAGGTCGAACGCCGAGTGTCGATACATCTAGCCCAATCAGCGTCAGAATAACCAAGAACCGACACATTGGAGAGCCGAGAGAAAACAAGACCATAGGAGAGTGTCCCCTTGACATAGCGAAGGATGCGTTTAACACACTGAAAATGGGTGGTAGTCGGAGCCTTTAAGAATTGACTGACTTGATTAACCGCATATGAGATGTCCGGACGAGTGATGGTCAAGTATTGGAGGGCCCCCACAAGCGAGCGGTATGTAGTGGGATCCGAGTGAGGAATACCCGCGGCCGTTAGCGACTCATTGACAGCCAATGGAGTGGACACCGGTTTGCTATCAAGCATATCCGCACGTTGGAGAATCTCGGTTGCATACTTGGATTGACAAAGGAAAAGGCCATTGGTAGAGTGAGAAGCTTCAAGACCCAAGAAATACCCAAGCGTTCCAAGATCCTTTATTGCAAACTGTTGATGTAGAGTAGAAATAAAATGTGACATAGCCTTCTGATCATTTCCCGTTAAAATTAGATCGTCAACATACACTAGGAGGTATAGGCGACAACCATCATGATCAAAAATGAAGAGCGAGGGATCCGCTCTACTACCGAAAAACCCATTTTGAAGAAGGAAATCACTTAATCGTTGAAACCAAGCACGCGGCGCCTGACGAAGACCATAAATAGCCTTACGTAAAAGACATACATGATCGGGGAATCGAGGATCGGCAAACCCGGGTGGCTGTTCCATGAATACCTGTTCACTGAGACGGCCATGTAAAAACGCATTATTAACATCTAACTGGTGCAATGACCAGTTGTTATTGACCGCTAAGGAGAGAACCACCCGGACCGTGGCAGCTTTGACTACTGGGCTAAACGTGTGGGAGAAATCCAAGCCCGGTAGCTGTGAAAACCCTTGGGCTACAAGACGAGCCTTATACCGATCGATAGAACCATCAGAACGGTACTTCGTGCGGAACAACCATTTGGAGCCAATGACATTTTGAGTTGTCGGTCGGGGTACAAGCGTCCAAGTACCATTGTTATTGAGCGCCGATAATTCATGATGCATAGCATCGACCCAGTGAGGATGCTTGCTGGCCGACTTGAAACCTTTTGGATCAGAATTTGCAAACAGAGCCAAGTGAAGCGCAGTGGATGCAAAGTCTGCCCGGTGTTTGGGTTTGAAGATACCTGCCTTGGCTCGGGTAATCATCGGATGAGACGAGGGGGCAGGTGGAGGTGGCGGTGTGGTTACAGGGTTCTCATTAGTGTCATCCGAAGAGGACTCATCAGAAGAATCGGTTGACGAGGTTGATGAGGCAAGCGGCGATGGTGGTGGAGACCCCGGTGCAATAGGTAGAATTGGAGGTTGTATAATTAGGGGATTAGGTGATGAGGCGGTGGGAAGTGGAGCATCACAACATGGAACAGGAGGTGGTAATGATGGTGATTTGGTGGGTGTCACATGAAGGGGACCAGAAGGAGACAAGTGAGGGGTGGAATCTTTGTAAGTATGCCATAACATGTTGTCAAATGGGGCCGGTGAGGTGTCTCCTTGACAAGGAAAAATTTCTTCAGCAAACCGAGCATGCCGGGTTATGTAAGTGCGATTCGTAGCTGGATCGAGGCAGCGATATCCTTTGTACTGAGAACAGTAACCCATGAAAATGCACGGCAGACTTCGTGGGGACAACTTGTGGATGGAGTAGTCACGTAGGTATGGGTAAACCAAACATCCAAACACCCGAAAGTTTTCATAAGCGGGTGTGGTATGAAATAATACCTCGAACGGAGATTTGTTATCCAACAGTCTAGTAGGGAGACGGTTTATAATGTAGACAGCTGTGCTGAAGGCGTATACCCAATAGATAGCCGGTACATGACTATTGAATAAAAGGGCCAAGCCAGATTCAACAATATGACGATGTTTTCTTTCGGCACGCCCATTCTGTTGTGGTGTGTACGGGCAAGAGACCCGATGAAAGGTGCCATTCTCATCAAAAATTTGCTTGACACGATGATTTAAAAATTCGGTGCCGCCATCACTTTGAAACACTTTAATCTTACGAGAGAATTGTGTTTGCACAAACTTCATGAAAATTAGTAAAACATCTTTAAACTGAGACTTTGTTTGTAATGGGTAAAACCAGGTGAACCGTGAATAATCATCAACAAAAATAACATAGTAACGACTGTTGTCGACCGAGGTGACTGGCGAATAACCCCATAAGTCACAATGTACCAAATCAAGAGGGTTAGATGCACGTTGTTCATTAATAACAAAAGGTAAGCGATGCGATTTTGATAATTCACAAGAGTTGCATAAGACAGGCTTAGGTAAAACTGAGGTAAGACTTAAACAACCATTTTTATTTAGCAACAAAAGTGTATCATGAGAAACATGACCCAAACGTGAGTGCCACAACTCAAATGAAGCTTTATTTGTAGATGCCAAAAATGCTTGGGGCTTCGACCGGAGAACGTAAAGCCCATTTTCACATCTTCCTTGTGCTATTACCTGCTTCGTTGCTCGATCCTGTATGTAAAAATACGGTTGGGAAAACAAAACATCCAAGTTATTGTCACTGGTTAGTTTGCTAATTGATAAAAGATTTCGCACAAGGCGAGGTACCACTAAAACGTCATTCAACCGTATGTTTGGGGAAATGGTTTTGTGGCCAATACGAGATATAGATAAAGAATTACCACTGCCGAATGTTACTTTAGAGTCACCAACATACGGAGAGCTATGGTGTAATGACTGAGAATTGTCGACCATATGATCAGTGGATCCGGTGTCTGCAACAAACCAATCAGGTGTCGAGGGGTTAATATTACCAGTAGCATGAAATGCCTTGGCAATGTCCGCATCAGTAGAGGCATTAGTGGCAGTAAAAGAGGACAAGCGAGGGCACACCGACGCATAATGGCCGTTTTGGCGGCACAATTGACAGTGCGGGGGTCGGCGAGAACCACGGCCCCGACCACCTAACGCAGATCCACGATAGCCACGACCTCCTCCACGAGTACCTCTGCCCCGGTTAGAATTGAAAGCCACTGGAGGGGTACTTGAGCCATGAATCGAAGAGTGAAACTGCTCATATGACTCGGCTTAAGTTATAACATCACGAAGAGATGGCAGAGGCTTGACGGTTCGAGTGGCAGTAGAGAACATCTCAAAACCCGAGCCAAGACCGCGAAGAAACAAGTGAGATTTCTCAGCATCATCAACAGGTTGACCGGCGGCAGCAAGTTGATCAACGATGTGCTTGAATCGGCGACCAAAGTCAGCAACAGTCGAGGCACCCTTCGAAATCAGACGTAACTGATCCCGTAGGTTCTGAATGCGTTCAACAGATGTATTGCTAAAGGCTTGTTCGAGAGCCAGCCAAATGGATTGTGCTGTAGGAAGACCGATGACTTCCCCAAGAACCTCTTCAGTGAGGGAAGCGTTAAGAAGCATAATAGCCTTTTGATCATCAATCTGCCAAGCAGTATATAAGGGGTTCGGGGTGCGTTTATCACCATCAGTAATCTCAGCAGCAGGTGGATCGGAACCATTGATATGAGAACTCAGATTCTGCACATTAAAAACAGGAAGCATCTGGTTCTTCCAATATAGGTAATTTGTAGGAGTGAGTTTCAAGGCTAACATGTGCATGACAGAACTCATGGGAGCAGCAGTGTCAGGGGCAGAAGGAGATGCCATGACAACCAGAGAAGAAGCAGGGTAGAAGACGAAGAGGAGGGAGGGATTGGGAGAGAAAAAGATAGGAAGATCACTGGCTCTATACCATGTGAATATTGATGATTGGTATATCTCCACAAAGGGAGGAATACAAATATATACACAAATACAGAAACGGATACAATGAATGAAGGATAAATGAATGGACTCTAATTAATACACGTTAACAAGTTCCATGAGGCTAGGCAGGAGTAGGGTGGAATGGTGGCGGGGTTGATGCCGGATTTGATCGATTTGAGGGCCGAGATGTCGGTGAAGAATGTGGTGGCGTTGATAGCCGTAACGAGGAGGAGGAAGAGGGTGGTGGTGAGTGTGATTGAATTCATGGTAAATAAAGATTTGCTAGAGAGGGGGAATTTGGGGGAAATGGGTTTTATTTGGTGGTTGTGATTGGGGCAGAAATAAGGTGCATAATGCGTTACTCACTTGGGTAATATGAGATATTTTCTTATTTTAAGTGTTATGGATTGTCCATTTTATATTACAGATATACAGATGAACAGTAACATTTTCTCTCTCCTCTACTCACAACCACTTTTTATACCCTTTATAATATAAAAACCTCTCCTCACATAATTTGATGGGTAGGATGTGAATGCTCTTATACGTGTTAATATTAATATTATTGAAAGTACGAGTCAGATATGAAAGTGTTTTTTTTATGTAGAATAATATGATAAAGTTAGATCTTTTATAAGTTGGTTTAGTTTAATGGTTATTGTTTAAACTCACCGAATATTTAATGTGGGCAAAGAAAAGAGGGTTGGAGGTTTGATATGTCATATGTAGTGCCGGATCTAGAAAATTTTTATAAGGGCAATGTTTCATATAAAAAAAAAAGGATAATAAAATTGAAAAAAACGTTAAATTTTTCGACACTACCGCGAGAGCGGTAAAAGGTAACGGAGACTACCCTTAGTAACATGCTAGGTCCGCCCCTGTCCTTATGAAGGGCGTTTATTACTTTGTTTCGATGGTCATTAACTCAAACTATTACGGCTTTACCATATCCCCAAGGGTAGGCAAGGCGGGTTTGGTTAGATAGGTGAGGTACCTGCATGAGAAAGGTGTTTGTTCAAGGTGATCGATATCGAAAGGTCGGTCAAATATAAATTTAAAATTTGGTCCTAAGTACCTTTACTAGCAAGGGTAAGTAGGGTCGTCTCCGCAGGGAAGATGTGGTTAGTGTTGATTATAGAAACCTAGATTAACTAAAACTAAGAAAAACTATTGCTTTGATTGCGTTTTGAGATTTTTGATCGCGTATAATTAAGAAAGTTATCAATTTTAAAGAAAAGTAACCCCCTCCGGATTTCCGGTTCAATGATTCACCCAAACCTGTTTAATTAGATAGATACCAAAAGGTCTTGTTAACGGTTTAGTTTGATTGATAATCAAAGACAAGTTTTTAATAATAACTTATGCAATTTAATTACCAAATCATAAGTGGCAAGAACCCACCCAATATCCAAACTACTCACGATGCAAGAAAACCGAATGCGAATGGTAAAAGATGAATAATTGCAACACTCACAATTCTTTTAAACAAAACTAAACCACAAGTATTCTTCAAATTATGAAAAACAATCCAAAAAAAACTAAAAAAACAAGGTTTGAGTTTCACATACATGAACCATCCACCCGGAGGTGGTCACAAAAGAATCTAGCCACTAATAGTCATGATTTGATCTTCTTGATTGTCTTGGATGTTTGATTGCATGAAAGATTGATGAAAATTGATGTTGGGAACTCCAAAATTCGTCCTCGGGGAGTGGAAAACGGCTAGGGTTAATGACCATCTCGTTTGGGGTTGAAGATATCTTAAAATAAAGTGAAATCCTGAATTTTTGTGTGATTATCTGATGCCAACGCAAGATTGCGCCCCTGACTTACTAGCATCTGTATTGCGTCAAAACTGACACAAGGTTGCGCCAAACTGGTTTCTTACCATTTTTCACATTTTTCAACTCCCAACTTGTGTGTAAGCTTCTAACCTTCAAAAATCTTCCCGAAAACCTCCCGCTTAGTGTGACACCTGTGTCACTGCGACCATCAAACAAATACCAAACCAATGAAATATTGTATTTCATACATTGGACTTGTATAAATATGTGTATCTTTTGCACATATCAACTCTTGTCGATTTCAAGCTCTAAATCGTTTTCTGGAAGGTTATACGCGCACTAATGCGTAAATATAACCAGGTTAATGCAACAAACACTCCGGAATAGTGACATAGGCTTAACATACCCTAAATAACCTCTACATAACTTAGAAATAAGTTTTGGAAGGTTTGGTATGGCAAAAACAAGTTAATTCGCTTACAGGGACTAAACTTGACAAACTGCGAAAGTATACCAATTTGAACTGTAACAGACATTCCGGAACATGACCATAAGTTAAACATACCATAAATATCCTTTACATAGCTTAGAAATAGGCTTTGAGGTGTTCGGTATGCTAAAATAAACTTTTGGGTCATTCAGGGACTAAAAGCGTCAAAAAGTGCACAAGTTTGCATTTTCGCGCATAACTTACGTTCTGAATACATCCGGACATCCAAAAATTTCTATAAGCACTAAAACATTTTATTTTAGTGTTTGGCATAAGAAAAATCCATTCGTCGCGTCATTTGGATCGTTTTTCGCGCTTATGCGCATTCCGTCGTAATTAAGCGAACATCGTGATCGTACGGCCAAACGAACCAACATCCGACATATTTTTTAGCATGTTTCATGTCCACAATTATTAGGCATCATTCTAGGGCCTTAAAGTTGGATTTATGGGCCTTAGAAGTGTCGGGAATGGCCTTTAACACGTGCAGGGACCAAAACTGTCATTTCTGAAACTTATTTCTGATCAGACAAGGCCATGCGGCCCGCGTAAGGTTTGTGTGCATCCTTACGCGGCCCGCGTCAGGGTCCCAGAACAGATAAGATCGATTAGTCAGCTGATCACAGCTGTTTAATTCACAACCACAAGCCCACACTTGACCTTTCAGCTCATTAAGGGTCATTTTTAGTCACCACAACTTTCCAACAAATGTACGCACGAGATTCGATCACATTTTCCAAGAAACGATCCTAACGGTTCGGGAAATCCTATAAATACCCCACCCCCATTTGCTTCTAAACCCACTAGAATCTGATTTGAGGAGCTCTAAGTTGAAACCTTTGTTTCATACCTGAGCTACTTGAATCACGATTAGCATTCGGGGACCCTTCGTAAGTATTCTTTCATTCTTTTATTGCTTTTCGAGTCCGAAAGTCAAACTTTGTTTGACTTTCTGCGTTGACCATTTTATGGTCAATGCGAAGTTCGTTTGAACTTCGCAACGTGATTGTAATCACGATGGTTATAGTCCTTTGTGACTATGCCTACTGATTACCACGTTGTCTAGGGTCGTAAGGGTAAGCGATCTGATAAATCGCTTATACCTTCGAACCCGGCCCATTTGGTTGATCATTAGGATCTGACCAAACACATTAGGTGACCATAGTATATAGGGAATAACCCTCCGAGGTTATACCTTATGGTCGCTTCGTTTAAGTAGTTGTATGATAGGTAGTTTATATGCCTTAGGTAAATTACCAAAATACCCCTTTGATGCCAAAATTCGTTTTAAACATATGTAACATAACTTTTGACATCTAAACTGATTTAACAACCATATTATACATGTTAAGGCATATTTTACTTGTCATAGGACTAGTTAGGCGTTCCGAATGCGTTTTACGCGAACGACGCGTTAAAGTAGCATAAGCTACCTAAACGGGTCGTAATGGGTCACAAACACTTAGGTTAAGTTTTGTTTTAGTATGTGGGCTTTGTCAAACCATATTACACGAGTCTCCATACTCGTTTGATTTACGAACCCTCATTCTATCCGATCCTCCGATATTAGGTCCGGTTTATTAACATAGTTACCTATATTAGGTGCCGTTTGATTCCGTGATCTCTAGCATTGCTTGGTGGTTATCTTAGGACTTCTGAGCAATCTCAAGTGAGTACATAGACCCATCTTTTACTGTTTTCCAAACATTTTGGGGTGAAACACATGTGCCTACTTGTTACTTTCATGCTTTCACATCATATACCTGCTATGTTCATTAGTACATTTATAATACATGATTTCATTACATTTTATGCTGTGTATGCCCATTGTGTGGGTACTTAGTACATTGCCTTACATTACATGCTATGTATGCCCATTGTGTGCGTACTTAATACATTGTTTCACATTACATGCTATGTATGCCCATTGTGTGCGTACTTAGTACATTGTTATACATTACACTATATGCTATGTATGTCCTTTGTTGCATACTTAATACAGTTTTTTTTCATCATATGCTTACATTTTGGATACACATTACACGATTCACATTAGACATGAACATTTTACTTTGGTAGTTTGGTTTGAATAAGTGATTAAGTAATGAGGCGCGTGTAATATGATACAAGCATGGTGGATACGCCGCTGGTACATCCTATATATAAGTGTTTGTATGGTATTACATATTGTAGCGTTATTTGAATCATTTCAATTTGAGACATATAACATTTTATACAAATAACATATTTTTCACAAGACATTGTTTTACAAACAACTTATCTTATACAAACCCATTTTACATGGTTATTCATTTAATCATACATTATTCTCTTATTTATACATATCATTTGATCTTATCGTTTTTTTTTCAAATGATTTACAAGACAAAGCAAATTACAAGGTTCATGACTAAACATTTTCTCAAACATAAGTCATGAATTCTGTTTTCACAAAACCTATGTATCTCACAGGCATTTTTATGCTGACGTACCTATTTTCACATGTGTTTTCAGGAAATGATGCATAAGACTTATCAAGACATACTTAGGCGGACCTGTGCCTTAGTGACTTAAAACGAGACAAGAACTAGTTAATTTATGTTATGTACTCTTTGTTTCTTGTTTAAAACAATGTAAACTTTCATGTTTGATTAATAAAACGAAACTTCAATTGCCATGGATTTGAAACAATTAATTCTGTTACAACACTCCCCGACGTTTCCGCCACGTTTTTTATGTTCTACGTGGTCGGGGTGTGACAGAAAAGATGGTATCAGAGCCAATGGTTATAGGGAATTAGGTTATTAGTAATGCTTTGACCTAGTCTATAACCTTCTTAGGACCCTAACGCGAGTTTACTTGCGTTTAGTCATAAAACAATACCGTCACCTATCCTTAGGCGACGACCACAACAAGAACATAAATTTCAAAACCGCTTTGAAAACTAATCATCTGTTCTAGGATGATTGATTACTAGGTTTTGAACCCTCTATTGTAAGGTTTTGAACCCTCTATTGTAAGGTTTTGAACCCCTTTGAGTTTTCAAAATCTCGTCAAGGTTTTGGGTTTTAAATAATGTGAACACGTGCAAACTGGAAGGGTGAATGCCTGTATTCTGGGTTTTCTGTCTAGGCAAGCACTTCGTATATATCTCATCAGACGTGAGACCAGTTGTGCTTACCTGGGAATTCTTGGGACGAGTGTTCACTTATAGGCAAGCATGTCTTCGCGATACATTATTTTTGACCTATTTACTTTGATTAATCACCGGGGTCGTTTGTTGCTTTGTAGTAACAAACAAATGACCACTATCCTTGCTTTCATCAGATTTGTTCATCTCATTCCTTTCGTCTAATTCTCTCACTCGTTTCATTTCATGTTTCCCCTTTTAGAATGCCTCCACGACGCGAAAATCCGGTATCTATTGAAGATCTGGCAGCTGTCATTACACAGCAAATAACTGCTGCAATCCCGAGCATCGTTGCCCAATGTCACCAAGCTCTCAACAACAATAATGCCCTCTGCAACTTCAAGACGTTCAACTCGGCTAAGCCATCAAAGTTTTCTGGGTCTCAAGGAGCGACTGCACTTCTACAATGGTTCGAGAGTCTAGAGAGCACCTTCAGGCATGTTCAATGTCCAAACAAGCGAAAGGTAGATTTCGCATCTAGTGTCTTCGAAAAACGAGCTTTGACGTGGTGGAACGGTGTGGTGAGAGATAGGGGTGCCGAAGTGGCACTGGCTCAAACGTGGGAAGAACTTCGAGCACTGATGATGAAGGAATTCTGCCCTCGTCACGAGATCAGGGCCTTGGAAAGGGAATTCGACGATCTTAAGCAAGACAGCGGTGAACATCGAGCCTACACTGATCGATATGAGGAGCTGAGCCTGTTGTGTCCTACCATGGTTATGCCTCTGGATAAGGCGATCGAAAAATACATTGATGGTCTCCCTGACTCAGTTCAGGACATTGTTACTGGTAGTAACCCCACTACGGTTAGGCAGGCCATTGAGCTAGCTGCAACCTTGACTGAATCTCAGATCAGGAAACGTAAGCTTTTCCGAAAGGGTGACAAGAAACCGGTTGAGGAATCGAAACAAATCGAGGAATCAAAGACCATGGATGAACAGACTGGATCCCCTAAGAAGTCAAAGAAGCGAAAGGCTTCTCAGAACTTCGCCATGGTTACTCACAATGATCAAGCCGTCCCCAATCAACCTGCTCAACCCCCTACTAGGAAGCCATACAATGGAACTTCACCCTTATGTAACCAATGTAACCTTCATCATCATGCTAATGTGAAGTGCCGCGAATGCCAAATTTGTGGACGTAAAGGTCATACAGCAAAGGTTTGCGTAGCAGCAGTTGCACCAAATCAAGCTGACAACAATCCTGCTCAAGCTCGCTTTCCACCAGGTTCTTGCTACAATTGTGGCGAGATGGGTCATTTCCGAAGAAATTGCCCAAAGCTTGCTAATGCTAATCCAGCACAGGGATGAGCATCTGACCAACTAGAAGACAACACCCTTTAGAAATAATTACGTCTTATGTATTATTTTCTTTTGTTGTCAAGGTCCATGAAACAGTTGTTATCATTGTTTATAAATAAATCTTTTATTTACATTGCAATGTATTTATGAGGTTATATGTATAAAGAACATATCCCTTACAATACCGACAATCAAGGAATCGTATTCCTTGAAAAGCAAACTACCACCCAAATTTTTCTATTTTATGATCTCTTGCGTTTTCCACGAAATTCCTAAGTACCCATTTCTTCCAAGGAAACGAAGTACAAAATGCAAGTTACAACACTGGACGAATACCCAAAGTACCACTATAAATCTTTAATAGGGTACCTAAGGGTATTTCCGTAAATCCTAAAATTGTTGTGTCTCATAATTCAAATATTATGTTCTTTGAAAACAAAATCGAATTTCTGGGTGATCTTCCTATCATTTCATATAGATCCCAGAGGACATTGAAGTCCATCGACTGGTTTCCATATCCATTTTCAATCAATAACAAGTTAATAACAAATTAAACAACTATGTGATTATGTGCTTATGTGTTCCCTTTTATGTTTTTGGTGTAATCCAAGTTTTTGTTATCCAAATCCTCGTAGAATCTTCCATATCACTCGTATAAGGGATTCATAGTAGGATATCCAAAGGTACTATATTAAATCCTCAATGGGCTTTTACGTAATAGTAAAGACCCTTGGATTATATTGTACTATTCCATAATTAGACCCTTGAGAGGTCTAGTTAAACAGATTGATCCAAAAATCTGGTTAGGAATATCAGGTGATGATATAGCTGAAAGGACTCCTTGGTGGCCTAATTAAAAGGATCATTTGTCGATCTAATTAAAAGGACCCTATGGTAGTCTAGTCACACTCATCACAGGTTTGATTTTCCTCCCCTTCACATTACAAAACAAATTGTGCGGACTGTGCAAGGAATTGCGTAATTATGGATGCATACATAATTATGAAATTCAGTGCACAGAAACCACAACAAGTTTGGTCGTGTGTCTAGAAATGACTCATTCCGTGCATTTTCATTTCTGAAGAAATTGTGGAAAATGACTCATTCTGTTCATTTTCATTTCTGAAGAAATCATGGAAAATGACTCATTCTGTTCATTTTCATTTCTGAAGAAATTGTGGAAAATGGCTCATTCTGTTCATTTTCGTTTCTGAAGAAATCGTGGAAGATGACTCGTTCCGTTCATTTTCGTTTCTGAAGAAATTGTGGAAAATGACTCGTTCCGTTCATTTTCGTTTCTGAAGAAGTTGTGGAAAATGACTCGTTCCGTTCATTTTCGTTTCTGAAGAAGTTGTGGAAAATGACTCGTTCCGTTCATTTTCGTTTCTGAAGAAGTTGTGGAAAATGACTCGTTCCGTTCATTTTCGTTTCTGAAGAAGTTGTGGAAAATGACTCGTTCCGTTCATTTTCGTTTCTGAAGAAGTTGTGGAAAATGACTCGTTCCATTCATTTTCGTTTCTGAAGAGGTTGTGGAAAATGACTCATTCCGTTCTTTTTCATTTCTGAAGAATGCCTGTTGAAAATAACTCCGTTCATTTTTCATTTCTGAAAAATGTCCGTTAAAGAGAAATAACAGGATTATGCCTTGCTTATCTTTGATTGTTACTTAACACTAAGCCACAGATAGACTCCTACGAATTAATTTCGGGACGAAATTTCCTAAAGTAGGGGGAGACTGTGACACCTGTGTCACTGCGACCATCAAACAAATACCAAACCAATGAAATATTGTATTTCATACTTTGGACTTGTATAAATATGTGTATCTTTTGCACATATCAACTCTTGTTCGATTTCAAGCTCTAAATCGCTTTCTGAAAGGTTATACGCGCACTAATGCGTAAATATAACCAGGTTAATGCAACAAACACTCCGGAATAGTGACATAGGCTTAACATACCCTAAATAACCTCTACATAACTTAGAAATAAGTTTTTGAAGGTTTGGTATGGTAAAAACAAGTTAATTCGCTTACATGGACTAAACTTGACAAACTGCGAAAATATGCCAATTTGAACTGTAACAGACATTCCGGAACATGACCATAAGTTAAACATACCATAAATATCCTTTACATAGCTTCTAAATAGGCTTTGAGGTGTTCAGTATGCTAAAATAAACTTTTGGGTCATTCAGGGACTAAAAGCGTCAAAAAGTGCACAAGTTTGCATTTTCGCGCATAGCTTACGTTCTGAATACATCCGGACATCCAAAAATTTATCTAAGCACTAAAACATTTTATTTTAGTGTTTGGAATAAGAAAAATCCATTCGTCGCGTCATTTGGATCGTTTTTCGCGCTTATGCGCATTCCGTCGTAATTAAGCGAACATCGTGATCGTACGGCCAAACGAACCAACACCCGACATATTTTTGAGCATGTTTCATGTCCACAATGATTAGGCATCATTCTAGGGCCTTAAAGTTGGATTTACGGGCCTTAGAAGTGTCGGGAATGGCCTTTAACACGTGCAGGGACCAAAACTGTCATTTCTGAAACTTATTTCTGATCAGACAAGGCCATGCGGCCCGCGTAAGGTTTGTGTGCATCCTTACGCAGCCCGCGTCAGGGTCCCAGAACAGATAAGATCGATTAGTCAGCTGATCACAGCTGTTTAATTCACAACCACAAGCCCACACTTGACCTTTCAGCTCATTAAGGGTCATTTTTAGTCACCACAACTTTCCAACAAATGTACGCACGAGATTCGATCACATTTTTCCAAGAAACGATCCTAACGGTTCGGGAAATCCTATAAATACCCCACCCCCATTTGCTTCTAAACCCACTAGAATCTGATTTGAGGAGCTCTAAGTTGAAACCTTTGTTTCATACCTGAGCTACTTGAATCACGATTAGCATTCGGGGACCCTTCGTAAGTATTCTTTCGTTCTTTTATTGCTTTTCGAGTCCAAAAGTCAAACTTTGTTTGACTTTCTGCGTTGACCAGTTTATGGTCAATGTGAAGTTCGTTTGAACTTCGCAACGTGATTGTAATCACGATGGTTATAGTCCTTTGTGACTATGCCTACTGATTACCACGTTGTCTAGGGTCGTAAGGGTAAGCGATCTGATAAATCGCTTATACCTTCGAACCCGACCCATTTGGTCGATCATTAGGATCCGACCAAACACATTAGGTGACCATAGTATATAGGGAATAACCCTCTGAGGTTATACCTTATGGTCGCTTCGTTTAAGTAGTTGTATGATAGGTAGTTTATATGCCTTAGGTAAATTACCAAAATACCCCTTTGATGCCAAAATTCGTTTTAAACATATGTAACATAACTTTTGACATCTAAACTGATTTAACAACTATATTAGACATGTTAAGGCATATTTTACTTGTCATAGGACTAGTTAGGCGTTCCGAATGCGTTTTACGCGAACGGCGCGTTAAAGTAGCATAAGCTTCCTAAACGGGTTGTAATGGGTCACAAACACTTAGGTTAAGTTTCGTTTTAGTATGTGGGCTTTGTCAAACCATATTACACGAGTCTCCTACTCGTTTGGTTTACGAACCCTCATTCTATCCGATCCTCCGATATTAGGTCCGGTTTATTAACATAGTTACCTATATTAGGTGCCGTTTGATTCCGTGATCTCTAGCATTGCTTGGTGGTTATCTTAGGACTTCTGAGCAATCTCAAGTGAGTACATAGACCCCTCTTTTACTGTTTTCCAAACATTTTGGGGTGAAACACATGTGCCTACTTGTTACTTTCATGCTTTCACATCATATACCTGCTATGTTCATTAGTACATTTATAGTACATGATTTCATTACATTTTATGCTATGTATGCCCATTGTGTGCGTACTTAGTACATTGCCTTACATTACATGCTATGTATGCCCATTGTGTGCGTACTTAATACATTGTTTTACATTACATGCTATGTATGCCCATTGTGTGCGTACTTAGTACATTGTTATACATTACACTATATGCTATGTATGTCCTTTGTTGCATACTTAGTACAGTTGTTTTTCATCATATGCTTACATTTTGGATACACATTACACGATTCACATTAGACATGAACATTTTACTTTGGTAGTTTGGTTTGAATAAGTGATTAAGTAACGAGGCGCGTGTAATATGATACAAGCATGGTGGATACGCCGCTGGTACTTCCTATATATAAGTGTTTGTATGGTATTACATATTGTAGCGTTATTTGAATCATTTCAATTTGAGACATATAACATTTTATACAAATAACATATTTTTCACAAGACATTGTTTTACAAACAACTTATCTTATACAAACCCATTTTACATGGTTATTCATTTAATCATACATTATTCTCTTATTTATACATATCATTTGATCTTATCGTTTTTTTCAAATGATTTACAAGACAAAGCAAATTACAAGGTTCATGACTAAACATTTTCTCAAACATAAGTCATGAATTCTGTTTTCACAAAACCTACTTTCACATGTGTTTTCAGGAAATGATGCATAAGACTTATCAAGACATACTTAGGCGGACCTGTGCCTTAGTGACTTAAAACGAGACAAGAACTAGTTAATTTATGTTATGTACTCTTTGTTTCTTGTTTAAAACAATGTAAACTTTCATGTTTGATTAATAAAACGAAACTTCAATTGCCATGGATTTGAAACAATTAATTCTGTTACAACACTCCCCGACGTTTCCGCCATGTTTTGTATGTTCTACGTGGTCGGGGTGTGACACTTAGCTTCAAAATCCATCCGTTAAGCTCTGAGTACCTACAAATAGAAAAGAACTCAAAGTAACCATGTTTTATGATAATAAACACTTAAAACCTTATATTTACACATTTTAAAACACGGTTATTTACCCTTCTATCACAAAGTGGGTGTTGACTTTGAGATTTGTTGGTGGCTTGTGATTGGTTGGGTATTTGATTTTATTAAAAATAAAAGAAAAGAATATATATAGTTTATGACATGGGTAGGGTGCCTCCAGTACTTACTAGCTAATGAGTATTTTGTATGAAATTTGACATGACAAGCGTTGATTGGTTGGAGCTAGGGTAAGTACTCTTTTGTGCCCCTTCCTCTCTTAGGGTGGGCGGGGCACCTTCGGGGAGTTCCTGCGGGGACCGGTTTTGCCGATTAGGGGGGTGCCGCCATCCAGGCGGTGACACATTTCGGGGACCAAATTCGGTGGAAAGTTACCGAAGAGAGGTATGAGAGAGGGGAGGAGAGAGGGAGGAGATGGGCCAATCAAAAATTTTTTTTTTTTTAATAAAAAACCAATTCACCTAAGAGGGGAGTGCCGCCATCAATTTAGGGTGTTAGGGGAGTTTAAGAGGGGAGTTGACGTGGCACACGAGGATTGGTTATGCGTAAGAGGGAGGACTCCCCTCTTAGGGGAGTGCCCCTTACACCCTTAGGTAACGTTTGAAGGAATTATAAACAGAAAAATGTATTTACGTCAAACAAAGAACTATGATAATATCATAATGATATATATAACAAGACCAACTTCCACATCTTTAATACAAGGAAAGGAAGAAAATCAAAAAATAAATCTGATAAACGTTACTTAGTTTTGTTTTTTTAGTTTTGCACTTCAAATAATTATATTATATTTATTATCCAAATTCCACTTCAAAACGATCTATCTTTAAAAAATCTTGTGTATTGAACGTATTGAACAAAATATAATGTCATATATTAAATTATTAATACATACAGTCGTCATGATTTATCTTTCAAAAATGAACTTTAATGTACTGTTTACTTATTATAACATTTTACTTTGTTTTTTTTATATTTACTATTAGCTTAAAAACTGATGTATTACATGGGTTGAATAATATTTTCATGATGCATTCAAATTATGAGATACACTAATTTTAGTTAGTTTTAAGGACCTTCATGCTTGTTTGTTTATTTTGATAGATAAAACACTCGTCTCAATTTTGTATTCAAGAGAGTTTATGGTACAAAAAGGTGGAGATCGATCCCCACATTTTTATGTATTTCATATTTTTTATGAATTATATCGTAAGAAATAAATTCTCTTTGAATGGAGTATATAATTGTTATATTTTTAAAAATGATGTTCTTTCTAAATGTTGGTGCAATGTGCGATGAATGATGGGTGTAAACCAATTATAACACAACGTCTAACATTACAAAGGTGAAACTAATTTGTCTAAATTTGACATTTGAAAGAATTGTGCGACTATAACGGTGAGTCCAAACCATTATAGTGATGCATCTAAAAACACTTATAATTTGATAAAAGCATATGCCCTGGACCTAGAATTATTTAATTCTAGTGAAAGAAAAAACAATAATGCAATCTAATCTAATCTAATTTAATTCTAATAAAGAATTCCAAATAATGTCACGTGGCGCTCTCTCCTTTAATTTAATAATAATATTATTATTAATGATATATTATATTATTAGGGTGGAGATATAATAGGAAGTTTATTTGGCTAGGAAGGCTAGGAAGTGATCTTGACCATCCATTAAGTTAATCAAGGGCTAAGATTAAATCAGGGAAATTGAAAGGAAGAAAAGAGGCGCGTGAGTTTGTTCAAGGGCATTCTAGTAAATACAAGTCAATAGTTTCTCTCTCCTCCAATTCCACCCCATTTTTTAAACATTAATAACTCTTTCATACGACATTATTTTTTTATAAAAATTGCACAAAAAAAACGAGCGTTTTTTTATCTTTAAAACGAGTATACTATTGCTATATTTAAAAAAAAAATTAAACCCAGTTGTGTAAAACGCAATAGAAAAACCACCAGTTACGTAAAACGCAATGAAAAAACAAACCTAAAAAATGACATTTTTCTAAAACGCAATGCACAAAAAACACAAAGAAATGACTTATTTGTAAAACGCAAGGGCCAGAAAAACAAAGAAATGTCTTATTTCTAAAACACAATGGACTGAAAACACATAAAAAAGTGTTTTACCTAAAACGTAATGCACAAAAAACACAAAGAAATGTCTTATTTGTAAAACGCAATGACCAGAAAACACAAAGAAATGTTTTATTTGTAAAACGCAATGGCCAGAAAACACATAAAAATGTCTCATTTCTAAAACGCAATGACCTAAAAAAACAAAAGAAAGTGTTCTCTGTAAAACGCAATGGACTGAAAACACCTAAAAATGTGTTTTACCTAAAACGCAATGACTAAAAACACTTCAAAAATGTGTTTTACCTAAAACGCAATGACTAAAGATACTTAAAAAGGTGTTTTTTCTAAAACGCAATAGCTAGGAAACACATAAAACTCTCTTATTTCTAAAACGCAATGGACACATAAAACTGTCTGTGAACTGTCAGAATTGTCTACGAATTACTGTCTTCGAAATGAGCCAATTTCTGGAAAATTATTTTTTCTGATGCGTTTTTAGTACAGCAATTTAATCGAAAATTTTTTTTTAACCCCAGCCAGGGGCTCTGCCCCTTGGACCCCGCCAGGGGCTGCCGCCCCTGGGACCCCGCTACCAGGGGTTGCCTCCCCCGGACCCCCGCCAAGATCGTAAAACGCAATGACTAAATAAAAACCCAGATCGTGAAAATGAAATTAAAGAATTTCTTACATGGATTGAAGCCCCGTTTCTTCATCAATTGATGAAATTAAAAATTGTCACATGTCATAATCCTATGGCTTCCTATCCTTCCTAGCCAAAATTAACTTCCTATTTGATCTTTTCCCTATATTATTATTATTATTATTATTGTTATATCAAACTAATATTGTTAATATATAATCTTGCCGTAAAAAGTTTTTTTAGTATTGTTTACTTTTTATTATTGTTATTATTATTATTATTATTATTATTATTATTATTATTATTTCTTTTATATAGTAAATGAAAATCTTTTATAAAAAAGGTGTATCCTTATCTAAATTTTTGTTTAAAATTATTTATAGAAAAACAAATATTTATTCCTATCTAATTTTTAGTTTAAAATTATTATTGTTATTTAACATAGATAAATAGAAAAATAAGGTGAGAAAGCATGAGGAAGTGACACATGTCAAAAAAGATTTTTGTTTATTAGTATAGTAAGATCCATGATTCTCGTTATCATGTTTTTCCAATATTCAGATTGGGTACATAGCAGTCGGAATTAGAGTTAGTTCATAAAGAATTCCACGAGTAGGCGCCTAGAACCTTGGACAAACCGAGGATGAATGACCGAAACACCCCTTCTTCTCCACTATCCCAAAGGGCGTGCCATAGGGTATTTTGGAAATAATCTAATCCACAATCCACAGGGGTTAGGTTAGTAATCTCTCGACCGAGGGTTATCTCTTAATTTCTTCACTTGATCAACGTTGCCGGAATCTCCTAAGTATGATCCGCAAAACTCAAAAACAACACCGTTACTAGAATAAGGAGAGGGGTTCTTCTTGTGATCAGGTTCCGACGTGAGAATAAGTATTGTTCTTTCTAGAGAGAAAGGAAACAAGTGTGTTGTTAGAGTGAGAGAGTAGGAAATCGAATCCTTAAACCTTTGGCGAAGGCTGATATTTATAGGAGAAGGAGGAGGGTTGTTAGGCGAGACGTCGCTGTCAAGGAATATCCATTTGGTCCCCTCTGTCGCGGAAAATAATGCTCGCAGAGGTGGGAGTACGATCGTGCGTCGTGATTGGCTACACGTCGCTTTCCAGATGTATTTGTTGTCTCATCTGCCCTCGGCCATTAGTGGTGATTGAGGAAGGGTTAAATGCCGCACATTGGTTGGCTACACGTTGTTGTCATCTGTACCATTTGTCCCTTGCACGATTGAGCATCGTGGGGATCTTCAAGTACAGTAGCTAGGAGAGGTTGATTGGTTGCAGGTCCCTTTCACCTTGTACTGTGTGTCTCCTTTGAGCTGGCATTGTCCCATGCCCGCAGGAGTGGCCCACAGTGGAACACTGGAATCAACTGAGTGTTTTTAATGCTAATTGTGGGTATGGTCCTGTGCGTGCAGTGGCTAGGTCGTGTCCTGCGCGGTCCAAACGGTAGTTTGGACCGTACCCCTTCAAATTCCTAGATGGGACCCACATTGAAAAAAAATATAGCACGCATCATTCCCAGCCACTTAAATGCTCCTTCTCCTTAAGGAGAGAATCCGAACAGTGCTTGGTTAATCGCCACGGTAGCCGTCACTTGGTTGTTGCGGCAACATTCGAAGAAGTCTTAACGAAGCGCCACAGAAGACGCCACTTAGGTTTCCTGGCTGCACGTTTGAGAGGTGTCAATATCTTCTTTGCTAAATTTACAACTTTCTTCAACGATAATCTAACCTCGCTTTGTCCACTAGTTGTGACTGTAGTTGTGGCCACGACATTAGCTCTTGCTATCGAACCAGAGATGGCGGTGTAAGATTAAATATTTATTTATATTTAATCTAGTAGCCATCATTATCATTTATATAATATAGATCAAAATATATTAATAACCTATTAATAATTAGTTGGTAATTGTTGATGGACCATATTACCCTTATTAACTAATTAGGTTTCCTCTTGGGTGTATATATAAGGAGATTATTAGAGAGGTAAAAAGTTAGACACATAACCTAACAACATAACATCATATTTTCGTCCCCCTCTCTCTCCCTAACCGAAACTCACCCTAATTTCGGTTTCATCACCATCATCACTTTACACCCTAAGGAGGAACCGGATCACCCTGACAACTATGTCGAACTCCGTGACTGCGTCTCTGACTGGATTCTCTACTGATGCAATCAAAGGTATGTTATTTTATGTTTTCCATTATGTTTAAATCAGAACTGATTAACATGTGGTATCAGAGCATATGTTGATAAATCAGTTCTGTTTTCGTATCCATTATTCTGGGATCATTATAAGGAAAGCAGAAATTTTAAAGTTTTTTATAAAAATCACGGCTGTTAACAGTCCTTGGTACCGAAATCCCTGTTTTCGGGAAAACTATGTTTAATATTTGACTCAAAATCGTAATGGACAAGCCTAATTTCCGAAATCTGTTAATAAAAGTATAAAATTTAAGGTTTCGGATCCCAGATTATGTTTTAAATTTATTAGGGTTCATTGCTTGTTCTTAATAAAACTCAAAAATTCCATTATTTTGGAATATAATTTGGATTAGTGGATGTTTTTCTAATGTTTGATCTAAATTTTATCTATTAAATTTTCGAAAACTGTTAAAGATATTCAGTTATTATTTTCGAAATATTGTGATAAGTTTAGATCAGAAATAAAAAGGAAACATTATCTCCACAATCCCTTAAAAATCGAGTTTCAGTTTTATCACAATCAGCACCTGTTAACAGAGGATTAGAGACCATCAGACTACGACTAGAGACCATCAGATCTCGACTAGAGACCACAAGGTCTCGACTCGAGACCACAAGGTCTCGACTCGAAATCATAAAGGTCATCAGAAACTTACAACTCGAGATCAGAAGTCTACAACTCGAGACCATCAGGTCTCGACTCGAGACTACAAGGTCTCGACTCGAGACCATAAGGGCTTAAAACTTCACAACTCGAGACCACAGTCTCGACTCGAGATCACTGCGTTTTCGACTAAAGGCACTCGAGACCATGTTTACGACTAGAGATCTCATTATGGAGTCGAGATCTCATAAAACATACTGACTCGAGACCTGACTCGAGACCCAACTCGAGACCTCATTATTTAAGCTGTTTAATGGAGTTCGATCCGCGCTAACAGGTGGTTTGCTATTAAATACTTGGTTTTGTTTATACTTAATTAATTAATAAGGATCAAATAATGTTTTACAAAACCAAACTAGCTTAACTTGAATGAGCTTCTGATGTATTAATTCTGGCCAAAGCTGATTTAATATATCTCTTTATTGTTCAAGTATTATAAAAAGCTATGTTAAGTATGCATTACAAACGTGAAATGTCTTAATTCTGGTCAAAGCTGATTTAATTCATTTATGTTTAGCATGCTTGACAAGTGCATAACTAAAGTGATTGTCTCATTTCTGGCCAAAGCTGATTTGTCACGATTACTTTGCACACATACTTAAATGATTACACTTCTGGCCAAAGCTGATTTGTCTTTGTTTAAGTAGAATTTTACTAAGTCTATTATTTTGATGTTAGTAATAGACATATCACAATCTCTTCACATCATGATCCTTATATTAATGATCCTTAATTAATTTTATGATCATTTCGTCTGTCTTATTTTTTAGTACCCATAATTTTTACTCACTATAATTTACTTCTACATATATCTCATCCCCTTTAATTCCTAAACCTAAAATGTTTGCTTTATTTAAAGTTTCTATTAGAATTAGCTCTTAAATTAAATCCTTGATTATTTCTTAAGACACAATAATCCTATTGCTCTCTTCTGATAAAGATTATAAAGAAGAAAATTAGAGCATGATGATTAGGACAAATCGAACATGATGTCTCTTATGATAATCAAGAACTCTCTTAACATAATGCTATCACTAAAGTTATTTCAAATTAAGTCTTTCCTAAGGCTAATCTCGTATATATGGGATAATCACTAGAACTCCTAAGATGCATGTCTTCTTTTATAATTCTAAACTATAAAGTTAAGTGGTATATGTGAATACATAATAATGTACAATACCATGACCCATAAAGTTAAGGGCTTACGCATGGAAATAAGTACATTTTCCAGTACATTACATATTAAGCTTTTCACTTGTACAATTTGATGCCTTATAAATCAACTATAACACTCAAAAAATACCAAAGTATAATGAGTGTGTTGATAAGCAACATTTGTACAAAGAAATAAATGTTTGAAACTGGAAAATAAGTTGTTACTCACCTTACAACCACTTAAACCTTAAAAGAGGATTGTTCTCATGTCCATAGACAAATTACAACTGTTAATTCCACCTCTAAGGTTCTTCAAGGGAAAATCTCACTGCATCATTATGTCATTAGACTAGACATAAGCAACGAGACTATCCATTATTCTAAAGAACAGTTGGATGAATTAATTAGATAGTCACTTATTAAAGATATTTAAGTCTACTAATTATAATATTCCTATTAATACATGATTAGTTGACTCTAGTTTTTTAAACGTTTCCTTACCAGAAGTTAACAAATAACTAACATGAGAGTTAGTGACAAAATTAAATGTTAAGGCTATAAGAACAATAATAAGCAGTCTTCTAACAATGTTTTTGATACCGTACATATATTCTGAGTATTAATCAGAATATAGTATCATAATTAAGCAATGTTATGAAGGTTGTGAGGTTTGCATAGTCAACATAAAGTCACACTTACCTTAAACTCTCATTTTATTTGTTCTAAACATCTGGATTGAAACATTATTAAAATAAAACTAGATGATACCTTACACTTGCACAACTTTTGTCATCATGAAAATGAGAATTTGACAAAAGGAAAATGAGACTTATAAATTTCATCCATTATAACCAAAATTCATGAGAAATCATGACATGGTTAATGAGGATGATTTTTCATTTAATCTCATTCTAAGTGATTTTAAATCATGACGTTATAGCCCTAAGTATTACTTGGCTTAAGGAATAAGTATGGGTCCATCATAAGTCATTCATTGACATTCGACGAACTTATTCCAAATGGAATATTCAGACATAATTCATTTATCATTTAAAAGGCTATCAACTTGTATCTAACTTTTGTCGCATATGGTCCACAGTCTTAGAAGAAATCTATTCATATGTTTACTTATTAAGATTTCTATTAAATATGTCCTTAAGTTTCTTATGACATTTGAACATTAAAGAAATCAAATAAAGTCTAACGTATATGTGATAGGTTCCCACATCACGTAGCTCATTGAAACTTATCTTGTAGCATTTATAGAGATATCATAGATCAGTGGGAGCATTAAGTGTCTTAATAATAACTTGCAATAGTTGCAAGAGGTGGGGAGTGAAAGCTTTATACTTCAATTTACACCTCTTGTACAAGACACTGCTCCATCTTGACACTGTTCTATCATAACTTGTCTCCTTAAAATCTAAAGCTACTTTTACAAAAGTCTCATTGTTGCTTAATTGTGGGCACACTTAGATTTCTTATCTAAACTAACATAATCCTCAACAAGAGAAACTACAATGACTAACGTAATTAATATGTTCATTAATATGTTTTCTCTATTAGAATTTGTTTGGTCGTTAAATATTGACCCTAAGCATGCTGAGTTCCTAAAGATTTCTAAGGTCAGTGGGAGTAGTCAAAGTCCTTATCATGACTTACAAGGAATACAAGAGGCGGGGGGAAGAGTGTCATTAAATTTCACTCCAAATTTAACTCCGATTACACCTCTTGTACACCATACTGCACCAACTCTCTTACAAACTTAGAATCCTTAAAATGATAGCAACCTAAGCAAGAGCTAATCCATAAAACTGAAACTTCTAACAAACTCAATAATCAACTCAGGGGGTCATCTAGGTTTAAAAATCTACTAACTTTGATGATTACATAACCTCCCTAATTTGAAGTTGAAATGGATTTTGGAAAAGTTTACTGATCCTATCTCTTCTAATTAAGCCATTAGTGTCAATCAATCTTCTGAATGGAATAAAACTGTTTTCTAGTAAAACTAATTTTATGTGTTCGCATAACGTTTGGGATTTGATTGAATAATCTAAGAGTGTTCATAACTAAACCAAATCCTGATATAAACGTTAAGACACAAAGAAGTATGATTGATTGTCAAAGGCTGTACTCAGGAAGAGACAAATTATTAAAGAATCTTTATTACATATCTAACAAAAGATTTCTTTTAGGATCATCACTGTTCTAGTAGCTTATAAAAGTTTTGAGCTACATTAGATGAACATTAGTAGCTTATAAAAGTTTTGAGCTACATTAGATGGACATTAAAACATTTTTTCCCTAACAACTGGCTGACATATTTACATGTTCATAAAACAGCCTGAAAGTTCTAAACTTAAGGTTAAAGAACAGTTTGTCTATAAGCCAATAATATCCATGTATGGGTTAATGCAAACGTCATAATGTGATGAAATCTTAACGCAATTATTTTCATCAACAACCAAGTGGAATAATGTACCTACCTCAAGATGAGTGGGAGCAACTAAGATAAACTTGTCTATATAGATGATATTCTTTTGACAAGTAGATGTTACATAAGTCAAAGCATTGTTAACACAAACTTTGATATAATAGATCTCAGAGATATCTCTTACATAATAGATATCATAACATGTTGAGATAGACCAAATGGGACATTACTTCCGTTCCATAAGTTTAACATTAAATTGGTCCTTACATATGTAACAAACAATACTGCTCTCCTTTAGAGGATAATAGGATAAATGAGATTATTTCTTATGCTTCATTAATCAGAAGCCTTATGTAAGTTTAAGTCTATACTCGTTTAGATATTACTCACATTGCAACACACTAGATATGTCTAGATTAATGTGAAGCATTTAATAGAGTATTACAATATCTTTAAAAGAAATGAGAGGCTATAATTTAAAGAAGAAGTGAGAACTCAAACCGGTTTATTACTCTAACTTTGTAATATTCAAAGATGACAAGATGTAATTTCGGGTATATCTTTATGTCAGCAGACAAAACCTATTTCATGGAGGAGTCATAATAAACTGATAACAACATAAGTTATAACGACATAATATATTGTTGATCACAAAGCAATAGTTACTAAATGTTGTTGGAAATATATCAGTGGACTCATAAGTTTATTAACTCCATATAATTAATATATTGAAGACTTATTGTGATAAAGTCAGCTACCATGTCTCCTTGAACAGTAACAGTTCGAGAGGTGCTGCATTAAATTTCGATACACAATTAATTATTCGTTTATGAACGAATTGAGGAAACTAAATCTTTGTATCGAATGCATTCATGATATGCTTAAGGATCCTATAATTAAAGGTCTATTACCCATAAGTCTTATTAAAAGTGCACATAAAAGAGAAGGGTTTTAATTGATGACCATGTACAACTGCATATCGTACTATGAATGACTAACTATTAATTAATTTTCCTCATCAGTTTGAATTTGTATGTCTCTTACATATGTTCTGCCGGTGTAATGACATATAGACAACTATAAATACAAATCAAACGTTAAAGGGCTTACATATTTTGATCATAACGATTAGGTTTTAAATTAAGGCTATAGTATGATTAATGGGGGTCCTGAGTCGCATAATGATTCAACGGCTGTATTTCTCTGCTATAGTACTTGTTTAAGGCTAAAATGAGTATTAACTTCTGATCAGACTAATCTAATACTCATAATAAATGATTATTCGGCTAAGTGGGAGAATGTAAGATTAAATATTTATTTATTTATATTTAATCTAGTAGCCATCATTATCATTTATATAATATAGATCAAAATATATTAATAACCTATTAATAATTAGTTGGTAATTGTTGATGGACCATATTACCCTTATTAACTAATTAGGTTTCCTCTTGGGTGTATATATAAGGAGATTATTAGAGAGGTAAAAGGTTAGACACATAACCTAACAACATAACATCATATTTTCGTCCCCCTCTCTCTCCCTAACCGAAACTCACCCTAATTTCGGTTTCATCACCATCATCACTTTACACCCTAAGGAGGAACCGGATCACCCTGACAACTATGTCGAACTCCGTGACTGCGTCTCTGACTGGATTCTCTACTGATGCAATCAAAGGTATGTTATTTTATGTTTTCCATTATGTTTAAATCAGAACTGATCAACAGGCAGAGGGCTGAGTACACCTAATGATAGTGCGGGTTTTGGTGTTGGTGCAAATGGTTAAAGTTGTGTAGGTTGAACCGGAGGGGAAGTGACTTGTGCCACGAACTGATAGCATGGGCTTATAGTTATTGGTACCGTTAAGCTCGCATAGGAAAGTTTGGAAGGTGGAGTCATGTCCAGTGGCGGAGCTTAACCAAAAGTTTCGAGGGGGCGTAAAGTGATGAGACCCAATTTTTTTTTCCTATCGTTATGTTTCGGGTCGGGTCGGCTATCGATTCGGGTCAGGTCAAATAATAATACTTCTAAATAAAACTAAAAAATTTCATTCATTCAAAGGACCCGTCCTTACACATAAAAAAATGTGATTAAGTTTATTGTGTGGTGGGTAATCTAGAGTTAAACAAATAAGAGTTAAAATATATTTACAAAACTACCCATCACTTATATACAAAGTGGTAACAAACTTTACTTTAATTAAATTGTATAAATATTTAGGATATACAAAGTGGTAACAAACTTTACTTTAATTTATATATTGTATAAATATTTAGGAAAAATAATTGGGGGGAGGCGATCCTATATAATTTTTAAAATTTCCGGACGAAAAATCGGAAAATATACACTTTTAACCGAAACATTGGGGTGGGCGGGTGCACCCCCGGGTAACAACTAACCTTCGCCTCTGGTCATGTCGCACGAAGGCTTCATGCACCTCCTGGCGGAACCTCACACTGATTTTGTTACGGATGTCTATGGATTAACATGCTCTGATATCACTTGCTGTGAACCGAATCAGAACAAAAGAAGATAGAAGAAACAAGGGAACATATTGAAATTTATTCATTTTATTTATATCTAGACTCAAAACATTCTAGGCCAAGCTTACATAAAGTAAAGAACAAACTCACTACTACTGACAATAAATAGAGACAAATTTTGACACATACACCGAATTTCAGAGCAAAAGTACATGGATGGACACCACCTGCCAATACTTTATTAGGGGGATGAGTTCTACCTCAGTACAAAGGAGGATATGTTCCTGGGTATGGATGACCTGATCACAACCGAAAGTTAAACATTCAGTAGCGGCTTGGGTATTTCTGAACGGGTCAAAATACGCTTGGTTGGGTTAAGCCAACACAAACTTTTTTTCTTTTTGTTTCCCGTTTACCCCTAAACGAAACGTTTTACATAATGGCAAGTAAACAAAGACTTACAAGGAGGATATTGGGATCCATATGGTTGTGGAGGAGGATAAGCTGAATTGGGTGGATATGGCTGAGCATAATAAGCCCCTTGAGGCGGGTATGGGGACGGCTGATAAGCGGCTAAATTAGGTGGATATGAGGAGGGGTAGGGAGATGGTGCAGCAGCGTACACTCCAACCGGTGGGTATGGAGCTCCAGACATTGGTGGTGGTGGATATGACACTAATGGATAGAGTGAGCCGCCTTGGGGTAGAGTCTGACTGTTTGCTGGTTTCTGCAACATAAAATAATTTTGTTAAGTGGTTTAAGACTAAAGCATTTTATTGAAAAAAAAAAACTATATTATAACTATAACTGAAATAATAATCATATTTGACACACTAGTTATTTAATTTATTTATTTTTTAACTGTACCCAACTCGTTATGACCCGTTACCCAACTCAATTCACGTGCCCATGAGAAACGGTAAAAATGATGAATGAATGGAACTTACAATGGGCTTGGTATACTGTATAATCAACCGAACCTCTCCAGCATGCCTGTGTAAGAAAGATGACATTAACATGATAGGACAAGGAGAGTAGGAAAGCACAATAATCTTGTACGTATGATCAATTCAAACCTGCCAGTTTTGCTCTGCAATGGCCAAGTGCTATCATCAAATCCCTGTGAAATAGCCTTTGCCAATTGGACCCTGGCACCACAATAATTTTTCCATGATATATATCAGTCGATTGAGAACAAACAAATAAGGGCCTGCTTGGTAGCCTCTTAATGACCATTCAGATGCTACCTCTTAATGGTTTAAAACCTCTGAATGAATAAGAGGTAACCTCAAGTCTGAATGGTTAAGAGATAACCTCTGAATGGTAAATCATCACATGTCACATTCTTCTACCTTCTCATTGGTAAAATTCTAAATGGTTCCATTAAGAGGTAGCCTCTTAATGACCATTAAGAGGCTACCAAACAGCCCCTAACTCTAAAGCTCCAAATCGGCTCGTGAGTAGTTTATAAGCTTGAGCTTGGTTCTTTTATTATATAATTTATACACATTTAAATTATATATTATATATTTTTAATTATAATTTTGATATAACCTAATACATATTATTTAAATACTTTATCATAATTTTATATAAGGCTCAAACTCGATAAGTGAAGCTTGGGCTTATTAATTAAACAAGTTTATTTTTAGGCTCGAGCACTAGCTCGTTTAAGCTCGTCTCAATTTGAGCTTTTAACGAGTAGCTTGGCTAAGAGAAATTACTTTCCGCTGCCAATGAAGGTATCATGGTGGACGGTATTGCTATTCCAAACGCTAATATTCAATTCTCGTAGTCCTTCAATAAGTGTATACACAAACTTCTCTTGAAAATTTGGGTTTTTACCTCCATCTATATCATCAATTAATCAACCCAAATTAGAAGACATATATTCAAACATGAAACATCAATCAACAAAGAGAAGGATCATTGAGAGAACCTGTACATGTACGAGTACGCGATCTATCACTACCGTATTCAACACAAACGTAAGGATCTTGCCTCGAAATCCATTCCGTATCTTTCAAATTATTACAACTAGCAACTGAAATATGTGAAAACACATAGATTTAAAGTAATATGGCACTCGGCTAATTAAACTAAATACATAACACTTATTTATACTAGACATAAACTAATACTACTCAACTACGAGTCTACTAATAATACCATACCATTAAACAAATAAAAGAAAACATTTAAACTCTAACTCAACCAGAAACATCTAACTAATGTTTATTCTTTTTTTTTTCTCTTTATCAGCTCACTCATCTTCTATCTTCTCTTCCGATTTATCTCGTGTGTATATCCCGCAACAAATCACGAATTGCTTCATCCAAATCATGAATCATGTATGTGAAATGACTGATATTCTCCTAGGAGAGCACGTATCGTATAAACAAAAAGCATTATACGTACCAGTGACTTGAAGAAGATTGCCATGGATGCTGGGAGTTGCCATTTAGCTTGATGATGGAATGAAACTATAAAAGGTTGATTTATAGAGCCAATTTAATTTGTTTACGAGTGTGGAGTGTATGTATCAACCACACAGGGATAAAATGAACGCGCTTCGTGGCACGACTGAAATAATACTCAACGTGTAGCATACGTTTAGGGAATTGATGAGACTTTGACGTTGCTTGAGGTTCAATTCCTCCTTCCCCCACATTAGTTTTCGGCGGCACCTGGTGATGATGGGAGACTAGGCTGGTAAGCGGCGATCGCTAGTTCGATCCTTGAACTAAACGAGTTTTACCTCACCGCACTGTCGTCCTTCGGGCGAGTGTTCACAGGCTTCTGCCCTAGGTGGGGGTTTTCCCCGGTTCGGATGCGATTGTATCTCAATGTGATGAATTTCGCCAGTAACCCATTTGGAGGATTCGTTGGGCGTTCAAAAAAAAGTTTTAAATAAACAATTTTTTAAACATTATTTTTCTTCATTCTGGAATCTGGATTACTTGGTGGTTGCTATTTAAAGAGCAAGCAAATTATCATGAAAACAAAATAACAAAAATAAATAAATAAATAAAATAAAATTCGATTTTAAAAACTAAAAAAATAGTGTAAATGTAATTATTTTGGTTTCTTATTCCTCTCTTAAAAATTCACAAAAAACTACATTAACAAATCAATTTGATTGTTCACTTTTTTATATAATTTATACATGTCTAAGTTGTGATATTTGCATAATGTTACATACATTTGTATAGGTAATTAATATAAAAATAAAACATATGTAAACAAATTAATCTAATAGTTTTTATCTACATAACCTACGCATGCATGCGTATGCAAGAATTACAAATTTAAAATGCAAGAATTACAAATTCAATAAAAATATATGAATAGTTGATAAAAGCGGTAAACAATTTTTTTTCTTTTTTTTTTCTCGAAATAATTTAGTGTTTTGAATTGATTCTTACTTTATCACACTCTCCTTTTAAACAAATAGCATTTTCCTTTGATCGTTATCAATTAATTTAAGCAAGCACATCAATCTTTAAAGAATAATTTATTTTCATTGAACAAATTCAACGCATTTAACTACAAAGAGATTTTTTTCAACAAATAATAATTAACAAAAACATAACCACTAACATATCAAATACGTGATTACTATTGATGTTACCGTGGACAAGGTTCACGGTTTAGGGGTATTTGGGCCGTAGGGCAAATGGGCCAAGAGTTTCTAGTCATACATGGACTTTTGTATTGTGTAATATATAAACACAAATGTTCTCATAAACCAGGGGGAATTGTGTGATAAACAATTAGAGATCAATACTAGTTTTTTTGTAGAAACACTCTCCTTTTATCGAACGACTCAAGTTATAGTATAATCGTATGCATTAGAGAAATCGTGTTATTGTTCTTGAATCACCATATAGACTACTTTCCGCCTAGTCTATATGTTAATCTTGATATCTTATTTAAGATTCGGGAGTTTTGAGACTTATAACTAAGTATATACATAACAGCCACAAAACAAATTACCAATTTGGTGATTCAAAACATGCTTCAAACGAGTAACAAAAGCAAATGGCCATCGTTTAGATTACCTATTGAGGAATCCGATAATAAGGATAAAGCTTTACGTTTCATAGCTTAAGATCTTGTCTTATTTTCCTTGAACACACATGAACTAATCAACTCGTCTTTCGTATTATACGTGCTTGAAGTGTTGCATCATCTATATAAGAATATAACTAGCCCATTAGTAAGCACCAAAGGAAGGTGTTAACGAGTCAAGCTAAGCTCAATCTCGTCTAAGCCAAGCCTGAGTCATTTAACTAGCGATCTATTTCTAAAGCTCGAGCTCGGCTTGTAAGTAGTTCTTAAACTCAAACTCGACTTGGTAAGCATTGTTAATTATTAATTTTCATAAGTAGGTTTTTATTTTTATATATTTATATTCATTAACATTTATTTTGTTATATTTACATGAGTAGGTTATATTATATTATTATGAGGAAGGTTATTATACGAGAAATTGTGTCACACCCTGACACGCAGCGAAAGTGCACAGGGGTGCAACAGACACATGGTTTTTATTTTTATATACCTAAAAAGCATGTTGAAAACGGTCAACTATAAAAGTTCGTGAGTTTCACCGGTTTTGTTTGTTTAAGAAAACAAGTGTTTTGCATAATTGATGTATATTATACCAAGCCCAAAAGTGAAACCTTGACTGTTCGTCCAAATCCTCGTGGCCCACATAAAACACGTCAACAATATCATTGCCTCAAGTATGTGCATGGACATGTGCAATTGCTATGACATCCGTGCCAGTTCAACTGGGTTTGTCAGACCAATAGTACTATTCACACATCCACTGGCCTATAACTGATCACTTGTGTTTGTGGGGACTTTTTGCAGTAGAACCCATGACATCCGTGCCAGTTCAATTGGGTTTGTCAGACCAATAGTACTATTTACATATCCACTGGCCTATAATTGATCACTTGTGTTTGTGGGCACTTTCCGTGTGTTAGGGCAACTCAGATAATTCACATCACATCAAGTTTTCATATGCAAGTATGTACGTATATAAACATGCTTTTCACCCAAAGTATTCAGTAAAACAGTTTAGAGAAAATGGGCAATGAAACTCACATGATAGCGTGGCTCAAGTATGCACGTAGTGTACCTGTAGTGCTAATCCAATCTTATTATCAATATGGTATGGTTAATTACTGAAAACAGTTCTCGGGTCGGTAATTGCTATATACTAAGTTCAGATGTAAAAATTCATCCGAGATTGGGCTAACAGCCTCAATAGATGGCTATGGGTAATGTCTCAGTGTCAAATTCAAGTTTGGCTTTCGTGCACCGTTTTACGTGCCGGTCACGTTATTCTTTTTAGGTGTTCGGGTAATGGCATAATTACATACAATGTCACAATTTATTATATAATATAAAATGATTCATTCTATAAAGAAAGTTTGGGCGTTACAGGGGTCCGATTCACTCAAACAATAGTTCCAATTTTTATAGTTTGGGAATTCCCCAAACTAGCCTGTAATTCACCCCAATTACCCAATTTACCCCAAAAAGTTCAGAATTACTCCCAACTTCCAATTGTCGGCAATAAGTCATTGAACATCTTAAAACTTCCGGTAGGTTCGTTAAACGGTTAAATTACCGGCTTTTGTTAAAATAATATATTTTAGAGCATAATTTTCATAACTAGTTATTCAAATTCAATAAAATTCTGGAAATTTTTATAGAAGACTTTATTAATATATATATATTTCAAAAAAATTATTTTCTATTAAATTTATTTATTTTGCTTAATAATTCTGTTTTAAACATCTGTTTAACCGATAAATTGGCGATTAATACCATCCGACTTCCGAAAATTCTATTTTTTTTACTGAAGTGTCACAATATGCCCAGAAACTCCCTGTAAACTTTTCAGGTACTACCAGATTTCCTAAACAGGGTTTTTGGTTACCGGAAGTTAAATAAATCGCGATTTTAAAACCATGGTTAGGTTTAGCCAAAAACAACCTCTCTGCATTATTTGATGATTTATTGAATTCGTTTGATATTTTCTCGAATTAACGTCATTAAGCATTAATAAATTCACCAAATATTCTCAGAAATTCCAAAAAAATCCCAAATTTTGCAGAGACCTTATTTTTAAAGTATGCGACCATCCTGCAAAATTTCATGCGCTAACAATACTCACGCCAAAAGTTATGCTAAAACAAAGTTCTAAAGGCCCGAAATTTGGTTTTCGACGATATACCTTCCGATTCTCGATCAGTCAAGCGATTTCTAAGCTTTCAAATCCTGTGGCAAGCTGAGTATAGTACCTACACACCACGTACAACACAGACATGTATCCAACATCATCAATCAAGCCTTGTTACTATCTTTTCCATTTAGAGTTTGTAACAAAATATTCTTGTCGAAAATTCGAGTATCCATATACCCAAGTTTTCCACCATGAACCAACTTGTTATATTTTTTTTATGTTTAAACAGCCTTTGTGGCAAAAGATCAAGGCTTATGGATCAAAACCATGTTCTTTTTGTTAAATTAAGTTTATCATAAAAAAGATCAATAAAAACACTAAGATCAGGCTTTATACCTCAAGTTTATAAATGGAAATGGTATGTCATTTGCTGGAACATAATAGAGAGGGTTTGAGAGAGTTTGAGATTGCCTGAAATGAACGAAAAATGAGGCGGTGTCCTAATTCTGATCGGACTCCAGGAGGCACAAACATGTGTCAGTTTGACTTTGAAACTTTGAAAATTGCAACTTTTTGATAAGTCTAAAGCATATTTTTTAGGATGAGGTTCGTTATCGGATCTTAAATGCTCCCCCTGGAGAGCGGAGATGGGGAGGATTGCCACAATTGATGCTCTTATAAAACGGAACTGTTTTAGCGGGAATAATGTCTGTTCTCTTTGTGAAGATGGCGAGGAGTCGACGGAACATCTCTTCTGTTCTTGTGTGGTGGCCACTAATATTTGGTATCTCATTAGCCGTTGGTGTAGGATTAGCCCGATCTTTGCTTTCTGTATCAGGGATCTGACTTCTGTTCATGATCATGCCGGGCTGCACCGGGTCGCTAAAGAAGCTCTTCATGGTATTATTTTGACTGGTTGCTGGTGCATTTGGAAGGCGAGAAACGAGAGGAGATTCAATAACAATAGAAAAGCTATTTTGGATATCTTTCAGGATATAAAAAGTTTAAGTTTTCTTTGGTATCGTAATAGATCGAAAAATAGAGGTATTCTTTGGAACGATTGGTGCTCGTTCAACTTGATGTAAATGTTGTTGTTTGGTTGGCGGCCTTCGCTTGAGGGTGCGCTTGTGAATAATAGTTAAATTTCAAAAAAAAATAAAAAATGCTCCCCCGTTTTGGTAACGGGCGCGAAGCAAAGCGTTTTTCGTGCGGTTTTTCATATTAAAAAAAAACGAACCTAACTTTAACGAAAACCCGAATGCTTTAAAGTATTTACTTAAAATATTTTTTATTAATCTTTTATAAGTTTTTTAGGCTTGATGGATTATGTTGCATGTTTAGATGCTATAGCGCGCATTGAAATCGAAAACGTTCCGCTAACCGGAAACTGCTTCGTTTAACGTGTTTGCTACATGCTAAGGCCATAATATCCCTATGTTATTGTCTAAGTATCATGTTTATGTAATTCCGTACCCCTAGAATCATTTATGGCACTTCCGGTCGTGTTTTAATTGATAGTGTACTTTTATCCGGAATTCCTCGTGTTTAACTGGTTTTCTGCATTCTAAGTCCCCAATATCACCGTGTTAATTACTAACGTTCATATGTTTACTATAACGGGCCCTTGGATTCGTCTGAGGCACGATCAGTGTGGTTCTGTTAATCGTGTAAGCCATGCATACGTATCAATTAGGGTTTACCTGGTTTTTTCACAGATGTCACAGATTGGAAATGTACGAAGTGTAGGAGAGAGTTTTGACCCTTGATTTGCAAGATAAATCGTTAAGATTTAGTGGTCCCAAAATTTAGAATTCATGTAACTAAAAACACGGGAAACAAGTGGGGAAAAAGGTCAAAATGGGAAAATCCAATATTTGTGACTCATAAACCCCCCCCCCCCCCTATGATTTTCAAACGATTAACCTTTAATATGAAGGGCATCATTATGGTGGGTTGGTGGTGCATTTGGATTGCAAGGAACGAAAGAAGATTCTCTAATAAGCAAAGATCGGCTGCGAGCATTGTTCAAAATGTTAAGTCGCTTGGTTTTTTGTCGTATAGTAATAGATCGAATAATAGAGATGTTTCTTGGGAAAACTGGATTTCTTTTGCCGTGATGTAATCGGTTTTGTTGTGTTTTTGGCTGCCCTTATGTTTGGGGGCTTGCTTTGTGAATAATAGTTACCTTAATAAAAAAAAAAAACTAATGGGAGCTTCAATCATTCAACAATTCCTTTTAACGATATTAAACCATGACAGGTCATAAATAGTTATCAACTTACAAATCGAGAGTGCCTGCTGGCAATCAAATACACCTTGTTTTTTAATTAAACTAGGTTTATCACCCTAGCCGCGTTGCGGCAAACTTCTTTTGTTATTTAATCTGTGTTTACATGTATTTTAAAATCACTACGAGCGCGTTGCACATAGAACCACTAACAAGAATAAAAAGAAAATGTAAAAAACAATAAAAAAAATCGAAGGAAAATCACCAAAAAAGTTGTATGTTAATGATGTTGTTGGTATGAAACCCGTGGTCAGAGATGAGCAAATAATACCGGGTACCGGTACCAAATTTTCCGAACAGAAGGATCCTAAGTACCAATTCGGTACCGACTTTTAGCGTTCCTAGTACCGGTTCGCTACCGATTTTTACCTTCATATACCGGTACCGTAACCGGTCTTTTCGGTATCGGTTGCCACCGAGCTCTGATCAGGGATGAGCAAATGGTACCGTCTAGCAGTACCGAATTTCCCGAACTAAAAGATTTTCAAACTCAATCCGGTACCGACTTTTGGTGTTTTCTGTATTAGGCTGGTGCCGATTTTTACCTTCATTTACCGATAATGAACCGGACCGTACCAGTATTTTTGATACCAGTATTAGGTGACACCAAGCTTATCCAATTTAGAAAGTAAAAAAAATAATAGTTATTATTTTATTAATATATTAATATATGATTATAATATATTAAATTAACTGTTCATTTTAGTTGCTTAAGTAATATATAGTAATATATAGTAATAATAATAATTGACCACATAGCAGAAACGATGGTAATCCCATACCCGTCCTATATATGTGAAATTTTTTTTCCATACTTATACCCGGCTCAATACCCGTTGGGTATCGAGTATACCCGTGCCAAATGCTTCGGGTTTCGGGTATACCCGCCGGGCTCGAGTATTTTTGTCATCCCTAAAAGCCAGATTTTATATATTTACAATACATACAAATTAAAGTGCCCGGCGGGAATAGTGAAAACATGTGGTTGGCCAAAAGTGACGGCCACTTTGGTTTTTTTTTTCTTATTTAGAGGTCCTATCAAATTACAATTTTATCCTAAGTTTAAAATTATTATTTTGTCCCCGGTTTAAAATATAACTTTGGTTTTGCCCTCTGCTTAAATTTATGATTTTGCCCTCAGTTAAAAAATATGATTTTGCCTCAAGTTCAAATAAAATTATGGTTTTGCCCCCAGCTAGAGTCCTGCCAAATTACAATTTGGTTCCCAGTTTAAAATTACGATTTTGCCCCAAATTCAAAATAAAACTTCGGTTTTGCCCAAGCTAAAAATAACGATTTTGCACGCAGTTAAAAATTTTCGATTTTACCCCCAATTCAAAATTAAAAAAAATGGTTTTGCCCTCAGTTAAAAATATTATTTTACATCCATTATAAAATTACGATTTTACCTAAGCTAAAAATTGCAATCTTGCCATCGTTTTTTTTTTGGGCAAAACCATGGTAGTGTTTTATTTTACTTGGTTGACTCAATTTTGTTTTTATTCGTGCCAAACAGTTGTCTAGCACTCGCTAATTGGTCCAGACAAATTATTATTTTGCCCCCAACTCTAAATTACATGCTTGCCATCGTTTTAGTTAATGTTTTTTTTATCATAACTATGGTACTGCTTTTCTTTAATTGGTTAACTTGATGTATCGTTTTTTATATCGTGTTATAAGTAGCATGTATAACTAATCGACATAAAAGCGTACATGTTATTAAACTAAGAAATATTTGGTTTAGCGCCCTGCAACGCGGGCGGCACATAACTCTAGTATATATAAAAAGTACATGAGGGGGAATAGTGTCAGGCAGGCACTTTCCCATTGGTCCAGCCAATTTACGTTTTTACCCCGTTTAAATTATAGTTTTACCCTTGGTTTTTTTCCTCCCAGCCAAATTATGATTTTACCATCGGTTCAAATACACGACTTCACCATCGTTTTTATTTTTTTTTCTATCAAATTACGATTTTACCCTCAGTGTAAAATTACAGTCATACCATCGTTTTCGTTTTTCTTGACGAAACTATGGTAAGGTTTTATTTTAATTGGTTGACTCGGTGTAGTTTCTATTCGTGTCAGGCAGCTGCCTGACACACGCTCATTTATTTTGAAAAATTACGGTTTTGCCCCCAGTTTAAAATTATAGTCTTTCTATCGTTTTACTTCTTTCTTTTTTATTCACAAAAGTATAGTTGTGCTTTGTTTTAAATGGTTGATTTGATGTAAATTTTTTGAGATCGTGGTATGAGTAGTATAAACAAATAACCGAAACAAAGACGTACGTATTATGAGAGAGAAATATTCGGTTTAGCGACCCGCAACGCGGACGGGGTAAAAACTCGTTAAATACAAAAGAAACATAAAACCTACAACAGGTTAATACTACGAACTAAGAAGCATGAAAATATGATCTTTCATTTATTCTTGAGCCCAATTCCAGCCGACAGCCCAATGGGGATAGGCCGTGCGATCCGTTCTGAACTCTTTTTAGTTCTTTCCTTGCAGCCCGTTTTCTCTAGAAACTCCTTTCCTTTAGGGTCTGTTTGGTATGGCGTAATGGAATAGATGAGGGAATGGAATGGACGAGGTAATGGAATGGACAAAGGAATGAAATGGATCATTACATTCCATATTCATGTTTGGTTACCATGCAGGAAAGGAATAAATCATTACATTATGTTGTTTGGTAGGTAAGAAAAAAGGAATGAATTAAATTGGCGATGTGTGGTGGCGGTGATCGGTGGCGGCTAGTGTCACACCCCGATATTTCCACGTATTACCGGTGGGCCCGGTGGGGAGTATCGTGACGTAGTTGATATCATAGACAATTTATATTATCACAATTTAATACACAGCGGAAGCAAAAGATGAATCACATTACAAACCGAATAAATAGTAATATCAAAGTATCACAACGGACTGTAATGGATCCACAGGCGGATCGAAAGATAAAAAGATTATTGTTCAACAGACTTTAACATCTAGAGCTTGCAAGACTTGATTAATGATGCCAGGAGTAGCCAGCCTATTTCGTCTAGTACCCGCACTTAGCCTTTTTGGAAAATACGTCAGTTTACACTGGTAAATACAATTAACTGACTCATTTTGAAAAGATTTTAAGAAAATTGATTTGAATGCACAAGACACAAAAATATCTTTTATAACTTGGGACAATTATTTAAAAATAATCTTGTATACCGTTTTACTTATTTGTCGTCCGTCAGGGCCGGTTAGAAGAGCCGGACATGATTAACTGACACGCCACAGGTATAATACCCACAAGGTTGATTCCTTTAAGTGGATTACCAGTTTTTACATAATGCAACTGTCAGGTGTATGCTTACACCCCGTGCTTAGGTCGTGGCAATTTCTTTGAATGATGCCAAGGATATCCGGGACATGGTCATTTAACCCCCAAAGGCCATACACCAAATAATACAGATTAAAACGAGTTATGTAAATACAATAATCACAATCCGATTTAAATGACTACATACCCGACCAAGCGGTATTATTATAATACCGTATCCCAAGCCCGTATAGGGAAAATAAGTTAAAAGTATTTACCTGAGCAAGTATAATTCACAAACAGCAAGTGCACGTAGCTTTTATCGGGCTCCTAATCTGGAATGAAGGTTTTTAATAACCTATTAGATTCCTAACGGGTCTTAAATAAGTCTAAACTTAGACCAGTTAGTTTTAAAGGAAGATATACGGTTCAAAACGCACGATTAAGCGATGACCGGATTAGAGTGTAGTTTAGACCCGACAAGTTTGAATACTTGTATAATATGGGTAAACTAACCACATTCTGGATTTTGAGATAAAAACGATAGGGTTTGACCCGTTTCGGCTAATTTATGCAAACTAGTTACATAAACCGCACCGAACGCGAATAATGCGTTACGGGTAACCAAAAGAGTCATATACAGGTTTCCTAAGTTAATATGCCTTAAATATGTTGTGATATCAGTTAGATACCTTCCATAATGCCCAAAATGGATTTAAATTCAAACTATGTCCCGTAGGGGCGTTTTGGTCATTTTAAAGCTCATAAAAGAGTTTAAATATAAATCTGAGTTTCAGGTCTGATGTATTCAGTAAAAATACTTATTTTTATAAGTCATAACAGTAGGGTATGGTATATAGGTGAAATTTACCTTTTATAATTAAACTATGCACCGTAGGGGCATTTTGGTAATTTCACATAGGCTTTAAAGGTCAAAATAGGGAATCTGAGTTTAAAAACTTTTCTTTACAGTTAAAATATATAAATTTACTTAAAACATCAGTAGGTATCAAACCTTATATGTTAAAAATAGTTTTAACTTATACTATGCGTTAAAAACGCGTAAAAAGGCGATTTTAAGCGATTTCCGGGTTTTATATGAAAAGCTGATATTTTTATCATTCCATAAAGCTTAAAATGTTTTATTTATCATAACAAATTAGTAGCAAAAGGTTGGGTGTCCAAATGTTTTGTAAAACTCATTTTATAGGCCAAAAGGGCAAAACCGACAATTACCGAATTAAGGCTAGAACCCTATGTTATGCTCAGCTTAAAAATAAATAAAAATCTTAAAAAATCCCAAAATATTATTTTACATCATTGGGTAAAAAGTTTGGTATCAAAAATTGGGTTTAAATAGGCTATATGCTAATTACGCCGTTTAATTAATAAAAGCTTTCTAATTACGCTATTGAGCATAACTCTTAATCTAGACCTCCAACTGATGTGAAAATTTAGGGACATGTTTATATATTAGTAATAAAGATTATTGTCCTCTCACATTTTCAAAATTCTTGTTTTAAGGTCAAAAGGGCATTATGGTCAATATTTAGGCATATAACGGAAACATGTACATGAATCGAATAACTAATGAACCAAGTTGTATAATTATAGAGGGTTATACTAACATATAACCTGGTCCTATTAAATCTCGAAGGAATTACTAAAATATGCTCTAATGGGTCAGAACTGAAAGTCAAAGCAAAAGTCCACTTATGCGACTTTCGGTTCTGAACCGAGCTTAAACTGAAAATTGTCGGGTTGAACATGCCTAGACATGTTCTTACATTAATTACCAAGTTATACAAGTGATAAAACAAGTTTCATAGCTTCTACATTGTTAATTATGTGTTTATGCGAAAATTAGCTTTCTGTTGACTTTTTAAAATTAACGTTGACCCGACAATTGACCTAGTTAGAGTGGGAATCAGAGGGTGCCCTTTTAAGGGTTTATTACCCACATAAATATCAACTCAAAGCTACTTTCAATTCGAGATTTGACTGGACAAATTTTAATTAATCACGAAGTCAAACCTTAATTACGACGGTTTGACTTTAGGCTAATAAACTAAGTAAAACTGAATTAAGAAAGGTTAAGGACACTTACTGAAGTCCTATGCACGACTAAGGATGCTTGGGAAGTGGTCTTGAGCTCCAGAAATCTTCAGAACAAGAGTTTGGAAGCTTTCCAAGTGAAGTGCTCAATGTGTGTTCATAAGTTGCAACAAAGGGCTCTATATATAGCCAAGGAGGATCAAGGAGATGGACACAAGTGTTATGGCAACTCCAGGGATGAAGACAAGTGCCTAGGGACGTGTTTCAATGAGCTAGAGGGTGGCAAACTCGTGGAATTCGGCAAACATGCAAGCTGCCACGTTAAACAAGTGTTTGCTGATCTAGTAGTCTGTCGCGCTACGCCACGGGGAAGAGCCCAGGTGGTGGCGCAGCGCCAGCAACAAGCTTATCAGCAATTCAAGTTTTAAAAATGACAGTTTCACCCCCTGGACCTTCAAATGCGTAATTTCTTCCATTTTAGGCACTTTTAACCCATGAAATTTATATTTCTATGATCCATGAGATAAAACCAATCATCATTAGGTCCGGTTTCATTAAACGATAACCGAAAACACAAGTTTTGCCTCGTTGACGCTTTTAACCCCTTAATTACGAAAGTTAGCGTATCTTTCTCATACGACATCGAAACCGCGTGAAATTTTTACCACTTATTCTTGGGAGTATAATTAATCGTTACAAGGCTCCGGGTTCGCTAAAAGGTCACTCAGAGGTATAACTTAAACATGTTGACACATTTAACCCTCGCGTCTTGTAAACTTTCACTTTCTTCCACAAACGGTTTCACACGCTTCATGATACATTCGTTTTAGGGTATAAACATCGTGTAAGGTTGTTGAAAGGAAAAATTACCAAATGTTGACACTTTGTATCCTTATATACATATACTTTCTTCGTTTGTCAACTTTAGTCCCTCGTAGTCAATCCGTTACACGTTTAAAGTCCATGACACGTGTCGATACTATATTGGACATGATTTTACGAGGTGTTACATCCTCACCCCCTTAAAAGAAATCTCGACCTCGAGATTTACTGAAATAAATGAGGGTACTTCTCTTTCATTGTGGACTCTACCTCCCACGTATACTCGGGACCTCTACGGGCATCCCATTTAACCTTTACAATCAGTACATGCTTCCTTCGAAGCTTCTTAACCTGTCGATCCTCAATCGACAAAGGTTTCTCAACAAACTTCATGTTCTCATCTATGTGCACATCCTTATGCGGTATGACTAGTGATTCATTAGCTAGACATTTCTTCAGATTGCAGATGTGGAATACATTATGAATACCACTGAGCTCTTCCGGCAAATTTAACTTATAAGCCACTGTTCCGACACATTCGATGATCTCGAATGGTCCTATATATCTTGGGCTTAACTTGCCTTTCTTGCCAAATCACATTACCCCTTTCCAGGGTGATACCTTCAGTAACACTTTGTCACCAACCTCGAATTTTAGAGGTTTACGCCTTTTATCTGCGTAGCTTTTCTGCCTATCCCTGGCAACTTTGAGATGATCTCTTATCTGCATAATCTTGTCTGTCGTCTCCAGGACTATATCAGGTCCTGTTAGTTGGACATCTCCAACTTCTGCCCAACAAACAGGCGTTCTGCACTTTCTTCCATACAGAGCTTCAAAAGGTGCAGCTTGAATACTGGAATGATAGCTATTGTTGTATGAAAATTCAATTAATGGCAGATGATCATCCCAGCTTCCTCCCAAGTCAATAAAACAAGCTCGTAGCATATCCTCGAGTGTTTGTATAGTACGTTCACTTTGACCATCCGTCTGAGGATGATATGCTGTGCTGAAATTCAATCGAGTGCCTAGGGATTGCTGAAAGCTTATCCAAAAATGCGATGTATACCTCGTATCCCTATCAGAAATGATAGACACTGGCACTCCATGGAGAGATACAATCTCGTCCACGTACAGCTGAGCTAACTTATCTGAGCTGTGTGTTTCCTTTATAGGTAAGAAGTGGGCTGACTTAGTCAGTCTATCCACTATCACCCAAATAGTATCATTTCCTCGTTTAGTCTTTGGCAACTTGGTGATAAAATCCATAGTCACCATTTCCCACTTCCAGGTGGGAAGTTCAGGCTGCTGTAGCAAACCTGACGGCTTCTGGTGTTCAGCTTTAACTTGCGCGCACGTCAAACATTTGGCTACATAAGTAGCTATAGACTTCTTCAAGCCTATCCACCAATAATTTGCCTTCAAATCCTGGTACATCTTATCACTTCCAGGATGAACAGAATACTTAGAACTGTGGGCTTCTTGGAGGATAACATCCCGAAGTCCTCCATAGATCGGAACCCATATTAGTCCATTCAATCTTAGGATTCCATCCTTGCTATGTGATAACTGTTCAGCAGTTACTCCCAACTTTTCATTCGGGTAGTTGGCTTCTAATACAGCTTCCTTCTGAGCGGCTAACAATCTTTCATTCAAACTGTTTTTCAATTCAATGCTCTTGGCATTGATTCTAATGGGTTTAATTCTTTCCTTCCTACTTAAGGCATCGGTGACCACATTCGCCTTACCTGGATGGTATCTGATTTCACAATCATAATCATTCAGTGTCTCCATCCATCGTCGCTGCCTCATATTCAGATCCTTCTGATTAAACAGATGTTGAAGGCTCTTGTGATCAGAATAGATCATACACTTAGTGCCATATAAATAATGTCTCCACAGTTTTAGTGCAAATACAATGGCACCCAACTCCAAATCATGGGTGGTGTAATTCTTCTCGTGCACCTTCAACTGTCGAGAAGCATAGGTAATAACCTTGCCTTTCTGCATTAGCACACATCCCATACCAGTGTGTGATGCATCACAGTATACTACAAATTCTACTATTCCATCAGGCAATGTTAATACTGGTGCATTGCTCAACTTTTGCTTAAGGATGTCAAAGGATTCCTGCTGCTTAGGACCCCAGTCAAACTTAATATTCTTACATGTCAACGAAGTTAGGGGTGCAACAATCCTTGAGAAGTTTTCAATAAATCGCCTATAATATCATGCTAAACCCAAAAAGCTACGAATTTCTGTGGGCGTCTTTGGCTCTTGCCAATTCATGACAGCTTCAACTTTAGCGGGATCCACTTGGATACCACGCTCACTAACTACATGTCCAAGAAATCTGACTTCACGAAGCCAAAATTCACACTTTGAAAACTTGGCGTAGAGCTTCTCATGATGTAGAAGTTTAAGAATACAACGAAGATGTTTCTCATGGTCAGCTTGGTTCTTCGAGTAAATAAGGATGTCGTCAATGAAGATGCTGATAAATTTATCCAAGTAGGGCTTGCATACGCGGTTCATGAGGTCCATGAATGCTGCAGGTGCATTAGTGAGCCCAAAAGGCATCACTAGGAACTCGTAGTGATCATAACGAGTTCTAAATGCAGTCTTGTGTACATCTTCATCTCTAACCTTTAATTGATGGTAGCCTAACCTTAAGTCAATCTTGGAGAAGTAACTTGCCCCTTGCAATTGATCGAACAGATCGTCGATTCTGGGCAATGGATATCTATTCTTGATAGTAACCTTATTAATCTCGCGATAATCGATGCATAGACGCATCAACCCATCCTTCTTCTTTACAAACAGTATTGGTGCTCCCCATAGAGACGAGCTAGGGCTTATAAAACCCTTCGCCAACAAATCATCTAGTTGAGTCCTCAACTCTTTCATCTCTGTTGGTGCTAACCTGTAAGGTTCCCTTGCAACAGGTGCTGCTCCAGGAATAATGTCAATTCTGAATTCTACTTGCCTTTCTGGTGGCAAACCAAGTAGTTCTTCAGGAAAAACTTCGGGATATTCAGAAATGACGGGGATGTCTTCAATCTTAGGTTTCGGCTCATCCATAGTCACCTGTGCCATATAAATGACACAACCCTTCTTCAAGCATCTAGATGCCTTGAGCATAGACGCTTGCTCAGGCAATCCATACTGGGTATCTCCCTGAATGGTAACTGGCTCACCATACGGAGTCTTGATCACCACTTGTTTCTTGTTGCAAACGATCTGGGCTTGGTTATGAGATAACCAGTCCATGCCTATAACTATGTCGAAACCGGCTAACTTCAAGGGAAGTAATGATAGTGGAAAAGAGTGGTTCCTAATAGATATGAAACATCCATCTAACACGGCTGATGCGGTTTCTATGGTACCATCGGCTAATTCTACTTCATTTTTCACGCTTAGGGTTTTAACAGGTAAATTCAACAACTTACAAAACTTATCATCTACAAATGACTTATCCGCACCCGAATCAAATAACACCCTTGCATAAACATCATTTATAAGGAAGGTACCTGTGATCACGTTATCATCCTGAACGGCTTCTCGTGCATCCATTCGAAAGACCCTTGCATTGGTCTTTTTGACTTCTTCAGGCTTTTTGGCATATTTAGGGCAGTTGGACTTGATGTGCCCTTTCTCGTTACAGTTATAGCATGTTGCATCCTTTATCTTCTTGCACTCTATCGTCTTGTGCTCCTTGGATTTGCATAACCCACATGCAAATGGTGTTGACTGAGACTTGGATTCGAACCTGCATTTTCCAAAGTGGCGTTTTTGGCAGGTTTTGCACTTTGGCTTTTCATCTGCTTGCTGGCTACCTTTGTTGGACCCAGACTTCTTCTTGTGGTCCGTGTTACCCTTATGCTTCTTCTCAGACTGTCGTGAGTTATCGTCCTCACGTTTTCTCTTACTTTCTTCAGAGTTCTTAAGCGATCTCAGCCTGATCGCATCTAAAGTAAGGGATAAAGACAAATCAGCTGCTGACCTAAAAGTAGCAGGTCGGGATGCCTTGACACTGGCCTTGATCTGTAGGGCTAAACCCCCAATGAATCGAGCTATTCGCTTGGGTTCCGGTGTTACTAGGTACGGAACCAGTCGAGACAGGGTATTGAAACTGGTGAGGTAAGCTTGACAATCTAGATTTTTCATCACCAACGATAAGAAGTCGGACTCGATCTTTTCAACCTCATGCAGAGGGCAATAATTCTCTTTGATGAGTGCAACAAACTGTTCCCATGACAGATTGTACAACGGGATCTTCCCAGTAGCCTGGATTAGTGACCTCCACCAGGCTAGTGCTTCTCCTTTAAACGACTGAGATACATACTTCACCACATCCTTATCGGCACAACCACTAATGTCAACTACGGTGTCCATCTCGTCTAACCACGTCATGCAGTCGATAGCTCCTTTTTCCCTAGTGAAATCCCTGGGCTTACAGGAGATGAAATATTTGTAGGTACATGACTTACCACGTGGTTCTCGTTTGAGCTCAATTTTCTTCGACGGAACACTTTGCTGATTTGAGGAGTGATGATCGTCATCATCCTTCTTTGACCCCTTAGGTTTAGAAGGTGGCTTACTATGAGCTTCAGAGTGAGTCTTAGGTTTAGAATGGGGTACTGATAAGGTCCTGCTTCGAGTACCACTAGATTCATTAAATTGCCTATCCAAGGCCTTGGTAACAGCATTATCAACCAATGCTTGAAGTTCTGCACCAGTTTTGTTGATTCTGGTGGTATCTTGATTTTCCTTTGGGTGACTGTTGATTTCTTCAGACTCAGCCATGTAGTCTGATTGCTACATAAAATGATGACAATGACTTCTTAGAAGTTTATAATAGATTTGTCATCTTATTAATCTATTAACCATGGTATTAAAGAACCATATTGATTAATTTGTTAAGTATTTCATTCAGGATTTTTCATTAATAACCCTTAGTTATAATTAAATATAATAATGTCAAAAAGCCAAGTCACAAGGACTCTTTTAAATTATAAGTCAATATCTTATATGATCGAGGTGCTAAGGTTTGAATCATAGTTCATTACCTTTCTTGACAGGGAGTTGTAGGCTATGACTGTCTTTTGTCTTATATGACAATAATTATGGCCCGTAGGCATTACATCACATATGGATGTTTAAATAATAAAGAAGGATTTTGAATAATCCAATATAAGAATGACACGTGTGATTTTACGAATCACGTTAGTCAGGAATGTTAACATGTTTACAGATGTTAACAAGGATTTGAATCTCTTTTTAAACAGGTTTTACCATCATGGCTAGGTCTTATAATGACATGCAGGCTAGGTTATACCCTTTAAGATTCTTATTAATATTTAACGCGGAGCGATTCCTTAATTGAGATGTTAATCATGATCTGAATCTAATTGAGGATCTACCATCTTGGCCCTGTCTTAAAATGACACATGGACTAGGTTTTGTCCTTTTTAGATTTTGCCATTTTATTATAATGGTAGATCTTATAAAAAAAATTGACATATTTTGGATTTTATTTATTTATTTATTTCATACATTTTACATTTATGCATATAATGATAAAAATGAAATTTAAATTACAACATGCCATTAAATTTTAAAAGGAGTACACTTTGCCCTAAACGGGACTTTAACTGAAATAACATGCCCACGCAGGGGCTAAACAAACCTAACATACCTACACAGGGGTTAAACAGAAAGACATGCCCACGCAAGGGCTAACAGGAAATATAAGTCCTCGCAGGGACTGATTACAGAAACAGATGTCCACGCAGGGACTTGATTTAACACAAAAGAAATACAAATAAACAATTACAGGATTTAATGACCCTTCTTGGTCTTCCCCTTGATTAAGTTCGCCAGACCCTTGAAAATTCCCCGGTTTTGCCTCTTCTCTTCCAAAACCACCTGCTCCACCTGACTCAACCTTTGAAGAATCTCCTGTTGCTGTGGTGGCGATATCACTGGCGGCTGCGGGGGCTGCTGATACAGTGGAGGTTGAGGAGGTGGCGGTTGTTAATACCCATAGGGTGGGTGCCCATAGTGTGGATATCCAGCTTGATATGGGACTCCAAAGGGCCCCTCGGGATGGAGAGCATTGTAATCCCACGCTGCCTAGTACGGGTCAACATTAGCGTAGTTGTAGTTGGTATGGGCCGACTGTTCAAAAGGGTTATACGCCGCTGAACCGGCGTATGTAGGAATTGGGTTGAGTGCCGCTGCACTGGTATATGCAGGGATTGGGTTATCAAAACCCACTGGTGGCGGTGCGACCGGCGCAGACTACAGCTCAGAAACAGGGTTCGAAGGCCCACCCATTTGTGGGTCTTTGTATAGTGGCGGGTAATGACTGCCACTAGAATGTTGAGGAGTGCTGATGCGGACTCCCCCTCGCACGGACATCCGTGCGGTTGTTCTCCTGCGCCTCGGTGGCTCCGGAGGCTGTTGCTGTACTGGTGGTGGTGGTGGAGTGACCGCTACAAAACGGGAATCCTCGGAAGGATCCTGCTGCTGCTGCGGTGAGTTGTGGTAACTGGGAGTAAACACCCAGTCGATCTGGTTAAACCTCGCCTCTTAGCTGTCGGGACCATTATAAGGTGATCCCAGAAAGGGTGACCCATCCGAAATCTCGATGGGGTGGTTAGGGGTCCGGGTTGGAGGCTCGGCCGGATCCGTGTCTTCGTCCATGTCCATCGCATGGTCGCCCGAGAAGTGGTCTTCAGGTCCCAATGAGTTAAAACCCACTGTTTCTTCAATGTAGTTTGCCGGGTTGAACCGGCTTTGGAAGACAGGTGTCGGGTCATTGAAGGGTGAGTTATGGCCTTGGAGAGGTATATAAGAATGGTGGGAGTTATGGGGCTCGTTTTCAGACTGAGGCCCGAAGGAGTTTTGGTACGAAGGTGAGGAGCTCAACGAGACTGAGCGCCTTGCGGGTTCTATATAGGTCCTCCAGTTTTCTTGAGGACTTCTGCTTTGGGTGTCGGATGGTGTTCACCGGTGTGACGGCCCGGCCTCATGATCATTAGGGGTGACGAATGGCCCCTTGCCTTTTCCCCTACCTCTGAATCTTGGCGGCATTGTATTAGATCCTGTCAAAACAAACAATAGGACAACAAAGAAATATAAAGGACAAAGTTAGAAATAAAACCAATTTGGATTAATCCTAAGTTCTTTGTCTAGACTCGGAAGTCGAGGAATGTGCAAACTGTGTCATTGAGATTAAACACAAAAGGCTAGTGTTTAATTCACTCAACGTTGGCTCTGATACCAACCTGTCACACCCCGATATTTCCACGTATTACCGGTGGGCCCGGTGGGGAGTATCGTGACGTAGTTGATATCATAGACAATTTATATTGTCACAGTTTAATACACAACGGAAGCAAAAGATGAATCACATTACAAACCGAATAAATAGTAATATCAATGTATCACAACGGACTGTAATGGATCCACATGCGGATCGAAAGATAGAAAGATTATTGTTCAACAGACTTTAACATCTAGAGCTTGCAAGACTTGATTAATGATGCCAGGAGTAGCCAGCCTATTTCGTCTAGTACCTGCACTTAGCCTTTTTGGAAAATACGTCAGTTTACACTGGTAAATACAATTAACTGACTCATTTTGAAAAGAGTTTAAGAAAATTGATTTGAATGCACAAGGCACAAAAATATCTTTTATAACTTGGGACAATTACTTAAAAATAATCTTGTATACAGTTTTACTTATTTGTCGTCCGTCAGGGCCGGTTAGAAGAGCCGGACATGATTAACTGACACGCCACAGGTATAATACCCACAAGGTTGATTCCTTTAAGTGGATTACCAGTTTTTACATAATGCAACTGTCAGGTGTATGCCAACACCCCGTGCTTAGGTCGTGGCCATTTCTTTGAATGATGCCAAGGATATCCGGGACATGGTCATTTAACCCCCAAAGGCCATACACCAAATGATACAGATTAAAACGAGTTATGTAAATACATTAATCACAATCCGATTTAAATGACTACGTACCCGACCAAGCGGTATTATTATAATACCTTATCCCAAGCCCGTATAGGGAAAATAAGTTAAAAGTATTTACCTGAGCAAGTATAATTCACAAACAGCAAGTGCACGTAGCTTTTACCGGGCTCCTAATCTGGAATGAAGGTTTTTAATAACCTATTAGATTCCTAACGGGTCTTAAATAAGTCTAAACTTAGACCGGTTAGTTTTAAAGGAAGATATACGGTTCAAAACGCATGATTAAACGATGACCAGATTAGAGTGTGGTTTAGACCCGACAAGTTTGAATACTTGTATAATATGGGTAAACTAACCAAATTCTGGATTTTGAGATAAAAACGATAGGGTTTGACCCGTTTCGGCTAATTTATGCAAACTAGTTACATAAACCGCACCGAACGCGAATAATGCGTTACGGATAACCAAAAGAGTCATATACAGGTTTCCTAAGTTAATATGCCTTAAATATGTTGTGATATCAGTAAGATACCTTCCATAATGCCCAAAATGGATTTAATTCAAACTATGCCCCGTAGGGGCGTTTTGGTCATTTTAAAGCTCATAAAAGAGTTTAAATATAAATCTGAGTTTCAGGTCTGATGTATTCAGTAAAAATACTTATTTTTATAAGTCATAACAGTAGGGTATGGTATATAGGTGAAATTTACCTTTTATAACTAAACTATGCACCGTAGGGGCATTTTGGTAATTTCACATAGGCTTTAAAGGTCAAAATAGGGAATCTGAGTTTAAAAACTTTTCTTTACTGTTAAAATATATAAATTTACTTAAAACATTAGTAGGTATCAAACCTTATATGTTAAAAATAGTTTTAACTTATACTATGCGTTAAAAACGCGTAAAAAGGCAATTTTAAGCGATTTCTGGGTTTTATAAGAAAAGCTGATATTTTTATCATTTCAGAAAGCTTAAAATGCTTTATTTATCATAACAAATCAGTAGCAAAAGGTTGGGTGTCCAAATGTTTTGTAAATCTCATTTTATAGGCCAAAAGGGCAAAACCGACAATTACCGAATTAAGGCTAGAACCCTATATTATGCTCAGCTTAAAAATATATAAAAATCTTCAAAAATCCCAAAATATTATTTTACATCAGTGGGTAAAAAGTTTGGTATCAAAAATTGGGTTTAGATAGGCTATATGCTAATTACGCCGTTTAATTAATAAAAGCTTTCTAATTACGCTATTGAGCATAACTCTTAATCTAGACCTCCAACTGATGTGAAAATTTAGGGACATGTTTATATATCAGTAATAAAGATTATTGTCCTCTCACATTTTCAAAATTCTTGTTTTAAGGTCAAAAGGTCATTATGGTCAATATTTAGGCATATAACGGAAACATGCACATGAATCGAATAACTAATGAACCAAGTTGTATAATCACAGAGGGTTATACTAACATATAACCTGGTCCTATTAAAGCTCTAAGGCATTACTAAAATATGCTCTAATGGGTCAGAACTGAAAGTCAAAACAAAAGTCCACTTATGCGACTTTCGGTTCCGAACCGAGCTTAAACTGAAAATTGTCGGGTTGAACATGCCTAGACATGTTCTTACATTAATTACCAAGTTATACAAGTGATAAAACAGGTTTCATAGCTTCTACATTGTTAATTATGTGTTTATGCGAAAATTAGCTTTCTATTGACTTTTTAAAATTAACTTTGACCCGACAATTGACCTAGTTAGAGTGGGAATCAGAGGGTGCCCTTTTAAGGGTTTATTATCCCCATAAATACCAACTCAAAGCTACTTTCAATTCGAGATTTGAGTGGAAAAATTTTAATTAATCACGGAGTCAAACCTTAATTACGAAGGTTTGACTTTAGGCTAATAAACTAAGTAAAACTGAATTAAGAAAGGTTAAGGACACTTACTGAAGTCCTATGCACGACTAAGGATGCTTGGGAAGTGGTCTTGAGCTCCAAAAATCTTCAGAACAAGAGTTTGGAAGCTTTCCAAGTGAAGTGCTCAATGTGTGTTCATAAGTTGCAACAAAGGGCTCTATATATAGCCAAGGAGGATCAAGGAGATGGACACAAGTGTTATGGCAACTCCAGGGATGAAGACAAGTGCCTAGGTGTGACAACTGGCACCAAACCGGTAATTTCCGTACACTCTAATTATTATTTAATGACTGCAATTTTGTGCTTAAATGTCAACATAGTCTGATTACATACTATACTAGTGAATTCATGCACGTTTTATACTACAAAATATTGCTTTATGCATTAACGAGAGCGTTGCGTCAGAAATACTAGTAAACTCACCGGTAAGACACAGTATGTCAACAGAACTGCAGAAAGCAGTCAGACATTAGAATTGAGGCCTAGGTGTAGGTCCAACGACAAGAATACATTAAAACCCAAGAGTACATACAAGGGTTAATATATAGAAGTTCTGGAAGCTAAAATACGCACTAAAAAGCACCCGAAACGCACTTTAAGTGCAAAATTTTATTAAATTCAGCTCAAATCAGCTTTTAATCTCAAAATATCATGCAGAATTTACGTATTATCATCCAGAATACTTCCCCAAGTGTTGGGAATTGAAAGGGTTACAAAAGGGCACTTGAAAGACACTAAACGGTGCAATATAGCACTTTAACGAACCGATACTTAACCGAACAACCGGACATTACCCGTAACACAAAAATAGTATCAAACACATTGTTTTTATTTTTCTGAGCTAGTTAGGGTCCCCGAAAGCCCTAACACACTATATATTTAATAACACACCAAAACACTCTAACTAAAACATTTGGTTTCTAACTAAACTAGTAACTAGACATTTAAAACCCAACCCTATATCCCCCCCCCCCCCATTGGGACGGTTACCATGGGTGTCCCCACCCATGGATTTGTTTAGTATTTTATTTGATATGGTTGGTGATTAAGAAACATAATACACAAGGGTTAAAGATGAAGATGGGTTATAAGATGGCACAAGGGGTTAAGGCATTTCATTCTCATCACAACATCAAACACCAACTCCCTCTCCCTCTCCCTCTTTGGTCTCGACCGACCCCCACACCACACACCACCACCATCATTCAAGCTTCATCATCCATTCCAAGGGCATCCAAGGGTGTTAGAGATCATACAAACAAGCTTGGTGTGTTCGGAAGCTCAAGGACCTCTTTCGTCTTCTTTTAACCACCACTTTTCTACACTTGAACTCCCCTAGCCTTGTGCTAGTGGTAAGAACTTAGATCCTTGCATTTTACATGTTGTTTAAGTGGTTAATGATGTTTAAAGATCAAAATGATAAGAACTCTAAAGAACCATAAACAAAGTCTTGAACATAAACTAACCTTGTGATAAAGTATGGTTAAGATGATGAAGAAATCATGATATTCTTGTGTTATGATGCTTGTTGATTAATGTTTGCTAGTAAAAATGATATGGATCATCATATGGTCTTGCTAGAGCATGATTAAAAACATGAACTAGCAAGATGAGAAAGATAAAATGATGTAGGAATTAGGATGATGGAATCATCCACACATAAACTATGAACTTGAATAAATGAGTGTTTTCTTGAAAAATAAAGAGCAAAGTAGGTTATAATCTTGTAGATCTAAAGATCCATGAGTGGTTTTTCGAAAGAACCAAGTGAAAAGTATGAGTTTCGTTAAAACTTGGATCTTACATAAACTAACCTCATTTTTGGTGGATAAACAAGTGTAGAAACACTTGTGTAATAAGAAAATTTCACAAAGAAATATTTTTAGAAAATATGGTTGGAAGTTGTGAACATTCAAACTATTTGAAAATGAAGTTTTTAAAGAATTAATCACATTTTTAAAGGTAACAAGACTTACTAAATACACTAGTAAGTTACTACACATTTTTATAAAATTTTCAAGTTCATGAAATAAAGAAATTAGTGTATGTTGTTGATGATTGTTGTTGAAATTGATTGATGATGATTGTTAAAAGAAAATAAACACATGTTTTGAAAACATGGGAAACCTCCATTTTTAAGGGAAACTCTGTCAAAATTTTTATAAAATTTGACCCTTAGAAAAATATAAGTTTTTGAGAAACTTATCCCCTAAAAATGTATCTAAAAATATTCGCCAAAGTTTCCCAAATTTTTGGTGTTAAGAAATAATGATTTCTTCAAGATTAAAATTGATATTAAGTATGTATATTTTTGAGAAAAATATATATATTTATGGATCACCACATTTTGTGCTAAGTGTATGTAGTATGTATTATACGTAATAGTGTATTAGGACTTAAAAATACACTAGATGCTCTTGAGAAGTAAAAACACAAAAATACACATACAACATACAAGATACATAATTCGGGTGCAAAATACAAGAAACTTATATATATTTTTGAGAAAATAATATAAGTAAGACATTTAGTTAAAAATATAAATTATTTTTAACACAAGAATACATATACAAAAGATAGTGACTTGTGCTTGTGTGATACAAGTCTAGTGACTAACGATAATAAGACACGTATAGGTCACGACGTTAATTAAGCAATCCAGTGAAGTTTACGACGCAGGAACGCAAAGTTGTGAGTTCATGCTCCCCCTTTTCTTTTAACTGTTTTCAGTTTTATAACTTCGGGGGGTGAAATACATGTTACAAATACGACAATATTTATAAATGGTATGATACAAAAAAAAACAAGAGGCACTCTTGGTGATAACTAGTACCAAGTATGATGCGTTTTGAGAAATGATACGAGAAATCGTGTCACGAATAGGGTACCATAAGCACCATTAATCGTGTACATACTTAGACAGCAGAACAAAAGGTTAGATCTAATGGGTTTCAGGGCAGCCCCACTCTTGGTGACAACTAGTACCGAGTAGTGTTTTTGTGTCTCCGTCGTGAATCGACAACTAGAAAAATGCCTATGGTTTGGTGACTTCCTATGTCGTGTTACATGTTAATGGCTTTGCAACCCATTAACACTTGATACATACAGAAATACATGATTTATACAAGAATACGTGACTAATACAAGATACATACCATGTTTTTCATACAAAGTATACAAACGTTCAATACAAGAACTGCATGAATTCACACCAACATTATGTTGACGTTGTTTTCCAAAACTCACATGTATTTCAGGTAACTAAAAGTGGATGTGCGCGCGGTCTTACTCATGCTCGTGGATGTCGTTTATGTTTGTCTTAAATAAGTTGTAAACTTTCAGACAATATGTTGTTTCGTGATGTAAACTATTAACTATGTTTTCCGTTATGTAATGGTAATGGTGTTTGATGTTATTTTATGAGCATGTAGTATGTTTACCAATCGTATGCAATGAAAACCTTTCATGATCACACCTCGTGCTTCCGCCTTAGAAAGGGGTGTGACACTAGGGACGTGTTTCAAGGAGCTAGAGGGTGGCAAACTCGCGGAATTCGGCAAACATGCAAGCTGCCACGTTAAACAAGTGTTTGCTGATCTGGTAGTCCATCGCGCTATGCCACGGGGAAGAGCTCAGGTGGTGGCGCAGCGCCAGCAGCAAGCTTATCAGCAATTCAAGTTTTAAAAATGACAGTTTCACCCCCTGGACCTTCAAATGCGTAATTTCTTCCATTTTAGGCACTTTTAACCCATGAAATTTATATTTCTATGATCCGTGAGATAAAAACAATGATCATTAGGTCCGGTTTCGTTAAACGATAACCGAAAACACAAGTTTTGCCTCGTTGACGCTTTTAACCCCAGAATTACGAAAGTTAGCGTATATTTCTCATACGATATCGAAACCGTGTGAAATTTTTACCACTTATTCTTGGGAGTATAATTAATCATTACAAGGCTCCGGGTTCGCTAAAAGGTCACTCAGAGGTATAACTTAAACATGTTGACACATTTAACCCTCGCGTCTTGTAAACTTTCACTTTCTTCCACAAACGGTTCACACGCTTCATGATACATTCGTTTTAGGGTATAAACATCGTGTAAGGTTGTTGAAAGGAAAAATTACCAAATGTTGACACTTTGTATCCTTATATACATATTCTTTCTTCGTTTGTCAACTTTAGTCCCTCGTAATCAATCCGTTACACGTTTAAAGTCCATGACACGTGTCGATACTATATTGGACATGATTTTAGGAGGTGTTACAGCTAGTGGCGGTGGCAGCGATGTGACACCTGTGTCACTTCAACCATCAAACAAATTCCAAACCAATGAAATATTGAATTTCATACTTGGGATTTGTAAAAATATGTGTATCGTTTGCACATATCAACTCTTGTTCGATTTTAAGCTTTAAATCGCTTTCTGGAGGGTTATACGTGCTCTGATGCGTAAATATAACCAGTTTAATCCAACGAACACTCCGGAATAGTGAAATAGGCTTAACATACCTTACATAACCTTTACATAACTTAGAAATTAGTTTTAAAGGCTTTGGTATGGCAAAAACAAGTTAATTTGCTTACAGGGACTAAACTTGACAAACCGCGAAAGTATGCCAATTTGAACTGTAACAGACATTCTGAAACATGACCATAAGTTAAACACACCTTAAATATCCTTTATATAGCTTAGAAATAGGCTTTGAGGGGTTCGGTGTGCTAAAATAAACTTTTGGGTCATTCAGGGACTAAAAGTGTCAAAAAGTGCATAAGTTTGCATTTTCGCGCATAACTTACGTTCTGAATACATCCGGACATCCAAAAATTTATGTAAGCACTAAAATATTTTATTTTAGTGTTTGGCATAAGAAAAATCCATTCGTCACACATTTTGGACCGTTTTTCGCGCTTGTGCGCATTCCGTCGTAATTAAGCGAACATCGCGTTCGTACGACCAAACGAACCAACATCCGACATATTTTTGAGCATATTTCATATCCACAATGTTTAGGCATCATTTTAGGGCCTTAAAGTTGGCTTTACTGGCCTTAGAAGTGTCGGGAATGGCCTTAAAACACAACAGGGACCAAAACTGTCATTTCTTAAAGTTGTTTGCTGATCAGACAGGCCAGGCGGCCCGCGTAAACCCAAGGTGATACCTTACGTGGCCCGCGTCAGGCTCCCAGACCAGATTCAATGTATTAACAGCCTTTCAAACACCCCAAAGGCCAATGCCACATGTCAAACTCTTGTGGTGGGGGCAAAATGAGCTACCACAACATTCCGACAAGTGTACGTGTCACACCCCCAAAAATCCACATGCGGAGTATCGCCGCTTGGAGGCGTGACTGACCAGGATCAAGCCACCAATCATATTGAACAATGTATTTAAAATAAATAAAATCCAACCACGCAATATAATTGGTGTTCAAAAACAATTTAACCAAGTTCAAGTTAAACAGCGGAAGCAATAAAGGTAAAACCAAAACATAAGTTCTATAAGTTTAAATGTTAACATGGCACACAACGGTCCATGTCCCACAACGACTCCTCTTGCTCGTGCAAGCTCCATAGATACCTAACGACCTGCAAGGCATGTAACAACGAATCAACAACAAAGTTGAGCGAGTTCACGGTTGGTGTTCATTGTTAAGTTGTTTCAAAAAAACCAGGAATTCATTTGTAAGTTGTAAGTTAATCAGTTTACCCTGTTTCCCAAACATATCCATAGTTGGTGGGGGCTTCCCCATGTTAACCACTAGACCCGTTTACCATATCGACCACTGACTGAAGTAAGTTGGTGCCCTAAAGTCAATGTCTATCATCATTGACGTGCCCAGATCCATTAGTTCACGCCCGTCCTCTACGGCACGGTGTGAGGCTTGTCAAACCTAAATAGCGCTATCTAACTAATGACCTGCTCGCCATTGGCCCGACGATTAAGTCGATATAAAATGAGGGACTTCATGATAGAGAGTTTTGGTCTAGTATCCGTGTTGTCACCCTTCAATAAAGAGGGCGTGTACGTAATCCCCAAACCAGGAGATTACACAGGTTCCGATTAAGTTCTTAGTACGTGTTGTCACCCTTCAATAAAGAGGGTGTGTACGTGTTCCAAACCAGGAGATCACGCAGTTTCAGTTCAAATCCTTTACCCATTCCCAACCCCTGGGAATCCCATGCCTTGTAGAAAGTGTGAACTCACCTCGGTTTGCTCGGAAGGTAATTTATTTGTCAATATACTCTATTCAATCACGTCCTATCATAGGTATTACGTCTAATTAGATTCACATACCACTAATCACGTATTCAAGTAGCACATAGGTCACATTTCATATAACCACACATACTTGATCAAATTTCATGAACAGTATCACATATTTGGATTTTAACTCTTCCACTAACTAAGTGTTTGTATTGTCACAATTACGAATCACAATTCCGCACATTAAATGATATGTTCATGACTCGCTCTAAGTTTCGCCCCCCCTAATAACCAAGATAACACTAAATGAGACACCATATTTACTAAAGTTACCGGCCCGAAACAATTGTCATGCCATTCGGGCACTACCCGATTTTACTACCCGGCCCAATCACAAATATGATCTGCTAGTATTATTCATACATATAATCAAAACCTTCCTATTTCATTAGTGCTAACAGATCCACATACTTTAATCTTCTGCCCATTACATGAATCCCAACCCAATCGGTTACAAGCATGATTTAATTTGCTTAAATTGGCCCAATTATATCTAAAGCCCCTTTTAAAAACATAACCGATATGCTTGTTGTTGTGCCCGAAGTCCAAATAGTCTTTAATATAAATGCGGCCCACTTGCGTACAACCCAAATCAACAACAGTTACCCACAAAAGTATTTCAGCATAATTTATCATGTTATGAATTTTGTACAGTAATTACCATGCTGCCATGCACAACCACAGGTCCTATAAATCCTACATATATCACCGTCAACAGTTGCAGCATAATTAAATCAAAGCAAAATTGATCACATGTCATTCTTTTTATCCCTATGACCATTCAATTAGACTACATCGAACAAATATCATTATAACCCTAACAACTATCAATCATGCATTTAATTCCTATCAATCCCCAACAGTTTATCACAAACATTTGTTTCATGTAATTAAGGCAATTGATAAGGTTTACACCTTTGACTAATACTTACAATAAATTCAAGAGGTGCACATGGATCAAGAAGATAAAAGTCACAATTTCACATGGCCATCCAATACTTATATGTGCACATGGGTTGATGGAAATCAAGAAATCATAAATTCACATGAGCCGTCATTCCATTAACCAAAGTTAAACAATCCTATCCGAATACTACATACAAGCATATAGGACCCTTTTCTTTTTCTTTTTAGTAATACATATATTCAAAGCAATCACAAATTAAAAGAACATGAATTAATACTAACCAATATTGTATGGAGAATGTAATGATGGTGATCAGATCACGAAGGGGGGTATACTGCCGCACGAGTTCTTGGAAACTAGGTAGGGTATGGATTTGAATTTCTTGTGATCAAAGTTACAACATTACATACCTATATACTACAACTTGGGCGGTGCATTCCTATTTGGCCGATACTGGGCTCAAGCCCACCACAAGAACCGAGATTTCATGTATTGTCACAAATGGCCCAATGAAGACATATACTTATGTTAAGCATTTACTAATTGTAATTAAACATTATATTACCGTCACATACGAAGTTCTTATTTTTATCATCGTACGGAATGTGAAAGAGGAATACAAGGAAACAGGATCGCGTGACGAAGAGATATTGACGAAGAGATATTTTTATCATCCTAGTTGTGTTGTGTTGTTTCCTGGTTTTCCTGGGGTGTCACATCATTCCCCCGTTGGTTTGGAATTTCGTCCCGAAATTCCGCAGTAGCTTCAGCCTCAGTAGTGGTTTCATTGTTTTCGCCATCAGCCGATTCCACAACAGGTTGGGTTTCAAGAAGCATCAGGGTTAAGCAGAACAGTGGCAAAGTGATTAGTCACCAAGAACACGTAGGCTACCATGTTGTTATAATCCCGGCGTCGCCCACGCCAATCCCTAATGTCCCTCTATGAGCATCATTTCCCGTGTTGTTGTACTCGTTGCGAGGATTTCCAGTACGGTCGTCGTTCCCTTGGTTGTTGTCGTTGAATTTAACATTGGCCACTCGATGCCGTAAGCACCTTCACTTTCCATACTGTTGGTTACCATTACAAATACCTTGTTGTTGCCGTGACCGTTGCCTCTAATGTTGTTATTTGAAACGAAGCTCTACGACTCTTCACCATCAAGGTCCATCTTTTCACATTCTGAGCCACGTCCTAACGCGTTACTCACTGTGCTGGCAGTCACACTTTCCATACTACCATCAGCTGTCCTCACTTATGCCCCTATTGATTCATAAGAGTTGACTCCCATGAGTTGCTGACGAGGGTTAAGGATTCGTTTGAAGCCAATTCGCTTGTGCTCGTTGCCGGTAATTAGGGTCGTCAAGTACTGAGGTCGGTAAAGTACTACGCTCATCCTCCTGTCCATCGATGTTGCAAGTTGCTTGAGTAATACTCGGTCTGTTGCGAGGGTATCGCAGAAGTGATCACATTTCGGGATCTAAGATGTCAAAACATGAGTTCCAGCAAACGAAGAGGAGCAAGAAAGGTATCGATCAATCATTCGACGCTGCGACATCCTACTCAGGGACGTTCGTATAAGCACCTAACATTCTACACGATTCGCTAGGTGTTCAGATGGGTATTCAGGTAATACTCGATAGCATCGAGATTCGAAAGGATCCAGAGATGAATGAAAAGTTCACATTCGAGTAGGGGACAATCACTGCTATGACCCCTATAGGTTTGTTATGTTTCACATCGGTCAAATAACGGAACGGAACCCCTTTTCCACTTGTCAAGGCTCACTGGGACTCGCATGCACCCCACATTATTATTATGTGTGCACCCACAATAATATTGCGATTTGCATGCTCATCTCAGTTCCTCCTAACTCATGTCAAATGATTCCTCAAACTCAAATGTCAAACGGAGGTCGTCAATGTAATAAGATCACAAAAACCTAAGGACTATGGCATACTATCAACGCATCATAAGGTGAGCAAGCAATCCATGCCATCTTGCTATAGTGACGAGTGTGTGTTCGTGTGTTTCGTCATAAACAAATGTGTACTGTCACATCAAAGGAAACATGGGTGAGAGAGGTTCGCGAGAGTGCGATGACAGAAGAGAGTAAGCACACAAGTGTTTTCAAACAATAGTTGTTACGTTTATCTAAGCATATCACGAGCAAAGTTCTATGTAACTAGCAAGTAGGCAATATAAACATAAATCATATCACCTATAGTGTGGAATCTTGCACGTGGGGCGAGCATCGTTGTGGATCGTTGATGTCACACCCCCAAAATCCACCATGCGGAGTACCACCGCTTGGAGGCGTGACGTGACCAGGATCAAGCCACCAATCATATTGAACAAGCATGTAAGTAGTTTGTAAAATCCAACACAATACAATTGGTGTCTAAACGAATCATAGTTTAAGTTACAAGCGGAAGCATAAAGTTTAAAACCAAATCATAAGTTTAAACGTTTCAAATGTTTAGCATGGTACACAGTTATCCATGTCCCACAACGACTCTTCCCACTCCAATGCAAGCTCCATAGATACCTAACGACCTGCAAGGCATGTAACAACGAGTCAACAACAAAGTTGAGTGAATTCACAGTTGGTTGTTTAGTTATAGTGTTCGTGAATCATTTGTTCATTTCGTAAACCAAGTATCTTAGTTATCTGTATCGCGGTTTCCCAAACATGTTTGCGATGATTAGTGGCCGGATCGCGGTTTCCAAAACATGTGTGCGATGATTAGTGGCCGTATCGCGGTTTCCCAAACATGTGTGCGAAGATTAGTGGGGGCTTCCCATGTGTCGACTAGTCATGTTTGTAAGTGCCCTTCTTGATCCAAGGACCGTAGCGTGTGTGAGTGTACGTAGGTTTTACGTACGTGCCCTTCAATCCGAGGACGGTGAAAAGTAGTTTAATAGTAATGATAGTACGAGTAGTTATTCAATCCCATTCCCAACCCACCGGGAATCCCATGCCTTAAGAGTGTGAACTCACCTCGGTTGCTCGGTTTGACTCTCAAAAGTAGCTAACAGTCAAGGTCGGTCAATCACGTCCTAGTACGATTACCACTTAGTTTATTAGTAACTTCAAATAGAACACAAAGTTCCTACACGTATCTATCACATAACATGCATCACTTTAACGGTTTATGCCCATATATACTTCCCATCCATTCCCCACTCAAAATCAAACATACGATAATGCACGTAACACATAATACATGTTAGATCATTCACTGATAGCATACTCGACATTTAGACACGCAAGTCACAACTTATGTCAATTCAGCATTAATATTCAAAACCGGCTGTTTTTCGGACCCTTAATAAAATAGTTAAATTAGTCCAAAAATTCCCAAATTTTTGCAGAACGTCCTAATCGACCCACAAATTATTGTGTAAAAATATCGGGGTCTAGTTCATTATCAGTAATTTATAGAAAATCGTTTACCGAACTGTGATCAGATTTGTTACATTCTGATCACAGTTTACGGAAAAATTCGTCAAAAATTCCTCGTATGTCCGTTTATCGAAATTCCAGTTCGAGGGTCACAAATACATCCGTGACCATTTTTGATAAAAGTTTCAGGGGCTGGTTCGGTTCAGGTTTTAAGTTGTGATCGAAAACGCACAGCCCAATTTTCTGCAGTAAAAATCAGCCTTAGCTGCTGTCACGAAAACAGATTTTTAAAATAGTAACCCACCTTAGAAAAATACGATTCCAGCGCCATTTTCTTCGTTTTTCGAAAAGACACGATTTAGGCTTTTGAAATTCCGTTTTTCGAGTTTTTAAAGTCCGTTTACAGCCTGTTGAAGGCGGCTGGAAAAGTACATCAGCATGTTATTTCACGGTTTAAACATCACTAAATCGCATTAACGAGTGTCCGAACAATGGATTTAGCAAGGAAACAACTTTTAAACATCAAGTATGATTTAACCAACCCTCAAACCCACAAGATTCCGCTTCATAATTCAGTCACAAGTAAACTTTTATGTAGCTTTTATGTTCATAACACATGTTTCATATTTTCTAGTATCCTTGTAATTTAGTGATTTAAACAACAATACAACATACTACATGCCATAGTTTCGATCAAGATGAAACCGAGTGTAAAGAAACTTACTACTAGCCTCTAGCTAGGGAAGAATCTAGTGGAGAAAGTGATGAGAAATGATGAAGAACCAAGCAAGAACAAGCTCCTTTGAAGTCCCTTTAAGTTGCACCTTCCATTGATCCTTCTAATCTTGAATGGAATGTATAAGATGAAGAAGATGATGAGGTTTAGAGGTGGTGTTGGTGTGTTCGGTTTTGGGCAGCCGATCAAGAGGGAGAGAGAGTGAAGATGGAGTGGGAAATCTAGTGAATGATTTGTGTAAGAGAATGATATCCTTATAAGATCATCACATATATCTTGGACACTTCCACAAGTCAAGATCCACTAAACAAATAAGATAAAATCTTTGCCTAATATTTGAAGTATGGTTAGAAGATATGTGGGGTCCCACTTGGGAACCAAAATCGTTGGGGGGGGGGGGGGGTGTAAGTGAAAAATTGTGACTAAATTAGTAAAGGTAAGTTAGGATGTAAGTAATGTGGTGGATTGATTTCTAGCGGGTGTTATGGCATACGGGGATCATGACTAGCCATAAAATAGTAAAATAATGTCCATGACAAAAATTTAGTGTTCCGGGTAATGTCCGGTTATTCGGTCGGACACTGTTCCGTTAAATTGTTTAATTGTTCCGTAAGGCGTCTTATTTATATATTTTTGTAACGAAATAAATTCCTAACACATAGGAAAATACACCGGACCATTTAGTGACTTTTCTGTATACTACCAGTATGTTAACATGCTCATGTAAGTATAGTTCAGTAATCAGAGAGCAGTTAAATATTTCAATACAGTCACCAAGCACTTAAATTATTATTAAATAAATTGTACGGAATACATGTAAATTGAGGGTTGTCACATTCTCCCCCTGTTAAGAGAATTTCGTCCCGAAATTTAGCGCGTGGTTACTGAGGAAGCTAGTTAAGTTGCGTTGTTTTCCTGATTTTCCTGGGGTGTCACATCATCCCCCCGTTGATTTGGAATTTCGTCCCGAAATTCTGCAGTAGCTTCAGCCTCAGTAGTGGTTGCGTTTTTCTTAAACAGTTGGGGATACTTGAGTTTCATTTGGTCTTCTCGTTCCCAGGTATACTCTGGGCCACGACGAGCATTCCAACAAACTCGGACCAGAGGTATCCTGGTATGCTTGAGGATCTTAACATCTCGATCCGTAATCTCTACTGGTTCCTCGACGAATCGCAGCTGGTCGTCGATAGTGAGTTCCTTCAGAGGAACTATGAGGGTCTCATCTGACAGACACTTCTTCAGATTCGACACATGGAAAACATTGTGAACTCCGCTGAGTTCTTCAGGTAGATTCAATTTGTAGGCTACCTTGCCAATTTTCTCAATGACTTCGAATGGTCCGACATAACGCGGATTGAGTTTGCCTCGTTTGCCAAAGCGGACTACACCTTTCCAAGGTGAGACTTTGAGTAGCACTCGATCCCCAACATGGAGCTCGAGTGGTTTTCTTCCCTTATCAGCATAGCTTTTCTGACGGTCACGAGCTGCCGCCATTCGCTGTCGTATCTGAGCAATTTTCTCGGTGGTATATACCACAAGTTCTGGGCCAGTGATTTGGCTGTCACCAACTTCTGCCCAACAGAGAGGTGATCGGCATTTGCGTCCGTACAATGCCTCAAACGGAGCGGCTTGGATGCTGGTGTGGTAGCTGTTGTTGTACGAAAACTCCACTAGCGGGAGGTGCCTTTCCCAGCCATTACCAAAATCGATTACACATGCCCTAAGCATGTCTTCAAGGGTTTGGATGGTGCGTTCAGATTGCCCATCCTTCTGCGGGTGATAAGCGGTGCTCATATCTAAACGTGAGCCAAAGGACTTGTGCATTGCTTGCCACAGTTCAGAAGTAAAGCGTGCGTCACGATCAGATATAATAGAGGTTGGCACTCCGTGCCTTGATACCACTTCCTTTAGGTAAATGTCTGCAAGAGTAGAAAACTTATCCGTTTCTTTGATAGCCAGAAAATGTGCAGACTTGGTTAGTCGATCTACGATCACCCAAATGGTATCGTTTCCGCGTTGAGATATGGGCAGGCCGGTAACGAAATCCATGGAAATTTGCTCCCATTTCCATTTCAGGATCTCCGGTTGTTGAAGTAGGCCTGATGGTTTCTGATATTCAGACTTGACTCTCGCACAAGTCAAGCACTTGCTGACGTAGGTTGCTATGTGGGCTCTCATGCCAGGCCACCAGTATGTGGTCTTTAAGTCGTGGTACATCTTATCCGAACCAGGATGTACTGAATAACGAGACTTATGTGCTTCATCCATCACAAGCTCGCGTAAGTTGCCATAGAGTGGAACCCAAATACGCCCTGTTACATAGTAGGCGCCGTCTTCCTTTTGTTCTAGCCGTTGCCTCGATCCTCGTAGGGATTCAGCCCTGATGTTTTCTGCTTTCAATGCTTCGACCTGAGCATCGCGAATCTGAGCGGGAAGGTTAGATTGGATGGTAAGCTGTAGAGCACGTACACACCTAGGTATGGTATCCTTTCGACTGAGGGCGTCGGCCACAACATTGGCCTTGCCCGGATGATACTTGATTGCGCATTCATAATCGTTCAAGAGCTCGACCCATCGGCGTTGACGCATGTTCAACTCCTTTTGCTTGAAGATATGCTCGAGACTCCTGTGATCGGTGTAAATGGTGCACTTGGTACCGTACAGGTAATGTCTCCATATCTTAAGCGCGAATACAACTGCTCCCAGCTCCAGATCGTGAGTAGTGTAATTTATTTCGTGAACCTTGAGTTGGCGTGATGCGTAGGCAATGACCTTGTCACGTTGCATCAACACGCAACCAAGTCCTTGGATGGAAGCGTCGCAATAAACCACGAAATCATCGGTGCCTTCGGGCAATGAGAGGATAGGCGCGCTACAAAGTCTATCCTTTAGATGTTGAAATCTAGACTCTTGTGCATCACCCCAACGATAGATGACACCCTTCTGAGTCAGTGAAGTGAGAGGTTGCGCAATCTTGGAGAAGTCCTTGATAAACCTTCTGTAATATCCTGCCAAACCCAAAAATTGGCGGATTTCTGTTGGTGTGCGGGGTGCAGGCCAGTTCTTGATTGAGTCAACCTTGGATGGATCAACATGAATCACATCCTTGTTTACCACATGGCCTAAAAAGTGGACTTTGCGAAGCCAGAAGTCACATTTCGAAAACTTGGCATACAATTGCTCTTTTCGAAGAAGTTCCAACATAAGACGTAGATGCTGCTCGTGTTCCTCCTGACTCTTAGAATAGATCAGGATATCGTCGATGAACACAATAACGAACTTATCCAGGTAAGGCTTGCACACTCGGTTCATGAGATCCATGAAGACCGCTGGTGCATTCGTCAGCCCGAATGGCATAACCAGAAACTCGTAATGGCCGTAACGAGTTCTGAATGCTGTTTTGGAGACGTCCTCATCTCGGACCCTCAGCTGATGGTATCCCGATCTCAAGTCAATCTTGGAGTAATAGCTCGACCCTTGCAACTGGTCGAACAAGTCGTCAATACGTGGAAGAGGATAACGATTCTTCACAGTCACCTTGTTGAGTTCGCGGTAGTCAATACACATTCTGAAGGTACCATCTTTCTTCTTTACGAACAAGACTGGAGCTCCCCAGGGCGAAGAGCTAGGACGAATAAAACCCTTTTCCAAGAGTTCTTGTAGTTGTGTGGACAGTTCTTCGAGTTCTGATGGAGCTAGACGATATGGTGCTCGAGCTACTGGCGCTGCTCCAGGAGCTAGCTCGATTTGAAATTCAACTTGGCGGTGAGGAGGAAGACCAGGTAATTCCTCAGGGAATACCTCAGGAAAATCGCGTACAACAGGTATGTCTTCAATTCTCTTCTCTTCCGTTGATGTGTTGGTAACGAGAGCTAGAATGGCAGTGTGGCCCTTTCGTAGACATTTCTGGGCCTTAAGGAAAGAGATGATGCCTTCGACAGCACCACTCTTGTCGCCACGAATCACAAGAGGGTCTTCACCAGAACGATGAATGCGAATGATTTTCTCCTTGCAAACAATCTCCGCTTGATAACGAGATAGCCAATCCATTCCAATAATGACGTCGAAACTTCCCAGTGTGATAGGAATAAGATCGATAGAGAAAGTCTGACCAGCTAAGACGAGGCTACAACCTTTAACTACGTGTGTGGCTTCAAGACTTTTACCATTTGCTAGCTCTACCGCGTGTTTGGTGTTCAAAAGTGTTGGAGTGCGCTTAAGCATTTGGCTAACTTTTACGGACACATAACTAGTATCGGCACCCGAATCGAATAAAACAGTAACAAAGAAGTCATCCAGAAGAAACTTACCCATCACAACGTTGGGATCGTTCCTTGCTTCTCCCTGACCAATCACGAAAGCACGACCCCTTGCTCCATTACCATTGTTGTTACCCCTGTTGTTGCCTCCATTGTTATTCCCGTTTCCCTGGTTGTTGTTGTTGTTTTGATTCTGGTTAAGCTGGGGACAGTTCTTCTTAAAGTGGCCTTCAGCGCCACACTGAAAGCATCCTTTATTTCCCTGCTGATGTTGCTGCTGGTGGTTCTGTGGGGCTTGTTGTTGTTGGCGATTCTGATTCGCAGGACGCGGGCTCCTGCAATCCCTAGCTTCATGACCCAACTTATGACATCTCTGACAACGACCTTTGTTGCACTGACCACTATGGTGTCTGTTACATTTGTTGCACTTTGGGTGGTTTCCTCGATACCCACCCTGTCCTTGATTACCGGAGGATTGCTGACCCGGACTCTGGTAGTCGTCAGTCCTTCGCTGCTGAGAATGACCCGAAGCAGAACCCTTACTGGTGTTTCCATCCCATTTTCGCTTGTTGTCAGTAAGTACATCAGAAGTAGTTGTGGCACTGATACGTTTGGGTAGCCTGTTTTGCTCCACCGCCTGGTCGGTGAGACGATGAGCCAACTTGATAATTTGCTGAATGGTACCCAGAGTGGCTGAAGTCACGTGACTTTGAATCTCTGGTACAAGGCCATTGAGGTACAGCTCGATTCGTTTGATGGGAGGGTCCACCATAGTTGGACACAGGATGGCCAGTTCGTTTGACCTCTTAGTATACGCTTCAATCTCAGACCCCGTCATCTTTAGATGGTAAAATTCCACTTCTAGCTTGTGGATGTCATCCCGACTACAGTACTCCTCCTTGATCAGCTCCTTAAAACAATTCCAGGGTGTGGCATTAGCAACTGCCAGTCCTAGTAGTTGAACCTGCGCCTTTCACCAGGTTAACGCAGCTCCTTCAAGTGTTCCGGTAGCATATTTCACCCTACGGTCTTCGGGGCATTCGCACATCTCGAAAACTGACTCAAGCTTTTCAAACTAGTGAAGAAGGCCCACTGCTCCTTCGGTGCCACTGAAAGTGGTAGGTCGGCAGTCCATGAACGTCTTGAACGTGCACACAGGAGGCTGAGCATGTTGACCTCCTGTGGGGACAGCTGCGAGTGCCTCAGCAACTCGTTCGTTGATCAAAGCCGTCAGCTGGGCTTGAGTTAGGTTCAAACGTCCACCCATGATCTTCACAACGAAATAACGTAGGTGAGAAAAGTGTCGCGAAAGTGCGTAAGTGTGTGACGACAATAGAGAGTAAGCACACAAGGTTCCAATAGCGATTATCACATTATCTACTGCACAGTGAGAACTATCTAACCGACAATATAACATAAATCATACCACTCATGGTGTCGAGTCTTGCACGTGGAGCGAAGCGTCGTTGTGGATCGTTGAGCACTGTACAGGTTATAGTCTGGTTTTATCAAAAAGCTTTTCCCTTTTTAAAACCAAGTTCACTATAACCAATGGCTCTGATACCAATCTGTCACACCCCCAAAATCCACCATGCGGAGTACCACCGCTTGGAGGCGTGACGTGACCAGGATCAAGCCACCAATCATATTGAACAAGCATGTAAGTAGTTTGTAAAATCCAACACAATACAATTGGTGTCTAAACGAATCATAGTTTAAGTTACAAGCGGAAGCATAAAGTTTAAAACCAAATCATAAGTTTAAACGTTTCAAATGTTTAGCATGGTACACAGTTGTCCATGTCCCACAACGACTCTTCCCACTCCGATGCAAGCTCCATAGATACCTAACGACCTGCAAGGCATGTAACAACGAGTCAACAACAAAGTTGAGTGAATTCACAGTTGGTTGTTTAGTTATAATGTTCGTGAATCATTTGTTCATTTCGTAAACCAAGTATCTTAGTTATCTGTATGGCGGTTTCCCAAACATGTTTGCGATGATTAGTGGCCGGATCGCGGTTTCCAAAACATGTGTGCGATGATTAGTGGCCGTATCGCGGTTTCCCAAACATGTGTGCGAAGATTAGTGGGGGCTTCCCATGTGTCGACTAGTCATGTTTGTACGTGCCCTTCTTGATCCAAGGACCGTAGCGTGTGTGAGTGTACGTAGGTTTTACGTACGTGCCCTTCAATCCGAGGACGGTGAAAAGTAGTTTAATAGTAATGATAGTACGAGTAGTTATTCAATCCCATTCCCAACCCACCGGGAATCCCATGCCTTAAGAGTGTGAACTCACCTCGGTTGCTCGGTTTGACTCTCAAAAGTAGCTAACAGTCAAGGTCGGTCAATCACGTCCTAGTACGATTACCACTTAGTTTATTAGTGACTTCAAACAGAACACAAAGTTCCTACACGTATCTATCACATAACATGCATCACTTTAAGGGTTTATGCCCATATATACTTTCCATCCATTCCCCACTCAAAATCAAACATACGATAATGCACATAACACATAATACATGTTAGATCATTCACTGATAGCATACTCGACATTTAGACACGCAAGTCACAACTTATGTCAATTCAGCATTAATATTCAAAACCGGCTGTTTTTCGGACCCTAAATAAAATAGTTAAATTAGTCCAAAAATTCCCAAATTTTTGCGGAACGTCCTAATCGACCCACAAATTATTGTGTAAAAATATCGGGGTCTAGTTCATTATCAGTAATTTATAGAAAATCGTTTACCGAACTGTGATCAGATTTGTTACATTCTGATCACAGTTTACGGAAAAATTTGTCAAAAATTCCTCGTAAGTCCGTTTATCGAAATTCCAGTTCGAGGGTCACAAATACATCCGTGACCATTTTTGATAAAAGTTTCAGGGGCTGGTTCGGTTCAGGTTTTAAGTTGTGATCGAAAACGCACAGCCCAATTTTCTGCAGTAAAAATCAGCCTTAGCTGCTGTCACGAAAACAGATTTTTAAAATAGTAACCCACCTCAGAAAAATACGATTCCAGCGCCATTTTCTTCGTTTTTCGAAAAGACACGATTTAGGCTTTTGAAATTCCGTTTTTCGAGTTTTTAAAGTCCGTTTACAGCCTGTTGAAGGCGGCTGGAAAAGTACATCAGCATGTTATTTCACGGTTTAAACATCACTAAATCGCATTAACGAGTGTCCGAACAATGGATTTAGCAAGGAAACAACTTTTAAACATCAAGTATGATTTAACCAACCCTCAAACCCACAAGATTCCGCTTCATAATTCAGTCACAAGTAAACTTTTATGTAGCTTTTATGTTCATAACACATGTTTCATATTTTCTAGTATCCTTGTAATTTAGTGATTTAAACAACAATACAACATACTACATGCCATAATTTCGATCAAGATGAAACCGAGTGTAAAGAAACTTACTACTAGCCTCTAGCTAGGGAAGAATCTAGTGGAGAAAGTGATGAGAAATGATGAAGAACCAAGCAAGAACAAGCTCCTTTGAAGTCCCTTTAAGTTGCACCTTCCATTGATCCTTCTAATCTTGATTGGAATGTATAAGATGAAGAAGATGATGAGGTTTAGAGGTGGTGATGGTGTGTTCGGTTTTGGGCAGCCGATCAAGAGGGAGAGAGAGTGAAGATGGAGTGGGAAATCTAGTGAATGATTTGTGTAAGAGAATGATATCCTTATAAGATCATCACATATATCTTGGACACTTCCACAAGTCAAGATCCACTAAACAAATAAGATAAAATCTTTGCCTAATATTTGAAGTATGGTTAGAAGATATGTGGGGTCCCACTTGGGAACTAAAATCGTTGGGGGGGGGGGGGGTGTAAGTGAAAAATTGTGACTAAATTAGTAAAGGTAAGTTAGGATGTAAGTAATGTGGTGGATTGATTTCTAGGGGGTGTTATGGCATACGGGGATCATGACTAGCCATAAAATAGTAAAATAATGTCCATGACAAAAATTTAGTGTTCCGGGTAATGTCCGGTTATTCGGTCGGACACTGTTCCGTTAAATTGTTTAATTGTTCCGTAAGGCGTCTTATTTATATATTTTTGTAACGAAATAAATTCCTGACACATAGGAAAATACACCGGACCATTTAGTGACTTTTCTGTATACTACCAGTATGTTAACATGCTCATGTAAGTATAGTTCAGTAATCAGAGAGCAGTTAAATATTTCAATACAGTCACCAAGCACTTAAATTATTATTAAATAAATTGTACGGAATACATGTAAATTGAGGGTTGTCACATTCTCCCCCTGTTAAGAGAATTTCGTCCCGAAATTTAGCGCGTGGTTACTGAGGAAGCTAGTTAAGTTGCGTTGTTTTCCTGATTTTCCTGGGGTGTCACAGTTGAGCACTGTACAGGTTATAGTCTGGTTTTATCAAAAAGCTTTTCCCCTTTTTAAAACCAAGTTCACTATAACCAATGGCTCTGATACCAATCTGTCACACCCCCAAAAATCCACATGCGGAGTATCGCCGCTTGGAGGCGTGACTGACCAGGATCAAGCCACCAATCATATTGAACAATGTATTTAAAATAAATAAAATCCAACCACGCAATATAATTGGTGTTCAAAAACAATTTAACCAAGTTCAAGTTAAACAGCGGAAGCAATAAAGGTAAAACCAAAACATAAGTTCAATAAGTTTAAATGTTAACATGGCACACAACGGTCCATGTCCCACAACGACTCCTCTTGCTCGTGCAAGCTCCATAGATACCTAACGACCTGCAAGGCATGTAACAACGAATCAACAACAAAGGTGAGCGAGTTCACGGTTGGTGTTCATTGTTAAGTTGTTTCAAAAAAACCAGGAATTCATTTGTAAGTTAATCAGTTTACCCTGTTTCCCAAACATATCCATAGTTGGTGGGGGCTTCCCCATGTTAACCACTAGACCCGTTTACCATATCGACCACTGACTGAAGTAAGTTGGTGCCCTAAAGTCAATGTCTATCATCATTGACGTGCCCAGATCCATTAGTTCACGCCCGTCCTCTGCGGCACGGTGTGAGGCTTGTCAAACCTAAATAGCGCTATCTAACTAATGACCCGCTCGCCATTGGCCCGACGATTAAATCGATATAAAAGGAGGGACTTCATGATAGAGAGTTTTAGTCTAGTATCCGTGCTGTCACCCTTCAATAAAGAGGGTGTGTACGTAATCCCCAAACCGGGAGATTACGCAGGTTCCGATTAAGTTCTTAGTACGTGTTGTCACCCTTCAATAAAGAGGGTGTGTACGTGTTCCAAACCAGGAGATCACGCAGTTTCAGTTCAAATCCTTTACCCATTCCCAACCCCTGGGAATCCCATGCCTTGTAGAAAGTGTGAACTCACCTCAGTTTGCTCGGAAGGTAATTTATTTGTCAATATACTCTATTCAATCACGTCCTATCATAGGTATTACGTCTAATTAGATTCACATACCACTAATCACGTATTCAAGTAGCACATAGGTCACATTTCATATAACCACACATACTTGATCAAATTTCATGAACAGTATCACATATTTGGATTTTAACTCTTCCACTAACTAAGTGTTTGTATTGTCACAATTACGAATCACAATTCCGCACATTAAATGATATGTTCATGACTCGCTCTAAGTTTCGCCCCCCCTAATAACCAAGATAACACTAAATGAGACACCATATTTACTAAAGTTACCGGCCCGAAACAATTGTCATGCCATTCGGGCACTACCCGATTTTACTACCCGGCCCAATCACAAATATGATCTGCTAGTATTATTCATACATATAATCAAAACCTTCCTATTTCATTAGTGCTAACAGATCCACATACTTTAATCTTCTGCCCATTACATGAATCCCAACCCAATCGGTTACAAGCATGATTTAATTTGCTTAAATTGGCCCAATTATATCTAAAGCCCCTTTTAAAAACATAACCGATATGCTTGTTGTTGTGCCCGAAGTCCAAATAGTCTTTAATATAAATGCGGCCCACTTGCGTACAACCCAAATCAACAACAGTTACCCACAAAAGTATTTCAGCATAATTTATCATGTTATGAATTTTGTACAGTAATTACCATGCTGCCATGCACAACCACAGGTCCTATAAATCCTACATATATCACCGTCAACAGTTGCAGCATAATTAAATCAAAGCAAAATTGATCACATGTCATTCTTTTTATCCCTATGACCATTCAATTAGACTACATCGAACAAATATCATTATAACCCTAACAACTATCAATCATGCATTTAATTCCTATCAATCCCCAACAGTTTATCACAAACATTTGTTTCATGTAATTAAGGCAATTGATAAGGTTTACACCTTTGACTAATACTTACAATAAATTCAAGAGGTGCACATGGATCAAGAAGATAAAAGTCACAATTTCACATGGCCATCCAATACTTATATGTGCACATGGGTTGATGGAAATCAAGAAATCATAAATTCACATGAGCCGTCATTCCATTAACCAAAGTTAAACAATCCTATCCGAATACTACATACAAGCATATAGGACCCTTTTCTTTTTCTTTTTAGTAATACATATATTCAAAGCAATCACAAATTAAAAGAACATGAATTAATACTAACCAATATTGTATGGAGAATGTAATGATGGTGATCAGATCACGAAGGGGGGTATACTGCCGCACGAGTTCTTGGAAACTAGGTAGGGTATGGATTTGAATTTCTTGTGATCAAAGTTACAACATTACATACCTATATACTACAACTTGGGCGGTGCATTCCTATTTGGCCGATACTGGGCTCAAGCCCACCACAAGAACCGAGATTTCATGTATTGTCACAAATGGCCCAATGAAGACATATACTTATGTTAAGCATTTACTAATTGTAATTAAACATTATATTACCGTCACATACGAAGTTCTTATTTTTATCATCGTACGGAATGTGAAAGAGGAATACAAGGAAACAGGATCGCGTAACGAAGAGATATTGACCTTGAAAGTTCGGGTTGTCACATCATCCCCAACTTGAAAGAAATTTCGTCCCGAAATTTAGCGCGTGGTTACTGTGGAAGCTAGTTGTGTTGTGTTGTTTCCTGGTTTTCCTGGGGTGTCACATCATTCCCCCGTTGGTTTGGAATTTCGTCCCGAAATTCCGCAGTAGCTTCAGCCTCAGTAGTGGTTTCATTGTTTTCGCCATCAGCCGATTCCACAACAGGTTGGGTTTCAAGAAGCATCAGGGTTAAGCAGAACAGTGGCAAAGTGATTAGTCACCAAGAACACGTAGGCTACCATGTTGTTATAATCCCGGCGTCGCCCACGCCAATCCCTAATGTCCCTCTATGAGCATCATTTCCCGTGTTGTTGTACTCGTTGCGAGGATTTCCAGTACGGTCGTCGTTCCCTTGGTTGTTGTCGTTGAATTTAACATTGGCCACTCGATGCCGTAAGCACCTTCACTTTCCATACTGTTGGTTACCATTACAAATACCTTGTTGTTGCCGTGACCGTTGCCTCTAATGTTGTTATTTGAAACGAAGCTCTACGACTCTTCACCATCAAGGTCCATCTTTTCACATTCTGAGCCACGTCCTAACGCGTTACTCACTGTGCTGGCAGTCACACTTTCCATACTACCATCAGTTGTCCTCACTTATTCCCCTATTGATTCATAAGAGTTGACTCCCATGAGTTGCTGACGAGGGTTAAGGATTCGTTTGAAGCCAATTCGCTTGTGCTCGTTGCCGGTAATTAGGGTCGTCAAGTACTGAGGTCGGTAAAGTACTACGCTCATCCTCCTGTCCATCGATGTTGCAAGTTGCTTGAGTAATACTCGGTCTGTTGCGAGGGTATCGCAGAAGTGATCACATTTCGGGATCTAAGATGTCAAAACATGAGTTCCAGCAAACGAAGAGGAGCAAGAAAGGTATCGATCAATCATTCGACGCTGCGACATCCTACTCAGGGACGTTCGTATAAGCACCTAACATTCTACACGATTCGCTAGGTGTTCAGATGGGTGTTCAGGTAATACTCGATAGCATCGAGATTCGAAAGGATCCAGAGATGAATGAAAAGTTCACATTCGAGTAGGGGACAATCACTGCTATGACCCCTATAGGTTTGTTATGTTTCACATCGGTCAAATAACGGAACGGAACCCCTTTTCCACTTGTCAAGGCTCACTGGGACTCGCATGCACCCCACATTATTATTATGTGTGCACCCACAATAATATTGCGATTTGCATGCTCATCTCAGTTCCTCCTAACTCATGTCAAATGATTCCTCAAACTCAAATGTCAAACGGAGGTCGTCAATGTAATAAGATCACGAAAACCTAAGGACTATGGCATACTATCAACGCATCATAAGGTGAGCACGCAATCCATGCCATCTTGCTATAGTGACGAGTGTGTTTCGTCATAAACAAATGTGTACTGTCACATCAAAGGAAACATGGGTGAGAGAGGTTCGCGAGAGTGCGATGACAGAAGAGAGTAAGCACACAAGTGTTTTCAAACAATAGTTGTTACGTTAATCTAAGCATATCACGAGCAAAGTTCTATGTAACTAGCAAGTAGGCAATATAAACATAAATCATATCACCTATAGTGTGGAATCTTGCACGTGGGGCGAGCGTCGTTGTGGATCGTTGATGTCACACCCCCAAAATCCACCATGCGGAGTACCACCGCTTGGAGGCGTGACGTGACCAGGATCAAGCCACCAATCATATTGAACAAGCATGTAAGTAGTTTGTAAAATCCAACACAATACAATTGGTGTCTAAACGAATCATAGTTTAAGTTACAAGCGGAAGCATAAAGTTTAAAACCAAATCATAAGTTTAAACGTTTCAAATGTTTAGCATGGTACACAGTTCTCCATGTCCCACAACGACTCTTCCCACTCCGATGCAAGCTCCATAGATACCTAACGACCTGCAAGGCATGTAACAACGAGTCAACAACAAAGTTGAGTGAATTCACAGTTGGTTGTTTAGTTATAGTGTTCGTGAATCATTTGTTCATTTCGTAAACCAAGTATCTTAGTTAAATATTTCAATACAGTCACCAAGCACTTAAATTATTATTAAATAAATTGTACGGAATACATGTAAATTGAGGGTTGTCACATTCTCCCCCTGTTAAGAGAATTTCGTCCCGAAATTTAGCGCGTGGTTACTGAGGAAGCTAGTTAAGTTGCGTTGTTTTCCTGATTTTCCTGGGGTGTCACAGTTGAGCACTGTACAGGTTATAGTCTGGTTTTATCAAAAAGCTTTTCCCCTTTTTAAAACCAAGTTCACTATAACCAATGGCTCTGATACCAATCTGTCACACCCCCAAAAATCCACATGCGGAGTATCGCCGCTTGGAGGCGTGACTGACCAGGATCAAGCCACCAATCATATTGAACAATGTATTTAAAATAAATAAAATCCAACCACACAATATAATTGGTGTTCAAAAACAATTTAACCAAGTTCAAGTTAAACAGCGGAAGCAATAAAGGTAAAACCAAAACATAAGTTCAATAAGTTTAAATGTTAACATGGCACACAACGGTCCATGTCCCACAACGACTCCTCTTGCTCGTGCAAGCTCCATAGATACCTAACGACCTGCAAGGCATGTAACAACGAATCAACAACAAAGGTGAGCGAGTTCACGGTTGGTGTTCATTGTTAAGTTGTTTCAAAAAAACCAGGAATTCATTTGTAAGTTAATCAGTTTACCCTGTTTCCCAAACATATCCATAGTTGGTGGGGGCTTCCCCATGTTAACCACTAGACCCGTTTACCATATCGACCACTGACTGAAGTAAGTTGGTGCCCTAAAGTCAATGTCTATCATCATTGATGTGCCCAGATCCATTAGTTCACGCCCGTCCTCTGCGGCACGGTGTGAGGCTTGTCAAACCTAAATAGCGCTATCTAACTAATGACCCGCTCGCCATTGGCCCGACGATTAAGTCGATATAAAAGGAGGGACTTCATGATAGAGAGTTTTAGTCTAGTATCCGTGTTGTCACCCTTCAATAAAGAGGGTGTGTACGTAATCCCCAAACCGGGAGATTACGCAGGTTCCGATTAAGTTCTTAGTACGTGTTGTCACCCTTCAATAAAGAGGGTGTGTACGTGTTCCAAACCAGGAGATCACGCAGTTTCAGTTCAAATCCTTTACCCATTCCCAACCCCTGGGAATCCCATGCCTTGTAGAAAGTGTGAACTCACCTCGGTTTGCTCGGAAGGTAATTTATTTGTCAATATACTCTATTCAATCACGTCCTATCATAGGTATTACGTCTAATTAGATTCACATACCACTAATCACGTATTCAAGTAGCACATAGGTCACATTTCATATAACCACACATACTTGATCAAATTTCATGAACAGTATCACATATTTGGATTTTAACTCTTCCACTAACTAAGTGTTTGTATTGTCACAATTACGAATCATAATTCCGCACATTAAATGATATGTTCATGACTCGCTCTAAGTTTCGCCCCCCTAATAACCAAGATAACACTAAATGAGACACCATATTTACTAAAGTTACCGGCCCAAAACAATTGTCATGCCATTCGGGCACTACCCGATTTTACTACCCGGCCCAATCACAAATATGATCTACTAGTATTATTCATACATATAATCAAAACCATCCTATTTCATTAGTGCTAACAGATCCACATACTTTAATCTTCTACCCATTACATGAATCCCAACCCAACCGTGAACCGAAATCTATAAATACCCATCCATCCCCATTGCAAAACCCACAAGAATCTGATTTGAGAATCTCTAAGTTGAAACCATTGTTTCATACCTGAGCTACTTGAATCAAGATTAGCAGTCGGGGACCCTTTGTAAGTATTCCTTCGTTCTTTTATTGCTTTTCGAGTCCGAAAGTCAAACTTTGTTTGACTTTCTGCATTGACCAGTTTATGGTCAATGCGAAGTTTGTTTGAACTTCGCAACGTGAGCGTAATCACGATGGTTATAGTCCCTTGTGACTATGCCTACTGATTACCACGTTGTCTAGGGTCGTAAAGGTAAGCGATCTAATAAATCGCTTATACCTTCGAACCCGACCCATTTGGTCGAGCATTAGGATCCGACCAAACACATTAGGTGACCATAGTATATAGGGAATAACCTTCCGAGGTTATACCTTATGGTCGCTTCGTTTAAGTAGTTGTATGATAGGTAGTTTATATGCCTTAGGTAAATTACCAAAATACCCCTTTGATGCCAAAATTCATTTTAAACATATGTAACATAACCGATGACCTCTAAACTGATTTATCAACAATATAAAACATGTTAAGGCATATTTTACTTTTCATAGGACTAGTTAAGCGGTCCGAACGCGTTTCACGCGAACGACGCGTTAAAGTAGCATAAGCTACCTAAACGGGTCATAATGGGTCGTAAGCACTTAGGTTAGGTTTCATTTAGTATGTAGGCTTTGTTAAACCATATGACACGAGCCTCTATACTCGTTTGGTTTACGAACCCTCATTCTATCTAAATCCTCCGACTTAGGTCCGGTTTATTAACATAGTTACCCATATTAGGTGTCGTTTGATATCCGTGATCTCTAGCATTGTTTGGTTGTTACTCAAGGACTACTAAGCAATCTCAAGTGAGTACATAGTTCCTCTATTTTACTATTTTCCAAACTGTTTTGGGGTGAAGCATGTGTACCTATGTGTTATTTTCATGATTTCAAAGTATAATTGATTATACACGTTATTACTTATCTTTTAACAAACTAAATGACTATCTATGGTTTAAACACTGATTTCTCAAAGAACATAAAATAAAAATGTTGAATTGTACTTATTTTATGTTCACCAGACCGATTGTTAGTATGATATAGCGCTATAGGATTAGACACCCCATTCCTGTTGTCATGGAATGTCTGAAACCAATTTGTTTCTCCATCCAAATAGGGATTGCCTTTGTGGTATCCTTATAGTCTCAAAGGTGTAGTTTGATGCACTAGGTCTGAATGAATTCTTAAATCACACATTTAAAGTATATTTTGATATACTCCCAAAAGTATAGTTTGATATACTCTCATGTGTGGTATTGTACAGAACCAACATATATATTTTATCAACAAACCAAAACATATTTTTATATGTTATTTTTATAACCCAAAGCATATTTTGATATGTTATTTACGAAACCAAAACATAGTTTAATATGTTATTTACAAATCCAAAGTATACTTTTAATATGCTACTATAAGGTTATTCGTTTAACCTTACATTATTTTACAAAGCATAACTTTTGAATTATTCAAACACTTTGTTTTGTACATTTTTACTTATGGTTTAAGAAATCTTATTTTACTTACCATACATAACTTTTGTTTACACATTACATCGTTTACATTTAACTTGAGTTATACAATAACATTGGACTATTGGTTTAAACATGAACATTCTATATTGGTGGTTTGGTTTGAGTAAGTGACTTACGTAACGAGGCGTGTGTAATATGATACAAGCATGGTGGATACGCCGCTGGTACTTCCTATATATAAGTGTTTGTATGGTATTACATATCGTAGCGTTATTTGAATCATTTCAATTTAAGTCATATAACATTTTATACAAATAACATACTTTTCATAAGACATTGTTTTACAACAACTTATCTTATACAAATTCATTTTTACTTGGTTATTCAATTAACCTTACATTACTCCTTTACGTATCATCTACTTTATCATCACTTTTCGAATGATTTATAAAACAAAACATTTTACAAGGATCATGACTGACTTTTGTTAAACAACTCTTTCTAAACTTATAAGTCATGAATCCTATATTCACAAAACCTATGTATCTCACAGGCATTTTTATGCTGACGTACCTATTTTTACACATGTTTCAGGTGCTGTCTTGAGATGATTGTTGATACATGCTACATTTAGGATGGACTCGTGCCTTAGCGACTTTAAAACTTGGAAGATCATAGTTGTACTTATTTGATTGTATTAAAACAATGAGTTCATTTATTCAATAAAACAAAATTATTTATTCCATGGTTACGAAACAATGATTCTGTTACAACACTCCCCGACGTTTCCGCCACGTCTGGTTGTTCTACGTGGTCGGGGTGTGACAAGCGATGGGTAGCGCTGGTTGGTGGTAGCAGTGGTGGGTGGCGGTGCTCAGTAGGTGATGGTTGTTAACGGTGGCTGCGGCGATGGTCGGGGTTGGCGGTGGTCAGCGGTGGCAGGTGGCAGCGATGGTGGTGGCGACGACGGTGGGTGGTGGTGGTTGACGGTAGCGAGTGGTGGCCGCAGAGGATGGTAGTGGTGGTCGGCGGAGGGTGGCGGTAGTGATCGGGGTGGTGGTTGGGGGTGGCGGCGATGGTGATCGATGGTTGTGGTGACGACAACGGTGGTTGGTGGTGATCGACGGTAGCGTGAGATGGCCGCGGAGGATGGTGGTGGTGGCCGGCGGAGGGTGGCGGTAGTGATCGGGGTGGTGGTTGGGGTGGCAGCGATGGTGGTCGATGGTGGTGGTGACGACAACGGTGGTTGATGGTGATCGACGGTAGCGTGAGATAGCCGCGGAGGATGGTGGTGGTGGCCGGCGGAGGGTGGCGGTGGTGGTCGGGGTGGCGGTGGCGGTGGTGACGGGTGGCGGGTGGCGGCGATAGTGGTCGATGGTGGTGGGGACAGGTGGTGGTGGCGACGACGACGATGAGTGGTGGTGGTCGACGGTAGTGGGTGGTGGCAGTGGAGGATGGTGGTGGTGGTTGGTGGAGGGTGGCAATAGCGGTCGGGGTGGCGGTGGTTTGCGATGGCGGGTGGCAACGATGGTAGTCGATGGCGGTGGCGCCGGGCGGCGGTGGCGGCGGAGGACAGTGGTGGTGGTCGGCGGAGGTTGGTGGCGGGTGGTGACGACGGCAGGTGGTGGTGGTAGATGGTGGAGGTGATGGGTTGTGTTTGTGACGTAGGCTGAGAGAGAGAATTGAATGGAAAAAAAAAACAGGGGGAGTGGATGGAATAAATTTGAGGGAATGGAATGACTTATGTAATGGGTGATTCCATTACGTTGACCAACCAAACACACTTTTTTTCATTCCCTCACAATAATTCATTCCATTCCACCTCTCATTCCTGCATACCAAACACTACCTTAGTTCAACCCAATAAGATTAAATTCATAGCCAACCATTTATTAAATTGTTGGCCTCTTCAAAGATTAATTTGATGATCCCTTAATTTGTTTTATTCGATTATTACATCCAAGTAAATTATCTTTGTAAGTTGTAACCCGATCAATGACGTTCATCATCTTAAATTTTGTTGGGGATTTTTGTTAACTTAGATAATCAGAGAGGCGTGTGATCACTTTCAGATCAAATTATTTCGGTGGTTTTCCCGAATAGTTTAATCAGATACAATTCTGAATTCGAGAACAAAACTTAGTATGCGTTTATTGCAAATTCGTGAATATGACCAAGAACCCTAATTTCAAAATTGGGGATGAAAGGATGGTAACTGCCTGTTGGCGTTTATTATTTTTAAAATTAAAATACCTCAAAAATGACCTTATTTTTCATTACGAAATTATGTACTAATTTATGCCACTTGGCCCGCCCTCATAGCCCCGCCAAGGGGGAGTTGCCTCCTTGGAACCCTCATTCGAGGCTCCACCTGACATTCGAAATTATAACAACTCAAACAAGTGTGCATTCTTGCACCTCCTAATTTGTTCGATATATATTATAATTCCCTTTGATCATCAAGTTAATCTTGATTACACTAAAATATCTAACAAATTTGACTTAAAATAATTTAGGTTGACAAAACTAATGTGTAAAACTGGTATGAGTCCTAACCCATAAATCAAATATTACATGGATTGTTTTAACTCTTTTCTTTTCATAACTTACGAATAATTAAAAAAAACAATTAAAGTACCATTATTATATTATATATTATATATATTATTGACGAGTGATGATGAATAACAACTTTATTTTTATAATAATACATAGCTTTTTATTATTTATTATGTAATATATTATAATAGTTTATTATTATATTTACTTGACATATTTTTAATTTTTTCCTTTTTTAAAAACATATATTTTCTTTACCATTTTTTAATAATTGTTTTTTTCTTTTTTAGAACATATATTAATTTATCAATTAATTTGATACTTCTTTAATAAATTTACGTTTATAACTTTTTTTCCAAAAACTTAAGTACGTAGTTGTACTGAATTTTTTTCCCTGACATTCTGTTATAAGTTTTGTTAAAAACGAAGTTGTACTCGAAATAAAATATTTATTTGGTATCATAAAACGGTACGATGGTAAACTAAATCGTTCTAATGGTTTGGCTTTCTAAACAACATTCTTTATTTTCAAATCACGTTTGTTTTACATTATCATTTACTCGGTTTCACCGCAATGCGCGACGTAAAAAAAAAACTAGTATATATAATTTTTGAAGGACTCATAAAATATATTAAAGCGAACCCCTAGAAATAAAGGGGAAATGGACTGTATCACCCTAAACTATGCAAAATTGGCCAATATCACGCCCAACTTTCAAGTTGGCTCCCACCACCCTCTACTCGACATTTAGGTGGCAGTGTCACCCCTTCGTTAAAAAAACACTAACTGAGTTTATTTTTTAATCCTATTTGGCATGGGGATGATGAGGTGGACAACCTACGTGGCTAATTTATCCAATATGGCATGCTGGTAGATCTAGAACATATTTTATAAATAACAAAAAATATTTATATATATATATATATATATATATATTTATAAATTTTCAGTCTCACCACTATCCTGCCATCTCTCTCCACCACCAGCATACACCACCGCCACCACCGAGTTGTAGCCACAGTCGAAAACTACTGCTACCACCTCACTTGTAGCCACCTCCGTCTCCGTCTCCATCCTGCCATTTCTCTCTAGCCACATCCCACGCACCCACTTATAAATCCTAAATAAATCCCCAAATACACCATCCTGCCATTTCTCTCTACCACCAGCATACACCAAACCACCACAACTACCCACTTATAAATCCTAAATCAATCCCCAAATCATTCAATAAATCCTAAATCAACAACATGTTCAAAAATTAATATGGTGTTTACAAACAGACAACAACCTTTTTAGCCCTAATTTGGTGTTGATGAATTGCGACAAGATAGAGACACTAGGTCTTGTTTGCAGTTCCATTACCTCTACCCTCTACCACAACCAGGCCACCTGCAACCAAACCACCTCCGCCGACCACTCCTACCTCGAGCCGCTGCAACAACCTCCAACCTTCACACCTGTAACCGTCACCATTGACAATCCTCCATCCTTAACATCTAAATCCCAATTAAATGATTCTTGTCAACCCAAAAGAAGCCCTAAAAATGGAGTCAGGTCTATATGATAATATATGATAAGACAAAAGACTAAAAGCTCCATTCGACACAATATAATATCACGGCTGGGGGAAGGAGGAGAGTTGTAGGTGGTGCGGCAGTGGTGTCACCGAAAGGTTTCAGAGGAAAGGGAGGTGGGGGTGGTGCTCCTGTGGCAGCCGGAGTTGCAGGCGGGGGATGTTGCCATCGCCGTCTTCTTCGAGGTAGATAGAAAAGGAGAGTTAGAGAGAGAATAGGTTTTATAAAGTGATTGTATTGTGTTTATATATTTACATTAATTATAATTAAAAAAAAGCTATGTCACTTTGCCACGTCAGATAAAAAGCCACATCAACAAAATAAACAAACTCAGTTAGTATTTTTTTAACGAAGGGGTGACACTGCCACCTAAATGTCAAGTAGAGGGTGGTGGGAGCCAACTTGAAAGTTGGGCGTGGTATTGGCCAATTTTGCATAGCTTAGGGTGATACAGTCCATTTCCCCAGAAATAAATTCAAGTTTGTTGTAATGGTAAACTCCTCGTCCGCTAGTTCTACCTTGGTGGAAGGTCAAAGGTCACATCAGCCCCGTTTATTAGAAACTTTTCTGAGTTCATCACTAATTATTTAGGGTCATTTGATTCGTAAAATACGTTTAAATTGAAATTGAAAAACATTTCATCTAAAATTGTGTTTGTTAAAGGACAAAAGAATTGAAATTTCAAAACTTTCCATCAATTAACGGAATTTAATTACTTTCCATCCGGCAGTTGAAGTAAAACAAAAATAACTTCAGCGATGAGGTAGAAATTAAATGGGTCAAACAAAATCAATTGTTGAAATAAAAATATAAAATCAATTGTTAACTAACGTATTTTTATCGTCGTCTTAATGAATTTTTATTGAGATTGTATTACAAGTAGTATGTACAAGTAAACGAAACACAAGCGCCATGTTATCAAACCAAAAAATATTCAATTTAGCGCACCGCAACACGTGCGGGGTATAAAACTAGTTTATTAAGCTTTCCAAAAATCTAAATATATAGTTTTGTTTAGTTAATATTTTGATATATTCTTTATTGGAAACAATGATGTATTCCATTAAAAAAGCCCAAACTATCAAGTGTGTAGATAGTCACCTCAAAAAGGTGTTTTTTGTCCTTATGTGCACACCATACAGTGTCGAACTATGGCCAAAATGCGGCGTTTTGGTCCGGTTAACCAGACAAAGACTGACGGGTCTGTTGACCGAACCAAAACGCGGCCAAAAATGCCGAGCTTTGGCAGCGTTTTGGTCCTGTCAACCAGACCGGGTGTCAGTCTTTTGTCTGGTTGACAGGACCAAAATGCAGCCAAAGCTCGGCGTTTTGGTCCGGTCAACAGACCCGTCAGTCTTTGTTAGGTTAACCGGACCAAAACGCCGCGTTTTTGCCACAGTTCGACACTGCAGTGTGTGCATATAAGGACAAAAAACATCTTTTAAGGTGTGTAGATAGGCAAATGGGTGTGCCAATAGGTACACCCTTAAAAAAAGTATGTTTTGGTATTGTACTACACCAAATCCAAGGAAGCTAAAAAAAGTATGTAAGAACTAGGTTCACCTTTTTATAAAATATATAATAACGAGACTCTCGTTATTCGTAGAAAATATCATAGTACAATACCGGTTCCAATAACTAAATAAAAAGAATATAAAATATAATTATATATACCAATCTTGATTCAAGCCGTATCTCTGGTGGGTCCTTCACGCGCACTTGATAGCATCCTAGACTCATGTTTTCATCATCTCGAGTCTTGAAAAATACTCCTTGACTGCAACAACGAGCACACTAAAAGGTTGACGATTTTGGTTGAGGCACGTGTTCAACACGCTTCACTTAAAACAGATTTTGTGCCTCTACTAAAGACGACGCGTCTGTCTCTCAGGGTACAACAACCGAAGCAGTCTGTACTGCCGGAAATGGCCACGCGCCCAAGGTTACACCGAATAGAATTATAGTGTATGAACTTATGGAAAAATAATGATACGAAGGTGATGGAATCGAGTAGAGAAAACTTATCTCTCTATAATTCCCAACATATGGATGTTCAAGTCTTCACCACTTCTCCATGAATTCTTCATACATATTATCTTTCTCTTGTAGTTTTCTCATAATTCTAATGAGTCACATAGCCTACCATTTTTTTACAAGAGTTGTGGGTAGTGAAGAGTTTCTCTTAATTGGTGATTATATTAGAGACATAAAACTCTATTAAAAGTTTCACTTAATTAGTGATTTAATTAGAGACATAAAAACTCTAATAAAAGCTAATCAAGTGACATAAAACTCTACTCAAGAGTTTCACCATATGAAGGAGTTTAATTAGTAATTATAATTTCACTCAATTATAAATTAACTAAATATCCATTCACTAATTTTCCCAACAATCCCCCACATGAATGGAGATTATTCAAAACACATAAGATTTCCAATGGAACCTCGACAGTTAAGTTTTGCATACGATAGGTAGGTGTTACCCTTTGAACCTTCGCTCGTGAAATGCACTTAGCCCACTAGCTCTGAGTAGATCTCGATATCTTTGAACTCGTCTGCCGTTTGTGTAGACGACAATACACTTCACACAAGACTCTCCTTACCCGGGTCATCTCATCATAGTCGTGTCCAATAATGGTCGTGGAACACTTTCTTGGTTCTGTGAGAGCTCTAAGAATTATGCCCTCAATTCCGTTCGAAGCGACCTTATTTCTCTCTAACATAGGTGATTCTCCTTAGATCATTAAAAGCATTGTGGTTATCGTGATTTATCCAAATCATTTACCACATATTATGCTTAGCCTCACTCTTTATCACTGAATATCATAGGAATAGACTAGGACGTATTTAAACACCCTTTTATACTTTAGGGGTATGTATAACCATATATACTAGCTTATGCATATCATTTATGCCCCTACAGTGACCACCTTTAGGCATATGAGTTAGTTGTCCTATTGAACTTAGATCTTGGGATCTCCAGTCAACTAAGTTGGGTGTCCTTCACATACCCTTTTTCCATGGGCTTCAGTCTCATTCCACAACTTGATCTCTAATAAACCCTCAGGTTGTTGGATCCATAACATTAACAAATAACTTTGCGTATTTGAGATCAGTTGTCATGATGTGTTCTTAACTCGTAAGTTAATTTTGCCTATTGTTAACTTCTAAGACTATAACTTTAGTGGCCATCTGAATCTGGTTATAATGTATGTCTTTGTAAGATACGCTTATCATTTAAGGCTAACACATTTCCATTATGCACTACGACCGTTGTGTCCTCCACATAGTCGTTTGTTTGCAATGTTATATTGGATTACAAAATCCTTATTGCCAAACTTTTATGATACAAATGCAATACACCCCCACATTTAAGTGTTATAGGATAACATCCAGATGGGGTAATGAAAACCATTTCTACATACCCTTATAGGGTTGTTTCTAAATGAATCCTCCCCTACATTTCTTGCCATTTGATCAACATTTCCGTAACTTCACTTATGACTACATTTATACACATATGATTGAACAAGATCAACCTCATTGTATCAGTGAATTCAACTCATATTGCATTAGCTTACATAAGCTTCCGAGCTAACTAAAGCAACAGATGCCATTGTCATAAGTTTGTCACCAACTTAGAACAATTCTAATTTAACACCTAGAATAAGCCTAGACAATGAGTTCTCCTCATTAGCTTTTCGAACAAACTCTTCAAAAGTTACATGTCTTTTCCTTATAATGAATTAAAATTCACCCTCAACTTTGTCTGAACATAAATTCTTTTTGTGTTCATACACTTTTGAATGTTTAAAGTTAATTAGTCTCCGTCAAGACCCATAATTAACCAAGTACTAGTCTAGCATGCTTTAGACTACAATACTTTAGCATGTGAGCAGAAGATGCATCATTCTTATTCTTCACAGCCCTAAGGATATCATAATATCACTTTGCAACATTCATCCCTTGTTAAGACAAAATAATGAGACTTATTCATAATACTAAAACATCAATATTTAGGAAGGTCTCACAAATTATTGTATATAGCACATAGCTAATTTTTATCATTCAATTAAGGAACATAACTTGTTTACCTTTGATCTCCAATGCTTTACCATTGACTCATAAGGACTTAAACATAAGTCATAATCCAAGTCACTTGGTGAACACATTCATCACCAACAAGATGAATGTTTCTCGTCTACGATCACTATTATATGTGAGATATAAGTCAACTAGATCGACACTAAAAAACATGGCATTCATAATTTTTCCATAAGTGATTTGCACACATATATTGTTATTTATTAGGAGATATGTATATTTAGGATGCTCTCCCAAACGAAGGTAAAATCTCCATATAGCTTTTATTAGAGTTTTTATGTCTCTAATTAAATCACTAATTAAGTGAAACTTTTATTAGAGTTTTATGTCTCTAATATAATCACCAATTAAGAGAAACTATTCACTACACACAACTCTTGTAAAAAAAATGGTAGGCTATGTGACTCATTGGGAATATGAGAAAACTACAAGAGAAAGATAATATGTATGAAGAACTCTTGGAGAAGTGGTGAAGACTTGGACATCCATATGTTGGGAATTATAGAGAGATAAGTTTTCTCTACTCGATTCCATCACCTTCGTATCATTATTTTTCCACAAGTTCATACACTATAATTCTATTCGGTGTAACCTCGGGCGCGTGGCCATTTCCGACAGTACAGACTGCTTCCGCTGTTGTACCCTGAGAGACAGACGCGTCGTCTTTAGTAGAGGCGCGAAATCTGTTTTAATGGAAGCGTATTGAACACGTGCCTCAACCAAAATCGTCAACGTTTTAGTGTGCTCTTTGTTGCAGTCAAGGATTATTTTTCGAGACTCAAGACGATGAATACATGAGTCTAGGATGCTATCAAGTGTGCGTGAAGGACCCACCAGAGATGCGGGTTGAATCAAGATTGGTATATATAAGTATATTTTATATTCTTTTTATTTAGTTATTGCAACAGGTAATGTACTATGATATTTCCTACGAATAACGAGAGTCTCATTATTATATATTTTGTAATTATATTTTATAAAAGGTGAACCTAGTTCCTACAAACTTAAAAGAAATTTCGTAAGATTGTTGCTACAATCTTAAAACCTTATTTATAAGGATTTTGGGTTCATAAAAGGATTTATAATTAAAAAAATTTAAAGATTATGATCTTATAAATATTTTCTTTTGGGAAATATGTATGTAGTACAACTTGTTGTGTTTGGATTTCTTGAGATTGAGATACAATCTTAAATCCTATACCGTGGTACAAAACGAATAGTTTTGATTCAACCGTTTGGTTTTGAAACGATTTTGGGAATCGTTAATTTTTCTAACTTTTGTGTTAAATCGGGTTTTTTAGTGTAACCATACGTTTTTTGTAAACGTTAAATTCTCTAACATGTGTGTTAGACTGGAATTATTGGTGTAAACCATACGTTTTCTGTAAACGTTCAATTCTCTCTTAAGTAGAGTTTTTTATGTATTTAAATAAGAGTTTTATATTACTTGATTAGAGTTTTATGTCTCTAATTAAGTCTCTATTTAAAGTAGACTTTTCATCCACCCATTGATTGATATGTACAAATAAATCTTATAATGATTTTTGTAATCATTTGTCTTCTAACATGTGTGTTAGAAACGTTCATGAAACGCGTTAGTTGGAAGCAATTTTTTTAATTGTTTAGTTTCTAACGTTTGTATTAGAAATTACTTATTTATTTGAACCATATATGTGTTTTTAGCAAGTCGAATTAACATTTTGTGGAAATGTTAATATTTCTAACGTGCGCGTTAGAATTTCTTTCATTTTTACATGATTGTCAAAAAAATGGTTAAAATACAAATGCTTTGAAATGTTTTATGTAAACATCTATCTCTTATACTAAAGCAAAATAATGTTTGACTATTTGACTTTGATGTGGCTATTCTCTTTGGCCAGAGAATTGGGAATTTAGGCGCCATCTGTCACACCCCAACTTTCCACGTGTCATCGGTGGGCCCGGTGGGGAGTATCGTGACGTGGTTGGCAACATAATAGTCAAACAACACAATATATAAATGCACAACGGAAGCAAAAGATAAATATTATTACATTCCGAATATAAAGTAATATCCAGTATTACAACGGAAAGTAAAGGATCCACAGGCGGATCTTTAAATATATCATTTGTTCAACAGACTTTAGACGCCTAGAACTTGCAAGATTCCTTATTAGCGCCCTGAGCTTCCAGCCAATTTCGTTCAGTACCTGTCACTTAACCTTTTTGGAAAATACGTCAGTTTTCACTGGTAAATACACTCAACTGACTCATTTGAAAAGAGTTTAAGAAAATTGATTTGGATGCACGTGACACAAAAATATCTTTTATAATTTGATTAAAATGCACAGAGGCAAAATTAACCTTTTATACTTGGGAAAATTATTTGTATATAATCTTGTATACAGTTTTACTTATTTGTCGTCCGTTAGGGCCGGTTTGTAGGGCCGGACTAGATTAACTGACACGCCACAGGTATAATGCCCACAGGCTATCATCCTCTAAGTGGATTACCAGTTCCGGTATAATGCCCACAAGGATGATACCTCGGAGTGGATTACCAGTTTTTACATAATGCAGCTGTCAGGTGTATGCCTACACCCCGTGCTTAAGTCGTGGCCATTACTTCGAATGATGCCAAGGATATCCGGGACATGGTCATTAACCCCCAAAGGCCATACACCAAATAATACATATTAAACGGGTTGTAAGTGCATCAATCACAATCCGATTTAAATAACTACACACCCGACCAAGCGGTACTTTTATAGTGCCGTATCCCAAGCCCGTATAGGGAAAATAAGTTAAGAGTATTTACCTGAGCTAGCTCCTGTCTTAAATAGCAAGAATCTAATAACTCAGCCGTATTCACTTAAGTAAGCGTAGGTACCATTTACCGGAAGGCTCTAGTCTGGAATGATGGTATAAATAACTTATTAGAATGCTAACGGGTCTTTAATTAAGCCTAAGCTTAGACCGGTTAGTCTTACGGAAATATATGGTTCAAACGCATGATTACGCGAAGACCGGAATAGAATGTGTTTTAGTCCCGACAAGTTTGAAGACTTGTATAATATGGGTAATCTAAACACCTTCTGGATTTTGAGATAAAACTGATAAGGTTTGACTCGTTTCGGCTAATTTATGTAAACTAGTTACATAGGCCGAACCGTACGCGTAGGAGGCGTAACGGGTAATTATAAGAGCCATATACAGGTTTCCTAAGTTAATTATGCCTCAAATATGTTGTGACATCAGTAAGATGTCTTTCATTATGCCCGAAACGTATTTAAACACAAACTAGGCCCCGTAGGGGTAGTTTGGTCATTTTAAAGGTTGTAAAAGGGTTTAAGTGTTTAACTGAGTTACAGGTCTGATGTAATCAGTAAACATACTCAAATTTATGAGTTATAACAGTAGGATAAAGTATATATGTGAAATTTATCAATTATAACCAAACTATGCCCCGTAGGGGTATTTTGGTAATTTCACATAAGCCGAAAAGCTCAAAACTGAAGTCTGAGTTTAACAACCTTTGCTTACTGTTAAAATATTATAATTTTCCTCATATATCAGTAGGTATCAACCCGGGTATGTTCAATATAATTTTAATACATACTATGCGTTAAAAACGCTAAATAAGGCGATTAAAGGCCATTTCCGGGTTCGATACTTAAATCTGATATTTTTATATTTTCAGCAGGCTTAAAATAACTTATTTAACATATGTGATCAGTAGCAAAAGGTTTGGAGTCGTTTAGATCGGTAAAACTCATTTTATGGCCCGTAAGGGCAAAATCGACAATTACCGGATTAAGCCTACGACTATGAGTTATGCTCAGCCTAAAATTAATTAAAAATCTTTAAAATTCCCAAAATAATATATTACATCAGTGGGTATTACGTTTGATACCAAAAAGTAGGCTTAACTAGGCTATACGCTAATTACGCCGTTTTATTAACATAAAGCATTAGTTTTGCGATAATGAGCATAACTCTTAATCTACAAGTCAAACTGATGTCAAACTTTGCATATAAGTTTATATATCAGTATTTAAGGTTTCTACACTTTTACATTTTCATAAATCACGTTCTAAGGTAATAAGGGCATAACGGTCAACATATGAGCAATTAACGGAAACATGCATATTAATTGGATAACTAATGAACCAAGGTGTATAATCACAGAGGGTTGTTCTAACATGTAACCTAGTCCAATTAAAGCTCTGAGGAATTTCTAAAACATGCCTAAACGGGTCAGAACTGAAAGTCAAAGTGAAAGTCAAACTATGCGACTTTCGGTTCCGAACCGGGTCTAAACAGGAAATTGTCGGGTTGAACATGTTTAGACATGTTCTTACACTTATTACTAAGTTATAACAATGATCAAACAGGTTGTATATGATTTGCATTGCTAATTATGCATAAATGGTATTTTAAGCTTCCTGTTGACTTTTCTAAGTACATGTTTGACCCGACATTTGAACTAGTTAGAGTGGTGATCAGGGGAAACCCTTTTGAGGTTTTATTACCCACATAATTACCAACATATAACTACTTTTAATTCGAGATATGACTGAGCCATTATTGACCAATCTCGAAGTCAAACCGTAATTACGACGGTTTGACTTTTAGCTAATTAACTAAGCTAAAACTAATTAAAGAAGGACTAGCAGACTTACAAGGGTCCAATGCACGAAATATGATCACTTGAGGCTGCTTGATAGCTCCAGAAATGATCCAACAATGCAGGAGAAGGTGTGGGAATGTTTGTAACTAAAGAGGCTTTATATAGTGATCCAAGACACCATAAAAGCTTGACATCTTAGTCTAGCACCCATCCACAACTGATTAACACTTGTCCTAGTGCTTAGGGGGGTGCCTAGGGGTCGTCCACATGTGAGAAAAACCGGCTAGAATGGTCACAATCGCGCATAACAGGCTGCTGCCTGTTTTCTGGTGCTGGGCAGGTGCTTGCGCACCGTAACAATTATTTGTTACGGTGCGCAACAAATCATCAGGGACCAAAAATGTTGTTCTTTCATGCTTTCGAAAAGGCAACCTCATAATTCGACTTTGGGACCTTGTTTTGTCAATTTGGGACCTTTATTATGGGTTTTTAACAATTACATACCCTACCATTATGTTATGTTTGCTTGGATCCTTTTCAAAAGTGCCGAACAAGAAGGTTAACCATAGAAATTTTCATAGGGACTTATCATGCACTTTGAATTCGTTTATCGTCAATGAATTTCTGGATTTAGGATATATTAGATGTTTGAAAATATAATTGGGTATTGGGATTTATAAATGAGGTCGTTCAGAGGTGAAATTTAACATGACGACACTTTTAAATCCTGCCAAAACATCTTTATTAAATCCGGGTTTACAACGCGTTTTGTCTTACATGACACGTGTTGTTATTTCATTGAACACGAATTTTCGAGGTGTTACACCATCTCTCAATTCTCCTTTAAATCATATACCGCCTCCCATAAATTCTCTCCATCAGTTTCAATCTTTCCATAGTTATGAAATCCTTCTCTTGCAAGTTTTATATTCAAATTATAAACCCTCAACCTTTCCCATGTTTTGTTTTTCCACGGGCTACAACCTATGTATCTGCTTCATCTTTCAAAATTGATTGAGCCCTAAACATGAGAGAATCCCAGCATCTTCCGATGAAAAAAACCCTAAATCTTCATACGAGCTTAATCAACGCCGCCACCACCACCTGTATGCGTGATTCTTTCAAGGTAATTTAAGTGTTCTTATTTCGTTTATGAAGTTCTTTTTGTTAGATCTATATTCACCATTCCTTTGTTCTTCCATTAGGGTTTGCATCTCTTTCTGTTGGAACCCTTAATCAGTCGCCGGTTTCTGAATCGCAACAGATATGTTTAAGATTTTTTAGTTTTTTTCTTTTGATTCAAATTGTTACTCGCGTCTTTCAAGTTCGCATTTTTTTTGTATTATTTCCCCTACCCTGTTTGAGTGATCCTATTAATTTTAGATTAGTTAGCATAGATGATACATCTATGTCGTTTTGTTGAAGATTTAAACGAGTATGATTGATAAAAACTGATTGAATTGATAATATAGCAAGAATTATAACCAATAATCTATTTTGCAGTTAAATTACAGAGTCTTTATTAACACCATTGGTAGAAGATTTGGAATTAAAAAAAGAAAAAAAAATCAAACAATTTAAAGATATAAAGAGTCAAATTGAAAAAAAAAATTAATGGTGAAATTTCTGGATTGAGTTAATTTGCAGATACATGTAATCTGGATTGGATTGATGAAGAGCAATTGATGTCATAATAATAACTTTGACTCGCATTTGATACGTTTTGGTACGATTGGATTGGATTGATGAAGAACAATTTCTCTAACTACAATACTCCCAAATATATATATTTAATAATCAGTTTTGAAGTGTATTGACAACGAGTTTATAAAGTTCCATTATTTAATATATGTCAAGCCTTCTCCAATTGGTCGGTCAGTAATGTTTATTGGTTAATAACCGATAACAGTTGTTTTCATGTTTTTTTCTAGCATGTGCGGTTTTCATGTTTTTTTGGCAATAGCAGGTGCTCCGGATAACTTAAACTTGGATATGCTTATGGTGTTTTGTAATTGTGCCTACTTAGTTATCCAATTTTGATTTCAGTGAAAGAAAAAGATCCAACGGTTGTTGAACGCTGCAGTTACCGGAGAACTCGATTTCTTGAAGAGTAAGTTTCTTTTTCACAATCAATTGTTGTATGAAATTGAAATAATAATTCTCATTATATGTTATATGTATGGTTATGGTGAACAGAGAAAGAGAGAGATGGCGGAAGAGGTGGTGGCGTTGAAGGAGATGTATAGCGAGGAAGAAGTGAGGAAGATGTATGGGTTTAAGATTAGCAGTGATGGGTATGCGGAGGTCACATGTGGATGCCCTAGCTACTGTTATGATGATGTCGTTGCTGCGCTTAGGGTGTTTGCTAATGCTGATCTTGAAATCAGCTCCGATTGTACCCCCGGTTGTCAAGGTCTGTCTTTTTTTTTTTTGTTATCTTGACTAGAACTTGACTAAATCAGCATCATCTTTTTTTTGTTGGGCATCATTTAATCATCACTCACGTTATATTGTATTCCCACTAATTTTCTTTCATGATTTCCACCAAAATGAGCATGATAAGTAATTAGAAATGTGTCTTTTAAGTTATATTATTTTTTGATGACCTTTGCAGAAGTTTGATAATGGCCATTTTCTCAGGGTTTAAGGTTGCTGGCTAATTAAGAAGCAAGTAGCTGCTAAGGTATTGATTTCTTTTTTGTACATTAAGGAATCTATTTATTGAAGCTTTGAAGCTTCTAATATTATAATAATATGCAAGCTAGGTGAATGGTAAAAGTTTGTTTTTAACTTATACAATTTGTATTTCTTGAAAATCTTGAATCACATGAAGGTTAAAGATTTAGGATATGTTGCGGGGTAGAAATGTTCATGCATTGTGTACAACTTTTTTGATTGATCTGTTGCATATAAATGGATTTGATTATTGATATCTTTTGATATTTAGGGACAAGATAAACATGAGTTGGAGAGCTTAGTAAGGTATGATTCTTGGAAATGTACACATGAGCTGCAGAGCTTACTTTAATGTTTATGTAATGTAATTGGTGTAGAAAAGCATGTTAAAAAGGGAAGAGAAAGGCAGTAGTTTTATATAATATTCAAGTTTTTATTGAAGGTATCAATAGATAATTTTTGGCCTTTTTTAAAAAAAAATTCATTTTAATAATTATTGGTTTTAGACCCTTTAGAAGGTGTTTTTAAGAGTTTAAAGACAACCATTTGTTGAAGAGGATATAGAAACTGAAAATCATCTCAACTATACAGGTACCTGGCTTTCAAACTGATGTGATCGATTATCTGAAGCTTTTGCAAAAAAACTGTTGTTTGTGCTGGATAAGTCCTTTGAGTTCTATGATGCAAATATAGTAAGTTTATATCTTTTTTTTCAGTTTTCGGCTACGTATTTATTGGTTCTTTGTATTTTTTTTATTCCGGTTTATGTTGTTAATGAATCTAATGATTGACAGGAAGTTAAGGATTGGTAGGGTTTGAGTTAGAAATTCAAGATTATATTGAGTTGTTATTGATGTTATTAGTCTCAACTAAAGTTCGTTCATTATATTGGAATGTGTAAGTCGTTTATCTGAGTGATTGTTTTCTCAATTCTACTTAAAAGCCAGTTAGGCTTGAAACAAACAATGCCACAATTACAAATTATGGAACAATTGAATCATTGATTTTTCTATATAGTTCCCTTAGATTTGTCGTTATTCAAGAGTAATATTTTCATTCGACTATTAGTCGTTAAACTTTCTTTGACCATGTGATTTTAATGTGATAAACCATTAATATAAATGTTTATTTAGCTTCAAGATTGATTATTAACCTACGAGAGTGTTTGCGTATGCTCAGTTTTTTAGTTTCATGCTGGTCTTTAGGAGGCATGACCATAGTAATGATTTCATTAGTACTGACTTTGTATCTGATGTCCAAGAAATTGTGAAATCCGTCCTCAAGGCCTACATCAGAGGAGAAACCGAGGTACTGGAGAAATATTGTTCCCCTGAAATAATTGAGAGATGTAAAGCCGAATATCAAGTTTGTGAGATGCAGGGCACTTTTTATGACAACAAGGTTAGTCGTTAATTACTTATATATTCCACAAAGCAAAGAACAAATACAGTAGATTTTAAGTTAAGAACTGTGGCTGAATTTGCTAATGTCTCTAATGATGCAGATATTACATATATCTGAAGTCGACATAAGAGAGACCAAAATGATGGGCGACAGTCCTTTAATTATTGTCGGGGTACACAATTTTTTCAATTCGATTAAAAAAAGAAAAAAAAGGTACTTAAGTTTGTACTGAGTTGGGGTAACTTTGGCTGTACAGTTTCATACAAAACATGTGTATTATGTATGAGATAGATTTGGTGAAATAACAGAAGGAGGCAAGGTAATTTGCTTCAAGTTTCAGTGTCAAGAAGGTCATGCTTTCGTTGGTTGACTGTCTTTGACTTTGACCCTGTTGGTCAATGATTTGGTTTTGCAGGATACTATTCACAGAGTTCATTATTTGTGGGCGATGCAGCTTACGGAGGCAGAAGAAGGTTCTCATATGCCAGTTTGGAAGCTTAGAGATATGCAACAAGTTGGGGTCCGGGCGCTCATTTGTTCATGAAATTGGTTCGATAAGGTTTTTTTACCCTTCATTGCATTTAATCATTTCGGTTGCTGGAAAAAAATTGGTTTTAGATATATATTTGTTAACTTCGTGCTGATTAAAGAAGGAATGAAATGGAACATGAGTTCCTGCATCTTTTTTTATAATTATCATCCATTGTAATGGATTTTGACTTGAGCGGTTTCTTCATGAAACGTAGTAGCAAAATAATAATGTCAAATGTGGTGTATAAAGAAGTCTTTAATGACTTGTGATTTTTGCGTTACTTCCTTTTTTCAACTCATTGTAGTTTACTAATTTATATGTTTGTGTTAAGCCACCCGCGAAACTCGCGGGATCTTAGACTAGTTTTATATAAGTAATTTGTTGTAGCATTGGTTTTAATGCTTTGTATGGTTTAGAAATAAAAGGTCATACATTGAAGTTGATTTTTTATTTGGCTTCAAGAATTAAATCACCATAAAATGATGGTATGGTATTTATATGAATTTAATGAAATTAAAATCAATTACTAGACTATTCATATGAAAGATAAACTCTTAAGTAGAGTTTTATGTCAATTTATTAGTTTTTATTAGAGTTTATGTCTCTAATAAAATCTCTAATTAAATGAGACTTTTCTCCACCCATGTCTCTTGTATTAAAAGTAGGCTGTGTGCCTAACTTGATGAGATTGAAAAACTACAAGAGTAAGAATACAAGAATTAAATCACCATAAAGTGATGGTGTAGTTGTGTGGGATACTAACTTTAATTTGTGATTTCTAAATCTAAATGGTCATGTTTTATATAAAACGACTTAAATTTTCTCACACGCGTGTTAGAAAATGTACTGTGTATCACAAATACAAGTTTAGAGATTGTACATTGTATAAGCCATAAGGAATGGAAATGTTTTATGTAAACATTTAATTGCCTATTTTGCATAGTTTTAGAATTCAAATGGTTTGCTACTCTTGCTAGAAGTAGCATTTGTTGAACAAAGTAACAATCTCGTGAGTATGATTTAGTGGAAAACAACTTGGTGTTGTTGTGAACAAATTTAATTGTTCAAGTTTGCTACTTAAATGTAGCCTTTGTAACAACTTGGTGTTGTTTTGAGCAAACTTGTCCAAGTTCAAAGTTTCAAGATGAAATGGGGAACTTGTACTTACAACTGCATGGAGTCTTATTGAGGGAGTACCTCAAGACATGCCATGGAACGATATCGTTGAGAAGATTTCGGTCAGATTATAGAGTGTTTAAGATATAAGCACTTTGATATTTGATGTCTACATATCGCATATGCTTCCGTTTAAATTTCAAAAGTGTTTGATACTTATGATTTAGTTTCTAACGTATTTGATTGTTTTGTGTTCAATATCTTCGGATAACACATGCAATTTTTTACAAATAAATAAATCACTAATTTTTGTGGCGTATACATTATTTTTGAAGAAAGTAATTATATCGTCAACTATACATTGTTTAAAAGAATATGGTTTTAAACGGATATTACATAAAAATATTTGGACATAAACAATTGAGAGTTGTTGCATTGACTAAAAGTCAAAGACGAAACATCACAAGTGTGAATTCTAACGTACTGATAGTTAAAGTACTATATGTTATTGTATACATTTTAGGTCTGTAAACGAACCGAACGAACACGAACGTAGGCATGTTCATGTTCGTTCATTTAACTTTAACCGAACACGAACACGAACATATAATCGAACACATTTTTTTGTTCGTGTTCGTTCATTAAGAAATCGAGCATGTTCGTGTTTATTCATGTTCATTCGTTTAAAGCCTAAACGAACATTTCACGAACACAAACGAACATAAACAGAAAAAATTAACTGAATGTATTTGAATAAATATAAACAAACATAAATTAACAAGATTGAATAAACAAGTCTAATATATTACAATTCATCCGAAAACACATCTAAATTAGAGTTCATATATATATACTAATTAGTCATATTAATATAAGTAGTTAGAAAACCTAATATTTATATAAATCTAACTATTTATGTATTTACTAAAATTTAAACTAACGTTCATAAACATAAATGAACGAACATAAACGAACGTTCATGAACATAAATGAACGAACACAAGGTGTGTTCATGTTCGTTCATTTAATTAAAGGAACAATTTTTTTTGTTCGTGTTCGTTCGTTTATTAAATAAACGAACATAAACGAACTTCCCGCCGAACAAGTTTATGAACAGTTCATGAACGTTTGGTTCGTTTACAGGCCTAATACCTTTAATAAATCTTGCGAGATTTGTTCCAAGTGATCTATACGTAGATGCGTCTACCACTTGATTATTGTTACCATATGAAGGAGTTTAATTAGTAATTATAATTTCACTCAATTATAAATTAACTAAATATCCGATCACTAATTTTCCCAACAAAGTAGAACCAAGGGTTGGACTACTATATTGAACTTGGGTATTGGTTTCGATAGGTCATGTAATCGGAAGATAACAAGGCCGATATGATAAATGCAAGAGTGGACATTGTAGGGATATGACTCTATTCCAGTGGCTCTTTGTTTGTTTTAGTTGTTCACTAGGTTAGAACCCCCGTGTATTACACGGGTTGAATAAAATAAATATACTTGATAACTACAAACAGTTTTTGTGATAAGATATTATTGTTTTTTTTTAATTAAAGTTTTAAATTTTAATCCGAAAGTAATATATTAGTAAACTTAATACATAAATCGAAAGTTAATAACAAACCCGACGGTAAAATGAAACCGATGACCATTTTGATTGGTTTTACGGTTTTAAATCGAATTGTGAACATCTTTAGTAATAACTAATAAGGTTAATTTGTGTTTTTTTATTAATAAGTTATTAAAATAACTTTTGAAAGTAATGTAAACCACAAAGTTTGATATATATATATATATATTCCTATATAGGGGAAGGTTAAAATGAGAACCACCTCGAGTTGTAAGAACCAGCGAGAACCACCCCCGCGGGGGGCCGTTGACCACGATTTTTTTTTTACAACTAGATGTGTATATTTTAACACCCTACGTAAAGTTTGGGTTTTTTTATTTTTTTTTTAATTTTTCTTTTTTTTTAACCAAACTTTGGGCGTAAAAAACTACCCCCTCGGGCGCGCCGTTTAAACCCAAACTTTACGTAGGGTGTTAAAATATACACATCTAGTTGTAAAAAAAAAATCGTGGTCAACGGCCTCCCGCGGTGGTGGTTCTCGCTGGTTCTTACAACTCGAGGTGGTTCTCATTTTAACTTATTCCTATATATATATATATATTTGTTTGATGATATATAACTTAATTAGTTTTATTACTAACTAATATTTAGTAGGAGAGTTATCTATAATTAATTAGAAGAGATTAAATTAATAGTAATTATCCATAAGATATTAAACTAAATAATATTTAATAGGAGGATTATCTATAATTAATTATTAATTAAAACGGATTAAACTAAAATAATAATTATCTATAAGAGAAGGCGTAATATGATGACAAGTGTCCCTAATATGGTTTCTTTTATTATATAGTATAGATAATTATCATGTTTATTTTTTACAAATCTGATTGAGTGATTTGAAATTACACGGTTTCCTAATCTTTCTAATATTTGATTCTTTATATTGTAACAAACTTAACATTATATTCGATATATGCATGTGATCTACATCTATCTATAATGCACAATATCAACATTTGTACCTAAACATCTTACCCGTTAAATATAAAATACACATATATGATTATGGATTAATAGGAGGGTCATAGATATTTTTTATCATATGTATCCGTTGGCGATCGATTGTTGTCACTTCCATCAACTTGTTGACTACCGACAAAGATATTTTTTAAACACCGGATAAAGTGAGATGGTTACTTGCTAGAAAATGCCAAATGAAAATTAAAAGAGATACAAACGAATAATAGGCAAATAATTGAGTAGACACTAGGCATTTCATACACAACTATCATTTTGATAAAATACAAAATAGCAATGTGAGAGAGAGAGAAAGAGAGAGCTGTTTGGTTAAAATGAAAGGCTTTTAGTTTAACTGTAAACTAAATCGTCTGGTTTGGTTTGAAATATTGTAAACCGTTACTTTGAAAATCTTACTAACAACCATGAAACTAAGTTGTTAACTGATTTGGACGGTGTCACCAGTATGAATTGTGAATGCCGTAGGAAAGAACTCGAGTGGTATGTCTATATGTGCTAACAAGTTATCAGCAATGGTTTGCAATTACCTTTAAAAGAAGCTATATAAAGTTGTTTTTTCGTTAATAAGAAATAGCATTATATATATTATACATATTATTATGAGGTGGTGATGAACAGTACATGTTCAATGAGATTTTTTTTAAATAATTTTTTGAATATTATTATTTTTTAGATATTAAAATGAAACAGTCATGAACTTAAATGTGAGATAAGATTTCGTTTTAAAGATATATCTTTTAAATTAGTCATATTTCTTTATAATAGGTTTAATATTGTTCTAACAAATTACATTTGTAATTTCTCACATACCGTAATGATACATCATCTCTATCGTTTCATATCCAATCATATCCAATCGATATCGACTAAACAACAAAGCTATATTCAATACCAATGTATACTTTATTAAAAATGAAGCTATATTCAGATTACAGTTGGGCATCATAAACATGTACCATGACGAACCGAACCGGAACCGATTCCGACCGAACGACTTCAATATATACCGGAATCGGTATTATCAGAACCAATATACGTTTTTACAGTTTTCGATCGATGTAAACACGTGTTGATATTATTTTGGACATGTCACGACTTTATTTATTGGATTTCATCTTTCGGTTGCTATAGCGAGCGTTCGTACTATAACAAACCGACCCACTATCGATTGGGTTTCCGCCGCGTAGCGCGGGGAACTCAACTAGTTGTAAATGAAAATGAGGTGAAAATATAACGTTATTAGAAAAATTATTTCAAATATTAGGCATGTGATCACGGGTTCCAACTTGACTTCAAATAATGGAGATACTTCATGATTCTATTGGTTTTATTATTCAATTGTTGAAGCTCTGTGACCTACTGCTTTTGTCTGCTTAAAAAGAAAATTGCACACTAAAAGTCAATACAAATGTCAATGTGATTAGTTAAATTTCTTATTTATATATTTTTTATAAAGTTTATAAAGAAATGGTTGGTAAATAATAATGATAAATAGTACATGAAACATGTACCAAACTTGTATCATTTGGTTCTTCTTTGGATTGTACTTTACCCTACTCGTCAAACACAACCCAAGAGATAGGTTTATACAGGTAGAGTGGTAAAACCACAATTTTTTTAACGGGGATACCAATTATTATTATACACATATTATTTTTAACTGATGATGAATAGTAAAACTAATGTTTTAATATTATATTTATTTTATTTTAATTTTTTCTAATTTGTTTTTTTATTGAAAATGGATATTGTGGTGCTATCGTATCAAATTGAATCGAAACCGATAATGATATTAAGATGGGTACCATGACACTAATGTACCAAATCAAACCGAAACCGACAATGATATTTAAAATGGATATCATGACGCTATCGTACCAAAGCGAACAGGAACCGACAATGATATTTAATTTGTTTTTTTTTTCTATCATAAACTATACAAGTGCCGATAAAAATATAAGAAACACATTTTTTGTATCGTAAACTGTACGAGTATTGATATGAGACTTACCGAACCAATTTCAACTGAATAACATCGGTACCAATATCGGCAGTATGGGAACCAATGTTCATTTTTATAGTTTTCGATTGATATTTTGCTATCGAAAACTGTAAACAATACGAGTGACAATAAAAATATAGAAAAACAATTTTTTTATTGTACACTATACAAGTGTTTATTCGGGACTAACTGAACCGATTTCAACCGAACAACATCGGTAAAAAGATATCGGTAATATCGGAACCGGTATTCCTTTCTATGGTTTTCGATTGATATAAAGTACGTGTTCTTTTGGGCATAACCCGATTTACTTTATAGTTTTCTCTTTCAGCTACTATAGAGAGTGTTGGTATCAGAACGAAACGAACGTATACCAACTGAGTTCCCGCCGCATAGCGCGGGGGAAACCACTAGTATAAAACTATAAATTATTTTTCATTAGCTAGTGTGCAAGCAATTAGTGGTAAAACTAAGAAAATTCTTTTATTTGATACCTTTGTTAAGAGAAAATGGACCAGTAGAAATATAAATTGATTTAAACCTCTTTAGTCCTAATTAAAGGGGTATCCTGATGGTTAAGGTGTGTGTTTCATAACTTAAATATTGTATATTCAAAGTTTACATGATAGATGATTGACGTATTTATCCTAGAAAATCTAGAAATTGCTTAAAAGAAAAAATAACCTCTATTTCTATCTTTAATCAAAGTTTTTTCAATTAAAAAAAATATTGTCAACGAAAGTCATATACTTCATTTTACATTAAATTTTGAAACATAATTGTGTCTAATTTCATTGATATGAAAACTCTATAATGTGTATATTGTCAAAGGTACACTAAGAATAATTACAACGATAACTAACAATATTCCTAATTATAACAAGAGTTAACTACACAGATGGACCCTATGCTTTATGGCAAGTTTTACCTTTGGGTACTAACTATATTTTTTAACAGTTTTAGGTTTTATAGTTTCAATTTTGTAACACATTTGGGTACTAATACCAAAACTAGATAATTTTATCAATATAATGACTAAAATACCCTTCTATTTTTTTAATTTTATCAATGTAACAACTTTGGGTACTAACACCTAATTTTATTTAAGTTTAAATTAATTTTACAAAATCTATTTTTTTTTTCATCTTTTTATTATATCTCTTAATTAACATAAAATCTATTTTTTTTATTTTCATCTTTTTATTAAATTTCTTATTTAACATAAAATCTACTAGTTACACCAGTATTTTTTTTGTTCATTTATATTTTACTATTTTAGAACTTATACAGTTTCTATATTTATTATATTGATCACTGAGATATAAAATACATATTAATATAAAACTAATTATATACACAATTCCATTCTAAAAAATTAAATACACAGTTGAAAAGTTTACTCAATACATGTTAGTTGAATCCAAAATTGAAAACGAGTAAAGTTTACATTATTTAAAACTAACAACTTTATACATGTCTATTTTTTAATTTACATGAAAGATATTTATTATTATCTATCATATCTATCCAAAATTGAAAACGAGTAAGGTTTACATTATTTAAAACAAATAAGATATTTAATTTACATAAAACTATATAGCTAGTAGATTTTATTTAAAAATATATTTAAAAAATACTGGTGTAACTAGTAGATTTTATGTTAAATAAGAAATTTAATAAAAAGATGAAAATAAAAAAATAAACATATTTTATGTTAATTAAGATATATAATAAAAAAATAAAAATAAAAAAATAAATAGATTTTGTAAAATTGATTTAAACTTAAATAAAATTAGGTGTTAGTACCTAAAGGTGTTACATTGATAAAATTAAAAAAATGAAAGAGGATTTTAGTCATTATATTGATAAAATTAACTAATTTTAGTGTTAGTATGTAACACCCTTACTATTATAAAACGGTTTTTGTACTAATAACGACAATTACATGTGTACTTACGAATACACGTACATATAAAATACGGGTTTACAAAAAAACTTTTACATTTTAAAAATAATACAACATAAAGTAATTGAGTTTGTCGTTTAAAAATAAATCTAAATCAACATTATGTCGCAACCCCCGTCCCCTAATTACTCGGGAACGGGCGGCCGCGGCCAGTTTCAGTGGTATCGACGTTTATCAGTTTGGCAGCGGAAATTTACATCAGGACCGTAGTTAGGAAAATTTTTTATCAGAGTAATATACCACACTTAAATAACATTAAACACATGAGAAATTCCCAAGTTTCAAGTACACACATTTTTATAGGGATAAACCCTATTTTATGTAACAAAACATCTTCTTTATTTTAGGTAACTTTATAGCCACTTTTCCAAGCCTTCAGTGCTCTTCAGCTGGCTTCTAATTTGGCTTTCACATTTTGTTACCTGAAACGCGTTTAAAAATATTTTGTCAGTGGGAAATATTGGTGAGTGAATCCCAATTTAATCAAAACAGATTTTATCCTTGTACAGTATTGAGGGCAATCAGCAATTACATTTGTTTATTATTCTACCTTAATTACCACCCACGGTACTGTCGACCCGACTTGTGGTCATGTTACTACTCACAGTGTAGTAACAAATTTTGTATACAAAACCCCAACATACCGACGATAATTGTAGAATTACAAATACTCAATCACTGTTTAATTATAATGTAAAGCATTGAGGTTTTGTAAAACAGTTTGCATAAAGGTTTACAAAAAGGGATTACTCACATTGCTAGTTTAGACTTTTCCCCATGGTTTCCTGGTTATAATCTATTAATTTAAACAATGCACACGCGTTAGTATAATAACTCAATATTTACATTAGTAATACCCTCCCTGAGACAGAACTCCAACGACTACATCGGGCAGAACCTCGACAGCTGTTACGGAGCACTAGATCAATCGGGCAGCGTATCTAATACGTAACCGGGGATATAATACTTACAACGGGGCAGAACTTCGTTAATTAGGGGGTATAATACCCGATTATAGCTTCTACACTTATAGAATTCGAGAGAGAATTTGTTTCTGAACATCGACAACTGAAGGCCGATGCTCCCAATTTATAGGAGCTGAAATGGGTTTTCTTGCGGCCCGCGTAAACCAAAGGGTAATCCTTCGCGGCCCGCGACATAGGTCGGGTAGTGCCTAGCTTGGGCCAGTCATGGGGTAGGTTCAACACGCGTTGCGACACGTGGCACCTCAGGGTGAGGCTGCGTAGCCTTGTTGCCGTGCCCCGCGTAGCCCGAAGACAAGGTCTTCGCGGCCCGCGAGCGACCTGCTGATTTTGTTTTTATTTTTATTTTAATTATATAAAGGTATTTAGGACGGTTATATGTATACGGGGTGTATTTAAAGATATATAGGGATGTTATAAATATATTAGGGGTGTCGAAAATAATTTAGGAGGGTTGTTATATCCTCCCCACCTTAATTTAGAACTCGTCCTCGAGGTCTACTGGAACAGGTGTGGATATTTCCTTGGAATTTCTGATTCAAACTCCCAAGTGTACTATGGTCCTCTCTTGGAATCCCACTTCACTTTGACTAGAACTAGTCTCTTGTGCTTGAGATTCTTAACTTTCCTGTCTTCAATTTGTAGAAGTTTTTCTACAAACTTAAGCTTTTCATTTACTTCTATATCCTTAAGAGGTACCATTAGTGATTCATCGGCTAGGCACTTTTTGAGATTACATACATGAAATATATCATGTATTCCTGCCATTTCCTCTGGCAGTTGTAGCTAATAAGCTACAAGTCCTATTCTTCCAATAATCTCAAAAGGTCCAACATACCTGGGGCTTAGCTTTCCTCTTTTGATGAATCTTACCACTCCTTTCCAAGGAGAGACTTTTAACAAAACTTTATCTCCTACTTGAAATTCCAACGGCTTTCGTCTGTTGTCAGCATAACTTTTCTATCGATCATGTGCTGCTTTCAGTCGTTCCTTGACTTGAATTATTTTATCTGTGGTTTCTTGCACTATCTCCGGTCCAGACAATTGTTTTTCTCCAATTTCTGCCCAACAGACTGGAGTTCGGCACTTTCGTCCATAAAGTGCTTCAAAAGGTGCAGCATTGATGCTGGTATGATAGCTATTATTGTAAGAAAAAAGTGATCGTCTCTACTTCCTCCGAAATCAATTACACAGTCTCTAAGCATATCCTCCATCGTCTGAATCGTCCTTTCGCTTTGTCCGTCCGTTTGTGGATGATAAGCGGTGCTTAGATTTAGCTTGGTTCCCATTGCTTTTTTGGAAACTTGTCCAAAAATGAGAAGTAAAACGGCTATCTCTATCAGAAACAATTGATAAAGGAATACCATGTAATGAAACTATTTCATTTACATATAATTTGGCTAACTGTTCCACACCGAATGTTTCCTTCAATGGTAGGAAATGAGCAGACTTGGTTAACCTATCTACAATCACCCAGATTGTATCATTACCTTTTCTTGTCTTGGGTAATTTGGTAACAAAATCCATTGTTATCAATTCCCATTTCCATATAGGCATTTCCAATTGTTGCAGCAAACCTGAGGGTTTCTGATGTTCAGCTTTGACCTGTGAACAGGTTAAACACTTGGCAACATAAGCTGCTATATCCTTTTTCATTCTTATCCACCAGAAATTCTTTCTTAAATCTTGATACATCTTATCACTTCCAGGATGTATCGTATATTTAGACTATGGGCATCGTCTAATATTCTGTGGCGTAGGTTTCCTAGTTTAGGTATCCATATTCTTTTCTTATGGAATCTCCAAATTCCATCGGTTCCTTGTTCTAATTCCTTAATCATACCTTTCAATTTCTCAATATCGTCCTTGATAACTGATTCCTGTGCTTCTCTAATTTGTTCATTTAAATCTACTTGTAGATTTAATTTAAGAGAACGTACTCTTTTTGGCTTTACATGATACTTTCAACTTAAAGCATCAGCAACTACGTTAGCCTTTCCTTCATGATACTGGATATTACAATCATAATTACTAAGAAATTCCATCCAGCGTCTTTGTCTCATATTCAGCTCTTTTTGCCCAAAATTGTACCTTAAACTCTTATGATCAGTGAAGACAACAAATTTATTTCCATATAAATAGTGTCTCCAAATCTTAAGGGCAAAAATTATAGCTCCTAATTCTAAATCATGTGTTGTATAATTTTCTTCATGATTCTTAAGTTGTCTAGAAGCGTAAGCTATAACCTTCTGGCGTTGCATCAACACACATCCATAACCTAACTTAGAAGCGTCACAATATACTTCAAAGACTCCTGTTCCTTCTGGTAACGCTAGTATGGGTGCATTGGTTAATCTTTGCTTAAGAATTCTAAAGGCTTCTTCTTGTTTTAATCCCTATTCAAACTTAACAGATTTACAGGTTAGCTTAGTTAAGGGAATGGCTATTCTAGAAAAATCTCGGATAAATCGTCTATAATAACCGGCCAATCCTAAAAAACTTCTAACCTCTGTTGGTGATTCAGGGACTTTCCATTTAGTAATTGCCTCAATCTTTTTGGAATCCACATGAATTCCTTCATAGTTAACTAAATGTCCAAGGAACTGTACCTGTTCTAACCAAAATTCGCATTTTGAAAATTTAGCATAAAACTTTTATTTTCTCAGCAAATTTAAAAGTGTATGCAGATGCGCTGCATGTTCCTTTTCACTTTTAGAGTAAATTAGAATATCATCTATAAAGACAATTATGAATTTATCCAAATATGGCTTACATATTCGGTTCATCATGTCCATAAATGCGGCTGGGGCATTGGTTAAACCAAATGTCATGACAGTAAATTCATTATGGCCATACCTTGTTCTGAAAGTGGTCTTAGGAATGTCCTTTTCCTGTACCTTTAATTGATGATATCCTGAGCGTAAATCGATCTTTGAGAAAAATCGAGCTCCTTGCAATTGATCAAACAGATCATCGATTCTCGGTAATGGGTACCGATTTTTAATCGTGACCTTATTCAATTCACGGTAATCAATGCACATACGCATTAATCTGTCTTTTTTTTAACGAACAATATCGGTGCTCCCCATAGCGATGAGCTTGGCTGTATGAATCCTTTCTCCAACAGTTCGTCTAACTGTTTCTTTAACTCTTGCATTTCAACAGGTGCCAAACGGTAAGGTGCTTTGGCAATTGGTGCTGTTCCTGGTAGCAGATGAATTCTGAATTCGACTTTCCTGTCCGGCGGTAGTCCTGGTAATTCTTCTGGGAATACATCTGAAAATTCTGATACTACAGGGATATCCTTTAACTCTTTTCCCTTAGTGTTAATGATTATGGAAATCATATACACTATTGGCTCTTTTCTTGCACAACTTGCAGTTTTCATCACAGAGATGAATTTTGTGCGTCTAGTTGGCTTATCTCCTTTAATTGTGATCTTTTCACCTCTAGGTGAATTTACTTGTATTGACTTCTGATCACATAGAATACTGGCTTTATTGGCTATTAACCAATCCATTCCTAATACATTATAAAATCCTGCCAGATTCATTGGGTAAAGATTTGCAATAAACTTTTGATTTAAAATTTCTATTCTTGCTTCCGGCAAGATTTCAGAAATCTTAATAGTTTCTCCGTTTGTTGTTTCTACCAAACATTCTTGTTGGAGTTTAGTTAATGGTTGATTGAGAATTTTGCAAAATGAAGTATTAATAAAACTTTGGTTCGCATCAGAGTCAAATAATACTTTAGCAAAAACATCATTAACTAAAAACGTACCGACGATCACGTCCGGGATCATCTTTGCTTCTTCAGCAGTTAGAACGAATGCCCTAGCATTTTTAGTAGTCTTGTTGTTTGTAACCGGAGCTAGTTTCAGACAATTAGTCCTGATATGTCCTTTTTCTCCACAGTTGAAGCATACACCGTTACTGGGTTTCTTCCTGCAATCTTCCTCCTTGTGTCCTGGTATTTTGCAGTAGTTGCGGTAAGTAGAGCATTTTCTAGAATGCTTCTTCTTATAGGCTTTGCAGTAAGGTATAGAGGTAGAACCTATATTTTTCCCACGGGTGGAATTACCGTAGCAAAATTTCTAGGTAAGCCTTTGAGCTAGGTTCCTCCTCTGGTTCTTTTCTTGTGTACGTACCAGTTCATCAGCCAAGGTGTTTGCTAGTTCTACAGCTTCTTCTATAGTTGGTGGTCTAGCTGCCTTGACTACATGCCTAGTCTCACCAATTAATCCCCAGATGTAACAGGAGATTAATACTGGTTCTGGTGATGCTAGGGTTGGCACTATTCTAGCATATTCAAAGAATGTAGTAGTGTAACCCTTGCTGTCTACTTAAGTCATTCTAAGGTTTAAGAATTCATTAGCTATCTGTTCCTTTTCATTAGGAGGACATAATTTTCTTTCCACCATATTCTTAAACTCAATCCATTCCATACTATAAACCCTGTCACTTCCCTTAGACTGGAGGATAGTGTTCCACCATTCTAGAGCTGCATTCTTAAATAGATTGGAAGCAAACATTATCTTAGCTTCTTCTACGCATTTGCTTATTTTTAAGACTGCTTCAGTCTTTTCTAACCAGCGTAGGGCTGCAATGGCTCCTTCATTGCCTGAGAATTCTATTGGTTTGCAAGACCAGAATTCTTTGTAAGAACAACCATAAGACATGGTTCTTCTTCTTTTTGGGATTGGCAATTGAAGAAACGACCCATTGTTCACGCTAGGTTCAGGTTCAGTATGTGTTCGCTTACTTCCACTATTACTTTTATTATTATCCGCGTCTCTAACATGTCGGATAATAAATGGAAGAGCATCTCTAATTCCTTGGGTTACTATATGTCGAATGGCACTGTTATTTATTTGGTTTTCATTGTTCTGGTTTTCCTGATTTGCATTGTCGGCCATCTGGATTTTAAACATTTATCAAGTGTTAATATCATGAATTAATATTGGATGCAATTAATCACACAATAACACATTGATCCAAAATCGTCGTCATTGCGACCTTTACTCTATTTTATATTATGCATCTCTATCTATTACAAACCATAACTGAAAATGAAAATACAATACTAGTATGCATCAATAATTATAGGGTTATCTATCTTAATTTGGAAAATATTATTATTATTATTGTTATTATTATTACTATTACTACTGATAGGGGTTCATCCAGTATTGCATATTGCGCTCGTCATATTTTCCAGACGAGTCTCTCCCCTATCTGTCTCATCCTCTCACTTCCTTCTAGGATCTCCTCACCAAAGGTGCGGAGTTCCTGTATGTTCTCAGTATTCATGGGTGGGGCTGGGGCTGGTATTGGCTCAGGATACTGGGGCATAGGTTCTTCCTGAGGGTACGGGTTTTCTAGAATTTCCCTGATATATTGGTCATTATCATAATAGGGATCTAGAGTGTCAAGGTCTGGGTAGGGTCCTACTAAATCTTGCATGGGCTCCTCTATTGGGATTGGGTAACGTTGCTGGTAATCCCTGTGGTTGTCAAACCAAGGATTATAGTTTGGTGGAGGAGGTGCTGAGATTCTAGGGATTTCAGCTGGGTCTAGGTCAGGTAGTGGGTTCTGGTCAGCTGGGTCAATTTCTACTTCCATGGATTGTGTTGGGAACAACTGCAGTTGTTGGGGTGCTATGAGTTGTTCTAGATTAGGGTCTGCAGCTGTGGTAGCTAATATGTGAAAATTAGCTAATCTCCTATTAAGTATATCCTGGGTTTGAACATTCATTTCCCTATTGGCCGCTGCTAAGGCCCTTTGCTGTTGCAATTTCCTCATCCTCTTTCTACGCTTATAAGCTCCTCTGCTGAACCATCCTCTCTTCTTGGGAGGGAATGGTTCTTCAGATTGTGCCTTGAACACGAAAATCCCTTCTTCAGTATCAGCCGAATACCCCGAGGGGGTAGACTGTGAAGAAGTTCCGTCGTCCCTAGGAGAGTTGGACAGTTGACGGTAAGCGTCCGAAGGTCCTTGATCACTCATACTGTAAACTAACAAATTGTCAAATAACACAAAATTTCATTTATTATTTCCTAACAAAGTTTATAATTTCAATGTCAGCAGAACACCACTTTGGCTGAAATTAGTGGCTAAGCTCGGATACCACCTTCTGTCGCAACCCCCGTCCCCTAATTACCCGGGAACGGGCGGCCGTGACCAGTTTCAGTGGTATCGGCGTTTATCAGTTTGGCAGGGTATCGGCGTTTATCAGTTTGGAGCTGAAATGGGTTTTCTCGCGGCCCGCGTAAACCGAAGGGTAATCCTTCGCGGCCTGCGACGTAGGTCGGGTAGGGCCTAGCTTGGGCCAGTCATGGGGTAGGTTCAACACGCGTTGCGACACGTGGCACCTCAGGGTGAGGCTGCGTAGCCTTGTTGTCGCGCCCCGCGTAGCCTGAAGACAAGGTCTTCGCGGCCCGCGAGCGACCTGCTGATTTTGTTTTTATTTTTATTTTAATTATATAAAGGTATTTAGGACAGTTATATGTATACGGGGTGTATTTTAAGATATATAGGGATGTTATAAATATATTAGGGGTGTCGGAAATAATTTAGGAGGGTTGTTATACATTATGCTTTGAACCCTTATCGGTTCATACTTCTCATAATTTGTCATATTATTCAAATATGCGTTTCACATGAAATTTCAACATTTTAGCTTTCATTTAGGCATTTTAACAAACACCTAATGGGCATACTTTTACACATTTACAAACTAGTTCATAACTAGTTATTTTTACTAAGGTTAACATCAAAATTCAAACATCCATGTCTAGTGTTCATGAACTACACCTAGTACTTGTATCATAACATCAATATTCATCAATTTAACTTTCTATTTCACGTGTTCATTACAATGATCTAAAACCCACTTAGCACATACATGGGTAATCATCACATTCATAGTTTTCAACATTAATTCATCAAGTTTTTTGTCACACCCCGACCACGTGTAACATACAAAACGTGGCGGAAACGTCGGAGAGTGTTGTAACAGAATTAATGTTTCATAACCATGGATACCAAAAAGTGTTTCGTTTTATTAAACATTGAATAATTACATCGTCTGGAAATCTAAATATACAATTTAAACATAGTCTATCATTGTTATTGAGTCACTAAGGCCTTGTCCAGTCATATGTGAGCATGCATCCTATCAATCGATATCTTTCAACAATACCTGAAACATATGTGAAAACGAGGCCAGCAAAGAAATGTTGGCGAGTACATAGGTTTTGTGAAAATAAGATTCATGACTTTTGTTTAAGAAAATGTTTAGTCATGAACCTTGTAATTTGCTTTGTCTTTGTAAATCATTTGAAAAATAATAAGTTCAGATGATATGTATAAATAAGAGAATAATGTATGGTTAAATGAATAACCATTGTAAAATGAGTTTGTATAAGATAAGTTGTTTGTAAATCAATGTCTTGTGAAAAGTATGTTATTTGTATAAAATGTTATATATCTCAAACTGAAATGATTCAAATAACGCTACGACATGTAATACCATACAAACACTTATATATAGGAAGTACCAGCGGCGTATCCACCATGCTTGTATCATAATATACACGCATCGTTACTTAATCACTTAATCAAACCAAACCACCAATGTAAGATGTCTATGTTTAAACCAATTGTCAAAAGTATTGAATAATATACCAAAATGTTTATGTCAAGATGTAAATCATGTTATGTATAACCAATGTCAAAAGTGTTTGTGTCAAATGTAAACCATGTAATGTGTAACCAAAATGATATGTATGGCTAGTAAAATGCATCAACTAAACCATAGGTGAAACGCACAAAACAAAGTATTGATGTAAAACTTGGTTTAAATCAATACTATGTTTCGTGGAAATGCATAATCAAATGTAAATCATGTCCAAATGTTTACCCAATCGTTAAAACATTTTGTGAAATCGTTCAAATCGTTCTTGTTGTTTTAATCGTTCAAATCGTTCTTGTTTTAATTGTGAAACTACTTTATGGTCGTTTTTCTAATAACATTCAAACCTTCTTGACTCGTTCATCGTTCCAACTCGTTCTCGTTCTTAACAAACCCTTACCAAAGGGTAAATTAATAATTACAGATTCAGTCGTTACCCAAAATACCCACACATAACCATGGGTATAGAGAATAACGGGATTTGTCAGATCCTATGGTACCATAACCTAATACTGGTCGGCTTGATCATTGCTAATGAATGTCATTGGTTATGTAACTACAACCAACAAGTTTGTTCACCTTATTGAAATCGTTCTTGAAACCATTGTAATTGTTCTTGAAAACACATTGTAATTGTTTTTGAAACCATTGTAATTGTTTTTGAAACCATTGTAATCGTTCTTGAAACCATTGTTATCGTTCTTGAAACCACATTGTAATTGTTTTTGAAACCATTGTAATCGTTCTTGAAACCATTGTTATCGTTCTTGAAACCACATTGTAATTGTTTTTGAAACCATTGTAATCGTTCTTGAAATCATTGTTAAGATATTTAGCACATATGAGTCACCCCAAAACAGTTGAAAACAGTAAAAGAGGGGAATAATGTACTCGCCTGAGAATGCTTGGAGGTCTTGAACAACAACCAAACAAAGCTAGAGGGAGCACGGATGCAGTCGGCAATCTAAAACTATATAAATAAACCGGACTTAAATCGGGAGATCGGATAGGATGAGGCTTGGTAAACCAAATGAGTATTGGAACTCATATGATATGGTTTAACAAGGCCTACATACTACATTGAGACTAACCTAAGTGCTTTCGACCCATCGAGACCCATTAAGGTAACATACGCTACTTTAACGCGTCGTGCGCGCAAAGCGCGTTCGATACGTCTAACTAGTCCTATGACAAGTATTATATGCCTAAACGTGTTTAATCATGTTGTATAATCAGTTATGTACAAAAGTTTAGGTTATATAAGCTTAATTACCAATTATACATGAAAAGGGTATTTTGGTAATTTACCTAAGGCACATAAACTACCTATCATACAACTACTTAAACGATGTGACCATAAGGTATAACCTCGGAAGGTTATTCCCTATATACTATGGTCACCTAATGTGCTTGGTCGAATCCTAATGATCGACCAAATGGGTCGGGTTCGAAGGTATAAGCGATTTATTAGATCGCTTACCCTACGACCCTAGACAAGCACAAAACTAGAAGTGACAAGCTAAGCATGTTGAAACATGCTTAACTAAGTTAGAAAACAAGTTTGGTATCAAAACAAACGGTTTTGATACCTAAGAGTAGTTTGGTTACAAAATACGCAAGAATGCCTATTCTGGCCGAAACTACGGCTCGTCACTGAGCCTAGATAACGTGGTAATCAGTAGGTATAGTCACTAGGGACTATAACCATCGTGATCACGCTCACGTTATGAAGTTCAAACGAACTTCGCATCGACCATAAACTGGTCAATGCAGAAAGTTAAACAAAGTTTGACTTTCGGACTCGAAAAGCAATAAAAGAACGAAGGAACACTTACGAAGGGTCCCCGAATGCTAATCTAGATCAAAATAGCTCAGGTATGAAACAAAGGTTTCAACTTAGAGCACATAAGATCAGATTCTTGTGAGAAATGAGTGAAAATATGATGGGTATTTATAGTATTCGGTCCACCGTTAGGATCGTTCATTGGAAAAGAGGGAATGATCTAGCCCGTACACTTGTTGCAATGTTGTGGTGACTGATTTTTGGCCACCATAAGAGTTTAACAAGTGGCACTTGACCTTTGGAGAATGTTTAGAGGCAGATAATAGCAGCCAAAAACGATTTGCTGCATCTGGACACTGCTTGCGCACCGTAACAAAATATTTGTTACGGTGCGCAAGGGCCTTGCAGGTCTGAAGTTTTCAAAAGTGGCAGAACAGGCCCCTGCACCTTGTTTCGTTGCGTAACGGCACTTCTAACACCCGTCAATCCCAATTTCAAGCTTCACAATGATGTTAAGGCATAGGGAACATGAAATATGCTCGGAAACATCACAGATGTCGGTTCGTTTAGCCGTACGATTGCGTTGTTCGGTTAATTACGATGGAATGCGCATAAGCGCGAAAAACGATCCAAATGGCGTGACGAATGGATTTTTCTTATGCCAAACACTAAAATAAAATATTTTAGTGCTTACATAAATTTTTGGATGTCCGGATGTATTCAGAACGTGAGTTATGCGTGAAAGTGCAAACTTGTGCACTTTTTGACACTTTTAGTCCCTGAATGAGCCAAAAGTTTATTTTAGCACACCGAACCCCTCAAAGCCTATTTCTAAGCTATATAAAGGATATTTATGGTATGTTTAACTTATGGTCATGTTCCGGAATGTCTGTTACAGTTCAAATTGGCATACTTTCGCAGTTTGTCAAGTTTACTCCCTGTAAGCGAATTAACTTATTTTTGCCATACCAAAGCCTTCGAAACTTATTTCTAAGTTATGTAAAGGTTATTTAAGGTATGTTAAGCCTATTTCACTATTCCGGAGTGTTCGTTGCATTAAACTGGTTATATTTACGCATCAGTGCGCGTATAACCTTCCAGAAAGCGATTTAGAGCTTGAAATCGAACAAGAGCTGATATGTGCAAAAGATACACATATTTATACAAGTCCAAAGTATGAAATACAATATTTCATTGGTTTGGCATTTGTTGGATGGTTGAAGTGACACAGGTGTCACATTTTTAACTAGGGTTTGTTCCAAGACATGATTTCAACCCAATATCACTCATACATATAACATTCATCACAGAATTTCGATTTATGAGTGTTCCTCTTAGAATCATAACTTCACCATATTACAAAATTTGACATACCTTGTGATCCCCTAGCTTGGGTGATCGTGAATTTGTGTTCATGCATCGATTTAAAACCAAATTTGGCCTTCAATTTGGTGAATTTAGCTTGAGTTAGGGTTGTGACGTGCTCCTTGGAGCTCCTGGTCGATTACACACACGCAGTGTGTGTAGTGTTTTAATTTTAATAAAAATAAAGTTTCTAACCTTCCCCTTTTGGCCCCTCTAGTTTACCCTTGTTGCATATAACATGGTTTAACCAAGGTTTCACATAACTACAAGACTTGTAATTAACTAGGTTATTGATTTCCTAGTTATTTTATCTCGTTCATAACCGCTATTATATATATATATATATAACCTATATATTTTTAGGGTGTTACCTAACCCGTTTTATTTTAAGTCCCGTTAACTCTGGCCTATTATTAACTTTGTTTTCTCAAAGTATTTATCATTTTTTAATTAATATTAGATTTATTTATTTAAATCCTAATATTTACCGGGTAAATTTTCACCACTAACGGTATTTTACCCGTCATTAATATTAACGTGGTTTGGTTACCAAACCCGTTTTTGGGGTGTTACAAGTCTACCACCTTAAAGAGGTTTCTTCCCCGAAACCTTATTTATGTAGTTCTTTTAATTTTTGACTAAACGAACTTAGTTTCGTTTTTAAGGCATCCGTTTCTTTCGGTCAAAAGTTTTTATTTATCTTGACGCGTACGTCCTTCAGCTCGTATCCTTTATCTTTATTGATTACTTATTTTGGCGGTTAGACTTATTAGTCACCAGTTACCTTATACCCCATCGCTCGGGTATATCCAATTTGCCTTCTCGAGGCTTATAAACTTTTATTATCCCCATTTCATAGTTCACGCTATAATGTGGTTATATTCCATATTATTTTTCTTGACCGTGATCGCATCACGTCATGCTTAAGTTTACATAAGCTTTCCATTATCGGAAATCTTCTTTTCGAATGTATCGTCTTGCACCCATTCTTTTAGTGTTTTCCATTTTCCATTTCCTCTCATAATTTTTATATTTGTTAAAACGTTATTTCTCACTAAAACTGAATTTTAGTTTAACGTTTTCTCTTCAACTTATGTCAATTTCTCACATTAAGGAATATACATTCAAGGATTTATCCCCTTCCGTTGTCATTTCGGTAATGACTTCGCCCCTTTTGTGACATAACACAATTTAAATAATTGTGAATTCTTTTGTCATTTTTGCCCGTTTAAATGTTTTAGTGAAATCCCTCACTTTTGTTAACCAGACTTTCATGTTCTCTTCGCTTTAACCCGTTCGATTAACTTAGCGAAACCCATCACTTTTAAACTAACAATACTTTCCGTTATTATTTTACGTGGGAGGTTACAACCAGTTTCCTTGCTTTACATTATTGACTCGTAGGTTCCTTTACTTAGCCTCACATGCTTTTTTCTTAGATTTCCACCTTTTAAGGTAAAACCTCATCAGTTCGTTTCTTTTTATTTGTGACCCAAGGGTCTTTTTGATCCGGTAGACCTCAACACTACTTATAATCCCGAAGGTTATGATGATCCCGTAGATCATCTCTTACTCATGTCGTTCTAAAAATATACTTTTCGGTGTCAACGCACCCTTTTTAAGTTTAGAAATCATTCATTTTCATTCTTGAGTTCTATGGGCCTTGACCGTAGTCTAAGGCTACATTTGTTTTCTTTTTAGACTATTCTTCCGACTCTATGACTTTTTATGTCATTTACACGTCGGTTCGTTCTACGCTTACCGTTACCCGGTTTATACTTATACTTCTTTACAACCCGTTATCAGGGTTCTTTCATCTTAATGTTTTTAACGCTCCCATTACCCAGTTTTTGTTTTCCTTACATTACCAAACGTTATTCTTTATCTAGCTCGTTTAACTCATTCTGTGTGAAAATTCATCACTTATTAATGTCAAACTTCATTCTTTATTAGTCCCGTTCAACTTCAAGATAGTTGAATCGTAATTATCAAAATTTATGTTTGCAAAAATCTTGTCGTCTTTTGTTCATAACTCTTAATCCGAGTCTTTTGACTTTTAATCCGCGTTCCCGTCTCTTGGTTTACGCATACTTCTGAATCCCTACCCATCAATCGGGTATTTTACCGAAGTCACTATTATTGCAACCCTTTCGGTATGCATTAAGACTTCGTTTTGATTTATTTGGTCGTTTTAACAAATTTCATTGCTTTTATTCAATCAAGTCCTTTATTCTTTATTTAATTCGTTTGACTTGTCCATGTGAATTTCATCACTTGTGACAGTCAAACTTTTATCTCTATGCCTTAGCATTTCTATTAGTCAGTCTGTATTTTCATTTACTTTGATCCTTATCCCTTCTCTCGGGCTCGTTATTCTAACGTAATACGCTTCTGTCATCCGACTTGCATTTACGTTTGTTATCAAACGTCTTGCCTATTTGATTCATTTGGGTACCTTTTTAGTTTGTCCCATTCACCCTGTCCTTACTACATTAGATGTAAATGCGTCCACTGTAAGAAGTTCATGGTATCATATGCCACTACTTGGCCAGAGTAAGCGATTAACACATGACACACATGACCTTTTTATAGTTTTCACATCACGCCCTATGTAAGTAACGCCTCTTATTTATTTCATATCCCTGATTTCATTTAGTAAAACTTTATTTAATTGCTAAACAACAACCGTTAGTTTTACTAGTCTTACATTCGAACATATAAAATGTTTTCCTTTCTATCGAACTATTATATAATCACATTCGTTGTGTGATCGCTACTTTTCTCAATAGCATTATATTGAGAGTTTTCCACTTGGATACTTACCCCCCGTCCAAGTTTCCATATGAACTAATCCTATTATTTCTTTGTTATTCATCATCGTGAATAACAGATGTTTCTATTAAACTTCACTTGGAAACATCATCCTAAAGAGATATCCAATTCAATTTTTTCCAAGTTTTATCATATATATGCAACCGTCATTGTTGTGGGTGGTTTTCTGAACATATATCCTGGGTTATATTCTGACTGTATTACTTTTGATTGTGATCAGGATACTGGATCAGGATATTGGTAGCATCCTGATGCAGTATCCTGGTAATAACTAATTAGTTCACGTGCAGATTAGAGAGGCTTGCTTATAACGGTCAAGAAGACTGTTTCTCCTGAAGACTCGGACTCAGCTGTTGAGAAGAGAATGTTGAAGCCGCAAAGAAAGGGTCTCCAACGTTCATAGGGGAATATTCGAAGCATCCCCCGTTTTTAAGATAGGTTGTTATCTCTTTTGCTATATAAACGAATGATCGGATCAGTAGGAACGCACAATTTTTTCCACACACTTCTGCTCTCTACTAGCTGCAATTACTCGTAACACTTACACTCACACTCGAATTACATTGTAACACTTAGTTGATCCGCATCATATCCTGCACTGTATCCTGAGGTTTGAAGTAATAAGAAGAACAAGGCAGCTGCGATTGTCAGCTCCCGAGGTTTTATGCCGGCGATCTAGATTGATCAAGGGCTTTCCTCGTATATCTTGTGTCACCCTTTACCTTTTTGCTCATTGTTTGATTATTGATATAGCTCGGTATCCTTAGCTATATCTTGAAAACTGTTTTTATAAACAAGATAATCAGAATATTTTCAATACACATTGTTAGCACACTATCTCACTTAACTAATTTGATCACTAAATTGCTTCGGTAATTTTTGACCAAAACAATTTGGCGCCCACCGTGGGGCAAGTGGTGCTATTTCTAATAAAAGCTTTCGTAAAATCATTACTTGGTTTTCTATTTTCAAAACTTTTTGCTACACTATTTTCAATGGCCTCAAAATCAAACATGAGCTCTTCTACTGTGTCTGCTACAACCTCTGCAACAATTGGTTTGGTGCTTCCACCACCTCCAAGGACACAAGCATCTTCACAGCCTCAGGATCCTCCAAGAAGGACCGAAACTCATGTGGCTAGGGATATTATCCCCACTCAGAATGTTCAAGGATCTGCTGCCTCAGGGGGAACTCCTATTATGGCTTCTAATGATGAAATTTTAACTTTGGTTGGTAGTATACAGGATCAGATGAAGCAGCAGCAGGAAACAAACCAAATGCTGATAAGAGAGATACAACTCTTGAAATCCAGCTCAAGTAGGCCTGCTAAGGATACTGTCACTCCCTTGCATCCCAGAGCATTGAACTTCAGTTCGGCAGTATACACCGAGGATAATAGGGGCAATATTGTACCTAGTCATTCCCAGAGTCATACTCCTGAGATACCCTCATCGGTTAGGGTGTCAACTATGAGAAGTTCAGGATATGCTCCAGGATATGGCCAGAATCCTCAGGCTGGTAACGTGTCTAATAATACTAATACTCTCGCTACTAACGGTGTTGGATCTTTGTAGGATACAGGTGTGACGTCGGCCCTCTCTAGGGAGCTTCAGAAGTTGAAGGATATGATATCCAGTGTACCTCGGGTTGTTCAGCCCATTCCGGAAGTATCCCAGGATAGTCACAGGATATCCCAGTTTGCATATCCTATATGTGATGCTGAAATCCCGAAAAGATTTCAAACCCCCAGCATAAAGCTCTATGATGGAACTACAAATCCTGAAGAACATATTGCACAATATGTTGGATCGTTGTATGACCCTATTGAGTCAATCAGAAGAGTTTAAGTCTAGTTCAAAGGCGGAATCAGAGAACTAGACATGAACACAGCTTGTTAATCTTTAATCTGTCAATTATATTGCTTTTAACACTGTTTACAACCTGACAGAAAACCAGCAGCACTTCGTTACACTTTCAGAAGTTGCGTACCAAGTGAATAACAAGTGCACCTATATATAGAGGTGATGATTTCGCTTGAAGGTAACCAGATCTGGTTCAAGCGAAATCTAATGTGTGTGATTTCGCTTGAACTTGTTACCAGTTCACTTCAAGCGAAATCTTCATCTAAACCTCAATTTACAATTTCTCAAACCTTGTACACTGATAAACCTATCCTAATACGTAATACAAGACGAAGTCAATAGACATAGTGCACTAACAGACTCTCCCTTGGATATTGACGAAGTCTTCAATGACTATTCTTCAATATGACACATCTTCAGTCTTGATCATTCTGCATCCTCACTTAGATTGTAACATTGTAAGCATCCAACTATCTCTTCTTCTATCAGCTTCAGGCTCCCCCTTTCATCAAGCTTCCGTGCTTTGGGATCGACACCTAGCTTTCTAGATATAAGCTCCTAACTTTCATTTTGTCTTCAGACTTCCCTTTAGACTCTGCTTTCGGGATTATAGACTGGACTATCTGCAATCACTCATACGTTTATAAGTAACAACAATTTATACTATCCAGGAATCGTAACCTGGCAATTTCAATCAAATTCTCTAATCCACTTCCCCTATCAACAAACTGTATAGATTTAGCAGTATTAAAGAATCCAACTCCCTCACAGTTAATCATCCAAGTCCAAATTAATGACCTTGGAGATATCACAAACTGTTTTTGAAATTTTTGATTTTAATTCAAGTTTCAAATTAATGAACTTGTTTTACTTTCAGAAACACAATCAGCTTACTCAGATTTTGAAACTCAGCACTCAGATATCGGTCGTCGAAAATAAAGCAAAAATCAAAATCTTTTTGTATTTTCTGAAAAACATAAAGCAATAACGAAATATGTACAAACATATTTACAAACAATATTTTTGTTCGAGTATGCGTCAGAGGATCATATCAGTTTATGACAAATCACAAGTACCGTTGAGCTTAAAATCACATTACGCATTAAACAATTCACTTAGATTGTCGATATACTTGTCCACTTAAATTTTCACACAAAGTTCAACTGATTCGGGATACGAATTAGGTATTTTAGGAACTTAAACCCATTCATGTGTCCCACCTCTTGAATATACTCTCGTATCCAGAATCCCAATAATCAGTCTTACAGGTGAGAATACTACAATGATATCTGTATATAAATTAGGTATGCGAGGGCCAAGGGATCTCAGATCGATACTTCCGTATACGCAGAGAGATATCAGCTTCGACTTTTTGGTATGTCCCCTTTAGAGGATCTTTTTGCTTACAACAGCAGCATATATCAATTTTATTGTTTCAGCATGCTGAGGGTTTAATGTTGTGTTTCAAGCATTGCAGCAAGTATTAGCCAGGGACTAGGTCAGAACTACCGTTCAGCAGAAGTCCCGGAATAATACCCCAGACATCATTGAGTATAAAGACCTAGTATATCAGATTAAGAGACCTTTCAAACGAGATTTCAGGGGTTACCTATATATCCAAGTAGTGTTCCCCACGAAATAAGTAAGTTTTTTAATTTAGATTTATATCCCGAAAAAGTTTACTAAATGTATAAAAATCTACCGACACATCCACGGTGAGATCGTTTAACACATTTAAACTTTCCAATTCTTTAGCATACTGTAACTGTCTACTGATGTACTATCATTTCCTCTTTTTATGCAAAAACTCAATTTTTGAATTTTATCATGTTTTTGACTTTTTCAAAATTTTCAAATGTTTTTGTATTTTCTAACAATATTACTCCACCTAAAATGCAAAATCATATAAAGAAAATTTGACAACCAACACTGATAGCTTTGTCTCGCCATCCATTTTCTGCATCTCATGCTCTGTTTTGCAGAAAATATAACATACCCCCATGATATACAACCCATTGATCTTAACAGTTTGAAAACCGTTTTTCAATCTGATGAAAGTAATCATGTTTGTTCAGCCGTGAGGGTTTCGGCATATTCAATCAACACATATTTTTGTATTTTTGAATATTTGACAAAAATAAAAAAACAAACATATTTTAGTTTTTTTTTTTTTTTTAAATTTTTCAATTTTTAGGGTTTTTGAAATATTGTTTATTTATTTACAGAAAACATATAAACTTCCTGTTTCAACCAACACAGGATCCAGCAGCCTCCTCTCCTCGTTGTGACAGGCTGCTCCAACCTCCATTCTCACAATCTTCAGAATTGTTGAGCACCTGCACATTCAGCTAACTGAATTACTTGAACAATTTAGCCCAGGTCTGTTGAACCTTAGGCATTTCAACACAATAATTTTCATTCAAAGCTGGAAATTCTTTGTCATTTTTCACAAAAACTTTCTCAATTTTAACTTCAACTTTCTCATCTTTAACCAATTCAACATGTTTCTTAACACTCCATGTTTGACCTTTTGGTGTTCCTCGTTTGTAAAAATGTGAAACTTTTTGAACATTTTGATTTTGAACAACAACTCTTGGTTTCCAAAACTCTTGAGGTTTTGTCATATCAACAGTTGTTTTCCAACTCTGTGTTGTTCTGAATCTGGGTGTGTGAGAATTCCAGATCTGTCTAGAATCGAACCTATTTGGATCTGATTTCCAATTTTGATTCGAAGCAAACTTGTTTGTGTTATACCTCCAAGTTTGTTTTGAGACAAATCTGTTTGACCTTTGTCTCACATTCTCAGATTTTTGTTTCTCAGCATCAAACTTCTTTTTGTCAACATCCACAGGTTTTAGATTAGGACACTTGCGTGCAAGATGTCCTTTTTGATCACATTTGAAACATGTTCTCATGGACACATCTTTGACTTGTGGTTGTTGCTTTTTCTTTAGAGCAAAGAATTCATCATTAGACTGTTTCATTTTGAATTCTTTTTCTTTTTCTAAACTGCCTCCTTGAACAAAACTCATTTTTGTTTGAAAATTTGGCATTTCATTTTTGTTTCGATGTTGTTTGTTCTTATAACCCAACCCAGACTTCATGTTCTTCTTTTTGAAATTAGGTTTGTTATACAAACCTCTATGACTCTTACCGACAAACTTTGAAATCTCAGACTTCTCAATCTCAACCATTTTGAAAACTTTGTCAATCTTTTCTGAAATCACATTCTGAATCGGGAATACAACATCTAAGAACAATTTGTCCGATCCAATCATGGTATAAACCAATCCTTTTGAATCATCATTCAAATTTTTCTCGGATTTTGTGTTTTTCAGATAACCATCATGAATATTTCCTTCATCTTCATCCTGTGATTCAGATTTACCTGTATCAACCAACTCTTCTTTCAACACACTTTCAACGACTTTACCTACCACCTCTGAATCATGAGAATCATCAGATTTGGAATAGGTTATGTCAATGTTGTCTGGCAATTGGTCTACCATGTTGAAAGCTTTTTCAACCTTTTCCTCATCATAAAATGCAAATTTTCCCGGTGGTGGAACTTGATGAAACTCTGAACCAATACCTTTCTTGTTCTGCTCAGACTCACCATCACCCGGTTTTATATTGAAAATTCGTTCAAGCACATATGATGACACATGGTAACTCTTTAACTTGTTGTTATCCTGTTCTAAATCAGCAATCTGTCGCTTTAGCTTAGCAACATCCTCAATATAGGAATTAACAACATCTTGTTTTATAGAATACATTCGTTTAAGCTCTTTAGTTGTTTCAGACATATAATTCATTCTAGATTGAGCATATTTCATTTCATCTTTCACTTTGTCGTATGACTCTTTCATAACATCATATGCTAATTTCATTGAGTCATAATCTTTCTTCATTTCTTGACAAGCAATTTCTTTTTGTTCACATTCATTTGTCATTTTCAAAACATTTTCTTTCAAAACTTCATTTTCTTTCTCTAATTTGTTACATTTTTCTGAAAGTTTTTCATCATTTTCTTTAAAAACCTTTTCTTTTTCTAGCATTTCTTTGCATTTTTCTTTGAAAATGTTTTCAATTTTTGTGAACTCACAATCTCTTGTTCTAAATTGCTCATCTTTTTCAGTACAAGCTCTGCACGGTTCCATGCATTTCTTGCACTGATCTATCAGTTTCAAGTTTTCAGAATTAGAATTTACCTCAGTGATTGGCACTTTGGTGTTTTCAGCAATCTCTGTCTGCTCAGCAACATCTTGCTTCTTTTCAACAATAACTTCATTACCAACATCACCAACTTCCAAATTCTCATTCTTTTCTTCTATTTCTTCTATCTTCACCTCTTCATTCACAATAACTTCTTCACTTTTGATTTCCTTCACAGCTTCAACTTCAACAGTTTCTGTTTTAGCCTCTTCAGCAACTTTCTTCAGATTGTTCACCATTTCTTCAACATTCTTCTTCATTCTCTCTTCATCCCTTTTTCTCAGACACGATAACATGGCATATCTAATATCCTTTTCATATTGCTTAGCATATTTGTCATCTTTCAATACTCTTCTATAGTATTCAGCTCTTAACGGGACAGCAAGAAGAACATCATCGAAGATTATGTCTTTCCTGGGAACAACCGGTTCTCCTTCTCTGTTATAGTAGCATTCTCTCTTTTTATCCCATCTTTTGCTACCAACAGCCATCTCATACTCCTCCTGCATATCATCCATTCTGTTTAAAACCACATTTCTTTCTCTGTAAGTTTTCTCACTTAAGATCTCTTCCCGAGTTTTCTATTTGATCTCAACTTTTTCTTCATGGACTTCAGCAATGTCTTTGTCTTTGTTTTCCTCTTGAATCTCAGCAACAAAAACAAACTTTCTTTCTTCTGTCATAGCTCTCCCGTGAGCTGTTTTACGAACATTCTCTAAACGATCTTCTTCTGGACAAACTGTGCTCCAGTCAAATCCTTCATCATCGTGAATTACAAAACAAGCTCTTGATCTAGGTTTATCTTCAATCAACTTTGGTTCTTCTCTGCTTCGATGGTAAATCGCCTTTCGATAATAATCATCGTTGAAAGGACGTTCACTTCCTTCACCAACTTCAGAATTTCTGCATTCTCTTTTGAAATGACCCTTTTGCTTGCATTTGAAGCAGGTCACTTTGGATTTGTCGAATCCAAGTTTTGTTGAAGCACCTCCAAGCGATTGTTTCCCGGTAATCTCCATGTACCTCTGAGCTCTTCGGATACAACTAGCTAAACACCAACGGGTGTCAATGAGTTCCATCTCTTCCGGATCAATCTGGTCGTAGTCTTCTTTGGTCAATTCAGAATTTCCAATTTTGCCAGCTACCAGACCTTCATATGACTCCAGAACAGATGCAAGAAAACTCATTTGCTGCTTCGCTGCATTGATGCTCATTGCAGGAGAATTCTTCAGTTTAAGAGCAATGTTGCACAAAATTTCATCAGAATCATCAGAATTTGTCTTTGAAGATGAATGATATCCAGAATGATGACTTGTTGATGTTGTTGTTGGTTCTTTCATCTTTTCACCACTAAATGCTGTTTTTGGTGAACCAACGCCTTTATCAGAAAGAACACTGCTTTTGTAGTACAAGCCAACGTTCTGTTGATGTGAAGAATCAGTCATCTTGTTTTGCTTCTGCAACTCCAAATCATGACTTTCAATCTTTTCAAACAAAGCATCAAGAGTAATTGTATCATACAAAGCATCATTTTTCAAAATAAAAACAAACGTTTGCCACTGATCAGCTCGTGGTAACGCTTCAATCACTTTGTCTATCAATTCCTCTCTTGTTTTGTTTATCTCTAATCTTTCCAATTCGATTTTAAGATGACAGAATCTCTCAATCATTTGCCTCACCGACTCTCCTTTTATGTTATCAAACAGATCAAATTCTTTCTTTAATAAAGCAATTTTGTTCTTTTTAATCTGTTTACCCCCTTCAGCTTTAACACGTAAAGCTTCCCAGACAGACTTAGATGACCCGTCATGAGTTAGTAAAGCAAAAATATCGTTTCTGATTGCGGACTGGATCAATGCTATCATTCTCTGTTCAGCTCCAAATTCAGCTTTATCTTCTCTAGTAAACTTCTTGAATACAGGATCTTCGCCTTTCTCGTCTTTTGGTTTTTCATACCCATACTCCAAGCAAAACCAACTTTCATGAGCATACGCCTTTGCCCAGTTGATGAAGCGTTCTTTCCACCAGGTATAATCCTCAATGCTATCAAGAGTTGGTGGCTTTGAATGAGTTCCGTAAAATTATCATTCTTGATATTTTCATTAAGCACTTTAGAAATGGTTTTTGGCGTAATATTTGAAGTCTCAGATGATTCGGTTGCGAACGCGTTGTAAAACGTGTTGAAGAATTCCTCAGCCATGATGCAAACCTGAAAATAGACAAACAAACAAACACAATCAGTACAATCAAATATCAAATAAACTGAAAATGACTGACACTCAGTATCCGTGAAATGTTCTTGATACAAAGTTTCACTTTTCAAGCGAAATAGCGAACTCAAACAGTCAACTTCTTGAAGCAAAAACAACTATGGACCACTTGAAGCGAACTTTCAAGTTATCAATTCTTGAAGCGAAATTAGATATCCTGACTTGAAGCAAAAACAGATGTTAAGTCTTGAAGCGAAATCAATTGTTAAAGCTTGAAGCGAAATCAACTGTTATGTCTTGAAGCGAAATCCCAAGTAATCAGGTCTGAAGCGAAATCAAACATTATGACTTGAAGCGAAATTAGATACTATGACTTATCTTCAAGCGAAATCAAGTTTTCGTCCAATTTTTGTCATTTTTACTTTGAATTTCGGTCTCAAACCTTCAAGGCTTTGTTAGACTACTGTTTTATACATTCGGTGAAAAACTCAGACCATTTTGACCGTTAAATCTCGTCCAGATTGAAAAAGAAAGTGTAGAAGTCAGAAAATAGATGATATCAAGCTAAACTCTTCTTCCTGAGCTCTGATACCACTTGTTGGATCGTTGTATGACCCTATTGAGTCAATCAGAAGAGTTTAAGTCTAGTTCAAAGGCGGAATCAGAGAACTAGACATGAACACAGCTTGTTAATCTTTAATCTGTCAATTATATTGCTTTTAACACTGTTTACAACCTGACAGAAAACCAGCAGCACTTCGTTACACTTTCAGAAGTTGCGTACCAAGTGAATAACAAGTGCACCTATATATAGAGGTGATGATTTCGCTTGAAGGTAACCAGATCTGGTTCAAGCGAAATCTAATGTGTGTGATTTCGCTTGAACTTGTTACCAGTTCACTTCAAGCGAAATCTTCATCTAAACCTCAATTTACAATTTCTCAAACCTTGTACACTGATAAACCTATCCTAATACGTAATACAAGACGAAGTCAATAGACATAGTGCACTAACACAATATAGGGAAATGATGGAAATTAACCCTATCCCTCCGGATCTCAAGGAAGCATGCCTCTACAAGGGTTTTGGCTCTACCCTAACAGGATCAGCCTTAAAATGGCTCCTAAACGTTCCACCTCATTCAATTACATCATTTGCTCACTTAGTTAATTTATTTAATAGTTAATTTTCTTGCAGTCGAAGTTTTGAAAAACTAACCAATGATCTCTACAGGATAACTCAAGGTCCTCAATAATCCTTAAGAGATTATGTGAACAAATTCAACCGGGAATCCTTGGATATCCCACACCTTGATGTTACTACGGCAGTCCAAGCATTCAAGATGGGACTACAAAAGGATTCCCAGGTTTATTAGGATCTTGTAATGAATCCTTGCAGGAACCTTGATGAAGCTCGAAACAGGGCTCTGAGATATATCAGACTGGAAGATGACAAAAAGATGCAAGAGAGGATGAATTCATCCTCAACCTATGAATCAACCAACAGGATGTCAGAATCCTCATACAAACCATATCGCTCTAAGCCATATGGCAGAAATGACAGCAAGAAAGTGAATACTGTTGAAGATGAGGATCCTGAGGAGTATCGTGAATTGTCAGAATATTGTTTTTCTATTAATTTACCCGAACTAATGTATGCTATGCAGGGTTTGGGAGATAAAGCAAGGTGGCCCAGGAAAAATCAACAAAAAGCTGATTGGAAGGATAAATCTAAATGGTGTGCTTTCCATGAGGATTTCGGACATGTCACGGAAGATTTCTGATATAGGGTAAAATACACATATTTGTCCCGTGTAAATTGTATAGTTTTTATTTGTTTTATTTAGTTTTTAGTATTATATTATATGATATTGTGTTTTGGCAGGTCCTGGTGCAAATGGAGCGAAAACGAGTAATAAATAAATAACCAGCCAGTTGAGTAGAGTGAGGCGCCAGCAACGGAATTAAAATTGCCGCATGAAGTTTGGACTGCTAAGATACCCATCAAACGAAGGCTGCTGCCATTCATATTATTATTATTAATATTAAAAAAATAAAAAAACCAACATGAGAATTATCATGGACGTGGCCTACATTAATTGAATTAGAGGCAGACATTGATTTGATGGGACGAATTTAGAACATTGGGCTGCCATTATTTATTTTTTTCGAGGAGCGGGCTGCAAAAAGATCCAACATCACGAAACCCTTGTTATTTATTGTGAGGGAGGATTTCATTCGAATATACAGTGGGCTTTGGACGCCACTTGGAGAAAAAGAAAGCCATCTATTTTTAAAAAGAAGGAACCGACTTTGTGGCGCAATATATAGACATCAATCTGGACGGCAGAAAAAAAAAGCAGATATACGCAAGTGGCTGCAACATCGAACAACGACATCAGAAACATCAGAGACGCACATTATTACGAATTTTAGAGTTCTTTTGGACATCTTGAAGGCTGCTTTGGAGCTTGGGAAGTGTTCGGGAAGGCGTGGAATCATCGTTGAGCGCGGGAGCATACGTGATCGAAGAATTCGGGTTTTATACTTTCATAATCTTTCGTTTTCGTTTGTTTCTTGTTATTTGATGATGAATTCTGATTTGTTGATGATTGTTATGTCTTTTGATACAATGATTATTGGCTAGATTTCTTGTACTACCTAGACATGGTTGAATGATTGCATAGGTTTTGATTATTCTTGGATTTTTGAATGCTATGGATTGTTTATAAATTGTAAACGGTTTGTTCTATCAGTTAGATGTGTTTGCGTGCTTGATGTTATTTTATTATTTATTATTGCTTCGCTTGAATCTTGGTGACGGTCTTTATCACGGAATAGAGTCGGGCTAGGGTTTTAGGTTTTGGTGAGTGTCTATATCACATAATAAATCTTTGATCCTTTAGGGTGAAAAGTGCACAAGTAACCTTAGAAGTAATAGTTGGTAATTTTATAAAATCAAGTGTTCTACTAATCATCAATAGCTGTAAGGTGCGAGATTATTGCTAGGTCTAAGTGATTAAACCGCAAGGTGGGTCCTTCTTAGGAAGTTAACCTTTTGGCTGCTGTCTAGCAAGTCTAGCTGAGAAAACAAACCTATCCTAGGTTTAGGTCTCGTAAGGGAGTGAGCCTTGTAGGATACTTTTATAAACCCAATTAGATGTCTCGTAAGGGAGTCTAATAACCGGTAAATTAACAACCTTTAGGGGATCTTAGCGTGCTCTTGAGAGGGTTTAGGGGTCCTTAGATTTCCCGATAGGTGAGAATTATAAGATCCCGGTTCCATAGCAGACAACTTCCAATTATAATAAGAACTAAAAGCAATCAGGATTCCTGTCTAGGTAGTTCTTTCATCATCCTTGAGTTCAGCCTTCGTGCGAGTTCGTGTCTAGTTCGTCTAGTCTAGTTAGTATTCGTTATTTGCATTCTTAGGATTTTTTTTAGAACCCCCCCCCCCAATCAATAAACAATTAGTTAAGTCGTGTCAGTTTAAGTCTAGATAGAGTCGTAGCGTAATCAGTAGAGTCTCTTGGGTTCGATACTCGGACTTCCTTAGGCTATACTTCATCGATCGGTACACTTGCCGGGCGTGTGATTTAGGGTTTAGAGAGTCTTAGTTTTATAAATTTAAAACTTAGAGAGTCTAGATTTAGGGTAAATTTAGTTAATTTAGTTAACCCGTTTCGAGCACATCAAGTTTTTGGCGCCGTTGCCGGGGACTCTTGGCGATTGCGTTGATCACTTTAGTTGGACTTAATTGACATCATACGTGCTACTTGCTTTTGTTTGTTTGAGTTGTAGGAGTCTAATTGTCCGTGTCTTTTCTTTATCTTGAGTCTTAGTGTCAAATATGTGTGAAATTTGTGTGAAATTTGTGGAGGACCTCATTTTACTATTAATTGCCCACAATATGTGGGGTCCTCTACGCAATACTATGCTAACCCTTTTGTGCAGCCGCAACCATATTTTTCACAGGGGTATTCTCTGCAAGGTTATGATCATCGGCCATATTACAATGATCTGTATCAGCAGCCGCAACGTAACCTGGTTCAGACGAGCGATAGAGGTTTTGAGGGTAGTATGAGTAGGATAGAAGAGATGTTCGCTCAGATAATGACACAAAATGCGCAGTTCATAGCGCAAAATCAAGCTACCCTGGAAAGCATGGCTGAATATGCGGAGAGAAATAAAAAGAGAGTAGAGGAGTTAGTTCGAGAGGGGGGTGAGCTAGAGGAAGTAGAAGAAGAGTCAGATGAGGAGATCATTCCAGTCACGGAGACGATAATGGACGACGAAGTCCCACCTCCGGTCCAGAAGGGTATTATATATGACTTCGGGAGTGACTCTGATGATGAAATAGACGAAGAAGAATGGATGTTTGGTGCAGATGAAGAAAGTGAAGAGGTTGAAATTAAGTCTTCTGGGGAGGATGAGGTTTTAGAGTCGGAATTGATCGAACCCACCCCTTACGAAGAGACTAAGTGTGGGGATCATCCTGCAAGAGTGGTGGAAGAGGAAGAGCACCACAGCTGGCCCGTGGTAGGGGTAACTGAAAAATCAGAAAAACCACGGGAGAGGGCAAAGAAAAGAAAGAGAAAGGATTTAAACCTGAAGAGGATCGAAGGTTGGGGCGAGATGGAGAGGAAGAAGCCGTTCACGCATGATCAGTCCTCTCATTACATGCCACGCATCCGGTTTCTTCCAGGTAAGTTTAAGTTTTGGTGGTCTGACCCGTTTCGAATTTTTAAAATATTTTATAATTCCACCAATATATTTTTGAAAATTTTTGAGGTTCGGGTGGAATTAAACGGGTTGGACAGGGTCCAGGTCAAAGAGAAACCTCCTGATTAAATTCAAGTGTGGGGAGGTTTTGTAGAGTTTGTAATTTTATATATTTGGTATATTTTCGGTAGTTTATATAGTAAGTCTTTTATTTTGTACCATGCGTCTAAGTCAGAAGTTTTTTTTTGAGTCATTTTTGTGTTTCGAGTCGGTATTGCTTTGGTATTTTGCTTGTTTTTGTTTTGCAGGTTCGAATATGTACCACCCGTACTCAATCTCCATTCGGGTGAATTTGGAGCTGTTGATCAGATTTCGGGCATTTATCAAGCATGTTAGTTGGAGTCAAGCCGATCGCGAATGAAATGCTATACGATCGAGCTGGATTGGACGAGAGGTTTGGAGCATACGCGTAATTAAACCAGCTAAGTCCTTTCCGATTTGCCCTTTTGTCTTTTTATTTCTTATTTATTTTTAGTTTTTTGAGTCGGTTTCCAGCCTACATTGAGGGCAATGTAGAGTTTAAGTGTGGGGATGAGAAACTATCGTTTAGTGTCTAGTTAGTAGAGTCTTGAGTCATAAAAATTGAAAAATCTAAAAAAATTGAAAAATTAGAAAATGTCTTTTTGAAACAAGAAGTTTGCAAAAATAAAAACGGAAAATGATAGAAAAGTCGGGTTTTTGTTCGGGTTCAAATAATAATAATATGAGATTAATATAATTGTGCTTGTGTCTAGTTTGGGATGTGCGGGTAGGCTCGGTTCGGTTCTGGGTTCCTTTGATTTAAAATATACCTAATTGTCGGTCTACTAGTGGGTTCTCATCTAGGGAGAGTGGGGAAATTGAAACCGCCAAAAATAGTATAAGGGGCACCGTTATAAGCTAAGATCGTTAGAGTTTTTGGTCATTATCTCGCTGAAAAAGAAAAAAAAAATAGAATAAAAAGTGAGCTAGAAACTAAATGAAAGTAACACAGGTCTATGTAATCCGAGTTGGGGATAGCGACTCTACAGCCGGAATGCCTCTGGGATGTGTGAAATCGCCTTGCCGAATAAAAGTACCGAAACCTAAGTAATCTGTGGTTGGGGATCGCGACTCTACAGCCGGAATACCTCTTGGTTAGGGAAAGCATCGTCTAGACTCACGAGAGATAATAAAAAAAAAATAAAAAAAGAGCAAAAAGCAAAGTCTAAGCTCGTATGAAAAAAAATAATAATAATAGATTTGATTCTAAACTCTCTTGATCTTGGTATAAAACGGTTAGGAAATAACCCAGTGGTTGTTCCTTATGTCCTATAAGCTTGAGGGGGGATTAGGTGGACTTGCAATTCTTAGTGTGAGACCCTAGGTAGATTGACCGCACTTGAACTAAATTGCATGATAAGGGCTTGGAACCGGGTTGGGTTTAAGCGGATCATTATACTTGCAATCGCGGCTAACATGAGTTTCGATTTTAATAAAATAACTTAAGTTTTTGGCCCGTTCGACTATTCCGACTATGATTCCGTTTGCATAATTCTTTTTCGAGGACGGAAAAAGGGTTAAGTGTGGGGATATTTGATATAGGGTAAAATACACATATTTGTCCCGTGTAAATTGTATAGTTTTTATTTGTTTTATTTAGTTTTTAGTATTATATTATATGATATTGTGTTTTGGCAGGTCCTGGTGCAAATGGAGCGAAAACGAGTAATAAATAAATAACCAGCCAGTTGAGTAGAGTGAGGCGCCAGCAACGGAATTAAAATTGCCGCATGAAGTTTGGACTGCTAAGATACCCATCAAACGAAGGCTGCTGCCATTCATATTATTATTATTAATATTAAAAAAATAAAAAAAACCAACATGAGAATTATCATGGACGTGGCCTACATTAATTGAATTAGAGGCAGACATTGATTTGATGGGACGAATTTAGAACATTGGGCTGCCATTATTTATTTTTTTCGAGGAGCGGGCTGCAAAAAGATCCAACATCACGAAACCCTTGTTATTTATTGTGAGGGAGGATTTCATTCGAATATACAGTGGGCTTTGGACGCCACTTGGAGAAAAAGAAAGCCATCTATTTTTAAAAAGAAGGAACCGACTTTGTGGCGCAATATATAGACATCAATCTGGACGGCAGAAAAAAAAAAAGCAGATATACGCAAGTGGCTGCAACATCGAACAACGACATCAGAAACATCAGAGACGCACATTATTATGAATTTTAGAGTTCTTTTGGACATCTTGAAGGCTGCTTGGAGCTTGGGAAGTGTTCGGGAAGGCGTGGAATCATCGTTGAGCGCGGGAGCATACGTGATCGAAGAATTCGGGTTTTATACTTTCATAATCTTTCGTTTTCGTTTGTTTCTTGTTATTTGATGATGAATTCTGATTTGTTGATGATTGTTATGTCTTTTGATACAATGATTATTGGCTAGATTTCTTGTACTAGCTAGACATGGTTGAATGATTGCATAGGTTTTGATTATTCTTGGATTTTTGAATGCTATGGATTGTTTATAAATTGTAAACGGTTTGTTCTATCAGTTAGATGTGTTTGCGTGCTTGATGTTATTTTATTATTGATTATTGCTTCGCTTGAATCTTGGTGACGGTCTTTATCACGGAATAGAGTTGGGCTAGGGTTTTAGGTTTTGGTGAGTGTCTATATCACATAATAAATCTTTGATCCTTTAGGGTGAAAAGTGCACAAGTAACCTTAGAAGTAATAGTTGGTAATTTTATAAAATCAAGTGTTCTACTAATCATCAATAGCTGTAAGGTGCGAGATTATTGCTAGGTCTAAGTGATTAAACCGCAAGGTGGGTCCTTCTTAGGAAGTTAACCTTTTGGCTGCTGTCTAGCAAGTCTAGCTGAGAAAACAAACCTATCCTAGGTTTAGGTCTCGTAAGGGAGTGAGCCTTGTAGGATACTTTTATAAACCCAATTAGATGTCTCGTAAGGGAGTCTAATAACCGGTAAATTAACAACCTTTAGGGGATCTTAGCGTGCTCTTGAGAGGGTTTAGGGGTCCTTAGATTTCCCGATAGGTGAGAATTATAAGATCCCGGTTCCATAGCAGACAACTTCCAATTATAATCAGAACTAAAAGCAATCAGGATTCCTGTCTAGGTAGTTCTTTCATCATCCTTGAGTTCAGCCTTCGTGCGAGTTCGTGTCTAGTTCGTCTAGTCTAGTTAGTATTCGTTATTTGCATTCTTAGGATTTTTTTTAGAAACCCCCCCCCCCCCCAATCAATAAACAATTAGTTAAGTCGTGTCAGTTTAAGTCTAGATAGAGTCGTAGCGTAATCAGTAGAGTCTCTTGGGTTCGATACTCGGACTTCCTTAGGCTATACTTCATCGATCGGTACACTTGCCGGGCGTGTGATTTAGGGTTTAGAGAGTCTTAGTTTTATAAATTTAAAACTTAGAGAGTCTAGATTTAGGGTAAATTTAGTTAATTTAGTTAACCCGTTTCGAGCACATCAATTTCATAGCCCTGAGGAAGGAAATAAGTTATCTACTAAGCAAAGGATATCTAAAGGATCTTTTGGGCAGAAAGAAGAATAAAGGTCAGGATATTGAGCAGGATCCTGAATGAGCAGCATCACCTCCTGCGGATGCCAAGATAATTAACTTTATTTCAGGAGGATCCGACATTTGTGGAACCTCTTATGCTACAGCAAAAAGACATGCAAAGGAGGCTAAGGCAGAACGGGGAGACAAGCCAACCAGGATGACGACCCTCACAACTGATAAAGTGATCACGTTCGACAGTGATGACAGGGATACTGTCCAGGATCCCCATCATGATGGTTTGGTAATAACTTTATATATTGCTAATCATTTTGTGTGCAGGATACTGGTGGATAATGGCAGATTCGTCAACATTATTCAACTAGAAACGCTGAAAAGGATGAATATTTCCCCGATGGAGATCACTTCAAAATCCACTGTACTTGTTGGGTTCGGTGGAGAGGCCAAGAATACTGTGGGAGAAATAAAGCTGCCAGTATATGTTGAAGGAGTCAACTCAATGCAACGCTTCTGTGTCATGGACTCCTTATCCTGCTACAATATCATATTGGGTAGGCCATGTGATGTGTGCTAGGTGGTTTAATAAAAACTACAAAAATGGTTAAATAAAGATTGACTCAAAAATTAACTTTTGGGCATGCTTTGGCCTAATAGGTATCGGTACTCTCATTGGGATTGTCCCCAGGTAGGCAACGGGTCCTTATAATTGGATTTATACGAATGCCAGCCTAGACAGGAGTTCCCAACTTAACGGTACTTAACCCTTCCAGTTACTACATGTCCGACACGAAAAACACATTTTTACAAATGATGTACAAAAAGACAAACTTTAAAAATAACCTTAAACTAGACACTCTAAGCTTTAAATTTATACTTAGACTCAATCTTAAAACTAAACCACACAACCGGCAAGTGTACCGATCAGTATAGTATAGTAAAAGTAAGTCCGGATGTCGAACCCACAGGACACTGTTGAATTACGTTAAATAGTTTGTTTATACTAAAATTTACACAACAATAAATATTTTTGTATTTTTTTATTCGAAAGGGGGGGGGGGGTTTGCTCGAAAAATAAATTAATTAAAAACTAATTAATAAAAGTGAACTAAAACAGTTTACGACAAAGATTTAATAATAATAAAGGACTATCTAGGTTAGAATCCCACTTGTTAATAACATGCTTTCTACCGGGTAATTGTGTGATATGAAACCGGGATCTTTAGATATTAAACCTTTAAAGACGACGTAAGATTCCCAATCATTCTCGGGAAGTCAACTATGTGACTTGAAAGGTTTATTTTGATTACCGATTTACTAGACTTCTTTACAGTTATCTAGTGTTCTAGAAAAGTGCTTGGAAAGACTGACTTCCTCTCGGTTATAAGTCTAAAGCAATTTAAGAAAACTTGATTTGGTTTAATAGACAAATTAGCGACAATTTAGCTAAAACCTGGTTTCTCACAAAACACAATCTTAGCAATACACTAAACTCGATCTATTAATATTTTTATACCTTACAGCGCTAAAAATAGTAGAACATTAAAACCGGATTAATTCTTGATCATTAGTTCTATGGTTTATTTCACAATCCACCATAAGATTACCCAACCCGTTTAGGACTTGAATATCGACATAATTCTTTTTATGAAAATACATTCACCGGAATTTATGTGAAACAAATGATCAAAGTGTAAACCAAGTTAAAATATGCATAAACACCAAAACATATAACTCAAATTATTTACTTAACAAGAACAAACCATAATCACACAATACCCGGTAAAAATTACATATTAACAAGTGTTCATCATAACCTAGATAGTTTCAAAGTTTAGCTACACATAATATTAAACATTACAACTGGACAAAATCTGAAAGTAATTAAAAACATTATACAAGACAAGATAAAAACTGAAAACGAAAGATTACCGAACCCGGATCGCTTAAGATTCGAACCGAAAGCTTCCACGACTCCCGAGAGCTCCGAGGTGCTTCAAGATCGCTCCAAGCTGCTTAGAACTGACTGATTACAGCCTTTAGAAGTGTGTTTCCGAGTTATTGAAGGTGTATTTTCGAAGTTGCAAGTGAGGCCCTTTTATAGGCTCAAAAATTAGGCCAGATTGCTAGCTTACGGACCTCAACATTGTGAGGCTTGAGGTCCGTAAGGGTCTCCAACTAATCTTCTTCAACTGCTCCATTTCGCGACCAGAAAGTCTTTGCCGACAGGTCCTTACGGACCTCAACGTTGTGGATGTTGAGGTCCGTAAGAGTGCTTGAGGACCTCAACATTCACAATGTTGAGGTCCGTAAGGCTTCTTCAAAGGCAATTTCTTCGTTTTCCGTGACACGTTTCCCCAAGTATTGTTTCCTTCGTCGATCCTTTACCGTTTCCTCGCGTAATCCACATATATTTCACCAATTCCTGCAGATTCATGATTTTATCGATTCAGTACCAAATACAAAGGAGAAACGCATACAATTGTTCCGAAATATGGATAATTTGATGCATATGATGTGTATAATTCTAAACACATCACCATGGATCCATGATATGAAAGCTGTGCCATCAACCTATCATCAGTGTATCAAGATCCCTACCCCGTGGGGGGTTGTCAAGGTGGAAAGTGATAAACAAGAGGCAAAGGAATGTTATTCTTCCTCGATGAAATCCTCAACCAAGCCCAAAGAAGGATAGCAATTAAAGATACGAGCCCAGGATATTGCGGAGGCTTCAGAGCAGGATGTCAAGAAAATTATCCTGGATCAGGATAATCCAGATATCTCGGTGCTCGTAGGAACCAATATCCCTCAGGATCTTGAAAATCAGTTAACTAACTTTTTGAAATGCAGGATGTCAACATTCGCATGGAAGCATGAGGATATGACAGGTATTTCTAAGGATATTATAACTCACAAGCTTGGAATCGACAGGTCTTTCAAGCCTGTTCAGCAAAAGAGAAGGAAGTTTGCTCCTGAACGAAACGTGATTATTCAGGAAGAGGTTGAAAGATTATTGAAGTCCAAGATGATTAGGGAAGTCAAATTTCCCAAATGGCTAGCAAATGTAGTCGTGGTTCAAAAGAAGAATGGGAAATGGAGAGTTTGTGTAGACTACACAGACTTGAACAAAGCATGTCCTAAAGACCCATTCCCTCTGCCTCATATAGATTCGATGGTGGATGCCACTGCCGGTCATGAAATGTTAACCTTCATGGATGCATCCTCAGGATTCCAGCAGATACAAATGGAACCTTCGGACCAGGAGGATACTGCTTTTATGACACCAACAGGTATTTATTGTTATACTGCCATGCCTTTTGGTCTGAAAAATGCAGGTGCAACATATCAGAGATTGGTAAACATGATGTTTAAAGACAAACTGGGGGACACCATGGAGGTGTACATTGACGATATGGTGGTAAAATCCAAGAAGGCCGAGGATCATCTCCGGGATATTGAAGGAGCATTTGATATCCTGGATAAGTACAATATGAAACTGAATCCTGCCAAATGCCATTTTGGAGTGGGGGCCGGAAAATTTTTAGGATATATGGTGCCTAAAAGGGGGATAGAAGCAAGCCCGGAACAGATTAAAGTAATCCTGGATATCAAGTCACCTTCCAACATGAAAGATGTACAAAGATTAACAGGGTGAGTAGCAGCATTAAACAGGTTTATATCGAGATCCTCAGAGAAATGCAAGGAATTCTACGATATCCTGAAAAAGAATAAGAAATTTGAATGGGGAGAGAAGCATGAAGCAGCCTTGTAGGAATTGAAGCAATATCTTTCAACTGCACCTTTATTGATGAAGCCCGAGGATGGTGAACCATTATCCCTGTATCTTGCAGTATCAGGGAATACAGTAAGTGCCGTTTTGGTAAAGGATCACGAAGGTCGGCAGCATCCTGTCTATTATGTTAGTAAACGTTTATTAGATGCTGAAACTAGATATTCACACTTAGAAAAATTAATATTGGCCCTAGTTATGGCATCGACTAAGCTTAGACATTATTTTGAGACACATAGGATTCATGTTAAAACTAATTATCCTGTTAAAATGTGCTTAGGAAACCTGAGATGTCGGGTAGAATGGCTAAGTGGTCGGTAAAATTAAGTGCCTATGATCTAGTATATGAACCTAGAAATGCTATAAAGTCTCAGGCTCTAGCAGACTTTGTGGCTGATTTCAGTAGTGATATTCAAAATGAAGTAGACCTAGAAGTACAACAACTAGGAGAAACCTTAGAATCCTAGACATTAAATACTGATGTTGCATCTAATGTGATAGGTGTAGGATTGGGTATACTACTAAAATCGCCACAGGGGGACATATTACCCCAGGCTATTAGATGTGAGTTTTCTGCCACTAATAATGAAGCAGAATATGAAGCTTTGATTGCAAGATTAGAGTTGGCTAGGAGTATGAATATTAAAAGTTTGCAAGTATATGTTGATTTCTTGTTGATTACTATCCATTTTAATGGATCCTATGCAGTCAAAGGTTAATCGAGTATCTTGAAAATCTCAAAAAACTAGCAGGATATTTTGATGTTTTTACACTTGAACAGGTACCAAGAGAGAATAACGCTGAAGCAGATGCCTTGGCAAACTTAGGATCATCAGTCAGAATACCAAAAGGAACTCAGATACCAATACTACATATCCTATATCCTACAGTGGATCTTTTTAAATCTCAGGATAAGGAAGTAGCAAGTATCCAGGATCCTGATGATGAGTATCCTAAGGAGGATCCTAAGCCCTGGACGGCCCCAATCATGAAATACCTCAGAGAAGGCCCAAAGGATGAGAATCCTAAGGCTTTTAGGATGAAGGTATCTCGATTCACTATTATAAATAATGTTTTATATAAGAAATCTCTTGCAGGTCCATACCTAAGATGCTTGGAGGATCCTGAAACCAAGGAAGTACTTCAGGATATTCACGAAGGAGACTGTGGCAACCATATTGGGGGCAGGTCGTTGTTCTCGAAAGTGTTAAGAACAGGATACTATTGGCCGACGTTGAGGAAAGATGCTGCAGAATATGCTCGAAGATGTGATGCGTGTCAAAGGCACAACAATATACTACATCAACTTGCTGAACCACTATATCTTATTGCTTCCCCTTGGCCATTCATGAAATGGGGTATGGACATAGTGGGAAAGTTTCCAAAAGCTCCAGGAGGAAAAGTTTTTATGCTGGCAATGACGGATTATTTCTCTAAATAGGTTGAAGCCGAGGCGTTTGTTCAAGTTAGAGACCAAGAAGTAGTATCCTTCATAAAGAGGAATATCCTGACTAGGTTTGGGATACCAGCTGAGATAATTTGTGACAATGGCTCTCAGTTTATCAGTAAGAGGACTACTAACTTTTGCAAGAGTTGGGGAATTAAAATGATCACATCGACTCCGATACATCCTCAAGCAAATGGACAGGCAGAATCCTCGAACAAGATAATTGTCAACAATTTGAAAAAAAGACTAAGAGCTAAGAAAGGAAGATGGGCAGAAGAGCTACCCTTTGTTTTATGGGCTGATAGGACAAAAGTAAAAAGTGCAACTGGGAAAACCCCATTTTCCTTAGTATTTGGAGCAGAAGCAGTGATCCCGACAGAGATGGTGATACCTACAGCAAGATCCAACCTCTGGGATCCTGAGAAGAATCCTGAAGCTCTATGCCAAGAGTTGGATACTGTCGATGAGACAAGGGATGCGGCAAAATTAAGAATGGCAGCATATCAACAGATAATATCCAGAGCATATAACAAAAACCTAAGGACTAGAAGGTTTCAAGTTGGAGATTGGGTATTGAGGAAAGCTTTTCAGAATACTTCTAATCATGCTGATGGAAAGTTAGCTCCAAAATGGGAAGGACCATATGCGATTGAATCGGAATCTGGGAAAGGAGTATACAGGCTTAAGAATATGGAGGGAGATATATTGCCAAGATCCTGGAATGCTATACACCTCAAAGCCTACTTCAAGTGAGTTTAGATTTTAATTTCTAACTCAGAATGGTATGAATTCTATCTCTTTTAAATATAATTTTATTTTATTCCTTTTGAACCCAATACTGACTTAAGCATCGGAGGGGTGTTAGCCAAGCTAACACCCACCTTAGTTCAAGGTTGTTTTGCAGAATATGCTTCGGGATATAGCTCCAAGATATACACTCAGGATAAATCGAAAGATTAGAGGATTGGCCCCCTCTCTCACGATTAAGGGATCCTTATCCCTTCAAAGGTTTAAAGGTATTCATTTTTCTCTCGAATTGGGTTTAAACACCCCGCCTGGAGCACAAGTTATCTAGGAATAGTTCAAGATAGCGGGACCAGTCCATGTAAAAGTGGCTGACAATTTCTTTATTGTTGGCTATAGCCTGGATCCTAAAGGTAGATGAGGATTGATCACCCTCTCTCACGAAAGGGTATTTTCATACTCTCTAAGGTTTAAAGGTTTTCACCTTTCTAAGTCTTGGAGTTTATACACTCCCGCCTGTAGCGCACAAAAATTTGGGATTTTCCCCAGTATACTTAGGGTTTACCCCTAGAATGTTGAGGGTCTATGTCCAGAATATTTAGGGTTTATCCCCTATAATATTAAAATGATGTACAAGTATAACATCAGTTGTGATCAGATTGATGCACAAAAATTCCTAAGTATTTAAAAATTACGTTCACAGGGGACATCCCTCGAAAGACATTGTGAAGAAGGATCAAGTTTGGACTTGGTTTACTAAGTTTCCCAGACTGGGGACATCTTCGATGGTTACAAGAAGATTGAAATCTAAGGCTTGAGATATATTATATTTCTGGTATGATCTCTCCTTTTTGTTCTTTAAAAGCCTTATTCAAATTATCTAAGTTTTTGAAACCATGTTTGACAAAAGTCTTGATGGAATATTTATGAGTATCCTGACCAGGATATACTCTCAGAATATTTGGTCAGAATATTTGAAATACTATACTAAAATTAAAAATTGAAACTACATTCAAATCAAACAACACATATCAAGATTTGTAAAGTAAGAATGGACAACATTGGATAAGGCCAAAAAAGGTTAGTTTATTATTAACATTACAAAAGGTTGTGCTTTTGGTTTCATCTCAAACCGAGACCCATCCACCAAAAGCACAATTAGTTTTTAACCATATTTACTTAAACAGTTGACGGTTTCATCTTGAAACCCAAGATCCATCCGCCTCCAACTGTTATATTGTTTAAAATAAAACATTCTAAAGATTGATGACCAAGGGCTTCGTCCTGAAACTCAGGATCCCTCCACCTTTGGCCATCAAATTGTTCTAAAAGTGCAGGAAATTAAATTGTTTAACAGACAGGAAATTAAATTGTTCAACAACCACAAACCATCAAATTTAAAAAGTGGGCTCCGGCCTAGGCATCAACATCCATCATCGCCCACTTCGCTGCCTTCAAGCAGCACCACCTTGTTCAACCATTTCGTCCTCACCAGCGTCCGGTCCAGCATCCTTCCCAGCATCCTTTTCGGCACCACCACCAGCATCAGCCACCTTAGCAGGCTCCTCAACAACAGGCTTTGCAGGATGCTCCACGGGATTTCCACCGAGGTCCCTCAACTTTGCCTCCCAAGCCTTAACATTCCAAGAAGGGCATTCAAGGCCCATAGCCTTGGCCTCGTGATCCATTTTCAGTCTAGCTTGGAGGAGAGAGATGACAACGGAGCCCTTTAGGCTTTCCTGGTAAGAAGCCATGTCCTGTTCATGCTGAACCTGAGCTGCATCATATTTGGCCTGGGCTTCTTGGGTAACCTTCTTGAGAGCAGCCTGGTGTTCCTGGATCATCGCCTTGTATTTGTCCTCATAGTGCTGTGACTTGGCGGCGAAAATTGCTGCTTGGTCTGCGACAGTGGTCTCTGCCTTCTTCAGTTTAGCCTCTAACATCTTGTTCAAACCACATGTGTCCTCATAGAGGAACACTAGCCGCTCAAGACCCTGCAATCATATGAACAAGTATCAGTATATGTACTTAGAATATATAATCAGCATATATGTGCAGGATATGGAATAAGGATACTAACCTGATTAAGGAAGCCGGTCATGAATTTGCCGGATTCTGTAAACCCATGATTCTCGAATGAGAATACGTCGGAGGTAGCAGGAGAATCTGGTTCCTTCTTCTTACGGGAGCTAGAACCACGAGGCTTAGAGGCTGTAGAAGGTTTGGGAACAGCGACGGTTTTGGAACTGTTGGGTTTCGACGTGACTGCTGGCCTGGGATTAGCTTCTTGCTTGACTTGCACAGGGCTGGAATAACTATCCAACTCCTCAAGTTGGAAGCCTTCAAGATTTACGACTGGCACTACATAAAAGGGAGAAATACTTAACTTTTGAATACTTATAAATTGTAATTAGTTTAATATGTATAAATGTACTTACCAGACATCTCGGAACTTGATCTTTGGCTTGAACTTGCGAAGGACAGGGAAAATGTTCTTTCACTCTCCGGGAGTCGGTAGATGTCCTTAATCCTTTGCGCTGATTCTGCACTCGGAGGGGCTAGCTCTTCGAAATTTGCTGCACAGGAAATAAAAATATCAGTTTAGGATATAGTTTCAGGATATATTTGGGGATATTTCTAAAACCCTAAATCCTATCTGAGGTCAACCACTTCACCGAGAGGTCAACACCCTTAGCAATGGAATCCCTTTTAACAAAAAAGCACTTTCGTTGGCACTTATCCTCATTCTTTGTGGCCTTGAGGATAAGGAGATTTTTGGAAGTTGAAAAAAGAAGAAAACGGCTGTTGCCATGAGAACGAAGACGATATGCGACAGGAAGATCCTCGATGCAGAGATCAGGAATGTGACGAGATTTTATCTGGTCCAAGGTAACTAGCACACGCAAGACAATAGGCATGGTTTGGGCATAACTAAGGCCAGTGAGTTCGAAAAAGCGGGAAATGAAAGCTGGGAAAGGATACCGGAGCCCTATGGAAAAAAAGGTAAGCCAAGAAGCACACCCATTCGTCGGAAGATACGTCCGATCGGACCTCTCGGTTAAATGGACGAATAATCGCGTCGGCAGGGAAAGCACCGGAGGCCCTTAGGGCGGTGATATCGGCATTGTCGAAGGAGCAGACTTCTTTTTCAGGTTCTTTGAGAAGATTCTGGTCTTTGAAGGTCGGATTTAAGTCGGCCGTATGCGATCTTGTTCGGTTGGCCATGGAGGATCTTAGCAAAGAAAAACAGAAAGGAAAAGGAAGAAGAATACCTGAAATTTGCTCAGAGTGTTATGATCATAATGCGAATAATTCGAGTAGATATAGGCTGGATATAGGGGGTATTGAGTAAATATCGCGTTGGAAGTTGCAGCTTGTCATTCCAACCGTCTTATCAACTTAATTGCCTCGATCTAAGAGATAAGATTTAAAATATATCCGTTGGAATTTCAACAGATATATTTTGGAGACAATTGTTGTGGGTGGTTTTCTGAACATATATCCTGGGTTATATTCTGACTGTATTACTTTTGATCGTGATCAGGATACTGGATCAGGATATTGGTAGCATCCTGATCCAGTATCCTGGTAATAACTAATTAGTTCACGTGCAGATTAGAGAGGCTTGCTTATAACGGTCAAGAAGACTGTTTTTCCTGAAGACTCGGACTCAGCTGTTGAGAAGAGAACGTTGAAGCCGCAAAGAAAGGGTCTCCAACGTTCATAGGGGAATATTCGAAGCATCCCCCGTTTTTAAGATAGGTTGTTATCTCTTTTGCTATATAAAGGAATGATCGGATCAGTAGGAACGCACAATTTTTTCCATACACTTCTGCTCTCTACTAGCTCTCTACTGGCTGCAATTACTCGCAACACTTGCACTCACACTCGAATTACATAGTAAAACTTAGTTTATCCGCATCATATCCTGCACTGTATCCTGAGATTTGAGGTAATAAGAAGAACAAGGCAATTGCGATTGTCAGCTCCCGAGGTTTTATGCCGGCGATCTAGATTGATCAAGGGCTTTCCTGGTATATCTCGTGTCACCCTTTACCTTTTTGCTCGTTGTTTGATTATTGATATAGCTCGGTATCCTGAGCTATATCCTGGAAACTGTTTTTATAAACAAGATAATCAGAATATTTTCAATACACATTGTTAGCACACCACCTCACTTAACTAATTTGATCACTAAATTGCTTCGGTAATTTTTGACCAAAACAGTCATTCCCTACGTGTTTGTTGCATATTACTACTTGTGCGATTAGATTTTAAAGCGTGCACCTGGTAATGCTTGCCCTAACAGGCTTTCCATGCCATTAACCTTGTTCACGATCGTCACTAGGTTTAGGTCCTTGTTTCATAACTTAAATATTGTATATTCAAAGTTTACATAATAGATGATTGATGTATTTATCCTAGAAAATCTAGAAATTGCTTAAAAGAAAAAATAACCTCTATTTCTATCTTTAATCAAAGTTTTTTTAATTAAAAAAAATATTGTCAACGAAAGTCATATACTTCATTTTACATTAAATTTTGAAACATAATTGTGTCTAATTTCATTGATATGAAAACTCTATAATATGTGTATTGTCAAAGGTACACTAAGAATAATTTATATATACTCTAATTTGTAACATAAATAGGCAAAGGTGGTTGTAACTTATGCTTAATGGATTGTATGTGTATTGTGTGGTTGTAAAACAATTCTTCAAAAGCATGTGATGGTGTTGTCTGCTGGTTTCTTCATATATGTATGCCCACTGTCTTTTTTTCTTTCTCTCTCTAAAAATCACCGGGCGTTGAAGACCTCCAGCAATGCTGGCTGCGTTACCTTGCAGTGGTAGAGAGAGTTTCTTTCGACGAATGACAGGAACGAAGAGTGAACCGATGCTACCATGTTTCCGGCAGCAGCGACGGGTGGCGACTGCATTTGTCACGGTGACCTAGGGTTCTGACTTCGATCATAGGCGAAGGTCATGAACTCTGATGTTGATGAAGATGTCTTAGAAAGGTAGATCGGTGTCATGCAGTCGAACTTAGGGTAGGTCGGTGATGGTAACGGGTGATCCTCAGTCTTCCGATGTATTAGGTACGATGTATTTGTTGTATTGGTATTTGGTCTTTTGATTTTAAGTTTTGTAGAGTTGTTGATTTGGGGCTATTAGAGTTCTTATTTTGTTGTAGACTAGAAGTGAAGTTGTGTCAATTTGGAATGGGGTTATTTCAATTTGAGCTATTTAACTTTATATTTTGATAATTGAATGTAATTTAACTACATAATGTTGTTTAACCGGTAACTGATTATTTATAGGGAATGAAAAAAAACATCGATGATTAAATATTAAGATTAAAACTATACAATAAAATAAAGGTATATGAAATGTTTACAAAACTAGAACTGAGGCCCCGCGTTGTGGGGGCGGAAGTGTAAAACGATGCTACTAGAGATGGGGGCGTAAAAACATGCTAACCCAACGACAACTAAAACCAAGAAAAAAATGTAAAAAAACGAATTTATAACACCAAGTGATGATCAACAAGGCTCTGCAGTTCAGGTTCCTCAAGATGAAGATAGGCCCATAAATTAGATATCTCTGTTTGAATTGTATTCACTTTTCAGCCTGTAAACACATTTGCAATTATTTTTTGTTTTTATCACTACTTATTGCTATCTGTAATCACTCGCATACTCGATAAGATTTTATTCAAAATTTGATGATCAACAAGGCTCTGCTCCAACATACATTATTAGTTTAGATTCATTCTCATTAGGCTTCTTTATAACCATAGTTTGAATCCCTCTTCTCCTGAGTAGCTTCAGTAGTGCTGATAGACAGTTTATTATGTGTACATTTATGTAGGGGTATTATTGTCTTTTATGTATAGTTTGTTAGGGTTCATACATCTTGTATTGTTTTCCTTTCTTAGTTAACCTATATTTATGGCTTGGCATTGTATCCTTATTCTCATTGAGATTGATAGTAGATTTGACATACCTCATATTCATATTGTTTTTCAAGTGCATTTAAAGATTTTGTGCTCTGCACCACCATGGTCAAGTAAACAGAGCAATTAGTTGGTTTGCTTTGTTCAAACTTCAAAGGAAATCATGCTCAAGATTTTCAACATTTGGGAAATAAATTCAAATTAGTAGGCTTTACATCTTAATCTTGGATTGAAAGATGCGAGGCGTTCATGAAAATGCATCATGGGCAAAAATGCGCAGCTCTTGTAGTTTTTGGTCAAAATTGGTTAAACAGGGTCTGTGTAACAGTATGAGGCTTATATCTAATAAGTAAAAACAACTAAAGGGGTGAAAAAGGTGTGAAAGTTTACTTGACTAATAGGCTGATTTGTAAACATATTAGATAGACACAGCTTCTGGTTGTTAATAAAGCTTATTTTGGCTGTACATAGATGCACAAGGGTCTAATTGTTTTAAGAAAGTAAGTTTACTAATTACCAGTTCTTATTTAAATTTGGTGAGTGCAGTTAAAAGAAAGAGCTGAGAAGCTTGAATATCACAAACAAAGAGAGCAGAAATTCACGGAGAAGAAGAATGAGAAGAAGGAGCTACTGCGTCGCCAAAGTTCCGTATGGATTGATGAAAAGGAACTCGAGAAGAAGATATTGAATGCCATTATGGATGAGTCCTAAGGTAACCATGCTTTCAACTCGCATTTTTTAAACTTTTTTTCCGCTCTTGTTAGAACTCAAGATGTAGACTTGAAGCACCCATGCTGGTGTGAGGCCAAGAAACCCTTGATTTTATGGTTGTAAGTGCAATCATGCACACGGAATAAGTCTAAAAATGTGTTTCATTGGTCTTTCACTTGTGGGCATGAATTGAATTTTTTTATATCATTACGGTTGGATGGTTGGTTGTTAGCTAACTAAGTATGTTGAATCATAAACATAATTCTATATTGATTCACAGTAATATAAGAGATGCCAATTTTCTTGTCCATGCATTTGAGGCACTGTACGCGCTCAAGCTTCGAGCTTTGTGTGCAACTTAAGACCGTCTGCGATGTATGCATACCATAACATTAGATTCCAGATTTGCTATAAAACATCAAAGACATCAAATTTGGTGATGCATGTGTATTCACTATGTTATCACACGATATAAAACGTAGACGAACAAATACCGCCCGGGCGTGGGGCATAAAAAAACCAAGCCAACGACAAAATACGGGAAATAGCGTACAAAACTACAAATGTATAAGACCAAATGACTTAGCATCGAGGGGTTCTGGTACGGTTTAACAGAACCCGTCGCAATACGTGCCCTCGCCGCATCGCGGCGGGGTACTCATCTAGTTACAACGATAACTAACAATATTCCTAATTATAACAAGAGTTAACTACACAGATGGACCCTATGGTTTATGGCTAGTTTTACCTTTGGGTACTAACTTTATTTTTTAACAGGTTTAGGTTTTATAGTTTCAATTTTGTAACACCTTTGGGTACTAACACCAAAATTAGTTAATTTTATCAATATAATGACTAAAATATCCTTCCATTTTTTAAATTTTATCAATGTAACATCTTTGGGTACTAACACCTAATTTTATTTAAGTTTAAATTAATTTTACAAAATCTATTTATTTTTATTTTTTTCATTTTTTTATTATATCTCTTAATTAACATAAAATCTATTTATTTTTTTTATTTTCATCTTTTTATTAAATTTCTTATTTAACATAAAATCTACTAGTTACACCAGTATTTTTTTGGGTTATTGGATTTTATCACCCCTAACTATCGGCCTTTGGCCGTTGCCACCCGCAACTAACACTTTGACACCCGGCACCCTCAACTTGACTTTTTGTTTGCAATGGCACCACCCAGTTAAATCTGCACTAACTTGGTTAGTTTTTTTTGCTGACGTGGCCATTTTTTGATGACGTGGCTTGTTTTTAATGACGTGTCATGATGAGGTGGCCAATTATATTATATATATAACAATTATGTGTATGTATGTATATGCACAGGATATAAATATCCCAAATTCAATATATAAAATCAAATCATCATGTCATCTTCATCTTCAACCCCTTATCAAAGCCTATCTTCATCTTCATCACCGGCGATGATCTCTCCGACGACCTCCAACGATGATCTCTGCGACGACCTCCAAAGCCTCAGCTTCAACTCCTCCGCCACCACCGGTTCCGGCACCCCCCACTCCACCACTCACCAACAGAATCGCCCACGCAGCGGCGGCGGCGAACTGCGACAGAGTTACGACAGATGATGATGACCAAACGACGGAGGGGAGTTGATCTGAACGGAAGTTCAGATGCGTCGTCGCCGGAAGATGATGACCAAACGACGGCAGATCTCGTTGTTATTGTGGAAGTTCAGATGATGACGATATCTAAGTTCAGGTCTGGTTGTTGTTGTGGTTGTGTGAGGTAAGAGAGAAGTCAGGTTGTTGTTTTTTATGGTTGCCGGTGAGATTGATGATATATAATTTGTATGTTGGGTTTTGTAGATGATATTGAAATTATATTTGGGATGAAGATGATATAGAATCTGTATGTTGGATTTTGTAGAATGATATAGAAATTAGATTTAGGATTGGATTTAGGTTTTGTTTTCTTCTTGAATTTGCAGATGAACTTTGATGATGATGTTTGAAGATGTTTTTGATATTCTGGGTTTTAGATGTTCAACGATGTCTTAAGATGAATTGTGATGATGATGTTTAAATATGTTCTTGCTATGAAAATGATGAAATTGATATGAACATAGGCCCAGATCTTCAAAATGATGAAATTAGAATTTAGGATTTGTTATTTTTTTTTTTAAATATTGTAAAGAAGAAGATGAGGTTTAGGTACACATCAGCGCCACGTAATCATCTCCAACTCAGCAAACATGTGCCACGCCGGACAAAAAACTAACCAAGTTAGTGCATATTTAACTGGGTGGTGCCATTGCAAACAAAAAGTCAAGTTGGGGGTGCCGGGTGTCAAAGTGTTAGTTGCGGGTGGCAACGGCCAAAGGCCGATAGTTGGGGGTGATAAAATCCAATAACCCTATTTTTTTGTTCATTTATATTTTACTATTTTAGAACTTATACAGTTTCTATATTTATTATATTGATCATTGAGATATAAAATACATATTAATATAAAACTAATTATATACACACTTCCGTTCTAAAAAATTAAATACACAGTTGAAAAATTTACTCAATACATGTTAGTTGAATCCAAAATTGAAAACGAGTAAAGTTTACATTATTTAAAACTAACAACTTTATACATGTCTATTTTTTTAATTTACATGAAAGATATTTATTATTATCTATCCAAAATTGAAAACGAGTAAGGTTTACATTATTTAAAACAAGTAAGATATTTAATTTACATAAAACTATATAGCTAGTAGATTTTATTTAAAAATCTATTTAAAAAATAATAGTGTAACTAGTAGATTTTATGTTAAATAAGAAATTTAATAAAAAGATGAAAATAAAAAAATAAACAGATTTTATGTTAATTAAGAGATATAATAAAAAAATGAAAATAAAAAAAATAAATAGACTTTGTAAAATTGATTTAAACTTAAATAAAATTAGATGTGAGTACCTAAAGGTGTTACATTGATAAAATTAAAAAAATGAAAGAGGATTTTAGTTATTATTTTGATAAAATTAACTAATTTTAGTGTTAGTATGTAACACCCTTACTATTATAAAACGGTTTTTGTACTAATAACGACAATTACATGTGTACTTGCGAATACACGTACATATAAAATACGGGTTTACAAAAAAACTTTTACAGTTTAAAAATAATACAACATAAAGTAATTGAGTTCGTCGTTTAAAAATAACGACGATACAACGTGCGGAAGCTTCATTATCATGTGTTCGGTTCTTCATCGAGCTTGATCTTCATCCGTATGCATAATTCAGTCACCTAAATTCAAAATCAACATAAAAGTTAGTTTTGATAAGTTAAATACATGTTAAAACAAGTTTCATGAGTCAAAATAACAAAATTCAAAAAAATTTCAACGTTTAGGGGCGTCGCCACACGCGACGACTATAAGGGGTGGGCGTCGCGCGACGCCAATCCCCCATTTCGACAGAATGTTGTTTCTCTGGAGCTGCAGTTGCCCAGCTATAGTTTAAATCGAAAAACGAACTTCAAAGTGTCATAACTGTTTATCTACTTATCTGATTTACATGATTCTTTTTCCTATGCGATCGTAATTTGATTCTCCATCTCATGGAGTTAAAATCCAACATCTTAATTCACAAAATTTTTGATTTCAAGCTCTCGGCTTGAAATTCAATAATAACTCTTTTTGACCCATTCATGATTTTATCAAACAACTTGTATCCAAACCATTTTAAACCATGGTTTATTTGTTATTTCAAATCATTGGCGTGTAAACATAGCTTTTATGAAATAAGTGACTAGTACACAAGCAATGCACATATTCCGTTTTGACCCGTTTAGGGGATTTAAACAATTTAGTCTAAAACTCGCTCTTTTCTTTTCACACTTCACAATCCCATGTTTAAATATCTGCTTATATTCCACCACGAATATTTTGTGGTAAATTTAGCATAACTAAATTATTATCCCAAATTTACTCTTTGGTTGATCATTTTACGCAAATGACTCATTTTTAGGCATTTGACTCACTAATGTGCATGCCTATAACTTTTATTCAAATCTAGTGATTCCACAATAAAAAATGCAAGTTGCTAAACAACCTTTATGGGTCGTTTGCCCAATTTACCCTTCAAGGGTGTTTTGGTCAACTTTAGTAACTCATTTAACGACAAGGGTCTTTCGCTAAGATGTTTGACCAATATTGCTCGTTTAACTATAAATCTATATATGTGTACCTGGCTCGAGTTAACGTAAAGACCCGTTTTTCTTATACCTCGCTTTTATTAGCCGAAATTTTATGGCGACGCAATTATCCAAATTGCTATTTGCTCCTATGAACAAATGACTTGACAACCAAACATTAGTCGATTTTGTCAAATGGTGTTATCACTACCATTTGATCCGTTTAGCCTAAATGACCAAACATTGATGTTTATAAAAACTTGGTATTTAATTTCACATTCACGCATCCGACCCATTTCAGATTTTACCCCAATATTTCTTTTTCATAAATTCTTTTTCTTGCATAATTAACCCATTTTGGCTTACGCCATGGGTATCCTTTAAACCTCAATTTACATTAGTCAACATTTGACTAAATTTCCATTTTACCCCTTTTTCTTATTATTAGTTACACTATAAGGTAACCTTAACGAAATCTCATTAAATCTTAGTCATTTCATGACTAAATTACCAATTTGCCCATTTTTACCATTAACCATGGTTTTTATCATTTATATTCATTCCGACACATATCGAATCACGTCGGAAGCCACATTTCGAATATTACCTTTATCGTATTTATAGCTCATAAAAATAAATATGTATTCTGCAAAAGATGTAAGCTTTACTTACCTTGCATCCGATTATGCCCTTATCGCGTATTTGATTCGTTTGACCCGCTTCCTTTCCAAGCTTCCACCTAGCTTGTCAAGCGTCAAACTATCATATAATTTCCACAAGGTGGTTAGATCAGTCGTTCAATATCATGACCTTCACACCTCCTGAATCTTTTTTTTTCTATGTCAAAACTACTATTCGACTCCATCATTTGTTAATTCAACTTATCAATAGTTAACTACTTTATTACATGATTTACACAATTAAATCTAAATCAACATTATGCTTTGAACCCTTATCGGTTCATACTTCTCATAATTTGTCATATTATTCAAATATGCGTTTCACACGAAATTTCAACATTTTAGCTTTCATTTAGGCATTTTAACAAACACCTAATGGGCATACTTTTACACATTTACAAACTAGTTCATAACTAGTTATTTTTACCAAGGTTAACATCAAAATTCAAACATCCATGTCTAGTGTTCATGAACTACACCTAGTACTTGTATCATAACATCAATATTCATCAACTTAACTTTCTATTTCACGTGTTCATTACAATGATATAAAACCCACTTAGCACATACATGGGTAATCATCACATTCATAGTTTTCAACATTAATTCATCAAGTTTTTAACTAGGGTTTGTTCCTAGACATGATTTCAACCCAATATCACTCATACATATAACATTCATCATTTCATCACAGAATTTCGATTTATGAGTGTTCCTCCTAGAATCATAACTTCACCATATTACAAAATTTGACATACCTTGTGATCCCCTAGCTTGGGTGATCTTGTGTTCATGCATCGATTTGAAACCAAAATTGGCCTTCAATTTGGTGAATTTAGCTTGAGTTAGGGTTTTGGCTTGCTCCTTGGAGCTCCTGGTCGATTACATGCACACACACCTAGTGTGTGTGTAGTGTTTCAATTTTAATAAAAATCAAGTTTCTAACCTTCCCCTTTTAGCCCCTCTAGTTTACCCTTGTTGCATATAACATGTTTTAACCAAGGTTTCACATAACTACAAGACTTGTAATTAACTAGGTTATTTATTTCCTAGTTATTTTATCTCGTTCATAACCGCTATTATATATATATATATATATATATATATATATATATATATATATAACCTATATATTTTTGGGGTGTTACCTAACCTGTTTTATTTTAAGTCCCTTTAACTCGGACCTATTATATACTTTGTTTTCTCAAAGTATTTATCATTTTTTAATTAATATTAGATTTATTTATTTAAATCCTAATATCTACCGGGTAAATTTTCACCACTAACGGTATTTTACCCGTCATTAATATTAACGTGGTTTGGTTACCAAACCCGTTTTTTGGGTGTTACATAGTACCCAAAGGTGTTACAAAATTGAAACCATAAAACCTAAACCTGTTAAAAAAAATTAGTACCCAAAGGTGAAACTAACTAGCTATAAATCATAGGATCCATCTGTGTAATTAACTTATAACAATAGCATTTCTACTAAATGTTGTGTTATTATATAATCTTAAATCTTAATTAATATATTTAATGTGACGAGGGTAATACAATTGATCAAGTTTCTATATATTGTTTCATTTAGTGCTAAAGACACATCATCTTCTTATCATAACCAAGTATTTTAGTGTCGTATTTTAAAATCATGATTCATGTAATTTGATTACTTAACCATCACTAGTTCTCTAGTGGCGGCCACAGATATTTAAGTTTCACCTATGGTGGGTCCGAGTGAGTGTTCCCCTCCAGGTCTAAAGTTCGAGTCTAGGTGATAGTGGTTTCTCATTGAGGGGTTTAAATTGGGGATCTATTGTGCGAGGGGGCTCTCTAGTGCGATCCGGTTAAGACAACGTATGCTAGACCTCCTGAAATTCGCAAATAATTCACACCTTTCAAAAAAATGTAATTTGATTACTTATCATCTTGTGTACACTAATTGAAGGGGTATAGTCCCAAATCCTGCGCCGACCAAGCTGGTCGCGTGCGAGACCATACCCTTTACCGACTAATTTGGTAGCTTTCCCAACCTTGCGCCGACCAAACAGGTGTAACCTAGGTCGCGCGCGGGGTCACGGCAAATACAAGACCATATTTCACACTTGGCTCCTTGGATGAAAACCTTCACTTCCTGGACCGTGCGCCGACTACATGGGCATTCCTAGTAACCGCGCAGAGGACAGAAGCGCAACTAATCTAAGGACAAGTGCTAAAGGTACAAGTGGTAGAACAATGGACCAATGAGCGTCCAACAGGTCGTATCCGATCATGCTGCACGATTGACAATCGTACAGGAGACAAGAAGGTACACAAGGACGCTTACGTGGCACCAATCAGCGTGCGCCGACAACTGCACCACGATCTCCACTTAGTCACTGGTGACATAATAGACAACAAGGACAACGGTCAGGCCACGTGGATCCAATCAGTGCGCGCCAGCTCCCCTCTAGCCTAGAAGCACTAACGGTCGTGACAGAGGTGACAAAACGTATATTCCTTGTTGTTGACTTCAGGCCCAAGGCCCATTAGCCAATCTCCTTCCACACCACTCTGGCTATAAATAGCAACCTTCATCCACAGGTTTAAGGATCCACTTCCTTGGTCTCTCACTCTCTTAATTACATACTTAATCCTCAAAGCAGATACTTATTCTCACGCCGGAGAGTGGTTACGAGGAGAACCCTCCTTATTCCCCTCCTCGTAACGAGCTTAACAAGTGCTTAGTGTTTTGCAGGATAATCATCATCACAACTTGGACGAGGCAAAAAATATTAACCTTATTTGTCGAGGCACAATCCAAACTAATCACTAGATTACATCCGTGTTTCTTCACTAATTAAGATGATAGCTATATTTGACCTTATTTCTAAATTATTGTATTAGTGTACCATGATTTGTTACACTCAATTTTAAGCCAATAATTAAACTTTTATTATGGACGAGATAAAATTGTAATTACAAATAACAAAATTTGTAAAAATATATGGAGTTGAAGCAAATACTTTAAGTTATCTGATAAGTTATATAAATCTTTTATATGAGGTTGTCGTAAATTAAACTTAAATGTTAGTTTTAGAAAACTAAATATGAATATGTGTAAACTAGGGTTGTTCACAAGTAGGGGCGTACCGACTCACAAAGCATGGGGCAGCCGCCCCTATAAAAAAAGTAGTGTTATTTTTACGCAAAAATCATGATCGCTCCCATAAAAGTTTAGTAAAGCCCCTCGATTGCCCCCATGAAACAAATCTTAGGCCATAACTATTCACGAGTCGAGTCAAGGTCAAGCTTGAACAAGGATTGTTTGCCAACCAAGCCGAGCAGAACCAAGATGGCTTGTTTACAACTGAGTCGATTTCGAACGGGCCTCGAACTATTTTAACAACTTTAACTCTACGATTATTATTTGGAATGTTAGCTCCACGATCAGTGACGGAGCTTGACCAAAAGTTCCGAGGGGGCGGAAAGTCATGGCACCCCCCACTTTACACTAAGCTACGGCGATGTCCACGATTGATTCTTTGTGAGAAGACTATCTACAATATGTGGTTTGATTTTTCGTGGGGACATTATATTTAGAATATCATAAAAGGTACTACAGCCATTAATGACATAAATATCTACAAAATAAGTTTGATTCAAGCCACAGTAAAGCTTAAACTCGGATTATTTACAATCGAGTCAAGCCGGCTGGTTTATAGGCGATTTGATTTTAAGTGAGATATTTCCCAATTTTTTTAAGTGAGCTTTTGAGTTTCGAGTTATTTGAACAATCCTAGTGTATGTATGTATATCTACAAAGGTATACATACATACAGTAGAATAAAAGAAATGATTTTATCCATATAGTTTTATTAATAAAATACTTTTTTTTAAATGTATAATATAAGTTAACTAGAAATATAATGTTGTACAAGATACTTTTTAAAAATGTATAATATAAGATAACTAGAAATATAATGTTGTACAAAATACCAAGGTATATAGAAAGATTTCATTTTTTCAATTTGGAAAGCATACATCGGGCATGTATTAATTTTTTATTCTTTAAAAAATACAATTCGTTATTAATTGCATTCTTGAAAGCTATATGTCAAATATAGTATTACAGCCCCTATTTTCGTGATCATGCGCAAGGACTTTTGCTTTTTATCTTATTTATTTATTTATTTTTTAAATAAACTTCATAAAACACACTTTCAATCCAAACAGGCAAAAGGCTATACAAATACCAGCACCCCCGACCCAAACGGGCAAAGAGAAAAAAAAAATTATCTTATTTGTTATAAACTTATAGTTAAAAGTTAAATGCATAATTAGATAAAACGAGTTGACCCCTCCACCGTTTTAGTAATAAAGAACCGTCACTTTAAGTACAAAAAAAAAAAAAAAAAAAAAAAAAAATCTCACAAATCTACAGCTTTGAAATTGAAAGTTCTCCATGTTAGATATAATCCTTTTTGTTAATTATTACGTAACTTTCCGAAGAACATTCTTTTGAAATAAAGGGTTATTAGCCATGGTGGATCTAGAAACTTTTGCATGGGGTTAGAAACTTTTGGAGTTCGATTCTCTATCACCATATATTAACCTTTTTGGATCAGTTTGGGTCGGGTTGAATCGAGTCACATATCCCTTACTAGTTTGTTAGACTCCTCTCTTTATTTATTTATTTATTCACTTTGACGATTCCACTTTGGGGGTTGTGGGGTTTTGGCTGTTGAAAGCCCACTACAACATATTCTAGCAATATTACGTCTCTTCTTCGTCCCTTTTCACATTCTCCATTACAGAGCCCTCCCAACCTCTATTTCTTTAATATATTTTCATGCTCAATATATAGTCATTACAAAGTATTCAATAATGGCCTCAATTAATTTATTTTAATTACATAGAATGAAAAGGCAAGTTTAACCACTATTTGTGTGTTTAAGTTGTAAAACAAACCACAAACATATTTAAAACAAAAAGAGACAAAAATACTTGCAAATTGCTTTCATAAAACGAATAACTTTTTAGAAAACATACGACTAAAACTAAAGGAAACAAAACATTACATCTATATAATGCCATTCACATTTTTCTTCACTCCACCGTCCTCAACACAAATATGAGTGGCTTCCGTACACTTCTACTCTTCATTTGCATCACTCATTTATTCGCCGTCCACGGCGAACAAATTATTCGGAGAGATGAACTTGAGATAATCATTGGTGGCGGCGGTGTAATCATTGGTGGCGGCGGTGGAACTCCCTCACCGCCGCCAGATGATCAAAATTGCCCCCCACCCCCTCCCCCTCCGTGCCCACCGCCACCTACACCAAAACCACCGTCACCGCCACCAAAACCAAAACCACCACCACCGTCACCAAAACCAAAACCATCGCCTCGTCCACCAAGTGGTTTCGAGAGCCCACGATTGGAACTAGTCTTCCCAGTTATCCAAAAATTTAAACTAAAAGTGAAACATGATCCCAAAGGGATTACCAAAACATGGAATGGCACAAACATTTGCCGAGACTACAAAGGATTCGTGTGCGACATAGTCCCTCGTTACAACGTAAAAGCCCTTGCGGGCGTCAAGTTCAACAACTTCAATTTCAGCGGCCCGGATCTAACCCTCACCGAGTTCCTCATGGGCTTGCCAGACATAGTATTCTTCCATGCGAACTCCAACAACTTTATCGGCTCAATTCCACCCGAGCTCAACAAACTCGAGTATTTCTACGAACTCGACCTCAGCAACAACAAATTCTCGGGCAACTTCCCGTACCAAGTTCTCCGAGGCAAAAAGCTACTATTCCTCGATCTGCGGTTCAACAATTTCGCGGGTGTAGTCCCTCCCGAAGTCTTCGGTCTCAACCTCGATCTACTGTTCATCAACAACAATAAATTCATCCAAAAACTACCCGACAACCTTGGCCAAACGACCGCGCTTTACCTAACTTTAGCCAACAACGAATTCATCGGCGGGATCCCACCGAGCATCGGGCAGGCTTCCAACACCCTACTCGAGGTTCTTTTCTTGAACAACAAGTTAACCGGATGCTTACCGTACCAGATCGGGTTATTGAAAAAGGCTACCGTGTTCGACGTCGGGTCCAACTACTTATCGGGCCCAATCCCGCTCTCGTTTCAGTGCTTACGGCAAATGGAGCTACTGAACCTGGCGAGGAATAAGTTTCATGGCGAGGTGCCGGAGGCGGTGTGTGGGTTACCCAGGTTGTCGAATTTTACGGTTTCGTATAACTATTTTACGCAGGTTGGGCCGCAGTGTCGGAAGCTGATTAAGAATGGGGTTCTAAACGTGAAGATGAACTGCATTTTGGATCTTCCGAACCAAAGGACGCCGGAGGAGTGTAACCATTTTTTTAGTACGATTGGGCGATGTCCGAATGAGAAAATGCTCACTTATGTGCCTTGCACAGGAGGGTATTCGAGTTATCAGTTGGAGTCGTTGGATGTTGCAATGAGTGGTCCCGCGACGGCACCTGGACCGGCGCAGGGTCTAGGACGGGCAAGTTATGGTGCACTTTCCCCGCATTAACTTGCGGATTCGGGTGTGTATAATTGGGTGTAAAGTTGTCTTTCTTATTTTTCGATACGTAAAATAAATAAATAACAAGGGCATGTAATCCAATGGTACTAAGGTATTAAAATGGAAAGTTACGTTGAGATTTCTTCGAGTTGGTGTAGATTTAAAAGTATGTCGTTTAATTAATAACTAAGTGATTTGTATTCTTTTTCCAAAGTTCAGTGATATATATCAAGTGTTTCTCACTTCCTTTTTATCTTATATTTAAATATATTAGCTAGTGTATTTTCATATGAATCATTTTCAATAGAAAAAAAGTAGTGTAAAACAATGATAACTCGTAGTGTTAATTCATAATACATGTGTATATATAGGGTTAGAATCATGTGAAAAGTAGTAGGCTAATTGAGAAACATGAGAAACATTCTGAATCATATATTTTCCTTAAGAAAAAAATGCAAAAAAAAGGTAAATAATGCAAAAAAAAATTATTATTATTATTTTTGAGGAAAAATCGGAACTTTTTCTATTAGGTTTTTTTATTTTTATTTTTTGGGGATTTATACACATGTGTATATTGTTAATCTTTTAACTATACATATGTGTATATTGTTAATTATACCTATATGTATGTACATGTTTAAAATTGAAAAATAAGTGTTGTAAATCTTTGATTGAGGTGAATGATTTAGTTTTAGGTTTATGATTTAGCATTAGTATTTATAGTTTAGCATTAGGGTTTAGCATTAGTACTTAGGGTTTAGCATTAGTATTTAGGGTTTAGCATTAGGGTTTTGCATTATGGTTTAGCTTTTGGGTTTAGCATTGGGGTTTATCTTTACGGTTTAGTTTTAACTTTAGGGTTTGCATTAGGGTTTAGCTTTTAGGGTTTAGCATTAGGGTTTTGGGTTTAGAGAGTTTTGGTTATTGTTCAATATACACATATGTATAGTTATAAGATTGACAATATACACATATGTATAGTTTAAAGATTAACATTATACACATGTGTATAAATCTCTCTAAAAAAACCTAACAGAAAAAACTCCGATTTTGTAAAAAAATAATTGCATTTTTTTACATTTTTTTTGCTTAGGGCAAATGTGTGATTTAGAATGATTCTCAAGTTTCTCAAATATGATAGACTTCTCTTAGGATCCCTAACCTATATATATATATATATATATATAGGGTAGGGATCCTAAGAGAAGTCCACCATATTTGAGAAACTTGAGAAGCAATCTGAACCACACATTTTCCCTAAGCAAAAAATGTGAAAAAAATGCAATTTTTTTTTTTTTTTTTGGAAAAATCGCAGATTTTCTTTAAGGATTAATTTTTTTATTTTTATTTTAAAAAAAAAAAAATTTGGATTTATACACATGTGTATATTGTTAATTTTTTAACTATACATATATGTATATTGTCAATTATACATATATGTATATACATGTTTAAAATTGAAAAAATATGTGTTATAAATCCTAAACCTTATACCATAAACACTAAAGCTAAACCTTAATGCTAAACCCTAAAGCTAAACCCTAATTCTAAACCCTAATGCTAAACCCTAAAGCTAAAACTAAACCCTAAAGCTAAACCCTTAATGCAAACCCTAAAGATAAAGCTAAACCCAAAAGTTAATGCTAAACCCTAAATACTATTACTAAACGCTAATGCTAAACCCTAATGCTAAACCCTAAAGCTAAACCCTAAACCATAAAGCTAAACCCTAAACTCTAATGCTAAACCCTAAATACTAATGCTAAACCCTAAATAACACTTATTTTTCAACTTTAAACATGTATATACATATATGTATAGTTAGAAGATTAACAATATACACATATGTATAAATCCCAAAAAAATTAAAAAATAAAAAATTAAATCCTTAAAGAAAAAGCTGCGATTTTTCCAAAAAAAAAAAAATGTTTTTTGCTTAGGGAAAATGTGTGGTCCATAATGCTTCTCAAGTTTCTCAAATAGCCTACTACTTCTCACATGATCCTTATCCTATATATATAAGGTAAGGTTGACGTGAGAACCACCTTTATTGCAAGAACCATGAGAAACAATATGAACACAACCAAAAATACCTAAAAAAACCTAACCCCTCACCCCAAAAAATCCTAAACCCCCTCCCCCACCTCAAGCTAAAATGCTAAAAACTAAACCTCAAAAAAACCTAAAAAAATCAAAAAAACACACAAAATTTTTTTTTAATATTTTTTACATTAAAATCGCTACTTTTTAGTAGCCCAAATTTTTTTTTAATTTAAAAAAAAAATTGGATACTAAAAGTATCGATTTTTTTATAAAAAATATTAAAAAAATTGTGTGTTTTTGAGCGATTTTTAGGTATTTTTTGTTGTGTTCACATTGGTTCTCGCGGTTCTCGCAATAAAGAGTGGTTCCTAACGGATCATTCTCCTATACACACACACACACATATATATAGGGCCAGGATTTAGAGAAAACGGCAGAAAGTGTGAGAACGGTTATGGATCGTCAGATCAAAACAATACATGGACTAGATTGTGCGGTGGCGTTTTCGTAAATAACATCAATTTTATTATGTGGGACGCACTTCATTAAGGGTAAAATGGTCTTTTACCGCTCAAATTCAAAACGCCAACAAAAATGATAACACGCCATTCAAAAAAATAAAACGCCATTAAATACAAAACGCCAAAAATTAGTGTTAAAACGCGTTGGAGATTACAGGAAGAGGAAACAACACAGTAACTGAAATTTAGTTATTAACATTTATTAGAAGAAATTCTCTCCTAAATTACGCGCCAAAAACATTATTATATAAACGACGTAAAACATCACTTCCATAATCACTTCAATCTATCATTTCTGCAAAAAACATCTTTAACCAAAAACGCCAAAAATGGCAACCATCGTTTGGTGGAGATACAATTTGGCAATCAGGCAATTTGTCATGTGTTTTGACAACAGAAGGAGGGTGTATATTAGGACGATCAAGACAATTTTGAAGATGGAATAAGAGGTACAGAGGGGTATCCTATCTCTTGGCATCACTCTAGATAACGAATGCCATGAAACACATATGCTTATGAAAGTATTAACAAGGAAATTTGGACCAATCAATGCAGATGTAAAGACGAACCCTGTCATGACATCATAGCGTTTTGATGATAAAATAGACATGGTGACTGTTATATACGACAGCGGAGAGCAGAAAGACTACCTGCTTGAAAACATCATGACAAAGCAGGGGCTTGGGTTCATGGAAGAATTGCATAACGCCACTTGTTTGAACACCTAAATGGACTCAAAAATGGCGTTAATGCAAGACATGTTTAAATGGAGGCTTCAGAATCTTCAGGAACAAGAAGCCGATGAAAGTGAAGGTGATGACATGGATGAAGGTCTAGATGAAGACTCCGAGGAAGAAGATGACGCAAGTGATGGATGTTTCTCAGATAAAGTACCAGGGTCAGGATTTAGAGAAAACGCTCAAAAGTGTGAGAACGGTGAGAACGCTTATGGGTCGTCCGATCAAAACAATCCATGGACTAGATTGCGCGGTGGCGTTTTCGTAAATAACATCAATTTTATTATGTGGGACGCACTTCATTAAGGGTAAAAGGGTCTTTTACCGCTCAAATTCAAAACGCCATCAAATGATAAAACGCCATTCAAAAAAACAAAACGCCATTAAAAACAAAACGCCAAAAATTAGTGATAAAACGCGTTGGATATTACAGGAAGATGAAACAACACAGTAACTGAATTTCAGTTATTAACATTTATTAGAAGAAATTTCCCCATAAATTACACTAGTACAGAAGTGAGCATTAGACGCGGTTAAAATAGTTTTTAGTCGCGGTTTCAAACCCCGACTTAAAATGCCGTGGCTAAAAATAGGTTGTTTATAAGACGCGGTTTGCTGAACCCTGTCTTAAAATAAACCACCGCGACTAAAAAGATGTTCATCCTTTTACAGAAATATTTTTAGTCAGCATTATGAACCGCGACTTAAAATCATTTTACAATTTTAGGAAAACTTTTTAGTCAGTGTTGGATGAACCGCGACTTAAAATCGTTTTACAATTTTAAGAAAGGTTTTAGTCGGTGTTGGATGAACCGCGACTTATGACCAATGTTGTAAGCACAACAAATTATGCTGTCAAATTTCAAATAAAAATCTGTAGTAAAAAAAAGATACGTAAAAATGACATAATATGCAGTAAAAAAAAATAATCTGCACTCCAACATAGACGTCAAATCCAATCAATCCTTTTATATATTCAACGTAGTCAAATCCGGACAAGTAAAAAGTGACCCAATACACATTCAACCCGAAAGTCTACAATATTAATTGGCAAAATAACAATTCACTACTTAATCTATTCAAAACCATAAACAAACTATATTTAAACTAAGGAATACCCAACCCGTCAAATAAAATTGGCATCAATTCCTTCAACGTCTTTTCTATATCTTCATCTTCATCTGTAGCCACTTTCGTGTCGTTCCACATCTAAAAAATAGAAAATATTATAATTATTAGAAATTAGTTAACATCAACGAACAAATTGTTACAAACACATAACTACTTGTATGTGTGTGTGAGCATTTTTGCGCATGTTATCTTGTACATACTTATGCACATCTAAAATATAATTAAGAAATAGACTTACCTTGGGAAATTGCTTTTGATACACATTGACAAAGTCGAACATAGATTGAAGAGGTATATAGCCGCATTCCCATGTCTCAGCTTGTTGATTGCACTACAATAAATTAACAATTATTATTTATTAAAATTTTTGAAAATCAAACTAGAAATTAGAAAACAAACTTACATTAACCATATCAATTTCGCCACCATTTGCATCTGTTCACTAAATCAAAAGAATTCACCACCATTTGCATCTGTTCACAGTAGTGATTGTATCTTCGAACCACCTACATTTGCTTATAATATCAATTTCGGCTATCCAATTACAATTACAAGACACAATAACAAATTGACTGACTCAAATTCTACTTTATGAATGTGATTTTACTAAATACCTTTCTTTGTTTATTAAGAAGCTAACTGATAACTAGATTAACTAGAACACACAAAACCAAAAAGATTGTTAATATATTGTAAAGAAATCCCTGTTGATGACAATTGACACCAACAAGATTGTTGTTAATATATTGTAAAGAAATCCCTGTTGATCTCGTGACCTTTCTGTGTTTCCAAACAAGTATCAACTATTGTTGTTAATATATTCTCATATCTCTCTCATCTCGAAGGTGAAGAGAAAAGAGAAACAAAAACATAAAATATCGGAACACTCACCGGAGCTCTGGCGGACCCTGTCGTCGCCGTCGAAACTTCATTATCATCATCACACCGTCGTCCATCACTACCATCATCATCAACAGAAGCACGGCCGGAGCCGGTCCGACCAACAAAATCAGGAGAATGAACGAGTGGGGGGGGGGGGTGTTGGCTGTGCTTGTCGGAGAAGACCACCCCCACAGCCACCGGCAACCACCTCAGCCACCCTCAACACCCGATTACACGGTTGTCGGACTCCCCTGACGTCAGCTAGCCATCTTTTCCGATCTCTCTCTTGCTAGAAGCAGATGACGGCGGATGAGTCGTGCAGGTCGCGTGTGCTTGTCGCCGGCATTAATGACGATCGGAGGGGGTCGCACGACCGTCGGTGGTCTTCACCAGAGAAGGGTCGAGAGGGAGAAGAGGGAGCTTGGGTCTGGTGTGCGCTAAGATGGGCAGGGAAAAAGAAATTTAGGGTTTGAAATGAAGATAAGGGGATAACTACCCTTTTATACCTAGGGTTATATTAAGTGGGTTGGGCCAGGGCCCGTTAGCATGTCTTGAGCGGCCCAGTCATTCCCGAAGCCCGTTTTCCACACCCAAGTGTCAAAAATAAAGTTTTTGGAACCGAAGTGCTAAAAATTGTGTAGTATATCGTATTTAGACGCGTATGATCGTCGTCGCGTTAAAACACGTAAAATGTTCCGTCTGTCGTTTCTAACCCGTTTTTCGATCCGTTTTGAAGTGCTTTGATTCATAGCCACCCTACATCAAATCTGATTTAGTGCTCCAATTAAGATCTAAGGCATCTACTAAAATCGGTCAACTATTAGTTATTAATCAGAAGATGAGGCCTTAACTGAAACCATTTACCGATCGAAAAAAATCAAGGAAGATATATGTTCAAAGCTTACCCAGAGGTTATCGTTGCCGTTGTTACTCGTCAGGCTGACGGCTCCGCCATCAGTCGACGCCGCCCTTCTCTCTCTCGCTCCGTCACTTCTCTCTTTCTAACTCTTTCTCTCTCCTCCACGTTATCGCCGCCGTAAACCCAAACCGTCGCCGGACGGAGCTTCTCCGGTGGCCGGAGCTTCTCCAGTTGCCGGAGCGGAATCAGAGAGAGACGAGGGGTGTGAGTCTTGAGTGATAACGAACGTTGTATAAAATTCGATGTTGAAGGATTACATCAAGCTGTATTGAGTGCTATCATATTGTAACAAAATATTACAAGTCATATATGCCCTAATAGAGCGTGCTGGGCCTTGATAAATCTTAATGGTCCGTTAAGGTCTTTATTATGTAACATTCGATGTTGGAGGGTTATATCATGTAATGTTGAATAATCGTGTATCGTAATGGACACTAACAAGTCATACAATCCCTAATAGACCATGTGGGTCTTGATATATCTTAATGGCCCAATTAAGGCCTTTATAATGTAACATCTGACGTTGAAGGGTTATACCACGTTGTATTGAGTGATATTATATCGTCACGAACAATTACAAGGCATACATGCCCTAATAGACTATGTTAAGCCTCAATATATCTTAATGGACCGTTCAGGCCTTTATTATGAAACATTCGATGTTGAAGGGTTACAGCACATTGTATTGAGTGCTATTATATCGTAATGAAGATTTACAAGTCATACATGCCCTAATAGACCGTGTTGGACCTTAATATATCTTAAAGGTCCGCTGAGACCTTTATTATGTAACATTCGATATTGAAGGGTTACATCACATTGTATTGAGTGCTATTATATGGTTCCCAAGAATACGAGTCATACATGCTCTAATAGACCGTATTAAGGCCGACATGGATTCCTACGATTTTTCTACGAAACTATTACATTCATTATTTTCCTACGGATTTTTGACGAATTGTTAAAATGAAACATATTTCGTAGGAATTGTGTCAGTATTTTCCTACACATTTCCTACAGATATATACAAATTTGATTTAAAAATAACATATATGTGTATGACAAAAAAATTATCCATTCCGTGAGTAATCTGTCGGAATTTCCAACACACTTGCTACGGAATTAATTTAGAAATGACATATATTTTTATTAAATAATAAAACTTTATATTTTAATATCGTTAATTTTATTTATTATAAATACTTTTTATGATAAATTGGATTCCGACGCATTTCCTACTAATGATTAAAATGAAAACGAATTTCGTAGGAATTGTGTCAGTATTTTCCTACACATTTCCTACGGATATATATAAATGTTTTTTAAAAATAACATATATGTGTATTACAAAAGGTATAGGAAGGAAAATGTATAAGGGGATGTGTGTTTGTTTGAGCAGGAGGTTGATGGTGGCCATTGGATCCATTTTTAATCAATGATCAACAACAAATCTGGAAGAAGCACACGGATTGAGCCCTTTAGTTATATTTTAAGTCAGGGGTTTGTAAACACCCTCTAAAGCTATGTAAGCATATTTTAAGTCGGGGTTTATATCAAAATACTTGAATTTTATTAGTGTTAAATTATATTTTAAGTCAGGGTTTGTAAAACACCGTCTAAAGCTATGTAAGCATATTTTAAGTCAGGGTTCGTAAGGATATTTCGTTAAGATCCTGATGTCATGAGATTGTGTGTGTATATTTAGACGGGGTTATGTGCATTACCGCGTCTAAAAACAAAATTGAACCCCGTCTAATGGTTACTTGTGTACTAGTGTTACGTGCCAAAAACATCATTATATAAACAAGGGAAAACATAGTTTCCATAATCACTTCAATCTATCCATTTCTGCCAAAAACATCTTTAACCAAAAACGACAACTTAACCAAAACGCCAAAAATGCCAACAATCGTTTCGTGGAGATACCCTCTGGGAATCAGGCGATTCGTCCTCCATTTTGACAATAGAAGGATGGTGTATGTTAAGACGGTCATGGCAATTCTGAAGATGGAAGAAGAGATACAGAGGCGAATCTTATCCATTAGCATCGCTCTAGACAATGAATGCGATGAAACACATATGCTTATGAAAGCATTAACCAGGAAATTTGGACCAATCAAAGTAGATGTGAAGTCGGACCCTGTCATGACATCATGGTGTTTTGATGATGAAACAGACATGGTGACCGTTACATACGACAACGGAGAGCAGAAAGTCTACTGGCTAGAAAACATCATGACAAAACAGCGTCTGGGTTTTTAATGGAAGAATTACATAACGCCACTTGTACCAACACAAAAATAGACTCAAAATTTGAGTTAATGCACGACCTGTTCAAGTGGAGGCTTCAGAATCTTCAGGAACAAGAAGCTGATGAACGTGAAGGTGATGACATTGATGAAGATCCAGATGAAGACTCCGAGGAGGAAGAAGATGACGTAAGTGATGGATACTTTTCGGATAAAGTACCTTCTGACGAAGGCTTTTAATTTTTTTTTCTCTTTTTTTTCTTCTGTGTAATCTTCTTTTTGTTTTTTAAAGATAATTAAATGATATATTTCTCTTTTTATTAGCAAAACGCCAAAAAATACTAAAAATAGTTATTACTTACAAAACGCCAAAAATAACAAAAAATATTTTTCCTGCTTAATATTTTATTTACTCCGTTATTGTATTTTGTCATCTTGATCTGCATAACGCCATTTAAAAAAAGCGCCAAACTTAGAAGATGGGACGTCTATCACCTATAAAACTGATAAAAAGCTGATCAACACAGTAAATACAAAAACAGTAACTGAAAAGACAGTTACTTTATTACTATCATTTATTACAATAAAAAAGTCCCGCCTAAACTACGTGCCAAAAAACTCATATAAGAGAGGGGTCTATACACAATGAAATTGATCACACCCAGAAAACACAAACGCCATATCATCTCGAAACCACTCACTTTAAAACGCCAAAAAATGTTAGTTAAAAAAACCACAGATGGCAAAACTTTCACTGAAATGGATTCTTCTTCTGAAGAAGTTATCTCAATAATATTTTGCTGAATGAGATGGACAAATGTTCAAGAAAAAGAGACTGATGACAGTGATATGCTATCATGTGAGCTTTGTTCTTGATGAATATCGGCATGGAATAAAGGGATCAACACAAGTGTAAAATGCTATTTTGGACTTCATTATTATAAATAGCATCAAGCAAGAGTTGACCTTCAATGACATGCCACCAAACAAGAATATCACAACAAAAAACAGGTTGCCACTAAGCAGCATCGACTGAAAAAGACGGGGTTTATGTATGAAAGTTGGAATCTAGCTAAAGAATTCAAAAAAAGGTTCAAAACACCAAAACAATATCAAGAATAAATAGGCTGATGACAGTGAAGATTCGGAAGAGAAATTAGATTACCATTTTTTATTTTTTTTATTTTCATTTTATATTGTTTTGATATCAAGTTATATGTTGTTTTTTTTATCTAATTCTCTATAAATAAAATACATTATTATATAAAACGCCAAAAACTTCAAACACCAAAACGCTAGTAGTATGAAAACTGTGAGAACGGGTGCTGGCAAAGCACCTTGAAAAATGTATTAAACGCCAAAACATTCACTAAACGCAAAAAAAATGGTCTTACTGTAATCTTATGCAAATATTAATGACTCGTAGTGAATTATTATACAAAACAACACAAAACGCCAAAAAAATTGACCAAAAAACGCTATAACGCCAAAAAAATTATCTATGTGACACAAAAACAATTAATTCAACGCCAAAAAGTTTAATAAATACAATTAACGCCAAAAAAAGTTAAACGCCAGAAAATATTATACCGCGTTGGGAAAATAAAAGAAGATTGAAAAGACAAAACAACCCATGTGACTCTGATCAAGTCCCGCGCAGGGGCAGACCCAAGCGCAGCCCAAGGTGGGCGGGCGCACCCCCGGGGAAAAAAATTTAGTGCTAAGTTTCGTCAAAAATCCCGTACGCACCTCTTGGAATTTTTCGTTCGCACCCCTTGGAATTTTTCAACCGCACCCTTGAAATTTTTCGTCCGCACCCCTTAGGTAAAAAGTGTTATCAATTTATATTTTAATTTATTTTTTAGTAAACTCTTATTAAAAAAAAATACTACCGAAATTATATAACTTTTAATACCTAACTAACTAAACCCAAATACTCATACTTTTACCCACTTATAATTCCTAACTAGTTAGCCCACTAAGTCTTAGCCCATTAACCAAACCTAACAATATTTCAAACTATAATAAATAATTAAAGCCCAAAAACTTTAGAAATTCTCTCCCGCTCTCTCTCTCTCTCTCTCTCTCTCTCTCTCTCTTGCGTCCCTGCACTGCCAACGAACAACATCACCCAGCGACAACAGTCCAGCAGCCGACGACCACCGTAATCAACCGTCGTTTGACACCAAATCTAACAGGAATCTGAACACGGGTAAGTTTCTTTGTTATTTTGATGATTTTGGTTGATATTATAGGAGAAAAAAAGATAATAAAGTTGTTAAATAGGTTTGAAATTTTGTGTGTTTTGACGTTGTTTATGGTTGTTTAGATGATTTTTAGGGTGATTATGTTGTTTATATATTTTTAGGGTGATTATAAGTTACGTTATGATTTCTAAGGCTTCAATAGTTGAAAATTAAAATTGAAACATTATGTTATGTAGCGATGAACTTATGTTATATAGAGTAAGAATTGCTTAAGAAATTAGTTTTAGATGATGTTTTGGATAGATTTCAAAAAATGAAAACCCGTAGGGCGTCGACGTTTTAATTATGTTTGTAACAAGGTTTGACATGTTTTTTATGATTATATAAATTTAGTTTGATGTTCGTTTGTTTTACATGACCCGACCCGATACGAACCGATTTTTTTTACTTATATACCTAGGGGCCTAAAATTTTTAAAAATGTTCCGCACCCCCATGGAAAAATTCATGGGTCCGCCACTGGTCCAGCGTCACGTGTTGGGTCAGGATGCGTTCTCACACTTTTGAGCGTTTTCTCCTGATCTCGTTTCTGTATGTATATATATGATTTAATTAATATCAGTTTAGTTGTAGGGTATGTTTGGCATAGAGTTTTTATGAGCTTTTAAGAGCTTCTAGCTTTAAGCCTTTAAGAAAAAACTCACACTGAATAAAAAACCTTGTTTGGTTGAAGGAGCTTGAAGTTTTTAGGTTAGGAGCTTGAAGCTTTTGGTTGAACGCTTCTGCTAGTAGCGTTTAGAAGGAGCTACAAGCTTTTAGGGAAAAAATGACTATTTTAACCTATAAAAATAATGAACTTTTTAAATTTTTAGTTATGTCCATTTTGGTCATTTTATACATTTTATTAAAAGCTCGGGCTACTCTGCCAATCACCAAATATATCTAAAAAGCTACAGCTATTAGCTACCAGCTAACAACTTCCAGCCACCAACTATCAGCTTCCAGCCACCTGCCAACAACTACTTTTGCCAAACATACCCGTAGTAGTAGTTTACTTACGAAAAAATCCGTCTGTAAAGTTCCGTGAAGAAAGGCTTTATGTCGGCGATTCAAGTAGTTTAACTTTATATAAACATAAAATGAAAATGTACATGTGAATGGAAAGCATGTTATTTTCATGTTACATCATATCGAGTTGTAATTTGGAAAATGTCTGGTTATTTGAAAGTGCTTGACAAGAATAAATACAAGCAAGCGCAGACAAGTTCAATAATTTAATATATAGTTTTGTTCCGACTATGCATATTCAATAATTGTCCTGTATATCTTTTCTTTTTCAAATTGGCAATATTAAGAAACGAACCTTCCCCTTAAATTGTTAATATAACATATTTTAATTTATTCTTCGTAATTTCGGATTAGACTATTAGTCAACTTGAATATAGCATGTTGGAAGCAGGGGTAACCCTTGTTGCCCCTTTACGCTTCCGTGATAGTGTAAATTTTAGAAAAATTTGACGTTCTTTCGATTTTATTACCTCTTTAGAAAAAAAATTGAAACGTTACCCATAATCCCATATAATGATTTTTTAGATCCGGCACTGGCTGGAAGTTCCAACTTGGAACTCATGCAAAAAATTTGATTATTTATTGTGGATGAATTCACAGCAATTGAACACATATTAATTGTAATCAAGATTGAAAAAGGAAGATGAGGAATGACAAGTCAACAAGTATCCTAGAAGGTAGATGTAGGTTTGTTCTTCAATTTATTGTGCAAACCCTTTAAAGACTGGAACATCCGCATTGTGTTGACATCTATAAACGTTTGAGTTAAATCCCAATAATCTCAAATATCATTAAGCTAGGTTTATGATAATAAATGTTGATGGTGAGGGTAGTACTATAAAACATGGACATTCAATACCTCAGAAGTTAAGAAAACTCAAGAGTTAAAATAATAAAGATAGAAGAAGTTCCATTCTCGTTCGTTGAATATGAGAGCATCCAGAATAGGATGTTTTTTCTAGTTTAGTCACATAAAAAAGTCATTTCATCGGGTTTAACTATTGTGGAGCTCGTTTTAAGCACTCAATTTTAGGTTAGTTTTGGTCAAAATCAAGAAAAAATGGATTAGGGCGGGGACAATTGTGCTTTTTAACTTTAGATGTTTAACTTGGAGAGAGAAAAAAATGAGTGGTTAAAAATAAAAAAGTATTGATGATGCGTTAATGTTTTTTTGGTGTTTTATACTTCTTTATTGAGTGAGTTTTGAATGTTTTTATATAAGAAGTGTTTTTTTTTGTTGATGTGACAGTTAATCAGACACGTTTTTTTAATTATTTTATGTTTTCTTACCGTGGATGTGGCCTAAGGGGTTTAAGAATATATGAAAAGGGTTCATTCCACTTTTAACATCTTATCACAGTTTATAGACTCTCATGATATTGGTGATTATTTAGTGGCCTAAGGGGTTTAAGAATATATGAAAAGGGTTCATTCCACTTTTAGTATCTTCTTAGTATCTTCTCACAGTTTACAATTTCTCATGATATTAGTAATTAGAGTAAACTGCAATTTTACCCCCTGTGGTTTAGGCCAATTGGCACTCTGACCCCCTCTAACAAAATAATTGCAATTTACCCCCCCCCCCCCCCAACGTTGATGTTATGTCGCAATTTTACCCCCTAGCGTCAAATAAGTTAACAGATCTATTAACTGGAATGTGAAATGACTATATTGCCCTTTCATATTACCCCCTATGGTTTGTTCTACTCTGTAATATTACCCCCTGGTGTAAAATGACTAAATTGTCCTTTCTTATTACCCCTATGGTTTGTTATACTCAGCAATATTACCCCCGGGCACCACCACTGCCACAATAATCACCACTGGGCACCACCACTGCCACCATCTCTCTCTCGAACCTATTGCCCCAGTGTAAGATTGATTCTAATCCCCAACTTATTTTTAGCAACTTAGTCCTAAGCTGATGATACCACTAGAAATAAATCGGGTTTACTGAGATCTCTTGATAGGTGATCATACCACTAAAATTACTGAAGCAGTGAGGCACCGTCCCAATTATGTGATTATGTGCCAAGTTTAAATATTGAAGAGCACTGGGCTGACAAAGTTGTAGTGGAATCTTACCAGTAAACTTATTTGATTGCAGATTCAAGAATCTAAGGTTTAATAGGCTTTCTCCAATCCAAGAAGGGATTCTACCTGTTAGAAAATTGTTCCCGGTATCCAAAAGAGATCCAGAATACTCACATTTGAAGGAAATGTAGCTAGCAATCCCTCAAATTTGTTCGAGTTCAAACTCAAGATCCTATCGTCCCCTCTATTGTTACTGTTGTTAAAATGAAATCGCGGCAGTTTGCCACTGATCTGGTTATAGGACAAATCCAATTCAAGAATATGAGACATGATGCTCTCAAACCACTCTGGTATTGTATCTATAATACTCGAGTTAGAAAGATGTAATATTTGAAGATGTGATTGTGTTTGTAGCCAATTAGGGAAGTGGGGTCCGATGTTGAAGGAACTTGCATCAAATGCTTGCAGTTGGAAGGGAGGAAATTCAGCAGTAAGGAATTGCCTGACAACCTAAAGTAATTCAGATTCTTTAGCTTGGTGAAGTGCGTTTAAGAAAGAACACCGACCAATGGATTGTAGGAGAGATCTAGACTCTTGAGCTTTGAAAGTTGTCCCACACTCATAGGAATGTTCCCACTCAATTGGTTCCAAGAAAGAAAAAGGTATTCAAGCCTCAAGAGCAGTCCAATGCTTTGGGAATAGGACCAGAAACCTTGTTTTCCGAAATGTCCAGATGAACAAGGTTGCTCAGATTACATAACAGATCTGGCATCGAAGATTCAAATGAATTGGAGGAGAGGTCGATTGAAGCAAGATCGCTGAGCATTCCAATAAAATCAGGAATTTTACCATGGAACTGGTTCTGATTGCCGGAGAAGGTGTCGCAGTTGATGTCGTCGGAGAAGAAAGGAAGGAGAGCTTAATAGGTGGGGGGTAAGATTGCAGCGAGTGTGATATATTAGGGTGTTATGTTGAGTAAGATATAAAACTAGTGTGGAAAAGATGATTATACCCTTTGACCGTCAATAACTTATGTTGACTTTAAACATAATTAGACAGCAGGGGGTAAAATTGCAACATAACATCAACGTTGGGGGGGGGGGGGTAAATTGCAATTATTTCGTTAGAGGGGTCAGAGTGCCAATTGGCCTAAACCCCTGGGGGTAAAATCGCAGTTTACTCTAGTAATTATTTAGAAGAAAAGAAGTTAAAAGATTTTTTTTTAAACTAGATAAACAAAGAGTTTGTTTTACAACAGATAAACACATATCAATTCAAATGATCAATTAAACGTGTTTAACCGCAAACTTTATATATATAATTGGACTTTACATACGGGAAATATAACTTCAAGCCTATTTTTAGCCATAAGGGTGATGCAATCCCTAAAGCAATTGAAGCATGTTTGGACGAGGGATAGAGAACGTGATGATAGTTACCATGGATAACATATCACCAAAAGACATTGTAGTTGATTTTTTTGAGAAAGTGGTTACCTAATTTATTACATAACTACTATTTTGATTTACCGTGCGTTGTGGCGACGTCGAAACTTAAAGTAACTCGAACTTGTATCGTCAAATATTTGATCTGACTCGTTTTCGAACAAAATTTAAGTCAAAATGTAGACTAAACGAAAATACACATAAAAATAAGCACGAAAACGTAAACATACTTAAAAATAAGCACGTAAGAAAATAGTTTTTTTTTACGTTAAAGAATGGTACCATGCATTGCGGCGGAGTCGAAACGTAAAATAACTCGACTTTACATCGCCTAACGAAAACGAATTATATTTGATCCAACTCATTTCCAAACAAAACGTAGGCAAACCAAAATCGTACGTAAAAAATAAGTACGAAAAACATATTATATTTAACTCACGTACATAAAAATAAGCATGTAAAACTCGAGGGGGGTCAAAATGACTTTTAACAAAGTTTTTAGAAAGTCGAGGGGGTGTAAGCTGCAATGCTAAAAGTTGAAGGGTTACATACACAAAAAAATGGGTTAGATGACATTGTTGTAAATTTGGTTAAAGAAACAATAATAAAAAACCGAAGTTTTGTATTAGGTACTATTTCTAAGACACCATCTTTTCTTATATAGATTCTTTAATAATTATAAATATCTCATGTTATCTTGTTAGGTATTTGACTTATAGTGGGGAACCGGCGCGTTGTAGCGGAGTCCACAATATGGGCCGAGAACATAATTCAAACTTAAAAACGTTAAAAATCATATATACATTGTGTGTGTGTATATATAAAAGCGCTCGCGTTTTATGGCTGCAACGCACGGGAAACCCTTATGATAAACATTATATCGTATACTGCAACATTTTTTATCTAGTGGGAAACCAGCGCGTTGCGGCGGAATCGACAATTTACATATAAATTTTTAACTAACTTTCTTAAATTACGAAATACATTTTTTGTTAAATTTGATTAATTTTGGTTCACTAATTAGTCTTTTAGTGCAAATATACAAATACAATAGAATGTATCTTTAAATATTTGTTGTTGATTAATGTGATGAGTTTATTATTTATAAGCTTATTTTTTATTATTTATAAATAATCCAATATGTAGTATAGATTTATTAAACATAAATGTCATTGATGAAGGGAATAGGTGTATGAATGAAAGAAAATGTCAAAAAGTTAGGCATTTTAACTTGACTCTTCATATGATATTTTAAAATTTGATGAAAATTTACTAATTTGTACATATGAATAGTTTATATAGTAATATAGATATAGATATAGATAATATTGATGGTTTATCATGTGATCCTGTTAGGCATTTGACTTGTAATATTGATGGTTTAATATAGTTGTTAAAAGATTGATTAAACACACAAGTTGTAACGTGCTTATATGAATAAAGAGAAATCACCCACTAGCTTCTAGAGGTTTAAACCGAATGTTAGAGTATTCACATCCATTTTTATCATTTTTTTACTATATAATTATTAGGGTTCTAAATGAATCGAACGAACACGAACAAGTCGTTAAGAAAATGAATGTGTTCACAAACGGTTTATGAACACTTACCGAACGAGATTTTATGTACGTGGTCGTTCATTAAGGAAATGAGCGTGTTCATGAACGGTTCACGAACATAAATAAACTTGGCGAACGCGTTGAAGGCTAAAGATGGATGGCATAGAGAGTAGCACTAGAACTTGAAGCCTTAATTGTGGAACGGAGGTCGATTGAATTCGCCGATGTTAATAATGAGAAAGGAAAAGGGAATAATGCATAATAAGGTGGAAATAAGGTTTCCTAGTTTAATTGTTAGAGTAATAAAATAAATAAATAAATACTAAATAATATAATATAAAGAGTAAAATGCCAAAATGGTCCCTGAGTTTATGCCATTTTGCTACTTCAGTCCGAAAATAAAACATTTTGCATCTGAGTCCCTGAGGTTCTATTTTTGTTGCCATTTTCATTCAATTGACAAAGCAGGTTAGAATTTTTTTGTTAACTTCTCCCTTTTTTATCGTTTCCTCATTTAAATAAAATATATTATGGCATAAAATGATTATTATACCCTTCATTTAAATGAGGAAACAAAAAAAGGGAGTAATTAACGAAAAATTCTAATCCAGTTTGCCAATTGGATGAAAATGACAACAAAAATGAAACCTTAGGGACCCAGATGCAAAACGTTTCATTTTTGGACTAAAGTAGCAAAAGTGACCTAAACTCATTGACCATTTTGGCATTTTACTCCAATAAAAGCATAGATTACATATATGAAAGTGCAAAAATTCTTGATTAAAACACATACAAACGGCGTAAATGAATAAATGTTTACAAACATGTTCACGAACTCCTTACAGAACGAACATAAACGAACTTTCAACCGAACGGTTCACGAACTATTCGTTGAAAATTCGGTTCGTTTGCTACCCTAATAATTATACTAAAAATTACTATATTTTTATTTTATTTTAATTAAATAATAATTTTTATACTTTTATCGTTACTTTTTTCTCTATCTACGATGAGTTTCAAAATATATTAAAAGTTTTAAAAAATTATAAAGGGTGAACAATATCCTCCCAAATATACAGATAAACAGTGACATTTTTCTCTCATCGACTCATAACCACTTAGGGCATTCACATTACTTCCATCATTTCTACCCTATAATTACACTAAAAACACTCAATTTTTTCTCTCATTTCAATTAAATAATGCTTTTTTATATCTTTATCATTATTTTTTCACTCTTCCCCACTCACAAATACTTTCAAATATATATTTAAAAAATTATAAAGGGTGGACAATGTCCCCTCAAATATACATATAAGCAATACAGTAGAAACTCGATAAATTAATACTCGATTATTTAATAAACTCTCTAAGATAATATTTTTTGCCGGTCCCGACTCGGGGATAGAGTGCTAAATTAATAATTCGCTAAAATTATAAGATAATACATTTTTGATCATTTCTTTAGACCCCATATAAAATATAAATTAATAATTCCTTATATATAGCATATTACATGAATGATTTATGAAGGTTTCTTGAAAAATGACTCAATTGTCTTTTGTCTTTTGTTTTTTGTTGAAATCAATTTCCCCTTGAATCTCGTCTCTAATTTTCCTTAGCATGGAAAGAACTTCTGGTGTTGTTTTCTCATAGCTCAACAAGAAATTGTTCAATGTGATTGCCGCTTTAATAGCTTCGTTTCGCGAAGGGGGCTCCATTGTAGAACTTTCATCATCTTCTTTATCGATATCATCTTTATTAATTCCAATAACGCTTTCAATAATTTCTTCATCAGTCAACAACTGTGCAACTACATTTTCTTCTGGGTGAGTCAGAACATCTTCGACATCCATTGCATTGCGATAACCCAACTCTTTGATCAAATTCTGGAGTTCTTGAGTGCTTTCACCACCTTTATCTGGAGTTCTTGAGTGCTTGAAAGGTGTTTGTAAACTAAATATTATACTATAAATTAATAAAATATTAATTAATATATAAATTAATAATTATTAATTTATCGATTAATTAATAACTCATTTAATTAATAAATTTTGGTGGTCCCAAGTGTATTATTTTATAGAGTTTCTATTGTAACATTTTCTCTCTCCTCCACCTATAACCATTTTTTATAATATAAAGAACACACTCTTCAAATTTGATGAAAGAGATGTGAATGCTCTTATAACCACTTTTTATAATACAGAGAACACACTTATAAATTTTTGATGGAAAGAGTATGGAAAAAAGTTGATTCAATTATAATATAAAGAATATATTCACAACCATTTTTTATAATATGTCTTGATGGAATACGACTTATGATATGTTAGAAAGGGTTGTCAATTTAAAAAAAAATGAACCATTTGTAGGGAAAAATCATTGGGTCTGGTGGTCCAATAGTAACAAGTGAAGCAAAGTCTTTTAAAACACTTAATGTGAGATTTTGCCTTCAAGTATTACAAGAAACAAGAAACTGGCCGTTCAAAAAATATATAAATAGATAATGATAATGGATCCAAAATATATTAGACTTATGAAAAAAAAAAGTTTGCCAGATAACTATAAATACGATAGGAAATATCTTTTAGCTAGGAAGTTTTGCAAATAATCTTAAGCATCCATTAAGTAATAAAGGTCTTATGTTAAATGAGTTGAATTAATCATAGTGGGAGACGCTTTTTATTAAGTGTATTCTAGTTCATCCAATACAATAGTTTCTCTCTCCTTCAATCCCCCTTCCAGTTTTTTAAACGTTAATAACTATTTCATACGCCGTTATTTTTTTTATAAAAATTGCACCATAAAAACGAGCGTATTTTTTATCTTTAGAACGAGTATACTATTGATATACTTTGGAAAAAAAAATCGAAAACCAAGATGCGTAAAACGCAATGGACTTAAAATACAAAAAAAAATGTGTTTTTCCTAAAAGGTAGTGAACAAAAAAACATAAAAAAAAGTTTTTTCTAAAACGAAATGGACTAAAAACTCCAAAAAATGTGTTTTTCCTTAAAACACAATAGACTAAAAACACATAAAAATGTGTTTTTCCTTAAAACGGAATGGACTATAAACACAAAAAATATGTTTTTTTTTCTAAAACCTAGATCTTAAAAAGCAATGATTGACGAAATTATTCAGATTTCATACACAGTTCGAAGCCGATTTCTTTGGATTTCTTCAAAGATGGACGAAATTTGAATACTAGAACACTGGTCAACGATCGAATCAATTGAATCGAGTGATTCGCTTTAAAATCACGGAAAAAAAAAGAGAAACTGTATAATATCAAACTAGGTTTCTTCAAAAAAGTTGAAGAACACGTTGACCATAGTGATTATAGAGAGAGAAAGTGAAGAAAAGGTTGAAGATGTTGAGTTTTGAAGATGCAAGAAAAGAGAAGATTAGATTGACTAAAATGCCTACCTCGTGTCCTTTTTGTTATTTATCATATGTCCTCATACCTTCGTACACTTTTTACCCAAACCAAATTTCCTATTTAATCTTCTCCCCGTAATATAAATCTAATTTATAAAGATTTCAGGTTCAAAATATGTGATGGCCTATCAATTCTATTATGAGATTATGAATAAATCATTTAGATAAATTGTTGAAAGATTCTAATTAAGGTTTTGAGTTTACGAAAATGCAAATACGATAAAAAGTAGTTTATGAAATATTAAATTGTGAATTTTTTTATTTTATTATGATTGAATTGATAGAGAATGTATTATTATATTTATTTTTAAACTTGGGTATTATTGGGCTGGTGTTATTGATCAGTATTGGGTTGTTGGAACTCTTAATTTATTAGGTTGATTATATTTAAATTGGCCGCTGGTAATGGATCTCTTTATTAATTGGGCTATCAAATCGGTCCTAATCCAACCTGAATGGATATACTTTTTTAGATACATTTTGAACATGTCAATGATGATTGAAGACAAATGTTGAATGATTCAACATTTTTTGTTTGTTATGCTTTTTAAATTACAAATTGTCTTTTTGATGATTCATTTTTTAATGAAATTAATGTTTATTTTTATGTATTTTTTCCATATTATGAATAATAAATAAAGAATTTTTAACTTAATGTGATGTTTGTTTTTTTATATGTGTGACATATAAACTTAGGGGGGTGTTTGTTTTTTGAAAAGCTCTTCAATACCTTTTATGTCTGTTCCACGCAGATCATGCGCAGACGTTTGAGTCTGCAATGTGTTTGTTTTCTCGAAGACCTTTCGTTAAAAAAGGTCTGCGTAACCTCTTTTTGGTGCAGACATGGATCAAGGTGTTCTTGGGTCTGCAGACTCTCTTCTCCTCCACAAAACCCTAATACATCTCCACCCCATCTCCTCCTCCTCCCAGCCGCCACCCTCCCACTGGCAGCACTCTCCCACCGACGCCACCCTCACGTCGTCGTTCTCTACCTCGTCGCCACCTCCCACCCACCCCTAAAGGACTTAATGAACCCTTTAGTTGAATTTGTTATGAAAGAAGAAATTAAAAATCTAAAAGATAAAAAGATTATTTTAAATTGTTTATTTTTTAAGGAATCAGGAACTAATAAAGTATTTACGATTAATTATTTAATCTCTTATGCTTTAACCAACAGTACTCATTCAATCGAGTATAAGGAAAATGAAAATATAACTCTTGAAGATACTAATACCTCTCCACCCCATCTCCTCCTCCTCCCAGCCGCCACCCTCCCACTGGCGGCACTCTCCCACCGACGCCACCCTCACGTCGTCGTTCTCTACCTCGTCGCCACCTCCCACCGTCCACCATCCCACCGACATTCTCCACCTCGCTGCCACCTCACCCCGTCTACCTTCTTCAACGCTGCCACCCAACATCTCTGCGTCTCCTCTTCACCGGGCCACCCTCCCATCGTCCTTCCACTCCACTCCTCCCTCTTCACTGCCACCTGAATCAACAGCAAGCAGCCACCATCATCCTGAACAGCTGCCATCATCTCGAAAAAATAAGGTACGTTTTGTCTTGAACAAATGGCATCAACTTTTCCAACTGAATTGTCGTGTTAGTTTGCTGAATTTTGATGTTAAATTTCAGAAATTTGGTGTTAGTTTGCTGAATTTTGGTGTTAATTTTCATAATTGTGGTGTTAGTTTGCAGAAGTAAAAAAACAAACAGTCTTCTTCTAGCAGACTGCAGAAGTTTGGTCTACCTCTTCTACTGCAGATGTTTGCAGATGTGGCCAGCAGACTGCATACTTTTTACTTCTGAAAAAACAAACAACACCTTAATATAATTGGGTTAAACACCTAAAAAAGACGTTTTTAATCAAGAACCGATTATACCCGGTTTTCGGGTAGGAACCGGTTCCAACCCTACCCTAACCGAGTATAGTAGGTATGTGTATAAAATCTCGAGCCCGATTCCGGTTCTTAGAAAAACCCGAGTCGGTTAATACCTGATTGGGCCTTACCGGGTTCCTACTCGGTTCCAGGTATAGCACAATACCCGTTTTGTGATTTTCTAAATTTCAGACACGCTAAAATTACATATGTACCCATATGCTATTAGATAAACAATTAAAAATATAACACAATCTACAAAAATGTCACTAATTAATTTCATCAATCCAAAATTACAATCTAATGGTTCATAAGGCTTCTTAGCATTCTTAGAAAAACACCATTTGTATCCAATCCACCCCCCCTCTCTACACACACACACACACATATATATATATATGTGGTAAGGATCATTTCAGAACCATAAATATTTACAGAACTCGCAAAACTCCTAATAAACAATCTTTTTATTTATATATTTTTTTTGTTTAGGATAATTTTATCATTTATTATGTGTATTTTTATGATTACATACATGTTAAGAGTAATTTTGTCATTTTTATATGTAATTTTATAATTACACATATGTAAACTAGTTTTTTACATATATGTAATTAATTATGACACATATATATACTTTGGCTACTACACATATGTAACCACCTTTTAACATGTATGTAATCAAAGAAATACACATAATAGATGATAAAAAGATCCTAAATACAAATATATATATATATATATAATGATTATTTATTAAGAGTTCTGAAATGAACCTAACCCTATATATATATATATATGTGTGTGTGTGTGTGTGTAATGGAAGTATCTATAGAAAACCCTTATAATTTAGAAAACTTGGGAAACTCTAACCTCCCGAATTTTTTTTACAAAAAAAAAAAAAAAATCAAAAAAGCGCCGAGTGGATATTTAAAAAAAATAAACAAATTTCTGGGGTAACATAATGTCAGACGAATGTAACATATGTTACACCAAAACTTGTTTATTTTTTTTAAATATCTACACGGCGTTTTTTTGATTTTTTTTGCCCAAAACCCTTAAAGACATATATATAAAATGTGTAAATTTTTTCAAAAAAAAATTTCTGGAGCTTTGAGTTTTCCGGGTTTTCTAACCACAAGTGGGTTTTCTATACATCCTTCCCATATATATATATATATATATAGGGTGGAGTTCTAGAGTGAACACTAGTGTATTTGCGAACTGAGTGAACAAATCCTGGCTATTGATCTATACACGTGTATGGCCAGGATCTCATCATCAAATCGTAAAATACACTAGTGTATTTCAACATCAAATCCTGGCCATTGATCTACACACGTGTATGGCCAGGATTAGTTCACTTAGTTCGCAAGCTACACTAGTGTTCACTCTTGAACCTCATCCTATATATATATGGCGAGGTTCAGCTACAAAGTCCATTTTTCCTACAAAGTGTACAAAGTCATAAAACACTACAATTTCAGCCATAAAACACATTCAAAACCCACAAATAACATAGTGAAGATTACTAAAACAAAATATCCAAACCCTGACAGTCCTTAAAAACTTCAAACACATCATCGTACAACTATGAATATAAAACACAACATGATAATCAACATAAAACACACTAATGTTAGTCATTCGATAATCAAAGTCTTATCATCCAAAACACAACACAAAACCCACAAATATGGGTTTTAGTAATCTTCACTATGTTATTTGTGAGTTTTGAGTGTGTTTTATGGTTGACATTATGATGTTTTATGACTTTTTATAATTTGTAGGAAAAATAGACTTTGTAGCCAACTCCCACCATATCTCTATACTTATAAATCAAAATGATGTTACACTTGGCTTAGTTTCATCCCTTCCTTTTAAATTTTCTCCTAATTTGGTTAATTCCTATGCTGCCACGTAGGACAACTGTACATGTGTCATATTTCTCAGTTTTATGCGTTTTTTTCCTCTTACAAATGCCTCTAAATTAGGTTTTTTTTATTTACATAAACATCCCGACCCTTCTCCTCCTTTTAGCCGCCTACATATGAAGAAAACCCCAATTATATTTTTGATTTCATCACTACGTTTTGATGATTAGGATCTTGCTGTCAGTATGAAGGTAATGAAGAGAAGCAAGAAGGGTTGGGAAGATGAACCTATACATACGAAGAAAACCCCAATTCTACCGCTGTGATGATTAGGATCTTATTGTTAGTATGAAGGTAATGAAGAGGAGCAAGAACGGTTGGGAAGATGAACGTATATGAAGAAAACCCCAATTTTGTTTTCGATTTCATTGCTGCTGATTCACTTATTACTGCCTGCAATCAGTTTTTTCGTTTTCAATTGAAAGAACCCTAAATCTCATCTCTCTTTGATCAAAAGTAACCAGGTAACTTTGTTTTCTCAGTTTGTAACCTGACTAATGTAAGTTTCTTATGTTGATTTATGTTTCATGTCTTTGTAAACTTGATTTTTCGTCGGAACCCTGGATTGTGACACAGTGTGACCATCAGTTTCTATGGTTTCGGTATTGATTCTTGAAAGAGTCATCAGAACCATGTTGAGTTTGTTTTGTATCATCGGTTAATTTTATGTGTTGCGAGTTAAACCAAGATTTATAGCCATAATTAGAGTTAATTTGTGTGGATGAATTTTTATAGGTATTAATGGTTGGGATAAACAGCCAGAGAGATGGAGGGACTGTAGAAATCATCATAAATGGTAAAATAAGATTTCTGCATCCAACGGAAAAGGAAGGGATGAGTCATGTTGCAAAAAACAATGGTGGAACTGCAATTGCTGTTGACTTCACCGACTTCAATATGAAGACTTGTTGTGATGATTATGAGATAACAGTGAGTTGTTTTCGATTCCATTACTTATGACTTCACCGGCTTCCGTTTATGATTTGTTGTGATAGTTAGGAGAAAATTGTGAGTTTTATTGTTATTTTAACCAGTAACATGATGTCTCCTTATTGTAATTATGTTTGATTTGCATACTTAAAATGTGAAAACAAAGAAAATAGCCCATCAGTTAATTTTGCCACCTTATTCGTAATATTTGGATAACAAAAAATCAAATGGTAAGCTTTTCAACAAATATATTTTCAAACAGTATTTTGTAAACTATTTTTTTCTTATCCTTTGTAGGTACTGAGCGTAGATCTCCGTTAACTGACAATATGTCATAGTTTTATTCAAAACGTCTATTAAAATAAGATATTATATTAGCCCGTGTATCACACGGGTAACTAACCTAGTATATATATATAGGTACGGGATCAGGACAAAACACCCTAAAGTGGCCGGGGGCGCTAAATGACATGCAGGGGTACGATTGTCCTTTTGTACGCCCCCTCCTTATTCGCGTTATAAATCTGTTTCAAGTTAAAACTCCAAAGATTTCCTATTAGTTGTTACCCCCTTTCCAAGCTTTCTCAGATCTATGGCGTCTAATGTGGATTTTGTTCGACAAAGTAATATTCGATGACGTTTCATATTTTTGTTTCAGCAAATCATGAAACACATATACAACAGATATGGCGTTTTGTTCTTTTATGCTTGTTTCATTGTTTTTTGTTAAATTAATATTTCCTAATGTGTTGTATGCTTTCAATGGCGTTGTTCATGTATCCAATTTATTCACGTTTTGGTTGGTAGTTAAACAATTAGTAAGTATTGATAATTGGAGTTTTCATTATTAATTTTAATTGTCGTTTAGGATCTAGTATATTTCTTATGTTTTTACGATCATTGGCGTTTTACACCTGATTAGTTTTGAATATTATTTAGTAGTATTTGTAAACATCAGTTATTACTATTTGTTAATTTGTGTAAACATCAGTGTTGTTAACTATGGCGTTTTCATTATCATGTTATATTTGTTAATTATTCATGTTGTTAACTGTTTTTAATAATTCATCTCATGGCATTTTCATTATCACGTTGCATTAGTATTGTTAATTCATTATATTTGTTAATCAATAAAGTTATGGTGTGTGTATTTTGGCGTTTTTATTATGGCGTTTTCAAATTATGTGTTTATTATGCTTTTTTTTTATTATTCAATTAATGGCATTTTCATCTGTAATGTTATTACGAGACATTTTCTATTTTAATGGTGTTTTCTGAAATTTTGTTCCTCACTGTCTTTTCTAAGACGAAGTTGCTTCCCCGAGTGAAAGGTTCTGCCCCAAAATTGGTTTACCATTTATCATTCCTGACGTTAGTAAAGAAATAAAGCCCAGAATGGACATGATATTCTCAAGCCTCGATGATTGTTATTCAATGTATGTTACGTATGCCAAGGCTTGTGTTTTTTTAGTCAGACTGAAAAGATAAACGCCAAAGGTGTATTACATATTAAGTATTACATGTGTACGAGAGCTGGGGTATATAAGGCAAGGAGGTTGATTCGTTGGACCCCAATCAAAAGGAACGTTTAGTGCGATCCAACTTTTCAAAGAGGACTGATTGTGGTGCACTGTTATGCGTATTTTTTTTAGGCTGGATCATGTAAGGTCTATAAGTTTATCGAGGAGCACAACCACGATCTTGTTGAACGTCCTGATAAGCATTTTCTTCCAACTGAACAACACCTCACTCAGCTCCAGAAGCATGTTATACACAGCATGTCTAAGTTGAATTTGGGTCCAGTTAAGGCGTTTAATGTCATGAAGACTTGTTTTGGCGGTTTTGAAGACGTTGATGCAAGTAAAGTTGAATTTAAGAACTACAAGAGGCAAAATAACTTGTTTATAGGGGAATACGACGCCGAGATGGTTGTGAGACATTTGGATGAAAAAAAACAGTCCCAGCCTAATTTATCGTATGATTACTTCACAGACGAAGACAATCGTTTGAAGGGACTTTATTGGTGTGACGATCAAGCCTAACGTAATTACCACGTGTTTGTTGATGTGATTTCGTTTGACACCACGTATCGTTCCAACAAGTAATATTTTATAATTCAACTTCTTCTATTCTTTTGGCGTTTTCACTGGTTTACATGCATTGGCGTTTTATTATTGTTTCATTTCTCATGGCGTTTTCATATGCAGATACGCTATGGTGTTTGTACCGTTCACTGGTATAGACAATCATCACTGCAATGTTACATTTGGTGCTGCATTATTGGCGTCAGAAACTGCTGATACGTATATTTGGTTGTTGAGAGTTTTTCTAAAAACTGTTGGTTCTCAACCAAAAGTTGTTGTCACTAACCAAGATCCAGCAATGAAGAAGGATATTTATGCTGCATTTGTTGACACGAGGCATCGGTTATGCATGTGGCATGTGATGCATAAACTTTCTTTGAAGGTTGATTTCCTTTTTTTATGTTTGGCGTTTTAAGATGTATGGCGTTCTTTAACCTTTTGTTACTGTTTTTCATGTAAGTTTGTCTGTGTGTAATATATATGTTTTTTCCCATGGCGTTTTCGTGTTATACATAGGTTGGTGTTAGGCTATGCAATTCCACCAATTTCAAAGAACATATTGTGGTGTTGTGTGGACAGATATTCTTACACCCGAAGAGTTTGAATCAGAATGGGAAGTGGTTATCGGAGAGTTCAATTTAGCAGATAATGACTGGCTATCTGATATTTTTGCACTCAGGGAATCTTGGATCCCTGCATACTATAGAATGGAAGAGTTGTCGGGCCTTATGCGAATGACATCGAGGTCGGAGAGTGAGAATCATTTTTTTGGTTAAGTGTGCAATTCAAAAGCTACTCTTGTTGAGTTCATGACTCATTACGAGACTGCAATAGAAGCACAACGTCACACACACCGGAAAAATGATCATGAATCTCGATACAAACGCACCCAGTTGAAGAGTAATTACCAAGTGTTGGAGGTCAAGCTGCTGACATATACACGAAAAATGTTTTTTGTGACATTCAAGCTGAGCTAATCGGAATTGCGGATTGCATAAATCAACGTTACGAAGATCAGCCCGATGGTTTTGTTAAGATTTACAGAAATGATTTCCCGCAGCCTTGTACATCTTTATTTGAGGTAAACAATGGTGTTTTAGTTTTTTATATGGCGTATTCTGTACATGGCATTTATCATATTCTATTATAACATTTAAAATTTTTTTATCTAGTTTTTGGTTTTTTTAACTTTTTTATACAAACATTCTCTGCATGGCGTTATAGAGATAGTGTTTTTTGGCGTTTTTCAGGTAATGTACCGTAAGTCTGATTGCACATGCAGTTGCTCATGCAGGCGTTTTGAGCAGTTTGGTTTGCTATGTAGACATATATTCTATGTTTTGAGAAGTTTGGACATTAGGGAATTTCCAAAACAATACATTTTGAATAGATGGTGTAAAGAGGCTTCCCCAAACTTCTATTCCGAATACTCAATTAGTCGTGAATATATGACCGAGCTTGATCCCGACGTGCAAAGTATTATGATGCGAGAGATTATTTTTTCAACGGAGTATAATTTGAACCGTTTATCTGGTAATAAAGAGGAGCTATCCTTATACAAGTATCATGTTCAATCTTATATAAAGAAGGTTCAAGATATGCAGATTGTTACTCCTCCTGCAAGCACTAGGGATAGATTTACAGAGATAACCGGTCAATATAAAAACGACAAGAATTTGATAAGAGTTCCTGTTGGGTATAAATCCAAAGGTTCTGGATCTCGGAAACGCCTGAAATCTAAACATGAGATAGCAATCGAGAAAAAGAAATCAAAGTCGAAACCCGGGGCCAAAGAAAGACAGTGTCAGAACTGCAAAGGCTATGGACACTATGAATCGACATGCAAACAGGCCGAAATTAAAAGAAGATCGACAAGGTCTTCGAAAGCAAGTGAAGAGTAGTTTGGCGTTTTGTATTTTTCATTCTTTCAGAACACACACAAATTTGAGTTTGGCGTTTTACATTTCTTATACATCATTTTTTTCCCATCTTTTTTTTTCTACTTATTTGTTCATAACATGTTACTTTGAAGTTACATAACAAACAATATAAGATCGGACAAGCAAACCAAACGCCAAAAAACTAAAAATACAACGCCACTAAATAAAAGTACCTTAAACCTCTAATTTTGGTCATGCTAAACTCAATAATGTTTTGCTGAATGAGATGGACAACATTGTTAATCCTTAGTTAAGAAAGATGTCTAACAATGTTGTCCACCCCATTCAGCTAAACTTTATTGAGAACAAAATTGAATCTCCAAGAAATGACGTTTTGCAATTTTGTGGTTTTTGTATGTTTTGGCGTTTATATTGAGGATAGACTCAATAAGATTTTCCTCAATGAGATGGACAATATCCACACATAAGGATTTTACCCATCACATTGAGTGAAAGTTTACTGAAAAAAATAGTGTATCTCAAAGAAACGTCGATTGGAATCTTTGATGTTTTGGTTTTTTGGCGTTTCTAAGATGAATGGTATATAGTAAATATGGCGTTTTGGGTTTGGTGTGGTTATTGGAAGGTCCGAGATGTTGATTATATAGGAGGTTTTTGGCGCGTATTTTAGGCGGGATTTTATTATAATAAATGCTAGTAATTAAGTTCCGTCGTTTCAGTTACTGTTTGTTCAGATTTATCGTTTAAAAACAAAGTTTTGCGTTTTATATATAATGACGTTTAGATTAGGATGATGGTGTGCTTTGTATTTTAAGGCGGGAATTTAATGGCGTTTTATTCATGAGTTTGGCGTTTTATGTAGGGAAGTCAAAAGACTTTTTTACCCTTAATGAAACGCGTCCACGTAATAAAATTGATGTTATTTACGAAAACACCACCGCGTCATCTAGTCCATAGATTGTTTTGATCTGACGATCCACAACCGTTCTCACTGTTCTCACACTTTTCACCGTTTCTCTAAATCCTGACCATATATATATATATATATATAATGTAAGTATCTGGAGAAAACCCCTACAAATGAGAAAACCTAGGAAACTCTAACCTTCCGCTTTTTTTTGAAAAAAATTACACATGTAATATACATGTTTTTAAGGGTTTTGGGCAAAAAAAAAAAAAATCAAAAAAACGCCGAGTGGAAATTTTTTAAAAAAATAAACAAGTTTCTTGGGTAACATATGTTATATGTCAGATGAATGTAACATATGTTACACCAATTTTTTTTTTAAATATCCACTCGGCGCTTTTTTGATTTTTTTTTTGGCCCAAAACCCTTAAAAACATGTATATTACATGTGTAAATTAAAAAAAAAACGTGAGCTTTGAGTTTTCTAGGTTTTCTCACCACAAGTAGGTTTTCTATAAATCCTTCCCTATATGTATATATTACTATTTTCAATTCAAGTTATAGTTTTGTTTTTACTTTACCAATATCTATTCTACTATATAATAGAACTCTTTGGAACAAGTATATAATCTCAATTCAATTTTAAGACACTTAAAAATAATGTTATTGCCTTTGGTAATGCATAAACAACTCGTCATATACAATTTTAAGACACTTAAAAATAATGTTGCCCTTCTCGAGCGTGTTTTTTCACTCCGTTTTCAAACCGTCAAATGCATCCCCCAAGTTGTCAAATGGCATTCGCTCAGGTTTTAATGGGTGCCTTACGTAAAGTGGTGGCGTCTCCAGGCTCGGTTGAAAATTGGGTTCAGTTGCTTTTGTTGCCGGGTTGTACACTGAGGGTTGTCAGGCCTTCTTCCAGGCAAGAGCGGAGATCAGAAAATAGAAAATCCCTGCAGTGCAGCAGCATCTTGCAGGCGCTTGCATTGTGGAAAGATGGGTCTGGTTTTCTAGATCTGGTCTCTTCTCTCTTGAGCTGTGAGGGGGACTCTGAGGTGCCTAGGAGGGTTTCCGGAAAGGGCGAAGACAATAAAAAGGATCCCAATATCAAGCAATGCCTGCGGAAGGTCAGGGATGGGCATTTTATGGCGTCGGTCAAAGTTTTATGTTCTGGCGGGTTTGCCCCCTTTGGAGAATCAACCATGAAAGCTCTTATTGTTAAACACCCGGTGATGCCACCCCCATCACTGCCTTCCAACCCCATTGTCCAACCCACTATTATTACAGCAGAGGATTGCGTGCTTAAATGTATCCAATCCTTCCCTAGAGGGACATCTTGTGGCAGAGATGGGATGCGGGCCCAACACTTGTTGGACGCTATTGGTTGCGTGGGGTCGGTAAGTTCCTCGGGTCTGCTCACAGCTATTACTGGAGTCGTCAACCTATGGCTTGAAGGGCTTTGCCCTAAAGAATTGGCAGAGTTTGTGGCCTCAGCCCCCCTCACCCCCTTATTGAAACCTGATAATGGTATTAGGCCTATCGCAGTGGGTGGCATCTGGCGTAGGTTGGTCTCTAAGGTGGCTATGAAGAAGGTTGGGAAGGACATGACCCAGTATTTGGGGGATTTTCAATTTGGGGTTGGTACACCAAATGGGGCGGAGGCGGTGCTTCATAGTGCGAACAGGTTCCTTAACTCCTTTCATGAAGATGGGTCCATGGCCTTACTTACGGTAGACTTCACCAATGCTTTCAACATGGTTGACCGTTCAGTGTTCCTCCAGCAGGTCCACCAACGTTCCCCATCTATCTATCGGTGGGTCCAGTTCCTGTACGCCCAACCCGCTCGGTTGTATGTTGGCAGCGAGTGTATCGGGGCCACCACTGGAGTGCAACAGGGAGATCCCTTGGGGCCCCTCCTCTTTGCCCTAGCCTTACATCCCCTTATTCTCCGTGTACAGGAGCACTGTAACCTCCCCATTCATGCTTGGTATTTGGATGATGGTACGATCATAGGTAATGCAATGGAAGTTGCTAAAGCCTTGGACATCATCAACACGGAGGGACCATCCATAGGGCTCCATCTCAATATTAAGAAAACAGAAGTGTACTGGCCATCTTGTGACGGTCTCAAGGTGCAGGACAGCCTTTTCCCGAGAGGGATAGGTAGACCTGTGAGGGGGGTTAAGCTCCTTGGGGGGCGGTTAGCCGAGACTCTGCTTTTATTGGGGAATTAGCAGGGTGGCGGGCATCGACAGCGGTTGACCTTATGAAACTCTTGCCCTGCTTACAGGACCCCCAGTGCGAGCTTCTTCTTTTAAGGTCATGCATGGGGGTAGCTAAGTTACTGTTTGGGCTGCGGACCTGCCAACCTCACTTGATGGCAAATGCGGTATCCTGTTTTGACGATGGTCTCCGAAAGGCTATTGAAGACATTGTTGTTTGTGGGGGGCCCTACTTTGGTGAACTTCAGTGGCGTTTGGCATCTTTGCCGATGCGCCTGGGTGGTTTGGGCCTCCTCTCAGCTCGGGATGTTGGAGTTTATGCTTTTGTGGCGTCTAGAGCTCAGTCGTGTGTATTACAAGACCACATCCTTCGGAACAGTGGGGTTGATAAGCTTGACGTAGACTACCAACAGGCCCTCGAGTATTTAAGTGTCTCTCTTCCAGACTTTGACATTGGCGGTTTCTCTAATATGGACACCCCCCCCCAAAGCCACAAAAACTTTGGCGAATGCTCTATTTGAGAAAATCGCTCGGAATCTGGGAGAAACACTTGATCTGTCTCCCCGCCAGAAGGCGGTGATTGAGTGCTTGAAAGGCCCCCATGCGCAAGACTTTTTGACTGTTATCCCGATCGAAGGGCTGGGGCAATGCATGTCGGCTGTTGAGTACAGGGCTATCCTCAAATACCGGCTGATGATCCCTATGTATCCAGAAGACGAAACCTGCCCAATCTGCCGTAAAGCCAGCATGGATAAATACGGGGAGCATGCATTGATAAATACCGGCATGACTGGGTGAGGGATGTTTTGGGGGACATCTTGAGGAGAGCGGGGATTTCTGCCAAGAAGGAGGCCCCTGTGAATTTCCTTACAGACCCCATGGAAGGGAGATCTACATTGAGACCAGCGGACCTGCTCGCCTTTGGCTGAGCGGGAGGGAAACATGCTTGTGTAGTTCTCACAGGAGTCTCTCCCTTAGCTGGGTTAAGGGAAAATGGGTTTGTAGCAGGACAAGCGGTAAAGAAAGCAGAATCTAAAAAGGTGGACAAACACGCTAAAGCATGTGCTGATAACCAACATGCATTTGTCCCCTTCGCCTTCGACACCTTTGGATCCCTAGCTCCAGAAGCTATCCGTTTGCTGACTAGGGTCCAACAGGTTGTCCACAGCAGTGGCTCATCAACAGGGGGGCAGGGGTTTATTTTTAATAGGCTAGGGTTTGCTATCCAGAAAGGGGTAGCGGCGTAGCTTGTTGCTCGCTTACCTGCGATATTGATGTAAAGTGCATTTTATCAATCAATAAAATGAACCCAATCAGATAAAAAAAAAAGGGGGTTTTTAAAAAAATTAAAACATTAAATTTTTTTATATTTATTATTTTGTATTTAACAACATAAACTTTTTATTATTATTATTATTATTATTATTATTATTATTATTATTATTATTATTATGACAAATTCCTATTTAATGATATAAATTTTATTTATTTTTATTTATAACATAATTATAACTTAAATTTTTTTTTTTTTGAACGGCAAATTTGGATCACTGACAGACCACTGGAGTATCATCGTGCCACCAGTGGAACCATCCGATCATATCCATCTCCACTAGGCATAATGTCTATACACCAATTCAGGAGGAAACCCAATAAATATGGGAAAACCCCCCTTGTGGGAATCGAACCCAGGACCTATTGGTCCTAAAGTCTTATCCCACCATCAAGATGCCACTAGGCTATAAAGCCATGGGCTAACTTTAAATTTATTGTATTTACTTTTTCTTAACCAACGTTTTACTAAATTCGTATCTAATGACATAAATTTTATATATAACATATAATCTTAAATTTAAAATTATTTTATTCACTTTTGTTAACATACTTTTTTACAATGGTATTTGTAACATAATTTCAATTTTGATTTTCTTTTATTCGTTTTCTTAGCCTAAGTTTTCACAATAACATACTTTTTCGTTTTTTAAATGTATCGTTGTTAAGTGCATTTTCTTTATGTTCAGAACTTCAAAGACAACCAGCTGCAACGTAAAAAATGACGTTATCCTGTCTCGTAGTCAGAGTATACCGGCTAGGAACTTATGATGTTATATAAATCCGAATACATCAATGCGAGGAGCTTTATTTATGTCACAATTTTGATATAAATTTACCACATACTTAGTCATCTTTTCAAGATAAATTATACTAGATACAATTCAGTTTGTGACAAAATTTATATTTTATATCAGATAGATAAACAAAATAAATAGAAAGATGTATATCAAATTATACAAAACATTATATCTAGAATGTTATGGAAAAGTCATTAAATAATAATCAAGTTTTAATGTTGCTAAAAACGGCACTCAAACTTTTTTCTAACAATAAAAATACTCACGTTTCAATATTGTTTTAATATTATGAATTTTTATAATTGTTATTTCAAAAAAATTATTTAGTTATTTAAATAGAATAACATTTTTAAGTCAACTCACACAAAACAATCTATACTTTCTATAAAAAGAGAAATCCCAATGACATAAGAAAAGCTGATGTGACAGCCATAGAGGCTGTCCAACAATGTTTTTCTTATGTCATCAATGATGAGGTGGAAGCCATGGAGAGAGCATAGTGACATCATAATTCAAACCACTGTCCCACTTTAAAATTTCAAAGGTGGCCCACATTCACTTTTTCAAAGGTCTGCCTACTTACAAATGGGCAAACGTCTGCCCTCATTCATAAAACCACTGCCCATTCAAAATCAAACCTCTGCAATTAAAACCACTGCCCATTCAAAATTTTGGTTCCAGATTCAAAATTCAAACCGTATACATATATAACCTACATTATTATGGCTCCACATTCAAAATTCAATCCCCCTCTCAAATCCAGAGCACCTCCATATCCAATCTTCAAACCGTATCTATTTTATTTAGAAATGTTTCGTACAATTTGATTATAATTTTGTTTTATTCTCTCAAATCCAGATACCATCTTCTTCAATAAAACTCTTTTCATCCATATTCTCTTTCATTTTGCTCCTCCTTTTACAACACTCTGCCGCCGCCGTACTCCTCTGTATCTCCAATGGAAGCTCAAAGGATTGGGTTGTTCGTGTAGAAATGCCAGAATCCAGAGTCATCAGGGCACAGGTAGTTGAATATTACACCAAGTTGCTAATTTTGAGCACAAATTCCGACGAGTTTCAGCCCCGAGCTCCGAGCATGTCTCCGTTGCCGCCTCATCAAAACCTACGATCAGGTTCACACTATTTATATAATTTTTTTTGTATTGGTGCGCGTTAATGATTTCGGATTTGTGGATCTGAAGTTGATTTTGTTGAATATAATGTAGCAATGGCCGCTACTGATACCGAGAAGTTGAACAATCTCCGATCTGTTGTCTCCTCTCTCACTCAGATCAGGTCATATTTACCGGTTTTTCTACTTCTATTTTGTAATTTCAACCATTTTTTTTGTATTGGTGCGCGTTAATGATTTCGGATTTGTGGATCTGAAGTTGATTTTGTTGAATATAATGTAGTGATAATTAGAAATCTGGTGAACGATGACGATGACGAAGGTGTCTTTTTCAACCCAGTTTCAATTTCAATTTTCATCTCTGATTCAATCATCCAAGAGAGAGAAAGAATCTTGAAAGACAGACCAAGCTGTCTTTTTGAAGTCTTTGACCCAACTGGGTCCAAGAATCTGCTGTCTGTAATTTCAATTTTAAAACCAAAGGTTTGCAAGATTTCTTCTTGATGTTTGTTAATGTTTGTGCTTCTGATTGATTTTTTTTGGAGTTGTGTTGTTTGGTTTGAAGTTGAGGTTGTAGTTTTTGGAATCTTGAACTTTGAAGTTGAAGCCCTAATGTGATTTTTTGAATTTTTAGTTTCTTGATTCTTGATTTTGTTGGTGGGCATGCTGCATTAGTTGTTAATAAGGGAATTTGTAGATCAACTGGTTGAAATTTGTTGATTTGGAAGGTTTTAAGTAGCAAAAAGTTTTTACCTTTTACATCTTTTTGATCACTTTATTGTTTAGTTTATATATGTTCTTGAATCTTTTTTTTTTTAATTATGAGGGGTTGAAATTCTGAAACCCTAATTAGATTCTTGTAATTGCAATTTTCTGATTATGCTAATTTAAGTGTTTTGTTATGGGAATGATACATTTATGGAGATTAGTGGAATTTACAGATGCATAGTTAAGATCTTGCTGATATTGAATTTGAATTAAACTACGAAACCTTACTAGTTTGTATCTCAGTAGATTGTAATTGGAGTTTACTGATTATTGGTTTCTTTTATGAGCATCCTACATTTGATAATCTTAATGACTTATATAGATTAAATTTGGTGAGATCGTGCGATAGCTTACAAAATGATGTTGCTTTGGGGTTTTTTTAAGTTAGGAAAAAGCTTGGATTTTTTTTAAAAAAATTTTGTTTTTAATTTCATCTGGAGCATTTCAAGAACTGTGTTCTTTAAACAGTTTATAGTTGACCCTAATTTGTATTCCAACGCATCTTACAATGGGTTTGTATTCCAATGGGTTGATAACTGTTTCGAAACCGGTAACTCAAGAACGGATGATGATGATGATTCGAAATGGAACTCTGATACCGAGAAGTTGAACAATCTCCGATCTGCTGTCTCCTCTCTCACTCAGATCAGGTCATATTTACCGGTTTTTCTACTTCTATTTTGTAATTTCAACCGTTTTTTTTTGTATTGGTGCGCGTTAATGATTTCGGATTTGTGGATCTGAAGTTGATTTTGTTGAATATAATGTAGCAATGGCCGCTGCTGATACCGAGAAGTTGAACAATCTTCGATCTGCTGTCTCCTCTCTCACTCAGATCAGGTCATATTTACCGGTTTATCTACTTCTATTTTGTAATTTCAACCATTTTATTTGTATTGGTGCGCGTTAATGATTTCGGTTTTGTGGATCTGAACTCAGATACAAAGATGATGAATGAAGATGAATGTTCAGATGAGTATTTGAAGGGCACGATTACCTCTGCCGAAACGGTGTCGTCTCCGTGACGATTTGTTATTAAATAGTTAAATTCAACTTTTGGTTTCAATATTCTTATTTTTAAAGTACTTTAAAGTTTAAACTATATCTATTGTGTATGTATTATTAACTTTATTATTATATATGATATTTTGAGAAGGACATATGGACTGTAAAAAGCAAGAGGATGGAAACGTGAATGAAGAGGAATGTTCATACAGTAAGTTAATATCATATTATTAACTTTATTATATATGATATTTTGAGTTTTTGACAAGAAACTAATACTGTTGCAAATTTTATTCTCATTGGATTTATTAACAGAGAGAGTATCCTCATGTAGGCATGAATGCTATGGAAAAACTTGGTGAGTGTACTCTTGTATTGGAAATACATTAGTGACTTATTATATTTGTTTATGTAGTTTTATCTCTTCTTTGTTATTGAGCTTTTGAATGATTAAAAATTGTACAATATATACTTGATGTTAATGATTAATTATTTGTTTTAGTCTGACCCTTTAAGTTCTTGTTGTGTTGAAGGAGAAATTTGCAAAGGCTATGAGGAGAGATGATGTAAAAGCCATAGTTTTGACTGGTAAGTTCTTGATTCAGCTTTTACTTTAGTTAAAACAGTGTTTTGTGGAGAAAACAATGGTTGAAACCACTGTTGGAAAGGCTATGAGGAAAGATGATGTAAAAGCCAGTGTTTTAAAACCTCTGCTAATTCTACTATTGAAACCACTGTTGTTATTTGAAACTACTGTTGTTATTTGTTGACGTGCAGGGTTATTTGTTGTATGATGTGGCAGTTTCCTTAGGAAACCTCTGTTTTTAAAACCTCTGCTATCCACTGCTGAAAGGTATCCTCTGTTCTCATAACTTCTATTTATCCTAAAACAGTGTTTATTGTGAGCAGATTTTAGAAAATAAAATAGATGTTTTAAACTACTGTTTAGTTAAAATAGTGTTTTGTGGAGAAAACAATGGTTGAAACCACTGTTGGGTTAAAACGGTGGTTTGAAACCATTGTAAGGATAAAACAGTGGTTGAAACCACAGTTGGGTTAAAACAGTGTTTTAGTTTCTTAATTTTTGTATTATTTGGCAGATCTTTGAAATATGATATTTGTTTTGTGTGGATCTAGGTTGTGGGGCCTCAAGCAACGATCATAATACTGGTCAATCTGAAAGATGCAGAAGAACAGATGGCAATACCAAACATGTGGGAAGGTATAAACCGTGCACATTGAACTCTAAATCTCTCATTGATAATATCATTTTATTAATCTCATATTATACAGTTTTAGGGTTTATGCTAAACCCTAACCGTCATCCGTTTCGTAATTTAATCATATATTCACACTCATTTTCGCTTATTCTGCAAATTTTGATTTATAAAATTGTGTGCAATTATTTCATATATTGTAGGAATATAAATATTTTGAGATTGGATTGAATACATAATCGAACAATGGCGTACCTTCAGTAAGCTCTTTTCAGATCTTACATTATATCCCATCTATGGAAGTAATGGATTTTTTTTTTGAGTTTGAAGTTTATTAAAATAAAAAGAATTTGCAGATGTGGGCAGGGCTTATACAGAAATCTAAGGATGGTGGATTGGAATTTGCATGAGCCTGTTAGAGGCCAGGTATATTTTTTATATATTTATTTGTTTGTTTATTTATTTATTTATTATGATTTTTCAAGAATCTTGAAGGAGGTTGCTGAGCACAACACTCCCAAAGATTGCTGGCTCATCGTCCACGGCAAGGTATATCCATTCACCATCCACATTTCATTATTACTTGCCATCTTTTTTTTGACTTTATTTGAAATTTCAATTGTGGTAAGGGATTCATTCATTTTGCTTGCTTCTTTGACTTCGATTTATACAATGATTTCTGGTAGAACATTACAGATCTTTTAATAAGTCGTCTTAAGGATTTTTAGTGCTAAGCTAATTCAATTTCTTTTTTGATTATATGTACGAAGCTTCTGTGATTGGCAAACTGGCTTCCTCGAAATTGCATTACTTGTAAGTCAATTTAATCAACTGATGATCAATATAAATGTAAAATTAGCTTTAAATCATTCTATTGTCTGATTTAAGAATTCCACATGGACTTTACAACAATAGCGTAAGTGGCTAAAACAAATTTAGTGAGCTTATATCTTCACTTCAATAGTTTTTCTTGGCCCATTTCGTTTACATTAAGAAAGCTATCGAAGTTTAAGTTGAAGTTTTGCGTTGTGTGTTGAGATCTTGAGATTTTTGTTGGTGTTGATGTGTTTATAGAGGAATCATGAGCAATGAAGAGGAGAAGAGGTGTCCTTTGTGTGCAGAAGAGATGGATTGGACTGATCAACAGTTGAAGCCCTGCAAATGTGGTTATGAGGTTTGATTTTAAGTAACTTTTTTTCGAAAATTGTTGTCTGGTGTTGTTCATTTGTGTTGCTATTTGTGATTATTTTGCCAAACTTTATGACATGTTGGGTGTCAGCTTTATGTTGATGCTTTTCCTTTATGTTCTGTATTTTGGTGTAGTTAATAGGTATGTTATATATGCACATCATGTAGAGTACTTATACTGCTTTGTATATATAGGGTCTAGAGGAGGCTGATATGTAAAAGGTATCAAAAGGATGAAGAGATGCGACTTTTGGCTGTATATAAAGCTTATCTGGTTGTGCATAGAGGCCACTCCTTGTGTGTGTGAAGCTTGAATCTCGTGCCTCTGCTTTCGTGACCTAAACGCCTCGGAGCGCCTCACGGTTTTTGAAACCAAGATCCTTGGCTTTAATCTTGTCATCTCTTCAAATTAAATCCCTTATCTTTTAGCTTATGAGGGCACAATATACGTCGAAAGTTTATGTCCTTTCCCCGTTTGAGATATAAAGATGTCAGAACTGTGTGGTATTATTGTTTCAGTAACAAATATATTAAGTTTTAACAGTATAGTGTCCAAGTTTAAGTATCCGAGGATTAGCCACTGAGTTTCCTTGAGGCAGTTGAGATAATTGACAAGCTTTGTTGTAACACCCAAAAAACGGGTTTGGTAATCAAACCACGTCAATAGTAAAGACGGGTAAAATACCGTTAGTGGTAAAAATTAACCCGGTAAATATTAGGAATTTAAATAAATAAACCTAATATTAATTGGAAAGAGGATAAATACTTTGAGAAAACAAAGTACATAAAAATGCCCAAGTTAACGGGACTTAAAATAAAACGGGTTAAAACACCCGGAACCCACTAAGTTAACTAGGAATAATTAACCTAGTTAGTTATTGTTTAGTAAAACAAGGAAGGAACTAATTGACCCATTTATAAAACCTTTAAACTAAGAGGGACTAAAATGGGCAATATGTGAATGAAGTTTATAATAAAAAACAAAACAAAAACCAAAACACACACACACAAGGTGTGTTGGTCGATGTCCACAGGAGAAGAGAAGGGGGTTCACTTCAAGATCCCTAAACACTCAAAAATTCAATAAATCAAAGAGAAATCGAGCCAGAAAATTGAGGCTTTTAATAAAATCGTGATCACCAAGCTTAGGGGATCACAAGGTATGTTGAATTTTGATGTTTGGTGATGTTTCGAATTTGTGATAAACATGCATGAATGAAATTCGTGTATGAATGTTGAATGTTATAGTGATATTGATGTGAGTATAAGTCTAGGAACAAACCCTAGATGCGAACCTGTAGAATTGTGCCATAAACTAGTGATTAGTCAACTAATCAAATATGAGCTAAGTGGGTTTTGTTGATTTGACAAAATTGATGTTGTATTGGTGTTTATAAACATCATACTAACTCATATGAATGAACTACTTGAACAAATTAGGGATTTTGTTAAGAGTTCATAAGTGATTAGAATGGGTCTTGACATAAGAGTTAAAGCCATGATTATGATGGTCAAAGTGTGTATATGCTTATAATAACTGAAATTACATGTTGATTTATTATTCCTTGAGGTATGAATTGGATGACATGTTAGCTAATTTGGCGTCTCAAAAGATGATGCTCACTAAGTGTTGATAATGTGCCTAATTGAGTCTTGTGAACTTGATAGTGCAATCATATGTGTTAATTGGTGATTTGACTTTTAAAAAGTCAAACCGACCATTAATAAGATCGAATGATAATTTTGATAGAAAATACGTAAGATGTAATAGTCATGATTGACAACGACTAAACTAACCATCTTACGAAATATGATGATAGTTTGACGCCTAACAAGCTAAGTGGAAGCTTGGGAAGAAACGGGTCAAACGAATCAAGAAGGAAAAGAAAAGCGTAGCTCGGATACGAGGTAAGTAAAACTTACACCCTTTTTGTAGGACACGTGTTTATTTTATAAACTATAAATGCGAATGATGTAATATCCGAAATAAGGGTTCCGACACGATTGATACAAGTCGGAACAAGTATAAATGATAAAAACCATGGTTTATGGTAAATTGGGCAAATGGGTGAATTTGGAAATTTAAAACCATGCTTTTATTCTAATTTATGTAAATGTTTGGTCTTATAGTCCAAACGGGTCAAATGGTGATGATAACACCATTTGACAATATCGACTAATGTGGTTGTCAAGTCGTATGTTATCAGGAGCGAATAGCAATTTGGATAATTGCGACGCCATAGAATATTGGTTAATTAACGCGAGGTATAAAACGGGTCTATATGTTGACTCAAGCCAGGTACGCATATATATAGATTTATAGTTAAAAATGCAATGTTGGTCAAATACCTTAGCAAAAGGACCTATGTCGTAAAAGGAGGAAATAAGTTGACGAAAATGCCCTTGATAGGTAAATCGGGCAAACGACCCTTAGAGGTCGTTTAGATACTAATATTATCATTGTGTAACTCTTAGACACATGTAATAGTTGTAGGCATCAACCTTGGGGGTCAAATGCCTATGAACGGGTCAATCACGTAAAATGACTATCCTAAGGGTAAAAATTAGGATAGCGGTCCATTATGTTAAATCCACCACAAAAATAGTTGTGGTGGAATATAAGAGGCTATTTAAAAATGAGAATATGAAGTGTAGAAAGAGAAGAGAGAGTTTGATGCTTAAATGTACATAATTCATTCTAAACGGGTCAAAAAGTGTCATAATTGAATTTCAAGCCGAGAGCTTGAAATCTAAAATTTTGAGAATTCAGATGTCGGGTCTTTACTCCATGAGATGGAGAATTAAATTACGAACGCGTAGGAAAAAGAATCGCGTAAAACGGACATCTAGATCAAAAGTTATGAAGCTTTGAAGTTAGAATTTCGACTGAAAATGGAGCTGGGCAAATGCAGCAGCAATTAAGCAGCAGCAATTAAGCAACTTGCTGTCAAAAAAGGGGCTAGGTGTAGCGTCTAGCCCCTAGGCGTAGCGTCTAGCCCCTCCTGATTCCGAAAATTGTTTAATTTTTGTTGTTTGACCCATATGACTTGTTTAAATATGTTATTAACTACCAAAGCTAACTTTTATGTTGGTTTTGGTAATAGGTGAATGTCAGGGGATTCCCGGATGAAGATCAAGCCCAACGAAGAACCGGACACACGAGATTAAAGCTTTCGCACGGCGTTACGTCGTAACTTTTAAACGACGAACTCAATTACATTATGTTGTACTATATTTTCTTTTAAATTGTAAAAGTTTTAGTAAACTCGTATTATCATACGTATGTGTAATCGTATAAACATGTATTTATACGAAACCTATATAAAATATTGTATAAAACAAGCAAGGGTGTTACAAGTTGGTAAATATAGCTCAAGGTTAAAAGAATAAAGTGTTCGGTTCGAGGCTTGATCGCAAATCCGGTAAGTACATGTATATCAATGGGTTAGAATGATTAAAGTGATGAGAACAACACATATGGTTATCGTGTAATACACGTTACACCAATAAAAACGATATAGAGTAGATATAATCAACGAAATTACACGCGTTGATGCGTATAGTAGAAAAGCCTTGTATTATAGTACGGGCATCCATTAATGTCGAAATTACTAACTGTTGTAAATGTTTTAGTTGAAGGACACTCGCATATGAAGATAGCGAGAGTTTAACAAATCGCGAATTTGACAGAGGAACGGTCCAAAGAGTATGCTCATCAAGGACCTAAACCGTGTAGCGATCGCGAACAAGGTTAATGGCAAGAGAAGCCCGTTAGGGCAAGCATTACCAGGTGCACACTTTAAATTTAATTGCATAAATAGTAATATGCAACAAATACGTAGAGATTGAAAGTTGCATATGTAGATTAAAAACTTGGAAAAACCCGAATAGAAAATCTATCCGGGATATTGTTTCCAAGAGAAACAAATAGAGGCATTACTTACATGGGGTGTAATGTGAAAATTATAAAAGGGTCATGTATACCAGGTATTGATCGCTTACTCTGGCCAAGTAAGTGGTGAGCACGTGGTACCATGAACTTTTTATAATGGACATGCTTACATCCGATGTAGTAAGGACGGGGGTGAGTGGGACAAATTAAAAAGTACCCAAATGAATCAAATAAGCAAAATAATTGATAATAATGTAAACGCACAGTCGGGTGACGGAAGCGTATTACATTAGGATAATGAACCCGAGTGAAGGGACAAAGATTCATGTAAAATGATTAAGATATGCATTGGGAGGGGGTATATTTACGCTCGAACCCGTAGGTTGCAAACATGTAAAATGATTAAGATATGCATCGGGAGGGGGTGTACTTACACTCAAACCCGGAGAATGCAAATAAGTCTCTTAACGGGCCGTTTTTGCAAAACGTCAAACTTGAGGACAAAGTCAGAATATAAAAGTGAAACGAAGTCTTAATGGATACCGGGATGGTTGCAATAATAACGACTTCGGTAAAACACCCGGTTGATGGGTAAGGATTCAAACACATGTGTAGACCGAGAAACGGGAACTCGGATGGAAAGTTAAAAGACTCGGGTTTTGAGTCACGACTAAAAGGCGACAAGATGATGTAAATAGAAATTTTGATAAATTATGTTCAACTATTTTAAAGTTGAATGGGTTGAACCAAGAATGAAATTTGACATCCATAAATGATAAAATTTCACATGAATAAGTTAAACTGGTTGAATATAATATAATGCCGGATGGCATGAGTAAGCGCAAGCAGGATAACGATAACGTTAAAAGCAAAAGAATAATGAGCCCGGTAATGGGACATAATCAAATACGAATATATGTAAACTGGATAATGGGGAGCATAAGATGAACCGACGCATAAATGACGTGAGAAGTCATAAAGTCAGAAAATTTGTCCGGAAGAAAACAAATGTAGCCTTAGACTACGGTCAAGGCAAAGGAAATACCAAGACGAAAATAAATGGTTTTGAACATAAAAAAAGGGTACCTTAACGCCATATACATATATAGGTGTATATACCTTTGAATAAAAGATGATCTACAGGATTATCATAACCTACGAAATTATAAATAAGGCTAAGATCTACAGGACCAAAAAGACCTTCGGGTCGCAAATAGAAAGAAACGAATTGTTGGGAGTTTCACCTTAATAAGGTAAAAAGGTGAAAATATAAAGAAATAGCTTACGAGGCTAAGCGAAAGAACCTACGGGTTAAATAGTATAGAATAAGAAAACTGGTTGTAACTTCCCGCGTAAAATAATAACGGGAGCTAAAGTTCGTATAAAAGCGATGGGTTTCGCTAAGTTAATTAAATGGATTAAAAGCGAAGAGATTGTGAAGGTTCTGGTTGACAAAAGTGAAGAATTTCACTAAGACCTTTAAACGGGAAAAAATGACAAAAGAATTCACAATTATTTAAATTGTGTTACGTCACAAAAGTGGAGGAAGTCATTACCGAAATGACAACGGAAGGGGATAAATCCTTGGACGTAAATTCCTTGGAATTGACATAAGTTAAAGAGAAAAGCGTTAAACTAAAGTTCAGTATTAGTAAGAAACAACGCTTTAACAGATATGAATATTATGAAACGAATTCGGGAAATGATTAATATCAAGGAATATAGATCTTAACACCTATAGTTGCAAGGCGATACATTCGAAGGAAAGATTTTCGATAATAAAAGTCGACATAAACTTAAACAAAACATGATATAATCACGGTCACAAAAGTGATATAGAATACAATCAAGTCGTAACGTGAGTTACGAGTTATGAAAATCAGAAAACATGTAAAAGGGCCGGGTTGGCAATAAGATATACCCGAATGACGGGGAATAAAGTGACGGCGACTAATCAATCTAGCCGGTAAAAAAATTTTAAAGTCAGATTAGTGTTACGACTTATACAAAGCACTTGTCGATATAAGATTAGCTTGAAGTAAGCATGTTGAAAATAAATATAACCGAGTGATCTGATGACAACTCGGTCAAACAAGTGACTAGAATAAGAAATACAAGCCGAAAGTAATGGCCTTACACGTGAGAGGCGCATACGCCTTAAAACCAAGAACACATTACCATACTTTTGGTAAGATTATTATATGCGAGCATTGCTCAAGTAGTTGCTGAAACTAAGTCCGTAGAGTTGAACCTAAGGAAATATGTAAGAAAGGTTTCGGAGACGAAACCTCTTTAAAGGGGGTAGACTTGTAACACCCCAAAAACGGGTTTGGTAATCAAATCACGTCAATAGTAAAGACGGGTAAAATACCGTTAGTGGTAAAAATTAACCCGGAAAATATTAGGAATTTAAATAAATAAACCTAATATTAATTGGAAAGAGGATAAATACTTTGAGAAAACAAAGTACATAAAAATGCCCAAGTTAACGGGACTTAAAATAAAACGGGTTATAACTGCCGGAACCCACTAAGTTAACTAGGAATAATTAACCTAGTTAGTTATTGTTTAGTAAAACAAGGAAGGAACTAATTGACCCATTTATAAAACCTTTAAACTAAGAGGGACTAAAATGGGCAATATGTGAATGAAGTTTATAATTAAAAACAAAACAAAAACCAAAACACACACACACAAGGTGTGTTGGTCGATGTCCACAGGAGAAGAGAATGGGGTTCTCTTCAAGAACCCTAAACACTCAAAAATCAACAAAATTAAAGAGAAATCGAGCCGGAAAATTGGGGCTTTTAATAAAATCGTGATCACCAAGCTTAGGGGATCACAAGGTATGTTGAATTTTGATGTTTGGTGATGTTTCGAATTTGTGATAAACATGCATGAATGAAATTCGTGTATGAATGTTGAATGTTATAGTGATATTGATGTGAGTATATGTCTAGGAACAAACCCTAGATGCGAACCTGTAGAATTGTGCCATAAACTAGTGATTAGTCAACTAATCAAATATGAGCTAAGTGGGTTTTGTTGATTTGACGAAATTGATGTTGTATTGGTGTTTATAAACATCATACTAACTCATATGAATGAACTACTTGAACAAATTAGGGATTTTGTTAAGAGTTCATAAGTGATTAGAAGTGGGTCTTGACATAAGAGTTAAAGCCATGATTATGATGGTCAAAGTGTGTATATGCTTATAATAACTGAAATTACATGTTGATTTATTATTCCTTGAGGTATGAATTGGATGACATGTTAGCTAATTTGGCGTCTCAAAAGATGATGCTCACTAAGTGTTGATAATGTGCCTAATTGAGTCTTGTGAACTTGATAGTGCAATCATATGTGTTAATTGGTGATCTGACTTTTAAAAAGTCAAACCGACCATTAATAAGATCGAATGATAATTTTGATTGAAAATACATAAGATGTAATAGTCATGATTGACAACGACTAAACTAACCATCTTACGAAATATGATGATAGTTTGACGCCTAACAAGCTAGGTGGAAGCTTGGGAAAAAACGGGTCAAACGAATCAAGAAGGAAAAGAAAAGCGTAGCTCGGATACGAGGTAAGTAAAACTTACACCCTTTTTGTAGGACACATGTTTATTTTATAAACTATAAATGCGAATGATGTAATATCCGAAATAAGGGTTCCGACACGATTGATACAAGTCGGAACAAGTATAAATGATAAAAACCATGGTTTATGGTAAATGGGGCAAATGGTTTGGAAATTTAAAACCATGCTTTTATTCTAATTTATGTATATGTTTGGTCTTATAGTCCAAACGGGTCAAATGGTGATGATAACACCATTTGACAATATCGACTAATGTGGTTGTCAAGTCGTATGTTATCAGGAGCGAATAGCAATTTGGATAATTGCGACGCCATAGAATATTGGTTAATTAACGCGAGGTATAAAACGGGTCTATATGTTGACTCGAGCCAAGTACGCATATATATAGATTTATAGTTAAAAATGCAATGTTGGTCAAATACCTTAGCAAAAGGACCTATGTCGTAAAAGGAGGAAATAAGTTGACGAAAATGCCCTTGATAGGTAAATCGGGCAAACGATCCTTAGAGGTCGTTTAGATACTAATATTATCATTGTGTAACTCTTAGACACATGTAAGAGTTGTAGGCATCAACCTTGGGGGTCAAATGCCTATGAACGGGTCAATCACGTAAAATGACTATCCTAAGGGTAAAAATTAGGATAGCGGTCCATTATGTTAAATCCACCACAAAAATAGTTGTGGTGGAATATAAGAGGCTATTTAAAAATGAGAATATGAAGTGTAGAAAGAGAAGAGAGAGTTTGATGCTTAAATATACATAATTCACTCTAAACGGGTCAAAAAGTGTCATAATTGAATTTCAAGCCGAGAGCTTGAAATCTAAAATTTTGAGAATTCAGATGTCGGGTATTTACTCCATGAGATGGAGAATTAAATTACGAACGCGCAGGAAAAAGAATCGCGTAAAACGGACATCTAGATCAAAAGTTATGAAGCTTTGAAGTTAGAATTTCGACCGAAAATGGAGCTGGGCAAATGCAGCAGCAATTAAGCAACTTGCTGTCAAAAAAGGGGCTAGGTGTAGCGTCTAGCCCCTAGGCGTAGCGTCTAGCCCCTCCTGATTCCGAAAATTGTTTAATTTTTGTTGTTTGACCCATATGACTTGTTTAAATATGTTATTAACTACCAAAGCTAACTTTTATGTTGGTTTTGGTCATAGGTGAATGTCAGGGGATTCCCGGATGAAGATCAAGCCTAACGAAGAACCGAACACACGAGATTAAAGCTTCCGCACGGCGTTACGTCGTAACTTTTAAACGACGAACTCAATTACATTATGTTGTACTATATTTTCTTTTAAATTGTAAAAGTTTTAGTAAACTCGTATTGTCATACGTATGTGTAATCGTATACACATGTATTTATACAAAACTTATATAAAATATTGTATAAAACAAGCAAGGGTGTTACATTTGTGAAGTTGGTATGAACAAACACTTTCCAATAAGAGTGCTTTCTGATGCTCATGTAAACCAAACATTATCATTTATGGAACGCTATATCCCAAAAATGAAGGATCTTGTATCAAGAGATGTTTCAAGATTTACGATCATAGAATATAGAACAATGAAAGTAAATGTGATTTTGTATTATTTTTTAAATATGATTTTGTATTATTTTTTCATAACTAATGCTCATCAGTTTAAATCCATTGTTTTTGATACATCTGTTGATACATCTGTTGACTTGGGATGAAAACAGATGTTTGAAACCACTGTTGGGGTAAACAGTGTTTTGTGGAGAAAACAGTGGTTGCATTTTTTGCAAACAGTGGTTTGACTTTGGTTAAACAGTGGTTTGACTTTGGTCAAACAGAGTTTTGAACCACTAAGAATCATAGTTTTGCAAACAGTGGTTTGACTTTGGTCAAACAGACTTTGTTCAAACAGATTTTTTTTTGCAAACAGTGCTTTGACTTTGGTCAAACAGTGGTTGCATACTAATGCTATTTCCTTTCATCATGTTCTCTTAGTTACTTACCATCATTCGTTAATTTAATTACATCATATGCAACTTATATGAGTTTTAATTCTAATCTTGATTTCTTGGTGGAAACAACTGGCTTTGGTCAAACAGAGTTTTGAACCACCAAGAATCATAGTTTTGCAAACAGTGGTTTGACTTTGGTCAAACAGACTTTGTTCAAACAGATTTTTTTTGCAAACAGTGCTTTGACTTTGGTCAAACAGTGGTTGCATACTAATGCTATTTCCTTTCATCATGTTCTCTTAGTTACTTACCATCATCCGTTAATTTAATTACATCACATGCAACTTATATGAGTTTTAATTCTAATCTTGATTTCTTGGTGGAAACAGTACCTAGCCTTAAACTAAAAATTACACATGGGTATCACTACTAGCCTTAAACTAAAAATTACAATACCTATACACCTATCTGTACTTTCTACTAAACTTTGTTATGCATGGTTTTCTAAGAAACGACCCGTGTTTGCACACGGGTCTTACCGCTAGTTAATTATTAATATTAATATTAATATAACTAATAATAACTGAGTGAAATGAACAGTGATTAAGGTTAGTTTGGGTATTTTGTTAAAGATAATACGTGTTTAACTAATAGATGAGACATGTTTAACTAAAATGACATGTCACACCCCAACCGACGGCGGAATCATCGAGGCGCGGCACTAGGCGAATCGGATTGCTCAAGAGAATCCATAACAACTAAATTGCGACAATATTTAATGCTTTCATTATCCCATACTAATAAACAAATACAATCACATAAGTTGTCACGAATTTCATGTTCTCTCAAACAATACAAATCCGACAACCTAGATTTTAGGTGTGTTTCTAGACTTCCTAGCTTGATTTGATGTAGACTGCGACTAAACCTGCAACATACGTTAAAACAACGTCAATACAAAAGTATTGGCGAGTATACAAGTTTTGTTGAAGTAGCATAATTGATAAAAAGTGTTGTGAGTTACCACATACAAAAACGAGATACACATCATATATACCAGACAGATAATACCAGCAAAGTCACTCGAGCTTCGATTGCGATTGCTATTCATCCTAACTAGACCCCGTCGGGTGCTATAGTACTATACTAGTTAAGGCGGGACGTCGCGAGTAAAAGTCCTAGCACATATGTAACTAGCATCACTTGTTAATATGTAATTTAGTCATTCGCAAGTGATAAATAGTTTAAGCATTTGATTAGTTTAGTTTGATAGAAACGTATGTTACACCCAAAGTGCGATAAAAAGGGTTCGAGTATACTCACAGTGCGTGTCCAACAAATAAACACGATCTGGTTGGATGGTTGAAAGCGTCGGATCAGCCTGTGTACGGGAACAGATGCATAAGTATTCCACAGGGCTGAACGGTCGGAATCAGCGTGTCGAATGGGGTAAAAGTGGGTTAAGTGTTGTAGCAGTGCATCCGGACGGAAGGTCATCCTGTCGGATGGTCATCCTGACGGATGGCTATTCGAGTGAGTTGCAGACTGTAGTTTGAAGTTTTTGTAAAATTTTCCAAGTAAACATTTTCGAGTTAACGGAGATGGCGTGACGACGTGTCAGACAACGGAAATCCACACTGAGTCTAGCCCAGTCGATCGGATGGGAACCACCCCATTCGATCAGACCTGTTGAGCTTGATGGGACTTCATGTTCAACCCGTTTGTCGATCACCTCTCCGGTGGAAATCCGTTTCCGAGCCAGTCCTAGACTATAGAGTGAGTCTTAGGTCAGGTTGAGTCCAGATTCCATCGGTTTTGAGTAGAAGAGTGTAAAAGAGTTGAAAGAAAGTTTGAATCAGTTTAAATGTTGAAGTTATGTTTAAGATTCTTGTTAAAATGTGTAGAAATCCTTTAGATCTGAGCTAAACTTGATGAGATGACGTCACCAAGTGAACACCATCTTCAAGCAACTCAAATCAGGTGATTTCGTGATGAAAATCAGTGTTTTTGATGGAGAAGATGATGGAGATGTGTGTAGTGAAGATGGAAGTACAAGATTTAAGGAGAATTACTTACGAAATAGCCTTGAATTGAGTGAAATAGTGCTGGAGAACGAGCTGGGAGTGAGTTGGTCGGATATAGCTGTCACATCAGTGATCAGTGACATGTGGGAGGTATTTATAGTGTGAGAGAGTAGTAAGGCGGTGCTGGTGAGGTGTCGGATGGCCATTTGATCGGATGGTCATCCTGTCGGATGGTCATCCTGTCGGATGGTCATCCTGTCGGATGGTCATCCTGTCGGATGGTCATCCTGTCGGAGCGCCATCCTATCGGAGCGCCATCCTGTCAGAGCGCCATCCTATCGAGCCATCCTATCGGATGAGTTAGTTTCCCAACTTCCTATTCGTTTGATGCGTTTTGTTGTGTTAGTTGTTGTAAGTACATTAAGCGTTTCAGCGAGATAAATAGTATCGTGTTACGTTGTGTTTCGGTGCGATAGTCGAATTGCGTGTGCCTGCGAGTGCACGTTTCAACAAGTTTTAAATACCCAGATGTTTTAATATAATGTACTTTAATAGGTCATAGCATAAGTAACTGCGTTTTGAGTTCGCGTTGCGTTGTGTTGTGTTGAGCTATAGCGTATAGTGCAATAGTGTACGCGTTAGCGTTATAAACGTATGCGTTGTGATATAGCGTGTGTGAAAATATGCGAAATAGCGTTGTAAGCGTTATAGTTTACATTATGATTCGAATCTCTGGTGCAAGGCGTAACGAGTAGTAATAACGCACGAACGTGCGGGTTGTTACAGTCTCCCCTGCTTTAGGAAATTTCATCCCGAAATTAATCCACAAGGAGGGTCGCGAGTATTGATGCAAGTGAGGAAGCGATAAGAAGCGTCAAGATAAGCGAGCGACCGATCGAAAATTGATGAGTGAAAGCATTGCGGAGACTAGACGAGAGCGGCGAGTAAGGCGATTCGTTATGGATGGTAACTCACGAATAGGCGATCCAAAAGCGTTTTCATTTCTCGAAAAGTCTGATTAATTTGATGCGAAAAGGTTTGAAAAACACTGGTTTTATGAAAATTTTCCTCACAGTGCGGTGTTGAACTGTATCGATGTTCACACCAGCGCTTATAAGAGAAGTTTTGTTAAGTTATTAAAAGATTTCAAGGTAATAAAACTCGTTTTATGAAATTTTCTCATCACGCGGCGTTAACTTAAGTCGATTGTTATACCATCGTCACGAGAAAATCTTGTTTTGTCAAAGGTTTTGATTAAAATTTAGGAATTTCTCCCTTTGTTTCGTAAAAGTTTTGAAAGAAAATTTTTGTTTACACAAAAGGTTTCAATAATACCACAAATTTCAGTTTAAAGTTGGGCCCTACATGGCACCTTTCCACGAAAGTTTGACAATATGGCTAAAACACTTATATATAGGAAGTACCAGCGGCGTATCCACCATGCTTTAGCCATATGGACTCCGTCCCGTGAAGCAGTGTCACGTGTGTCAACATGGTTCTGATAGATTTTCGTTCCCTCGGTCCAAATGAGGAATGGTTGGACCAAGTTTAGAAGAAGGGTGGGATAAACTGAGTGATGAAGCCGTCTACGAACTCAGTTTAGCGATACGAGCGAGCATGATAATCGGTAAGCAGTAAGCGATGAGCGATAAGCGAAAACGAAAATGAAAACAATAGTGAAGACGGCGGCGTTGAGTGTTTAGGCAAAAATTGACGAGCGATAAGCGACAAACGTCAAGCGATAAGCGATAGAGTGGTAAGAGTCAAAAGCGTTGAAACGTTAAGCATAAAGCGATAGCGAGTGCGAGATAGATTCCAGCGATGGTGCAATTTCGAGCGTGTTGACTAACGAAAAGTCTAGCGATGACACGCTTGAGTTGCGATGAGGTTGTTACGCCCTGCGATGTAGTTTTGTGTGTCGAAAATAGTTTCAATATTATACTTGGTCTAATAACGTTCAACGTCGCATGGCACTTACTTCACAAGAAATTGGTTGGCATGGCGAAGCACTTATATATAGGAAGTACCAGCGGCGTATCCACCATGCTTCAACCACACGCCTCTGTCCCGTGAATAGGTGTCACACTGTGCTGACATGGTTAAGACGCTTATATATAGGAAGTACCAGCAACGTATCCACCACGCTCGACCATGCTTTTAACGTTATGGCACCATTAGAATTCACTACGATCTCCGTGCACTGACCAAAATAATCCCGTGTGCACCCGTGATTAGTTTGTTCCTTGCACGTTTATCGTACCTTATTCTAAGAGTGTAGTGAGGGTAAAACACATTATATCGGGATATAGTATATAGCTTGCGTGTGATTCTATACTAAGTGCGAAGACGAGAGAGATCGAGCGAGGGTCAATGTTACGCATAGAGGCAACATCGAGTAATAGAATAGGTTCAACACATTGAAATTTAACGTCGAAAATCGTTTCATTACAACCTTATTCTACGCCTGATTGGTGCTTGGAATTGAAGACTTTTGCTGGAGCTGCTGTTGTTGTCCTCAAGTTCGTGGTTTAGCGCGACAGTTGTGGGTGAAGTGACCGTAACAGTTGCAATTGTTGCAATAGCGACAGTCAGCTCCAACTTGGTGGTGAAAGGTACACGTGTAACACTGAGGGTGAATTCCAGTGTAGGCACGTTTTGGAAGTAGTGGAACTGATTGAAGAGGCTCTGGCTGAGGCAGTTCAGTGTTTGAAGAGTCTGGGCTGGAGTTCTTTCGTTTGCGGCTGGGCTCGTTGCGTTCTTGAGATGAGGGGTCGTCTTTGTCGTCGTCGTCGGTGGAGTCTGCAGCATCGTCGGATGACTCGGTAGAATAGTCGGATGATTCCTCAGACGACTCGGTAGTGTCGTCAGACGATACGGTGAGAGCTTGACAAACCTTCGTAGTCAGATTCTTGGAGAAAAATCCTTCCACGAGTCGTTTGTCGTTGATTTCGGCAGTTAGACGGTAGGCTTCTTCAACGGTAGCAGGTCTCGCAGCTTCGACAAAATCGCCCACACACTCAGGCAAGCCACGAATGTACTTCTTGATGGCCTTTTCTGAAGTGTCAACTTGACTTGGGCAATTAATGCTGAGCTTTTTAAACCTTGCTGTGTAGCCAGCATTGTCACCTTTGATTTGCTTGATTCCCCAAAATTCGTCTTCTAGCTTCTGGACTTCGTGGGGAGGGCAATACTCTTCCTTCATGAGCTCCTTCAGCTCATCCCAGGAGAGAGCACAAGCTGCGTGGATCCCACGTATGTTACGTTCGGCTGTCCACCAGTCGAGTTCTCGCGATTGAAATACTCCGGTAGCGCAAGTAGTACGAAAATGCTCGGGGCACCCACTCTGACGAAGGGTCACCTCGACAGAATCGAACCACTGGAGTAGCTTCGAAACACCTCCTTCACCCGTGAAGACCATCGGGTCACAGGCTTTGAAGTGTTTGTAGAGAAAAGTAGGTTGCGGCGCTTCTGTCTTAACGTCTTTCGAAGCCCGAGAGTTGATAAGAGAGCGCACTTGTGTGACAATCTGAGGAATGACTCTGACCACTTCCCTGGTCACAAGTGAAGCAATCCTCTTCTCATCCCTTCGTTTGGCTCGTCTCCTGGCTGACATTCTCGAAGCAGAGTTGTTGGAAGGCATATAGACAGAGAGAGACTTGGAGTGAGATTCGATCATAATGATTTTGAGTTTCGCAATACGATTTGAGTGCGATCAAAACTTGTTGTAGGTAGTATAGTAATTCGTATTCACATAGGAGCTACATAGGAAACACAAAATTCCTAAGTTCTCACGTATGACACATTAGCGATTTCGTTTATATATATCTATATATGTTGTTGCGACATTCACTCACACAATGGTATAGATAGTGCGTGGACGCGGTGTAGAGAGATGGCGAGTCTTTAGTTTCGTTGCGAACATTCGGTCTTTTGTTTTAGATTGCGATAGCTGTGCGAGTTGTGCATTTGTAAAGCGGGGAGCAAAAATCGATAAATCGAGAAATCGTTAAGGCGCAAAAATTAAAACACGTAAGCGTAGATAAGTTTAACAAGCGTAAAACTGGCGAATCGTAATATTGAAGAAATAGATAGAATGCCCTGGGTGTTTAGGTGTCGACTACCCAAGTACTTCAGCAATATTAAGCGAGACGCTTCCACTGGGATTCAGCTCATGGCATTCGTCCTTCTATTCATCACGCGGCTCAAGTCCTTGATATAGCCGAATCCTTGGTGAGAGCTTTTCGAAAAACCATTTTTGGGAATGGAGCGGGTCATTAAGGTATAGGTTTCACCCTTGACTTAACAACTTCGCTTCTGATTGTGGTTGTGCTCACCGAACAAGTCCGGGAGTCCCGCTAGATAGAAATGGAGAATTCCGTCGAGATATGGATGTCACTCCTGACTCAACGAATGGTTCTCGTGCTTGAATGATGCGCTGAATGAGCGTCCTATCGAGAGTTTCTGGTTTTCACACCTCATCTCGACACGATCACTCGTTGATATTATGCGAGTATCGTAAATCGTGTGTATTGTGTCAGCCTTAGGAAAGGCTATGTAGTATTAAGCTTTAGGAAAAGCTTTCCTCGTGCGAAGCTGTAGTATGCGGTGTTCGCACAAAGGCATAGTTTTAGAGAGTTCAAATGAGAGTAGCAAAGTAGGCCCGTACAAACCTAACTGGGTTCACTCGAGGCGGCCTGTTGGTACTTAGACTATAGACTAGGTCAATTCTAAGACTTCAACCCGGACTAGGTCGAATGTCTTACCTAATTCCCTATAGTTATGGCTCTGATACCAATCTGTCACACCCCAACCGACGGCGGAATCATCGAGGCGCGGCACTAGGCGAATCAGATTGCTCAAGAGAATCCATAACAACTAAATTATGACAATATTTAGTGCTTTCATTATCCCATACTAATAAACAAATACAATCACATAAGTTGTCATGAATTTCATGTTCTCTCAAACAATACAAATCCGACAACCTAGATTTTAGGTGTGTTTCTAGACTTCCTAGCTTGATTTGATGTAGACTGCGACTAAACCTGCAACGTACGTTAAAACAACGTCAATACAAAAGTATTGGCGAGTATACAAGTTTTGTTGAAGTAGCATAATTGATAAAAAGTGTTGCGAATTACCACATACATAAACGATATACACATCATATATACCAGACATATACTACCAGCTAAGTCACTCGAGCTGCGATTGCGATTGCTATTCATCCTAACTAGACCCCGTCGGGTGCTATAGTACTATACTAGTTAAGGCGGGACGTCGCGAGTAAAAGTCCTAGCACATATGTAACTAGCATCACGTGTTAATATGTAATTCAGTCGTTCGCAAGTGATAAATAGTTTAAGCATTTGATTAGTTTAGTTTGATAGAAACGTATGTTACACCCAAAGTGCGATAAAAAGGGTTCGAGTACACTCACAGTGCGTGTCCAACAAATAAACACGATCTGGTTGGATGGTTGAAAGCGTCGGATTAACCTGTGTACGGGAACAGATGCATAAGTATTCCACAAGGCTGAACGGTCGGAATCAGCGTGTTGAATGGGGTAAAAGTGGGTTAAGTGTTGTAGCAGTGCATCCGGACGGAAGGTCATCCGGACGGATGGTCATCCTGTCGGATGGTCATCTCGTCGGATGGTCATCCTGTCGGATGGTCATCCTGTCAGATGGCTATTCGAGTGAGTTGCAGACTGTAGTTTGAAGTTTTTGTAAAATTTTCCAAGTGAACATTTTCGAGTTAACGGAGACGGCATGACGACGTGTCAGACAACGGAAATCCACACCGAGTCTAGCCCAGTCGATCGGATGGTAACCACCCCATTCAATCAGACCTGTTGAGCTTGATGGGACTTCATGTTCAACCCGTTTGTCGATCACCTCTCCGGTGGAAATCCGTTTCCGAGCCAGTCCTAGACTATAGAGTGAGTCTTAGGTCAGGTTGAGTCAAGATTTCATCGGTTTTGAGTAGAAGTGTGTAAAAGAGTTGAAAGAAAGTTTGAATCAGTTGAAATGTTGAAGTTTTGTTTAAGATTCTTGTTAAAATGTGTAGAAATCCTTTAGATCTGAGCTAAACTTGATGAGATGACATCACCAAGTGAACACCATCTTCAAGCAACTCAAATCAGGTGATTTCGTGATGAAAATCAGTGTTTTTGATGGAGAAGATGATGGAGATGTGTGTAGTGAAGATGGAAGTACAAGATTTAAGGACAATTACTTACGAAATAGCCTTGAATTGAGTGAAATAGTGCTGGAGAACGAGCTGGAAGTGAGTTGGTCGGATATGGCTGTCACATCAGTGATCAGTGACATGTGGGAGGTATTTATAGTGTGAGGGAGAAGTAAGGCGGTGCTGGTGAGGTGTCGGATGGCCATTCGATCGGATGGTCATCCTGTCGGATGGTCATCCTGACGGATGGTCATCCTGTCAGATGGTCATCCTGTCGGATGGTCATCCTGTCAGAGCGCCATCCTATCGGAGCGCCATCCAGTCGGAGCGCCATCCTGTCGGAGCGCCATCCTTGTAAGTACATTAAGCGTTTCAGCGAGATAAATAGTATCTTGTTACGTTGTGTTTCGGTGCGATAGTCGAATTGCGTGTGCCTGCGAGTGCGCGTTTCAACAAGTTTTAAATACCCAGATGTTTTAATATAATGTACTTTAATAGGTCATAGAATAAGTAACTGCATTTTGAGTTCGCGTTGCGTTGAGCTATAGCGTATAGTGCAATAGTGTACGCGTTAGCGTTATAAACGTATACGTTGTGATATAGCGTGTGTGAAAATATGTGAAATAGCGTTGTAAGCGTTATAGTTTACATTATGATTCGAATCTCTGGTGCTAGGCGTGATGAGTGTAACGAGTAGTAATAACGCACGAACGTGCGGGTTGTTACATGACACGTACTCACCAACCAAAAAAAATCACAAAACCCCTCAAATGGTTCAATCACAGAAACATAGAAACACATGGAACCGGAAGAAATCCAGCAAGTGTGAGAGAGAAAGAGAGGAAGAGTGATGCAGTGGAGAGCCACATGTAGAAACGACGGTGGTACCGGGGTTTCCGGTCACTACATCGCTCCATGTGGTGGCTAGGGTTTCAATTGTGGTTTCACGAGGCATCAGCGGAACTTAATGGTGATGAAGATGGCTTCAAGAAGCTCCAGCGAAATACCTAGGGTTTCGGCTATATTCCGGTGAAGTTCTGGCATAAGGATTAATGCTTGCATGTTCCATTTTCATGTAGATCGGTGACCGATTCGTCTGCATGTGTGCTTCTGGTGGATTCGAGGGGTTCCAACAACACCGACAAAGGTCTGCATGTTTCCAAACTGGTCATATCTTGTATAACTAACTGTATCTTAAACTTACATTTTTTAATTTGCCTGTAAATTAGGGTTTATTGCTGCTTTTCTGTGTACTGTTGCTGAAAAGCTCTGAAACTCTGATGAACAATGGCTGAATAGGTATGAAACATCACATTTTCCACCTTTTCCTGTATCAATTTTGCAAAACAAATATCACCATGGTCCTCCGTTAAAATAACTTAACGGAGTTAAGCTTTTTTCCAAATTACAAACATATTTTTTAGGGCTTTTGATCAGAACGATGATACAAGTCCATTGATGTAAAACTTACTTTGAAATGGTGCTCCAAGTGACTTGATTTTTGTTAATTGGAAATTTAAACACCCGAATTGAAGCGCCGTTTTCATCGTTTGGAGCACCGTTTCGAGACAAGTTTTACATCAATGGATCAACAAAAGTTATGATAAAACAATCCCTAAAAAGTAACTAAATTTCATATATCTTTTATTTAACACACTTAGCTTTCTATAATTTAACATTTAAAAAAATCAAAAGATTGTAACAAATTTAAACTTGAATGAGTTTTTATAGCCAAAAATTGTTAATAACTTTGTTGGAATTTTTGTAAAAATAGTGTTTACAAACATTGGAAATGCATTTTTTCCTAATTTTAGGCTATAAATATATATAAGAAACTGAGGTTAATATATATATGGGTAAATTATTTTTGGGGAATTGGCTTGTAATAATCCCCCCTAGACCTTATTGGCCGTTAATAATCCCACCTCAGAATATTCCCCCCATCAGTCCCACATTTCACCTTTTTTTTCCTACAATGGTCCTCCGTTAAAATAACTTAACGGAGTTAAGTTTTTTTCCAAATTACAAACAGATTTTTTAGGGCTTTTGATCAGAACGATGATACAAGTCCATTGATGTAAAACTTACTTCGAAATGGTGCTCCAAGTGACTTGATTTTTGTTAATTGGAAATTTAAACACCAGAATTGAAGCGCCGTTTTCATCGTTTGGAGCACCGTTTCGAGACAAGTTTTACATCAACGGACTCGTATCGTCGTTCTAATAAAAAGCCCTAAAAATTGTTTGTAATTTGGAAAAAAAAAACGTAACTCATTTAAGTTTTTTTAACGGGGGACAATTGTAGGAAAAATAGGTGAAAGGTGGGACTGGTGGGGGGAATATTCTGAGGTGGGATTATTAATGGCCAATAAGGTCTAGGTGGGATTATTACAAGCAAATTTCCGATTATTTTTTGAAGTCCCTGTATTTTAGGGGTTTTAGCCACTTGAGTCCAAACCCTGAGTCCCTATAACCACTTTTTTTAACCATTTGAGTCCAAAATTTTAACTCTGTTTAAATTTTCTGTTAGTTTTTCATTAAAAGACTAAAATACCCATGTATTATAATATTATTATTATTACTATTACTGTTACTATTACTATTACTAGAGAGAAAGCAGACTTGAAAGACAAAGGCAAGTTCAATTGATTGAAGCAATGGAGAACAAATATCCATTAAGCCAATATTGAAGCAATCAAATGTTACTAACTGGTTTAAAGCAAAATTGCAGAACAGAGACACAACAGGTAATTAATCGTTGTGTTTGAGCATGATTTTGAGCCTGCTTTGCTGCTTATTCGAACAAAAACTCTCTGACCTCCACAACTGCACAAACCCACACCACTTAACCCAACTTCACGCCCCAATTTACAAACAAAATCTCCACCAAGACTTCTTCATCATCCCCAAATTACTCACCTCTTACTCCCTCCGCCAGAACATCTCCTCCGCCGTCAAAGTCTTCCTCCAAGTCAACGACCCCAACGTCCATCTATTCAACACTATGATCAGATCACATATTCACAACAATCAGCCTGCACACGTGTTGGAGCTCAGAACGGCCTCCGCCATGTCTGCCGCCGCTAACAACCATCTCCCATCCCTCTCTCGTTCCCGATATGGGAGATGTAGCGGTGATGGTCGTGATGGTGGAGGTGTAGCGGTGGTGGGTGTTGTGGTGGTGACGGTGTAGTGGTGGTGGTGGTGGTATCGGTGGAGGTGCAGTGGCGACGGTGGTGTTGATGGTGGAGGTATGGTGGTGGGATGGAGGTGGTTTAGGTTTAGAAAGAGAATGAAAGATGAGAGAGAGAAATGCAGACCTGTTGAAGATAAATGAGAGAGATAGAGTATAAGAGAAAGAGAAAGAGAAAACAAAAAAAAATAGTTTTTTTATTTATTTTTTAATTATAGGGGTAATTTGGTCATTTAACAAATTTTAACAAAATAATTCTAACAGTGTTAGAAAATTGAACTAAAATGGTTAAGAAAAGTGGCTATATGGACTCATGGCGTTAAACATTTTGATTTTGGACTCAAGTGGTTAAAACCCCTAAAACACAGGGACTCAAAAAGTAATTACCCTATATGTATATTTCGTTGTGGGTTTGTGTTCTATGTTAGAAGAGCATCGCAATGAGCCAAACCACGTCCAAAACGAAGCTAAGATGAATGAGATATTGATACTCAAAGTTTGGTATCCGAAACACACAAAGCTGGAATATTGAATAGGAATGGGAAAGTGACACATTGTCCCACATAGGAGAAGAGACAAAACTTTAAGTGGTATATAAGTGGGGACACTCTTTCCTTATTGTTCCATGGAATCACACACTAGTGTACTCGTGAAGGGTAACACGCATTCGTACATGCGCAGGTGATGGTCGCAATGTGGCTCTTTGATGGCGCACCTTACATACCTTTGTATTTTTGACCGATAGTGCGTGGTTCAGTACAGAGAGTGCAAGGACCAAGTGGGGCGTGGTCAGCCTAGCTGGTGACATGGCGTGCGCATGTGGCGCATGACACGAGTCAAGGCGCAAGTGCATGATGCAAGTCAAAAACTTTGACCGAGAATTAAATAATGAATTAAAATGCATTGAAGACGTTTGATGCAGTTTAATTCTCTCCTTTAATTCGTTTTTTTCTGTTTCAACTCAACGTGTAGTATAAATACCAGTAGAAGACCTGTTGCAGTAGACACCAAAACTACCAACAAAACAACCTATAAAAATATTCTCAGCAGAATTCTGATCTTCTTCTTACTCTTCTCAAGGTATACTTTAGGTCCTCGAGCCAACTTCGGCAGTACTACTGCTCCGGCTGTTGTACCCCGGGAAACAAAACGAGTTCTCTTGGGAGATTCAGAATTTGTTTTTAGGACCCTGTGTTAAACACATGTCACACCCCGCCACCGCCGTTGTCACACCCCAACCGATGGCGGAAACATCGGGGCGTGACATTGAGCAAAACAGATTGTCCATGAGTATCCATAACAAATACTAATTACCAGATAATTAAACGTCACGTCCCATACCATAACATATCCAAATAAAATAGTTATTACAAATAATTGTCTAAAAAACAACACTGTTCTGACAATTCAGATTTAGCGTGACATAACTAGACCCCTAGCTTGATTCACCAAAGCACAACATTCCTAGCAACTTAAGCACCTCTCACATACGTTAAAATAGAGGTCAATACACATAGTGTAAAGGTGAGCATACAAGTTTAATAGTATAGTAGATAGCGAAAGCAAGTTTACGCATAACCAGCATGTAACATGTAAAATGTGAAGCAAGTAGGTTATCGACAATGAAATATGTACAGACGTGACTGCGAGTTGTAGAATGCGCAACACATATCACAACTGTGACATGCGAGAAAAGCCCTTAACAACCCCTGTCCACGACAGGTGCTGAGTCCAAACTATAGTACTATCGTTGCTAAGGTGTCAGGCAACAATCACTGTGTAAACATAACATACTAGCATTCATCGAGTAACACATATAACATGCAGTAACGGTTAGAGTATAAAAGTGTTTGCGTTGTGTGATCGATGTGATTTGATATAAGTAACGTATGTAACACCCAAAAGTGCTGAAAGCAAAAGGGATCAAGTATACTCACCGATCGTGTTTAGTAAATAAACACTCTCTTGGATTGAAGGGAACGCTGAGGGATTAGCCTGAACAGTTAACGATAGCATAAGCGAATGAACGGCACGTTAAACGGTGAGGAGTGAACCAAATGACGAATTGTCATCCGATCGGATGACAATCCGAACGGATGGTCATTCGATCGAATGACATTCTGTTCGGATGGTTATCCGTTCGGATGGCCATTCAGTCGGATTGACATTCGTTTGGGATGGATGTGTTTGTGTATGATGTGACTTTGAAGTTTTCGTTGTAGCATTTTGAAAACATAGAAGTATCTCTACCTTTCAGATCGCCTGGTCAAACGGTTGTTCGATCGGATGGCGATCTGTCGGTTAGACATTTCTCAGAGAACAAGTTCACAACAGGATTGTCATTCGATCGGATGGTCTTCCGATCGGATGGAAAACCGTCAGAAACTGATGATCTTTGAAAATTGTTAAAATGTTTAAGTGTTGGAACCATAAGTCAATCCGATCGGATTGTCGTTCGATCGGATTGTCGTTCGATCGGATGGCAATCCAATCGGACGGTAGTCAGTTTGGGTGACTGGTTCGTTTTGAAATTCGTTAAGTTTGAAGGGTATGGCGGTTTGATCAAGACGGTATGACAACGTGTTAAACAACGGAAATCCCACCAAGTCCAGACTATCTGATCGGATGGGAATCACCCCAGTCCAATCAGTTAACTGTTCGTGACGGTTTTAAAGGCATTGAGTGTAAGAGAGTTGAAAGAAAGTTGAGAAACCATCTTTCAATCCTTTTACTCATGAAAATGTTTAGATCTATGCGAAAATAGTGTTAAAACATGTGGAAATCATGTAGATCTGAGTTGTTCTTGGTGGAATGAGGCTAAAACTTGAAGTTCATGAAAACCCATGATGACATCATCCTAGAACACCTCAAATCCGTTGATTTCACGGTTAAAAGTGAAGATTCAAAGGTGAAAATGATGAAGAAGTGTGTATAGATCATAGAAGTACAAGATTTGGGTTGAAAACTTGCAAGAATCGCGAGAAATCGAGAGAAAAGAGAGCTTGAGCACGCTGGTCGTAAGAGGGAGCTGTCACATCACTGTTTGTGGGGTGACAGGGGTATTTATAGGTTGCCAAAGAAGAAAGTGCGCACATGTGATGGATCGGATGGCACATCGATCGGATGGCCATCCGATCAGACGGTCATTCGTTCGGATGACCATTCGATCGAAGTGGTCCGGCGAGTTAGGTTTCGGCGTTTCGTTTTGCGCGTTGAGCGTTGCGATGCGTTTCGAGTAAGCGATGCGATAGTATTACACAATAACCTAACTACTATATCTAACATACAATCAACATAAATAACTTGCGTTTAGCGTTTGCGATTATATTGCGTTGCGATAGAGTTGCGATTACGTTTTCGATTAATCACCACAAACATATCATCTACACACACAAGTAACACATAATGGCAGACACACGTAAAACAATATCCAGAACACATAATTCGAGTTGCGAATGCGATAGCGATAAGTCGATTAACGATTAAACTGTGATTAATTATCGATTATTAACAAGTACTCCACATAATACAACTAAAGTGACAATAAAAATAGAGTATCGATACTAGTCGGGAAGTACAATTCAATCAATCAAGCAAGGAGTGACAGATCGCAATTAGCAATCTTTTCTTCCTTTGACTTTGACTTGTACTTTGACTTCAAAAAGTCGGGTTGTTACAGCCGTGGAAGCCAAGCGAGGTGCGACGTACGAAAGGGAATGCGTGATACTTCGCCTTCATGTCACTTAAGGGAATGCGTGATACTTCGCCTTCATGCGTGATACTTCGCCTTCATGCATGATACTTCGCCTTCATGCGTGATACTCATCGAATAGCAATCCGTTAGAACTGATGATCTTTGAAAATTATGAAAAATGATAAGTGTTGAAGTCCAAGTGCAATCCGATCAGATTGTCGTTCGATCGGATGGCAATCCGATCGGATGGCAATCCGATCGGATGGCAATCCGTCCCGACGATCTGATCGTTTTGAACTTGATGATTTTGATAAGTTTTTGCGGTTTGCTTGAGACGGTATGACAACGTACTAAACAACGGAACCTCGTCAAGTCCCAAGTCGTCCGATCAAATAGGAATCACCCTAATCCGACCAGTCAACTGTTCTTTGACGGTTGTTCATGTTCAACCTGAAGTCGGTTGTCTCGTTGATAGGAATCAGATCTGAGACCGACACTTCACTAGAGAACGAGTAGAAGGCCTGAACAAGCTCCGATTCTATCGATTTTGAGTGCATTGAGTGTAAAAGAGTTGAAAGAAAGCTAGAAACCATCTTTCAATCCTTTTAACCTTGAAAATGTTTAGATCTAGATGAAAATAGTGTTAAATTATGTGGAAATCATGTAGATCTGAGTTGTTCTTTGGTGGAATGAGGCCAAAACGTGAAGTTCATAAGAACTCTATGATGACAACACCCTACAACACCTCAAATCCGTTGATTTCATGGTTAAAAGAAAAGATTCAAAGGTGAAAATGATGAGGAAGGGTGTGTGGATCATAGAAGTACAAGATTTGAGTTGAAAACTTACAAGAATCGCGAGAAATCGAGAGAAAAGTGGGCTGGAACGCTGGTCGAACGAGAGAGAGCTGTCACATCACTTTGGTGATGTGACAGGGGGTATTTATAGGTTGCCAAAAGAGGAAAGTGGCACCTAGATCGGATCGGATGTCACTTCGATCGGATGGCCATCCGATCGGCACCTATATCTAACATACAATCACTATAAATAACTTGCGTTTAGCGTTTGTGATTAGATTGCGTTGTGATAGAATTGCGATTGCGATTAAACACCTCACATAAACATAACATGCACAAGTAACACATAATAACACACACACGTAAAACAATATCCTGAACACATAATTCGAGTTGCGATGTGATAGCGATGCGATTAACGATAAGTTGATTAGCGATTAAACATGCGATTAAACCTCGATTATTAATAGATACTCCACATAATACAACTAAAGCAAACAAATAAAAGGATTCGATTACAAGTTAAGAAGCACAATTCAGTAGTTAAGTAAGGAGTGACAAATCGTAATTAGCAATCTTTTCTTCCTTTGACTTTGACTTGTACTTTGACTTTCCAAAATGCAGGTTGTTACAGCCTCCCCTACTTTAGGAAATTTCATCCAGAAATTTAAGTAGGCGTAACAAACAGTTGCGGGTACTTCAGCTTCATGTCACTTTCGAGTTCCCAGGTGAACTCGGCGCCGCGTTTACCTTCCCAGCGAACTTTCACAATGGGAATGGGTGAGCGTTTGAGCACCTTGGTTTCTCGTCCCATGATCTCGACAGGATTCTCCACGAAGTGTAATGTTTCGTCCACTTGTAAATCCTCAAGAGGGACATGTAATTCCTGGTCGGCCAAACACTTTCTGAGGTTCGAAACATGGAAAGTCGGGTGGACATTACTAAGTTCCTCCGGTAGTTCACGTCTGTAGGCCACTTTTCCAATCCTTTCCAGAATATTAAAGGGTCCAACATATCAAGGCGCGAGCTTTCCTTTCTTGCCGAATCTGATCACCCCCTTCCAAGGTGCAACCTTTAGGAGTACGTGATCGCCAACGTCAAATTCAAGGGGCTTGAGGCGTCTATCGGCGTAACTTTTCTGACGATTCCGAGCTTTCAGCAGATTGTCTCGAATTTGGAGGATCTTGTCAGTCATTTCTTGCAACAGCTCAAGTTCGGTAATTAGCGCGTCTCCGATCTCGTGCCATATAATACGCGATCGACATCTCCTTCCGTATAATGCCTCAAATGGTGCCATTTGGATGCTAGAATGATAACTGTTATTATACGATAATTCGACTACATTTAAGTGCGCGTCCCAATTACCACCGAAGTCTATGACACACGAGCGAAGCATGTCTTCAAGGGTACGAATCGTTCTTTCAGTCTGACCGTCGGTTTGGGGATGGAAAGCGGTACTTAGATTAAGAGTAGTACCGAGAGCATATTGAAACGTTTCCCAAAGACGCGAGGTAAACGACCATCGCGGTCAGAGATGATGTCACGAGGCGTCCCGTGTTGACAGATGATCTCGTCGGTGTAGATTCGGGCTAATTTTTCTACCTTAAAATTCTTCTCGTATCGGCAGAAAATGAGCTGATTTGGTCAAACGGTCAACGACAACCCAGATGTTGTCGTGACCTGATGGCGTGCGCGGGAGTTTCGTTATGAAGTCCATAGCTATACTCTCCCATTTCCACATAGGGATCTTGGGTTGTACGAGTAAGCCAGAGGGGCGTTGATGCTCAGCCTTGACTTTGGAACAAGTCAGGCATTTCGAAACATAGATGGCGATATCCTTCTTCTTCCCGGCCACCAGTACTTGTAGTGCATGTCCTGGTACATTTTGTCAGCACCGGGATGAATAAAATACCTGGATTTGTGGCCTTCGTCCATCAGAATTTGTCGCAAATTGGTACGCTTGGGAATCCAAATTCAGTCCAGATAATGGACTATCCCATTCGATTTATTCACCAGTTGAGCGCCATCGTTGATGATCCTTTCTTTTTTCAAAGTACGTTCGGTAAAACAAGCATGCTGAGCATCGCGGATGAGAGCTTCGAGATTATGCTGGGCTTGAGAATTACAAACGCTATGCAAATAGCTTCGTCAACTGAGAGCATCGGCAATGACGTTTGCTTTGCCTGGATGGTAACGAATTTCACAGTCGTAATCATTGAGGAGTTCAACCCATCGGCGTTGGTGCATATTCAGTTCTTTCTGGTAAAAGATGTGTTGTAGGCTCCTATGATCGGTGAAGATCGTACACTTGATACCATAAAGGTAGTGTCGCCAAATCTTTAACGCAAAAATAACTGCACCTAGCTCAAGGTCGTGAGTTGTATAATTCTTCTCATGGATCTTGAGTTGTCGAGAGGCGTACGTGATAACCTTGTCCCATTGCATGAGGACACAACCAAGACCAAGGTTAGAGGCATCGCAGTAGACTACGAAATCGTCATTTCCGTCGGGCAGTGAGAGCACGGGAGCGTTGCAAAGCATAGCTTTGAGAGTTTGAAAGGCTTCCTCTTGTTCAGTTCCCCAAACAAAAGGTTTGTCCTTATGCGTAAGCAAGGTAAGCGGTACAACGATTTTCAAAAAGTCAGCGATGAATCGGCGATAGTAGCCCGCCAATCCGAGAAAAGAACGAACTTCAGACGGTTTCCTTTGTGTAACCCAACTCTTAACAGCTTCGATCTTCGCAGGATTGATATGAATTTCTTGACTATTGACGATGTGACCGAGGAATTGAACCTCCTCAAGCCAGAATTCACACTTGGAGAACTTGGCATAGAGACGGTGTGCCTTCAATAACTCAAGAACCAAACGTAGATGTTGCGAGTGTTCGGTTTTTGACTTGGAATAGATCAGGATATCATCGATGAACACGATGCCGAAGCGGTCGAGAAAGGGTTTACACACGCGATTCATTAGGTCCATAAAGACTGCGGGGGTGTTAGTTAAACCAAAAGGCATAACAACAAAATGGCAATGACCATAGTGGGTGCGAAAAGCGGTTTTAGGTATATCCTCCTCTTGAATGCGTAATTGGTGATAGCCTGAGCGTAGATCGATCTTCGAGAAACACGTAGCACCTTGTAGCTGATCAAAAAAATCATGATTCGAGGCAAGGGATAACGATTCTTGATAGTAAGCTTATTCAATTCCCTGTAGTCGATGCATATCCGGAACGATCCATCCTTCTTTTTGACGAAAAGGACAGGCGCGCCCCAAGGAGAGGTGCTAGGGTGAATGAATCCTTTATCAAGTAGTTCCTGGAGCTGACTCGAGAGTTCGCGCATTTCAGAAGGAGCGAGACGATAAGGTGCTCTAGCAACAGGATTTGCTCCAGGAATAAGGTCGATTCGGAAATCGATATCACGGGTGGGAGGTAATCTAGGTAAATCATCAAGAAATACGTTAGGGAATTCACAAACAACGGGAACGTCTTTCACTCCTGTGTTTCCTTTCTTGTCCTTCTCCGCTGCTACAATGTTAGCCAAGAAAGCTCTGTATTCCTTGCGGAGATACTTGCTCGCTTGGACACATGACATGAGTTTGAGACCTTTCGAAGGACTTTCGCCATACACATAAAGTTGGTCACCATTAGTGAGCGAGAAAGGAATCATCTTATCGAAGCAAACAACTTCAGCACGGTTCTCACGAAGAAAATACATGCCTACTATGATGTCAAAACTACCGAGCTGCATCGGAATAAGGTCGATAGGGAAGACATGATTGTTGCGTTCAAGCGTACAATCACGTAGAACATAATTGACAGCGACGGTTCTTCCAGTGGTAACTTCAACATCAAACGTCGAGGGGAGATGGGCACGCTTACGATTAAGGAGCTTTTCGAATTCAAATGATACAAAACAGTTATCTGCTCCAGTATCAAACAAACACGAAGCATATATACCATTCACAAGGAACGTACCATTAACCATATTGTTGTCTGCTTGAGCCTGGCGGGCGTTGATGTTGAAAGCACGTTCGTGGGCTGCTGGCTGCTGCTGCTGCTGTTGATGTTGTTGTGGCTGCTGCTGGGGCTCTTGTTTCACCACTCTGTTGGGGCACATGTTTGCAAAGTGGTTGGGATCACCACATGCGAAGCAAGCTCTAGCGTGAGCAGCGGGTGCAGGAGCTGTTTGTTGGCCCTGGGGAGCAGGAAGGAGAGCTTGTGGTGCAGGAGCTTGACCTTGAACTGGAGCTGGGGTTTGGCGTGGACCTGTACGGCAGTTTGCGGTGAAGTGGTCGTACATGTTGCAATGAACACAGAACCGACATGCGATTCCAACCGGGTGATGATAGATACAAGTAGGGCAGAGCGGGTGTGGTCCAGTGTATGCACGCTTGGCAGGCGGTGCATTGACCACATGCGCCGCTACTTGGCGGTGTTGAGGTTGCGGTTGGGCAGGTACTGTTTGGAGTGGAGCGGCAGTAACTGCACAGTTCTTGTTGCTAGAGCTGTTGTTCTTTCTCTTGCGAAGTGAGCTTTGCAGATTGTGGTGCGGCGGTAGTTTCAGCGGTGGGAGCAGCGGTGACTTGGTGCAGATTCTTGGAGGCTTTGTCGAAATAACCAGCCCTGACTCGCTTATCGTTGATCTCAGCGGCGAACAGGTAGGTTTCCTCGATTGTTGTTGTCTTTACAGCCTGAACAAAATCTGCAACGCAATCCGGAAGAGCACGGATATACTTCTTGATCGTAATCTCGGGGGTAGTAACCTGACCCGGACAGATGATACTTAACTGCTTGAAGCGAGCAGTTAAACCAGCGTTATCTCCGCCATCCTACTTAATGTGCCAGAATTCATCCTCTAGCTTTTGGAGTTCATGGGGAGGGCAGAACTCTTGCATCATGATGTCCTTCAACTCGTCCCATGTCAGCCCAAAAGCTGCATCGTTCCCTCTTTTGTTTCTCTCCGCCATCCTCCAATCAAGAGCGCAGGATTGGAAGACGCCGGTGGCGTTAACAGTGCGTAGGTTTTTCGAGCAGCCACTCGGTGCAGGGTGACTTTGATTGAATCAAACCATTGGAACATGGTCATAGGCCCATCTTCGCCGGTAAATTCCTTTGGATCGCAGGCTTTGAACTGCTTGAAGCTAAAAGCTGCTTTCGGAGTATCAGTCATGGACTCCTCCGAAGACTTGCTAGTATTCTCATTCAGCTCACTAACGATTTGCGGGATGACTTTTGCTATCTTCTTAGCGACGAGTGCAGCAATGCACTTGTCATCCTGATTGCGTCAAGCGGAGCGAGCAGAGTATGATCCAAATGACGACATTGTCTGCAACAGACATCGTCACAGGACTCAAACACGGTTTCGATTAACCTTAGTATAGTCTAGCGAATTCACAAAGAGCTACTTTATAATGCACAGGAACACATCTAGGCACAAAATCACGTAGGCACAAAATTCACAGAATCGCATAAGCACAGAAACACATGAGCACATAGTCCACATAGGCACGAAAGCATGTATTAGACTATATTTTGCACGTATTCATCTTCTTATGTTGCACGTAATCACCTATCTTTCATAGCAGCGTATAACGATCGAGTATAGCGAGTGCGAATAGCGAGTAACGATTGCGAATAACACAAGTGATTTGTTTGCATTTTGAGGTAAATGTGCAGTGCGGGTGGTGCGTGTTGATCAAAGCGAACGACGAGAAGCGAGTAAATCACCAAAAATCGAAACACATAAAAACATAAAATCACATAAAATCGATAAGTCACAGAGTTAGCGGCTGCGGATTCCAGAATCGAAACACATAAAATCGAAGAGAGATTGTCTGGGTGTGAGACATTGACTACCCAAAGTGATTCGACTGCTCTCAAGGACTTTGGGTGCACATTTTGGCTTAGTAGACTGTGCTCTTGCCTCAATCCGGGCAATCGACACGCATCTATTTCACCATTACGTGACCCTAGTCGTTGGAACTCATCGAGACTTTGGTGAGAGTTTTGTAAAAACCAAAAGTATAGAGCGGAATGAGTCGTCAAGGTTTGGGTTTCACCCCTGACTTAACGACTACATCCCTGTGATAGAATCACGAGGTAGATAAGGAGATTGGCGTCGAAGTATGGATTTCACTCCTGATTCAACGCAAATTATCTTGTTTATAGTAAAAATAGTGAATCGAACGGGTGATCTGGTCGAGAGTTTGCGGTTTTCACACCTAGTCTCAACCAGCTCATCCGTTTGTGTGTGTGTCCAGCCTTCGGAAAGGCTGATCTTGCGCGGAACTGTATTATGCAATGTTCGCGCAAGAGGGTAATGTACAGCGAGTTCGAGCGAGAAATAGCAACTAAGCTCGTGCAAAACCCATACCGGGTATACACAAGTCGGTCTGTTGGTACTTAGACTATAGACTAGGTCGTTTCTAAGACATCGACCCGGACTAGGTCGAGTCATGCCTAATTCCCTATAGTTATGGCTCTGATACCAATCTGTCACACCCCAACCGATGACGGAAACATCGGGGCGCGGCACTGAGCGAAACAGATTGTCCAAGAGTTCCCATAACAACTATGATTACCAATTATTTAAACATCACGTCCCATATCATGACATAATAAGTTGCATAGTTATTATAGACAATTCAAAGACAAATAGTTCCGTTTCGACAACTCAAATGTAAATTGTTTCTGTTTGTTTCTAGACCCCATCCTAGCTCAATTCCAGCAAATAACAAGCAAGCATCCTAAGCACCTGTCACATACGTTAAAAATAGGGGTCAATACACATAGTGTAAAGGTGAGTATACACGTTTAATAGTAATCATAGAGTTCGAAAGTGTTTACGCATAACCAGCATGTAACATATATAATGCGAAGCTAGTAGGTTATCGACAATGAAATATGCACAGACATGACTGCGAGTTGTAGAATGCGCAACACATATCACCACTGTGACACGTGAAGAAATAACCTTAGCAACCCCTGTCCACGACAGGTGCTGAGTCCAAACTATAGTACTATCGTTGCTAAGGCGTCAGGCAACAATCACTGTGTTAACATAACATACAAGCATTCATCGAGTAACACGTATAACATGCAATAACGGTCAGCGTATAAAGTGTTTGCGTTCTGTGATCGATGTGATTTAGAATAAGTAACGTATGTAACACCCAAAAGTGCGTAAAACAAAAAGGGATCGAGTATACTCACAGCGATGGTAGTTAATGGATTGAAGGGAGCACTAGAGTGATTAGCCTGAACAGTTTACGATAGCATAAGTGAATGAACGGTGCATTAAACGGTGGAAAGTGGACATGTGACGAATGGTCATCCGATCGGATGACAATCCGAACGGATGGTCATTCGATCGAATGACAATCCGTTCGGATGGCCATTCGATCGGATTGACATTCGTTTGAGATGGATGTGTTTGTGTATGATGGCTTTGAAGTTTTCGTTGTAGAATTTTGAAAACAGTGAAGTATCTCTACCTTTCAGGTCGTTCGATCGGATGGCGATCCGATCGGCAGGTCACTTTATGAGAACAAGTTCATAGCAGGATTGTCATTCAATCGGATGGACTTCCGATCGGATGGCAATCCGTTAGAACTGATGATCTTTGAAAATTGTGAAAAATGATAAGTGTTGAAGTCCAAGTGCAATCCGATCGGATTGTCGTTCGATCGAATGTCAATCTTATCGGACGGCAATCCGATCGGACGGAAATCCGTCCCGACGATCTGATCATTTTGAACTTGATGATTTTGATAAGTTTTTGCGGTTTGCTTCAGACGGTATGACAACATACTAAACAACAGAACCTCGTCAAGTCCCAAGTCGTCCGATCGAATAGGAATCACCCTAATCCGACAAGTCAACTGTTCTTTGACGGTTGTTCATGTTCAACTCGAAGTCGTTTGTCTCGTTGATAGGAATCAGATCTGAGACCGACATTTCACTAGAGAACGAGTAGAAGGCCTGAACTAGCTCCGATTCTATCGGTTTTGAGTGCATTGAGTGTAAAAGAGTTGAAAGAAAGTTAGAAACCATCTTTCAATCCTTTTAACCTTGAAAATGTTTTGATCTAGATGAAAATAATGTTAAATAATGTGGAAATCATGTAGATCTGAGTTGTTCTTTGGTGGAATGAGGCCAAAACTTAAAGTTCGTAAGAACTCTATGATGACATCACCATAAAACACCTCAAATCTGCTGATTTCACGGTTAAAAGTGAAGATTCAAAGGTGAAAATGATGAAGAAGTGTGTGTGGATCATCGAAATACAAGATTTGAGTTGAAAACTTACAAGAATCGTGAGAAATCGAGAGAAAAGTGGGCTGGAACGCTAGTCGAACGAGAGAGAGCTGTCACATCACTTTGGTGATGTGACAGGGGGTATTTATAGGTTGCCAAAAGAGGAAAGTGGCACCTGGATCGGATCGGATGTCACTTCGATCGGATGGCCATATGATCGGATGGTCATCCGTTCGGATGACCATTCGATCGAGTGGTTCAGGCGAGTTTCGATTCGATGTTTCGTTTTGCGTGTTGAGCGTTGCGTTGCGATGCGTTTCGAGTGAGCGATGCGATAGTATTACCCATTAGTCACACAAATAACCTAACTACTATATCTAACATACAATCTATCACGGCCCCCGACCCAGTTTAACCCGTTTCAGGAGCCGCGGGACAGAAAATCCCGTGGTATTTATTTAATTGAGTTAACAGCGGAAGATTTTAACAGGATTTTTTTTAAACTGAAATTTCCCGATTATTTTATTTCACAATTCGGGATAAACCCCGATAGTTTACAATCATATGATTTCATTGAGAAATCTTTATTTTACAAAACATGTTCCTTTATTTTATATTGAGCCACTTCCTTAAGCTTGTAGTGCTTTTCTGCACTTTTCCTGGATCACAACAGATCACCTGAAACATGTTTGAAAAAGGTTTTGTCAGCGGGAAATACTGGTGAATCATTCTATTTACTAAAATGACACGTTTGTTATAATTTACAGTATTAAGAGCGATTACAATGTTTCCTGATATAAACCAACTACCCACGGTATTTGTCACTCGACTCATTTCTGTGACTATGGTCATATCACCCATTGGCTACCCCGTTGTCCAATGGTGAAGATTATCAAGTAATGTATACAAAACCCCACATACCGGCTGTAATTTGGTGATTACAAAGACTTAATCCCTGTAATTATTACTTTGAAAATAAATATGCTTTTGTAAACAAATTTGATAAAAAGAGAATGAATCACATTGTAGATTTAACACGGACATAGTCTAGTCTACTGATTAGCCTTGTTAACCTAGTTTAAATAACAATGCACACAAAACTAGGTTAGTAACTAATACAGCATTTACGATAACTCACGAGATCAAACCCTCACAACGAATGACAAAGTGTAATACTTAAACATCCATCGAATTCACGACGAATGATAAAGCATAACCCTAATGTGGGCAGCACTTAAACATCCATTGGATAGTTTTAATCGATCGGACATTGAATCGTAGCAGCGATCGAGTTATTACCCTGTTATCGTGGCAGCGTTCCGTGAATCGTGTGTGTTTTTGGACTGTTTTTACTATAAGTCAGTGTACGAAATGACTTTGAACGTCAAATCAAAGCAGGAAATCAAGTCCCACAGCCTACTATTTATACTGAAATTTTGTCCCTCTCGCGTGTCGCGAGAGGTTCTCTTGTGCGCGTTGCGTGTCGCGAGGGGTACCCTATTAACATAGGGTAGCCTCGTGTCCCAGTAGCTTATCTGAGTTGGTCTTGCATGCAAATTCGATTTACACGTTAAACTGTTTAGATATTACCGACTGGGTTTTACCCCCCCTGAGTTTTAGGGGCCCTGATCCTGATTCCGATTATTCTGAAAATTTCAGGGTTTATGCAGAATCACTTGGGTTTCTTAATTAGGGTTTCCTATTGGACAATTAAAGTAATAAATAGGACTTTTAAATAAGAGTTGTTACATTCTCCCCACCTTAATAAAAATCTCGTCCTCGTGATTTACTGGAACAAGTAGGGATACTTTCGCTTCATTTCTGATTCTAACTCCCAAGTGTATTCAGATCCTCTCTTCGAATCCCACTTAACTTTGACCAGTTTTAGTCTCTTGTGCTTGAGAAACTTGATCTTTCTATCTTCAATTTGAAGAGGTTTCTCTACGAATTTCAGCTTTTCATTTACCTCTACATCTTGAACAGGTACTACCAGGGATTCATCAGACAAACATTTCTTGAGATTGGATACATGAAATACGTCATGTACTCCTGCCAGTTCCTCTGGTAGTTGTAAACGATAAGCAACTGGTCCTATACGTTGGATCACTGAAAATGGTCCTACGTATCGTGGACTTAGTTTTCCTTTCTTACCGAACCGAACTACTCATTTCCAAGGAGAAACTTTTAAGAGTACCCTATCTCCGACTTGAAATTCCAGTGGCTTGCGTCGATTATCGGCATAACTCTTTTGACGATCTCTAGACGTCTTTAGTCTTTCCTTGATTTGGGTGATTTTGTCGGTAGTTTCTTGCACAATCTCTGGTCCTGATAATTGACTTTCTCCTATTTCTGCCCAACATACTGGAGTTCTGCACTTTCGTCCTTATAGAGCTTCAAATGGGGCAGATTCGATACTTGAATGATAACTATTGTTATAGGAGAATTCAATTAAAGGTAAGTGGTCATCCCAGTTTCCATCAAAATCTATTACACATGCTCGGAGCATGTCTTCTAGGGTTTGTATCGTCCTTTCACTTTGCCCGTCTGTTTGTGGATGATATGCAGTGCTCAAGTTCAGTTTAGTTCCCATAGCTTCTTGGAAACTTGTCCAGAAGTGAGAAGCGAAACGACTATCTCTATCTGATACAATGGAGAGTGGAACTCCATGTAGGGATACGACTTCATCTACATACAACTTTGCCAACCTTTCCATGCTAAAGGATTCTTTCATGGGTAGAAAATGAGCTGATTTGGTTAATCGATCCACAATTACCCAAATCGCATCATTACCTTTTCTGGTTTTGGGTAATTTAGTAACAAAATCCATTGTTATGAGTTCCCATTTCCATACTGGCATTTCTAATTGTTGTAGAAGACGTGAAGGTTTCTGGTGTTCTGCCTTAACTTGTGAACAAGTAAGACACTTAGAAACATATCTAGCTATATCCTTTTTCATGCCTATCCACCAGAAATTATTTCTTAAATCTTGGTACATCTTATTGTTTCCAGGGTGCATGGTATACCTAGATTTATGGGCTTCTTCTAAAATTTTATCTCTTAATTCTCCTTGCTTAGGTACCCAAATCCTTTTCTTATGGAATCTCCAAATTCCATCAGCTCCTTGTTCTAATTCTTTTATTCGTCCTTTCATTCCTTCAGCATCATCCTTGATTGCTGTTTCTTGAAAATGCTTTAGTTGTTCCATTAAATCTAACTGTAGATTTAATCTAAGAGCACGAACCCGTCGTTGTTTCTCATGATACTTACGGCTTAAGGCATCTGCAACTACATTTGCCTTTCCTTCGTGATACTGAATATCACAGTCGTAGTCACTTAGGATTTCCATCCATCTCCTTTGCCTCATGTTTAACTCTTTTTGCCCAAATATATATCTTAAACTTTTATGATCCGTATAGACAGTAAACTTACTTCCGTACAGATAATGTCTCCAAATTTTAAGGGCAAAAATTATGGCTCCTAATTCTAAATCATGAGTTGTATAATTTTCCTCGTGCTTTTTCAATTGCCTTGAAGCATATGCAATTACCTTCTTGCGTTGCATTAACACAAATCATAATCCTAGTTTTGAAGCATCACAGTAAACTTCAAAATCTTCAGTCCCTTCTGGTAAAGCTAGGATTGGGGCTTTGGTTAACTTTTGCTTTAAAATCCTAAAAGCTTCTTCTTGTTTAGGTCCCCATTCAAACTTAACTGCTTTACAGGTTAGCTTAGTTAATGGCACAACTATTTTGGAAAAATCCTTAATAAACCGTCTATCGTATCCGGCTAAACCTATAAAACTTCTAATTTCCATTGCGGATTGCGGAACCTTCCAATTGGTAATTGCCTCTATTTTAGAGGGATCTACGTGAATGCCTTCGTGATTCACCATGTGACCTAGGAATTGCACTTCTTGTAGCCAAAATTCACACTTCGAGACTTTGGCATAAAGCTTTTCTTTTCTTAATAAAGTTAAGAGTGCATGCAAGTGCTGACAATGCTCTTCCTGACTTTTGGAATAAATAAGTATATCGTCTATGAAGACAATTACGAATTTATCCAAATACGGTTTACAGATCCTATTCATCATGTCCATGAATGCAGCAGGTGCATTCGTTAATCCGAAGGGCATGACTGTAAACTCGTAATGACCATACCTAGTTCTGAAAGCAGTTTTAGGTAGGTCTTCTTCTTGTACCTTTAATTGATGATATCCGGAGCGTAAATCAATCTTAGAAAAATATCTAGCTCCTTGAAGTTGATAAAAAAGATCATCAATTCTAGGTAATGGGTATCGATTTTTAATTGTAACCTTCTTCAATTAATGATAGCATAAGCGAATGAACGGCGCGTTAAACGGTGGGGAGTGCACCAAGTGACGAATGGTCATCCAATCGGATGACAATCCGAACGGATGGTCATTCGATCAAATGACAATCCGTTCGGATGGTCATCCGTTCGGATGGCCATTCGGTCGGATTGACATTCGTTTGGGATAGATGTGTTTGTGTATGATGTGACTTTGAAGTTTTCGTTGTAGCATTTTGAAAACAGAGAAGTATCTCTAGCTTTCAGATCGCCTGGTCGAACGGTTGTTCGATCGGATGGTGATCAGTCGGTTAGACATTTCTCAGAGAACAAGTTCACAGCAGGATTGTCATTCGATCGGATGGTCTTCCGATCTGATGGCAATCCGTCAGAAACTGATGATCTTTGAAAATTGTTAAAATGTTTAAGTGTTGGAACCAAAAGTCAATCCGATCGGATGGCAATCCGATCAGACGACAGTCAGTTTGGGTGACTGGTTCGTTTTGAAATTCGTTAAGTTTGAAGGGTTTTGCGGTTTGATCCAGACGGTATGACAACGTGTTAAACAATGGAAATCCCACCAAGTCCAGACTATCTGATCGGATGGGAATCACCCCAGTCCAATCAGTTAACTGTTCGTGACGGTTTTGAAGGCATTGAGTGTAAGAGAGTTGAAAGAAAGTTGTGAAACCATCTTTCAATCCTTTTACTCATGAAAATGTTTAGATCTATGCGAAAATAGTGTTAAAACATGTGGAAATCATGTAGATCTGAGTTGTTCTTGGTGGAATGAGGCCAAAACTTGATGTTCATGAAAACCCCATGATGACATCATCCTAGAACACCTCAAATCCGCTGATTTCACAGTTAAAAGTGAAGATTCAAAGGTGAAAATGATGAAGAAGTGTGTATAGATCATAGAAGTACAAGATTTGGGTTGAAAACTTACAAGAATCGAGAGAAAAGAGAGCCTGAGCGCGCTGGTTGGAAGAGGGAGCTGTCACATCACTGTTTGTGGTGTGACAGGGGTATTTATAGGTTGCCAAAATAGGAAAGTGCGCACATGTGATGGATCGGATGGCACATCGATCGGATGGTCATCCGTTCGGATGACCATTCGATCGAAGTGGTTCGGCGAGTTAGGTTTCGGCGTTTCGTTTTGCGCGTTGATCATATTAATGTGTAATTAAGACATTAACAAATGTAACATCATGAGCCTATAACCAAACCAAGACGAATGACTGCGCCTCACATATCGAACAATTAAGTCAACAACAGTCAGAAAGGCAATTACAAGCACTACAAAGGATTGGAGTGACCAATCAGTGGTGGGGGTGTCAACCCAATAGATCTATTCAAGAATTCCAAGGCTAAGCAACTAATGGTTAGTAATGAGGACTTTCTAGTTGCACGATAACTCCCGAAAGCAAACCCACGAACACATCAAGATCACAAATTACATAAATAACTAATGTATGCGTAATTTAAACTCTGCATGTTTTCCCCTAAAAGTATAAAACAGTAAAAGGGGTCGTAAACTCACATGGATTCCGAGCAGCTAGTAATTAGTTATTAAGCTCGAGTAACCTGACCTACATGTGTCCTAAGATATATAAGACACTAATGGTCTAATGATATGTCTATATGGCAAGTTGTTCACCCAACTTACTAGACTTAATGAGATGTTATACATATGAAAAATGTTTAAATTTTACGATCCATCGGTGATTATTATAATTCAAGCTACAAATATATATATATATATATATATATATATATATATATATATTCACACATAGAACATAAATCAATTTATATCCAATCATTGTAGGGATTCCATCCCAAAATATCGTTTGAAAACTCGTGCCATCACACGACTCGATCGTTTAATAAATAAATATTCTAAAAATAATATATATTTATTATATTCAATATTCATCGTGTTTCGAAAATCGACTAAGTATTTATATTTATTTTTAGGTAAATATATACTTTTTGAAACTTCATTGAAATTGTGTATAGACAATATATATTACATCGTAACACTAATAACAATATCACTTATGCACAAATCACTCTTTCACAAATGCAAGCTCAATCATGTTCACATATTCGTTCACTTTTTTTTTGCACATTCTTGACTAAAATCACTAAATCATGTATCATCAATATATATTCTCCAAATATATATATTTACATCACATTCCTTAAAACCACATATCGCACTTATCATCATATACAAAATCCACTTTTCACATAAAATCATAAATTCACAATTTCGTCTTAATCACAAGTATCACAACAAGTTCACCACCTTAGTCACATAATCATCATGGAAACAATCACATTCAACAAATAAATATATTTTACCACTTAGACATCTGAATATATATTATCAAACAGTGGTCTACAAAACTACCTTTTTCAAGCACGCGTATCGTATAGTCATATGTTCGACTTTCCAGGACATGTTGTTCAATCATATTTATTCTAATATGTCTTAGTTCCAGAATGTATAAAAAATATATAAGTGTCCATATTTTTATCGTTTTCAAGTAAACTTACCAAATAGCCGTTTATTTGACTTTTCGGGTTTTGTGATTCAATAACTTATACTAAGACTTTGAAAATACATATTTTATATCAAAAATATGTTCTAATTCCAAAATGTATGTAACTATATCAAAAACCTAATAGACTTGGGGTTTGACTAAAATAACGTTTTTCACATAAAATAATAGATTTTTCGACAACCTATACTTATATGTTTCGACTTTTAGTGTACGAAAGTAAGGTTTTTGGACACTAAATCACCATGTATGGTTTTTAATATCATAATATAACCATTTATCATACAATCATCATATACCATATCCGAATCACTTAAACTAACACATTTTCGGCAATTTCGCATTTACGAACATATCAACTTTGCCATTTTTAAGGTGTTATCAAACGTATCATTCCTCATAGTTAAAATACATGTTTAGATCTGTATATAATATGTTTTGGAAACCAAAAATAGTATCACACAAGAGTTCACCAGAGCGAGCATATTTCAAGCATTTTCGCCTACTTAAATATATTAATTTCATCATCAAACATGTGATATCATATCCATCAATTAACGTGACCAAAATACTCATTCTAAGTTGTTTATAATCTATTTTAAAACATCAAACTAAGATCATGCGATAATTTACCAAAACAAACACTCTTCATGCATTATCACATAATCATAACATAACATAATCTATTCTTATGCAATTTCAACTATCTAAGCATCACAACACATCTATTTTCACCAAGATCATCATCATACATTTTCACCAAGATCATCAACTAACACATTTATGTTCATGCATGCTAAGATCAATTCCATGCAAACTATAATCAACATCATAAATTTCAAGATTAATCCATGCATGACCACTAATCTATCAACTTTCCGAAAACAACAATTTTCACGTATCATCCTACATAAATTCAGCCATATATACACATGTCCATATTCATTTTTCAAGTATTATCATATAGCATATGATCATCAAAACAAAACTCATAAGCATTTCATTCAAGTCATCACCCTAACTATGCATTTTAACACACTTTCAAGAATCATACAAGTTCATATAACATCATACATACCTACGGATTTGTATACATGTGCAGTATATAATTTTAAAACCCATTTCATGTATCATATGTTTTGTTTAAGAAAACCATTTTTAAACATCTCGTTAGATGATACCATCTTGCACTTAATAACACATTAACATAAAATATGGAAAGAATGGTGTAGAGATTACCACTAGCACTAGGCTAGGGATGAAACACAAGATGAAGAATAAGATGAGAGTTTCGGGTTTGTGATGTATAGCTCATAATTCAGCTCCAAGTCTTCAAGATATCACTTCAAAGCTTCATAACTTGCTGAATTCTTCATGTATTTATGGGTTTATGATGAACAAAAAGAAAGTGTAGGATAAAGATGAGAGAGCCGTGAGTTTATGGGCTGTTTTGGTGGGTTTTATTGCTGAATTTTCGAGTGTAATTAAGGTGTAATAAGATAAGACTTCTTGCACAACTCCTACACACCTTAAAACTTCATGAAATGGCTGAAATGGTATAGTATCTTTTGGACTAAATTTGAACTGAGAGTGCGAAAGTGGGAGCCGTAAGTTTGGGGCTGCTATGGTGGTTTGTTTGCTGAATTTTGTGTGTAAGAAGTGTGTCATAGTGTGAGACTTCAAACTAAACTCAAACCTTCTTCATATCTTGCTGAATTGTTATTGTTCTTCGAGTGTTTTGTTGGAAGAAAAACAAAGTAAGAGAGAAGAGAGATGGGGCAGCCTTATGGTAGAGAGAGAGAGAGAGACATGAGAAGTATGATATTTTGTTTCAAATGTTTTTTTTTTTTTTTTGAACGACCAATAAAATTTTATTCATCAATAGAACTAACAACTCGTTAGTTCACACCATCATACAAAAAAAAATAACAAGGCCACCATTACAGATATTTTGTTTCAAATGTGAGTGCAAGTAATGTATAATAAGATGAAAGAGTCTTGCATGTTTGTTATGATTACCAACCAGCTTCCAAGACATGCACAAGTCTTACACACTCAACAATAATGCAAGAAGAAAATAAATATGGTGAGGGCTGCTCATAAACGGCTGAAAAGTTGCAAGTGGAAAGGAATCATGAATGGTTTTGTCATGTAGCTTCTTGGAATGTTGTAGGATGCAATTAGGGGGTAGTTAGAGGTGATTAGGGACTAAATTAGGATGTTTAGTGTTAAAATAAGCCACTAATCTGAATTTATGTAATAAGACATTCCTAAATAATATATTACACATAGTCTAATTTTTATTTGGGTGCAAAAAGGTCAATTTTGAAGCAATAAACTAGAAAGCGCGAAAACCGGACAATAAAACATGTAATTATTATTTTATGGGCTTTCACACAAAATTGCACCAATTCACATAATAATGCCCATAATTTAATGTTTTAGGCATATTAGAACAATTCTGTAACACCTCGAAAAATCATGCCCAATATAGTAACGACACGTGTCATCAGCTTTAAACGTGTAAAGAATTGATTTCGAAGGACTAAAGTTGACAAACGAAGATAATGCCCAATATAGTATGTGAAAGGATCCAAAGTGTTAACATTAGAAAATTTTGCCTTTCAACAACCTTACATGATGTTTATACTCTTAAACGAATGAATTGTGAAACGTATGAAGCCGTTCGTGAAAGAAAGTGAAAGTTTACAAGACGCGAGAGTTAAATGTGTCAACATGTTAAATAAATACCTCTGAATGACCCCCGGAGCTTTGTAATGATTATTTATACTCTCAAGAACAAGTGACGAAAAATTCACGAGGTTTCGATATCGTTTGATATTAAACACGTTAACTTTCGTAAATAAAGGGTTAAAAGCGTCAACGAGGCAAAACTTGTGTTTTTGGTTATCGTTTAATGAGACCAGACCTAATGATGTTTGGTTATATTCTAAGGATCATCAAAATATAAATTTTATGGGTTAAAAGTGCTTGAAATGAAAGTTATTACGTTTTAAAAGGTCCAGGGGTTGAAACTGCCATGTTTGAAACTTGTTGTGCTGGTCACCCTAGTGGTGGCGTCACGCCACGCCTCCCCTCCTCTACCGTCGCGCGACGCGACAGCTTAAAATGGGCAAAAACCATGCACAGGTGCAGGTTCTGCCATTTCTTCACCATTGCATGCCTTAACTCGATACTAGGGACTATTTGCTGGTATTCAAAACCACTTGGGACACCTGTATTCATCAGAGAACATCACTAGACACCTGGATTGATCAGGAGGTGCTCACATTTGCTATAAATAGAGGTTTTTGAGCAGCAATTCCCACTTGCACTTCAATCTTTCATACTCTCAAAATTTCTCAAGCCTTTGAGCTTTCACTGAAGCATCCTGGTCATCTAGGAAGCTTTCTCAAGTCTAATTTTCATGCTAAGGACTCTTGTAAGTGTTCTTAGCTTCTATAGTTAAGGTTTTATTAGCTTAATGACCGAAAGTCAAAGATATCGTAATTAAACTTAGACTTGGTGATTAATCACTAACGGTCCAGCCATTATTCGAATTGAAAGTGGCTTTGTGTTGGTAATTAAGTAGATGATAAACCCTTAAAAGAGCACCTTCTAATTATCACGTTATCTCAGTCAATTGTCGAGTCAAAGTACTTAACAGAAAAGTCAAACGAGTCAGTTTTTATAAAATAATTCATAACTAATAATGCAGAAGCTATAAAATACGTTTTAACACTTAAACAAATTGGTAAATAATATAAGAACATGTTTAGGCATGTTCAACCTGAAAATTCTGAGTTTAGGCTCGGTTCACAACCAAAAGTCGCAAAAGTAGACTTTTGCTTTGACTTTCAGTTCTGACCCGAATTAGCTTAGTTTAGTTATGCCTTAGGGTTCCTTTGTGACCATATTATATGTAAGTATAACCCTCTGAGGTTATACAACATGGTCCCATAGAAATCTGAATCATTTACATGTTTCCGTTAAATGCTTAAAAGTTGACCATTTTGCCCTTTTGATATAAAAACAAGATTTTTGAAAATGTGAAAGGACAAAAAGTTTTATTACTGATATATAAGTATGTCCTAAAAATTTGACATCAGTTCCTGGTCTAAAATAAAAGTTATGCAAGATATCGTAAAACAAAAGCTTTTTGTTAATTAAATTGCATTTTCGGCATAAATCATATTTAAAGAGAGGACAAAAAGTTTTATTACTGATATATAAGTATGTCCTAAAAATTTGACATCAGTTCCTGGTCTAAAATAAAAGTTATGCAAGATATCGTAAAACAAAAGCTTTTTGTTAATTAAATTGCATTTTCGGCATAAATCATATTTAAACTCAATTTTTGGCACTAAACTTGTTACCCACTGTTATGAAATAATATTTAGAGATTTTTGAAAATTTTTGTCAAATTTTATACTGACCATAACATAGAGTTCTAGCATAAATCCGGTAATTTATGAAAATGCCCTTTTTGTTAATAAAATGAGTTTAACATATGATATGAATACCAAACCTTTTTGTTAGTGCATTATGTCTATCGTATCCGTCAATTAGATTGTAGCAGAAACTAAAAATCTAGAGCTTTTATTGTAATATTTAGATAAAATGGGCAAGGTGGCAATCTTGTAAATAAGGAGAAATCCTTATACCTTGTGCCTATAAATAGAAGACTTAGGGTTTTCATTAGAGACTTTTGCCATTTTGGAGCTTTGGAGATCTAGATCTAGAGAGAGAAAGTCTAGAGAGAGAAAGGTGATTTGTGGTGCTTGTACTCGTCATATTGATCAATAGAATCACGTTAATTGTACGATCTTGTGTTCAGTCACGTTCGTGTACGGATTCTGCACGTCACACGTTCGGTTCGCAATCGTTTCGGAGTCGAAAACCGGTCCTACAAGTGGTATCAGAGCAGGAGCTCGATTGCACTGATCAAACACACAATTTTGCTCGAGAATTCATCAGATTCAGATCGAAAATAGTATCAGATTTTCTCAATTTCTTCATCTTTTCATATCCTTCACGTTTCTAACTGAAAATCGCCAAATTAAATGAGTTTTTACGGATAAAATTTACTGATTTTTGGATATGTTGTGCGAAAACACTTGATCTTCAAGCCTTCAAAATTTCAGATCTTAATTCGAAGTGGTTTAAGAGAAATCTTGATTTTTGTGTTCGAAAAAATTAAAAGATATGGCAGTTACTGTTGCTGTTGATGCCTATGATGTTCACCGATCGGATGACCATCCGATTCAAGTCTCCACCCTATCCATTGCTAATTAGTAAATGTTGACTTTGTTGACTGTCACCCTATCGGATCACCACCCGATCGGGCGGTAATCCGATTCAACATATCTCACCACTCGTTCCATTGCTAGTTAGTAGATGTTGACTTTGTTGACTGTCACCCGATTGGATCACCACCCGGTCGGGCGGTAATCCGATTTATCTTACATCACTCATTTCATTAAAGTCAATTGTTCAGTCAACAGTTCTCGGCCTCATTAATAACATACAACAGTAGTCGCGTGATGCACTAGAATTGATAGATTCTAATTAACGGTCCAATCAGAAGTTGATTAATATCAAATTTGTCGGCCATTAATAATTTGCATGTGATGTTCAATTGATATTTCAGATATACATGTGAATATTGACTAATTGAAGTAGTTATCTGCCATAGCTTTGATATAGTCACAACAATTGAAATGGTCAAATAAGCATTTAGAATTCAAAGTTGATTGTCGGCCACTTTAATTGAAGATATCAGATTTTCACGTGAATCAAAGGTGTTGTCAGTTTGCATGTGAGAATTTATTGAAAGTTAAAGTTCATTGTTGAGGTCAAAGAGTCAACTGGCTACCCGATCGGATGACCGTCCGATCCGTTGCACTTTGCTTATTTTGATAAAGGCTAATTATCGAGTGGTGACTCGATCAGATCACCACCCGATTCGTTACATTTCATTAAAGTTTGACTTTTGTTGACCCACCCGATCGGGTCATAATCTGATTCAAGGAACCTTGTTTGATTCAAAAGTTTAAAGTGCAAAGAATCGAGTGGCAATCCGAACGAATTGCCACCCGATCCTAATCATTTCTTTTTTATTGTGATACAGGTGATTATCAAAGAATCGGATACTCACCCGATCGGGCAGCATCGTCACCCGATCGAGTAGCACCCCACCCGATCGAACAGCATTGTCACCCGATCGAGCAGTATCCCACCCGATCGGGCAGTACCTCACCCGATCGAGCGGTGATCCGATCGACGAACACTACATCTTGTTGACGAACCCTCAAGTCTTGTTGACGAACACTCTCTAGTGTTGACGAACCTTCGTTGTTTGACGAACAATTGATCTAGACGAACCATTGCTTTGACGAACATTCAAACGACGAACACCTTTTGTCAGACACATTGATTACTTCACGTGATTCTCTATGAAGTCATTTAAAGTCATTGATTATTTCACGTGTATACAAGGAATTGAGCCCAAGATTCTAATCAGAACTCCTGTGATACAATCAACAGCCCATGTGATTGAGATTATTGTCCATCGGCCCATCAGTTTATGTGATACATTCGGTCCAATAGAATGAATCGGTGATCTGTATTGTCGGCCATATCACTTGTGTTTCATCATTAAATCAAAGTTGCAAAGTATCGAGTGGCAACTCGATCGGATCACCATCCGATCCGTTGCATTTTGCTTGTATTGTTAAAGGTCAAGTGTCAGGTAACTCACTCGATCGGGTCACACCTCACTCGATCGGATTACCTCATATGTTTGACTTTCGTTGACCTCATTTGATAGGTTACCCATCCGATCCAACTATTTGTTAGTTTTAAACTGATCGTTTATTTGATCGATTGCAGGTGATTCAAAGTGATTCAAGATTTACAAGGTGCGAATATCAAGAAGTAGATTGAAAATGTCAGGAGGCGGTGAAGAATTTTACAACACGTTTTATAATGCATTCACTTCAGAATCATCCGAAAGAAGAACAGAAACAAGATATTTTTCAAAATAAATTTCAGACAGTTTGAAGTACGACAATATGTACGGAAACCAACAAAAACCACCGAAATTAATGAGTGTTGAAGATTATAACTAGTGGAAAAATCGGTTTGAGGGTTGGGTAAAAGCTTTTGCACATGAAAGTTGGGTAAAATTAAAATACGGATATATTGAACCAACGAAAGAAGGAGGAGTTTTATTAACTGATGCAGAGCTCACGGAAAAAGAAATAAAACACATTGTTGCTGAACAAAGAATGATTACATTGTTATATCAATCACTTAAAGAATATATTATTTCACTTCTTGAACATGAGAAAACGTCAAAAGGTTTGTGGGAGGCATTAGAGAGAAAATGTACTGGTAGTGAGGAGATTATAAAAAACAAACGTTCATTATTGAAAAAAGAATTTGATCTATTTGCATGTATGAAAGGTGAAACTGTACCACAGATGATTGAAAGATTCTGTCACCTTAAACTTGAAATGGAGAGAATTGGTATGTCAAAAGATAATGAAGAGATCATTGATAGGTTGATAGAAGCTGTTCCAAATGAAGACGACTGGTTACATTATGTCATGATTCTCAAAAACAGCAATGATATGAGCAAGGTGACCCTGGACTGGCTGATTGAGAAGCTCGAGGGGCATGATTTAGAAATAAAGAAACAAAACAAATTAGGAAGTCAGTTGTATCAGCAAAATGTCGATCTATACTACAGAGGAAACATGATTCAAGAGTCAAAAACGGCATTTAGCGCTAGAAGCTCAAGGGACTCACCTCAGCAAAGTTTTTCAAGAGATTCGGGTTATCATTCAATTGGTTCAAATTCATCAAATCCGAACATAGTCCAGTGCAATATCGCCATAGATTTGAAAAGCTCTCAAAGTCTGAATGCAAAAGCTGTCAAGCAACAAATGGTGTTTTTAGCTTCTGTCCTGGAATCGTACGAAAGTCTGATCGCGGGTTGTAACACCTCAAAAATTCACGTCCTATAATGTGTTGACACGTGTCATAAAGCTTGAACGTGTGAAAGAATACTCTAGAGGGACTAAAGTTGACAAACGTGGATAGTATGTGAATATAAGGGTTCAATATGTCAACAATGGGTAAATATACTTTACAATAGCCGTACAAAATGTTTATACCTTCCAACGAATAAATCATGGATTATACGAAGCTAAATATGAAAGAAAGTGAGAGATTACAAACTACAGGGGTTAAATGTGTCAACATGTTTAAAGTAAACCTCTGAGTGACCTTTTAGCAAACCCGAAGCTTTGTAATGGTAAAACATGCTCACTAGAATGTGGGGTAAAAAAATTTCATAAAGTTTCGTTATCGTATGAGAAAGTTATGATCAAAATCGTATGCGAGGGGTTACAGCGTCAACGTTGAAAATTATGACTTTTCGGGTAAACACAAAGCAAACCAAGGACTTAACAAAGTGGGTATAAGTCTTGAAGCCCTTATAAGTAAATTTGAGGGGCTCATAATGCAAGAAATAAAGTGGAATGCCCTTTCGAAGGACCAAGAGCCAAGGATGCAATAATGGAAAAGTTTGAAATCTGACAGCAGGACTCAGGCGGGCCGCGTAAGCCTTAACAGAGACTTACGCGGGTCGCGTCCGATCCCCAGATACAGAAAGTTGGGAAAGCAGCCTATTTAAGCGCAATAACCGACTTTAGAAGATATTTTCCACTCCATGGGCGACCCCTACATGCTTTTAGACCTTAGGGGCACTTGTAAATGATATGGGAACAATGCTAGACTTGTGTGGCATGATCATAAGCAACAAAAATCACTATAAAAGGCCCCTTATGTTGCAACAATTTGATCACACCTTCCATCTGCATTCTTGAAGACTTCTGGAGCTCCAAAGCAGACCCAAGTCATCCCTAGTCGTGCATAGGACTTTGGTAAGTACCCTTGACCTTCCTTAATTGAGTTTTTACTTAGTTTTAGCTTAAAAGTCAAACCGTCGTAATTAACGTTTGACTTAACGATTAATCTTTAATGGTCCAGTAATTAGTCGAATTGAAGGTAGTTATAAGTTGGTAATCATGTGGGCATTAAACCCTTAAAATGGCACCCTCTGATTCCCGCTCTAACTAGATCAAATGTCGGGTCAAAGTTTGTATTAAAAAGTCAACAGAACTATAATTTGCGAATTAACATGTAATTAGCAATGTAGAAGGCATGTAACCTATTTTATCACTTATATAACTTGGTAATAAGTATAAGAACATGTCTAAGCATGTCCGACCCGACAATTTTCTGTTTAGACCCGGTTCGGAACCGAAAGTCGCAAAACTTTGACTTATGCTTTGACTTCAGTTCTGACCCGATTTAGCATGATTTATAAATTCCTTAGAGCTTCATTAGGACCAAGTCACATGTTGGAATAACCCTCTGTGTTTGGTTCGTTGATTGCTCGATTCGTTTACACGTTTCCGTTAAATGCCTAATGTTGACCAAAATGCCCTTTTGACCATAAAACAAGAATTTTGGATATGTGAAAGGACAATAATTTTTGTTACTGATTTATAAACATGTCCCTAAATTTTCACATCAGTTGGAGGTCTAGATTAGGAGTTATGCTCATTAGCGTAATTAGAACGCCTTTTTGTAATCAAACGGCGTCATTAGCATAAAGCCTATCTAAACCCAATTTTTGACACCAAACCTTTTACCCACTGATGTAATATAATATTTTGGGATTTTTAAAGATTTTTAATTATTTTTAACCTGCTCATAACCTAAGGTTATGGCATTAATTCGGTAAATACCGAATATACCCTTTTTGGTTATAAAATGAGTTCTACAAAGTATTTTGATGCCAATCCAGTTGCTACTGATTTTATTTAATAAATGAAGTATTTTGAACTTTATAACCTGTCCAGAAAACTCAGATTTCTGGTATAACCCGGAAATCGCTTAAAATGGCTTTTTAAGCGTATTAAACACATAGTTTATGTTTAAAACCATTTTTGTCATACAAGACTTATCACAACTAGTATGACCTATTAAAATAAGTTATTTTACTGATGCATTCAGACCCGAATCTCAGAATTATAAAATAACCACTTTTATAATCTTTAAAATGACCAAAATACCCCTACGGGGCTTAAATTGAGATTAAACTCGTTTTGGGCATAATGGAAGATATCCTTCTGATATCACAACATATTTAAGGCATATTAACTTAGGAAACCTGTATATGACTCTCATGGTTACCCGTTACGCTTATGGCGCGTTCGGTTCGGTTTATGTAACTAGTTTGCATAAATTAGCTGAGACGGGTCAAACCTTATCGTTTTTATCTCAAAATCCAGAACGTGGTTAGATTACCCATATTATACAAGTCTTCAAACTTGTCGGGTCTAAATCACATTCTATTCCGGTCTTCGCTTAATCGTGCGTTCGAACCGTATCTTTGTTAAAACTAACCGGTCTAAGTTTAGGCTTAATTAAAGACCCGTTAGGATTCTAATAGGCTATTCTAAACCTTCGTTCCAGAATAGGAGACCCGGTAAAAGCTACACGCACTTGCTTATTGTGATTATTACTTTGCAAAGGTAAATACTTTTAACTTATTTTCCCTTATACGGGCTTGGGGTAAGGTATATAAAATACCGCTTGGTCCGGCATTGAATCTTTAATCGAATAGAGGTTAAATCATTGATATGTCCGTTTTGAAATGTTTTGTTTGCTTAAAGCCTTTGGGGGGTTAATGACCATGTCCCGGATATCCTTGGCATCATCTTACGAGATGGCCACGACCTGAGCACGGGGTGTAGGCGTACATCCGTCAGTGCATAAATAAATAATGTGGTGTGTCTATTGATCTTTAACCCGGTCTACGGATCGGGCTACTGAACGCATAAGGAACATGTAATTCTTTTACAAGTATTATATTCAAATAATTATCCCAAGTTATAAAAAGTTTGTGCCACGTGCATTCAAATCAATTTTATTAAACTTTTCAAAATGAGTCGGTTGATAGTATTTACCAGTGTAAACTGACGTATTTTCCCAAAAAGGTTAAGTGCAGGTACTACGCGAACTAGGCTAGCTTTCTCCTAGCGTCCACAATAAGTCTCGCAAGCTTGGATGTCAAAAACTGTTGAACAATGTTTCCTATTTATTTTTGATCCACCTGTGGATTATTTTCAACTGTTTGTGATACTTGATATTACAATTATATTCGGTTGAAATATATCTTTCATTTGCTTCCGCTGTGCATTTAAATATTGTGTTGTTTGACTGTAATGTTACCAACTACGTCACGATACTCCCCACCGGGCCCATCGGTAATACGTGGAAATATCGGGGTGTGACAGGTTGGTATCAGAGCCAACGCTGAGTGAATTAAACACTAGCCTTTTGTGTTTAATCTCAGTTACACAATTGCACATTCCTAAATTTTCGAGTCTAGAAAAATAACATAGGACAAATTATGTTTTGTTTTATGTTGTCTTTTATTTTATATATATTCTTGTTGTTATCTTTGTTTATATTGACAGGTTTAACAATGCCGCCAAGATTCAGAAGAGGAGGAAGAGGCAATGGGCCAATCACCGCCCCCAATGATCACGAAGCCGGACCTTCACACCGGCGAACTCCTTCTACCACTATGAGTGCCGATCCTCAGGGAAATAGGAGGCACCTTTTTGAGCCCGCTAGACGGTCTGTCTCGCACTGCTCAACACCTCCCTATCGTCATTCTTTTGGGCCGCATTCGGAAAACGAGCCCGATAACCCACAGCCTTCATATATACCTCTCCAGCGATCCCTTTCGCACAATTCCTTTGGTAACCCCACTCCTGTCTTTCAGGGCCGGTTCAACCCGGCAAACTATATCCAAGAACCAGTGGGTTTTAACCCACTAGGACCAGAGGACCACTTCTCAGAAGACAATGCAATGGACATGGACGAAGATACGGATCCCGTCGAACCTGCAAGCGGTACCCCCAACCATCCCATCGAGATCTCTGAGGGATCTTCTTTCCACGGATCATCCTACGGTGGTCCAGACAGTTTTCAAGCGAGGTTTAACCAACATGAATGGTACTTCACACCTTCTCACCATTCATCACCTCACCAGTAGCAGCAGCAGCAGGATCCCTCTGGGGATTCACGATTTGTGGCGGTCACGCCACCGCCTCCACCACCGCCAGTTCATCAAGCACCTCTAGAACCACCAAGGCGTAGGAGAACGGGCGCGCGTATGTCTGCGCGAGCAGGGGATTTCCACTTTAGCACCCCTCGACACTCCAGTGGCAGTCACTACCCGCCACTACAGGAAGACCCACAAATGGGTGGGCCCTCAAACCCAATTCCTGAGGTGAGTTCCGCACCAGCTGCACCACAGCCACCACCGATGGGTTTTGATAACCCGATTCCTGCATACGTCGGTTCAATGGCGTATAATCCGTTTGAGCAGCCGGCTCACACTCATTATAACTATGCTGAAGCCGACCCATACCTGGTTGCGGCGAACTACAACGCCCTACATCCAGAAGGACCGTATGGAGCTCCTTGGGGAGTGGTTTATCCAACTCATGGATATCAAGTACCTGCTCGACCACCGATTCGACAACAATCGCAGCCACCACGATTTTCCCCACCGGAACAGGAGGAAATCCTCCAAAGACTAAGTCGGGTGGAGCATGAGTTTCAAGAAGAACAGAGGAACAACAAGGGATTCCTCAAAGGCCTGGCAAGCTTGCTAAAGGGGAAGAAGAAGAGGGATCATTAAATCCCCACATGTACTATTGTATTTTCTATTTCAATCAAGTCCCTACGTGGACATTTATCTGTGTATTTTGTCCCTGTGTGGACATTTATCTGTGTATTTAGTCCCTGCGTGGACATTTATCTGTGTATTTAGTCCCTGCGTGGACATTTATCTGTGTAATTGGTCCCTGCGTGGACTTGTCTTTTAGTCCCTGCGTGGACATCTGTTTAAGTATTTGGTCCCTGCGTGGACTTGTATTTTAGTTTGGCCCCTGCGTGGGTGAATTGTTCTGTTAAAAGTCCCGTTTAGGGCGATGTGTACTCTTTTAATATTAATGGAATGTTAAGATTATAAATTTCATTTTGTCACTATATGCATAAATATATTATACATGAAATAAATAAATCAAAATCATTCCTTTTAAAATAATCTACCTATTATATATTAAATAAGAATCTCAAAGGTATAACCTAGCTTACATGTCATTATAAGACTTGGCCAAGATGGTAAGACCTGTTTAAGAGATTCGGATCCCTGTTAACATCTGAGAACATGTTAACGCTCCTGGCAGACGTGATTCGTTAAAATCACACACGTCATTCTTATATACGGATTCTTCAAAAGATTCCTAACCTAACTTAATGATCTATAAATCATGGGTTTAAATCATCAATTAAGATGATCATATGTTGACCATCCATTGGTAATATAGTGCCTACGGGCCATACTAATTGTCATATAAGACAAAAGACAGTAGTAGTCTACTACTCCCTGTCAGAAAAAGGAAGAAGAACTATGTTCAAACCTTAATGCCTTGATTCTCTGAGATCATGGCTTATGATTTAAAAATGTCCCTGTGACTAGGCCTTTTGGGCTACTAATAGAACTGTTATTGTTTTGTATTAGGATAAATTATAGTAAAAATCCTAAATAAATGTGAGTAACAAATTAACCAAATGTGGTCTATGTTTACCATGGTTAATGAATTGCCTTAAAAGGCAAATCCATAATAAACTCCCAAATAAATTATTGTCGATATCTTATGTAACAGTTCAAGATACATGGCGGACTCTGATGAAATCAATAGTCGGCCAAAGGAGAATAATGACACCACCAGATTCAATGTGTCTGGTGCTGAACTCCAAACATTAATCGACAATGCTGTTACGAGAGCCTTGGATAGGCAGTATAGTGAAACAAGTGGTACTCGGAGCAGAGCCCAATCAGTACCCCATTCCAAGCCTAGGACTCATTCTGAGGCTCACAGCAAGTCACCCTCCAAAAAGGATGAACCAAAGAAAGACGATGACGATCGCCACTCTTCAAACCAGCAAAGTGTCCCATCTCAAAGGATCGTGGTGAATCAAGGACCCCGTGATAAGGGTTGCTCCTACAAATACTTTGTGTCATGCAAACCCAGGGATTTCACTTGGGAAAAAGGGGCTATAGACTGCATGACATGGCTGGATGAGATGGACACAGTGGTTGATATCAGCGGGTGCGCTGATAGAGATGTGGTAAAGTTTGTGTCTCAATCATTCAAAGGTGAGGCCGTAGCCTGGCGGAGATCGTTGATTCAAGCTACTGGGAAGATTCCACTGTACAATATGACATGGGAACAACTTGTTACCCTCATCAGGGAGAACTACTGTCCTCAACATGAGGTTGAAAAGATTGAGTCGGATTTTCTGTCATTGGTAATGAAAAATCTGGATTGCCAAGCTTACCTTACGAGCTTGAATACAATGTCAAGGTTGGTTCCTTATCTGGTGACCCCGGAACCCAAAAGAATAGCTCGTTTCATTGGGGGTTTAGCCCCAGAGATAAAGGCAAGTGTAAAAGCCTCTCGGCCAGCTACTTTCAGATCTGTGGCTGATATATCCTTGTCCCTCACACTGGACGCGGTCAGGCAGAGATCGCTGAGGAACACGGATGCCGTGAAAAGGAAGCATGAAGATGACAATTCACGACGGTCAGATAAGAAGCACCGGGGAAACAATGACCACAAGAATGGGTCAGGTTCTAAGAAGGATGGGCATCAATCTGGAGATAAGCATAAGTGTAAGACTTGTCAGAAGCACCACTTTGGGAAGTGCAGACTTGAATCGAAATCCCAGTCTCACTCGAGGCCATGTGGGATTTGCAAATCTTCGGAACATAAGACCCTAGAGTGCAAGAAACTGAAGGACGCAAGGTGCTACAATTGTAACGAAAAAGGGCACATTAAGACAAATTGCCCAAAATATGCAAAGAAAGCTGATGAAGGAAAGAAGACCAATGCTAGGGTCTTCAGAATGGACGCAAAGGAAGCTGTGCAGGACGACAATGTGATCACAGGTACCTTCCTTATAAATGATGTTTATGCGAGAGTGTTATTTGATTTAGGAGCTGATAAATTGTTTGTAGATAATAAGTTTTGCAAATTGCTGAATTTACCTGTTAAAACCTTAAATGTGAAATATGAGTTGGAGTTAGCAGATGGCACCTTAGAAACCGTCTCAACTGTGTTAGATGGATGTGTTATATCCATTAAGAACCACTCTTTTCCTTTGTCCCTACTTCCTTTGAAGTTAGCCGGTTTTGACATAGTTTTGGGTATGGACTGGTTATCTCATAACCAGGCCCAGATTATCTGCAATAAGAAGCAGGTGGTGATCAAAACTCCGTCTGGCGAACCACTTACCATTCAGGGAGACACCCAGTATGGACTGCCTGAGCAAGTGACTATGCTCAAGGCCTCTAAGTGTTTAAAGAAGGGTTGTGTCATCTACATGGCACAAGTGACTATTGATGAGCCGAAGCCTAAGATTGAGGATATCCCCGTCATTTCTGAATACCCTGAAGTTTTTCCTGAAGAACTACCTGGTTTACCGCCAGATAGGCAAGTGGAATTCAGAATTGACATCATCCCTGGAGCAGCACCAGTTGCTAGAGCACCTTATAGGTTGGCACCAACAGAGATGAAGGAATTAAGAACACAACTAGATGAATTGCTAGCCAAAGGCTTCATTAGACCTAGTTCGTCTCCTTGGGGAGCACCAATCTTATTTGTCAAGAAGAAGGATGGATTGATGCGTCTGTGAATCGATTACCGCGAGCTTAATAAGGTCACTATCAAGAATAGGTACCCGTTGCCCAGGATCGACGATCTGTTCGATCAGCTTCAAGGGGCAAGTTACTTCTCCAAGATCGATCTGAGGTCAGGCTATCATCAATTGAAGGTTAAAGATGAAGATGAACACAAGACTGCATTTAGGACTCGTTATGTTCATTACGAGTTCCTAGTGATGCCTTTTGGGCTCACTAATGCACCTGCCCCATTCATGGATCTCATGAATCGCGTCTGCAAGCCCTACTTGGACAAATTTGTCATCGTCTTCATTGACGACATCCTCATCTACTCGAAGAACCAAGCTGATCATGAGAAGCATCTTCGATGTATTCTTTCACTACTTCAACAAGAGAAGCTTTACGCCAAATTTTCGAAGAGTGAATTCTGGCTTCGAGAAGTCCAATTCCTTGGACATGTGGTTAGTGAGCGTGGTATCTAAGTGGATCCCGCTAAGGTTGAAGCTGTCATGAATTGGCAAGAGCCGAAGACGCCCACAGAAATTCGCAGTTTCATGGGATTGGCAGGATATTATAGGCGTTTCATTGAGAATTTTTCAAGGATTGCTGCACCCCTAACCTCTTTGACTAGGAAGAAAATAAAGTTCGATTGGGGCCCTAAGGAGCAAGAATCCTTTGATATCCTTAAACAGAAACTAAGCAATGCACCGGTGTTGACATTGCCTGATGTGGTAGAAGAGTTTGTGGTATATTGTGATGCATCACACACCGGGATGGGATGTGTGCTTATGCAGAAAGGCAAAGTTATTGCCTATGCTTCATGTCAGTTAAAGGTGCATGAAAAGAATTACACCTCCCATAACTTGGAGTTGGGTGCCGTTGTATTTGCACTGAAGCTATGGAGGCACTATTTATATGGTATCAAGTATGTGATCTATTCTGATCACAAGAGCCTCCAGCACCTGTTTAACCAAAAGGATTTGAACATGAGGCAACGACGTTGGATGGAAACCTTAAATGATTATGATTGTGAAATAAGATACCATGCTGGCAAGGCGAATGTAGTCGCCGATGCCTTGAGTCGAAAGGAAAGGGTGAAACCCATCCGAATCAATGCCAAGAGCATTGAAATAAAGAATGGTTTGAATGAAAGGTTGTTAGCTGCGCAGAAGGAAGCTGTGCTGGAAGCTAACTATCCTAATGAAAAGCTAGGGGTAACTGAGGAGCAGTTATCCTATGGCAAGGACGAAATCCTGAGATTAAATGGACGAATATGGGTTCCAGTTTATGGAGGACTCTGAGATGTTATCCTCTAGGAAGCCCACAGTTCTAAATATTCCGTTCATCCTGGAGCTGATAAGATGTACCAGGATCTAAAGGCAAAATATTGGTGGATAGGCTTGAAGAAGTCTGTAGCTGCCTATGTAACTAAATGCTTGACGTGTGCGCAAGTCAAAGCAGAACATCAAAAGCCGTCAGGTTTGCTACAACAGCCTGAACTTCCCACGTGGAAGTGGGAAATGGTGACGACGGATTTCATCACCAAGTTGCCCAAGACAAGGAAAGGAAATGATACGATATGGGTGATAGTAGATAGACTGACTAAGTCAGCACATTTTCTACCCATCAAGGAGACCTATAGCTCCGACATGTTAGCCCAATTGTACGTGGATAAGATTGTATCTTTACATGGCGTACCGGTGTCTATTATCTCCGACAGGGATACTAGATACACATCTCACTTTTGGAAAAGTTTCCAACAATCTTTTGGCACGCGCTTAAATTTTAGTACGGCTTACCATCCTCAGACGGACGGCCAGAGTGAGCGTACTATTCAAACTTTGGAAGACATGGTTCGAGCATGTGTGATTGACTTAGGTGGTAGTTGGGATAACCACCTGCCTTTAATCGAGTTCTCATATAACAACAGCTACCATACCAGCATCAAGGTTGCGCCTTTCGAGGCCTTGTACGGTAGAAAGTGCAGAACGCCCGTTTGTTGGGCGGAAGTTGGAGATGTCCAACTAACAAGACCAGAAATAGTCTTTGAAACGACGGACAAGATTGTCCAGATTCGTGACCGCCTGAAAGCTGCCAGGGATAGGCAGAAAAGCTACGCAGATCTAAAGCGTAAACCTCTGAAATTCGCGGTAGGTGATAAAGTGTTTCTTAAAGTATCACCCTGGAAGGGAGTGCTGCGATTTGGTAAGAAAGGTAAGTTAAGCCCGAGATACATAGGACCATTCGAGGTCATCGAATGTGTTGGATCAGTTGCTTATAAGTTAAAATTACCTGAAGAGCTCAGTGGTATTCACAATGTATTCCACATCTGCAATCTGAAGAAGTGTTTTGCTGATGAATCACTAGTCATACCACATACAGATGTGCACATAGAAGAGAGCTTGAAGTTTGTTGAAAAACCTGTATCGATCGAGGATCGACAGGTTAAGAAGCTTAGAAGGAAACATGTACCGATCGTAAAGGTTAAATGGGATGCCCGTAGAGGTCCCGAATACACGTGGGAGGTAGAGTCCACTATGAAAGAAAAGTACCCTCATTTATTTTAGTAAATATCGAGGTCGAGATTTCTTTTAAGGGGGTGAGGATGTAACACCTCAAAAATTCACATCCTATAATGTGTTGACACGTGTCATAAAGCTTGAACGTGTGAAAGAATACTCTAGAGGGACTAAAGTTGACAAACGTGGATAGTATGTGAATTTAAGGGTTCAAGATGTCAACAATGGGTAAATATACTTTACAATAGCCCTACAAAATGTTTATACCTTCCAACGAATAAATCATGGATCATACGAAGCTAAATATGAAAGAAAGTGAGAGATTACAAACTACAGGGGTTAAATGTGTCAACATGTTTAAAGTAAACCTCTGAGTGACCTTTTAGCAAACCCGAAGCTTTGTAACGGTAAAACATACTCACTAGAATGTGGGGTAAAAAAATTTCATAAAGTTTCGTTATCGTATGAGAAAGTTATGATCAAAATCGTATGCGAGGGGTTACAGCGTCAACGTTGAAAATTATGACTTTTCGGGTAAACACAAAGCAAACCAAGGACTTAACAAAGTGGGTATAAGTCTTGAAGCCCTTATAAGTAAATTTGAGGGGCTCATAATGCAAGAAATAAAGTGGAATGCCCTTTCGAAGGACCAAGAGCCAAGGATGCAATAATGGAAAAGTTTGAAATCTGATAGCAGGACTCAGGCGAGCCGCGTAAGCCTTAACAGAGACTTACGCGGGTCGCGTCCGATCCCCAGATACAGAAAGTTGGGAAAGCAGCCTTTTTAAGCGCAATAACCGACTTTAGAAGATATTTTCCACTCCATGGGCGACCCCTACATGCTTTTAGACCTTAGGGGCACTTGTAAATGATCTGGGAACAATGCTAGACTTGTGTGGCATGATCATAAGCAACAAAAATCACTATAAAAGGCCCCTTATGTTGCAACAATTTGATCACACCTTCCATCTGCATTCTTGAAGACTTCTGGAGCTCCAAAGCAGACCCAAGTCATCCCTAGTCATGCATAGGACTTTGGTAAGTACCCTTGACCTTCCTTAATTGAGTTTTTACTTAGTTTTAGCTTAAAAGTCAAACCGTCGTAATTAACGTTTGACTTAACGATTAATCTTTAATGGTCCAGTGATTAGTCAAATTGAAGGTAGTTATAAGTTGGTAATCATGTGGGCATTAAACCCTTAAAATGGCACCCTCTGATTCCCGCTCTAACTATATCAAATGTCGGGTCAAAGTTTGTATTAAAAAGTCAACATAACTATAATTTGCGAATTAACATGTAATTAGCAATGTAGAAGGCATGTAACCTATTTTATCACTTATATAACTTGGTAATAACTATAAGAACATGTCTAAGCATGTCCGACCCGACAATTTTCTGTTTAGACCCGGTTCGGAACCGAAAGTCGCAAAACTTTGACTTTTGCTTTGACTTCAGTTCTGACCCGATTTAGCATGATTTAGAAATCCCTTAGAGCTTCATTAGGACCAAGTCACATGTTGGAATAACCCTCTGTGTTTGGTTCGTTGATTGCTCGATTCGTTTACACGTTTCCGTTAAATGCCTAAAGTTGACCAAAATGCCCTTTTGACCATATAACGATAATTTTGGATATGTGAAAGGACAATAATTTTTGTTACTGATTTATAAACATGTCCCTAAATTTTCACATCAGTTGGAGGTCTAGATTAGGAGTTATGCTCATTAGCGTAATTAGAAAGCCTTTTTATAATCAAACGGCGTCATTAGCATAAAGCCTATCTAAACCCAATTTTTGACACCAAACCTTTTACCCAATGATGTAATATAATATTTTGGGATTTTTAAAGATTTTTAATTATTTTAACACTGCTCATAAGCTAAGGTTATGGCATTAATTCGGTAAATACCGAATATACCCTTTTTGGTTATAAAATGAGTTCTACAAAGTATTTTGACGCCAATCCAGTTGCAACTGATTTTATTTAATAAATGAAGTATTTTGAACTTTATAACCTATCCAGAAAACTCAGATTTCTGGTATAACCCGGAAATCGCTTAAAATGGTTTTTTAGCGTATTAAACACATAGTTTATGTTTAAAACCATTTTTGTCATACAAGACTTATCACAACTAGTATGGCCTATTAAAATAAGTTATTTTACTGATGTATTCAGACCCGAATCTAAGAATTATAAAATAACCTCTTTTATAATCTTTAAAATGACCAAAATACCCCTACGGGGTTTAAATTGAGATTAAACTCGTTTTGGGCATAATGGAAGATATCCTACTGATATCACAACATATTTAAGGCATATTAACTTAGGAAACCTGTATATGACTCTCATGGTTACCCGTTACGCTTATGGCGCGTTCGGTTCGGTTTATGTAACTAGTTTGCATAAATTAGCCGAGACGGGTCAAACCTTATCGTTTTTATCTCAAAATCCAGAACGTGGTTAGATTACCCATATTATACAAGTCTTCAAACTTGTCAGGTCTAAATCACATTCTATTCCGGTCTTCGCTTAATCGTGCGTTCGAACCGTATCTTTGTTAAAACTAACCGGTCTAAGTTTAGGCTTAATTAAAGACCCGTTAGGATTCTAATAGGTTATTATAAACCTTCGTTCCAGAATCGGAGACCCGGTAAAAGCTACACACACTTGCTTATTGTGATTATTACTTTGCAAAGGTAAATACTTTTAACTTATTTTCCCTTATACGGGCTTGGGGTAAGGTATATAAAATACCGCTTGGTCCGGCATTGAATCTTTAATCGAATAGAGGTTAAATCATTGATATGCCCGTTTTGAAATGTTTTGTTTGCTTAAAGCCTTTGGGGGGTTAATGACCATGTCCCGGATATCCTTGGCATCATCTTACGAGATGGCCACGACCTGAGCACGGGGTGTAGGCGTACACCCGTCAGTGCATAAATAAATAATGTGGTATGTCTATTGATCTTTAACCCGGTCTACGGATCGGGCTACTGAACGCATAAGGAACATGTAATTCTTTTACAAGTATTATATTCAAATAATTATCACAAGTTATAAAAAGTTTGTGCCACGTGCATTCAAATCAATTTTATTAAACTTTTCAAAATGAGTCGGTTGATAGTATTTACCAGTGTAAACTGACGTATTTTCCCAAAAAGCTTAAGTGCAGGTACTACGCGAACTAGGCTGGCTTTCTCCTAGCGTCCACAATAAGTCTCGCAAGCTTGGATGTCAAAAACTGTTGAACAATGTTTCCTATTTATTTTTGATCCACCTGTGGATTATTTTCAACTGTTTGTGATACTTGATATTAAAATTATATTCGGTTGAAATATATCTTTCATTTGCTTCCGCTGTGCATTTAAATATTGTGTTGTTTGACTGTAATGTTACCAACTACGTCACGATACTCCCCACCGGGCCCATCGGTAATACGTGGAAATATCGAGGTGTGACAGGTTGGTATCAGAGCCAACGCTGAGTGAATTAAACACTAGCCTTTTGTGTTTAATCTCAGTTACACAATTGCACATTCCTAAATTTTCGAGTCTACACAAATAACATAGGATAAATTCTGTTTTGTTTTATGCTGTCTTCTATTTTATATATATTCTTGTTGTTATCTTTGTTTATATTGACAGGTTTAACAATGCCGCCAAGATTCAGAAGAGGAGGAAGAGGCAAGGGGCCAATCACCACCCCCAATGATCACGAAGCCGGACCTTCACACCGGCGAACTCCTTCTACCACTATGAGTGCCGATCCTCAGGGAAACAGGAGGAACCTTTTTGAAACCGCTAGACGGTCTGTCTCGCACAGCTCAACACCTCCCTATCGTCATTCTTTTGGGCCGCATTCAGAAAACGAGCCCGATAACCCACAGCCTTCATATATACCTCTCCAGCGATCCCTTTCGCACAATTCCTTTGGTAACCCCACTCCTGTCTTTCAGGGCCGGTTCAACCCGGAAAACTATATCCAAGAAACAGTGAGTTTTAACCCACTAGGACCAGAGGACCACTTCTCAGAAGACAATGCAATGGACATGGACGAGGACACGGATCCCGTCGAACCTGCAAGCGGTACCCCCAACCATCCCATCGAGATCTCTGATGGATCTTCTTTCCACGGATCACCCTACGGTGGTCCAGAACCTTCTCACCATTCATCACCTCACCAGCAGCAGCAGCAGCAGGATCCCTCTGGGGATTCACGATTCGTGGCGGTCACGCCACCGCCTCCACCGCCGCCAGTTCATCAAGCACCTCCAGAACCACCAAGGCGTATGAGAACGGGCGCGCGTATGTCTACGCGAGCAGGGGATTTCCACTTTAGCACCCCTCGACACTCCAGTGGCAGTCACTACCTCCCACTATAGGAAGACCCACAAATGGGTGGGCCTTCAAACCCAATTCCTGAGGTGAGTTCCGCACCAGCTGCACCACAGCCACCACCGATGGGTTTTGATAACCCGATTCCTGCATACGTCGGTTCAATGGTGTACAATCCGTTTGAGCAGCCGGCTCACACTCATTATAACTATGCTGAAGCCGACCCGTACCTGGTCGCGGCGAACTACAACGCCTTACATCCAGAAGGACCGTATGGAGCTCCTTGGGGAGTGGGATATCCAACTCATGGATATCAAGTACCTGCTCGACCACCGATTCGACAGCAATCGCAGCCACCACGATTTTCCCCACCAGAACAGTAGGAAATCCTCCAAAGACTAAGTCGGGTGGAGCATGAGTTTCAGGAAGAACACAGGAACAATAGGGGATTCCTCAAAGGCCTGGCAAGCTTGCTAAAGGGGAAGAAGAAGAGGGATCATTAAATCCCTACATGTGCTATTGTATTTTCTATTTCAATCAAGTCCCTGCGTGGACATTTATCTGTGTATTTAGTCCCTGCGTGAACATTTATCTGTGTATTTAGTCCCTACGTGGACATTTATCTGTGTATTTAGTCCCTGCGTGGACATTTATCTGTGTAATTGGTCCCTGCGTGGACTTGTCTTTTAGTCCCTGTGTGGACATCTGTTTAAGTATTTGGTCCCTGCGTGTACTTGTATTTTAGTTTGGCCCCTGCGTGGGTGAATTGTTCTGTTAAAAGTCCCGTTTAGGGCGATGTGTACTCTTTTAATATTAATGGAATGTTAAGATTATAAATTTCATTTTGTCACTATATGCATAAATATATTATACATGAAATAAATAAATCAAAATCATTCCTTTTAAAATAATCTGCCTATTATATATTAAATAAGAATCTCAAAGGTATAACCTAGCTTACATGTCATTATAAGACTTGGCCAAGATGGTAAGACCTGTTTAAGAGATTCGGATCCCTGTTAACATCTGAGAACATGTTAACGCTCCTGGCAGACGTGATTCGTTAAAATCACACACGTCATTCTTATATACGGATTCTTCAAAAGATTCCTAACCTAACTTAATGATCTATAAATAATGGGTTTAAATCATCAATTAAGATGATCATATGTTGACCATCCATTGGTAATATAGTGCCTACGGGCCATACTAATTGTCATATAAGACAAAAGACAGTAGTAGTCTACGACTCCCTGTCAGAAAAAGGAAGAAGAACTATGTTCAAACCTTAACGCCTTGATTCTTTGAGATCATGGCTTATGATTTAAAAATGTCCCTGTGACTAGGCCTTTTGTGCTACTAATAGAACTGTTATTGTTTTGTATTAGGATAAATTATAGTAAAAATCCTAAATAAATGTGAGTAACAAATTAACCAAATGTGGTCTATGTTTACCATGGTTAATGAATTGCCTTAAAAGGCAAATCCATAATAAACTCCCAAATAAATTATTGTCGATATCTTATGTAACAGTTCAAGATACATGGCGGACTCTGATGAAATCAATAGTCGGCCAAAGGAGAATAACGACACCGCCAGATTCAATGTATCTGGTGCTGAACTACAAACATTAATCAACAATGCTGTTACGAGAGCCTTGGATAGGCAGTATAGTGAAACAAGTGGTACTCGGAGCAGAGCCCAATCAGTACCCCATTCCAAACCTAGGACTCATTCTGAGGCTCACAGCAAGCCACCCTCCAAAAAGGATGAACCATAGAAAGACGATGACGATCGTCACTCTTTAAACCAGCAAAGTGTCGCATCTCAAATGATCGTGGTGAATCAAGGACCCCGTGATAAGGGTTGCTCCTACAAATAGTTTGTGTCATGCAAACCCAGGGATTTCACTGGGGAAAAAGGGGCTATAGACTGCATGACATGGCTGGATGAGATGGACACAGTGGTTGATATCAGCGGGTGCGCTGATAGAGATGTGGTAAAGTTTGTGTCTCAATCGTTCAAAGGTGAGGCCTTAGCCTGGTGGAGATAGTTGATTCAAGCTACTAGGAAGATTCCACTGTACAATATGACATGGGAACAATTTGTTACCCTCATCAGGGAGAACTACTGTCCTCAACATGAGGTTGAAAAGATTGAGTCGGATTTTCTGTCATTGGTAATGAAAAATCTGGATTGCCAAGCTTACCTTACGAGCTTTAATACAATGTCAAGGTTGGTTCCTTATCTGGTGACCCCGGAACCCAAAAGAATAGCTCGTTTCATTGGGGGTTTAGCCCCAGAGATAAAGGCAAGTGTAAAAGCCTCTCGGCCAGCTACTTTCAGATCTGTGGCTGATATATCCTTGTCCCTCACACTGGATGCGGTCAGGCAGAGATCGCTGAGGAACACGGATGCCGAGAAAAGGAAGCATGAAGATGACAATTCACGACGGTCAGATAAGAAGCACCGGGGAAACAATGACCACAAGAAGGGGTCAGGTTCTAAGAAGGATGGGCATCAATCTGGAGATAAGCCCAAGTGTAAGACTTGTCAGAAGCACCACTTTGGGAAGTGCAGACTTGAATCGAAATCCCAGTCTCAGTCGAGGCCATGTGGGATTTGCAAATCTTCGGAACATAAGACCCTAGAGTGCAAGAAACTGAAGGACGCAACGTGCTACAATTGTAACGAAAAAGGGCACATTAAGACAAATTGCCCAAAATATGCAAAGAAAGCTGATGAAGGAAAGAAGACCAATGCTAGGGTCTTCAGAATGGACGCAAAGGAAGCTGTGCAGGACGACAATGTGATCACAGGTACCTTCCTTATAAATGATGTTTATGCGAGGGTGCTATTTGATTCAGGAGCTGATAAATCATTTGTAGATAATAAGTTTTGCAAATTGCTGAATTTACCTGTTAAAACCTTAAATGTGAAATATGAGGTGGAGTTAGCAGATGGCACCTTAGAAACCGTCTCAACTGTGTTAGATGGATGTGTTATATCCATTAAGAACCACTCTTTTCCTTTGTCCCTACTTCCTTTGAAGTTAGCCGGTTTCGACATAGTTTTGGGTATGGACTGGTTATCTCATAACCAGGCCCAGATTATCTGCAATAAGAAGCAGGATGTGATCAAGACTCCGTCTGGCGAACCACTTACCATTCAGGGAGACACCCAGTATAGACTGCCTGAGCAAGTGACTATGCTCAAGGCCTCTAAGTGTTTAAAGAAGGGTTGTGTCATCTACATGGCACAAGTGACTATTGATGAGCCGAAGCCTAAGATTGAGGATATCCCCGTCATTTCTGAATACCCTGAAGTTTTTCCTAAAGAACTACCTGGTTTACCACCAGATAGGCAAGTGGAATTCAGAATTGACATCATCCCTGGAGCAGCACCAGTTGCTAGAGCACCTTATAGGTTGGCACCAACAGAGATGAAGGAATTGAGAACACAACTAGATGAATTGCTAGCCAAAGGCTTCATTAGACCTAGTTCGTCTCCTTGGGGAGCACCAATCTTATTTGTCAAGAAGAAAGATGGATCGATGCGTCTGTGCATCGATTACCGCGAGCTTAATAAGGTCACTATCAAGAATAGGTACCCGTTGCCCAGGATCGACGATCTGTTCGATCAGCTTCAAGGGGAAAAATTACTTCTCCAAGATTGATGTGAGGTCAGGCTATCATCAATTGAAGGTTAAAGATGAAGATGTACACAAGACTGCATTTAGGACTCGTTATGGTCATTACGAGTTCCTAGTGAGGCCTTTTGGGCTCACTAATGCACCTGTCGCATTCATGGATCTCATGAATCGCGTCTGCAAGCCCTACTTGGACAAATTTGTCATCGTCTTCATTGACGACATCCTCATCTACTCGAAGAACCAAGCTGATCATGAGAAGCATCTTCGATGTATTCTTTCACTACTTCAACAAGAGAAGCTTTACGCCAAATTTTCGAAGTGTGAATTCTGGCTTCGAGAAGTCCAATTCCTTGGACATGTGGTTAGTGAGCGTGGTATCCAAGTGGATCCCGCTAAGGTTGAAGCTGTCATGAATTGGCAAGAGCCGAAGACGCCCACAGAAATTCGCAGTTTCTTAGGATTGGCGGTATATTATAGGCGTTTCATTGAGAAATTTTCAAGGATTGCTGCACCCCTAACCTATTTGACTAGGAAGAAAATAAAGTTCGATTGGGGCCCTAAGCAGCAAGAATCCTTTGATATCCTTAAACAGAAACTAAGCAATGCACCGGTGTTGACATTGCCTGATGGGGTAGAAGAGTTTGTGGTATATTGTGATGCATCACACACCGGGATGGGATGTGTGCTTATGCAGAAAGGCAAAGTTATTGCCTATGCTTCACCTCAGTTAAAGGTGCATGAAAAGAATTACACCACCCATGACTTGGAGTTGGGTGCCGTTGTATTTGCACTGAAGCTATGGAGGCACTATTTATATGGTATCAAGTGTGTGATCTATTCTGATCACAAGAGCCTCCAGCACCTGTTTAACCAAAAGGATTTGAACATGAGGCAACGACGTTGGATGGAAACCATAAATGATTATGATTGTGAAATAAGATACCATCCTGGCAAGGCGAATGTAGTCGCCGATGCCTTGAGTCGAAAGGAAAGGGTGAAACCCATCCGAATCAATGCCAAGAGCATTGAAATAAAGAATGGTTTGAAAGAAAGGTTGTTAGCTGCGCAGAAGGAAGCTGTGCTGGAAGCTAACTATCCTAATGAAAAGCTAGGGGTAACTGAGGAGCAGTTATCCTATGGCAAGGACGGAATCCTGAGATTAAATGGACGAATATGGGTTCCAGTTTATGGAGGACTCCGAGATGTTATCCTCCAGGAAGCCCACAGTTCTAAATATTCTGTTCATCCTAGAGCTGATAAGATGTACCAGGATCTAAAGGGAAACTATTGGTGGATAGGCTTGAAGAAGTCTGTAGCTGCCTATGTAACTAAATGCTTGACGTGTACGCAAGTCAAAGCAGAACATCAAAACCCGTCAGGTTTGCTACAACAGCCTGAACTTCCCACGTGGAAGTGGGAAATGGTGACGATGGATTTCATCACCAAGTTGCCCAAGACAAGGAAAGGAAATGATACGATATGGGTGATAGTAGATAGACTGCTCACTAGAATGTGGGGTAAAACATGCTCACTAGAATGTGGGGTAAAAAAATTTCATAAAGTTTGGTTATCGTATGAGAAAGTTATGATCAAAATCGTATGCGAGGGGTTACAGCGTCAACGTTGAAAATTATGAGTTTTCGGGTAAACACAAAGCAAACCAAGGACTTAACAAAGTGGGTATAAGTCTTGAAGCCCTTATAAGTAAATTTGAGGGGCTCATAATGCAAGAAATAAAGTGGAATGCCCTTTCGAAGGACCAAGAGCCAAGGATGCAATAATGGAAAAGTTTGAAATCTGACAGCAGGACTCAGGCGGGCCGCGTAAGCCTTAACAGAGACTTACGCGGGTCGCGTCCGATCCCCATATACAGAAAGTTGGGAAAGCAGCCTTTTTAAGCGCAATAACCGACTTTAGAAGATATTTTCCACTCCATGGGCGACCCCTACATGCTTTTAGACCTTAGGGGCACTTGTAAATGATCTGGGAACAATGCTAGACTTGTGTGGCATGATCATATGCAACAAAAATCACTTTAAAAGGCCCCTGATGTTGCAACAATTTGATCACACCTTCCATCTGCATTCTTGAAGACTTCTGGAGCTCCAAAGTAGACCCAAGTCATCCCTAGTCATGCATAGGACTTTGGTAAGTACCCTTGACCTTCCTTAATTGAGTTTTTACTTAGTTTTAGCTTAAAAGTCAAACCGTCGTAATTAACGTTTGACTTAACGATTAATCTTTAATGGTCCAGTGATTAGTCGAATTGAAGGTAGTTATAAGTTGGTAATCATGTGGGCATTAAACCCTTAAAAGGGCACCCTCTGATTCCCGCTCTAACTAGATCAAATGTCGGGTCAAAGTTTGTATTAAAAAGTCAACAGAACTATAATTTGCGAATTAACATGTAATTAGCAATGTAGAAGGTATGTAACCTATTTTATCACTTATATAACTTGGTAATAAGTTTAAGAACATGTCTAAGCATGTCCGACCCGGCAAGAAGAGTATGATAATTTGAAATGTTCAAGTCAGAGGGTACAAGAAGCTTATGATACTTTGAAGAAACAAGTCAAATGTTTTGATGAAAGATTGTCTGAAACTTTAACAACAAATGAACTTTATGAGAAAAAGTTTAAAGAAAAGCAACTTGAATTAAACAAGTGTGTTGATGAAGTTTCTAATCTCAAAAAAGTTCTGGTTGAAAAAGAAAAGATTGTTACAAAACTTCAAAGTTATCATAGTTCTTCGTACATTCTCGAACGCATTTTCAACATCACACCAGATGACAAAGATTCTGACAAGAATAAAAAAGGTATTGGTTCAGAATATCATCAGGTACCACCACCATTGAGAGATAATTATACATTTTATGATGAGGAAAAGGTGGGAAAAGGTCTGAATATAGTTGACCAATTACCTGAAAATATCGATGTGACTTACGCCAAATCTGATGAAGCTGATGATTCAGAGGTGGTAAGTAAGGTTGTTGAAAGCGTTATGAAATATGAGTCTACCAAAGGTAAGTCTGAATCACAGGATGAAAATGAGGGAAATTTTCATGATGGTTATCTCAAACATTCAAAATCTGAGAAAGTTGTGAATGATGATCCAAAAGGATTGGCTTATACCATGATTGGATTAGACAAATTATTCTTAGATAACGAGTTCCCGATTCAGAATGTGATTGCGGATAAAATTGACAAAGTGTTTAAACTGGTTGAGATCGAAAAGTCAGAAATTTCAAAATTTGCTGGAGAGCAAGAAAACTTTTTATAACAAACCTGGTTACAAAAAGAAGAACATGAAGGCAGGGTTGGGTTATAAAAAGAAACAAAATCAAGATAAAAGGTTTGAAAAGCAAAACTTTAAAAAGAAAATGAATTTCGTTCACGGGAAAAGTTCGGAAGAAGAGAAAGAACTCCAATTCAGACGACAGTCTAATGAAGAGTTCTATGCTCAGAAAAAGCAACAACAACAGGCTAAGGATGTTTCGAGGAAAACATGTTTTAAATGTGATCAAACTGGACATCTTGCACACAAGTGTCCAAACCCAAGGCCTACTGATGTTGAGAAACAGAAATCTGAGGATGTGAAACAAAAGACTATCAGATTTGATTCAAAACAAACTTGGAGGTACAACACAAATAAGTTTTCTTCGAATCAAACTTGGAAATCAAACCAGACTAGGTCTAATTCAAGACATACCTGTGTTGATATGACAAAACCAAAGTTGTTGGAAACCAAAAGTTGTTGATCAAAATCAAAATAATCAAAACGAGTCACGATTTTACAAAAGTAGTGCTTCAAAAGGACAAAACTGGGTGGTTAAGAAACAAGTGAGTTCTGTGAATGACGAAAAAGTTGAAATCAAAGATGAATAAGTTTTTGTGAAAACTGACAAAGATTTTCCAAAATTGAATGAAGCTTATTGTGTTGAAATGCCTAAGGTCAAACAGGCCTGGGCTGAATTATTCAAGTAATTGAGTTTTTTGTGAATGTGCAGGTGCTCATGAAGTTTGATTGTCAAGAAAAAGAATTGATAAGTAGCCTGGCACAGGAGGAGAAGGCTGTTGAACCCTGGTTTGGTTAAAGAGTGAGTTTATCGGTTTGTGTACATAAATAAACCATATTTCAAAATCTTTAAAATTGAAAAATTAAAAAAAAAAACAAAAATATGTTTTTATTTTTGTCAAAAAGTTTGAAAAAAATTCAAAAAATATGTTGATTGAATACGCCGAAACCCTCACGGCTGAACAAACATGATTACTTTCACAAGATTGAAAAATGGTTTTCAAACTGTCGAAAATCAATGGGTTGTAAATTATGGGGGTACGTTATATTTTTTGCAAAACAGAGTATGAGATGCAGAAAATGGATGGCGAGACAAAGCTATCAGTATCAGGTTGTCAAATTTTCTTTAAATGTTTTGAATTTTAGGGGGAGTAAGAAATTTTCAGAAAATCCAAAAACATTAGAAAATTTGAAAAAGCCAAAAACATGATAAAATCAAAAAGAGTTTTGTGTAAAAAGAGGAAATGATAGTACATCAGTAGACAATCACAGTACGCTAAGGAAATGGAATGTTAAAATGTGATCAATGGACTCACTGATGATATGCTAGTAGGTTTTTACACGCTTAGTAGATTGTTTTCGAGATATAAACATAAATATCAATACTTGCTTATCTCGTGGGGAACATCTCTCGGATATATGGGTAACCCCCGAAATCTTGTTTGAGAGATTGCCTGATTCTGAGATACTAGGTCTTTATACTGTTTGATATCTGGGGTATTATACCTGGTCTTCTGATATTGCGGTAGCAATGGCCTAGACCTCGTATAATACTTTACGCGCTTTTAAAGCTTACCCTCTGCATAAAAATTGAAAAATATCGAAAGATATGAATCAATTGCAGTTGAAGAAAAGATTCCCTAAAGGGAACACACCTAAAGTCGAGCCTTCATCTCTTTGACTGAACGGAAGTTCATACCTGAGCTCTCAAGGTCTCGCACTAACCCAGAGAACATATATCAAATTGGTATACTCACCTGTAAGACTGAATCTAGGGAATTTTGATACGGGAGTATATTCTGAGGTGGGACACGAGAATAAGTTTAAGTCTTTAAAACACTAAAACGTATCTCGAATCAGTTGAACTTTGTGTGAAAATTTAAGTGGATCAGTATACTGACAATCTAAGTGAATCGTTTAGAACTTAAAGTGTTTAAAGCTCAACGGTGCTAGTGATTTGTCATAAACTGATATGATCCTCTAACGCGAACTCAAACAAAAATATTGTCTGTAAATATTTCTTTACTGCATTATATTTCAGAAAACTACAAAAAGATTTTGATTTCTGCTTTATTTTCGACAACCGATGTCTGAATGCTGAGTTTCAAAATCTAAGTATACTGATCTTGTTTCTGAAAATAAACAAGTTCATTAATTTGAAACTTGTAGTTTTTAGAATCAAAAATTAAAAACAGTTTGTGATATCTCCAAGGTCATTAAGTTGGACTTGGATGATTAACTGCGAGGGTTTTGGATTCTTAAAATGTTAAAATCAGTTGTAAAGAGCAAGTTTTCGATTTTGGATAATTAATACTGCCAAATCTATGAAGTTTGTTGATAGGGGGAGAGAATCAAGTAATCCTGGATATATTCATATTATTATATTTAGAGCCAGGATCTTGATTAAAAAAGTTTTAAAAGAGCCAGGTTACGATTCCTGGACAACTGAAAATGCTTTCACTGAAAAAATATTTTAGCATATGTTGAGAAAGCCAGGTCATCAATCCTGGACATTCAAAACATTTTTACTTATAAATGTTTGAGGATTGCAGATGTTGTGCTAGATTACGATCCCGATAGCCGAGTCTAAGGGGGAGTCTGAAGACGAGCTCGACGCAAGGGGAGCTTGTATCTGGAAAGCCAGGTGTCGATCCCAAAAGCACGGAAGCTTGACGAAAGGGGGAGCCTGAAGAAAGAGTCTGGCGAAAGGGGGAGCTAAAGCTGAAGACAGATCCACGGGGATTCTGTTCGAGCAAGAGGGAGTTTGTGGTTGCTGATGATATCAAACCTTCAAGAAGACTCAGAGAGAGAGAAAGACAAGATGCTACGAGATTGACCGCGACAATATCCAGGGGGAGTCTGTTAGTGCATTATGTCTATCGTCTCCGTCAATCAGATCGTAGCAGAAACTAAAGAAATCTAGAGCTTTTATTGTAATATTTAGATAAAATGGGCAAGGTGACAATCTTGGAAAAAGGAGAAATCCTTATACCTTGTGCCTATAAATAGAAGACTTAGGGTATTCATTAGAGACTTTTGCCATTTTGGAGCTTTGGAGATCTAGATCTAGAGAGAGAAAGTCTAGAGAGAGAAAGGTGATTCGTGGTGCTTGTACTCGTCATATTGATCAATAGAATCATGTTAATTGTACGTTCTTGTGTTCGGTCACGTTCGTGTACGGATTCCGCACGTCACACGTTCGGTTCGCAATCGTTTCGGAGTCGAAAACTGTAGGATCGTTTTCTGACCCGAATGAGTCGATCAAAAGAGTTTTTCTCAATACGAAAGGCGGAAATAGATGTATTGAGTTCAATTCAGCAAGATATTCACTTTAAACTATCTTTAGATTGATTTGACAAAGTTTTACAGCGAAACGACACTTCGGCAGCACTTCGACTCTCAAACCGGAAATCTAGAACCCATTCAAACGAAATCAGGAGACACCTATATATAGGCAGTCTAATTTCGCACGGAATTGTCCAAACGAAATCACCAAGTGATTTCGTGCGAAATTACACTATGTTAATTTCATGCGAAATTAACTTCTATCCCATATTTGACATGTTTCTCGTACTACGTGCCCTGATCTATCTAATACAAACATATAAGACTCGATACAAGACGAAGTCGACAGATGCATGCACCAACAGACTCCCCCTCGAATGTTGACGAGTCTTCAGTGTCGAGTTTTCAATCTTCAATCTTTATCAGTCTTCTCGACTTCTCCCGAAATATCTAACAATGTAAAGCATCCTCAATCTCTGACTTCTCTACTTCTCCAGGATCTCCACCTGGTTAAATCTCTCTTATTTTCTTGATCAGATCTCTTGATTCCTTAAGTTCATCAGCATCATCAGCTTGCATGAACATCAGGATCTGAAATTGACTCTTCAGTCTTCTAACCCAAGATTTGTGGCTGACTCTTACAACTTCAGACTCCTCCTTAAAATATACTTTGGATTGAAGCCTGGCTTTTACAGGATCAAAATCGTAACCTGCCTCTCTATGATATCAGAATCAGGAACCTGACTATCCTGCACAATCTCTACCACACAATAAATTTCACAAATTTTAAATTTTAAAATTTTGACAAATTTATTCTCTGCTTACCACTTGTAAACACAAACATCATTTGCAATTATTATACAAAATGATTTAACATTGTTAATCTTTGATGAACCACTTGTAAGAAAATCTTTTCAAACACACTTTCCCAAACCTGTTCATCATGTTTAGCACTCGGAATTTTGAAAATCAGCTCTTCAACATCAGTTGTCGAAAATCTTTTTGAATTTTTAAAAAATTTATGCTAAAATACACTAAAATCTTTTTGAAATTTTTGTTTTTAAAAGAAATACTGTAAAGAAATATTTACATACAATATTTTTGTGAGTTTGTGTAAGAGGATCATATCAGTTTTTGAGACAAATCACCAACACCGTTAAGCTTTAAACATTTTAAGTTCTAAACGATTCATTTAGATTGTCAGTATACTGATCCACTTAAATTCTCACACAAAGTTCAACTGATTCGAGATACGAGATTAATGTTTTAGAGACTTAAACTTATTCGCGTGTCCCACCTCATAATATACTCCCGTATCCAGATCCCAATATTCAGTCTTACAGGTGAGTATACCTAGATGATATCTGTAAAGGGTTAAATGCGAGGGCCGTGAGAGCTCAGGCTATTGCTTCCGCAAATTCAGAGAGATGACGACTTCAACTTTCGGTGTGTTCCCTTTAGAGAATCTTTTCTTCAACAGCACATGATTAGCATTTTTCAATGTTTCATCATTTTTTGTACTGAGGGTGATGCTATATTTCAAGCAAGCAGAAAGTATTATACGAGGACTAGGCCATTGCTTCTGCAAAATCAGAAGTCCCGGGATAATACCCCAGATATCACTGAGTATAAAGACCTAGTATCTCAGAAAGATGGACCTTTCAAACAAGATTTCGGGGGTTACCCATATATCCGAGAGATGTTCCCCACGATATAAGTAAGTTTGAAATTTAGGTTTATATCTCGTCACAATCTACTAAATGTGTAAAAACCTACTGGCACATCATTAGTGAGATCATTTATCACATTTTAACTTTCCAATTCTTTAGCATGCTGTGATAGTCCACTGATGTACTATCATTTCCTCTTTTATACACCAAAACTCATTTTTTTTATTTTATCATGTTTTTGGCTTTTTCAAATTTTCTAATGTTTTTGGATTTTCTAAAATTTCTTACTCCCCCTAAAATTCAAAACCATTTAAAAATTTTGAAAACAAACTATACAAGTAACATGACAACTGTTATCGAATCGCTTCAAATCGCCATCCACTTGGCATAAATAATCAGAACTCCCCCTTACAACAAACTATTTTCCCATTGTGACTTCAAAACATTTAAGTTTGTTTTAATCAAATGGTTTTTCTGGAAAATTAGTTTTGTTGATTTCATAAAACCACTTGTAGGTTAGGGGACAATTCATCACCTTGTTCTTTCACCCATTTAAAACATTTAACAGTTTTAAGATCAATTACCAAATACTACTTGTAGAAAATCAAGTACAACTTAATGTCCCTGATTTACCACTTGAAAGTAACAAACCAATAACCACTTGTAAGTCGAAATATCACCGAAGTGAATTTCTCAAGAAAGATGCCGATTCCTGCTCCACTCTTACCAACCTGGAAGCTCCGGCAAGTCCTGGTTTTCAATCATCATAATAGGTTCCATCCCAGTCACAAACCTGGGATGACCCATCTTTACCTGGTTTCTTCGTTTTCTTCTCATAAAATTCCTTCGCCACTTTTACCTTCCCATCAACCATTTTACCAAAAATATGTTGCACTTTAGAGTTAAAGGCTTTTTCAATATCAAATTCTTTCTTTTCAGAGAAAAATTGATTTGAAATCTCAATTTTACCAACTTTTTGTTTAAAATTTTCAGCTCGCAATGGTGGAAAATTGACATCATCCATTGGCGGTACTGATGTTTCCAACTTTAACTCAAAACGTGGCTCCTCTGACTTTGTGGAATCAGATTCATCGCCTGAAAATAGCTCCTCTGATTTTGACAAATTAGAATCATTGCTAGAACTACCATCAGATTTCTTAACAACCCACTTGTGGTTGTCAAGATTTGCTTTTCTCTTGTAAAACCTTTTTGAACATTCACCAACCTCAAACTTCGAATTTTTGAAAACTTTGAATTGTTTGGTTGATGATTCATTCTCAACAATCTTTTCTTTCAGTTTTTCAGAGACTCCATGTTTTGTTTGGATTGCCTTTGGACAATTCCTGGCAATATGGCCAACTGTTTTACATTGAAAACAGGTTGTCGTTTCCTTTTTCTGAGCAACTTCTTTCTTCATTTCTTCTTGCTTCTTTGTAAGGAATTCTTTGTTTGATTGATTCCTGAACACCTGCTCTTTTTCTTCTTCAGTTGATGTACCTGAAACAAACACAGTTTTTGGTTTATAAGTTTTTTCATTTTTATGATTTTTCGGTGGAATAAAACCTAATCCTTTTCTTTTGAAATTACCGTTATGGTTTGATTTCTTTTGAAAACCTGAACCAGAACTGTAACCCTTTTTCTTGTTTTCTCTTTGTTGTACTCTTGAGGTGTACGTTTTAGGTTTTTCAAAAAAATTTACATCTTTTATTTCAGAAATATTAATTTCTGTTAGTTTGAAAACCTTTTTGATCATTTCAGGTTTAACACCTCTTATTGGAAATTTTTCATCAGAATATAATTTGTCAGAATCATTCAAAGTATATGCTACTTTGACTGTTTCATCATTCAAATTAGATTTTGATAACAAAAACTCTTTATTGTAAACCCGTTTGTCCTTTTTGACTGTTGGACTTGACTTGTCAGACATTGACTCTGAGTTTGACTCCAACTTTGACTCCTCGGTTTCATCTTTATCCAACACATGATCGACCACTTTCTTTATTAATTCGGACTCATGATCAGTGTCAGACGATGTGAAAGTAAAATCAATGTTGTCTGGCAAATTTTCTGAAGACTCAGACTACCACTGTAAATTGGTTGCCTTTTTGACTCTTTCTGAATTTGGATTTCTAGGAGAATATCCATTTTCAAGCGGGGGTGGACACTTGTTGTAACTGGCACTTTGTTTCTTACCAGAAATCTTGACTTCAGTATCCTTCTTCTTTTCAGAACTATTGTCTTCAGATACTTCCTCTTCATCAAATACCTTCATGCCTTCAACGGTTGGATAAATCCTGTCAATAACATAAGAAGTACATAAGTAACTTTTTAACAATCTATTAACTCTTTCTGTTTCAATTTTTTGTGTTTCCAGTTTTTATTCCAGCACAACACACTTCTCAATGTAATTGTTCACCACTTTCTGCTTTGTCATGAAAGCTCCTTGAAGTGTCTTCATTGCTGTTGCTTGCTCACTGCTTGACAGATTGTACTGATTCATTGCTTTGTTCAGAACATCATATGATTCTTTCAATCTATTTATGTTGTAAATCAATGTACTGTTTTGCTTCTTTACTGCTTCACAGTTTTCACATCTCACCGGAATCTTTTATGTATCAACTTCAGCTTCAACTTTGAAAACTGGAATGTCTTTGACCTTTTTCCTTATCACACGAACTTCTTCATCATCACTGCTAACGGGTTTTTTAACTTTCTTCTTTTTCTTTTTAACTTTTTCATCATCACTGTCACTCTCTTCCATCATTCTTAAGTGCTTTTCCATTCTCCTTGCATAATAATCATCATCATTATCACTGTCTTCAGCAACTCTAGCAACAAAAGCTTTGTGTTTCGAAGTTTTGTTAGGATCATAATCATCCCAACTGAAATTTTTCCAGCTAAACCCCTCTGGTAATTTTTCATCATCTTGATTTATCAGACATGCTTTGCTATCAGTTGAAACATATTTGTCCCAACTGAATTCTTTTGTTGACTTTTTATCATCTTGATTCACCATACAAGCTCTCTTAGATGAATCTTCAATTGTCTTTCTAGCATGTGCAGTTTGTGGTTCTTGTTGTTGTTGAGTAACTTGATGATAAATTGCTTTCCGATAGTAATCATTGTTGTTGAACAGATTTTTAGCTCCACTTGCTTCGTGATTTGTGCACTCTCTCTTGAAGTGTCCTTTTTCCCTGCAACGAAAACAAGTAACTTTAGATTTATCAAATCCTAAAGTAGAAACATTAGCATCACGGAAATCATCTCTTCCTGTGATCTGTTTAAACTTTTCGGCTCTTCTCAAAACACTCGCCAAACACCACTTTATATCCATCAATTCCATCTCCTCAGCATCAATCTGATCGTAATCCTCTTTTGTCAACATTGGATTTTCGATCTTTCCTGCAACTAAACTTTCATATGATTCTAACACAGTTACCAACAAAGACATGTGACCTTTTGCAACCTCCTCTGTGTAATTTTGACCATTTTCAAGATCTAATACCATGTTGCATTGTAACTTCTTTCCATTCTTTGTTGTTGAAAAGTTTGGATCAAATGATGAATATGAAGAAAAACTTGTTTTGCTGTTTGATCCTTTAGATGAACTTCCAGACGAACTCTTAGCATTGAATGCAGTCTCAACCTTTGGTGACATGTTTGTCTTATCACTAACACCTCCTTTGTAATAAAGACCTATATCTTGTTCACCATCAAAATCTTTCATTCTTGAGATCTTCCTTTGTTCCATCTCTTGAGCTTCAATTTTTTCAATGAACTTATTCAGTGTCAAATTGCTAAAATCTTTTTTATTTCTCAACATCATGAGATATGTGCCCCAAGTTTCATGTGGCAATGCATCAGCCAACTTTTCTATCAACTCTTCATTATCTTTTGTGATGCTCACTCTCTTCATTTGAACTAACAAATTGCAATATCTTTCGATAATCTGCTTGGTGCTCTCAGTTCTCAAACCACGAAATAGATCGAATTCTTTCTTCAAAAGTGATTTTTTGTGCTTGATCATTTCTTTACTTCTAACAAACTTTGATTTTAATGCTTTCCAGATAGAGTATGCACTTCCATTGTGTTGCAATAAAACCAATATATCTTCTTTAACCGCTTGATGCTATAGACTAATCATCATCTTTTCATTTTTGTATTTCTTTCTATCATCAACACTTAGATCTTTAATAGCAATCTCCTTTTCTTCATCATTCAAAGGTCTAACATATTTCGTTTCAACACACTCCCAAGCATCCAAATAATTTGCTTGAACCCAGTTTTCAAATCTTTCCTCCCATCCTTTATACTCCTCGATATTCATGAGCTTAGGCGGTTTTTGCATAGTGCCCGTTTCATTTTCCATGTTCAAGTTTTGAGTAACAGAGACCGGAGTAGTCGGGGTGGTAGCAAATGCGTTATAAAATTCCTCTTCCATGTTTTCGTAACAAATATCACAAAACAGTCTTTTCAAACGAAATTACTCCTTCAAACGAAATACCCTTTTGGAGCGAAATACCCTTTCAAGCGAAATAATCAAACTGATGCGAAATAACCTCTTCACACGAAATACCCTTTGAAACGAAATACTGATCTCAAGCGAAATAAGGCAGTTTCGAACGAAATAGTTAATTTCGTACGAAATACTCAAACGAAATTACAACTTGATGCGAAATAGCTAATTTCGTGTGAACCTCACAAACGAAATTACAATCTGGTGTGAAATTAGGACCTTATTTCGTGCGAAATACTGCTGATGTCATCATCTCGAGCTGTTTTTGATAAAATTGACCAAGTTTTAAGCCGTTTTAAGATCCGAAACTTTCTAGGGTTTGTTAAAACACTATTGCGCGTATGATGTGTGAAATTCAAGACATTTTGACCGTGAAAACTTGTTAATTTTGAAAAAGAAGGTGTAGAAATCAGATTTTGCAGCTGGATTGGCAAGAACTCTTCCTCCTGAGCTCTGATACCACTTGTAGGATCGTTTTCTGACCCGAATGAGTCGATCAGAAGAGTTTTTCTCAATACGAAAGGCGGAAACAGACGTATTGAGTTCAATTCAGCAAGATATTCACTTTAAACTGTCTTTAGATTGATTTGACAAAGTTTTACAGCGAAACGACACTTCGGCTCTCAAACCGGAAATCTAGAACCCATTCAAACGAAATCGGGAGACACCTATATATAGGCAGTCTAATTTCGCACGGAATTGTCCAAACGAAATCACTTGTCGTGCGAAATTACACTATGTTAATTTCAGGCGAAATTAACTTCTATCCCATATTTGACATGTTTCTCGTACTACGTGCCCTGATCTATCTAATACAAACATATAAGACTCGATACAAGACGAAGTCGACAGACGCATGCACCAACAAAAACTGGTCCTACACTTTTCCTACTGACATCATATGTTAAATAAAATATTTTAAGCATTAGAGACTGATCAAAACTTCAGAATTTTATAAACATCTTGTATACCGTCAATTACCGACTTTTACGCTAATTAGGCGCATAGTATGGTTTAAAACCATATTTAACGCCTAAGACTTGTTACCTACTGATTTTATAAATAAATTTTTATACTTTAACAGTAAGTATAAGTCTTGAACTCAGATTTCCAAATTTAGCCTTAAAAGCATATGTGAAATAACCAAAATGCCCCTACGGTGCATAGTTTGGCCATAAATGGTTAAACACACACATGTATGACATCTTGCTGATATAACAACATAAAATAATTATTTTTACTGAACATTTTAGACCAGAATCTCAGCTTGCTATTAAAACCTCTTTTATAAACTTTAAAATGACAAAAATACCCTTCCGGGGCTTAAATTGGTTTTAAATTCGTTTTGGGCATAATGGAAGATATCCTACTGATTTCACAACATATTTTAAGCATAGTAACTCATGGAACTTGTACGTGAGTCATTCGGTTACCCGTTATGCATATACGCGTTTGGGTACGGTTTATGTAACTAGTTTGCATAAATTAGCCGAAACGGGTCAAACCTTATCATTTTTACTTCAAAATCTAGAATGTATTTAGTTTACCCATTATATACAAGTCTTCATACTTGTTGGGTCTAAATCACATTCCAATCCGGTCATCGCTTAATCTTGTGTTTCGTACCGTAAACTTTCCTTTAAAACTAACCGGTCAAAGTTATGACTTAAATAAGACCCGTTAGGAATCTAATAGGTTATTAAAACCTTCGTTCTAGATTAGGAGCCCAGTAAAAGCTCCCTGCACTTGCTGATTAGAATATACGGCTGAGTTTAATTTACATTTTTAGCTCAGGTAAATACTTTTAACTTATTTTCCCTTATACGGGCTTGGGATACGGTAAATTATTACCGCTTGGTCGGGTATTGAATATTTAATCAATTAGTGGTTAAATCATTGAGATAACCCATTTTAATCTGTCTTGTTTGATACAAAGCATTTGGGGGTTAATATGACCGTGTCCTGGATATCCTCGGCTCATTCATTTGAAATGGCCACGACTTAAGCACGAGGTGTAGACATACACCTGACAGTTGCGTATGTAAAACGGTATCTCACTCATGAGGAAACTTCTTGTGGGCTTATACTAGTGGTGTGTCTATTAATCTTAACCCGACACTTCTAACCCGGGCTCCGAACGTACGACAAACATATAAATCTGTATACAAGATTATTTTATATAATTGTCCCAAGTTATAAAAGAATATTTGTGCCTTGTGCATTTAAATCAATTTTCTTAAATGTTTTCAAAAAAGTCAGTTAATTGTATTTACCAGTGTAAACTGACGTATTTTTCAAAAAGATTAAGTGCAGGTACTACACGAAATGGGCTGGAAACTCCTGAGTATTAAATAAAGAGTCTTGCAAGCTTTTAATACTTAAAGTCTATTGAACAATATTTACTTTTTATTTTAGATCTGCCTGTGGATCCATTATCGACCGTTTGTATAATATTTTATTATACTTTTCAATTCGGTTTGTATTATTATTTTTAGACTTCCGTTGTGCATTAAACTGTGATTAATTGTCTATGATGATATCAACTACGTCACGATACTCCCCATCGGGCCCACCGGTAATCCGTGGAAATATCGGGGTGTGACAGGTTGGTATCAGAGCCAACATTGAGGGAATTAAACACTAGTCTTTTGTGTTTAATCTCAATGACACAGTTGCACATTCCTTGACTTCCGAGTCTAGGCAAAGGACTTAGGATTAATCCTAATCTTAATTGGTTTTTGTCTTTTGTTGTTTCTTCTGTTTTGACATGATCAAAAGCAAAAATGCCACCAAGAGTGAGAGGCCGAGGAGGAAGAGGAAAAGCTCCAATTACTGCTAGGAACGACCATGAAGCTGGGTCATCTCACCGGCGTACACCATCCGCATCATTCGGATCAAGTCCACACGAAGACTGGAGGACATACCTCGAGCCTGCGAGACGTTCTGTCTCGCTCAGCTCCTCACCGTCCTATCATCATTCCTTTGGGCCGCAGCAGGAGGACGAGCCCAACGATTCTCACCACTCTTACATTCCTCTGCAACGATCGGGTTCACACCACTCCTTCCAAAACCCAACCCCTTATTTTCAAAGCCGGTTCAACCCAATGAACCAGATAGAAGAACCCGAGGGTCAAAACCCTTTGGGACTAGCTGATCATTATCTTGAGATGCAAGATATGGAGATGGACGAGGATCCAGATCCCGAGTTACCACCGACTTGGACGCTGACGCATCCCATTGATATATCTAGCGGATTATCCTTCCATGGTTCACCTTACAGGGGCCCTGATATTTGGGCCAAAAGATGGGCTACATACAAGTGGGAGTACACTCCCCCTCACCACAACTCACCACCACACCAACAGGTCCCTTCTGAGGACCCGCATTTTCAGGCGGTCATGCCACCGCCACCGCCAGCACCAGAGCAGCAACTGCCTCCAGAACCACCGAGGCGAAGAAGAGGAGCACGGATGTCCGTGCGTGGGGGTTTCCACTTCAGCACCCCCCAACACTCCAGCAACAGCAACTACCCGCCATTGTATGAAGACCCGCAAACGGGTGGGCCTTCAAACCCAGATTCTGAAGTCGACTCTGCACCAGTCGCACCAGCAGCACACATGGGTTATGAAAACCCAATTCCTTCTTACCCAGGTGCAGCTGGGTACAACCCGTTCGAGCAACAAGCTTATTCGGGTTATAATTACAACAATGCCGCTGCCGTTGACCCGTATCTCGAGGCAGCAAACTACAATGCTCTCTACCCTGGACCCTTTCCAACTACGTACCCAACTGGGTACCCAGCATATGGGTATCAATACCCACCGCCTCCTCAACCTCAGCAGCAGCAGCCGCCGCAGCCGCCATAAATCCAACCACCGCAGCAGCAAGAAATCCTCCATCGGTTGCACAAGGTGGAACAAAGGGTAGTCGAGGAGTGTAGGAGCCGCCGCGATCTACTAAAGGGTTTGGCAAACCTTATAAAGGGGAAGAAGAAGAAGAAGAGGGATTATTAGAAATCCTTATTTATTGTTTTGTAATTTTTGAAATTTCAATTAAGTCCCTGTGTGGACATTTTATTTATGTATTTGGTCCCTGCGTGGACTTGTCTTTCTTGTTTCTGTCCCTGCGTGGACAATGTTATTTCTTTAAAGTCCCGTTTAGGGCAAACTATTGTACTTCTTAAGACAATTTATGGAATGTTTTATTTTAAAATTTAATTTGTAATTATATGCATGTACTATATAAAACAAATCAAAACATCATTACAATTTACAATTGATCTGCCATTAAATATTGAAAGAAAATCTTAAAGGTACAACCTAGCCCATATGTCATTTTAGACATGGCCATGATGGTAAAACCTTTTTAAGATTCAAATCCTTGTTAACATCTGAAAACATGTTAGCACTCCTGACAAATGTGATTCGATAAAGTCACACTAGTCATCCTTATATTGGATTCTTCCAATTGCTTACCTGATGATTTAAACATCCATTAGTGATGAGGTGCCTGCGGGCCATATTTATTGTCCTTCAAGGACAAATGGCAGTTGTAGTCTATGACTCCCTGTCAAGAAAGGTGATGAACTATGTTCAAACCTTAATGCCTCGATCTTGTAAGATCATGGCTTGTTCTCGTGACTAGGCCTTTTGTGCCAACATTAATATCCCTAATAATTTATAACTGGGATTAATTATAAGGTAAATTTTAAAATAAACCTGATAATAAATTAACCACTATGGTCTATGCTTACCATGGTTAATGAATCATCGAAAATGATGATTCCATAATAAACCTCTGAACAAACTATTGTCAATTTGTTTTATAGCAATCAAGCTTCAACATGTCTGAATCAGAAGAGGTTAACAGTCATCCAAGGGAGAGAAATGATACCACCAGAATAAATGCAGCTAGTCCAGATCTTCAAGCATTGATAGACAATGCTGTTACTAGAGCTATTGACAGACAGTTCAAGGAACCGAGTAATACTCGTACAAAGACTCAATCTGTGGCTCATAGTAAGCCCCATTCTAAGACACATGAGTCAAATAAGGACAATTCTCGTCACTCATTGAATCAGAAGAGTTTCCCATCCAAGTAGATTGTGCTTAATCAAGAGCCACGTGTCAAGACTTTCTCTTACAAATACTTTGTCTCTTGCAAGCCAAGGGACTTTACAGGAGAAAAGAAGCCATTGATTGTATGACATGGCTCGATGAGATGGATACTGTGGTTGATATCAGTGGTTGTGCGGAACAGGATATTGTAAAGTTTCTTTCACAATCATTTAAAGGTGAAGCTTTGGCTTGGTGGAGGTTGTTAATCCAAGCCACAGGTGTTTTGGTCAAAAATCAAGCTAAGATAATGCAACCAAACTTTCTGTTGTGAGGTGTGATGCTTGAATCAATAAACAATACTAAGGATCACTCATAAATGTAATGAACAAGTGACACGATGATTTATACGAGGAAAAATCCCTTGATCAAGAGTTGATCTCCGGCATAAAAAACCTCGGGTGATGGAAACTACCGATCACCAACTCAGATTAAACAAAAATGTATTACAACTTGGGATGATAGCGAGCTAGTTACAAGGATCACTAGAGTGTAATGTGCAAAAAAGTGTGTAATCGCTAAGCAAACTGTCGAGAGCTGATGAGAGCAGTTACGAGTGTGTGTGTTAAGCTAAAAATAGCCAATTGTTCTAATTTAGCTCGCTATCCCCTTATAAATTTAGAAAATATCTAAGCTAACTAACTATCCGCATTTCATGCAAGTCTTCCACAAACTCCATAACGTCCATATTGGTCAAGCACGTGCGGAATAAAAAGGGAATATGCTCCAGGAATATCGCCAAGACCAAGTCCAAACACGTACTCCTGCAAAACAACATCATATTCAAAGCAGACAATCGTTAGTGTAAGGATCACTATGATGATCCTGGATCCTGATCCTACAATACTCTCTGAGGATCACTAATTCAAACAGAATTGAGGATCCTTAAGCCTAACAGTAATTGAGGATCACTGATCTTAGGAAAATCCTCCCCTAACAATTGCCCCCAAAATATAAGGAGTAAAGTGTAAATAAACGAGTTATATTTTCTCGTTCTTATCCGTAACAAATCAACGGATATATAGCCGTTACTTTCTGACTAGCCATTGCCAATCTGACGTCACTGAAGTGACTATCCTGCAAAATCAAGATTATAAATTGAAGTTAGAGATAAGGGTTAGGAGGCATTTAAATTCGTGCGTTTCATCCTTTAAATCCTCATTCGAAGACTTGATCAGGTACTTCTATTTCCTTTCTCTCTTCATCTTCTCATTCTGTTTCTTCTTCTTCACCATCGTTATGACCAAGATGATGCTGAGATCCTCACCGGCTAAGGATCATAAAAAGGACAGTCCCTTAAAGACCCAAGGGATCATTGATGACTCTGCGAAAGAAAGATGCAGCTTCACTGATCCACAGATAGACAGGATCCGCCATTGTTTCCCGGCGAACACCGTTTTTAAAGCTTTTGACCCCATCGTCCTAAGCGACTTTGTTTCTGAAACCTGGGTGCCTTTTCCGGTCACCCCATTCATGATAGGATACTCGTATCCTTTTCCTGATTTCACCCAATCTTTCTTCTCTCTCACCGGCATCTCCTACATCCAAGCGATGCCAATGATATGGAGGGTCTTGTATACCCTTGAAAGGATCATTGTGCATGAAGGTATTGATCTGGGAATGTCGGAGTTAGCAGAGATGTACGACCTTGTGAGGCATGGATCTCATCGATATCTATTCAAACATAAACCTGGCGAAGAACACCCCATCTTCAAAGCCACTAAGAATGACACCAACTGGAAACGGCGATTCTTCTTTGTCAGAAGGGATTCTATCCCCGATGGAAAGGATCTGCCTAGAAAATGGACCACTCATGGTAGGATAGAGGATCCTGAGAAGGATCACAGGATAACCTTGTTTCTGCTGAGGATCACTAACATCCTTTTGTTTCTATTTTGCAGCTATTACTGTTTCACACCTTATTACAACACCTGCAACGAAGGAAAGGCTTGCTGCTTTCCGGAGGCTTGATCCTGCAATAAGATCATTCCAAGCAAATACCAAGGATTCTCAAGAGGTATCCTCAGGTTCTGTTACGATGTCAAGTAAGTATCCCATTTTGTGCATAACTAAATGTTTAAATTAAAATGAAATAAGGATGCTTATCTGTTTTGGATGTGTAGATGCTGGAAAATCATCGAAGTCTGCTACCCGTTTTAGTGTCACTGACCTTGATGCTGTCCGATCCTCAAAGAAGAAGCCTGCTGCTAGTCCATCCGTCACAATCCCCAAGGCAACCACTTCTAAGAGAAGGGGTGGAAAGAAAAGGAAGACTGCTGATACCCTAGAAGGTCTACCTCTGATCCAGCACCAGTTCGAGGAATACGTTACTGAAGTAAGAATAACTGATCCTTAAATGTGATTCTTATACATGATCCTTCCATACTGAGGGTAGGGATCCTGAATTGTATCCTTTCTTTTGCAGAAATTTGCTGAAATCCAAGACTACGTAGGAAGTATTGAAGATGTTGAGCAAAAATGTGTGGACCTCCAAAAGATCATGCTGGCCAAGGATAAGAAGATTGCCTCCCTCGAAAACGATGTCAATCTGGTGAAGAGGGAACTTGTCCTGGCTCATATCACTGCTGATCAGGAGAAGGCTGAGATCACCAATGATGCTAAAGTCTCCGCTACCATTGCTATGTACAAGACCAAGTTGCAGATGGCCCAAGAAGCTCAGGATCCTAACTTTGACAGGAGCAACTGGGACATAGAGGGCTGGACGGCCAGGTTAGCTGAGCTGGACGACGAAGAAGAGGCTGGTGGAGTCCTAGCAATCGAGGCTGGCGGCAGTGGGGTTATGGATCATGCGGATGATGCCGGAGCTGGAGGAGTTGGTGAAGGTGATGGTGATGCAGGAAAGGTGTAAGCTGCAGGAATGGGCAATGAAGGACATTTCTAGACGCAGCCGGAGCCCATTTTTTAGAATTTGGTAGTGGTTTTTGTTTTGATGATGTTTTTCTGAACAAAACTGGTCTGTAATAACTTTAGACAATAGTTTCTAGGGTTGAGGATCATGGATCCTTGGACAATAGGCAGGATAATGGGTGGTGGATGGATCCTCTGTTTGGGGGATGAAGCCACTCGTTATCCTTCCATCTTTATTTCCTGCACTCTTAAGACCCGTTAACAATGGACACCCTTTGCCAACCCATGTGGATGGGCCACGTTTTGTTGGTAGAAACGTGGGTTGGCAATTTTGACAACCTTGAAGGGTTTAACGTTTTGTGAATAAATAAAATCTTAACTTTTTGGCTATTTCCCGTGTTGTTATCCTTGTGAATACTTTACTTTTCAATTGCTGTGATATATATTTTGCCTGGATTTATTAAGTAAAGAGGAAAAAATTTAATAAATATCCTCAAAAAGTTTAGGATATGAACAAGGATCACATATCCTATAGTCGACAAGTTCTGAGAAGTAGTGTAATTTAAGGATCATAAGTTCAGTTGTCAAAGGATAAGGGTCACTTATGTAAATAATAAATAAAATCAAAGTAATTAAGGATCATACCTGAGAATCCAAGTTAGGATCCTAACCTTTAACACTTATAATCTGGATAACCAAAAGACAAACCTTAGTAGAAGTTAAGGATCAAGGATCCTTGGTCATTTAGCTTCGAAAACCTGAAATAGGATACAACTTGGGACTAAGCCAATATAAGATAAAAGTTAGTAACTGGGGACAAGCCCAACAATTCTGGGGACAAGCCCAATATACTAGGGACAAGCCCAAAGGATAACTGGGGACAAGCCCAAAGGATAACTGGGGACAAGCCCAAAGGATAACTTGGGACAAGCCCAAAGGATAACTGGGGACAAGCCCAAAGGATAACTGGGGACAAGCCCAAAGGATCGTGTGTAAACTAGAGTATGGCCCTTACTGGCGACTATCCAAACTTAGTGACATGAAAATGCCAAAACCTTAGCTAACGTGAAAACGTTAGAAACCTTAGGAACGGATGTATGGTACGTCTACCATTATACGTAGGATCCCGGATACAGCCAGTACAATGAAATTGTCAGCCCCTAAAGCGAGTACTGGTCCCATTGCCATGAACTGTACCAGGATCATCGTGCGCTACTGGCGAAACTGGGGACAGGCCCAAACTGGGGTCAAGCCCAAATAACTGGGGTCAAGCCCAAATAACTGGGGTCAAGCCCAAATAACTGGATACTTCTGTGGATACTCAATCCTTTGTTAAGGATACCTGAACCTTCAAAACTCAGAATCAAGTGAAAGGAGGATAAAGGATGCAGGATCCTTATCCTTATATAAGATAATTAAAGAATGAAATAGTTTGAGATTAGAATATTACCAAAATGAGGATCATCTGTCCTGTAAGGATCCTTCAAGGATACTCGTTAGCTAAGGATCATGGATCCTTGTTACATGAAGTATTTCTTCAAGTGGACAGCATTCCAAGCTCTTGGTAGCAAATCACCTTCCATTGTTAGCAATCGATATGCCCCCTTTCCTGCCTCAGCTTCGATCAAGTAAGGGCCTTCCCACTTTGGTGCCAACTTTCCATCAGCAGGATTAGTGGTATTCTGAAATGCTTTCCTTAACACCATATCACCAACTTGGAATTTCCTGATCCTGACATTTTTGTTGTAAGCTCCAGCCATCCTTTGTTGATAACCGGCCATCCTTATCCTTGCCAAATCCCTGAGTTCTTCTATAGTATCCAAATCTTGAACCAAGTTTTCAGCATTTTCTTCAGGATCACGAATGCTTGTTCTTGCAGTAGGAACCACCATCTCTGTAGGGATCACTGATTCTGCCCCAAATACCAAAGAAAACGGAGTTTGGCCAGTGGCATTCTTGGGAGTTGTCCTATCAGCCCATAGTACATAAGGTAGTCCTTCTGCCCACTTTCCTTTCCTGGATCCAAGCTTTTTCTTCAAATTGTTGATGATGATCTTGTTGGATGATTCTGTCTGACCATTAGCTTGTGGGTGGACTGGTGTTGATGTTATCATCTTAATCCCCCAGCTGTCACAAAAGTTAGTAGTTCTACTCCCAATAAATTGGGATCTATTATCACAAACAATTTCAGAAGGGATACCAAATCTAGTAATAATGTTTCTCTTAATAAAGGATATCACTTCCTTTTCTCTGACTTGAGCAAAGGCTTCAGCCTCTATCCACTTGGAGAAGTAATCAGTCATAGCAAGCATGAATACTTTTCCACCAGGTGCTTTAGGAAGTTTACCAACTATATCCATTCCCCATCTCATAAATGGCCAAGAAGAGGATATAGGATGCAAAAGTTCTGCTGGTTGGTGAAGGATATTACTGTGTCTCTGACAAGGATCACATTTCTTGGCATACTCCACAGCATCCTTCTTCATAGTAGGCCAATAGTATCCTGTCCTCAGGATCCTTGAGAACAATGCTCTGCCCCCAGTGTGGTTTCCACAATCTCCTTCATGGAAATCCTTTAGGACTTCTTGGATTTCAGGATCCTCAATGCATCTTAGATATGGACCTGCAAGAGATCGTTTATATAACATATTATTCAATATTGTAAATTGAGATACCTTGATTTTGAAAGCCCTAGGGTTTTCTCCTGTAGGAATCTCTCCATGTTGAATGTATCTCATGATTGGATTGATCCATGATCCTGAATGAGATTGAGTATCATCACTAGGGATGATTACAAAATCCTCTCCTATCTCCATGGCTACATGATCCTCGATAGCAGGGGTCAGGATGTGGATAATAGGGATCTTGATATCCTCCGGGATCTTCAAGGATGATCCTAGATTGGCTAATGCATCAGCCTCTGCATTCTCTTCCCTTGGTACCTGTGTCAAACTAAAGGAAACAAAAGAGAGTGCCAGTTCTTTGACTATCTCTAAATATTTGATTAGCTTTTCACCTTTAACAGCATAGGATCCATTAAAGTGATTGGTGATTAATAATGAATCTACATGTACCTCAAGATACCTGATCCTCATATGCTTAGCAATTTGCAAACCAGCTATCAAGGCTTCATACTCAGCCTCATTATTGGTAGTTTGAAATTCACAAGCTATGGAGTGGGGTATTATGTTCCCCTGTGGCGATTTTAGTAGTATTCCAAGCCCTGTTCCTTTGACATTAGAAGCACCATCAGTGAAGAGTATCCAAGGATCCTTACTTTCTTCCAGCTGTTGGACTTCTAACTCAGCTTCCTTTTGCAAGTCACTACTAAAATCTGCCACAAAGTCAGCTTAGGCTTGGGATTTGATGGCAGTCCTTGGTTCATATCTTATATCATAAGCACTAAGCTTCACTGCCCACTTAGCCATCCTTCCTGACATTTCAGGTTTCCTGAGAACATTCTTAATTGGAAAATTAGTCTTAACAACAATGGCATGAGTTTCAAAATAATGTCTTAATTTAGTAGATGCCATAATTAGCGCAAGGATAAGTTTCTCTAAGTGTGAATACCTGGATTCAGCATCAAGTAAACTCTTACTTACATAATAAACAGGATGTTGTGTACCTTGGTGATCCTTAACAAGGACCGCACTTACTGCTTTTGAGGATACTGCTAGGTATAAGGATAATATATCCCCCTTTTGTTAGTGCATTCATCGGTCGTCTTCGTCTTATGTCGAGTCTCGGGTTCGTTGCAGAATTGATCAAGCATGATGTCATCATATATGATGATGACATCATATTGATGACATCACATATTACAACTTCACGTGAAAACAACATGCACATACAAAACAGAATTCCATGTTCATATAAGACAAAAGTCTAGGTTTCGCTTGAAGTTAAGCATGGAACTTTCGCTTGAACATTAATTTGTTGGTTTCGCTTGAAGTGTCATGTAGTGTTTCAAGCGAAAGCATGTTTAGTATAAATAGGGTGGTTGTCATTTCATTTGTAACAGTTCGTGAATTCCATACCGAGGTGCTGCCGGTGTGAAGACTGATTGTAATTGCTATAATATCAATATAATCAGTGTTTAAAGTGATATTCAAGCTGTTTCGACGTCGGTTTCTTAGTTTCTGCCTCTGAAACTGATAAAATCTCTTCTGAACGACTCGTTCGGGTCGCAAACCGATCCTACAAGTGGTATCAGAGCTCAGGAGGAAGAGATCTTGCCAAAACAGCCTGTTTACGTCACTTTTTCTGATTTCTACATCATTCTTTCACAAAATTAAAAATTTTTCACGGTTAAAATCGGTTCAAACTTTCACATATTGTGCGCAATCATGAATTAACAAATCCTGGAAAGTTTTAGAGCTAAAATCGGCTTAAAAACTGGTTAAAATTGAACTTTCGCTTGAAATTCGTTCGTATTTGCTGATGTCATCAGGCTTTCGCTTGAAAAGTTCGGCTTTCGCTTGAAATTGACGTGTTTCGCTTGAGTTTACATCGTGAGTCTCGCTTGAAACCGTCACACCACTTGAAAGTGCATCGATTTGTGCTGAACATTTATTTAGTTGTCGGCTAAATCAGATTGCATGTGACTGTTGTTATTTCAAGACTTATCGACCCATTCACGTGATAATCATTCCCGAAGTGGTATTATCTTTTATCTTCGATTCATGTGATTTGTCAGGTCTTGTTATTTGAAGTGCATGTGAACATATTAAAAAAAAAACTAGTGACAGTCGTATGAGATTCGAGTTTCATCGGTCCATGGGAAATCTTAAAAGCACCAATTGTTGTCAGTTGTATGTTGTCGGGTGCATGTGATGTGTAGCTTTGTCTGATTGTCTATTTTAAAAAAAAAATCACGTGATTAACATTGAAGATGTCAACACAGTGAATATATTCGGTTCAATAGGTGTTAAAGAAGTTGTTGGGTTTTGAAATTGTTGCATGTGATCTCGGTAACTATTAAAGTTGTTGGTGTTGAGAATCTGATTTAACTTTCTTGGATATTGTGATTAATACCGAGTCTATCAAGTTGTCGGCTGCACTATAGTCAAGGTGTAATTCAAAGTGTAATTTGAAACATAAATCAGAAGCTGATAATATCATTGGTTGGTCATTCTGAAATTTGCAGCCCACTATATTTGGTTACGGCCCAAGAGTGATATTACGGCCCAAGAGTGATATTGTTTGTTGACAATTATCTAAAAAGTATCATTTCAAGTTGACAAATATCAATACATGTGTTAAACAAGTTCTCGGCCCAAGTTTCATTATCATTGACCAAATCAGTGAAGTCCCAATCAAAGTTAAGTGTTTGAACAGATTGTTTTGGAAAAATGGAAGTGGTCTTTGATGAAAAAGAAAACCATGATCTTGAAAGGATAAATGATTGGTATCGAGGGTATTTCAGTAGTCATTATCAAGGTTTGTCCAAGAATGTTTGGGTTAACCGGTTCGAATGTTTTCTGTGTAAGAAAGATGAGAAATTAGATGATTTGGATAAGAGATTTGATTGTTTAATTGACCATTTGAAAGAAAACAAGATAATGATATCAGAAGCTGAAATAGTATCAAAGTTTGCTAATGGATTACCAGCTGAATGGAATGATTTTTTGGAAAATCTAAGAAAGAATTCTAGTTTTTCAAAATTATCTTTAAGTAAATTCATCAGTAAACTTACAACACATAGATATGATAATGAAGAGAAAAAGAAAGGGTTGTTGAATAGGATAGAAAATAATTTGAAAAAATTAAGTTTGGATGTGGTTGTAGAACTGAACAAAAGAGTCTGTGTGTGTCTTAGTGCAAAAGATGTTATGAAATACGATATGAAGAGGGGTTGTTATATTGATGAGAATGCGAATCCTCTTGATTTCGTTAAAATCTTTTGTGCAGGAACATACAAAACAGAGACAGAGCAAGTTACAAAGAATGAAGAATCTGTGAAGCTTGGATCTTCAAGTTCAGAATCAGTGTGCTCTAAATGTGACAACTTTAAGGCTGATAATGACAAACTCTTGAAAGATGCAGAAAGTTTGACATTGGAAGTCAAAAAGTTGAAGGATGAGAAGCAAGCTGATATTAACCAGATTCTTATGTTGCAGGGAAATTGTGAAAAGCTTAAATCTGAAAATGTTAAACTGTTAAATGACTTGAACAGTTTGACATTAGAAAACAAAACTTTTGAAGAAAAAATTTAAAGTTTTGAAAATGAAAAATCGAAGATTGAAAAAGTTTTTCAAAGTCAAATAAAAATTTTAGAAGATGAGAAAGATATGTTTGGTAAAAACAATCTTGAAAAACAAATTGCAATCAATTCTCATCTTGAAAAGATTATTCGACTTGAAAAAGAGGCAGAATGTGCTCAAAAGAAAATCAATGAATGGGAAGAAAAGTTGAAGGTGTTTGTGAATACTTCAACTATTCCTTGCCCAAAACCTTTAAATTTTGTTCCAATAAGTGACAATGTCACAAACTTTGACAAAGTCAAGGTTGAAGATTGTGATGAGAAATCTGATGATGAAAATGAAAAAATGAAGAAAAAGAATTTATTTTTGAAGTTAAAAGAAAAGTTTCAAGAAACTGTTCCACAATCAACTGAAAAGGGGGAATGCTCTAAGCAAAAACCTTTGAAGAAGAAAGTGGAACAAAAACAAAAAGAGAAAATTTTGAAAAATGTTCAAAAAGAAAATAAAAGTTCATCAGATCAATCATCCAATCGCAATCAAAAATTACAAAAATTGAAAAATCAAAACTCAAAAACTGTTGGTAATGAGTGGTGCAGGTCGGACCACAGTGCTAAAAAGCCAAATCCAGCAATCAAGGGGAGGAAAGATTATCACCAAGCCAAACAGTGCTTTGATCTAAGTGTTTGGACTAAAAATGGTGATTGGTACGATAACAGAGTGTGTTACAGATGCGGTTATCAAGGACATATTGCTGTTAACTGCCAGAGTTGGAGTTTTGAGACGAGGAGATGCTTTAACTGCAACATGATTGGCCATATTGCTAGAGATTGCTCAATGAGAAGATCGAGGGCTGAATCTCAGAAGCTGGTGAAAAAGTCAGTCAATGTCAAAGCAAAGCCCAAAGAACAGAAAGTTCAAGAACCTAAAGTTCAAGAACAGAAAGTTCAAGAAAAGAAAGTTAAGCTTTCTCAAGGGCAGAAAGACAGACTGAGGAAAAAGAGGAAGAAAGCTAGAGAGTATCTTGAAAGGATTTTGTCCTCGGATACAACTAGTAAAACAGATAAAAGTTCTGATAAATCGTCTTGCTCGCCAAAGAATGACAAATCAAGCAAAACGAATTCATCAGATACAAATCTGAGGACAGAAAAGAGAGTAAAGAAAAAGAAACTTGCTGGCGATGAATCTGTTTCTGTGGAAACAAAGGAGCCAGTTGTCGGCGATGAATCTGACTCATCAAAGTCAGACAAGCCACATTCAGGTAATGATTCTGGTATGGTAAAACCAGAAGAGCCATGTGTTGAGGTAAAAAATGAGAATTCTGGTCTAACAATGGATGATGTAAATTTTCCATCATTGTTGAACAAGAATTCAAAATCACCCAAGGACCGTCAGGCTTGGGTGAATCTGTTTAAATGAAAAACCTGACTTGCCGGAGCTCCCAGGTTTGTAAGTGTGGAGCATGAATCGGCATCTTTCTTGAGAAATTTTTAATCAAGGACATTAAGTTGTACTTGATTTAACTTTAGTACAAGTGGTTAAAGAAAACAAGGTGATGAAATGATCCCCATGTTTGTGAATTGGCTCACAAAACTTATTTTCCGGAAAAATCATTTTGATTAAAATAAACTTAAGTGTTTTGAAATCACTGTGGGAAAATGTTTTGTCGTCAGGGGGAGTTCTGATTGTTTATGCCAAGTGAATGGAGAATTGAAGTGATTCTCATCATGTTGTCACATTTCTTGTACAGCTTATTTTCAAATTTTCCCAGAAAATCAAAATTGAAACATATTTTGATTTTAGGGGGAGTAAAAATTTTAAAAAATTTGAAAAGTCAAAAACATTGAAAAATGCAAAAAATGAGTTTTTGTGTGAAAAAGGGGAAATGATAGTAGATCAGTGGACTGTCACAGCGTACTAAAGAAATGGAAAGATATAATGTGATAAACGGTCTCACTAAAGATGCGACGGTAGGCTCAGCTAGACTAGTAGATTTGCAATAACAATACAAACTTAAATGAAAAAGCCTAATTCTAAGTCAGAAACATGGTCGAAAGCATAGTACTTAGTTTTGTCCTTCTTGACTGTGTGCCTACTCAGTAATCACTGATTGTCGAAAGACATAAAACTGGTTAAGTTTGTGAACTTTCATAACTATGCTGAAAAGTCACTGTGATTGTGCATTTCATTTTGCAAAGATTTAAACTTGTTTTATTTCTTTATTTTGTTTAAGCATCGGACATCCTCTGCGTATACGTGAGTATCGACCTGGATGTTGTTGCCTAAACGTTCTGCTTTATTTTCTTTGGTGTTTCGTTTAAGCTTTGGATCACCTCTGCGTATACGGAAGTATCGACCTGGTGGTTAAAGCCTAAACAACTTCAACTTGTTTTATTTTTCTTATTTTGTTTAAACATTGGACTTTCTCTGCGTATACGGAAGTATCGACCTGATTGTTAATGTTTAAACATTTTGTTTTGTTTTCGCACAATTCACAGTTGATAAAAGTTTAAAGGCATTACTTGAGTTAGTGTATTGCATGATGAGGGGATATGCTGAGATCGTGGGGTCCATAAGAATTTAGTGCAATATTAATATACCTTAACGTATCGGTAAGCATTTCGAAAGTTTTTAGATTGAGCTTAAGTGGACAACAATATCGTCAATCTACGTGAATCGTTTAGAGCTTAAAATGTTAAAGCTTAACGGTGCTAGTGATTGGTCACAAAAACTGATATGATCCTCTTTTGCAAACTCACAAAAATAGTGTCTGTAAATATTTCTTTATTGCATTTCATTACAGTCAAAAAATCCAAAAAGATTTTCGACAACTGATGTTGGAGAGCTGATTTTCAAAATTCCAAGTGCTGAACATGATGAACAGGGTTAGGAGTGAGTGCTTAAATGAAGGAATTTATTTTGAGAAAGAAAGTTTGATTAGTTAATCAAGGTCATTAATTTGAACTTGATGTAACTATTACTAGTAAGTTTTTCTTATTGATTTAAGTGAAAACTTATGTTTTGGTGAGAAAATTTGTGCAGGAGATGAATTGAACAGAATTAAAGCCAGGGATTGATCTCAAGGTGATAGCTAATTCCAGACAGCGATCCCATCATGATGAGAGGGGGAGTCTGACGAGGTTAGAGCCAAAGAGAAGATCCTGGTATTTGCTAAGAAAGAAAAGAGACTGATAAAGACTGAAGATTGTGCAGACTCGACACTTAAGACTCGTCAACATCTGAGGGGGAGTCTGTTAGTGCATTCATCTGTCGTCTTCGTCTTATGTCGAGTCTCGGGTTCGTTGCAGAATTGATCAAGCATGATGTCATCATATATGATGATGACATCATATTGATGACATCACATATTACAACTTCACGTGAAAACAACATGCACATACAAAACAGAATTCCATGTTCATATAAGACAAAAGTCTAGGTTTCGCTTGAAGTTAAGCGTGGAACTTTCGCTTGAACATTAATTTGTTGGTTTCGCTTGAAGTGTCATGTAGTGTTTCAAGCGAAAGCATGTTTAGTATAAATAGGGTGGTTGTCATTTCATTTGTAACAGTTCGTGAATTCCATACCGAGGTGCTGCCGGTGTGAAGACTGATTGTAATTGCTATAATATCAATATAATCAGTGTTTAAAGTGATATTCAAGCTATTTCGACGTCGGTTTCTTAGTTTCCGCCTCTGAAACTGATAAAATCTCTTCTGAATGACTCGTTCGGGTCGCAAACCGATCCTACACCTTTTCTGGTTTCATCAAGGCGGGGGCTGAGGATAGGTAATCCTTGAGAGCTTTGAGGGCACTTTCATGCTTCTCAGTCCATTCAAATTTCTTGTTCTTCCTCAGGATGTCATAGAATTCCTTGCACTTTTCTGAGGATTTGGATATGAACCTGTTCAAGGCTGCGATCCTGCCTGTCAATCTTTGCACATCCTTGGCATTGGCAGGAGATTTGATATTCATAATAGCCTTAATCTGCTCTGGACTTGCTTCAATGCCCCTCTTTGTCACCATATAGCCTAAGAATTTGCCCGCTTTAACACCAAAATGACACTTGGAAGGATTTAGTTTCATATTAAACTTATCAAGGATATCGAAGGCTTCCTCCAAGTCTACAAGGTGATCCTCAGCTTTCTTGGACTTAACCACCATGTTATCTATATAGACTTCCATAGTTTGTCCAATTTGTTCCTTGAACATCATATTGACTAGTCTTTGATAAGTAGCACCTGCATTCCTTAGTCCAAATGGCATAGCAACATAACAATATATACCAGTTGGGGTCATAAAGGTTGTATCCTCTTGATCAGATGGTTCCATCTGAATTTGTTGAAATCCAGATGAAGCATCCATAAAAGTCAACAACGCATGACCCGCGGTAGCATCCACCATGGAGTCAATGTGGGGTAATGGGAAAGGATCCTTGGGACAAGCCTTGTTTAAATCAGTAAAATCGACACATACCCTCCACTTTCCATTTTTCTTTTGAATAACAACCACATTGGCTAACCACCTTGGATACTTGACCTCTCTTATCATACCTGCCCGAAGTAGTTTATCTACCTCTTCCTGGATAATAGCATTCCTTTCAGGTGCAAACTTCCTCCTCTTCTGATGTATAGGCTTGAATGACCTGTCAATGCCAAGCTTATGAGTAATTATATCCTTAGATATACCTGTCATATCCTCATGCTTCCAGGCAAAGGTAGTTTTCCTTCTTTTAAGGAAGGATACTTGATCCTGTTCAATGTCGCTAAGGATCCCTGATCCTATGAGGATCTTGGATTCAGGATCATGAGGATCCATGAGGATTTCTTTTACATCCTGCTCTCTTGCCTCCAAGACATCTCTTGAAGGATACTTTAATTGCTATTGTTCCTTCGGTCTTGAGGCTGGCTTCATTGATGAGGTATAGCAATTCTTAGCTTCTTGTTGATCACTCTCAATTTTCACCACTCCCCATGGACTAGGAAGCTTTACGCATTGATGATATGTGGATGGGACTGCCTTCATGTCATGTATCCACGGCCTGCCAAGGATAACATTACAACATGATAAGCAATCTATAACACAAAATTTATGATAAGAATGGAGTCCTTCAATATAGATAGGGAGTTTGATGTCCCCCAATGTGTTCTTGGTTTCCCCGCTAAATCCCACAAGGACTGAGGATCTTGGGACAATGTTTGATTCAGGAATGTTCATCTTCTTGAGGACATCAAGCTGAATGATATTCACTGAGCTTCCTCCATCTATAAGGATCCTGCGAACAAAATGATTAGAAATAAACAAGGTAATAACAAGACCATCATGATGAGGATCTTGGACATCAACACGATCATCCTCATCAAAGGTTATGACTTTATCCTGGGTAACAATGGACGTCCGGATGGGTCTGTCTCCATTATCCATCTTGGTTTCCTTGGCATGTCTTTTGGCTGCTGAAAAGGAAGTACCACAAATGTCTGATCCGCTGGATATGAAGTTTATAACTTGTACATCAGCTGGAGGAGCAGGAGCCCTTTCCGGGATCCTTTCAGGATCCTGGATCCTTGACTTCTTTCGTCCCAAAAGCTCCTTCAAGTGTCCTTTGCTTAACAAGTAACCAATTTCCTTTCTAAGTGCAATATACTCTTCAGTGAGATTCCCGAAATCCTCGTGATATGCACACCACTTGGACTTATCCTTTGTAGCAGCTGGTTTATCACTTTTTCTCGGCCACCTAGCTTTCTCACCTAAATTCTGCATTGCAAGAATTAGTTCATTGTTATCAACAGAGAAATAGTATTCAGAAATGGGAGGATAATCCTCATCATCCTCTTCCTGTTCCACTGCATGCACATTCTGGTTATCAGATTTGTTGTAGGACTTTGATTTGTTGTTCCTGAAATAGGATCCTTGCTTTTCCAGTTTTGAGGATCCTGTCAGTCTTTCCTGGATCCTTTTATCATCCTCTAATCGGATGAATCTAAGGGCCCTAGTTCTTACATCATCAAGATTCCTGCTAGGGGTCATGACAAGATCATCATAGAATAAGGAATCCCTAAGCAATCCCATTTTAAAGGCTTCTACAGCCGTAGCAATATCCAGGTTAGGAATGTCTAAGGATTCTTTACTAAACTTAGTGATGTAATCTCTAAGTGATTCATTTTGACCTTGTGTTACCCTATATAGATCACTAGTTAATCATTCAAACTTTCTACTACAAGAGAATTGACTATTAAACAAATTAACTAGATTAGCAAATGAAGTAATAGAGTAAGGGGGAAGACTTAGCAGCCATTTAAGAGCAGATCCTGTAAGTGTGGATCCAAAACCCTTGCATAGACATGCTTCTTTTAACCTCTCAGGAATTGGATTGATCTCCATCCTCTCCCTGTATTGAGCTACATGTTCCTCTGGATCCGTTGAACCATCATATAGCTTCATAGTTGGTATTTGGAACCTCTTGGGTATCTCAGCATCACAAATAGGTGGTGCAAAGCGAGATATCCTATGGCTACCATCTGCAATTTCAGGAATGGGTTTAACCACTCCTGGTACGCTGGATATCATATCCTTAAGCTTCTGTAATTCCCTGGCCATAGCCTGATTGATACCTGTATCCTGCATATAGCCATGGTTAGTGTTGTATGAATTATTAAAAGTGTTACCTCCCAGAGGACTCATGTTTGTAATTCCAGATGTGAATCCATATTGACGGGACTCTGGTATGATTGAAGGACCAGAGGAAGCGATGGTCTGCATTGGTATGAACTCTCCTTGATGAACATCCGAGCTTGGAGGCTGCATACTTCTTAAGAATCCTTGATCCTGAAAGATGTTAGATCCTTGAGGCTGAGAGGATCCTTGAACCTGAAAGGATCCTGGAACCATAAAGGATCCTTGGATCTGGGAGGATCCTTGGACCTGGGAGGATCCTTGGACCTGGGAGGATCCTTGGACCTGGGAGGATCCTTGGACCGGGGAGGATCCTTGGACCTGGGAGGATCCTTGGACCGTGTGCATTCCCAAATATCCTCCTGAGCTGACGAGGGATCCCTGATGCTGAAAAGAGGATCCCGGTGGCTAAAAATAGGATCCCTGAGGCTGGAAGTGAGAGCCAAATGCTTGACTCATAGTTGTTGTTCCATAACACCTTTCTGATGGAGCACTTTGATACTGGATGCCCGGAACCGCCAATTGTAGGGTAGTCACAACTGGAGTGTCAAAATTCAACGACCTTGGCATCAGAGGAGAGTGATCCTCCACTGATTTCTTCTGTTTCTTGATCTCAGCGATCTCCCGGAGGATCCTTTCGTTGGTTTTGTCCTGCTCTTGTGCGTGATTCCTCATCTGCAAAATCAGAGTGAAAAGATCATTAGTAGTAGGATTAGAAGAAACAAAAGAAGTTGGTGGTTTTGAGAAAATGGGGGTTTGTCTCTTCGCAGCATCTTCAGCATTCTTCTGGGATCCAGAAGGTGGTGGAGGCAAAGGTGGAACGCCCTGTGAAGAACTCATTGCCGGCATAGAGCTTGATGTGTTCTTTGTTGAGGAAGCCATCTGCGTGGTTGTAACGAACCGAAATAACCACAAAAATATGAATCTTCTTAGGAATGAAGCACCAATTGCCCCACGGTGGGCGCCAAACTGTTTTGGTCAAAAATCAAGCTAAGATGATGCAACCAAACTTTCTGTTGTGAGGTGTGATGCTTGAATCAATAAACAATACTAAGGATCACTCAGAAATGTAATGAACAAGTGACACGATGATTTATATGAGGAAAAAGCCCTTGATCAAGAGTTGATCTCCGGCATAAAAAACCTCGGGTGATGGAAACTACCGATCACCAACTCAGATTAAACAAAAATGTATTACAACTTAGGATGATAGCGAGCTAGTTACAAGGATCACTAGAGTGTAATGTGCAAAAAAGTGTGTAATCGCTAAGCAAACTGTCGAGAGCTGATGAGAGCAGTTACGAGTGTGTGTGTTAAGCTAAAAATAGCCAATTGTTCTAATTTAGCTCGCTATCCCTTCTTATAAATTTAGAAAATATCTAAGCTAACTAACTATCCGCATTTCATGCAAGTCTTCCACGAACTCCATAACGTCCATATTGGTCAAGCACGTGCGGAATAAAAAGGGAATATGCTCCAAGAATATCGCCAAGACCAAGTTCAAACACGTACTCCTGCAAAACAACATCATATTCAAAGCAGACAATCGTTAGTGTAAGGATCACTATGATGATCCTGGATCCTGATCCTACAATACTCTCTGAGGATCACTAATTCAAACAGAATTGAGGATCCTTAAGCCCAACAGTAATTGAGGATCACTGATCGTAGGAAAATCCTCCCCTAACAACAGGGAAGATCCCATTGTATAACTTGTCTTGGGATCAATTTGTTGCACTGATCAAGGAAAACTTCTGTCCTCAGCATGAGGTAGAGAAAATCAAGACTGGCTTCTTGACTCTGGTCATGAAGAATTTGGACTGTCAGGCGTATGTTACAAACTTCAATACCATGTCCCGATTGGTTCCTTATTTGGTCACACCGGAACCAAAGCGCATAGCACATTTTATAGGAGGTCTGGCTCCAGAAATCAAGGGAAATGTGAAAGCATCCAGTCCTACCACATACAGGTCAGTGGTGGATCTATCTCTATCTCTCACACTCGATGCAGTCAGAAACAAGTCTATCAAAGCTTCGGATGAAGGTAAGCGAAAGCGGGAGGATGAGAGTTCTCATCGCCCCGATAAGAAACGAAAGGGTAACTTTGAGCACAAGAAGGGTTCTGGGTTTAGAAAGGATACCCAGCAGACATGGGAGAAGCCCAAGTGCAAAGTCTGCAAGAAACAACATTTTGGAAAGTGCAGATTTGAATCGGCAGACGCAATCGCATTCACAGCCTAAAGTTTGTGGGATCTGCAAGTCCAAAGAGCATACAACTTCGGATTGCAAGAAAATGAAGGATGCAACCTTTTATGGTTGCAACGAGAAGGGGAATATAAGGACTAACTGCCCGAAAAATCCGAAGAAGCCTAAGGAGACTAAAAAGACTAATGCTCGAGTCTTCCAGATGAATGCTCAGGAAGTAGTTCAGAATGATAATGTTATAACAGGTACATTCCTCATCAATGATGTATATGCTAGAGTTTTATTTGATTCTGGTGCAGATAAGTCTTTTGTAGACAATAAATTTTGTAAACTGTTAAATCTGCCTGTTGAAACTCTAAACACAAAGTATGAAGTAGAATTGGCTGATGGTACCATGGAGACTGCTTCAACAATCTTAGATGGATGTTTTATATCCATTAGGAATCACTCTTTTCCGCTGTCTTTGCTTCTGTTGAAATTGGCAGGATTCGATATAGTTATAGGCATGGATTGGTTATCTCCCAACCAGGCCCAAATTGCCTGTGACAAGAAGCAAGTTATCATTAAGACCCCTTATGGTGAGCTACTTACAATTCAAGGAGATACGCAGTACGGATTGCCTAAGCAAGTGTCTATGCTTAAGGCATCAAAGTGCTTGAAGAAAGGTTGTGTCATTTACATGGCACATGTGACTATAGACGAGCCAAAGCCAAAGATCAAAGACATTCATGTTATTTCTGATTATCCAAACGTTTTTCCTGAAGAGTTACCTGGTTTACCCCCAGACAGACAAGTAGAATTCAGGATCGATATTATTCCTGGAGCAGCACCCGATGCAAGAGCACCGTATCGGTTGGCACCAACAGAAATGAAGGAATTAAGAACACAGTTGGATGATTTGTTAGAGAAAGGTTTTATTCAACCAAGCTCGTCTCCTTGGGGAGCGCCCATTCTATTTGTGAAGAAGAAAGATGGCCCGATGCGTCTATGCATCGATTATCGCGAGCTGAACAAATTTACAATCAAGAATAGGTATCCATTGCCCAGGATCGACGATTTGTTCGATCAGCTTCAAGGAGTAAGTTACTTTTCAAAGATCGATTTAAGGTCAGGATATCATCAGTTGAAGGTCAGAACCAAAGATGTGCACAAGACCGCATTCAGAACGAGATATGGCCACTACGGGTTCTTAGTGAAGCCTTTCAGGCTCACTAATGCACCTGCAGCATTCATGGATCTCATGAATCGCGTTTGCAAGCCGTATCTAGACAAGTTTGTCATTGTCTTCATTGATGACATTCTTATTTATTCAAATAATCAAGCCAATCATGAAAGACATCTACGGTGTATCCTTAAACTTCTGCAACAAGAGAAGCTCTACGCCAAGTTTTCCAAATGTGAGTTTTGGCTTCGTGAAGTCCAATTTCTTGGACATGTGGTGAGCGAGCGTAGTATCCAGGTGGATCCCGCTAAGATTGAGGCGATTATGAATTGGCAAGCGCCTAAAACACCTACAGAAATTCACAGCTTCTTGGGTCTAGCAGGATACTACAGACGTTTCATTGAAAACTTTTCAAGGATTGCTGCACCTCTAACTTCATTAACTCGCAAGAATGTCAAGTTCGACTGGGGTCCCAAGCAACAAGAATCTTTTGAGATCCTCAAGCAGAAATTAAGCAATGCTCCTGTGTTGACATTGCCAGAAGGGATTAAAGAGTTTGTTGTGTACCGCGACGCATCGCACACCGGTATGGGTTGTGTACTTATGCAGAGAGGAAAGGTCATTGCCTATGCTTCACGATAATTAAAAGTGCACGAAAAGAATTACACCACCCATGATTTGGAATTGGGTGCCGTTGTATTTGCACTAAAGCTTTGGAGGCATTATCTATATGGAACTAAGTGTATAATTTATTCAGATCACAAAAGCCTTCAACATTTTTTTAACCAGAAGGATCTTAACATGAGGCAGCGTCGTTGGATGGAGACTTAGAATGATTATGATTACGAAATTTGCTACCATCCGGGCAAAGCGAATGTTGTTGCTGATGCCTTGAGCAGAAAGGAGAGGGTTAAACCAATAAGGATTAATGCTAAAAGCATTGAACTAAAGAACAGCTTGAATGAAAGGTTGTTAGCCGCTCAAAAGGAAGCTGTATTAGAAACTAACTATCCGAATGAGAAGTTAGGCGTAACTGCTGATCAATTATCATATGGCAAGGATGGAATCCTTAGATTGAATGGTCGAATATGGGTTCCAATCCATGGAGGACTAAGAGATGTAATTCTTCAGGAAGCTCGTAGTTCAAAATATTCAGTCCATCCAGGCAGTGATAAGATGTATCAGGATCTAAAGGCAAATTATTGGTGGATAGGTTTGAAGAAATCTATAGCCACTTATGTGGCAAAATGTCTGACGTGCACACAGGTTAAAGCCAAGCATCAAAAGCCGTCAGGTTTACTACAACAGCCTGAACTTCCCACTTGGAAGTGGGAAATGGTAACTGTGGATTTTATTACTAAGTTACCAAGGACGAAACATGGGAATGATACAATTTGGGTTATAGTCGACAGGCTGACCAAGTCAGCTCACTTCTTACCTATTAAAGAAATGCACAACTCCGATAAGCTAGCTCAACTGTACGTGGATGAGATAGTATCTCTCCACGGTGTGCCAGTATCTATTATCTCTGATAGGGATACAAGATACACATCTCATTTTTGGAAAAGCTTTCAGCAATCTTTAGGCACTCGTTTAAATTTCAGCACTGCTTATCATCCTCGGACAAATGGCCAAAGCGAGCGTACGATTCAAACACTTGAGGATATGCTCAGGGCTTATGTTATTGATTTGGGTGGAAGTTGGGATGACCATCTTATTTTGATTGAATTTTCATACAATAACAGTTATCATCCGAGTATCCAAACCGCGCCTTTTGAGGCCTTGTACGGAAGGAAGTGCAGAAAGGCAGTTTGTTGGGCGGAGGTTGGAGAAACCCAACTGTCAGGACCTGATATAGTCCTCGAGACGACGGATAAGATTGTCCAAATTCGTGATCGTCTCAAAACTGCCAGGGATAGGTAGAAAAGCTACACGGATAAAAGACGTAAACCTCTGAAATTCGAGGTAGGTGATAAAGTGCTACTCAAGGTGTCACCCTGGAAAGGGGTAATGCGTTTTGGCAAGAAGGGCAAGCTGAGCCCAAGGTACATAGGACCATTTGAGATCATCGAATGTGTCGGAACTGTAGCTTACAAGCTGAATCTACCAGAAGAGCTTAGTGCAATTCATAATGTATTCAACATCTGCAATTTAAAGAAATGTCTAGCCGATGAATCGCTAGCAATGTCTCATAAGGACGTGCATATTGACGAAAGCTTAAAATTTGTTGAAAAACCTTTGTCGATCGAGGATCGACAGATTAAAAAGCTTCGAAGAAAGAGTGTGCCGATTGTGAAGGTAAAATGGGATACCCGTAAAGGCCCAGAATACACGTGGGAAGTTGAATCCACGATGAAACAGAAATACCCTCATTTATTTCAGTAAATCTCGAGGTCGAGATTTCTTTCAAGGGGGTGAGGATGTAACACCTCGAAAAATCATGCCCAATATAGTAACGACACATGCCATCAGCTTTAAACGTGTAAAGAATTGATTTCGAAGGACTAAAGTTGACAAACAAAGATAATATGTATGTGAAAGGATCCAAAGTGTCAACATTTGAAAATTTTCCCTTTCAACAACCTTACACGATGTTTATACTCTTAAACGAATGAATTGTGAAACGTATGAAGCCGTTCGTGAAAGTTTACAAGAAGCGAGGGTTAAATGTGTCAACATGTTAAATTAATACCCCTGAGTGCCCTTTTAACGAACCCGGAGCTTTGTAATGATTATTTATACTCTCAAGAACAAGTGACGAAAAATTCACGAGGTTTCGATATCGTTTGATATTAAATACGTTAACTTTCGTAAATAAAGGGTTAAAAGTGTCAACGAGGCAAAACTTGTGTTTTCGGTTATCGTTTAATGAGACCAGACCTAATGATGTTTGGTTATATTCTAAGGATCATCAAAATATAAATTTTATGGGTTAAAAGTGCTTGAAATGAAAGTTATTACGTTTTAAAAGGTCCAGGGGCTGAAACTGCCATGTTTGAAACTTGTTGTGCTGGTCACCCTAGTGGTGGCGTCGCGCCACGCCTCCCCTCCTCTGCCGTCGCGTGACCATTTCATGCCTTAACTCGATACTAGGGATTATTTGCGGGTATTCAAAACCACTTGGGACACTTGTATTCATCAGAGAACATCACTAGACACCTGGATTGATCAGGAGGTGCTCACATTTGCTATAAATAGAGGTTTTTGAGCAGCAATTCCCACTTGCACTTCAATCTTTCATACTCTCAAAGTTTCTCAAGCCTTTGAGCTTTCACTGAAGCATCTTGGTCATCTAGGAAGCTTTCTCAAGTCTAATTTTCGTGCTAAGGACTTTTGTAAGTGTTCTTAGCTTCTATAGTTAAGGTTTTATTAGCTTAATGACCGAAAGTCAAAGATATCGTAATTAAACTTTGACTTGGTGATTAATCACTAACGATCCATCCATTATTCGAATTGAAAGTGGCTATGTGTTGGTAATTAAGTAGATGATAAACCCTTAAAAGGGCACCTTCTAATTATCACGTTATCTCAGTCAATTGTCGGGTCAAAGTACTTAACAGAAAAGTCAAACGAGTCAGTTTTTATAAAATAATTCATAACTAATCATGTAGAAGCTATAAAATATGTTTTAACACTTAAACAACTTGGTAAATAATATAAGAACATGTTTAGGCATGTTCAACCCGACAATTCTGAGTTTAGGCTCGGTTCGCAACTGAAAGTCGCAAAAGTAGACTTTTGCTTTGACTTTCAGTTCTGACCCGAATTAGCTTAGTTTAGTTATGCCTTAGGGTTCCTTTGTGACCATATTATATGTAAGTATAACCCTCTGAGGTTATACAACATGGTCCCATAGAAATCTAAATCATTTACATGTTTCCGTTAAATGCTTAAAAGATGACCATTTTGCCCTTTGATATAAAAACGAGATTTTTGAAAATGTGAGAGGACAAAAAGTTTTATTACTGATATATAATTATGTCCTAAAAATTTGACATCAGTTCCTGGTCTAAAATAAAAGTTACGCAAGATATCGTAAAACAAAAGCTTTTTGTTAATTAAATTGCATTTTCGGCATAAATCATATTTAAACTCAAATTTTGGCACCAAACTTGTCACCCACTGTTATGATATAATATTTAGGGATTTTTAAAAATTTTTGTCAAATTTTATACTGACCATAGCATAGAGTTCTGGCATAAATCCGGTAATTTACGAAAAATGCCCTTTTGTTAATAAAATGAGTTTAACATATGATATGAATACCAAACCTTTTCTTGCTGACATCATATGTTAAATAATATATTTTAAGCATTAGAGACTGATCAAAACTTTAGAATTTTATAAACATCTTGTATACCGTCAATTACCGACTTTTACGCTAATTAGGCGCATAGTATGGTTTAAAACCATATTTAACGCCTAAGACTTGTTACCTACTGATTTTATTTATAAAATTTTATACTTTAACAGTAAGTATTAGTCTTGAACTCAGATTTCCAAATTTAACCTTAAAAGCATATGTGAAATGACCAAAATGCCCATACGGTGCATAGTTTGGCCATAAATGGTTAAACACACACATGTATGATATCTTGCTGATATAACAACATAAAATCATTATTTTTACTGAACATTTTAGACCAGAATCTCAGTTTGCTATTAAAACCTCTTTTATAAACTTTAAAATGACCAAAATACCCTTCCGGTGCTTAAATTGGTTTTAAATTCATTTTGGGCATAATGGAAGATATCCTACTGATATCACAACATATTTTAAGCATAGTAACTCATGGAACTTGTACGTGACTCATTCGGTTACCCGTTATGCATATACGCGTTCGGTACGGTTTATGTAACTAGTTTGCATAAATTAGCCGAAACGGGTCAAACCTTATCATTTTTACTTCAAAATCCAGAATGTATTTAGTTTACCCATTATATACAAGTCTTCATGCTTGTCGGGTCTAAATCACATTCCAATCCGGTCATCGCTTAATCTTGCGTTTCATACCGTAAACTTTCCTTTAAAACTAACCGATCAAAGTTATAACTTAAATAAGACCCGTTAGGAATCTAATAGGTTATTAAAACCTTTGTCCCAGATTAGGAGCCCAGTAAAAGCTCCTTGCACTTGCTGATTAGAATATACGGCTGAGTTTAATTTACATTTTTAGCTCAGGTAAATACTTTTAACTTATTTTCCCTTATACGGGCTTAGGATACGGTAAATTATTACCGCTTGGTCGGGTATTGAATATTTAATCGATTAGTGGTTAAATCATTGAGATAACCCGTTTTAATCTGTCTTGTTTGATACAAAGCATTTGGGGGTTAATATGGCCGTGTCCTGGATATCCTCGGCTCATTCATTTGAAATGGCCACGACTTAAGCACGGGGTGTAGGCATACACCTGACTGTTGCGTATGTAAACGGTATCTCACTCATGAGGAAACTTCTTGTGGGCTTATACTAGTGGTGTGTCTATTAATCTTAACCCGACACTTCTAACCCGGGCTCCGAACGTACGACAAACATATAAATCTTTATACAAGATTATTTTAAATAATTGTCCCAAGTTATAAAAGAATATTTGTCCCTTGTGCATTTAAATCAATTTTCTTAAATGTTTTCAAAAGAGTCAGTTAATTGTATTTACCAGTGTAAACTGACGTATTTTTCAAAAAGATTAAGTGCAGGTACTACACGAAATGGGTTGGAAACTCCTAAGTATTAAATAAAGAGTCTTGCAAGCTTTTAATACTTAAAGTCTGTTGAACAATATTTATTTTTTATTTTAGATCCGCCTGTGGATCCATTATCGACCGTTTGTATAATATTTTATTATCTTTTTCAATTCGGTTTGTATTATTACTTTTAGACTTCCGTTGTGCATTAAACTGTGATTAATTGTCTATGATGATATCAACTACGTCACGATACTCCCCACCGGGCCCACCGGTAATACGTGGAAATATCGGGGGGTGACAAATTCCAATCATTAAAAATTTATTGAATTATCACTAACGTTCGTTTCGGACAAAGTTACCGTTACGCTAACTAATATTGTTAATTATTGATTGTAAATCTAAGCTTTTAATTGGACTTTTCTAGACTTATATAGACTAAATTTAATTGTGATTAAGTCTAATGCACATAAATAATGTTAACTTGTTCAATTAAAGCGTGCGGATATACGGGTCGATTGCCGGGTGTCACAACACAACCCTCAACCACCAAACTTTTATGTTCTACATTTCTTGTATTTAGCTTGTTTCAGTTGTAATAGTATCGTAATTTCCCACTTTCTTTATCTTTCTGTATTGTAATTCAGTAATAAAAATGTTTTATATAATTTTACGCGAACGGCTCATACAAGCTTTAATATAAGCCAGAAAAAACTTGGTTCTATTAAGTGAAATAGGGAAAAAAATAGGAAAATTAACATGTGTTTTAAACAAAAATCGAGAAAAAAAGTTAAAACAAAAATACACCACGTAAAGGTGAAATCTTAACCAAATATCACACCTCACATTCCAGTCCCTATACTTTCCAACCAGTACAAACAACCCCTCGCCATGCACGTGCTCCGCACACTACACTAGTTTCATCCCATTTCATAACCCTAAAAACCCCATTATGGACACACTTTCTGTTACGAGTTTTATACTTAACGTTTCAAAATTCTGCATGTTATGTTCTTTAGCCATAACCTAGTTATTTTTCAGTTAAATTTAGATTACACATGGGTAATTTGGTCTTTTTGCATATTTAATATTATTTAAAAAAAATAAAACAAAGTATTTTAAATTATTATTAGGGGTAACTTTGTAGAATAGTAATCAAGTTTCAAAATTGTTCCAATTATGCCACTTAAGTTTCAAAAGTGTTCCAATCAGGTCACTCAACCTTCATTCTTCATTAAAATTAAGGGTTTTTTCATCCATTTCATAGGTAACCGTGGTGATGTGGATTTTTGTTTATTTTTTCTCTTTTATTTGATGCTAACGTCGAGTGATGACGTGGATTGTAACTTGTTTTTTTTTATTTTTAATGTAATTAAATGGTTTTTATTTTTAATAAATATAATTTCATATATTAAAATAATTCGACCCCAACATCTTATGCTCCATTTTTTTCTTGACACGTGGGAAAAAAGACATGGTTCGATTTGAATGTTAAGTTATCTAATTGTGACAAAAACGACACCAGTGACCTAATTAGAACACTTTTAAAACTTGGTTACTATTCTGTGAAATTTTCCCTTATTATTATTATTATCATTATTGGTAGAGGATCATGTACATTAATCCAGAAGTGTGAGAAATGTATTATAACACTGTATATATCACCATATAAACACCGTATAACACTATGTAACACCATATAACACTATGTAACACTATATAACAAATATAACAGTATATTTTGTCTGATAGCATGTCTATGATAGATGTACAGTGTTATATATTGTTATATAGTGTTACATAGTGTTATATGGTGTTACATAGTGTTATACGGTGTTTATATGGTGTTATATATAGTGTTATAATACACTTCTCACACTTCTGAATTAATGTACACTATCCCTACCCTATTATTATTATTATTATTATTATTATTATTAGTATTAGTATTATTATTTTTAGAGTAAATTGCCAAAATCGTCCCTGAGGTTTAGGCATGTTTGTCAGTTTCATCTAAAACAATTTTTCTTGTACCATATTGTCCTTCACTTTTAAGATTTTTTTTCATTTTCATCTAAACATTTAATTTGGGTTATTTTTATGTCAGATATTTAGATGAAAATGGCAAAAACTCCAAACCTCATGGACGTTTTTGGCAAAAAAGTTCGATGTTTGGATGAAAATGGCAAAAAATCCCAAAAGTGAAGGGCAATATGTGTTATGGGCGAAATTCTGAGCTCATATCCTGGAGAATATCTTAAATCATATCTTTCTTATCTGATATCTGTTCATATCCGGGATGCTGATTCAGGATATTGGTAACATCCTGGATGGTATCCTGAGGATTACTAACGGATTGTGTGCAGGAGTACGAGTCCAGGTTCCCAATGTTCACGAAGACCCTTTCTCCGGAAGACTCGGTCCAAGTCGTTCGAATGAAGACGTTGAAGCCGCTTTACTCGGTCCACAACGTTAACAATGGAATATTCGGGAGCATCCCACATTTATAGGAGTTTTAGTTTGTGTTTCGTAACTATAAATAGATGGATAAATCAGATCAATAGGACATAACAACTACACTCACTACTCTCTCACACTTACTCTCTCGCAACTTTCACTTTCACATTCACAAAAAGCATTGTAACACTTAGCGATCTGATCAATATCCTGCACTGTCTCCTGACGTTTAAAGCAATAAGAAGAACAAGGCAGCTGCGATTGTCAGCTCCCGAGGTTTTATGCCGGCGATCTAGATTGATCAAAGGCTTTCCTCGTACATCTCGTGTCACCCCCTTTACTTTTTGCTCATAGTTTGATCGTAGATACAACTCAATATCCTGAGCCGTATCCTGAAAACTGTTTTTCCAAACAACTTAACCAACATATTTCCAACACACTTTTTAGCACACTACCTCACTTAACTAATCTGATCACTTAATTGCTTCGCTAATTTTTGACCAAAACAATTTGGCGCCCACCGTGGGGCAAGTGGTGCTATCTTTACTAAAAACTTTTGCGAAATCATTACTTGGTTTTCTATTCTCAAAACTTTTTGCCACACTATTTACAATGGCCTCAAGATAAAACATGAGCTCATCCACCGTGTCTGCTACAACTTCTGCAACAACTGGTTCGGTGCTTCCACCACCTCCTCCGAGGATGCCAGCTTCTTCACAACCTCAGGATATTATCCCTACTCGGAGTATCCAAGGATCTGCTCCCGTTTTGGCTTCTAATGATGAAATTCTAACCTTATTTGGAAGTGTGCAGGAACAAATGAGGCAGCAACAGTGTTGGGATTGAACCCTACCAGAGGAACAGATAATTAAAGCCAAAACTGGATCAGAGCAGTGGATCCAGAATAAGCAGATGTTACATACAAGTCTCTCCCCTTGAAAGTGGTTTCAACATCTGCTGACCTCCTATCTACTGATCGTACAAGCTACTGACCGTCAAACTGCTGCTCAAGTGAAGACCTGATGAAAGACTAAAGCTCTGCTGTTCAATCTACTGCCTTGAGTCAAGCACTGCTGATCCGGACAAGTACTGCTGGGTTCACAGCAGTGGAGGGATGCAGCAGTTGTTTATTCTGTCTTTATGTAATGTAATGTAATAAGCAGTAGTTAGTATAGCAGTGTTTGTATAGATCAGAGGTTAGAGTTTGTTAGGAGGTTAGATGTCACTTTCATGGTGACGTCAGCTTAGATGCTCAGTGGTTTGCTAGTGCCTATAAATAGAACAGTGCTCTGTACTGTTCTATTAGCTCTTTGCAACATCGTCTTCTCTGCACGAACAAACACTGAGCTCTGGCTGAGGGGGAGTTTGTATTCAATCATTGCAATTGTAATCGTAATTGAAATAAATTCAATCTTTCGGTTCATTGTGAAAAATGTTTGATCAAAGCATTACTCTCATTTGATTGTATGCAAAGTTTGTTTCCATCTTAATTTCGCTGCACAACTCATTCATTTCCATCTTAATTTCAAACGTAACATACAATCAAAACCAAACTCAGATCCAACAATTGGTATCAGAGCTAGGACAGTCAAATTTGATTTAACAATCATTTTGACATAAATAGTTCAGCTCAAAATCATTGATATCGATAGTTTGTTCGTTTTTGTTGAAAAACAGAGCAAGGTTTAATCACCATTAAAGTTGATTAATCAGTGTCTGTAAAATAACCAGGATGACGTCACAATCACAAGATGATAAGAATAATGTTGGCTCGCTTTTTAAACCACCCATGCTTAAACGTAATGAATACAACATCTGGGAGAGAAGGATGGGACACATCCTTGCTCAACAGAACACTGGATGTTGGAGGTCTGTTGTTTTTGGTCCCCATGTTCCTATGGTGCCAAGTGCTGAGGATCCAAAGAAGTTTGTATCAAAACCTTATGAAAACTATACTGAAACTGATTTTTAGAAGTTCGAACTCGATGCCAAAGCATTTAGCATCATAGCATCTGCATTACCAAATGAGATCTATGCTGGACTGTTGTAACAGTGCCAAAGAGCTATGGGATGCATTGAAGGAACAGTTTGGGGGAACCGAAGAAGTTATTGAAAATAATAGGGAAATTCTGAATCAGCAGTATGAAACCTTCTGTCACATTAAGGGTGAAACATTGACCCAACAGTTTGAACGTTTTAGTTGTCTCATCAGTGAGCTAAGGCTTGTTAAGGTTGAATTTCCAAAATCAACACAAAATAGCAGGTTTCTTAGATCGCTACCTGATAAATGGGACACAATTGCATTTGTGACTAGAAACTCTGTTGAGTTCAAAGATCTGACCCTGACCCAACTTCATGGTAGACTCCTGACCTATGAAAAGGAGTTGAACCAGAAAAAGAAGTTGCAAGAGTCTGGAAAAGCTACTGATGATTACTCATTCGGTAGTACAGCTCTTCTTGGTCAGGAAGAATCTGGTAGCAGTAGTAAGGAACAGGGTTATGATCATTTCATTGATATAACAGCTGGTGGTAACTTTACCAACCCTGATCCTTACTCTGCAAATTATGCTTTTATTGCAAACACTGAAAACCAGATGTCAGATAATCTGTGCTTTGAACTCAATGATTTGCAACATTTTGATCCCACTGACTTAGAGGAGATGGACATTTTGCATCAGTTGGCTTTGCTTAGTGTGAGAACAAGCAAATTCTACAAAAGAACAGGGAGAAAGTTCCCAGGGTTACATGGGAATCTAAGGGTTGGGTTGGATAAATCAAAAATCAAGTGTTACAAGTGCAATAGGCTAGGTCATTTCGCTAGGGAATGCAGGAGTCAAACTACTGGTCCTATAATCACTCATCCTAGCTCAAACCCTAGACCTCAAAATCAAAGCACTGTGCACTATACCCAATATACCCCTGCAGCTCATGTTAACACTGCTCATTATGCTACTGCCCCTGTGCCTGTGCATTATGTCCAAACCACTGTTCCACAGATTCAATAGGTTCAAACCCCTGTCCCCCAGGCACAAGTGCAACCTGTTGCACCTCAAACAGCTGCTCCAGCAGTGGTACAACCAGATCAGCAAAGCTTTTTCACTCAAGGCTTTGTTGACTGGAGCAGCATGCCTGATGAGCTTGGTGATGAAAATTTTGCACTCTATGCTTCTATTGAACCTTCTAATGATGAATTTTGTTTGATGGCATTAGAGTCAATATCAGAGGGGATTGAAACTGAAGGTGAACAGCTAAGTGATGAAACAGTGGATGAGGTGACTGAAGCAGTTGTTAATGCAGTTGCTGGTGAATTGCTGCTGGGAGAAAATTCAGAAACCCTGATTGAACCACTGACAGACCCATGGTCCAAAGAGGACAAAGAAGAAGAGGAAGAAAAGAGAGCAGGTGAAAAGGAAGTAAGAGCTGATGATGAAGAAAATCATCAATGTGATTTTGCAATGATGGCTGCTGCCAAGGTATCTCCTCAAGTTCTTGAAAAACTGTGTTCTGACAATTGCATTATTGCTTTTGCTAACATCAAAGAGGTAAATGAAAACCTTCGAAATAAAATCTTAACTGATGAAGTCAAATTTGAAAGTTCTTTAAAAGAACTTAAAAACAAATTGACTGAAAAAGAGAAAGAGATCAGCAGTCTTAAAGAAGAGCAAAGCATAACCAAAACTCAACTCCAAACTATGGTAGAAAAATACCAAGTTTGCAAAAAGGAGTTGGAGTCCACCCAGATCACCTGTGAAAAATGGGTGGAATCATGCAAAGGGTATGAGGTTATGCTTGAAAAACAGATTAAAAGCAATGTAAAATTTGGTGTTGGTTATAGAAAACATGATGATGAAAATAATGCTTTTGAAAAATCTGTTCAAACCACTGATGTAACAACTGAGTTCATCCCCACAAACAAGAATGGCCAAGAAGTGAAAATCACTGATAAACTTGGTAACAAAATCACACTTGACAGACCAATGGGATCCTCTACTTTTGAGGAGCTTGAAAATTATCAGTTTAAACCAAAATGGTCTGATGAGTGTGATATTCTTGAAAATTTCAAGCCCATGGACTTTACATCAACTGATGGTGTTAAAGCTCCAAAAGCTAAAGTCATTCCTCTCAAGGACATCCCAACAGAGGTTAAAACCTTTGCTGCAAAGGAGTCCGAAAAGATAAAGAAGAAAGAAAAGATCAATAACCTGTTCTGTGAATTCTGTGAGAAAAGGAATCATCTAACAAAAGACTGTTTCCACTTAAAAGCTTATGATTTGAACAAAACAAGTGTCATTGTTCCAGCTGAAAGCTGCATTGTTTGTGGTAAAACAAACCACAAAACTCAAGCATGTGTGTATCTCAAAAACTTTGATGTGAAAAAGAATGAGTACATTGCTAAAACATCCTTGAGTCCATCAACATCATCTGTCAAATTCACCAAGAACCAACCACTGTTTGTGCCAGTTCAAACAGCTGTCACAAAACAGCTGAACCAAACATCTGTCAAAAGAGATGTTCAGGTTACTGATGCACCCCCTGCCAATCAGTTCAGAAAAGGCAAGGAAAAACAGTCTTACCAAAGGATTCCACACGTTTATGAGGCCTACAAAAGGCCCCTAAACCTAAAGTGAACAGGCATCCTTTTGGGTACCAACAGGTGATTGGTCAAGACCCCCAACAGTGGTTAGCAAGAAACAGTACTAAAACTGTCCAAACCCCTGACCTAACCACTGTCCATCGATGTGCATCCATCCCAGACACTGTTGAGACCCCATCCAAAGCCTTATTGGCTTTGGAAACCCTAATGAACTAATCCTTTTACTTCATGTGCAGGGAGCTTCTGCCTGTTTAGATAGCCTTTGGTATGTTGATAGTGGAGGCTCCAGGCACATGACTGGATGTAAAGCCCTACTCAAAGATTTCAAAATTCATGGAGGGGGTGATATATCCTTTGGGAATAACAGTAAAGGAAAAGTTCTGGGGTCTGGTACAGTACTGTCTGGAAATGAAAATTTTGAAAATGTCAATCTGATTGACAGTCTGAAATTCAACCTCCTGAGTGTTTCACAAATGAGTGACAAGGGGTATGGGTCATTCTTCACAAAGGAGTGTTGTAGGATTGTTGGACCAGAAATGGTCAAAAAGATTGAAGCAATAATAAAAACTGGTCAAACAAAACTTGTTGCTCAAAGAAGTGGCAATGTTTATGTTGTTGATATGTCAAAAGAGTGTCCCAGAGCTGATGTCTGTCTGTTCTCAGCTGCCTCTAACAAAGATACAGAACTTTGGCACAGAAGACTGGGGCACACAAATCTTAAGACAATCACTGAAATTTCAAAAAAATGGTTTGGTAAGAGGCCTACCACAAAAATTGTTTTCATGTCCAGAACATTGCATTTCCTGTTTAAAAGGAAAACAGCATAAAAGTTCTTATAAGTCCATTGAAGAGTCCAAAACAACCCAGTGTTTGCAAATGCTACACATGGATTTGTTTGGCCCAGTTCAAGTCATGAGTCTCAAAAGGAAAAGATATTGTTTGGTTATTGTTGATGACTTTTCTAGGTTTACATGGACTTTCTTTTTACACTCAAAAGATGAGACTGCAGGCATTTTGCAAGACTTTGTGACACAGGTTGAAAAGCAATTTGACCTTCCAGTGAAAAGCTTCAGGAGTGACAATGGCACAAAATTTAAAAATAAGGAGTTGGATGCCTTCTGTGTGAAGAAAGGGATTGCAAGGCAGTACAGCATCCCTAGAACACCAGAGCAAAATGGGGTAGTTGAAAGAAAGAACAGAACTTTGATTGAGGCTGCCAGAACCATGCTTGCTGATTCAGGTTTGCCATTAACTTTCTGGGCAGAGGCAGTAAACACTGCTTGCTATGTCCAGAACAGAGTTTTAATAAACCCCAGGCACAAAAAGACTGCTTATAAAATTCTGTATAAAATCAAACCACTGATCTCATACTTCAAGGTGTTTGGCTGCCCATGCTTTATTTTGAACTTAAAAGATTCCATTTCAAAATTTGCAGCCAAAATTGATTGTGGTTATCAACTGGGGTACTCAACCACTGCCAAGGCCTACAAAGTGTTTAATACACGGACCAAGGCAGTGGAGGAGACTTTGAATGTAAAGTTCAATGAACTTTCATCAATGAAAATTCCAGCAAATCCTGCAGATCTGTTTGATCTTGATAAATTCACTTTTGAAAATACTGCTGTCAAGACTAACAGTGCAGGTCCATCAGTGGATTCAACACCAGACTATGGGTATGAAATCATCATCCCTCAAAGGTCTGCCAAAATGGGAAGAGCATCAGATGTTCAAAACAGCTGTCAAAGCTCAACCACTGCTACCTCAACAGTTGTTGACCAAAGTAGCCCATCAACCACTGCTTCCACATCCTCAAACACTGCTGACAAAAGTCCCCAAACAGTGGATAAAAGTCAGCATGTGTTCACTTCATTACCTCCCATTCCACCACCTTTTGAAGCCACTACTGGATCATCAAAGTCCCTAGCAGTGGTTAGCTCAGATGATACACATTTGCAGCCTTCACCAACAAATGCCATCATACCATACCAAGGAGATTTAATCTTCTTGAGATCTCATCCACCTGATCAAATCATTGGCAACATAAATGAAGGGGTGCTCACAAGAAGCCAAACCCAAAACATTTGTCTTTTTGCTGGTTTTCTATCACTCCATCAGCCAGTCAAGTACCAAGAGGCACTGAAAGACAACAGCTAGGTAGAAGCCATGCAAGAAGAGCTCCAACAGTTTAGAAGACAACAAGTATGGGAGCTTGTACCACTGCCAGAAGAGGTTAGTCCCATTGGCACAAAGTGGGTCTTCAAGAACAAAACTGATGAAAGGGGTATTGTTGTCAAGAATAAAGCCAGGCTTGTGGTTCAAGGTTACAGACAGGAAGAGGGGATTGACTATGATGAAACTTTTTCCCCTGTAGCAAGATTGGAAGCTATAAGACTGTTCCTGGCCTTTGCTGTCAACCACAACATGAAGGTGTTCCAAATGGATATCAAAAGTGCTTTCCTCTATGGTACAATTCAAGAAGAGGTGTATGTATGTCAACCTCCAGGTTTTGAGGATCCATTTTATCCAGATCATGTCTACAGGCTGAACAAAGCCCTGTATGGCCTGAAACAAGCACCAAGGGCCTGGTATGAAACTCTTTCCACCTTTCTACTCTCAAATGGTTTCAAAAGAGGTACCATTGATAAAACACTGTTTCTAAAATGGAGAGGAAAGGATTTAATGATTGTCCAAATTTATGTGGATGACATTATTTTTGGAAGCACATGCAACAAAATGTGTGAAGAGTTTAGGGAACTCATGACAGCTGAGTTTGAAATGAGTGCAATGGGTGAGCTGCAATGCTTTCTTGGTATCCAAGTTCAGCAAATGCAAAATGGTACTTTCATTCATCAAAGCAAATATGCAAAAGAACTTTTAAACAAATTTGATATGAATGATTGTAAACCATGCAGCACACCTATGGCAATAAATAAGCTTGTCATGTCTGATGAAAAGGATGAGCTGATTGACCAAACTCTATATAGAAGCATGATTGGGTCTTTATTGTACCTAACTGCATCTAGGCCAGACATCATGTTTGCAACATGTGTTTGTGCAAGAAGTCAATCAGCCCCTAGAAAATCCAATCTTATTGCTGTAAAAAGAATATTCAGATACATAAAAAGTGCTCCCACACTTGGTATCTGGTATCCAGCTAATGGGAATATCCAATGTTTTAAAAACCGGTTTTTAAATCATACCGGGTTAAAGTTAAAAATGGTTCAACCGGTTGAACCGGGTTATACCGAACGGTTCAACCGGGTTAAAAATAGTCTTTCCGTGTCAACATTCATACTATACCCATATGATGTCCGGTGGATTCTCCGACTTCACCACTTTTCTTGGGTCTCCCCCAACCCCACCCACTATGATACTCTAGTACATTCATTATGATTTTGGCAAAATTAAGTTGACATTTCTTGTGTTCTCTCTATTATTTTGGGAATTTTTACACACAAATATTAAAGATTTATTAAAGTACCAATTTGGGTTTCTTGATTCAACTCAAATTCTCCATTTTTCCTTGGGAATTTGTTCGTACATACACTCAGTGTGAAAGATCTCATCTTGTTTTAGTTTTGCATCTGGGATTCTTGATTCATATCTGTGTTTTGGTAAAGATTCTTGAAAACCCACTTTGTGTTTATTAATTTAACTCATCATTGTCTCCTATTTTGGTTGATGATTTCATTGATTTTGAACATTTTGCATATGGGTTTCTTTGTTCCACCTATTCAGCTTATGATTTTCTCCCATTTTCCAGATAATTTCACTAAAATGGAAGTTTTTTAATTTAGGTCTCATAATTTCACCCAATGTTACCCAATTTACCGGTACCGGTATAGCGGCATAAACCGGTATTACCGGATTTACCGGCGGTTCAAATCATGCGCCGCTCACCCAATTTACCGGACTGAATCGTACCGGCCAACACTCCGGCAACCGGTTGAACCGGTATTACCGGCCGGTATAAACCGGTTTTTAAAACACTGGGAATATCAAGCTTTCAGGATTTTCAGACAGTGACTTTGCTGGATGTAACACCACAAGGAAGTCCACATCAGGAGGGTGCCAGTTTCTAGGTGATTGCTTAGTTTCATGGCAAAGCAAAAAGCAAGCAGCTGTTTCAACATCCACTGCTGAAGCTGAATACATTGCTGCTGCAAGCTGTACAGCCCAACTCCCGTGGCTTCAAAATCAGCTGCTGGATTTTGGTATCACTACCTTAAAGACACCACTCATGTTGGATAGCCAGGCAGCAGAAAATATCATCAAAAATCCAGTTTCCCATTCAACCACCAAACATATCGACATCAGACATCACTTTGTGAGGGATTGCTATGAAAAAGGTTTGATTTCTCTGCATCATGTTCCAACTAAAGACCAGCTGGCAGATGTGCTCACAAAAGCATTAGATACTGCTACCTTTGAAAGCTTGGTCTCTAGAATTGGCATGCTAAACATGGAATAACAAGCAAAATCTTGTTTTTCTGTGAATAAAAGCATTAAAATGTTTTCAGAAAATCGAAAATCCATCCTTAAAAATAGCTAAAAATGAAATTTTCATTAAAATCCTTAAAAGTCTGCCATAACCACTGATTGTTCAAAAGTCTGCTCTACTTCACAGTCTATCCACTGCTGAAAGCCATCCTCTGTCCACTTATTTCCTTGATAAACTCTGTTGTTCAAAAGCAGTGTCTTATCCACTGATATGCTATCCACTGATGGTGAAAATCATCCACTGCTTTCATTATACCGTTGTAACCACTGCCTTCATCAGTAACTTTCATAAAAGTACTGTCCTTCATTTCTTCAGAGTTTGGCATGTGGGCAGTACATAGTGGTCAGTACTTTTGTAACCGCTGCCACGTCAGCCTTCACTTTTTCCTCTATAAAACCCCCACTTCACACCAAAATAGGGTTTTACTGTCGAATTGAATTCTCAAAAATTCTTTTCTCAAAGCAGTTTTTCTTCACATTCCTTCACAAATTTCTTCGATCATCATCTCCAAAATGACAAAATCGAAGCCATCTGCAAAACCCACTTCCAAATCATCGTCGAAAGCGGCCTCTCAAAAGGTCAATACCACTGAAATCCCACACAAACCATCTCACAATCTTCTGGGTCTTCTCACAAAACCCGGCACCACAGATGCTTTCGACTCCATCATCGCCAAAATGGCTAAATCAAAGTACAAAACTTTGTTAACAGCCGATGCACCAATTTACTTAGCAACCCAACGAGAGTTTTGGAAAAACGCAACCCTTGACAAACAAGGTGAAACTGTGGTAGCCATTAACTCCTCTTTAAAGGGTAAAGCTGTTCAAATCACGCCACAATCAATATCAGAAGTCTTTAAACTCGAGGATCAGCAAGGTAAAACTTCTTTCCCTAAAAACGAGTTAAAAATTGACTTCATTGAGAGAGGGTATGCAGACACAATGATGAAGAAAGCTACCTTATAAAAAGGTTTCTTTCCTTCTGCAACAAGGTTTTTATTCCATACCCTCCTAATGTGTGTTTCAAACAAAACCACTTCTTTTAATGAAATACCATTAAAGATTCAAAATCTGGGAAATGCTATTCTCCAAGAAGAAAATTTTAATTTTTCTCGGGAAATCTTTAATGATCTGGTTAACAATGTTGAAACAAAATCATTCTTACTGTTTCCAAGGTTTTTAAGTTATTATTTTGAAAAGAAATTCAGTAAGGATGATATTGCTGCAATAAACCAAGGTGAATATTTACAAATGCACAGCTTAACTGCTGAAACTTTTACAAGAATGTTAACACCTTGCAAAACACAAGCAGAGGTGCCTGAGCAGAATTTAGCAGCTACCACTGCTCCTCATGTATCTGCTGCTGAGCCCACTGCTCAAGGTGATCAAAGTAGCACCACAACTGCTTTGAAACCCACACCTAAAATCACTAAAAAGCCACAGAAAAAGAAAAATCAAAAACCCTTCAAACCCATCAAAAAGGCAACTCTGGAGGATGAGATACCAGAGCAAATGCCTGTGACAACACAAAAGTCACAAGAAACCACTGCTGCTTCTTCCTCACAGCAGTTGGTACAAATATCTCAACCCATAACCGAAACTCCTCCTGCTTCTTCTCAAAAAGAACAGGTTGTACAAATAGGGTCTCCACATCATGATGCTCTGGAAACACTCGTTTCCATCATCCACAGCCCAATGCCCGGGGCAAATCCTCTTTCTACACCAAACATCACATCCACAATTCCCCCACCAACCAAACTTCTGTTGGATGCAATCGATTTGAACCAGGCACTAACCAGTCCTTCTCAATCACCTATTAATGAGAATATACCTCAACAAATGACTGGGCCTGATGTATCAATCCTTGCTAACCCACCAACACAACCTGAGGAGGTTACACCCCTGGAGTTACAAGTAACTCTTGGTGGTATTCCAAGTGAAGCAGCCACTACAAATGTTGAACCCACTGGTTTACATTTGGACAGTGGTTACATCAATAAGACTTCCTTGGAGGCAATTCCTTACATAGAACCTCTGCCATCCACCAGTGGATTTATTTTTACCACTGGTAACATCAAAAGGTTGTCAAGTGTTGAAGGAAGAAGACCCCAGTACCAAGAAAAAGGGGCATCAGTGGTTAATGTTTGGAGTACACTCCCTACCTCAACCACTGATAAAACCACTGCTAGTGGGAAATCAGATGATCCCATTAAATTGGGTGATGGTTTAAAATATTTGGAATTGACGGAACGTGTTGATAAACTGGATACTTCAGTTGCAGATATCAAAGAGATGCTGCAACAGTTGTTGACAGTATAAAAGATGCAATCCACTGTTGTTCCACCTCAAGCACCTGCTCTACCACAAGCATCTGCTACAAATGAGCTCTGGAACCTCTTCCAACCTTTTCTCCAACAACAAAAAGAAATGGCTGATCAGCAACATGAACTACATGTCAAAAAGTTGAGAAACATAATGGAGTCTAGGTACAAGAACACTCAAGCAGATATTAAGGCAATCAAGGCCCATTTATTGGAAACCACTGGCACTGCTCCTCCAACAGTACTTTTCATTGATCAACTTCCCCCAAATAATGCCAAAAAGGGGGAGAAAATTCAGGAGTGGAAGAAGAAGGGAATAGATGATGGTCTTTACATTAAACCAGAAAGGGATGCCATGACCAGAAAAATTCCTGTGCCAGATGGTAGTAAAAAGGTTGATGCTACCCAAGAAGCACTTGATGAAGGAGTAGCAAGTGTTAAAAGGGATAGAGTGGCAAAGGATATTTCAAGGTGGAATGAGGAGAAAAGAGCTTTCATGGAGCTGTATGCGCAGGGTTGTTCTGGGTCAAAGGATACTAAAAATCCTAAGCCAAAAAGGAAACCTAAGTCCATCTCATCCAGAATTCCAAAGCATATTCCAAAACCACCATCCAAAAGCCAACAACATCAAACCTCCATCCAAACAGCTGTTGCAACTCCTGCTGTATCAACTACTGCTGGTACTTCAGAGGTTTCAACATTTGTTATCACTTCAACACACACCACTTCAACACACACCACAACCACTGCCTTACCACCACCACAATCACCTCCAAAAACAACCTCACCACCATCAGCTCCTGTCAAAAAGTAGAAGACAACAGATGTTACAACATTTGTTGTAATGACAACAGTGGTTGAAACACCAGTTGTTTCAACAGCTGTTAGTCAATCACAAACCACTGCTACCCAAATTACCACCACTGTTCCACCCAAAACATCATCAGTCCCTCCTCAAACAAAAAGGAGAAGGCTAATCCTTAAAGATGATGATTATTCACCACCACCGCCAACATCTTCAAAATCCTTGTCACTTGTCACGATTCCAAAACCCATACCTCTCTCTTCAGCTTAAATTCTAAAGCCATTACCTCCTGCTGGTGTCTCATTTCCTCTGGAACTCATTGCAGTTAGGGAAGAAATCAAATCATTTTACTATGAGGATGACCCAGCTAAAAGGAGTTTGCACTTAGTTGAAGGATATCCCAGGCCTAACAATATCGAAGAATATTTGAAACGCAAGGCCAAGCAAGCAGAGGATATCGCAATCAGAAACAGACAAGGGAAATCTGATAGAGAATTTCAGCAAAACTATCAGTTTCTACTCACACAGGTCAGAGCTATGGAGCAATTTGCCAAAAATGTATGTCAGCAAATCTCAGAAAGGGCAGATGAGTCCTTGAGAAAAGACTACATTGAGAACATCATGACCTACAAGAAATACAAGGGGGAGAAACACATGTACAAAAACTGGACCATTCCTGAGCTTGAAAAAAAGGCAGCCAGGATTCAAGAAATGATCAAAAATAAGGTCAAGCAGACTCCTCCTGAAAAGTTCAAACAGTTTGAAGCTGATAAGGCATTAGAGTTGAAGAGAATGAAAGAGGAGCTGACAGCAGCTGATTATGGGTCAAAGAATTCTGTGTCAAAGCGGGGAGAAGATAGGGTCTGGGCTACCTACAAAAAGTTGGAGGAACTTAGAAAGAAAGACCCAACAGTTCTGAAAAAGCCTGACTACTCCAAAGCAGAGGTCTCAAAAAGACCACCAAAGCTGCAAATCAAAAGAACCACTGCTCCAGCTGGTGCTGCCATCTACAAAAGAAGGAGCCAAAACCAGTCAGGGGCTGAAACAGTTGAAGATCTAAAAGCTGGAAATGCTGTTGTAAAAGAGGGCATTAAATTAATGATGAAAGAAGATCTTGAACTGGAACAATCTGCAAGTACTGCTCAGCCAGTCATGAATAGGCCAGCATCTCCAAACTCCTCATCAAATAAAAATCTCCCAAGAAACCCACCAGGCTCAAAAGTACTAAAGTGGGAAACTGACAAACAGACCCATGTACTGACTATGTTCAGGTCTGATGGAGAAGTGAAGAAAATATCAAGGGAACAAGCACTTGGCCTAAGTCTTGAAGATTTGCAGGATCTCCTTGATCTTCCACTTAGCAGGGATGATGATGACACAGATGCCTTAACCTTTGAGCTACAACTTAAAGGGCAAATAAGGGAACTGTTAATGAGGCAATAAAGTTCCACAATAATGAAGAGTTTTGGCATTATCTGTTCCAGGGGGAGATTGTTGGGATTGAACCCTACCAGAGGAACAGATAATTAAAGCCAAAACTGGATCAGAGCAGTGGATCCAGAATAAGCAGATGTTACATACAAGTCTCTCCCCTTGAAAGTGGTTTCAACATCTGCTGACCTCCTATCTACTGATCGTACAAGCTACTGACCGTCAAACTGCTGCTCAAGTGAAGACCTGATGAAAGACTAAAGCTCTGCTGTTCAATCTACTGCCTTGAGTCAAGCACTGCTGATCCGGACAAGTACTGCTGGGTTCACAGCAGTGGAGGGATGCAGCAGTTGTTTATTCTGTCTTTATGTAATGTAATGTAATAAGCAGTAGTTAGTATAGCAGTGTTTGTATAGATCAGAGGTTAGAGTTTGTTAGGAGGTTAGATGTCACTTTCATGGTGACGTCAGCTTAGATGCTCAGTGGTTTGCTAGTGCCTATAAATAGAACAGTGCTCTGTACTGTTCTATTAGCTCTTTGCAACATCGTCTTCTCTGCACGAACAAACACTGAGCTCTGGCTGAGGGGGAGTTTGTATTCAATCATTGCAATTGTAATCGTAATTGAAATAAATTCAATCTTTCGGTTCATTGTGAAAAATGTTTGATCAAAGCATTACTCTCATTTGATTGTATGCAAAGTTTGTTTCCATCTTAATTCCGCTGCACAACTCATTCATTTCCATCTTAATTTCAAACGTTAAATACAATCAAAACCAAACTCAGATCCAACAAACAGGAAACAAACCAAATGCTGATGAGAGAAATACAACTCTTGAAATCTAGCTCAAGCAGACCCGTTGAGGATATCACCACTCCTTTATAACCCAGAGCTTTGAACTTCAGTTCGGCTGTGTATACTGAGGATAACAGGGGAAATATTGTGCCTAGCCATCCTCAGAATCATACTCCTGAAATACCCTCCTCGGTCACCATGTCAACTGTGAGGAGCTCAGGATATGCTTCAGGATATGGCCAGAATCCTCGGACTAGTAACGTGTCAAATAATAATATTCTTGCTACTAACACTAATGGATCTTTGCAGGATGCAGGTATGACGTCAACATTTACTAGGGAGCTTCAGAAGTTGAAGGACATGATATCCAGTGTACCTGGAGTGGTCCAGCCAATTTCGAAAGTGTCCCAAGACAGCCACAGGATATCTCGCTTCGCATATCCTATCTGTGATGCTGAGATCCCAAAGAGATTTCAAACCCCCAACATGAAGCTCTATGATGGGACTACGGATCCTGAAGAGCATATTGCCCAGTATAGGGAAATAATGGAGATTAATCCTGTTAGGGGTCATTTTCTTTGCATACATATCCTGACCAATAACCTGCCTTTGTTTATTTGTGACCAGGATGCTGGAAGAGGATATTGCTAACATCTTGGGTGATATCCTGAGGTTTATTGAATTAACCACGTGCAGGTTAAAGGCTGAGACTTGCTAACGGTCAAGTGGACTTCTTCTCCTCAAGACTCGGGCGAGTTTGTTGAAGGAAAGACGTTGAGCCCGAAAGACCAGGTCTACAACGTTCGATGAAGGAATATTCGGTGGATCCCGGAAGTTTAGGGTAGTTTGTTATTTTATCTTTACTATAAATAGATGGGGGCGGATCAGTTTAGAACACACAATTTTTTCACTAACACTCTCGAACACTTTCACTCTCTAGCTCATTGCAAACACCACACTTGTATTCAAATTTCATTGTAACACGTAGTCGATCCGCACCACATCCTGCACTGTATCCTGACGTTTGAAGTAATAAGAAGAACAAGGCAGCTGCGATTGTCAGCTCCCGAGGTTTTATGCCGGCGATCTAGATTGATCAAGGGCTTTCCTCGTACATCTCGTGTCGTTTACTTTACTTTTGCTCATTGTTTGATCATAGATACAGCTCAATATCCTGAGCCGTATCCTGAATACTGATTTCCTAATTAACACAACAAGCATATTTTCAAACACATTTTCTAGCACACTACCTCACTTTACTAAATCACTTAATTGCTTCAGTAATTTTTTACCAAAACAATTTGGCGCCCACCGTGGGGCAAGTGGTGCTCTCTTTACTAAATTTTTTTGTGAAATCGCTAATCGGCTTTCTATTTTCAAAACTTTTTGCCACATTGTCCATAATGGCCTAAAGATCAAACATGAGTTCCTCTACTGTGTCTGCTATGACTTCTGCTACTACTGGTTCGGTGCTTCCACCACCTCCTCCAAGGATGCCAGCCTCTTCACGACCTCAGGATATCATCCCTACTCGCAGTGTTCAGGAGTCTGCTCCTGTTCTAGCTTCTAATAATGAAATTCTCACTTTATTTGGAAGTGTGCAGGAACAAATGAGGCAACAACAGGAAACAAACCAAATGCTTTTAAGGGAAATACAACTCCTGAAGTCTGGCCCGAGCAGATCTGCTGAGGATAATGTCACTCCATTGCATCCCAGAACGTTGAACTTTAGTTCAGCTGTGTATACTGAGGATAACAGGGGGAATATTGTGCCCAGCCTTCCTCAGAATCATACTCCTGAAATACCCTCCTCAGTCAGGATGTCAACCATGAGGAGCTCAGGATATGCTTCAGGATATGGGCAAAATCCTCCAACGGGTAACGTGTCAAATAATAATAATACTCATGCTACTAACAATAGTGGATCTTTGCAGGATACAGGTGTAACATCAGCACTTACTAGGGAACTTCAGAAGTTGAAGGACATGATATCTAGTGTACCTGGGGTGGTCCAGCCGATCCCGGAAGTGTCCCAAGACAGCCACAAGATATCTCGTTTTGCATATCCTATCTGTGATGCTGAGATCCCAAAGAGATTCCAAACCCCCAACATGAAGCTTTATGATGGGACTACGGATCCTGAAGAGCATATTGCTCAGTATAGGGAAAGAATGGAGATTAACCCTATCCCTCCGGAGCTCAAGGAAGCATGCTTGTGCAAGGGATTTGGTTCTACTCTAACAGGATCAGCCTTAAAATGGCTGTTAAACGTTCCTCCTCACTCAATTACTTCGTTTTCTCATTTGGTTAATTTATTTAACAGTCAATTTTCTTGCAGTCGGAGTTTTGAGAAGCTAACCAGTGATCTTTACAGGATAACTCAAGGGCCTCAGGAATCCTTGAGGGATTATGTGAACAAATTCAGTCGAGAATCCTTGGATATCCCACATCTTGATGTTGCAACAGCTGTGCAAGCTTTTAAGATGGGATTACAAAAGGATTCTCAGTTTTATCAGGATCTTGTAATGAATCCCTGCAGGAATCTAGACGAAGCTCGTAACAGGGCTTTGAGATATATCCGTCTGGAAGATGATAAGAAGATGCAAGAAAGGATGAACTCATCTAACACTTATGAGTCAACTAACAGGAAGTCAGAATCCTCATTCAAGTCATATCGGCCCAAGCCATATGGTAGAAATGAAAACAAGAGAGTGAATGCTGTCGAAGATGAGGATCCTGAAGAGTATCCTGAGTTGTCTGAATACTGCTTTTCTGTTAACATTCCTGAATTAATGTATGCCATGCAGGGTCTAGGAGACAAGGCTAGGTGGCCTCGGAAGAATCCACAAAAGGCTGACTGGAAAGATAAGTCAAAGTGGTGTGCTTTCCATGAAGATTTCGGACATGTAACTGAGGATTGCATTGCTCTAAGGAAATAAATAAGCTATCTTCTAAGCAAGGGATATCTGAAAGATCTCTTAGGAAGAAAGAAGAATAAGGGTCAGGATGCTGAGAAGGATCCTGAACGAGCAGCATCACCTCCTGCGGATGCCAAGATAATCAACTTCATTTCGGGAGGATCCGACATTTGTGGAACTTCGTATTCGGCAGCAAAGAGACATGCAAAGGAAGCTAAGGCCGAAAGGGGAGACAAACCTGTCAGAATGACTACCCTCACAATTGACAAAGTGATCACTTTTGATGCTGATGACAGGGATACTGTCCAGGATCCTCACCATGATGCTCTGGTAATAACGTTATATGTGGCTAACCATTTTGTACGCATGATACTGGTTGATAATGGCAGCTCCGTCAACATAATCCAACTAGAAACTCTGAAAAGAATGAATGTATCTCCGATGGATATCACTTCAAAGTCTACCGTGCTTGTTGGGTTCAGTGGAGAGGCTAGAAACACAGTGGGAGAGATAAAGTTGCCAGTATACGTTGAAGGAGTCAACTCGATACAACGTTTCTGTGTGATGGATTCTCTATCCTGCTATAACATCATACTGGGAAGACCGTGGATTCACGATATGAAGGCCGTGCCATCAACATATCACCAATGCATCAAGATACCTACCCCTTGGGGAGTGGTCAAAGTTGATAGTGATCAGCAGGAGGCGAAAGAATGTTACTCATCCTCGATGAAATCCTCAACCAAACCTAGTGCAGCATAGCAATTAAAGACGCGGGCCCAGGATATCGTGGAGGATCCGGAGCAGGATGTGAAGAAAATTATCTTGGACCAGGATAATCCCGATATTTCGGTGCTCATAGGGACCAATATCCCTCAGGATATTGAAGAACAATTAATTAACTTTTTGAAATGCAGGATGTCTACGTTTGCATGGAAGCATGAGGATATGACAGGCATATCCAAAGATATTATCACTCACAAGCTTGGAATTGATAAATCATTCAAGCCTGTGCAGCAAAAAAGAAGGAAGTTTGCTCCTGAGCGGAACACAATTATCTAGGAGGAAGTTGAGAGATTATTGAAGTCCAGAATGATCAGGGAGGTTAAGTTCCCAAGGTGGCTAGCAAACGTGGTTGTAGTACAGAAGAAAAATGGGAAATGGAGAGTTTGTGTGGACTACACAGACTTGAACAAAGCTTGTCCTAAAGACCCATTTCCTCTTCCCCACATTGATGCAATGGTAGATGCCACTGTCGGGCATGAAATGCTGACCTTCATGGACGCATCTTCAGGATTTCAACAAATCCAAATGGAGCCTTCTGACCAGGAGGATACTGCCTTCATGACACCAACGGGTATTTATTGTTATACAGCTATGCCTTTTGGTTTGAAAAATGCAGGTGCAACATACCAAAGATTGGTAAACATGATGTTCAAAGATAAACTGGGGGACACCATGGAGGTATATATCGATGATATGGTGGTGAAATCTAAAAAGGCTGAGGATCACCTCCGGGATATCAAGGGAGCATTTGATATCCTGGATCGATACAACATGAAGCTGAATCCTGCTAAATGCCATTTCGGAGTGGGGGCAGGAAAGTTTCTTGGATATATGGTGACAAAAAGGGGGATAGAAGCAAGCCCAGAGCAGATCAAAGCTATCCTGGATATAAAATCACCCTCAAATATGAAGGACGTACAAAGATTAACAGGCCGAGTAGCAGCTTTAAACAGGTTTATCTCGAGATCTTCAGAGAAATGCAAAGATTTTTACGATATCCTGAAGAAGAACAAAAAATTCGAATGGGGTGAGAAGCATGAAGCGGCCCTACAGGATTTGAAGCGATATCTCTCAACCGCACCTCTATTAATGAAGCCTGAAAATGGTGAACCACTATCCCTATACCTTGCTGTATCAGGGAATGTTGTAAGTGCCGTTCTTATAAAAGACGATGAAGGTCAGCAATATCATGTTTACTATGTTAGTAAAAGTTTGTTAGATGCTGAAACTAGGTACTCTCATCTAGAAAAATTAATACTAGCATTAGTCATGGCATCAACGAAACTTAGACATTACTTTGAGACACACAGGATTCATGTTAAAACAAATTATCCTATTAAAAATGTACTTAGGAAGCCAGAGATGTCAGGCAGAATGGCTAAGTGGTCAGTAAAGTTAAGTGCTTATGATTTAGTATATGAACCTAGAAATGCCATAAAATCTCAGGCTTTAGCTGACTTTGTGGCTGACTTTAGTAGTGACATTCAGGACGAGGTAGACCTAGAAGTTCAACAGTTAGGAGAATCCACAGGATCCTGGACATTATATACTGACGGTGCATCTAATGTAAGAGGAGTAGGATTAGGAATACTACTAAAATCACCACAGGGGGACATATTACCCCAGGCAATTAGGTGTGAATTTCCTGCTACTAATAATGAAGCAGAGTATGAGGCTTTAATTGCAGGATTAGAGTTGGCTAAGAGCATGAGTATCAAAATTTTGCAAGTATATGTTGACTCTTTGTTAATTACTAACCATTTTAATGGATCCTATGCAGTTAAGGGTGAGAAATTAATCGAATATCTCGATATTCTCAAAAAATTAGCAGGATATTTCGATGTTTTTATACTTGAACAGGTACCGAGGGAGGATAATGCTGAAGCGGATGCCTTAGCAAATTTGGGATCATCGATCAGGATACCTGAAGGGACCCAAATACCAATATTACATGTCCTATATCCTGCAACGAATCCTCAGGATAAAGAAGTAGTGGGTATTCAGGATCCTGGAGCAGAACATCCCGAAAAGGATCCTAAATCCTGGACGGCTCCAATCATGAGATATCTCAAAGAAGGACACATCCCTGGAAATGAGAATCCTAAGGCATTTAGGATGAAGGTATCACGATTCACTATTATAAATAATATTTTATACAAGAAATCTCTTGCAGGACCGTATTTGAGGTGCTTGGAGGATCCTGAAGCCAAAGAAGTACTTCAGGATATACATGAAGGGGATTGTGGTAACCATGCTGGGGGCAGGTCGTTATTCTCAAAAGTGTTAAGGACAGGATATTATTGGCCAACAATGAGAAAGGATGCAGCAGAATATGCTCGAAGATGTGACGCATGTCAAAGACATAGTAACATACTGCATCAACCTGCTGAACCATTATATCCTATTGTTTCCCCTTGGCCGTTTATGAAGTGGGGTATGGATATAGTGGGAAAGCTACCAAAAGCTTCGGGTGGAAAAGTCTTTATGCTAGCAATGACGGATTATTTCTCTAAGTGGGTTGAAGCAGAAGCATTTGTTCAAGTGAGAGATCAAGAAGTAGTAACCTTCATAAAGAGGAATATCCTAACCAGATTCGGAGTACCAGCCGAGATAATCTGTGACAATGGTTCTCAATTTATAAGCAAGAGAACTACTGACTTTTGCAAAAGTTGGGGAATCAAAATGATTACATCTACTCCGGTACATCCTCAAGCAAATGGACAAGCAGAATCCTCAAACAAGATAATTGTCAACAGCTTAAAGAAGAGACTTGGAGCCAAAAAAGGAAGATGGGCAGAAGAATTACCCTTTGTTTTATGGGTTGATAGGACAACGGTGAAGAATGCAACAGGCCAAACCCCATTTTCCTTGGTATTTGGAGCAGAAGCAATTATTCCAACGGAAATGACAATACCTACTGCAAGATCTACCCTAAGTGATCCTGAGCAAAATCCTGAAGCCTTGAGTCAGGATTTAGACACTATAGATGAGAAGAGAGATGCGGCAAGGCTAAGGATGGCAGCATATCAACAGAGAATATCCAGGGCATATAACAAGAATATTAGGACCAGAAAATTTAAGGTTGGAGATTGGGTGTTAAGAAAGGCTTTTCAAAATACTACTAATCCTGCCGATGGCAAGTTAGCTCCAAAATGGGAAGGACCATATGAAGTTGAATCAGAAGCAGGGAAAGGAGCATACAGACTCAAGAATATGGAGGGGGATATGCTACCGAGGTCTTGGAATGCTATACACCTTAAGCTCTATTTCAAGTGAGTTTAGAATTCAATTTCTAACTCAGGATGGTATGAATTCTGTCTTTTTTAAATATGTTTTGGTTTAATTTATTCTTTGAAACCCAATACTAACTTAAGCATCGGAGGGGTGTTAGCCAAGCTAACACCCACCTTAGTTTACAATTGTTTTGCAAGATATGTTTCAGGATATGGCTCCAGGATATGTACTCAGGATAACTCGAAAGATTAGAGGATTGGCCCCCTCTCTCACGTTTAAGGGATATTGATCCCTTCACAGGTTTAAAGGTATTCACCTTTCTTCCGAATTGGGTTTAAACACCCCGCCTGGAGCGCAAGTTATTCAGGGATAGTTCAAGGTGGCGGGACCAGTCCATGTAAAAGTGGCTGACAATTTCGTTACTGTTGGCTATATCCTGAATCCTAAAGGTATATGAGGATTGATCACCCTCTCTCACGAAAGGGTATTTTCATACTCTCTAAGGTTTAAAGGTTTTCACCTTTCTAAGTCTTGGAGTTTATACACTCCCGCCTGTAGCGCATGAAAATTTGGGATTTTCCCCAGGATACAAGGGATTTATCTCCAGTACATCCTTGGGTTTTACCCTTGGAACCTAAAAAATTGCCTATACAATGGAAACTGACATTCAGAAGATTTCTAAGTGTTTGAAGACATTGTACACAGGGGACATTCCTACCAAGGCAGTGATGTAAAGCTCAAAGGCTAAAGTTCGGAACTAGTATTATGAATATCTCACACAGGGGACATCTTCATTGGAAAAGTTGCAAGGAGATTGAGGTTTAATAATAGGGTTATATACTACTCCGGGTATGATCTTTCCTTTGTAAATATCGTCTAAGTTTTTAGTAACATTATGTTAAGTATCCTGATATATATTCTCAAAGTCCTTTTAAGGATATTTGATTAGGGTGTTTGAAACCAGTATTAGTTTGGAACTTTGATCATTTAAAACTTGGTTTTGAAAAGATAGACTGTTTTTCACTTTCTAAAGAAATTTTTACAAAGTTGAAGGAATGTTTGGAAGTTCTATCTAATAAAAGGTTTTTACAGTATATCGCTGAGCATACTGATCAGGATATTTTATAAGATAACAATATAAATTTTTTTACAAAGATAAGAGTTATACTAAATAATGCAAGGCAATAACAAACAAATAAAAATATGAAATTATTCTTGAAGCAATCAATACTGGATGATAACCGAAGGTTTCATCCTGAAACCCAGGACCCATCCACCTTCGGCTATCAAATTGTTTCGACACAGAAATAAATTGTTCATAAAAACATAAAATTGTTCGAATGATTTAAAGGAAATAAGCTCTAGGGGGTAGTGCCTTCTTGGTCCATAGTGGTTTCAGCAACATCCGTCTTGGGATCCGCCTCAGCATCCTTCTCAGCATCGGTTGCTTTTTCAACTGCTTTGGAAGGTTCGGCGACAGTTGATTTGGAAGAGGTGCCGCCGAGGTTCTTCAGCTTGGTCTCCCAAGCACCAACATCCCAAGAAGGACATTCGAAGCCTAATGTTTTGGCTTCATGAGCCATCTTCAACCTGGCTTGAAGGAGAGAAATGACGATGGAACTTTTGAGGCTCTCCCGGTAGCTGACCATATCCCGTTCGTACTGCACATGGGCGACTTCCAGATCGGCTTGAGCTTGAAGAGTAGCTTTGTTGAGAGCAACCTGGTGTTCCTGGTTCATAGCTTTGAATTTCTCCTCGTAGTGACGAGATTTGGCGGCAGCAATCATGCCTTGGTCGGAGATTGTGACTTCTGCTTCCTTTAGCTTAGATTCCAGCGTTTTGTTAAGCTTGCAGGATTCTTGATATAAATGAACCAAACGCTCAAGACCCTACAAAGGTAAGAGGACAGGGATTAATATTGTTAAATCTTTGAGAATAATGTAAATTGCAGGATATGATATGAGAATACTAACCAGGTTAAGAAAAGAAGTCATGAACCCGCTGGCTTCGATGAACCCATGCTTCTCATAAGGAAAGGTGTCAGAAATGACAGGGGAATCAGGTTCTTTCCTTTTACGGGAACTGGAACTCCGGGGTTTGGTAGCCGGTGAAGGTTTAGGAATAATGATGGCTTTGGAACTGCTAGGTTTAGATGTGGCTGTGGTCTTGGGGCTGGGTTCTTTCTTGACCTGGATCTGGTCGGAATAGCTGTCCAATTCGTCAAGGTCAAAGACCTCAGGGATCTTAGCTGGTGCTGCACAAAGGGAAAAGTTTTACTCTTTATCTTATCATTATACTGTTTTGACTAATTATTTTGAAAGAAATTCTTACCAGACATCTCGGATGATGAGTATTGATTGGAACTCGGGACGTGTGTGGTGAAAGTCCTGTCTATTGCAGGTAACTGGTAAACAGTATTGATTCTCTCTTCTGACTTAGTAGTAGGGGGAGCAACTTCCTTGAAGTTCACTGCATAAAGATCAAACAGAAGAGTATTAATAGAAGATAACAATCAAATGGCCTATGAGGATATTTATGATTCTACCGGTGGTTAACCACTCCACCGGAAGGCTGGCACCCTCAGCAATGGAGTCTCGCTTGACAAAGAAAAATTTGCATTGCCATCCGTCTTCGTTTTTGGTGGCCTTGAGAATCAGGGGTTTGCTGGAGGTCGAGAAAAGCAAGAACCGGCTAGAGCCGTGAGATCGGAGGCGATAAGCAATAGGCAGGTCCTCGATGCGAAGGTCGGAACAATGGAGATTTTTGATTTGATTAAGTACAATTAATACTCTCCAAACCATGGGCATGGTTTGAGCAAAAGAGATGCCGGTGGTTCGAAAGAATTGCATCATGAATTCAGGAAAAGGGTATCAAAGACCTAGTGAAAAAGGATACGCCGGAAAACAAACCCATTCAGTGGAAGAAACATCCGATCGGATTGACCGATCGAATGGTCTGAAGATTGTGTTATCAGGGAAAGCGCCGGAAGCTCTTAAAGCTGCAATGTCTGCGTTGTCAAAAGCACAGATCTCCTTTTCGGGATTTTTGAGGAGATTCTGCTGGGTGAAGGTTCCGGCGTCCATTGCGAGTAAGGTGATGTAAATTGATAAAAAGTAAATCGGAAATGGAGGATTACCTGAAGGTTCTGTTGAAGATATCTGCTTTTCAAACAAGAAAAGAGAAGATATAGGGGCGTTGTGGATCTCCATTGAGTAAAAAACGCGTTGGAGGTTACGATGTGATCTTGACCGTCGCTTCGTTTTAAATGTCTTGAATTATGGGATAAGATTTTTGAAATATATCCGTTGGATTGGTATACCAACTGATATATTTGGGGACAATTGTTAGGGGTCATTTTCTTTGCATACACATCCTGACCAATATCCTGCCTTTGTTTGTTTATTTGTGACCAGGATGCTGGAAGAGGATATTGCTAACATCTTGGGCGATATCCTGAGGTTTATTGAATTAACCACGTGCAGGTTAAAGGCTGAGACTTGCTAACGGTCAAGTGGACTTCTTCTCCTCAAGACTCGGGCGAGTTTGTTGAAGGAAAGACGTTGAGCCCGAAAGACCAGGTCTACAACGTTCGATGGAGGAATATTCGGTGGATCCCGGAAGTTTAGGGTAGTTTGTTATTTTATCTTTACTATAAATAGATGGGGGCGGATCAGTTTAGAACACACAATTTTTTCACTAACACTCTCGAACACTTTCACTCTCTAGCTTATTGCAAACACCACACTTGTATTCAAATTTCATTGTAACACGTAGTCGATCCGCACCACATCCTGCACTGTATCCTGACGTTTGAAGTAATAAGAAGAACAAGGCAGCTGCGATTGTCAGCTCCCGAGGTTTTATTCCGGCGATCTAGATTGATCAAGGGCTTTCCTCGTACATCTCGTGTCGTTTACTTTACTTTTGCTCATTGTTTGATCATAGATACAGCTCAGTATCCTGAGCCGTATCCTGAATACTGATTTCCTAATTAACACAACAAGCATATTTTCAAACACATTTTCTAGCACACTACCTCACTTTACTAATTTGATCACTTAATTGCTTCGATAATTTTTTACCAAAACAAATCCTATCCCTCCGGAGCTCAAGGAAGCGTGCCTATGCAAGGGTTTTGGTTCTACCTTAACAGGATCGGCCTTGAAATGGCTCTTAAATGTTCCTCCTCATTTACATCATTTACTCACCTAGTGAATTTATTTAATAGTCAATTTTCTTGTAGTCGAAGTTTTGAAAAACTAACAAGCGATCTCTACAGGATAACTCAAGGACCTCAGGAATCCTTAAGAGATTATGTGAACAAGTTTAGCCAGGAATCCTTAGATATTCCACATCTTGATGTTGCAACAGCTGTGCAGGCTTTCAAGATGGGGCTGCAAAAGGATTCTCAATTTTACCAAGATCTTGTAATGAACCCATGCAGGAACTTGGATGAAGCTCGAAACAGGGCCCTAAGATATATTCGACTGGAGGATGACAAAAAGATGCAAGAGAGGATGAACTCATCCACCACCTATGAGTCAACTAATAGGAAGTCAGAATCCTCATTTAAACCATATCGCTCTAAGCCGTATGGCAGAAATGACAACAAGAGAGTGAATGCTGTCGAAGACGAGGATCCTGAAGAATATCCTGAATTATCTGAATATTGCTTTTTTGTTAACATTCCTGAATTAATGTATGCTATGCAGTGTTTAGGAGACAAAGCTAGGTGGCCTTGAAAGAATCAACAAAAAGCTGATTGGAAGGATAATTCCAAATGGTGTGCCTTCCACGAAGATTTCGGACATGTAACTGAGGATTGCATTGCTCTAAGAAAAGAAATAAGCTATCTTCTAAGCAAGGGATATCTGAAGGATCTCTTAGGAAGAAAGAAGAATAAGGGTCAGGATACTGAGAAGGATCCTGAATGAGCGGCTTCACCTCCTGCGGATGCCAAGATAATCAACTTTATTTCAGGAGGATCCGACATTTGTGGGACTTCGTATTCTGCGGCCAAGAGGCATGCAAAGGAGGCCAAGACCGAAAGGGGAGACAAACCAGCCAGGATGACTACCCTCACAACTGATAAAGTGATCACTTTCGACAGTGATGACAGGGATACTGTCCAGGATCCTCACCATGATGCTCTCGTAATAACATTATATGTGGCTAACCATTTTGTACGCAGGATATTGGTGGATAATGGCAGCTATGTCAACATAATCCAACTAGAGACTTTGAAAAGAATGAATGTATCTCCAATGGATATCACTTCGAAATCCACCGTGCTTGTTGGGTTCAGTGGAGAGGCTAGGAACACAGTGGGAGAGATAAAGTTACCAGTATATGTTGAAGGGGTCAACTCGATACAACGTTTCTGTGTGATGGACTCCCTATCCTGCTATAACATCGTACTGGGCAGGCCATGGATCCATGATATGAAGGCTGTGCCATCAACTTATCATCAATGCATCAAGATCCCTACCCCTTGGGGGGTTGTCAAGGTTGATAGTGATCAGCAGGAGGCGAAAGAATGTTACTCATCCTCAATGAAATCCTCAACCAAGCCTAATACAGCATAGCAATTAAAGATGCGGGCCCAGGATATCGTGGAGGCTTCAGAGCAGGATATTAAGAAAATTATCCTGGATCAGGATAATCCTGATATCTCGGTGCTCGTAGGAACCAATATCCCTCAGGATATTGAAGAACAGTTAACTAACTTTTTGAAGTGCAGGATGTCGACATTTGCTTGGAAGCATGAGGATATGACAGGTATATCCAAAGACATTATCACTCACAAGCTTGGAATTGACAGGTCGTTCAAGCCTGTTCAGCAAAAAAGAAGGAAGTTTGCTCCTGAACGAAATACAATTATCCAAGAGGAAGTTGAAAGATTGTTAAAGTCCAAAATGATCAGAGAAGTAAAGTTTCCAAGATGGCTAGCAAATGTGGTCGTGGTACAGAAGAAAAATGGGAAATGGAGAGTCTGTGTAGATTACACAGACTTGAATAAGGCTTGTCCAAAAGACCCATTTCCTCTTCCTCATATTGATGCAATGGTGGATGCTACTGCCGGCCATGAGATGTTAACCTTCATGGATGCATCCTCAGGATTTCAGCAGATTCAAATGGAGCCTTCGGACCAGGAGGATACTGCCTTCATGACACCAACAGGTATTTATTGTTATACTGCTATGCCTTTCGGTTTGAAAAATGCAGGTGCAACATACCAGAGATTGGTAAACATGATGTTCAAAGATAAGCTGGGGGACACAATGGAGGTATACATCGATGATATGGTGGTAAAATCTAAAAAGGTTGAGGATCACCTCCAAGATATTAAGGGAGCATTTGATATCCTGGATCAGTATAACATGAAACTAAATCCTGCTAAGTGCCATTTCGGAGTGGGGGCAGGAAAGTTTCTAGGATATATGGTGACCAAAAGAGGAATAGAGGCAAGCCCGGAGCAGATTAAAGCCATCTTGGATATCAAATCACCTTCAAATATGAAGGATGTTCAACGGTTAACAGGGCGAGTTGCAGCATTGAACAAATTTATCTCAAGATCCTCCGAGAAATGCAAGGAATTTTATGATATCCTGAAGAAAAACAGGAAGTTCGAATGGGGAGAGAAGCATGAAGCAGCCCTGCAGGATTTGAAGCAGTATCTTTCAACTGCACCTCTATTGATGAAGCCTGAAAATGGTGAACCACTGTCCCTATACCTCGCAGTATCGGGGAATGCTGTAAGTGCCGTCCTTATAAAGGATCATGAAGGTCAGCAATACCCTGTCTATTATGTTAGTAAAAGTTTGTTAGATGCTGAAACCAGATATTCTCATTTAGAAAAGTTGATACTAGCACTAGTTATAGCATCAACGAAGCTTAGACATTACTTTGAGACACATAGAATTCATGTTAAAACCAATTATCCTGTCAAGAATGTGCTTAGGAAACCCGAGATGTCAGGCAGGATGGCCAAGTGGTCAGTAAAGTTAAGTGCTTATGACTTAGTGTATGAACCTAGGAATGCCATAAAATCGCAGGCTCTAGCTGACTTTGTGGCTGATTTCAGTAGTGACATTCAGGATGAGGTAGACCTAGAAGTCCAACAATTAGGAGAATCCTTAGGATCCTGGACATTGTACACTGATGGAGCATCTAATGTTAGAGGAGTAGGATTGGGGATACTACTAAAATCGCCACAGGGGGACATATTACCCCAGGCTATTAGGTGTGAATTCCCTACTACTAATAGCGAAGCAGAGTATGAGGCTTTGATTGCAGGATTAGAACTGGCTAAAAATATGAATATCAAGAATTTGCAAGTATATGTTGACTCCTTGTTAATCACTAATCATTTTAATGGATCCTATGCAGTTAAAGGTGAGAAGTTAATCGAATACCTCGATATTCTCAAAAAATTAGCAGGATATTTCGATGTTTTTACACTTGAACAGGTACCAAGGGAAGATAATGCTGAAGCAGATGCCTTAGCAAGTCTGGGATCATCGGTCAGGAAACCAGAAGGGACCCAAATACCAATATTGCATATCTTGTATCCTGCAACGAATCCTCAGGATAAGGAAGTAGTAAGTATTCAGGATCCTGGAGCCGGGTATCCTGAAGATGATCTTAAATCCTGGACGGCTCCAATCATAAGATATCTCAAGGAAGGACACATCCCTAAAGACGAAAATCCCAAGGCATTTAGGATGAAGGTATCACGATTCACTATTATAAATAATGTTTTGTACAACAAATCTCTTGCAGGACCATATTTGAGATGCTTGGAAGATCCTGAAGCCAAAAAAGTACTTCAGGATATACATGAAGGGGATTGCGGTAACCACACTGGGGGCAGGTCATTATTTTCAAAAATATTGAGAACTGGATACTATTGGCCGACAATGAAGAAAGATGCTGCAGAATATGCTCGAAGGTGTGATGCATGTCAAAGACACAGTAACATACTACATCAACCAGTTGAACCGCTATATCCTATAGCTTCCCCTTGGCCATTCATGAAATGGGGGAAGGACATAGTAGGGAAATTACCAAAAGCTCCAGGAGGAAAAGTCTTTATGCTGGCAATGACTGATTATTTCTCTAAGTGGGTTGAAGCTGAAGCGTTTGTTCAAGTCAGAGACCAAGAAGTAGTGTCCTTTGTAAAGAGGAATATCCTGACCAGGTTTGGAGTACCAGCTGAAATCATTTGTGACAATGGATCCCAGTTTATAAGCAAGAGGACTACTGACTTTTGCAAAAGTTGGGGAATCAAAATGATCACATCTACCCCGGTACATCCTCAAGCAAATGGACAAGCTGAATCCTCAAACAAGATAATTGTCAACAACTTAAAGAAGAGACTAGGAGCCAAGAAAGGAAGATGGGCAGAAGAACTACCCTTTGTTTTGTGGGCTGATAGAATGACGGTAAAAAATGCAACGGGCCAAACCCCATTTTCCTTGGTATTTGGAGCAGAAGCATTGATCCCAACAGAGATGGTGATACCTACTGCAAGATCTATCCTCCGGGATCCTGAGCAGAATCCTGAAGCTTTGTGCCTAGATTTGGACACTATAGACGAGACAAGAGATGCAGCAAGGCTAAGGATGGCAGCATATCAACAAAGGATATCCAGAGCATATAACAAGAATATAAGGACTAGGAGGTTTCAAGTTGGGGATTGGGTGTTAAGAAAAGCTTTTCAGAATACTACTAATCCTGCCGATGGAAAGTTGGCTCCAAAATGGGAAGGACCCTATGAGATTGAATCAGAAGCAGGGAAATGAGCATATCGACTCAAGAATATGGAAGGGGATATGCTACCAAGATCCTGGAATGCTATACACTTAAAGCTCTATTACAAGTAAGAATAGAATTTAATTTCTATCTCAGAATGGTATGTATTCTATCTCTCTTAAATATATTTGAATTAGTTTATTATCTTGAACCCAATACTGACTTAGGCATCGGAGGGGTGTTAGCCCACCTTAGTTTAAGGTTGTTTTGCAGAATATGCCTCAGGATATAGCTCCAGGATACACGCTCAGGATATCTCGAAGGTTTAGAGGATTGGCCCCCTCTCTCACGGTTAAGGGATCCTGATCCCTTCAAAGGTTTAAAGGTATTCACCTTTCTCTCGAATTGAGTTTGAACACCCCGCCTGGAGCGCAAGTCATCTGGGGATAGTTCAAGGTAACGGGACCAGTTCATGTAAAAGTGGCTGACAATTTCGTTACTATTGGCTATATCCTGGATCCTAAAGGTATATGAGGATTGATCACCCTCTCTCACGAAAGGGTATTTTCATACCCTCTAAGGTTTAAAGATTTTCGCCTTTCTAAGACTTGGAGTTTATACACTCTCGCCTGTAGCGCATGAAATTCAGGGTTTATCCCCAGCATATTAAGGGTTTATCCCCAGGATATGAGGGTTTATCCCCAGCATATTGAGGGTTTATCCCAGGATATCAAGGGTTTATCCCAGGATATTCAGGATTTATTCAGTAAAAGCTAAAGTATGACTACATTTACGTTCCTATGTTGAACACAGGGGACATACATTGTACAATTTAAAGGATGGATTCAAATTTATAAGTGTGCACTGGGGACACCCCTATGATTGAGGATTGAAATTGGCTCTCTGGGAATATTTGGTATGGTTTCTCCTTTTTATTTGGATAGCTTGAGTTTTATACATTCTGAGACATTATCCTGAGTAGGATATCTCTCAGGATATTCTTACGATGTGTTCCCAAAATTGTCCAAGCTAAACTATTTTCATAAGTAAAATTTATATACTAAGATAGTGACAACAGAAATAAAATCAAAAGAAAGTTATATTATTAACATATCAAAAGTTGTGCTTTTGGTTTCACCTCAAACCAAGGTCCGTCCACCAAAAGCACAATTAGTCCCATACCATATTTACTAAACAGTTGAAGGTTTTGTCTCAAACCGAGACCTATCCACCTCCAACTGTTATATTGTTCAAAAGAAAGACATACTAACATTGATGACCAAGGGCTTCGTCCTGAAACTCAAGATCCCTCCACCTTTGGCCATCATATTGTTCAAATGCAGGAAAGTTAAAATGCAGGAAAGGTAAATTGTCTTAGGGTTACAAACCAACGATCAAATTTAAAAAAGTGGGCTCCGGCCTAGGCATCAACATCCATCATTGCCCACTTGAATGCCCTCACACAGCGGCATCCTCACCAGCCTTCTCCGTCTTCTCGACCCCAGCATCCGTCCCGGCATCCTGTGCAGCATCCTCGCCAGCATCCGTACCAGCGTCCTTCTTATCTCCAGCCTTGTCCACCACCTCCGCTGACTTAGAGGATTCACCAGCTTCAGCAGGATATGGCACGGCCTTGCCTCCAAGCTCCTTCAGCTTTGCTACCCAGGATTCAACCGGCCAGGATGGGCACTCAAGGCCTGTCTCCTTGGCTTCATAAGCCATCTTAATGCGAGCTTGTAGCAAGGAGACGATGGCAAAGGCTTTGATCCCTTCTCGGAAAGAGACCATGGCCTGTTCATGCTCCATTTGGACGGTAGCCAGTTTGATCTCAGCATCCTGGGTGACCTTCTTCAGCTTGTCCTCGTAATGCCGAGTCTTCGCTTCGGCAATAACTCCTTGGTCGGCAACGGTGGTCTCGAGCTGTTTAATCCTGGCCTCTTGGAACGTGTTCGTGCTGCAAGCGTCGGTGTAAAGGTGGAGCAAATGTTGGAGGCCCTGTACGTCAAAATTCAGGTATGAGTTAAAATATATTAACCAGGATATCCTGTCAGGATATCCTATCAGGATATATGTGCAGGATATAGTCGCAGGATATTACCTTGTTAAGGAAGGATGTCATCGGCTCTAAGGAGTCAGAAAAGCTGAGTTCTTCATAGGAGAACCCTTCCGTGCCTGGGGCACTGACTTCGGAGCCTTTCCTCTTTTTGCGGTGGAAGCACGAGTCCTTGGGTTGGCTTTAGGGGCCGGGAACGGTTTGGAGCTAGTAGCACCAGGAGCCTCTTTTTTGACGATGACCGGAGTGGGGTAACTGTCAAGTTCGTCAAGATCAAGGAGGATTGGAACTTTGCTGGAGTCTGCATACAGGAAGTAAAATTTTTCCTAAATATATCAAATAAAAACATGTATGCAGGATATCGTGCAGGATCCTTACCAGACATATTTGCACTGGAAAGAGGGCTTGGAGATGGTGGAGATGGGTTAAAACTTCTTTCAGCCTCTGGGAGGAGTCTGATAGCGTCAATTCTCTTCTGTGAATCAGCTAGGGGAGGTGCAAGCTTCCTAAAATCAGTTGTGTACAAGACAATAAAAGAAAAATGGTTAGCTCAAAGATATGAAGCAGGATACAAGACAGGATCATCCTAGAACCCTAAATCCTACCCTTTCTCAACCATTTCACCGGATATTCCGTTCCACCAGGGATGGAGTTTCTTTTTACAAAGAAGAACTTGGATTGCCATTTCTCCTCGTTCCTGGTGGCACGAAGTATCAGTGGATCGCCGGAGGTAGAATAGAATAAAAATCTACAGGAACCATGGCATCTAAGCCGATACGCTAGGGGAGGTCATGAACGGAAAGTTCAGGGATATGATTTCTGTTGATCTGATCAAGAACAGACAAGACTCGCCAGAGCATCGGCATTATCTGACTGAAGCAGATTTTGGTCACATTGAAGAACTCGGTGATAAAGTCTGAGAAACGAAATTGCAGCCCTAGGGTGAAGGGGAAAGCATTGAAGCACAACCACTCGTTGGAAACCATGTCCGACCGAATTTCCCAGTCAAACGGCCGGAACACCGTTTCTTTTGGAAAGATGCCGGAGGATTTGAGAGCCGACAAGTGGGCACTATCAAAGGAGCATATCTCTTTCTCCGGTTCTTGGAGAAGATTCTGCTGGATGAATGAGGGGGCGGAGTCACCGGAGCTTGATCTTGTTTGCCTTGTCATATTCTCGCTGGAATATTGAACAGAATGTGAGAAGAAGATGGAATAAAGAGAGAGAAGTATTTACCTTTTTCTCTTCGGTAAAGGTTAAATGGGATAAGCATGAGAAGATATAGGGGAGCAATGAGTAAATATAGGCTGCGCGGTTACAAACGGTCACATCATGGGTCTAATCTCTTAATTGCCTCGTTATTCGTAAAAAATATAACCGTTAGTGCCAGGATACTAAACGGTAACATTTTTTGGGGACAATTGTTATGGGCGAAATTCTGAGCTCATATCCTGGAGAATATCTTAAATCATATCTTGCTTATCTGATATATGTTCATATCCGGGATGCTGATTCAGGATATTGGTAACATCCTGGATGGTATCCTGAGGATTACTAACGGATTGTGTGCAGGAGTACGAGTCCAGGTTCCCAACGTTCACGAAGACCCTTTCTCCGGAAGACTCGGTCCAAGTCGTTCGAATGAAGACGTTGAAGCCGCTTTACTCGGTCCACAACGTTAATAATGGAATATTCGAGAGCATCCCACATTTATAGGAGTTTTAGTTTGTGTTTCGTAACTATAAATAGATGGATAAATCAGATTAATAGGACATAACAACTACACTCACTACTCTCTCACACTTACTCTCTCGCAACTTTCACTTTCACATTCACAAAAAGCATTGTAACACTTAGCGATCTGATCAATATCCTGCACTGTATCCTGACGTTTAAAGCAATAAGAAGAACAAGGCAGCTGCGATTATCAGCTCCCGAGGTTTTATGCCGGCGATCTAGATTGATCAAGGGCTTTCCTCGTACATCTCGTGTCACCCCCTTTACTTTTTGCTCATAGTTTGATCGTAGATACAACTCAATATCCTGAGCCGTATCCTGAAAACTGTTTTTTCCAAACAACTTAACCAGCATATTTCCAACACACTTTTTAACACACTACCTTACTTAACTAATTTGATCACTTAATTGCTTCGGTAATTTTTGACCAAAACAATATGGTACACAAAAGATGTTTTGGATGAAACTGGCAAAAATGACCAAACATCAGGGACGACTTTGGCAATTTACTCTTATAATATAGCGCTCTCTCTACCACTGTCTCTCTACCATTACCACTTCCCACCATCACCACCACCATCAACCCACCATCTCTCTCTCGCCTTCACCCACCACCTCCAACAACACACCACCACCTCCCACCCCGCATCACCCACCCACCTCCCACAACTACCCTTCACTAGAGGTGTACAAAAAAACTGATTACGCAACTGAAACCGAAAAATTAACCGAAACCGGTTGTTGGAAAAACCGGTTTTTTTGTAACCGGTTCGGTTACAAACCGGTTAGACCGGTTATGGATCGGTTATCGAGTTGGGCTTAAATATCGGTTATAAAACCAGTTATACACAAAACCGGTTTAAAAACTGGTTAGACATAAAAACCGGTTATAAAAACCGGTTAGAACCGGTTAACTGTAAACGACTATATATAAACCGGTTATAAAAACCGGTTAATGGGCCAGATCTGCAGAAAACGGTCATGTGACCGTTGGGACTCAAAACTAGCCGTTTTTTTTGTTTTTTTTTGCCAAAAATTCATCTCCAATTACTATAAAAGGGTGTTGGGTGTTTTGGTTCAATCACACCATTCTCTAATCTCCTAAATCTCATAAAAACACTCACTTTTCTTATTCGATAATTGTGAAAAAAAACATGGCAAGCTCTAGTGCTCATGATTCGGTCAATGTTGGCGAGTCTACAACCGACACGGTTGTTCGTGTTCTTGCAACGAAGCGCAACCCGGAAGTTTGGAACCATTTCGATTTGTGCGAGATGGCGAGCGGACCGAAAAAAGCGCGTTGTCATCATTGTAATAGTTTTTACGCCGTTGGGGCAAACACCACCTTGAAACAACACATCGAAAAACCGTTTTGTAGGGCGTTGAAACAACAAACCGCTAGTGGTCAAGCTTCCATGGCAAGCGACGCTACTTTGTTCGCCTACAATTTCGATATGGCAAGGGAGGAAATGGCGAAGTTTGTAATCCAAGAAAGTTTGCCGTTCAACCATTTCGACAACCAACGCTACACCAAAATGGTTCAAAGAACTCTCCAACCGCGATACACTCATGTAAGTCGCGCTACTCTTAGGAGGGATTGCTTAAAAATGTGGAAAAAAGCTAAACTTGAATTAATTTGTTATTTTGAAAAATTAGAAACCGGTGTTAACTTGACTAGCGACGTTTGGTCCGCACCGCACGGTTCACCCGACTCGTATATTTGTGTCACCGCCCATTGGATTGAACCGGCGACGTGGCAAATGATGAAACGCACCATTTTGTTTAAACTTTTTGATTACCCTCACACCGGTGAAGCTATATATAAAGCTATCGACAAATGTATTAAAACATACAAATTGGAAACAAAGATTTTTTCGATAGCTTTTGATAACGCCTCGATTTGCTTGAAAGACTACTTGGATGCGGCGGAGAGATGTCAACACATACGCTCACTCGAGGGTGAATTAGATTACGAAGCCGAAGTGTACGAAGACGAGGTTCGAAACGAAATGACAACCCCAATGACCGAAGAAGAAGCCGAACTAGATGAATTACTCCGCAATAGTTCGAGTTCGGGTTCGGCCGAAGAAGATTAGACGCGGTTCAAGATATATTACTATTCTCGTCCCACTAAAAAAATATATATACTAGTGTGGACCTTCGTGCGGATTAATATTTGAAGTTTATGTATGAAGTTTATGTATTTTCGTTGTTACGCTTTAGCGTTCGTACCGTTCTTATTTCCTTATGTTATGTTTCCGTTTGTTCGTAGACTTAATGATATTATGTTTTGACTTTTTACAATTTGTATTTTATGTTTTTTTTTTTAAAACTGCTGTTTTTTTAAAAAAAACAGGCTAAAAAACAGCAAAACAGCATCAAAAACAGCATTCTGTGACATTTCCTGCAGACCGGTTTTTTTACCGGTTTTTTTAACCGGTTATAGTAAACCGGTTATAAAATCAGTTAATTTAATCAGTTCGGAAACCGGTTATTATACAAACCGGTTATAAAACCGGTTATAACCGGTTGTACCAGTTATTAATTTTCGGTTGCTGAAACCGGTTAAAACCGGTTACGGTTAAACAAAAAAACGGTTGGAGATTGATCCAAAAAAACCGGTTCGGTTAAAAAACCGAAACTGGTTTCTCAAATTAACCGATTTGTACATCTCTACCCTTCACCCACCACAACCACCCCTTCAACTTCACTCACCCACCACTTGCTACCGCAACCCCCATCACCTACACAACTACCCTTCACCCACCACAACCACCCCTTCAACTTCACTCACCCACCACTTATCGCCGAAACCCCCATCACCTACCCTCTAATTTTGTCAGACCACCACAACCATCCCCAATTAAACTAGGTCACTGAAAATCACCCAAACGTCATCGGGAAAAAAACGTCCCCAAACTAGCCCCCGCCGTAGACTTCGCCGGAGCAATGAATTCGTCGGAATTTAATGGCAATTTTATACAATCAATCAAACCCTAAAACTATACCTTAGCAGAGCCCATATCATTTCTCTTGCCAGCCTCTCGGATCACTTTTTAAATATTTTTCTCTTATATATTTCTAATAAATACCCACATAATAAACTCATGAATTTCAGCTTACAGATCACAAATTTCTACAATACAGTAAACAATCAAACAAATTGGGATACCACGAATCTTGCAATCAATGTTGCAACACTCTTGGCGGATACGGCGTTGCCAGTCGCGTAACAACTGTTGTGGATTAGGTTTTGGTTTTTAATATGTTCATCACTTTCTCCATATTTGATGAGGATATTTGAAAAGATGGATTTGTAAGAACTGGATTTGAGGAGATGAAGATGAAATTTGAAATTGAAAGGTGATTTTGATGGTTTAGATCTAATAAAAACTTTGGTGTTGAAAATGATAAGTCTTGATTTGGGGAAGAACAAGATTCTTCAATGCGTTTTTATTTGAATCTTGGTGATAAAAAAATACGTATATAATAACGAGTAAGTAAAAAGACCAAATTACTCTTGTGTAATCTGATTTAACTGAAAAATCTATCTGGATTATGGCTAAAAGATATATGTGTAGAATTTTAAAACATTAAGTTCAAAACTTATCAACTTTTACGTTAAAGAACACTGTTTAAAAATGAATTTACTCTAAACAAAAATTGAGAAAAAAAAAAGTCAAATAAAAAATGCACGACGTAAAGGTGAATTCAGGCAAACAAATCTTAACCAAATATCACACCTCACATTCCAGTCCCTGTACTTTCCAAATAGTACAAACACCCCCTCACCACCCACGTGCTCCGCACACTACACACAACCAGTTTCACCCCATTTCATAACCCCTAGAACCCATTATCCATCCTCACACTTTCACCATTTGCACACACTTTTTCACATCTCCGCCGTAACCTACCGGCGATTCGGGTCGGGTTTCCGGCTATCTATCCATATCTATCACCCTCACCTCTCCTATTAATCTCCACTATCAAAAAACAAAAAAAAAATCCAAAATTTCTAGGGTTCGTATTTCAAAAATTGAAAATTTTACAAAAAAGATTTGGATTTGGTAATAAGAAGAGGAGAGGGAGGTTGGAAAAGCAAAAAAAAAGTGAAAATTTTTTAAAAGATTAAAAATTTTTGCTAGGGTTTTGAGATGGCGGCGCAGGTTGTTCAGGCTCCGGCGGTGAACGGTGGTGGTGGTGGTGGTGGTGCTGGTGGTGGTCAGCAGTTTGTGGCGACGAGTTTGTATGTTGGGGATTTGGAGGTTAATGTGACGGATGCTCAGTTGTTTGAGATGTTTAATCAGTTAGGGCAGGTGGTGTCTGTTAGGGTTTGTAGGGATTTATCTACTAGGAGGAGTCTTGGTTATGGTTATGTTAATTACATGAATCCTCAAGATGGTGAGTTTTTGTTTTTTGTTTTTTTTTGGTGGTTTTTTGGTTGTTGTTTGGTTGGTTATGTGTATAGGTTTTGTATGCAAATTGTTTAGGGTATAATGCTTGTTTGAAAAGTGAAACAAAGGTCTATAGTTGGGTATATTGGTTATGGTGTTATGTGTTTGGTTGTTTGGATGTTTATGGTGGTATGTAGATAAGTTGTTATGTGAAATAAGGTGATTGATGTGGTTTGTTTAGAGCATTCACATTGGAACCTCTATATTAGTAAATTCTATATAATGTAGAGGAAGAAATAGAGAAAACAATAGAAACCACCACCACGTTGAAATCTTTAGAATAGAGAAAGTTATATAGATAATAAATTAAACCTCTATATTTAGAGGCTCGTATCCATGCCTCTATATTTTTATTGTTAGCGTGTAGGAAAGAGAAAGAAATAATAAAATAAGTGATTGTTAGTATGATAGAGAAATAGATAGAGAGTTGGATGCGAGAGGTTTTTGAAAAGTAAACTTAATTTAGAGAAAAATGTGTACTTTGATTAAATTATATAGACGGAGATAGAGGCTCCAATGTGAATGCTCTTAGGGTATAATGCTTGTTTTAAAAGTGAAATAAGGGGATGTAGTTGGAATAACTGATTGATGAATTTAGTTATTTAGATGGTTTTTTTAATAGGTTTTCATCTTAATATGGTTTTGTGACATTTTTAGGTACTACATTTCTGAAGTTATATGAAAGTTTTAAGAGTTTTCTGTTTTTTTAGTGGGTAGGTTGCATTTTAGGGCATTGATTACAGTAATATGTGTTTAGGTTTTGGTTGATGGTGTTTGATTTAGTTTTGGAAAAGATAGTAGTTGAAAGTTGAATATGCAAATTTGTTATTTAAAACAAGGTAATAGATGTGGTTTGTTTAGGCTATAATGTTTGTTTGACAAGTAAAACAAGGGCATTTAGTTGGAAAAATTGATCGGTGGATCAAGTTATTTAAATAGTTCTTTTCTCTTGGTTCTCATTTTGATATGATTTTGTGACATTATTAGCTACTACTCAGTTGTTGAATTATTTGAATGTCAAAAGAGTTTTATGTTGTATTAGTAATTTGATTGCGTTTAAGGGCTCACTTTATAACAAAGTTGTGTCAAAATTAAGCTTGATATATCAACTTTGGTTATTGTTTTTGTTATATCTTCCTGAGTGATTAGAACTTGTGAGGTGTTTTTTTACTCTTTATGTGTGTTAATGACAGCTGCAAGGGCTATAGAGGTGCTGAATTTCACCCCTCTCAATGGAAAAGCAATCAGGATAATGTATTCTCATAGGGATCCCAGTGTGCGCAAAAGTGGCTCTGGAAATATCTTTATCAAGGTATCTAAACATTAATTCTACACAGATGTATTGTATTTTATACTAATCGATCTTCTGTTTCGTTAATGATGCAGAATTTGGATAAAGCAATTGACCAAAAAGCCCTACACGACACCTTCTCTACATTCGGCAACATTCTCTCTTGCAAGATCGCTACCGATTCAACCGGTCAGTCAAAGGGCTACGGATTTGTGCAGTACGACACTGAGGAATCCGCACAACAAGCTATCGAGAAACTCAACGGCATGCTTTTGAACGACAAACAAGTGTTTGTTGGCCCTTTCTTACGCAAGCAAGAACGCGAACTAGCTGTCGACAAGACCAAATTCACTAACGTCTTTGTTAAAAACCTCTCCGAATCAACAACCGATGAGGATTTACGAAAGGCGTTTAGTGAATATGGAACGATTACCAGTGCGGTTGTGATGAGGGACGCTGACGGTAACTCCAAATGCTTTGGGTTTGTTAACTTTGAGAGTACCGAAGATGCTGCTAAAGCTGTAGAAGGCCTTAACGGACAGAAGTTTGATGAAAAAGAATGGTTTGTCGGGAAAGCGCAAAAAAAGAATGAACGGGAACAGGAGTTGAAACAGAAGTTTGAGCAGAGTATGAAGGAGGCGGTGGACAAATCACAGGGGTTAAACTTGTATGTAAAGAATTTAGATGATACGGTGACCGATGAAAGTCTCAGGGAGTACTTTGCGCCTTTCGGTACTATAACTTCCTGCAAGGTATGTTTATCAGAAAGCACTAGAGACTTAACGAAGTTTATAAACTGGGAGTTATATTTTGTTGTTTTTTATAAACAGGTCATGAGAGATCCTAACGGAACTAGCAAAGGTTCAGGTTTTGTTGCATTTTCTACTTCTGATGAAGCTTCTAGAGCTGTAAGCATACATATATATAATTATATTTATTTACTATGCTCACATTTTGATTTTTATTTTGGTGCAAGTTGATTAAAACGTTTTCTGTTTTGATAGCTTATGGAGATGAATGGCAAGATGATCGCTGGTAAGCCTCTTTATGTAGCACTTGCGCAACGCAAAGACGATAGAAGGGCACGATTGCAGGTTTGTTGATAGTTATGTCTTTTACATTATTACCGGGGACGTATAAAATACAAAAAAAGATGATATTTTTATATTATATGCATGCAGGCACAGTTTTCACAGATGCGTCCAATTGCAATGGCGCCAACTGGAGCTCCTCGTATGCCAATGTTTCCTCCTGGCGGTCCTGGTATGGGTCAACAAATGTTTTACGGTCAAGCTCAGCCTACGTTCATTCCTCCCCAAGTAAGTTTTCTCATTTCATGGTCACACTTTATACGTGTATAATCTTTTTAACAAGTTTATGACATATTTATAATTATATGTTTTGTGCATGGATAGCCTGGTTTCGGGTACCAGCAGCAACTTGTTCCCGGTATGAGGCCAGGTGGCGGTCCACTGCCAAACTTTTTCATGCCAATGGTTCCACCGGGCCAGCAGGGACAGCGTCCAGGTGGCAGACGTGGCGGTGTTCCTGGGCAGCAGAATCAGCAACAGCCAGTTCCTCTTATGCAGCAGCAGATGATGCCACGTGGCCGAGTGTATCGTTACCCTCCTGGTCGTGATGTTTCTATGGGTTCTGTTCCGTATGATATCGGCAATCCCATGCAGTTGCGTGACACTGCTGGAATCTCTCAGCCGATTCCCATTGGTGCTTTAGCTTCCGCGCTTGCAAATGCATCTCCAACAGAGCAGAGAACGGTAAAGCTTGTTTTGTTTTATATTAGTTAATTATAATTATTATAACAGAAGAGGTGTCTTAGGAACAGTACCTAAATGACATCCAAGGTTTTTTTTTTTTTTTTTTTTTTGTGTATTCAACCCTTCAATTTTTTGCATTGCCATATACACTTCAACTTTCTAAAAACTTTGTGAAACGTTACTTTGACACCTCTCGACTTTTACGTGCTTATTTTTTGTACTTGAGTCAAATATAGTATGTTTTGTGCTTATTTTTATGTATGCTTTTGGTTGGTTTATGTTTTGTTTGGAAACGAGTTGGGTCAAATATAATATGTTTTTGGTCGGTCTACGTTTCAATTCCGCCACAACGTGTGGTACCATTTTTTAACGTAAAAAACACTATTTTCTTATGTGCTTGCATTTCGTTATAAATCCAAGTTGGTTTACGTTTCGACCTGAATTTTCTTGGTAACGAGTCAGGTCAAATATAATACGGGTTCGTGCTTATTTTTATGTGCGTTTTCATTTGGTCTACGTTTTGACGTGATTTTGTTCAAAAACGAGTTGGGTCAAATATCCGACAGTATAAGTTCGAGTTACTTTAGTTATGTATACTTTTTAATCGATCATATTTTGATAAATATGTAGATGTTGGGTGAGAATCTATACCCGCTAGTGGAACAGCTAGAAGCGGAATCTGCGGCAAAGGTGACGGGAATGCTGCTGGAAATGGATCAGACGGAGGTTCTACACTTGCTGGAGTCACCGGAAGCGCTCAAGGCTAAGGTTGCGGAGGCAATGGAGGTTCTTAGGAATGTTGCGCAGCAGCAGCAACCTGCTGATCAACTTGCTGCACTGTCCTTGAACGACCTGAACTAATCGAGGTGCTTAGGAACAACAGTTTTTATATTATGCTAGTCTGGATTGGTTTTATTTTTGGAGACTGTTGACTTTGTTTGACTGTTTTGCTGTGTTTGAAACCCTTTATTTATGACATGGATTATTATTATGTTTATATGGTGATGTTTTGGCTATAACTCTGGACCGAACTACCAACTGCGGTTTGGGTAATTGGTAGTTATGGGTTTGTTTATTTTAAAAAATCAATAGTTTAGGTGGTTCATAAATATTCTAACTATGTATAAAATCTATTTTGCAAAATGAAACTGGTTTGTTCCAATAACTTCATTGCAACTGTAAAATCTAAATTGCGGAATCAACACCCATGGCTACAATTGCGGAATGGATTGCACACGCTCATGAGAAGTTAGTCAATGTCTTTGAATCATTGGGTCTTTATTTAACAAGCTAGTAGACTGCTCACTGGTTCTAAACCAGGCAAAAGAATTAACATGTTCGCGAACTATTTATGAACATATGCCGAACATAAGTTTATGTTCATGTTCGTTCGTGAACACTAGTCTCAAACGCAAGCGAATAACAACGAACGTAAACGGACATTTAACTTGAAAATAAAAAATAAAAAACATTATTATCCTTAAACATAGGATATAAGTAGTTAGATACAACCATCAAATGATAAATCAAAACACAAGAAGTCTACTACACCACTAAATAATAAGTCAAGGTTAACTAACCTAGACATAATTATCCCAAAAAATGTCTTTAAGGTGTCCAAATTTTAGCTAACTTAAAAAAAGACAGGATTTCAAGTTTTCAATATGTTTAGATAAAAGATTTATTATTTATTATTTTAATACAATCAAACGAACACGAACACAAACGAACATGAACAAACGTAAACGAACATATTACCGAACGTTCACGAACGCAGTCAAACGAACGAAACATGTGTTCGTGTTTGTTCGCTAAACTAACCGAACGACATTTTTTGTTCGTGTTCGTTCGTTAAGCTAATCGAACGAACATAAACGTACTTCCCGCCGAACGGTTCACGAATTGTTCGCTGAACGTTCAGTTCGTTTACAACCCTAGATGTGTATATAGGAGTAGGGTTGCAAACGTGTTCGTTTGTGAAGGAAACACGTGTTCACCAATATGTGAAAAGATGGGTCCGCTAGTAGAAATTTTTTGAAGTTGGGACCGTTGCCGGCCAACAAACAATCGTTGGGATTATTAAAATCCATTATTCTCTTTTTAAATAATATAACTGAATAAACAAAACATTCAAAAATAATTAACAAGTCGGGCTAAGTTTTGAAAAACTAACTACGAGTCTCGAGCTACGGAAATAAACATAAGCAAGCCAGGTTTGCGCCCCAGTTCTCTCGAAGTTAAATGAGCCGAACTCAAACTTATACGAGCTTGGCTCGCCCCTAATTGTTACGACCCTGGCTACCGACCTCAACTACCCCACCATTAAAACTGCTACCGCCTCACCGACCACCACCCATTGAACCACCCAGCACCCCCTCATCCTCACCCTAACATTCACCACATCACACCTATCCACCGCTTCGTTGCCACCCACCCTCATTAGCATCGATCCCACCATCACCGCCTCTCACCCACCCACCCACCCACCCACCACGTCGCTGCCACCCACCCTCATAGCCAATGACTGGGTTAAATATGTCAAGATGAGCCTTCGTTAGAACGATGAAAACTTAAAAAGATCTGAATGGGCAAGAAACGACGACCGTTGTTTGTTGACGCCACCTATTAAATTTAGGGCACCACCGACACCACCCTAACCACAACCATCGAGGTTGGTAAGTGAATGTATTTTGATCTCTACAATCTATATAAAAATGGTTTCTTTCAACTCAAGTTAATTTTAGTCCAACCATTTTTGACCCAAACCAAAGTGATTTTTAGCCCGAACCAACTCAAAATCATTTTCCCTCGAACCCAATGTGACCTGAACCCATTGAGGCCTGCCCAAGCATAAAGTAGATCAACTGTAGCTATGTAAGAAATTGCAAGATATATAAAATAGGGTCTAGGTATTATCAAATCTGACGGTGAGGTGAGAAGAAAAGTGATCACAAAAGTTCCAATCCAGTTTGGTTGAGTTTGGACCAACGGTTTAAGCATAAAGATCGAGCCCCCAAAACTTAGCAGGGTTATTGGTTCTGTATTTCCGATCCTTGCTCTTGATGAACTCCATATCCTCATTGGTCAACTCAAAGTCAAACACTTGGTAATTCTCTTCAAGTCGTTCTTGCTTCGATGATTTAGGGATGATTATGGTGTTTCGTTGTATGCCCCATCGCAGAACCACTTGCGCAACGGTTTTCTTGTACTTCTCAGCCAAGCCCTGATCACAAACAAAACCAATTTGTCAACTCCCATTTTGACTTTTAGAAATTTGTTTGACGTGGTAGTATTTATGACAGTTTATATGAGATTTCAAGTAAAGCTCTGGCCTGTAGCGATAAGAATGGTTTTGCTGACAAAAATCAATCACTTTTGACGGTTTCAACTTGTATTTGCTGCATCTACCTCATTTAACTTTTTTTTTTCAAAATCTTAACTAATCACGATCAATTTTCAAGCTGAAAATCAAACTTACTTTGAGATCTGGGTCATCTAAGCAAGACACCGAACCGAACCACTCTGTATTAGCCAAGGAGCCACCAAGGGGAGTGTGGGCTGTAACTGCAATTCCATGCTTCTGACAGAAGTTAACAAGAGAGTCGCGCTGGAAATAAGGATGCGTTTCGATCTGGTTTACAGCTGGCTTTATTTTAGAGTAAGCTAAGCAATCTCTGGTCAAGAAAATGTCATAGTTGCTGCATAATTTTGAAATACAGTATCCCCTTCATTGTATGAATAACTGATAAACCAAGTTATGAATGGTAAAAAGAATGCAATAATAACTAACCTGATCCCAATGCTACGAACCAATCCCATGGAAACCGTTTGTTCCATGGCATGCCACGTAGTCTCCAACGAAATTGTGGTGTCAATATCCAAAACACCCTCTTCATCCAATGCACTTGCAGTTGTACCAACTCCTATAAACCAAACCCGCATTTTCTTATTTTTAATAAAATTTATCAAAGAGCATCATGATTAATACCAGTGTGCTTTGTTGCAATGGGAAAGTGAACAAGAAAGAGATCCAGATAGTCTAGTTGAAGCTTTTTCAAGCTCGCTTTGCAAGCCTCCACAACATGTCCATGATCTGAGTTCCACAACTGAATTCAAAAAAAAAAAAAAAAATCCGTAACTGTATTTGAAAAACTAATACTACATTTTCTTTTAAATAAAACAATTTAGAAATTAGGATTTGAATACACATTCAACATTGTTCGACCGGTTGTAATTTCGCCTGCTTTTGATATAAACAGGTTGATAATTGGCAGCTCTCCTTTGACCACCCGTATTCAAAAAAACGTTACGTATTTAACTGATTGTGATATAAATTGCATGAAAAAAAGCACATACAACATACCTTTGTCGTAATGAAAAGATCCTCCCTCTTCACCAATCCTGTCTTAAATGCCTCAGCTAGTGCCTCCCCAACCTCCCCTTCATTTTGATAGTCAGCTGCAAGAATTAAATCCAATTTAAGAAAACATATAACTGTTGTATCAAAAATAACATGCTCTGCTCTGTATTGTAAAAAAGAAGAATACTTTAAAATAATCTGAAAGCACAATGTGTCTACTATATAATATATTGAGAAATATTTTGGATCATTTATGCAAAACTGAAAAGCTTTATTACAGTAATCATCAACAAATATACTATTACCATATTATACACACGGTAATCAATCATATTGATGTAAAAGTAATTAGAAAGCATGCTTGGTCGGATTTCAAATTCAAATCGGATAAACACAAATACAATAAATTACATACATACAGTAGATGAAGTTGTTTTAAAGGGGATAAGAACCAATTTTGAGATGAATAATACCCCTAAATCTCAATTAGAATGCAAAAGAAAGATGATTGCGGAGGAGAGAGAGAGAGAGACCAGCACAATCGAAGTGACGATAGCCGATTTTGATGGCGTTGATGAGGAGATCTTTGATGTCTTTACCCTCCATGCGCCAGACACCCAATCCGATTACGGGCATTTTGAATCCGCTGTTAAGGGTAATCGCCATTTCTTCTTTGTGATTGATGATGCTACTGTAGAGAGAGAGAGAGAGAGAGAGAGAGAGAGAGATAGAGAGAGTCTTTGAGCTTTGACTGCCGCAGCTTCATTTTATATACAGCTCTTCCTTCATCCAACGGTGGAGATGAATCGCAACAATATTGGGTTAGAAACTAGTAGTTATTATTTGTTACGTAACAACCGAACCTACTAGAGCAATGTATAGAGTAGAACGACGGGTAATTTTATTTTTTTGGCATACATTGTGTGACGGGTTTTACGTAATTTATATCCATCCATCACCATAAAAGACATATTTGGCCCCGTGGATTATTAGCATAATTTTCTTCTTATTTATTCATCATACTTTATATCTCTCAAGAACTATATTCAACTAGTTTAATACCTGTCCAGTGGACGGGTTACTTTAAAAGTAGACATGTACTTTGTTCATTGATGATTAAAATCATCAACAACAAAGATAACAACGTTTTATAATTTATTTTATATATATTTCATACTATAATTATAAGTAGACATGTACTTTGTTCATTGATGATTAAAATCATCAACAACAAAGATAACAACGTTTTATAATTTATTTTATATATATGTCCAGTGGACGGGTTACTTTAAAAGTAGACATGTCTAATTTATTTTATAATTGGACATGTAATTTACTCTAAAATTAATATGTAGAGAGTAGGGTGCTAAACGGGTCGTGTTCGCGGGTTCAACCCGACATGAACTCGAAAATTTTCGACTAAACCCGAACCTGAAAATCGTGTCATACATATTAACCTGAATCCGACACGAATATTCGCAGGCTGATCCGAACCCGATCTGATCAACCCGATTTTTTTAATTTTTTTTTCAACAGTTATTATTATATTAAAATTAATATCTACTACAAAAAACACAAATTTATATAATAAAATTACATTAAAATCATAAAATTTTATGTCAATTTCTCTTTTTAAGTTGTAATTATATCATAAAATACACATACAATTTACTTTATGACTGAAAACATAACGTAGAAAAATATAATATAATAGAAATGGGTTAAACGGGTTAACCCGACCGGGTTGACCTGAACATGACCCGTTTAGCTAAATGGGTTCACGGGTTCACTCTGATATTGAACCGAACTAGTTTAGACTAAACCAAAACCGGCGAATTTCGTGTTTATATATATATATATATATTTTTTTTTTTTTTTTGTCTATTGGGTGAGTTTTGGGTAAGCTACTATTAGTTTATATGTAAGCCATCCTTGGTTCATATGTGAAATTAGCATAGCCTGTGAACTACCATTTGTTCATATGCAATTGATGTTTATATCCACTAGCCACTAATTTAACCATCGTCGGCCATTACCTTGACCACCATCCTCCACTCCCCTTCAACTCCCACATCAACATAGTCATCGTCATGACCACCGCACTACCATGACCATCAGTCATAAGTCATCGCTGTTAACTCCTGCAGTCAGTACAGGTTACGATTTTCATCATCTCCTGCAAACAAAAGTTTTCCAAGGTAACCGGTAGAACTAAAAAACCAGAAACAACCAAACAAACTGAAGATCATTAACCAACCAAACGTTTCTCATGGTTCTAGAATCATTTCACAACACCAACTTTTAGGAGAAATATAACTTTCACTTGTAGCACTGTTTAACTGCCTGCTATTGAACACTACACATAGTATTTACACAAATTAAAACGACCGGTATTATTAATCAATGTGGTTATCCCCAAAGTTGTGAAGTCTTCGGCCAATCAAATAGCGGTCATCTCTTATGGAGTTGTGGAGGTCGTTGAACCATGCATGACACCTCTTACCACAAAAGCACACTAAACTAAAACCAAGACACCCGACCCACGCGAATCTGTAGACAGCCGAGTTAACTACTAATGGGTACCCAAATACCGGAAATACCCCTCTGGCTAACACATACGGGAAGCATAGAGCCGTTAGCAGCTTCATGACAATAGGGATGACAATCTCTCGTAGCACCCAAAATCCTTGCAGCCTCGAGAAACCATCGTTTCTCACTCTCTCAAACTTCACTCTCCAGCTGTCATCCACCAGAGGTGTCATCTGGTCCAGCATTACCAATTGAGTCCAGATCTTGAGGAAAATAAGCCCAAAAGCCCAATCCTGATACAAGAGAAAAACCGGGCTTTCATCCACCGGGACCCGCATTGGTACGATCACTAAAAGTTCAAATAACAGTCCAATCATCATTGGGATGGCGAAAATCTGCAAAATAATAAATATAAAACATGAATAATGCTTTATAAGACGAAGAATGAAAACATATTTAAAAAACAAGCAGCAGGACGTGATATTTTACCCATATCGACAACAATAAAGAACTCTTCACGATAATGGAACACCATTTCCAAATTTGACCGAGTAAGACCGTGGCCCTCTCGGTTCTGATTTGATCAATGGAATATCTTGCACCGGCCAGCAGAGTTGAGATAATATAACTTCCAATAATAAAGCCATATAGATCTGTAAAATAGTGTCACTAAATGGTCAAACACTTGAAGCAAAGATAAATGATGAATAAAAATTAGCTTAAGTTCTTACCATTGCCTTTCATGCCATGTGTAATTGGGATAAGGGGGATCACATTTAACAATGCTCTTCCAAGTGAGACAGGCACCACAATTAGCGTAGAGTTCAAAACGAGAAGTGTTATCCAAGCCGCCAACAAAAGCAAAACAATCGAGAACACAAATCCATATCTCCTAAAAGAATAGAAAAATAATATTACATGCGATATAAGATAAACTAGTGTTGCGGCAGCGTCGAAACTCAAAGTAACTTGAACTTATACCGTCACATATTTGACCCGACTCGTTTTCGAACAAAATTTACGTCAAAACATTGACCAACTGAAAACGCACATGAAAATAAGCGCGAAAACGTATTATATTTGACCTGACTCATTACCGAGAAAATTTCCGTCGAAACGTAAACCAACTTGGATTTATAACTAAACGTGCTTAAAAATAAGAACGTAAAATTACGTTAAAGAATGGTACCACGAGTTGCGGCAGAGTCGAAACGTAAAGTAACTCGAATTTGTACCGCCTAGTGAAAACGTATTATATTTGACCCAACTTGTTTCTGAACAAAGCGTAGACCAACCAAAAACGTACATAAAAAATAAGCACGAAAACGTATTATATTTGACCCACGTACATAAAAATAAACACGTAAAACTCGAGAGAGGTCAAAATGACATTTTAGAAGTTGAGGGGGTACAAGTGGCAATGCTAGAAGTTAAAGAGTTGAATACAAAAAAAACCATGAATCGATGGCATTGTTGTAAATTTGATAAAGAAAAACAATAAAAAATAGAGGCGCGTCTTAGGCACTATAGCTAAGACACCCTCTTTTGTTATATTAATTAATTAATAATGCGTAATAAAATAAGTAATAATTAGTTCAAAGGTAATTGAGTCTTAAGGTCAAATTTTGTCAAGTCTTACTCTGAATCAATTTGTTCGTCACCATCAGCTTCTGCATGCATCACTGCATTCACATCTTGTTCCCCTGGTATAGCATGTAGCCGATCCTGCCTCACGGGATCTCGGTTTCCGTTTTCTTGTGCAACAACATCCTCAAGTCTGGGCAATAAGAAATCCGTTAACCCAAGCGCCCATCCAACTGCAGTAAACCAATAATGTAACAGTGACTTGATTGTTGCTCGCAACTTGAAGTGCTCAATAGCAAATGGAATGCATATTTGAAAAAGAAGCATGTTGGCAGGAATCTCTGTAAACGGGTCAGATATTCTGCAATAACAAATGATGAATCCAATTAATCCATAAGCAAAAGAAGCATCAAATTAGGGCTGCAAACAAACGGAATGACCTTATTCGTGTTCGCCTGTTAAGAAATATACGTGTTCATGAACACTTACCGAATGAGATTTTATGTTCATGTTTGTTAAATTTAGGCGCCAAATGTTGATGACCACAAATGAGCAAAAACTAATGTTCATGAACACAAATGGAAACAAACGAACCAAACAAGCGTTCATGAACAGAATATATAATACACTGATACTTATTAAATATTTTATTTGTCGGAATTTCGAAGTATTTAAATAAGATATAAAAAATAAAAGAGTAAACTGCCAAAATGGTCCCTGAGGTTTGGTCACTTTTGCCATTTTAGTCCAAAACTCAAACCTTTTGAATTTGGGTCCCTGTGGTTTCAATTTTGTTGCCATTTTCATCCAAAAACAAAATCTGATCAGATTTTTCAGTTAACATCCAGCTTTTTTGTCTTTTTCCTTCTTTTTAATGAAGGGCAAAATGGTCAGATTTTTTTTAATTTGTTATAATAAAACGTTAAAAGACCATTTTGCCCTTCATTAAAAGAGAGAAAAAAGACAGAAAAGTTGGATGTTAACTGAAAAATCTGACTAGATTTTGATTTTGGATGAAAATGGCAACAAATTTGAAACCACAGGACCCAGATTCAAAAGGTTTGAGTTTTGGACTAGTGTGGCAAAAGTGACCAAACCTCAGGGACCATTTTGGCAGTTTACTAAAAATAAAAACACTAATTAACTATTGAACACGTTACCGAACGTTCACGAACATAAACGAACGAACACGGCCTCTGTTCATGCTCGTTCATTAACTAAACGAACGAAATTTCACAAACTGTTCGCCGAATGTTTGGTTCGTTTCCAGCCCTACATCAAATAGTACAAAATACAGATAAAGTTATGAGAAAGAATCTTACGATATGTCGATAGGAAAAACAGAGGGGGCTATTCGCATAGCAAGTTTAACGGGGAGAAATACAAGCATTACTATTAAGCTCCCGTACACAGCAACTGACAGCAGAACCCTACGAGCATGTTTGTGCACCGGGTCATCGATTAGATCCCGAAAAGGATTGTAATTAGGATCTGCTGGGTCCCGCAGAAAGTATAGAACTCCAGGACGCAAAACCTGCACAATGAGAAGTAATTCTAGAAATGAGCAAGCATGTAATTAGGATATCATATATATATGAGTAAAATGCCATTTTCGCCCCTGAGGTTTAACCAGTTTGTTTTTCCGCATCTGGATCCAAAAGGTTTGAAATCTTGCCATTTTCATCCGGCTCGTTAACTCCATCCATTTTTCTCTGTTAAGTCAGGGGTATTTCTGTCTTTTTTGCTAGCTTAAAGGGCAATTTGGTCTTTTTCACTTTATGTAGAAAAACCAAATACCTAATTACCTATGAAACCGAATTGCCCTTTAAGTTAACAAAAAAGATGGAAATACCCCTGACTTAACGGAGAAAATTGGATGGAGTTAACGAGCCGGATGAAAATGGCAAGATTTCAAACCTTTTGGATCCAGATGCGGAAAAACAAACCTTTGGACGAAAGTCACAAAACTAGCCAAACCTCAGAGACGAAAATGGCATTTTACTCTATATATATAAAACGTAGAGGTGCCAATATCAAACCATTTGTATGAAACTGGTCGATTCGGATTGTACTTGTTTGATAACAGGTCAAACATGTAAAATCATAGTAGGCTAAAAAAAGAAAAAAATCAAATAGTCTAATAGTCTAATGGGTCAGACATGTCAAAAGAGTCAACCTATCAAATGCTTACATCCCAAATCATTTATTCTATAAACTTATATTATCATGCTAATAATATAGTTTTTTTAATAATTCTAAATACGTTAATTAACTGCAAAGATAAAAAATGTAAGAAATGGTTTTGACCCGAACCCATTTTGACCTGTTACCCATCTATTCTAACCCACCCATTTTGTCACCTCTAGTAAAATGAAAGACTATCAGATGCGTATGATCGTATATACCCCTCTAAGAAGGCTGACAAATACAGATATTTGCAACATATAGACAATCCCGACAGCCCAATGAATCAACGAACTTGCCAACGGAGACAGTGAAAAGAAGTCAACTCTTTGAGCAATTGACTTGCCAAACATCCGTATAGTACAAATATCAAGCCACCATCCACACATCAAAGGAAAAACCCCTAATTCAACTACCAAAAGGAAAGCAACTTTGATCATAGTCACTAAATGTTTCATCGCTGTCAAGAACTGCTTGAAAAGAGACGGAATTGTCTCTGCGATTGAAGCAATCCCGTAAAACCTTCCCATGAATAACGGCTCTCCTTTAACGTATCTAACTACCGCAACTGTTCCAAAGTAGAAGATAACAAGCGAGAAAATGAACGTATAGCCAAAAGCAAGAGTTGTGACATCAGACACCCATGATGCAACAGATGCAACATTTGTTTCTCCTTGTATAATACTGTTTGATGATTCGGTAATTCCAGTAGCATTCACGTTTATAATCTCGGAAACGTGGTCAATCACGGTGTTGTTATATGGGATGTGATCAAATGTCAAATTTGCAACTGCAGTCAGTGCGTTTTTCAATGTGATATTGGCTAGAGAAAGTGCTTGCTCTGTAAGTGGTACAACAGTTGAAAGCATAGGGTTTGTAGTAGAAGATAACAGCCATGATAAATGATAGAGTACAAATCGTCCAAGGTGAAATGGCACGAGTATCATAACACCGATAAATATCATGTTGCTAGCAAGAACCTGCGGGATTGAAAAAAAGTTGAATAATTAACTTCACACACACATGAATAGGTCTGTAAACGAACCAAACGTTCATGAATTGCTCGTGAACTTGTTTGGCGGAAAGTTCATTTACATTCCTTCATATAATAAACGAACAAACATGAACACAATTTTTTGTTCATTTAATTAAATGAGCGAACATGAACACACTGTTTGTTCGTTTAATTTTAATAAATACATAAGTAGTTATATATTTATATAAATATAAAAATAAAAGGGGCTTTCTAACTACTTATACAATACGAGTAATTGGTAATTAGGCTTTCTAGTAATAAAAGAAAGGGTTTTCCAATAGAAATTATCATAGGTAATCACAATTTCATATAAAAAACTATTTTGTGTTCGTTTATGTTTCGTCAAATATGTTCGTAAGTTCGTTTATGTCCGTTCAGTTTATTTGTGTTGTTTATTGTTTGTTAATTATGTTTGTATAAGTTTGTTTGTTTATGTTCGTTTAGGTGCATGTACTGTTCGTTTAGGTTTTAAACGAACACAAACAAACACGAACATGTTCATTTTATTAATGAACAAACATGAACAAGAAAATTTGTTCGATTATATCAATATGTTCGTGTTCTGTTAAAGTTAAATGAAGGAACACGTTGGGTTCACTTACAGGCCTACACATGAATCAACAAGGCACACACATACATGAATCAACAGGGCACAAAACAAAAAAGCATGATGGTAATTGGTACTCACAGTAAATGCATTTTCGACCAAATGAAAAAGCGGGCCCTGCATACCAACAAGCTCATCAAATGGAACATCCTCTGCACCATCACCATCAAACATCTGTTCAACATGGGCTTCAAGGCGAGCTGCTTGCATCTCCAATCTGGCAGCCACATCTTCGGCGTTTCTTCTAATTATATGACCAGCATTCTCACCACCAAGGTTTCTGTTGGGTGGTCGTCGGGCAACACGAGCACCGTTTGCATCACCTTCCGCCCCCTCGAGTTCTCGTAAATGGTGAAAATAGTCCCTCAATGATGTAGCTCCAAGAAATATGAACACGATGCTCGCAGAGAGTAAGAACCCGTGAAGACAGTCGGTTAGAATAAAAGTAGGAGATATATGGCTCAGAAATAGCCTCTGAGCTTCACCGAAACTCCTTACGAATGAGAAACGCCATATCCAGAAGGTAATAAATGGTATGATCACAAGCCAAACGGAAAGTACAAATGTGAGCCGTAAGAAGAACTGCAACACATGATAGGCTTTTAATGATATTCCGACCACAAACTCCTGGAAAGGAAGCTTCGCAGGGGCATTCTCGGCATACACAGGAGAAAATGAAAATGGATGCTTGCAAACCTGCCAAACATGTATTTCGGTTATAGAGTTACAGTTATTTATTTTGGTGTTTAACAGAATATTCAAATTATCATACGTATCTACATTTGCATATGAAAGTAACGCATTTATAGTAGATACTAACTACTCAGTTGATTTTATTAGAAAAAAAATGTTGTTGAATAATATATCTAAGTAACAGGAAGACATATGTTATGAAATTAGAAGGAATATGAATGCAAATCCCATACAAAGAAAATAACAATAAATCTCTATCCTCTAATCAAGATTCAAAGGCCACTGCTAGTAATGCATACGAAATACTTGATGTTATCCTTCAGTCATCTAACTTGATTGGAATAACCAAAACCATTGAAGATACCCAAAATTATACTTGAATAGTCTTAAATTGTGTAAATGACAATATATTATTAAGACACTTACTGGCACATTTTATAGACAAGTTAAGTCGTTCAATTACATTTATTAGTTACTCTGTAATCTGTATCACTGTATCAAGCCAAAAAAAGAGTTCTAACCCCAATTCAGATCCAATATACGTTACATTTATTAGTTAATGTTATTCCGGTACAACTGAAACTTGTTCAGTAAGCATAAAAGTATATGGTTCTTTTAGATTCGAGCAATAACAGAGTACTAGAATTCAAAGAATCATTTACAGAATTTTCACAAAACTTGAGCCTTACAATCGAGCCCTTCATCAGCAATTACTGAATGCGACTTTGGAATTCGATCAAAGGAAAAAAAGGTATCTATGTTCTTTCCTATTAAGTTGACTTGCAATGATATTCTAGATCCAGTTACCAATATTAGCGATAGAATAACTAAAAATTAATATTTCTTCATTCAAAACTATCCAGACTATAACATACACTGACTGGTATCTTCTATTGCTCTTACTATAATCTGATTTTCCTTTCATATAATATAGAAGATTACGATCAACAAAACTAATCACCTTGACTATGCAGCTATATTTGTTAACATAAAGCCAAAACCGTATACAAGATGTAATAAACCCACCTAAAACCTAGAGATCGAGCGAATGATGCCTGGCGTGATAATTGATTACTGTCTGTAAACCAACCTTCCAGTTTAACCCCACAATGCCCAAAATGCACTCTCAAAAAAACCCAAAATTTTTTTCCAGTTGCTAAACTAAAATTTCCCCTGTACAATCCTAATAACTGAATCAGAGCAAAATTCTAATCACAAAATTTACATCCATTACGCGGATAGCTATGTGTATGCTTTTAATACGTGTAACGGATGCTCATCAAATGATCTGCATGGACTGTTGAAATTTTTACTAAATAACGTTCAAGCAAACAGTCAAGGTCAACGAAAAGTAAGGCTCAGCAAATTGTTTATGAGCGATATGTTTAACTGAGCGAAATGTCAAAGGTCGGCGAAATGTCCAGCGAATTGTGTGGAAGATCAAATTAGAAGTGACTTAGTAGGGGCTTAATTGTAATACTCCAGTCTCCATATCTTGAAATCCAGAGCTAGGGTTTGCATGTTTATGCACTTCAAGCTACCATTGATGAATACAAGCATAAAGATTATTTAGATTTGTGTTCTTGATTAATTCACTATACGAATCGAGACATTCCGCATCTAAATTCGTGTTCAAACCAAATCTTGGAGATGTTTTCGATCCTAACATTATACAATAGTCAGAGGAGATTTTCACTTCTCCTATCAGCATAAACAATCAACAACCACAATTAGACCTATAAACTAAACTTGAACACTAAAAAGCAACACAAAATTACTAAAACCACTTACAAAAATAACAAACCGAATTCAACAAAAACCTAACAAACCAGAAGAATAACAAACCTCACACTGTCGAGCGTTGCTGTGATTAAGCCACTGTAACAAACAATCCTGATGAACAAACTTAATACTACCGCTACAAGCACACGGATACCGTAACGGATTATCAACATCTCCTGGATTCCGGCAGATCCGGCAAACATCTCCGTCTTCATCATCGTCATCATCATACACGCTCGTCGTAGCATTCTTTCCACTATCAGCATCATCCGAACCACTCGCTGACGTCACGCGCAAACCAGAAGATTCCGATGACGAAGAAGCCGATGCACTAACAACGGCGGCGGCTCCGTCGTCTGCGGCCGCAACCGGTAGCTCGTTCATCATCTGTTGCTGCCGGAGGTTAGGTGTACGGCGAGTTTCTCTCTCTAGAAAACCCTAACGGAATCTCTGATCGGAGCGAGAAGTTGGATACTGGAAAATGGATACTATTGTGACGGATGGATCCGGGAAATTGTGTGTGCTAATTATTATTTAGATTAAAAGGGTTTGAGTTTGGGTTTATTTACGATTCTAGTACCTTCTTGTTTTGGAAGATATTTTTTTCTTTTTGGTTCGGTTGGGTTCCTGGGTATTGCCTAAAATGTTTATATAACTGATTATGATAAAACTTATTCAAGTGAAAAAACTTGAGAAAATATTTTGAACGGTCAACGAATACTCTAAATGGTCTATTGGCGAAATTCATCGCATTGGAATACACTTGTCTCCGAATCAAGAAAACCCTCACCTAGGGTCAAAGCCCGTGAACACTCGCCCGAAGGCACGACAGTGCGGTGAGGTAAAACCCGCTCAGTTCAAGGATCAAACTAGCGATCTCCACCTACTCAGTGGCGGACCCAGAAATTTTTCCATGAGGGTGTGGAACATTTTAAAAAATTTTAGGCCCCTAGGTATATAAGTAAAAAAATCGTTCGTATCGAGTCGGGTCCGGTCATGTAAAATAAATGAACATCAAACTAAATTTATATAATCATCAAAAACACGTCAAACCTTGTTACAAACATAATTAAAACGTCGACGCCCTACGGGTTTTCATTTTTAGAAATCTATCCAAAAAATCATCTAAAACTAATTTCTTAAACAATTCTTTCTCTATATAACATAAGTTCATCGCTCCATAACATAATGTTTCAATTTTAATTTTAATTTTCAACTACTCAAGCCCTAGAAATCATAACGTAAGTTGTAATGACCTTAAAAATATATAAACAACATAATCACTCTAAAAATATATAAACAACATAATCACCCTAAAAATCATCTAAACAACGTCAAAACACACAAAATTTCAAACCTATTTAACAACTTTATTACCTTTTTTTCTCCTATAATATCAACCAAAATCATCAAAATAACAAAGAAACTTACCCGTTTTCGGATTCCGGTTAGATTTGGTGTCAAACGACGGTGGTAAGGTGGCTGATTACGGTGGTCGCCGGCTGCTGGACTGTTGTCGCTGGGTGATGTTGTTCGTTGGCAGTGCAGGGACGCAAGAGAGAGAGAGAGAGAGAGAGAGCGGGAGAGAATTTCTAAAGGTTTTGAGCTTTAATTATTTTATTATAGTTTGAAATATTGTTGGGTTTGGTTAATGGGCTAAGACTTAGTGGGCTAGCTAGTTAGAAGTTATAAGTGGGTAAAGGTATGGGTATTTGGTTGTAGTTAGTTAGGTATTAAAAGTTATATAATTTATGTAGTATTTTTTTTTAAATAAGAGTTTACTAAAAAAAATTTAAAATATAAATTGATGAACACTTTTTACCTAAAGGGTGCGGACGAAAAATTTCAAGGGTGCGGTCGAAAAATTCCAATGGGTGCGGACGGGATTTTCGACGGAACTTAGCACTAAATTTTTTTTTCCCCGGGGTGCGCCCGCCCACCTTAGGTTGTGCTTGGGTCCGCCCCTGCACCTACTCGCCTAGTCTCTCATCATCACCAGGTGCCGTAGAAAATAATAGAGAGGGAAAGAATCGAACTTGGGTCCCTTAAAACACCAAGTCTACCCTTTACCACTTCACCATTGGCAATTCTATATAACTATTACTAAACATTAAACTTTAAATTTTAGTCCCTAAACTTTAAGAAATAAACTATAAATTCTAAAAAAGCTACTCTAAAAGTTGAAAAAAAAAAACTAAATGCTAAATCTAAACCTTAAGCTAATCCCTAAACTTTAAAGTTTAAATCTTGAACCCAAAATACTAAATCTTATAAAAAAAATTAACACAAATATCAATCGTTTGATAGAGTTTTTTCATGATACTCTACCTACTTTAATTAAACTTAATATGTATGCATTAAATGTTATTAGAAACTAGCTTATGTGCCAATGAGTTATAGTTCAATCGGCATTGGAGAAGTCAAGATTTGGGTTTTAGGTCAGAGGTTTCAAGTTTGAAAACGATCTCAGTCGGGTTTTACCGTAGTGGGTCTTCGGGCGACGGGTCTTCCCCGTAATTGGTGATGGTGGGCTTGGACTAGTCAACGATGTCTGCGATCGCAGGCGTATGAGATCGCCTTTTGCCATTGCATTATCCCGGATAACGTGACTTTTAATTCATTGGCCGTTCAATAACAAAACTAATTCCTGTATTTATTTATAATTATTGTATTATTTATAAAGCAAATACGTATATTTTGTATATTTAATTTAAATATTTCATTGTATTTATGAAAAGAAAGTAATTAATAATATAATTATATTAATACTAATTACATTTAGATTATCCAGTGTGTTGTCTCCCCTCATGCGTTACTCTGACGTGGTTCACGGCGTTTGTCAATTGTGTGTCACAATTATACATGTTTTTAAATAATATTTAACCCCCCCCCCCATTTGATATTTTTATAGAGTTTCAGTTGCTATAAGGCTTAATAGTTCTCTTTGTGGATTTCCAATGACATTTAGGTTCTCGGAACCAAAAATAGACGAAATCATAAAAAGATCTCCAAATATTGCCAAGCACGATCTTGCATGGTGATACATGCTCGTGCTCTCCAAAGATAGCCGCAAAAATAAAACTTTAGAAGATGTGTGTATGTGCCCGACAACAGACATTGGTGTGTATACAAGATTGTTTGACACACGATCGTGCATGCAAGCCTGCATGCCGGTATATACAAAACCTGAAGAACAATATACATAAGTGGACAAGAAACCATGAGACGATCGTGCACGAGTTGGATTTAACATTATAAATTAAGGAAACCCCCCCCCCCCCCCCCCCCCCCCAATTCCAATACATCTTTCCAACACCACAACACTCAAAATTCATAAGTTCCACCTAGGGGACAAAATCTTGTGCTCGGTTCTACCCCATTCTACCTCTGACAAAGTTGACTACTTGAATCAAGAAGCATACTTTAGTAAAAACCGCACTCTGGTTTTGGTTGGTCACTTATGAACATATCATGGTTAATCCACCAAATGTTGGTTATATTATAGTTATTATTGGCTAGTCTTCTTGTATCACTTTGGTGTAGGTAAACCTTGACGTTTAATTTATGATATTTACATTTAAAGTTTAATGGCGGTGTTTGTATTTATGAAATTCTTAGTCATGTTAATTATTTTATTAACGACGTTCTTTATTTACTTTGGTGTTGAACCTGTAAATGCGTATGTTAGCCCGATGTGGTCATTGCATACATTCTGAGTTTGTATAGTCTATATATAAAACCCGATTCCTGCACTAGAAATGAGGGATAGAGTTTTCAAAACTAAAAGTGGTTTAGCTTAATGTATTAATTTAAGCCTTAGGATTAATAGTCCTACGGTAAGGGATCCTCTCACCATTATGCTTCTAGGGTTATGATGATATTAAGTAACAAGAGTGTTCAAAGTCAGGTATTGGGAGTTTACGTGACCATGGTTGGGATGGCTTTAATCCAGACTTAAGCGGGGGCTAGGGTGTCTTATTGCGCTAGTTGTTAATAAAGTTCGTGGGGATTCAGCCGCCATGGTCACTATGTTAAGTATATTTAGTGTTGGGAGCGTAAGTCTGATTTAGTGTATTCATCTCATGCCGAAACCCTGAAATACCTTACCATTATAATACTTGTAAATATTATAATTGAACCATAAATAGAAATAAAACGATACACATGTTTAGACAATGCAAATTAATGTAAATAAATACGAAAGATATTTCATATTAAGTTGTAATGTCCCAATTTTTTATTTATTCATAATGTGTCTTTTTTTTTTTTTTGGGGGGGGGGGGGGGGGGGCGGCGGGGGTTGTGATTTAACTATTACTAGCAGGATGCCCATGTGACGCGGTGGGGAGTGACACATCGCATTGCAATACTCGTTTTTTGTAGTTTTCTTATCCATATAATACTAGCAGGATGCCGGCACGATGCGGCGGGAGCACCACATCGCATTGCGATACTCGTTTTTTGTAGTTTTCTTATTCATTTAATATTTATTGTAGGATTATTGGGATAGATATACATCAAAAACGAAGTAATAGGGTAATCCATTTTATTATGCTATGCATGGTTCGGTCGGTTCGGTTATTATCCTCGACCGAAGCCGAAACCAAAGTCATCGGTTAGTCAATTTTATTAACCAATCGGTTTTCTGTTAATCACTTTGGTTTATTCGGTTAGATTGGTGGTTTTCGGTTTGGTTCATTTAATTTCAATTAATAGCAAAAATCAAACATGGGCTAAAACTTTTGCTTAGAAATATATGAAATTAAGGTATAAATACATGAAATGAAAGTATAAATATATGAAATGGAGATATAAAATATGAGATATATGAACCCGAGGTATAAAAGTTAGAAATATATGAAAATATGAATGATTTGGTTCGGTTCAGCTACTTTTGGTAAACGAGAGTATAAAAAATTGATAACCGGTTTTTGGTTAATTCGGTTTTCAGTTTTCAGTTAATTCAGCTTTTCGGTGATTTTGGTTCGGTTTCGTTTGTTTCGGTTTGGTTTAGGTTAACGATTTAGTTATTACTCACCGATAACCGATTTTGGTTAATAATCGTTAGGTGCGCGTGCGATGCGGTGGGAAACACAGACATTGTCACGGTGTGCATTGTTCGATTGATTAGATTATTATCCTCGACCGAAATCAAGGTCATAGATTAGTCTATTTTATTAACCAAACCGTTTCCAGTTAATCCGTTTGGTTTATTAAGTTAGATTGACGGTTTTTGATTTAATTCATTTAATTTCGGTCAAAAGCCAAGTTCAAAATTTGGCTAAAACTTTTGACTAGAAATACATGAAATTTAGGTATAAGTACATGAAATGGATGTATATAGTACATGAAATGAAGGTATAAATGCATAAAATGGGGTATAAATATGAAATACATGAATTAATGGTATAAAAGCTAGAAATATATGAAAATGTGAATGGTTCGATTCAGTTAATTTCGGTTAAATGTGGGTACCAATAACCGTTTTTGGTTAATTCAGGCTTCGATTAATCAATTTTCAGTTAACTCAATTTTTGGTTGATTTTGGTTCGGTTTCGGTAAACGATTCAGTTATTACTCACTCTTAGACGTTGTTAATCACATAACATATCAATGGTTTTAATTTAAAACTATAGCAATACTTTACTCAAATTAAAGAGAATAAAATAATTGTTTATATGATGTAATTTAAAAAAATATATTAACATAACATAAAATTTTGACCGTTTAAAAATTGAGGGGGGGGGGTTAGTTTTTTATAAGAGGATAAAGTGTAATAACTACTAACTAATTATCGCCGTCACCACTTTGGTGGGGTGGTAGAGGCTTTGTGCCTCTTGGGAAGAGACCAGGATTCAATTCCTGGCATGGAGTAAATTTGGTGTAATTTACGAGTAGTGATTATGTAACCTTTGCCGTTAAAAAAACTAACTAATTATCTATAATTTTGTTAAAGATGAGGGTTTAATCACTTCACATTATGTGGCTATTAAACATTTTGGGATAATGACTAAGTACGTTGGGCTTTAATCACTTATACACTACGGCATCATCTACTTGTACCTTTTAATCCACACGTCAATACATATCGAAACGTCACAAAAATGAGTAGTTCGTCACGGTACTTTTGGATTTTTTTTAAACATTATAGATTATAAGATATGAAAAGAATACATAAAACAATTATAAGTTTGCTGTGAAGGGAGAAAAGTGTAACTAATTACCCATAATTTTGTTAAAACTTAGAGATTTAAGTGTAACAAGATGGGGGCTAAAATATAATTATTGTTTAAAATACCAATTTACCTTAATTTTAGGGGTGTATTTATAAATTAAGAGGGAAAAGGTTCTTATTTTTTTGGTATTTTAAAATGTCCCTCCATCATGCACTATAATATAGTATAGATAAGATATGACAAGAATACGTAAAAAAAATTATAAGTTTGTTTTGGATGGGGGAAAGTGTAACTAATTATCCATAATTTAGTTAAAATAAAGGGATTTAAGTGTAATATGATGGGGAACTAAAATATAATTAGCGTTTAAAAGACCAGCTTACCCTCATTTTAAGGATGTATTTAAAAAGAGTAAACTGCCATTTTGGTCCCTGTGGTTTGGCCAGTTTTGCCACTTTAGTCCAAATCTCAAACTTATTACATCTGGGTCCCTGTGGTTTGCATTTTGTTGCCATTTTAGTCCAAAATCCAAAAACCATCTATTTTGACTGTTGAAAACTGATTATTTTGTCCTTTAGTGCGGGGGCATTTTGGTCATTTAAGCATTAATATATATTTTGACTGTTCAACCCTGATCCCCCATCTTCTTCAAAACATGATCCCCTTTCAGTTAACAAAATGCAGAACAAAATATCATCTCCGTTTTCATTCAATTAACCTTAAACATGATCGGTTTCGATGACCCCAAATCATCATCTTCCCCAATCTTCAACCGATCGTACACTATTCACTCTACACCCACCGATTCCACAAAACCTAACCCTAATTCTTCACTCCAACGCTCTGATTCCGTCAATAACTTCCCCGATTCAATCAAAGGCAAAGTCAAGAGCCTATGCAGCATATTCGAAGCTCGTAGGGCACCAAAATCCAAAACGCAAACGAAACTGAAACCAGAAAAGTCAATTTCATCAAACGAATCGTCTGCAATTCGATTAGCTGGAACAGAGGATCGTGTTTAAATCCATTAACCCTTTGAGAAAAAGCAAGTTTAATCAACAAAACAAAACAAAACCCTAACTTATGAAATTGCCGGAGATCGGAAGATTCGGGTTCTAGGGCGGAGACGCGGCTGGAGAGAGCAATAGAGGTGATTTTGCGAGCAATGTCGAGCTGTTGGAATGGATCGGAATTCGGAAGGTAGAACTGAAGGCGGTGGTTGGTGGTGGCTCCGTCGCCGGCTGTTGGAATGGATCGGAAGGCAGAACTAATATGTGTAGGGTAAGATAGATGATGGAATAAATGATGAGATAAGGTGATTTTGTTTGGTGGCTTGTGGTGAGAAGGAGGTGGTGGTAGCGGCTGTGGTGAGGAGGTAGTGGTGGCGGTGGTGAGAAGAGAGGAGGAGGTGGCGATGGTGGAGGTGGAGGTGGCTGTGGAATTAGGGTTTGGGTGAAGGGTTGTTGCTCTGGATCATCTGCATTTGGGGAAGATGATGGTGTCATCTTATTTATTTATTAACTATTATTAATATATATATATATTAATGCTTAAATGACCAAAATGCCCCTGCACTAAAGGACAAAATAATCAGTTTTCAACAGTCAAAATAGATGGTTTTTGGATTTTGGACTAAAATAGCAACAAAATGCAAACCACAGGGACCCAGATGTAATAAGTTTGAGATTTGGACTAAAGTGGCAAAACTGGCCAAACCACAGGGACCAAAATGGCAGTTTACTCATTTAAAAATAAAGAGGGAATAATTTCTTATTTTTTGGGTATCTTAAAATACCACTCTATCACGCATTATAATATAGTAAAGATTTATTATAGCATCATTGTGATAGATATACATCAACATCAAAGTAATCGGGTAATCCGTTTCATTGTGTTGTGCATGATTCGGTCGGTTCGATTATTATCCTCAACCGAAGCAGAAGCCGAAACCAAAGTCATCGGTTAGTCTATTCTATTAAACAATCGGTTTTTAGTTAATCATTTCGGTTTATTCGGTTAGATTGATGGTTTTTGGTTTGGTTCATTTAATTTCAGTTAATGGCAAAAACCAAAGTTGGGCTAAAACTTTTGCTTAGAAATATATGAAATTGAGGTATAAATACATGAAATGAAAGTATAAATATATGAAATGGAGATATAAAATATGAAATATATGAATTGGAAGTAATAAAAGCTAGAGATGTATGAAAATATGAATGATTCGATTAGGGATAGCTAATTTTGGTTAAACGAGAGTGCAAGAAAAATGATAACCGTTTTTTGGTTCATTCGGTTTTCAGTTTTCAGATAATTCAGGTTTTGGCTGATTTCGGGTCGGTTTCGTTTGTTTTCGGTTTTGTTTAGGTTAACAATTTCGTTATTGTTCGTTGATAACCGATTTTGGTTAATAACCGATAGGTGAGCATGCGAGGCGACGGTAAACATAGGCATTGCCACGATGCGCATTGTTCATTTGGTTAGATTATTATCCTCAACCGAAATCGAGGTCATCAATCAGTCTATTTTATTAACCAATCTGTTTTCAGTTAATCGGTTTGGTTTATTTAGTTAGATTGACGGTTTTGGTTTGACTCGTTTAATTTCGGTTAAAAGCCAAAACCAAACTTTGGCTAAAAGTTTTGATTAGAAATACATGAAATTTAGGTATAAATACATGAAATTGATGTATAGGTACATGAAATTGAGGTATAAGTATAAATATGAAATACATGAACTAAAGGCATAAAAGCTAGAAATATATGAAAATATAAATGGTTCGATTTAGTTAATTTTGATTAAAGGAGGGTACAAAAAATCAATAATTGTTTTTCGATGATCCAGGTTTCGGTTAATCGGTATTTAGTTAATTCAGTTTTGGTTGATTTTGGTTCGGTTTCAGTTAACGATTCAGTTACTACTCACCCTTAGACATTGTTAATCACGTAACATATACATTTTTATTAATTAAAAAAACTATAACAATACTATACCCAAATTAAAGAGAATAAAATACTCGTTTATATGGTGTAATTCAAAAAAAAAATATTAACGTACCAAAAAGATATGACCGTTTAAATATCGTGGTGGGAGTTGGTTTTTTATAAGGGGATAAAGTGTAACTACCAACTAATTATCTGTAATTTTGTTAAAGATGAGGGATTAAAATGTAATCTAGATGAGAGGATTAAATTGACGATATTTAATCACGTGACATTCTTTAGCTATTAACCATTAGGGTAAACTACATTTTTCGTCCTTTATGTTTGTATTAGATTGCAATCGATAGCCTTTAACTTTAATAATTACAGTCACAGTCCTTTATTTGTAAAACTCGTTACACCATACGTCCCACTTTGGCCCTAACCTGGTTAAATCTTTTAGTTAAATATGGCATGTGGCTTGCACATGAGGGTAGATTAGTAATTTTAATAATATATTTAAATTAACAAATAAACAAAACACATGTCTTTGGGCATGTTTGGATGGGCTTATTAGAGTTAAAAAGGACTTTTGGGAAAAAGGACTTTTAGGAAAAGGACTTTTTGAAAATGAGTTTTTAAAAAAAGTGTTTGGATTAGCTTATTGGTGTAAAATGACTAAAATGGGCATTCTTTTAAATATAAGGGGGTAAAGAAGGGGTAATTTAGTAAATTCATTTTTAAAAAGTCACTTTTGGATCCAAAAGTCATGAAATCTTGGCTTTTCAAAATCTGATTTTCCTTCTTTGCAAAAAGCTATTTCCAAAAGTCCTTTTAGTCTATCTAAACACAAAAACAACTTATTGGCTTCTTGATAAGTCAATAAGCCAATAAGTTGTTTTGAGAAGCCCATCCAAACATGCCCTGTTTCAGATCTCCCCTCTCTATCTCTCCCCAACCAATCCCCACCATCACTGTTAGAGCCACCACCACCGTCACCACCATTATTGTCACCTCTCCACTATCCTTTTGTCATTATTCCTATTTTTTCCACTATAAGACTTGGACTTGGAACATAACGATGCTTAATATCAACCCAAAAGTCAACAAGCCAACTAGACTATCTAGCCTGCCAAATTAAAGTAAAAACAATTAAATATAAGTGATCTGGTTGTGTTTTCTGATTCTGGATATCAAATTATCAATCCCGTTCAAAGAGCACCAGGATATGTTATTTGGTAATTTCTATTTAAAGCTTGAGATGGTGGTCGATCTAGGGTTTCTCGTCGGAATACCACAACACCACACCGCTGACACCTTCGTTCTTCACGGATTTGTTGGCTAGAGAGAGAGAGAAAGCAGATGAAGAGGGTCAGATTTGGTGGTTATTCCAGCGGCGGTGGTAGCCATGGCCGTGGTGGTGTTTGTTAGAGAAAGAGGGAGAGCGTTTAGAAGGAGAGAGAGAGAAGGGCATCAATTTTTGGATTTAATATATTTCTTTTTCATGAGTTCTATTTGATAAACCTAAATGGGGTAAAATTACTTAAATACCCTCATGTGCCTTGCACATGACTAGACTTAACATGTAAAATAAACTAAGTTAGGGCCAAAGGACGAATAGTGTAATGAGTTTTACAAATAAATGACTGTGACTGTAATTATTGAAGTTAAAGGCTATCCATTGCAATCCGATACAAACATAAAGGACGAAAAGTGTAATTTATCCTAAACATTATGGGATAATGACTAAGTATGATGGCTTTAATCACTTGTACACTAAGGCATCGTCTACTTGTACCTTTTAATCGACACATCAATACTAACCAAAACAATTATCGAAAAGTTGACAAAAATGAGAAGGTTATCACGGTACTTTTGGATTTTTTTTAACATTATAGTTTATAAGATATGGTAAGAATATGTAAAAGAATTATAAAAATTGTTGTGGAGGGGAAAAGTGCAACTAATTACCTATAATTATGTTAAATCTCAAGGATTTAAGTGTTATAAGATGGGGGACTAAAATATATTTTTATTTTAAAAGACCAATTTAACCTTATTTTAGGGGTGTATTTATAAATTAAAAAGAGAAAAAATTCTTATTTTTTTACTATCTTAAAATGTCCCTCCCTCATATATTATAATTTAGTATAGATGAAAATCAACAAAATGTCATTAATTATCAAAATACAGATATACTTGTGTTAGTTTGCAAGAGAAAACATATAAATTTTGAGTACATCAACTAAGCATATCTATATAATCCTTTAGTGATTAAAAACATCATTGAAATCATCTAGTAACAATTTTGTAACTCTAATATCATTTTCTAGAGCTTTAAATGGGTTTATGACCCCACATAATATTGGATATTAACACTATAGAAATCCATAAACTTAAAATAATCACATAAAATATGATTATAACTTGCTGTTATCCATTGATTTTGAATATAAAAACTAATATTTATAAGAGTTTTTTTTGGATTTTTATCAAATATGACTTATCGTGAGATTTTGTATAAACTTATCGGAAACTAGGTATAATCATTATTGCAATTGATTTGTATCGCAGTAGTCAAGAGCTTAATCGCAAGAATGAAGATTTTTGGTGAAAATATATACTTCTGGTGAAATGAAGTTTTTTCTTATAGAACAACATAAATTACATCAAATCCGCCTTCGGGTGGACTGAAATCGTTAACCTCAAAATGAGTAACACTTTAACTCCAATAATTTTGCGAATTGAACCCAACCCCACCCTAGAGTGGCTATTTAATTAGTTGGTTATTTGAATTGATAAAGATGCTTTCATACGAGCAACTACATTTCCATAAATGTGTATAGACTTTAAAATGCAACTACATTTTCATAAATGTGTATAGAATTAAAAATTAATATAGAAAGTGGTCGAATTTAATATGTTGGCTAGTTAGTTAGTTTTGGTTGAAATTAAAGGCTTAAATATACTTTTATGCCTTTGAGTAAAATCATCTAGATGCTTATAATTGAATTGAACCATTAGAGTTTGAATCGGTCATCAAATTTATAAAAAAAGGGGTCAATATATGACTTGGTATGCTTAAAGAAGCGTACTAACTGGACTGAGTTGACTTCTTAGGTAATCAAATGTGTTTGGACAAATACCCACTAATGTAAAGTCTAAATAGCCAAGGTGTGTAAATATTGCTTTCTAAAGTGAAGTAGTGTATACATCAGATTGTTCGTGTAAATGATAAGTATGTTTAAATATACCCAACTGTTTAACTATTGTACAAATAACCACTTTGATAGTTGGTTTGTGCACTAAGCGTAATACGTGGTTGCATAACATGTTCATTTTCGAGTTAATACACTAAGCGTACTATGTGGTTGTAACTTGTAAATAGTAAACGGTAAGAAATTATTTATTTGAAAGTTATTACTTTCACACTTGAAATCAGTGATGATCACTTATACAATTAAATACTAAGACATTCATTTTTTAGGCATAGGAACTCAATATAAGTAGTTGGAAACACTTATCTTCACACATGAGGTCGATAAACCTCACTTATGTAAGTGAAGACTATAAGTTGTGTTTGAGACTTGATTTTTACAAATGATTGTCGAAGTATTAAGATCTGGACTTATTGAATTAACATGGGGCTTGTGTGTGATTGAAATCATATAATTGTAGGAAGTGTTCGCACAAAAAACAAAATAAAGAATTTTGTTAATCAATACAATACGAGAATGTAAAGGAAATCAATAAATTGCAAGAACAATTAAAACTGAAATAAATAAATTAGTGAATAGAAAAACAAAACAGAAACTGTTTTGGCTGAGGATCGTGTTGAACACGGGTCCCAAAATACAAATTCCGAGTCTCCCAGGAGAATTCGTTTGTTTCCCAGGGTACAACTGAAGGATCGTTTTCACGACCAAACGAGTCGTTCAGAAGAGTTTTTGCTCAATACGAAAGGCGGAAACAGACGTATCAAGTTCAATTCAGCTAGATATACACTTTAAACTGTCTATAGATTGATTTGACAAAGATTTACAGCGAGTAGACACTTTGGCAGCACTTCGGCTCTGAAAACTGGAAAGTAATTTCGTTACAAATGACGAAGACAAGGCAACTATTTATAGGCAAGGTAATTTCGCATGAACAGGTTCAAGCGAAATTACATTCACACGAAATTACTATTTCGTGCGAAATAACCAAGTAATTTCGTGCGAAATAGCACTCTGTAATTTCGTGCGAAATTACCTTCTAACCTATTTTTGACAGTTTCCTCGAATAACGTGCCCTGATCTATCTATACACATACAAGACTCGATACAAGACGAAGTCGACAGACGTATGCACCAACAGACTCCCCCTCGGATGTTGACGAAGTCTTCGGTGTCGAGTCTTCAATCTTCAATCTTTATCAGTCTTCTCGAACTCTTCCAAAGTATCTGACACTGTAAAACATCTTCAATCTCTGTCTTCTCTTCTTCTCCAGGATCTCGATCTGGTTCTTATCTCACTCTAATTCTCTTGATTCCTTAAGTTCATCAGCATCACAAGCTAGCATGAACTTCAGACTCCCCCTTAAATTGTGCTTGGGATCGCAGTCTGGCTTCCACAGGTTCAAGATCGTGACCTGGCTCACATCCTGCTCAGGTTAAAAACCTAGCTAACCTGCACATTCTTAACCCAGAAATAAATTTCACAAATTTAAAATTTTACAAATTTATTCTCTACTTACCACTTGTAAACACAAACACACCATCATTTGCAAGAATTAATCAATTAACAAATGATATTACAATGTTAATCTCTGATGAACCACTTGTAGGAAAAAAAATATTTATTTCAAAACCATTTCTTATTTCAAACAGACTCCCCCTTACTTGATATCTATCATGTTTAGCACTCGGAATTTTGAAAATCAGCTCTTTAACATCAGTTGTCGAAAATCTTTTTGAATTTTTCAAAAAATTTATGCTAAAACACACTGAAAATCTTTTTGGAATTTTTGAACTAGAAAGAAAATGCAGTAAAGAAATATTTACAGACAATATTTTTGTGAGTTTGTGTAAGAGGATCATATCAGTTTCTGAGACAAATCACCAACACCGTTAAGCTTTAAACATTTTAAGTTCTAAACGATTCACTTAGATTGTCAGTATACTGATTCACTTAAATTTTCACACAAAGTTCAACTGTTTCGAGATACGAGATTAATGTTTTAAGAGACTTAAACTTATTCGCATGTCCCACCTCAGAATATACTCCCGTATCCAGATCCCAATATTCAGTCTTACAGGTGAGTATACCTAGATGATATCTGTAAAGGGTTATATGCGAGGGCCATGAGAGCTCAGGCTATTGCTTCCGCAAAATCAGAGAGATGATGGCTTCGACTTTAGGTGTGTTCCCTTTAGAGAATCTTTTCTTCAACAGCACATGATTAGCATTTTGCAATGTTTCATCATTTTTTTTATGCTGAGGGGGGTGCTATATTTCAAGCAAGCGAAAAGTATTATACGGGGACTAGGCCATTGTTTCCGCAAAATCAGAAGTCCCGAGATAATACCCCAGATATCACTGAGTATAAAGACCTAGTATCTAAGAAAGAGGGACATTTCAAACAAGATTTCGGGGGTTACCCATATATCCGAGAGATGTTCCCCACGATATAAGTAAGTTTGAAATTTAGATTTATATCTCGACACAATCTACTAAATGTGTAAAAACCTACTGGCACATCATCAGTGAGACTGTTTATCACATTTGACTTTCCAATTCTTTAGCATGCTGTGATAGTCCACTGATGTACTATCATTTCCTCTTTTTCACAACAAAACTCATTTTTGATTTTATCATGTTTTTGGCCTTTTCAAATTTTCTAATGTTTTTCGATTTTCTGAAATTTCTTACTCCCCCTAAAATTCAAAACTGTAACACCCCGTGTTTTCACGAGTGAAAGTCAAAGTCAAGGTCAAAGCCAACGACTGATTTCGCGCGACTTGACTCGTAGAATTGTTTCTATTATATTTAGATTATGTGGAGTAAATGTCGTACATTACAATAATCGAGTCATGCTAACCGTATTTCAACCGACCAACGACTGTGAATGATAGGAAGTAACAATGCGATAAAGTTAATCAAGCTATGCTAATCAAATCGACATCAAATCGTAACTCGAGCTATACCTTTTACTTGTCATTTATACGTGTGTGTGTGCTTTACGTGTTACCTGTGCATGTTTATTTTATGTTATAATGTGATAATCAAGCGAACTCAATCGAACTCGAAGTCTAACTCGAATGTAAACGAGCCCGAACCCGAATTCCGAGTCGAACCGTATAAGAAGTAGTTGGGACTGAAAGTAATTTGACTAGGAAACCCTATCGAGTCGTACTCAATCGAAATCGAAACGTCGAATAATCGCACCGAACGCACCAAAACGGGTGACATCCGAATGGAATGTCAATCCGCACGGATTGCCAATCCGGACGGATGACCAATCCGGACGGATAACCCCATCCGGGTAACGTGCAATCCGCACGAGCTACCCCTTTCCCTTTTTGGCATCCTATAAATACACGGGTCACTCTCCGACTTTTCCACTTTTGGCAAGTGACGTCCGAACCGCTCACATTCATCACTTTTCCTCAGATTTCTCTCAATCCAGGTAAGATCTTGCACTAATTCTTGTACATTCTTGATCACTACACGATTCTACACATTCCTATCTTTCAAATCTTCACTTTTAACCAAGAAATCATCCGGATTTGAGGTATTCTTGGGTGACGTCATCATGAAGTTCTTATGAACTTCAAGCTCGACCTCATTCCACCAAGAATAACTCAGATCTAAACGATTTCTACAAGATTTCACAATAACTTCACCTAGATCTAAACTTTTCTAAGAATAAAAGAGTTGAAAGAAATAAACCTAAGTTCTCTCCTCCTTTTACCCTTAGAATCGGTACGAATCTGATCGGTTCTAGTCTCTACTCGATAATAGTGGTGCACTAGTCTTAGATATGGATTCTACCAACAAGACCCCTGATTTCGAGGTGAACCGGAATACCGTTCTGAGTCGCCGACAGGTCGAGTTAGGGTGGTTCCTGGCCGGCTTAGTCACGCGGGTGAGAATACCATTCCAAGTGGTTGCCACGTAATCAGAAAGTCTCGATAAACGACAACAGAAACCAAGAGTAGACGAACGGAACAATCAGACCAGAGGCTGCCCGCACGGACAAGCTGTCCGCACGGACTAGCAGTCCGCACGGACAGACGATCCGGACGGTTGTCACCCGGACGAGCTACCCTTGGGACCCACTTTCAAAATAAGGTTTGAGTATCGACGAATGAGCAATCCGGACGGACGACATCTGAAAGGATTACTCTTCGGATCATGAGATACTAGGGCCTTGGATCAACTCAACAATGATCATCCGCACGGACAGACTATCCGGACGGATTGTCTTGCCCGCACGAACAACTATCCGGACGGATTATCCTATCCGCACGGATTACCATCCGCACGGATTCCACAACCCAACACTACTTAGTAACTCAGCCTTAGAGACGTTGTCCGCACGGACTGCCATCCGGACGGATTGCTATCCGCGCGACCGCCTTGAAGGGTAGAGACACTTGGATGTTTTCTAAATGCTATAACGAAAACTTCAAAGCACAAGCCATCATACACAAACACATCTCACTCTTAGGAAGAAACAATCCACTTGAAAGGATATCCGCACGAGTAAGTTGTCCGTACGAATAAGTCATCCGCACGAGTAGCCAATCCGGACGGATTACCACTCGCACGGATAACCAATCCGGACAGACTTCCACTCGCACGGATAATCAATCCGCACGAGTAGTCAATCCGGACGGAATGCCATCTTCACGGAATGCCATCCGCACGAATTGCTATCCGCACGGATGAGTGATCCGGACAGGCAACTGTCCTACCCATTTTCACTTTGTATCGTTTTACGCGCCACTTATCGTTACGTTATCAAATCTATTCAGGCTAACTGTACTCGCTGTAAGCGCTCCCTTCAATCCACAATCACTGTGAGTATACCCGAACCCTTTTTGCTTTAGCACTTTTGGGTGTTACATACGTTACGAATATTCAAACTACAATTATCACACTACTCAAGCTATTTTAACGCTAAACCATTTACGCATGTTATACGTGGCTTATGAATGCTTGTTTGTTATGTTTACACATGGAATGCTGTCTACCTGCCATAGCAACGATAGTACTATAGTTTGGACTCAGCACCCGTTCATACGGGGGTTGTTAAGGATCTTTTACTTGCATGGATTACGGTGGTAATCATGTATTGCGAACTGCCTCGGGCAGTCAACCCGCAGTCATTGGTATCGATGGATCTATGTCGATAACTAACGTGCTTCATTTCACTATGTGTACGTGCTGGTTATGCGTAAACGAATTCGAACTCTATATGCTATTATCAAACTTGTATGCTCACCTTTACATTATATGTATTGACTTTATTTTAACGTATGTGACAGGTGCCTAGGTTGTTTATATACTTCTCGGGCTGTGATGAAATCGAAGCTAGGAACTGGAGTCCTAGAAACCAACGAATAAATTTGTTATGTTTAAATCTGAGTTGTCGGAACAAAATATTTGTTTTGATGTTGTCTGTAATAACTTGTTTGACCATTTATGCTACGGTATGGGACGTATTGCTTTAATTAAATGGTAATGATAGTTGTTGTGGAAACTTCTGGACAATCTGTTTCGCTCAGTGCCACGCCCCGATGATTCCGCCATCGGTTGGGGTGTGACAGATTGGTATCAGAGCCATAACTATAGGGAATTAGGCAAGACTCGACCTAGTCCGGGTCGAAGTCTTAGAGACCTAGTCTATAGTTAAGAACCAACAGACCAACTCACGCATATGCGTAAACTCGTCACTATCACTCGCTCTTTTCTATCACTGCACTCGAATTTTCGAATTTTGAATGGGTGACAAGGTCGAGAATAGGTGTGAAAACCGCGAACTCTCGACTAAAGTTGCCTAACCAGTTGCGTTTTAACTACAAACGAGGAGAAATCATACCGAATTAGGAGTGGAATCCATATTTTGATGAATAATCTCCTCAATTTTATTAAAAACAAGGACAGAAGTTGCAAGATAGGGGTGAAACCTTAACCTTGACGACTTGTCCTGCTTTTATACAAAACTCTCACCAAAGTTTCGATGGACTCCAATGATCTAGAGACACAATATAACCAATGGGAATTGCGCCAATGCCCAAGAATCGAGGCAAAGGCATAGTCCTGGAGGTAATTGTGCACACAGGATCCTTGCGAATAGTCGAGCCGCTTTGGTTAGTCGAAGTCTATTAGCCGCAGACACTCTACCTTTGATTTATCGACCTTTATGAAGACTTTTATGTGTTTTCCTGCTTATTTGTTAACATTTTGAGGTACTAATGATTTCAACCCAACACTATTGCTTCTGCTAAAACACACGACACACAATGCATCCTCCGAACGCTCGCGAACTTTAAATACTAGGTTTCTGTTTCCTGAATGCCTTAGTGACTAAGAACGTATGTGCCTTCCTTGTTTCTGTGCTCTATATGCTTAGGAATTTTGTGATTATGTGCCCTACATGCCCATGTGACTTCGTGTTTTACATGTTAAGTGGTTACGTGAATGAACGTGTTACTGAGCTTTAGTAATTAATAGACGTGTGAGGTGAGATTCGAATACATGTGTTGAGTTCCGTGGCGATGTCTATTGCAGACAATGTCGTCTGGATCTCGTCATACGCTCACTCGTCAGGAGAAGAGGGACAGGCGTCTTGCCTCTATTATCGCGAAAAGTGTGGCAAAAGCTGTGAGCGATGCCTATGAGAATGCCAGCAAATCATCCGAGGAGTCGAGGACTGAAGGTCCAAAAGCTGCCACAAGACCTTTCAGTTTCAAACAATTCAAATCATGTGGGCCGAAAGAATTCACAGGCGAAGGAGGTCCTACTGCACTATTCCACTGGTTTGACTCTATCGAGGTTACTCTGCGACAAAGTGGTTGCCCTGATGACCTTCGGACTCTGAACGCTACCGGCGTCTTTCAGTCCCGTGCTTTGGACTGGTGGACGGCCTAGAGGAACAAGAGAGGGAATGATGCAGCTTACGGTTTGTCGTGGGACGAGCTCAAGGAAGTCATGCTAGAGGAATTCTGCCCTCCTCACGAACGTCAAAAGCTTGAAGATGAATTTTGGCACATACGTCAGAAGGATGGAGACAATGCTGGTCTCACGGCTCGTTTCAAACAGCTCAGCATTATCTGTCCCGACCAGGTCAAGACTTTCGAGATGACCATCAAGAAGTACATCCGAGCTTTGCCCGACTGCGTTGCTGATTTCGTGCAAGCGGCTAAGACTACCACGATTGAGGAAACCTATCTGCTAGCCGCTGAAATCAATGACAAGAGGGTTAAGGCTGGGGTGTGGGATAAGACCTCCAAGCATCTACATCAAGCGACCGCTACTCCACCAACTGCTGAACCTACCTCATCAAACAACAAGAGAAAGAACAAGAGAAAGAGCAACTCCACCAACAAGAACTGTGCGATTACTGCTGCACCGATCCAAGCTGTACCTGCTCAACAGCGTCAAGTAGCGGCGCCTGTGGCCAATGCACCGCCCGCAAAGCGTGCATACACTGGACCACACCCACTCTGCCCTACTTGCACCTATCATCACCCGACTGCTATCCAATGCCGCTTTTGTGCTCATTGCAACGTGTATGGCCACTTCACTGCCAACTGCCGTATTCGTCAAGCTCCTGCCAATCAAGCTCTACTCGCTGCCCCACTGGGTCAACAAGCTCCTCCGGCACCCGCAGTCAAAGCCAGAGCCTGCTTCACGTGTGGCGACCCGAATCATTTCGCCAACATGTGCCCGAACAGGGTGGTGAAACAAGAACCGCAACAGCAGCAACCACAGCAGCAACAACAACAGCAACAACAGGCCACACACGCCAGAACTTTCAATCTCAACGTGCGTCAAGCCCAGGCCGACAACAACGTGGTCAACGGTACGTTCCTCGTGAATGGTATTTATGCTTCATGTTTGTTTGATACTGGAGCGGATAATTGCTTTGTGTCGTTCGAATTTGAGAAACTCCTTAGTCGTAGACGTTCCAAACTCTCCTCGGCATTCGAAGTAGAAGTCGCTACTGGAAGAACCGTCGCTGTTAATCCCGTTATCCGTGATTGTACTCTCGAACTCAACAATCACATCTTCTCGATCGACCTTATTCCGATGCAACTCGGGAGCTTTGATGTCATAGTAGGCATGGACTTTCTTCGAGAGAACCATGCCGAAGTTGTGTGCTTCGACAAGATGATTCGTTTTTCGCTCGCAAATGGTGACTCGTTATGTGTTTACGGTGATACTACTTCAAAGGGGCTCAAGCTGATGTCATGCCTCCAAGCTAGCAAGTATCTCCGCAAGGAATACAGGGCTTTCTTGGCTCACGTTGTAGCAGCGGAGAAGGAAAAGAATGAGAAGAAGGAAGTAAAAGACGTTCCCGTGGTTCGGGAATTCCCTCAAGTTTTTCCAGAGGACCTTCCCGGACTACCTCCAAAACGCGATATTGATTTTCGCATTGATCTCATTCCTGGAGCAAATCCTACCGCCAGAGCTCCTTATCGACTCGCGCCGTCCGAAATGCGCGAACTCGCAACCCAACTCCAGGAATTACTTGAAAAAGGCTTCATTCGCCCGAGCACCTCTCCTTGGGGCGCACCAGTCCTTTTCGTCAAAAAGAAGGACGGGTCGTTCCGGATGTGCATCGACTACCGGGAGTTGAATAAGTTGACTATCAAGAACCGCTATCCTCTACCTCGAATCGAGGATCTGTTTGACCAGCTACAAGGCGCTACGTGTTTCTCAAAGATCGATCTACGTTCTGGATACCATCAGCTGCGTATACAAGAGGAGGATATACCCAAAACCGCATTTCGCACCCGTTACGGCCATTATGAATTCGTCGTCATGCCTTTTGGCCTAACCAACGAACCAGCAGTTTTCATGGATCTAATGAATCGCGTGTGTAGACCATATCTCGACCGTTTCGTCATCGTGTTCATCGACGATGTCTTGATCTATTCCAAGACGAGAGCCGAACACGCGCAGCATCTACGTTTGGTTCTCGAGTTACTCCAGGGGAACCAACTCTACGCCAAATTCTCCAAGTGCGAATTTTGGTTGGGAGAGGTTCAGTTTCTGGGTCACATCGTGAATAGTCAGGGTATTCACGTCGATCCTGCGAAGATTGAAGCTGTTAAGAGCTGGGTTACGCCTAAGAACCCGACTGAAGTCCGTTCTTTTCTCGGGCTAGCGGGCTATTATAGACGATTCATCCAAGGATTTTCGAAGATTGCTGTGCCACTTACCTCTCTTACTCATAAGGACCAGCCTTTTGTTTGGGGAACCAAGCAAGAGTCTGCCTTTCGAACCCTCAAACACATGCTTTGCAATGCTCCTGTTCTCACTCTACCCGATGGAAACGATAATTTCATTGTCTACTGTGATGCTTCCAATCTTGGTCTCGGATGTGTTCTTATGCAACGAGACAAGGTTATAGCTTACGCATCTCGACAGCTCAAAATCCACGAGAAGAACTATATAACCCATGATCTCGAGCTAGGCGCAGTTGTTTTTGCATTAAAGATTTGGCGACACTACCTGTATGGTACTAAGTGTACGATCTTCACCGATCATAGGAGCCTACAACACATCTTTAATCAGAGGGAACTAAATATGCGTCAACGCCGATGGGTAGAACTTCTCAACGATTACGACTGTGAGATCCGTTATCACCCAGGCAAAGCAAATGTTGTTGCCGACGCACTTAGCAGACGGAGCTATCTGCTTAGTACTCGAAATGTTCGAGCTCAGCACAACCTCGAAGCTCTCATTCGCGACGCCCAGCATGCATGTTTCAATGAACGCACTCTGAAGAAAGAAAGAATCTACCACGATGGAGCCCAGCTGGTGAGCAAATCAAACGGGATATTCCACTTCTTAGACCGAATTTGGATTCCCAAGCGAACCGACTTGCGACAGATTATCATGGATGAAGCTCACAAATCCCGATACTCTATCCATCCCGGTGCTGACAAAATGTACCATGACCTTCGATATAGGTACTGGTGGCCGGGTATGAAACGGGATATCGGCCTCTACGTCGGAAAATGCCTAACCTGTGCTAGGATCAAGGCTGAACATCAAAGACCCTCTGGCTTGCTCGAACAACCACCAATCCCCATGTGGAAGTGGGAGAGCATCGCTATGGATTTCGTAACCAAGCTTCCAACCACGTCATCAAGCCACGACAGCATTTGGGTTGTTGTTGACCGTTTGACTAAATCAGCTCACTTTCTGCCAATACGAGAAGACTACAAGGTGGAACGATTAGCCCGAATCTACACCGACGAGATCATTTGTCGACATGGGACGCCTCGTGATATCATCTCTGACCGTGATGCTCGGTTTACTTCACGACTGTGGGAAACGTTTCAAGCGGCACTCGGTACAACGCTCAATCTAAGTATTGCGTTCCACCCACAAACCGACGATCAAACTGAAAGAACGATTCGTACTCTTGAAGACATGCTCCGTTCGTGTGTTCTGGACTTCGGTGGTAATTGGGATAGACACCTTCCGTTAGTCGAATTCTTGTATAACAACAGCTATCAGGCTAGCATCCAGATGGCACCTTTCGAGGCCTTATACGGAAGAAGATGTCGATCGCCTATTGTGTGGCACGAGATCGGTCACTCACAATTAACCGGTCCGGAGCAGCTACAAGAAACGACAGACAAAATTTTCCAAATTCGAGACAATCTAGCGAAAGCTCGGGATCGACAGAAAGTTCTCGCCGATAAAAAGTGCAAGCACCGTGAATATGGCGTTGGTGACTACGTACTCTTAAAGGTATCACCTTGGAAGGGTGTAGTCCGATTCGGCAAAAAGGGGAAGCTCGCGCCTCGATATGTTGGACCTTTTAAGATTCTGGAAATGATCGGTAAAGTCGCCTACAGACTCGAATTACCGGAAGAACTTAGCAATGTCCATCCGACTTTCCACGTGTCAAACCTCCGAAAGTGCATCGCCGACCACGACTTACATGTTCCTCTAGATGATCTACAAGTGAACGAAACATTACACTTCGTGGAAAAGCCTGTCGAAATCACGGATCGCCAAACCAAGGAACTCAGACGCTCACGCATTCCTATTGTGAAAGTCCGATGGGAAGGCAAACGAGGCTCGGAGTTCACTTGGGAACTCGAAAGCGACATGAAGGCAAAGTATCCACAGTTGTTTAGCGAATGAGTAATGTCTGATTTAGAAAGGCAAGGTGGCATACTTGTAAATAAGGGCTAGAGAGAGAAAGTAGAGAGAAAAAGGCAAAACATGATTCTCGGATTTGTACACGTCATCACGATCAATGGAATCGCGGTTGTTGTATACGTTTAAATTATCGATTTTCAGAGAAAAAAAAAACGTGATAGATAAGAAAGATGAAGAAATTGCTCAAATCTGAGCAATCGATCTCCTGCTCAGATACCACTTGTAGGATCGGTTTTGACTCCGTTACGATTACTTTTAGTCACACACGTACACGGATTTTCGTACGTCAACGTGTTGTTACGCAATCGAATTGGAGATAAATCCGGATCTACAATAATCAAGGTTTTGAAAGAAAAAGAAAAAGGTTTTGAAAATGAAAATTGGAAATTGAAAAAGATTTCTCTCAAACGACTTCGAATTGAAAATCTAAAACCTTATAGGCTTTTAGATCAGACAATTTCGCATAACATATCCAAAAATCAGCAATTTTATCCGTAAAAAGTCGATTAATTTGACGATTTTCAGTGACCTAAACGAAGAACTCTCACATGTGATCCACGGTTGGTTACGGCTTTCAGCTTAATTTCGGGACGAAATTCCCTATACAAGGGGAGGCTGTAACACCCCGTGTTTTCACGAGTGAAAGTCAAAGTCAAGGTCAAAGCCAACGGCCGATTTCGCGCGACTTGACTCGTAGAATTGTTTCTATTATATTTAGATTATGTGGAGTAAATGTCGTACATTACAATAATCGAGTCATGCTAACCGTATTTCAACCGACCAACGACTGTGAATGATAGGAAGTAACAATGCGATAAAGTTAATCAAGCTATGCTAATCAAATCGACATCAAATCGTAACTCGAGCTATACCTTTTACTTGTCATTTATACGTGTGTGTGTGCTTTACGTGTTACCTGTGCATGTGTATTTTATGTTATAATGTGATAATCAAGCGAACTCAATCGAACTCGAAGTCTAACTCGAATGTAAACGAACCCGAACCCGAATTCCGAGTCGAACCGTATAAGAAGTAGTTGGGACTGAAAGTAATTTGACTAGGAAACCCTATCGAGTCGTACTCAATCGAAATCGAAACGTCGAATAATCGCACCGAACGCACCAAAACGGGTGACATCCGAATGGAAGGTCAATCCGCACGGATTGACAATCCGCACGGATTGCCAATCCGCACGGATTGCCAATCCGGACGGATTGCCAATCCGGACGGATTGCCAATCCGGACGGATGACCAATCCGGACGGATAACCCCATCCGGGTAACGTGCAATCCGCACGAGCTACCCCTTTCCCTTTTTGGCATCCTATAAATACACGGGTCACTCTCCAACTTTTCCACTTTTGGCAAGTGACGTCCGAACCGCACACATTCATCACTTTTCCTCAGATTTCTCTCAATCCAGGTAAGATCTTGCACTAATTCTTGTACATTCTTGATCACTACACGATTCTACACATTCCTATCTTTCAAGTCTTCACTTTTAACCAAGAAATCATCCGGATTTGAGGTATTCTCGGGTGACGTCATCATGAAGTTCTTATGAACTTCAAGCTCGACCTCATTCCACCAAGAATAACTCAGATCTAAACGATTTCTACAAGATTTCACAATAACTTCACCTAGATCTAAACTTTTCTAAGAATAAAAGAGTTGAAAGAAATAAACCTAAGTTCTCTCCTCCTTTTACCCTTAGAATCGGTACGAATCTGATCGGTTCTAGTCTCTACTCGATAATAGTGGTGCACTAGTCTTAGATATGGATTCTACCAACAAGACCCCTGATTTCGAGGTGAACCGGAATACCGTTCTGAGTCGCCGACAGGTCGAGTTAGGGTGGTTCCTGGCCGGCTTAGTCACGCGGGTGAGAATACCATTCCAAGTGGTTGCCACGTAATCAGAAAGTCTCGATAAACGACAACAGAAACCAAGAGTAGACGAACGGAACAATCAGACCAGAGGCTGCCCGCACGGACAAGCTGTCCGCACGGACTAGCCGTCCGCACGGACTAGCCGTCCGCACGGACAAGCCGTCCGCACGGACAGACGATCCGGACGGTTGTCACCCGGACGAGCTACCCTTGGGACCCACTTTAAAAATAAGGTTTGAGTATCGACGAATGAGCAATCCGGGCGGACGACATCTGAAAGGATTACTCTTCGGATCTTGAGATACTAGGCCCTTGGATCAACTCAACAATGATCATCCGCACGGACAAGTTGTCCGCACGGACAGACTATCCGGACGGATTGTCTTGCCCGCACGAATAACTATCCGGACGGATTATCCTATCCGCACGGATTCCATAACCCAACACTACTTAGTAACTCAGCCTTAGAGATGTTGTCCGCACGGACTGCCATCCGGACGGATTGCTATCCGCGCGACCGCCTTGAAGGGTAGAGACACTTGGATGTTTTCTAAATGCTATAACGAAAACTTCAAAGCACAAGCCATCATACACAAACACATCTCACTCTTAGGAAGAAACAATCCACTTGAAAGGATATCCGCACGAGTAAGTTGTCCGTACGAATAAGTCATCCGCACGAGTAGCCAATCCGGACGGATTACCACTCGCACGGATAACCAATCCGGACAGACTTCCACTCGCACGGATAATCAATCCGCACGAGTAGTCAATCCGGACGGAATGCCATCCGCACGGAATGCCATCCGCACGAATTGCTATCCGCACGGATGAGTGATCCGGACAGGCAACTGTCCTACCCATTTTCACTTTGTATCGTTTTACGCGCCACTTATCGTTACGTTATCAAATCTATTCAGGCTAACTGTACTCGCTGTAAGCGCTCCCTTCAATCCACAATCACTGTGAGTATACCCGAACCCTTTTTGCTTTAGCACTTTTGGGTGTTACATACGTTACGAATATTCAAACTACAATTATCACACTACTCAAGCTATTTTAACGCTAAACCATTTACGCATGTTATACGTGGCTTATGAATGCTTGTTTGTTATGTTTACACATGGAATGCTGTCTACCTGCCTTAGCAACGATAGTACTATAGTTTGGACTCAGCACCCGTTCATACGGGGGTTGTTAAGGATCTTTTACTTACATGGATTACGGTGGTAATCATGTATTGCGAACTGCCTCGGGCAGTCAACCCGTAGTCATTGGTATCGATGGATCTATGTCGATAACTAACGTGCTTCATTTCACTATGTGTACGTGCTGGTTATGCGTAAACGAATTCGAACTCTATATGCTATTATCAAACTTGTATGCTCACCTTTAGATTTTATGTATTGACTTTTTTTAACGTATGTGACAGGTGCCTAGGTTGTTTATATACTTCTCGGGCTGTGATGAAATCGAAGCTAGGAACTGGAGTCCTAGAAACCAACGAATAAATTTGTTATGTTTAAATCTGAGTTGTCGGAACAGAATATTTGTTTTGATGTTGTCTGTAATAACTTGTTTGACCATTTATGCTACGGTATGGGACGTATTGCTTTAATTAAATGGTAATGATAGTTGTTGTGGAAACTTCTGGACAATCTGTTTCGCTCAGTGCCACGCCCCGATGATTCCGCCATCGGTTGGGGTGTGACAAAAACCATTTAAAAGAAATTTGAAAACAAACTGAACAAGTAACGTGACAACTGATATCGAATTACTTCAAATCGCCATTCACTTGGCATAAACAATCAGAACTCCCCCTTACAACAAACTATTTTCCCATTATGATTTCAAAACACTTAAGTTTGTTTTAATCAAATGGTTTTTCCAGAAAATTAGTTTTGTTGATTACATAAAACCACTTGTAGGTTAGGGGATCAATTCATCACCTTGTTCTTTCATCTTCAACCTTTTGAAAAATATAACAGTTTTAAAATCAATCAAGAAATACCACTTGTAGGAAATCAAGTACAACTTAATGTCCCTGATTTACCACTTTTAGGTTAAAACCTTTCTTCAACCACTTGAAGATTCATAAACAAACAAAATTCAAGAAAGATGCCGATACTTGCTTCACACTTACCAACCTGGAAGCTCCGGCAAGTCAGACTTTTCACATATGAAAAACAGACATCCAAGCCTGACCAAACTTAGATGTGACCTCTTCAGTTTCACTCGGGGTGTAAGTTGCCTTCTTTGTTTCATAAAACTCTTTTACCCCTTTAACCTTCCCATCGACCATCTTCCTAAAAATCTTTTTCACATTTCCATTAAACACCTTTTCGACATCAAATTCTTTCTTCTCAGAATAGAATTGATTCGAAATATCAACTTTCCCAACTTTTTGTTTAAAATTTTCAGCCCGCAATGGTGGAAAATTGACATCATCCATTGGCGGAACTGATGTTTCTAATTTTTGAACAACTTGTGGCTCATCTGACTTTGTGGAATCAGATTCATCGCCAGATTTCACATCAGATTTCTTAACAACCCACTTCTGGTTGTCAAGATTCACTCTTCTCTTGTAAAATCTTTTCGAACATTCACCAACCTCATATGTTGAATTTTTAAAAATTTTGAACTTTTCAATTGGTGGTTCGGTTTTATCAACAACCTTTTCTTTGAGTTTAGAAACAACTTCCTGTTTTGTGTTGGTTGCCTTTGGACAGTTCCAGGCAATGTGACCAACTTCTTGACAACGGTAACAGGTTCTTGTTTCCTTTCTCTGGTACACTCTATTCTTCTCAAACTTTTGTTTTTCAGCAAAGAACTCTTTATTTGATTGTTTCCAGAATGAACTCTTTTCTTCTTCCACAGAACTAGCTCCTGAAACAAATACAGTTTTTGTTTTAAAAATTTCTCATTTTTATAATTTTTCGGTGGAATAAAACCTAAGCCTTTCTTTTTGAAATTACTGTTATGGTTTGGTTTCTTTTGATAACCTGAACCAGAACTGTAACCTTTTTTCTTGTTTAAACTTTGTTGAACTCTTGAGGTGTAAGTTTTTGGTTTTTCAGAAAGATTTACATCTTTTATTTCAGAAATATTAATTTCTGTTAACTTGAAAACCTTTTTTATCATTTCAGTTTTAACACCTCTTATTGGAAATTCCTCATCAGAATATAATTTGTCCGAATCATTCAAAGTATATGCCACTTTGATTGGTTCATCATTCAAATTAGATTTTGATAACAGAAATTCTTTATTGTAAACCCGTTTAACCGACGATTTTGGACTGTTGACCGCTGAACTCGAACTTTCAGACTCAGACTTTGACTCTGACTCCTCATCTTTATCCAACACCTGATCGACCACCTTTTTTATTATCACAGACTCATGATCAGTGTCAGTCGATGTGAATGTGACGTCAATGTTTTCTGGTAACTCATCAGTTGTTTCGGACTTTAACTTTATATTGACTGCCTTTTTGACTTGCTCCTCATTTGGTTTTCTGGGAGAATAACCTTCCCAGATCGGAGGCGGACACTTTTTATAATTTGCACTTTGTTTCTTACCAGTATCCTTTTCTTCAGTCTTCTTGTCTTGAAAGACTTCCATACCTGCAACAGTTGGATAAATTCTATCAATCAAATAATCAGAACTAGAATAACTTTGCAGTAATCTTCTGATTCTTTCATTTTCTATCTTTTCTGTTTCCAACTCCTGCTTCATCTTAGCACATTCTTCAATGTAATGATTAATGGCCTTCTGTTTCGTCATCATCACAGCATTCATCATGGTTAACGCGTCTTCTCTTTCAGAATTTGTCTTTTGTAGACCATTCACTGTTCTATTCAACACATCATACGATTCTTTCACATAATTGAGATCGAACAATAATTTTGCTTTCATCTTATCTTGCTCACACAACTTCTCCTCTTTCTCTTCACACTGCTTACATGACTCCAAACAATTTAGACAAGGTTTGATGACTTCAACAATCTTTTCAACTTCAATTATTTTCTCAACTTCAACCACTTTCTCAGCTTCAAACACCTTTTCAGCTTCTGCCATCTTCTCATCATCAACTACCTTTTCAATTTCAACCACCTGCTCAGTAACTTCAACTTCTTCACTTTGTTCAGAAATATTTTCCTGATCAACACCTTTGCACTTCATCTTTTTCTATTTCTTTGCTGCTTGTTTCTCCTTTAACTTTTCCAAACGATCTGCAAAATAAAATTGACAACTTTCAGAAGATAAATGAATTTTTGAAATATTAATATGCATTTCTTCTTCATCATCACTGTCATCAGTTGATGATTGATCAAACACTTGTGTCTGTTCTGAACTCTCATCTGAAGAACTAGATTCATCATCTTGATTCTTCTCATCACCAGCAAACACTTTCATCCATTCTTTCATCAAATCTGGTTCTTGAACTATCTGAGCAATTAATGCAACTGTTTTGAATCAGATGGAATATATTTGTCCCAACTAAAGCCTTTTGCCACTTTTTCATCGTCTTGATCAATTATGCCATAATAAGCATTCTTATTTGCTTCTTCGATCATTTTAGCATGTGCAGTTTGTGGTTCTTTTTGTTGATACGGTTGATGAGCAACTTGTTGATATATGGCTTTTCGATAATAATCATTACCACCAAACGGATTCTTTGCTCCACTTGCTTCTTGATTGGTACATTCCCTCTTGAAATGTCCTTTCTCCCTGCATCGAAAACAAGTAACTTTAGATTTATCAAAACCCAAAGTAGAAACATTTGCATCCAAGAAATCATCTCTTCCTGTAATCATCTTGAATTTTTCTGCTCTCCTCAGAACACTTGCTAGACACCATTTAATGTCCATAAGCTCCATTTCCTCAGCATCGATTTGATCGTAATCCTCTTTTGTCAACATAGGATTTTCGATCCTTCCTGCAACCAATCCTTCATATGATTCTAACACTGTAGCTAGCAATGACATATGACTTTTAGCAACTTCTTCAGAAAAATTTTGACCATTCTGAAGATGCAACGCGATGTTACAATGTAATACATGACCATTACTGCTGTTTGAACTTTGGAATTGATGACTCGAGGTTGATTCCTTTGGATTAACACTTGGGTATGAGGAAAATCCACTGCTGCTGTTTGGACTTTGATTGATTGATCCAGATGAGTTTTCTGCACTGAATGCAGTTTGGATTTTTGGACTTGCTTCGACATTCTGAACACTCCCTTTGAAGTACATCTTAACATCTTGTTGTGCACTTGGATTACTCATTCTAGCAATCTTTTGTTGCTCAAGATCTTGACCTTCAATCTTTTCGATGAACTGAGAAATCGTCAAACCATCATATTCTCCAGTATTCTTTAATATCATAAAAAATGTACCCCATTCTTTCTGAGGTAAAGCATCAGCTAATTTGTTAACCCATTCCTCATGATCTTTGTTAATACCTAACAATGACATTGATCGTACTAAATGACAGTATCTTTCAATCAATTTCTTTGTATCTTCTCCCGGCAAACTAGTAAATAAATCAAATTCTTTCTTTAACAATGATTTTTTACTCTTGATCATCTTCTCACTTCCCTCAAACTTAATTCGAAGTGCTTCCCAAATTGAACGTGAAGTCTTATCATGTTGAAGCAATATGAATATGTCTTCTTTAATAGCTTGCTGAAGTAAACTAATCATCATCTTTTCTGCTTTGTACATGTCTCATTCTTTATCCGTAAATTCAAAAATTTTCTTTTCAACTCCCAAGTCTGTACGTGGTAGTACATACTTTTTCTCAACACACTCCCAAGACCTCAAATGATTAGCTTGAACCCAGTTTTCAAACCGATCTTTCCAACCATAATACTCCTCAATTCCCATTAGCTTCGGGGGTTTTTGCAAAGTTCCAGTTTCATTTTCCATGTTCATGTTCTGAGCAATGGCAGTAGGAGTAGTCGGGGCAGTAGCAAATGCGTTATAAAATTCCTCTTCCATGATACGGTAACAAGTTTCACAAATTCAAACACTTTCAAACGAAATAACACTCAAGCGAAATACACTTTGATGCGAAATGACCTGCAAAACACTTTCAAACGAAATAGTAACTCAAAGGAAATAAGAATTTTCAAACGAAATAGTGATTTCGTTCGAACAGACCAAACGAAATAAGATTTCACGCGAAATTAACTTGGATTCAAACGAAAACAGCCTCTTTGGAACGAAATAGTGATTTCGTATGAAATATCTCAAACGAAATCTGATTTCGTACGAAATCAAACAGCAATTTCAAACAAAATTAATCACAAACTGTAATTTCGTGCGAAATTAAGAAGCTATTCCATGCGAAATATTGCTGATGTCATCATCTCGAGCTGTTTTTGTCAAAATTGATCAAGTTTTTGTCCGATTTTAAGTCTGAAACTTTCAAGGGTTTGTTAAAACACTATTGCGCGTATAATATGTGAAATTCAAGACATTTTGACCATGAAATCAAGTTCAATTTTGAAAAGAAGGTGTAGAAAACAGAATTTTCCACTGAATTGGTAAGAACTCTTCCTCCTGAGCTCTGATACCACTTGAAGGATCGTTTTCACGACCAAACGAGTCGTTCAAAAGAGTTTTTGCTCAATACGAAAGGTGGAAACAGACGTATCAAGTTCAATTCAGCTAGATATACACTTTAAACTGTCTATAGATTGATTTGACAAAGATTTACAGCGAGTAGACACTTTGGCAGCACTTCGGCTCTGAAAACCGGAAAGTAATTTCGTTACAAATGACGAAGACAAGGCAACTATTTATAGGCAAGGTAATTTCGCATGAACAGGTTCAAGCGAAATTACATTCACACGAAATTACTATGTGACTGAGTTGACTTCTTAGGTAATCAAATGTGTTTGGACAAATACCCACTAATGTAAATTCTAAATAGCCAAGGTGTATAAATATTGCTTTCTAAAGGGAAGTAGTGTATACATCAGATTGTTCGTGTAAATGACAAGTATGTTTAAATATACCCAACTGTTTAACTATTGTACAAACAACCACTTTGATAGTTGGTTTGTGCACTAAGCGTAATACGTGGTTGCATAACATGTTCATTTTCGAGTTAATACACTAAGCGTACTATGTGGTTGTAACTTGTAAATAGTAAACGGTAAGAAATTATTTATTTGAAAGTTATTACTTTCACACTTGAAATCAGTGATGATCACTTATACAATTAAATACTAAGACATTCATTTTTTAGGCATAGGAACTCAATATAAGTAGTTGGAAACACTTATCTTCACACATGAGGTCGATAAACCTCACTTATGTAAGTGAAGACTATAAGTTGTGTTTGAGACTTGATTTTTACAAATGATTGTCGAAGTATTAAGATCTGGACTTATTGAATTAACATGGGGCTTGTGTGTGATTGAAATCATATAATTGTAGGAAGTGTTCGCACAAAAAACAAAATAAAGAATTTTATTAATCAATACAATACGAGAATGTAAAGGAAATCAATAAATTACAAGAACAATTAAAATTGAAATAAATAAATTAGTGAATAGAAAAACAAAACAGAAACTGTTTTGGCTGAGGATCGTGTTGAACACGGGTCCCAAAATACAAATTCCGAGTCTCCCAGGAGAATTCGTTTGTTTCCCAGGGTACAACTGAAGGATCGTTTTCACGACCAAACGAGTCATTCAGAAGAGTTTTTGCTCAATACCAAAGGCGGAAACAGACGTATCAAGTTCAATTCAGCTAGATATACACTTTAAACTGTCTATAGATTGATTTGACAAAGATTTACAGCGAGTAGACACTTTGGCAGCACTTCGGATCTGAAAACCGGAAAGTAATTTCGTTACAAATGACGAAGACAAGGAAACTATTTATAGGCAAGGTAATTTCACATGAACAGGTTCAAGCGAAATTACATTCACACGAAATTACTATTTCGTGCGAAATAACCAAGTAATTTCATGTGAAATAGCACTCTGTAATTTCGTGCGGAATTACCTTCTAACCTATTTTTGACAGTTTCCTCGAATAACGTGCCCTGATCTATCTATACACATACAAGACTCGATACAAGACGAAGTCGACAGACGTATGCACCAACAACAACAGCCGGAGCAGTTGCTACTGTTGGAGAAGATGATAAAACCAAAGGTATACCTTGAAGATGAAGATGCAGAGAAAGTTAGGAGAGTTTCTATGTGTTGCAGTGTAATTAGGTGTGTCTTCAACCAAGATCTCACCTTGGTTTTATACTAAAACATATAGTCGAAACAACTCCTAGAATTAAAGACGAAAAAATAAATGTCATTGAACGTCTTCAATGCATTTTATTTTGTCTTTAAACTCGAATCATAACTATTTGAGCGTCAATTTCGATATCCAGACTTGAAGACTGATTTGTTGTTGTACACTAGAAACTGCTGAGAGATCACACGCGCGCAAGCTGGCATGCACACCACACAGTGGTAGAACCATGCATCATGTCACCCGCCACACTTACACGCCATGCACCACGTCATACGCGAGGCGCACACGGTCATGCACCACACGCACCATGTCAAGTGGAGACTTATTCCACGCATGCGCCAACTGGGATCCGCCATACAGAACAGGACACCACCTAGTCATGCGCCACTCGCGCACCATGCTACGTTATCTGCAGACACGTGCCAGCCACTTGGTCCTCACCATCTCTGTACTTGACCATGGGCACATGGTAAAAAAACATACAAAGGCGACTCTTAGTGTGCAAAGTGCGCAGTCAAAACGCCCACGCCACGCGCACGCATGTGCCCCTTCGCGAATCCACTAGTGTGAGGTGGTACTTAGGGAACAATGCTACGTCATCCACCTAGTCATATGCCACTTGTGCGCTATGCTACCTCGTTCGCGGACACTTGGTCAGCCACTTAGTCCTCACCACCTCTGTAATGGACCACGCACACGTGGTAAAATATACAAAGGTGGCTCTTGGCATTCAAAGTGTGCTATCAAAGCGCCACATTACACCCACGCTACGCATGTGCCCCTTCATGAATCCACTAGTGTGAGGTGGTGCTTAGGGAACAATGCTACGCCATGCTACGTCATCCACCTAGTTATACGCCACTTGTGCGACATGCTACGTCATTCGCGGACACTTGGTCAGCCACTTGGTCCTCACTACCTCTTTAATGGACCACGCGCACGTGGTAAAAATACAAAGGTGGCTCTCGGCATGCATATACAAGTCACTCCATTTTCTTTCCCTCCTCCTATGTGGGACAAGTTCCACTTTTCCCACTCATTTCCTTTCCACTTTTTCTCAAACTTTCCTTAGTTAAGGTCTTAACTTTGAGCATCGATATCTCACTTATTTTTGCTTGGATTTGGTCGCGGTTTGGTTCGTTATAAAGCTCTTACTAAATAGATTACAAACCCACAAAATAGTACTTATATTAACCAAAGTATAATATAAATTTGTCTTAAAGTTTTGGAAGAATATACATTTACACTTGATGAAAATACACTCATTTTCACCAATTTTTTTCCAATACTAAATACCAAAAGCTTCATTACAAATTCTTGTAAAACTAATAAGATTAGTGATTCTCAACTTGGAGTTATTTGTTGGAAATTTGGTGAATGGATATTTAATATATTTATAATTTAATGAAATTATAAATATTTATTTAGAATCTTCATGTGGTAAATAAAAGAGAAACTCTTGAGTAGAGCTTCTTAATGACATTTAATTAGTTTTATTAGAGTTTTTAAGTCTCTAATTAAGTGACTAGTTAAGTGACTAATTAAGTGAAACCTTTCACTAATCATTAAGTCTTGTACAAATAGTAGGCTATGTGCTTCTTTTGTTACAACAAGAATATGGTATTGCTTGATACATGAAGAATACTAGAAGAAGGATGAACCCTTGAAGACCAACTAGAGAGATGAGTACTGATGTATTGCAAAATACATCCTTTATTCGTGTTAGTTTGTATAGATTTATCGTTATTTTTAGTTTAATTTTAGTTAGAATTACGTGCTATTGATTATATTTGCGTTTTCCAGGTCTTGATACATAAAGTTTCTGAAAAAGGAGCAAAAACGAGCTACATTGCTGAAACATTAAGTCCTGGAACCAGCTTAAAAGAGTTAGAATTATTTTTGAAGTTTTTAAGAAGTTAAAGCTGGGATTTTTAAGCAAGAGTCTGTGAAAAAACAGCCGTGGCATCGCGCCACGGCTAAATGGGACATCAGTCGCGCTGCGCCAGCTTGAAACAAAGAAAATCTGAAATATTACATGGTGGCGTCACGCCACCAGGAGTGTTATTGCCCGTCGCGCGACGCGACGTGGTGGTATGACGGCCCAGAATCGCTGATCGCTAGGGTTTGGTATATAATCATTAAGAAAATCATTCATCATTAACAACTTATGAACTCAAGAACCCATAGGCGAATTTCGGAGCAGATTTCACGGTTTTCGGAGTACTTTAGCTTGCGGGAATCATTCGGTTGAAGCACGGAGCGTAGGAAAGAAGATTGTTCGGGTCTTATCTCCCGGTTTTCTTTATTTTCTTGTTTTGATATTTTTCCGATGAATTCTTGTTTTGAACTTGTTTTGTTTATTTTAGACATCATGTTTGGTGGCTAAAACCTTCGTTACTACCTAGGCAAGATGATAGTTTAATCAAGTTTGGATTTTTAACGGTTTTTATTGATTTGTTATGGATTGATTTTGAAAGTAAATTATCCTAGAATTTCTGATTTGGTGCATATGCGTATTTGACTTTGATTGTTGATTATTTACTGTTTCACATAAATTTTGGTGGATATCTTTCACATAATGAATTTGTGTTGATTATTCATACCTTTGCGGGTTCGGGTGATCTTTGGGTAAATTGGCCGATAGCCTTAGAAACAGTAACTAAAATTCAATTAGAATTAAGTATTCTGCTTAACTTGTCGCTGAGAGGCTCGAGTTAGTTATTAGATCTCGGTGTAGTATATATCTAAGATAGGTTTTGAGAGAAGTCAATCTTAGTTCCCTAATTGCATCTGTGTCTATTAAACCAAGTTAGAATCTAGGATTGCCTTAGACTGTCGCACTGAGAGGTAGATAGTCGTATTAGGGCACTTTTAGAGTTGTTAGAGGACTGAGAGGAAGTCTAACAATTGGTGTTCACAACAGCCTTGTAGGGTTTCCTAGGTTTCTTCCTGAGAAGGGTCGGGAAGTCTTAGCTTGAAATACCTTAGGGTTTAGTACTTCACGATCCCGATTCCATACCACAATAGTACCGTTAGGAATCCATTCCTAGTTAAACTAGATTCAAGCCTAGGTAGCCGTTAATCTCATCTAAATCAAACCTTAGTTCTTATTCGTGTCTTAGTCTAGTTTTCATTTTAATTTCAATTCTAGGATTTTAGTAAACCCCCCCCCCCCTTCAAACACAACAATAGTTAAGTCGTGTCAGTGTCTAGTCTAAATAAAGTCTTTAACGTATTTAATCAGAGTCGTTGTGGGTTCGACATCCGGACTTGCTTTTCTTTGCTAGAGTCCACCGGTTCACTTGCCGGTGAGTAGTTTAGTCAAGTTAGAGAGTCTAGATTATTATTACTTGAGTCTAAATTTAGGTTTATTTTAGTTTATTTATTTGAACTACTTATTTCACATCAAGTTTTTGGCGCCGTTGCCGGGGATTTCTTGGCAATTGCATTAATTACCTTGTTTGGATTTCAACTGATATCTATACGTGCTTTTTGTGTGTTTTTGAGTCGTAGGAGTCCAAGTAACTTTAGTGTCCTTTTATTTTTAGAGTCTTTTGTTGGAGTCGTCTTACTTGTTTGTTCTCGGTTTTGCAGTTCATGCCCCACACGCGTTCGCAGGGACCAGTGAAGCCGCCGATCGACAAGTCTTCCTTCTCCACACCCAGTTTACAGGTAAAAAAATCCTCAACTTTATCTTCAGCCCCTTCTGACTCTACACTACAATTTAAACCACCAAAATTTGACTTCACCCCGAAGTTGTCACCCCACAACTCCCCACCACCTTCCCATCCAACTAGTCCACCACCAGTTCACCAAATGGCCGCTAACCAAACTGTCCACCAGCGTTCCACCTCGGGTTTTACCGCAAATTCACCCATTACCATCCCTGAAATCACCAATGACAAGTCCTGGCAAATTCCCTCATACATCATGACCGCCATTAACAACTCTTGTCAGTTCCACGGTCGTGATGATGAGGATGCGCCTGCATATATCAACCGTCTCACCCATCTGTGTAGCACCTTCGGCATCGAAGGTGTTAATCTTGATGCCCGTTTTCTCCAAGTCTTCCCTTTTTCGCTTGCTGGCCGCGCAGCCACATGGCTCGATTCGCAGCCAGCAGGTACTTATACCACTTGGGCTGGACTTAGAGATGCCTTCCTTGCTAAGTATTTCCCACCTGCAAAGGCCTCTCGCCTTCGAGATCAGATCCATTCATTCAGAATGGAGGCTGACGAACCATATCACTTAGATTGGGAGAGGTTTCTAACTTTACTCTCGCGTTGTTCCCAACATGGGCTTTCGGATTGGGCTTTAGTAGAAAAGTTTTACAATGGTCTCACCCCTGAGTGTAAGGCCCTATTCGACACATCTGCAGGAGGCCATCTAATGGGAAAGAAAACTGTGGCTGACTGCAATGATCTCTTTGAGAGCTTCGCTCATGCTGATATAGATCATAGTGCTACCAGCAGGAATTCCAATCCTGTGAATACTTCCTCATCTTCTCGAGGAGTAAACCAAGTTGTCTCAGACTCAAAGGTAGCATCTCAGCTTGACTATATCACCAAAGAGTTTCTAGAAATTAAGAAGAAAGTCGATAGGTGCGAAGTCTGTAGAGGTGGACATGACACCATAGATTGCCCAACACTCACCCTAGAACAGGTAGAGTACATAGCAGGTCAAAATAGGGGTCCAACTAACCCATTCAGCAATAATAACTCTAATTGGCGTGCTAATCATTATCGCTCTTCAGGTAACCCCCCTGGTTTTTCATCAGGTCAATATCAAAGCAGGGGGCCAGGTTTCTATTCTAGTGGGGGGTCGGGTCAAACAGGTCAATTTGCTAGTTCAGGTTCAGGGGGAAGTTCAGAGGTGAGGGGTCAAACCAAGAGGTTCAACCTAGGAATGAGGGGTCAAATAGTAGTCTATCTATGATAGAGGACCTTCTTACCCAGCTAGTGGTTAAGGATCAGGCTACCCAACGTACCTTAGAAGAACACGCTACATTCTTAAAGAATAACCATTCAAACTTATTCTAAAGAGTACGAGAAATTTCTAGATATCTTTAAGCAACTTCGAATCAACCTTCCTTTCATAGAAGCCCTTCAATCGATGCCTAAATATGCAAAATTTTTAAAGGACCTTTTAAAACGTAAGGATAGGTTAGGAGAGGTTTCTAACATTCCCCTTAGTGGAGGATGCTCAGCCGTAGTCTTGAATAAGGTCCCGGAAAAATTGACGGATCCGGGCCTTTTCACCATTCCATGCTTGTTTGGGAGTGATACCGAGTGTAGGGCCCTAGCCGATCTAGGAGCGAGTATAAACCTAATGCCATATTCCATGTATAAGAGGTTAGGTCTAGGAGAGTTATCCCCTACACGTATGTCTTTGTCTCTAGCCGATAGATCAGTGAAGTATCCACGTGGTATAATCGAAAACCTTCTAGTTAAAGTGGATAAATTCGTCTTTCCCGTAGACTTTGTCGTTCTTGATATGGAAGCCGACGAGAAGGTTCCTATCATTCTAGGACGCCCATTCTTGTGTACCACCAAGGCTATCATCGATGTCTTCGACGGAAAAATCACACTCCAAGTCGGTGAGGAGAGAGTTACTTTCGAGATAGCACGCTCCATGGAACACCCTAGTGGTTCCGATGATCTTAGAAGTTGATGTGTGTAAAATGCAACATATAAATTACATCCAATGAGGCATAAAACTAACCCTTTTTAGTACTAATGTTGGAAAAAGTGTGCTTTTGCCTTCCTTTTGTATTTTCAGGATTAAATGAGCTCAAATGAACAAAAGAAGCGAAAATGCAGCCAAATCTAACAATAATACAAGAAAAGGAATAAACGTGGCATGCCCGACCCCTCGACAGCATCTTCCCAAGCAAAAACAAGAGAACAGGAGGCTGAACACGCCCCGTGCTCAATGAGCACGGGGGCGTGCCCAAGTGTCTGCAGAAAAGACAAACCAGTAGAAGCTTCTATCACCCAACACGGGGGCGTGTCCACCGGACACGGGGCCGTGGTCAACGCAAAGATTTGCAGAATCCAAGCAAATCTTGAAAGTACAGATACGCTTCTGCACACGGGGCCGTGCCCAGCGGACACGGGGGCGTGGTCAACTAATGCAGACAAACTGCATTTAATGAAGAAAGAGAAGACGGGTGGACACGGGGCCATGCCCAATGGACACGGGGCCGTGTCCGGGCTTCTGTGCAGGCTATAAATAGGGGTGCTTGGCTCACTTACAAATCATCCCTTGGCAAACCACCTCTCTCCCACTTCACCCACACTCTACCACCACCACAACACGATCATCCACCACCATCATCCATCATCCATCATAGAGTGTGTGTAGTAGTCTCGGGATCCAAGATTGATAGTAAGAGTTCTTGACAATCAAAGGCCATGTTTGCCTAAGTCTCTTACATCACTTGGTGAAGACAAGCATTTAGTGTAATACTTTTTATTTTTAATCTTTTCACACTTTTTATTTGGTTATGTATCAATGACATTAATAACTAGTTTCTTATGTTGAAGGTGAAACTTCCTTATCATTTGTCCGTGGTGTCTTGGCGTTATTTTACTGTCTATATAAAATACAAGATTTACACCATTCATATCTCCACGGTCTATATGGAGATATGTTGGCTACCTGGTCGGGGGTTAAGGGAATGGTTTGGTAAGAGTCTTGCCTTGTTCAGTGTATAGATCCTGCAAGGACCTGGGTCAAGCTTAGTAGGACCTCCTTCAATACCTACTGGTATTGGATGGCGGGGGTCCGAATTTCTTGATCCCCTCATATGTAAACTACTATTAATATATTAACCCGGCTACTTAGGACTGTATCCCTGCTGACTCAGACTACTTAGCCGAGGGTAACGTCACCTTCAAAAGAGGGGCCTACCACATTATGCATTAATAACTTAATTAATTATCTTTCAATAATCCAACCATTTAGGATTGTATCCTTGCTGACTCAAACTACTGGGTTGAGGGTAATGTCACCTTCAAAAGAGGGGCCTACTACAATAACTAAGATAATCTCTTAAAAAGTGCAAAAGTGCGGAAATAATCAAAGGTTATACTAAAGTCGAGTCGGATACAAGTGATTCATCTTGTCTATCTGTTTTTTTTTTCCAGCATTTTTAGTTTTTATTTTCCAATTTAAAACCTTTTTCTAAACTTTTGATTTGATTAGACGTTGAGGATAAACCGGTATTAAAAGCTCTTGTGTCCTTGGATGACCTCGGTATCTTACCAACACTATACTACGCTCACGATGGGTGCACTTGCCCATATGTGTGTTTGGTGTTAGTAAATATTGTGTTTTATAAATTTAAAACTTGACTATTGTGTTAAAAAGGGCTAAAAATATACATAAAAATATATACCACCACACACGCATCAGTAGTCCTTGTCATTCGGTATATTTCATAGAGTCTTTTCTATCATGTGTCGACCATTGCTTTGACTATATTAGTGGAGCCGATTTAGTTGAGAGTAAGTTAGATGAGGCAGTTGAGAAGGCAGAGGAGGCTGCGAGTGAGAGTGAGGAAGTAGAAGGGACCGAGTGGGTCCCCGAAGTGCTAGAGTTGAGTGAGGTAAAAAGTGAGCTTGAGAGTACACCCTTAGAGAAGCCCGCCCCATTAGAACTCAAAGTTCTCCCATCCCACTTAGAGTATGCGTTCTTAGGTGAGGGGTCCGATTTTCCCATCATTATTTTGTCTAAGTTAGAGGAGGGAGAGAAGGGTAGGTTGTTAGAGGCGTTGAGAGAGAATATATCAAGGGCATAAGCCCCGCCTATTGTACCCACCGGATACTCATGGAAGATGATTATAAGCCGGTGGGGCAACCTCAACGGCGCCTAAATCCGAACATGCAAGAGGTTGTTAAGAAGGAAGTGCTTAAGTTGTTAGATGCCGGGGTGATATACCCTATTTCCGATTCACCATGGGTTAGCCCAACCCAAGTTGTCCCAAAGAAGGGTGGGATGATGGTGATCATGAATGAAAAGAATGAATTAATCCCTTCTCGTACCGTTACCGGTTGGCGTGTGTGCATAGACTACCGAAAGTTAAATGACGCCACCCAGAAAGACCATTTCCCCTTGCCATTCATTGACCAGATGTTGGAGCGTCTAGTGGGTCAACAATTCTATTATTTTCTCGATGGATTTTCGGGTTATTTTCAGATCCCAATCGCCCCAGAGGATCAAGATAAAATGACGTTCACATGCCCTTACGGCCCTTATGCGTATTGCCGCATGCCTTTCGGGTTATGCAACGCTCCGGCTACTTTCCAAAGATGCATGGTTGCTATATTCCAAGACATGCTTGAGACTTCTATGGAGGTTTTCATGGATGACTTCTCGGTTTATGGTACCACTTTCGATCAATGTCTTCTAAATCTTGGTAGGATGCTTAAGAGATGTATAGAGACAAACCTCATGTTGAATTGGGAGAAATGTCACTTTATGGTGACGGAGGGGATAGTTTTAGGACACAAGGTGTCTAGAGAGGGGATAGAGGTGGATAGGGCCAAGATAGATACCATAAGTAGATTGCCTCCACCTACCAGTGTCAAGTCCGTTCGTAGCTTTCTAGGTCATGCGGGTTTTTATAGGCGTTTCATTAAGGATTTTTCTAAAATTACGCGCCCCATGACCCGACTTTTAGAGAAAGATGTACCTTTCGTCTTCGATGAAGAGTGCATCAAGGCTTTTGATTTTTTGAAAGAGAAACTCGTTAGTGCCCCTATCCTTGTTTCGCCCGATTGGAGCTTGCCTTTCGAGCTCATGTGCGATGCAAGCGATTATACCGTAGGTGCGGTTTTAGGCCAAAGAGTCGATAAACACTTTCATCCAATCTACTACGCGAGCAAAACTTTGAATGATGCTCAAGAGAACTATACCACCACGGAAAAAGAGCTTTTAGCCGTAGTGTTTGCGTTTGATAAGTTTCGCTCATATCTCGTTCTTTCCAAAACCACCGTGTTCACCGACCATGTCGCTTTGCGCTTTCTATTCCAAAAGAAAGACGCAAATCCACACCTCATTTGATGGATTCTTTTGCTCTCCGAGTTCGATATCGAATTAAAGGATAAAAAGGGAGTGGAAAACGTGGCCGCCGACCATTTGTCACACTTAGAGGATCCTAAGAGAGAAGAAGTTCGTGTGGATTCAATAGGAGACACTTTTCCTCACGAAACCATAGACTTTGTTAGTGCCGAGGTAGAGGGTTTGCCATGGTTTTTGGATTTGGCAAATTATTTAGTTACCGGTGATCTTGTGAGGGGTATGTCCTACCAACAAAAGAAAAAGCTTCTTAGGGATGCTAGGAAGTACATTTGGGATGACCCGTACCTATTTAGGATAGGTGGAGATAGAGTGCTTAGAAGGTGTGTTTCAAAAGAGGATGGGATGGACATCCTTAGACATGTGCACGAGGGTTTAACGGGAGGCCATCACTGGCCAAATGTGACGGCACAAAAAGTTTTTGATAGTGGCTTCTATTGGCCAACGGTAGTTAAAGATGCCAGAGAGTTTGTTAGGACATGTGACTGTTGCCAACGTACCGGCAACATCTCATCCAAGGATGAAATACCCCAAAATCCCATCCAAGTTCTTGAAGTATTTGACGTTTGGGGCATTGATTTCATGGGACCTTTCCCCTCATCGAGTGGGAATTGGTACATCCTCGTGGCCATTGACTATGTCTCAAAGTGGGTGGAAGCTCAAGCTTTGCCTACTAATGATGCCCGAGTGGTGGTGAGATTCCTTAAAAAGTTATTCACACGTTTTGGAGTCCCTAAAGCTATCATAAGTGACCGTGGTACGCATTTTTGCAATTCCGCCATGGAAAAGGCACTTGCACGCTACGGTGTCACTCACCGTCTTTCTACCGCATACCACCCGCAAACTAGTGGCCAAGTAGAGAATGCAAACCGAGGGGTGAAGAGAATCTTAGAGAAAAGGGTAGGAAAAAGTAGAAAGGATTGGTCGGAAAAGCTCGATGACGCTTTGTGGGCATTCCGCACCGCCTATAAAACACCGTTAGGGACGACACCCTTCATGATTATGTATGGCAAAGCGTGCCATCTTTCGGTAGATTTAGAACATAGAGCTTTGTTGTAACACCTCGTAAAATCATACCCAATAAAATATAGACACGTGTCATGTAAGGAAAACGTGTTATAACCTGGATCAAGTTAAAGATGTATGGTAGGATTTAAAAGTGTCGACATGTTATTTAATACCTCTGAGCGACCTAGTTATGAATCCCAAGACCCTAATCTATTTTATAAACATCTGATATACTCAAATCTGGTTATTTCCGATAATGCATAATTCAAATTTTCAAAGATGGGATCCTATGAGAATGTATTCGACAAATTTTCATTCATGATTTCTTTTTAAAGAATCCAAGACAATTCTAATGCATGGCAAGGCTTTCATAACATTTTGGACCTGATCAAGTGGTCCCATACTGATATTAAAGGCCCTAAATTCGTAATATCAAAGTTACATGGCCAAATACTAGAGATTCTCAAAATTTTTTTGTCTTCTGGTCAACGGTTACGGACTGCAAAGGGACCACCTTACGGTCCGTAAGGTGGCGGAGCTGGACAGAGATAATATAAGAAAGCGGATACACACCGCAAGGCTTAGGGCTTACGGTCCGCAAGGTTTGTAGCTGGGAAATGCAGTTGAAGGCGGTTACGGACCGCATCGGTTTGGGCTTACGGTCCGTAAGAGGTGAATACGGACCGCAAAGGATATTGCTTACGGTCCGTAAGGCTGTCGCTGGCAGTTAAAAATTGGCAGTTGCGTGTTATAGCCGGTTACACCGCCTTACTTGCATGGTTTTCGAAATACTGGAGCATGGCCAATAGTTTTGAATGCATAGGGACACATGGGTTGATCAGGGAACTCTCATAGGCTTGTGTGTGATGATCTTGAGCAATGTGGGTTCCTATATAAAGGATTGTTGTTGCAACCATTTCACTTGCTCATTCAAACTCACTTCAAGGACTTCTCTGGAGCTTCTCTGGTCTTTCCTTAGGATCCATAATCGTGCTTAGGACCGTTGTAAGTGTCCTTAACCCTTTTAATTCAGTTTAATTAGCTTAATGGCCATAAGTCAAACATATCAGAATTAAGGTTTGACTTAGTGATTAATCACTAATGGTCTAGTCAATTCTTGAGTTAAGGGTAGCTTTGAGTTGGTAATTATGTGGGTAATAAACCCTTAAAAGGGCACCCTCTGATTCCCACTCTAACTAGGTCAATTGTCGGGTCAAACTTGATTATAAAAAGTCAACAGAAAGCTAATTTTCGCATAAACACATAATTAACAATGTAGAAGCAATGCAACCTATTTTATCACTAACATAACTTGGTAATTAATGTAAGAACGTGTCTAAACATGTTCAACCCGACAATTTTCAGTTTAAGCTCGGTTTGGAACCGGAAGTCGCATAAGTGGACTTTTGCTTTGACTTTCAGTTCTGACCCAATGTAGCATGTTTTAGAAATGCCTTAGAGCTTTATTAGGACCAGGTTACATGTTAGTATAACCCTCTGTGATTATACAACTTGGTTCATTAGTTATCCGATTCATATGCACGTTTCCGTTATATGCCTAAATGTTGACCATAATGCCCATTTGACCTTAAAACAAGAATTTTGAAAATATGAGAGGACCATAATCTTTATTACTGATTTATAAACATGTCCCTAAATTTTCACATCAGTTGGAGGTCTAGATTAAGAGTTATGCTCAATAGCGTAATTAGAAAGCTTTTATTAATTAAATGGCGTAATTAGCATATAGCCTATCTAAACCCAATTTTTGATACCAAACTTTTACCCACTGATGTAAAATAATATTTTGGGATTTTTGAATATTTTTAATCATTTTTAGGCTGAGCATAACATAGGGTTACATCTTTGATTCGGTAATTGTCGGTTTTGCCCTTTAGGCCTATAAAATGAGTTTTACAAATCATTTTGATACCAAACCTTTTTCTACTGTTATTATATGATAAATAGAATATTTTAAGCCTTCTGGAATAATAAAAATATCAGCTTTCATTATAAAACCCGGAAATCGCTTAAAACCGCATTTTTACGCGTTTTAAACGCATAGTAAGTATTAAAACTATTTTAAATATATAAGACTTGATACCTACTGATATTTTTAGTAAATTTGTATAGTTTAACAGCAAGCAAAAGTTTTAAACTCAGATTTCCAGATTTGACCTTTTAAGCTTATGTGAAATTACCAAAATGCCCCTACGGTGCATAGTTTAGTTATAAGAGGTAAATTTCACCTATATACCATACCCTACTGTTATGACTTATAAAAATAAGTATTTTTACTGAATACATCAGACCTAAAACTTAGATTCATATTTAAACTCTTTTATAACCTTTAAATGACCAAAATACCCCTACGGGGCATAGTTTGAGATTAAATTCATTTTGGGCATAATCGAAGGTATCCTACTGATATCAAAATATATTTAAGGCATATTAACTCAGGAAACCTGTTCATGAATCATTTGGTTACCCGTTACGCATTATTCACGTTCGGTGCGGTTTATGTAACTAGTTTGCATAAATTAACCGAAACGGGTCAAACCTTATCATTTTTGTCTCAAAATCCAGAATGTGTTTAGTTTACACATATTATACAAGTATACAAACTAGTCGGGTCTAAACCATATTCTAATCCGGTCTTCGCTTAATCGTGTGTTTTGAACCGTATCTTTCTTTAAGACTAACCGGTCTAAGTTTAGGCCTAATTAAGACCCGTTAGGAATCTAATAGGTTATTAAAACCTTCGTTCCAGATTAGGAGCCCGGTAAAAGCTACTTGCATTCGTTGTTTGTGAGTTATACTTACTCAGGTAAATACTTTTAACTTATTTTCCCTATACGGGCTTGGGATACGGTATTATAATAATACCGCTTGGTCGAGTATGTAGTCATTTAAATCAGATTGTGATTAATGCAATTACATAGCTCGTTTTAATCTGTATTATTTGGTGTATGGCCTTTGGGGGTTAAATGACCATGTCCTGGATATCCTTGGCATCATTCAAAGAAATGGCCACGACTTAAGCACGGGGTGTAGGCATACACCTGACAGTTGCATTATGTAAAAACTGGTAATCCACTTAAAGGAATCAACCTTGTGGGCATTATACCTGTGGCGTGTCAGTTATTCTTGACCGGCTCTACCAACCGGCCCTGACGGACGACAAATAAGTAAAACTGTATATAAGATTATTTTTAAATAATTGTCCCAAGTTATTAAAAGATATTTTGTACCATGTGCATTCAAACTAATTTTCTTAAACTCTTTTCAAAATGAGTCAGTTAATTGTATTTACCAGTGTAAACTGACGTATTTTCCAAAAAGGCTAAGTGCAGGTACTAGACGAAATAGGCTGGCTACTCCTGGCATCATTAATCAAGTCTTACAAGCTCTAGATGTGAAAGTCTGTTGAACAATAATCTTTTATCTTTTGATCCGCCTGTGGATATTTTACTGTCCGGATTGTAATACTTTGATATTACTATTTATTCGGTTGTAATGTGATTCACCTTTTGCTTCCGCTGTGCATTTAAAATTGTGTTGTTTGACTATGATGATATCAACTACGTCACGATACTCCCCACCGGTAATACGTGGAAATATCGGGGTGTGACAGGTTGGTATCAGAGCCAACGTTGAGTGAATTAAACACTAGCCTTTTGTGTTTAATCTCAATGACACAGTTTGCACATCATCGACTTCCAAGTCTAGACAACGAACTTAGGACTAATCCAAATTTGTTTTATTTGTAAATTTTGTCCTTTATATTTCTTGTTGTTCTTTTAATTGTTTTGACAGGTTCAACAAGATGCCACCTAGATTTTGTGGAAGAGGTAGAGGTAAGGGGCCACTCACCGCCCCAAACGATCATGAGGCCAGGCCATCACACCGGCGAACACCGTCAAATTCCCTTAGCAGAAGTCCTCAAGATAACTGGAGGACCTATATTGAACCCGCAAGGCGCTCACTCTCGCTGAGCTCCTCCCCTTCTTTCCAAAACTCCTTTGGGCCTCAGTCTGAAAACGAGCCCCATAATTCCCACCATTCTTATATACCTCTCCAGGGCCACAACTCACCCTTCGATGACCCAACGCCCTATTTCCAGAGCCGGTTCAACCCGGCAAACTACATTGAAGAACCAGTGGGTTTTAACCCATTAGGACCTGAAGACCACTTCTCGGGCGACCATGCGATGGACATGGATGAGGACACCGATCCCGCAGAGCCACCGTCCGGAACGCCTACGCACCCCATCAAGATTTCGGATAGGTCACCCTTTCTGGGATCACCTTATAATGGTCCCGATAGCTACGAGGCGAGGTTCAACCAGATCGACTGGGTGTTTACTCCCAGTTACCACAACTCACCGCAGCAGCAGCAGCCACAGCAGGACCCCTCCGAGGATTCCCGTTTTGTAGCGGTCACTCCACCGCCACCACCACCAGTGCAGCAACAGCCTCCGGAGCCACCGAGGCGTAGGAGAACAACCGTACGGATGTCCTTGCGAGGGGGAGTCCATATCAGCACTCCTCAACCATCTAGTGGCAGTCATTATCCGCCACTGTACGAAGACCCACAAATGGGTGGGCCTTCGAACCCTGTTTCTGAGGTGCAGTCTGCACCTGTCGCACCGCCACCTGTGGGTTTTAACAACCCAATTCCTACATACGCCGGTTCAGCGGCATACAACCCATTTGAGTAGCCGGCCCACACCAACTACAACTATGCTGAAGTTGACCCATACCCCATGGCGGCAAACTACAATGCTCTTCATCCCGATGGGCTCTTTGGAGTCCCATATCAAGCTGGATATCCATCCTATGGGTACCCACCCTATGGGTATCAGCAACCACCACCTCCTCAACCTCCGCTGTTTCAGCAGCCCCCGCAGCCGCCAGTGATATCGCCACCGCAGCATCAGGAGATTCTTCAAAGGTTGAGTCAGGTGCAGCAGGAGGTTCGGGAAGGGCGTAGGCAAAATCGAGGAATTTTCAAGGGTCTGGCGAGCTTAATCAAGGGGAAGAGCAAAAAGGATCATTAAATCCTTTATTTGTTTATTGTATTTCTTTAGTGTTTAATCAGTCCCTGCGTGGACATCTGTTTCTGTAACCAGTCCCTGCGAGGACTTGTAGTTTCTGTTTGGCCCCTGCGTGGGCATGTCTTCCTGTTTTACCCCTGCGTGGGTATGTTATGTTTGTTTAGCCCCTGCGCGGGCAAGTTAGTTCTCTTTAAGTCCCGTTTAGGGCAAACCTGTAATTTTTTTTAATTTTTGTAGTGGAATGGTTTAATTTAAAATTTTCATTTTTGTTAATTATATGCATAAACAAGAAATATAAAATAAATGAAAAATATCATTCCTTTTATAAGGTCTATCATTACAATAAAATGACAAAATCTAAAAAGGACAAGACCTAGCCCATGTGTCATTTTAAGACAGGGCCAAGATGGTAATTCCTCAATTTGATTTAGATCCTTATTAACATCTTAAATTAGGATTGTTCTGCGTTAAATATTAAATAAGAATCTTAAAGGGTATAACCTAGCCTGCATGTCATTATAAGACCTGGTCATGATGGTAAAACCTGTTTAAAGAGAGATTCAAATCCTTGTTAACATCTGAAAAACATGTTAACATTCCTGGCTGACGTGAGTCGTAAAATCACACGTGTCATCCTTACATAGGATTATTCAAAATCCTTTTTTATTATTTAAACATCCATTGGTGATATGGGCCTACGAGCCATAATCATTGTCATATAAGACAAAAGACAGTGGTAGTCTACGACTCCCTGTCAAGAAAAGGGTATGAACTTTGATTCAAGCCTTATTGCCTCAATTCTATAAAATCTTGGCTTATAAATTAAACCTGTCCCTGTGACTTGGTCTTTGTGCTATTATGTAATTATAATTAGGGATTATTATGATAAAGATCCTGAATAAATATATTTAACAAATTAACCTAAATGGTTATTAATACCATGGTTAACAATTCATCAAGAATGATATTACTATATTAGATTTCCGAATAAATGATTAGCATCAATTTATGTAGCCAGCAAGCTACATGGCAGAGTCTGAAGAAATAAACAGCCACCCTCGGGAAAATCATGACACTACCAGGATGAACATGACCGGTGCGGAACTTCAAGCACTAATTGATAATGCTGTTACCAAGGCCATAGATAGGCGATTAAATGAGTCAAGTGGTACTCAAAGCAAGGCCTCATCTGTACCCCACTCTAAACCTAAGACTCACTCTGAGGCTCATGATAAGCCACCATCAAAGAAGGATGATGACCGACACTCATCAAATCGACATAGTATTCCGTCGAAGAAGATTGAGGTCAAACAAGAACCACGTGGTAAGTCCTGTACCTACAAATATTTCGTCTCCTGCAAGCCCGGGATTTCACTGGGGAGAAAGGGGCTGTGGATTGCATGACTTGGTTGGACGAAATGGATATCGTGGTTGACATCAGTGGTTGCGCTGATAGGGATGTTGTGAAGTATGTATCTCAGTCGTTTAAAGGAGAAGCACTAGCCTGGTGGAGGTCTCTAATCCAGGCTACTGGGAAGATTCCATTGTACAATCTGTCTTGGGATCAGTTTGTTACGCTCATCAAAGAGAATTACTGTCCTCAGCATGAGGTTGAAAAGATTGAGTCAGATTTCTTATCTCTGGTGATGAAAAACCTAGACTGTCAGGCTTACCTTACTAGCTTTAATACCATGTCTCGACTGGTTCCATATTTGGTAACACCGGAACCCAAGCGAATTGCTCGTTTCATTGGGGGTTTAGCCCCGGAGATCAAAGCCAGTGTAAAGGCATCCCGACCTGCTACTTTTAGGTCGGCAACTGATCTATCTTTATCCCTTACTTTGGATGCGGTCAGGCTGAGATCGCTTAAGAACTCGGATGAAAGTAAGAGAAAACGTGGGGATGATAACTCACGACGGTCTGAGAAGAAGCATAAGGGTAATACGGACCACCAGAAGAAGTCTGGGTCCCACAAAGGTAGTCAGCAGACATATGAAAAGCCAAAGTGCAAGACTTGTCAGAAACGCCACTTTGGGAAATGCAGGCTTGAGTCCAAGTCCCAGTCAAAACCATATGCATGTGGGTTATGCAAATCCAAGGAGCACAAGACGATAGAGTGCAAGAAGATAAAGGATGCAACGTGCTATAACTGTAACGAGAAAGGGCACATTAAGTCCAACTGCCCTAAATATGCCAAAAAGCCTGAAGAAGTCAAAAAGACCAACGCAAGGGTCTTTCGAATGGATGCACGAGAAGCCGTTCAGGATGATAATGTCATAACAGGTACCTTCCTTATAAATGACGTTTATGCAAGGGTATTATTTGATTCGGGTACGGATAAATCATTTGTAGATGATAAGTTTTGTAAGTTGTTGAATTTACCTGTTAAAACCCTAAGCGTGAAATATGAGGTAGAATTAGCAGATGGTACCTTAGAAACAGCCTCATCTGTTTTAGATGGATGTTTTATATCCATTAGGAACCACTCTTTTCTGTTGTCCTTGCTTCCTTTGAAATTAGCTGGTTTCGACATAGTAATAGGCATGGATTGGTTATCGCATAACCAAGCCCAGATTGTTTGTGACAAGAAACAAGTGGTGATCAAGACTCCGTATGGTGAGCCACTTACCATACAGGGAGACACTCAGTATGGGTTGCCTGAGCAAGTGTCTATGCTTAAGGCATCGAGGTGTTTGAGTAAGGGTTATGTCATTTATATGGCACAGGTAACTATAGATGAACCAAAACCCAAGGTTGAAGACATCCCTATCATCTCTGAATATCCATAAGTATTCCCTGAAGAACTACCTGGTTTACCCCCAGATAGGCAAGTGGAGTTCAGAATTGACATCATTCCGGGAGCAGCACCTGTTGCAAGAGCACCTTACCGGTTAGCCCCAACTGAGATGAAAGAGTTAAGAACTCAGTTGGATGATTTGTTGGCAAAAGGGTTTATTAGACCTAGTTCGTCTCCTTGGGGAGCACCAATCCTGTTTGTAAAGAAAAAGGATGGATCGATGCGTCTATGCATCGATTATCGCGAGCTTAACAAAGTCACTATCAAGAATAGATACCCATTGCCCAGGATCGACGATCTGTTCGATCAATTACAAGGGGCAAGTTACTTCTCTAAGATCGATTTGAGGTCAGGCTATCATCAACTGAAGGTTAAAGATGAAGATGTGCACAAGACTGCATTTAGGACTCGTTATGGTCACTATGAGTTCTTAGTGATGCCTTTTGGGCTCACTAATGCGCCAGCAGCATTCATGGATCTCATGAATCGCGTCTGCAAGCCCTACTTGGATAAGTTTGTCATCGTCTTGATCGATGATATTCTTATTTACTCGAAAAGTCAAGCTGACCATGAGAAGCACCTTCATTGTATTCTTTCACTGCTTCAACAAGAGAAACTCTATGCCAAGTTTTCGAAATGTGAATTTTGGCTTCGTGAAGTCCAGTTTCTTGGACACGTGGTTAGTGAGCGTGGTATCCAGGTGGATCCTGCTAAGGTTGAAGCTGTCATGAATTGGTAAGAGCCAAAGACGCCCACAAAGATTCGTAGCTTTTTGGGATTGGCAGGATATTACAGACGTTTTATTGAGAATTTCTCAAGAATTGCAGCACCCCTAACTTCGTTGACTAGAAAGAATATTAAGTTTGATTGGGGTCCTAAGCAACAAGAATCGTTTGATATACTTAAGCAGAAACTGAGCAATGCTCCCGTGTTGACATTGCCTGATGGAATAGAAGAATTTGTTGTATACTGCGACGCATCACAGACTGGTATGGGAGGTGTGCTCATGCAGAAAGGCAAGGTTATTGCCTACGCTTCTCGACAGTTGAAAGTGCACGAGAAAAAATACACCACCCACGATTTGGAGTTGGGTGCCGTTGTGTTTGCACTGAAACTTTGGAGGCATTATTTGTATGGTACCAAGTGTGTGATCTATTCTGATCACAAGAGCCTTCAACACTTGTTCAATCAGAAGGATCTGAACATGAGACAGCGACGATGGATGGAGACACTGAACAACTATGATTGTGAAATCAGATACAATCCAGGCAAGGTAAATGTGGTTGCCGATGCCTTAAGTAGGAAGGAAAGGGTTAAGCCCATAAGAATCAATGCCAAGAGCATTGAATTAAAGAGTAGTTTGAGTAATAGACTGCTAACTGCGCAGAAGGAAGCCATGTTAAAAGCTAACTATCCTGATGAAAAGTTAGGAGTAACTGCTGAGCAGTTATCATATGGTAAGGATGGAATCCTAAGATTAAATGGACGAATATGGGTCCCAATTTATGGAGGACTTCGGGATGTTATCCTCCAGGAAGCCCACAGTTCTAAGTATTCCGTTCATCCTGGAAGTGACAAGATGTACCAGGATTTGAAGGCATTATTGGTGGATAGGCTTAAAGAAGTCTATAGCTACTGATGTAGCCAAGTGTTTGACGTGCGCGCAAGTTAAAGCAGAACACCAAAAGCCGTCAGGTTTGCTACAACAGCCTGAACTTCCCACCTGGAAGTGGGAAATGGTGACTATGGATTTTATCACCAAGTTGCCAAAGACGAAGAGAGGAAATGATACTATTTGGGTTATAGTGGATAGACTAACTAAGTCAGCCCACTTCCTACCTATTAAGGATATACACAGCTCAGATAAGTTAGCTCAGCTGTACGTGGACGAGGTCGTATCTCTCCACGGAGTGCCAGTGTCTATCATCTCTGATAGGGATACAAGGTATACATCGCATTTCTGGAAAAGTTTTCAACAATCCCTAGGTACTCGATTAAATTTCAGCACAGCATATCATCCTCAAACGGATGGTCAAAGTGAACATACTATACAGACACTTGAGGATATGCTATGAGCTTGTGTTATTGACTTAAGAGGAAGTTGGGATGATCATCTTCCATTAATCGAATTTTCATACAATAATAGTTGTCATTCCAGTATTCAAGCTTCACCATTTGAAACTTTATATGGAAGAAAGTGCAGAACGCCCGTTTGTTGGGCAGAAGTTGGAGATGTCCAACTAACAGGACCTGATATAGTCCTGGAGACAACAGATAAGATTGTTCAGTTACGAGATCGTCTCAAAGCTGCCAGGGATAGACAGAAAAGTTACGCAGATTAAAGGTGTAAACCTCTAAAGTTTGAGGTAGGTGACAAGGTTCTACTTAAAGTATCACCCTGGAAGGGAGTGATGCGATTTGGTAAGAAAGATAAGTTAAGCCCAAGGTATATAGGACCATTCGAGATCATCGAATGTGTCGGAATAGTGGCTTATAAGTTAAACTTGCCTGAAGAGCTCAGTGGTATTCATAATGTATTCCACATCTGCAATCTGAAGAAATGTCTAGCTGATGAATCACTAGTCGTACCGCATACAGATGTGCACATAGATGAGAGCCTGAAGTTTTTGAGAAACCTTTATCGATTGAGGATCGACAGATTAAGAAGCTTCAAAGGAAGCATGTACCAATTGTAAAGGTTAAATGGGATGCCCGTAGAGGTCCCGAGTATACGTGGGAAGTAGAGTCCATAATGAAAGAGAAGTACCCTCATTTATTTCAGTAAATCTCGAGGTCGAGATTTCTTTTAAGGGGGTGAGGATGTAACACCTCGTAAAATCATACCCAATAAAATATAGAAACGTGTCATGTAAGGCAAACGTGTTATAACCCGGATCAAGTTAAAGATGTATGGTAGGATTTAAAAGTGTCGACATGTTAATTAATACCTCTGAGCGACCTAGTTATGAATCCCAAGACCCTAATCTATTTTATAAACATCTGATATACTCAAATCTGGTTATTTCCGATAATGCATAATTCAAATTTTCAAAGATGGGATCCTATGAGAATGTATTCGACAAATTTTCATTCATGATTTCTTTTTAAAGAATCCAAGACAATTCTAATGCATGGCAAGGCTGTCATAACATTTTGGACCTGATCAAGTGGTCCCATAATTAAAGGCCCTAAATTCGTAATATCAAAGTTGCATGGCCAAATACTAGAGATTCTCAAAATTTTTTTGTCTTCTGGTCAACGGTTACGGACTGCAAAGGGACCACCTTACGGTCCGTAAGGTGGCGGAGCTGGACAGAGATAATATAAGAAAGCGGATACGGACCGCAAGGCTTAGGGCTTACGGTCCGCAAGGTTTGTAGCTGGGCAATGCAGTTGAAGGCGGTTACGGACCGCATCGGGTTGGGCTTACGGTCCGTAAGAGGTGAATACGGACCGCAAAGGATATTGCTTACGGTCCGTAAGGCTGTCGCTGGCAGTTAAAAATTGGTAGTTGCCTGTTATAGCCTGTTACACCGCCTTACTTGCATGGTTTTAGAAATACTGGAGCATGGTCAATAGTTTTGCATGCATAGGGACACATGGGTTGATCAGGGAACTCTCATAGGCTTGTGTGTGATGATCTTGAGCAATGCGGGTTCCTATATAAAGGATTGTTGTTGCAACCATTTCACTTGCTTATTCAAACTCACTTCAAGGACTTCTCTGGAGCTTCTCTGGTCTTTCCTTAGGATCCATAATCGTGCTTAGGACCCTTGTAAGTGTCCTTAACCCTTTTAATTCAGTTTAATTAGCTTAATGGCCATAAGTCAAACATATCGTAATTAAGGTTTGGCTTAGTGATTAATCACTAATGGTCCAGTCAATTCTCGAGTTAAGGGTAGCTTTGAGTTGGTAATTATGTGGGTAATAAACCCTTAAAAGGGCACCCTCTGATTCCCACTCTAACTAGGTCAATTGTCGGGTCAAACTTGATCATAAAAAGTCAACAGAAAGCTAATTTTCGCATAAACACATAATTAACAATGTAGAAGCAATGCAACCTATTTTATCACTAATATAACTTGGTAATTAATGTAAGAACGTGTCTAAACATGTTCAACCCGACAATTTTCAGTTTAAGCTCGGTTTGGAACCGAAGTCGCATAAGTGGACTTTTGCTTTGACTTTTAGTTCTGAGCCAATGTAGCATGTTTTAGAAATGCCTTAGAGCTTTATTAGGACCAGGTTACATGTTAGTATAACCCTCTGTGATTATACAACTTGGTTCATTAGTTATCCGATTCATATGCACGTTTCCGTTATATGCGTAAATGTTGACCATAATGCCTATTTGACCTTAAAACAAGAATTTTGAAAATATGAGAGGACCATAATCTTTATTACTGATTTATAAACATGTCCCTAAATTTTCACATCAGTTGGAGGTCTAGATTAAGAGTTATGATCAATAGCGTAATTAGAAAGCTTTTATTAATTAAATAGCGTAATTAGCATATAGCCTGTCTAAACCCAATTTTTGATACCAAACTTTTACCCACTGATGTAAAATAATATTTTGGGATTTTTGAAGATTTTTAATCATTTTTAGGCTGAGCATAACATAGGGTTATATCTTTGATTCGGTAATTGTCGGTTTTGCCCTTTAGGCCAATAAAATGAGTTTTACAAATCATTTTGATACCAAACCTTTTACTACTGATCTTATATGATAAATAGAATATTTTAAGCCTTCTGGAATAATAAAAATATCAGCTTTCATTATAAAACCCGGAAATCGCTTAAAACCGCCTTTTTACGCGTTTTAAACGCATAGTAAGTATTAAAACTATTTTAAATATATAAGACTTGATACCTACTGATATTTTTAGTAAATTTGTATAGTTTAACAGTAAGCAAAAGTTTTAAACTCAGATTTCCAGATTTGACCTTTTAAGCTTATGTGAAATTACTAAAATGCCCCTACGGTGCATAGTTTAGTTATAAGAGGTAAATTTCACCTATATACCATACCCTACTGTTATGACTTATAAAAATAAGTATTTTTACTGAATACATCAGACCTGAAACTCAGATTCATATTTAAACTCTTTTATAACCTTTAAATGACCAAAATACACCTACGGGGCATAGTTTGAGATTAAATTCATTTTGGGCATAATGGAAGGTATCCTACTGATATCACAACATATTTAAGAAATATTAAATCAGGAAACCTGTTCATGAATCATTTGGTTACCCGTTACGCATTATTCACGTTCGGTGCGGTTTATGTAACTAGTTTGCATAAATTAACCGAAACGGGTCAAACCTTATCATTTTTGTCTCAAAATCCAGAATGTGTTTAGTTTACCCATATTATACAAGCATACAAACTTGTCGGGTCTAAACCACATTCTAATCCGGTCTTCGCTTAATCGTGCGTTTTGAACCGTATCTTTCTTTAAGACTAACCGGTCTAAGTTTAGGCTTAATTAAGACCCGTTAGGAATCTAATAGGTTATTAAAACCTTCGTTCCAGATTAGGAGCCCGGTAAAAGCTACTTGCATTCGCTGTTTGTGAGTTATACTTACTCAGGTAAATACTTTTAACTTATTTTCCCTATACGGGCTTGGGATACGGTATTATAATAATACCGCTTGGTCGGGTATGTAGTCATTTAAATCGGATTGTGATTAATGCAATTACATAGCTCGTTTTAATCTATATTATTTGGTGTATGGCCTTTGGGGGTTAAATGACCATGTCCCGGATATCCTTGGCATCATTCAAAGAAATGGCCACGACTTAAGCACGGGGTGTAGGCATACACCTGACAGTTGCATTATGTAAAAACTGGTAATCTACTTAAAGGAATCAACCTTGTGGGCATTATACCAGTGGCGTGTCAGTTAATCTTAACCGACTCTACCAACTGGCCCTGACGGATGACAAATAAGTAAAACTGTATACAAGATTATTTTTAAATAATTGTCCCAAGTTATAAAAAGATATTTTGTGCCATGTGCATTCAAACTAATTTTCTTAAACTCTTTTCAAAATGAGTCAGTTAATTGTATTTACCAGTGTAAACTGACGTATTTTCCAAAAAGGCTAAGTGCAGGTACTAGACGAAATAGGCTGGCTACTCCTGGCATCATTAATCAAGTCTTGCAAGCTCTAGATGTGAAAGTCTGTTGAACAATAATCTTTTATCTTTTGATCCGCCTGTGGATCTTTTACTGTCCGGATTGTAATACTTTGATATTACTATTTATTCGGTTGTAATGTGATTCACCTTTTGCTTCTGCTGTGCATTTAAAATTGTGTTGTTTGACTATGATGATATCAACTACGTCACGATACTCCCCACCGGGCCCACCGGTAATACGTGGAAATATCGGGGTGTGACATTTGTGGGCATTGAAAACCGTTAACCTCGACCTTACCGAAGCCGCAAGAAGGAGGTTTTTCCAAATCCATGAATTGGAAGCTTTGAGGGATGCCGCATATGAACGATCTTGGAGTATCAAGGAAAAGACTAAGGCGTTGCATGATAGGAGGTTGCGAGGATTGAAGGAGTTTAAGGTAGGTGATAGAGTGCTCTTATTCAGTTCAAGATTGAAATTGATAGCGGGAAAGTTGAAATCGAGATGGACCGGACCGTACGTGGTAAAGGAGGTGTTTCCATACGGTACCGTTGAGTTATATGATGAAGTCGATAAAGGTGTGTGGAAAGTTAATGGTCATAGATTGAAGCATTACTTGGGAGGTCCCATTGATACTACCGAAGAGGAAGAAATTCCTCTAGAGGACCCACCCACCTTCACCAAACAGTGAGTTGCGAAGAGCTTCGTTTGTAGAGTATGTACCATTTGTAAATTTCTTTATTTTTCGTATATTTCGTAGTTTTTTGTGTTTGTGTTTCGTGTGTTTGAGAAAATTTGCAGGAAACGTACCATTGAAGAGCTGAAAATGCGAAGAAAATGTCATCCCAGGTAAGTCTCATACTTGGAAAAAATTTGGGATGGTTTGGGGAAGGTTTGGTAAGAGTTAGAAAAATTTTCTAAGGCAAAAAAACTTGAAAAATTTCGAAACATTCTGTTTAAAAATGTCCTTGGCGTCGTGCCAGCACCAAATCCTCATTTGGTGGCGCAGCGCCACCACCTAAGGTCACCAAAACACAACTTGAACCCCATAATTGAACCTTTTGACCTGACCCCTAGCGTGGCGCTACGCCACGGCTACTGTATTTCTTCCTGGCGTCGCGCGACGCTGTCCGATTCAAAATAAAACCCTTTTGCATTACCAGCTACCCCCAAACACACCAAAACCCTTCCCTCTTATCCCCACCACCAATAACCTTTCCCCCTCCATTAAACCTCCATAACTACATGAAATCCCACCATTTTATCCAGAAATTCCACCCCTGTGACCGGAATTTCAACCCGAACAAAACCCCCATAAAATATTTACCATCCAGCCATCGTATCGATCCGATTAGTGACCTTCATATCGCGAAAAGTTTCAATTTTTCTTTCGATTTGCAGCTACTCAGGTATGTTTCTTGTTTATTTTCTTATTTATTTGCTGATTAGAGTCAGTTGTTAGTTATTTGTGTAGAGTCCGTTCTCGTCCTTTGTGATTTGTCGAGTCAATATTGTTTGAGTCGTCTTCATGGTCAGTTCAGTGGTGTCGAGTCATTTAAGAGTGTGTTTTTGGTTTGTGGATTATGTCCGCAATACGTAAAGACTTTATCCATGTTTATTTGATGACGGGTAGGCGTTTTTGGTTTAAGTGTATTTCTGCAGTAATCACATTGTCGAATCCCTGTTTAGGTTCGTTATAATTTATTTTAGGATTGTTGATATGCAGGAGGTTGGGGTGGTTATGTTTAGGCTGCATCGGGCGAACATGAGTAGTTGATTAGTTGTTTTGCAGTGATGTGAAAATAGTTGTTTAAGGGGTTGCTTTGATTTAAATTGCAGGTTATATTCTGGTTATTTGGGGCTGGTTGACTTGATTTTTCATATGAATTGTTTTGGGCTTAGTAAACATTAAGTGTGGGGATATGGGTCGCGAATTTTTGACATAAAAATGTGATTTTTCACCAAACTTCGACCCGTTTCCGTTGCTTCCACACTTCGGCTCTATGTTGATGATTGTGGGCACTTGGGAATACTCGAGGGCGAGTAAAGTGCCGGGAGGAGGTAGAGGTTATCTAGTTTAATGTCTAGTGTAGCGTCGTTTAGGTCGTGTGTGTCGTTTTGAGTGTTATATGAGTCGTTCTAGTGTCTTTGCGTCGTCTTAGTGTCGTTTTAGCATAGTTTAGTTGTTTTAGTTATGTTTGGGTTTACTTGCACGTACAAGTGGTTTAAGCTCGCCCGTACTCAATCTCCATTCGGGCGAGTTTAACTATCACTTAGCAATTGTAAAAAGTAACCCGTTTGTCGTAGAATTAGCCGCGAATGAAATGCTATACGGCTATTCTTTATTTCTTTTTCGAAAAAAATATATAAAAATTAAAAAAAATTCAAAAAAATTATAAAAATGAAAAATACCAAAAATAGTTTGTTATGACTGACTATCTGCCTGTTTTGTCTTGATTTTAATTTGTTTTGCAGGCATGGCTAGTAGTTCTCGCCGAGGTAGGGCGAGAAAGACAGGAGCGGGTCAGTCGGCACCGCAACAGGATCCGCCTCAGGAGGACCCGATCCCTCAGGAAACACCGATCATTCAGATAGTTGCCGATGATCCTAAGCTGAGAAAAATTGTATATCAATCGTCTTATAACTTCATTCTGGATCAGAAAATGCATAGAGACGATCACCCAATTCTGAAATTTGAGCCGATGACATCAGAATGGAACAAATATGATAAATTAAATGATACTGATCTACTTCAGCATAGGGTGATAGACTGGTTGTGGTTGAGTGAAATAGGCTTTAAGCAGGAGGTAAGGGACCTTTTGGGTCCAAGGTTGGCAAGAGCGATGGATTGTATAGAACCTCAGTATGAGGAGTTGGTGCTAGAGTTTCATAGCACTTGGGCGCATAAGGAGGGAAAGTTCGAGCAGGGCACAACTGTGTCGTTTAGTTTAGGTAGGCAGGTGTATGAGATGAATATGGCGCGGTTTGCCATAGTTTCGGGGTTGTATACTGAGGAGGAGGTGAAGAGGCCGGAGTTTGTTACTAGCTTGAGGGGTGCTTATACTAAGCCTAGGGATTATGGTGTTGGTACGACTGAGTTGAAAGAGTTCTGGATTACGATTTCTGACCACCCGTTCGCGACTACGAACCTGTTCACTTTGGTTCGTAATCCGGTTTATAGGTATGTGCTGAAGATCTTATCTACTACACTAGTGGGTAGGAAGTCGGGGGAGAACAAGGTGAACTGGATAGAGTTATTTATATTTCTGTGTAGAGTGCAGAATAGGGAGATGAATCTGGCTACGGTCTTAGCAGATTCTTTTAGTAGAGGTCGTCGAGGAGGTCCTCGAGCTGGTTTAGATATGGGACCCTACATTACTAGGATTGCAACAAATTTGGGGGTTTTGACCAAATATCTCCCCGAATTTCTACATGTAGGGCCCACGACGGTGACTTTTGGTTTGAAAGAGCTACAACAGGCAGGCATAGTGTCATGGCAGGAGCCCTACGGCTGGGAGCCGATCAGGCAGGGTCCACAGGTGCAGCCGCTACAGGGACATCCGGCTAAGGATGTCATGATTCAGATTGAGCCGACACACAGACAGCGGCCACCGCAGAGACACGAGCTGCCAGCACGTCAGTATCCGAGGAGGCAGCCTCCACCTGAGCCTCTCACTTTACAGACACTCTCTGGCTATGTGGAGCAGAGATTTGACAGGCTGGAGCATTTGATCGAGGCACTTCAGTTGGGTTAGGAGAGGCAGGATGATGCTCTCCGTTACATGATGACCACTCACAGTATGAGGATCCTGGATTATTTCCAGCCAAGGTAGCAGGAGGGCCCGGCTGGTGCTGGTGCGAGAGTTGATCCGGAGCCTCCATTCCATGTATTTGGAGAGAGCAATGGTGCAGCTGGGCAGGAGGAGGACAGTGATGAGGAGTAGTGTGTGGATAGCATGAGGATGCAGGAGCAGCAGCTGACGACTATATCTTTTGTTTGATTATTTTTCTTTTATGCTGTTTTTGTTCCTCACTTTTGGTCTGTACTGATATTGATATACTGTGAACAGGTTGGTTAGGGAAGGTTGGGTTGGGTTGGTTGATGTTGAAACTACTAATATTTTGATGATATATATGATATGTTTTGGTAGCTTGTTTGATGATTGATAGGTTGATTGTGTTAGCCGCTTTCGTTCGCGTGTCCGAGGTTAGAGTTGTTTGCTGAGCGCGTTTCGAATTGGAGGGCTTATGTGGAAACGACTGGCACTTTGACAGTCTCACATATCAGCTAAGTCGTTTCCCTTTTTGTTGTTGTATTTTATTTTTTTATTTCGTCGTTAGTTCATTAGTAGGTTATTGGTTTTTAGTGTTTAAGTAGTTGTTGAGTCGTATTTCCGTTCTTGCATTAGGGACAATGCAATCTTTAAATGTGGGGATGGGATACACGTAAATAATCGAGTCATAATAAAATACAAAAAAAAATTGAAAATCCAAAAAAAAAAATCGAAAAATCAGAAAATGTCTTTCGAATAAAAAAGAAGTTTGCATATTTAAAACGGAAAATGATAGAAAAGGTGAATTTTTGCTTGGGTTCGAATAATAATAATATGAGATTTAAATAAATCGAGCTTGAGTCTAGTTAGGGATATGTGGATAGGCCCGGACTTGGTTTTAAGTTCCTTTGAGCTAATATACCTTAATTGTCGGTCTGCTAGTGGGTTTTCGCCTGGGAGATATGGGAAATTAAAACCGCCAATAATAGTATAAGGGGCACTGTTATAAGTTAATACTGTTAGAGTTTGTGACCATGCGAAAAAATAAAATAAAAAGTGAGCTAGAAACTAAATGAAAGTAGTGCATTCCTATGTAGTCTGGGTTGGGGATAGTGACTTTACAACCGGATTACCGCTAGGATGTGTGAAATCGACTGTGCAAAGAAAAGTTAAAAAGTACCGAAGCTTAAGTAATCCGAGTTAGGGATAGCGACTCTACAGCCGGATTGCCTCTTGGTTAGGGAAAGCATCGTCTACACTCATGAAAAAAATGAAAAAAAAAGAAAAAAAATTTGATGGTAAACTCTCTTGGTTTTGATATAAGACGGTTGGGAATTGGTCCAGTGATCGTTCCTTTAGTCCTATAAGCTTGAGGTGGGAGTAGGTGGACCATAGATTCTAGTGTGAGGCCTTAGGTAGATTGACCGCACTTAAATTAAATTCACATGATAAGGGCTTAGGATTGGATTTGGGTTTAAAGGGACAAGTATATTCGCAATCGCGGCTAACGCAAGCCTTGGTTTTAATAAGATATAAATAATTTTTGACCCAAGTGATTATTTGTCTATGATTCCGTTGCATAATTCTTTTTCGAGGACGAAAAAAGAGTAAGTGTGGGGATATTTGATGTATTGCAAAATACATCCTTTATTCGTGTATAGTTTGTATAGATTTATCGTTATTTTTCGTTTAATTTTAGTTAGAAGTACGTGCTATTGATTATATTTGCGTTTTCCAGGTCTTGATACATAAAGTTGCTGAAAAAGGAGCAAAAACGAGCTACATTGCTGAAACATTAAGTCCTGGAACCAGCTTAAAAGAGTTAGAATTATTTTTGAAGTTTTTTAGAAGTTAAAGCTGGGATTTTTAAGCAAGAGTCTGTGAAAAAACAGCCGTGGCGTCGCGCCACGGCTAAATGGGACATCAGTCGCGCAGCGCCAGCTTGAAACAAAGAAAATATGAAATATTACATGGTGCCGTCGGGCCACCAAGAGTGTTATTGCCCGTTGTGCGATGCGACGGGGTGGTATGACGGCCTAGAATCGCTGATCGCTAGGGTTTGGTATATAATCATTAAGAAAATCATTCATCATTAACAACTTACGAACTCAAGAACCCATAGGCGAATTTCGGAGCAGATTTCACGGTTTTCAGAGTGCTTTAGCTTGCGGGAATCATTCGGTTGAAGCACAGAGCGTAGGAAAGAAGATTGTTCGGGTCTTATCTCCCGGTTTTCTTTATTTTCTTGTTTCGATATTTTTCCGATGAATTCTTGTTTTGAACTTGTTTCGTTTATTTTAGACATCATGTTTAGTGGCTAAAACCTTCGTTACTACCTAGGCAAGATGATAGTTTAATCAAGTTTGGTTTTTTAACGGTTTTTATTTATTTGTTATGGATTGATTTTGAAAGTAAATTATCCTAGAATTTCTGATTTGATGCATATGCGTATTTGACTTTGATTGTTGATTATTTACTGTTTCACATAAATTTTGGTGGATGTCTTTCACATAATGAATTTGTGTTGATTATTCATACCTTTGCGAGTTAGGGTGATCTTTGGGTAAATCGGCCGATAGCCTTAGAAACAGTAACTAAAATTCAATTAGAATTAAGTATTCTGCTTAACTTGTCGCTGAGAGGCTCGAGTTAGTTATTAGATCTCGGTGTAGTATATATCTAAGATAGGTTTTGAGAGAAGTCAATCTTAGTTCCCTAATCGCATATGTGTCTATTAAACCAAGTTAGAATCTAGGATTGCCTTAGACTGTCGCGCTGAGAGGTAGATAGTCGTATTATGGCACTTTTAGAGTCGTTAGAGGACTGAGAGGAAGTCTAACAATCGGTGTTCATAACAGCCTTGTAGGGTTTCCTAGGTTTCTTCCTGAGAAGGGTCAGGAAGTCTTAGCTTGAAATACCTTAGGGTTTAGTACTTCACGATCCTGATTCCATACCACAATAGTACCGTTAGGAATCCATTCCTAGTTAAACTAGATTCAAGCCTAGGTAGTGTTAGGACCTGTTTCAACACCGTACAATTGCGTAATGAAAGTTCGACGTGCGGAATCCGTGAACGATCGAGACCGAAACACACAAGATGTAATATAAACGTGATTCTATTTATAAATCTGAAACGTACAATGAACCTTGAATCACTTGGAGTACTTTCTCTCTCTAGACTCTCTCTCTAGAATCTATGCTCTCCAAATGTCAAATGTCAAATGTGCAAAAGTTTTTAAAATGATTTAGCTTGAAACCTATATATAGTGTGTTGATTTAGCTTGAAATGACATACGCTACTTTCAAGCTAAATCATGATTTCCCTTGAAATGACATGTGACACTTTCAAGCTAAATCACCACTTTCAAGCTAAATTACCTTATACACTGATAATCCTATTACATGATACAAGACGAAGTCAATAGACGTAATGCACTAACAGACTCCCCCTCGGATATTGACGAAGTCTTCAGTGACTAATCTTCAAAATGACACATCTTCAGTCTTGATCATTCTGCCTTCTCTTTCAAGTTATAACAATATAAGCATCTTTCAATCTTTATCTTCTCCATCAGCTTCAGGCTCCCCCTTTCATCAAGCTTCCGTGCTTTGGGATCAACACCTAGCTTTCCATCTACAAGCTCCCCCTTGCTTTGAGCTCGTCTTCAGACTCCCCCTTAGACTCAGCTTCCGGGATCGTAGTCTGGAATCTCATCTGCAATCACTCAAACATTCTAAACAAACAATTTACATGAATTTGGCAGTTTCATCGAATCGAATCCGAAACTAGCTCTATAACAGTATAAGCATCCAAGAATCGGAAACTAGCTCTATAACAGTATAAGCATCCAAATCCCCCACAGTTAATCATCCAAGTCCAAACTAATGACCTTGGAGATATCACAAACTGTTTTTGAATTTTTTTAATTCAAGTTTCAAATCAATGAACTTGTTTTATTTTCAGAAACACAATCAGCTTACTTAGATTTTGAAACTCAGTTCTCAGACATCGGTTGTCGAAAATAAAGCAGAAATCAAAATCTTTTTGTATTTTCTGAAAACATAAAGCAGTAACGAAATATGTACAAACATATTTACAGACAATATTTTTGTTTTGAGTATGCGTCAGAGGATCATATCAGTTTATGACAAGTCACAAGTACCGTTGAGCTTAATTTCACTTTAAGAATTAAACAATTCACTTAGATTGTCGATATACTTGTCCACTTAAATTTTCATACAAATTTCAACTGATTCAGGATACGAATTATGTATTTTAAGAACTTAAACTCATTCATGTGTCCCACCTCTTGAATATACTCCCATATCCAGATCCCAATATTCAGTCTTACAGGTAGTTATAACACAAATGATATCTGTAAGGGGTTAATAATTTATGAAGAATCATGAGAGCTCAGGTCAGAACCATCGTTCAGCAGAGAGATCATGACTCAACTTGTGGGTGTGTCCCCTTTAGAGGATCTTTTTTACAACAGCATTGCTAAGCAATTTTATTGTCTTATCATATATGCTGAGGGTGATGCTGTGTTTCAAGCATTTGCGGAAAGTATTATTCGAGGACTAGGTCAGAACCACCGTTCAGCAGAAGTCCCGGAATAATACCCCAGACATCATTGAGTATAAAAACCTGTATATCAGAATACGAAACCTTTCAAACGAGATTTCAGGGGTTACCTATATATCCAAGTAGTGTTCCCCACGAAATAAGCAAGTTTGAATTTTATGTTTATATCCCGAAAAAGTTTACTAAATGTATAAAAATCTACCGACACATCCACGGTGAGATCGTTTAACACATTTAAACTTTCCATTTCTTTAGCGTACTGTAACTGTCTACTGATGTACTATCATTTCCTCTTTTTACGCAAAACTCAAATTTTTGAATTTTTATCATGTTTTTGACTTTTTCAAATTTTCAAATGTTTTTGTATTTTCTAATGACAATATATCTCCCCCTAAAATACAAAACCATTTAAAGAAAATTTGACAACCAACACTGATAGCTTTGTCTCGCCATCCATTTTCTACTTCAAGTGCTCTGATTTGCAGAAAATATAACGTACCCCCATGATTTACAACCCATTGATCTTAACAGTTTGAAAACCATTTTTCAATCTGATGAAAGTAATCATGTTTGTTCAGCCGTGAGGGTTTCGGCATATTCAATCAACACTCCCCTTTACAACAAACTATTTTCCCATAATGATTTCAAAACACTTAAATTTGTTTTAATCAGAATGGTTTTTTTCGGAAAAATTAGTTTGTTTACCCATCTCTTATGAGTTCGGGGTCATCATATCACCTTGTTCTCTTTTAACCATTTTGAAAAATTTAACATTATTAGGATTCTATCAACACAAACACTTGTAGGAAATCAAGTACAACTTAATGTCCCTGATTTACCACATGTAAGACGAAATATCACAGTTACCATCCTGTGAATTTCTCAAGAATGATGCCGATACCTGCTTCACGCTTACCAACCTGGAAGCTCCGGCAAGTCAGGAATTCAACCAACAGATTTATGTACCCAAGCCTGACCAGTCTTGGGTGTGTTTTGAACATTTCTCTTTTCTTCATAAAATTCTTTTGCCCCTTTTACCTTTCTATCAGTCATCTTGCTAAAAATATGTTTAACATTGCTATTAAACATTTTTCCAGCATCAACACCTTTTGATTTTAGGTTTGCGGCTTGTAATGGTGGAAAGTTCTCATCATTCATTAATGGAACTGTCTCTTCCTTTTTTACCTCAACTTGTGGCTCATCTGATTTTGTGGAATCAGATTCATTGCCCGAACTTGGCTTGTCTGACTTGGATGAGCCAGATTCATCGCCAATAACTTTCTTTTTCCTTTTGTTTGTCCTCAGATTTGTATCTGAAGAATTCGATTTGCTTGGCTTTGCAGTCGAGTGAATCGATTCATCAGAACTCTTATTCGAACCAACCGTTGAACCTGAAGACAAAATCTTCTCCAAGTATTCTCTCGCCTTCTTCCTCTTCTTCCTCAGTCTGTCTCTCTGCCCCTGTGAAAGCTTTACTTTCTTATCTTCCACTTTCTGTTCTTTGGGCTTGACGTTGACTGATTTCTTTGCCGTTCTCTGAGATTCAACCCTCGATCTCCCCATCGATCTCCTTGGGCAATCTCTAGCAATGCGACCTTTGATCTGGCAGTTATAGCATCTTCTTGTTTCATAATTCCAATTCTGGCAGTTAACAGCAATGTGTCCTCTAACACCACAGGTATAGCACACTCTGTTATCGTACCATCCACTTCTGTCATTCCAAACCTTCAGATCATAACATTGTTTGGCTTTGTGGTAATCATTTCTCCTTTCATAAGCATGATTTGTCCTTTGAGCACTGTGGTCAAACCTGCACCACTTATTACCCAATTACTTGAACAATTTAGCCCAGGTCTGTTGAACCTTAGGCATTTCAACACAATAATTTTCATTCAATGCTGGAAATTCTTTGTCATTTTTCACAAAAACTTTCTCAATTTTAATTTCAACTTTCTCATCTTTTACCAAACCAACATGTTTCTTAACACTCCATGTTTGACCTTTTGGTGTTCCTCGTTTGTAAAAATGTGAAACTTTTTGACCATTTTGATTTTGAACAACAACTCTTGGTTTCCAAAACTCTTGAGGTTTTGTCATATCAACTGTGGTTTTCCAACTCTGTGTTGTTCTGAATCTGGGTGTGTGAGAATTCCAGGTCTGTCTTGAATCGAACCTATTCGGGTCTGATTTCCAGTTTTGATTGGAAGCAAACTTGTTTGTATTGTACCTCCAAGTTTGTTTTGAGTCAAATCTGATTGACCTTTGTCTCACATTCTCAGATTTTTGTTTCTCAGCATCAATCTTCTTTTGATCAACATCCACAGGTTTTAGATTAGGACACTTACGTGCAAGATGTCCTTTTTGATCACATTTGAAACATGTTCTCATGGACACATCTTTGACCTGTGGTTGTTGCTTTCCCTTTTTAGCAAAGAACTCATCATTAGACTGTCTCATTTTGAGTTCTTTTTCTTCTACTAAACTGCCTCCTTGAACAAAACTCATTTTTTCCTGATAATTTGGCATCTCATTTTTGTTTCGATTCTGTTTCTTCTTATAACCCAACCCAGCCTTCATGTTCTTCCTTTTGAAACCAGGTTTGTTATACGAACCTTTATGACTCTTACCAACAAACTTTGAAATCTCAGACTTCTCAATCTCAACCATTTTGAAAACTTTGTCAACCTTTTCTGAAATCACATTCTGAATCGGGAAAACAACATCTAAGAACAATTTGTCCGATCCAATCATGGTATAAACCAATCCTTTTGAATCATCATTCAAACTTTCCTCGGATTTTGTATTTTTCAGATAACCATCATGAAGATTTCCTTCATCTTCATCTTGTGATTCAGATTTACCTGTAACAACTGACTCTTCTTTCAACACACTTTCAACGACTTTACCTACCACCTCTGAATCATGAGACTCATCAGATTTGGAATAGGTTATGTCAATGTTGTCTGGCAATTGGTCTACCATGTTGAAAGCTTTTTCGACCTTTTCCTCATCATAAAATGCAAATTTTCCCGGTGGTGGAACTTGATGAAACTCTGAACCAATACCTTTCTTGTTCTGCTCAGACTCACCCTCACCCGGTTTTATATTGAAAATTCGTTCAAGCACATATGACGACACATGGTAACTCTTTAACTTGTTGTTATCCTGTTCTAAATCAGCAATCTGTCGCTTCAACTTAGCAACATCCTCAATATAGGAATTAACAACATCTTGTTTTATAGAATACATTCGTTTAAGTTCTTTGGTTGTTTCAGACATATAATTTATTCTTGATTGAGCATATTTCATTTCGTCTTTCACTTTTTCATATGACTCTTTTGTAATGTGATATGATAATTTCATTGAGTCATATTCCTTTTTCATTTCTTGACAAGCAATTTCTTTTTGTTCACATTCATTTGTCATTTTCAAAACATTTTCTTTTAAAACTTCATTTTCTTTCTCTAATTTATTACATTTTTCTGAAAGTTTTTCATCATTTTCTTTAAAAACCTTTTCTTTTTCTAACATCTCTTTGCATTTTTCTTTGAAAATGTTTTCTATTTTTGTGAATTCAAGATCTCTTGTTCTAAATTGCTCATCTTTTTCAGTACAAGCTCTGCACGGTTCCATGCATTTCTTGCACTGATCAATCTGTTTGAAGTTTTCAGAATCAGAATTTACCTCAGTGATTGGCACTTCGGTGTTTTCAGCAACCTCTGTCTGCTCAGCAACATTCTGCTTTTCTTCAACACCAACTTCATCACCAACATTATCAGCTTCCTCATTCTCATTCTTTTCTTCTTTTTCTTCTTTCATCACCTCTTCTTCAATCTGCTGTTCTTCAGTAACAGCTTTCTCAACCTCTTCATTCACAACAACGTCTTCACTTTTGATTTCCTTCACAGCTTCAGCTTCAACAATTTCTGTTTTAACCTCTTCAGCATCTTTCTTCAGATTTTTTACCATTTCTTCAACATTCTTCTTCATCCTCTCCTCATCCCTTTTTCTCAGACACGATAACATAGCATATCTGATCTCCTTTTCAAATCTCTTAACATATGTGTCATCTTTCATTACATTTCTATAGTATTCAGCTCTCAACGGGACTTTGAGAAGAACATCATCGAAAATTATGTCTTTCTTGGGAACAACCGGTTCTCCTTCTCTGTTATAATAGCATTCTCTCTTTTTTATCCCATCTTTTGCTACCAACAGCCATCTCATACTCCTCCTGCATGTCATCCATTCTGTTGTAGACCACGTTTCTTTCTCTGTAGGTCTTCTCACTCAAAATCTCTTCTCGAGTTTTCTCTTTGATCTCAACTTTTTCTTCTTTGTTTTCAGCCATGATGTAAACCTTGATATTTACACCTCGTAAATCACAACACAAGAAACAATCAAATAACAATGATTATTTTCAACAAGAATATCAACCAACTGAAACGGACAAGTATCCGATCAAGTGAGTCAACACAAGTCAACAGTGACAATAATCGCGTGACAACGATGTCTGTTCAGGTGGGATTGGAACTGTCTGAACGGATAACTTCTCAATGTATGGTACTAAACGACAAATGTGTTGTCCGTTTTGGATGAAGGCTGATTCTTTGACTTTAATGCAAAATCACATGCAAACTTGAATCAAATAACGTGCAATAACAATCTTCAATTAAAGTAACCGTCAATTAACAAATCAACTTTAATCCTATTTGACCTACAACGATGGTGAACTTGATACCAATAACAAACAGCCGACAACTATTAATTTTCACTTAAATCTGATTGAACCAACCTATCCACTAATCAGATTGAGCCGCAAACTCCATCAAATCGACAACCAATATTAATAAAATGTTTAAATCTTGGTCAAATAATTCCACTAATGTGCGGCGTTGAATTCTAAAACCATCTGAATCACCTTATGTATTAATGAATTGTCAACAACTTTCAATACATCACGTGCAAACTCAATTGATGATTGGACCAAAATTATGAGTTGTCCAATGACTTTTTACATGCACTATACGAGTTCCTTTGTACAGTGGCCAACAACAACAATTGACATTTCAATTTTATTGGGTCTCTCAAATCACATGCACACAATTATAAATGGCCAACAAATTCTCGTGGGCTTTTAATGACCGACAAACAGTTTAGCTCTCATTGGACCTCAATATTGTAATGGCAGTCAACAATTAATTAGTCAACATTCAGATCACATTGAAGCGAAATCCATGAAGTTTCTCAAGCGAAACCTAGACCAAACATTATGTTCAAGCGAAATCTTCAGAATATTCAAGCGAAATCCAGAAGCTTTTTCAAGCGAAATCTTGCTGATTGTTACGAAGTCGGACAGAAAAACTTGAAAATCTCCTAAACGACAAGGAATTTGAATCTGAAACTTGGCAGGATTGTAGATCAACTATTTTCGCACAATATTCTAAAAAATCAGCTGATTCGGACCATAAAATCCCGTTCAATTTGTCAAGAAACCGTAGAAAACGTGAAAGAATAAGGAGATGATGAAGAAATGATACAATTCAGATCTGAAAACGCTGTAATCTGGTACGAATCTTGTTGTTTGATCAACGCAATCGAGCTCCCGCTCTGATACCACTTGTTAGGACCTGTTTCGACACCGTACAATTGCGTAACGAAAGTTCGACGTGCGGAATCCGTGAACGATCGAGACCGAAACACACAAGATGTAATATAAACGTGATTCTATTTATAAATCTGAAACGTACAATGAACCTTGAATCACTTGGAGTACTTTCTCTCTCTAGACTCTCTCTCTAGAATCTATGCTCTCCAAATGTCAGATGTGCAAAAGTTTTTAAAATGATTTAGCTTGAAACCTATATATAGTGTGTTGATTTAGCTTGAAATGACATATGCTACTTTCAAGCTAAATCATGATTTCCCTTGAAATGACATGTGACACTTTCAAGGTAAATCACCACTTTCAAGCTAAATTACCTTATACACTGATAATCCTATTACATGATACAAGACGAAGTCAATAGACGTAATGCACTAACAGGTAGCTGTTAATCTCATCTAAATCAAACCTTAGTTCTTATTCGTGTCTTAGTCTAGTTTTCATTTTAATTTCAATTCTAGGATTTTAGTAAAACCCCCCCCTTCAAACACAACAATAGTTAAGTCGTGTCAGTGTCTAGTCTAAATAAAGTCTTTAACGTATTTAATCAGAGTCCTTGTGGGTTCGACATCCGGACTTGCTTTTCTTTGCTAGAGTCGACCGGTTCACTTGCCGGTGAGTAGTTTAGTCAAGTTAGAGAGTCTAGATTATTATTACTTGAGTCTAAATTTAGGTTTATTTTAGTTTATTTATTTGAACTACTTGTTTCACATCAAGTACTCTCTACTTGTTTTCCACAACATGAGTTCAAACACTACAATTATCAGATGTAACCTTGGGCCCGTGAGCCATCTCCGGCAGTACAGACTGCTTCGGCTGTTGTACCATGGGAGACAGACGCGTTATCTTTAGTAGAGGTGCGAAATCTGTTTTAAGGGAAGCGTGTTGAACACGTGCCTCAACCAAAATCGTCAACGTTTTAGTTTGCTCTTTGTTGCAGTAAAGGAGTATTTTTCAAGACTCAAGATGATGAATACTCGAGTCTATGATGCTATCAAGTGCGCGTGAAGGACCCACCAGAGATGCGGCTTGAATCAAGATTTATATATAGAATTATATTTTATATTCTTTTTATTTAGTTATTGCAACCGGTATTGTACTATGATATTTCCTACGAATAACGAGAGTCTCGTTATTATATATTTTGTAATTATATTTTACAAAAGGTGAACTTAATTTCTACAAACTTAAAACAGATTTCATGAGATTGTTGGTACAATCTTAAAAACCTTATTTATAAGGATTTTGGGTTTACGAAAGGATTTATAATAGAATAAAAAAATATTTTTAAAGGTTATGATCTTATAAATATTTTTTTTTGGGAAATACGTATGTAGTACAACTTGTTGTATTTAGATTTTTTTGAGATTGAGATACAATCTTAAATCCTATACCGTGGTACAAAACGAATAGTTTTGGTTCCAACATTTGGTTTTGAAACGATTTTGGGAATCGTTAATTTTTCTAGCTTTTGTGTTAGATCGGGTTTATTAGTGTAAACCATACGTTTTTTTTTGTAAACGTTAAATTCTCTAACATGTGTGTTAGACCGAAATTATTGGTGTAAACCATACGTTTTTTGTAAACGTTAATTTCTCTTAAGTAGAGTTTTTTATGTCTTTAAATAAGAGTTTTATGTTACTTGATTAGAGTTTTATGTCTCTAATTAAGTCTTTATTTAAAGTAGACTCTTCATCCACCCATGGATTGATATGAACAAATAAGTCTTATAATGATTTTTGTAATCATTTGTCTTCTAACATGTGTGTTAGAAACGTTCATGAAAAGCGTTAGTTTGGAAGCAATTTTTTAATTGTTTAGTTTCTAATGTGGGTATTAGAAATGACTTATTATTTGAACCATATATATGTTTTTAGCAAGTCGAATTAACATTTTGTGGAAATGTTAATATTTCTAACGTGCGCGTTAGAATTTCTTTCATTTTAACATGATTGTTGAAAATGGTTAAAATACAAATGCTTTGAAATGTTTTATGTAGACATTTTATATAAGCAATTTGTTGTAGCATTGTTTTTAATGTTTTGAATGATTTAGAAATAAAATGTCATACATTGAAGTTGATGTTTGATTGGCTTCAAGAAATTAAATCACCATAAAGTGATGGTGTGGTATTTATATGAATTTAATGAAATTAAAATCATTTACTAGACTCTTCATATGGAAGATAAACTCTTAAGGAGAGTTTCATGTAAATTTATTAGTTTTTATTAGAGTTTATGTCTCTAACAAAATCTTTAATGAAGTGAGACTTATCTCCAACCGATGTCTCTTGTATTAAAAGTAGGCTATGTGCCTAACTTGATGAGATTGAAAAAAAAAAAAATACAAGAGTAAGAATACAAGAATTAAATCACCATAAAGTGATGGTGTAGTTGTGTGTGATTTTATCACCAACTTTAATTTGTGATTTGTCATATTTTATATAAAATGACTTAAATTTTCTGACACGTGTGTAAGAAAATGTGTATCACGAATATGAGGTTAGAAATTGTTCATAATGAACAGAAATGTTTTATGTAAACATTTAATTGCCTATAATTGCATTAAAAATGATGAGAAATGATTTATTTTATAAACTATATTTTTGGAAAACGTTTTATGTAAACGTTCGATTCTATAACGTGCTTGTTATATTATTTTTTTTCTAACATGCGTGTTAGAAAATGTTTAGTACATGTGTAGTAAGACTAAACAATATAAAACCATTTAATATTTTGGGTTTGATCTATGTTTTCATAACCCTAATTGATAGTATTAATATTGTATATTGCAAAACTAAGAAACTGTTTTGAATTATTTTTAAAATAAAGTTTTGCATAAAATTGATAATTCAAATGGTTCGCTACTCTTACTACAAGTAGCATATGGTGAACAAAGTAACAGTGTGGTGGATGTTATTTAGTGAAAAACAACTTGGTGTTGTTGTTAACAAATTTAATTGTTCAAGTTTACTACTTAAATGTAGTATTTGTAACAACTTGGTGTTGTTTTGAGCATAATTGTCCAAGTTTAAAGTTTCAAGATGAAATGGGGAACTTGTACTTACAAGTGCATGGAGTCTTATTGAGGGAGTACCTCAAGACATGACATGGGACGATATTGTTGAGAATATTTCGGTCAGATTATAAAGTGTTGAAGATAAAAGCACTTTGCTATTTGATGTCTACATGTTGTCTATGCTTCCGTTTAAATTTCAAAAGTGCTTGGCACTTATGATTTAGTTTCCAATGTATTTTATTGTTTTGTGTTCAATATCTTCGGATAACACATGCAATTTTTTACAAAGAAATAAATCACTAATGGTTGTGACGTATAAATTATTTTTGTGGAAAATAATTATAACGTCGGTTATACATTGTTTAAAAGAATATGGTTTTAAACGGATAGTACATGAAAATACTTGGACATAAACAACTTGAGAGTTGTTACATTGACTAAAAGTCAAAGACGAAACATCAAATGTATAACCACATCATGAGTGAGTAATGAAAGAACGTAGTGAGTGTATTGAGATGAAATACACTAACGACATTCATGTCGACATACTTCATTAGAAGTCATTGGAAAATTCACAAGTGTGAATTCTAACATATGAAAGTAAAAGTACTATATGTTATTGTATACCTTTAATAAATCTTGCGAGATTTATAAGTAGATGCGTCTACCACTTGATTATTGTTAGATCTATATGGAGATTCTACCTTCATTTAGGAGAGCATCCTAAATATACATATCTCCTAATGAATAACAATAGATGTGTGCAAATCACTTATGGTAAAATTATGAATCCCATGTTGTTGAGTGTCGATCTAGTTGACTCTATCTCACACATAATAGTGATTGTAGACTAGAAACATTCATCTTATTGGTGATGAATGTGTTCACCAAGTGACTTGGATTAAGACTTATGTTTAAGTACTTATGAGTCAATGGTAGATTGTTGGAGATCAAAGGTAAACAAGTTATGTTCCTTAAATGAATGATGAAATTTAGCTATGTGCTATATACAATAATTTGTGAGACCTTCCTAAATATTGATGTTTTAGGATTATGAATAAGTCTCATCATTTTGTCTTAACGAGGGATGAATGTTGCAAAGTGATATTATGATATCCTTAGGGCTGTGAAGAATCAGAATGATGCATCTTCTGTTCACATGTTAAAGTATTGTAGTCTAAAGCATGCTAGATTAGTACTTGGTTAATTATGGGTCTTGACGGAGACTAATTAACTCTAAACATTCAAATGCGTATGAACACAAAAAGAATTTGTCTATATAGACAAAGTTGAGGGAAAATTTTCATTCATTATAAGGAAAAGATATGTAACTTTTTAAGAGTTTGTTCGAAAAACTAATGTGGAGAACTCATTGTCTAAGCTTATTCTAGATGTTAAATTAGAATTATTCTAAGTTGAAGAAAAACTTATGACAATGGCATGTGTTGCTTTGGTCAACTCAGAATGCAATATGAGTTGAATTCACACAATTAGGTTGATCTTGTTCAATCATATGTGTATAAATGTCATCATAAGTGAAGTTTACGGAAATGTTGATCAAATGGCAAGAAATGTGGGGGAGGATCCATTTAGAAACAACCCTATAAGGGTATGTAGAAATGGTTTTCATTACCCAATCTGGATGATATCCTATAACACTTAAATGTGGGGGTGTCTTGCATTTGTATCATAAAAGTTTGGCAATAAGGATTTTGTAATCCAATCTAACATTGCAAACAGACGATTATGTGGAGGACACAAAGGTCGCAGTGCATAATGGAGATGTGTTTGCCTTAAATGATAAGCGTATCTTACAAAGACATATATTATAACCAGATTCAGATGGCCACTGAGGTTATAGTCTTAGAAGTTGACAATAGGCAAAATTAACTTACGAGTTAAGAACACATCATGACAACTAATCTCAAATACACAAAGTTATTTGTTAATGTTATGGATCCAACAACCTGAGGGTTTTTTAGAGATCAAGTTGTGGAATGAGACTGAAGCCCATGGAAAAAGGGTATGTGAAGGACACCTAACTTAGTTGACTGGAGATCCCAAGATCTAAGTTCAATAGGACAACTAACTCATATGCCTAAAGGTGGTCACTGTGAAGGCATAAATGATATGCATAAGCTAGTATATATGGTTATACATACCCCCAAAGTATAAAAGGGTGTTTAAATACGTCCTAGTCTATTCCTATGATATTCAGTGACAAAAAGTGAGGCTAAGCATAATATGTGGTAAATGATTTGGATAAATCACGATAACTACAATGCTTTTAATGATCTAAGGAGAATCACCTATGTTAGAGAGAAGTGGGGTCGCTTCGAATGGAATTGGGGGCACAATTCCTAGAGCTCTCGCAGAACCAGGAAAGTGTTCCACGACCATTATTGGACACGACTATGAGGAGATGACCCGGCTAGGGAGAGTCTTGTGTGAAGTGTATTGTCGTGTACACAAACGGAAGACGAGTTCAAAGACATCGAGATCTACTCAGAGCTAGTGGGCTAAGTGCATTTCATGAGCGAATGTTCAAAGGGTAACACCTACCTATCGTATGCAAAACTCAACTGTCGAGGTTACATTGGAAATTTTAAGTGTTTTGAACGATCTCCATTCATGTGGGGGATTGTTGGAAATTGGTGAATGGATATTTAATATATTTATAATTTAATGAAATTATAAATATTAATTAGAATCTTCATGTGGTAAATAAAAGAGAAACTCTTGAGTAGAGCTTCTTAATGTCATTTAATTAGTTTTATTAGAGTTTTTAAGTCTCTAATTAAGTGACTAATTAAGTGAAACCTTTCACTAATCCTTAAGTCTTGTACAAATAGTAGGCTATGTGCTTCTTTTGTTACAATAAGAATATTGTATTGCTTGATACATGAAGAATACTAGAAGGAGGATGAACACTTGAAGACCAACTAGAGAGATGAGTACTCTCTACTTGTTTTCCACCACATGAGTTCAAACACTACAATTATCAGATGTAACCTTGGGCCCGTGAGCCATTTCCGGCAGTACAGACTGCTTCGGCTGTTGTACCCTGGGAGACAGACGCATAATCTTTAGTAGAGGTGCGAAATCTGTTTTAAGGGAAGCGTGTTGAACACGTGCCTCAACCAAAATCGTCAACGTTTTAGTGTGCTCTTTGTTGCAGTAAAGGAGTATTTTTCAAGACTCAAGATGATGAATACTCGAGTCTAGGATGCTATCAAATGCGCGTGAAGGACCCACCAGAGATGCGGCTTGAATCAAGATTGGTATATATAATTATATTTTATATTCTTTTTATTTAGTTATTGCAACCGGTATTGTACTATGATATTTCCTACGAATAACGAGAGTCTCGTTATTATATATTTTGTAATTATATTTTACAAAAGGTGAACCTAATTTCTACATTATTTAGGTATATGCATTTTGTTTAGTTGTCTATTCGTTGTACTAAAAGCGCTTAACTATGATAGCCTACAACGTGTTTTGAAGACAAGATATGGGTTGTTAGTATGAATGTGGGAGAGTGAATAAAAGTATGTGAAATATTGAACATATAAACTCGAATGAACAAAATTAATGTAAAGGGTTAGAAGCATTGAAACTGATTTGTAAAATTCTAAAACTACATGTATGTTGAAATACGTATATTTGTATTACAAACTTTTAGCAATAGAAGCAAAGATATGCAACGATTTAAAATCTTTGAAAATCTCCAACAAAGGATTTATTTACAAGAACTGAGAAACCAATTGGCTTAATGTCGTGGATGAAAGAACAAAATGCTTCCCCCTGTTAGTATACAAAAGGCATTTAAAAAAAATATATAAGAAGTCAATGTATACATTATGTTTTAAATTTGGGTTATTGGATTTTAATAATCCCAAGTTTCATCAGTTGGCCGATAATAATCTTAACTTTAAAAATTCCCTCCAATAATCCCAACTTGTAAAAGTTTGACCGCCATTGATCCTTTTCTAACATAGGTGCACTTAAATTAATTAAGGAGTCTCTAGGTGTAATTGAATCTATTAAGGAGACCAAATTCTTATATGTTTGAAAAGGATCAATGGCGGCCAAACTTTTATAAGTTGGGATTATTGGAGGGAATTTTTAAAGTTGGGATTATTATCGGCCAACTGGTGAAACTTAGGATTATTAAAATCCAATAACCCTTTAAATTTTGAGCATGATGTTTTATTGTTTTAGATTTGTTTTGCATGATATTATATAGAAAAACAAGAAAGACAACAATTTAAAGCACAATCAAATATATTCTAAGTAGTGGCAGCTTTGATGGTGTGTGGGGAGGACCTTCACACAAGGCCCATGATTTCGAGGGGCACGTTATTTTTTTAAATAGTAAACATATACAATTCCAATATAGGCCCATTTACAAATCATTTTTATGGTTTAGAATTTAGCTCACTTAACATTAGGTTATTGAGCCCAATACTTAAGTGATTTTTTTTTAATTTTTAAATCATCATAAAACATTACGGAAGGACACATTTTTTCAAGCTCGAACAGGGTACGTGAATACTCAGAGACGCCTCTGATTCTAAGCATGAAATTTAAAACACACTGATTAACTTTCTTCGCATGACGTTTTAAATTTCATGCCTAAAATATATTTCATTGTGTTTCAGTTTGTTATGTTTGATGTTTTTCTATATAATACCATGAAAAAAAAACATGATGCCTAAAATTTCAGACTTCTCACACCTTTTGGCAAAAACGAATTTTGTAGACAAACCACTACCATGGCAATATGATTTAGGTGGTGCTAGTTAATAAACCCAAAACTACCAACAAGATAATATATATACACACAAAAATATGAGTATTTAAATAGTGGAACACATAAATAAATTCTTAAAACAAGAAGACTTCAACACTTGACCTTTATTGGCATTTTAGTGTCCATCCCCCACTTCACTTTTCATGTGGCCACTTAGAGATCTCCAACCTCAAAACTTTCAACTATTTACATGGTACAATGGAGAAGAATCATAAGTCAAACAAGTGGCCATACCCTCATATCAAAAGCAATCTAGATATCCAATAAAATAGCATTACTTTTATACTAGAGAGAATGGACTAAATATTAAACAAATATTATTCTTTCCGTTCCCCTTTCTAGTCCTCTGGTTCACATGAAATGAAAAGCACACATTTATTCACTTTTTGTGAACATAAAGGTATGGCTTTATGAATATAATAATATATGTTTATTAAACCTTGTCCATCACATAAGTCAAGTGATAAAAAAAAGTAGTGCACAAAAGGGATTTGAGTCACATGAGACCCGCGGCCGATTAGACATTGGTGAAGAATGAAGATAGAAACCAAATCTTACAATTTTATTCAATAACTCCCATTCTTTTGTACTACATGAGTATTTTATTTTACTTTGTAAATTAAGATTTCTTTTTGCAACCAATAACAAAAGGACTAGTTCTATCAAACTATGGTCAAAAGGGAACTATTCCATTACTCTAACGTATGGATACTTGATGTTTGATGTTTATTTATGATATATTCCGATTTCGATTGTTTCGTATGTCGTTTCTATAATTCTCGTTCAATTGTTGTCACACATGTGTTTAGCGTTACAATTTGTTCTCCTTTTGATTTGCACTCTTTTTTTTTGTTTTTGGGTTTAAAAGGAGAGGTCTTCCCCACAGACGACGAAGATTAAAAGAAATTTGCTGTTATAGAAAATATGAATCCAATATTCTCATTGGTCTTTTGATTTGTAACAAGGTTTTTATCCGTTTTCATTTGTTTTCAGTTAATTATGTTCTCCTTTGTTCAGTTTGGTTCTAGTTTTTTTCTTACAATTCACCATAGAGAGGTTGAATTCAAATATAGTAAAACATATCAGCCATTGATTTTTTTATCATCTAGATTTGAGGCTCGAAAGTTGTTCTCATCTCTAAAGTTAATAAAACAGGACAAACATAAAATAATTGTTAATAAAAAAGGACAAACATATAAAAATATATGAATCATTAATCATATTAGTTGAACTAGGTTAAAACCTCGTGTGTTATACGGGTGAATAAATATAATTTTATATATTAAGTAATAAAAAATTATATCTTTAAAAACTCATGTACTACCCAGGTTAAATAAAACCGTATATTACACAGGTTGAACAAAATATAATTAATCAGCTAACACATAAAATTATCAACACATGTCATTAAAAATGAATTTTGATGTACTATTTATTTATCATAACATTTTACTTTGTTTTGTTATTTTTTTTTTGAAACAGAAAGCGATTTGCATTAAGAAAATTACCCAAGCAAATGTTAAAACACACGCATTAAACGGGTTAGATGAGCAGTTTTCTACAAGTCTTTTTATGTAAAATTAATCATGAAAAGCAACCAAAATTGTTAGGGGTTAATTTTTAATACTATGGATCACATATCCTTAGATCAGTCCTGGATCACTGATCCTTAACAGATGGTGCAGGAAGTCTGAGGATCAAGGATCCTTATTATTATTTATATTTACTAACAATTGTATCCTTTTTTTAAAACTTGAATTCGCAGGAATATAACGAATGAGACTTGGTCAATGCTGATATACCGGGGAATAGGCTCTCAATTGGCACGTGTATGAAGAAGTGTAGCCGTTATGGAGAACAAGGGGATACTTTTTTCACTTTGTTTGTTATCTTGTTGTTTTCTATTTTTATAAGGGATAACGAGCTCATTTGAAGAAGAACACAAGCTATGATATGAACACACAATACACACATTCTCTCTCGCAAACTGCAAACAATAGTCATCATTGTATTGAGCTCATTATCTTCTGAAGTTGTACTTGGATCACTACTTATTTTGTTATACATTTGGTGATCGGTAGTTTCCATCACCCGAGGTTTTTTTGTGCCGGAGATCTATCAAGGATCAAGGGCTTTTTCCTCGTACAAATATCGGTGTTCATTGTCATTTTTACTTTATACTTTGATCAAATTATTGTTCATACACATTAGCACTCTACCTCACAATCAAAATTTGGTTACATTATCCTTAAACTGATTTTTAACCAAAACAATTTCGCGCCCACTGTGGGGCAAGCGGTGCTTCAATTCTAAAAACCTTTTTGTGTTCATTTCTGTTCGTTTTTTATCAACTCCATGGCCTCTCAGGGAAAATCCACTTCAAGTGCCATGCCGACGGTTACCTCATCTTAAACCAGTGCATCATTACCTCCTATTTCCCCACCATTCCAGAAGAATGTGGATAATGCTCAAAAGAAGACACCATCAGTCTTCCAAGGATCCAAAGTTTCTACTAGTTCTTCTTCTACTAATACTAACAATGATATTTCTATTTTGTTTTCGCAGATTAAGAGCTACATGGAGCAGCAAGACAAAACCAACCAGATGATCCTTCGCGAGACTGATGATATCGAGAAGCAAAAGAGGCCAGCATACGATCATTCTCCATTAGTGCCCAGGGTGTTGGACTTCGTCACTCCAGCAACTGCAGCACAACAGTCCAGAGTGTCCATCACACAACCTCAATGATCCTCCATCCATCAGCAGGGATCACTGGCAATGACTCTACCACAAGGATCCTCTATTCACCAACATGGATGAGTGGCGATGACACAACCTCAAGGATCATTCCTCCGCTCAGAAGGATACATGGAGATGTTCCAAGCTCAAGGATCCTACTTCAATCATCAAGGATCCTCATCATGAGTTCAAGGATCCATGGATCATACATCCAGACCTCCATTTCAGACCTACCTAGGACCCAATGTCTTTCAGGATCAAGGATCCTCAGGAAGACAATCATGGAGAAGCTCTGAAATCCATGAAGGAGATTTCATCCCTATGCAGACCATTGCTTCTTCTGGCCCTACTATTACACCAGACATGTCCTGTCCTAGATATACTTCTGGAATACCAACTTCAAGTCAACCAAGAGGTAACAATTTTAATACATCTTTTGATACTAACTATTGTTACATGCAGGATGCAAGAATAAACCAAGCTATGGCCAGAGAGTTGTAGAAACTCAAGGATATGATATCCAACATCCCAGGAGTGGTCAAACTCATTTCTGAGATTCCAGATGGAAGTCACAAAATATCTCGCTTTGTACCTCCCATACGCAACGCAGAGATACCCAAACGCTTTCAGACCCCCAACATGAAGTTGTATGATGGTACAACTGATCCAGAGGAGCATGTGGCTTAGTACAGAGAAAGGATGGAGATAAACCTCATCCCTAAAAGATTGAAAGAAGCCTGTTTATGCAGAGGCTTTGGATCCACACTCATTGGATCAACACTAAAATGGCTGCTAAGTCTTCCTCCTTACTCTATTACTTCCTTTTCGCACTTAGTTAACTTATTCAATAATCAGTATTCTTGTAGTAGAACTTTTGAAAGGTTAACTAGTGACCTATATAGGATCACCCAAGCCCGTGATGAATCCCTAAGGGATCATGGTACTAAATTTGGTAGATAACCCTTAGAAATCCCAAACTTAGACATTGCAACGACTGTAGAAGCGTTTAACATGGGATTACAAAAGGATTCTCCTTTCTATGATGACCTTGTTATAACACCATGCAGGAACTTAGATGAAGTCAGGAACAGGGCCCTGAGATTCATCCGATTAGAGGATGACAAAAGGATCCAAGACATGTTAACTGGTTCATCTAAACAGGAGTAGCAAGGATCCTTCTACAAGAATAATCGATCCAAGCCATACTCCAAGCACGACAATCAAAATGTTCATTCCGTTGAACAAGAGGAAGATGAGGAAGAATATCCTTGTATATCTGAATACTGTTTTTCTGTTGATAATAGTGGATTGATGCTTGCCTTGCAGAATCTAGGTGAAAAAGCAAGATGGCCCAAGAAGAATGAAAAATCTACATCCTTCAAGGATAAATCAAAGTGGTGTGCATACCATGAAGATTTCGGCCACCTTACCAATGAATGCGTTGCACTCAGAAAGGAGATAGGCTACCTCCTCAGTAAAGGTCACTTGAAAGAGTTGCTCGGAAGGAAGAAATCAAGGATCCTGAAAAAGTACCGGAAAGGGCTCCTGCTGTCACAGGCCCCGACCCCTGCCCAGGAGCGGGTGCCGCGAGCCAGTTAGATGGTATCAGTGTTTATTAATTTACAGTGGAAAACTTTCATCACGACCGTAGTTAGGAAATATTTTATCAGAGTTAAAACACCAAACTTTTTATAATCAACAAATGGGATAAAACCCAAGTTTTCATTACAATATAGTTATAAGGACAAACCCTAATTTATCGAAAAACAAAACTTCTTTTTATTTAGGTAACTTTTATAGCCACTTTTCCAAGCCTTCAGTGCTCCCCAGCTTGCTTCTAATAGCTTCACATTAAGTTACTTGAAACACATTTTAAAAATTTTTATCAGCAAGAAATACTGGCGAGTGCATCCCAGTTTAATCAAAACAGTTTTATCACTTTACAGTATTGAGGGCATCCGCAATTACATTTACTTATATCTATCCAGTTACCCCTTTTCTGGTATTGTCAATCCTAACTTGTGGTCATGCTACTATTTCGATAGTAACGAGTTTCAAGTAATGTGTACAAAACCCCAACATACAGGTAGTAATTGTAGAATCACAAATACTCAATTACTGTTAAGTGTAAATTAAGACATTTGAGGGTTTGGTAAAACATTTTGACTCACAAAGTAATTTACAAAAAGGTGACAAAAAGAGAATGTACTCCCGTTGTTTACTTAGGTAAAACTAAGGCTTCCTGTTGTTTTTCCTGGTTATTATCTATTAAAATTAAACAATGCACACGTGTTAGTAAAATAACCCAAATCACATTAACCGTACAACTTGAGACAAATCTCCAATGACTGAGTTAGGCAGAGCCTTGACATGCATTATGGAGTCCTAGATCAATCGGGTGTAACACAAGACATAACTCCAACGACTGAGTCAGGCAGAGCCTGGACATGCATTACGGGGCCCTAGATCGATCGCGTAGGGTAACAAATAGGGTTATAATACTTACAACGAGGCAGAGCTTCGCTTTATAGGGTATTATTCTCAAGTATAATAGCTAACAGAAAGATGAGAGAGAATTCAGAAAATGAACGAGGAACAAATGAGGCCTGAAGCCTCTATTTATAGGCTTGACGGACGGAGAGTCGCAGCCCGTGAGAGAAACGACTTCGGCCTTCGCGGCCCATGAGAGTACGCGTGTTGATTATAGCTTGGTCGATTCAAGGTGTAGGTTTGCTGAGAGTACGCTTGTTGATTGTAACCAGAATTCACATTTTGAGAATTTAGCATGTAACAACCTGCACGTTCGTGCGCTGTTACTACTCGCTATACTCGTTACGCCTAGCACTAGAGATTCGGATCATAATGTAGCCATATTAAATACATCGCTACTTCGCAGTATTTTCGCATATTACGCATACTTTATCGCTATAACACATCACATCGCATCGCACATGCTAACACTCACGATGACGTTGAGTGAGGACCTATTCTACCCTCCTCGATAGCCGTGATGTGTCACAACGCAACGCATATTCGAAACGCGCAACTCGATTATCGCAACGCAGACATTGAAATGTGGATATTTATACGACCCTATGTGACTAATTATAAAAATAAATATATGAATGTGGGTATGAAAATGTGTGACCAAACTATCGCAACGCTTAACGAACAAAACGAAACATCAAAACGGAAATCGCCGGAGACCACCAATCGAATGACCATTTGATAAAATGGCCATCCGATCGGATTGCCATCCGATCCATGGCACTCCATCACCTTCCCTCCCCTTCACCTATAAATAGCACTTGTCACATCACTTGAACAGTGATGTGACAGCTCTCACTCGACCAGCATGCTTTGGGGCTATTTTCTCTTGATTTCTCGCGATTCTTGTAAGTTTCTACCTCCAATCTTGTACTTCTATGATCTACACGCACTCCTTCATCTTTTCCAACATCAAATCTCACTTTTTCACCGTAAAATCCTCTGATTTGGGGCGTTCTAAGGTGATGTCATCATGGAGTTCTTAGGAACAAGGAAGTGTGACCTCATCTCATCAAGAACAGTTCAGATCTAATGGATTCCACGGCGTGTAAACATTAATCTCACCTATGTCTAAGCCGAATCTAAGTATTTAAAGCTTTCTCAAACTTTCTTAACTTTTTACTTAAAAACCGATAGAATCGGAGCTCGTTCAGGCCATCTACTCATTCTCTAGTGAAGTGTCGGCTTGAGAACTGATTACTATCGACGAGATGACCAGTTAATGGGTTGGACGCGAACAACCATCAAGGACAGTTAACTGATCGGAAGGGGTGATTCCCATCCGATCTGAAGACTTGGCCTTGGTGGAGTTCCATTGTTTAATACGTTGTCATACCATCTCGATCAAACCGCAAAAACTTTCAAAAATAATCAAGTTCAAGACGATCTGGTTCGTTGGGACGGATTGCCATCCGATCGAACTACCATCCGATCGAACTGCCATCCGATCGGACTGCACTTGGTTCCACACTTAAACATTTTCTTCAAACTTCCAAAGATCTGAACGTCGAACGGATTGCCGTCCGATCGGATTGCCATCTGATCGAATGACCATCCGATCGTTTGACATTTAGAACTTCGACACTTAATCATTTTCCTAATTTTCAAAGAACACCAGTTTCTAATGGATTGCCATCCGATCGGATTGCTATCCGATCGAGTGACAATCCTGCTGTGAAATTGTTTTCACTAAGTGTCCTGCCAATCGGATCGCTATCCGATCGAACGACCGTTCGATCGATCGACCTGAAAGGTAGAGATACTCCTCTGTTTTCAAAAAGCTACAACGAAAACTTCAAAGCCATCATATAAACACATCCATCCCAACGTATGTCAATCCAATCGGATTACCATTCGACACTTGGTCACTTTTACCATTTAACGCACTGTTCAACGCTTAAGCTATCAATCTGTAATCAGGCTAATCTCAGACGCGCTCCCTTCAATCCAACCAAGTTGTGTTTACTTATCGCATTTTTCGGTGTAACATACGTTCCTATCAAATCAAACTTATCAAAACGAATTATACAATTAAACTGTTTATCACTTGCGAATAACTGTTATGCATATTTACACGTGATGCTAGTTACATATGTGTTAGGAATTTTACTCGCGAGGTCCCGCCTTAACTAGTATAATACTATAGTACCCGACGGGGTCTAGTTAGGATGAATAGCAATCGCAATCGCAGCTCGAGTGACTTAGCTGGTAGTATCTGTCTAATATATGTGTTGAGGTATCTCGTTTATGTATGTGGTAATTCGTAGCACTTTTATCTATTTTCGCTACTATCAAATCTAGTATACTCGCCAATACTTTTGTATTGACGTTATTTTAACGTATGTTGCAGGTTTAGTCGCAGTCTACATCAAATCAAGCTAGGAAGTCTAGAAACACACCTAAAATCTAGGTTGTCGGATTTGTATTGTTTGAGAGAACATGAAATTCGTGACAGCTTATGTGATTGTATTTCTTTATTAGTATGGGATAATGAACGCATTAAATATTGTCGCAAATTAGTTGTTATGGATTCTCTTGAGCAACCTGATTCGCCTAGTGCCGCGCCCCGATGATTCCGCCATCTGTTGGGGTGTGACAGATTGGTATCAGAGCCATAACTATAGGGAATTAGGTAAGACATCAGGCCTAGTCCGGGTCGAAGTCTTAGAAACGACCTAGTCTATAGTCTAAGTACCAACGGGCCGACTCGTACGAATCCAGTAGGATTTGTACGGGCCTACTTGATACTCTCATTCGAATCCGCTAAAAACTACAACTTCGCGTGAACACCGCATACTACAACTTCAGGCGAAGAGCCTTTCCTAAGGCTGGAATATTACTTAGCCTTTCTTAAGGCCAACACAATACACACGTTTTCGAAAATATTTGCATAACACAACCGAGTGGTCCAGTAGAGATCAGGCGTGAAAACCAAGAACTCTCGATAAGATCGCTCACTCAACGCATTTTTTTTCTAGCACAAGAACTTTTCGTCGAGCTAGGAGTGACATCCATATCTCAACGAAAATCTCCATTTCAAAATCTAGTGGAACTCCCGAATTTAATCGAAGAACACAACCACAGCTAGGAACGAAGTTATTAAGTCAGGGGTGAAACCGTACCTTAATGAACCGTTCCACTCTATATAAAATGGTTTTCAAAAGCTCTCACCAAGGACTCGACTATAACGATAACTCGAGCCACGCGATGACTAGGAAGACGAATGCCATGAGCTGCATCCAAGTGGAAGCATAAGTCTTCTAGGGCAGCACGCGTGCACGAACTTGTTGGGTATAGTTGGGTTACCTTGGGTCGTCGAAGCCTAAACACCCGAGGTACTCTATCTATTTTTCTTGCATATGACTTGCCGATTTTACGCTTTACTGAACCTATTTATGCTTACGGGTTTGCAATCTAACACTTCACGCTTTATCGACTTCTCGATTTATCGATTTTCGCTCCCTGCTTTATAAACGCACAACTCGCACAGCCATCGCAATCTAAAACGAAAACCGAATGTTCGCAACAAAACTAATGTCTAATTACTTGCTTTCGCTCTCGCTCTCTCCCTCTTCATCGCGTCCTCGCGTATTCTACCCTGACGTGTGTGTGTGTGTGTGTAAGTATAAACTACAACTATTTATATGTATAAAACGAATCAATTGTGTGAGAACTTAGGAATCTAGTGTCTCCTATGTGGCTCCTATGTGAAATCTACTATATTACTCGCAACAAGTTTTGATCGCGCTCAATGGCATCGCAAAACTAAAAAATCATTATGATCGAATCTCACTCCAAATCTCCCTCTGTCTAGATGTCTTCCAACGACTCTACCTTGAGACAAACAGCTAGGAGAAGAGCCAAACGAAGCGCCGAAAAGAGGATTGCTTCGCTTGTGACCAAGGAAGTGGCCAAGGTCATTCCTCAAATTGTTGCTCAAGTGCACTCTCTCAGCAACTCTCGAACCTCAGAAGACTCTAAGACGGAAGCGCCCCAATCTGCTTTCCTCTACAAACACTTCAAAGCCTGTGGCCCGATGGAGTTCATGGGTGAAGGAGGTGTGTCCCAGCTACTCCAGTGGTTCGATTCTATCGAGGTTACCCTTCGTCAGAGTGGGTGTCTCGATAGTTTCCGTACTACTTGCGTAACCGGGGTATTTCAATCACGAGCACTCGACTGGTGGACTGCCGAACGTAACAAACGTGGGATCTTCGCATCTTATGCTCTCCCTTGGGATGAGCTGAAGGAGCTCATGAAGAAAGAGTACCGCCCTCCCCGCGAAGTCCAGAAACTAGAAGACGAATTTTGGGAAATCAAGCAAGTCGAAGGTGACAATACTGGCTACACCGCAAGGTTCAAACAGCTTAGCATAATCTGCCCAAGCCAAGTCAACAGTTCAGAAAAAGCCACCACGAAGTACATTCGCAGCTTGCCTGAATGTGTGAGCAATTTTATCGAAGCTGCAAGGCCTGCTACCATTAAAGAAACCTACCGCTTAGCCGTAGAAATCAACGACAAACTAGTCTTGGATGGATTTTTCTTCAAGAATCCTGTCAAACAAGCTCATCAAGCAATCGTCATCGATTCTTCCGATGATTCCTCCGACGACTCTACTGGCGATTCTTCAAATGAGTCCTCAGATAAATCCTCCGATAATAACGCATCGCTTCAGGAAGCTCAGCGCAGCCGCAAACGAAAGACCATGAGCCCAAACTCTTCAACAACTAAACTGTCGCAACCAGAACCTCTCCAAGCAATCCCAATACACTCGAAGCACGCCTACAACGGAACTCATCCCCTGTGTCTAACGTGTACGTATCATCACCCACCAGAAGCTAACTATCGCTATTGCGCAAATTGCAACTGGTATGGTCATCTCACCCAGCACTGCCTCACGGGGCCGCAAACTTGAGAAATTTCAGCAACAATCGCAGTCTCCGCAGAAGTCCTCTACAACAACATTATTTATGCTTCCAATGTTGTTATAATGATATGATTTTTGCCGTTAATTTCTCTTATATGTTGAACTTGTTCTAATTCTCGACGCAATATGGACTCTATTTATCTCTCATTTCTCTCGCACTCGCGCACCGATAAATTACTAGCACTATGTACTATATAATGTGTTTTACCCCTACTATGCGTTCTTGGGATAAAGTACGATAAACGTGCAAGGGTCAAATTAATCACGGGTGCACACGGGATTACTGTGATCAGTGCACGGAGATCGTAACGAGTTTCAATGATGCCATAACGTTAAAAGCATGGTTAAGCGTGGTGGATACGCCGCTGGTACTTCCTATATATAAGCGTCTTGACCATGTCGACACAATGTGACACCTATTCACGGGACAGAGGCGTGTGGTTGAAGCATGGTGGATACGCCGCTGGTACTTCCTATATATAAGTGCTTCGCCATGCCAACCAATGTCTTGTGAAGAAAGTGCCATACAAGTTGAACGTTATTAGACCAAGTATACTATTGAATCTATTTTTGACACACTACACTACATCGCAAGGCGTAACAATCTCAATCGCAACTCAAAGCGTGTCATAGCTAAACTTTTCGTAAGTCTACACGCACGCAATCGCATTATCGCTGGAATCTATCTCGCAATCTCAATCGCTTATTGTGCGTTTCGCAGTCTCTATTGCTTATTATGTGTATCGCGCTATCGCTTATCCTATGTATCGCTCTATCATTTGTGCATTGCTCTATCGATCATCATGCATCGCTTAACGTTATTCGCTATCGCTATCGCTTACCATTATCTAAGTTATCTGTGTTATGATAACACACATGACCTCACTTCACGAGACGAAACCGATAGGGTTAAAACATGGTGGATACGCCGCTGGTACTTCCTATATATAAGTGTTTTAGCCATATCAGCAGATTTTCATGGAAAAAGGCCATATGGGGCTTAATGTTTAGTTAAAATTTGTGGTGTTGTTGAATCTAATCAAATCGCATGTTCCCATCGCTTGTAAATCGTCGCCTATCGCTCGACGGTTGTTGCTATCGCCGTCGCTTATCGCTTTCGTTTATCGCCGCCGTCTTCGCTCATCATGTTGGTATTGTGCTATCGATTATCACGTACCGCTTACCGCTCATCGCACTCGCTCGTGTCTCTGAACTGAGTTCGTAAACGACTTCATCGCTCAGTTTGCTCAATCTCTCTCTTACACTTGGTCCAACCATCTTTCGCTTGGACCGAGGGAATCGAAATCTATCAGTACTATGTCGACACACATGACACTGCTTCACGGGACGGAAGCCATATGGCTAAAGCATGGTGGATACGCCGCTGGTACTTCCTATATATAAGTGTTTTAGCCATATTGTCGAACTTTCGTGGGAAGGTGCCATGCGGGGCCGACTTTAAATTTTAGATCTTTGATGTTATTTAAAACCTTTGTGTAAACAAAGCTTTTTCTTACAAACATTTTCTAAAAATTTTAATCAAAATCCTTGTACAAAACGAGATTTTCTTGTAACGTTGGTGTGACAATCGACTCAACTTAATGCCGCGTGACGAGAAAATTTCGTAAAACGAGTTTTAATCACCCTAAAATATTTTAGTAACCTAATAAAACTCCTCTCATGGCGCTGGTGTGAACATCGAAACAATTTGACACTGCACAGTGGGAAGATTTTTTCATAAATAAGTTTTCTCCAACCTTTCGAATTAATCAACCTTTTCGAGAATTCAAAACACTCTTGGATCATTTTTTGTGTGTTGCCATATTTTGTTATACAAATCGCCTTACTCGCTGCCATTGTCAGTCATCGCAACGCGCTCGCTCGTCGAGTTCCAATTGATCGCTCGTTTATTTAGACACTCTTATCGCTACTCTCACTCGCATCAATTCTCGCAACCCTTCTTGTGGATTAATTTCGGGATGAAATTTCCTAAAGCAGAGGAGACTATAACAACCCGCACGTTCGTGCGCTGTTACTACTCGCTATACTCGTTACGCCTAGCACTAGATATTCGGATCATAATGTAGCCATATCAAATACATCGCTACTTCGTAGTATTTTCGCATATTACACATACTTTATCGCTATAACTCATCACATCGCATCACACATGCTAACACTCATGATGACGTTGAGTGAGGACCTATTCTACCCTCCTCGATAGCCGTGATGTGTCGCAACGCAATGCATATTCGAAACGCGCAACTCGATTATCGCAACGCAGACTTTGAAATGTGGATATTTATACGACCCTATGTGACTAATTATAATAATAAATATATGAATGTGGGTATGAAAATGTGTGACCAAACTATCGCAACGCTTAACGAACAAAACGAAACATTGAAACGCAAATCGCCGGAGACCACCAATCGAATGATCATCCGATCGGATTGCCATCCGATCGGATGGCCATCCGATCCATGGCACTCCATCACCTTCCATCCCCTTCACCTATAAATAACACTTGTCACATCACTTGAACAGTGATGTGACAGCTCTCACTCGACCAACACGCTTTGGGACTATTTTCTCTCGATTTCTTGTGATTCTTGTAAGTTTCTACCTCCAATCTTGTACTTCTATGATCTACACGCACTCCTTCATCTTTTCCAACACCAAATCTCACTTTTTCATCATAAAATCCTCTGATTTGGGGAGTTCTAAGGTGATGTCATCATGGAGTTCTTAGGAACAAGGAAGTGTGACCTCATCTCATCAATAACAGTTCAGATCTAATGGATTCCATGGCGTGTAAACACTAATCTCACCTATGTCTAAGCCGAATCTAAGTATTTCAAGCTTTCATCAAACTTTCTTAACTTTTTACTTAAAAACCGATAGAATCGGAGCTCGTTCAGGCCTTCTACTCATTCTCTAGTGAAGTGTTAGTTTGAGAACTGATTACTATCGACGAGATGACCAGTTAATGGGTTTAACGCGAACAACCGTCAAGGACAGTTAACTGATCGGAAGGGGAGACTCCCATCCGATCTGAAGACTTGGCCTTGGTGGAGTTCCATTTTTTAATAAGTTGTCATACCATCTCGATCAAACCGCAAAAACTTTAAAAAATAATCAAGTTCAAGACGATCCGGTTCGTTGGGACGGATTGCCGTCCGATCGGATTGCCATCCGATCAAACTGCCATCCGATCGGATAGCCATCCGATCGGATTGCCATCCGATCGAACTGCCATCCGATCGGACTGCACTTGGTTCCACACTTAAACATTTTCTTCAAACTTCCAAAGATCTGAACGTCGAACGGATTGCCGTCTGATCGGATTGCCATCCGATCGAACGAGTATCCGATCGTTTGACATTTAGAACTTCGACACTTAATCATTTTTATAATTTTCAAAGAACATCAGTTTCTAACGGATTACCATCCGATCAGATTGCTATCCGATCGAGTGACAATCCTGGTGTGAACTTGTTTTTCACTAAGTGTCCTGCCAATCGGATCTCTATCCGATCGAACGACCGTTCGACCTGAAAGGTAGATATACTCCTCTGTTTTCAAAATGCTACAACGAAAACTTCAAAGCCATCATATAAACACATCCATCCCAACGAATGTCAATCCAATCGAATGGCCATCCGATCGGATGACCATCTGAACGGATTGACATCCGATCGAGTGACCATCGGATCAGATTGCCATCCAATCGGATTACCATTCGACACTTGGTCACTTTTACCGTTTAACACACTGTTTAACGCTTACGCTATCAACCTGTAATCAGGCTAATCTCAGACGCGCTCCCTTCAATCCAACCAAGTTGTGTTTACTTGCTGAGCACCGACTGTGAGTATACTCGAACCCTTTTTATCGCATTTTTGGGTGTAACATACGTTCCTATCAAATTGAACTTATCAAAATGAATTATACAATTAAACTGTTTGTCACTTGCGAATAACTGTTATGCATATTTACACGTGATGCTAGTTACATATGTGTTAGGACTTTTACTCGCGAGGTCCCGCCTTAACTAGTATAGTACTATAGTACCCGACGGGGTCTAGTTAGGATGAATTGCAATCGCAATCGCTGCTCGAGTGACTTAGCTGATAGTATCTGTCTAATATATGTATTGAGGTGTCTCGTTTATGTATGTGGTAATTCGCAACACTTTTATCTATTTTCGCTACTATCAAAACTTGTATACTCGCCAATACTTTTGTATTGATGTTATTTTAACGTATGTTGCAGGTTTTGTCGCAGTCTACATCAAATCAAGCAAGGAAGTCTAGAAACACATCTAAAATCTAGGTTGTCGGATTTGTATTATTTGAGAGAACATGAAATTCATGACAGCTTATGTGATTGTATTTGTTTATTAGTATGGGATAACGAACGCATTAAATATTGTCGTAAATTAGTTGTTATGGATTCTCTTGAGCAATCTGATTCGCCTAGTGCCGCGCCCCGATGATTTCGCCATCGGTTGGGGTGTGACATAGCATAAAGCTTCTCTTTTTCTCAACAATGTCATAAGTGTATGCGCTGCATGTTCCTCTTTATTCTTAGAGTAAATTAGAATATCATCTATGAAGACAATTATGAATTTATCCAGGTATGGTTCACATATCCTGTTCATCATGTCCATAAATGCGGCTGGGGCATTGGTTAGACCAAATGGCATGATGGTAAATTCATAATGACTGTACCTTGTTTTGAAAGCAGTTTTAGGAATTTCCTCTTCCTGTACTCTCAGTTGATGATATCCCGAGCGTAAATCGATTTTAGAAAATAATCAAGCTCCTTGAAGTTGATCGAACAGATCATCGATTCTCGGTAGTGGGTACTGATTCTTAATCGTAACCTTGTTCAATTCCCGGTAATCAATGCACATACGCATTGATCCGTCTTTCTTCTTAACAAACAAAACCGGCGCTCCCCATGGCGATGAACTTGGTTGTATAAAACCTTTGGCAAGAAGTTCGTCCAATTGTTCCTTTAGTTCCTGCATCTCTGTTGGTGCTAATCGATATGGTGCTTTGGCAACCGGTGTCGTCCCTAGTATTAGGTGAATTCTAAATTTAACCTCTCTATCAGGCGGTAATCCAGGTAACTCTTCTGGAAAAACATCTGAGAATTTAGATACTATAGGAATATCTTTTAATTCTTTTCCTTTAATATTAATGATTACAAAAATCATATATACTATTCCTCCTTTCCTTTCATAACTTGCAACTTTCATCACAGAGATGAATTTTGTTGACCTAATTGGCTTATCTCCTTTGATTGTGATCTTTTCACCACTTGGTGTACTTACTTGTACTGACTTTTGATCACATAAAATACTGGCACGATTGGCTACCAACCAATCCATTCCTAATACAACATCGAATCCGGCTAGATTCACTAGGTAAAGGTTAGCAAAGAAATGATGGTTCAGGATTTCTATTCTTGCTCCCTGCAAGATTTTACTAATCTTAATGGATTCTCCATTTGCCTTTTTCACCAGACAGTCTTGTGGAAGTTTGGTTAAGGGTTGGTCGAGAAGTTTGTAGAAGGAAGTATTGATAAAACTTTGGTTTGCACCAGAGTCAAATAATACTTTGACAAAATATCGTTAACTAAAAACGTACCGACAATCACATCTGGAATCATCTTAGCTTCTTCAGCCATTAGAACGAATGCTCTGGGATTCTTCTTGGGTCCTTCAGTTGTCTTAGCTTTGCTGGTTGTTGCTAGATCTAGTTTCGAGCAGTTCCGTTTAATGTGCCCAGTTTCTCCACAATTAAAGCATATTGCTAGGTTTCGATCGACATTCTTCTTCCTTATGTCCGGGCTTCTTGCAAAAATTGCAAAACCTTGCACACCTTCCATAATGCTTCTTTTTACAAGTCTTGCAGTAAGGTGTAGAGGAAGAACCTATTCCTTTTCCACTATTGGAATTACGGTAGCGGAATTCCTGGATAAGTCTTTGAGCTAAGTTCTTTCTCTGGTTTTCTTCTTGTGTGCATACCAATTCATCAGTCAGGGTGCTGGCTAATTCTATTGCTTCTTCTATGGTTTGTGGCCTAGCTGCCTTGACTACGTGTCTAATCTGACTAATTAATCCCTAAACATAACAGGAGATTAACACTGGCTCATGTGAGGCTAAAGTTGGCACTATTCTAGCATATTCGAAGAATATGGTAGTGTAACCTTTGCAGTCTATTTTAGTCATTTTATAATTTAGGAACTTATTGGCGATTTGTTCCTTTTCATGAGGAGGACAGAAGTTTTTCGACTATTTCTTTAAAATTAGTCCATTCCATTCTATAAACTATGTCACTTCCCCTAGACTAGAGAATAGTATTCCACCATTCTAAGGCTGCATTTTTGAAAAGATTAGAAGCAAATATAATCTTATCTTCATCTGCACATTTACTTATTTTTTTGACTGCTTCTGTCTTTTCTATCCAGCGCAAGGCTGAAATGGCTCATTCATTGCCTGAGAATTCTATTGGTTTGCAGGCCAAGAATTCTTTATAAGAACAACCGTAAGAGACGATTTCTCTTCTTTTAGGAATTGGAGCTTGGATTATTGGTCCGTTATCGTTTACACTGTGACTTGGTTCCGGGTGTTGGCGTTTACTTCCATATGCAGATTTATTATTTTCTGCTTCTTTAACAATCTTAATAATATAAGGCATAGCATCTATAATTCCTTGTGCTACTATATGTTGGATGTCACTGTTATCTATTTGGTTTCCATTATTCTCATTATTCTGGTTTTCCTGATTTACTTCGTTGTCCATTTGATTGTAAACATTTATCAGGTATTAATTATCACAGAATAAAATCTAATACAAACAATCACACAAACAGATTGATCAAAAACGTCGAATATTACTACTTTTACTCTTTTCATATATGCGTCGATTACAATCTACAACTGGAAATTAAACACACTAATAGTTAGGCATCGATATCTATTTTAGTCTATCTATCTTAGTTTTTTTTTTCAAAATACAAAATTACACATATATCTAGGTATTATTCTAGGTATCATGTATCCAATCATGTATATCACATTCGACATGCTTCCACATAAGCTTTTCTCCTATTTGACGAATTCTATCTCCTTCTTCGACTAACTCATCGCCCCATTGGCGAAGTTCCTGCATATTTTCTTCACTCATGGGAGGTAGTGGTGCTGGTTCTGGGCCAGGGTATCGAGGAATGGGATGTTCGTAAGGGTATGGGTTTCTTATTACACTCTGCTTCCACCAGTCACTGTTCCAAAATGGATCTAAAAGGGTTAAGGTCGGTATACTGAGCTATGGGATTTGGTGGGGGAATTCTGGGAATCTCATAGGGGTCAACATCTGGGATTGGAAACTGGTCTTCCTGGTTCGGTTCTAGCATTTGTTGGTCAGGGAATAAGGGTAATAGTGGTGGTTCAGCTATTTGGTTTAGGTTAGAGTCTACTGCTGTAGTGGCTAGCATATGAAAATCTGTCAACTGTCTATCTAGTTCGTATTCCCACAGTGGCTTATTGACTGCTTCTTGAGTTTGGGTATTTACTTCCCTATTGGCTTTTACTATCGCTCTTTGTTGTTATAATTTCTTCATCCTCTTTCTTCTCTCATGTGCTCCCCTATTAAACCATCCTCTCTTTTTAGAAGTGAAGGGTTCCTTAGACTGTGCCTTAAATATAAATATTCCTTCCTCAGTATCAACTGAGTATCCTGAGGGGTTTGGCTGAGATGAGGTTTCTTCATCTTTTGGGGAACTAGCTATATGACGATAAGCGTCTGACGTACCTTGCTCACTCATACTGTAAACTAACAAATAGTCAAATAACACAAAACACATAATATACATATTTACAAAGAATTATTTCCTAACACAAAAATTAAGTGTCTGCAGAACACTTCATTGGCTTAAACCAGTGGCTGTAGCTCTGATACCACCTTCTGTCGCAGCCCCTACCCCTGCCCGGGAGCAGGTGCCGTGAGCCAGTCAGATGGTATTGGTGTTTATTAATTTGCAGCGGAAAACTTTCATCAGGACCGTAGTTAGGAAATATTTTATCAGAGTTAAAACACCAAACTTTTTATAATCAACAAATGGGATAAAACCCAAGTTTTCATTACAATATAGTTATAGGGATAAACCCTAATTTATCGAAAAACAAAACTTCTTTTTATTTAGGTAACTTTTATAACCACTTTTGCAAGCCTGCAGTGCTCCCCAGCTGGCTTCTAATAGCTTCACATTAAGTTACCTGAAACGCATTTTAAAAAGTTTTATCAGCAAGAAATACTGGCGAGTGCATCCCAGTTTAATCAAAACAGTTTTATCACTTTACAGTATTGAGGGCATCCGCAATTACATTTGCTTATATCTATCCAATTACCCCTTTTCTGGTATTGTCAATCCTGACTTGTGGTCATGCTACTATTTCAATAGCAACGAGTTTCAAGTAATGTATACAAAACCCCAACATACCGGTAGTAATTGTAGAATCACAAATACTCAATTACTGTTAAGTGTAAATTAAGACATTTGAGGTTTTGGTAAAACATTTTGACTCACAAAGTAATTTACAAAAAGGTGACAAAAAGAGAATGTACTCACATTGTTTACTTATGTAAAACTAAGGCTTCCTGTTGTATTTCCTGGTTATTATCTATTAAAATTAAAAAATGCACACGTGTTAGTAAAATAACCCAAATCACGTTAACCGTACAACTCGAGACAGAACTCCAATGACTGAGTCAGGCAGAGCCTTGACATACATTACAGAGTCCTAGATCAATCGGGTGTAACACAAGACAGAACTCCAACGTCTGAGTCAGGCAGAGCCTGGACATGCGTTACGGAGCCCTAGAGCGATCGGGTAGGGTAACAAATAGGGTTATAATACTTACAACGAGACAGAGCTTCGCTTTATAGGGTATTATTCTCGAGTATAATAGCTAACAGAAAGTTGAGAGAGAATTCAGAAAATGAACGATGAACAAATAAGTCCTGAAGCCTCTATTTATAGGCTTGATGGACGGGGAGTCGCGGCCCGCGAGAGAAACGGCTTCGGCCTTTGCGGCCCGTGAGAGTACACGTGTCGATTATAGCTTGGTCGAGTCAAGGTGTAGGTTTGCTGAGTCACCTGACACATGGCGGTATGCATTGACCGGCAATCCAAGCCAGTCGCGGCCCGCGACGCATAAGGCTAACGGGGTCGCGCCCCGCGAGCGACTCACAAATTTTGTTTTTCTTGATTTTTATAAATATAAAGGTATATAGGGTTCGTTTCTCGTATACGGGGTATATAAGGAACATTTAGGGGTCATGTTGACGGTTCTCGGTGGGTTGTTATACCTGTACCACCTGCAGATGCTCAAATTATTAACTTCATTTCCGGAGGCTCAGATATATGTGGAACCACGTTCTCTGCAGCAAAGAGGCTTGCCAAAGAAACCAAGATGAAAAACAAAGACAGGCCTATCCGAACCTCCACTGTAACTCAACAGAAAGTTATATCCATTGATGAGGATGATCGTGTTGATATCCAGGATCCTCATCACGATGGCTTAGTTATTACTGTAGGATCGATGATTCGTCCAAAACGAGTCAATCAGAGTCATATCTAGTTTCTAGAAATGCAGAATCAGACTAGAAACCGTCAATCAGTGTTAGAACATGAGTAGAAGAGTAGAAAGTCACTTTAAACATGTTCTTCATTGATATAATATGTTTTGGTACAGAGAGAATCGGACAGCAGTTCGTTACAAAATTCTCCAGAATGTTTTTAAATGAAGAACACAACTAACCTATTTATAGGTTTCCCAGATCGCACCAAATAACTACTCCAGTCTGCACGAACTGGACAAGATCACTTCGTGCGACCTGAAACATTCAGGTCGTGCGACCTGGCCTAAAAAACATAAACTTTACATTTTCAAACTATTACATATACATGACACGACATAGACTGATGACGCAGGCGATAGACATTATGCATCAACAAACTCCCCTTTGGATATTGCCGCAGTCTTCAGTCAGCCTGTCTTTAAAAACTTCCTTCACAAAGACTTGAAAAATTCTTCCCTTTGCTTTGGCTTTTTCAACAACACTTTCCTGAGTTATTCCTTCTCTTTAGCAGCTCTCTTTTCTTCCTCAGCTAGCTTTTGCAAACATGTAGCTCTAGCAATCCTGTCTTTTTCTTCACGCTCTTCTCTCTCCTTCTCTGCTTTCAGAGACTCTTTCTTCAGGCTCCCCCTTTTGTTAAGTTTCCGTGCTTTTGGGATCGACACCCGGCTTTCCGGTTACAAGCTCCTCCTTGCGTCGAGCTCATCTTCAGACTCCCCCTTAGAATCGGCTATCGGGATCGTAATCTGGAACTTTCATCTGCAAATCTCAAATATTTATGAGAAAAATCATTTTGAATGTCCAGGATTGATGACCTGGCTCTTTCAACATATGCTAAAATATTTTTACAGTGAAAGCATTTTTAGTTGTCCAGGATTACTTGATTCTCTCCCCCTATCAAAATACTATAAAGATTTGATGATATTAAGAATCCAACAACTAAATCTAGCTCTTTACAATCAGATTTTACCAAGTTGAGCATCCAAATCCCTCACAGTCAATCATCCAAGTCCAACTTAATGACCTTGGAGACTTCACAAACTGTTTTTTATTTTTGAATTTTTTTTATTTTATTTTTTGATTTTTTTTTAACTTTTTACCAACACACACAGTTAACCAAGTCCAATTTAATGACCCTGGTCAACTGTTTAGCCTGCCAAATCCAAATTAATGACTTTGGCTGACCAAATTATGATCTCGCTGACAATTTAGAAACAATTTAAGTTCAAATTAATGAACTTTTAAACATTTTGAGCAATTACCAACTCTTTTCTCAAACTTTTCTTATCCAACCCAAATGATCCAACTTGTTTAGCACTGTTGGACTTTGATCATCAGATCCCCAACGTCTGTTGTCGAAAATAAGATGAAATGACTAATCTTGTTGAATTTTACAACATTTTGTCTAAACAAACAGAAAATCTTTTGGAATTGAAGAAACTGAAAAACTGTACAAACATATTTACAGACATCTTTTTGTGAGTTTGTGTAAGAGGATCATATCATTTTTTGAGACTTATCACTATCACCGTTGATCTTGATTTAATGTTAAGTCTTACACAAATTCACTTCTGATTGTCAGTATTATTGTCCACTTAAACTTCTACACAAGTTTCAATTGATTCAAGATACGAATTAGTGTTTTAAGGACTAACTTATTCGCGTGTCCCACCTCAGAATATACTCCCGTATCCAGACTTCTATATTCAGTCTTACAGGTGAGTGCACACTAATCATATCTGTAAGGGGTAAATGCGAGGCCATGAGAGCTCAGGCAAGAACTTCCGTTCAATCAGAGAGATGATGGCTCGACTTTAGGTGGGTCCCCCTTGGGGATCTTCTTTTCAACAGCACATGATTAGCATTTTTCAATGTTTCATCATTTTTTATGCTGAGGGTGAGCTTTAAGAATAAAGCAGTGCAGAGTATTATACGAGGACTAGGCTATTGCTCCCGCAAAATCAGAAGTCCTGGTATAATACCCCAGATATCTTCACGTACAAAGACCTAGTATGTCAGAAATAGTAAGCCTTTCAAACAAGATTTCGGGGGTTACCCATATATCCGAGAGATGTTCCCCACGAGATAAGCAAGTATTTTGTTATGTTTATATCTCGAACTCAATCTACTAATCGTATGAAGCCTACTGGCACATCATTAGTGAGACTCGTTTAAAAACATTTTGACTTTTCATTTCTTTAGCATGTTGTGATAGTCCACTGATGTACTATCATTTCCTCTTTTTCACACAAAACTCATTTTTGATTTTTCAATGTTTTTGTATTTATGAAATTTTATCATGTTTTTGTATTTTCTATAAACTTTCTCCCCCTAAAATCAAAAACATATTTTTGTGTTTTTGGTTTTATCAAAAGCAGTAAAGAAATTGTACAGAAAACATGACAACAAGACGCAGATCACTTCTGATCGCCGTCCGCCTCGGCCACACACTCTACCACCCTCCCAGAAAACAAATTCTTTAACCCGTTCAATTTTAAAAGATAATTAAATCTTGTTTTATCAAAGGGTTTAGTGTAAGAATCAGCTCTCTGATCATCGGTGTGAATATAATCAATTCGAATCATTTTTTTCTCCTAGCAATCACGAATAAAATGATGTCGAATCTCAATATGTTTTGTTTTTTAGTGTTGAACCAGATTTTTAGTGATATTAATGGCTGCCTCGTTGTCCACAAAAATTGGCGTGTCTAAGAATTGCAGACCATAATCCCTCATTTGCTGTTGGATCCAAAGGATCTGAGAACAACAGCTGGAAGACAAAACGTATTCAGCCTCACAAGTCGAGAGAGCGACTGTGGTCTGTTTCTTACACTGCCAAGTGATTAGCCGAGTTCCAAAGAACTGGCAACTAGCAGTTGTGGACTTAGCATTCAACTTACAGGACCCGAAGTCAGAATCAGAATATCCAGTTAGAGAGAAGTCACCAGATCGGGGATACCACAAGCCGGTGCTTGGGCAACCTTTGAGATACCGTAAGATCCTCTTTACTATCATCATGTGTGATGCTCTGGGACTTGACTGATACCGGGCGCAGAGGCAGGTTGGATGCACGATGTCTGGTCGTGATGCTGTCAGATACATTAGCGATCCTATGATTGACCGATAAAGCGTTTAATCCACTTTCTCACCACTTTCATCCGGACATATACCATGATTCGTAACCAGGGGGTTGATATGGGAGATGATTCGGACATATTGAATTTATCCAACACATCATTCACATACTTGGTCTGGTGTATGAAGATTCCATCGGGCAGTTGCTCAACTTGAAGCCCGAGAAAGAACTTCATCTCCCCCATTGAACTCATTTCAAACTTCTGCTTCATGACCTTCTCAAACTCTTTACACAACTCATTATTCGTTGATCCGAAAATTATATCATCAACATATATTTGTATGATCAGTAGATGTCCTGCAACCTCTTTAGTGAACAGGGTACTATCGACAGTCCCTCTGGTGAACCCGTTGGTCAGCAGATGCTGGGAAAGCGTCTCGTACCAGGATCTCGGGGCCTGGTGTAATCCGTATAACGCCTTGTCGAGTAGATACACCTTGTCCTTGTGTACAGGATCGGTAAAACCCGGTGGTTGACCGACATACACCTCTTCTTTAATCTTGCCGTAGAGGAATGAAGATTTGACATCCAGTTGGTAGACCTTGAACCCCTTCCATGACGCGAATGCCAAGAAGATTCTGATTGCCTCAAGTCGAGCAACGGGAGCATATACTTCAGTAAAGTCAATCCCTTCTTGCTGACTAAAACCTTGGACTACCAACCGTGCTTTGTTCCTAACTATAACCCCTCTATCATCTCTCTTACATTTGAAGACCCACTTGGTCTTGATCAACTTCTGATCTTCCGGGAGATCAACCAACCTCCACACTCCAAGCTTTTCAAACTGTTGTAACTCTTCTTGCATTGCATTTACCCAACTCTCTTCGGTCAATGCTTCTTTATACGTTTTCGGCTCTACCTGCGAGATAAAACATTTTAATGAGAAGTCTACTTGTAAAGGTGCTATAGATGAGTAAAAACATGTAAGCCCTTTGTTTATTTGTTCACGGGTTTTCACGCCGCTTTGAAGGTCACCAATGATTTGCTCCGACGGATGGTAAGATAACGTTCTTGACATGACTGTATCCGGTACGCTCACTTCTGATTGCAAATTTGTTATATTCTGATCACCCGTGTGATCAATAGCATTTGAAGTTGCAATATTTGGTTCCTCTTCATAAATTGGATCTGTTTCCGATTCCGATTCTGAGTCGTCAGATTGGTCAAATATTGGAGTTGTTTCTTCTGGGGGTACATGTGCAGTTCCACTAGGACCAGCCTCATGATCATTTGAACCCACGGTGGGCGAAGAAACCACCAATGGTCCTGGCACTTGTTCTTGTGAAAGAGACTGTTGTTGTTGGTATAAGAATGCCAGTTCCTCCTCATTCGGCTCTGTCGGTAAATGGAATGACTCCCAGAGATTGTCGTAATCAAATAGCAACATGTTTCCGGGAAGTTGATTCGGAGCAGTAAAATGTTGACAGTCAACGTGTTGAACTTGTATGTTCTTCCCCAAACTCGGAACAAAAACTCTCTTCAACGGACTAGCGTATCCTACAAAAAAACCTTCATTAGCTTTCGCACCAAATTTACCGTCTGGATTAATGAATGTGCATGGTGATCCAAATGGTTCTAAATACTTCAGATTCGGTTTGTAAAGATGAAGCAATTCAAAACAACTTTTTCTTGTACTTCTTCACCGTAAGAACCCGATTGAGTGTGTAACATGCCGTGGCAACCGCTTCACTCCAAAAAGATACCGGTAATTTCGAATCTGCTAACATGGTACGAGCCGTTTCGATCAACGTACGATTCTTTCGTTCTGCGACACCGTTTTGTTGTGGAGTATACGGTTGTTCTTGAATTCTGTGCCATTGTCGCTTCGAATACGTCTAATCGACAGTTTGTAAACATTCTCCATCTTTTTGAATAGCCTCATCAAAGAATCAAACATTTCCTCTTTTCTCTCTAGAAACAACACCTAGGAGAATCTTGTAAAGTCGTCAGTAACAACTTAACAATATAGATCTCCACTTATGCTTTTCACATTTACCGGTCCGAAAAGATCCATATGGAGTCTTTCGAGCGGTAATCTGATGGAGTTCAAGAGCTTTTTCGGGTGCGATTTCTTCGTCTGCTTCCCTTTCTTACATTCAATACAGTCATCGTTAAAATGGAAGCTTTTCAAATTAACCCCTTCTACAAGATCATTATGAACTAAAAAGTTCATCTTTCTCAAGTGAATATGGCCCATTTTACGATGCCACATGATGGATTCTTTCTCAGTCGCCTTCGTCTTACTCACAAAGCATTGTGCCTTTTTATCTATCATTGTTGCAACGCTCATGTCTAGAACATAAAGATCGTTTTCTCGAGGAGCGCGCATCAACACCATTTCTGCGGGTATTTTAAACCCTGGTTTAAGAATCAGACATTCATCGTTTGTAAAATGAACAGTGAATGACTTATCATAAATCTGAGAGATGCTCAACAGATTGTTTTCCAACTCAGCAATGTAATTCACTTTATCGAATGTTACGACCCCGTTAGTAAGTATTCCTTCTCCAACAATTCTTCCACCTTGAGTTCCAGCAAACCCGACATAACCTCCATTGAATGATTTGACGTCGTATAGCAGTACTAACATCCCTATCATGGGCCGTGAAGCGCCGCTATCCATTATCCATTTAGAAATGATAGACCTTGGAAGCCCCTACACACATCAAAAGACATTTACTTAAACAATGATACCCAAGATTTTTCAACGTTTGGTACACTACCAAAGACAATATCATGAGCTACTATGTCAACTTTTGGAATGTTAAAAACAACATTTGGAACATCAGATTCTGGTTTTGATTTTAGAGCTCCTTCCTTGATAGGTGGGAATTCTTCAATCAACTTATCTAACTCAAACTCAATTTTCTCATCAGTGGTTGCAAAGATTTTCGATTCAGTTTTTTAAACTTCTTCCATTTTCTTTTCCTCAAAACAATGTTTAGGTTTCTCCACCCATGATTGACTTTGGGAAGTCTTTGTTTTAGAATAAATCTTTGAAGTCTTTTGTGATTTTGAAGATTCACCAATTTCAAAAGTTGATTTTGGTTTGTCCTCTAACTTCAATGATTCACCGCGTTTAAGAATACGCATGGGGGATACCATAGGTGATTTTCCCTTAACATCCTTTGAAATTTTTGGTTTTGGTTTATGGAAAACTGGTTTTATTATCTTTTTGACACATTGTTTGGCCATGCGACCAATTTCATTGCATTGATAATAGATTCTTTTGTCATATTCAACAAAAGTGGATTTGTTGGCCTCGTCTCTTATCTTTTTGGCCGCAATAAAATCGTCAACTGCTTGCTTACTAAAGATATAATCCTTTTCGACTACTGTATTATTACCAGCCACAAACACTTCACTCAATTTTTCTTTTGGCTTAACTTCTTTCTTAGCCATTTTCTTCTCAAAACCAATACCTTTCTTTTTGTAATTATTACCATGTCTCTTGTTATTACCATTGTTACCCACCCATTCATTTTTCTTTCCCGGGTTGTTTGTCGGTTGTTTAACAAAAGATTTTTTCAGTTTTGATAGAAACGAATTGTTGTTAACTTCTGAGATATCAATTTCCACGAGTTTAAAAACTTTTTCAACATTTTCCAGGTTCGCATTCTGAATCGGGTACTCAAAATCAGTATACAGTTTGTCAGTTCCGGTCATCGTGTAAACCACAATGATCGAATCGTCATCCAGAACTTTATCTGACTTTGGGATAAACTTATCAAGAAAGTTTCCGTCATCTTCAGAATCTGAACTGGAATTCTCAAAATGAGTTTTAACTGTTTCGAAATCAGTGTTATCACTCTCTTCATCCAACACTTGGTCTACAACTGTTTTAACCAGTTGTGACTCGTTATCCGTGTCCGACGGAGAGAATGTAACATCTATGTTTTCCGGTAACTCATTCTCCTCTGTTCTCAGTTTGAGATTCAATGCCTCCTCCACCCCTTCTGGATATTTCTGAGAATAATGATTCCACATTGGGGGTGGAACATTTTTGAAAGCTGGTTTAACTTCAGTTTGTTGAGGAACAATCTGATCAATCACATATGAAGATGAAAGATAACTGATCAACTTTTTGTCGACTCTTTCTGTCTCAATGCGCATCAGTTCAAGTTCCTTCTTCAGAGATGCGATTTTGTCCAGATGGATGTTAATCGACATTTGCTTTTCCATGACCGTAGCTTTGAGCAAATTAGCAATTTTATCATTTTCTTTACTCTCAGTGTGAATCATTTTAATTGATCATGATAGAGTGTCATAAGATTCTTTAACATCATTAAAATCAAATTTTAATTTGCCTTTAAACTTTTTTAACTCTTGAAACTGTTTGTCTTTTTCAAGACAATCCATGCATGGTTTTAAACAGTTTTCGCATGGCTTTTTAAGAATTGGATCAACCTTTTCAAAAACATTTTCTTGTTTATCATTTTTACTTTCCGATTTACCAAACTCTCTGGACTCAGACTCAGATTTCTCTTCGGATTCGGACTTCACATTTTCTGATTTGTCATCGGACTCGGACTTCTCTCCTGACTCATACGTATCACAAGTCTCGATTAACTCCTTTTCAACAGACACTGACTCTTGAGTTGCATCTTTGATCTCATTGTTATCAGAAGGTGTTTTAGTTTGTTCTACCTCTTGCATCTTGACCATAAGAGCTTTGTCTGCTATTTCTTTCAAAGTCTCTTCATTCATTTCCTTTGAAACATCAATGATCTCTTGAACCGGAGTTTGTTCAACTTCGTACTGTGGGCAAAAACCCATAGTCGGTTCACTAAAGAAACCTTCAAAAGAATCAAACACATTAGTTGGCATTATAGATTTAAATGCATTAGTAATAACCTCCTGTTCAGACTGATAATAGTAGACCGCTGCTGCCTCCTCTTCTAGATCTGCAAAACTTTCTTCATTCACCACTTCACTGACTTCTTCAACTTCTGGAACACATTCCTCGATTTCCGGTTCCGGCTCTTCAATAATTTCAGCTATCATTGCAAGACCATCTCCTAGAACGTATTCTGGAATCTTTTCGTCATCTTGATTCACCAAAAGAGCTTTTTTTGTTTGTTTGGATTGACTGTTTTCGATTTGAAGTCGTGGATTGAATGGTTGTTGACTGTTTTTCTGATAGATAGCCTGTCGGTAATGATTGTTGAAAAACGCATTGTAAAACTCGTTCTCCATATTCACATTCTGGGCTATACTTGCTGAAGTTTGAACAGTCATACCTCCTCCAAAAAACACATTGTAAAACTCTTGATTGTCCATTTTATACTTTGAAAAATTTCTAAGTTTTGAAAAATTACAATTTCAAGCGACCTGGACTTTCAAACGATCTGGACTTTCATACGACCTGGACTTTTCAAACGAACTGAATGGTTTCAAATGACCTAGATGTTTCAAACGACCTGGAGTGTCCAACTCGTGCGAAGTGACAAATATCAGTTTTAAAAAATTCAGTTCGTGCGATCTGAACAACTTCACACGATCTGGATAACACCTTCACACGATCTGATCAGTTCGTGCGGTCTGACCACTCAAGTCGTGCGAGTTGGTCAAACAATTATGAAATTTTCAAACGATCTGGTCCAATTCGTGCGAACTGGACAAGAATTTCAAATGATTTGAGCAAAAATCAAACGATCTGATCAATTTCACACGATTTGAGCATCATTTTCATACGATTTGGACAGTTTCACTTCATTTGTAGGCTTAGTTTATCAAAATTTCAAGTTTTTGACATTTTTGGATCAGTTTTAGTGTGATTTATGGTATGAAACTTTGTATGGTTGTTCAAAATGATGTTTTACACATAATATCCAGAATTCAGTCCATTTTATCCGTGAATTCGTCTGAAAATCCAAGAAAGAGTAGAAGTATATGTTTCTAAACCGTTCAAAACACTGATATCAATAGATTTGACTCATCCTGAGCTCTCATACCACTTGTAGGATCGATGATTCGTCCAAAACGAGTCAATCAGAGTCAGATCTAGTTTCTAGAAAGGCGGAATCAGACTAGAAACCGTCAATCAGTGTTAGAACAGGATTAGAAGAGTAGAAAGTCACTTTAAACATGTTCTTCATTGATATTGTAGGATCGAGATTCGATCAAATACGAGTCGGTCAGAGTTAAATTAAGTCACTAGAGAGGCAGAAACAATCTAGTAACCTTGAATCGGTGTTAGAATGTGAGTAGAAGCAGAGAAATACACTTTAAACTGGTTTTCCATTCATATAAAACGTTTTTACATGCAGAGAATCCGGCAGCACTTCGTGAGAGATTTCACCAGAATGTTACAAATGAAAAACCCAACACCCCTATTTATAGGGATTCCAGATCGCACGAGTTAACGTGTTCACTTCCCACGAAATGGAAAAGTCCATTTCGTGCGACCTGGCCATATATAAGCCACTTCGTGCGAACTGGTACATTTACAAATAAACTTAACTTTCTAACACTTTAACACCTATTACATTCAAACGACACGATCTAGACTGATGACGTAGGCGATAGACATTATGTACCAACAAACTCTCCCTTGGATATTGCCGTAGTCTTCAGTCAGCCTGTCTTCAAAACTTTCTTTCAAAAAGACTTAAAAACTTCTTCTCTCTGTTTTGGCTTTTTCAACAGCAATTTCCTGAGCTTTTCATTTTCCTCAGCAGCTCTCTTCTCTCCTTCTCAACTTTCAGAAAATCTTACTTCAGGCTCCCCCTTTCTTTAAGCTTCCGTGCTTTTGGGATCGACACCTGGCTTTCCGGTTACAAGCTCCCCCTTGCTTTGAGCTCGTCTTCAGACTCCCCCTTAGACTCAGCTAGCGGGATCGTAGTCTGGTACAATATCTGCAATACTCAAACATTTATAAGTAACAACTTTTGAATGACCAGGATTACTTGATACTCTCTCCCTATCAAAATACTATAAAGATTTGATGATATCAAGACTCCAAACAACAAAATCTAGCTTTTTACAATCAGATTTTATCAATTTGATCATCCAAATTCCTCACAGTCAATCATCCAAGTCCAACTTAATGACCTTGGAGACTTCACAAACTGTTTTTGATTTTTGAATTTTTTAACTTTTTTACCAACACACTTAGTTAACCAATTCCAATTTAATGACCCTGGTCAACCGTTTAGCCTGCCAAGTCCAAGTTAATGACCTTGGCTGACCAAATTGTGATCTCGCTGATATTTTGAAACAAATTAAATTCAAATTAATGAACTTTTAAACATTTCGAGCAATTACCAACACTTTTTCAAGCTTTTTCTAATCCAACCCCATGATCCAACATGTTTAGCACTGTGAGACTTTGATCATCAGATCTCCAACGTCTGTTGTCGAAAAATAAGATGAAATATCAAATCTTTTTGGATTTTTCAACATTTAGCTAAACAAACAAGAAATGATTTGGAATTTAAGAAACTGGAAACTATATAAACATATTTTTGTTGAGCGTGTTAGGGGATCATATCAGCTGCTGACAAGCTACAAGTACCGTTAAGCTTTTGATTTCATACTAAGCATTAAACAATTCATAGTGATTGCCGATATACTGATCCACTTTAAATTTTTACACAAATTTCAATCTGTTCAGGATACGAATTAGTGTTTTAAGGCTTAACTTATACGCGTTTACCACCTCAGAATATACTCCCGTATCCAGACTACTATATTCAGTCTCACAGGTGAGTGCACACTAATGATATCTGTAATTGGGTTAATGCGAGACCATGAGAGCTCAGGCTATTGCTTCCTCAAAATCAGAGAGATGATGGCTCGTCTTTAGGTGGGTCCCCCTTGGGGATCTTCTTTACAACAACACATGATTAGCATTTTTCAATGTTTCATCATTTTTTATGCTGAGGGCGGGCTTTAAAATTTAAAGCAATGCAAAGTATTATACGAGGACTAGGCTATTGCTCCTGCAAAATCAGAAGTCCTGGTATAATACCCCAGATATCATCACGTACAAAGACCTAGTATGTCAGAAGTAGATCCTTTCAAACAGTATTTCCGGGGTTACCTATATATCCGAGAGATGTTCCCCACGTAATAAGCAAGAAATGATTTAGGTTTATATCCCGAACCAACTTACTAAATGTGCAAAAACCTATCGGCACATCATCAGCGAGACTGCTTAACACTTTTAAACTATACATTTCTTTAGCGTACTGCAACTGTCTAGCTGATGTACTATCATTTCCCCTTTTTACACAAACTCTTTTTGACTTTTTCACTGTTTTTGCATTTTTTTAAATTTTATCATGTTTTTGTATTTTTTATAAACTTTCTCCCCCTAAAATCAAAAACATATTTTTATGTTTTTGGTTTTATCAGAAGCAGAAAATAAACTGTACAGAAAAACATGATAACAAGACGCAGATCACTTCTGATCGCCGTCCTCCTCGGCTTCACACTCTACTACCCTCCCAGAAAACAAAATTTTCAACCCGTTTAATTTCAAAAGATAGTTAAATCTTGTTTTATCAAAGGGTTTTGTGTAAAAATCAACTCTCTGATCATCGGTGTGAATATGATCAATTCGAATCAATTTTTTCTCGTAGCAATCGTGAATAAAATGATGTCGAATCTCAATATTTTCGTTTTAGAGTGATGCACCGGATTTTTAGTGATATTTATGGCCGCCTCATTGTCCACAAAGATTGGTGTGTCTAAGAACTGCAAACCATAGTCCCTCATCTGCTGTTGGATCCAGAGGATCTGTGAACAACAGCTGGAAGCTGAAACGTATTCAGCCTCACAAGTCGAGAGAGCGACTGTGGTTTGTTTCTTGCACTGCCAGGTGATTAGCCGAGTTCCAAAGAACTGGCAACTAGCAGTTGTGGACTTTGCATTTAGCTTACAACTCCTGAAGTCAGAATCAGCATAACCAGTAAGAGAAAAGTCACCAGATTTAGGATACCACAAGCCGGTGCTTGGGCAACCTTTAAGATACCGTAAAATTCTCTTCACAATCGTCATGTGTGACTGTCTTGGACTTGACTGATATCGGGCGCAGTGGCAAGTTGGATACATGATGTCCGGTCTTGACGCAGTCAGATACATTAATGATCCAATGATCGACCGATAGTGCGTCTCATCCACTTTTTCTCCACTTTCATCCGGACATATCCCATGATTTTGAGCCAGGGGGGTTGATGTTGGAGTTGATTCGGACATGTTGAATTTTTCCAGCACATCATTCACATATTTCGTTTGGTGTATGAAGATTCCATCGGGCATTTGCTCAACCTGTAGCCCTAGGAAGAACTTCATCTCCCCCATTGAACTCATTTCAAACTTTTTCTTCATAACCTTCTCGAACTCTTTGCACAAATCATCGTTCGTCGATCCGAAGATTATGTCATCCACGTATATCTGCACGATGAGTAGATGTCCTGCAACCTCTTTTGTGAACAAAGTGCTATCGACAGTCCCTCTGGTGAACCCGTTGGCCAGCAGATGTTGGGAAAGCGTCTCGTACCAGGCTCTCGGGGCCTGGTGTAGTCCGTATAACGCTTTGTCGAGTAAATACACCTTGTTTTTGTGCACTGGATCGGTAAACCCCGGTGGTTGTTTGACGTACACTTCTTCTTTGATCTTTCCATAGGGAAATGCAGATTTGACATCTAGTTGGTAGACCTTGAATCCTTTCCATGACGCGAATGCCAAGAAGATTCTAATCGCCTCAAGTCGAGCAACGGGAGCATACACTTCAGTAAAATCGATCCCTTCTTGCTGACTAAATCCTTGGACTACCAAACATGCTTTGTTTCTTACAATCACCCCTCTATCGTCACGCTTACACTTGAAGACCCACTTGGTCTTGATCAGCTTCTGATTTTCTAGGAGTTCAACTAACCTCCACACTCCAAGTTTTTCAAATTGTTGTAGCTCCTCCTGCATTGCATTTACCCAGCTCTCCTCGGTCAATGCTTCTTTATATGTTCTTGGCTCTACCTGCGAGATAAAACATTTCAATGAGAAGTCTACTTGTAAAGGAGCGATAGATGAATAAAAACATGTAAGCCCTTTGTTAATTTGATCACGTGTTTTCACGCCACTTTGAAGATCACCAATGATTTGTTCTGATGGATGGTAAGACAAAGTTCTCGGCATGACTGAATCAGGTACGCTCACTTCCGATTGCAAATTTGTTATGTCCTAATCACCCGTGTGATCAACAGCTTCTGAAGACGCAATATTTGGTTCCTCGTCAAAAATCGGATTGGCTTCCAATTCTGAGTCGTCAAATTGGTCAAATATTTGAGCTGGTTCTTCTGGGGGTTCGTGTGCAGTTCCACTTGGACCAGCCTCATGATCATTTGAACCCTCGGTGGGCGGAGAAACTACCAACGGTCTCGGCACTTGATCTTGAGAAAGAGACTGCTGTTGTTGGTATAAGTATGCTAGTTCCTCTTCACTTGGCTCAGTCGGCAACTGGAATGACTCCCATAGTTTATCATAATCAAATAGCAACCTGTTTCCAGGAAGTTGATTCGGAGCAGTAAATTTCTGACAGTCAACGTGTTGAACTTGTATAACCTTCCCCAAACACGGAACAAATACTCTCTTCAGTGGACCCACATAACCTACAAAAAAACCTTTGTTAACTTTTGCACCAAATTTACCATCTGGATCAATAAATGTGCATGGTGATCCAAAAGGTTCTAAAAATTTTAGATTTGGTTTATAGCGATGAAGTAATTCGAAGCAGGTTTTCTTGTACTTCTTTACTGTAAGAACACGATTTAGCGTGTAACATGCTGCAGCAACTGCTTCACTCCAAAAGAATATTGGCAATTTGGAATCGGCTAACATAGTTCGAGCTGTTTTGATTAGTGTGCAATTCTTTCGTTCTGCGACACCGTTTTGTTGTGGAGTATATGGTGCACTGAATTCATGAAGAATGCCTTTGTCATTGCAAAATTCAAGCATACGGTTGTTTTTGAACTCCGTTCCGTTGTCGCTTCGAATTCGTCTGATCGGAAGTTTGTACAGCGTCTCCATCTTTTTGAATAAAATCATCAACGAATCAAACGTTTCATCTTTTCTTTCGAGACACATCACCCATGAGAATCTTGTATAGTCGTCAGTGACTACTAGACAATACAGATCTCCACTTACGCTCTTCACATTTACTGGTCCGAAAAGATCCATATGGAGTCTTTCGAGCGGTAGTTTGATGGAGTTCAAGAGCTTCTTTGGGTGTGACTTCTTCGTTTGCTTACCCATTTTGCATTCTACACAATCATCATTCAAATGGAAAATTTTCAAATTAACACCTTCAACAAGATCATTATGAACTAAGAAATTCATTTTTCTCACATGAATGTGACCCATCTTTCGATGCCACATTATTGATTCTTTTTCAGTTGCTTTTGTTTTAGTTACAAAACATTGTGCCTTTTTGTCTGATGTTGTTGCGACGCTCATGTCTAGGACATACAAATCGTTTTCACGAGGAGCGCGCATCAACACCATATCTTCTGGAATTTTAAAACCTGGTATAATGATCAAACACTCATTTTTTGTAAAATGAACTGTGAACGACTTGTCACAAATCTGTGATATGCTCAACAGATTGTTTTCTAGTTCAACGATGTAGTTCACTTTATCAAAAGTTACAACTCCATTGGTAAGAATTCTTTCACCAACGATTCTTCCTCCCTGTGTTCCAGCAAAGACAACATATCCTCCATTGATTGATTTGACATCATAGAGTACTGCTAACATCCCAGTCATGTGCCTCGAGGCGCCGCTATCCATGATCCACTTGGAGATGATCGACCTCGGAAGTCCCTGCACACATCAAAGACATTCACTTAAACAACGATGCCCAAGATTTTTCAGTATTTGGAACAGTACCAAACATAATATCATGAGCCACGTCAACTTTTGGAATGTTGAAGACAATGTTTGGAATAACAGGTTTTGAGTTTGATTTAAGATCTCCCTCCTTGATTGGTGGGAATTCTTCAATCAACTTATCCAATTCAAACTCAAGATTTTCATTGTTAGTTACAACGACTGTCGGCTCAGATTTTAAAACCTTTTCCATTTTCTTTTCTTCAAACGATTGTTTAGGTTTCTCCACCCATGATTGATTTTGAAAAATCTTCGTTTTAGGATAAACCTTTGAAGTCTTTGGAGATTTTGAAGATTCACCAATCTCAAAGGTTGATTTTGGCTTGTCCTCGGACTTCAAAGATTCACCGCGTTTTAGAATACGCACGGGGGAAACCATCGGTGATTTTCCTTTAACATCCTTTGAAACTTTTGGTTTTGGTTTTTGGAAAGCTGGTTTTATTATCTGTTTCACACATTGTTTGGCCATGTGACCAATTTCATTGCAGCAATAACAGATTCTTTTGTCATATTCAACAAAAGTGGATCTGTTGGTCTCTTCTTTCAACTTTTTAGCTGCATTGAAATCATCCACTGCTAGCTTACTAAAGATATAATCTTTTTCAGCTACTGTGTTCTTTCCCGCCACAAACATATCACTCAACTTTTCTTTTGGCTTAACCTCTTTTTTAACCATTTTTTTCTCAAAACCGACACCTTTCTTTTTGAAATTGTTACCATGTCTTTTGTTATGACCATTGTTACCCACCCATTCTTTCTTTCCCGGGTTGTTTGGTTGTTGTTTCACAAAAGATTTTTTCGGTTTTGATAGAAACGCGTTGTTGTTGACTTCTAAAATATCAATTTCCACAAGCTTATAAACCTTTTCAACATTTTCCAGTTTTGCATTCTGAATCGGGTATTCAAAATCAGTATATAGTTTGTCAGTTCCGGTCATCGTGTAAGCCACAATGATCGAATCGTCATCCACAACTTTATCTGATTTTGGTATGAACTTATCAAGAAAGTTTCCGTCATCTTCAGAATCAGAATTGGAATTCTCCAAATGAGTTTTAACTGTTCCGAAATCAGAGTTATCACTTTCTTCATCCAACACTTGGTCAACAACCGTTTTAATCACTTGTGACTCGTTGTCTGTGTCAGATGAAGATAATGTAACATCAATGTTTTCCGGTAACTCATTCTCTACAGTTCTCAACTTGAGATTCAAAGCTACTTCCACCCCATCTGGATATTTTTGTGTATAATGCTTCCACATTGGGGGTGGAACATTGTTGAAAGCAAGTTTAGCATCAGGTTGTTGAGGAACAATCTGATCAATCACATAAGATGAAGAAATATAACTGATCAATTTCTTATCAACTCTTTCTGTTTCAATACACATCAATTCAAGTTCCCTTTTTAACGATGCGATTGTGTCTAGCTGAATGTTAATTTCCATCTGCTTTTCCATGACCGTTCCTTTGAGCAAATTAACAACTTTATCATTTTCTATACTTTCATTTTGAATCATTTTAATTGAACGTGATAAAGTGTCATAAGCTTCTTTCACTTCATAAAGATCGAATTTTACTTCGTCGGTATATTTTTTCAATTCTTGAAACTATTTGTCTTTTTCAAGACAATCCATGCAGGGTTTTAAAAAATTTTCGCATGGTGTTTCAGGAATTTGATCAACTTTTTCAAAAAACTTTTCTTCTTTATCAGTTTTAATTCTTGGTTTACCAAACCCTTCAGACTCAGACTCTGATTTTTCTCCTGGTTTGATCTCCACATTTTCTGATTCTTCATCGGACTTCTTTTCGACTGACTCCTTTTTAACAGACACATTTTCAACTAACTCTGTTTCGAAAGACTCCGTTTCAACAGACACTGACTCTTGAGTTTTGTCTACCTCTTTCAACTTGACCATCAGCGCCTTGTCAGCTATCTCCGTCAGAGTTTCTTCATTCATTTCTTTAGAAACATCGATTATCTCTTGAATATGAGCTTTATCAACTTCATATTGTGGACAGAAACCTGTCGTTGGTTCGCTGAAGAAACCTGCAAAAGAATCAAACATGTTAAGAGGCATTATAGATTTAAAAGAATTAGCAATAACCTCCTGTTCTGATTGATAATAATAATCTTCTGTTGCTGCCTCTTCAAGTTCTGCCAGACTCTCTTCACTCATCACTTCATCGACTTCCTCAGCTTCAACAACACATTCTGGCTCTTCAATAATCTCCGCCATCATAGCAAGACCCTCACCAGGAACATATTTATCCCAACTAAACCCTTTCGGAATCTTCTCATCATCCTGATTAACCAAAAGAGCCTTTTCTCGTTTGTTTTCAATTTGAGGTCTTGGATTGAATGGTTGTTTACTATTTTTATGATAAATTGCTTGTCGGTAGTAGTCATTTGCGAATGGATTCTGATGATTGTTTACTTCCCTGTTTGGACACTCACGTTTGAAATGCCCTTTTTCTTTGCATTTGAAGCAAGTAACCTTAGCTTTGTCAAATCCAAGCTTACAATCAGGTCCTGCGAGACTGTTTCGTCCGGTTATTTCCATGAACCTTTTTGCCTTTCTCACAAGACTTGCCATACCCCATTTGATATCTATGAGTTCCAGCTCCTCTGGATCAATCTGATCGTAGTCTTCTTTCGTTATGTCAGGGTTACTAATTCTCCCGGCAACAAGCCTTTCATAGGACTCAAGTACTGAAGCAAGTAGTGCTATATGCTGTTTTGCTGCTGATTCTGTAAATTCTTGATGTTCACAGCTATATTGCACTGAATCCCTTGACCGTAACTTTGATTGTTTGACCCTGAAGAGCTTTGAGTATAAGCTTGGTCTTGTGAACTCTGAACCTTAGGATTTGGTTCGTAGCTTGTAAACAGTGAATAACTGTTACTTGGTGTGCTTTGAGAAACTCCAGATGTAGAATCAGCACTAAATGCTGTCTGAATTTTTGGACTTGGGGTAGATGTTGCAGATGAGCTTCCTTTGTAGTACAACTGAACATCTTGTTGTACATTAGCAGATTTCATTTTTCTAATCTTTTTAAGTTCAAGCTCATGCGATTCAATTTTATCAATGAACGTGCTTAGATTGAAACCAACATATTCCAAGTTATTTTTCAGAACCAACAAATATGTGCCCCACTCATCATGCGGTAAAGCATCTGCCAACTTGTCAACCCACTCTTCATCTGTTTTGGTAATGTTCAAACGCTTCATCTCTATAACCAAATGACAATACCTCTCGATCATCTCTTTTGTTGACTCACCCCTGATACCCGTAAAAATATCAAATTCCTTTTTCAGCAATGCCGTTTTGCTCTTTATCATCGAAACACTTCCAAGAAACTTGATTTTTAGTGCATTCCAGATAAACTGCGAGTCATTCTGATGTTGTAGCAAAACCAAAATATCTTCTTTGATTGCTTGCTGCAAGATACTCGTCATTTTCTTCTCGGCTTTAAAGTTGTCCTGTTCAAGCGGAGTTAAGCTACCAATTGTTTTCTCAATACCCGCTGCATTCATCGGAGGTACATACTTCGATTCAATTTTCATCCAACACTCAAGATGATTTGCCTGTACCCATGTTTTAAACCTTTCTTGCCATCTCGAATAATCTTCGATATTGAGAAGCTTTGGTGGCTTTTACATTGTACCAAGATCGTTTTCCATGTTTACGTTCTGTGCAATACTCGCTGGAGTTTGAGCTGCTGTCATTCCTCCTCCGAAAAACGTGTTATAAAATTCTTGGTTATCCATTTTTAAACTTGAAAACAGTTTCGAAAAAATTTTCTAAGTTTTTGAAAAATTACTTTTCAAGCGAACTTACTTCTACACGATTCGGACTGTCACACGAACTGACTTTCAAACGAACTGAAGTTCAAACGATTTGAACTTTCAAACGAATTGAGATTCAAGCGACCTGGACTTGTTTAAAACGAACTAGAATGTCAATACGTAAGAAATGAGCAAAAGATTTCCAATTCGTGCGAAGTGAATCAATTTCACATGATTTGGACCACAATTCGTACGAAATGGAGAACTTTTTGAAAAATTTCAAGCGAACAGGTTCAATTCGTGCGGAATGGACACAATTTTCAAACGAAATGACACATTTTCAAACAATTTGATGTTTTTGACACTATTTGATCAGTTTTAGTCCGAATTTAGGTCTGTAACTTTGAAGGATTGATTAAAATGGTGTTTTACACATTATATCCAAAATTCAGTCCATTTTGTCCGTAAATTCGTCCAAAAGTCCAAGAAAGAGTAGAAGAATCAGATGTTCACACATTCAAAACACCGATATCTCATATTTAACTCATCCTGAGCTCTGATACCACTTGTAGGATCGAGATTCGATCAAATACGAGTCGGTCAGAGTTAAATCAAGTCACTAGAGAGGCGGAAACAATCTAGTAACCTTGAGTCGGTGTTAGAATGTGAGTAGAAGCAGATAAATACACTTTAAACTGGTTTTCCATTCATATAAAACGTTTTTACATGCAGAGAATCCGGCAGCACTTCGTGAGAGATTTCACCACAATGCTACAAATGAAAAACCCAACACCCCTATTTATAGGGATTCCAGATCGCACGAGTTAACATGTTCACTTTGCACGAAATGGCAAAGTCCATTTCGTGCGACCTGTCCATATATAAGCCACTTCGTGCGAACTGGTACATTTACAAATAAACTTAACTTTCTAACACTTTAACACCTATTACATTCAAACGACACCATCTAGATTGATGACGTAGGCGATAGACATTATGTACCAACAGATATAATACGTTTTGGTACAGAGCGAATCGGACAGCACTTCGTTACAAAATTCTCCAGAATGTTTTTAAATGAAGAACACAACTAACCTCTTTATAGGTTTCCCAGATCACACCAAATAACTACTCCAGTCCGTACGAACTGGACAAGATCACTTCGTGCGACCTGAAACATTCAGGTCATGCGACCTGGCCTAAAAAACATAAACTTTACATTTTCAAACTATTACATATACATGACACGACATAGACTGATGACGCAGGCGATAGACATTATGCATCAACAATTACTTTGTTTATATCTAACCACTTTGTTCGCAGGATCCTTATAGATGGTGGGAGCTCTGTGAACATCATTCAACTTGATGTCCTGAAAAGGATGAACATCCCGGAATCAGAAATAGTTCCAAGATCATCAGTCCTTGTAGGATTCATCGGTGAAACAAAGAACACGTTAGGGGACAGCAAACTCCCAATCTACATTGAGGGAGTAACCTCTGTACATAAATTTTATGTTATTGACTGTTTGTCTTGTTCCAATGTGATCCTTGGTAGGCCCCGGATACATGACATGAAAGTTGTTCCTTCCACATATCACCAATGTGTGAAACTACCAACCCCCTGGGAAGTGGTGAAGATAGAAAACAATCAACAAAAGGCCAAGAACTGTTACACCTCTTCAATGAAGCCAACTTCAAAACCAATGGCAGCATAACAATTAAAGCATCCTCCAAAGGATGCCATGGAGGCAAGAGAACAAGACATCAAGGATATAGTACTTGACCTTGAGGATCCTGAATCCAAAGTTTTATAGGATCTGGGATCCTTGACAGTATAGAGCAGGATCTAGTATCCTTCTTAAAGAGAAGAAAGTTTACCTTCACTTAGAAACATGAAGATATGACAGGTATCTCTAAAGACATTACTACTCATAAATTGGGTATTGATAAATCTTTCAGGCCAATCCATCGAAAGAGAAGGAAATTTGCACCTGAAAGGAATGTAATTATCTAAGAGGAAGTGGACAAACTCTTGAAGGCATGTATGATTAGGGAAGTTAAGTATCCAAAATGATTAGCCAATGTGGTGGTTGTTCAAAAGAAAACGGAAAGTGGAGGGTATGTGTTAACTTTACAGATTTAAATAAGGCATGTCCTAAGGATCCTTTCCCACTTCCACACATTGACTTCATGGTGGTTGCAACAGCGAGCCATGAATTGCTCACCTTTATGGATGCTTCATCTGGATTTCAACAAATTCATATGGAACCATCTGACCAAGAGGATACAACATACATGACTCCCACTGGGATATATTGTTATATTGCTATGCCTTTTGGATTGAGAAATGCAGGTGCCACTTACCAAAGACTGGTGAATATGATGTTCAAAGAACAACTTGGAGACACTATGGAGGTCTACATTGATGACATGGTGGTCAAGTCCAAGAAAGCAGAAGATTATCTCAAGGATCTTGAAGTGGCATTTGACATCCTTGATTAATACAACATGAAGCCGAATCCTTCAAAGTGTCATTTTGCTGTCAAAGCTGGGAAGTTCCTAGGATACATGGTGACCAAAAGAGGGATTGAAGCTAGCCCTAAACAGATAAAGCCTTGAATAGGTTCATCTCAAAGTCCTTAGAGAAGTGCAAGGATTTTTATGACATTCTAAGGAAGAATAAGAAGTTTGAGTGGACTGAGAAGCATGAAGCTGCACTCAAGGCTCTCAAGGATTATCTATCCTCAGTACCAGCCCTAATAAATTAAAGGATGGTGAGCCTTTATCCTTGTACTTAGCTATTCAGGTAAATCAGTATTAGTTAAGGATCATGGAGACCGACAACATCCAGTATACTATGTAAGTAAAAGCCTTCTTGAGGCTGAAGCCAGGTACTCTGTTGGTGCATATTTCGTACGTCTGCCACTGTGTGAATAGCTAGATAGAGCGTGTGTTGAATATTGTATAGAATAGAGTGAAATCCAGTGACGAACCAAGGTTATGTGATGTAATAATGGCTTCGTACGAAGTGACTGAATAGTGGGTTCGTACTGGAAATCCAAGACCAAGCAGGTTCGTACGAAGCCACCATATGTGCGTTCGTACGAAGCCCTGATGCCTATATATATGGTGCTTGGGTCTTGTGTTGGATAAGCTTTTGGATCGCAGAGGGGACATGCTGTCCAACTGGTCTCGCGGTGCTGTAACGTTAGATTATCAATAGAGACCAGATTATAATTGACTTCTCGGTGTTCTATTCTATCTTCTACTCATTTCTTATTGTTTCTTATCACTGAACACGTCGTTTCAGGACCAAAGCTCCGTCAAACTCGCCGGATCCTGAAATCTCAATTGGTATCAGAGCTACGGTACCGATTCAATCGATCTAACATTTGATTGAATCACCTACGCTCATGAATTTTGGATGTGTAGGGAGTTTTGACGTTAAACATCGAATAAACATCAATTTGAAGGTCAATTCACGGATGGAATTTGAAAATGAAGACATTATTATGTTCGTGATTAATTTTCGCACAATCCTGTGAAGTTTCATCATGAAATTCGCAGAAATAAAGATTCTGGATCGAAAATTGTGTTCGAAAGTGTTCTTGATGACATCAGGGTAGCTTCGTACGAAGGCACAACTTCGTACGAAGGGAGGTTATATATTGTCATATGGGTTGGTACGAACACACCCCTAGGTTCGTACGAAGCCACATTCCAGCTTCGTACGAAGGGACCTTTCATGGTGCTAAATGTTAATTTGATCCAGAACAAATGCCTAAAAAAGGCATTTTTTGATCACAACGACGAGGTGAGTCTCTAGAAAAAAATTGGTGATTGAAATTTTTTTCAAGTTTTTAACGACCAAGCTGGGTTGTTCGGGGACACCGTCTGGGCTTTAGCGAACCGATTTGATGATGCGATCACAGATTGTGGAAATTAGTGGGGTAGTCATGATACTGGTGCAGAATGTTTATCATCAGGTTATCTGACTATTAATGGGCCGTAACGTAAAATCCGCAATGATGAAAAACTGACGTTTTGGGGAAAATTGTCATATTTTCGGCATAGTCGAGTTATTCAGAGATAAAAAGAGAAGTGAATTGCTCAATTTGAGGGGGAATTCAGTGATAACACGTCAGAATTTGAAAAAATGAGGGGGAACAAAATTTCAGATGAAATTCCAGCATTTTTAAAATTCGTGACACTGCAACAGTATTCAGGTGGTTCCGACTTCAGAGTTGTCTGGGAATGTGTATCAGATCGGTGGTGAAAGCTTCCAAGATATAGATGATCCAAGGAGTTGATATCTGATCGTGGACGAAAGCTTCAGAGATCTGAGAGTGATCGTGGATGATAGCTTCTGAGATCTAGTTTATCCGAGGAGATGAATCTGATTGTGGACGAATGCTTCAGAGATCGAAATACATTACCAGATGATTTGTTTTCCGATGAATATTTGCTGATTGTGGAGAATACCGTTTATACGGATCAATCATTCTTACGGTGCTTAAAGGTGATCACGGAAAACGGGATATCAGATCTTCAGGGGAATCACTGAGTTGAAGTTAACCAGTGGGGTATTTGAAGTTTCTATCAATTTCCGGTTGAGTTTCTGTACTATACTCAGATCAAGCAAGCGGAATGCGAGATCGTGGTGCTGAAATGCTATATCAAAAACTGAACACGGATGTGGTTAAAGCTGAAATAGAGATTACAGCATTGATTAGTTTCAAGCTGGTGATTGTTCGTGAAGATTGCAGTTTAGCAAATTAGAGGAGGAGTCGTGAACTGTGCAAACAAAGATCTGAAGATTCATTTTAGGGGGAATTTGTTTAAACATTGTTAAAAGCAAACCCGGATCATCAATTGAGGGGGAATCTATTGAAGATTTGAAGATGCCTGATTGAAGTTGCAGAATGTTCAAACACAGCTCAATGTTTTGTGACGATTCGACAGTGACAGCCGAGGGGGAATCTGTTGGTGCATATTTCGTACGTCTGCCACTGTGCGAATAGCTAGATAGAGCGTGTGTTGGATATTGTATAGAATAGAGTGAAATCTATTGACGAACCAAGGTTATGTGATGTAACAGTGGCTTCGTACGAAGGCATAGCTTCGTACGAAGTGACTGAATAGTGGGTTTGTACTAGAAATCCAAGACCAAGAAGGTTCGTACGAAGCCACCATATGTGCGTTCGTACAAAACCCTGATGCCTATATATATGGTGCTTGGGTCTTGTGTTGGATAAGCTTTTGGATCCCAGAGGGGACATGCTGTCCAACTGGTCTCGCAGTGCTGTAACGTTAGATTATTAATAGAGACCAGATTATAAGTGACTGCTCGGCGTTCTATTCTATCTTCTACTCATTTCTTATAGTTTCTTATCACCGAACACGTCGTTTCGGGACCAAAGCTCCGTCAAACTCGCCGGATCCTGAAATCTCAATTGGTATCAGAGCTACGGTACCGATTCAATCGATCTAACACTTGATTGAATCACCTACGCTCATGAATTTTGGATGTGTAGGGAGTTTTGATGTTAAACATCGAATAAACATCAATTTGAAGGTCAATTCACGGATGGAATTTGAAAATGAAGACATTATTATGTTCGTGATTAATTTTCGCACAATCCTGTGAAGTTTCATCATGAAATTCGCAGAAATAAAGATTCTGGATCGAAAATTGTGTTCGAAAGTGTTCTTGATGACATCAGGGTAGCTTCGTACGAAGGCACAACTTCGTACGAAGGGAGGTTATATATTGTTATATGGGTTGGTACGAACACACCCCTAGGTTCGTACGAAGCCACATCCCAGCTTCGTACGAAGGGACCTTTCATGGTGCTAAATGTCAATTTGATCTATAACAAATGCCTAAAAAAAGGCATTTTTTGATCACAACGACGAGGTGAGTCTCTAGAAAAAAAATTGGTGATTGAAAATTTTTTCGAGTTTTTAACGACCAAGCTGGGTTGTTCGGGGACACCGTCTGGGCTTTAGCGAACCGATTTGATGATGCAATCACAGGTTGTGGAAATTAGTGGGGTAGTCATGATACTGGTGCAGAATGTTTATCATCAGGTTATCTAACTATTAATGGGCCGTAACGTAAAATCCGCAATGATGAAAAACTGACGTTTTGGGGAAAATTGTCATATTTTCGGCATAGTCGAGTTATTCAGAGATAAAAAGAGAACTGAATTGCTCGATTTGAGGGGGAATTCAGTGATAACACGTCAGAATTTGCAAAAATGAGGGGGAACAAAATTTTAGATGAAATTCCAGCATTTTTGAAATTCGTGACACTGCAACAGTATTCGGGTGGTTCCGACTTCAGAGTTGTCTGGGAATGTGTATCAGATTGGTGGTGAAAGCTTCCAAGATATAGATGATCCAAGGAGTTGATACCTGATCATGGACGAAAGCTTCGGAGATCTGAGAGTGATCGTGGATGATAGCTTCTGAGATCTAGTTTATCCGAGGAGATGAATCTGATTGTGGACGAATGCTTCAGAGATCGAAATACATTACCAGATGATTTGTTTTCCGATGAATATTTGCTGATTGTGGAGAATACCGTTTATACGGATCAATCATTCTTACGGTGCTTAAAGGTGATCACGGAAAACGGGATATCAGATCTTCAGGGGAATCACTGAGTTGAAGTTAACCAGTGGGGTATTTGAAGTTTCTATCAATTTCCGGTTGAGTTTTTGTACTATACTCAGATCAAGCAAGCGGAATGCGAGATCGTGGTGTTGAAATGCTATATCAAAAACTGAACACGGATGTGGTTAAAGCTGAAACAGAGATTACTGCATTGATTAGTTTCAAGCTGGTGATCGTTCGTGAAGATTGCAGTTTAGTAAATTAGAGGAGGAGTCGTGAACTGTGCAAACAAAGATCTGAAGATTCATTTCAGGGGGAATTTGTTTAAACATTGTTAAAAGCAAACCCGGATCATCAATTGAGGGGGAATCTATTGAAGATTTGAAGATGCCTGATTGAAGTTGCAGAATGTTCAAACACAGCTGAATGTTTTGTGATGATTCGACAGTGACAGCCGAGGGGGAATCTGTTGGTGCATATTTCGTACGTCTGCCACTGTGCGAATAGCAAGATAGAGCATGTGTTGGATATTGTATAGAATAGAGTGAAATCCATTAACGAACCAAGGTTATATGATGTAACAATGGCTTCGTACGAAGGCATAGCTTCGAACGAAGTGACTGAATAGTGGGTTTGTACTAGAAATCCAAGACCAAGCAGGTTCGTACGAAGCCACCATATGTGCGTTCGTACAAAACCCTGATGCCTATATATATGGTGCTTGGGTCTTGTGTTGGATAAGCTTTTGGATCCCAGAGGGGACATACTGTCCAACTGGTCTCGCGGTGCTGTAACGTTTGATTATTAATAGAGACCAGATTATAAGTGACTGCTCGGTGTTCTATTCTATCTTCTACTCATTTCTTATAGTTTCTTATCACCGAACACGTCGTTTCGGGACCAAAGCTCCGTCAAACTCGTCGGATCCTGAAATCTCATACTCTCATTTAGAGAAATTAATTCTTGCTCTAATTATGGATTCCACTAAACTTAGACATTATTTTGAAACTCACACTATTATTGTTAAACCTAACTTTCCTATTAAGAATCTTCTTAGGAAACCTGAAATATCAGGTAGAATGGCAAAGTGGGCAGTCAAGCTTAGTGCATATGACATTAAGTATGAACCTAGGACTGCCATCAAGTCTCAAGCTTTGGCTGATTTTGTGGCTGATTTCAGTAGTGATCTACAAAGGGAAGCTGAACTAGAGGTTCAACAACTTGAGGAGACCAAGGATCCTTGGACACTCTTCACAGATGGAGCTTCAAATGTCAAAGGAACTGGACTAGGCATACTACTAAAATTGCCACAGGGGGACATAATACCCCAATCCATTTCATGTGAAATCCAAACCACTAACAATGAAGCAGAATATGAGGCCTTAATAGCAGGTTTGCAATTAGCTAATGATGCGTGTGTCGCATTATATAATTTTATTGATATTTTAAGCCCTTTTTAACACTTTAGTCAAGTTTTAAATTTATAAAACACGATATTCTAATAACACTAAACACACATATGGGGAAGTGCACCCATCGTGAGCGTAGTATAGCGTTGGTAAGATACCGAGGTCGTCCAAGGACACAAGAGCTTTTAGTACCGGTTTATCCTCAACGTCTAATCAAATCAAAAGTTTTAGTAAAGGTTTTAAACATGAAAATAAAAAGTAAAAATGCTAAAAAAAAAAAAAAAAAAACAGATAGACAAGATGAATCACTTGGATCCGACTCGCCTTTAATGTAACCTTTGATGATTTCCGCACTTTTGCACTTTTTAAGAGATATCTTAGTTATAGTAGTAGGCCCCTATTTTGAAGGTGACGTTACCCTCAACCCAGTAGTTTGAGCCAGCAAGGATACAATCCTAAAGGGTCGGAATATTGAAAGATAATTAATTAAGTTATTAATGCGTAATGTGGTAGGCCCCTCTTTTGAAGGTGACATTACCCTCGGCTAAGTGGTTTGAGTCAGCAGTGATACAATCCCACGTAGCCGGGTTAATGTATTAATAGTAGTTTACATATGAGGGGATCAAGCCATTCGCACCCCCGCCATCCAATACCAGTGGGTATTGAAGGAGGTCCTAGTAAGCTTGACCCAGGTCCTTGCAGGATCTATATACTGAACAAGGCAAGAACCTTACCAAACCATTCCCTTAACCCCCGACCAGGTAGCCAACATATCTCTATATAGACCGTAGAGATATAAATGGTGTAAATCTTTTATTTTATATAGACAGTAAAATAACGCCAAGACACCACAGACAAATGATAAGGAAGTTTCACTGTCAACATAAGAAACTAGTTATTAAAGTCATTAATACAAAACCAAATAAAAAGTGCGAAAAGATTAAAAATCAAAAGTATTACACTAAATGCTTGTCTTCACCAAGTGATGTAAGAGACTTAGGCAAACATGGCCTTTGATTGTCAAGAACTCTTACTATCAATCTTGGATCCCGAGACTACTACATACACTCTAAGATGGATGATGGAAGATGGTGGTGGATGTGGGTGTTGTGATGGTGGTGGAGTGTGGGTGAAGTGGGAGAGAGGTGGTTTGCCAAGGGATGCCTTTGAAGTGAACCAAGCACCCCTATTTATAGCATGTACAGAAGCCCGGACACGGCCCCATGTCCATTGGGCACGGCCCCGTGTCCATCCTTTTTCTCTTTCTTCATTAATTGCAATTTGTCTGCATTAGCTCCACACGCCCCCGTGTTCGCTGGGCACGGACCCGTGTGCAGAAGCGTATCTGTACTATCAAGATTTGCTGGATTCTTCGAATCTTAGCATTGACCACAACCCGTGCTGGGCTGGGCATGCCCCCGTGCTGGGAATAGAAGCTTCTATGGCTTTGTCTTTTCTGCAGGTATCTGGCCACACCCCCGTGTCCACTGGGCACGGGGCCATGGTCAGCCTTCTGTCTCTTTGTTTTTGCTTGGGAAGATGCTGTCGATGGGTCGGGCATGCCACGTTTATTCCTTTTCTTGTATTTATGTTAGATTTTGCAGCATATTTGTTCCTTTTGTTCAATTACGCTCATTTAGTCCTGAAAATACAAAAGGAAGACAAAAGCACACTTTTTTCCAACATTAGTACTAAAAAGGGTTAGTTTTATTCCTCATTTGATGTAATTTATATGTTGCATTTTACACGCATCAAATACCCCCACACTTGAATTTTTTGCTTGTCCTCAAGCAAAACTCTTTATAATGTGGCTTACACGCCCAAATGGAATGGGTAGAAGAGAAGTTTTGGGCTTGTCTTGAGTGTCGGGAATCCAAGATCTTTATTGGGTTTTATTTTTATGCTATTTACAATCCTATTCATCATGATTTATTTTGAACGTTTCATAAGAGAAATTACTTATTTGGGCATAACATGCCTCTTTAAAATTCCATTTATATACAAGTTCACATACCTCACGGGAGATCACTCAACACTCGGCCGAAGATGTATTTTTGTGAAACACTCGAGACTGGCATGGAACTTACTTCTACCATAAGCTTGCCAAGCAATCAATCCTCCTCCTTTTTAACTATAAACCTTTGTAAATATCAAGAGGACTTGGGGAAGGGTTAGGCTTGGTTTAAAGGTAGGTGGTTTGGGTTAGTGGTTAGTAAAAAGGGCTAAAAGCGTAAAAAGCATCGGTCGTCGTAAAACTTTTTGTTTTTGTGACTTTTATTCAAACTAAATACTTTCAAACAAAGTTTCTTTAAGGAACTTGTTTGTTTATTGCTAGACTTCATTTTTTTTATAAGGAATGTCACAAGAAAACCGAGCTTTTTACTAAAACAAAGGGTTTAAAAGAAAAAGGGTTTGGTGGGTGAAGGATGTTTGTTTTGTGGGTTTAGAAATGAAAACGTTTAGGCTCAAAGGGGGTTAACTAGGGGGATTTTGGGTAGGTTAAAAGAAAAAGAAAAATAATAGTGTTGAAAGAAAAATGGGTTAGTCCTAATGCCTCCATCATTTACTTACTTGGGTTTAAGTTGGTAAGGACCGGGAATGCATCGCCATGGCAAGTTCTAGAGTCGTAAGAAACCAAGCGGCTATTCGCACAAGAAACGGAAAATGATCATTTAGTTTAAAGATGTATGCTTGTATGCTCAATAAAGGCTCAAAACTCACTTTTTGTGGGAATGGGTTTATTATGTGATCAAGTCTATATAATCAAATTTTAACTAGATTTGTCATGCCGTTTCATAATTTTCTTATTTTGGTTCTTTTTATCACGACGCTATCGGTTGTAAATTTGTAAAAATATAACCTTTTTAGAACTTGTTATTCCCAAATTAAACCAAGACAAGTAAAAAAAAAAGCGAAAAGTTTTTGAAAAAAAAATTGGGGTGATTAGCGGTTGCAATAGAGTTTTGTGTAAGGCTTGTTATTAGGACTTGCAAAATTCAAGGTTTTAGCATCCCCCCCCCCCCCACAATTAAATTACACATTGTCCTCAATGTGTCCTAAAAATAAGTTTTTAGGTTGATTGAATGTGTAAAAATGTGTTTAAAAACAAAATTTTATGTTACTGGGCACGGGCCCGTGTTGGTCCGGGCACGGCCCCGTGTTCAGATCGCAAGTACCATATTTTACAGAAGGCTGGGCACGGGGGCGTGTTCAGTGAACACGACCCCGTGTCCAGTTACCTGAACTGGCCGTTTTCTGCAGAACCATGAGCACGGGGCGTGTTGGGCTAAGCATGGCCCTGTGCTGAACTTGCTGTAATGAATAAAAATTGTCAGGAGGCTCTGTTGTCGTGCATGGGGTGTGGGTTCAAGTTTCCCTTAGTAACCTCCACCATTTCGAGTGCGTTTTATCCATTACAACATCATCCAAACACCAATTAATACTTAGAAATCATCATCATTCAAGAGCGGATTACATAATATTCTAGAAAATAAAGACATAAACTAAATCTGGATAGATAGGTCATGAAATACAAGAAATCTCAAACCACAAAGAAGTTCTAACCTACATAATTTTATTTTAAGAGCAAAATTTTCGAAAAGATAATTTTTCCGGTTGAGTGAGACTTGAAGAACTTCTTCTCCGGAAAGGGCCCCTCATACATCGTTAAGCCACTCTTCTATCTCCCGAGGGAGAAGGAAGGCGGGCTCATTGGCATCTTCATTTTGAGGGGGTGTGACTTCCAACGGAACCACTTGTAAATTGTCTAGAGGAGGTTCTGCGGGAATGTCATCCCACCCAGTAGGGTTAATGACTTCTTGTGCCAAGTTCCAATCTTCTTGGGGAAAGATTGGTTCCATAGGAGGCATTGCAAGAATTGTTTTGGTCAAAAATCACACAAGGATAATGTAACCAAATCTTATTTTTGTGAGGTGTGATGCTTGATTAAATGATCAAATGTATGAACAATGAACGAATGAAATGAGTGATGAACACAAGGATTTATACGAGGAAAAAGCCCTTGATCAATGAATGATCTCCGGCATAAAAAAACCTCGGATAGTGAAAACTATCACTATCAAGTATATTAAACAAACAACTTTACAACTTCGGAAGTATTGAGCTTGATACAATGATTTCTAGTGTGTGTGTATTCGAGAGTTGGTGACAGAGAAATGATATATGTTTTGCGAAGCACAAGTGGTTTCTAAAAATAAGCTCAATACCCCTCTTATCCTAGCTAAAAATATCCTAACTAACTATCCGATAAATTAGCCATTCACCTACGTTCACCACCAACGGTCATCAGCCTGTGCACATGTTGAAAATAGAGAGCATATTCCCCTGGAATCTCGGATGGAATAAGTCCTCTTCGAAACATACCTGCAAAACAAGCCAAAAGGTGATGGAAACAATCATTAGTTCAGAATAACAATGAGGATCCTGGATCCTTATTCTCGCAGCGTGTCCTGAGGATCCTTAATTCAAACTGAACTGAGGATCCATGATCCATGCTACACTTGAGGATCCATGATCCATATGCTATGAAATTATATCCCTAACAATTGCCCCCAAACATGACTAGTTGATATCCAATTAGATAGTCATGTTTGAACGATTTTCGGACTAGCTGTTAGTAAGAGATATAGCCGTTACAGGCTGATGTCATCAACAGTCACCACCTACAACAACAATCATTATATATAGGATTAGAGATAAGGACCAAATTGCATTTAAATTCGAGACTTCTCTCCTTTAAATCCTCATCTGAAGATCCAAGCAGGTATTCTCTTCTCCATTTTCCTTGATCTTCTCTTCTCTGATCCTCTGTTCTTCAAAATCGATGGCGAAGATGACCCTTCGATCCTCACCTGCCAAAAATCCTGATCACAATAGCCCATTGAAGAGTTAGGGTTTAACCAAAAACCCTTCAATGGAGCTATGCCGATTCACAGACCCTAATATCGATCGGTTATGCCCCTGTTTCCCTGATGGCACAATATTCAGGCCCTTTGACTACTCTACCAAGAGTGACTGTGTCTCAGACACATGGATCACTTTTCCTGCAACCCCTTTTCTGATTGGATTCACCTACCCTTTCCTTGTTCTCACACAGGGATTCTTCACACTTACTGGCTTATGCTACATACAAGCCATGCCAATGGTGTGGAGAATCCTGTATACACTTGAGCACATAGTTGAGCAAGAGGGTATCGACATAGGGATGTCTGAATTGAGCCAGTTGTACAATCTTGTGAGTCATGGTTCATACCGATACCTTTTCAAATCCAAACCTGACCAGCCTCACCCGATCTTGAAAGCCACCAAAAACGATACTAACTGGAGGAATTTATTCTTCTTTGTGAGGAGGGATTCTGTTCCAGATGGGAAACAACTTCCCAAAAAATGGAACACCGATGGTAGGATATAGGATCCTTAGATTAGGATATGTGGTAAGGATTTTTCTTTTCATTTGAGGATAACTGATCCTTTCTTTTTGTCTTTGCAGCTATAACTTTGTCACATATTCAAGAATCACCTGCCACTCAAGAGAGAATTGAAGCTTTTTGGAAGCTTGACCCTGCAATCAGAACCTACCTACCAAAATCAAAGGATCCAGTAGAGGTTTCATCAACTTCCTACACCATGTCAAGTAAGTATTCACATATGTAAGTGTATAAATGTTTGATAAAAATATGAATACCTATCTGTTTGTTATGCTTGTAGGCGCCGGAAAATCCTCAAAGTCTGCTTCCAGGTTCAGCGTAAGTGATCTTCAAGAATGCCTCCTCAAGGTCTCTCAAAAAAGGAGCTAGCTGCAAACCCAAGCATCCCGAATCCTAAGAGCATGAGCATAAGGAGCAAGGGTGCCAAAAAGAGAAAGACTGCTGAGCCCACCGAAGGCCTCCCTCTCATAGAATGCCAATTTCCGAGTTAAGGATTCTATATCCTTAAACCTGAGCTTTCTTTTCTGAGGATAAAGGATCCTGGCAGATTACTTTCTTTGTGCAGAAATTTACTGAGGTTTAGATCCTCCTTGATCAACATCTGGCAGAAGCTGAGCAGAAAAACCTGGACTTCCAGCAGATGTTCCTTTCCAAAGATAAAAAGATCTCTTCCCTTGAAAAAGAGGTGAACCTGCTACAGAAGGAACTGGTCTTGGCTCAGATCACAGCCCAGCAAGAGAAAGGTAGAAGTCATGGAAGGGGCTAAGCTTTCCGCCACTATCGCCATGTTGAAGATCAAGCTGCAAATGGCTAAGGAGGCTGAGGATCCTGCCTTTGACAGATCTAAATGGGACCAGGAGGCTTGGAAGCAGAGGCTGGCAGAGCTGGATAACGAGGATGAATCTGAGGGGGCAGCAGCTGGTGAAGTCGGAGGCAGTGGGTTGAAGGATCCTAAGGTGGCAGCAGGTGGTGATGGCAAAGGTGACGGTGAGAAGGTGGTGGAGGCAGCAAAGGTGTAAGCTGCATCAATGGGCGATGATGGATATTTCTAGACGCGGCCGGAGCCCATTTTTTATGGTTTTTGAATGATGATGTTTTTATTTCAAACAATTATGGTTTGTAGCTAAACAATAGTATTTAGGTTTAAGGATCATGGATCCTTGGGACAATAGGGGGTAGCAAAGGTGGATGGGTCCTTCTGTTTGTGGAGGATGAAGCCTTTGATGCCCCTCAACTTTTGATTTCCTGCATGACTTAGAACTTTTTAGTATGGACACCCTTTGCCGACCCAAGCGGACGGGCCATGTTTTGCTGGTAGATGTTTGGGTAGGCAATTTTGACAACCTTTAAAAGGGTTAACTATGAAAAATAAATAAAACTTTAACCTTTTGACTATCTTTGTGTTGTTTATTTTGCATACATTTAACTTTCAATTGTTATTGAACAATTTCTTGAACTCACAAGTTATAAATGAAAGTATAAAAATCAGTTTATGTCAAAAAGTTTAGGATTTGATCAAGGATCATATATCCTTTAGTCCAAAAGTTTGAAAAGTAAAATAACTTTAGGATCATATATCCTGTTGTCAAAGAATAAGGGTAACATTGATAAACCAAAAATAAAGTTAAAGTAACTAGGGATCATACCAGAGAATCCAAGTTTTGATCCTATATTCTTAACACTTACAATTGAAACAATCAAAGGATAAGACTTTGTATAAGGTTAGGATCCTGGATCCTTAACTGTTCAGCTCCAGAAACCTGAAATATGAGATAACTTGGGACTAAGCCAACTATAAAAGAAGATCTTAGTATCTGGGGACAAGCCCCAAAAAAAAAAAAACTGGGGACAAGCCTAAAGGATCTTGTGTAAACTGGAGTATGGCCCATACTGGCGACTATCCAAACTTAGTGACATGAAGATGCCAAAATCTTAGCTAACGTGAAAACGTTAGAAACCTTAGGAACGGATGTATGGTACGTCTACCATTATATTTAGGATCCTAAATACAGCCAGCACAATGAAATTGTCAGCCCCTATAGCGAGTACTGGTCCCATTGCCTTTAACTGCATTTGAATAATCGTGCGCAACTGGCAAAGGTGTAAGAACCTGATTCGTAGAAGGTAATAGATACCTTAAACTGGGGACGAGCCCAAAAAACTGGGGACAAACCCAAAAAACTGGGGATAAACCCAAAGACTTAGGAAACTTCAATGGATACTTGATCCTTTGCCAAGGATGCATCAACTTCTGCAAAACTCAGAATTTAGCAAAAAAAGGATAAAGGATCCTGGATCCTTCCCCTTGTAATCAAATAATTTAAAGGATTAGGTAAATTAAAATCAAATCATTACCAGTAATATATCCTCTAAGGATCCTTAGTGTGTATTAGAAGTAAAGATATCCAAGGATCCTGGATCCTTCTTACATGAAGTATCTCTTCAAATGGACAACATTCCAAGCTTTTGGTAATAAATCACCTTCTATTGTCAATAAACGGTATGCCATCTTTCCTGCCTCAGCTTCAATCAGGTAGGGGCCTTCCCACTTTGGTGCTAACTTGCCATCAGCAGGATTTGTAGTGTTTTGGAATGCTTTCCTCAACACCATGTCACCAACTTGAAACTTTCTGATCCTGACATTCTTGTTATAAGCTCCAGCCATCCTTTGTTGATAACTAGCTAATCTTATCCTTGCCAAATCCCTGAGTTCTTCTACGGTATCCAAATCTTGAACCAGGTTTTCAGCATTTCCTTCAGGATCACGGATGCTTGTTCTTGCAGTAGGGACTACCATCTCTGTAGGGATCACTGATTCAGCTCCAAACACTAAAGAAAATGGAGTCTGACCAGTAGCATTCTTGGGAGTTGTTCTATCAGCCCATAATACATAAGGTAGCTCTTCTGCCCATTTTCCCTTCTTGGATCCAAGCTTCTTCTTCAAGTTGTTGATGATGATCTTGTTAGATGATTCTGCTTGACCATTAGCTTGTGGGTGGACTGGTGTTGATGTTATCATCTTAATCCCCCAGCTGTCACAAAAGTTAGTAGTTCTATTCCCAATAAATTGGGATCCATTATCACAAACAATTTCAGAAGGAATACCAAATCTGGTAATAATGTTTCTTTTAATAAAGGATATAACTTCCTTTTCTCTGAGTTTTGTAAAGGCTTCAGCTTCTATCCACTTGGAAAAGTAATCAATCATGGCAAGCGTTTTGGTAAAAAATTACCGAAGCAATTTAGTGATCAAATTAGTTAAGTGAGGTAGTGTGCTAGAAATGTGTGTTGAAAATATGTTGATTGAGTTGTTTATAAAAACAGTTTTCAGGATACGGCTCAGGATATTAAGCTGTATCTACGATCAAACTATGAGCAAAAAGTAAAGGGGGTGACACGAGATATACGAGGAAAGCCCTTGATCAATCTAGATCGCCGGTACAAAACCTCGGGAGCTGACAATCGCAGCTGCCTTGTTCTTCTTATTGCTTTAAACGTCAGGATACAGTGCAGGATATTGATCAGATCGCTAAGTGTTACAATGCTTTTTGTGAAAGTAAAAGTTGCGAGAGAGTAAGTGTGAGAGAGTAGTGAGTGTCGTTGTGATGTCCTATTCGATCTGATTTATCCACCTATGTATAGCTAGTAAACGAAAACAAAATCTCCTATAAGTATGGGATACCTTCGAATATTCCTTAGTAGCCGTTGGAGACCAGGTAAAGCGGGTTCAACGTCTTCCTTTGAATGACTTAGACCGAGTCTTCCGGGGAAAGGGTCCTCATGAACGTTACCAGCTTGGACTCGCACTCCTGCACATAATCCGTTAGTAATCCTCAGGATACCATTCAGGATGTTTCCAATATCCTGAATCAGCATCCCGGATATGAACATATATCAGATAAGCAAGATATAATTTAAGATATTATCCAGGATATGGGCTCAGAATTTCACCCATAACAGCAAGCATAAACACTTTTCCTCCAGGTGCTTTGGAAAGTTTGCCAACTATATCCATTCCCCATCTCATGAACGGCCAAGAAGAGGATATAGGATGTAGGAGCTCCGCTGGTTGATGAAGGATATTGCTATGTCTTTGACAAGCTTCACATTTCTTGGCATAATCCACAACATCATTCTTCATAGTAGGCAAATAGTATCCTTTTCTAAGGATCCTTGAGAACAGTGCTCTGCCCCCAGTGTGGTTTCCACAATATCCTTCATGAAAATCCTTTAGAACTTCTTGGATTTCAGGATCCTCAATGCACCTTAGATATGGACCTGCAAGAGATCGCTTATATAACATGTTATTTAATATTGTAAATTGAGATACCTTGATTTTGAAAGCTCTGGGGTTTTCTCCTGTAGGAATCTCTCCATGTTGTATATATCTCATGATTGGGAGGATCCAGGATCCTGAATTTGACTGTGCATCATCACTAGGTATGATTGCAGAATCTTCTACTATCTCCATAGATGTGTGATCCTCAATAGCAGGAGCCAAGATGTGGATGATGGGAATTTTAATATCCTCAGGGATCTTCAATGATGATCCAAGGTTGGCTAAAGCATCAGCTTCTGCATTTTCTTCCCTGGGTACCTGTGTCAAACTAAAATAGCAAAAGAGTCTGCCAGTTTCTTGACAATCTCTAGATATTTGATTAGTCTTTCACCTTTAACAGCATAAGAACCATTAAAGTGGTTAGTAATTAACAATGAATCTACATGTACCTCAAGATACCTGATCCTCATGTGCTTGGCAATTTGCAAACCAGCTATTAAGGCTTCATATTCAGCCTCATTATTAGTAGTTTAAAACTCACAAGCAATTGAGTGGGGTATTATGTCCCGCTGTGGCGATTTTAGTAGTATGCGTAGTCCAGTTCCTTTGACATTTGAATCCCTATCTGTGAAGAGTATCCAAGGATCCTTAGTCTCTTCAAGCTGTTGAACTTCCAATTCAGCTTCCCTTTGTAGATCACTATTGAAATCAGCCACAAAGTCAGCTAAGGCTTGGATTTGATGGCAGTTCTTGGTTCATATCTTATATCATAAGCACTAAGCTTTACTGCCCATTTTGCCATCCTACCTGACATTTCAGGTTTCCTGAGAACATTCTTAATTGGAAAGCTAGTCTTAACAATGATAGCATGAGTTTCAAAATAATGGCGTAATTTAGTAGATGCCATAATTAAAGAAAGGATAAGTTTTTCCAAATGTGAATACCTGGATTCAGCATCAAGCAAACTTTTACTTACATAATATACAGGATGTTGGGTACCTTCATGATCCTTTACAAGGACTGCACTTACTGCCTTAGAAGAAACTGCCAAGTATAAGGATAATATATCCCCCTTTTCTGGTTTCATTAAGGCTGGAGCTGAGGATAGGTAATCCTTAAGGGCTTTGAGAGCATTCTCATGCTTTTCAGTCCACTCAAATTTCTTGTTCTTTCTCAGGATGTCATAAAATTCCTTGCATTTCTTTGATGACTTTGAGATGAACCTGTTCAAGGCTGCGATCCATCCTGTCAATCTTTGCATATCCTTAGCATTGGCAGGAGACTTGATGTTCACAATGACCTTGATTTGCTCTGGACTTGCCTCTATCCCTCTTTTTGTCACCATATAACCTAGAAATTTGCCAGCTTTTACACCAAAGTGGCACTTGGAAGGATTCAATTTCATATTGAATTTATCAAGGATATCAAATGCTTCTTCCAAATCTCTAAGGTGATCCTCAGCTCTCTTGGACTTAACCACCATGTCATCAATATAGACTTCCATTGTGTGTCCAATTTGTTCTTTAAACATCATATTGACTAGCCTTTGGTAGGTTGCACCTGCATTTCTTAGTCCAAATGGCATAGCAATATAACAATAGATACCAGTAGGGGTCATAAAGGCTGTATCCTCCTGATCAGATGGTTCCATCTGAATTTATTGGAATCCAGATGAAGCATCCATGAAAGTCAACAACTCATGACCCGCGGTAGCATCCACCATGGAGTCAATGTGGGGTAATGGGAAAGGATCCTTGGGACATGCCTTGTTTAAATCAGTGAAATCGACACATACCCTCCACTTTCCATTTTTCTTTTGAACAACAACCACATTGGCTAACCATTTTGGATACTTAACCTCTCTAATCATACCTGCTCTGAGCAGTTTATCTACCTCCTCCTGGATAATGGCATTCCTCTCAGGTGCAAACTTTCTCCTCTTTTGATGAATGGGTTTGAATGACCTGTCAATGCCAAGTTTATGAGTAATAATATCTTTAGAAATACCTGTCATATCCTCATGTTTCCAGGCAAAGGTAGCTTTTCTCCTCTTGAGGAAGGATACTAGATCTTGTTCAACATTATCGAGGATCCCGGATCCTATGAAAACTTTGGATTCAGGATCCTGAGGATCCATCAGGATATCTTTCACATCTTGTTCTCTTGCCTCCAGGACATCTCTTGGAGGATACTTTAATTGCTATTGCTCCTTGGGTCTTGAGGCTGGCTTCAAGGATGAAGTGTAACAATTCTTGGCTTCTTGTTGGTCATTTTCTATCTTCACCACACCCCATGGAGTAGTGAGTTTCACACATTGATGATACGTAGATGGAACTACTTTCATGTCATGTATCCATGGCCTGCCAAGGATAACATTGCAACAGGATAAGCAATCTATAACACAATTTTTTTGAAAAAAATTAACTCCCTCTATGTAAATGGGAAGTTTAATGTCCCCCAATGTGTTCTTGGTTTCTCCACTGAATCCCATAAGAACTAATGATCTTGGGATAATTTCTGATTCAGGGATGTTCATCTTCTTGAGGACATCAAGCTGAATGATGTTCACTGAGCTTCCTCCATCTATCAGAATCCTGCGAACAAAATGATTAGAAATAAACATTGTAATAACAAGACCATCATGATGAGGATCCTGAATATCCACACGATCATCCTCATCAAAGGATATAACTTTCTCCTGTGTAAGGATTGAGGTTGGAATGGGTCTATCCCCATTATCCATCTTTGTCTCTTTAGCATGCCTCTTGGCTGCTGAAAAGGAAGTGCCACTTATGTCTGATCCACCAGATATGAAGTTGATAATTTGTGCATCAGCTGGAGGAGCAGGAGGTCTTTCTAGAATCTTTTCAGGATCTTGGATCCTTGACTTTTTTCTTCCAAACAGCTCCTTCAAATGTCCTTTGCTCAACAAGTAACCAATCTCTTTCCTGAGTGCTATGCATTCATCAGTGAGATGACCGAAATCTTCATGATAGGCACACCATTTGGATTTATCTTTTGTAGCAGCTGGCTTATCACTCTTTCTGGGCCATCTTGCTTTTTCACCTAAATTCTGCATTGCAAGGATTAGTTCATTGTTATCAACAGCAAAGCAATATTCAGAAATGGGTGGATAATCTTCATCATCCTTTTCTTGTTCCATAGCATGCACATTTTGATTATCAGACTTGTTATATGATTTGGACTTGTTGTTCCTGAAGTAGGATCCTTGTTTTTCCTGCTTAAAGGATCCTGACAGTCACTCCTGGATCCTTTTATTATCCTCTAAACGGATGAATCTAAGGGCCCTGGTTCTTACTTCATCAAGATTCCTGCAAGGGGTCATGACAAGATCATCATAGAATTGTGAATCCTTAAGTAAACCCATTTTGAAAGCTTCTACAGCCGTAACAATATCCAAATTAGGAATATCTAAGGATTCTCTACTGAATTTAGTGATATAATCTCTAAGTGATTCATTTTGACCTTGTGTTACTCTATATAAATCACTAGTTAAACGTTCAAATCTCCTACTGCATGAGAATTAGCTATTAAACAAATTAACTAGATTAGCAAATGAAGTAATAAAGTAGGGGGAAGACTTAGCAGCCATTTAAGAGCTGATCCTGTCAGTGTGGATCCGAAACCCTTGCATAGACATGCTTCTTTTAACCTTTCAGGAATGGGATTGATCTCCATTCTTTCTCTATATTGAGCTACATGCTCTTCTGGATCAGTTGAGCCATCATACAGCTTCATGTTTGGTGTTTGAAACCTCTTTGGTATCTCTGCATCACAAATAGGTGGTGCAAAACGAGATATCCTGTGACTTCCATCTGGAATTTTAGGAATGGGCTTGACCACTCCAGGAACGCTGGATATCATATCCAGCGTTCTTGTAATTCCATAGCCATAGCTTGGTTGATTCCGGTATCCTGCACAAAGCCATTGTTAGCATTATCGGAAGTATTTAAAGTGTTACCTCCTGATGGATTCAAGGGTGGAATTCCTGATGTGAATCCATATTGATGTGATTCCGACATGATCGAGGGACCAGATGAAGCAATAGTTTGCATAGGTATGAAGTCTCCCAAGTGAATCTCTGAACTTCTGGGTTGTACACTCCTTAAGGATCCTTGATCCTGAAAGATGTTGGATCCTTGATACACCGAAGCTCGGGGTCTCGGAGGATAATCCATGGATCCGTGAGCCTGAGATGATGATCCTTGAACCTGAGACGAGGATCCTTGAACCTGAGATGAGGATCTTGGATACTGAGAGTAGGATCCCTGAACTGTCTGCATGCCCATGTATCCTCCTGAACTAGAGAAGGATCCTTGATGCCGGAAGGAGGATCCTTGAGGATGAAGAGAGGATTCTAAAGGCTAAAAGTAGGATCCTTGAGCCTGTGTCACTGCCAATGATCCATAGCATATACTCTATGATCCACCCTGGTATTAGACGCCTGATGCTGTGGAATGTTGGGCAGTTATGACCGGAGTATTGAAATTCAGTGATCTAGGCATCAATGGAGATTGATCCTCCGCTGATCTCTTCAATTTCTTGATCTCATAAATTTCACGAAGGATCCTGTCATTAGTTTTGTCCTGCTGCTGCATGTAATCCTTCATCTGCAAAATCCAAGAATAAAGATCATTGTTAGTAGGACCAGAAGAAACAACAGTAGTTGGTTTTGAGAAAACGGGGGTTTGTTTCGTCGCAGCATTCTCAGCATTCTTCTGGGATCCAGAAGGAGCAGGAGGTAAAGGTGGAATGCCCTGTGAAGAGGTGATCGCCGACATGGAGCTTGAAGTGTTCTTCACGTGGAAGCCATGTGGTTGAAGGTAATGAACAGAAACGAAATAAACAAAATTCTCAGAATTGAAGCACCAATTGCCCCACGGTGGGCGCCAAACTATTTTGGTCAAAAATCACACAAGGATAATGTAACCAAATCTGATTTTTGTGAGGTGTGATGCTTGGTTAAATGATCAAATGTATGAACAATGAATGAATGAAATGAGTGATGAACATAAGGATTTATACGAGGAAAAAGCCCTTGATCAATGAATGATCTCCGGCATAAAAAAACTCGGATAGTGAAAACTATCACTATCAAGTATATTAAACAAACAAGTTTACAACTTCGGAAGTATTGAGCTTGATACAATGATTTCTAGTGTATTTGTATTCGAGAGTTGGTGACAGAGAAATGATGTATGTTTTGCGAAGCGCAAATGGTTTCTAAAAATAAGCTCAATACCCCTCTTATCCTAGCTAAAAATATCCTAACTAACTATCCGAGAAATTAGCCATTCACCCACGTTTACCACCAACGATCATCAGCCTGTGCACATGTTGAAAATAGAGAGCATATTCCCCTGGAATCTCGGATGGAATAAGTCCTCTTCAAAACATACCTGCAAAACAAGCCAAAAGGTGATGGAAACAATCGTTAGTTCAGAATAACAATGAGGATCCTGGATCCTTATTCTCACAGCGTCTCCTGAGGATCCTTAATTCAAACTGAACTGAGGATCCGTGATCCATGCTACACTTGAGGATCCGTGATCCATAGGCTATGAAATTCTATCCCTAACAAGAATATTCAACCTTTGGTGCAAAAGTTTGATTTCTTGGAAGTTATTTTCTAGCCCCACCGTTAGATAGTTGATACGGTCGATAAGGACTTCTTCTATGGATGTCATTTCGTCGAGAGCTTCTCGTAGTGCCATCACATAGCGCACAAGAGTTGCTTCGATCGAAGGCCTTCGTTCCCTGCGGCTGTTCTGTGAATGTGCTGAAGAGGTTCCGCTATTCTGACTTGACATTCTAAGAAAACAAACCGAAAAAATTCAAATCAATGAAACAGTACTCCAGCCACGGCCCCATGCTCGCTGAGCATGGCCCCGTGGCCACCTCTCTGCAGGTTTTTAAAACAAGGAATCTTGGAGCTTTAAATTATTTTTCTAACTTTTGAAGCATTTTTAAGCAGAAAAAACTTAAAACAGTGTTGTAAACCTTATTTTTGACAAGATTCCTTGAATAAAAACCTAACAAATATTACAATAAAGCTTGAAATCATGGAGATTTCAAGTTTTAATGTAGGTTTTTAGGAGAGGACGAAGAAGAAGGCAATAGACAAAAGTAGAAAAGACAAGATGGTTGTTGAGAACCTTCCATAGAATATACCTTATAGTGTATATGTGAAGATCCCACCAGATATTTGTCTTTGGAATGAGTCCAAGTGTGTAGGAATCTTGCTGCATTTATAGAAAACGACAGCACGCTAGACACGGCCCCGTGTCGGTTGGACACGGCCCCGTGTGCAGACAAGTTTCTGACACTTTTTGTCTGCATTCTGACCAAAAGTCAGACGAGAATCTTCAGGTGGGCACGGGTGCGTGTTGACCTGGACACGGCCTCGTGGCAAGAGGTTTTTATGAAGTAATGTCTTATTTTAAGGAATTTATCCAGATCGGGTGGTTCCTTACTGGTCGGAACAAGACCAAAGTGCCTGAGATACCTAAGTTGCCCTAGTTTTAGACAAAAACGCAAGAGGTTATTGGAAAGGGTGATTCCTAAGCTAAATACCGGTGGGCAAGACCAACCTTTATTTTCCTTATCCGGGCTCTCGTTAAAGAAGGTGTATGTCGAATCGCTCAGGTCTATGTATGCATCGGCAGAAACCGATGGGGAGTCCTTCACGGCACAATCGACACAGGGACGACTATCGCTCAAGTCCTCACAAGAGTCCGAGGTGATTTCGGGAGCAACGATGTTGTTATTGTCACACCCCGACCACGTAAAACAACAAATTGTGGCGGAAACGTCGGGGAGTGTCGTAACAGAATCATTGTTTCACAACCATGGATTAAATAATTTCGTTTTATTGAATTATTGAACTCATTGTTTTATTACAAATCAGATAAATACAAATATTATCTTTCAAGTTTTAAAGTCGCTAAAGCACGAGTCCATCCTATGTATAGCACGCATCAACAATCATCACATAACAGCACCTGAAACATGTGTAAAAATAGGTACGTCAGCATAAAAATGCCTGTGAGATACATAGATTTTATTATAATAGGATTCATGATTTATAAGTTTTAAAAAAAAATATTTAATAAAAAATAGTCATGAACCTTAAAATATTTTCTTTTATAAATCATATAACAAGTAATAAGAAAATCAGATTATATAAATAAATAATTAAGTAAAATGAGTTTGTATAAAATATATTGTTTGTAAAACAATATTTTGATAAAAAGTTTTATAGTATGTATACAAAAATATACTTTGGTTTTAAGAGAGTCGAATAAGTAATATATTAAAATATATTTCAGTTCCAAAATCGTTAAACAAATAGTATATTAAATATACTTTAGTCGTCAAAATAATAATTTTCAGTAGTATATTAAAAGTATACTTTGGTTTTATAAATAACATATTAAACTATGTTTTGAGTTTTATAAATAACATATTAAACTATGATTTGGGTTTTATAAATAACATATCAATCTATGTTTTAATAATTAACAAAATATATGTTGGTTTTGTACAATATCACCCATGAGAGCATATCAAGCTATACTTTTGGGAGTATAACAAAGTATACAACAAATATGTTATTTAAGAATTCAACCAAACCTTAGTGCATCAAACTACACCAATTGAGACTATAGAAATACCACAAAGGCAATCTCTATTTGGATAAAAATATCGGTTTCTGACATTCCATGACAACAGGAATGGGGTGTCAAATCCTATAGCGCTATATCATACTACCAACCGGTCTGGTGAACATAAAATAAGTACTATCCAACAATTAATTTTATAATATTTGAAAAATTAGAGTTTAAACCATAAATAATCATTCAGTTTGTCAAAAGATAAGTACTAATATGTATAATCAATTATACTTTTGAAATCATGAACATAACAATTAGGTATACATATTTCACCCCAAAACATTTGAAAAACAGTAAAAGAGGGGACTATGTACTCACTTGAGAGTGCTTAGAAGTCTTGAACAACTACCAAGCAAGCTAGAGGGATCACGGAATCAAATGACACCTAATATAGGTAACTATGAAAATAAACCGGACCTAAATCGGAAGATCGGATAGAATGAGGTTTTTTAAACCAAATGAGTATTGGAACTCATATGACATGGTTTAACAAAGCCTACATACTAAATCGAAAGCTAACCTAAGTGCTTACGACCCATTACGACCCGTTTAGGTAGCTTACGCTACTTAAACGCGTCATTCGCATAAAACGCGTTTGGAACGCCTAACTAGTCCTATGACAAGTATTATATGCCTAAACATGTTTAATTATGTTGCATAATCAGTTAAGTGACAAAAGTTTGGGTTACATATGCTTAAATATCAATTATGCACAAAAAGGGCATTTTGGTCATTTTCCTAAGGCATATAAACTACCTATCATATAACTACTTAAACGAAGTGGCCATAAGGTATAACCTCGGAAGGTTGTTCCCTATAAAACTATGGTCACAAAATATGTTTGGTCGGATCCTAATGATCGACCAAACGGGTCAGTTCGAAAGTCTAAGCGGTTGTTTAGACCGCTTGACTTACGACTCTACATAAGCACTAAACCTAAAGTGATGAGCTAAACATGTTAAAACATGTTTAACGAGGTTAGAAAACAGGTTTGATATCAAACAAACGGTTTTGATACCCAAGAATAGTTTGGTTACAAAATACGCATGAATACGCATTTTGACCGAAACTATGACTCGTCACTACACCTAATCAACGTGGTAATCAGTAGGTATAGTGACTTGGGACTATAACCATCGTGATTACGCTCATGTTGCGAAGTTCAAACGAACTTCGTTTTGACCATAAACTGGTCAATGCGGAAAGTCAAACATTGTTTGACTTTCCCGCTTAAAAAATGCATAAAAGAACGAAAGAAGCTTACAAAGGGTCCAAGATAGGAAGATATGATCTATAAATTCTCAGGTATGAAGCATTTGAGCTTCAACTTAGAGAAAATTAGATCATGTGTGAGGAAAGAATGAAAATGAGGTGGGTATATATAGGATTCGGTCCATCGTTAAGATCGTTTATCGAGAATCGTGCTTTAATCATGGCCTTACACTTGGGCCCAAGGTTTTAGAATACCATGGGAACATGTAAAACCATCAAATACCAGCCCATAGGATGCAAAACCATGGGTTAAAACCATCAAAATCTCAAAAATGGACCAAGTTCAATGTATCTGCCAGAAATTTCAAAAATGGTCCCTACACTTGTAAAACTTGATTTTTTTTGCACTTTTAAGCCCCGTTAACCCTATTTATAGGCTCTAAAATAAAGTTAAAGTATAGAGAACTTAAAATATGCTCAAAAACATCTCGGAAGTCGGTTCGTTTGGTCGTACGGTTGCGTTGTTCGGTTAATTACGACGGAAATCGTAATGAACGCAAAAACGATCCAAATTATGCGACGAATGGAATTTTATCATGCCAATCACTAAAATAAAATGTTTTAATGATTACATAAATTTTTGGATGTCCGGATATATTCAGAACGTAAGATATGCGCGAAAATGCAAACTTATGCACTTTTGACGCTTTTAGTCTCTATTGATCAAATAAGTTTATTTTAGCATACCGAACCCCTCAAAGCCTATTTCTAAGCTATGTAAAGGATATTTAGGGCATATTTAACTTATGATCAAGTTCCGGAATGTTCGTTAGAGTACGAATCGGCATACTTTCGCAATTTGTCGAAATTAGTCCCTGTAAGCGAATAAACTTGATTTCGACACACCAAACCATCCAAAACTTATTTCTAAGTTATGTGAAGGTTATTTAAGGTATGTTAAGCCTATGTCACTATTCCGGAGTGTTTGTTGCATTAAACTGATTATATTTACGCATCAGATCGCGTATAATCTTCCAGAAAGCGATTTAAAGCTCGAAATCGAACAAGAATTAATATGTGCAAACGATACACATATTTATACAAATCCCAAGTATGAAATACAATATTTCATTGGTTTGGTATTCGTATGATGGTTGAAGTGACACAGGTGTCACAGTCTCCCCTACTTTAGGAAATTTCGTGCCGAAATTTAATTTTAGAGGAAACTTGTGAGACAACTGTGATGGGTTCACTTTCGAATGAATCCCTCGAACCCTAAGTAAAACTCTGGGCCATGTTTGGATTCTTAGCGAAATTGTCAACCTTCAAAATGAAGTCCTTGTAGTAACAAAACATGGAGTTTCGAACTACGGACGGAAGAACGTTTCTCATGAAGACTTATCATAGGAAACTTGTGTGTGCTCGAAATCAGGGTCGGAGTGTGTAAGATAAAATGACATTAGTCAAGGTCCAGGACTTCTAGTAACTTAAATAACGCTATGTTTGCAATGTAATAAGGAACACTTATATATAGGAAGTACCAGCGGCGTATCCACCATGCCCCTTTTTACATTGTTCCCGTTTCGTTATTCTCATCACTATAGGTCTTAACACATGACAAAATTTTCTGTGGTTTCTGTGCACTGAATTCCATAGTTATGTATGCATCCATAATTACGTAATTCCTTGCACAGTCCGCACAGTTCATTTCATAATGCGTAGGGGAAAAATCAATTGAATAAACATGAAGCGACTTGACTAGACCACCAAAGGATCTTTTTAACTAGATCAACGAACGATCTTTTTAATAGATCAACACATGATCTTTTTAACTAGACCGTCGTACGATCTCCTTAAATAGACCACTTAAGGGATCTTTTCAATTATATCATCACATGATATTCCTAACCAGATTTTTAAATCAATATGTTTAACTAGACCATTCAAGGGGTCCAATTATAGAATAGTATTTCATAACCCAAGGGACTTTAACTACAACGTAGAAGTCCATTAAGGAATTAAGATAGTACCTTTGGATATCCTACTATGAATCCCTTATACGAAGATATGGAAGATTCTACGAGGATTTGGATATTGAAAATTCGGATCACACAAAAACATAAATAAAACTCAAAACATATAAGAAAACATATAAGCACAAAACCACATAATTTGTTTAACTTGATCTTTAATTTGTTATCTTTGGACACGGGTATTTAAAGCATACCAGGAATCCAATCCGTGGATTTCATTTGGCACTTTAAACATCTTTAAGAATCTAACTATGGAGATAGAAAGATCTTAATAGGAATTCGGCTTTGTCCTTATTGAATTGTAATATACGTATTAAGGCATACGAATAATTCAATTAAGGGCTCCGATTTGAGCGATAATCATCCACAAAGATCTACTTATAAGAAGATCCTATATGGATTTTGAAATTTGTGTAACGAGAGGTGTTTCGAAACATTGCACTAAACGTGCTTAAGTCGATACACAAGGTAGAAAGTTCATGAGGTTGAGGTACTAGATATGCCAAGGCGACATATGAAGCAGAATTTGGAGGTTGAGCAGCGGCAGGATTTGTAACAGCTTTGCTTTGGATAGCAAAGCGGCACATGTTAACCAAATGTCCTCATCGTCCACCGTGGGTACATTCGAAATAGGGTATCTGATTCGGATGATGACGGTCGCATTGATTGCTCCAAGGAGCGGTTCCCTTGTATGGCTTCATCCCTGAGGCGAGTCATGGTGATAGCTAAATCAACGGTCCTCTGGAGTACGACGTCTAATTGTTGGGCAATTGTAGCACCTAGTTCGGATGCTTAAGTGTTGTTGCGATGAAGAGGCATCATGAAGAAATTGAAAGACATGGGAGGAAACAAGGGAAATGAAAACAGAATGACAATGCATAAAAATTGCGATCATTTGTTTGTTACCTAAGGCAAACAAATGAGATGGTGATTAATCAAAGTAAGTGGGTCATATTAATGTATCGCGAAGACATGCTTTAGCCTATAAGTGGACACTCACCCCAAGAGTTCCCAAGTAAGAGTGACTGGTCCGATTATGTGGATTTGTACGAACACTCTAGCCTTAGACAGAAAGCTCAGAGTACAGGCATCCACCCTTCCAGATTGCACGTGTTCACATTATAAGACCCAAACTTTGACGAGAAATTGAAAACTTAGAGGGTTCAAAACCTTATAATAAATCATCCTAGAATAGATGATTGGTTTTCAAAGCGGATTCGAAATTTGTGTTCTTATTGTGGTTGTCACCTAAGGATAAGTGACGGTATTGTTTTAAAACTAAACACAAGATAACTTGCGTTAGGGTCCTAGGAAAGTTATAGTCTAGGTCAAAGCATTACTAATAACCTAATTCCCTATAACCATTGGCTCTGATACCAACTTTCCTGTCACACCCCAACCACGTAAAACAACAAATTGTGGCGGAAACGTCGGGGAGTGTCGTAACAGAATCATTGTTTCACAACCATGGATTAAATAATTTCGTTTTATTGAATTATTGAACTCATTGTTTTATTACAAATCAGATAAATACAAATATTATCTTTCAAGTTTTAAAGTCGCTAAGGCACGAGTCCATCCTATGTATAGCACGCATCAACAATCATCACATAACAACACCTGAAACATGTGTAGAAATAGGTACGTCAGCATAAAAAATGCATGTGAGATACATAGGTTTTATTATAATAGGATTCATGACTTATAAGTTTTAAAAAAAATATTTAATCAAAAATAGTCATGAACCTTAAAATATTTTCTTTTATAAATCATATAACAAGTAATAAGAAAATCATATTATATAAATAAATAATTAAATAAAATGAGTTTGTATAAAATATATTGTTTGTAAAACAATATTTTGAGAAAAAGGTTTATAGTATGTATATAAAAATATACTTTGGTTTTAAGAGAGTCAAATAAGTAATATATTAAAATATATTTCAGTTCCAAAATCGTTAAACAAATAGTATATTAAATATACTTTAGTCGTCAAAATAATAATTTTCAGTAGTATATTAAAAGTATACTTTGGTTTTTTAAATAACATATTAAACTATGTTTTGGGTTTTATAAATAACATATCAATCTATGTTTTAATAATTAACAAAATATATGTTGGTTTTGTACAATATCACCCATGAGAGGATATCAAGCTATACTTTTGGGAGTATAACAAAGTATACAACAAATATGTGATTTAAGAATTCAACCAAACCTTAGTGCATCAAACTACACCAATTGAGACTATAGAAATACCACAAAGGCAATCTCTATTTGGATAAAAATATCGGTTTCTGACATTCCAAGACAACAGGAATGGGGTGTCAAATCCTATAGCGCTATATCATACTACCAACCGATCTGGTGAACATAAAATAAGTACTATCCAACAATTAATTTTATAATCTTTGAAAAATTAGAGTTTAAACCATAAATAATCATTCAGTTTGTCAAAAGATAAGTACTAATATGTATAATCAATTATACTTTTGAAATCATGAACATAACAATTAGGTACACATATTTCACCCCAAAACATTTGAAAAACAGTGAAAGAGGGGAGTATGTACTCACTTGAGAGTGCTTAGAAGTCTTGAACAACTACCAAGCAAGCTAGAGGGATCACGGAATCAAACAGCACCTAATATAGGTAACTATGTAAATAAACCGGACCTAAATCGAAAGATCGGATAGAATGAGGTTTCGTAAACCAAATGAGTATTGGAACTAATATGACATGGTTTAACAAAGCCTACATACTAAATCGAAAGCTAACCTAAGTGCTTACGACCCATTACGACCCGTTTAGGTAGCTTACGCTACTTTAACGCGTCGTTCACGTAAAACGCGTTCGGAATGCCTAACTAGTCCTATGACAAGTATTATATGCCTAAACATGTTTAATTATGTTGCATAATCAGTTAAGTGATAAAAGTTTGGGTTACATATGCTTAAATATCAATTATGCACAAAAAGGGCATTTTGGTCATTTTCCTAAGGCATATAAACTACCAATCATATAACTACTTAAACGAAGTGGCCATAAGGTATAACCTCGGAAGGTTATTCCCTATACAAATATGGTCACAAAATATGTTTAGTCGGATCCTAATGATCGACCAAACGGGTCAGGTTCGAAAGTCTAAGCGGTTGTTTAGACCGCTTGACTTACGACTCTACATAAGCACAAAACCTAAAGTGATGAGCTAAACATGTTAAAACATGTTTAACGAGGTTAGAAAACAGGTTTGATATCAAAACAAACGGTTTTGATACCCAAGAATAGTTTGGTTACAAAATACGCATGAATACGCATTTTGACCGAAACTACGACTCGTCACTACACCTAATCAACGTGGTAATCAGTAGGTATAGTCACTTGGGACTATAACCATCATGATTACGCTCATGTTGTGAAGTTCAAATGAACTTCGTGTTGACCATAAACTGGTCAATGCAGAAAGTCAAACATTGTTTGACTTTCCCGCTTAAAAAACGCATAAAAGAACGAAAGAAACTTACAAAGGGTCCAAGCTTGGAGGATATGATCTATAAATTCTCAGGTATGAAGCATTTGAGCTTCAAATTAGAGAAAATTAGATCATGTGTGAGGAAAGAATGAAAATGAGGTGGGTATATATAGGATTCGGTCCACCGTTAATATCGTTTATCGAGAATCGTGCTTTAATCGTGGCCTTACACTTGGGCCAAGGTTTTAGAATACCATGTGAACATGTAAAACCATCAAATACCAGCCCATAGGATGCAAAACCATGGGTTAAAACCATCAAAATCTCAAAAATGGACCAAGTTCAATGTATCTGCCAGAAATTTCAAAAATGGTCCCTGCACTTGTAAAACTTGATTTTTTTTTGCACCTTTAAGCCCCGTTAACCCTATTTCAAGTCTCTAAAATAAAGTTAAAGTATAGGGAACTTAAAATATGCTCAAAAACATCTCGGATGTCGGTTCGTTTGGTCGTACGGTTGCGTTGTTCGGTTAATTACGACGGAAATCGTAATGAACGCAAAAACGATCCAAATTACGCGACGAATGGAATTTTATCATGCCAATCACTAAAATAAAATATTTTAATGATTACATAAATTTTTGGATGTCTGGATATATTCAGAACGTAAGATATGCGCGAAAATGCAAACTTATGCACTTTTGACGCTTTTAGTCTCTATTGATCAAATAAGTTTATTTTAGCATACCGAACCCCTCAAAGCCTATTTCTAAGCTATGTAAAGGATATTTAGGGCATATTTAACTTATGATCAAGTTCCGGAATGTTCGTTACAGTACGAATCGGCATACTTTCACAGTTTGTCCAAATTAGTCCCTGTAAGCGAATAAACTTGATTTCGACACACCAAACCATCCAAAACTTATTTATAAGTTATGTAAAGGTTATTTAAGGTATGTTAAGCCTATTTCACTATTACGGAGTGTTTGTTTCATTAAACTGATTATATTTACGCATCAGATCGCGTATAATCTTCCAGAAAGCGATTTAAAGCTCGAAATCGAACAAGAATTAATATGTGCAAACGATACACATATTTATACAAATCCCAAGTATGAAATACAATATTTCATTGGTTTGGTATTCGTATGATGGTTGAAGTGACACAGATGTCACAGTTATACTCCGAATGTAATCTCAATAATTCTCCTTGATCATCATCTTAAGATGAATTAGTTATTTCCATCTCAAGTTCTCTTGTCAATTGGAGAATTGCTTCTTCCATTTGAAATAATTCTTCGAGAATCATATCACTTAGAAGAGATGATTGAGACCATTCGAGGGAGAGATAGGGATTGTTTTTACTTTCGCCCATCTTAAGGCTACAGGAAAACGATGGGTCTATATAGTGGGGAGTGTAATTTAAAAAATAACATTTTAAATCTTCATGAGTTCCACCACATATTTGACACCACGTACCATAAGAGGAGCGAAAGTAAAAATGATCAGTATCACTCATGTTTGTGTCAGAAATTACCAACCATCGGGATCTTACGGTTTTGTTTTCAGTAACTGAAGCTTGGGCACGGGGGCGTGTTCAGTGGGCACGGCCCCGTGTTCAGCTACTGTCTGACTTAAAACAGGATTGCCAGTACCAAAGATTGGCACAGGGGCGTGTTCAGCGGGCACGGCTCGGTGCTGCTGTCTGCAGAAGCTGAAAAATTTAGAAAAAAATCCTAAAAAAACAGAAAAATAAGAAAAAGGATTAGGCCGTTGATTCCTAACTTTCTTAAAATCCTTGTGTCCCCGGCAACGGCACCAAAAACTTGATGCGTATGTAGCGTTACATATTTTTATTGATATTTTAAGCCCTTTTTCACAGTTTAGTCAAGTTTTAAATTTATAAAACACGATATACTACTAACACTAAACACACTATGGGCAAGTGCACCCATCGTGAGCGTAGTATAGCATTGGTAAGATACCGAGGTCGTCCAAGGACACAAGAGCTTTTAGTACCGGTTTATCCTCAACGTCTAATCAAATTAAAAGTTTTAGTAAAGGTTTTAAACATGAAAATAAAAACTAAAAATGCTGAAAATAAAAATAAAATAAAACAAAAACAGATAGACAAGATGAATCACTTGGATCCGACTCGCCTTTAATGTAACCTTTGATGATTTCCGCAGTTTTGCACTTTTTAAGAGATATCTTAGTTTAGTAGTAGGCCCCTCTTTTGAAGGTGACGTTACCCTCAACCCAGTAGTTTGAGTCAGCAAGGATACAATCCTAAAGGGTTGGAATATTGAAAGATAATTAATTAAGTTATTAATGCGTAATGTGGTAGGCCCCTCTTTTGAAGGTGACGTCACCCTCGGCTAAGTGGTTTGAGTCAGCAGGGATACAATCCCACGTAGCCGGGTTAATGTATTAATAGTAGTTTACATATGAGGGGATCAGCCATTCGCACCCCCGCCATCCAATACCAGTGGGTATTGAAGGAGGTCCTAGTAAGCTTGACCCAGGTCCTTGCAGGATCTATACACTGAACAAGGTAAGAACCTTACCAAACCATTTCCTTAACCCCCGACCAGGTAGCCAACATATCTCTATATAGACCGTAGAGATATGAATGGTGTAAATATTTTATTTTATATAGACAGTAAAATAACGCCAAGACACCACGGACAAATGATAAGGAAGTTTCACCTTCAACATAAGAAACTAGTTATTAAAGTCATTAATTCAAAACCAAATAAAAAGTGCGAAAAGATTAAAAATCAAAAGTATTACACTAAATGCTTGTCTTCACCAAGTGATGTAAGAGACTTAGGCAAACATGGCCTTTGATTGTCAAGAACTCTTACTATCAATCTTGGATCCCGAGACTACTACACACGCTCTAAGATGGATGATGGATGATGGTGGTGGATGTGGGTGTTGTGATGGTGGTGGAGTGTGGGTGAAGTAGGAGAGAGGTGGTTTGCCAAGGGATGCCTTTGAAGTGAACCAAGCACCCTTATTTATAGCCTGTACAGAAGCCCGGACAGGGCCCCGTGTCCATTGGGCACGGCCCCGTGTCCATCCTTTTTCTCTTTCTTCATTAATTGCAATTTATCTGCATTAGCTCCACACGTCCCCGTGTTCGCTGGGCACGGCCCCTTGTGCAGAAGCGTATCTGTACTATCAAGATTTGCTGGATACTACGAATCTTAGCATTGACCATGGCCCGTGCTGGGCTGGGCACTCCCCCGTGTTGGGAATAGAAGCTTCTATGGCTTTGTCTTTTCTGCAGGTATCTGGCCACGCCCCTGTGTCCGCTGGGCACAGGGTCGTGGTCAGCCTTCTGTCTCTTTGTTTTTGCTTGGGAAGATGCTGTCGAGAGGTCGGGCATGCCATGTTTATTCCTTTTCTTGTATTTATGTTAGATTTTGCTGCATATTTGTTCATTTTGTTCAATTACGCTCATTTAATCCTGAAAATACAAAAGGAAGACAAAAGCACACTTTTTCCAACATTAGTACTAAAAAGGGTTAGTTTTATGCCTCATTTGATGTAATTTATATGTTGCATTTTACACACATCAGCTAAGCATATGAGGATCAGGTATCTTCAATTGTACATAGATTCATTGCTAATTACTAACCATTTTAATGGCTCATATACTGTCAAAGGAGAAAAACTAATCAAGTATTTAGAAATAGTCAGGAAACTGGCAGATTCTTTTGATTTTTTCAACTTAACACAGGTGCCTAGAGAGGACAATGCAGAGGCAGATACCTTGGCAAACCTAGGATCAACCTTGAAAATACCATACGATGTGAGGATACCTATCATCCATATTCTCTCTTTTGCAATTGAGGAAGATGAAGCAATGGAGATAGTTGAGGATACTGCAATTGTGCCTAGTGATGATGTGCAGTTGAATTCAGGATCATGGATTCTTCCAATTCTGAAGTACATTCAGAATGGGGAAATCCCCACAGGGGAGAATCCTAGAGCCTTCGGGGTTAAGGTATCTCAATTCACTATATTAAATAACATGTTGTATAAGAGATCTCTTGCAGATCTCTATTTGCGATGTATTGAAGATCCAGAAATTCAAGAGGTCCTGAAAGATTTTCATGAAGAAGATTGTGGAAATCACACTAGGGGCAGAGCATTATTCTCAAGGATCCTTAGAATAGGTTACCATTGGCCTACAATGAAGAAGGATGCTGTGGAATATGAAAGGAAATGTGATGCTTGCCAAAGACATAACAACATCCTACATCAGCCAGCAGAGCCTTTATATCCAATAATTTCCTCTTGGCCATTCATGAAATGGGGGATGGATATAGTAGGAAAACTCCCAAAAGCATCAGGTGGAAAAGTATTCATGCTAGCTATGACAGACTACTTCTCCAAATGGATAGAAGCAGAATATTTTGTTCAAATCAGGGAAAAAGAAGTCATATCCTTTATTAAACGAAACATTATTATTAGATTTGGAATTCCTTCTGAAATTATATGTGATAATGGATCCCAATATATTGGGAATAGAACTACTAACTTTTGTGACAGCTAGGGGATTAAGATGATAACATCAACACCAGTCCACCCACAAACTAATGGTCAAGCATAATTGTCACACCCCAAATTTCCAACACAATCTCGGTGGGCCCGGGTGGGGAGTATCGTCATGAAAGATTGGTATCGTCATAGTCAAATATTCACAGATAGCACAACAGAAGTCTTGGAGTAAAATTACTATTACAAAATGTTCAAAGTTCGAAATAATAATACAAATGGCTAGTAATAGTAAAGATCCATAGATGGATCATAAAATGTACAAAAGAGAGTTCAATAGACTAATAGGCTTATGCAAAGGAGTTGCAAATTCCTCTTCTAGCATTACCGAGCAGCTTCCAGCCTATTTACGTATTTGTCCCTGTAGCTTAGTCTTTTGAAAATACGTCAGTTTTCACTGGTAAATACAATCAACCGACACATTTTGAAAACATTTCAAAATTGATTTAAGTGTATAAGGTACAAGAAAATCTTTTAATAACTTGAGACAATTCAAAATGATCTTGTAGATAGTTTTACATATCTGTCAATACATATGGGGCCCAGTACTAAACACCGAGACATGATTAACCGACACACCACTTAAACCCACAAAGAGGTATCCCCTGATCAACGGGTAAGAAAACATTTTATAATAAGCATTAGCATCTGACGGGTGTATGCCTACACCCCGTGCTCAGTCGTGGCCATTAATAATATAAATGAGCCATGGATATCCAGGATACGGTCGTGTTAACCCCCAATATTTAAGTTATCAGATAAAATATATTAAAAAGGGTTATGAAGATTTTGTAGCCACAATCTGGCATATGATCCCATACCCGACCAAGCAGTAATAATTTACCGTATCCTAAGCCCGTATAGGGAAAATAGGTTAAGAGTATTTACCTGAGCTAAGACTTGATACAAATGCAAGGTTTATAATAACTTAGCCGTATTCAATTAAATAAGCGTAGGTAACAATTTACTGGATGGCTCTAATATGGAATGATGGTATAAATAACCAATTAGAATGCTAACGGGTCCTATTTAAGTCATAGACTTAGACCGGCTAGCTTAAAATATTGAAAACGGTACGATACGCTTGATTAAGCGATGACCGGAATAGAATGTAATTTGAATCCGACAAGTACTAAGACTTGTGTAATATGGGTAAACAAATAACATTCTGGAATTTGGGATAAAAAGGATAAGGTTAAACCCGTTTCGGTAAACTTATGCAAACTAGTCACATAAGCCTAACCGTACGCGTATACGCGATAACGGGTAACTGGATGAGTCATGAACAATTTCTATATGCCAATATACTTTAAACAAGTTATAATATCAGTAGGATATCAACTTGTATGCTCGTCAATGTTTTAAAATCAAACTATGCCTCATAAGGGCGTTTTGGTCATTTAGTGACGTGTAAAAAGAACTTGCGTAAACTGATGTTATAAACATAAGCATTCTGGAAAAATACTTAGTTTGTGATATAATATCAGTAGGATATCAAACATATGTGTATTTTATAGTGTAAGACCAAACTATGCACCGTAGGGGCATTTTGGTCATTTCACACATAGTTTGAAAGCTTATTTGGGAATCTGAGTTATAAATATATACCTACTATAAAAATGTTTTATTTAAGTTATAAAATCAGTAGGTAACAAGTCTTGATTGATACATATGGTTTAAAACCATATTATGCGCCAAAAGGGCGTTTAAGTCGTTAAATGACGATATTTGCGATCTTTTATCAAAACTGATGTTATGAACATAATCTTAGTGTCAAAATATTTTATTTATTATATCATAATAGTAGGTAATTAGTTTTGTATCACATTTATGATTAAAAACCATTTTAAGTGCCAAAAGGGCGATTTCGTCATTTAAGGACATAATACAAGAACTTGTACATAAACTTAGATTATAAACTGATTTGATATCCCAAAATATCCTAATTATGATATTACATCAGTAGGTAATGAGTTTTATATGAGAAATAATGTTTAAAACCATTCTATGCGCCGAAGGAGCATTTTGGTCATTTTAAAACATAATTTACGACATTTTATAAAAACTCAGTTTATGACCAGATTAATAACATCGTTAAAAGTTAATTACTTTAATATATCAGTAAGTAAGTCATTTGTAAGTTCATTAGTGATTAAAACTTTTTTTTAATAAAAAGGACAAATTAATCAAAGTATGGCATAATGACGGAAACTTGCATAATACTCAGATTACTATTATGATCATGTAATATAACCTCAGAGGGTTATGCTACATTATATTATGATCATAATGGAACATTACCAAGTTGTTTAAGTGTTAAAACATAATTTAGAACACCTATAAACTCAGATTATAATAATTTCCCAAAACTACCCAGTTTGACTTTTTAAAGCATAACTTTGACCCGTCAATTGACCAAGCAAACATGATTTTCAGGAGGTGCCCTTTTGAGGGATTAACACCTACCTAATTACGATCATGTAGCCATGTTCGCCTCGAACAATGGCTGGACCATTAAGGTCTAAACCGAAAGTCAAAGCGTTTATCGAAAACGCTTAACTTTTGTCTTTAAAAGTCTACAAAATAACAATGCAAGAGGAATGATCACTTACTAGTGGTCCTTGCACAAAAATGAACTAGAATTGGAAGCTCCCTTCAGCTGGGAATCTCCAGAAAGAGTGAGAAGTGATAAAACAAGAAAGTGCAAGTCTTTGTGAAGGATCTTGGCACCTATTTATATTTATTGAGGGATTGAGGAGTGTAACATCCCGAAAATATGGATTCTTAAATTGCAAATTAGATTGCAAATAAATTAGTAAAATAAACTAACTAGGAATGACACTAACCTAGTTAGATGATGACTTGTGTGTAGTTAAGGATCTAAAAATAAACTAAGAGAAACTAGAGGGAGCAAAAGTGTTTAACTTGAAACTAGTTTTAATAAAAACATTTTATTAAAACACAAACACTCCATTTGGAGTCTGCTGGAGATCGACCAGAGCAAGGGGGCGACCCAAGCTTCTCAAAACCCTAAGTTCATGCTATTTGATCAATTGAAGGCAAATTTCAGTCCCAAATCAAAATCCGAGTATAGATTAATGATCCCCATTGCAAGGAGATCATAAGGTATGCAAAATTTGACAAAAATTCTCTACTTGAAATTCTCATGAATTTAGAGAACTTGAAATCTGATGATGCATGTGTGATTTGTAGATGAATTAGGAACATTAAAATGTCTAGGAGTAAACCCTAGACAAGTACATGTTGAAATTATGCTAAATTCTAGTGAAATCCATGGTCACCATTGTAGGTAACTAGTGGGTTATGTAGAACTTGATAAACACCAGGAAATTTGGGGTTTGTTCTAGTGTAATTTGACATATGTAAAGTTATTTCAGAATTATAAAGGCAAATATTTGTATTAGATAGTTGGATTGATGAAAATTCGGGTTATATAACAAGTTATGAGCTTGTTAATGAATTATTTAAAATTATGCCCTTAAGGTGTTTGTATAAATGCCTCAAAGAAGACTTAAAACTGAAATTTTATTATTTAAAATGCATAATTGTGATGTTTAAGCAAATTATGCGACATGTGATTGAAAAGGAGTTCTAAACATAATCATGATTGAACTCTATAGGAAAAGATACCAGAGCGTCGAGTGGACAAGCCGGTGGCGACTTGCGTTTGAAAGGTGTGCATTGAAGGTATGTAACTTGATTCGTTACATTGGGTGAATATTGATAATTAGCATATGTGTAGTTGAATTATAGAATAAAAGTTGTTTTGATTTAAAGTGATAATGTTCGTTATACTGAAAAATAGTTCAAGAATTGGTTAGGCCTCGTTGGTAGTCATCATAATGGAGGATTCCGTAGATGAGTCAAACGGGTCGAATAATCAAGTAATGTGTGGCTAATGCTTCGTAATATGGTAAATTGGTCTTTTGTGATTGTTAAAAAAATGACATATTAGAATATGAGGATTTAGAGTGTTTGTTAGAATAATGAAGTCCATAAGGGTGAACTAAACGGGTCACCAAGGGAAGGTACGGATCGAATAACGGTAGTAACTTACTTGTAGATTTTGAGCCCGAGCGACGGGTAGCGAAATATTAAACACGCAAACCGGTGATGGGAGCGTGGGCGATAAAAATGAGGAATCCAAGATTTGGGTTTTGAGTGAAATAATCAAAATCAATCAAAACATAAACTTCCAGAGACTACCGTAAGTTACGGTATCTACCGTAACTTACGGTAGTGATAAAATGGTTACGGTAGATCTCTACTGCCTTACGGCAGACCAAAGTTTTCCAGTGACTACCGTAACTTACGGTAGATACCGTAAGTTACGGTAGAGTCTGGAAATTTTTGTTAAGTCTTGCATATCATAGCTAATCGAATCCGTTTTAAGCGTAGTTTCGATTAAGCAATATTTCTAAGAACTCTAACACAAAATTTTGTTAAAAATCTCCAGTTTCAGGTATTGCTAGTATGTGGACGACGATCAAGTTGATGCTCCAAGAACCGAACACGAAACTTTTGGACGCTTCCGCACTAAATGAATCTAGTTAAATTATGTTGTTTTGTAAACACTACTAAATGATTTATGTTTGAAACTAGTTATCTGACTATGTTAAACACTATGATGAAGTATAACTTAGTCTACTAACTAAGTTTTTGTTAGTTAAATATTTTGTTTATAAATTTCACATTTCATACGATTTAATTAATGAAATAAATGGACGGGTGTTACAAGTTGGTAATCAGAGCTTAAGGTTGTCAACAAAGTGTTCGGTTCAAGCTTGATCGATCGTCCGGTAATAATTAATTTTTTATTTTAGTAGATTTTATCTTATGTAAGAAATGAGATGTGAATTAATGTGCATGGGGAAAAGTATGTTAACTCACTCAAACCCGGAAAGTGCACCAAAAGTGAACGGTTAAAGCAAGTTACGAACTTGGCTAAACCGAAGCAAATAAAGCTAAGTTATAAATGAAATGTTTAACGTTTAATGTAAACATTTCAGTTTCAAGATGTCGAAAGGAAATGATAATGATCCGGTGCCGACAAGCACCGAACAAATGAAAGAGATAATTGCCGAAGAAGTAGGGAAGACAATTGAAGGTAGTCTATCCGGGTTTATAGAAAAAATTCAAAGCACGGTGTTGTCACTTGTCGAAGAGCGAGTCAAAAGGTTGGAGGATAATGTCAACCTTATAAAGGAGAAATCGGGAGAACGTAAAGGGTGTTCATACAAAGAATTTATGGTGTGTAAACCACCAATCTACAACGAGGAGGTTGACCCAATAATTTGCCAAAGATGGTTGGGCGACATTGAAGGGGTGTTTGAAAGGACCCATTGTGATGAAAGTGACTTTGTTGCTTACGGAACGGGCCAGTTGAGAGGTCAAGCCAAAGATTGGTGGGACAATAAAAAGAATGAAATAGGAGCCGAAGCGGCGATAGCCATGACATGGGAGGAGTTTAAGACGCCGTTTCTTAAACATCATAGTCCCAAGGCGGTCATTAATAAAATCAAGGAAGAGTTCATGCAACTTAGGCACAAGGGCGAGACCATAGACAAGATTACGGCGATGTTTATGGATAAGATGAAGTTTAGTAGTGAATTGGTGACGAATGAAGAACATAAAATATACTACTACTATAACATGTTGAGCGCTGAATATAGGGAGTTTATGACTCCTTCAAAATACGAGACCCTTACCGAAATCATAAACGTTGCTCGGGAACGGGAAATAGAGTTGAAGAAATAAGTTGAAAGGGGTGAGTGAAGGGCACATGATGTGAATCCAAGCCCTACAAAGAAAGCTCGAACTGGAGAATCAGGAAAGAAGGTGGATGCTAAAGGTGGGTCGCCAAGTTGTAAAGTGTGCGGCAAAGGACACAAGGGAGAATGTCGGTTCAAAGACAAACCATGCCCCATATGTAGTAAGACGGGGCACACGGCGTCGCTATGCCCGGGTAAAGTCTCAGTTTCCTACAAATGTTATCAACCCGGCCACAAAAAGTCCGAATGCCCGGACTTAGTTGGAAAGAGAGACGTTAAAGAATCTTCAGTAGAAGCTCCTAAGGCGAAGGCTAGGTCCTTCCAACTTACAGCGGCTGAAGCAAAAACAGAACCCGATGTGGTCTCAGGTATATTCACAATTAACTCAATTCCAGCACGTGTATTGTTTGATACGGGTGCGAATAAATCCTTCATTTCGCATGGATTTATTCGACATCCTTCATTTGTATTGACGAAATTATCTGTGCCCTTAGAAGTTGAAATAGGGGACAACAAAAGTTTTATAGTTTGTGATATTTGTCGAGGCTGCAAATTAAGCATCGACGATGAAGAATACTTGATAGACCTAATCCCGATGTCGATGGGGGAATTTCAAGTAGTCGTTGGGATGGATTGGCTATCTCAGCACCACGCAAAGGTCGTGTGTTTTCGTAAGGAGATAAAGCTAACATCTCCGAGCGGGAAACACGTCACTATCTATGGCGAAAAAGGAGGTAACCCCATAATATGCTCGACGTTGAAAGCTCACAAGTTTATGAAGCAAGGATGCAAGGTGTTTATGATATACGCGAATGAGCCCGAGAAGGAATCAATGAAGATTAGAGATGTACCAGTAGTACGGAACTACTAAGATGTGTTTCCGGAAGATTTACCGGGGATACCGCCCGAACAGGAAATAGAGTTCGGAATCGAATTGATTCCAGGCGCAAAACCCGTAGCTAGAGCACCGTACCGACTCGCGCCGTCGGAATTACAAGAGTTGATGTCCCAGATTCAAGACCTGCTTGACAAAGGATTCATAAGGCCAAGTGTGTCTCCTTGGGGCGCACCGGTACTGTTCGTGAAAAAGAAAGACGGAAGCATGAGCATGTGTATCGATTACCGGGAGTTAAACAAACTCACGGTAGAGAACCGATACCCGCTTCTAAGGATAGATGATCTATTCGACCAATTACAAGGTGCGAACTGGTTTTCAAAGATTGACCTTAGATCGGGGTATCACCAATTAAAGGTCAAGGAAGAAGATGTGCCGAAGACGGCTTTCCGCACGCGATACGGACATTACGAGTTCCTCGTGATGTCATTTGGGCTAACAAATGCACCCGCGGCTTTCATGGACCTCATGAACCGGGTTTGCAAGCCAATGTTGGATAAATCGGTCATCGTGTTCATCGATGATATTTTGGTGTATTCGAAAAGTGAAGCTGAGCATGCACACCATTTACAAGAGGTGTTAGAGACACTTAGATGAGAAAGGTTGTATGCGAAGTTTTCTAAGTGTGCCTTTTGGTTACGAGAGGTGTAATTTCTCGGCCACATCATAAGTGCCGATGGAGTATTGGTAGATCCGTCAAAGATCGAGGCCGTGTCAAAATGGGATCCCCCGAAGAACCCTTCGGAAATTAGAAGCTTTTTAGGGCATGCGGGATACTATAGGAGATTCATTCAAGATTTCTCCAAGATTGCATCGCCGCTAACCAAGTTAACCCGAAAGGAGGAGAAGTTCATTTGGGGTGTTGAACAAGAAAGGGCGTTCTAAACGCTAAAAGAGAGGTTAACTCAAGCTCCGGTATTAACGTTGCCGGACGGGGTCGAAGACTTGGTGGTCTATTCGGATGCGTCATTATCGGGGCTCGGATGCGTTTTGATGCAACGGGGTAAGGTTATAGCTTATGCCTCGAGGCAATTGAAGATACATGAGAAGAAATATCCCACGCACGATCTTGAATTGGCTGCGGTGGTATTTGCATTAAAAATATGGAGGCACTATTTATATGGAGTAAAGTGCACCATATTCACCGATCACAAAAGCTTAAAATACTTCTTCGATCAGAAGGAGTAAAATATGCGCCAGTGACGATGGTTAGAAACGGTGAAGGATTTCGACTGTGAAATACACTACCACCCCGGAAAGGCAAATGTGGTGGCGGATGCTCTGAGCAAAAAAGCGGACTATGTCCCAATACGAGTAAGGTCAATGCAACTTGTGGTGACCTCGGGTATACTTGAACGTATCCGAGAGGCGCAAGTAGAAGCGGTTAAACAGGAGAACTGGAAGAAGGAAAGAATAATCGGCCAGTTAAAAGACTTGTCGGATGGAAAGAACGGGTTGAAGACTCGATCCGGAAGACGCTACTACTTGATGAAGCCCATAAATCCCGATATTCTATTCATCCGGGTGCGAACAAGATGTATAACGATCTGAAACAAAATTATTGGTGGCCCGGAATGAAGAGGGATGTGGTGAAGTATGTAGAGAAGTGCTTGACTTGTTTACAAGTCAAGGCAGAACACCAGAAACCTTATGGGAAACTGCAACCTTTGGAGATCCCGGTTTGGAAATGGGAACATATCACTATGGACCTATTGACCAAACTACCTAAAACGATTTGGGGATTCGACGCCATATGGGTGATTGTGGATAGATTGACGAAGAGTGCATACTTTATTCCTATACGCGAAACATATACTTCGGAAAAGATGTCCGAGGTGTATACAAATGAAATAGTGGCACGTCACGGAGTGCCGGTATCTATTGTGTCGGATAGAGATACCCGGTTTACTTCAAATTTTTGGCGAGATTTCCAAGAACAGATGGGAACGAAACTCTTCATTAGCACCGCCTACTATCCTCAGACGGATGGGCAGAGTGAAAGAACGATACAGACGCTAGAGGATATGTTACGGGCATGTATCATCGACTTCGGTGGAAGTTAGGATGTTTATCTACCCTTGGCCGAATTTTCATATAACAATGGTTACCATTCGAGTATCGGCATGGCACCTTATGAGATGCTATATGGTAGAAAGTGTAGAACCCCGGTGTGTTGGGGTGAAGTGGGACCACGCGAATTGGCCCATACAGATGTAATTCAGACCACTAATGAGAAGATTGAAGTGGTACGAGCTCATTTGAAAGCAGCCCAAGATAGGCAGAAGTCATATGCCGATAAAAGACGAAGACCGATTGAATTTCAGATAGGCGACATGGTTATGTTGAAGGTTTCCCCTTGGAAGGGGGTTATTAGATTCAGAAAAAGAGGGAAACTAAGCCCGAGGTTTATCGGGCCATTTAAAATCATCGAACGAGTTGGCAAAGTAGCTTATCGCCTCAAGCTACCGGAAGAGTTGAGTGGGATACATGGCACGTTTCACGTGTCGTAATTGCGGAAATGTCTAGCGGAGGAAACAGCTTATATCCATTAAGACGATATCGAGGTGGATAATAGCTTTAATTATGCGGTAAGACCATTGGAAATTTTAGATCGAAAGGTCAAGCAAATGTGAAACAAACAAATCGATCAAGTCAAGATCAAGTGGGAGCATAGGAAAGGTTCGGACACTACGTGGGAGTCCGAAGAGGAGATGCGACGTCTATACCCTACATTATTCGGTACGTACTTTGGTTTCGGGGACGAAACCCTTTTTAAGGGGGGTGGACTTGTAACATCCCGAAAATATGGATTCTTAAATTGCAAATTAGATTGCAAATAAATTAGTAAAATAAACTAACTAGGAATGACACTAACCTAGTTAGATGATGACTTGTGTGTAGTTAAGGATCTAAAAATAAACTAAGAGAAACTAGAGGGACCAAAAGTGTTTAACTTGAAACTAGTTTTAATAAAAACATATTATTAAAACACAAACACTCCATTTGGAGTCTGCTGGAGATCGACCAGAGCAAGGGGGCGACCCAAGCTTCTCAAAACCCTAAGTTCATGCTATTTGATCAATTGAAGGCAAATTTCAGTCCCAAATCAAAATCCGAGCATAGATTAATGATCCCCATTACAAGGAGATCATAAGGTATGCAAAATTTGACAAAAATTCTCTACTTGAAATTCTCATGAATTTAGAGAACTTGAAATCTGATGATGCATGTGTGATTTGTAGATGAATTAGGAACATTAAAATGTCTAGGAGTAAACCCTAGACAAGTACATGTTGAAATTATGCTAAATTCTAGTGAAATCCATGGTCACCATTGTAGGTAACTAGTGGGTTATGTAGAACTTGATAAACACTAGGAAATTTGGGGTTTGTTCTAGTGTAATTTGACATATGTAAAGTTATTTCAGAATTATAAAGGCAAATATTTGTATTAGATAGTTGGATTGATGAAAATTCGGGTTATATAACAAGTTATGAGCTTGTTAATGAATTATTTAAAATTCTGCCCTTAAGGTGTTTGTATAAATGCCTCAAAGAAGACTTAAAACTGAAATTTTATTATTTAAAACGCATAATTGTGATGTTTAAGCAAATTATGCGACATGTGATTGAAAAGGAGTTCTAAACATAATCATGATTGAACTCTATAGGAAAAGATACCGGAGCGTCGAGTGGACAAGCCGGTGGCGACTTGCATTTGAAGGGCGTGCATTGAAGGTATGTAACTTGATTTGTTACATTGGGGGAATATTGATAATTAGCATATGTGTAGTTGAATTATAGAATAAAAGTTGTTTTGATTTAAAGTGATAATGTTCGTTATACTGAAAAATAGTTCAAGAATTGGTTAGGCCTCGTTGGTAGTCATCATAATGGAGGATTCCGTAGATGAGCCAAACGGGTCGAATAATCAAGTAATGTGTGGCTAATGCTTCGTAATATGGTAAATTGGTCTTTTGTGATTGTTAAAAAAATGACATATTAGAATATGAGGATTTGGAGTGTTGGTTTGTTAGAATAATGAAGTCCATAAGGGTGAACTAAACGGGTCACCAAGGGAAGGTACGGATCGAATAACGGTAGTAACTTACTTGTAGATTTTGAGCCCGAGCGACGGGTAGCGAAATATTAAACACGCAAACCGGTGATGGGAGCGTGGGCGATAAAAATGAGGAATCCAAGATTTGGGTTTTGAGTGAAATAATCAAAATCAATCAAAACATAAACTTCCAGAGACTACCGTAAGTTACGGTATCTACCGTAACTTACGGTAGTGATTAAATGGTTACGGTAGATCTCTACTGCCTTACGGCAGACCAAAGTTTTCCAGTGACTACCGTAACTTACGGTAGATACCGTAAGTTACGGTAGAGTCTGGAAATTTTCGTTAAGTCTTGCATATCATAGCTAATCGAATCCGTTTTAAGCGTAGTTTCGATTTAGCAATATTTCTAAGAACTCTAACACAAAATTTTGTTAAAAATCTCCAGTTTCAGGTACTGCTAGTATGTGGACGACGATCAAGTTGATGCTCCAAGAACCGAACACGAAACTTTTGGACGCTTCCGCACTAAATGAATCTAGTTAAATTATGTAGTTTGTAAACACTACTAAATGATTTATGTTTGAAACTAGTTATTTGACTATGTTAAACACTATGATGAAGTATAACTTAGTCTACTAACTAAGTTTTTGTTAGTTAAATATTTTGTTTATAAATTTCACATTTCATACGATTTAATTAATGAAATAAATGGACGGGTGTTACAAGGAGGTGTTAACAGGTGTCTTGGGGAGTTATAAGGTGCCTACAAGTGTCCTTGTACGTGGCATAAACCAGGAATAAGCCCATGGTATCGATTGGAATGAGTTTTGGCTGTTTGTGTGGTGGCCAAACAAAATCTCGCAGCTGGGCAAGGTTATGGACCATATGCTCCTAGCCTTTGCGGTCCGTATGGATGACCGACCAGCAAAATAACTTTCAAACTTTGACACCTTTGGCCCCTTAACATCCATTCTCTTATGTATTATTAATATTAGTATACAAAGCCCCTCATGGCCAATATTAGGCACACCCGAGAGTATGACCGAACATTATAAAGCTCCCGGTTCGTTAAAAGGTCACTCAGAGGTATACTTTAACATGTTGACGCTTTTAACCCTCTAACTAACAAACTTTCAACTAAATTCATAAACGGTTCCTCTCGTCCAACAAGTGGCTCATTCAAGAATACGGACACCGTATAAGGTCACTCAGAGGCATAGTTTCAGCATGTTGATACTTTTAGTCCCTCCACATTCATACTTTTCACAGTTGGCAAAAATAGTCCATCCTAGCCAACATTAGGCATAATTAGGAACAGGGGCACACCACGCGTCAATACATCATTGGACACGGTTTTATGAGGTGTCACATCCTCACCCCCTTAAAAGAAATCTCGACCTTGAGATTTACTCAAAGAGATGGCGGTACTTCTGTCACATAGTGGACTCGACCTCCCATGTATACTCGGGGCCTCTACGGGCATCCCACTTGACCTTCAGAATAGGTACATGCTTCCGTCGGAGCTTCTTAACCTGTCGATCCTCGATCGAAACGGGTTTCTCAACAAACCACAGGTTTTCATCAATCTGCACATCTTCATGTGACATTGCTAGCGACTCATCGGGCTAGACATTTCTTTAAATTGCAGATGTGGAACACATTGTGAATTCCACTGAGCTCTTCAGGTAAGTTTTGCTTGTAAGCTACCGATCCGGCACATTCGATTATCTCGAACGATCCTATGTATCTAGGGCTCAACTTGCCCTTCTTACCGAAACGCATCACACCTTTCTAGAGTGATACTTTCAGCAGAACCTTGTCCCCTACTTGGAACTTAAGAGGTTTGCGCCTCTTGTCAGCGTAGCTCTTCTGTCGATCTCTGGCAGCTTTGAGACAATCACGAATTTGTATTTGATCAGAGTGTCATGCCCAGTCAAAGATAATATTTATAAACCCAAATTACCCTTAACAATGTGTTAGTGGTAGTAAGGGGTTGATCCATGAAGAGTTTATGGTTTACGTATGGATTAGCTCGATTATGAATTTGTCACGCTCTTATGAAGCTTGCTATGTTTAATTTGTTTATTTGTTTGAAGGAAATGTTGGAACTAACCAAGAAATGGTGGTAAAATTTATTAACTATTAAGACTTGATTGATTATGATTAACGAAAACACAATTTATGATTTAAACAATAATTTACAAAAAGGGGTTCACACCCGGTTTTGGTAATTGCAAACCTAGGGCTTCTACATTTTTTAAACTCAACTCAATTGCATAACGATTAACGGATTTAGTGTACCGTGACTTAGGTGCCGATAACTATCAACGTCCTAAAGAACGGACAAGAATGCACTTTGAAATCACAACAAGTAAATCCTAACCATGACAACGCATAATTACACATAACCATTTTGCAAAGGCATAACTTTATAATCGTTCGACAATTTACAAATAGAAACAAATGCAAACAATTGTCTATGGTTTACAAAATCAACACAAATTGTCACAAAGTTGAATCACATAACAATTCTAAACCCTAAATTAACAACTACCTACACCGGGGTGAAACCGAGGTGACTAGCCGCTCATGGTGAACGGAACTTGATCAACAATGGATTGAAGCTTGGATCTTGACATCTTGAAGCCTTAAAAGTGATGAATTAGGGTTTATGGTGATTGGATGATGGATTGGATGATGGTGATGATGGTAGTGGATTAGGGTTAGGATGGTAATGATTGATTCGGTGGATGATGGATGGAATCGATGGATTGGATTTGAAGATTTGGGTGTTCTTGGCTCCAAGAGAGGTTTCAAAGCTCCAAAAATGCATAACTCTCGAAAATAAGTTAAAACAAGTGATATAACCCATCCGCCAACTCAAAAATCAAGTTTTTCGCTAAGTGGGAAAGGGGAGAGCGTCGCTGACGCCCTAAAGGGTCGTCGGCGACGGCTTGTGCTTCTTCTGGTTTCCTCCGATGGCTTTTTCTACTGCCTGCGAAAGTTTTCGGGCGACGAAACAATCCAGAGGGCGTCGCCTACGACCCTTTTGGGCGTCGCCAATGGTGCCTCTAAATCCCATTTTCTGTTTTCTTCATAACTTCTTCGTTTTAGCTATGTTTTATTCACCGTTTTCGCCCACGTCTTCGTAATTCAGCCCTCTATCATGCCATCTTCCAATATCTTCATTTTCAATCTATTAACATCCCCTAAAACACATCCAATCTTCATGGTTAACACCAACTTGTTTTCTGTTGTTCCATTTTCGCATTCCCGGTTGATCTGTTTTCCGTCCCGGTGCTTCGTAAAGCTCCCAAATAGCTCCTTAAACTCTTTTAGACCTATAAACACAAATCCCATTAAAAGTAGGCTATTCAAGATTAAAAGCTATGTAAAAACATCAACTTAAGCATAAATGATCACTGGTTTTCGATCACGTATCACATCCCCACACCTGTCATTTGCTTGCCCTTAAGCAAATCTGTTTTTCACTTTCACGTGGGTTGAATGAGAAACACACGTCCCATTCCCGAGACTAAGGTTAAGGTCTAATATCATACCCGGTTCATGATGTTTCACAATTTTCAACATATTTAGCAATAAATGATTAATCATATAAGAATGGTTATCCAAGATTAACCCGCCCTTGAAACTCACAAAGCATACATACCCCTCACAATGTTCACTCTACTCGGTTTACAAATTGGCTAATTTTAATGATGCATTAGCACTTTTTAAGTAATCACTCAAAACCGATTAGAACACGTACCCGCATATGCTTGCAACTCAATCATTCTCCACCACCGAACACGAATACTAAGCACAAGTCAAAAGGTCTTTGAAGGGTTGTAATGGGGCGAGGCGAAGGGTAGGAAGTAGGATATTTAAAGTGGCCATGGTGATGAAAATTCAATTTTTATTACAAAGCAACTACTCTAAACAAAACTAACTATAAACATCAACTATGAGGCAATGATTTTCGCCTTTTATTCAACAACTACTGACTCATATATTTCTACTTTTCTCAAAGATTTCTATTCTTTTTCGCAACACTTTCTGAATTTTTGCTTTTTTTTCAAATATAAATCACAACTATACAAACACATAATCCTATAATCGAATTTTCTTCACACGGGTTTAAAAAGAAAAGGTTTATGGTTATGGGCTAAACGGGTTGTCAAACGAAAGGTTTAGGCTCAAAGTTGGCGCTAGGGGATTTGTTTGGATAAGGATAGATAACTAGTTTTAAAGGAAAAGATTCACCTAATACCTTAATCATTCTCGTGCTTGTATTCGGTCTATGGTCTCAAACGTATCAAAAGTTGCAAGTTCTACAACACATGACTAATGGTCCACTCAAACAAAGAAACATGTATATGTAAATCTATGATGTAAAAGTGGCTCAAAACCTCACGTATAAAGGGTATGGTATGTGACATGCATGATGTGCTAGTTTCTTAGGCGGATTATTCCCAAATAACCACCCGCTAAATACCCTTCATGTTAATTATTTGAACTTGACCATGACACTAGACCAAATGGGTATGTCATCCCTCATTGACATAGAGATTTTAAACCGCATAAGGGATATGACACGGCTAACTTCCCAACAACTCCACCCCGGAAAATAGAATACAATTTACAATCCACTTATTTGTTAACTAAAAATCAAAGATAAAAATAAACGTATGCACCTGGGTTTTTTTTTTCGCTCGTTGCTCGCGTGCTCTTCATCCTTCAACAAAAATGGTCGTCTCACGAACATGATGTACCTACAAATCTCAACCCTTGTGTAGAAGCATGCTTCTCACAAATATCAAAATTTGTTAGTTACCTGGTTCTACCATTTTTATGAAAACATTACCAAGCCATACGTTATTTCACTTTTATTTATGTGGAAAAATAATGTACCACAACAACAAACCTAACTCACTTTCGTAGGAATCATGGTTGCATTTAGCTTATGCAACAAGCCCTTTTAAACCTCCCGATAACTCGGGAGGACAAGTAGGTCTCGTGAGGGTTATATAGGGAACACACCCACAAAATTCATTTAACTACAAATTAAACTACTAGAAAAACAAAACGAAATAACAAAATTATACAACAACAACAACACAAACTAGACTATGGAAACAAACTAAAAAGAACTATAAAAAGTATTCAACAACAATTAACTTACCACCTCATGGTGGTCAAATGGAGTGCTTGCCGCCCACAAACTCATCGAATTCACCCACCGATGATCATACCATCTACTCCCAAACGGGCCAAACTTCCTCACTTCCTCTTCCTTCTTCTTTTCTTGAGGCGACTTCTTCGCCTTCTTCTTCTTGACCGTATTCTTCTTTGTTTCTCCAAACCTACCAACCATAGCACAAACTTTTTTGTTTGGATTCATGTCCTTCTTGGGACACGTATCCTCAACGAGTGGGTTAGTAAATTTTGGAAAAACATTTAAATTTAATTCCCGGTCCCCAAACTTCATGCTTACCGTTCCCGTTTCACAATTTATTATGGCATTATCTGTTGCCAGGAACGGTCTACCTAGTATGACTATCGGTTGGGTGTCCTCAACACACCCAACATACTTTACTACCAAAAAGTCAACTGGGTAGTAGCAATCATCCACCTTAACAATCACATCTTCCATCATCCCCCGTGGATGCGTGGGAGTCTGATCGGCCAACACCACGGGAGTGTCAAACTTTTTCAATGAACCAAAATCATATTGGTCGTATAGACTCCCGGGCAAGATGCTCACACAAGCTCCAAGATCTAGGAGCGCCCTCTCAATTTTGAATGTTCTAGTTTAAATTGGAATAAGAGGGTCTCCAGGATATTGAGCCTTTTGAGGGAGGGCACTTGATAAAACGACACTAACATGTGATACCAAATCAACCGGTCTGGGTAATTTATTGTGCCATTTTTCAATGCTCAACTCTTTCAAGCATTCCACATGAGCAGGAACCTTTATTATGGCATCAAGCAATGGTAAATTGATTTAAGTTTTCCCACCTCTCATCCTTTGGTGGGGTTTGTTTTTCCAATGTTGATGCCTTAATTAGTTTTAAGAGGGCCAACGGATATGGGATGGTATTAAACATCACACCCATATCATTGGCCCTAGCATGCAATTCATTTAAACAATTTTCACAAAAAAACATTTTTTGACTTATCCTTTTCAATTTTATGTTGTGAAATTGTTTCTTGCTCATGTCCGCTTTAATCATCACAATCCTCCACTACACCATCAACAAATTGTGGTGGTGGATTACTCTCAACACTACTACTATCCTCACCATTTGAGAGAAGACTTACCGCGCTAATGTGCACATTCCTCACATTGCTTGTGCTTGAGCTTTGATGCTTCGGGTTCACCGTAGTGTCACTCGGGAGCCTTCCTCCGCTTTCCCGCATTTGATCCATTTCTTCCGCAAGTTGACCCACTTGCTTTGCTAGTACTTCATGCGATTTGTCCCGAATTTCATTCTCCTTCTTGGACTCTTGCATCATTGAAAGCATCGCATCTATTTTGGTATTCAAATCATTACCACCCCCACCTTGTTTGCTTAAACCACTTCCATTACCGCTTTAGTTGTTGTAATTTCTTTGGTACCCACCTTGATAATTGTTGTCACGTCCTTGGTACCCTTGGTTGTAATTACGTTGGTAACCTCCTTGATTACCACCTTGACGGTTTTGATATGAAGACCCGCTTTGATTACCCGATTGAAAGTTCGGGTTCATTTGATTAGCGGCATTCCCATATCGGAAATTATGATGGTTTCTCAACCCTGGATGATAAGTGTTCGAATTCATGTCATTATTTTTTCGATCACCGAACACTTGGTTTACCTCTTCGGTGTATTCAGCAGTGCCCATTTAACATTGATCGGCCTGATGACCAATCTCCCCACAATCTTCGCACACCGCAAATTGCACCGCACTCACCTCTTTTCTCTTCACGCAAGCCAACTCTCTCTCCAATTGAGCAATCTGATCCTTAGAACTAGAATCCAGATCAGGAAGTGACTAGGAAATGGGATGCTTTTTAGCTCGGTCGACCGACTCCTTGGCCTTTGATCTTTTGCTCATTCTCTCAAGGAACTCCCAATTGTCGTCCTCGTGATTACTCAACAAAGTTCCATTACTAGTCGACTCAAGGTGGTTCCACGTCTCATCATCCAAACCCCTCACAAATCATTTTACCAATTCCCACTTTTCAATTTGGTGATGAGGGTATTTTTGGTTCAATTCCTTGTATCGGGTGAAAACTTCGTGTAGCGGTTCCCTCGATAGTTGTTTGAATGCTCTAATTTCATCACGGGCATCATCGGTTTTGACCATTGAATAGTATTCATCAAGAAAAACTTGTTGCATCTTGACCCAAGTGCGAATACTATTAGTGGGTAATGTTAAGAACCAATGTTTAGCCTTATCCTTTAAGGAAAACTGGAATAAACGTAAACGAACCTCATCTTGGGAGAAGTGACCACCCCCAATAGTACTGCATATAGCCGAAAATTCCGCTAGATAACTGGTATTGCAGGTAATGTGATTGTTTTATTAAATTATATACAACTACATTAAAATTATGCAATAGCTCCGTTATTGGGAAAAAACTAATACTTTTTCAACATTTGTTTTAGATTTGGTTCTTCAACAAGAAGAACTTGAAAATATCTGTCTATCTGAAATTGAAAAGTTGCTACTTATCAATGGAAGTACAGTGAGAAATTTTGATGATATGCCAAGTGTTCCGGACGATTATGTTTCATCGTCGAACAATCGATTGATAATGAAAGAACTATCGTATGACAGACTAGCTCTTCAAAGGGAACATGACGGTTATGTAAAGTGTTTAACTGCCGAACAGGAAAGAATATATAAAATTGTTATGAAAGTGATTAAAACAGGTGATGGAGGTGTGTTTTTTGTATATGGTTATGGTGAACTGGAAAGACGTTTCCTTGGAAGACATTCTCAGCTGCATTACGATCGAAAGGTGAAGTTGTATTGAATGTTGCATCCAGTGGAATTGCTTCACTTTTACTGGATGGTGGTAGAACTGCTCATTCAAGGTTTGTAATTCCAATCAACATTAATGAGAATTCAATATGTTCGATAGAGCCTAATACAGAGTTAGGTGATTTAATTAAAAGAGCAACTTTGATTATTTGGGATGAAGCACCTATGACTCACAAGCATTGTTTCAAGGCTCTCGATAGAACAATGAGAGACATATCACATTCCAGTCAACCGAACATGGAATCCAAGCCTTTTGGGGGAAAGGTCATTCTATTTGGTGGTGATTTTAGACAAATTCTTCCGGTCATCCCTAAAGGTACCAGAAAAATGATAGTCAATGCTTCTTTGAATTCTTCTTATATATGGCGATACCGTTAAGTACTAAAGCTAACTGAGAATATGAGATTAAGAGTTGGGTGTCAGGAAGCAGATTTGAAAGAAATAAAGGAATTTGCAGAATGGATTTTAAAGCTTGGTGATGGTCTGCTTGGTGAAGAAAATGATGGTGAGATAGATATTGAAATACCAAATGATTTACTTATTCATGACCAAGTCAATCCTATTTCTTCTCTCATTTCATTTACATATCCGGACATAAATAAGCTTTTGTGGGATTTAACGTATTTCCAACAAAGAGCGATTCTTGGTCCAACTAATGAAGTAGTGGATTCAATAAATAAAGAGTTGTTAGAGAATCTGCCTGGTGAAGAGAAGATTTATTTTAGTTCAGATAATTTATGCCAATCTGAGGAAGAATCAGAGCTTAACATGGCATTATTTTCTCCTGATGTGTTAAACAATCTTCGTTTATCTGGTTTACCTAACCATAAATTAGTACTGAAACTTGGTGCTCCAGTGATGTTACTAAGAAACATTGATCAGGCAAATGGATTGTGTAACGTTACACGTTTACAAGTCACGAAGCTCGGAAAATTTGTGATTGAAGCAAAAATTATCACAAGGACTAATATTGGTCACCATACTTTGATTTCAAGACTGAAGATGACACATTCTGATAAAAGAATACCAGTGAAGATTTCTCGAAGACAATTCCCACTTTCACTGTGTTTTGCTATGACAATAAATAAAAGTCAAGGACAATCATTGGAGCGTGTTGGTTTGTATCTTCCACGTCCAGTGTTTAGTCATGGCCAGCTCTATGTTGTTGTATCTAGGGTAAAAAGTAGGAAGGGGTTGAAAGTTTTGATTTGTGATAAAGAGAAACGAGTCTGTACAACCACTACTAATGTGGTTTACAAAGAAGTTTTACAAAATCTATGATGATACCAAACATCTGTCAAACTGACAACGTCTGTTGCGTATAATGGAGGAACTGTTGTTAGGAGATGTTTGTTGTAAAGCAATACAAGTTTTTAAAATCATATGATACTTGCTCTGCATTAAGCCTATCCTGAGAACACATGCTGCGAAAAAAAATTTATATCTGGCGTTGTAGTAACAAGTTCGCATGTCTCATTTTTAATGAGAGCACTAAATTCTTTGTTTATAACATTATTCTCTTAACATCTGCTCACTAACCTTTTTAATTTCTGTTGACTGACCTTTTTAACATGGGTTGACTAACATCTGATATTTACTATCTATCAATCTGGCAAAGTCTATTGGAGACAATGGATGACAGTTTTTAGCAAAGTCTGTTGGAAAGCAACAGATGTTTTTAACAGTCGATAGACAACAGTGGTTTGGTTATCAACATAATGGAATTCCTGTTGACTAAATCTATTGACCATTAGTTTATATCAATTTTGTAAGTCTGCACTAATTATTTTTTTACTTTCTATCAATATGTGTTATGCATGGTTTTCTAAGAAACCACCCGTGTTTGCACACGGGTCTTACCGCTAGTTATAATAAAAGAAACCAACTTTTGGACACGTGTCATTCATTAAAGGTATCCTCAAATCTATACTTATCATATATTATAAATAATAATATTAAATCTTATCATAGTTTAATAAAATATTATCCTCAAATCTAAATTGTTAATTCAATATATTTTTAAAACAAATACCTATATTTCCTACTTATCTTATATTAAATGTATAAATAATGAATTAATATTAAATGTTATCCTAATTTATTAAAAATATAACTTTTTTTATTATTTGGTATACAAAATTAACCCGTGTAATACATGAAGTTTTTTAAATATATAACTTTTTATCATTTGCTATGTAATACACGAGGTTTTTTAAGGATATAATTTTTTTATTATTTGGTAGATTTTTCAACCCGACTATACACGGATTTTTTAAAGATACGACGTTTTTAGTATTTAGTATACAAAATTACATTTATTTAATCTGTGTAATACACATAGTTTTAAAGATATAACTTTTTTTATTATTTGATATATAAAATTACATTTATTTAACCCGTACAATATACGGGGTTCATAAAGATATAACTTTTTTATTATTTAATATATAAATTTACATTTATTCAACCCGTGTAATACACGGGTTCTAACCTAATTATCTATATATACTATACTAGGTTAGTTCTCCGTGTGTTACACGGGTTAAACAATTTAAACTATAATAAATATTTCTTGTAAATGAAAATCAAAGATGGAGACATAGTTAATATAAAGATGATGTATGTTAGTATTATAAAATTCGCCAGAGAAGCATGTAATCAAACTGTCGTTGAAAAGAATTCAAAAATAAAGATATTATATAATACTTATTTATTATTGTATTTACGTATTACATTACATTTAATGAGAAATAAAAAGTTACAATTATAATTCGCACATTACCGAAATTAATTTGAATCCAAAAAATATTCACATAATTCATAAATATCTTTATATTTATTTGTACACAACATTACATCTTTTATTCATAACTTTATCATCTCTATCTAGAATTATTAGTTTTACCCCAACTCTAGTTTTAATTCTTAATAATGCCACATACAATTGACCATGGGTTAATCCAGTAGTGTTAAAAACAAACCAGCCTTAGATAGTGGCTGGCCTTGGCTTATATTAATTGTCATGCAAAACAGACAGATAGTGGAAGTGGAGATATGTGGAGATATGTAATGTTATTTGTACAGAACATTACATCTTTTATTCATAACTTTATCATCTCTATCTAGAATTATTAGTTTTACCCCAACTCTAGTTTTAATTCTTAATAATGCCACATACAATTGACCATGGGTTAATCCAGTAGTGTTAAAAACAAACCAGCCTTAGATAGTGGCTGGCCTTGGCTTATATTAATTGTCATGCAAAACAGACAGATAGTGGAAGTGGAGATATGTGGATATATAGCCATAATGCAACATAATAAAATTAGGTGTTGATAATAAAAACGACCACTACTTATACACATAACAAAATTAGGTGTCGATAGTAAAAACGACCACTACTTATACACACTCCTAGACTGGCCCGCAGACTTTTCCGGTAGCCTGATTAAAATCTCAACAACAACCAATAATAATAATGGTAGCAGTCATAAATAATACAAATAGCAGTGATAATAAAGATTTTAATAAAAAAATAATTATTTTTTTGTCATATGTATATATATATATATATAGGGAGGGGCTCATGCGAGAACCACCCTTATTGTGAGAACCGCGAGAACGAATGTGAACACAACCTAAAATAGCTAAAAAAACCCTAAAAAAAACCTAACCCCCACCCCCCCCCCCCCTAAAAAAAAAACCTAAACCCCCCCACCCAAAAAAAACCTAACCCCCCCCCCCCAAACCTAAACCCCCCTCCCCCACCCCCCCCCCCCTAAAGCTAAAATGCTAAAAACTAAACCCCCAAAAAACCTAAAAAAATCTAAAAAAAAAAAATTTAATATTTTTTATGCTCAAGTCGCTACTTTTAGTGGCAAAAAAAAAATTTAATTTTTTTTTTTTTTTGCTTCGAAAAGTAGCGATTTTTATATAAAAAATATTAAAAAAAAAATTTTGTGTGATTTTTAGGCATTTTTGGTTGTGTTCACATTGGTTCTCGCGGTTCTCGCAATAAGAGGTGGTTCTCGCATGATCTTCTCCCTATATATATATATATATATATAGGGGAAAGATAAATCGAAAACCCACTTGAGTTGAGAAAACTTAAATAAACCCTACGTAACATTTTTATTTTTTTCTAAAAAAAATAGGGAATGTAATATAAATGTACACGGACCTATTTATGAAAAAAAATGAAAAAAAACGCTTACTAGTATTTTTTTTTAAAAATGTTGAAAATTTGTATGTTACATTTTTTTTGCACATATATATTATGTAACCTGAAATTTGTAACATTTTTTTAAAAAAAACTACTCGGTGTTTTTTTGTGTTTCTTCTTTAAAAATGTTCAAATATATGTATATTACATTTCCTATTTTTTTTTAGAAATGTTTCTTGAGTTTACATGGGTTTTTTACCAGGGTTTCCTGAGTTTTCTCAACTCAAGTGAGTTTTCAATTTATCCTTCCCCTATATATATATATATATATATATATATATATATACTAGTCACTTACCCGCGCGATGCGGTGGGAGTGGCGATTTACAATAGGATACTCGTTTACCATTAGTTTATCCGTCGTCTTGTGATATATTGTATAGTACTTAAGTTAGTTTTCTTATTCGTGATATGATGGCACTGGTTTTTCTGTTAGTTTATCGATTCTTTGGTGATATACTCGGATAAATTTTTTTAGCTGTAGATTCGGCGTGATCTTCTACAAGAAGAGTACAAAACAAGGAAGTAGATGTAATTAAAAACAAGAAGAGTTCAAAACAGTCAAGTAGCTGGACAAAACAATAAAAACAAAATGCGGGGAGTCTCTTGTATCTCTTCCTGTTTTACCAATACATCCGTTCGCTTATGACTTTCTTGTATCTTCTCCTCTACTGTACCAGATTTCGACACATAAAAAAATGTTAGACGCCTACAGGTGCTTTAAAATAGTAATTAAAAGGTAATTTCTGGAAGCAAATAAGGCACAAAATCTACTAACTTACCTTCTTTTTGATACGGATGCGATTAATTAATCACGCAACACTTCCTGGTAGACAACATTTGATGTGTAAACTCCGCGTTGTTTGAATTCTTTGGAGAGATGTACCAACACCTTCGTACTTTGTCTTGAAATCCCTCTTGATAACGCGACATAAAGTTGTCCATGTGAAAATACAGAATCCGGTAGATAAATACCAACGTTCGGAATTGTTTGACCTTGAGCTTTATTAATCGTCATGGAAAAGCTAAGTCGAATTGGAAATTGTTTTCTTTTCAGCTTGAATGGGAACATGTCATCTTCAGAAAGGGTTAGAGGGATTCTTGGCAAAAAAACTCTTTTTCCGGCATGTTGACCGACTGCAATTTCCGCATCAATAACATTTCGCATGAAACCCTTACATATCAACCGCGTGCCATTACACAGGCCATGTGATGGATCGATATTATGTAACAATATTATTGGGCATCCAATTTTTAAACGAAGCTTATGAGGCGGCAAACCACTAACATTTAGCGAGTTTAAGAACTCGACCGGATAGAAGTTGCGCTGATAGTCTTTTATGCTTCATCAAAACTGTAATAAACTTTTTCCTCCCCTTGAAAAATTTCAATCATTTGATTATTAATCTCGTCAACACTATCATTTTTAGTGGACAATATTGCTCTAGAGATTATATAATCTGAAGAATATACATTATCTTCAATTGATGGAAAGATGGCATGGATCAATTCTTTTATAGCGTTTTCTCTGTTGTTGCACTGAATTGTCATGTCATCGGGTATGCGGATATAGTTTCCTTCGATTGGTTCTTCAGTTCCATCGCCGACTCTTAAAAGAAATTTAGAAAACCATGGATCTTTCAGCGCTATCATATTTATGGTCAACCGCATCTTCTTAGTCAAAGACCAAAGAGGTGACATTCGTACACTGGAGTCTACAATCTGTGCTCGAGTGCCACGTTTAATAACCGGCAACACCTGTCTGAAGTCACCTCCCATAACCATTATCTTCCCACCAAATGGGAGACTAACACCTATAATGTCTTGGAATGTACGATCGACTGCCTCTATCGCCTGTCGTTTAGCCATCGACGCTTCATCCCATATGATTATTTTGGCAAACCGAATCAGTTTAGCGGCCCCACTCTGTTTTTTGATATTGCACATTGAATTATTTTCAAGATTAAGAGGAATCTTGAATCTCGAGTGAGCCGTTCTACCTCCTGGCATATTATTAGCCGCTGCACCTGATGAAGCTGTTGCTAGAGCAATAAGACCACGTGACCGAATTTCAGCAAGCAAGGCAATGTACAAAAATGTTTTTCCAGTTCCACCTGGACCATCAATAAAGAACACGCCTGGAAGATCATTATCAACATGCATCATGATCTCATCAAACATGTTTTTTTGGTCCGGATTAAGTGAATCTTTGGCACTCAACTGTTCAGGTTCCAAAACAATCCCATACTCTTCTTGTAACTCACGATAACCTGCATCTTGTAAGTTAACATCGTCTGTTATCTTAGGAAGGTCGAATTCATTGATATTTTTACCCATGGATTGTACCAAGACACTAATTTCGGTAAGAACCATATTTTGAACTCGTTCTATACTTTGACAGTGTAACCGATGATCTTCAGACAGTGAATCAAAGTGGTCATTCCATAACTTTCGAATATCTCCAGGTTGGCAAAAAAATCATTATGGTTGCAAATAACCTTCTAAGAGCATTGGGAAACTTAAACGTATAGGCTTCTTCGAGACATTGTGATAGATATTCATCGTCTTCAATTAAGCCTAACTCAAGAGCTGCTTTCCGAAATGTCTCACACCGTTGACCATTAACTGTGCAAAGATGTTCAAAAGAAGTAGGCCCTCTGACATTTGACAAAAGTAGGCGTAAGTAGTACCTTTCTCCTTCGGCTGGATTAGCGGAAACGATACGACCTCTTTGTTTTTTACCGAAACAACGACTCCAACGGCGTGTGCTTCCATTCCACGTAAAGTGTTTTGGAAAATCTTTATACAAATGTACCCTTGCTCTTTCATCGTTTCTATTTATCTCAAAAAATGTTGTTAGCATGGTTCTCTTATCCCTTTCCCTATCAACAATATTAGGCATTATGTCATCATCTCTAAATCTAACCATCTGATTATTTGGGAGATGAAGTTGTAAGGCTAGAACAGCAGGAAAGATTTGAGAAAGAGAGAAAGGAAAAAATGTGCCACATAGCCTCTGGGGGCGATATGTAGCGTGCATCTTGAAATCTTTTTATCTCATTAATAACAACCCCTGGCTCACTTTGATCGATTTGAATAACCTGTTTGTCATGTCCTTTATAAACATATTTAAAAAGATATTTCATAGATTTTATACTTCAGCAAACTTCAACATTCATGTGGCAGTTAAACATCATCAAAAGCCTTGGGTTATATGGGACCACCCATCTATTATCAAGTGTTTGTCCTCGTAGGTCCACTTCTATCCCGGTGTCTCTCCTTCGATACAACGGATACGAATCTTCTCCTTGTGTCGTCTGTTCGTTAAATTGTCTAGGATAGCGAAAACGACAAATTTTAGGATCACTCTGCATACAAGGACTGCCTGATCGTAAATTGCCGCAAGGACCATGAATCATGTGCTTGACAACCATCTCATGAAATCTAGGATGTCTTAGTTTGTTAGGAATTCCAGCACACACAACCTTATCATAATGGTTCGCGTTATTGATCTTGTGTTGCGGGTACATGATTAGGAGAAAATGTGCATGCGGCAAACCCCGCTTTTGAAATTCGATGACATAGACGTATGCCTTAACTTCCCCGAGGACATGTTTCTTGAAGAGTTAATCCTTAAGATCTTCTAATTTAGCCCGGAACACTCTTGAAACAAGGTCTGGACGATCTTGTATAGTTTGACCAACATGTAAATTATCACATATCTCAGGCCACTTAGGATTACATGTCATTGTAAGGAATACATCAGGCTTGCCGTCATCTTGAACTAAAGTCATCGCATCTAGAAACCGACGTCGCATGTCGCGAGGCCCCCCGATGAAAGATGTAGGCAACACAATTCTTTTCCCGACTCTGTTTGCATGAACCTCACCAGTATTGACGCAATCCACAATACCTTGGTACAATTCGGCCCGAATCTTAGCCTGGTTTCTCTCACAAAATTCTAAGCGTGACGTCTCAATTTTTATGTAAACATCAACCACAAACTGCTGTAGCAGCCTACCACGGAACAGAAGCACATTTTCGGTAGATCGAATCTGGAACTTGTAACAGTAGTACTCTCGCATAGCCACGGTTGTTCTACCACTTCGTGTGTTAGCCTCTGAACGATGAAGATGTATTAAAAACAATCAGTTAATAAAAATAAAACGCATTACGCTATTTTTATGATCTTCACTTAAAAAGGATACAATTGTTGGTACCTTCTGTTTTGGTCAAAAATTACCGAAGTAATTAAGTGATCAAATTAGTTAAGTGAGGTAGTGTGCTAGAAGTAAATGTCAAAAATGTGTTAATTAGATTACTTGCAAAAACAGTTTAAGGATACGGCTCGGGATATTGAGCTGTATCGATGATCAAACAATGAGCAATTAATGAGCAAAAAGTAAAGGAAGTGACACGAGATGTACGAGGAAAGCCCTTGATCAATCTAGATCGCCGGCATAAAACCTCGGGAGCTGACAATCGCAGCTGCCTTGTTCTTCAATTGCTTCAAAAATCAGGATACAGTGCAGGATGTGGTACGGATCGACTAAGTGTTACAACGAAAATGAAATACAAGTGTGGTGTTTGCAACTAGCTAGAATGTGATTGTGTTCGAGAGTGTAAGTGTGAAATGATGTGTTCTAAGTTGATCCGACCTCATCTATTTATAGTAAAGATAAGATAACTAACTACCCTAAACTCGCGGGATTCACCGAATATTCCTTCTTGGAACGTTGCAGACCTGGTCTTTCGGGCTCAACGTCTCTTTCTCAACAAATTCGTCCGAGTCTTGAGGAGAAGAAGTCCTTGTGACCGTTAGCAAGCCTCTGCCCTTAACCTGCACGTGGTTAATTCAATAAGCTTCAGGATATCGCCCAAGATGTCAGCAATATCCTCTTCCAGCATCCTGATTACAAATAACCAAACAAAGGCAGGATATTGGTCAGGATACATATGTTAAGAAAATGACCCCTAACAATTGTCCCCAAATATATCAGTTGGGATACCAATCCAACGGATATATTTCAAAAACCTTATCCCACAACTCAAGGCATTTAAAATGAAGCGACGGTCAAGATCACATCATAACTTCCAACGCGTTTTTTACTCCATGGAGATCCACAATGCCCCTATATCTTCTCTTTTCTTGTTTGAAAAGCAGATATCTTCAACAGACCCTTCAGGTAATTCTCCATTTTCGACTTTCTTCCTGTCAATTTACTTCATCTTTCTAGCAATGGCCGCCGAGACCTTCACCCAGCAGAATCTTCTCAAAAATCCCGAAAAGAAGATCTGCGCCTTTGACAACGCAGATATTGCAGCTTTAAGAGCCTCCGGCGCTTTCCCTGATAGCACAGTCTTTAGGCCATTTGATCGGTCAATCCGATCGGATGTTAGTTCTACCGAATGGATCTGTTTTCCAGCATATCCTTTTTCACTAGGCCTTCGATACCCCTTCCCAGAATTCATGATGCAATTCTTTCGTATTACTGGCATCTCTTTTGCTCAAACCATGCCCATGGTTTGGAGAGTACTAATTGTACTCAACCAAATCAAAAACCTCCACTGTTCTGACCTCTGCATCGAGGATCTACCTATTGCTTATCGCCTCCGATCCCACGGCTCTAGCCGGTTTTTGCTTTTTTCAACCTCCAGCAAACCCCTGATCCTTAAAGCCACCAAAAATGAAGATGGATGGCAACGCAAATTCTTCTTTGTCAAACGAGATTCCATTGCTGAGGGTGCTAACCTTCCGGTGGAGTGGTTAACCACCGGTAGGATCATAAATATCCTTACAGACGATTTAATTGTTATCCCCTATTAATATTCTTCATTATGCAGTGAACTTTAAGGAAGTTGCTCCCCCTACCGCTGAGTCAGAAGAGAGAATCAACACCGTTTACCGGTTACCTGCAATAGACATGACTTTCACTACACACGTTCCGAGTTCAAGTCAGTACTCATCATCCGAGATGTCTGGTAAGAATTCCTTTCAAAATAATTAGTCAAAACAATATAATGATAAAGTAAAGAGTAAAACTTTTCCCTTTATGCAGCACCAGCTAAGATCCCTGAAGTCTTTGACCTTAATGAACTGGATAGCTATTCTGACCAGATCCAGGTCAAGAAAGAATCTGGCTCCAAGACCACTGCTACATCCAAACCCAGCAGCTCCAAAGCCATCATCATTCCTAAACCTTCACCAGCTACCAAGCCCCGGAGTTCAAGTTCCCGCAAAAGGAAAGAACCCGATTCCCCTGTCATTTCTGACACCTTTCCTTATGAAAAGCACGGGTTCATTGAAGCCAGTGGTTTTATGACTTCTTTTCTTAACCAGGTTAGTATCTTCATGTCATATCCTGCAATTTAGACTATTTTCAAAGATTTAATAATATTAATCCCTATCCTCTTACCTTTGTAGGGTCTTGAGCGTTTGGTTCATTTATATCAAGAATCCTGCAAGCTTAACAAAACACTTGAATCTAAGCTAAAGGAAGCAGAAATCACAATCTCTGACCAAGGCATGATTGCGGCCGCCAAGTCTCGTCATTACGAGGAGAAATACAAAGCTATGACCCAAGAACACCAAGTTTCTCTCAACAAAGCTACTCTTCAAGCCCAGGCCGATCTGGAAGCTGCCCATGTGCAGTACGAACGGGATATGGTCAGTTACCGAGAAAGTCTCAAAAGTTCCGTCGTCATTTCTCTTCTCCAGGCTAGGTTGAAGATGGCTCATGAAGCCAAAACATTAGGCTTCGAATGCCCTTCCTGGGACGTTGGTGCTTGGGAGACCAAGCTGAAGAATCTTGGCGGTACCTCTTCCAAATCAACTGTCGATGATCCTTCTAAAGCAGTTGAAAAGGCAACCGATGCTGAGAAGGATGCTGAGGCGGATCCCAAGATGGATGTTGCTGAAACCGCTATGGACCAAGAAGGCACTACCCCCTAGAGCTTATTTTCTTTAAATCATTCGAACAATTTTATGTTTTTATGAACAATTTTCATTTCTGTCTCTAAACAATTTGATAGCCGAAGGTGGATGGGTCCTGGGTTTAAGGATGAAACCTTCGGTTATCAACCAGTATTGATTGCTCTAAGAATAATTTCATCTTTTGACTTATTTTTTGTTACCTTGCATTACTTGGTGTGACTCTTAGCTTTGTAAAGATTTTGTATTGTTATCTTATAAAATATCCTGATCAGTATACTCAGCAACATACTGCAAAAGCCTTTTATTAAATAGATCTTCCAGACATTCCTTTATCTTTATAAAAATTTCTTTAGAAAGTAAAAAATAGTTTATCTCTTCAAAACCAAGTTTTGATGATGATCAAAATTCCAAACCAATACTAGTTTCAAACATCCCAGCCAAATATCCTTAAAAGGACTTTGAGGATATGTGTCAAGATACTTAACATGATGTTATTAAAAATTTAAATGAGACTTGCAAAGGAAAGATCATACCAGACATAGGATATAAACCTATTACCAAACTTCAATCCCTTTGCAACTCTTCCAATGAAGATGTCCCCAGTGCAAGGTACTTAATGCATTAGTCGCAAACTTCATTCTTTTAACTCTACACCACCATCTTGGCAAGGATGTCCCCTGCGTACAATGTCTTCAAGTATCTTAGAAACCTATTTAATGTCAATTTCCATGGCATAAGCAATTTTTCTCATTCCGAGGGTATAACCCAAGGATGTACTGGAGATAAATCCTTTGTATCCTGGGGAAAATCCCAATTTTTCATGCGCTACAGGCGGGAGTGTATAAACTCCAAGACTTAGAAAGGTGAAAACCTTTAAACCTTAGAGAGTATGAAAATACCCTTTCGTGAGAGAGGGTGATCAATCCTCATATACCGTTAGGATTCAGGATATAGCCAATGGTAACGAAATTGTCAGCCACTTTTACATGGACTGGTCCCGCCACCTTGAACTATCCCTGAATAACTTGCACTCCAGGCGGGGTGTTTAAACCCAATTCGGAAGAAAGGTGAATACCTTTAAACCTGTGAAGGGATCAGTATCCCTTAAACGTGAGAGAGGGGGCCAATCCTCTAATCTTCTGAGTTATCCTGAGTGCATATTCTGGAGCTATATCCTGAAACATATCTTGCAAAACAAATGTAAACTAAGGTGGGTGTTAGCTTGGCTAACACCCCTCCGATGCTTAAGTCAGTATCAGGTTATAAAGAACAAATTACACCAAACACATTTAAAAGAAGTAAGAATTCATACCATCTCGAGTTAGAAATTAAATTCTAGACTCACTTAAAATAGAGCTTAAGGTGTATAGCATTCCAAGATCTCGGTAGCATATCTCCCTCCATATTCTTGAGTCTATACGCTCCTTTCCCTGCTTCTGATTCAACTTCATATGGTCCTTCCCATTTTGGAGCTAACTTGCCATCGGCAGGATTAGTAGTATTTTGGAAGGCCTTTCTTAATACCCAATCTCCAACCTTAAATCTTCTGGTTCTAATATTCTTGTTATATGCCCTGGATATTCTCTGTTGATATGCTGCCATCCTTAGCCTTGCCGCATCTCTCTTTTCATCTATAGTGTCTAAATCCTGACTCAAGGCTTCAGGATTCTTCTCAGGATCACTTAAGATAGATCTTGCAGTAGGTATTGTCATCTCCGTTGGAATCACTGCTTCTGCTCCAAACACCAACGAAAATGGGGTTTGACCTGTTGCATTCTTTATCGTTGTTCTGTCAGCCCATAAAACAAAGGGTAATTCTTCTGCCCATCTTCCTTTTTTGGCTCCAAGCCTTTTCTTTAAGTTGTTGACAATTATCTTGTTAGAGGATTCTGCTTGTCCATTTGCTTGAGGATGTACCGGAGTTGATGTGATCATTTTGATTCCCCAACTCTTGCAAAAGTCAGTAGTCCTCTTACTTATGAACTGAGAGCCATTGTCACAGATTATCTCAGCTGGTACTCCGAATCTGGTCAGGATATTCCTCTTGATGAAGGATACTACTTCTTGGTCTCTTACTTGAACAAATGCTTCAGCTTCAACCCACTTAGAGAAGTAATCCGTCATTGCTAGCATAAAGACTTTTCCTCCCGGAGCTTTCGGTAACTTTCCTACTATATCCATCCCCCACTTCATGAATGGCCAAGGGGAGATTACAGGATATAGTGGTTCAGCTGGTTGATGTAGTATGTTACTATGCCTTTGACATGCATCACATCTTCGAGCATATTCTGCAGCATCTTTTCTCATTGTTGGCCAAAAGTATCCTGTCCTCAATACTTTCGAGAATAATGATCTGCCCCCAGTATGATTACCACAGTCCCCTTCATGTATATCTTGAAGTACTTCTTTAGCTTCATGATCCTCCAAGCACCTTAAATATGGTCCTGCAAGAGATTTCTTGTATAAAATATTATCTATAATAGTGAATCGTGATACCTTCATCCTAAATGCCTTAGGATTTTCATTTCCAGGAATGTGTCCTTCTTTGAGATATTTCATGATTGGAGCCGTCCAGGTTCTAGGATCCTCTTCAGGATATTGCGCCCCAGGATCCTGAATATCAGCTACTTCTTTATCCCGAGGATTCGTTGCAGGATATAAGACATGTACTATTGGTATTTGTGTCCCTTCAGGTATCCTGACCGACGATCCCAGATTTGCTAAGGCGTCTGCTTCAGCATTATCTTCCCTTGGTACCTGTTCAAGTATAAAAACATCGAAATATCCTGCTAATTTTTTGAGAATATCGAGATATTCGATTAATTTCTCTCCTTTAACTGCATATGATCCATTAAAATGGTTAGTAATTAACAGAGAGTCAACATATACTTGCAAATTTTTGATACTCATGCTCTTAGCCAATTCTAATCCTGCAATTAAAGCTTCATATTCTGCCTCATTATTGGTAGCAGGAAATTCACACCTAATAGCCTGGGGTAATATGTCCCCCTGTGGCGATTTTAGTAGTATTCCTAATCCTACTCCTCTTACATTAGATGCACCATCAGTATATAATGTCCAGGATCCTGAGGATTCTCCTAGTTGTTGAACTTCTAGATCTACCTCATCCTGAATGTCACTACTAAAGTCAGCCACAAAGTCAGCTAAAGCCTGAGACTTTATGGCATTCCTAGGTTCATATACTAAATCATAAGCACTCAACTTTACTGACCACTTGGCCATCCTGCCTGACATCTCTGGTTTCCTAAGCACATTTTTAATAGGATAGTTTGTTTTAACATGAATCCTATGTGTCTCGAAATAATGCCTAAGTTTCGTTGATGCCATAATTAATGCTAGTATCAATTTTTCTAAATGAGAATACCTAGTTTCAGCATCTAACAAACTTTTACTAACATAATAAACAGGGTACTGCTGACCTTCATGGTCTTTTATAAGAACGGCACTTACAGCATTCCCTGATACAGCAAGGTATAGGGATAGTGGTTCACCATTTTCCGGCTTCATCAATAGAGGTGCGGTTGAGAGATACCGTTTCAAATCCTGTAGGGCTGCTTCATGCTTTTCCCCCCCATTCGAATCTTTTGTTCTTCTTTAGGATATCATAGAAGTCTTTGCATTTCTCCGAGGATCTTGAGATAAATCTGTTTAGAGCTGCTACTCGGCCTGTTAATCTTTGTACATCCTTCATATTCGAGGGTGATTTTATATCCAGGATAGCTTTAATCTGCTCCGGGCTTGCCTCTATCCCCCTTTTGGTCACCATATACCCAAGAAAATTTCCTGCCCCCACTCCGAAATGGCACTTAGCAGGATTCAGCTTCATATTATACTGATCCAGGATATCAAATGCTCCTTTAATATCCTGGAGGTGATCCTGAGCTTTCTTTGACTTTACTACCATATCGTCAATGTATACTTCCATGGTGTCCCCCAGTTTGTCTTTGAACATCATGTTTACCAATCTTTGGTATGTTGCACCTGCATTTTTCAAACCAAAAGGCATAGCTGTATAACAATAAATACCTGTTGGCGTCATGAAGGCGGTATCCTCCTGGTCAGAAGGCTCCATTTGTATCTGTTGAAATCCTGAGGATTCGTCCATGAAAGTCAGCATTTCATGCCCAGCAGTGGCATCTACCATTGCATCAATATGGGGGAGAGGAAATGGGTCTTTAGGACAAGCTTTGTTCAAGTCTATGTAGTCTACACAAACTCTCCATTTCCCATTCTTCTTCTGTACTACAACCACGTTTGCTAGCCACCTTGGGAACTTAACCTCTCTGATCATTCTTAACTTTAATAATCTCTCAACTTCCTCTTGGATAATAGTGTTCCGCTCAGGAGCAAACTTCCTTCTTTTTTGTTGCACAGGCTTGAACGACTTATCAATTCCAAGCTTGTGAGTGATGATATCTTTGGATATGCCAGTCATATCCTCATGTTTCCATGCAAACGTAGACATCCTGCATTTCAAAAAGTTAATTAATTGTTCCTCAATATCCTGAGGGATATTGGTCCCTACGAGCACCGAAATATCGGGGTTATCCTGGTCCAGGATAACTTTCTTCACATCCTGCTCCGGATCCTCCACGATATCCTGGGCCCGCGTCTTTAATTGCTATGCTGCACTAGTTCTTGCTGAGGATTTCATCGAGGAGGAGTAGCATTCTTTCGCCTCCTGCTGATCGCTATCAACTTTAACAACTCCCCAAGGGGTAGGTATCTTGATGCATTGGTGATATGTTGATGGCACGGCCTTCATATCGTGAATCCATGGTCTTCCTAGTATGATGTTATAGCAGGATAGAGAGTCCATCACACAGAAACGTTGTATCGAGTTGACTCCTTCAACGTACACCGGCAACTTTATCTCTCCCACTGTGTTTCTGGCTTCTCCGCTGAATCCAACAAGCACAGTGGACTTCGAAGTTATATCCATTGGAGACACATTCATTCTTTTAAGTGTCTCTAGCTGGATTATGTTGACGGAGCTGCCATTATCAACCAATATCCTGCGTACAAAATGGTTAGCCACATATAACGTTATTACCAGAGCATCATGGTGAGGATCCTGGACAGTATCCCTGTCATCAGCATCAAATGTGATCACTTTGTCAGTTGTGAGTGTAGCCATCCTGACAGGTTTGTCTCCCCTTTCGGCTTTGGCTTCCTTTGCGTGTCTCTTTGCTGCCGAATACGAAGTTCCACAAATGTCGGATCCCCCCGAAATGAAGTTGATTATCTTGGCATCCGCGGGAGGTGATGCAGCTCGCTCAGGATCCTTCTCAGTATCCTGACCCTTATTCTTCTTTTTTCCTAAGAGATCTTTCAGATATCCCTTGCTTAGAAGATAGCTTATTTCTTTCCTTAAAGCAATGCAATCCTCAGTCATATGTCCGAAATCTTCGTGGAAAGCGCACCATTTCGACTTATCTTTCCAGTCAGCCTTTTGTTGATTCTTTCGAGGCCATCTAGCCTTGTCTCCTAGACCCTGCATAGCATACATCAATTCAGGAATATTAACAGAAAAGCAATATTCAGACAACTCAGGATACTCTTCAGGATCCTCATCTTCGACAGCGTTCACTCTCTTGTTTTCATTTCTACCATATGGCTTAGGCCGATATGACTTAAATGAGGATTCTGACTTCCTGTTAGTCGATTCATAAGTGTTGGATGAGTTCATCCTTTCTTGCATCTTCTTGTCATCTTCCAGACGAATATATCTCAAGGCCCTGTTACGAGCTTCATCGAGATTCCTGCAGGGATTCATTACAAGATCCTGATAAAACTGAGAATCCTTTTGTAATCCCATCTTAAAAGCTTGCACAGCTGTTGCAACATCAAGATGTGGGATATCCAAGGATTCTTGACTAAATTTGTTCACATAATCCCTCAAAGATTCTTGAGGCCCTTGAGTTATCCTGTAAAGATCACTGGTTAGTTTCTCAAAACTCCGACTACAAGAAAATTGACTGTTAAATAAATTAACCAAATGAGCAAATGAAGTAATTGAGTGAGGAGGAACGTTCAACAGCCATTTCAAGGCTGATCCTGTTAGAGTAGAACCAAATCCCTTGCACAAGCACGCTTCCTTGAGCTCCGGAGGGATAGGGTTAATCTCCATTCTTTCCCTATACTGGGCAATATGCTCCTCAGGATCCGTAGTCCCGTCATAAAGCTTCATGTTAGGAGTTTGGAATCTCTTTGGGATCTCAGCATCACATATAGGGTATGCAAAACGAGATATCTTATGGCTATCTTGAGATACTTCCGGGATCGGCTGGACCACCCCAGGTACACTAGATATCATGTCTTTCAACTTCTGAAGTTCCCTGGTGAGTGCTGATGTTACACCTGTATCCTGCAAGGATCCACCACTGTTAATAGCATGAGTATTATTATTATTAGACACGTTACCAGTTGGAGGATTCTGCCCATATCCTGAAGCATATCCTGAACTCCTTATGGTCGATATCCTGACCGAGGAGGGTATTTCAGGGGTATGATTCTGAGGAAGGCTGGGCACAATATTCCCCCTGTTATCCTCTGTATACACGGCTGAACTGAAGTTCAAAGCTCTGGGTTGTAATGGAGTGACAATATTCTCAGCGGATCTGCTCGAGCCAGACTTCAGGAGTTGTATTTCCCTTAAGAGCATTTGGTTCGTTTCCTGCTGCTGCCTCATTTGTTCCTGCACACTTCCAAACAAGGTTAAAATTTCGTCGTTAGATGCTAAAACATGGGCAGATTCCTGAACACTGCGGGTAGGGATAATATCCTGAGGTTGTGTAGAGGCCGGCATTCTTGGAGGAGGTGGTGGAAGCACCGAACCTGTAGTAGCAGAAGTCATAGCAGACATAGTAGAGGAACTCATGTTTGATCGTGAGGCCATTGTGGACAATGTAGCAAAAAGTTTTGAAAATAAAAAACCGATTAGCGATTTAACAAAACTTTTTAGTAAAGAGAGCACCACTTGCCCCACGGTGGGCGCCAAATTGTTTTGGTCAAAAATTACCGAAGTAATTAAGTGATCAAATTAGTTAAGTGAGGTAGTGTGCTAGAAGTAAATGTCAAAAATGTGTTAATTAAATTACTTGCAAAAACAGTTTAAGGATACGGCTTGGGATATTGAGCTGTATCGATGATCAAACAATGAGCAATTAATGAGCAAAAAGTAAAGGAAGTGACACGAGATGTACGAGGAAAGCCCTTGATCAATCTAGATCGCCGGCATAAAACCTCGGGAGCTGACAATCGCAGCTGCCTTGTTCTTCAATTGCTTCAAAAATCAGGATACAGTGCAGGATGTGGTACGGATCGACTAAGTGTTACAACGAAAATGAAATACAAGTGTGGTGTTTGCAACTAGCTAGAATGTGATTGTGTTCGAGAGTGTAAGTGTGAAATGATGTGTTCTAAGTTGATCCGACCTCATCTATTTATAGTAAAGATAAGATAACTAACTACCCTAAACTCGCGGGATTCACCGAATATTCCTTCTTGGAACGTTGCAGACCTGGTCTTTCGGGCTCAACGTCTCTTTCTCAACAAATTCGTCCGAGTCTTGAGGAGAAGAAGTCCTTGTGACCGTTAGCAAGCCTCTGCCCTTAACCTGCACGTGGTTAATTCAATAAGCTTCAGGATATCGCCCAAGATGTCAGCAATATCCTCTTCCAGCATCCTGATTACAAATAACCAAACAAAGGCAGGATATTGGTCAGGATACATATGTTAAGAAAATGACCCCTAACACCTTCCATTTCTCCTTCGATGTTGTCATTGTTGCGAACCTCATTGATTGATACTCCGTGACGTGGTATGTTAGCATGCCAACCCGACTCACCATTAGGAAAAAATAGAGGATACGACAATGGATCGTAACAACTGAAGTACGGCTGAATAGTTTGTCTATATTCAGACCTACCGTACACAAAAATACTTCGTTTATACGAAGTGATATTGTCATTACCTTCAACCCAAATACCAGCAACCTATATAATTGTGAACTATAAGTAAGTAAAATAAGCAATACTATTAAATAATTGCAACTAATATAATATTATATATACCTCCGATGTCGTTGGTCGGTTGTACACCCTTTGGTCAAGTTCAACCGAAGTATTCAAAGTGACTCTATAGTTGTCCAGAGGTCCTAGTTCCGCAAGTCTTCTAAATGTATCGACATATGGGTTTGTAGAAAGAACGCGTGTTAAAATCTGAGTAATACGCCGATCAAGATTTGGCCATCGGAGTCTGTGATCTAACTCAGTATCAGGATCGTAAAAATACAACTGCAAGTACCTAGGGGTCCCATCCCTCGGAACTAATTGGTCGATTCTGTGATATATTCCTTTATGTGCACGAAAAGTATATACGCCGTCTCTCATATTGTTCAATGTATCATCCAATGTCACACCCATTGAGGCAAAAGAAAAATTGGTGTTATAAGCACGGATGTTTTGCCTAAACATATCTCTAATTTCATCTTGAGACGTGAAAAGTCGGTACAATTCGTCTGGAATTTCTAAGTTTACTAACACAGTTTTCCCACTCATACAACAAAAGGTATCAAATTCAAATTGAAATCATTTTGCTCCACAATTTGGACATGCACGTCGTTCCTTTAAAACACGATGCTCTCCAGGTACACCATTGTAAATAAAATTATAAGGATCATCTTCTACGCTCCCATCTTGGAAGGAAGGTTGATCAACTACTTCAGCAAATTGGGGTAATAAAGTACGCGGATGAATTCGAATACCTAAAAAAATTGTTGTATTAAGTAATGAAGGTTGTAAAAGATGTCAAGTTCGAAAAAGAAATATTTGTTAAATAAATAGAAACCTCGTGATGTTATATGCCTGACTACGTCAATTACAGAGGGGAATGTGGTTGTCGGCGTAACATCATCTATCGGGGTTTGGTTGACTTGACTGCCATTTGAAATACAAATTCCATTATCGTTTTGTGTATTAGAACATCCTTTATTGTACTCCTTGCGTTTCATAGTAGAAACACTTGAGGCGTTCTCATTTGTTGTTTGTGTAATTTGAGTAATATTAGTTTGTAAACTTCTTAACGGTGTCCTTTCTGTTGACCTATTACTCATTAAAGATATTGATGAAGCACTTTGGGAGGCATCACCACTCCCAAATTTAGATACTTTGTTATTTTCTTTGCGTGCAGCATAGTATCTTTTGTGATACTCTTTTCGTTTTTCAGCTTTAGTAGATGCACTCGAGCTAGAAGCATGATTACGATGGTTTGGTTGTCCATTAGTCATTGTGAATTGATAAAGTGACAAATACCTTGAAAATTAAATAAAAGAGAGTTATCATAGATGATGAAATTCTCAAATCATTACAACATTCAAACACATGACTTAGAGAAAAACAAACCGAATGATAACATTGAAATACATAATGATAACATTAAAATACATGACTTAAACCGAATATCGTGACTTAGAGAAAAAAAAACACAAATCCTTAAAACATTGACATACATAATGATAACATTAAGTGAAAGCCAAACTAAATACTTGGTGAAACAATGGTCTCCACAAACACCGCACCCTTAAAACCTCGAAACCAAGTAACGGGATAAAAACATTCGAAGGGCTTCATATCCATTTCAATTGTAAACAACTTCCCTAATTTAGTCATCACAAACCAATTACCATTTGTCACATAATGTGTTATATCGCACCACAATGACAACGATATCGGGGGGATCGGAGGACATGATAAGACCTTAATCCAGTAATCCCCTTGTAGCGTCCATAGGTCAATTGTCATCTCAAACATGCCAGTGCTAGCAAACATGTGAAGCTCATTTTTTACATTCACTAAAACACCTTGAACCATTCCTATAGAAGGAACGGGTGGAAGGCTTATCTCCTTGAACTGCTCCGAATTAACATCAAAACAAATCACCACATTCGTACCTCAAAGTCAACATTCGCAAACAGTGAAATATAGAGTACCACCACAAAATGTGCCAGCTGACCAATTGAAATGAGGGCTTAGGTACTCTTGTCTTGTTATGAAAGGAATATTTCTCCAAGAGTCTACTTCCCTAGAATAAACATAGACACCAAGTACACCACTCCTACGCTTTATATGCAAGACCTTGTAATCATCGTCAGCGTCAACGTACAAACCAACGGCATCAAGGTTATTTATATAGAATCCATGAGAATCAGGGGTTGACAAACGCTTGAAAGCAGTAGTTGTTGGATTCTAAAGAAGCAGCTCGTATGTATGATTCAAGCAAACACACAACAATCCATTCAAATGTGAAAGTATTGAGACATCATTATTTTGGTGATGGAATGGAAATGTAACTATGGAGCTTGGCCCATAATCATTGGATTTAAAGATGATCGGATGAACAGAGCATGTTAGGTCGTCAATTAGTAGAACTCTCTGGTTAGATGAAACTAATGAGCGAGAACAATGTATCCTTACGAAATCTGGTGTTGACAGTAACGCATACCATTGCTTACATACACTCTTAGAACGACCTACATCCTTCGCTGGCACCCTCGTTAATATCTCAAACATGATTGTATTAACAGGAAGGTCAGCCATGGTTATACCTTCGTTTAACACAGATAATGATTATTTAGTTGTCCAATCTAAGAAGATTATAGTTTGGTGAAAAACAGGTGTAACCATTACTTGTAAATCAAGTAATATAACATACTTGTAATAACATATTATAAGATTAGACAAAGTAAAGTATACTTCTACAATTACTTCAATATGAGGGAAACAAAAAAGCAAAACACGAAACACCAAGAGAGACTTTAATATTCAATAACTAAACATATAACAACACCAAATGTTTCTAACTTAAACACAAACTTGGATAACGATCCATAATTTAAATATCCCGTGCCTCGACCATATCTGGTTCGTACGTAATCGTACTCAACTCCGTAGACTTCAAAATATTAACTGAAATAACAAATAAAATATAACTTTTATTAAATTACATGAGCCATTAAATCTAACTAATTTTTAGAATGTTCATGTGTAAAGCATAACATACTATCTGGTAGATGAACCAACTTGACACGTGATACATATATGATAGACCTTTGTTGCACGGCTCGAATGGAATGTATAACATCGGAAGGCTTCAGGGCAGACAAAAACAATTGTATTGTGTGACCACTGTATATTACGATTTTGGGTTAAAGTTCTTCTAATAATAATATTTTCTTACATATAATGTAAATATTATGTTTGTAATATGTTAATAATAAATAATAACTTACGTCTTATCTTGAAGAGAAAGTTCAAAACAAAATCGATCACGTTTGCCTTCTATTATTCTCCCAACCACATCTATAACAAAATCAGTCAAATCATATACACCATATTATACATACATATATAAAGTTTTATATATTTAATAAAAAATATAGATAGAGAATTTATATGTACCAACAATATTTTTTTGAGGTCTCCTGTCATGCTTCAATTCTATAATGGAAGGGACCAATGGATATAAAGAAGCACCCCTTGGAATCGTAAGCATAAGTGAAGAAAGCTTTGTATATTCGTTGATGATAATTTTTTTCTCGGACCAAACTAACACGTAATTCTGGTACTTTGGGTACTCATGATAGTTGAGATTCTCAATTTGGAAATGATTCAAGGAAAAAAAACCACCCATCAATGTCGCGTCATTATATATGTGTATCAAATGTTGTGGGACGAACGCAACAATTTTTTGTCTCTAAAAAGAAAAGAAATTTAGTGGTGGAAAAACACTTACTCTTATAACACAAAGTAAATTAAAATAATGTTCTTACGTGTTGATCAAGAAAAATAACCACTAATCTCTTTTCATCGACGTCATGCCAAATAAACTCCACCTTAACAAAGATTATATTATACCATGCTCTATCATTTCTCAATGATGAAAATTCTTCAACGGAAAAATGATCAGACATATCCTATTAAGTGTTCAATGTTAGTTAACTAAAAAATAAAAACTCCAGAAACTTAAATTTAAACTAAAACATGATTAAAATTAAACAACAACAAAGTTAAATTTAAACTAATACATAATTAAAAGTTACATAATTAAGATTCAAACTAATTCGAGAAAAAAAACTACAGTCATCATCAAAGTTGATCTAAGGTTCCCAAACCATTTCTTCATCCAATGGTGGTTCGTAAACCGCCCCAGGGTCAGTTTCGTACCCTTCAGCCCAGCTCGGTAGTTCTTGTGTTTGACTGTGGTTTTCCACATAAGGGGGGTTTGAAGGTGAAGGATGCATAGGCAGTATAGGAGTGTTTGCCACCGGACGATGGCACCCCTCCTCAATTTGTAGTCCACCAAATTGTAGTTGAGCGAAGGTATAGTCATACGCCCAATTCAACTCTTCATCCGTCCAACCAAATGGATCATCATGTTCAGGGTTTGTCACCGGATGAGGGTTTGCCATTGGAGGTGGGGTTGACACCGGAGGTGGGGTTGACACCGGAGGTGGGTTTGCCACCGGAGGTGGGTTTGCCATCGGAGGTGGGTTTGCCACCAGACGAAAAGGGTTTCTAACTTCAGGGTTTGAAGTTAGAGGGTTTGAATCAGGAAGGTTTAAATGGCGACGGGATGATCGTCCATGGTTTGTTGATCCTAGTGGTTCAACGGGAATTGGATAACCACCACCCATACCTCTCAATTGATATGTGTTTGGAGTGATTTGTAAACAGAAAAAAACAATTTTGATGGATATAAAGATCAATTTTAAAGGAAATAAAAATAGTTTGGTTAAATATAAAAAAAAAGGATTGTGTAAACTGAAACATACAATTTTTATTGGATATAAAGATCAATTTTCTTACCATGTTAAAAATTAACAACAAAGTAAACTCAAACATAAGGATTGTGTAAACTGAAAAATACAATTTTTATTGTAACATTTTTAACATCAAAGTTAACTCAAATGTTTATGGGATTTATATTGTTTTTTACCAAAAGAAATGGCAGTTCGGATCATCAGTTAATTATCGTGTTTTAAACAACTCATTATTCGATTGCGACCCGAAAACAACAAAATATGAACGGGACGGGACCAATTTGTAATGCGATACTCGTTATTTGTTAGTTTTTATCAACAAAATATGAACGGGACAGGTATAGTAAATTTGATATTTTAACTCGTGTAACAAAGTTTCGTCAAACAATAGTATTAAAAAATATACTAAAAAAAGAAATAGATAATACTTGAATTTAGAGTATCCAATTTATTTGACTACTTACTTTTTATACTTGTGTATCTAAAAAATAAATCTTACGATTACTGATGTTTAATGTATCCCAACGAAAATAGCCTTGAAGTTCATGCAAGTACGTTTTTGTAGGATAACTTTACACTACAACGAAAATAGTAACTATATTTCATAAATGCACTACATAACTTATTATGGTTTGTGTACTAAAATCATATTCCAAAGTTACAAAATCATTTATTAATCCTGAAATTATATAAAAACTGTTCTTAAATGAAGAAATCACAAAGTATTATGGCACATTTGTTATAATACAAGAGTCGAGAAAAAACCAAAACCAGCTACATACCTAGTCAAGAATCATTCACATCTAGAATTTATACCAAATGCAAAATAAGAGAAATATCATAGAAAGTAAAACACCAAACTATGAAAAAAAACATAAAAAAAAAAGAAAAACAAACAAGCATAAACTCTTCTATTTTACAGCAAAACATATTCAATATTCAACATTAAGTGTATGGAAGAAACAAATAACTTTTTTTTCATTCAACATAGAAATAAAGTCTATACTTAACATTTATTTTACAACACATGTAGACTAAAATAATACATGTTACAAAACAAACAGATGTATAAGGCCACGGTTAAACAATACAGATGCAAAATGCGACAGTTAAAAGTGAAAAAAGTAACCAAGAAATGTGAGTAAACTTACAACAATGCAAGTGCCTGATGTAAAAGTGAAAAAAGACCCAGACGTTTAGAGTATTGATTGATATTCTGAAATCGAAGTAAAATAGAAGATGTTAGGTTGATGTTTCGAAGGTTTGATGTAAGATTCAAAAGTAGGATGAAGTTCAACGCAAGACTTACAATTTGAAGGTTTTATTATCTAAGTTGAGTGCTTGTAGAGTTGTGATGAATGTAGTTGAATTTATAGACTTCCAAGCATGCTTCCTTTCTGAAAAATCCGAACAGTCTTTGCTTTTACAGCTGTATTTGAACAGTCATCTGGTCAGTAAAAAAAATCTAAAAGGATGGCAGTAAATCTTTTGGATTCTGAAAGGTTGTCAACTATTCAAAGACTTTTTGTGAAAAGTCTTTGAAAGGTTGTCAACTGTTCAACTGTAAAATCAGGAGTTGGTTTCTGAAAGGTTACTGTTCAATTTTTTTGTCATAAAAAAAACTAAATCAATTTTTACTTTAAATCAATTTTTACTTTAAATTATTCAAAAAGTTTATTAAAAAGAGTTATCATTTGATGCAAGTGCAAAGCTGTTTAGAGTTTTAACCTGATTCATTGTCGGTTTCGACTTGCGGCGGGTTCAATCGCCTAAGGTTTTCTATGCTTTTTAGGGGGAAGATGGGCGCATCTCTCCACAGGGCATACAAAACACAGGTTATTGGCGGAAGCCCGCCACATTTAACATATAAAGTTTTTTTATATGTTAAATATGGCGAGCTGCCGCCAATAACCTGAGTTTTGTATGCCCTGGGAGAGAAGCACCCATGTTCCCCCTAAAATGCAAAGAAAACATCAGGGTTTGCTTGAGTTACTCGTAGTTTTCCCTAAAATGCAAAGAAAATAGCAATGTAAAAGGACAAATGTTAGATGTGTCAAAATGAGTTAGTTGAGTTACTGGTCAAAAGGGTAATTTTTTTTTGTATGGATGGGGTTGACCTGAAACACCTTTGTCAAAGAACATAAAAATTTTATAAAAATAATTAGTGTCAAATATGAAAATATGATTGCAAAAATATATTATTTCAATAACTATCTGATCCCTTTTAAAAGACGATTTAGGACCTTATGCATCGAAAAATGAAAATACAATTTGAGCGACTCTTGAGCCATTTGACTGACTTCCGTTTTAGATACACTTTTTTTATGTTACCCAATTGACCCGTAGAAGATAAAACATAACCGGAATCTACCCTTTCGAAAATGAACTGGTTAAAATTGCCATTTCAATAAACGGAAACAAAAAAGGAGTTCCATACCAAGGACCACCAATGCCGATCTCATAAAATAGATCATTCCTTCCACATGCAACCCTACAGAGACCCAATGCATAGGAGCCGCCCATCCTGATTGATCTTACCTGATTACATAAGAAACATGAGACTTAAAGTCAGTTGTCACTGATTTAAAAGTCGTACTAACAACGAAACCAATGTCGCTAACTGAAGTGTAGCCAAAAATCTATTTCCAATCAGTAACTTCATGTTAATAAGATATTAAGCATTTAAGCTCTCTGATGAAATTTTTGATAATGAAAGCATGAAGCTAAGTTAAAACTTGATTAAAAATTCTTCTTTCCAAGAATTCAACTTTAGCTGTATACCAGCTCTGTTTCAACCATCATTCAAATTATTCTATGTGCCATGTTTTAATAATCAAAACCTTTGAATAAAGTAATTTAGGATGTTATATACAAAAAATACACTTTTGGGACTTGAGCGCATTCAACCATTTGACCCATAGCAACAAAGCTGAACCATAACAACTTCCTGCTACGACTTCTGCATTTGTAATTGTTATGCTGATCAGGATATATATCAAGTTCTAGGAAATATTAATAAAGAATCAAACAGTTGATCACATCAACAAAACCAAACAATAATAAATTTACCTGCAACTGCTGAAATTAACTATCTCCAGCCAACATGATACTCTTCACTGCATCCATAACTTTCCGTCCGCTGCGGCACCGGATACCTTAACAAATCTCAAACCAAATTATTCATTATTCACTAAAAACTTACATTTCAGCCGAATCAAAGAAGTTGATTCTAGAATCAATTGCTTTGTCTAACAGCTTAAATGAAGTCTAAAACATAAATAATCAAGCAAACTTAAAACAAAAACCCATATAATAGAATAGAGGCTTTAGACTCACAGGATCCAACCCTCGTGACTCGATACTAACCAGATTTAGAGTCTTCCATTCAAAAGTAAGACAACCTGTGGCCCCTTCCTCGGAAACATCAAGCTTAATAGAAGGGTGAAAAAAAGTCAGCTATGTTGTCGAGTAACAGCTTCTTCCATGAGTAACACACTCTGGGCAAACAACACTGGATTCCTGCATATTCCCACACAAAAAGCCCAAAGCTATTATTTCCATTTTATGCAAGAACTTGAGCAGGCAAGGACCGTATTACCAAAAGCCAGAGTCTAATCTTATACATTTAAGAAACATTTAACAAAAACAAGAATGATATTATAATTATTATCATTATTATCAACTAAACAAACAAAAAAAACAAAAACAAAAATGTGATAAAAAGAAGAAACTCCATCCATCAAAAAGTGCAACCAAACATGATCTAGAATCTGGTCAAACTGAATCTCCCATTCCATCCCACCACAAACCTCTTAAACATTTTGTGACATATGAAAATTGACCAAAACACGATAAACATAAGACTATGCTAACAGATATATATTTTAGATGAACAATTTTATCTAAAACCAACTATTACTTATAATCCAAACAATTATCTTTTTACCCTGATAATGAAATCTATTAAAATCTTGAACCACCCATTCGTAATTTCATAAAATGGACCAAAATACACCACATACTGCGAGACCTATATCATAAATGTTTGAATTTAACAAAAGGTACACATATTTAATCAGTAACATTAGATCTATAATAAACATAATCAGCTACAAACATACCAGATCTGTAACAAACATAATCAGTAACATAAGCATGTAAATCAGCTACAAACATACCAGATCTGTAACAAACATAATCAGCTACAAACATACCAGATCCGGGCTGTCAATATTCCTCTAAGAACTCAGATCTGCAAGTCGTGTAACCTCAGATCTGTCAATATTCATCAAAAATCCTCAAAAAATGACGGTAGATCTGAGAAAAATTTCAGCAGAAAAAATTACCTGGCTCGACGGTGGTAAGGTAGATCTAAGTCGACGGTATCTCCACCGCTCCATCTTCATCTATAACAGAACAAACAAAACAACCTCTAAGTCGACGGTGGTACGATAGATCTAAGAAAACATTTGGCCAAAAAAAAGTACCTGGATCTTTTTTCCACCGGAGAAAGAAACCCTAAAAGAAGTTGAACCCAGTAGATCTGATGTCGGAATCGCCGGAGAAAGAAACCCTAAAATTTCACAGATCTAATTCAAACCCTAAAATTTCACAAAAAAATGCCGATAACATTAAAAAGACGGTACATGAGAAAAAGGATGGTGAAATCGCCGGTGAAATCCGTCACATGCAGACACCGCGTCTGGTAAGAGAGAGAGAGAAAGAAGAAAGATGGGGGCGGATGTGAATGAAATGAATTTAGGGTTTAGATTTAGTGAAAGAAAGTATATATTGGATCCATTTGAGTAAAACGGGTCAAAGAGGTCCGGTTAGTCTATATGAGCAGCTCCGCGTGTGTTGAAGGATTTTTCAACACCTTTATGCTTTATGTAACACCCCGAAAATATAAAGCCTTATATTGAAAATATAAAGTATAAAATAAACAAAAAAAATAAACTAACTAGGGATAAATAACCTAGTTAGTCATGAGCCTAGTTATAACAAAGGAACTTGATTAAAACATCTAAAATTTAACTTGGCATTAATTGGAGGGCTAAAAGTGTTAAAAGGAAACTTGTTTTTATAAAAACAATAATAAAATAAATTAAAACTCAAGACACTCACATTGGTGTGTCTGAGTTCGACCAGAGGCAAGGGGGGGCGACCAGGAGAAGAATTCCAACCATAGTTCTTGTCTAAATTCACAAAATTGAAGGTCAAGATCAGCCCCAAAACGAAATTCGAGCTAAGATTAGTGATCTCCATTACAAGGGGGTCATAAGGTATGTAAAATTTGATAAGAAATCTCTACTTGAAATTCTCATGATTCTAGGGAGATTGAATTCTGTTGATGCATGTTGGTTAAATGAATAGATTAAGGATGATATAGTGTCTAGGAGTAAACCCTAGACAACTATAAGTGAAATCTTGTCTAATCTCTGAAAATCTCATGAACACATTGAAGGTGATTCATGGGTTTTATGAGAATTTGATGAACACTAGGGTTTAGAAGGTTATTCTAGTGTAGATTGATTCATAGAAACTGATTTCTGAAAAGATTTGATGTTTAAATCTTGGTTAAATAGTTAGTCAAGAACTTGATTTTGAATTGTATGAAATCATGCTCATTAGGTGTTTGATATAATGCCTAAGAGAAGATAAATGTTGAGAATTTGGACTAAAAACGCATAATTGTTTAGTGTGGTAAATTATGCGTTATATACTATAAGAGAGTTCTAAACACCTATGGTTGAACTCTATAGGCAAGGGAATCGGAACGTCAAGCGGACAAGCTAGTGGCGATACGCGTTTGAAGGGAACGCTTTGAAGGTACGTAACCACGGTTTCGTTACGTTATGTTTGTTATGTATTTTTACTAGTAGACTTGAATTTAGAATAGTGTATGAATTCGGATGTCTAGTTGAAGTGACGAAGATCACTAAATGAGTAAATGGGTTAAATGTTGGTTATAACAAGTTTGGTATGTTGTAAAATGGTGGTTCCCATTAAACAACCAAACGGGTCAAACAATGGTTGAATTTGTAGTGTTGAAGTGACTAAAACGTCACTCATTAAAAATTGAGTTATAAATACGTAATCCGTGGAATGGACATGATACGCTAAGATTGACAAGCCCCGGGAATGGGTAATCATGGTTAGAAACCAATGTTGACGAATTATGCAAGTATGTAACTTGATTCGTTACATTGGGTAAATTTTGATAATTAGCATATGTGTAGTTGAATTGTAGAATAAAAGTTGTGTTGATTTAAAGCGATAATGTTCGCTATATTGAATAATAGGTCAAGAATTGGTTAGATCTCGTTGGTAGTCATCATAATGGAGGATTCCGTAGATGAGCCAAACGGGTCGAATAATCAAATAATGCGTGGCTAATGCTTTGTAATATGGTTAATTGGTCTTTTGTTATTGTTAATAAATGACATATTAGAATACGAGAATTTAGCGTGTTGGTTTGTTAGAATGATGAAGTCCATAAGGGTAAACTAAACGGGTCATTAAGAGAAGGTATGAATCGAATAACGGTGTACCTCACTTGTAGATTTTGAGCCCGAGTGACGGGTATCGAAATACTAAACACGCAAACCGGTGATGGGAGCGTGGGCGTTAAAAAAATGAGGAATCCGAGATGTGGGTTTTGGGTGAAATAAACAAATCAGTCAAAACATAAAATTTCAGAGCCTACCGTAAGTTACGGTATCTACCGTAACTTACGGTAGAGAACAAAAGCATTACGGTGGCTCACTACTGTTTTACGGCAGACAGGAGTCACACAGCGTCTACCGTAACTTACGGTAGATACCATAAGTTACGGTAGAGTCCAGAAAAATTTTATCCGTTTCTAAGCATAGTTCGATTATGCAAATTATCTAAGAACACTAATACTAATATTTGTCAAAATCTCCAGTTTTTAGGTATTGCAAGTACGAGGATGATGGTCAAGACAATGCTCTCGAACCGAATACAATCTTTTGAAGCTTCCGCACTAGATTAACTTCGTTTTAGACAATGTTTATAATGTAAACAATTTGTTAATCGTGTTTGAATGACGTAACTAGTTAAGTAATTGTCTAGAATGTAATCACTCTTAAACTTGAATTTTGTACATCTTTTGAATTAAGATACCGTCTTAAGTATATTCATATGTATTTACATTAAATTCCTATAAAAATTTAGACGGGTGTTACAAGTTGGTAATCAGAGCTCAAGGTTGTAAATAAAGTGTGTTCGGTTCAAGCTTGATCAAGCATCCGGTAAGAGCTAATTATTTTCAGTAGATTTAGTAAATATAGAAAAATAAATACGATTAGATATGCATGGGAAGAGCGCATAATACACTCAAACCCGGAAAGTGCACCAAACATGAATGGTCTAAGCAAGTAAGTGAACTTGGCTAAACCAAAGCGAAAGATGCAGATGATATAAAATGAAATGTTTAACAATTAATATAAACATCCAGATTCAAGATGACTGATGAAGGTAACGATAAGGATACGGTGCCGAAGGTCACCGAACAGATGAAAGAAATGTCCGGTGTAACCGAGAGCGAATTAGCATCTCAATTAACTGAAGAGATGGAAGCTAAAATTTCTGAGGAAGTCGGAAAGGCAATAGAAGCCAGTCTACCGCAGTTTGCCGAGAGACTACAAACCACAATTTTGCTAGCAGTAGAGGAGATGATAACTGAATTAAAAGATGGTCTCTCACAAGAAAAAGATGACGGGAGTGAGTCGGATGTGGACCCAAGACCCGTAAAGAAATCAAAGCCTGATACCCTGAAAGAGAAGACAAGGTCTTCCCACACGATAGCCGCGGAGGCTAAAGCTGAACCTGATATTGTTCCAGGTATGCTTATTACAAATTTAATTTCACTATAAATTTTATTTAATACTAGTGTGAACAATAGTTGCATAGGGGCATACATGAGTAGTGAGACGGGCGAATTATGTGAAAGAAATATATATGCATAAGAAAATAAACAATGGTGACTTGCTGAGCATGTGAAACCAAGGCAAAAGTAATCACGATCAATATTGTCATGGGAAGGAGTGCGCGTACACTCGAACCCGGGAACTTAATAAAGTGAATAACTGACGTATTGGGAAGGAGTGTAATAACACCCGAACCCAGAAATTTGCAATAAAAATAGATGACAAGGACAAGGTTATAGACTTGGCCAAACCAAATAAAATATGCAGAAACTTCGTTATATAAATAAACGATGTGGATAAATTTCATACAATGATATGGAATAATAAAACGAAACGAATTGATTTTGTTATGGTTACAATAGGATTAAGGTTAAAGATGAGAAATTACGACTCAGACCAAACATATCCTTGAGAAAGAAGTTGAATGGATGATACGTGTTATTCGCTACTATGAATAACAAAGTATCAATAAATGCAAATTTGGAAACTTGGGTATGGGTAACCATCCAAATAACACATTATTAATCAAACCTTTATGAGGAAGGACGATCATCACAGCGATGGATGTGATTATATAAAAGATTAGTAAAATAAATGTTATGAAAGTATTAGGATAAGGACGGGTAAACCCCAAAAGCCGAATAACAATAGCGGTAGTTTTACCAAATAAGACTTGAGAAATGGGCCTTCGGGACATTAGTAAAAGAAACAGACCTAAGGGTCGCTAACAAAAGAAAGGTGGTGTTCGGATCAAATAAGTAAAATGCGTGATGATAAGGGTAACGGAAGCCGGATAACGGGAGCGTATTACATTAAGGTAATGAGCCCAAGGGAAGGGATAAGAATCAAGGTAAATAAAAATATAAAGCAATAAATAAGAATGTTAGGGAATAAGAGTAAAGTTTGACTATCATTAGTGATAAAGTACACACGAACAAGTCAAACAAGATGAATGAAAGAATAAAGGATTTGGTGGAATAAGAGCGACGGAGTACGCTAATACTCTTGAATAAATCAAAACGAAGTCTTAATGCATGCCGGAATGGCCGCTTTGATAATGACTTCGGTAAAATACCCGATATATGGGTAGGAATACAGATATATACGTAAACCAAGAGACGGTGACGCAAATTTAAAAGTCAAAAGACTTGGATTAAGAATTATGACTAAAGGACAATAAAATTTCGCAAAAACAGAAATTTCGATAGTTATGTTCAACTACTTTAATACTGGACGGGTCGAATAAAGTATAATACTTGATATTCCAAGTAAGCGCAACCCGAATAATGAAAATGCGAAATATTACTGAACCAATGTGATATGTCGTAAAAGAATATGGAAAGGAAAACGTAAACCAATAAAACCGTGGTGTTAAAAACATTAAGATAACGAACCCGGTAACGGGTTGAAAGGAAATGGGGGCATAAACCAAATAACGGTATGAGTAAAATAAACCGACGCGAAGGTGACATAAGAAGTCATAGAGTCGGAAAGATAATCCGAAAGAAAATGAGTGTAGCCTTAGACCGCGGTCAAGGTCAAACGAATAGAAGACGATCCATGGGATCACCATAACCTCCAGATTATAAACAATGTAAAGGTCTACGGGACCAAAATGACCATTGGGTCGCAAATACAAAGGAACAAACTATGGGGTCTCACCCTAAAAAAAAAGGGGTGAAGACCTTCTAGAATAGTCTACAAGGCTAAGTAAAGGAACCTGCGGGTCGATAATATAAAGCGTGGGAACCAATTATGATTTCTCGCGTAAAATGATAACGCAGAAGAATAATCCTTGTTGTCAATTCCTTGATATGATTAATCGACATGTGTTAAAGAGAAAAACATTAAACTAAAATTCAGTTTTAGTAAAGAAACAACGTTCTAACAAATATAAATATTATGAGGGAAGCTAGAAAATAGTTAATACTAAAGAACATAAGCCTTAACGCCGGCAGGTGTAAGAAGATGCATTCAAAAGAAGATTCATAATAATGAAAAACTGACGAAAACCTAAACCTGACGTGATGTGATGACGGACCCAAGAGTGGTACAGAATACAGCCATGCTGTAATATGAGTTACTAGATATGAAATGATAAACACGCAAAGGGCCGATGACGGCAATATAGCATACCGAATGACGCGGTATGAGGTAAAATGGTGACCAATTAGTCTAGGAAATAAAACAAGTTGTAGTCAACATAATGTTGTGACTTATGTAGAGCGCTTGTCAATATAGAACTAGCGTGAAGTAAGTATGCTGACGGACTCAGTGACTGGATGGTCAAAAGACAACCCGGTCAAGAAGGTGACAAAGATAGGAAATAAGTGATAAAAGGTTACGGTCCAATAGGACGTATGCCGGAAAAGAAAGAATGCCTTGGAAAACGAGACAAGGATAGTTAGGTCTAAACCAAAGGACTACTTAAGGAAGGTTTCGGGGACGAAACCCTTTTAAGGGGGGTGGACTTGTAACACCCCGAAAATATAAAGCCTTATATTGAAAATATAAAGTATAAAATAAACAAAAAAAATAAACTAACTAGGGATAAATAACCTAGTTAGTCATGAGCCTAGTTATAACAAAGGAACTTGATTAAAACATCTAAAATTTAACTTGGCATTAATTGGAGGGCTAAAAGTGTTAAAAAGGAAACTTGTTTTTATAAAAACAATAATAAAATAAATTAAAACTCAAGACACTCACATTGGTGTGTCTGAGTTCGACCAGAGGCAAGGGGGGGGGGGGCGACCAGGAAAATAGTTCCAACCCTAGTTCTTGTCTAAATTCACAAAATTGAAGGTCAAGATCGGCCCCAAAACAAAATTCGAGCTAAGATTAGTGATCTCCATTACAAGGGGGTCATAAGGTATGTAAAATTTGATAAGAAATCTCTACTTGAAATTCTCATGATTCTAGGGAGATTGAATTCTGTTGATGCATGTTGGTTAAATGAATAGATTGAGGATGATATAGTGTCTAGGAGTAAACCCTAGACAACTATAAGTGAAATCTTGTCTAATCTCTGAAAATCTCATGAACACATTGAAGGAGATTCATGGGTTTTGTGAGAATTTGATGAACACTAGGGTTTAGAAGGTTATTCTAGTGTAGATTGATTCATAGAAACTGATTTCTGAAAAGATTTGATGTTTAAATCTTGGTTAAATAGTTAGTCAAGAACTTGATTTTGAATTGTATGAAATCATGCTCATTAGGTGTTTGATATAATGCCTAAGAGAAGATAAATGTTGAGAATTTGGACTAAAAACGCATAATTGTTTAGTGTGGTAAATTATGCGTTATATACTATAAGAGAGTTCTAAACACCTATGGTTGAACTCTATAGGCAAGGGAATCGGAACGTCAAGCGGACAAGCTAGTGGCGATACGCGTTTGAAGGGAACGCTTTGAAGGTACGTAACCACGGTTTCGTTACGTTATGTTTGTTATGTATTTTTACTAGTAGACTTGAATTTAGAATAGTGTATAAATTCGGATGTCTAGTTGAAGTGACGAAGATCACTAAATGAGTAAATGGGTTAAATGTTGGTTATAACAAGTTTGGTATGTTGTAAAATGGTGGTTCCCATTAAACAACCAAACGGGTCAAACAATGGTTGAATTTGTAGTGTTGAAGTGACTAAAACGTCACTCATTAATAATTGAGTTATAAATACGTAATCCGTGGAATGGACGTGATACGCTAAGATTGACAAGCCCCGGGAATGGGTAATCATGGTTAGAAACCAATGTTGATGAATTATGCAAGTATGTAACTTGATTCGTTACATTGGGTAAATTTTGATAATTAGCATATGTGTAGTTGAATTGTAGAATAAAAGTTGTGTTGATTTAAAGCGATAAAGTTCGCTATATTGAATAATAGGTCAAGAATTGGTTAGATCTTGTTGGTAGTCATCATAATGGAGGATTCCGTAGATGAGCCAAACGGGTCGAATAATCAAATAATGTGTGGCTAATGCTTTGTAATATGGTTAATTGGTCTTTTGTTATTGTTAATAAATGACATATTAGAATATGAGAATTTAGCGTGTTGGTTTGTTAGAATGATGAAGTCCATAAAGGTAAACTAAACGGGTCATTAAGAGAAGGTATGAATCGAATAACGGTAGTACCTCACTTGTAGATTTTGAGCCCGAGTGACGTGTATCGAAATACTAAACACGCAAACCGGTGATGGGAGCGTGGGCGTTAAAAAAAATGAGGAATCCGAGATGTGGGTTTTGGGTGAAATAAACAAATCAGTCAAAACATAAAATTTCAGAGCCTACCGTAAGTTACGGTATCTACCGTAACTTACGGTAGAGAACAAAAGCATTACGGTGGCTCACTACTGTTTTACGGCAGACAGGAGTCACACAGCGTCTACCGTAACTTACGGTAGATACCGTAAGTTACGGTAGAGTCCAGAAAAATTTTATCCGTTTCTAAGCATAGTTCGATTATGCAAATTATCTAAGAACACTAATACTAATATTTGTCAAAATCTCCAGTTTTTAGGTATTGCAAGTACGAGGATGATGGTCAAGACAATGCTCTCGAACCGAACACAATCTTTTGAAGCTTCCGCACTAGATTAACTTCGTTTTAGACAATGTTTATAATGTAAACAATTTGTTAATCGTGTTTGAATGACGTAACTAGTTAAGTAATTGTCTAGAATGTAATCACTCTTAAACTTGAATTTTGTACATCTTTTGAATTAAGATACCGTCTTAAGTATATTCATATGTATTTACATTCAATTCCTATAAAAATTTAGACGGGTATTACACTTTAAAGGTTGTATAATGTGCTTAAAATGATTGTACAATGGCAAATGGCCATTCTTGCCCTTCCTATAAGCTTATTAAAGTAGTATAGATATATTGTGGAGAGTTCAAATGAGAACAAATTACAAAGTAAGATTAAAAAGAATAAATGATACAAAGGTAATTTGAACAAATCATTTAATGAGTCTATCATTTATTTTTGCTATTCAAATTAATAAACTCTAGTCATTTAAAGAATCTATCTTATAAAATAATTGTACACCTTACACAATAAAAACAATCATGCGCATGATCCTACGTATTCAACGTTTCCTATACCATTAAAACAATGTTTTGGTGTAAGGTACAGAATATATACGACTCAAACAGTTTTAAATAATTTTTGCGACTCATAATAAAATATGTGTATAACACAACACTTTAATAGTGATGAAGGAAGAATTTATGGTGACATTAATGAGATTTGAGTAACTCTTTAAAATATTTATTAATATTCTACATCAAATTGTCTATACTACCCTTACTAATTAAAGCATTAATTAAAAGTTGACAAAATAATATCTTGATTCATAACCATTGATAAAAAAAAATTAGGGTCTAGATTAATTTATTTTTCTTCTTTCAAGAAGATTCTTCTCAAACTAGTGATAATACCCGCGAATTTCGCGGTGTTGAGAAATGATATGTTTTTTTTTTTTTTTTGAAAAAAAAAATTACGTTTATACTAATCATAAAGAAACTGTACGCATGGACTTATTATGAAAATTTGAAGTTTAAGATTAAAATATAACGAAACATCGTACTATAGAACTAAAAACCGAAAAGATAAGTAAATGAAGGAAATATAAATTGAAAGCTAATTACTCTAATACTTCTACTTGCTGGAGTTTCTAACCAATAACCTCGAATTCGTTTTTGACCAATTGAAAAAACAATCATCGCCTAACGAAATATGTTCGGCCAATTTTTCATAACACATAAAACTGCCTAGTTTTCATATCACATACTGAATATTAAATTACACTGAATTAAAAGAAAAGTTTACGAAAAAATCACAGTTTGTTAAAGATTTCTTTGTACACCGCATTTGTTTTTTTTTTATCCGTAGATTTCCGCTCTTGTCTAATACCAATAGTTTGACTGCGTCTTTGATTTTTTACTCTTGATAAAGCAACATACAACTGACTATGATTGAAAACGGGTTGTTTAAGTAGAAACCAACCCTAGATAGTTATTTTCCTTGGCTTTTGTTGATGGTCATCGCAAAACATATAGATAACGGAAATTGCCTCGTTTGGAATGCGAAAAGAATTTTTTTTATCTGAAGGTATCAAATTAACTCTAGCTATATAGGTGCGGGTATCGATATTTCCTCCAGATATTATCTCCGCTTACGGTTATACAAAGTAAATTATATTATTTAACAGTGTTGACATAAACTTTAAAATGAAGGAAACGTTACGTTACTTATATAAACATTAATTTACAATGAAGAGAAACAATATAAACCCTTGTAATTTATTGATTTAATAAATTACACATAGACGTAGGTTCTAGCTACTATACTCACAATTGGTTCCCGTGTTGCGATTATTAACATATTTTAACACCCCCTTATCTTTAACACGAAGTGGCGTCTCATTATCAAATGTACCTTGCGTTTGGCTTCTACATTGTTGTATGATCCTGCACTCTGCCTCACCAGCAAACTTTAAGGTGCATAGCCCAAGTGTATTTGTAACATTCTATCATAATAACCAAGTCAACACAAATGGCTTTCCTTGAAAATGGTCAGTTTTTATGTGCTGTTTGAGATTATATTATTATTTAAAAAATAAAATTATATTATTTTATATTATATTATATTATATAGAATAACAAATGTTAAAAGGAGCTTATGAACAGTGGAATAATTGGACAAATTTTGTATATTATTTACAGAATTGCCATGACTTCCTTTTAGATCAAATAGAGTGTGGAATAGTTGGATAAATTTTGAGTCTTATTTACATAATTGCCATGGCTTTCTATTGGGTTCAATAGAGTGAGAGGACCGGCTTTGCACATTAGAAACTACAAGTCATTTTATAGAAAGTAGAAGTCTAATTTTTAATGCAACAAATACGTGTATATATATATATATATTCTTTTTATTTAATATATATTATTAACAAGTCATTTTTAAAAAAGTAGAAGTCTAATTTTTAATGCAAAATACAACCTATATATACCCTTTTTATTTAATATAGATTATCATATCTATTTTAATTCCTTCATACATATATATTTATATATAAACTTTTTTTACTTTAATGCATATGACTTAACCTTTTGTCATTTCGTAATTTGACGTTACAATTTTTTTTATTTACGATTCAATATTCAAACACGAGCAGCGATTACTTCATACATGTTTCTTAACGTACATAACCATGTTAATGTTACCGCTGCAACGCGCGGGCGTCACCAACTAGTTTTAAACAAAAAAAAGGTTACAGACCAGCCCATCCTAATAAGTACCAAAAATTACATGTTCTGATCTATGAGTAGACCCCTCCGTCTTGCAACCACTTACAGAGAATATGTTTCTCATAGTTGAAAATGCTAGTTTGTATCTATCAAACCTGGCCGTTATCGTCTCTTTTGAAACGACTATCTCGTGTGTGCGAAGGTAGCGCTTTATATTTTTCTTTGGTTGTTTGCTCCTACCTATCTCACAGTTAATGTGTTGTTGGCAAGTCTAAAGGTGAGCCTTTAGACTTTGCTCATCCGTGAGATATTTCATACAACCTGGTTCCCCACATAATACTTCTATCATTTCCAATCTAACTACAAATTGAAACAAATATTATAATTATAATTCCATCAAAAGATAAATTAAGAACTTCAATTACAATCATAGTATAATGGAAGTGAAAAACTCAAAGATTAACCTAAATAAGCTAACTACATGTCTACAGTAATTTATTAAGACTACAGGACTGTAGTTAAATTTTTTTAGTTTACTTTCACGATATTAAACCTCCTAAATACTTGGACAAACAATAATGAAACAAATAGCATGTAATAATAAAATTAAGATTAGCAGCTAGGGGTCTATAACAACCTAATGTCATATAATACACATAAACTAACTTTGCAATTCATTATTGAAATTTAAAATATCAAGAACGATAGTTGATCCATTGACAAAATCTAACCTTTATGACGAAGATCAGAGTCGGATTCATAGAAGAACGAATGAGAGGCAGAGAGCGATTCATTGATAACGCAGAAACCCTAAACGTGATTGATTGATGATGGAGGAAACAAACCCTAATAATCTCAAAGAGTATGAGAGAAGAAGAAGAATGGAAACAAACGGTTTCATGGTTTATATATAACACGAAAAAAGAGGACCCGAATGGACAAAATGGATCCCGTGTCGGGTTTCACTCAAGGGAAATCAAGGGATTGCAAAATGGCGGGAAAATGAGGTTTAGAGGCCCTAGATGGGGGACATGTGTCCCCTAGGTATGGCTTTTATTAGGTTAAAAAGATGAACCCCCTATATATATAGAGAGAGAAGGATCCATTAGGAACCACCCTTTATTGCGAGAACCGCGAGAACAAATATGAACACAACAAAAATACCTAAAAATAGCTAAAAAACACACGATTTTTTTTAATATTTTGTATAAAAAAATCGCTACTCTTAGTAGCAAAAAAAAAATTAAAAAAAAAAATTTTGGCTACTAAAAGTAGCGATTTTAATGTAAAAAATATTATTTTGTGTGTTTTTTTTTATTTTTTTTTAGGTTTTTTGGGGGTTTAGTTTTTAGCATTTTTGCTTGGGGGGGGGGGGGGGTTAGGTTTTTTTTAGGTTTTTTTTTGGGGGGCGGGGGGTTTAGTTTTTAGCATTTAGCTTGGAGGGGGGTTAGGTTTTTTTAGGTATTTTTTGTTGTGTGCACATTGGTTCTCGCATGAACCTTACCATATATATATATATATATATATATATATATATATAGAAACGGGATCAGGAGAAAACCCTCAAAAGTGTGAGAACGGTGAGAACGCTTCATGGCCTAACACGTGTCACACGGCATAGAGAAGGGCGGAGGGGCTTTTTGTCCTTTCATATTTCTTTTTTTAAACGCGTGTCACATCCCGTTTCCATTTTTTTGGCGTTTAATAAATACGCCACGTTTTATTGTTTGTAGATCATGATCATATTTAATATTTTGGCGTTTTAATTATGTTTTGGTGTTTTTATTGTTTTTAAAATCAGGATGCATGTCTATGATGTAAAAAACATCAGTAATTTTCTTGATGTTTATTATATCAAGTAGGATACAGGTCTATAATTTGACAGACAATTATGGCGTTTTGAAAAGATAAATAAATTCAGTTTTCCATGCAGTGGCTTTTAATATAATAAATGTTTGGCAATAATGTTACCGTCTCTTTATTTTACTGTTTAGCAATTACTGTTTCGTTCAATTTCATCGGTGAATTAGCGTTGATTTTTCAGTAATACCTTGTTTGGCGTTTTTGGCGTTTTATAGCAACATCGTACTTTGCTAGCATCCGTTCTCCCAGTTTTCACACTATCAGTCGTTTTGGTGTTTTTGGCATTTTATATTAAATTTTTTTAGTAGAGAATTAGATAACAAACAATAGAAACTGAAAAAAAAATTATAATCTAATTTCTCTTCCAAATCTTCACTGTCATCAGCCTCTTCTACTTTAACATTTTTTATGTTTTGAACCTGTTTTGAATATCTTATGTAGATCCTTTTTTTCCTACATAACGCCCGTCTTCATTAAGGGGTAGAAGTCTTTTTTTCTTCGTTTTTTCATGAAAATTTATCCATCTCATTCAGTGAAACTTCATTCAGAACAATACTCAATAAAGAAGAAATGACGTTCCGCATCTGTGGCTTTTTTAAGTATCTTTTTTGGCGTTTTAAAGTGAATGGTTTGTTGGAAAGATGGCGTTTATTTTTTTGGTGGTGTGATCAGTTGATTGTGCAGAGACGTCTCTCTTATATGATGTTTTTGGCGCGTAGTTTAGGCGGGATTTTTATTTATAATAAATGATATTAATAAAGTAACCGTCTTTTCAGTTACTGTGTGTATTTTTTACTGATTTTGTTCAGGTTTTTATGAGTGCTTATAGTCTTAGACATTCCATCTTCCAAATTTGGCGTTTTTTAATGGATTTAAGTAGTTTTTGGCGTTTGTTTCCATTTTTAGCTTTTAATAATTCTTCTCTAAATTACTTTTATTATAGGTTGGGAGTTTTTGGCGTTTTACTTCATTATGGCATTTCACAATAATTATGACTTTTGGTGTTTTATTAATATAATGTTATTTTTTATTCTAAGTTGAAAAATACATAACAAACAACAGAAAAAGAAAATTAAAAAAATAAAAATAGAAGCAATTCATCTTTAAAATCTTCACTATCGTCAGTCTCTTTCTTCTTTGAAACATGTTCACTGGCGGTTTGGCTTTGTCATGCTTGTGTTTTTTTGGCCGTTTGGAAAGACAATATGACATGAGTTTTTTGTTTGAATATGTATCTTCAAACCACTCATCAGTGTCATTCGTCTAATTCATGCCATTATAATATTCATCAATAACAAAATACAAAAACTGACATAAGTCTGACTCCAGTATCTTTTTCTTGAAGTTTTGTCCATCTCATTCAGCAAAATGTTATTTGAGTCGCAGCACCTCAAAAAAGAATGCATTTTCCGAAACTTCGCGTAGAACAATATTGAATATACAAGAAACGATTTTTTTTTTTTTTGGCATTTTTGGCGTTTTTATGAGAAAATAGTGTATCTGAAAGAAAAGTCCATTTTTTTGAATTTTTTTATATTTGAGAGATTTGGCGTTTTCTAAGATGATTGGTATATAGTAAAATATGACGTTTTTTGAGTAGGTGTGTTTGATGTTTTGGATTTTTTGGCGTTGTAAGATGAATGTTACATAGTAGAAATATGGCGTTTTCAGGTTGGGGGAGGTGTGTTCTTATGTATGAGAATGTTTTGTTTATATAGGGATGCGTTTTGGCCAGTAATGGCGTTTTATTCATTAGTTGGCGTTTTGGTATAGAAGTGTAAAGACCTTTTTACCCTTAATGAAGCGCGTCGACTCAATAGAATTCGTGTTATTTACGAAAACGTCACCGCGCCAATCTAGTCCATAGATTGTTTTGATCGGATGATCGATAAGCGTTCTCACACTTTTCATCGTTTTCTCTAAATCTTGACCCTATATATATAGGGAGAGGATCATGAGAAAACTACATATAAATGAGAAAACTAGAAAACTAACTAAAAAAAAAGCTAAAAAACATACCAAATTTTTTTTTTTTTTTTACAATTTTTTAACAAAAAATCGCTAGTTTTTATATATAAAAAAAATTTCAAAAAAAAAAATTTTTTTTTGTTGTATTGCACATGTGCAATATATGTGATTATATGTGTACTACACATGTGCACTATATCCGTAATAGTGCACATGTGCAATACAGCAAAACAAAATTTTATTTTTTTTTTTTTTGAAATTTTTTTTCCAGGTATAAAAACCTGCGATTTTTTTTATAGAAATAAAAAAAAAATGTTATGTTTTTTGGGCTTTTTTAGTTAGTTTTTTGGTTTTCTCATTTAAACTAGTTTTCTCATGATCCAACCCATATATATATCTTTCTAGTCTTTTCTTTCTAGATTAATAAATGAAAAATCTTTTTTGACACTTGTCACTCTACGGTGCTTTCTCAATTTATTTTCCTATTTCTCTCTCATATTAAACAATAATAATTATATTATATTATACATATATTAAAAAACCAATGTAATGAACAATATTTATAAGATATTATAATGTAATAAAATATAGTATTTTTAATATATTATAATGTAATAAAATATTATATGCAGGTTTTTAATAGTTTTATTATTTTAATATTATAATAACTATTTTTTTCTTTACTTTTTAAGTTTGATAAGTTTGGTGTCAACCGATACTTGTATCGAAAATACCGGTTCGGTACATGAAGGTAAAAACCAGCACCAGCCTGGTACATAAAACGTCAAAAGTCGGTACCGGATTGAGTTTGATAATCTTTTAGTTCGAGAAATTTGGTACTGTTACCCAGTTCTATTTTCTCATCCCTGATCACGGGTACTGAAGAAACAAGGAACTTATTTGGGGTTTGATTAGTTTGGCTTATGCTTCTATCATAGTGGTTAAGATTCTCCGTCATCAGCACCTCTTTTGGTGTCTTTATGAGCGGAGTCCAGTGCTTCTCGCGGTTATCGTCCCTGACTGCTTTTCGGTATCCGATTCTATCAATCGTTTCCCGCGCATCCTCTCTGTAGCGCGATCTTTCTTCGTAACCCCTTGATTTTCCGGACTTCCAATCATGACTTTTGCCTTTGTTGCGCTTATCGAAGTCGCGCGAGTTTTTCTTGGAAAAACGATCGTCGGTGTATGTGGACTTGGCTCCAGCTAGCGATTCCTCTGTTTGTGCTACTATTTTTGCCGCTTCCATCAGCTTGCTCCACTCTTTGGGCATACCATCCTTCCCAGTGATGGTTCTGATGAGACTATCACATCGGATAGCTTTCTTAAAGTGAGCGCGCATGAGTTGTTCACTTACACCACCGATCTCTAGGCACTCCTTGTTAAAGCGAGTGATAAAGTCTTCTAGACCTTCATTTTCTCTGCGCCAGATATCCGTTACGTCAGACGTATCTCGTTGATAGCGCCTTTGCTGGCTGAAGTGGTCTAGAAACTTAGTTCTGAAATCGACCCACGAACTGATTTTTCCAGGCGGTAGGCTGTCGAACCACGCGCGAGCAGCCCCGGTGAACGTCTGGATAAACAAATGACACCACATTGGCATATTCCATCCTCCCATGCAGCCAACACTTGTGAATACTCTGACATTGTTTCCCGGGGTTACCGTTTAGGTGATGCGAGTGATGCTGCCGCGAGGTCCCCCGGTGTTAGTTACTTCGATTTCACCGATTTCTTCTATAGGTTGGGCTTGGACGTTTAGATTATCCTCCCCCACCACTGCGTTAGATTTTGCTCTGAACCCAAACTCAGGGATGATTCCTTGACCAGCCATGATCGAAGGACAAAAAACGAAAACTCAGAAAAAAGAAGATGAGAGTGATTTGTAGAAAACCGGTGGGCACCAATGAAGAAACAAGGAACTAATTTGGGGTTTGATTAGTTTGGCTTATGCTTCTATCATAGTGGTTAATCTTCTTAAGGCTTTCTGAGCTCCGTGATGATCTTTTAATCCTGCAAAACAGAACACCGTTACTCGTTAAGAGGGGAATATGGGGGTTTCCCTCTTAACCGGGCTCCGGCGTGAGAATAAGCGACTGCTTTGAGGAGATAAATGTGTATTAAGAGTGAGAGTAGAGGGAATGGAATGTTTAACCTGTGGACTGAGGTCTCTATTTATAGCCGGAGAGGTGTAAAAGGGTGTGGGCTGATGGGCCTTGGGCCGGAAGGCGACAACTTAGACGTTATGCTCTTTGTCTCACTGGTTCCGACCGTTAGTGGCTTCTAGGAGTTCCCTGGTGCTGGCGCACCGTGATTGGAGCCACGTGTCATGGTTGTCGGCTTGGCCGCCCTTCTGCCAAGTGGAGATCGTGGGGCAGTTGTCTCTGCCCTGTGATTGGTGCCACGTAGGCGTCCTTAGGTACTTTTTGTCTCCTGCACGTCAGACGAACGTGGAGCACGATTGGGCAGAGCCTGGAGGATGCGGGTTGGCTCCTCTCACCTGCCACTTGTACCTTTGTACCTTCTGAAGTAGTCTTGCGCTACAGCTTTTATGTGTTCCTTGCTGAACACAAGACTAGCCCGCGCAGGATTGTAGGTGTTGAAAACTCTTTTCAAAATGCTAAGTGTGATCTTAATGCTCTTTCTTGTCTAGACCTCGCGCGAGCTAAATCCTTGGTGAAGTATCCCGCGCGAGGATGAGATTGAAGATCTTGCTGAATTAGGAGTATGGTCTTGCGCGCGACCTGGTGGAAGGTCTGTGCGGCTTTTTGGGACCATACCCCTTCAGGTACCGTACGAATAACAACGGTATCGTACAACTTTTTTTAGTTTCAGGGGTAGGGATGATCTCGATGCCAACTGATACCGAATCGGTATTGGTACCGAAAATACCGGTTACGGCACCGGTATATGAAGGTAAAAACCGGTAGCGAACCGGTACCAGGAACGCCAAAAGTCGGTACCGAACTGGTACTTAGGATCTTTCGATTCAGGAAATTCGGTATCGGTACCCATTACTATTTGCTCATCTCTGACTACGGGTTTCTACCGAACAACATCATTACCATACAACTTTTTTAGTTGATTTTCATTCGGTTATTTTTTAGTGTTTTTTCTACATTTTCCTTTTATTCTTGTCAGCGGTTCCGTGTGCCACGCGCTCGTAGTGATTTCAAACACATATAAACACAGACTAAATAACAAAAAAAAAATCGCCGCAACGCGACGATGGTTTTTACAACAACAACAACAACAACAACAACAACAACAATTTTAAACAATAAGTTAACTATATCTAATTTGGATAAGAATAAAAAATTATTTTTTCTATATAATCATAAATTATATCCGTGTGAAATTTAGATAAGAATAAAAAAATATATATTTTTCTATATTATCATAATAAAATTATATCCCGTGTGAGTAGATATGTATACTTTGGTGATTGAAATTACGCTAAATTAGGAATCAAACCTATGTATATATATGCATAAAACCAACTAATATCATTTGTATCTTATAATTTGAATTTATCACAAAAAAAGAATTTAATTCCGTGTAATACACGTGCTTTTAAACTAATAATAAATAAACAAAGTAAAATGTTATAATAAATAAATAAATAGATACATAAAACTAACTAAAATCGTCGTATCTCATAATTTGAATTTATCACAAAAATGTGATTCAACTCCGTATAATACACGTGTTTTTAACCTAATAATAAATAAAAAAAACAAGGTAAAATGTTTTAAATGATACATCAAAGTACAAATTTTTAATGTGTTACCATATGACATTATATTTTATTAGGTTTCTAAAATAGATGATTTCATTCATCCCGTGCAATACAAGAGATTTTTTTTAAAATATAATATTTTTATTACTTAATATATAAAATTTTATTTATATAACCCGTGTAATACACGGGGTTCTAAACTAATATATTAATAGATATATTAAAAAATATAATATTTATGTATAACCTAGGGGGTGTTTGGCCTAGATTTTTTTTACAAAGCTTATAGCTTTTTTAGCTTTTTTTTTTTGTTTTTTTACAAAAATAAGCTTAATTTGGTGTTTGGTTTAGCTTTTTAAGCTTATGCTAATTAGCTTATATAAGCTAATTTGAAAAAGCTTCTTTGTGTATGGGCAAATGATATAAAATAAGCTATAAGCTAATCCAAACGCTTAAAAAAAGAGCTTATCAAATGATAGAAAATAAGCTATAAGTTACTTAAAATATAAGTATAAGCCAAAAAAATAAAAGCTAGGCCAAACACCCCCTAGTAATAAATATATTCCCAGGGCGGATGAGATCGTTTACAATTATTAAACTACGGGTTGAGTTATGATACAAAGTATTTAAAAATAAGAAGGGTAAGAAGCCACCAGAGAGTGACAAGTGTCCTAGGAGAAATTAAATGAAAATGGGTAATTTTGTCTACAAGAGGAAAGAGAGTATGCACATGCAAGTCACATGTTACTTCCCCCCAATTTTTAAACGTCCGTAACTTTTTTATACATCATTTGTTTTTAAAAAAAATTATACCATAAAATCGAGCGTTTTTTATCTTTAATAAGAGTACCATATTGTTATATTTTTCAAAAAAAAATTCAAAAACCCAGTTGCATATTACACAATGGACATGATGTAAAACACAATGTAAAATAGATCAAAAACACAATCAATGACAACAGATAAAGACACAATGGACAACATACTAAAACACAATGACCATAACGTATAACACAATGGCGATAACATATAACACAATAAGTATCAGACTAAATAAAAACACAATTGATGACAACAGATAAAAGACACAATTAATGACAGCAGATAAAAGACACAATGGAGAGCAGATGAAGACACAATGGAAAACAAACTAAAAACACAATACACAACAAACTAAAAAGCAATGAACAAAGATAATAAAAAAAATTGAACAAATTATTAAAACACAATGGACAACATATTAAAACACAATGAATAACATATTAAACACAATGACCTGAACTAATAACACAATTTATAGAAAACCCAGATATAACACCATCTTCATTGTGTCATATATTGTGTTATAGGTTCTTATAAAAACGCAATGGATAGAACCCAAATTAACATTGTGTTATAGGTTTTGATAATAACACAATGGACATGATGTAAAACACAATGTAAAGTAGATCAAAAACACAATCAATGACAACAGATAAAGACACAATGGACAACATACTAAAACACAATGACCATAACGTATAACACAATGGCGATAACATATAACACAATAAGTATCAGACTAAATAAAAACACAATTGATGACAACAGATAAAAGACACAATTAATGACAACAGATAAAAGACACAATGGAGAGCAGATGAAGACACAATGGAAAACAAACTAAAAACACAATACACAACAAACTAAAACACAATGAACAAAGATAATAAAAAAAAAAAATTGAACAAATTATTAAAACACAATGGACAGCATATTAAAACACAATGAATAACATATTAAACACAATGACCTGAACTAATAACACAATTTATAGAAAACCCAGATATAACACCATCTTCATTGTGCCATATATTGTGTTATAGGTTCTTATAAAAACGCAATGGATAGAACCCAAATTAACATTGTGTTATAAGTTTTGATAATAACACAATGTATAGAAACTCTACTGACCAAAACCCAGTTAAAAGACATAATGACCTGAACCTTTAACACAATGCAAAAAAAACCCAGTAAAAATGAAAATTTTTATTTTATTTTTATATGGTAATATGGTACTCATATTAAAGATAAAAAACGCTCGTTATTATGGTGAATTTAAAAAAAAAATGTCGTATGAAAAAGTTATGGACGTTTAAAATCGATGGGGGAATTGGCATGTGCCTTGCATGTAGAGAGAGAAAATCCGTAAATATAGGATTCCCTTTATGCCCTTCTATTATCTTCTTTTCCCTACAACTAATCTCAACCCTCCAAATCTAAGATCAATGGACTAGAATCCTTCTTACTCTTCTTATTTATTTTATCGTTTGTATTTGATCCTAGGCATGGGATCAAATACAAACTCTTATATTTGTAAGAACCATAAGAACCAATACATAAATGACAAGTGTTATTCAATTAAAAATTAGTTTAGGGGTAATTTAGACATTTTGATCCTATTTATTTATAACTAGTTAAAACTAATTATCAAAATATCCCTAAATCCATGCAGATTAATTCAAACCAAAATTTGAATTTTTGTAACATATTCAGATCAAACCAACCTGCAGGAACCGCCAATACAAAAAACATAAGCACACCCACATAAACGACATTAGCACAATCAAAAAAGGAACTTCCATTATTAGCACTCTCGTTTCAATAAAAAAGGAACTTCCATTATCAATGACCTTAGCACAATCAAAAAACGACATTAGCATAACTTAAGACCATCCACATCATTAGCATTCTCGTTTCAATCAAAAAAAGGAACTTCCATTATCAACAACATTAACACAATCAAAAAACGACATTAGGACAATCAAATAACGACATTAGCACAATCAAAAAACGACATTAGCACAATCAAATAACGACATTAGCACAATCAAATAACGACATTGGCACAATCAAAAAACGACATTAGCACAATCAAATAACGACATTAGCACAATCAAAAAACGACATTGGCACAATCAAATAACGACATTAGCACTCTCTTAACACCACTGTCTGGGCATCCGACGGTAACACCAACAAAACAACATTAGCACAATAAAAATACGACATTCCAACGAATTTATTTCTAAATAGGCTCCCAATAACAACACAAAAGGAAAAAATAAACAACAAATACTATTACATAACTAGCACAATTTCATTTTTTTAAATTTATAAACAACACATATTGTTCTATACTAGCACAATTTCATTTTTTTATAAACAACACATACTGTTACATACTAGCATAAATTTTTTTTATTTTTTTTATAAACACATACTAGCACAATTTCATAATTGTTACATAATTAGCACAATTTCATTTTTTTTTATTTTATAAATAACACACACTGTTACATACTAGCACAATTTCATATTTTTGTTTTAATTTTGTAAATAACACACACTATTACATAACTAGTAGAAAACAAATTTATTTATAAATAGGCTCCCAATAACAACACAAAAGGAAAAAAAATAACAACACATAAGAATTACATAATAAAATAAGACATACTTATAGATTTAAAATTAACACAATACATTTTTATATTAGCACATTCCAACTACGTAACTAGCATAATTATAAAACATATTTTTGTAACTTTTTTAAAAGTTATTTTTATAAATAAAAAAGGTATAGCAATATGGTACTCATATTAAAGATAAAAAATACTTGATTTTATGGTATAATTTTTTTTCCAAAATTAATGAAATATAGAAAAGTTATTTTAATTTAAAAAACTTGGTGGAATTAGTATTTTATGGGAAATGACTAAATGACTAAAATACCCTAACTTGATAATATTAATTATTAATTATAGGGGTTTTATTTGTAATCAATATCAACCCTTAATTTAAACTATCAATGGCTCAGATCTGTTCTTACGGTTCTTACAGTTAGCACTGTTTGTACAGGATCTCAACCCTTTGATCCTAACCCATTAAACTACATATACAATACTACTAGATGGTCCATGGCTTTATAGCCTAGTGGCATCTTGGTGGTGGGATAAGACTTTGGGACCAATAGGTCTTGGGTTCGATTCCCACAAAGGGGGTTTTCCCATATTAATTGGGTTTCCTCCTGAATTGGTGTATAGGCATTATGCCTAGTGAAGATGGATATGATCGGATGGTTCCACTGGTGGTACGATGATACTGCAGTGGTCCGTCAGTGATCCAAATTTGCCGTTCAAAAAAAAAAAAAAAAAAACAATACTACTAGATGTTGTTGGGCACAGGACACCAAGTCATTTGATACTCGTCAGTCGGTTCTGTCGCTCTCCATATTCAAAACTGACATCCTGCACCCAAAATTCTATCACTCATGTCCCCTCACACTGTCTTTATTTGCTCTTCTTTATTTACTCTTTTGATCATGCCAACTACAACTCTCCATCTTTTCTTCCACCAAAATACATTCACCCCACAACCTGTTCGATAAAAGTCCTCAACCAACTTCAAACTTTAAATCATCTCATATCGATGCATAGATTACACTAGAGGCTGATACAGATTATGGAAACTAATGGGTTTGTCTAATCTGAGCTGGGTTTCATCAGATTTCACAGGTTTGGTGTTTACAATTTGGTTATTTTGTAATTTTTTTTTTGTTTTTGGGTTCTTAAATGAGATGAAGCTGCGGGTTTACGTGTGTTTTATTATTATTATTATTATTATTATTATTATTATTATTATTATTATTATTATTATTATTATTATATATATATTTTTTTATATATTTTTTTTAATAATTCTCAGGTTGATATTTGAGTGATCAATAAGGTTTGTTTACTCTGCTTTTGGATGGGTGCAAGTCTGTATCAATGATCATCACTGATTCATATTCAATTTTTAGAAATTCTGACGAAACAGAGGAGGTAATTTGAAGGTAAACAGGTTAATTTTGTTACAAATAATGATCTTTTTATGTGACAACACAATATAGTTTCTCAAAATTCGAATTGTTAGAGACAGGACCCGTTTTAATATCGTAAATCACAACAAAGCATCAAGAAACTTTACTGGATAATCTTTGATATTATCATGGCGGCTTAAGGCGGAGTGAAAATATAGCAAGTGTTTTGGGCCCCAAATTCTGAGAAAAAAATTAAATGTAGGTAGTTTGGGGTTTGAGATTGTTGACGGTGGGTTTTGTGGTCTAAAATCATGCATACATACAAAGAATCATACGGTGGGTTTTGTGGTCTAAAATCATGCATACATACAAAGAATCATACGGTGGGTTTTGTGGTCTAAAATCATGCATACATACAAAGAATCATATGATAGAAAGCAAAAAAGAGTAAATTACAAAAATCGTCCTTCATGTATTTCACTTATTGCAAACTGTGTCCTTTGTCTTCAATAATTACAGAAAACGTACTAAATGTTTGCAAACCCTTGCAAGTTATGTCCTTTAGCCCTAACTCAGTTAATTTTTGTGGTTAAATCTGACCAAATGGACCCACATGAGGGTATTTTTGTGGTTAAATTTGACCAAATGGACCCCACATGAGAGTAAAATGACCAAAATACACTCATGTGGGGTCCATTTGGTCATATTTAACAACAAAAAATTAACTGAGTTAGGGCTAAAGGACATAACTTGCAAGGGTTTGCAAACATCGAGTACGCTTTCTGTAATTATTGAAGACAAAGGACACAGTTTGCAATAAGTGACATACATAAAGGACGATTTTTGTAATTTACTCAGCAAAAAATAAAAAGTTTGGACGAAAAGGGACCCAGTTTTATTATAGGCTTTGGCCCCAAAACCTTGAGCCAGCCTTGGATAGTATGATGATCATGCAAAGTTCTTAATTGCTTTAATTTCGTCATGATCACGAAAATGCATATGACTATTACTTTAATGATCAGATGATTCTTGATCTTATGTATACTTTGTTTTGTACTTATTTGTGTGTTGGCCAGAATAAAAGATGGACCAAAAAACATGGTTTCTAGGGAAAAAATATCCAGAAAAATCAAATGTTGTAAGGAGTGAAGCTGAAATCTATGCAAAAGGAAATGAAGAACAGGTAAATTCAAAATTTCTTGTTGTTGGTTTTAATTAGGAAAATATTTGATCACTTGTCTTGATGAAGGGCAGAATGGTAATTTCTTGTACTTATATCGTGCAGAAGCTTCCGTATGGGAAATAAGTAGCTTTAGAGGAAACTGTAAAGAACCTCCATGAACAGATAGCTTGTCTTCTCTGTGAATGCAATGCGAAAGATAGACTAATGGCTGAGCATGTAAAAGCAGCACAAGAAGCTAACTCAGGTGATCTATTATTTATCGTCTTTTGTAGTTAAATCGTATATTACTAACACAGAGCAGAATCAGTAATAAAAAAGAAATTTAAAATTCATTTAGGGAAGGAAAGGGCTGAAGCATTAGTGGCGATACAGAAGCAAGAACTAGAAAACGTTATACGGCAAAAAGTAGCTGCGGTCGAGAGATTGATTCACTTAAACGCTGCATTAAAGAATTGCAAGCGGGAATTGAGCTGTACAAAAATAGAGCAAGATCGGAAGGTTATCCTCGAGAAAGCACACAAGAAACTAGAGTCGAAATATATAGAAGCAAAGAAAAAACTTGCAAATCTAACGGTTGAGAATGCTCGGCTTACTAAAGCCCTTGAAAAGAAAGAGGAAATAATCAAAGACGTAAATAATCAAATTTCCAAAGCAACTACGGAGTTCAATGCACTTGTTTCAAGATGTGATTCAACCGAAAGAGGAAACAACGTTTTGAAACACGAGTATGGTCTTCTTAAGAAAGAGCTCAAGATCAAAAGCCGACATGCCGTCACGGCAAACAGGCAACAGCTAGAAAGCGAACGTCAAAAGTTGCGGATGTTAGTGAAGAAGCGGGGCCTGGGGCATCCGAAAACGAATCCGAAGAACCATTCTAAAGCTGTGGGTAGAAGAATGAGTTTACTAATAAAACAGTTGAGCGAAGTGGAAGAAGAAAACGGGATTCTCAAAGAAAGTGCATGTAAAAGAGAGCATGAAATTCATGTCTTGAAAGCGGAACTTGCTCGAATGAGGCGTGATGAACAATATAACGCCAAATCGTGTATGAACGAAATGAACGATCACTTTGAGAATCTGAGATTAACTAACTTTGATCTCGATCAACAACTTTCGGCTGCCAAAGTTGAGTTAAGAGAAGCTCTTCACAAAACATCGTTTCTAGAAATGGAATTGGAAGATAAAGGTCATCATTGCAGAGAACTAGAAGCAACATGTCTCGAGCTACAATTCCAACTAACCAGGTTACCTTAATTTTTATAAAGTACATAGATGGTCCTGTGGTTTGCACTTTGTAATGCATTTAGTCCCCAACTTTTTTCAAAAGTACATGGATGGTCCATGTGCTTTGCACTTTGTAACGCATCTAGTCCCTAACTTGGACGTGCTAAAACCTTTAGATTTGTTGGCTGGGGACTAAATGTATTACAAACTGCAAACCACAGGACCATTCGTGTACTTTTGGAGGAGCTAGTGACCAAATTCAAAATTTTGGTAAACCACTGGGACCATCCATCATCCATGTACTTTAATCTTAACCAATACTTTTTCATAAATCATTCTTTTTACTAATCTCTAGACCATTTTGTTACTAATCTCTATACCATTTTGTGTATCGTGTTTCCAGTAAGGATGTAGTTACCGAAGATGTCGAGCAAGAAGAAAAAACGTTTCAGCCCGTAAGCTAGTTGCTATAATCAAAGCCTAATTACTTGTACAACTATACAATGCTTAAGTAGTTAACTTCTCATGGTTTTGCAGGGAATGAAGATTACAGAAGAGTTGACTAATGACAAGTTGACCGATCATTCTTCTTTACATGATCATATGACGGCAGAGGATGGTGTTGAGTGGGAGGTTGTTCTAAGCCCCCCAATGATCAAGGAAATCATAAACGCTACAGAAACAGAAGAACCGTACATAGTTGTACCTCGGGCTTTATCTATTGTACCGGTTAAGAAGCGAGTTAAACGTTATGAGTTGCTAAGGAGGCTTCTGTTTAGAGGTAAGAGGGGTTGCTACAAGAAGAGGCTACTTTGCTTTGCTGCATACAAGGTTTAGTAAGAAACATAGGCGGGCTTTGAGGCTAGTTTTGGCAATATAATCATTCTAGATTTATGTTCTATCATTTTTTAACTTAACCCATATATAAGTAAACATGTCAAAAACGTGACCTTTAGTTGTGGGTATGCGGAGTCGTAATAAATTATTGCATATGCTAAGCTTGAAATTGTTGTTCATTTAGGTAACGAGGACACCTGCAATCGTGAACTCTTCTTTCGGGCTGGCCACATTTGATATTGTGCAACTAGTGTCACAATATATCCTGTAGTTAAGCAAGGTTGAACACTGGAAAGCTGAACCATTAGCCCAGAACATAATGCATATATCTTCGAAGACTTAAAAACTTGCTTTTGTAAATACTTACATAGAAATGTATTTAGGCACACCAACCAATGGGCTTGTAGCCTAGCGGTATAAGATGTGTAATAAAGGTGTTCTCCCCACGTGGTTGAGGGTTCTAGTACAATGGCGGGATTTGGGTGTGTGAGTCGGCCGTTCTAAACAAAGATTTAGGCTCACTATCAAATCATGATAGCCTCAATAACTGATTATGCAATAAGGGGGTTTGCATCGTCACATTCGTTACAGTAAACACGTATGTTGTGGAAACCCATATAGTTTCAGCAAAAGCAATGATCAAGATATGCTATAAAACACATGGATATTATGATATCAAGTCAAAACAGTGCAAAGACATTGTGTAAAAGCATTTGAAGCGGATGACATTTTCTGGTGGTGGTGAACCAATGCACCCTTTGCCTACGTGGCAATTATCTTCTAGTTAAATCACTACACATAGCCTAACTTGCAATTATTTTCTAGTTAAATCACTACACATCGTCTAACTAATAGGGTTAAGTTTTACTCTTGCGTGCGTAGTGCATATTGAGCCCTCACAAGGAAACGTACATTACCAAAGCACATCTTGTATAATGGCATAATGGGTACAAGGTTTGGTCATATGGTTTGTCAAACATCTCGGTGATCCTGTTGGATACTGTGTTTGTTCATATGGTTTGTCAAGAATCTCGATTAGAGTTTGTTTTCATAACAAACTTCTGGTAATACGCTATGAAGATACATATCCGAGTCCGGACCTTATCATAAGGGACGGACCGAATCTCTTCATGCCGAACATTCTGATGACCTTCATACCTCAGCATGCCGGGACCGGACGTCAGAACAAGTGCATCTAGACGAATGACGTCATCTCTGTTGACTATTATAAATACCCAACCAAGTACAAGCCAAGTACGATTTTCTGAACCTTCGTCCTACTTTCTCTCTCTATCAAATACTTATCCTCACGCCGGAGGGTGGTCGCAGAGGGGCCCTCCCATCTCTGCGGCGAGCCTAACGGTTTTCTCTTTTGCAGGTTCAAGCCCTCAATCTCTCCAAGGTCCAAACTCGAATTACAGGCTCCGGCCTCTCTGAATTTTGGATCTTCAATTGGCGCCATCCGATTTCAAAGCTCACAGTCCTTCACTTTGTGAATTTCTTGAGCAAAGAAACAACTGATCTATGGCGGCATAGGGTTCTCTGAATTCGGGATCCATTGCTGCTAGTGTACAAACTACAGCTCCGACAAGTGTTGCTTCCATGGTTTCAGCTCCTTTGAGCTCGGGGTCGGGAACAACTCTACCGTTCATATTAATGCGAACTTCACAGGCATCGGAGTTCGATGCGGAATTTCTCTCTAAAAATGCCAGTCTCTTACGACAGCTAAAAGCTCAACAAGCTAGAGATGAACAGATACTCGGTTTACGAACCAGACTCTTTCACGATGAAACACCGGTCTCCACAGGACTATCTCCAGCGATCATTGCACGTACTGATCCCCAAATCGAAGCGGTTCATGACCCAGAGCTCACGAAACCGTATCATCCAGTTTCGATGACAGCGAAATCTAAATTCAGCTCTCGTATAGTCCACGCTAAGCTTCCACCAAAGCTCAAAATGCCAACTACTGTAAAAAAATATGATGGCACCACAGATCCGGATGATCACATGTTTGATTTTGATGGAGTCGTACGAGTCGAACAATGGCCAATGCTAGCTTGGTGTTTTATGTTCGCACAAGCGTTAATCGGAGCCGCACGTGTGTGGTTCGATGCATTGAATGAAGGAGAAATTAATGATTTCGAAGAATTTCGGAGGCTATTCCTACAGAACTTCAGCCAACAGAGGCACTATTCTAAAGAAATCACTGAAGTGCATAACATCCGGAGAAAAGATGGTAAAACTTTGGATAGTTTCATAGACCGTTTCAATCGAGAAAGTATGCAGATCAGTGGGGTGGTCGATCAGCTGAGGATCTCCGGCTTCTGTCATGGGGTTCGGAACAATCAGTTGGTAGAAAAGCTACACGAAAACTTCCCAAAAACAATGGAAGTACTAATGGAACGTGCCCGGGCTTTTGCTCGTGGAAAAAATGCTTGTAATCTGGCAACGGAGGCAGATCAAAAAATGTCTTCTTGGAAAAAGAACGGAGGATCCGTGTTTGACAAAGCTTCATCCGGAAATAGGGGACGAATGCACCCTTATAGCAGAAATGATCGATCTCAGTGAGGAAGAAATTTTGGTTCAAGGTTCTATAATCTGTCGGACCTCTCCAAAACCCCTAGTGAAACCCTCAGCGCTGAAGGAGCAAATTTCCCCGCACCTCCGAAGCTCCGGAACCCAGGAGACAAGAATTCCAAGAAGTACTGTGATTATCACCGAGCACGAGGCCACAACACGGACGACTGCTGGTCTTTAAAGCAGGAAATTGAGAAAGTAGTCCGCTCCGGTAAACTTTCACACCTGGTAAAAGAAGTGAAAGAAGTCAAATCCTCCGGTACTCCAGTAGACAATCCGAACAATCAGTCCGCCATCTGCATAATAAGAAAGATGAATGACCAAGGTATCAAGCGGACCACTCATCATTTGGATGCATCAGCCAATCGCCTTCCCACCAATAATTCCGAAAGAAGTTAAGGATGGACCGATCATCGTGTCTGCAGTTATTGCAGGTCACAAGGTCCGACATATTTATGTTGACAGCGGAAGTGCCTCCGAGATCATGTATCAACAGTGCTTTCAGCAGCTAGCCCCACAGACTAAAGCAAAACTGATTCAAGTATCTATGACGTTGGTAAGCTTCTCTGGAGAAGTAGTTCAACCAATCGGGCAGATCACTCTGCCGACTACGTTGGGTACCGGAAGATTGACTAGAACTGTAAATTTAACATACTTGGTGGTTGGTGCAAGGTCCGTGCATAATATCATACTGGGAAGACCAGGAATGTGTGCATTCGGCATTATCAGTTCCACCATTCATGGATCGTTGAAGTTTCCCACCGAAGCCGGTGTGGCAACCTTGCACTCCGAGTCTACCATGTGCGTCACCGTGATACGAAAAAGCGTGGGAAGTAATACACAACCTCTGGCTCTGCTCACTGAGGAGTGGGCTATCCATCCAGATTTTCCGGAACAAAAGATTGTCATCGGAGCTCAACTTCCCGAATGAACTAAAAGACGGCTGTGGAAATTATTGTCCAGCTCCCTCGATGTATTTGCTTGGAAAACCTCCGACATGGTTGGAGTCCTTCGTGTCCTGGCCGAGCACAAGTTCAAAGTGTCGCATGCAGTCAAACTCGTCGCCCAAAGAAAGAGGAGTATGGCTCCGGCCCGTCACAGAGCCATTGCCGAAGACGTACGAAAACTTTTAAGCGCATGAATTATCAGGGAAGTGCGGTATCAAACTTGGGTATCCAATCCGGTAATGGTCACTAAAAAGATAACACCTGGAGAATGTGCGTCGATTTCTCCGATCTCAACAACGCATGTCCAAAAGACTGCTACCCCCTTCCGGAGATCGAATTAAAAATTGACTCCTTGGCAAGTTTTCACCTCAAATGTTTTTTGGATGCATATAAGGGGTACCATCAGATACAAATGGCTCTGGAGGATGAGGATAAGACAGCATTCGTAACAAACGAGGGTCTTTTTTGCTACACTAAGATGCCGTTCGGATTAAAAAATGTCGGAGCCACCTATCAGAGGTTGATGGACAAAGCGTTTAAGGGTCAAATCGGAAGGAACTTAGAAATCTACGTGGATGATTTGGTCATCAAGAGTGAAGCCGAAGACAACATGATCGATGACATACTCGAAACCTTCACTAGGCTTCGGAGTATCAATCTCAAGTTAAACCCCAAAAAATGTTCATTCGGCCTGGAAGAAGGAAAATTTTTAGGGGTATGGATAACTCAGTCCGGTATTCAAGCTCATCCGGATAAAGTCCAAGCCGTGGTTTCTATGCAGCCTCCGAAAACGGTAAAGGAAATTCAATCTTTGAATGGTAAGCTAGTGGCGCTGCACCGGTTCATCTCCAAAGCTGCTGACCGCACCATTCCTTTCATGAATGTCTTAAAAAGGAGCACCGGTAAGGGTCAGATTGAATGGACAACGGAAGCTGCTTCCGTCTTTCAGGAGTTAAAAGTTTGTCTGGGATCCCTACCCACTTTAACTGCACCGGTAACAGGTGAGACGGTCACCGTATATCTCTCTGCCTCTCATTTCGCCATCAGTGCGGTACTCGTAGTGCACCGAAATCAAGCACAGATTCCGGTCTACTATGTGAGTCGCGTCTTAAAAGATTACGAAACCATATATCCGATGATAGAAAAGCTGGCGCTCGCTTTGGTACACGCGTCAAGGCGTCTCAGAAGGTATTTCCAAGCCTTTAACATAGAAGTGCAGACTAACCTCCAGATCCAGCAGATTCTGAGAAAACCTGAGGTCTCCGGACGTCTTACAAAGTGGGCCATAGAACCAGTGCATTCGACATCACTTACCGAACAAGGGGTCTGGTAAAAGGCCAGGCGGTAGCAGATTTCCTTACTGAGGTTCCCAACGGAGAAAGCACTAAAGAAAGACCCGTCCTCCCAAAGTTCTGGAATTTATATACGGACGGAGCCTCCAGTAAGGAAGGAGCTGGGGCTGGCTTAATTTTGATAGATCCGGAAGGGATAGAATATACCTACGCCCTACGTTTTGAATTGAAGACGTCAAACAATGAGGCAGAATACGAAGCACTCCTAGCCGGACTCCAAACTGCTGCCAAAGCCGGGGCAAGCTCCGTCTTAGCCCATGTGATTCATTGTTGGTTGCCAATCAAGTTAACGGAGAATATGAGGCACGAGAGGAAAATATGATTCGATGCCTGAACCAAGTAAACAGTCTAATGGCCACATTTGATTCATGCAAAATTGTTCATATTCCGAGGAGCAAGAACAAAAAAGCTGATGCTTTAAGCAAGTTGGCTTTGGTCACTTTCTGCCATTTGTCCAAGGAGGTCTTAGTTGAAACTTTGCAAGCTCCGGCCATCAGTCAAGGCGAAGCTGTATTGTCAATCTCCGTGTAAGAAAAGTCATGGATGACACCAATTCTGGATTATGTGGAAAATGGTACACTTCTAGAAGATAAGGCTCAAGCACGAAAGATGAAGATCAAAGCACTCCAGTACCAAGTCCAAGATGGAAAGCTTTATCGAAAGACATTCTTGGGTCCGCTCCTAAGATGCTTAACATCGGAAGAAGCCAGCTATGTAATCAGAGAAATTCATTGGGGAATATGTGGGATACACTCCGGGCCGAGGATGGTCATAGCCAAAGCAATGAATGTCGGATACTTTTGGCCGGGAATGCACCAAAGCGCTGTTAATGAGCTGCAAGCATGCGAAGACTGTCAGCGCCATGCCCCGGTTAGCCATCGCGCAAAAAACAGCATCGTACCCGTGACCTCGGCCTGGCCTTTTCAGAAATGGGGAGTTGACATTGTTGGTTCTTTCCCCGTCTTCACCGAAGGTGTAAGGTTCCTACTTGTCGCCATTGATTATTTCACAAAGTGGATTGAAGCTAAACCCCTCCGAACCATCACCGGTGATCAGATACTACGGTTTGTATGGGAGAACATTGTGTGCCGGTATGGGATGCCATTATGCATTGTGTGCGACAACGGAAAGAAATTTTCCGAAAAGCCATTCAAAACTTGCTGTGAAAAAATGCATATCGAACAAAGCTTCGCTTCGGTCTCCCATCCCCAGGCTAACGGATAGGTTGAAAGAGCTAACCGCAGCATCGTAGAAGGCATTAAAAACGGTTGGGTAAGGAAGGAGTATCTTGGGCGGACGAGCTTCCGCATGTCCTATGGGCGCACCGAACAATGCCAAAAACGAGTACAAGGGAAACTCCCTTTAGCTTTACATACGGCTCGGAAGCAGTCATTCCCGCTGAAGTTGGTATACCCACCCATCGCATGATGCAAAGCCAAGAGGATAATGAGCATCAACTCCATCTGAACCTCGACCTAGCCGAGGAACAAAGATAACTCACGACCATCAGAGATGCCAAATACAATAAAGAGTTGGAAAAGCATTATAACTATAAGGTTAAAGAGGTCCGATTTAAAGAAGGGGATTATGTCATGCGGAGGAATGATGCCAGCTTGGTCGAAGGAACAGGAAAGATGGCTCCAAAATGGGAGGGACCCTATATAATCAAAACATTCGGAAAGAATGGAGCTTATACGCTCGTCAAGGTGGATGGGACTCCCGTCCCTCGTACCTGGAACGGGATGCACCTCAAAAGATGTTTCCTCTGAAGAACTTTCATTTTGAAAAAAACTTAGAATAAAGTATGTAATGCGGAGGGTTTTGCCCGCACCTTTCTATTTTCTATTATTTCCAAAGTAATGCGGAGGGTATTGCCCACATCTTTCTATTTTCTATGTAATGCGGAGGGTAATGCCCGCACTTCATATTATGTTTTTACTTAAGTTTGTAACATCCGGAGGAATATACCCCGGAATATTTTAGCATAAATAGATAGCACGAACTTTCTATCTTACAAAAAGTTGCAACATGAGTAAATTACCTTCGGCCAAACTAAGGGATGCAAACACTAAAGAGTAAGGACGGACTGGCATTCGTCCATCTTTTACTTTCACTAATAAATTATCCTAAGTATAAAAACATAACGGATCCGCACACAAGTAAGAACGTTCTAGAAAATTAAAATACAAACATAAAAAAGCATGGACGCATGTAAACAAATGATTGTATCAAAAATAGCCGGATTAAAATATCCGGATTAAAATATCCGGGGGTTACTTAAACCATTCACAAAGTTGGGATAATTGTCAAAATATACAAACGGTAAAAACAAAGATCAACACAAGGTTCGGAACAAAAAAGGTGCATATCCCAAATTGCCAGACATGTCCACCTTCAAAAATTCACTATCTAAAACATTTGGAGGTGCATACCCCAAAGAACCAGGCATGTCCACCTCAATCATTCACCGAAGGCTCCCCCGCAAAAAACAAAGCATCCTTGATCTTCGAAAGCGGCTCATTCACAAGATTCGGCAAATCATTCACTACCCGAAAACTAAGAGAGTCAAAACAGGCAATAACAGTATTCAGCTCACCCTCCGAGTTCCGATTGATCGGAGGAACTTCCCCGTAAGGAGTTTTCTTTTTCAACGCATGAATGTATCCACCTTGAACCCCAGAGTTGACACCAATGGCACTCATGGCATTATTAACCGGAGCCACTGCCTGGGTCATTTCCGGACCTTTATGAATGTTTTTTGCTAACAATTGAGCTCCTTCGGTCAAAAGCCATACTTTGGTCGCTCGGAGGTCCTCTATCTTCTAGGACAAATCGGCATTCTCTAACTTCAGCTCCTCGATCTCAGCCTTATGATGACCTTTCATTTCCTCCATCCGAGCCTTCAAATAGGCTTCCCCTGTTTTGTGGGCATCACGTTCTGATAAACGCATTAGAAAAAATAAAAGGATGAAATCCAAGCTAAACAAGAAATAAAGAACGAACCTGCAAGCATCCTTTTGTAAGCCGCACGAGCATTAGAGACTGCCTCCTCCATCTTCGCTAAAACACCCTTGTGTTCTTCGTCCTTTTCTTTCGAAGACTCCATAAAGCTCTTCAACTCAGCAGACACCCTGTCCCTTTCCTCCGCAGCGGATGCGGCCGCAGCCTGAGAAGATTGATTTTGAGAAACCAAAGATTTTACCTTCTCCTTATGAGCCTGGAGATCCTGGGAAAGTTGGGCGAGCTTTTTCTCGGTATCCGGAGTATTTTGCATCTTGCGTTTCAAGGAAGTAGCTTCCCTTTCTAAATCCTCCTTCACCGATTCCGCTTCAACCCACCTGCGGTATAGCTCGGTTACATAAACATTTGATTGAGCTTGATTAAGCAACACCGTGGCTCCCAGATCCTGGCCCTTCATCCTCCTACTCCGGGAGTGATCTAACGGAGTGTTAATGTTGAACAAAAACATTCTTGCAGTCAGTTCGTCCATTACCGAATCTTTGTTCCTTAAATCCCAGTCTGGCACAAACTTCTCCTCAGCGGTGGCCGGATCTATCTCCATATCGTCCGAAAAAACATCTGCATATCGAAAGAAGGACATTACTTCGGGTCCGAACCAGGATGGGGGGGAGAGAAGATACGTGGTCTTCCTCATCATCAAGGAAACAGTCCGGACCCAAAGAAGAGTCCAACATCGTACCTGAAAAAGTCACCACCTTCGCATCACCTTGGGTCTTCCCATCGCCGTTACCCGTAACCACCGGATCTTCAAACTCCATAGTATCGTCTCGTTCACCGGTAGAAAACCACCGGAATATGTAGGAGTTGGAGCAGAACGAGCCAGAGCAGCTTCATCCCGAGACGATTTACCACCAGATAGATGTTCGTCTAAATCGGTTAGAATATTATCGCCGGAATGAGAAGAGCTCTTCTTGGTCTTCTTGGTTAATTTCGGTATAGGAAGAGAAGTAGACGAGCGGATCTGAGAAACGTCGGCTTTACGATTCCTAAGGAGCCCTTTCGGCTCGGTAACCAAGGAGACCCCCTTACCTTTGATAGAAGCGCTTGAGGGACGATACAGTAAAGCTTGATCCAATTCTTTGACCTCCAGGTCACTATCGACACCCTCACCTTCAGGATCGGTCCGAACTTAAGCCGCAGATGACCCGGGAGCATCTTCTTTGGATCCCGAGCCAACAGAAACGGTCTCAGCAACAGGAGCCTCGGAAGTAATAGGCTCAGCCTGCGGACGAATTTCCTGGGCGGAAGAAGAAATCTGCTTCAAAAGGGGCACTTCGCCCTCGATGTAAGACATTTCAAAACCATTCGCTAATTTATATGATATAATTTACGTTCAAAGTTCCTTTTCTACAAAATCTTAACATAACGATATTTACATAACGTTTAACCCTTCAAACATTACTATTATAACTATTACACATAAGTTTGATAGCCAAAAGAAGCTAGTTTATTAGCGGAAGCTTTTGTAAGTTATGTGTTCGGTCCTTATTCTCGCTTGATCCACATCCGACGCATTCCATGAGCAACCTAACCACCATAACATTCAACTTCATTAGTTATGAATGCTGAAAATATGTTTACACAAGTTTTTATAAACAAAATAGCAATTAGCAACATTTTTCAGAACTGGTAACCCGTCACGCGACGCGACGGGATATAGAAGTTGGTGTCGCGTGACGCGACAGGCATAGCGGGCCGCAACGGTTCCATCCAACAGCGTCGCGTGACGCGAGCTCCTTATTTCGGCAGTAGGATTGTTGAAAAATCATGCACATTTCCAGCTCCACTACCTTTTACTAAAACAGACATAACATGTCCGTTATTGGTCCAAATTAGGTTCCGTTTATTCCTACGTGACCGTAATTCGATATTCTATAGTATTGAATCAAAATCCTACATTCACCTGAACAAATTTCTTTCATTTAAGCCCTCGGATTATGGACATTTTCATAATTATTCGACCCGTTTTCATTTATGAACCATAGAATTCACTTATGAGCTCCAACACATCTATAAGAGCTTTCACATCAACATACTTAAACTTTATGACACCTTTTCTTACAACTTAAGTGCCGTTAACGAAATATATACGTATTAATCAACCCATTTGTCCAACTTAGTTACATTTATTGATTTGTCTTACCAAAGCTTAATGCCTTGGTGATTTTTTTTGATCCGTTTGATTTCTCTAGCGAATTCCATCGCCTTCTTGAAATCAAACATGTAGTATTTGAGTCAATTTGACCCATTTAAACTTTCAAGTGGAATCCACCACTTTCATCATTTCTATATCCTCGAAATGTCTACTTTTTCTTGTTGGATATTACAAACGAAATCCTTCGTTTTAGTATTATCCAACATTATAACGATTTGATTATCATCCAACAATCTAGCATAAAAGTACTAAAACAAGATATTACGAATCGAATAGCCGCGTACCTTTTTCAAAGCTTTTCCTTTAAGCGGGTATACGTTCCACCTTGCCCACTTGATGATCCACCCAAATCACCTATATAATTTGATTCGAATATATTGCTTAGAACTCATAGTTCAATATTCGATATTTCATTCTCTTGATTAATGAATTAAACGATTACTTCATATATTTCAAGTATTCCAATCCATTCAAGCATTTCATCGAACATCTAGTGTGCATAATTTGTATTCTTACACTATCCTGTTCATGGTTAATAACTTTAACCATGTTTAGCATAGTAATTCGATTCCTATAACAAGAACACTATAATCACACTAGAATTTACATCACAAGAAATCAACTAACATCTAATATCACAAATATATGTAGTCTTCACAAAACCCATATACCCTTATGTGACAAACATTGAAATTCATAGGTTATGTCATGAATTGATAAATTTATTGTCTAAGATTAGTTCCTAGACTTGTATTCATCATACTTTACCCATAACCTGCATTAATTCACCCTAAATTTCTGTTACAAGAATTCAAGAATCATCAAAACACTTTCATATATCAAAATTAAACATACATTTTGATATACTAAGTATGAGAATCACTTCTTTAGCCTTGAATCACCCTCAATTAGGTTTTGATTCTTTGATTTTGAGTGAAATAGTGAGATTAGGGTTTTAGAGGAACTTGAGGTCGGTCCTGGAGTCTTGATCGAACAGAAACACACACAAAGTGTGTGGTTTCATGTTTATCTAGTGTTTTAAAAACATCTTTCAAAAATTGCACAATTGGTCCCTCAAGTTTCTAAGTTAATACAGTGGGTATAATTCTTTGATTTCCCCATCTTTTCTATTAATAATTTAACTAGGTTAATTATTCCTAGTTTCAATTCTCATTATTTTATGATTACTATTCTAACTTATACATGTATAACGACATATATAGTTTAATAAATTTAGGGGTGTTACAAGTCTACCCCCCTTAAAGAGGATTTCGTCCTAGAAATCATAGTACGTACCAACTAAGGAAGGGTATAAGCGTCTCATTTTTTCTTCGGACTCCCAAATGGTGTCCGATCCCTTCCGGTGTTCCCATTTGACTTTAACTTGATTAATCTCTTTACGCCTTAAGCTTTTGACCTTTCGATCAAGAATTTCAATAGGCTTTACAACATAATTAATTTTATCATCAACTTCAATGTCGTCATAGCTTACATAAGTCGTTTCATCAGCTAAGCACTTTCGTAGATGTGAAACATGGAAAGTGCTATGAATACCGCTCAACTCTTCTGGCAGTTCTAGTTGGTATGCTACCTTACCCACACACTCTGTGATTTTAAATGGCCCAATAAATCTTGGACTCAATTTTCCCCGTTTTCGGAATCGGATAACCCCTTTCCTCGGAGATACCTTAAGCATGACCATATCACCAACCTGGAACTCGATTGGCCTTCGTCTTTTATCCACGTAGGACTTCTGCCGATCTTGAGCAGCGTTTAAATGAGCCCGAATCACTTCAATCTTTTCATTAGTGATACTGACTATATCTTTATGAGCTAATTCTCGTGGACCCACATCACCCCAACATACCGGGGTTCGACACTTTCTGCCGTAAAACATTTTATATGGTGCCATTCCGATACTGGAATGGTAGCTATTATTATATGAAAATTCAACTAGTGGTAGATAGATATCCCAGCTACCACCAAAATCGATAATACATGCTCGTAGGATATCTTCGAGTGTCTGAATAGTGCTTTCACTCTGCCCATCGGTCTGTGGATGATATGCGGTACTAATGAACAGCTTAGTACACATCTCCTATTGAAAATCGCGCCAAAAGCTTGAAGTAAAACGCGTATCTCTATCCGAGAAGATAGACACCGGCACTCCATAGCGAGATATAAGTTCATTTGTGTAAACTTCTGACATCTTCTCAGAAGTGTATGTTTCCCGAATTGGAATAAAATGAACACTCTTGGTCAATCTGTCAACTACTACCCATATCGCATCAAATCCACGTGATGTTCTTGGTAGTTTAGTTAATAGATCCATAGTAATGTGCTCCCATTTCCACACCGGAATGTCTAATGGCTGGAGTTTATCGTAAGGCTTCTGGTGTTCTGCTTTTACTTGTAAGCAAGTTAAGCATTTTTCCACATACTTCGTGATGTCTCGCTTCATTCCGGGCCACCAATAATTTTGTTTCAAGTCTTTGTACATTTTTGTAGCTCCCGGATGAATAGAATAGCGGGACTTATGGGCTTCGTCAAGAAGAAGAGTTTTAACATTGCAAGTGTTTGGAACCCAGATTCGATCGAAACGGGTTTTCAATCCATTACTATTATCCTGCAAGTCTTTGAACTGACCCACTATTCTTTCCTTTTTCACATTTTCTTCTTTTACAGCTTTAGTTTGCGCCTCCTTGATTCGTTCAAGTAACCCTGAGGTCTTTATTAACTGCACCAACTGCACCCGAATAGGTGAATATTCTTCTTTCCTACTCAGTGCATCTACAACTATGTTGGCTTATCCGGGATGATAATGAATTTCACAATCATAATCCTTCACCGTCTCGAACCAACGACGTTGTCTCATATTTAACTCCTTTTGATCAAAGAAGTACTTGAGACTTTTATGGTCAGTGAAAATAGTGCATTTCACACCATATAAATAATGCCTCCATATTTTTAAGGCAAAAACTACCGCTGCCAATTCCAGATCATGTGTCGGATATTTCTTTTCATGAATCTTTAATTGACTTGAAGCATACGCGATCACTTTTCCTCGCTGCATAAGTACACATCCGAGACCAAGCTGGGATGCGTCTGAATAAATAACCATATCTTCAGTCCCATCTGGTAACGTTAGTACAGGGGCACTAGTCAATTTTTCTTTAAGGATACGGAAGGCATCCTCTTGTGCACTATCCCATACAAATTTCTCATCTTTACGGGTCAACTTAGTTAATGGAGTTGCAATTTTGGAGAAATCTTGTATAAATCTCCGATAATAACCCGCAAGACCTAGAAAAATTCTAATCTCTGATGGATTCTTTAGAGGTTTCCATTTAGACACAGCTTCTATTTTGGACGGATCTACCGACACTCCATCGACACTAATAACATGTCCTAGAAACTGTACCTCTCGTAACCAAAAGACATATTTTGAAAATTTTGCATAAAGTCTCTCACGCCTAAGCGTTTCAAGTACTTCACGCAAATGATATTCGTGATCCACTTCGCTTTTTGAATACACAAGAATACCGTCGATGAAATCAATCACCGACTTATCCAACATTGGCTTACAGACGCGGTTCATAAGATCCATGAAAGCCGCAGGTGCATTAGTTAATCCGAAAGACATTACTAAAAACTCGTAATGTCCATAACACGTTCGGAATGCTGTTTTTGGTATATCTTCTTCTTGTACTTTTAACTGATGATAACCCGACTTTAAGTCGATCTTCGAAAACCAACTTGTGCCTTGTAACTTATCGAATAAGTCATCAATCCTAGGAAGTGGGTATCGATTCTTTACCGTGAGTTTGTTTAACTCCCGGTAATCAATGCACATCCTCATACTTCCGTCTTTCTTCTTTACAAATAATACTGGCGCTCCCCACGGAGAAACGCTCGGTCGAATAAATCCTTTGTCTAAAAGGTCTTGTAATTGTGACAACAATTCTTGTAGTTCCGACGGCGCTAATCGATAAGGAGCCTTGGCTATCGGTTTCGCGCCCGGGACTAATTCGATGCCAAACTCCACCTCACGCTCTGGTGGTAACCCCGGTAGATCTTCCGGAAAACATCTTCGAATTCTTGTACCACTGGTACGTCTTTGATTTCTGGAGCCTCTTTAGTTGAATCATGTATGTAAGCCATATACGCCTTACATCCATGTCGAACCAGCTTGCAAGCTTTGATGAAAGAACAGATTATGGGGCTGCAGCTTTTCTTCCCATAAATAGTAACATGTTTTCCGCTTGGATACATTAGTTGTATCTCTTTACGGTTGCATATTACTTTCGCGTGATATCGAGCTAGCCAATCCACCCCGATTACCACTTGAAATTCTCCTATTGACATGGGAATTAAGTCAACGAAATACTCTTCATTGTCAATGCTCAGTTTGCAATTCCAACACATATCACAAACAATAAAGCTTTTATTATCACCTATTTCTACTTCTAGTGGTATAGGTAATTTTGTTAACGTGAATGTAGGGTGTTGAATAAATCGATGTGATATAAAAGATCTATTTGCACCCGTATCAAATAAAATTCGTGCTGGAATTGAATTTACAAGAAATATACCTGAAACGACATCAGGTTCGGTTTTAGCCTCAGCAGCTGTCATGTGGAAAGATCTAGCCTTTGCTTTCTGGGCATCAGGCTTTGCATCAGTGGTGTCTATAGTTCCAACTAACTTCGGGCACTCAGACTTTTTGTGTCCCAGTTTATAACATTTATAGCATACCGACACCTTCCCTGGGAAATTTGCAACTACATGTCCCACTTTGCCGCAAGTAGGACATGGTTTGTTTTTAAAATAGCATTCGCCCTTGTGATTCTTTCCACAAATTTTGCATTGAGGCGCTCCTCCTTTTTCAGTGCCTTTCTTAGGAGCTTCATTCAGCTTTTGTTTCTTTGCGGGGAGTGGGTTTTCTCAAATGCTCTCCTCTCACCTCTATCAATCTGCTTTTTCAACTCAATCTCTCTTTCACGTGCGGCATTTACTATTTCAGTAAGATGCACATATTTTGAAGGAATCATGAGCTCCCTATACTCCGCACTCAGCATGTTGTAGTAATAGTAGATTTTCTGTTCTTCATTCTAAAGCAGCTTATCAAGAAAGATTCATGTAATCTTCTCTATCGACTCACCACCATGCCTTAGCTGAATAAACTCTTCTTTAATCCTATTGATCACAATTTTCGGACTATGGTGTCTAAGGAACGGAGTTTTGAATTCTTCCCACGTCATAGTTCTCGTGGCCTCAATCCCCTGTTCCTTCTTCAGATTATCCCACCAATCCTTAGCTTGGCCTCTCAACTGACCGGCTCCATATGCCACGAAATCAGTCTCATCACAATGGGTCCTTTCGAATACCCCTTCGATGCCGATAATCCATCGTTGACAAACGATCGGATCAACTTCACCATGGTAGAACAGGGGTTTGCATGCCATAAATTTATTATATGGACACGCTTTCGATTTACCCGCATCTTTCTTTTCATTCATCTTATCATCTATTACCGCTAAAAGCGTAGTTTGTAGTCTATCGATGAACTGCGGTAGACTAGCTTCTAAAGCTTTTCCGACTTCCTCAGAAATAGTAGCTTTCATCTCTTTAGTTACACGAGATGTTGATTCCTTTCCGGTTTCACCGGCCATTTCTTTAACTGAAATTTTCACAATAGTTAATCAATAACTATTTAATTTATCTCCACCTTGTTACATGGAAATTTATATTACACATACTTAATCACAAGTAATGTGTATTTCTTTTTAGGTTCGATCAAGTACATATCTTGCCTTACCTTTCTTACTTAGTGTATTTCCCGGGTTCGAGTATAATAGTACACTCCTCCCATAAACTTTTGTATACCTTACATCATCTAAATCTATACATTTGAACTCATTTATAAGTAACTCTTACCGGATGTCCTGATCAAGCTTTGAACCGAACACACTTTGTCTTAACGAGGCTATGATTACCAACTTGTAAGACATTTCAAAATCATTTGCTAATTTATATGATATAATTTACGTTCAAAGTTCCGTTTCTACAAAATCTTAACACAACGATATTTACATAACGTTTAACCCTTCAAACATTACTATTATAACTATTACACACAAGTTTGATAGCCAAAAGAAGCTAGTTTATTAGCGGAAGCTTTTGTAAGTTGTGTGTTCGGTCCTTATTCTCGCTTGATCCACATCCGACGCATTCCATGAGCAACCTAACCACCATAACATTCAACTTCATTAGTTATGAATGCTGAAAATATGTTTACACAAGTTTTTTTTAAACAAAATAGCAATTAGCAGCATTTTTCAGAACTGGTAAACCGTCGCGCGACGCGACGGGATATAGAACTTGGTGTTGCGTGACGCGATAGCATTCGCGGGCCGCGACGGTTCCATCCAACAGCGTCGCGTGACGCGAGCTCCTTATTTCGGCACTAGGATCGTTTAAAAATCTTGCACATTTCCAGCTCCACTACCTTTTACTAAAACGGACATAACTTGTCCGTTATTGGTCCAAATTAGGTCCCGTTTCTTCCTCCGTGACCGTAATTCGATATTCTATAGTATAGAATCAAAATCCTACATTCACCTGAACAAATTTCTTTCATTTAAGCCCTCGAATTATGGACATTTTCATAATTATTCGACCCGTTTTCATTTATGAACCATAGAATTCACTTATGAGCTCCAACACATCTATAAGAGCTTACACATCAACATACTTAAAACTTTATGACACCTTTTATTACAACTCAAGTGCCGTTAACGAAATATATACGTATTAATCAACCCATTTGTCCAACTTAGTTACATTTATCGATTTGTCTTACCAAAACTTAATGCCTTAGTGATTTTTTTTGACCCGTTTGATTTCTCTAGCGAATTCCATCGCCTTCTTGAAATCAAACATGTAGTTTTTGAGTCAATTTGACCCGTTTAAACTTTCAATTGGAATCCACCACTTTCATCATTTCTATATCCTCGAAATGTCTACTTTTTCTTGTTGGATATTACAAACGAAATCCTTCGTTTTAGTATTATCCAACTTTATAACGATTTGATTATCATCCAACAATCTAGCATAAAAGTACTAAAACAAGATATTACGAAGCGAATAGCCGCGTACCTTTTTCAAACCTTTCCCTTTAAGCGGGTATCCGTTCCACCTTGCCCACTTGATGATCCACCCAAATCACCTATATAATTTGATTCGAATATATTTCTTAGAACTCATAGTTCAATATTCGATATTTCATTCTCTTGATTAATCAATTAAACGATTACTTCATATATTTGAAGTATTCCAATTCATTCAAGCATTTCATCGAACATCTAGTGTGCATAATTTGTATTCTTACACTATCATGTTCATGGTTAATAACTTTAACCATGTTTAGCATAGTAATTCGATTCCTATAACAAGAACACTATAATCACACTAGAATTTACATCATAAGAAATCAACTAACATCTTATATCACAAATATATGTAGTCTTCACAGAACCCATATACCCTTATGTGACAAACATTGAAATTCATAGGTTATGTCATGAATTGATAAATTTATTGTCTAAGATTAGTTCCTAGACTTGTATTCATCATACTTTACCCATAACCTGCATTAATTCACCCTAAATTTCTGTTACAAGAATTCAAGAATCATCAAAACACTTTCATATATCAAAATTAAACATACCTTTTGATATACTAAGTATGAGAATCATTTCTTTAGCCTTGAATCACCCTCAATTAGGTTTTGATTCTTTGATTTTGAGTGAAATTGTGAGATTAGGGTTTTAGAGGAACTTGAGGTTGGTCCTGGAGTCTTGATCGAACAGAAACACACACAAAGTGTGTGGTTTCATGTTTATCTAGTGTTTTGAAAACATCTTTCAAAAATTGCACAATTGGTCCCTCAAGTTTCTAAGTTAATACAATGGGTACAATTCTTTGATTTCCCCATCTTTTCTATTAATAATTTAACTAGGTTAATTATTCCTAGTTTTGATTCTCATTATTTTATGATTACTATTCTAACTTATACATGTATAACAACATATATAGTTTAATAAATTTAGGGGTGTTACACTCGATCGGCTCTCAAAATCGAAGTCTAGGGTATTAAGGTTTGGAACCTTCAATGCATCCCTAAGTGACATCTCGTCCCCAGCAAAATTAAAGAAAAAGAAGTTAGAAGTAAAAAGAAAGGAAAAAATGCCGAAGGGATGACAAGAGGCCGGGAAACTTACTTTCACCTTTCTTGTGAATCACCGGCCACTCTCTATCCCTTCGGCCCCGAGAAACACAGACCCGTCCTAGTAAGAGAAAATGTTCGGGAAGGGAACAAATAGGAGATTGGTTATTAATCAGGGCTTGAGCCATCTGATAGTTAAAAACAAAATCCTCGCCGAGATCGAAGGACATAGATTGATCCTTAAACCTCCATACCATCTCTACCGGAAGACAACGATAATCCAGCCAAAAGAAGTTGTCCTTCCAATTTTTGAGGCTGGATCTCTCGTCTCCGGAAGGACTAGTAATACCCTTCCGATGGGCGAATGTATACCAATCGCCGACAGTTATAAACTCATAAAAATATCTAAAATCATTCAAATCCGGTTTCCAGTCCAAGGCCCTGCAGGAAAACTCAAAATGGTTTATCCGGCTCAACCCGAACGGGTTCACCTGACAAAGATGAACCCGGAAAAACCGAAGCACTCTAATAAAAAAATTTGAAAAAAGGGACTTGGTAATTTGCAAAGTTACACACACGAGTGTACAGAGGAAACTTCCCTTGACGGAAAGGGTATATGGTTTCATTTTTAGACGGAAAAACCAGACGGAGATCTATGGGGATTCTATAATCCCGGATAAACTTGTCCAACTGTCGTTGAGTAAGGACACTAACGCTCTCAGAAATATTATCTTTTCCGGGAGCCATGATTATGACTGTAAAATGGGACGCACCTTGAAGAAAAAGCAGAACAGAAAGGGAGGAGGAAAAGAGGATAACAATTGAGAGAAAATTTGAGAGAGTAAAAGGTAAAAAGAAAAAGTGAAAAACGCCTTATATAGAAGTGCATAAGGCGGTTTACAGCTGGCCAATCACATCAAGCCGTCATGTCACGCCGATTACAGTTCCCCAAACGGGGGTTGATACTTTGACCTGTCGGTGACTGACGGTCAACTTGCATACCTCACCAACACCACGTCAGCTCCTTAATCGCATCGCCACGTCATCTGTCTGAAAAAGCTTAGCATAACGTTTTATCAAGTCCTCTTCAGCACTTGATAAACTGGGGGACTTGAAGATACATATCTAAGTCCGGACCTTATCATAAGGGACAGACCGAATCTCTTCATGCCGAACATTCTGATGACCTTCATACCTCAGCATGCCGGGACCGAACGTCAGAACATGTGCGTCTAGACGAATGACGTCATCTCTATTGACTATTATAAATACCCAACCAAGTAGAAGCCAAGTACGATTTTCTGAACCTTCGTCCTACTTTCTCTCTCTATCAAATACTTATCCTCACGCCGGAGGGTGGTCGCAGAGGGGCCCTCCCATCTCTGCTGCGAGCCTAACGGTTCTCTCTTTTGCAGGTTCAAGCCCTCAATCTCTCCAAGGTCCAATCCGACCTCTCTGAATTTTGGATCTTCACGCTACAAGCGCCTTAGAAATACTCTGCCTCATCGCATAGATCTGAGACGTATGACCTCCGCCTTTCACTCTAGTCCGCATATCAGCTCCCGCGAACTTGTGCGGCCCGAGAAGAAGGATCGGTTCGAACGCTTTGTACCAGAGGATTTCCGGCTGTACGGCCTCGATTGGACCGCCGTTGACTTTGATCAGGCCTTTGCCGGCTTTGCAGTGTGTCACGGCTACGCGGTTTTTTTTCCAGCCGAAGCATTGGACGGAGTTTGATGGTGGTGCCGTATTTGTTGGAGGTGGAGAAGATGATGCAGGGTTTGGTTGTTTAGGTTTTGAAGAATGATATGTGTAACTATTAGACCACTGTCCGTAGTGGGGCTTTTATTTAAAAAAAAAAAGCCACCAAACACGTCTGAAAACGCCAATCACCCACCCTCTGGCGTGATTCGGCGTTATTTAAAAAAAGCCCCTAGCGGAAGCTTTTGTAAATTGTGTGTTCGGTCGTTATTCTCGCTTGATCCGCATCCGACGCATTCCATGAGCAACCTAACCACCATAACATTCAACTTCATTAGTTATGAATGCTGAAAATATGTTTACACAAGTTTTTTTAAACAAAATAGCAATTAGCAGCATTTTTCAGAACTGGTAAACCGTCGCGCGACGCGACGGGATATAGAACTTGGTGTTGTGTGACGCGATAGCATTCGCGGGCCGCGACGGTTCCATCCAACAGCATCGCGTGACGCGAGCTCCTTATTTCGGCACTAGGATCGTTTAAAAATCTTGCACATTTCCAGCTCCACTACCTTTTACTAAAACGGACATAACTTGTCCGTTATTGGTCCAAATTAGGTCCCGTTTCTTCCTCCGTGACCGTAATTCAATATTATATAGTATAGAATCAAAATCCTACATTCACCTTAACAAATTTCTTTCATTTAAGCCCTCGGATTATGGACATTTTCATAATTATTCGACCCGTTTTCATTTATGAACCATAGAATTCACTTATGAGCTCCAACACATTTATAAGAGCTTACACATCAACATACTTAAAACTTTATGACACCTTTTATTACAACTCAAGTGCCGTTAATGAAATATATACGTATTAATCAACCCATTTGTCCAACTTAGTTACATTTATCGATTTGTCTTACCAAAGCTTAATGCCTTGGTGATTTTTTTGACCCGTTTGATTTCTCTAGCGAATTCCATCGCCTTCTTGAAATCAAACATGTAGTATTTGAGTCAGTTTGACCCGTTTAAACTTTCAAGTGGAATCCACCACTTTCATCATTTCTATATCCTCGAAATGTCTACTTTTTCTTGTTGGATTTTACAAACGAAATCCTTCGTTTTAGTATTATCCAACATTATAACGATTTGATTATCATCCAACAATCTAGCATAAAAGTACTAAAACAAGATATTACGAATCGAATAGCCGCGTACCTTTTTCAAAGCTTTTCCTTTAAGCGGGTATACGTTCCACCTTGCCCACTTGATGATCCACCCAAATCACCTATATAATTTGATTCGAATATATTGCTTAGAACTCATAGTTCAATATTCGATATTTCATTCTCTTGATTAATGAATTAAACGATTACTTCATATATTTCAAGTATTCCAATCCATTCAAGCATTTCATCGAACATCTAGTGTGCATAATTTGTATTCTTACACTATCCTGTTCATGGTTAATAACTTTAACCATGTTTAGCATAGTAATTCGATTCCTATAACAAGAACACTATAATCACACTAGAATTTACATCACAAGAAATCAACTAACATCTAATATCACAAATATATGTAGTCTTCACAAAACCCATATACCCTTATGTGACAAACATTGAAATTCATAGGTTATGTCATGAATTGATAAATTTATTGTCTAAGATTAGTTCCTAGACTTGTATTCATCATACTTTACCCATAACCTGCATTAATTCACCCTAAATTTCTGTTACAAGAATTCAAGAATCATCAAAACACTTTCATATATCAAAATTAAACATACCTTTTGATATACTAAGTATGAGAATCACTTCTTTAGCCTTGAATCACCCTCAACTAGGTTTTGATTCTTTGATTTTGAGTGAAATTGTGAGATTAGGGTTTTAGAGGAACTTGAGGTCGGTTCTGGAGTCTTGATTGAACAGAAACACACATAAAGTGTGTGGTTTCATGTTTATCTAGTATTTTGAAAACATCTTTCAAAAATTGCACAATTGGTCCCTCAAGTTTCTAAGTTAATACAATGGGTACAATTCTTTGATTTCCCCATCTTTTCTATTAATAATTTAACTAGGTTAATTATTCCTAGTTTTGATTCTCATTATTTTATGATTACTATTCTAACTTATACATGTTTAACAACATATATAGTTTAATAAATTTAGGGGTGTTACACTCGATTAGCTCATCAAAATCGAAGTCTAGGGTATTAAGGTTTGGAACCTTCAATGCATCCCTAAGTGACATCTCGTCCCCAGCAAAATTAAAGAAAAAGAAGTTAGAAGTAAAAAGAAAGGAAAAAATGCCAAAGGGATGACAAGAGGCCGGGAAACTTACTTTCACCTTTCTTGTGGATCACCGGCCACTCTCTATCCCCTCGGCCCCGAGAAAAACAGACCCGTCCCAGTAAGAGAAAATGTTCGGGAATGGAACAAATAGGAGATTGGTTATTAATCAGGGCTTGAGCCATCTGATGGTTAAAAACAAAATCCTCGCCGAGATCGAAGGACATAGATTGATCCTTAAACCTCCATACCATCTCTACCGGAAGACAACGATCATCCAGCCAAAATAAGTTGTCCTTCCAATTTTTGAGGCTGGATCTCTCGTCTCCGGATGGACTAGGAATACCCTTCCGATGGGCGAATGTATACCAATCCCCGACAGTTATAAACTCATAAAAATATCTAAAAGCATTCAAATCCGGTTTCCGGTCCAAGGCCCTGCAGGAAAACTCAAAATGGTTTATCCGGCTCAACCCGAACGGGTTCAACTGACAAAGATGAACCCGTAAAAACCAAAGCACTCTAATAAAATTTTTTGAAAAAAAGGGACTTTGTAATTTGCAAAGTTACACACACGAGTGTACAGAGGAAACTTCCCTTGACGGAAAGGGTATATGGTTTCATTTTTTGACGGAAGAACCAGACGGAGATCTATGGGGATTCTATAATCCCGGATAAACTTGTCCAACTGTCGTTGAGTAAGGACACTAACGCTCTCAAAAATATTATCTTTTCCGGGAGCCATGATTATGACTGTAAAATGGGACGCACCTTGAAGAAAAAGCAGAACAGAAAGGGAGGAAGAAAAGAGGATAACAATTGAGATAAAATTTGAGAGAGTAAAAGGTAAAAAGAAAAAGTGAAAAACGCCTTATATAGAAGTGCATAAGGCGGTTTACAGCTGGCCAATCACATCAAGTCGTCATGTCACGCCGATTACAGTTCCCCAAACGGGGGTTGATACTTTGACCTGTCGGTGACTGACGGTCAACTTGCATACCTCACCAACACCACGTCAGCTCCTTAATCGCATCGCCACGTCATCTGTCTGAAAAAGCTTAGCATAACGTTTTATCAAGTCCTCTTCAGCACTTGATAAACTGGGGGACTTGAAGATACATATCTAAGTCCGGACCTTATCATAAGGGACAGACCGAATCTCTTCATGCCGAACATTCTGATGACCTTCATACCTCAGCATGCCGGGACCGAACGTCAGAACAAGTGCGTCTAGACGAATGACGTCATCTCTATTGACTATTATAAATACCCAACCAAGTAGAAGCCAAGTACGATTTTCTGAACCTTCGTCCTACTTTCTCTCTCTATCCAATACTCATCCTCACGCCGGAGGGTGGTCGCAGAGGGGCCCTCCCATCTCTGCTGCGAGCCTAACGGTTTTCTCTTTTGCAGGTTCAAGCCCTCAATCTCTCCAAGGTCCAATCCGACCTCTCTGAATTTTGGATCTTCACGCTACAAGCGCCTTAGAAATACTCTGCCTCATCGCATAGATCTGAGACGTATGACCTCCGCCTTTCACTTTAGTCCGCATATCAGCTCCCGCGAACTTGTGCCGCCCGAGAAGAAGGATTGGTTCGAACGCTTTGTACCAGAGGATTTCCGGCTGTACGACCTCGATTAGAACGCCGTTGACTTTGATCAGGCCTTTGTCGACTTTGCAGTGTGTCACGGCTACGTGGTTTTTTTCCAGCCGAAGCATTGGACGGAGTTTGATGGTGGTGCCGCATTTGTTGGAGGTGGAGAAGATGATGCAGGGTTTAGTTGTTAGGGTTTTGAAGAATGACATGTGTAACTATTAGACCACTGTCCGTAGTGGGGCTTTTATTTTAAAAAAAGGCACCAAACACGTCTGAAAACGCCAATCACCCACCCTCTGGCGTGATTCGGCGTTATTTAAAAAAAGCCCCTAAAGCGTGTTTTGAATCACGCCAAAATGGCAAATTGTTAGTCAATCACATGCATCCCTCTTTTTCTTGGCCAATCCTCTTTTTTTGGTTAGTTTTTTTTATTATTTAATTATTTACACCCCTTTTTAACATAATACCCACATCCCCACTACACCTATTTTAGAAAAAAAAAAACGCCTAATAATGCCTCTTGCTGACTGGACTGCCACATGGCGGAAAACACCCAATGGTGGGGGCATTATTCACCCTTACCACTACGCATGGTCTTAACTATTCGGCCCAGTTTTGGTAAGTAACCAAATGGGCTAGCAAGCCCTAATTTGTACCAATCAAGGACTAGAAAAAAGCCCAGTGTGGTTTTGACCCAACCTAAATTGTCAGTTTGTATACCGGTTCCCTTCTCGCCACTCAAATTGGTTTCAACCTTAACTGGTTTGATCCAAGCCGGTTTCAACCTGACCCAAACTGATTTGAATAGGGTTCGAATATTTTTCACCCATACAGTTTTATTATCTGAACAAATTTCTTCTCAAACTGATTTTAATCAAATTTTATGAAATCGATTTGGTTTATAATCCGAACCAATTTGGCAAAACAAAAGGTTTGTAGACCTTTAATCAAAACTAATGCTAAACATCAAATTCACACCCAAATCTTGTCATGATGCCACTCATTGCCATTGGTAATATTATTATTATTTTTTTTGAATGGCTAATGTTACTCTTCCAAACTCCTATATTTACAGGTAATATTATTATTTACCTATCTATTAATATGTAAAGGATTTGAATAATGTTTTTTGGTGTACACGCATGCACATCTTATTATCTCACGTGGTATCTTTTCCCTTCAAAGCCTTTGTTGATTTCTTTTGAAATGTTGGGTTTATTTGCAGCCACAACGAGTTAAAGTTTCCGAGCCTTCGGATACCACAAAACAATGCTTGACAAATCTATATTTCGAATGAAACGAATCGATTCCTACAGAACAATGTCAGCATCGGTATTCGCATTATCTGAACTAGTGTTGCCTTTTGTTTTTGTGGTTTCGATCAATATAACATATTCTGCTTCTTTTCAAATATAACATTTAAATTTTTTTTCTAAATATATCTTTGTCACGTGCCTATTTTTTGTCTATGTTTTGATATAAATTGTATTTTAAAACCGAACCGTCACAACGCGCGGGTATAATTCACTATTTTTATTTGAAGAAACAAAATTAAAACATTGATGATTCTTACCTTTGGTAATTATTAAATACTAATTAGGTGTAAACCAGTGGAATTTTCCAGCACTACACGGCGGGAATTTAGTTGATATCGGTTTAATTTGTTACGGAACCAACACTTGCTATAGTAACCAAAAGAAAAAAAAACTTAAAAGATAAAGTCGTGTTATACCCAAAATGAATTCAACACATATCTTACATAGATAAAAAACAAAAAAAATGAATATATGTTCTGATAATAACGATCCTGGTATCGATGTTGTTCATTTGAAATCGGTTTGATTTGTTATAGTACCGACACTTGTATAGATTACGATACCAAAAAGTAGGGATGAGATTGGTACCGTACCTGTACCAAATTTGAACAAAACTGAGTACCAAATAACGTACCGAATATATTTGTATGGTACGGGTACGAGTATTTTGGTACGGTACCCGCTTTGGAAGCATTTTGTTTTTATTTTATTTTTTTGAGCACTTTACAAGTACTAAACAAGTAAAATCGGCACAAGTATCATACGATACGAGTACTAAACAAGTAAAATCGGCACAAGTATCATACGATACGAGTACTAAATAGGTAAAATCGATACGAGTACCATAAATACTATAATACGAAATACAACATAATGTACAAAAAAACTTTTAAAGTTCTATATAAAATTCGGTATCAGTACCCGTACCAATACCAAATGTACCGAATACCAAAATCAATAGAATTGGCTACCGGTACATGTACCGAATATCTAAAATTGGTACAGATACATATACGAGTACGAGTATTTGAGAAAAAAAGCTCATCCCTACCAAAAAAGTAACGTATTATAAATAGAACTCCGTTCAACAAAATTGATGCCAGAATATTAAAAAATTTAAACATAGTTAAATAAAAAAAAATTGCATATTCTGAATTTATAAAAAAGTTAATAAGAAAAAACTATCATATAAAAATGCAATTAAATATATAACATTTAAAGTTTAAAAATTATTATTATACATTATTATATTATACATATGAAAAGAAAATTCCCATGAACAGTAAATGAAATTTTTTAAAGATTTGTTTTTCTTTTTTAATTTTAATGTTTATTTGATTTTTTTATTAATAATATTTATATATTAAAGTAGAGAGATCATGAATAATAAATAACTTTTTTAAACTATTTGTTTTAGGAATTGTTCATTTAATATTTTTTTAAATAATTTTTGTACGTTAATTTTTTAAAAATAATCTAAATATACATCTATGTATTTTTTCCAACATTCCGATTTAAATCTTACTATTGATGGATATCGTGCTGCCGCTATACCGAAAAGAAAACCGACTAAACAACATAAGTGTTGGTATTCATATTTATGGTTTTCAGTAAATCTTATTGAAAGTAGACACTGTGTCGCTACTGTACCGAACGTAAAACTAAACGAACAACATCGATATTTGGTACCGGTATTTATATTTATATTTTTGCTTTTAGTTTCAACAAACTCATAGTATCACTATTAATTGTATTGTACCGTATTGAGCCGGACCCAACAACATCGGTATTGGCACCGTGTTCATTTTATGGTTTTCGGTCGATGTAGAGCAGATGTTGATTGCTATACCGAATGTGTATTGTGTCAGTACGAAATAAACCGAATCGACACCGATCGAGATTCCGCCGCAAAGCGCGGGAAAATCAACTAGTACATACAATATTAAACTATAGAAAACACTATTCATTAATGTAGAAAATTCTAATTCTAATTCTAATGATATATATTTAATCTTTTCTAATCCGTTCATTCTAAATCAACTTAGGTCTACCTCTACTGCTCCTCTCTTCCACAGTGAGGTTATCCACTACTCTAACTGGTGCTGTCGTTTGTCTCTTCCTCACGTGTCCAAATCATCTAAATCTTCCATCTTTTATCTTATCTGAAATACCAGCTACTCCTAACTTATCCCGAAAAACATCATTTCTTATCCGGTCTACCTTTGTGTTCCCACACATCCACCTCAGCATCCTCATTTCTGCTACATCCATCTTGCGTGTATGTGTCTTCTTGATGGCACAACACTCTGCCCCATATAACATAGCAGGTATAACTATAACTCTAAAAACTTCCCTTTTAATTTATTGGGAACCTCTTGTCGCATAACACCCCAGTGGCGGCTCTCCACTTACACCAGCCGACCTGGATACGGTGGGATATGTCTCTATCTATCTCCCCATCTCTCTGAACAAGTGATCCTAAATACTTAAAACTAGTTGCATGCGGTATCACTTGACCCTCGATGGTGATTTGAGACTCTTCATTGTTGCTCGCACAACTGAAATCACAGAAAAGGTACTCAGTCTTAGAGCGGGTAATTCTTAAACCCTTGTCCTTTAAAGTTGCTCGCCACTCATCTACCCTTGCATTTAGGGCATGTTTATTCTTTGCCACTAACAAAATACCATCGGCAAAGAGCATGCATCACGGTAGTGGCTCCTAGATCGACCTGGATAACTCATCTAAAATGATAGCAAAAAGAAAAGGGCTCAATGCAGAGCCTTGATGGAGTCCTGCCTCCACAGGGAAAGGAACAATGTCCCCTACAGGTGCGAGAACACTAGTTTCAATCCTATCATACATATCATTAACTATATATATGTACTTCCCAGGAACACCCCTTCCTTCTTGTAACGCTTCACATTTTTGTACTTTTCTTATTTAGAAAGTTGTATTCGTATTTATATTTTTAGAAACATTGTAATTCGTATTTCGTTTCAATCTCAAGACTTTGATCATAATGGGAATTCCCTTTAATATTCATATGTGTTACCTTTCATATTTGTGTTATATATGCAATCAATATTTAAATACGTGTTTATACGCAAAACCGAGACTTAAAAATACACTTTGGATACCTAAAAACAAGTTAAAATACAAGAAAAAGACATAAAGTAACCTAGTTACAAAGTGCAGGGACTAAAAGTGAGCAAAACTAAAAGCTTTTTCCACCTCCTTTCTCCTCAATCACCTTCCACCTTCATTAACTCCCAAACCCTAATTCCCACTTATAAATACAAGCCTCCACCACCTCGTAGACACTTTCCACACACTAATCTACTCCCAAACTCTCTAATCCTCTCAAGAATTTCAAGCAAGGAAGAATATCTTTAAGTGTTCTAAGTGAGTTTTCACTCACTTTTCTTCACCTTTTTTTCTTATAATCTTCTTTCAAACTACTTGGGCAACCTCTAGGAAGGTTTCCACAAGTTTGCCATGGAAAACTAAGGTGGAACCTCACCATATTTGAGGTCCAAAGTAGCATAAAATTCTACTCTAATTTATTTTTTTGTTTCTTATATATAATGCTTAAAACTTAGTGGAATCTTGTACCAACCTTGCTCCCAACTAAGCTCATAGTTGTGGTTGATTTTCACCAAGAAATAAGGTTCTAAACCTCTTTATAATTATGCCCAAAGTTTTCTAAGTGTTGAAACCATCCAAGCTTAATGTGTGAATCGTGGAAGCCTTGGCTTTCCAATGTAGTTCCACTACCTCACTTGTTGATTTTGTTACTTAAACAAATACTAAGTATCTTCCAAGAATCAAAGTAAAACAACCCCGCCTCACCTCCAACATTTTCCATGTTGGGTATGACACGCCCGGGTTGTTCTTACTTGGCTACTTAGCAAACTTAGCTAGTTGTACTTTTATTTTTATTCATGACCAACCGGGTCGTCAACTAAGTTGATGACTTTGTGCTTTGGTGACTCATACAATGAGGTTTAATCCTACCTCCATGCTTCACTTACATGATAATACATGATGGACTATATTATAACTTATACTATATAATGTATACTTATAAAACGAATTCTTGATACTAATTGGATTATGGTTAGATGTCAAAGACCTAGGTTAAACTATCTTCATTTCTAGACTCCTCGTTTGTGATTCTAATGGGCAAGTTAGGACCCATGAAAACACATGAAAACTTAGTGTCTAAATGAGTATTTAGACAAGATATATGTGACACCCCAGGAAAACCAGGAAAACCAAACAACTTAACTAGCTTCCTCAGTGAGTGCCTACCAAATTTCGGGACGAAATTTCTTTCAACTTGGGGATGATGTGACAACTCGAAATTTAGAACCTTTCGTTGTATGCTTAAACGTGTGAATAGTTAAACTTATGTGATTAATGATAAGCTACAACCTTTTATATGATTATGTGTTATATTACATGTGTGCTTATGTGTATGTATTCGAGTATGTTAGGAGCCGAAAGCCATGAACCCGACTCGAGACCATGTGGTCTCGAGTGAACTAGTGTGACATATGGGCCGGTTGGGCCGTGCACCTTATCCGAGTCCATTAGGGTGCACTACTTAGAACTAGTATATAATCCTCATGTTAGCCATACTTGTCATTTTTGGGCAACAACACTTATACTCTCCAACACACACACTCTCCACTCTCTCACACTAAAACCCTAAACACTAAACATCACCTCTTCTCCTTCTTCTCGGATCCAACCAACCGACCACCAAAGGGATTCTCGGATTTTTGCTTGTTCACACCAAACGAAGCTTCATCTTTCACCACCTCACAACCGGTTAGTGTTTATGATGTTGGTTAGTGATTTTATGATGTTGGTTGTGTTAAATGATAGCATGAATGGTAGGATTTAACTAGTATAGTTGTATGTTTGATGATGGGTGTGAACCGAATGTGTATGATGTATATGATGATGCTTGGTTAACATACTTTGATTTCGGATATGTTGCTTAATGAACACACAATATTTTATGTCTAAGTATGATTCAAAACCATGGAGTGTTGATGTTCATAGAAACCGGCTTGCATAGGTGTAGTACCATGTTAATGAGATTAGGGTAGAGTTGATTTTTGATATGTTATGTGATGATTTGAAACTATGAGATGAATATGTTCAAGAATTGATTGTTGTTCATGACTTTGTTAGACTTAGGTTCATATGAATGATGATGAACATGATGAATGTATGAAGAACTTGATGAATATCATAAGAACATGGTTGAATATTTGAAATCTGATTTGTTTGATCCATTTTAGGAAATTACTAGACAAATAAACATGTTTATGAGAGTAGTACAGACTGTTTCATGAAATCAAAGTCTCATTGGATAGTACACTGTTCCGAATCAGCTTATGTCCACTCGTAACCATCAGTTGCGACTCGAAACCAAGCACAACGAGTCGAAATCTCCCGGTTGCGACATCAGTTGCGAGTCGCAAACACCCGGTTGCGACTCGGAACCACACCGGATCAGCACACCAACCTTGTGACTCGAAACCACGGTTGCGAGTCCGGTTGCGACTCGTAGCCAAAACAGCACGGACCGAAACCACGATTGCGACTCAGGTTGCGAGTCGCAAACGCCTAGTTGCGACTCGGGATCATACGCGGATACACACTGTTGGACTTGTTTAATTATGGGCTTATTTGATTGGGCCGGACTCTTGGGCCTAGTGTACAGACCTGATATATTGCTGTTGAATGTGAATGTCGATGAACTGCATGCAACGTGCTAGCATACGTGTAGAACATACGTGCACTACTTGAATACGAACCTGATTGCATGATACAACTATGATAGGACGTGAGTAGCCACAACATTGCTTGTTTGACCTTTCTGTGTTCCTACCGAGCAAACCAAGGTGAGTTCACACCCTCTACAAAGCATGGGATTCCCAGGGGTCGGGAATTGGGGTTAAGGAACAGGGTTCCTCGTCCTCCTTGGGTAGGACAGCAAAGGTTCAGGAATGTAATTCCTCGTCCTCACGGACAGATATCTCGTACTAGACCAAAACTCTATCACGAAGTCCCTCATTTTTATATCGACTTAATCGCCGGGCCAATGGCGAGCGGGTCATTAGTTAGATAGCGCTATTTAGGTCTGACAAACCTCACACCGTGCCGCAGAGGACGGGCGTGAACTAATGGATCTGGGGCACGTCAATGATGATAGACATTGACAGTTTCAGGGCACATAAACATGACTACAGTCAGCAGTCGATATGGTAACGAGTCTAGTGTATACATGGGGTAGCCCCCACGGCCGAAATGCCAGATAACTAACACGGGGTAGCCCCCACGGCTGGATTGCCAGAGTAACCAGAAATGAACAAGTCACGTTTTTAACTATGGGGTAACCCCCACGGCAGGATGCCAGCTAAAGGAAACTGTTTTCGAAACAACTTAAAACGAACACCCAACCGTGAACTCACTCAACTAGTTGTTGACTCGTTACTACATGCTTTGCAGGTCCTTAGGTTCTTAAGCTGGAGCTTGCATGGAGGAGGATCGTTGTGGGACATGGACGACTGTGTGCCATGTTAAACTATGAAACAATTAAACTTATGTTTTGTTTTAAGACTTATGCTTCCGCTTGCAACTTAACTATGTGTTTGTTTGGACACCAATTGTATTGGTTAAACTTTTATATCTTTTAACTCGCATGTTCAATATGATTGGTGGCTGGATCCTGGTCAGTCACGCCTCCAAGCGGTAGTACTCCGCGGGTGGATTTTTTGGGGGTGTGACAGATTGGTATCAGAGCCATTGGTTATAGAGAACTTGGTTTTAATAAAGGGAGAAACGTTTTTGTTAAAACCAGACTATAACCTGTACAGTGCTCAACGATCCACAACGATGCTTCACTCCACATGCAAGGCTCGACATTCTAGGTAATATGATCTGTGCATATATTGCCTACTTGTTAGATACATGGTACATTGCTTATGGTATGCTTGGTTAGTATAACTACTGTTGCTTGAACACGTGCGTGCTTACTCTATCCTATCGTTGTACTTTCGCAAAACTCTCTCACTCACGTTCCTCTCGATATGAAGATCATGTCTGGACGCGTTAACATGACACTAGCCCAGTTGACGGCTCTGATTAACGAACGAGTTGCCGCAGCACTTGCAGCTGCACACGCAGGAGGTATATCCTGAAGTCCGAACTCATTCTAGGATCTTTAGGATCCTACTCTCGTGAACCAACCTTTGTGTTAAACTCTGTCTTTTCTTTCACCTACGATAGGCCAGCATGTTCAGCCACCCGTGTGCACTTTTAAGACTTTCATGGACTGCCGACCAACTACTTTTAGCGGCACTGAAGGAGCAGTAGGTCTCCTACACTGGTTTGAGAAGCTGGAATCTGTGTTCGAAATGTGCGAATGCCCTGAGGCGCGCAGGGTGAAGTATGCTACTGGTACTCTCGAGGGTTTAGCCCTCACATGGTGGAACACTCAGGTTCAAATGCTGGGGTTGGTTGCTGCCAACGCCACCCCATGGGAAACTTTTAAGGAAATGGTCAAAGAGGAATACTGTAGTCGTGATGAGATTCACAAACTGGAAGTGGAGTTCTTCAACCTCAAGATGACGGGGTCGGAAATTGAAGCTTATGTGAAAAGGTCGAACGAATTGGCAATTCTGTGCCCTACTATGGTGGATCCTCCCATCAAACGCATCGAACTATTTCTTCAGGGCTTAGTGCCGGAAATCCAAAGTCATGTGACTTCAGCGAACCTCGCTACCTACCAGCAAACTGTCCAGTTGGCTCACCGTCTCACGGATCAAGCGGTGGAGCAGAACAAGTTACCAAAACGCATAGGTGCTGCAACTACTACTGGTACCTCTAGTGACAACAAACGGAAATGGGATGGAACTTCGAGTAAGGGTTCGACTTCTGTTCAGTCCCAGTCTCAGCAGAGAAAGACTGAGGACTACAAGAGCCCTAATCAGCAATCGTCTGGTGGTGGATACAAAGGAAATCATCCCAAATGCAATCGCTGCAGCCTGCACCACAGCGGGCCATGCACCAGGGGTAACTGTCATCGGTGCAACAAGCCTGGTCACGCTGCAAAGGATTGCAGGAGCTTATACCCTGCCAATCAGAATCGTCAGCAAGCTCAACAGAACCAGCGCCAGCAGCAGCAGCAAGGTGACAACAAAGGGTGCTTTCAGTGTGGAGCTGAGGGCCACTTCAAGAGAGACTGTCCTCAACTGAACAGGAACCAGAACAACAACAACAACAATAACAACAATCAGGGGAATGGTAACAATGGGAACAACAACAACAATGGCGCCAGGGGGCGAATGTTTGTGATTGGCCAAGGTGAAGCTAGGAACGACCCCAATGTTGTGGCGGGTAAGTTCCTTCTCGACGACTTTTATGTTTCAGTTTTATTTGATTCGGGTGCCGATACTAGCTACGTGTCGCTAGAAGTTAGTCGAATGCTTAAGCGTATTCCAACACCTTTGAACAACAAGCACACCGTAGAGCTAGCAAATGGTAAGAGTTTAGAAGCCACACACGTAGTCAAGGGTTGTAAACTTCTTCTCGCTGACCAGACCTTCTCTATCGACCTCATTCCTATTGTCTTGGGTAGTTTCGACGTTGTCATTGGGATGGATTGGTTATCCCAACACCGAGCAGAGATTCTTTGCAACGAGAAGGTTGTCCGTATTCCAGGTCCCGATGGTGAACCTCTTAAGATTCATGGCGACAAGAGGAGTGCTGTTGAGAACGTCATTTCTCTTCTTAAGGCCCAAAAGTACTTGCGAAAGGGCCACACTGCTATTTTGGCTCTCGTTACTGACACCTCAGAAAAAGAGAAGAAGATAGAAGATTTTCCAGTTGTGCGCGACTATCCGGAGGTATTTCCTGAGGAATTACCTGGTCTTCCGCCTCATCGCCAAGTCGAGTTTCAGATTGAATTAGCTCCTGGAGCTGCGCCCATAGCCCGTGCACCTTATCGTTTAGCCCCATCAGAGTTGAAGGAACTCTCCACGCAATTGCAAGAGCTCTTGGATAAAGGTTTTATTCGTCCAAGCTCATCGCCCTGGGGAGCTCCAGTATTATTTGTGAAGAAGAAAGACGGTACTTTCAGAATGTGCATCGACTACCGAGAACTCAACAAGGTGACAGTGAAGAATCGTTATCCTCTACCGCGTATCGACGACTTGTTCGACCAGCTGCAAGGATCGAGCTACTATTCGAAGATCGATTTGAGATCGGGTTATCACCAGCTGAGAGTCCGGGAAGAGGACGTCTCCAAAACAGCTTTCAGAACCCGATACGGGCACTATGAGTTTTTGGTCATGCCTTTTGGGATGACAAACGCACCTGCGGTTTTCATGGACTTGATGAACCGAGTGTGCAAGCCTTACCTGGACAAGTTCGTTATAGTCTTCATCGACGACATCCTGATCTATTCCAAGAGTCGAGAAGAACACGAGCAGCATCTGCGACTTATTTTGGAACTCCTTCGAACAGAACAGCTTCATGCAAAGTTCTCGAAATGCGACTTCTGGCTTCGAGAAGTCCATTTCCTAGGCCACGTGGTAAACAAGGATGGGATTCACGTTGATCCATCCAAGATAGACTCGATTAAGAACTGGCCTGCACCTCGTACACCAAAGGAAATTCGCCAATTCTTGGGTTTGGCGGGATACTACCGGAGATTCATAAAGGATTTTTCTAAGATTGCACAGCCTCTCACGTCACTAACGCAGAAGGGCGTTGTTTATCGCTGGGGAAACGCACAGGAGTTGGCATTTCAGCACCTAAAGGATAGACTTTGTAGCGCACCTATCCTTTCCTTGCCGGAAGGCACAGACGACTTTGTGGTCTACTGCGACGCATCAATTCAAGGTCTTGGTTGCGTGTTGATGCAACGAGATAAAGTTATAGCCTACGCTTCACGCCAACTCAAGGTTCATGAAAAGAACTACACGACGCACGATTTAGAGCTGGGAGCTGTTGTTTTCGCACTTAAGTTATGGCGGCATTACCTGTATGGTACCAAGTGCGCGATCTACACCGACCACAGGAGCCTCGAGCATATCTTCAAGCAGAAGGAACTGAATATGCGACAACGACGATGGGTCGAACTTCTGAATGACTACGAGTGCTCAATCAGGTATCACCCGGGCAAGGCCAATGTTGTGGCTGACGCCCTCAGTCGGAAGGACACTGCACCTAAGCGCGTGCGAGCTTTACAGCTCACGATCCATTCTAGTCTTCCCTCCCAGATACGAGCCGCTCAGATAGAAGCACTGAAACCAGAAAACGTCAGGGCTGAAGCCCTACGCGGATCAAGGCAACGATTAGAACAGAAGGAAGACGGTGCTTACTACGTAACGGGACGCGTTTGGGTCCCACTCTATGGCAACCTACGAGGGCTTGTGATGGATGAAGCACACAAGTCTCGCTACTCAGTACACCCTGGATCAGATAAGATGTATCATGATATCAAAACTACGTACTGGTGGCCTAGCATGAAGGCCCACATAGCGACCTACGTCAGTAAATGTTTGACTTGTGCAAGAGTCAAGTCTGAATACCAGAAACCATCAGGCCTACTCCAACAGCCAGAGATACCTCAATGGAAATGGGAGCAAATTTCCATGGATTTTGTTACTGGCCTACCTAGATCCCAGCGCGGGAACGATACTATTTGGGTGATCGTGGATCGACTCACGAAATCTGCACACTTCTTGGCTATCAAGGAGACGGATAAGTTCTCCACTCTTGCAGAAATATACATCAAAGAAATTGTTTCGAGGCACGGGGTGCCCACCTCCATCATCTCGGATCGAGATGCACGTTTTACTTCTGAGCTGTGGCAAGCAATGCACAAATCCTTTGGCTCACGATTAGACATGAGCACAGCGTACCATCCTCAGACGGACGGGCAGTCCGAGCGCACTATTCAAACCTTAGAAGACATGCTTCGTGCATGTGTAATCGACTTTGGCAATCGCTGGGAAAAGCATCTGCCACTTGTGGAATTCTCGTACAATAACAGCTACCACACCAGCATTGGAGCTGCTCCGTTTGAGGCATTGTACGGACGTAAATGCCGGTCTCCTCTTTGCTGGGCAGAGGTGGGAGATAGTCAGATCACTGGTCCAGAATATGTGGTAGATACAACCGAGCAGATCACTCAGATACGGAAACGCATGACAGCCGCTCGTGAACGTCAGAAAGTTTACGCCGACATGGGCAGGAAACCACTCGAGCTCCAGGTTGGGGAGCGGGTACTACTCAAAGTTTCACCCTGGAAGGGTGTGGTTCGTTTTGGTAAACGCGGCAAACTTAACCCACGATACGTTGGACCTTTCGAGGTCATTGAGAAAATAGGCAGGGTGGCCTACAGACTAAACTTACCAGCGGAACTCGGTGCAGTTCACAACGTCTTTCACGTGTCGAATATGAAGAAGCGTCCGTCAGATGAGACCCACGTAGTTCCTTTGAAGGAACTCACGATCGACGAGCAGTTACGATTCGTCGAGGAACCAGTCGAGATCACGGACCGGGATATTAAGGTCCTCAAGAGCACTAGAATACCTCTCGTTCGAGTTCGTTGGAACTCACGTCGCGGCCCAGAGTTCACCTTGGAGCGCGAAGATCAGATGAAACAAAAGTATCCCCAACTGTTCGCAAACAGTACACCCACTACTGAGGCCGAAGCTACGGAATTTCGGGACGAAATTCCAGATCAACGGGGGGTGGATGTGACACCCCAGGAAAACCAAACAACTTAACTAGCTTCCTCAGTGAGTGCCTACCAAATTTCGGGACGAAATTTCTTTCAACTTGGGGATGATGTGACAACTCGAAATTTAGAACCTTTCGTTGTATGCTTAAACGTGTGAATAGTTAAACTTATGTGATTAATGATAAGCTACAACCTTTTATATGATTATGTGTTATATTACATGTGTGCTTATGTGTATGTATTCGAGTATGTTAGGAGCCGAAAGCCATGAACCCGACTCGAGACCATGTGGTCTCGAGTGAACTAGTGTGACATATGGGCCGGTTGGGCCGTGCACCTTATCCGAGTCCATTAGGGTGCACTACTTAGAACTAGTATATAATCCTCATGTTAGCCATACTTGTCATTTTTGGGCAACAACACTTATACTCTCCAACACACACACTCTCCACTCTCTCACACTAAAACCCTAAACACTAAACATCACCTCTTCTCCTTCTTCTCGGATCCAACCAACCGACCACCAAAGGGATTCTCGGATTTTTGCTTGTTCACACCAAACGAAGCTTCATCTTTCACCACCTCACAACCGGTTAGTGTTTATGATGTTGGTTAGTGATTTTATGATGTTGGTTGTGTTAAATGATAGCATGAATGGTAGGATTTAACTAGTATAGTTGTATGTTTGATGATGGGTGTGAACCGAATGTGTATGATGTATATGATGATGCTTGGTTAACATACTTTGATTTCGGATATGTTGCTTAATGAACACACAATATTTTATGTCTAAGTATGATTCAAAACCATGGAGTGTTGATGTTCATAGAAACCGGCTTGCATAGGTGTAGTACCATGTTAATGAGATTAGGGTAGAGTTGATTTTTGATATGTTATGTGATGATTTGAAACTATGAGATGAATATGTTCAAGAATTGATTGTTGTTCATGACTTTGTTAGACTTAGGTTCATATGAATGATGATGAACATGATGAATGTATGAAGAACTTGATGAATATCATAAGAACATGGTTGAATATTTGAAATCTGATTTGTTTGATCCATTTTAGGAAATTACTAGACAAATAAACATGTTTATGAGAGTAGTACAGACTGTTTCATGAAATCAAAGTCTCATTGGATAGTACACTGTTCCGAATCAGCTTATGTCCACTCGTAACCATCAGTTGCGACTCGAAACCAAGCACAACGAGTCGAAATCTCCCGGTTGCGACATCAGTTGCGAGTCGCAAACACCCGGTTGCGACTCGGAACCACACCGGATCAGCACACCAACCTTGTGACTCGAAACCACGGTTGCGAGTCCGGTTGCGACTCGTAGCCAAAACAGCACGGACCGAAACCACGATTGCGACTCAGGTTGCGAGTCGCAAACGCCTAGTTGCGACTCGGGATCATACGCGGATACACACTGTTGGACTTGTTTAATTATGGGCTTATTTGATTGGGCCGGACTCTTGGGCCTAGTGTACAGACCTGATATATTGCTGTTGAATGTGAATGTCGATGAACTGCATGCAACGTGCTAGCATACGTGTAGAACATACGTGCACTACTTGAATACGAACCTGATTGCATGATACAACTATGATAGGACGTGAGTAGCCACAACATTGCTTGTTTGACCTTTCTGTGTTCCTACCGAGCAAACCAAGGTGAGTTCACACCCTCTACAAAGCATGGGATTCCCAGGGGTCGGGAATTGGGGTTAAGGAACAGGGTTCCTCGTCCTCCTTGGGTAGGACAGCAAAGGTTCAGGAATGTAATTCCTCGTCCTCACGGACAGATATCTCGTACTAGACCAAAACTCTATCACGAAGTCCCTCATTTTTATATCGACTTAATCGCCGGGCCAATGGCGAGCGGGTCATTAGTTAGATAGCGCTATTTAGGTCTGACAAACCTCACACCGTGCCGCAGAGGACGGGCGTGAACTAATGGATCTGGGGCACGTCAATGATGATAGACATTGACAGTTTCAGGGCACATAAACATGACTACAGTCAGCAGTCGATATGGTAACGAGTCTAGTGTATACATGGGGTAGCCCCCACGGCCGAAATGCCAGATAACTAACACGGGGTAGCCCCCACGGCTGGATTGCCAGAGTAACCGGAAATGAACAAGTCACGTTTTTAACTATGGGGTAACCCCCACGGCAGGATGCCAGCTAAAGGAAACTGTTTTCGAAACAACTTAAAACGAACACCCAACCGTGAACTCACTCAACTAGTTGTTGACTCGTTACTACATGCTTTGCAGGTCCTTAGGTTCTTAAGCTGGAGCTTGCATGGAGGAGGATCGTTGTGGGACATGGACGACTGTGTGCCATGTTAAACTATGAAACAATTAAACTTATGTTTTGTTTTAAGACTTATGCTTCCGCTTGCAACTTAACTATGTGTTTGTTTGGACACCAATTGTATTGGTTAAACTTTTATATCTTTTAACTCGCATGTTCAATATGATTGGTGGCTGGATCCTGGTCAGTCACGCCTCCAAGCGGTAGTACTCCGCGGGTGGATTTTTTGGGGGTGTGACAGATTGGTATCAGAGCCATTGGTTATAGAGAACTTGGTTTTAATAAAGGGAGAAACGTTTTTGTTAAAACCAGACTATAACCTGTACAGTGCTCAACGATCCACAACGATGCTTCACTCCACATGCAAGGCTCGACATTCTAGGTAATATGATCTGTGCATATATTGCCTACTTGTTAGATACATGGTACATTGCTTATGGTATGCTTGGTTAGTATAACTACTGTTGCTTGAACACGTGCGTGCTTACTCTATCCTATCGTTGTACTTTCGCGAACCTCTCTCACTCACGTTCCTCTCGATATGAAGATCATGTCTGGACGCGTTAACATGACACAAGCCCAGTTGACGGCTCTGATTAATGAACGAGTTGCCGCAGCACTTGCAGCTGCACACGCAGGAGGTATATCCTGCAGTCCGAACTCATTCTAGGATCTTTAGGATCCTACTCTCGTGAACCAACCTTTGTGTTAAACTCTGTCTTTTCTTTCACCTACGATAGGCCAGCATGTTCAGCCACCCGTGTGCACTTTTAAGACTTTCATGGACTGCCGACCAACTACTTTTAGCGGCACTGAAGGAGCAGTAGGTCTCCTACACTGGTTTGAGAAGCTGGAATCTGTGTTCGAAATGTGCGAATGCCCTGAGGCGCGCAGGGTGAAGTATGCTACTGGTACTCTCGAGGGTTTAGCCCTCACATGGTGGAACGCTCAGGTTCAAATGCTGGGGTTGATTGCTGCCAACGCCACCCCATGGGAAACTTTTAAGGAAATGATCAAAGAGGAATACTGTAGTCGTGATGAGATTCACAAACTGGAAGTGGAGTTCTTCAACCTCAAGATGACGGGGTCGGAAATTGAAGCTTATGTGAAAAGGTCGAACGAATTGGCAATTCTGTGCCCTACTATGGTGGATCCTCCCATCAAACGCATCGAACTATTTCTTCAGGGCTTAGTGCCGGAAATCCAAAGTCATGTGACTTCAGCGAACCTCGCTACCTACCAGCAAACTGTCCAGTTGGCTCACCGTCTCACGGATCAAGCGGTGGAGCAGAACAAGTTACCAAAACGCATAGGTGCTGCAACTACTACTGGTACCTCTAGTGACAACAAACGGAAATGGGATGGAACTTCGAGTAAGGGTTCGACTTCTGTTCAGTCCCAGTCTCAGCAGAGAAAGACTGAGGACTACAAGAGCCCTAATCAGCAATCGTCTGGTGGTGGATACAAAGGAAATCATCCCAAATGCAATCGCTGCAGCCTGCACCACAGCGGGCCATGCACCAGGGGTAACTGTCATCGGTGCAACAAGCCTGGTCACGCTGCAAAGGATTGCAGGAGCTTATACCCTGCCAATCAGAATCGTCAGCAAGCTCAACAGAACCAGCGCCAGCAGCAGCAGCAAGGTGACAACAAAGGGTGCTTTCAGTGTGGAGCTGAGGGCCACTTCAAGAGAGACTGTCCTCAACTGAACAGGAACCAGAACAACAACAACAACAATAACAACAATCAGGGGAATGGTAACAATGGGAACAACAACAACAATGGCGCCAGGGGGCGAATGTTTGTGATTGGCCAAGGTGAAGCTAGGAACGACCCCAATGTTGTGGCGGGTAAGTTCCTTCTCGACGACTTTTATGTTTCAGTTTTATTTGATTCGGGTGCCGATACTAGCTACGTGTCGCTAGAAGTTAGTCGAATGCTTAAGCGTATTCCAACACCTTTGAACAACAAGCACACCGTAGAGCTAGCAAATGGTAAGAGTTTAGAAGCCACACACGTAGTCAAGGGTTGTAAACTTCTTCTCGCTGACCAGACCTTCTCTATCGACCTCATTCCTATTGTCTTGGGTAGTTTCGACGTTGTCATTGGGATGGATTGGTTATCCCAACACCGAGCAGAGATTCTTTGCAACGAGAAGGTTGTCCGTATTCCAGGTCCCGATGGTGAACCTCTTATGATTCATGGCGACAAGAGGAGTGCTGTTGAGAACGTCATTTCTCTCCTTAAGGCCCAAAAGTACTTGCGAAAGGGCCACACTGCTATTTTGGCTCTCGTTACTGACACCTCAGAAAAAGAGAAGAAGATAGAAGATTTTCCAGTTGTGCGCGACTATCCGGAGGTATTTCCTGAGGAATTACCTGGTCTTCCGCCTCATCGCCAAGTCGAGTTTCAGATTGAATTAGCTCCTGGAGCTGCGCCCATAGCCCGTGCACCTTATCGTTTAGCCCCATCAGAGTTGAAGGAACTCTCCACGCAATTGCAAGAGCTCTTGGATAAAGGTTTTATTCGTCCAAGCTCATCGCCCTGGGGAGCTCCAGTATTATTTGTGAAGAAGAAAGACGGTACTTTCAGAATGTGCATCGACTACCGAGAACTCAACAAGGTGACAGTGAAGAATCGTTATCCTCTACCGCGTATCGACGACTTGTTCGACCAGCTGCAAGGATCGAGCTACTATTCGAAGATCGATTTGAGATCGGGTTATCACCAGCTGAGAGTCCGGGAAGAGGACGTCTCCAAAACAGCTTTCAGAACCCGATACGGGCACTATGAGTTTTTGGTCATGCCTTTTGGGATGACAAACGCACCTGCGGTTTTCATGGACTTGATGAACCGAGTGTGCAAGCCTTACCTGGACAAGTTCGTTATAGTCTTCATCGACGACATCCTGATCTATTCCAAGAGTCGAGAAGAACACGAGCAGCATCTGCGACTTATTTTGGAACTCCTTCGAACAGAACAGCTTCATGCAAAGTTCTCGAAATGCGACTTCTGGCTTCGAGAAGTCCATTTCCTAGGCCACGTGGTAAACAAGGATGGGATTCACGTTGATCCATCCAAGATAGACTCGATTAAGAACTGGCCTGCACCTCGTACACCAAAGGAAATTCGCCAATTCTTGGGTTTGGCGGGATACTACCGGAGATTCATAAAGGATTTTTCTAAGATTGCACAGCCTCTCACGTCACTAACGCAGAAGGGCGTTGTTTATCGCTGGGGAAACGCACAGGAGTTGGCATTTCAGCACCTAAAGGATAGACTTTGTAGCGCACCTATCCTTTCCTTGCCGGAAGGCACAGACGACTTTGTGGTCTACTGCGACGCATCAATTCAAGGTCTTGGTTGCGTGTTGATGCAACGAGATAAAGTTATAGCCTACGCTTCACGCCAACTCAAGGTTCATGAAAAGAACTACACGACGCACGATTTAGAGCTGGGAGCTGTTGTTTTCGCACTTAAGTTATGGCGGCATTACCTGTATGGTACCAAGTGCGCGATCTACACCGACCACAGGAGCCTCGAGCATATCTTCAAGCAGAAGGAACTGAATATGCGACAACGACGATGGGTCGAACTTCTGAATGACTACGAGTGCTCAATCAGGTATCACCCGGGCAAGGCCAATGTTGTGGCTGACGCCCTCAGTCGGAAGGACACTGCACCTAAGCGCGTGCGAGCTTTACAGCTCACGATCCATTCTAGTCTTCCCTCCCAGATACGAGCCGCTCAGATAGAAGCACTGAAACCAGAAAACGTCAGGGCTGAAGCCCTACGCGGATCAAGGCAACGATTAGAACAGAAGGAAGACGGTGCTTACTACGTAACGGGACGCGTTTGGGTCCCACTCTATGGCAACCTACGAGGGCTTGTGATGGATGAAGCACACAAGTCTCGCTACTCAGTACACCCTGGATCAGATAAGATGTATCATGATATCAAAACTACGTACTGGTGGCCTAGCATGAAGGCCCACATAGCGACCTACGTCAGTAAATGTTTGACTTGTGCAAGAGTCAAGTCTGAATACCAGAAACCATCAGGCCTACTCCAACAGCCAGAGATACCTCAATGGAAATGGGAGCAAATTTCCATGGATTTTGTTACTGGCCTACCTAGATCCCAGCGCGGGAACGATACTATTTGGGTGATCGTGGATCGACTCACGAAATCTGCACACTTCTTGGCTATCAAGGAGACGGATAAGTTCTCCACTCTTGCAGAAATATACATCAAAGAAATTGTTTCGAGGCACGGGGTGCCCACCTCCATCATCTCGGATCGAGATGCACGTTTTACTTCTGAGCTGTGGCAAGCAATGCACAAATCCTTTGGCTCACGATTAGACATGAGCACAGCGTACCATCCTCAGACGGACGGGCAGTCCGAGCGCACTATTCAAACCTTAGAAGACATGCTTCGTGCATGTGTAATCGACTTTGGCAATCGCTGGGAAAAGCATCTGCCACTTGTGGAATTCTCGTACAATAACAGCTACCACACCAGCATTGGAGCTGCTCCGTTTGAGGCATTGTACGGACGTAAATGCCGGTCTCCTCTTTGCTGGGCAGAGGTGGGAGATAGTCAGATCACTGGTCCAGAATATGTGGTAGATACAACCGAGCAGATCACTCAGATACGGAAACGCATGACAGCCGCTCGTGAACGTCAGAAAGTTTACGCCGACATGGGCAGGAAACCACTCGAGCTCCAGGTTGGGGAGCGGGTACTACTCAAAGTTTCACCCTGGAAGGGTGTGGTTCGTTTTGGTAAACGCGGCAAACTTAACCCACGATACGTTGGACCTTTCGAGGTCATTGAGAAAATAGGCAGGGTGGCCTACAGACTAAACTTACCAGCGGAACTCGGTGCAGTTCACAACGTCTTTCACGTGTCGAATATGAAGAAGCGTCCGTCAGATGAGACCCACGTAGTTCCTTTGAAGGAACTCACGATCGACGAGCAGTTACGATTCGTCGAGGAACCAGTCGAGATCACGGACCGGGATATTAAGGTCCTCAAGAGCACTAGAATACCTCTCGTTCGAGTTCGTTGGAACTCACGTCGCGGCCCAGAGTTCACCTTGGAGCGCGAAGATCAGATGAAACAAAAGTATCCCCAACTGTTCGCAAACAGTACACCCACTACTGAGGCCGAAGCTACGGAATTTCGGGACGAAATTCCAGATCAACGGGGGGTGGATGTGACACCCCAGGAAAACCAAACAACTTAACTAGCTTCCTCAGTGAGTGCCTACCAAATTTCGGGACGAAATTTCTTTCAACTTGGGGATGATGTGACAACTCGAAATTTAGAACCTTTCGTTGTATGCTTAAACGTGTGAATAGTTAAACTTATGTGATTAATGATAAGCTACAACCTTTTATATGATTATGTGTTATATTACATGTGTGCTTATGTGTATGTATTCGAGTATGTTAGGAGCCGAAAGCCATGAACCCGACTCGAGACCATGTGGTCTCGAGTGAACTAGTGTGACATATGGGCCGGTTGGGCCGTGCACCTTATCCGAGTCCATTAGGGTGCACTACTTAGAACTAGTATATAATCCTCATGTTAGCCATACTTGTCATTTTTGGGCAACAACACTTATACTCTCCAACACACACACTCTCCACTCTCTCACACTAAAACCCTAAACACTAAACATCACCTCTTCTCCTTCTTCTCGGATCCAACCAACCGACCACCAAAGGGATTCTCGGATTTTTGCTTGTTCACACCAAACGAAGCTTCATCTTTCACCACCTCACAACCGGTTAGTGTTTATGATGTTGGTTAGTGATTTTATGATGTTGGTTGTGTTAAATGATAGCATGAATGGTAGGATTTAACTAGTATAGTTGTATGTTTGATGATGGGTGTGAACCGAATGTGTATGATGTATATGATGATGCTTGGTTAACATACTTTGATTTCGGATATGTTGCTTAATGAACACACAATATTTTATGTCTAAGTATGATTCAAAACCATGGAGTGTTGATGTTCATAGAAACCGGCTTGCATAGGTGTAGTACCATGTTAATGAGATTAGGGTAGAGTTGATTTTTGATATGTTATGTGATGATTTGAAACTATGAGATGAATATGTTCAAGAATTGATTGTTGTTCATGACTTTGTTAGACTTAGGTTCATATGAATGATGATGAACATGATGAATGTATGAAGAACTTGATGAATATCATAAGAACATGGTTGAATATTTGAAATCTGATTTGTTTGATCCATTTTAGGAAATTACTAGACAAATAAACATGTTTATGAGAGTAGTACAGACTGTTTCATGAAATCAAAGTCTCATTGGATAGTACACTGTTCCGAATCAGCTTATGTCCACTCGTAACCATCAGTTGCGACTCGAAACCAAGCACAACGAGTCGAAATCTCCCGGTTGCGACATCAGTTGCGAGTCGCAAACACCCGGTTGCGACTCGGAACCACACCGGATCAGCACACCAACCTTGTGACTCGAAACCACGGTTGCGAGTCCGGTTGCGACTCGTAGCCAAAACAGCACGGACCGAAACCACGATTGCGACTCAGGTTGCGAGTCGCAAACGCCTAGTTGCGACTCGGGATCATACGCGGATACACACTGTTGGACTTGTTTAATTATGGGCTTATTTGATTGGGCCGGACTCTTGGGCCTAGTGTACAGACCTGATATATTGCTGTTGAATGTGAATGTCGATGAACTGCATGCAACGTGCTAGCATACGTGTAGAACATACGTGCACTACTTGAATACGAACCTGATTGCATGATACAACTATGATAGGACGTGAGTAGCCACAACATTGCTTGTTTGACCTTTCTGTGTTCCTACCGAGCAAACCAAGGTGAGTTCACACCCTCTACAAAGCATGGGATTCCCAGGGGTCGGGAATTGGGGTTAAGGAACAGGGTTCCTCGTCCTCCTTGGGTAGGACAGCAAAGGTTCAGGAATGTAATTCCTCGTCCTCACGGACAGATATCTCGTACTAGACCAAAACTCTATCACGAAGTCCCTCATTTTTATATCGACTTAATCGCCGGGCCAATGGCGAGCGGGTCATTAGTTAGATAGCGCTATTTAGGTCTGACAAACCTCACACCGTGCCGCAGAGGACGGGCGTGAACTAATGGATCTGGGGCACGTCAATGATGATAGACATTGACAGTTTCAGGGCACATAAACATGACTACAGTCAGCAGTCGATATGGTAACGAGTCTAGTGTATACATGGGGTAGCCCCCACGGCCGAAATGCCAGATAACTAACACGGGGTAGCCCCCACGGCTGGATTGCCAGAGTAACCGGAAATGAACAAGTCACGTTTTTAACTATGGGGTAACCCCCACGGCAGGATGCCAGCTAAAGGAAACTGTTTTCGAAACAACTTAAAACGAACACCCAACCGTGAACTCACTCAACTAGTTGTTGACTCGTTACTACATGCTTTGCAGGTCCTTAGGTTCTTAAGCTGGAGCTTGCATGGAGGAGGATCGTTGTGGGACATGGACGACTGTGTGCCATGTTAAACTATGAAACAATTAAACTTATGTTTTGTTTTAAGACTTATGCTTCCGCTTGCAACTTAACTATGTGTTTGTTTGGACACCAATTGTATTGGTTAAACTTTTATATCTTTTAACTCGCATGTTCAATATGATTGGTGGCTGGATCCTGGTCAGTCACGCCTCCAAGCGGTAGTACTCCGCGGGTGGATTTTTGGGGGTGTGACAATATACTTTCGTGTACACATACTTTTTATATAGTTAAATCCGAATCCAACTCTCTACGAACTCCAAATACTGACACACCTTCGTTTCCCCAATGTAGGGTAACTTTGGCACTCCACCCTCACTGACTCGTCAACTCACGATTACTTAGAAAGTTTTGCAAAACCGTGAGTATACATGACTCCTTTTTATTTTTCAACACTTTTGGGTGCAATACTTATAATTTATTAAACTCACACAATCACATACAAACATGCTTGACACAAACAAACAATCCGTTAACATGCTTAATACGTGATGCTTAGAACTCATACATGCTAGAATCCTTGTTTGCACTATACTTTATCATTACCTTTGTACAAGTCTCCCTTAACATGTATAACGCTATAGGAGTAACACACTGCCCATATTCTTGAGTTCATGTTAAATCATACAAAAACGGTCCTATCGTTGCGACGACAAGATTACGCTAGTGGAAAACTTTGGGTTGACAAGTAGGAGATGCATGCTAGCATTGTTATGATAAGTCTTAGTTTACGATTATGCCATGTGGATTCGTTTAACCGTTTTTATTCTTATGCTAGGAATTCAAACTTGTATGCTCGCCAATACTTTATGTGTTGACATGTACTTTAATATGTATTGCAGGAACTTGATGATGTTACGTTGAAAGAAATCTAGTAGGAAGACTAGAAACTCATTTTAAATTTTATTTACGTATTATACTTGTTTCCTTGTTCAAGATGTTGTACTTTGCTTCCAAACGTTATATTTCCGATTTAGAAATGAAATGAAATTTAACTTGTCAAATACTTATCACAAGTAGTCTTGAGATCCACCCTACAATATGGGGTAAAAAAGCCAAAATAAGTGATTTTAGCCCTTATATGTATCCGCGAGACTCATTTGGAAAAACGATAGGCGTAGGTATATCCAAGAACAAACAATTTTTCTATCTTCTGATTCAAAATCGTGGTGTAACGTGTATCCTCCCCTGTTCCGGTCATGGAATATATGAAATAATTATGAAGTCTCTTGCAATCTCGTTTTTGTCTCACTCCGATGTTTCCGCCATCGGTTGGGGTGTGGCACTTCCAAACTAACCCAAATCAGTCTACCTGGTACACTGTCGTATGCCTATCCAGATCAATAAACACCATATGCAAATCTCTCTTCTTTACTATATACTTTTCCATCAATCTTCTAAGAACATGTATCGCTTCTGTAGTCGATCTCCCAGCATGAAGCCAAATTGATTCACCATAACCTACGTTTCTTTTCTAATTCTAGTTTTAGCTACCCGTTCCCATAATTTCATAGTATGGCTTAACAGCGTAATCCGTCTATAATTCCAACAACATTGGGTGTCTCCTTTGTTCTTATATAGTGGCACTACAACACTACTTCTACATTGATCTGGCATTTTTCTTATGTCCACTTGTGATTCTTGTTGTGACCCCTTGAGTCTCCTTTGCCACCCAGATAATGGTACTTGCAATATCCTCCTACAATTGGTTTGTGTCCCCACTCGGTCGATTTAGTGCATTGAGATGACTATCTCTAAACATTGTAATCTTTTCGACTTTCAAATTTCCTCATCGGATCCTGGGTCGGATCTTCTTCTCCACCTCAATTATCTTTTCTCGCATGGCTATATCTGCTACTAATAAATGATGTTGTGCCACTGCTGCCTCTCCTGGTATAACCTTGCATTCCCTCCACCATTGTAGATCTCTTTTCCTTATCAAAAGGTAATCAATTTGTATGTTACATCCCCCGCTGCTAAAAGTAATCAACTATGATTTGTAACGCCCCGCTTTTTGTAACTTTCCTCTTTTAGCAAGTTTGTTTGTACTTTCCATTTATGGAAACTTTTAATCTTTTGTATTCGTATTTCATTCCAAACATCGTAATCCGAGACTTGAATCATAATGGAAATTCCATCTTTTACATACTTGTGTTATGCATTATTCGTAAATACTTGTTGATTATTCGTGATACATACATACTTATTGCCATTTACATGCAAATTCATACTTATCATATATGTAAAATACGTTTATACATTCCTTTATTTATGCACAACACTTATACATTGCACTTACACGCTTAAAACCGACAAAACCGAGAAAAATTGGAAGTTGGGCCTATGGGCCTGAATCTCTCGTACGAATGGGCAGGCCCAGTCGTCCGAGAGGCCCACTCATCCTAAATTGGCCCAATCGTCCTTAAACCCTACTCGTCCTAATGTGCACTCCAGTCTATAAATACCAGACCATTTCCTTCATTTCAAATCTTCAAACTTCCGAAATTCTCTCTCAAGCCAACTTCGAGCGTATCACTTGGAGCTTGCCTCAACCGTTTCTAAGTGAGTCTAAGCTCACAAATATCTGATTTCATCTATCTTCTTCCTTTTCTTCTGATTTTCTAAACTTTTACCAAGATCCTTCACTAACTTCTGCTGGTTTCTCAGAATTGCAATAGCAATCTGATACTAACTCTCAGATCATTGAGGACCAAGCTGAGCCGTGAAGTAAATCTTTCAAACTATTTTAAACAATCTTTCTAACTTCAAACTCAGCCGGATCTGAGGTTCTCTGAGCTCACAAGCTAAGTCAATAGCTATGGATTCAAGTTTGAACCAATTCTAGCCGAGTAGGTAATCAGTTCAAACAAAACTGAACTGATTTTACCTAGAAACAGTCCTATTCGTCCGAAAGTGCAAGGCCAGTCATCCGAGAGGGTAACCCTCCCGTACGAGAGGGAATTCCATTCGTCCGAGTGCAACTGTTCACTAAAGTTCCGACGATTTCAAGTATTGAATGACTATCCAGATCACTATCTTCAATATAGATGATTCTGGAATGTCAATTGTTCTATGGGAACTTTGGTTTCCAATCTAGACCCACCACCTCGCTTGAACTCGTGAAACGAACACCCAAACAATCTCCTAGACCTAGAACAAGTGAACCCCGTCCAGCCTCCGACACTTAGTTAATTGTTTCTATGTCGTGTTGGCACACCTGGGTTGTACATTGTTCGGTTGTTTGGCTTATTTACATTCTGTTATTTCCTTCCGTATTCATGACCAACCGGTCAGTTAACTAAGTTAACTGATTTGTGCTTTGGTGAACAATAATGAGGTTAAAACCTCCATGCATGACTTCTATGAATCTTATGAACCTTCTGGACTACTAATATACTAATATAATAACTAATAAACTTGACAGAAATCACGAACATAACTGTTTAATAGTTAAAACGTTCCAGACGAGAATCTGTACACAACCAGTCCCTTTCGTACGAATGGCCCTTCCGTCCCAGACAGTCTCTCATCTGAACAGTTCGTATTTCGGTTTTCCCGTTATTCTGTTTTCCGTGTTCCTTGTTGCTGATTCTGTCGGGCAAACCAGGACCCGTAAAACCACAGAAAATCAGTGTCGGGACAAGTGCACGGATAGAATATAATTTTTGTTTTATTATATTTTCGTATTATATTAAGTACTTTAATTCTGTTTCGTAAATTTTCAACTCCAACTCACGCCTTCGTTTGCCATGTAGGGTAACCTGGGTGTTCTTGTACTATTACCATCATCCCTTTTCTTGCCGGGTAGAATAACCTTGGCGTTCCTGTACTACGCCTACCAACACAACGCTCGCGGGATTTCTCACGAAGAATTAGCAAAACCGTGAGTACACTCGAACACCCCTTGTCATTTTACACTTTGGGCGCAACATGTTTAGCATATTAAATTCACAATCTCACTTATACTTTATGCAAACACAAACAATCCAAATACGTGCACGTTCATATGTTATACTTGATTCATGGTTCTGGACTATTCTTATGTGATAAACCTGTGATAAACTATTCTTATAGCGCTATAGAAGTAACGCACCGCCTGTGTTCGTGAGGTCATGTTAAGTTTATATTCTTTTGCGGTTACACAGAGGGTTGACTTGTTATTCGCATGCCAGTTTTACGTTAATCTTGATAGCTAGACTTGTCATGTGGATTCGTTTAAATCTTTTATACTTATGCTATGCATTAAACTTGTGTACTCGCCAATACTTTTTGTGTTGAACTATACTTTTAAACATGTTGCAGGTTGATGATGATTTTAAAATGGGCGTAGCGACGATGCTTTAGATACACATTTAGAAATCTTTAGATTTTGTGATATTGTATCAAGTTTTGAACTATGTTGTATTGTAACTTGTTTTGTTGTATCTGAATCAATGTTGTATTTTTGTTTCGTATGATGTAACCTGACAATTTGCATCAATGAAATGAAATCAGTTTATTTAAATTATTGTCACTTATAGTGTTATGTTGCAATGAACAATCTCGTTTCCGTCTCACTCCGATGTTTCCACCATCGGTTGGGGTGTGACATGATTCTCTCGTCTTCAAGAATGAGTTTATAATGCCTAGGTCGTTGGCCATTGCAAAGTCAAGCAGATCTTTACCTGGGTCGTTCCTATCACGAAAGCCAAAACCCCCATGTAGCGCTTGAAATCCATCGCTATCCTTACCAATATGGCCATTGAAATTGCCTCTTATACAAATTCTTTCTCCCCTAGGTATGCTCTTCAATACTATATCTAGACAATCTAAAAAATCCCTCCTCTCTTGATCCCCTAAACCTATTTGCGAATACGGCCTAACCACAAATCTAAATGTGTAATTAACTATGAATTTATGAGTCAAATAACAAGAACATCTTTGACTAGCCAACAAGTCAAGCTTGAGGACTATTGTTATTCAAATAACTTGAAGCTCGAAATTCGCTCATAAATAGTTTGCTTGAAATCAAGTTAGTTGTAAAGAGCCGGCTCGACTTGGCTTGCAAAAAATCCGAGTTCAAGCTTGACCATGACTCGACTTGGTTCGTGGCATGTTTAATTTAAACCCAAATTGTTTTTATGTTTTATATCCTAGGTTCTTTATTTTTATTATTATTCCACTGATTTGGTGACATGGTATTCAACTTCTTAGGTAATTTGTTGAACCCTGGCCATGTATATGTTGAAATTTAATTTTAATCCTAGTTTAATTATGTTATACAGCCAGTATTGTAATTTGTTTAAATCTTGAAATGTTGATCACGTTTAGGCCACCCGGGGCGGTGGGATATTTGCACGTGATGGAACTTTTCAACGCGTGGAAAATCACAAAACACCAGCGCCACCTCCATTTTTCACGCTGGAATTTTTATAACGCGTGCTATTTTTGACGCGTGATGATTTGAGTGTTGTGAGGGAAATTGTTGGTTGGGGGGAAATTGTTGGGTGTGATGGTGAGTGATGAGCATTGATTCTTGACTTCTTGTGATTGATCCGGTTTTGCTGGACAATTTTTTTTGTCATCTTTAATGTATAATAATAATAACGGTTGAGCTTCAAAATAATTTTTAATTAATACTCAATTTTTAAGTAGAACCGCTAAAAGTCAGAAGATTTGTTCCATATGCTAGAATGATACGTAATATCCAAAATGTCACATTACATGTTAACATATGCTAGATTGTGACCATATTATAATACATTTTATTAAATAGTTACACCATAGACATGATAATATAGAAATTCACAAAAAAAAAAAAATAAAAAAAAAAAATAACTCGGGCCGACACACATTATCCCGATCTTCCAATACTTTTGGTTACATTTATAACAAGATACGTAAGAGTTTACTTCATTTGATCCGACGACAAAGCGTCATTCCATCACCAAGGGGAAGCATACATATTTCAATCCTTGAATCAACCGCTAAGGCTTTGTTGAACTCTAGTACGAAATCTTTGTAATATTGGACATGCGGCTTCATTGGTGCATCTGGTGGGGCGACCACAGAACCAAGCCACAAGGTGTTATCGTAACCAATCAACCCACCTACCTTAACCAAATCTATTATGCGTTTGTGGTAGTTGATGTAGTTGTCCTTGTCAGCATCAACAAATATGAAATCAAATGTCCCATGATATTTTTTCTGAACATTCATGAACAAGCAAATCATATGTGAATGTTAAATACATATCGTCCACACTATATGACTAAGAAACTTTATCTTACATCGGCAATCATCTGATCAAGAATAGGCATCGCGAGATCTTCTCTAAACTCGATTTTGTGGGCGACTCCAGCCTTCTCTATGATGGGAAGTCCCATTTCATAGGTTACACGGTCTGTATCAATCGCTAAAATCTGTAATAATATTATAAACTTACAAGTTACTTATTTACAATGATATTGTTTATAGCAAGTTCCAGTATAGAGACAAATGAACTATATTTTCTACACTATAGACATATAATGCATATAGAAATACAGTTGTTATACCTTCCCATCATCGGGAAGAGCAAGGGCGGTAGCGAGTAGAGAATAACCGGTGAAAACACCGATCTCCATAGTGTTCTTAGCATTCACTAGTTTCAGTAACATGTTCAAAAACTGTCCTGCATGGGCTGATGTTGCCATAGTACTCCTGAACATATATATAGATATAAGTGACACGACTATATATGATGATCATGAACTTTAAATAATTTTTTGGGGTGTCGAATACCATGGATGTGTTGCGGTGACCTCTCTAAGTGCCTTTAGTGAATCCGGTTCCCTTGGATGCACACTGGTTTCAAGAATATACTGCCGACCGAAAACGAAAACTCTAATCGGTTAAGTTACGATACGAGTACATGTTCGAATTAGGGGTGTAAATGAGTCAAGCCGAGCACGAGCACGCTTAGGCTTGAGGTCGAGCTCGTTTAACTTATTAGAGCTGGAGCTGGAGCTCAGCTCGGTTCGAGCTGTTGTTTCTAAAGATTGAGCTTGGCTCGTGGGTAGCTTTTCAAGCTCGAGTTCAGGTCGTTTATTAATTTTTTATGTTAACTATATTTTTTTACAAGTTTTATATATAACAATAATACATGTATATTTACTATTTAGCTATTTTTAACAAAATTTTGTAAATAAAACTTATATATATAAATATATATTTAATATATTCAATTAAAATGAAATAAATAATAAGCTTGGGCTCGTTTACTCAACAAGCTTATTTATAGGCTCGCTCTCGGGCTTGGGCTTTTCAACGAGCCGATCTCAAGTAACCTACCTGTAAGAGGGCATCACTCTGCAAAAGACACACCGGCTCTCCAAGAGTTGACTTGGGTTTAGTCTCTCCATTGACTGCCATTTTCTTGTTTTTTTCTTTCAACAGATGGGAAATGTGTTACGTTTGTGGGATGAGTTTAAAGGCAAAATAAGGGGGTATATATGGATGTGGAAGTCCGGTTTAAAACCGGCTGAACTAGACCGGCCCACAACCCGGTTGGAGGTTCGTTAGAATCATGTCTCGTACCACAACTTAATATCTTGTATAGTTGTATTATAAATTATACATCGTATTCTCCAACCTTAAATAATAAATAAATTAATGAGGCAATTAGCAACAGAATCTTCGACCGCCGAATCTTGATTTCTTGTTATAATAATAGTTAATTTGTAGCATAATTATATTAATCACACTAGTTTAAGAACCCATGAGCTTCGCGGGTGGCTTAACACAAACATATAATATCTACTGGCATTGAGATGAACTTTGTAACGAAAGAACTTTTCAATATTGATGTATAAAAATGATATTTAAATAAAAAAATTATAGATAAATGAGTAGATGAAAAAACGTGTCTCTAGAAACAACCTAACAAAGGGCACGCTTACTCCTTTTTAGTGCAATATAAAATACATGTTACAGTAGAGAAGTAATGCATAATTTCATTTGGAGCAGCCATGATTTCATTGTATACCAAACCTTTACCACCAAAATGGTAAGATTATGAATTTTAGCATCTAGGTTTCCAACTAAATACTTCATTACAGTGAAAATACATATAAAAAAAAGTAAAAGCCCATGGAGTTGGTTCTTTAAAAATAGTAAGTAAAACCTTCATTTTTTTTTTCAGCTCAACAATTTTGGTTGTAGCCAGGCCTCTTTCAGCGCCCTTATAAATTAGCCAAGTAATTTTACTTAGCCTAGCTGAAATCCATCGATGTGATCTCACAAGAATTATAATTTGGCCTAGTGTCATTTCTTTTTTGTTGTAGTCCACTTTCCCTTTTGTTTTTCATAAATAATAATTCAACCAAAAATTTAGTGCTTTTACCATTTCATGCATGAAACCTAAGATACCTATCCACATAAACTGTATTTGATTAACCTAAATCTAACTTGTAGGATGTGATTATTGAGTCGGTTCCATATGTTCTGTCATGAATCAGAAATATTCGATGATGTCAAAAACATAAATAAATAAGATAACCTTCGATTCTTCAACAAAGACCACCACCTTTAGAAGCGAGATAACCACAATTACATGATTAATTGGTTCAATTGCTAGTTCGTCGAACTACTTCCATACACAAATGCCAGAGATGAAATTCGTCGAACTACTTCTATACACAAACGCCAGAGATGAAGGCGTGACGGTTCAGTTCACCCAATTACCCATCGCATGTATTCGCTGTCCATTTTATTTATTTCTTTCTTCACAGTCAACACCAAAAAGTTTATTAAAATAGAAGTTACTTGGTAAGCCAAGAACACACAACCATAGTTTATTACAGTTTGACTTTGGATACAGACCACATGATTATTCAAGTTAGGTTGGCAGCAACCCTAGTTAGGCAAAATATACCAACACCACACCAAAAAAAACAGTATTACGCATGTGGAACTAAGGTTAGGTATCAAATCAAGCCAAGTGATTACAGTTATTGTGTTTCCTAAACATCTAATAATAACAAACATCAATTAAAGTGGTAGAAATAACTAAAACAGAACACCTAAATTCAAAACCCTAACCCCACAAAATCAAGGATCAGAGACATTTGACAATAAAATCACCTAAATCAAAGATCAACGAAGTACCTAATGAGAACAATAGATTAATTGGTAAATATTACTTACCAATTCTTCAAACATTTTGGAGCAATTCAAGATGAGAGAATGGTGTTCGTGTCTGTTGTTGAATTCATCAAACATTTTGGAGCTGCTCCAACATTTTGGAAGTTCATGCTCCAACACGTGGGCATGGTTACCATTTTAGTAGGCCAGCTCCAACACACCTTATCAAACCCATTTTGGGCCTTCGACAGAAGCATATAATCGGGGGCCAACCGAGAATTAAACATCCTAGCCTTCGTGGCTTCAGTTTCCTTCAGTGTCGCCCAAAACCGGGCTGTAAACAACATTAAATAAACCCAAAACTGGGTCTTCAATCTTCGTAACCCGTAAGTGGGCCTTCCACAAATCAGCAGCACCGAGCCCCAAAGTTAGAATGGTAAGCCAGACTTTCAACAATAAGCCGATGGGCTCCCCCCACCAGGTTTGTACCTTCATTAATAACATAATATCAGGGCCAAAGAATGGTAAGCCCGACCTTCTTGCTACAGACCTAAAAAAACCTGCATAGCTATCACCCTTTTGAGGGGCCTGCAGCGGTAGCTATACCCAACAACACTCCTATATCTCTTTGGCCCTTCGGATACAAAATCCAATAATTTGTGTTTACAAAGAGCCCCTGAAAACAAAAATGTAAAAGGATTTAAAAACTCAAGGAGCTACAATCAAGTTATAAGTTCATGAATGAGTACAATTATGACGTCTTTCACTGATATCTATATGTTTTGCTCGATTCCAACATTTTTTCAGAATTTTTTTATCCAACAATGATTAGTGAGTTGAAATTCAAGACGCCAAAAGCATGAATGGTAGAAAATAATCTTATAAAGAATGTTAAAAACAAAAATTCGTTATTAGACAGTAACATATATAACAATCAATTTTGTGATTTTTAGTGCATTTTTCAGGTCCTCTAATTTTATTATACCAAAATCATGTTGAGTGCGGTTTTCATAAAAAAGAAAAAGTAAAGTGGATTTATGGTTAGAAGAGCAGGTTAGAAGATTATACACAACCATGCAATGGTGTTTCACATATTTGTAGCTGGCAGCAACAATCTCAACATGAGAATACAATTTCACCCTTTAATTAGATCTAAGCAAAAGAAGAATGATTACCCAAACCACATTTACCAACCTTTAGGAGGTGTGCAAAGTCTAGGCAACCCATGAGAACATCCACAACTTGAATCGCCGTAAAGTCAGGCAAGCATATAAATAGTTTAAAATTTAAGGGTTAAAAAACATCTCGTAACTGCTGTTGATGTAACTACCTGTAGTTGTCCACTTGTCCTACTCTGTTTCTCCTTCGAAATTAAAGAATTTTATCATGTTAAACAAATTTAATCATCAATAGTAGCCTCATGAAAAATGGCTCAAATTGACTTTTAACAACGGGTTGCAAAATTAACCTTTCACCACAAACATTCAAGTTATTGTGAATTTAAATTAATTTTTTATTACATTGATCAAGATGATATTTTTACCATTTAATAATCAACAAATAAATTATAAACCCAAAGAAAAATACCTGGAGGATCCCCGCCTCTACTGGGAAAATCAAACAGACGCTTCTGACCAGACAAAGGCACCTCATAATTTATAAAAAATATCTTCGTCCTCACACATCTTTGATCCACCTCACACTCTCCGTAAACTCACCTTCAACCATCTGTTATTAGAAAGATATAATGGAGAAAGAAGTTTCATAATCATTAAAATGTTACATGTTTTTAAAACATAAGATGATTACTAATATAAATTGGAGCTGAACATCACTTTGTGATAAACAAACATTTTTAGGGTACCTAATCCCATATTTTTAGCTTCATAAATTTGTCACCTACAGATTTGTCGCTTAAGTAAAACACAGATCCCTAGTCCCAAATTCATGAAGTAAACGATGATATAGCCAATAAATTGACTTCAGAACTTACTATGATGCTTCACAATGATGAGACTGGTGTGCGACTGAAACTGCAAAATCAAACACACACAATACAAAAACAAACAGGTGAAAGTGTGTGCTCGTTATTCAAATCACAAAAGAAAACAAATGACTGTTTAAATAGTGTCTTCACAAAAGATACAAAATGCTAACCTGAGTAGAAGCTTAGAGGCATGAGACTGCAAAACTGGAGCCCTAATCAGAGATCTGGCAAAACCACAGAAGACGATGTCAAATCACACTGGAACAAACCCTAAATTTTGAACAACAACCATTAACTCTCTCTCTCTACCTTCGACTAAAAGCAATCTCAACGTTTTTGTCGTGTGTCCCATATTGCATAAAAGGCCATCTTCAACACATAAGTTTGTTTTCATCCACGTTTATAAATCGCAAATGTTAGGGCTAAAGAAACATACTCAAACTGCCATACTTCCAAAAACGAATGTGCTTTATTTTTATGTTTTTAACTTCAACAATGATTTGACAAAATTATGTTCACACAAAATGAGATACTCACATAATCAGATTTTTGGATAGAGCATCCACAAGAAACTTAATATGTTCTTAAACATTGAATCATTCAAGTACTCAAAAACTTAAAAAACCAAATATATATGAAAGTTAATATGTTGTTGATATTGTGGCAGTCAAATGAATGCAAGTAGGAGTACACTAATACTGAAAAACAAACATATAAGTCGAATTAAATCTAACTCTCATGAATCAAAACAACCCATATATCAAAATGCTTTGTAGTGCATATGATAAAATTTGTTTTTACATATTTCTAATCTAATTAAACCAAGTTAGCGAGTTCAGAAACTTCTATTGTCATTGATCTCGGATATCAAATTTAAGAATCACAATGCTTGAACAAAATAGATTTATATAAAAATAATGAGTAAAATTACCTCTCCTGGACAATAAAATGCAGCAATGACTTTGGTCTGAACTGGCCATTTAGATCTAAATAACAAAAACTGATTAAACCAATAGGCTATGAGCCTATGAGAGAGAGAATACACGTAAAACGGAAATAACTCTAGATCAAAAATCTTTATTGACCAAAGTAAATCCCATTTTTCCTCCTTGAGTATTCAACATCTTACTTCTGGATTGAACTCACAACCATGTCGATAACCCCACATACGAGCACTTGAACAATTAGGGTTATAAAAACAAAAACAACAATCGCTATTACATCGGATTGAAACATAATCAATGAATCGTATACCTGAATGAGGCTATCTTCAGCAGCTTTGCGTTTAACATGATTGGGACTCTGTTGCTTGTAGAACAACAATGACATTTAAAAGATCCATCATTCCATCGGATTGAATCCATAATCCTATTACTCGAAGAACTGGTGCAGATTCCTATAGGGTTCATCGAATTCAGGATATCAGGTATGAAGTATTAGAGACGATCGACACATGAGAAACCAGTTGGCCGGAAAACCCTAGGCTTTGTGGAAATCGTCTCGTCAGTCATAAACACCACTGTCGCTGCCACTCCTCCACCATCAACATCAGACCACCACTACTGCTGCCAAGACACAGCCACCACCAAAATTGAGGTCGCCTTAGTTTTAGGGTTTCCGATTTTCAAAAAGATTGAAAGGAAAGAGGATCATAATTATGGAAACTACGTTTTGACGAAGGTATAGATGAGAGAAAGGAGCGTGTATTGGTTTGCCCCTCAAAACAATGATCTCTACCTACCAAATTGCAACACATATCTGAATTTCACCCAAATAGTGAAAGAAAAAAAATAACCCTAACTTGTAAATTGAACAAACAGAAACCCTAGATTCCCAAATCACATAAAACCAACACACAAACAAAAATAACAATTCAAACACACATAGTACAATTCACAATCGAACAAAAATATGGACGTAGGAATCATAAATCAACATTGAACGTACATTAAACACGATTCTTCAGTCGCTAGCCCTCTTTCCTTTTCAAAATCAACACCAGTCATGAAGCATGAACCTATGCTTACCATTAACATCTCTGAATGATAATCACGATTAAACATAAATTAAACACGAATCACGAAAGAATGTAAGTTCAAAGTATTAAAGATGAAGAGAAAAACAAACCTACTTCTTAGTTTCCTGTTTAAAGTATTAAAGATGAAGAGAAAAACAAACCCACTGCATAGTTTCCTGTAGTTGAATGTCTCCAGGCCTGATTGAAGAATTAGGGTTTTTCAATGGTAGAGCGACTTAGATCTATGGTTCGTGAGTTGCACAATAAGATATGATTGAAAGATTATAATCATTATGGAAAGTCGAATTTGATTGAAAATCTTGTGATTTGTGAGGAGCGATAGATTGAATGGTGAACAAAAAGAGCGAAGAAGAAATATGTGCTTTTACCGCTCATTTTCTTTCATTAGCATTTCTTAAGATACCATGTATCTTAAGCAGTGGCCTCAGCTTGTTGTATAGATTAACTCCAGCTGAGTTGAGTGGAAACACCATATTATGCATGTGGTCATGCAAAGATTTTTTTTTAAAGGTGAAGTTCATTAAAAATTAAACGAACCAACCCATAAAACAGGATAGTCACGAACAGCAAACAAATTTACATAATTACAGATTTACACCAATTCGTCCGCAAGGGGATTTTAACTTCGACCTACTTTTAACCCAAAGGAACCCGATTGTCTTGACTTCAGTTATAATATTCTCGATTCGAACCGACTTGCCTTGAAACTTGAGCTCATTCCTTGCGCGCCAAAGACTTCAACACCCAATCGTTATCATCCTTAAACACTCTTTGCGGGTTCATTCAAACGGACAAAGTTGTGCAGCTCCAAAAGGTCACGAAACGAAAAGGCGAAAATATTAGGAACACGACACCACACGCTTATATGTTGCCAAAGAAAGGAGGCAACCATACAAGACGTAAAGAGGTGCACAACCGATTCTTCTTCTGAAATGCTAAAAGGATACATCAAATCCTCCAATACAATATTTATGCTCCTTCAAGCTAAAGCCATAGGAATCCTACCCATCTCGGCGCGCCAAGCAAAAATGTTACATTTTAAAGATAACCACTTACACCAACTGAAGGCGTAGATGTTACTATGATCACAACCCTTGGTAAATAAACTCTTGATTGCATGAACCGAGAAGTCTACCGATCCCGCCTCTATCCAAGTCCATTCATCCTGCTGAATCGAGACAAAAACGAGCTGCAGATCAACAGTGAACCGGCTAAATTCCTCCAGCTCTGTAGTCGTCGTGAGCTAATTCTTCCAGCACTAACTCCATCCAAATGCCCCATCCGCCAAGCTGAATCGGTCACTGATTATGCATTTTTCAGCCTTTTTATTGAATAAAGTTGGGAAAGAGTGTTTCAATGGCTCGTTGGATATTGTCGCAACCCCCGACCCTGCCTCGAGAGGCGGGCGGGCGCGGCCTACTCAGAGATGGTGGTATCAGTGTTTATCATTATTTGGCAGCGGAAATTTCATCAGGACCATAGTTAGGAAATATGTTATCAGAGTAAAATACCACATTTTCATAATAGTAAACACATGGGAAATTCTCAAGTTTCTTTTACAAACATGTTTATAGGGATAAACCCTAATTTATTGAATAAAACATCTTTCTTTATTTAGGTAACTTTTATAGCCACATTTTCCAAGCCTTCAGTGCTCTCTAGCTGGCTTCTATTTTGGCTTTCACATTTTGTTACCTGAAACGCGTTTTAAAAACATTTGTCAGTGGGAAATACTAGTGAGTGAATCCCAATTTAATCAAAGCAGATTTTATCCTTGTATAGTATTGAGGGCAATCAGCAATTACATGTGTTTATTATTCTACCTTAATTACCACCCACGGTACTGTCGACCCGACTTGTGGTCATGTTACCACTCACAGTGTAGTAACAAATTTTGTATACAAAACCCCAACATACCGACGATAATTGTAGAATTACAAATACTCAATCACTGTTAATTATAATGTCAAAACAATTGAGGTTTTGTAAAAACAGTTTGCAAAAAGGTTTACAAAAAGGAGATTACTCACATTGCTAATTTAGACTTTTTCCTTTGGTTTCCTGGTTATAATATAATAAATTAAACAATGCACACGTGTTAGTATAATAACCCAATATTTACATTAGTTATACCCCCCCCCCCCCCCGAGACAGAACTCCAACGACTACGTCGGGCAGAACCTCGACAGCCGTTACGGAGCGCTAAATCAATCGGGCAGCGTATCTAATACGTAACCGGGGGTTAAAATACTTACAACGAGACAGAGCTTCGCTATTTTAGTGGGTATAATGTCCGGGTATCACTTATACTATAGAGAAATTGAGAGAGAATTGCGAATTATGAACGACGGAAATGAACGGCCTGAGCTCCCAAATTGGGCTGCTTCGGCAGTCCGTCGCGCCACACGACGGGGCCAAGGACGGTCGTCGCGCCCCGCGACATAGGCTACCTAGGCCGTAGCCTTGACCTATCATCGACCTAGCTTCGACACGCATACGACACGTGGCAACTCCGGGTCACGCAGTTTGTCCTCTCGCTCGCGGCCCGCGTAAGCTCAAGGGTAGTCTGTCGCAGCCCGCGACAGACTCATTTTATTGTTTTTATTTTTTAATTATATAAAGGTATTTTGGGACCGGTTTTCGTATACAAGGTGTATTTTAGGGCTTATAGGGGTGTTCTAATTATTTTAGGAGTGTTAGAAATATTTTAGGAGGGTTGTTATATCCTCCCCACCTTGTTTTAGAACTCGTCCTCGGGGTCTACTGGAACAGGTGTGGGTATTTCCTCTGTATTTCTTATTCAAGCTCCCATGTGTACTCTAGTCCTCTCCTGGAATCCCATTTTACTTTGACTAGAACTAACCTCTTGTGTTTAAGATTCTTGACTTTCCTGTCTTCAATTTGTAGAGGCTTTTCTACGAACTTGAGCTTCTCATTTACCTCTATGTCCTTAAGAGGTACCACTAATGTTTCATCGGCTAAACACTTTTTGAGATTACATACATGAAATACATCATGTATTCCTGCCATTTCCTCTGGCAATTGTAGCTGATAAGCTACTGGTCCTATTCTTTTAATAATCTCAAAGGGTCCAACATACCTGGGGCTTAGCTTTCCTCTTTTAATGAATCTCACCACTCCTTTCCAAGGAGAAACCTTTAATAATACCTTGTCTCCTACTTGAAATTACAATGGCTTTCACCTGTTATCAGCATAACTCTTTTGTTGATCGCGTGCTGCTGTTAGTCTTTCCTTGACTTGAATAATCTTGTCTGTTGTTTCTTGCAATATCTCTGGTCCAGATAATTGCTTTTCTCAAATTTCTGCCCAACAGACTGGAGTTCGGCACTTTCGTCCATAAAGTGCTTCGAATGGTGCAGCATTGATGCTGGTGTGATAGCTGTTGTTGTAGGAAAATTCTATAATGGTAGATGATCGTCCCAATATCCTCTGAAATCAATTACACAAGCTCTAATCATATCTTCCATTGTATGGGTCGTCCTTTCGCTTTGTCCATCCGTTTGAGGATGATAAACGGTGCTTCGATTTAGCTTGGTTCCCATTGCTTTTTGGAAACTTGTCCAAAAGTGAGAAGTAAAACGGCTATCTCTATCAGAAACAATTGATAAAGGAATTCCATGTAATGAAACTATTTCATTCACCCACAACTTGGCTAGTTGTTCCATACTGAAAGTTTCCTTCATTGGTAAGAAATGAGCAGATTTATTTAGTCTACAATCACCCAGATTGTATCATTACCTTTTTGTGTCTTGGGTAATTTGGTAACAAAATCCATTGTTATCAATTCCCATTTCCATACAGGCATTTCCAATTGTTGTAACAAAACTGAGGGTTTCTGGTGTTCAGCTTTAACCTGTGAACAAGTTAGACACTTGGCTACATAAGCTGCTATATCCTTTTTCATTCCTATCCACCAGAAATTCTTTCTTAAGTCTTGATACATTTTATCGCTTCTAGGAAGTATCGTATATTTAGACTTATGGGCTTCTTCTAATATTCTGTGGCGTAGGTTTCTTAGTTTAGGTATCCAAATCCTTTTCTTATGGAATCTCCAAATTCCATCTGTTCCTTGTTCTAATTCCTTAATCATTCCTTTCAATTTTTCAGTATCATCCTTGATTACTGATTCTTGTGCTTTTCTAATTTGCTCGTTTAAATCTATCTGCATATTTAATTTAAGAGAACGTACTCTTTTTGGCTTTTCATGATATTTTCGACTTAAAGCATCGGCTACTACGTTAGCTTTTCCTGCATGATACTGGATACTACAATCGTAATCACTAAGAATTTCCATCCATCGTCTTTGTCCCATATTCAATTCCTTTTACCTGAAAACATATCTTAAACTCTTATGATCGGTGAAAATGGTAAACTTACTACCGTAAAGGTAATGTCTCCAAATTTTCAGGGCAAAAATTATGGCTCCTAATTCTAAATCATGGGTTGTATAATTCTCTTCATGATTCTTAAGTTGTCTAGAAGCATAGGCTATAACCTTTTGACGTTGCATCAACACACATCCATAACCTAACTTAGAAGCGTCACAATAGACTACAAAATCTTCAGTTCCTTCTGGTAATGCTAGTATGGGTGCGTTGGTTAGTCTTTGCTTAAGGATTCTAAAGGCTTCTTCTTGTTTTGGTCCCCATTCAAACTTAACAGATTTTACAGGTTAGTTTTGTTAAGGGAATGGCTTTTCTAGAAAAATCTCGGATAAAACTTCTATAATAACCGGCCAATCCTAGGAAACTTCTAACCTCCGTTGGTGATTCAGGGACTTTCTATTTAGTAATTGCCTCAATGTTTGTGGGATCCACATGAATTCCTTCATGATTAACTAAATGTCCAAGAAATTGCACTTCTTCTAACCAGAATTCGCATTTCAAAAATTTAGCGTAAAACTTTTCTTTTCTCAGCAAATTTAGGAGTGCATGTAGATGCACTGCATGTTCCTCTTTACTTTTAGAGTAAATGAGAATATCATCTATAAAGACAATTATGAATTTATACAAATATGGCTTACATATTCGGTTCATCATATCCATAAATGCGGCTGGGGCATTGGTTAAACCAAATGGAATGACAGTAAATTCATAATGGCCATACCTTGTTCTGAAAGCGGTCTTAGGAATGTCCTCTTCCTGTACCTTTAATTGATGATATCCTAAGCGTAAGTCGATTTTTGAAAAGAATCGAGCTCCTTGTAATTGATCAAACAAATCATCGATTCTTGGTAATGGGTACCGATTTTTAATCGTGACTTTGTTCAATTCTCGGTAATCAATGCATATACGCATTGACCCGTCTTTCTTTTTGACGAATAAGATCGGTGCTCCCCATGGCGATGAACTTGGCTGTATGAATCATTTCTCCAAAAGTTCGTCTAGTTGTTTCTTTAGTTCTTGCATCTCCGCTGGTGCTAATCGGTAAGGTGCCTTGTCAATTGGTGATGTTCCTGGTAGCAGATGGATTCTGAATTCGACTTCTCTGTCTAGGGGTAGTCCTGGTAGCTCTTCTGGAAATACATCTGAAAATTGAGATACTACGGGGATATATTTTAGTTCCTTTCCTATAGTGTTAATGATTACGGAAATCATATACACTAGTGATCATTTCCTAGCATAACTTGCTGTTTTCATCACAGAGATTAATTTCATGGATCTGGTTGGCTTATCTCCTTTAATTGTGATCTTTTCGCCTTTTAGTGAATTTACTTGTATTGACTTTTGATCACATAGAATACTAGCTTTATTGGCTATTAACCAATCTATTCCTAGTACAATATCAAATCCTGCCAGATTCATTGGGTAAAGGTTTGCAATAAACTTTTGATTTAAAAAATATATTCTTTCTCCCTGCAAGATTTCAGTAATCTTAATGGATTCTCCATTTGCTATTTCTACTAGACATTCTTGTTGGAGTTTAGTTAATGGTTGATTGAGAAATTTGCAAAATGAAGTATTAATAAAACTTTGGTTCCCACCAGAGTCAAATAATACTTTAGCAAAAACATCATTAACTAAAAACGTACCAGCAATCACGTCCGGAATCATCTTTGCTTCTTCGGCTGTCAGAACAAATGCTCTAGCATTCTTAGTAGTCTTGTTGTTCGTGGCTGGAGCTAGTTTCGGACAGTTTGGCTTGATATGTCCTTTTTCTCCACAGTTGAAGCACACTCCATTACCGGGTTTCTTCCTACAATCTTCTTCTTTGTGTCCTGGTATCTTGCAGTAATTGCAGTAGGTGGAGCATCTTCCTGAATGCTTCTTTTTGCAGGCTTTACAATAAGGTGTAGAGGTAGCACCTACATTTTTCCCACGGTTGGAATTTCTGTAGCGAAATTCCTGGGTAAGCCTTTGAGCTAGGTTCTTTCTCTGATTTTCTTCTTGGGTACGTACTAATTCATCAGTCAAGGTATTTGCTAGTTCTACTGCTTCTTCTATGGTTTGTGGTCTAGCAGCCTTGACTACATGTCTAATTTCACTGATTAATCCCCAGATGTAACGGGAGATTAACACTGGTTCTGGTGATGCTAGGGTTGGCACTATACTAGCATATTCAAAGAATGTAGTAGTGTAACCCTTACTGTCTACTCCAGTCATTCAAAGGTTTAAGAATTTATTAGCTATATGTTCCTTTTCATTAGGAGGACATAATTTTCTTTCCACCATGTTCTTAAACTCATTCCATTCCATACTATAGACCCTGTCACTTCCCCTAGACTGGAGAATAGTGTTCCACCATTCTAGAGCTGCATTCTTAAATAAATTGGAGGCAAACATGATCTTATCTTGTTCTGCACACTTGCTTATTTTTAAGACTGCCTCAGTCTTTTCTATCCAGCGTAGAGCTGCAATGGCCCCTTCATTGCCAGAGAGTTCTATTGGTTTGCAGGACCAAAATTCTTTGTAAGAACAACCATAAGACATGGTTCTTCTTCTTTTTGGAATCGGCATTTGAAAAAATGGTCCATTGTTCACGCTATGACTAAGTTCAGTATGTGTTCGCTTACTTCCACCATTACTATTGTTGTTTTCTGCTTCATTAACATGTTGGATGATATATGGCATAGCATCTCTAATTCCTTGGGTTACAATGTGTCGAATTTCACTGTTATTTATTTGATTATCATTATTCTGGTTTTCCTGATTTGCTGCGTTGTCCATCTGGATTATAAACATTTACAAAGTATTAATATCGCAAGACAATATTAAATACAAACAATCTCACAACACAAACAGATTGGTCAAAATCGTCGTACATTGCGACCTTTACTCTATGTTATATATATATGCGTCTAGTACAAACCATAACTGGAAATTAAAATACAATACTAGTAGGCATCAGTAGCTATAAGATTATCTATATTACTATTATATATATATATATATATATTTTCAAGTCACACACCTTTATACTACTACTACTACTTAGTGGGGGTCCATTCAATACTACATGTTACGCTCGTTATACTTCCAAACGAGCCTCTCACCTATCTGTCTTATCCTTTCACTTTCATCTAACAACTCCTCACCAAACGTTCGGAGTTCCTGTATGTTCTCAGTACTCATGGGTGGTGCTGGTGCTGGTATTGGGTCAGGGTACTGGGGCATCGGTTCCTCCTGTGGGTATGGGTTTTCTAGAATCTCCCTGATATATTGGTCATTATCAAAATATGGGTCTAGAGGGTCCAAGTTGGGATATGGTGCTACTGGGTTTTGCATGGGTTCCTCTATTGGGTAAAGTTGTTGGTAATCTCTATGGTCGTCAAACCATGGGTCATAATCTGGAGGATGGGGTGCTAGGACTCTAGGAATCTCGGCTGGGTCAAAAGCATGTATTTGAGGCTGGTCTACTGGGTTTGGTTCAATTTCCATGGGTTGTGTAGGACATAGTGGTAACGGTTGGGGTGCAATAAGTTGTTCTAGATTAGGGTCTGCAGCTGTGGTTGCTAATATGTGAAAATTAGCTAGTCTCCTATTGAGTATATCCTGGGTTTGAGCATTCATTTCTCTATTGGCCGCTGCTAAGGCCCGCTGCTGCTGTAATTTTCTCATCCTTTTTCTACGCTCGTGGGCTCCTCTGCTGAACCATCCTCTCTTCTTAGGAGGGAATGGTTCTTCAGATTGTGCTTTGAATACGAAAATCCCTTCTTCGGTGTCAGCCGAATTCCTCGAGGGGGTAGGCTGGGAAGAAGTTCCTTCGTCCTTAGGTGAACTGGACAGTTGACGGTAAGCGTTCGAAGGTCCTTGATCACTCATACTGTAAACTAACAAAGTGTCAAATAACACAAAATAATAATCTACACGTATGCACATAGTCTAATTGATTATTTCCTAACAAAATTGACGACTTCATTGTCAGTAGAACACTTCTTTGGCTGAAATTAGTGGTTGTAGCTCTGATACCACCTTCTGTCACAACCCCTGACCCCTGCCTCGGGAGGCGGGCGGCCGCGGCCTACTCAGAGATGGTGGTATCGGTGTTTATCATTATTTGGCAGCGGAAATTTCATTAGGACCGTAGTTAGGAAATATGTTATCAGAGTAAAATACCACATTTTCATAATAGTAAACACATGGGAAATTCCCAAGTTTCTTTTACAAACGTGTTTATAGGGATAAACCCTAATTTATTGAATAAAACATCTTTCTTTATTTAGGTAACTTTATAGCCACATTTTCCAAGCCTTCAGTGCTCTCTAGTTGGCTTCTATTTTGGCTTTCACATTTTGTTACCTGAAACGCGTTTTAAAAACATTTGTCAGTGGGAAATACTGGTGAGTGAATCCCAATTTAATCAAAACATATTTTATCCTTGTACAGTATTGAGGGCAAGTAGCAATTACATTTGTTTATTATTCTACCTTAATTACCACCCACGGTACTGTCGACCCGACTTGTGGTCATGTTACTACTCACAGTGTAGTAACAAATTTTGTATACAAAACCCCAACATACCGACGATAATTGTAGAATTACAAATACTCAATCACTGTTAATTATAATGTAAAAACAATTGAGGTTTTGTAAAAACAGTTTGCAAAAAGGTTTACAAAATGGAGATTACTCACATTGCTAATTTAGACTTTTTCCTGTGGTTTCCTGGTTATAATCTAATAAATTGAACAATGCACACGCGTTAGTATAATAACCCAATATTTACATTAGTTATACCCTCCCCGAGACAGAACTCCAACGACTACGTCGGGCAGAACCTCGACAGCCGTTACGGAGCGCTAAATCAATCGGGCAGCATATCTAATACGTAACCAAGGGTTAAAATACTTACAACGACGCAGAGCTTCGCTATTTTAGTGGGTATAATGCCTGGGTATCACTTATACTATAGAGAAATTGAGAGAGAATTGCGAATTGTGAACGACGGAAATGAACGGTCTGAGCTCCCAATTTATAGGGCTACTTCAGCAGTCCCTCGCACCCCGCGACGGAGCCAAGGATAGCCGTCGCGCCTCGCGACGTAGGCTACCTAGGTCGTAGCCTTGACCAATCATCGACCTAACTTCGACACGCATACGACACGTGGCAGCGCTGGGTCACGCCGTTTGTCCTCTCGCTCGAGGCCCGCGTAAGCTCAAGGGTAGTCTGTCGCGGCCGCGACAGACTCAGTTTATTGGTTTTATTTTATTTTTAATTATCTAAAGGTATTTTGGGACCGGTTTTCGTATACGGGGTGTATTTTAGGGCGTATAGGGGTGTTCTAGTTATTTTAGGAGTGTCATAAATATTTAGGAGGGTTGTTTTAGATATTCATGGATCAATCCAAAAAGCAATATCATTCTCGTTCCCTAACTTTCCTTTAATACCTAAACCTCTGAAGAGGAATCCTGTACACATTAGTTTTTGATATAACTTTAACTATATTATTCCACGCGCCACCAAGGGTTTTACGGCATGGGATGAAATCCCAATTATTCTTACAAATGTGAAAAGCCTCAATAACCTTCTTCCAAAGATTGCCCCTTTCGATTTAAAACGCTATCCCTATTTTGTGAGAAGCACCGTGTTGGTATCTTTATGCTTACTATGGCCAAGGCCCCCGTCTTTGACCAGAATAGTGACCCACTCCCAAGCTACCCAATGAGTTTTGCGAGCTTTACTAGACCCACCCATAAAATTATTAATCAACCCTTCTAAATCATTTATCACTTTTAGCGGGGTTTTGTAGAGTGAAAAATAATAATTTGGAAGGATTTCCAAAATGGATTTAATTAGAGTCACTCTACCTCCAATCGAAAGAGTAGGAGCCTTCCAAGAGGAGAACCGAGCCTCGAAAACGTCATAAACCAGTTTCCAATTATTGATTCGGCTCATATTAGCTCCCACCATCAAACTTAGGTATTTAAAAGGAAGCACACTCGCTTTGCACCCAACCACCAACGCTTTATTAAGTTGATACACCCACCCCAATTCCAATGAGAATGGATTTGGAAAGGTTTATCTCTAGCCCCGAACAAATGTAAAAACATCTTAAAATTCTTACCACTTTAGCGATGTTGGCCTTAGACCACTCCCCGAGAATAATAACATCATCCGCATAAATAAATGTGATATTAAGACCATTGTTAGGAATCTAAATACCATCAACAACCCCAAGCACCCTCGCCTTTACTAGCATGCAAGAAAGAGCTTCCATAGAAATAATGAATATGAAGGGTGATAATGAATCATCTTGTCTCATGCCTTTGTCTCACTCCTTCACTAAGACCGACGCCCTAGCCGAGCACAAAATCCCCAAATCACCCAGACAAGAAGAGATTTTAACCTTTCATTTTTCAAATCAATGACTAAGATGAAAATGTAGGAAAAAAGATGAGTGCAAGTGCATTATGGGAAAAACCTATTTGTTGACTTTCTATCTCCACAGGTAAGACACATGCATATCCCCCCCCCCCCCCCTTTAAAGGTCCATATCATTTTTTACAACATTATTTTTTTTTTAATTTGCACCATAAAATCGAGAATTTTTTATCTTTAATTTGAGTACCCCATTGCTATATAAAATATAAAAACTAAAAAACCCAAAAAATTGTGTTGTATTTCTATGTTATATAACATTTTTGTGCTGGATTTTTTGTACTACATTTTTATACTACATTTTTTGTGCTAATTTTTTTTGCTATATTATTTGTACTAGATTTTTTTGTTGTATGTTTAAGAAAACAAAAGGGTGGGGGTTTTTGTTTTAGGACTAAAACACCATTTCATCCTACTCATAAGAGTGACACATATCATCTTCATAATCTTTTTAAGTTATTTAGGCAAAACCTACCTTTAGTGGATCTCCCCCTATATATATATATATATAGTGGAGAGTTCAAATGAGAAGAAATTACAAGTTAAGAATAAAAAGAATAAAGGGTACAAAAGTAATTTTGAACAAATCATTTAATGACTATCCTTTGTTTTTGCTATTCAAATTAATGAACCTTAATCATTTAATGAGTTTATCCTATAAAATAGTTGTGCACCTTACACAATAAAAACAATCTTGCACATGATCTTATATATTCGACGTTTCCTCCTTCATAAAAACAACGTTTCCTATACCATAAAAACAATGTTTTGGTGTAGGACACAAAATGTGTAGGACCCCAACATTTTAAATAATTCTGCAACTCATAATATAATATGTGTAGGACACAACACTTTTAAATAATTTTGTCACTCCTAATAAAATTAGTGTAGGAGCCAACACATTAAGACTATGGGGTGTGGAGGGCTTGGATTAGGGGTATTGCTCGACACGTGGCAGGTGTGGGCTTCACCAGTCCACACCCAAAAAGTGGGGTGTGGAAGGGGCGTGGCTAGGCGGTGTTGGGGTGCCATGTGGCATCTAAATTTCTTTGTTTTGTTTTTTATATTAATCATAGAATTTAGTAAATAATTTTAAAAACACATTTTATTTATATTAAATAACTACAATAAAAAAATACATTACATCACCAAAAAAAATCAATCATCGCCATCTTCATCTTCATTGGATTCGAATCTAGGAAGTGTGGAAACATGTTCTACCATATCATCTTGAAGGTTTGAATTTATGTGTCTTGACTCGATTAGATATTGATTTTGCGTTCTCTCTTCGTCACTAATGTCTTCGCTATTTGATTCGGGCTCATCACCATAATATTCAACGATTGCACGCCCTTCATCCTCTAAAATCATGTTGTGTAGAATGATGCTCGCGTACATTACGTTTCTTATTTGATCTTTTTCATACAATTGACAAAGCATGCTCAAAATGTGCCACCTTTTCTGCAAAACACCAAATGCTCACACGATGTCTTTGCGTGCCGCCATCTGAACTTTGTTAAACTTTATTCTTTTAGGATCTAGGTTTCCATCTCTTGAAAATGATTTCACAAAAACAGCATACTCAGGGTAAATTTCATCAACAAGTTAGTACCCATACTTGTATTCAACCCCATTTACAAAAATGTTCCTTTCGGTCCAATATCATTTATTAGATCATTGAATAGGAGTGAGTGAATGGCGGCAGCTCGTGACCGTCAGAAACGCTATGCTGATGAGGGAAGAAAACCACTCGAGCTCCAGGTTGGGGATCGAGTGCTACTCAAGGTCTCACCTTGGAAAGGTGTAGTCCGCTTTGGCAAACGAGGCAAACTCAATCCGCGTTATGTCGGACCGTTCAAAGTCATTGAGAAAATTGGCCAAGTCGCCTACAGGTTGGATCTACCTAAAGAACTCAGCGGAGTTCACAACGTATTCCACGTATCAAATCTGAAGAAGTGTCTGTCAGATGAGCCCTTCATAGTTCCTCTCAAGGAACTCACAATCGACGACCAGCTGCGATTCGTCGAGGAACCAGTAGAGATTACTGATCGAGATGTTAAGATTCTCAAGCACACAAGAATACCTCTCGTTCGAGTTCGTTGGAATGCTCGTCGTGGCCCAGAGTATACCTGGGAACGCGAAGACCAAATGAAACTCAAGTACCCCCAGCTGTTTAAGAAAAACGCAACCACTACTGAGGCTGAAGCTACTGCAGAATTTCGGGACGAAATTCCAAATCAACGGGGGGATGATGTGACACCCCAGGAAAATTTGGAAAACAACACAACTTAACTAGCTTCCTCAGTAACCACGCGCTAAATTTCGGGACGAAATTCTCATAACAGGGGGAGAATGTGACAACCCTCAAATTCCATGTATTCCGTACAATTTATTAATGACAATTAAAGTGCTTGACGACTGTGTGGAATCACTTAACTGCTTTCTGATATCTGTGTTATGCTTACACGTATTTGTTAATATACTAATAAGTGTACAGAAAGGTCACTAAATAGTCCGTTATATTTTCCTAAGTGTTAGAAAGTAAAAACGTTGCAAAATATATAAGTAGGACGCTTTACGGATTAATTAAGCGGTTTAACGGAACAGTATCAAACCGAACAACCGGACATTACCCGGAACACTAAAATATTACCCGAGGCATTATCTTTATTTTTCCGAATTAGTTATGGTCCCCGAATATCATAACACACAATACATAAATATCTAGTAACTAATACCTAACTAGAATACTTGGATTGTAAACATAAGCTAACTAAACTAGTTGAAACCCAACCAAGCACCCCCCCCCCCCCCATTCGATGGTCACCCTAGAGGGAACCACCTTTGATTTTCTTTATTTATTTAAGGGATATGTCATGTACTAGAGGAGCATATGGACCAAGGGTTAAAGAATGGGTGGAAGACTTGTTAAATACCCTCTAGTTCTTCATAACCATCATATCATCTTCTTCACCTCAACAAACTTTCTCTACCTTCTCTTCTTGATCTCGGCAGCCCCAAGAGCACCATCACCACCATCATTTGATCATCTTCAAGCAATCCAAGAACATCCATAGGTGTAAGAAGGTGAACAACGAAGCTTGGTGCGCTCGGAAGTTGAAGGACCTTCTCCATTCGCTATTAACCGCCACATTTCTTCACTCGAACTTCCCTAGCCTTGAGCTAGTGGTAAGAACTTAGATCCGTTCATTGTTTATGATATTTAAGTGGTTAATAGAGTTTCGTCGGTTAAAAATCGCTAACATATAAGATCACCAACTAAAAGTCTACTAAAGTGATGAACAAGGTGGTTAAAGGATGAATGTTAGTGTAAATCATGTAGATCTTGTGTGATTATGATGATTGGCTGATTATCTGATGTTGTGCTGAATAATATTAGTATGTGATGTTGTTGTGGTCACTAAACTCGTTAACGGAATCGATCGAACACGATTTAGAAGGTTAAACACTTGAAATCAGAATCTGTCCAACTTTTACAGCCCACTTCTGTTGGCTGTAAACAGGTCTTAACCTCAACAAAAAATAGATATTTTGAATCTAAAATATGTTATTATGAAATACGGTTCTAATGGCACCGGAATCGTAATTTTTGGACTCCGTTTACTATTTTTAAAGTGTTAATTTGTAACAGCTACTTAAGCTGAATTTTGACAGCAATAAATGGGTGTCGTACTTTCAGTCATAACCTGAGTTTTGTGATGAATCGGACCATGAAAATCTTACTGTAGATGATAACTGAAGTATTTGTAATTACCCCACTGGAATTTCGCAAATCGGACTTACGATGAATTTTTAATAAATTGTTTCGTGGACTGTGGTCAGAAATACATAAATCTGAGTTCAGTCCCGAATATGAATTTTTATAAAATATTGGTGATGAACCGGACCCCGATATTTTTACACAATAAAATATGGAACGTTTAAGACATTCTGTAAAAATTTGGGAATTTTTGGAACATGTTAACTATTTTATTAAAATCCCCGAAAACAGCCCAGTTTCGAGTATAAAAGCTGAAACGACATAAGTAGTGATTTGCGTGTCTAAATGTCGAGTATGCTATCTGTGAATGATTTGACATGTTATATATGTTATGTGCATTATCGTATGTTTGATTTTGAGTGGGGAATGGACGGGAAACTTAGATGGGCATAAACCGTTACAGTGATGCATGTTATGTGATAGATACGTGTAGGAACTTTGTGTTCTATTTGAAAGCCACTAAATGACTAACTGGTAAATCATACTAGGACGTGATTGACCGACCTTGACTGTTAGCTATATTGAGAATCTAACCGAGCAAACCGAGGTGAGTTCACACACTTTCTAAGGCATGGGATTCCCGGTGGTTTGGGAATGGGTTAAAGAATTAAAACTAAATCTACATATCCTCCTTGGGTAGGATATGTACGGCCATCCTCCATAGAGCGGATGCCATTATTAATCCTACGAATTCTCCTGGTGCAGAATACGTACGTTCGTCCTCCTGGTGCAGGACAACAACCTTAAAACTAGCTAGACAAAACTCTATCATGAAGTCCCTCAATTTATATCGACTTAATCGCCGAGGCCAATGGCGAGCGGGTCATTAGTTAATAGCGCTATTAGGTTTAACAAACCTCACACCGTGCCAGTCGGACGGGCGTGTACTAATGGACTATGGCAGACTGTCAGTGATGATAGACACTGATATAGGGCACAACTTATTTGCGTAGCAGTCGATATCATTCCGTCTAGTAGTTCAAACGGGGAAAACCCCCACTGATCATGGTTATGGATTGGGTAAAGAAAAAGAGAAATGGTTAAACATACTTTCAACTACGGGGTAACCCCCACGGCAAATAAGCCAACGAAAGTCAAACCACGTTTTCAGAAACAACTTAAAACTAAACAACCAAACGTGAACTCACTCAACTTTGTTGTTGACTAGTTGTTACATGCCTTACAGGTCGCTAAATGCTTGGAGCTTGCACGAGGAAGAAGTCGTTGTGGTGTACGGACGGTTAGGTCTAGTGCCTAATATTTAAAACCTTATGAACTTATTAAACTTGCGTTTTGAAAACTTTAAACTTATGAACTGTGAACTTATGTTTTGAACTCACGTTTATGCTTCCGCTGTTTAAACCAAACAAGGTTAACTAGCTTTGGTCACCAATCATATTATGTTTGGTTTTATTTACATAATTGAGTTGTTCAATATGATTGGTGGCTCGATTCCTGGTCATGTCACGCCTCCAAGCGGTGATACTCCGCATGGTGGATTTTGGGGGTGTGACAGCGACCGTAACCTTTTGCCACGTGGTAAATCCTAAATTACCACGCGCATCGGGTCTTTGTCGGAAAAAAGCATAATTATCCTCTAAATCCTTTGATATTCTTAAAATTATTTTTTACTCATACGAAAACGACGCCTAAACATTCTTTCATCATACGTTGGTTCGGGTCACCACCAACAACCACCCAAACGCCACCCAGAGTTCACCGAGACACGCCACAAAACCATGGGTTGCCGGAGACGGAGAGCCATAAGGCCGGATCTTAACAGATCTGATGTAACCCGGACTCCCTACCCTCAATCTGTGTCACAACCCCCGATCCCACCTTGGGAGTGAGAGTCGTGAACCAGTCAGATGGTACCGGTGTTCATTAAATATGCAGCGGAAAATTTTTCATCAGAATCGTAGTTAGGAAATGATTTCAGAGTTTGTAAAACACCGAACTTTTAATATTAAACAAATGGGCTAAAACCCATATTCCATTCAATTGTTTTTATAGTGATAAACCCAAATAAATAAAACATAAATTTCTTCTTTTATTCAGGTATTTATAGCCACTTTATTTAAGCCTTCAATGCTCCATAGCTGGCTTCTACTATCTTTACATCAAGTTACCTGAAACATGTTTTGAAAATATTTTATCAGTAATAAAGTAATAAATACTGGTGAGTTCATTCTATTTTTATAAAAAAATATATTGTTATACTTTACAACATTAAAGTTTTTATATTTATTTATATTTATCCAACTCAGTCAGTATTTGTCACATGGTGGCAGTTCCGATGTGACAGTGGTCATATCACTCATTGGCTCACTTTCGTCCAATAGTGAATTTATCAAATAATAGATATAAAATATATCTTATTATGATTCAATTGTATCTGTCACTAGGCGATTCCCATGACGGTGGTCAAATCACTGTTGATCATTCTTTCAACTAGTGACTCTGGTCATATCACTGTTGATCATTCTCTCAACTAGTGCCTTTGGTCATGTCATTGTTGATCATTCTCTCAACTAGTAACTGTGGTCATAACACTGTTGATTATTCTCTCAACTAGTGCATATGGTCATGTCACTGTTGATCATTCTCTCAACTAGTGACACTTATCAATTAGTGTATACCAAATTTCACATATCGGTAGTAATTGTTGAATACATAACCCAACTATACATGTATAGTATAATAGATAAAATGTTAGAAATTATAACATTAAACAATAGTTATTGGTGGTATCACATAAATACATGAATTAAAAATCTAATATTCAACAATCTTTCAGAATGCGATACGGTAAAATTCCACATATCGATAAATTTAACATTAATATCATATCATAATAGAAGTATATAGTCACAATTTTTAACACATATTACAAGATAATTTGTTAGATATAATATTATAACAGTTTTATAATATTCAAATAATGATTAAATATACAACATTATTAATTGTTTAATAATTTAATATAGTAATGTAAATATAATATTAGTTATAGTCTATGGCTACTGGGGCACAATTCCCCCGTGCTTGTGGTAATGCTACTATTGGCTAACTTTTTGGCCAATAGTAACGAGGGTCAAGTAATGTATAAAACCTCCCATACCGGCAGTTATTGCAGAATACAAAAATTTAATCACTGTAAGTATGTAAGTATAACTGATAAACATTTAGGATTTTTGGAAAACATTTTTAAATATAACTGTATCACAAAAAGGTGATAAAATGAGGAATGACTCACAAACTGTGAGAAAAGAGAATGGACTCACTTTGTAACTTTAGGGTTCAACTAGAAAGCCTCCTGGTATAATCTTGGGTATAACTTCTGAGCTATTTAATAAAATATATATTGCACTTGTGTTAAGTATAGTAACCCAATTCAACTTTATCTCTACGTCACGAGACAGAACCCCAACGAACTTAGTCGGGCAGAGCCTTGACATGTCTTACGGGGCCCTAGATCAATCAGACAGGGTGTAAGTGATCAGGGGTTAAAACACTTAAAACGGGGCAGGGCTTTGTAGTATTTAGGGGTGTAATACTAACAAAAATGGGGTGTTAATATACAGACAGCAGAGGGGACAAAGACTGAGCAATGGGGTCTATTTATATTGAATTTCAAAGATTCTTGAAGTGGAGTGCAAGGAATTTTGTGGACACCTAGACATGATCATTTATTACATTCTCATCTTATGTTACTATCCATACACGTAGAGATTACATTAATTGTTAGTTTGATATTTTTTTATATATTATAATTAATTCAGCTGCTTCACTTATTTGGCGCGTATAACTTCTAAAATAGACGTTTTATAAAACAATGAGTATGTCTTTAGAACGAGAATAATCTAATCTACATTTTGAACCAAGTTTCATTAAAAACGGAGTAAATCCAAATATAATGTATTTTTATAATTTAATTATTAAACGGTTCCTAGGCCAATCTAGGTACTTCATATTTCTAACAGTTAACTTACCCGTAATCTAACTGTCTAATAATATAAGTTTTATATACTTTATTTTAATATAGAAAATAGAAATGTCACACATATACAAGCCAATTAATTAGTATAACATTCCAACCAATTTTATAAAATAGTTTTTAAAACTATATGGGTCGAATAATTATACTAAAAATAAAACTAGTTACTAATGGTTAATAAATTTAAACAACCTATAATTCTTATATGATAAAAAAATGAAATGGTACATCCTCCCCACCTTGTTTTAAATCTCGTCCTCGAGATTTGGGCTACGATGTCCCTTTTAGAGTTATGTCACGTCTTAGTCAATAAGAATAGTATTAAGGTAAATGATACAAAATCAAAACATCAAATTTTGTGAATATGAGTTGTACAATAAGCAGGACTCAATGGTTCAACTGAATTAATTCAAGAAATCGATGTCAAACGAATAAGATGAAATGATATAATTTCCAAGGTGACTAGGTTCAAGTCAAAAGAGATTTAGGATCAATAGATGTCTAAATTGAATGTTTACAAGTTGTGAATGACTTTTAGAATCAATATAATTCATTGTCAAAAGAAAACTTACTTTGATTGTCAACTGAGGAAGATTAGAATCAACAAGCTCAAAATGAAATAGAGGAATGAAAATGATTTGTCAACTATCAACCCATGACATGAAAAAATCAATGTGTTGACATTTATTGAATTGCAAGGATACATCCGAATATAACAGAGTTTAGTGTATCATTGTCTTAATACGTGATTGCATTAAGACTATTTTCAATGATGAATCAAACGAAAGACGTACGTGCTTTTGCATGAATTGTATGATTATACCTAGCCCAAGCTACAAGTTTATATCGACGCCGCAAGGTGTCGTAATGATTGAAATTGCTCTATAATTATGGTGACCGAACAATTTCACCGTGTTCGTAATCAACTGAAAGCTTTAATGAAGTAAATTTGGATATTCATTTCGAATAGGATTTTCAATTGATGATGAATAGACCAAATGAATATTATAGAATTTTTGATCAATGATGAAAGAAACTTTAGAGATACACCGGAATATGATATGAATTTGTGTACTCTTATCTTAACACATAATTGTATTAAGACTATTTAAGATAATGAATCAACAGGAATTAAATAAATAAATTCGTACATCAGGTGTGAAAATGAGATTAGCGCAAGCTTCAAATTAAAGAAAACGCCACCACAAGGTGTCGTAACCAATTAAATGATTCAATGAAAGTGAAGACCAAACAAGTCTGTTATGGTTTTGAATAGATGAAGTACTTGACAGAATGCATTTATTTATAAACTTTTATTTGTACTAGGGTCAAATAATAACTTAACTTAGATATTACATATCAGCGATTAGGTCTGGAATCATTTCTGCTTCTTGCGTAGTAAGTACGAATGCTCGCGCGTTCTTCTTAGCTCCGTTTGTTGTTTTTGACTGGTTGTCGGGTGCTTTGGTCAGTTTCGGGCAATATGGTTTGATGTGTCCTGTATCTCCGCAATCGTAACAAATATTAGTTTTCCTTCTACATTCTTCCTTTATATTCCCGGCCATCTTGCAGAAGTTACAGTAGGGTGTTCTCCTAAAACGGCAGGGTGTTCTCCTAAAACGGCATCTTCCTGAATGCTTTTTGTTACAGCTTCTGCAGGTAGGTTGCTCCAATGACGGTTCAGTTCCTTTCTTCTTGAATTTTTGGGAAATTTTCTGGGCTAACTCTTTCTTCTTGTTTTTTTCTCTTGTGCGGATTAGTCCGTCTGTCAGGATGTTAGCTAGTTCAATTGCTTCTTCAATAGTCTGTGGTCTAGCGGCCTTAACATGTCTCGGATTTCACTCACTAATCCCCAAATATAACGAGAAATTAGTACGGGTTCTGGCGAAGCCAGAGTTGGTACCATTCTTGCGTACTCGAAAAACGTTGTCGTATATTCACGACAATTCACATCTATCATTTTATGATTTAGGAACTTGTTAGCCATTCGTTCTTTTTCATAAGGAGGACAAAATTTCCTTTCTGCCATTTCCTTAAATTTTTCCCAGTTCAGGGCATAAGCCATGTCACTTCCTTTTGCTTGAAGAATTATATTCCACCATTCTAAGGCTTCTTCTTTAAAGAGGTTGGAAGCATACATCACCTTATCTTCTTCGGCATATTTGCTGATTTTAAGAACAACTTCCGTCTTTTCCAACCATCGCAGAGCAGCCGTGGCTCCTTCACTGCCTGCGAACTCCGTTGGTTTACAAGCTAGAAATTCTTTGTAGGTACACCCGAGAGTCATCGCCTTCATTTTCTTGGGAAATGGGGTTTTGATGATATCATCATTGCATCCATTGACACTATGGCTAAAATTGTCGTCGCGAGTATGCTCGCTACTCATAGCTTTGGTGTGTTCTACGAAGTTTTTAACAGTTTTAATTATTAAAGGTATAGCATTAGCTATTCCTTGGGCTATTATATTTTCTATAACATTTTTATCCAAATAATTTTCATTATTAACATGAACTTCTGGATTATGTGATACTTCATTCGACATCTGAATGGCAAACATTTTCAGTTATTAATATCACAGAACAGTTAGAACAAAACAATACTTTCAAGAATCATATGTGCATATATATATAGTTATATATGTGTGTATATATATATATATATATATTTTAAATTTACATTCACAAAAATAACTTATTTTCTGCACATGCAAATCCTAAAGATAATTGATTATTCATATTTTTATTTTGCAAATCTTAGATTTTCTAGTGTGAATACATACAATTGCAAACTGTAGGATTTTAATTCTAACATTTTTATTTGGAGGATATCATCCTGATGGCTTAAATTCAGAGATTTACACGTTGATTGATAGGAAATATTAAATATGTAAAATATATATGTTATATAGTTGACACAAGTGGTAACTTTAATATTCACAAGAGTATACATGGAATTTTGTTTCTCTCGATGTTTGGTGCCGTTTTGGATTGTTTTGCTTTACTTGCTTTTTATCTATCTTTTAAAATAATAATAAAACTTCATACTCTAAATAAACTTTTATAATTCTCGATTTCTTGGTAGACCAGTGTCCACACTTGGTCAAAGACTGATATTATCAAGACGAAAAAGATTCATTTATCTCCCAAGGCACCATTATCACTCACTTATAAATAGTAGCACATAAATTTATGTAAAATAGTCTTCTACATAAATTACAAAAATGTTGAAACGACTATGGGTGCAAGAGTGTATGTGAGAAACATGCATAGACATACGAACGTAATTACGTAATACCTCATGTCTATAGAATTTACGTATATATATGTGTTTCCTTCTCATAACTTTCAATTATTTTTTTTAGAACCACCCCTATAATATCATTACACGTGTTATTAGATTATAATTTGAAGTATACAAACATTTTATTAATATATGAACTTAGAAAACAAGTCAACGATAGCAATTGGGGTTCTAGCATTTTGGGTATATATATTTGTGACACACCCATGCTTAGAATAAGTTATAGGCCACAATTTAAGGCAAATGCTAGTGTTTAAAATGATGCTTTTTGACGCTAACCTTATACATCTTTTACATGTCTTCATAATGATTAAAAGATAGATATGTTACTTTGTATTAATTTCCAAACTTTATTGTTTAAGTTTAGGTATTAAAAGAACACCTAATAGCTTAAACAAGTGGCTTTGATACCACCTTCTGTCACAACCCCCGATCCCACCCTGGGAGCGAGAGTCGTGAACCAGTCAGATGGTACCGGTGTTCATTAAATATGCAACGAAAATTTTTTCATCAGGATCGTAGTTAGGAAATGATTTCAGAGTTTGTAAAACACCGAACTTTTAATATTAAACAAATAGGCTACACCCCATATTCCATTCAATTGTTTTTATAGGGATAAACCCAAATAAATAAAACATAAATTTCTTCTTTTATTCAGGTATTTATAGCCACTTTATTTAAGCCTTCAGTGCTCCATAGCTGGCTTCTACTATCTTTACATCAAGTTACCTGAAACACGTTTTGAAAACATTTTATCAGTAACAAATACTGGCGAGTTCATTCTATTTTTATAAAAATATATTGTTATACTTTACAACATTAAAGTTTTTATATTTATTTATATTTATCCAACTCAGTCAGTATTTGTCACACGGTGGCAGTTCCGATGTGACAGTGGTCATATCACTCATTGGCTCACTTTCGTCCAATAGTGAATTTATCAAGTAATAGATATAAAATATATCTTATTATGATTCAATGGTATCTGTCACTAGGCGATTCCCATGACGGTGGTCAAATCACTGTTGATCATTCTTTCAACTAATGACTCTGATCATATCACTATTAATCATTCTCTCAACTAGTGACACTTATCAATTAGTGTATACCAAATTTCACATATCGGTAGTAATTGCTGAATACATAACCCAACGATACATGTATAGTATAATAGATTAAATGTTAGAAATTATAACATTAAACAATAGTTATTGATGGTATCACATAAATACATGAATTAAAAACCTAATATTCAACAATATTTCAGAATGTGATATGGTAAAATTCCACATATCGATAAATTTAACATTAATATCATATCATAATAGAAGTATATAGTCACAATTTTTAACACATATTACAAGATAATTTGTTAGATATAATATTATAACAGTTTTATAATATTCAAATAATGATTAAATATACAACATTATTAATTGTTTAATAATTTAATATAGTAATGTAAAAATAATATTAGTTATAGGCTACGGCTACTGTGGCACAATTCCCCCGTGCTTGTGGTCATGCTACTATTGACTAACTTTTTGGCCAATAGTAACGAGGGTCAAGTAATGTATAAAACCTCCCATACCGGCAGTTATTGCAGAATACAAAAATTTAATCACTGTAAGTATAACTGATAAACATTTAGGATTTTTGGAAAACATTTATAAATATAACTGTATCACAAAAAGGTGATAAAATGAGGAATAACTCACAAACTGTGAGAAAAGAGAATGGACTCACTTTGTAACTTTAGGGTTCAACTAGAAAGTCTCCTGGTATAATCTTGGGTATAACTTCTGAGCTATTTAATAAAATATATAATGCACTTGTGTTAAGTATAGTAACCCAATTCAACTTTATCCCTACGTCACGAGATAGAACCACAACGAACTTAGTCGGGCAGATCCTTGACATGCGTTACGGGGCCCTAGATCAATTGGACAAGGTGTCAGTGATCAGGGGTTAAAACACTTAAAACGGTGCAGAGCTTTGTAGTATTTAGGGGTGTAATACTAACAAAAATGGGGTGTTAATATACAGGCAGCAGAGGAGACGAGACATAGGTAAAAGTGAAAGACTGACCAATGGGGTCTATTTATATTGAATTTCAAAGATTCTTGAAGTGGAGTGCAAGGAATTTTGTGGACACCTAGACATGATCATTTATTACATTCTCATCTTATGTTACTATCCATACACGTAGAGATGACATTAATTGTTGGTTTGATATTTTTTTATTTTTTATTTATATATTATAATTAATTCAGCTGCTTCACTTATTTGGCGCGTATAACTTCTAAAATATGACGTTTTTTAAAACAACTAATATGTCTTTAGAATAAGAATAATCTAATCTACATTTTGAACCAAGTTTCATTAAAAACGGAGTAAGTGCAAATATAATGTATTTTTATAATTTAATTATTAAACGGTTCCTAGGCCCATCTAGATACATATTTCTAACAGTTAACTTACCCGTAATCTAACCGTCTAATAATATAAGTTTTTATATAATTTATTTTAATATAGAAAATAGAAATGTCACACATATACAAGCCAATTAATTAGTATAACATTCCAACCAATTTTATAAAATAGTTTTTAAAACTATATGGGTCGAATAATTATACTAAAAATAAAACTAGTTACTAATTGTTAATAAATTTAAACAATCTATAATTCTTATATGACAAAAATGAAATGTTGCAATCTGCACCCACCGTCGTTCCCCGCCTCCCTCTGTCATCACCCACCACCGTGCGCCAGCTGTGCTTGCCGCTGCAAATGGTGGCCGACACCACCCTCCTCGTCTCTCTATCTCTGTGCCTCTATATATATCTCTTTCTATTGCTAAAAAATATGTGTATGTGTGTGATTGGAGAAAACAATAGGGTTGCGGGCCAGGGTATTAAAGAAAAAAAGGGGAATAAAGAGAAAGAGATGCATTTATATGCTAGGGTCTAGTGTGGGTTAGATGGGTTAGCAAGTGGGTATATATCGCGTATAGGAACCCGGTTCACGTCACAGGTCTCGTTTATATAATTTGCTTTATAACGCTTTCTAATCATCGGGAAAATATAATAAACCTTATTTATAATATCTTACGTGAATACAACATGTAACTTATATTCTATTATTATTCAAATTATGACATTATTCAAATTTGAAAAATCGAAATCGGAGTCGTTAGCTAAGTCACGCATTCACAAATAATAATAATAATGTCATAATTTGAATAATAATAGAATAATTTGTAGTGTGATTCTATTCGCAATTAGCAAGGGTCAAGATTGCTGGTTGTCACAATTAAGCGTCTATTTATCAGTGAATTTATAGTTTTTAAGCCTTCTGATTCTAACCCCTAATTTCACATAATGTAATCCATATTATTATACAAACCCAAGTCAAACATTAACAATAATCACGAGATCAAAAGCTCAACATAGTTAACAAATAATAGCCTTATTCAGGCAGTACTTTGGCATCCGTTGATTGGTTTCAGATCAATCGAACAGGGAATCGTTTTAGTGATTAGGGTTTAATACACGTGAATACAGAGAAACGGAGTGACGAGGGAGGTAGAGATCGATTACAGAGATCGATAGTGAACGAATGTTTTTGTCCCAGACCTGGTCTTATATAGCCCAGGCTGGGTTCTCCCTAGCGTCGCGGGAGGAGATAGGGTTTCTCACGCCTGGCGCTTGGGAGGTCCGCCTGGCCTAGACCTGCCACATCACCTAGGTAGGTCTAACACGTGGCGTATGGGCGTGGCACGTAGCCTTAGCCGGCTTCTTAATCCAAATAGGTGTTTTTTCTCGATTTTCTTTTCGGTACTTATTGTCACACCCCAACCGATGGCGGAAACATCGGGGCATGGCACTGAGCGAAACAGATTGTGCAGAAGTTTCCATAACAATTATCATTACCAATCAATTTAAAGTAACATGTCCCATACCATGTCTCAAAAGGTAAAACAAATTATTACAGACAAAATCTAGGCAAATAGTTCTATTCCGACAACTCAGATTTTTAAAATAGAGCAATTGTTTATCTGCTTCTAGAGACTCTTGATTTCATTTGTACAGACAACTATTTGTTGGCCTCTAGATCCTTATTCTAGCCTCGATTTCCTAGTAGATAAGCATCCTAAGAACCTGTCACATACGTTAAAATAACAGTCAATACACATAGTGTAAAGGTGAGCATACAAGTTTGATAATATCATATAGAGTTCGAAAGCGTTACGCATAACCAGCACGTACGTAGAGGAAAACGAAGAATGTTAGTTATCGACATGAACCTATCGATACAAATGACTGCGGGTTGACTGCCCAAGGCAGTTCGCAATACATGATCACCACTGTAATCCATGCAAGTAATTGTCCTTAACAACCCCCGTGTGAACGGGTGCTGAGTCCAAACTATAGTACTATCATTGCTAAGGCAGGTAGACAGCATTCCATGTGTAAACAAAACAAACAAGCACTCATTAAGTCACGTATAACATGCGGTAACGGTTAGCGTTTAAAGTATTGCGTAGTGTGTTCGATTGTGATTTAGTATAACTAACGTATGTAACACCCAAAAGTACGTAAAGCAAAAAGGGATCGAGTATACTCACAGCGATGATGGATTGAAGGGAGCGCTTAGAGCAAAATTAGCCTGATTAGAATGATAGCATAACGATAAGCGACGCGTAAAACGATGCAAAGTGTAAGTGGCTCGGACAGCAGTCCGGTCGGATGGTAGTCTGGTCGGACAGCCAGTCGTGCGGATGGCAATCTGTTCTGATGGTTATCCGATCGGACGGTAGTCCGGTCGGATGACTATTCGAGTGGATTGTTTCCTCCTATGAGAAGGATGTGTTTGTGTATGATGGCTGGAACTTTGAAGTTTTCGTTGTAGCATTTTGAAACCATTGAAGTATCTCTACCCTTCAGGTCGGCCGGTAGGACGGTCGTCTGGTCGGACGGCAACCCATTCGATTAGACACTTCAGTGAGAATTAATTCACAGCAGGGTGGTCACTCGGTCGGACAGTTGTTCGACCGGGTGGCATCCTTGGTGCATTGAACATGTTGAAAATTGTTAAAGTCCAAGTATCTCATGATCCGAAGAGTAATCCGGTCGGATGGTAGTCCGGTCGGATAGCAGTTCGTTCAACACTTAAACTTTAGATAAGGTTGGTTAAGTGTGGGACTCATGGTACAAGCCGTTCGGATGGCCAGTCGCTCGGATGGCTGTCCGTTCGGACAGTAGTCCGGTCGGATAGCACTCCGTGCTGGTTAATCCGTTCGTCTTTCACTTGGTCGTTTTGATTGTTTGTAGTTTTATCGAGACGTTGTGACAGCGTGTTAACCAACAGAACCCCATCTTGACCCAAGTGGCCCGATCAAACAGGAATCACCCTAGTCCGACCAGTTAACCGGTTCAAGACGGTTGTTCTTGTTTAACCTGAAATCAGTGGTCTTGTGTATAGAATCCAGATCTTGAACTAGCACAACACTAAGAACGAGTAGGAGACTAGATCAAGGCCCGATTCTATCGGGTTTGAGTGCATTGAGTGTAAAAGAGTTGAAAGAAAGTTAGAAACCATCTTTTAATCCCTTTTCACCATGAATGTGTTTAGATCTATGCAAGATCCTTGTTTACTTGTGTGGAAATCGGTTAGATCTAAGTTATTCTTGGTGGGTTGAGGCCAAAACACGAAGTTCATAAGAACACCATGATGACGTCATCCTAGAACACCTCAAATCTAGTGATTTCACGGTTAAAAGTTAAGATTCAAAAGGTAGAAAGGTGTAGGAGTGCGTGTAGATTAAGGAAGTACAAGATTTAGGACGAGATCTTACCGAAATTGAGAGAAATCGAAGAAAAGGTGAGGAGCACGAGCTGTTCGGACAGAGAGTTGCCAAAAGTAGAAAGAATGAGAGGGACAGGAGGTATTTATAGAGTTCCAAAAGAGGAAAGGGGCAGGTCGGTCGGATGGCATCTCGCCCGGATGACTGTCCGGTCGGATGTCATCTCGGTCGGATGGCAATCCGGCCGGATGGTACTTGGTTCAAGTGCGCGGCGCGACGATTTTTGCTGTTTCGATTGCGATTGCGAGCGTTGCGATACGATAGGTTTTCCTAGTCAAATTACTTTTAATCCCAACTACTCTTATCTAGCGCTATCTCTTCTCCACTAATTACCATACCATTTCGATTGCGATTGAGTTCGATTGCATTTGAGTTTCGATTGCGATTCGATTGATTACCACACATAACATAAATAAACATGCACAAATAACACATAAGGCATACACACACGTATAACCATAACCAAAATGCGTAATTCGAGTTGCGAGTTCGTTTGCGATTCGATGTCGATTAAATTGGATTGATTAGTGTTTAGTTGACTTTATCACATTATTACTTCCTATAGTTCACCGTCGTAAGTCAATCAATTAGCGAATGCACGTGTCGATTACTGTGATTATTGACACTTACTCCACATAATACAACAAAAATAAACACATAAAAGAAATTCACTACTAGTCAAGTCGCACGAAATCGGTCGTTGACTTTGACCTTGACTTTGACTTTGAACTCAGAAACACGGGGTGTTACAGCCTCCCCTAGTTGAGGGAATTTCGTCCCAAAATTAGGCCGAAGTCGTAACGAACATCTGCGGATACTTCGCCTTCATGTCGCGTTCGAGTTCCCAAATGAACTTTGCGCCTCGTTTGCCTTCCCATCGGACTTTCACGATAGGAATGCGTGAGCGTCTGAGCTGCTTGGTTTGGTGATCCATGATTTCGACAGGCTTCTCCATGAAGTGTAGTGTTTCGTTTACTTGAAGGTCATCGAGAGGTACAATTAAATCATGCTCAGCCAGGCACTTTCGGAGGTTTGACACATGGAAAGTCGGGTGGACGTTACTAAGTTCCTCCGTTAGTTCGAGTCTGTAGGCGACTTTTCCGATTCTTTCCAGAATCTTAAAAGGTCCAACGTATCGAGGCGCTAGTTTCCCTTTCTTGCCGAATCTGACCACACCCTTCCAAGGTGATACCTTTAGGAGTACGTAGTCGCCAACGTCAAATTTGAGGGGCTTGCGTCGTCTATCGGCGTAACTTTTCTGTCGACTTCGAGCTTTCAACAAGTTGTCTCGAATTTGGAGGACTTTTTCAGTCGTTTCTTGTAAGAGCTCGGGACCGGTTAGCTGCGAGTGACCGATCTCGTGCCACACAATAGGCGATCGACATTTTCTTCCGTATAAAGCCTCGAATGGTGCCATTTGAATGCTGGAATGATAACTGTTGTTATACGAGAATTCGACTAACGGCAGGTATGTATCCCAATTACCACCGAAGTCTATGACACACGAACGGAGCATGTCTTCAAGAGTACGAATCGTTCTTTCAGTCTGTCCATCGGTCTGAGGGTGGAAAGCGGTACTTAGATTAAGCGATGTACCGAGCGCCGTTTGAAACGTTTCCCACAGTCACGAGGTAAACTGAGCATCGGGGTCAGAGATGATGTCACGAGGCGTCCCATGATTACAAATGATCTCGTTGGTGTAGATTCGGGCTAATCATTCTACCTTGTAGTATTCCCGTATTGGCAAAAAGTGAGTAGATTTGGTCAAACGGTCAACAACAACCCAAATGCTGTCGTGACCTGATGTCGTGTGCGGAAGCTTTGTTATGAAGTCCATAGCTATACTCTCCCACTTCCATATAGGGATAGGCTGTTGTTCGAGTAGGCCAAAGGGTCTTTGATGTTCAGCCTTGACTCTTGCACAAGTCAGGCATTTTCCAACGTAGAGGGCAATATCCCTTTTCATGTCCGGCCACCAGTGCTTGTAGTGAAGATCCTGGTACATTTTGTCGGCACCAAGATGAATAGAATATCGGGATTTGTGAAATTCGTCCATCAAAATCTGTCGCAAATCGGTCCGGTTAGGGATCCAAATTCAGTCCAGAAAGTGGAATATCCCATTCGACTTATTCACAAGCTGGGCTCCATCATGATAGATTCTTTCCTTCTTCAGAGTGCGTTCATTAAAACATGCATGCTGAGCTTCGCGGATGAGGGTTTCGAGATCGTATTGGGCTTGGACATTACGAGTGCTGAGCAAATAACTCCGTCTGCTGAGAGCGTCGGCAACAACATTTGCTTTGCCTGGGTGATAACGAATCTCACAGTCATAATCGTTGAGAAGTTCTACCCATCGGCGTTGACTCATATTAAGTTCCTTCTGATTAAAGATATGTTGCAGGCTCCTATGATCGGTGAAGATCGTACACTTGGTACCATACAGGTAGTGTCGCCAAATCTTTAACGCAAAAACAACTGCGCCTAGCTCGAGATCATGGGTTGTATAGTTCTTCTCGTGGATTTTGAGCAGACGAGATGCGTAAGCTATAACCTTGTCTCGCTGCATAAGGACGCAACCCAGACCAAGGTTGGAAGCATCACAATAAACAATGAAATCGTCGTTTCCGTCAGGTAATGTGAGAACGGGAGCATTGCAAAGCATGTGCTTAAGGGTTGAAAAGCAGACTCTTGTTCAGTTCCCCAAACAAAAGGCTTGTCTTCATGCGTGAGAGAGGTAAGCCGCACAATGATTTTTGAGAATCCTTCGATAAATCGTCGATAATAGCCCGCTAGTCCGAGAAAATAACGGACTTCAGACGGGTTTTTAGGTGTAGTCCAACTCTTAACGGCTTCAATCTTCGCGGGATCGACATGAATACCTTGACTATTTACAATGTGACCTAGAAACTGAACCTCCTCCAGCCAGAATTCGCACTTGGAGAATTTGGCATAGAGTTGATTCCCCTGGTGTAGCTCGAGAACCAAACGTAGATGCTGCGCGTGTTCGGCTTTCGACTTGGAATAGATCAAGACATCATCAATGAACACGATGACGAAACGGTCGAGATATGGTTTACACACGCGATTCATCAGGTCCATGAAAACCGCGGGTGCATTGGTTAAACCAAAAGGCATGACAACGAATTCGTAGTGGCCGTATCGAGTGCGAAATGCGGTTTTGGGTATATCCTCCTCTTGAATGCATAGTTGGTGATAGCCTGAGCATAGATCAATCTTCGAGAAACACATAGCACCTTTTAGCTGATCAAACAAATCGTTAATGCGGGGCAGGCGATAGCGGTTCTTGATAGTTAACTTATTCATTTCCCGATAGTCGATGCACATCCGGAACGACCCATCCTTCTTTTTGACGAAAAGGACTGGCGCGCCCCAAGGGGAGGTGCTCGGGCGAATGAAGCCTTTCTCACGTAATTCATGGAGTTGGTTCGAGAGTTCACGCATTTCAGACGGTGCGAGTCGGTAAGGAGCTTTGGCAACAGGATTGGCTCCAGGAATGAGGTCGATACGAAAGTCGATATCACGACTTGGCGGTAGTCCGGGAATGAAGGGGTAAGGTCCCAAAAACCTCATAATAAGTACTTGGGACCATACTACAACCTCGTCCTTCAGCCCTTTTTACCTTGCACGGCCGCGCACAGGTTTTACAAAAGAAAGGCTTAAGAGACAGATAGAAGACAACACTCGCGCGCCAAAAGGAAATCATAAATCCTTGCGCTTTTATAAAGGATGAAAATCCTAAGTCAAGCACTTCCGCTTAATAATATCCAGACTTGGATAAATATTTACTTAAATGATACCACACGATAAAGAGTCACACCAGATTACAGCATTAATCTTCTAGAATAATTCAATCGTGCACCACTAAGACGGTTATAACCGCCTGGACACGTGTCATCACCTCAGGCATCCCTGAAATCACAATGATAGCATGTAATTGGAGAGAAACCTCCACTTGATCACTTTCCACGTGGCAAACCCCCAGCCATAGATCTAAACAACGATCCGTGTGCACTCACGTCGGATCGAGAAACTTAACGGTAGGAAATGTAACCGCTTACGGGGTTAGCATCTTCCGTCAACATTTCACCAACGAGTTTTCCCGCTCAAAACCTTCGGCTATAAATATGAGAACAATTCAGGTATGAAATTCAAGTTACACACACTTCGTAAATACCTCTTCTTCTTCATAAACACATACTTACTCTCACGCCGGAGTCGGGTCAAGGAGAGAACTCCTTTCTCCCCTTGATGAGGCTAACGGTGCTTTGTTTTGCAGAATTACCAGAGAAGAAGATCTGTTGCAATCGAATCAAATGAGAGAGAACAACCCCTTTATATGCAAATCCAAACCCCCTAGATAATTCGATTCCGGTCAATTATCTAGTGTTTCTTCATTGGCGCCCACCGATCTCTCTGTTTTTACAAGTTTTGTCTCATTTCGATTTAGTTTCCCTCATTTCTCTGTTTTCACATGGCAGAGAATTCTTCACCTCACCCATCAGGTCCTCGATTTGAATTCAAGGGTTGTACAACCCCAAATACTCAGATCGACGGAATCATGGGTATCAACAAAAGTAATAGTCACTCAGACAAAAAGAATTTCTCAGATCAGCTCATAGAGAGAACCCCAGAATACTGGTTCGACAGATGCCAGATTGCTTTAAACCAAATTTTCACACAAATTCATAGATCTGAGTCCCCAAACACCAGATCTGATACTCTGCAAAGAAGCAGTGGTACGATCGAAACTGTAGTATTGGACCCACAGATACCTTATCAGTGGGACATCCAATCTAACAGTTATGCCAGGATATGCCAGAACCAGAGGGTACCAATGGTCAGATAGCCAAACCAAAACAAATAAACATGGTACAAGGAGGCCCTTCAAAAAGGCCAAACAAATGACACCATGATTAGCATTGGCGGGAATAGCAAGTCGTGTTTCCTGTTGTTCCTGGAGGCCCTCAGGAAGAGCGACCAGTAATTATTACTGGTATCTTCGGCCATTATCGAACGGACTATATGTTCATAGATCTAGGAAGCTCGATGGATATCATATACGAGCAGTGCTTCAAACAAATCGATCTAAAAGACAAAGCACGTCTGGAGCCGGTCGATTTTCCTCTTACCGGATTCTGTAATGAAGTTGTGTTCCCGTTAGGGCAAATAGCATTTCCTGTGACTCTATCTGATGGCAAACATTCGCGCACAGTCACAGTAAACTTTATGGTCATGCCGGCAACATCACGCCATGATGTTTTGCTCGGAAGAAGGTCGCAAAGGGAATTCAGCATGATCACTTCCATTCCACATGCTGCATGCGGATTTCCAACAGAAACTAGAGTAGCAATTCTGTACTCAAGCAAGGAAGTCATGTACGTAGATGACGAGCCACCAGCAAAAGTGGCCAAACCTTCAACATCAAACGAGCCGGAGAAGTGGGTTCTGAATGAGGAATATCCAAAACAGACCATCCTATTAGGACATGCCATTTCCCCAGCAACACGAAAACAATTAAAAGAATTGCTGTCCAACAACAAAGACATATTCGCCTGGTGCCCAGCAGACATGACTGGGGTTCCACGTGATATAGCACAACATTGTCTGAACATCCGACCCTCAGCAGAACCTGTTGCACAGGGGAGGCGCAACTTCAGCGATAAGAAAGCGAAAGCTATGGACGAGCAAGTGACAGAGCTACTTAATGCCGGAATCTTGCGCGAAGTTCAATACCATACATGGGTCGCCAACCCAGTAATGGTCCAAAAGCACAGTGGCGGATGGAGAATGTGCGCCGACTTCAAAGACCTGAATAAAGCATGCCCAAAAGATTGCTACGCGCTTCCTGAGATAGACAAAAAAGTCGACTCTCTAGCATCATTTCAAAGGAAGTGCTTTCTGGACTGTTATAAAGGCTATCATCAGGTCCAGATGAAAGAAGAAGACGAAGACAAGACCGCATTCCGCACAGACAAGGGCATCTTCTGTTACACAAAAATGCCCTTTGGCTTACGCAACGTACCAGCGCCTAATGGACACAGTCTTCAGAGGCGATATCGGCAAGACAGTCGAGGTATACATGGATGACCTCGTCATCATGAGCCACGAGGAAGATATAATGCTCGCAAATATCCAGCGCACGTTCGATTCTTTGCGCAGCATAAACTTAAAGCTCAACCCAACGAAATGTTCCTTCGGAATAGAAGAAGGGAAATTTCTAGGTTTCATAGTAACAAGGGACGGTTTTAAAGTAAATCCGGAGAAAGTGCAAGCTATCCAGTTAATGCCATCACCTGCAACAATAAATGAGATGCAAAGACTCGCCGGATGTCTAGCAGCCCTGAACAGATTCTTGGCAAATCATGCAGCAAAGTCCTATCCCTTCATTAGCACACTACGAAATTGTGCTAAGAAAACCCACTTCCAGTGGACTCCTGAAGCGGAAGCAGACTTCAAGCAAATGAAAGAATGTTTAATTCAATTGCCAACGCTAACAGCTCCGCGAGAAAAAGAACCGCTGATCTTATATTTATCTGCTGCGGAAGTAGCCGTAGGCGCAATATTAATGATAGATCGAGAAACCATCCAGACTCCAATCTACTATATAAGCAAGATGCTCACTGGCCCAGAAACACGTTACTCAATGATAGAAAAACTAGTCCTAGCGCTAGTACATGCATCACGGCGCTTACGTCGGTATTTCTCTGGTCACGTCATCACAGTTCTCTCTAATTACCATTTAGGTCAAATCTTATCTAAACCCGACGTCGCAGGAAGATTGGCCAAATGGGCTATTGAGCTCGGAGGATACAATATCCAATACAGACCGCGACAGGCAATCAAGGGGCAAGTTCTAGCAGATTTTGCCACAGAAGTTCCTATCGACAAAGTTCAAGAGTGCGAGGCAATTCAGAACCCTGTTCCTGTTTTCGACGATAGGGTCTGGACTCTGTACACAGATGGCGCTTCCAACGATGACAGAGCAGGTGCAGGTCTCCGACTGGTCAGCCCAGATGACCACGAACTTACCTATGCCATACGCCTAGATTTCCGAAGTACAAACAATGAAGCAGAGTATGAGGCGTTCTTAGCAGGCCTCCGCTTAGCACTTAAAATGGGGGCAAGAAACCTCGAAGCTACGTCGATTCAAAACTGGTAGCCGAACAAGTTAATGGGCACTATGATGCAAGAGGAGATGCTATGGCGTTATACCTTGAACAAGCGCGGATGTTAATCAGCCAATTCCAAACGTTCAAGGTCAATCACATAAACAGAAGCGAAAACAAGCACGCAGATGCATTGAGCAAACTGGCCGCCACCAGCTTCAGACACTTGGCAAATAAAGTAGGCATCGAGGTATTGTCCAACCCTTCCGTCCCTCTCAAACAAGTAAACGTCACAGAAATCGGCAATCCATCCTGGATATCTCCGATCATTCTATACTTACAACATGGGAAACTTCCGGAAGGGAAGGCAGAAGCCCGGAAAATCCAGAATAAGGCAGTAAACTACGAAATGGCGGAGGGGATTTTATACCGGAAATCGTTCATGGGACCACTCCTGCGCTGCGTTGATAAAACAGACGAACAATACTTAGTGAGGGAAATTCATGAAGGATCGTGCGGAATACACGCCGGACCGCGCATGGTAGTCGCCAAAATAATGAACGCAGGCTATTACTGGCCAGGAATGCACGTAGATGCGGTCAAGTTACTATGAAAATGCGCAGCATGTCAGCGCCATGCGCCAAAAACGCTTCGCCCAAAGAATCCACTCGTTCCAGTTACGTCCGCCTGGCCTTTCCAACAATGGGGCATTGATCTAGTTGGTCCATTCCCAGACGCGCTAGGCGCAGTAAAATTCATAATTGTGGCAGTCGACTATTTCACAAAATGGGTCGAAGCCAAGGCACTAGCCTCAACAACGGCAATGGTAATTCGCAAATTTATATGGGAACAAATTATTTGCAGATTCGGATTACCATTGCGCATCATCTCCGACAACGGCACTAACTTCGCCTCAGATGATCTTCAAAAATGGTTCAAAGAAATGAAGATCGAGCACAACTTTGCCTCTGTGGCGCATCCACAAGCAAACGGCCAAGTTGAGAGTGTCAACAAACAGATCGTCGATGGCATAAAAGCGCGACTCGGGACAGCGCGCAGGGGATGGCTTGATGAACTCCCCAGCATCTTATGGGCCCACCGCACCATGCTAAGAACTAGCACTGGGGAAACCCCGTTCAGCCTGGTCAATGGATCAGAAGCGGTAATACCAGCAGAAATTGGTCTTCCATCACCGCGCATGCTAGCTATGGAAAAACAAAACAACGAGCAAGAGCGAAGACTGGATTTAGACCTTCTCGAAGAAAGGCGCGAAAATGCCGCCATCACAGAGGCAGGGTACAAATCCAAACTTGAAAAATACTATAACGCGCGCGTACGCGTATGTACCTTTGTCCCTGGCGATTTCGTTCTACGCGACAATGAAGCTTCTAACGCGGAAAAACCAGGAAAATTACCGCCAAAATGGGAAGGACCATACATCATTAATGAGGTCCTGGGCAAAGGCGCTTACACCCTGAAAAGACTTGATGGGACACTAGTTCCCCGCACCTGGAACGCGCAGCAGCCGCGCAGGTGTTACATATAAGCCAAACCAATCCGCAAAAGTGAAAAGTATACAGGCAATGTATTTCTTTATTATCCTTTGTATTATTGGCCTTGCGCCCTATTTATACGGACATCATCTTTACTCATGCCACTGTTGTTACAAATTGCATATAATTCTTTTGGTATACGCGAAAACAATATGGTAGACATTGTACACCTCATGAACAGTCCAAAAAAGGCAAAACTCACAGCCTTTTAAAAAAACGTTCACACATGAGCACAATACCATTCTCATTCGCTCTACCTACTAAAAGCAATTAAACATATGCAACATATTGTAATCCAAACAAACCAACAAAACATACATGCATGACAATGCATCAAAACTATCATTAAGTGTCACAACGACATTTCAAAACAAAAAACTGTTTACGAAGAACACAAACAGTGTTCTTCCAAAAAAATCCCAGAAGCAAGACAACATACTTACATATAAAAGGTATACACCGTTCCCTAAACCTAACCTAATCAGCAGCAAGAACCGGCACATGATCAATACGGCGATTCTTCCGACGACAATACACCAGTTCACAACCACCGTGCTGAATCATCAGAAAACGAGCCGTCAAGGCATCAACAGATAAACACTTGCCTCTTCTTCAACAACCTCCGGCCGACAAGCTTCAGAACCAGAACCCATCACTATGGAATAAACAGAAGACACCGGTTTCTCATCTCCGGTAGCTACTAATGGTGGCGAACTAGCGAGGAGTAAGAGACTCTCAGCAGCCTCATACATATTCAGAATATCCAAAAGACGTCGGGTACGTAAAGAACGTTTGGCCTTCATCTTTTCCAGATCAAACAAATGAAAAAGAACCCTCAAATGCATATATAAAGGAGATAACTCCGGAAAAGGGAAAATATAATCATCATGATCAACCATCAAGTGTCTTTTCTGAACAGCGCTACAGGATTAAGCGTCATGTCCCCATAAATGAAGTCTGACAAACGGCGGTGCATATTCCAAGACAAGAGGGATAAAAGTATCGCAAATACTAATTCTTTATTACAAATGACGACATTAAACGTTAGATCATGATTACAGAAAGGTCAAATCAACAAAGGGAAAAACCACAACCCCCCTTAAAGGCTTTAATAAGCAAAGTAAATCTTCTCATAGAAGATTCCCTACTTTCGCGCCAAAAAGCATTTCCCTCTCATTAGTCCAGTGCTCCACTTACTTGCATAAGAGCAACACTAAACTGGGGGGACTTGAAGGGGTAAGGTCCCAAAAACCTCATAATAAGTACTTGGGACCATACTACAACCTCGTCCTTCAGCCCTTTTTACCTTGCACGGCCGCGCACTAGTTTTACAAAAGAAAGGCTTAAGAGACAGATAGCAGACAACACTCGCGCGCCAAAAGGAAATCATAAATCCTTGCGCTTTTATAAAGGATGAAAATCCTAAGTCAAGCACTTCCGCTTAATAATATCCGGACTTGGATAAATATTTACTTAACTAATACCACACGATAAAGAGTCACACCAGATTACAGCAGTAATCTTCTAGAATAATTCAATCGTGCACCACTAAGACGGTTATAACCGCCTGGACACGTGTCATCACCTCAGGCATCCCTGAAATCACAATGATAGCATGTAATTGGAGAGAAACCTCCACTTGATCACTTTCCACGTGGCAAACCCCCAGCCATAGATCTAAACAGCGATCCGTGTGCACTCACGTCGGATCGAGAAACTTAACGGTAGGAAATGTAACCGCTTACGGGGTTAGCATCTTCCGTCAACATTTCACCAACGAGTTTTCCCGCTCAAAACCTTCGGCTATAAATATGAGAACAATTCAGGTATGAAATTCAAGTTACACACACTTCGTCAATACCTCTTCTTCTTCATAAACACATACTTAGTCTCACGCCAGAGGGGTCAAGGAGAGAACTCCTTTCTCCCCTTGACGAGGCTAACGGTGCTTTGTTTTGCAGAATTACCGGAGAAGAAGATCTGTTGCAATCGAATCAAACGAGAGAGAACAACCCCTTTTTATGCAGATCCAAACCCCCTAGATAATTCGATTCCGGTCAATTATCTAGTGTTTCTTCAGGGAAGATCCTCAGGAAAAATGTTAGGAAATTCACGAACCACTAGGACATCGTTTATTCCAGGATTACCTTTCTTTTCCTTTTCCGCTACTACAATATTAGCCAAGAAAGCTCTGTATTCCTTGCGGAGATACTTGCTAGCTTGGACACATGACATGAGCTTGAGACCTTTCGAAGCAGTTTCACCATAGACACACAGTAAATCACCATTCGCGAGCGAGAATCAAATCATCTTATCGAAACACACAACTTCAGCATGGTTTTCGCGAAGAAAGTCCATGCCTACTATGACGTCAAAACTTCCGAGTTGCATCGGAATAAGGTCGATTGGAAAGATGTGATTGTTGAGCTCGAGAGTACAATCACGAAGAACAGAATTAACGGCAACAGCTCTTCCGGTAGTGACTTCAACATCGAACGTCGAGGGAAGATGGGAGCGCTTACGACTAAAGAGTTTCTCAAATTGGAACGACACAAAGCAATTTTCGGCTCCAATATCAAACAAACGCGATGCATAAATACCATTCACAAGGAACGTACCATTGACCACGTTTTTGTCAGCCTGGGCTTGGCGCACATTGATGTTGAAAGTTCTGGCGCGTGCGGCTTGTTGCTGTTGCTGGGGCTGTTGCTGCTGCTGCTGCTGGGGCTCTTGTTTCACAACCCTGTTCGGGCACATGTTCACAAAATGGTTGGGATCACCACATGCGAAGCAGACTCGGGCGTTGATCGTGGGTGCCAGAGCTGCTTGTTGGCCTTGCGGGGCTGGGATCAGAGCTTGATGAGCAGTGGCTTGAGCTGGGGCTTGATGGGGACCAGTACGGCAGTTGGCGGTGAAGTGGTTGTACAGGTTGCAGTGAGCGCAGAAGCGATAGGCAAGACCCACCGGGTGATATTAAGAACATGTTGGGCAAGCCGGGTGGGGGCCTGTGTAAGCACACTTTGCTGGTGGTGCGTAAGCAACTGGTGTTGAACGGTGGTGGTGCTGTTGTTGGGCCGGTACGGCCTGAAGAGGAGCAGCAGTGGTAGTGACAGCACAGTTCTTGTTGCTGGAGCTGCTGTTGTTGTTCTTCTTCTTTCGGCGTGAGGACTTGGACGATTGAGCGGTGGCGGTGTCGGCAGTTGGTGCGGCGGTGACTTGATGCAGGCTCTTTGAAGCTTTATCCCAAACACCAGACTTTACCCGCTTGTCATTGATTTCCGCGGCAAGCAAGTAAGTTTCTTCAATTGTTGTGGTCTTTGCGGCGTGCACAAAATCTGCAACACAGTCTGGTAGAGCTCGAATGTACTTCTTGATCGCCATGTCGGGTGTCTTCACTTGATCGGGGCAGATGATGCTGAGCTGCTTAAAGCGAGCAGTCAGGGCAGCGTTGTCTCCATCCTTCTGTTTTATGTTCCAAAACTCGTCCTCCAGCTTTTGGCATTCATGGGGAGGGCAGAATTCGTCCATCATAATGGCTTTCAACTCTTCCCAAGTCAGCTCATAAACTGCATCATTCCCGCGTTTGTTTCTCTCGGCGGTCCACCAGTCTGATGCGCGGGACTGGAAGACCCCGGTAGCGTTTAGGGTATGGAGATTTTCCGGACAGCCGCTTTGGCGCAGAGTGACTTCGATGGAATCGAACCATTGAAACATAGCCATTGGGCCATCTTCTCCAGTGAATTCCTTTGGACCGCATGCCTTGAACTGTTTGAAGCTGAAAGCAGTAGCAGCTTTAGGAGCTTCGGTTCTAGACTCCTCAGACGATTTGCTGATGTTCTCATAAATCTCACTCACGATCTGAGGCACAACCTTGGCCACTTGTTTCGCGAGTATGGCAGCAAGGCGTTTGTCTCTTTCCTCTTGGCGAGAGAGTCATGGGTGATGGGATCCAGATGACATTGTCTGCAACAGACATCGTCATAGGTTTCAGACATGTTATAATCGATTCTCACCTCACACGTCTAATACTTACTAAAGCTCAGGGACACATCGAAACATGTATCACATAAACATGTAAGCACATTATCACAGATTCACATAAACACAGAAGCACATAATCACGTAAGCACGTAAAGCACAGAAGCACGTAAGCATGTAATCACAAGAGGCATATAGGAGCATATAGAAACACGTAAAGTATTCCGACTGCCTCAGAATACAGAAACATATCATTCATAGTCCGCGAGTGTTCGAATATAGCGATCGCGTTTAGTATATCGAGTAGTATAGTATAAGCGTATAACATAACATAAGGTCGTCCACAATTTAACGATTTGTCAGCGATGTGTAGTGTGTTGTGTGAGTAGCGGAAGCAAAAGGCATTAAATCGAAACTAGTAGTACCTCAAAATGCTAACAAATAAACATGAACCACATAAAACACATAAAATCAACGAATCATCAGAATCAGCAGTTGCGAGCTCAGAATCGAACACATAAAAATCGAGAAACAGATCGTCTGCGGCTATTAGACTTCAACTACCCAAAGGGGTTCAACTATTCACAAGGACTTGTTGTACACTTTTGACTCTCAGGACTGTGCATGTGCCTCGATTCTTGGGCGTTTGGCACACTTCCCGTTAGTCATATCGTGACTTCAGGTTGTTAGAGTCCGTCGAGACTTTGGTGAGAGTTTTGTAAAGGTCGGAACAAGTCATCATGGTTAGGGTTTCACCCCTGGCTTAACAACTCCGTTCCTGTTTTTGATTAAATAAAAGAGAATTATGCGTCAAAGTATGGATTTCACTCCTATTCCAACGCAATTTTCTCGAGTTTATAGATAAAATGTGGGTTGAACAAGCAATTTAATCGAGAGTTTGCGGTTTTCACACCTAATGCGTCAAAATTCGAGTGCAGTGATAGTGTAGCGTAGGCGAGAATAGCGAGAGATAGTAGTAAGCTTATGCATAATCCCTAACGGATATGCATAAGTCGGTCTGTGGTTCCTAACTATAGACTAGGTCTCTAAGACTTCGACCCGGACTAGGTCGAGTCTTGCCTAATTCCCTATAGTTATGGCTCTGATACCAATCTGTCATACCCCAACCGATGGCGGAAACATCGAGGCATGGCACTGAGCGAAACAGATTGTCCAGAAGTTTCCATAACAATTATCATTACCAATCAATTTAAAGTAACATGTCCCATACCATGTCTCAAAAGGTAAAACAAATTATTACAGACAAAATCTAGGCAAATAGTTCTATTCCGACAACTCAGATTTTTCAAATTGAGCAATTGTTTATCTAGCTTCTAGAGACTCTTGATTTCATTTCTACAGACAACTATTTGTTGGCCTCTAGAGCCTTATTCTAGACTCGATTTCCTAGCAGATAAGCATCCTAAGAACCTGTCACATATGTTAAAATAATAGTCAATACACATAGTGTAAAGGTGAGCATACAAGTTTGATAATAGCATATAGAGTTCGAAAGCGTTACGCATAACCAGCACGTACACAGAGGAAAACAAAGCATGTTAGTTATCGACATGAACCTATCGATACCAATGATTGCGGGTTGATTGCCCAAGGCAGTTCGCAATACATGATCACCACTGTAATCCATTCAAGTAATTGTCCTTAACAACCCCCGTGTGAACGGGTGCTGAGTCCAAACTATAGTACTATCATTGCTAAGGCAGGTAGACAGCATTCCATGTGTAAACATAACAAACAAGCACTCATTAAGTCACGTATAACATGCGGTAACAGTTAGCGTTTAAAGTATTGCGTAGTGTGTTCGATTGTAATTTAGTATAAGTAACGTATGTAACACCCAAAAGTGCGTAAAGCAAAAAAGGGATCGAGTATACTCACAGCGATGATGGATTGAAGGGAGCGCTTACAACGAAATTAGCCTGATTAGAACGATAGCATAACGATAGGCGACGCGTAAAATGATGCAAAGTGTACGTGGCTCGGACAGCAGTCCGGTCGGACTGCCAGTCGTGCGGATGGCATTCCATTCGGATGGTTATCCGGTCGGACAGTAGTCCGGTCGGATGACTATTCGAGTGGATTGTTTCTTCCTATGAGAAGGATGTGTTTGTGTATGATGGCTTGAACTTTGAAGTTTTCATTGTAGCATTTTGAAAACATTGAAGTATCTCTACCCTTCAGGTCGGCAGGTCAGACGGTCGTACGGTCGGACGGCAACCCGTTCGATTAGACACTTCAGTGAGAATCAGTTCACAGCAGGGTGGTCACTCGTTCGGACGGTTGTTCGACCGGGTGGCATCCTTGGTGCATTCAACTTGTTGAAAATTGTTAAAGTCCAAGTATCTCATGATCCGAAGAGTAATCCGGTCGGATGATAGTCCGGTCGGATAACAGTTCGTTCAACACTTAAAGTTTAGATAAGGTTGGTTAAGTGTGGGACTCATGGTGCAAGCCGTTCGGATGGCCAGTCGCTCGGATGGTTGTCCGTTCGGACAGTAATCTGGTCGGATAGCACTCCGTGCTGGTTAATCCGTTCGTCTTTCACTTGGTCATTTTGATTGTTTGTAGTTTTATCGAGACGTTGTGACAGCGTGTTAACCAACAGAACCCCATCTTGACCAAAGTGGCCCGATCAAACAGGAATCACCCTAGTTTGACCAGTTAACCAGTTCAAGATGGTTGTTCTTGTTTAACCCGAAATCAGTGGTCTTGTGTGTAGAATCCAGATCTTGAACTAGCACAACACTAAGAATGAGTAGGAGACTAGATCAAGGCCCGATTCTATCAGCTTTAAGTGCATTGAGTGTAAAAGAGTTGAAAGAAAGTTAGAAACCATCTTTCAATCCTTTTTCACCATGAATGTGTTTAGATCTATGCAAGATCCTTGTTTACTTGTGTGGAAATCGGTTAGATCTAAGTTGTTCTTGGTGGGTTGAGGCCAAAACACGAAGTTCATAAGAACACCATGATGACGTCATCCTAGAACACCTCAAATCTAGTGATTTCACGGTTAAAAGTTAAGATTCAAAAGATAGAAAGGTGTAGGAGTGCGTGTAGATTAAGGATGTACAAGATTTAGGACGAGATCTTATCGAAATTGAGAGAAACCGAAGAAAAGGCGAGGAGCACGAGCTGTTCGGATAGAGAGTTGCCAAAAGTAGAAAGAATGAGAGTGACAGGAGGTATTTATAGAGTTCCAAAAGAGGAAAGAGGCAGGTCGATCGGATGGCAACTGGCACCATGATTAAGTGGCAGTCCGGTTGGATGGCAATCCGGCCGGATGGCACTTGGTTCGAGTGCGCGGCGCGACGATTTTTGCTGTTTCGATTGCGATTGCGAGCGTTGCGATGTGATAGGTTTTCCTAGTCAAATTACTTTTAATCCCAACTACTCTATCTGGAGCTATCTCTTCTCCACTAATTACCATACCATTTCGATTGTGATTGAGTTCGATTGCATTTGAGTTTCGATTGCGATTCGATTGATTACCACACATAACATAAATAAACATGCACAAATAACACATAAGGCACACACACACGTATAACCATAACCAAAATGCGTTATTCGAGTTGCGAGTTCGTTTGCGATTCGATGTCGATTAAATTGGATTGATTAGCGTTTAGTTGACTTTATCGCATTGTTACTTCCTATAGTTCACCGTCGTAAGTCGATCAATTAGCGAATACACGCGTCGATTACTGTGATTATTGACACTTACTCCACATAATACAACTAAAATAAACACATAAAAGAAATTCACTGCTAGTCAAGTCGCACGAAATCAGTCGTTGACTTTGACCTTGACTTTGACTTTGACCTCAGAAACACGGGGTGTTACACTTATCGTGTATGCTCGGGTCTTGATCCAAAATTGGTCAGTTTTTATTTATGATTTTAATAAGGGTATTTTTTGTGAGGGTTGGTTCGTCAACCACCAAGTTTTTTTAACCGCTAAGTTATCTGATTCATTATTACAAGTGTCGAACACTTGGGGTTTTGATTACGGGTTTATTAGCGATATTTTTTAGGGTTGTTACAACCTATAAACCCCCTGCCTTCAAACCAGCCTCCCATTTATGAATACTACCATCCACAACATCTTGATGATTTAATCGTTGGAGAGTTGAACTTGGCGTACGATTGTACCATTAGTCGACTTCAAATTTTGGGTATAAGAATTGGTGAGGTATCTCATCATGCATCGCCAAATCCACACCAACAAACCCAAACCTGACACAAGACGTCCCAACATGGGTTGAAGGCTATGAAACTGACCCGAGGGAGGAATGTGTAGAAAGATGGGATGAGGATATGCGTTGCCCAACACTCGAAAGCCCACCTAATCGAAATCCCGAACATAGGTCCGAAAATCGTGACAGTGATCATTCCGTCTCCTCGCCCAATCGTTCTTGGGTGATTAGTGGGGGTGTTCAGAATTTGTTTTGAATTCAAAAAATTTGAAATTCGATTATCAACAATTCAAATTCGAATTCAATTCAATTCGAGTCCAGCAAATCGAATACGAGTTTATAATTTTAAATTCGATTCAATTCGAATTTTGAATTAAAATTATACATATTTATTATTTTATATACGATATATATAACTTTTATTTGGCTATAGTATAAATTAATCTCTAAATTTATTATTAGTATTAAAATAGCTCCTTATCAAAGCCATTACTAAGCCCATAACTTAAACGAATTTATTGCATAATTTATTGTGTAAAACGAATTTATTCGATTTTATCTGAATTTGATTCGAATTCGAATTTTTGATTGAATTAGAATCGAACTCGAATTGGGATTTTATTTCGAGTACAACATTGAATCGAATTGGCGGGTTCTTAATCGAATTCGAATACAAATTCAAGCAAAAAAGTAAAATTATTCGAGAAATTCGATTTGAGCAATTCGAAAATTTGATATTCGATTCGATGTACACCCTAATGATTGGGATTAATTACTTTTATTAGCAATGTATTAGTTTAAAATTGTGTGTTAGAATGATTAATTTTAATTGTTAGGAACATAATATTTTTATTTTTAGAAATCTGTTTTTTTATATATTTTTAGGAATGCATTTTGTTTTTAATTTTTAGGAATGTATTAATTAATTGTGTGTTTTGTTATTTATATTTGTAATAAAAAAAGAAAAATGGAGTAGGGTAGGACGATCTAAGTGGCGCCATTAAAGAGGGTATAAGAGGGTAGTGGATGATTTAAATATGGTGATAATATTCACACACCTCTTCCCTTTATCTCTCTATATATACATAGATATATATATCGAGAGATAAAGTAAAAAGAATGTAGGAATAAGATTTTAAAGGTATAAGAATAGTGATACCTTTAAAGAACGTGGCAAGAAGATTCCAGGTCACCCCTTCCACAGTTCCACCCGGAATGAGTCCCTTGAAAAGAAGGCCCAAATATCTTTCTTTAGTAGCTTGGAAATTGGGCCGGCCCTAAACGTAATAAAACGTGACTTCAATGATCAAGAAGTTAATTTAATAAAATTCATTCAACTAATATATTACCAGGAAAATTGGGTTTAACAAAGTTGAAAGGACATGGGCTGATGCCCAAAAACAGACGGAAAAAAAGACATAAGAATACCATCTGTCATATTATAGTCTTTGTAAATTCTAAGGGGGATAGGGCACCACCTGGGTAGCTAATTTCGGGTTCCAACCCGTCTCAGCACATCGTCGTTGCCTATGTGGGTTGGTTTGGCGGGTTGGCTTGGCCAACAGACAGTCCCGCTTGACATTCGCATTTATTGAGAATTTTTTGACCGTTCTCAATTTTTTTTGACCGTTTGGTATTTAAAAAAAATATTCAAATTCAAATACTTTATTCCCTTCCTCTATTTAACCACCCATACTATCCAATCAAACCACAAAACTGTCTCCACTTTTATATTTTCATATATCTCTTCCATCTTTCACATTCACAAAACCTCTTACATCTTTCACATTCACAAAAGTATGGCAATCCCGTGGACCGAAGAGGAAGACATCGCATTATCGTTGTCTTATGTAGCAATCTGTGACATCCCCCGACCACACCCTAAACGGGAGCCGTGAACAGTCAAGTGGTACCCGTGGTTATTTTGAAAAATATTGCAGCGAAAATTTTATCAGGACCATGAGTTAGAAAAAATAGCAGAGTTTAGAAACATCGGAATTTTATTTATAACAAATGGGAATAAAACCCATATTTTACAAAGGTAGCTTTATTAGGGTTAAACCCAAATACATAAAACAATGTTTATTAATTTTGTTGATAAAATAAGCCACTTTTTAAGCCTTTCGGTGCCGTATCACAACTTTTATTTCGATTTACTGCAATCACCTGAAACGCGTTTAAAAACATTTTATCAACATGAAATACTGGTGAGTTCATTCATTTGTATAAAAAACACATTCTTATAATTACAACATTAAGGGTTTTTACATTTGTTTATATCTTTCAATTACATAAATCAGTATTTGTCACTCGGAGGCAGTTCCTGTGATTATGGTCATATCACTATTGGCCCTCAATTGTCCAATAGTAAAGCTTATCAAGTAGTGTATACAAAACCCTACATACCGCTAGTAATTTAAAAATACAAAAACTTAATCACTGTAACTATAAGTAACAATTGGAAAGCATTTAGGGTTTTGAAAGCATTTGATAAAAGAGAATGACTCACAATGTTGTGAGAAAAAGAGAATGATTCACCTTGTAGGTCGCAGTTCTTGATTTAACAGGCCTCCTGATTCTAAGACTCTGGTACTAAGTCTTTTGATTAACAGTAAGTTCATATTTCCGAGTCATCTGATAATTAAGCATCTACTTTATCAGTGATTTTATAGTTTTAAGTCTTCTGATTCTAACCCCTAATTTCACATAATGTACTCCATATTAGTGTATAAACCCAACTCAAACTTTAACGATAATCACGAGATCAAAACCTCAACATAATTAACAAAGTATAGCCTTGTTCAGGCAGCACTTTGGCATTCACTGATTGGTTTCTGATCAATCGGACAGGGTATCGTTTCAGTGATTAGGGTTTAATACACGAGGATACAGAGAAATAGGGTTACAAGAGATCAGAGATCGATTTCAAAAGTTGAAATGGTGCAACTGGATCTGTCCCAGACCTGGCCCTTATATAGGCCAGGTGAACCTCTCCCGCGCATCGCGGGAGGAGACAGGGACTCTCCCGCATGGCGCCAGGGAGGTCGGCCTGGCGAGATCTTCCACGTGTCCAGCATAGGTTTGACACGTGGCGCATGGGCGTGACACATGTCCTCGGCCGCCTTTTTCATCCAATCACACGTTTGTCTCGATTTTTGTGCCGGTTCTTTTAGCGTATGCTCAGGTCTTGATCCTAAATGGTTCAATTTTTAATTGCGAGTCTAGTAAGGGTTGGTTCATTAACCTTCAAGTTTTCTTGACCGCTAAGTTTTCTGATTGAGTAATACAAGTTTCGTCGCACGCACTTGAGGTTTTGATTACGGGTTGTCGTCGGGAATATTTTTGAGGGTTGTTACACAATCCATCATGAAGCCACATCTCCTACTCGATGGACCACTTTTTGGAACCGGGTACACCACTAATTTGTAACCCATGTTAGTGAGACCATCTGAACCCTGGATCAAATAGATTCACGATTCGCGTTAATTCGTTACAAGATTTCAAGATTCCATGGTAGGTTCTTGAATGTGCCAAATCCCCACAACGAGCTCTCGGAGGAGGGAGTTATTCAAGTGGCACTTATTGACTACAAACACCACTACGACGAGGACTTTAACCACATAGCGGCGTAACACATTATTTCGACCTATGTTTAAGTTTTAATGTTAAATTTTGTAAAAACGTTTGTGACTAGGGTAGGGGTCGCCAGCACTTACTAGTTAATGGATAAGTTGAGCATTTTTTTTTTGAGTTGACGAGTGATGATTGATCAGGGCTAGGGTACTTACCATAGAGTACCCCTTGCTCCCTAAATGTTAATATCCCTATTTTGTTCCTATAAGTTCTTTAATGTATGGATTTTTGGACCTACAGGCTACAGCTTCACAACCTCTAGAGGTTTTGTAGCCTGAAAATTATTATTTTTTAAGACTTTATTCCCTTTTGCTTTAGTTCCCATGCCATGTTTCTTGATGGTATAATATGATTGTTGTTTGCGTGTGGTATGTCTAATTATTGGGGGCCAAAAGTGTCTTTTATATAATTGTTACAGTTCAATGTTTTTATATTTATATGAATGAAATTTTGAAACAAAATAATGTTTTTAGGTTGGCTGTTTGGCAACTTCTAAATGGTTAAATACTGAATCAGTAAGGGGTCTGAACCATTAAGTACTGAACCAGTAAGAGGTCTGAACCATTAAGAACCAGTATAATGCTTAACTGTTCAGAGGCAAATATCTGTCCAATTCAGATTAGAGGTCTTAACCATTCAGACTCAGTATAATGATTAACCATTCAGAGGCAAATGTCTGAATCATGAAACAAACAGTCTGAACCATTAAGTGCTGAACCAGTAAGAGGTCTGAATCATTAAGAGCCTCATTAAGAGCTAAACAAACAGCCCCTTAGAGTCTTAGCGATGTGGATGCTTTGGTTTGGTTTGATTTGGTTATTAGTATTAACTAAAATTAAAATCAAAGTCATCGGTTAATATATTGAGTAAACTACCATTTTGGTCCCTGTGGTTTGGCCAGTTTTGCCGCTTTAGTCCAAATCTCAAACTTATTACATCCAGGGCCCTGTGGTTTGCATTTTGTTGCCATTTTGGTCCAAATTTCAAATTTGGTCAGATTTCCCAACTTAAACCCTTCTATTTTGTCTTTTAGTTCAGGGGCATTTTCGTCATTTTGAAATTATTATAACTCACCTCTAAATAAAAATAATTAAACCAATTAAACCTATAATTGGACAAAAAAAAAACCCTGTCTCTCTTCTCTCTATCTATTTGCAGATCTACAACACATCCTCTCTCTCTTCAACTCTGCTCTCTCTCTCTCTAAACTACTACCACCACCACCACACCACCACCACCACCACCACCACCACCATCCCACTGGTGCTCTTTTCTCCACCCCAACAACCACCGCCACCGTCGCCACCGTCTCCGACCCTATCTCCACCTCCATGGATGCCTTATTTCTGCATCACATCCATAGTTCAGGCACCACTTTTTACAACTTAATCCAAACATCAAATACATCATGCTTTGCATACAAGCTGAATCAAATATCATCAAAACCCATATCAAGAACATCATCAAATATCATATCAGAAAATCATCAAAAACCAGACATCATCAGAAAATCATCAAAACCTAGGCATCATCAGAAAATCATCAAAAACCCAGAAAATCATCAAAACCCAAACATCATCAGAAAATCATCAAAACCCAGACATCATCAAAACCCATATCAGAAAATCATCAAAACCCATATCAAGAACCACCATCCTCAACAACCCTTCTCTACTTATCTCTTCGATAACCAGCAACAGCAACAGCAACCCCAATTTCATTCCCTGTCACTTAAACACTTGTGTGCAGCAACAGAGTTCATTTCTGTCTTCTTCATTCTCATCGATACACACATCAACAATCAAAATCCCCAAACTTCATCTTCTCCACATGACCCTAAACATAACATCAAAACTGAAATTCAACAAATTCTCTCTACAGTCCCTCTTCGATACACATCAGCAACCTCTGTTCTTTCTCCGATTCCAAAGAAAACTTGTGTCTTGACGAAAGTGGAGGGGATTTGACGAAATCGATTGTTTGACGAAATCTGTTTGACGAAAATCCCCTATGGAGGAGAGATCTGTGTAGAGAGAGAGAGAACTGAGAAAGAGTGTGTATGGAGGTGGTGAACGGTGGTGATTTGTGGTGATGACGGTGGTGAACGGTATAGAGAGAGAGAACTGAGAGAGAGAGAGTGTGTATGGCGGTGGTGAACGGTGGTGATTTGTGGTGATGACGGTGGTGAATGGTGTAGAGAGAGAGAGAGAGAGAGAGTGGATCTGTGTTGTTTTAGTGAGAGAGAGAGAGAGAGAGATGAGGGTTATATAGATTGTATATGTATGTGTGTATATTAATATATATATATATATATATATATATATATATATTAATTTTTGAATTAAGAAAATGTTAAATGAAAAGGAAAATGACTAAAATACCCCTGAACTAAAAGACAAAATAGAGGGGTTTAAGTTGGGAAATCTGACCAAATTTGAAATTTGGACCAAAATGGCAACAAAATGCAAACCACATGGCCCTGGATGTAATAAGTTTGAGATTTGGACTAAAGTGACAAAACTGGCCAAACCACAGGGACCAAAATGGCAGTTTACTCTAATATATTTTATTTAATCATTCAGTTTTCGATTAATCAGTTCAGTTTATTTGGTTAGTTTGTCGGTTTTATCTGTTGTTAGGGCTGTAAACGACTGAACGTTCAGCGAAGAGTTCGTGAATCGTTTGGCGGGAAGTTCGTTTATGTTCGTTCGTTTAGGTAATTAACGAACATGAACAAGAAATTCCGTTTAGTTAATTAAATGAACGAACACGAACATATGTCCCGTTCGTTCAATTGCGTTCGTGAACGTTCGATAACGTGTTCGTGAACATTTGTTCATGTTCGTCTGTTTATTTCGTTCATTAAAGATTTTTTTAGTATTAATATATTTTATCTAAACTTTTTATATTCTTTAATTCGTATTTATCTGATTACCTAAACAAGGGTTGAGTTATAATACAAAGTATTTAAAAATAAGAAAGGTAAGAAGCCATCAGAGAATGACAAGTGTCCTAGGAGAAATTAAATGGAAAGGATAATTTTGTCTATAAGAGGAAAGAGAATATGCACATGCAAGTCACATGTTATTTTCCCCCCAATTTTTAAACGTCCGTAACTTTTTTATACATCATTTGTTTTTAAAAAAAATTATACCATAAAATCGAGCGTTTTTTTATCTTTAATATGAGTACCATATTGTTATATTTTTCAAAAAAAAAAATCAAAAACCCAGTTGCATATTACACAATGGACATGATGTAAAACACAATGTAAAGTAGATAAAAAACACAATCAATGGCAACAGATAAAGACACAATAGACAACATACTAAAACACAATGATCATAACGTATAACACAATGGCGATAACATATAACACAATAAGTATCAGACTAAATAAAAACACAATTGATGACAACAGATAAAAGACACAATTAATGACAGGGGATAAAAGACACAATGGAGAGCAGATGAATACACAATGGAAAACAAACTAAAAACACAATACACAACAAACTAAAACACAATGAACAAAGATAATAAAAAAATTGAACAAATTATTAAAACACAATGGACAACATATTAAAACACAATGAATAACATATTAAACACAATGACCTGAATGAATAACACAATTTATTGAAAACTCAAATATTGAAAACATCATCTTCATTGTGTCATATATTGTGTTATAATTTCTTATAAAAACGCAATTGATAGAACCCAAATTAACATTGTGTTATAGGTTTTGATAATAACACAATGGACATGATGTAAAACACAACGTAAAGTAGATCAAAAACACAATCAACGACAATAGATAAAGACACAATGGACAACATACTAAAACACAATGACCATAACGTATAACACAATGGAGATAACATGTAACACAATAGGCATCAGACTGAATAAAAACACAATTGATGACAACAGATAAAAGACACAATTAATGACAACAGATAAAAGACACAATGGAGAGCAGATGAAGACACAATAGAAAACAAACTAAAAACACAATACATAACAAACTAAAACACAATGAACAAAGATAATAAAAAACTTGAACAAATTATTAAAACACAATGAACAACATATTAAAACACAATGAATAACATATTAAACACAATGACCTGAACTAATAACACAATTTATAGAAAACCCAGATATAACACCATCTTCATTGTGTCATATATTGTGTTATAGGTTCTTATAGAAACGCAATGGATAGAACCCAAATTAACATTGTGTTATAGGTTTTGATAATGACACAATGTATAGAAACTCTACTGAGCAAAACCCAGTTAAAAGACACAATGACCTGAAAACTTTAACACAATACAAAAAAAACCCAGTAAAAATGAAATTTTTTATTTTATTTTTATATGATAATATGGTACTCATATAAAAGATAAAAAAACGCTTGTTATTATGGTGAAATTTAAAAAAAAAATGTCGTATGAAAAAGTTATTGACGTTTTAAATCGATGGGGGAATTGGCATGTGCCTTGCATGTGGAGAGAGAAAATCCATAAGTATAGGATTCCCTTTATGCCTTTCTATTATCTTCTTTTTCCTACAACTAATCTCAACCCTCCAAATTGAAGATCAATGGACTAGAATTCTTCTTACCCTTCTTATTTATTTTATTCTTTGTATTTGATCCTAACCCACCTAAACAAATAAAATAAGAAACCCTATTTGCATCTTGTTTATTCACCGTTTCTATTTCCTTCTCAATATTAACACCGAAAAATACTATTGACCTTCGTTCAACAATTTAGGTTCAAGGTCTACCGCCCTATCTGTTGCCACTAATTAGAAGAGTATTGGTGAGATCCCGTAAATTTGTTCGTAATCATTTCTCACGTTTATATAAAAGATAATCATAGTGTTTTATCATTTGTGTGAGTATTGAGTATTGGTGTGACTTTGAAGTCATAAAAGAGAGGCGTACCAGCAAGAATATTCACCTTACTTGCTTAGAGTTTTTCCTTTTTTATGTTTCAAAATATGAATGATGACATGATATTTCAAGATTTAGTCTCAAGTAGCATAATTGCAAAAATCCTTTCATTATAAGGCCGGAGGGTGTGGGGGCGCCACCCTCGCCAGGTCACCGTCTATGGCGCCCTGGACGCTATACACCCACACCCACCTAATTAACTTGGGGCGCTATAGTTGTTTCGCGAACATGGTAACGAGAGGACAACACACAGATCAAGACACATTCAATCTTTTTGACCGTTGAACGGTCAGGTTTTAAAAAAAAAAATTGTTTTTCAAATTCAAAGTTTATAAATACCCATTCCATTTCTCCATTTTTCCATCTCATTTCACCCACTTTCTCTCAAATTTTTATACAATACTCTAATTTTTTTAAACCTCTCTCTACAATGTTTCCCAACAACCCAAACCCATGGGACCCGAACCATCCGTACTGGCAAAACAACGAGCAAGAGGACCGGTATCGCTGAGACTCACGTACGGGTGAGGTTGGATATTACCCAATGCCACCAACAACCCCAACTTCTCCTCATCCCATCACTCAACCGATGGCCAGTTTTTTTTTTGTATTATTCTCAACTCCAGTTTTTTCCCTCAAACATACCCCAACACATTCCTCAAAATATACCCCAAACCCAATCCATACCCGAAACCCAAAACACAACCCCCAAGGGCGAAATATATGTAGTTTTTTTTTCTAGTACCTTATTTTTTTTAATGACTTTGTGATGTTTTTTATTTTTTTAGGATGATTTTTTTTTTAATTTTCTAGTTATATAAAATGGCCATTTAATTTAAAAAGTAAAATGTAAAAATAAAAAATAATTAGGTAATGATGACGGGGCTCCATCCCACATCCTACAAATTAAAGGGGGGGGGGGGGTATAAAGCCCCCTGGCTGACGTGGCGTCTAGGCGACGCTAAGGTGTCCTTTATAACCCCCAAGGGGCTCCATCCCACACCCTCTAGCCTAAATGAAACCTCGTCATATTTTTATTCATTCACAACATATATTTATTAGATTTTAGGCTAAAGTTATTTTTTTTTTAAATTCCCTTCAAAGATGATAGTGTTATTTTTATTTGATGATCAAATCAAAACGTTGATTGTGATCGCCGGCATATGGGGCCGCCTTTTGCCATCAGGTTACCCCGATCGCTGGGCTTTTATTCGTCGGCCGTTCAATTTTCCCCTTAGAAATAGCTTGAAAAAATCGAACTTGTGGATTGCCCATAACCTTCGGACATAAACTAACATCAAACCAAATCATCATGCTCACTCATTTTGACAAGTGTGAAAGCTATTTGATTGGTTATTGTGAATCAAACCATTTAAGTGTTGGGTTGTGGAGGATTTAACTAGCAGGGGTGTTCTTTGTTACACTCCTTCTGCATCTAGCAATATAGCAGGGGTGTTCTGCGTTACACTCCTTCTGCATCTAGCAGGAGTGTTCTCTGTTAATGTAGTTTAAAGTCAACAATCCTAATTGCTCCCCCTATATATACTTCTCATTCATGTCTGTAAATTTTTTGAGCACCTAATACAAAGATAGAACTAGTTGTGGAGAGTGGACGTAGATCAAGCTTGAGCGAACCATTATAAATCCCATGTTCTTGTTATTGTGATTTAGAGTGTGTGTATGTTTGTTCTTGTTGATTGTGTGATATATCCCTAACAATTGGTATCAGAGCTCAGGCTCTCGATTGATTCACACAAACTAGTAACAAACAGAGGTGAAGAGGAAGATTCCTGGAAGAAATCGCGACTAGGGTTTGTCAACCCAGTAGCCGCCACCGCGCCGCTCATCTTCCCACCACCGCTAGCCGTCGCCGCCGTTCATCTTCCCGCTACCAGCATAGCAACCGCCTAGGGTTTCAAATTAGAGACCATTGTTGCTGAATATCTCATCTAGGGTTTCAAAATCAAAGGTCTAGGGTTTCGATTTTGCTTGGGGTTCGCTGGATTTCAGAAGGAGAAAGAAGCTTTTCTTTGTTCTGTGCATAAGAAGAAGAAGAAGACAGACAGACAGACAGACAAATGTGTTTTTTTCTTTCATTTAGGGAAAATCAAGCTTTTCCTTATTTACAAGGAGGCCCCTCAACTTTGACAAGGATCTCAGCACCTATTATTATTTGTTCAATCGCCATTTTTTAAAGCTTGAAACAGATAAGTGCTTGTTTTCGTTTATTGCTTCCGCTAGTATAATTATCCTTTAGCAGTACGAACTCGTTTAGTTTGTAGCAAATTGATAATTGTTCGTTAAAAATGGCAGAAGATAGTAAAATCAAGATTGACAAGTTTGATGGTAGTGATTATGGATTTTGGAGAATGCAAATTGAGGATTTGATGTATCAAAAGGGTTTGCATTTGCCTATGTTGGGATAACAACCGGATGACATGTATGATGAAGAATGGAAGTTGTTAGATAGACAAGCTTTGGGTGTGGTTAGGCTTTCTTTGGCAAAGAGTGTTGCGTATAACATTGTCAATGAAAAAACTACTTACGGTGTATTGAAAGCTTTGTCTAACATGTATGAAAAACCATCTGCTTCAAACAAAGTATCCCTTATCTGAAAATTGGTTAACACCAAGATGAAGGAAGGCATGTCGGTTACCTCTCACATAAAAGAGTTTAACTCGATTATCTCTCGTTTAGCCTCAGTTGAAATAAAGTTTGATGATGAAGTACAAGCGCTCCTCCTTCTATAATTTTTTGCCCGACAGTTGGTCAGGTACAGTCACAGCTGTTAGTAGTGCATCCGGCACTACAAAACTCAGTTTTGAGAGTATTCGTATTATAAATGAAGATATCAGACGGAGAAGCAATAATGAAACTTTCAGTTCAAGTTCTTTATTACACACAGAAAGTAGAGGAAGAAGAAACGATAGAGAAACTAATCGAGGTAGGTCAAAGTCCAGAAAAAAGGGGGCAGTCAAAGAACAAAAAAGACATTGAATGTTGGAACTGCAAAGAAAAAGGTCACTTTAGAAGCCAATGTACAAAACAAGCTGCAAAGAAAGAAGTAAACAGTGTAGTCTCTGAAGAATCAGGAGATGCTCTCATATGTTGTGTTGAGCATTCAGTGGAATCCTGGATTATGGATTCTAGTGCTTCTTTCCATGCTATCTCATGCCCAGATATGGTCAACTTTGGTAAAGTTCGTTTAGCCGATGATTAAATGCTTGATATTACGGGTATTGGAGATGTAGACTTGAAGACCTCATTGGGAACTATATGGACATTGAAAGATGTCAGGGTTATTCCTAATTTGAGAAGAAAGTTGATTTCAGTTGGTAAATTGGATGATGAAGGGTTTAATGTTCACTTTGGGGGTGGACAATGGAAAGTGATCAAAGGCAACTTAGTGATTGCCAAAGGAAAGAAGAAAGGCACTCTATACATGGCAGATATTCATGCCGAAGGTGTGCATGCCATGACCACCAGTCCGAGTCCATCTACTTTATGGCACAACCGACTCAGACACAAGAGCGAGAAGGGATTGAAGATGTTGGCTCAGAAAGGGAAGTTTCCAGACTTGAAGAAAGTGGAAACTGGATTCTGTGAATCTTGTGTCCATGGTAAACAAAAGAGAGTCACTTTTGTTAAGACGGGGAGGACACCGAAAGCTCAGAAGCTGGAGCTTGTTCACTCGGATGTATATGGACCAACATCAGTTTCATCTCTAGGAGGCTCGAGATATTATGTTACTTTCATCGATGATTCAACACGCAAGGTATGGGTCTATTTTCTTAAACATAAATCTGATGTATTTGATGCTTTTGAGATATGGAAATCTGCTTTTGAAAATGAAACTAATTTGAAGGTAAAGTGCTTAAAGTCGGATAATGGTGGTGAATACATAAGCAAGCAGTTCATTGACTATTGTGCCAAGAAAGGGATAAAGATGATCAAGACGGTTCCAGGAACTCCCTAGTAGAATGGTGTAGCTGAGAGAATGAACATAACACTGAATGAGAGGGCTAGAAGCATGAGGTTGAATGCTGGGATGCCCAAAACATTCTGGGCAGATGCAGTTAATACTGCAGCCTACTTGATTAACCGTTCACCATCCATTCCCTTGGGTTTCAAATTGCCAAAAGAAATGTGGCAAGGAAATGAAGTAAGTCTTGAACACTTAAAAGTCTTTGGTTGTAGTGCTTAAGATTTGTTAGAAGATGGTGACAGGGATAAGTTAGACTCAAAGTCCAAGAAGTGCACATTCATTGGCTATGGGTCAGAACAAATGGGTTACAGGCTTTGGGATAATGAATGTCACACCCCAACCGATGGCGGAAACATCGGGGCATGGCACTGAGCGAAACAGATTGTCCATGAGTATCCATAACAACTATTCATTACCAGATAATTAAAGGTCATGTCCCATACCACAACATATGCAAATAAAAACAGTTATTACAAATAATTGTCTCAAAAACAAATACTGTTCCGACGACTCAGATTTAAGCGTGACATAATTAGACCTCTAGCTTGATTCACCAAAGCACAACAATTCCTAGCATCTTAGGTACCTGTTACATACGTTAAAATAAAGTCAATACACGTAGTGTAAAGGTGAGCATACAAGTTTAATAGCATAATAGAGTTCGAAATAGTTTACGCATAACCAGCATGTAACATGTAAAATGCGAAGCTAGTAGGTTATCGACACTGAAATATGCACAGACTAGACTGCGAGTTGTAGAATGCGCAACATATATCACCACTGCGACATGTGAGAGGTAACCTTAACAACCCCTGTCCACGACAGGTGCTGAGTCCAAACAAATAGTACTATCATTGCTAAGGCGTCAGGCAACAACCACTGTGTTAACATAACATACAAGCATTCATCGAGTAACACGTATCATGCAGTAACGGTCAGCGTATAAATAGTGTTTGCGTTGTGTGTTTGATGTGATTTAGAATACGTAACGTATGTAACACCCATAAGTGCATAAAGCAAAAAGGGATCGAGTATACTCACAGCGATGGAAATGGATTGAAGGGAGCGCTAGAGTGATTAGCCTGAACAGTTAATGATAGCATAATGATGAGCGGCGTGTAAAATGGTGCAAAAGTACCAAGTGTCGATTGGTAATCCATTCGGATGGCAATCCTGTCGGATGGCCAGTCGATCGGATGTCAATCCGTTCGGATGGTCATCTGATCGGATGGCCATTCGATTGGATTGACATTCGTTTGGTAAGGATATGTTTGTGTATGATGGCTTTGAAGTTTTCGTTGTAGCATTTTAAAAACAGAGAAGTATCTCTACCCTTCAGGTCGTCGATCGAACGGTCGTTCGATCGGATAGCGATCCGATTGGCACCACACTTACTGAGAACAAGTTCACAGCAGGATTGTCACTCGATCGGATGGCAATCCGATCGGATAGCAATCCGTTGGAAACTACTGTTCTTTGAAAATGATTAAGTACCAAATTTCCAAACGTCATATGATTGGATGGTCGTTCGATCAGATGGCTATCCGATCGGACGGCAATCCATTCGACGTTCAGTCCTTTGAAAATGATTAAGTGTTCGGAAGCTCAAGTGCAATCCGTCCCACGAATCCAATCGTTTTGAACTTGATTATTTCGAATGTTTGCGGTTTGTTCGAGAGGGTTTGACAACGTACTAAACAACAGAAACCCCATCTTGACCCAAGTGATCCGATCGATCAAGAATCACCCTAGTCCGATCAGTTCACTGTTCGAGACTGTGGTTCGAGTTTAACCCGAAATCAGTTGCCTCTTGGATAGAATTCAGATCTTGGACCAACACATCACTAAGAAAGAGTAGAAGGTCGGAACGAGCTCCGATTCTATCGGTTTTGAGTGCATTGAGTGTAAAAAAGTTGAAAGAAAGTTAGAAAACCATCTTTCAATCCTTTTAACCATGAATGTGTGTAAATCTATGCGATAACATTGATTATTCATGTGGAAATCCTTCAGATCTAAGTTGTTCTTGGTGGAATGAAGCCAAACCTTGAAGTTCATAAGAACTCCATGATGACATCACCCTAGAACACCTCAAATCCGGTGATTTCACGGTTAAAAGTTAAGATTCAAAGGTGAAAAAGATGAAAGAGTGCGTGTAGATCATAGAAGTACAAGATTTGAGTTGAAAACTTACAAGAATCGTGAGAAATCAAGAGAAAAGAGAACTTGAGTGCGGCTGGTCGAATGAGGAGCTGTCACATCACAAATGATGTGACAGGAGGGTATTTATAGGGTTTCCAAAAGAGGAAAGTGCATAAGTGTCGGATTGGTCACCGATCGGATGGCAATCCGATCGGATGGCCACTTGATCGGTTGGCCACTCGATCCAGGTGTCCGGCGTGTTTAGTTTTGTCGTTTCGATTCGCGTGTTGAGCGTTGCGATCCGATTCGAGCGAGCGATGCGATAGTATTACCCATTAGTTACACAAATAACCTAACTACTATATCTAACATACAATCACTATAAATAACTTGCGTTTAGCGTTTTCGATTAGATTGTGATTGCGATAGAATTTCGATTGTGATTAAACACCTCAACATAAACATAACATGCACAAGTACACATAATGGCACACACACGTAAAACAATATCCAGAACACATAATTCGAGTTGCGAATGCGATAACGATAAGTCGATTAGCGATTAGACATGCGATTAAATAGCGATTAAACCTCAATTATTAATAGATACTCCACATAATACAACTAAAACAAATAAATAATAGAATTCGATTACAAGTCAAAGAAGTCAAGCAGTAGTTGAGCAAGGAGTGACAGATCACAATTAGCAATATTTTCTTCCTTTGACTTCAATCTTGACTTTGACTTTCGAAAAAGCGGGTTGTTACAACCTCCCCTACTTTAGGAAATTTCTTCCCGAAATTTAAGAAGTAGGCATAACAAACAGTTGCGGGTACTTCGCCTTCATGTCACTTTCGAGTTCCCAGGTAAACTCGGCATCGCGTTTGCCTTCCCAGCGAACCTTCACAATGGGAATGCGTGAGCGTCTGAGCACCTTGGTTTCTCGTCCCATGATCTCAACAGGCTTTTCCACAAAGTGTAATGTTTCGTCCACTTGTAAATCTTCGAGAGGGACATGTAATTCCTGGTCGGCCAAGCACTTTCTGAGGTTCGAAACATGGAAAGTCGGGTGGACATTACTAAGTTCCTCCGGTAGTTCGAGTTTGTAGGCCACTTTCCCAATCCTTTCCATAATCTTAAAGGGTCCAACATATCGAGGCGCGTGCTTTCCTTTCTTGCCGAATCTGATGACCCCCTTCCAAGGTGCAACCTTTAGGAGTACGTGATCGCCAACGTCAAATTCAAGGGGCTTGCGGCGTCTATCGGCGTAACTTTTCTGTCGGCTCTGAGCTTTCAGCAGATTGTCTCGAATTTGGAGGATTTTGTCTGTCGTTTCTTGTAACAGCTCAGGACCGGTAATTTGCGCGTCTCCGATCTCGTGCCATACAATAGGCGATCGACATTTCCTTCTGTATAATGCCTCAAACGGTGCCATTTGGATGCTAGAATGATAACTGTTATTGTACGAGAATTCGACTAAAGGTAAGTGCGGGTCCCAATTACCACCGAAATCTATGACACACGATCGGAGCATGTCTTCAAGGGTGTGAATTGCTCTTTCAGTCTGACCGTCGGTTTGGGGATGGAAAGCGGTACTTAGGTTAAGCGTAGTACGGAGAGCATATTGAAACGTTTCCCAAAGACGCGAGGTAAACCGACCATCGCGGTTAGAGATAATGTCACGAGGCATCCCGTGTCGACAAATGATCTCGTCGGTGTATATTCGGGCTAATTTTTCTACCTTAAAGTCTTCTCGTATCGGCAGGAAATGAGCTGATTTAGTCAAACGGTCGAGTACAACCCAGATGCTGTCATGACCTGATGTCGTGCGCGAAAGTTTCGTTATAAAGTCCATAGCTATACTCTCCCATTTCCACATCGGGATCTCGGGCTGTACGAGTAAGCCAGAGGGTCTTTGCTACCCAGCCTTGACTTTGGAACAAGTCAGGCATTTAAAACATGGATAGCGATATCCTTCTTCATACCCGGCCACCAGTACTTGTAGCGCATGTCCTGGTACATCTTATCAGCACCGGGATGAATAGAATACCGAGATTTGTGGGCTTCATCCATCAGAAGTTTTCGCAAATTAGTATGCTTGGGAATCCAAATTCGGTCCAAATAATGAAAGACACCATTCGATTTATTCTCGAGTTGGGCGGCATCATTTAGAATCCTTTCCTTCTTCAAAGTACGTTCGATAAAACAAGCATGCTGAGCGTCACATATAAGGGCTTCGAGATTATGCTGGGCTTGGGAATTACGAACGCTATGCAAATAGCTTCGTCGACTGAGAGCATCGGCAACGACGTTTGCTTTGCCTGGGTGGTAACGAATCTCACAGTCGTAATCGTTGAGGAGTTCTACCCACTGGCGTTGACGCATATTCAGTTCCTTCTGGTCAAAGATATGTTGTAGGCTCCTATGATCGGTGAAGATTGTACACTTGGTACCATAAAGGTAGTGTCGCTAAATCTTTAACGCAAAAACAACTGCGCCAAGCTCGAGGTCGTGTGTGGTGTAGTTCTTCTCGTGGATCTTGAGCTGTCGAGAAGCATACGCGATAACCTTATCTTGTTGCATAAGAACACAACCAAGACCAAGGTTCGAGGCATTGCAGTAAACTACGAAATTGTCATTTCCGTCGGGCAGTGAGAGCAAGGGAGCATTGCAAAGCATAGCTTTGAGAGTTTGAAAGGCCTCCTCCTGTTTAGTTCCCCAAACAAAAGGTTTGTCCTTATGCGTAAGAGAGGTAAGCGGCACGGCGATCTTAGAAAAATCTTCGATAAATCGGCGATAATAGCCTGCCAGTCCGAGAAAAGAACGGAATTCAGACGGATTTTTGGGTGTAACCCAACTCTTAACAGCTTTGATCTTCGTGGGATCGACGTGGATACCTTGACTATTGACAACGTGACCCAAGAATTAGACCTCCTCCAGCCAAAATTCACACTTGGAGAACTTGGCATAGAGACGGTTTCCCTGGAGTAACTTGATGTATTGTAAAATACATCTTTATTCGCGTCCGTTTTAGTCGTTAATTAATCGTTTTAGTTCCGTTTTAGTGTAGATTGTACATACTATTGATTTATTTATGTTTTCCAGGTCTTTGCAGTCAAAATATGCAGAAACGAGTAAAATTTGGCAAAGCGAAGTGTCGGATCGGAAAACAGAAGCTCGGGAGCTGAAACGAGTCGAAAAATTGATGTTGAAGCTTTCAGGCGGGCTGCGTAGACATCATCATTAGCTTACGCGCATGGCTAGGGAATTAAAAATTGATTTTCTGAGTTAGGAGTGAAACGGGCCGCGTAAACTTATTCTAAAAGTTAGGCGGGCGCGAGAGCGTTAAAATCGTGCACCGACTTCATAATCAAACGGCTAGTAGGGTTTTGAAGGTTATATAATGAACATAGTCATCAACAGCCAGGATACTTATGAATTTTGGGAGTTCTTGAAGCATTGTAGAGGCTGATTGAAGGTTCTTGAAGCTTTCAGTTGCTAGGAATCATCAGGTAACGATCGGGAGCACTCGGGAGTGAAGCATTCAGGTTTATTCTTCCCGTTTCTTTAGTTCTCGTTTGTTTTTAATTGTTACAAGATGAACTAAGATTTGATTATGATTGTTATTATGTTTTTGATCATGTTTAGCGGCTAAATACTTCAAACTACCTAGGCTAAAGACAATGTTTTAATAAAGTTTGGATTTTTATTCGTATTTAATGTGGTTTATGGGTTTTCTTGAATAGTAAATGACTATGGTATTTTGATTTGGTGTATATGCGTGCTTGATATTGTTTGAATATTGATTATTGCTTCGTATGATTCTTGGTGACGGTCTATATCACATAATAGAGTCGTGCTAGGGTTTTAGGTTTAGGTGACGATCTTTATCACATAATAAATCTTTAACTCTTTCAGGTGAAATCGCGCGAATAACCTTAGAAGTAATATTCGGTAATCTTATAAAATCAAGTGTTCTACTATTCTGGTCGCTGTAAGGCTCGGGGTTATTAATAGGTCTCGGTTTGATATATAGCTAGGATTAGGTTTTGTAAGAAATCAGTCTTAGTTCCCTAATCAATCTCGTGTCTATTAAACCAAGTTAGAATCCATAGTTGCCTTAGACTTTCGTGCTGTAAGGTAGATTTTCATATTAAGGCACTTTTCAAGAAGTTAGAGGACTGTAAGGAAATCTAACAACCGGTAGTCGTAACAGCCTTGTAGAGTCTCACAAGTTTCTTCCTGTGAAGGGTCGGGAGGTCTTAGTAGGGATTTCTTAGGGTTTAGCATTTAAAGATCCCGGTTCCATACCACATTAGCTTCGAATAGAAATCCACTCCAAGTTAAACCTGTGTCTAGCCTAGGTAGTCTTCATCCAAGTTCGTGTTTCGTTATTTTAATTAATTTACTTTAATCTTTATTTGCGTTTTTAGGATTTTTAGTAAACCCCCCTCCCCCAATCAAATAAACAATTAGTAAGTCGTGTCAGTCTTAGTCTAGATAGAGTCTTAGCGTAATTTAATTGTGTCTCATGGGTTCGATATCCGGACTTACTTAGATTTACTAGAGTCGATCGGTTCGCTTGCCGGTTAGTAGTTTAGTCGAGTTAGGGAGTCTAGAGTATTACTTTGAGTCTAGATTTAGGTTAATTTTAGTTGTTTTTTTTAAACTACTTTTAACACATCAAGTTTTTGGCGCCGTTGTTGGGGACTCTTTGGCAATTGCGTTAATTACTTTGTTTGGACTTTGTTTGACATAATACGTGCTATTTGTTCGTTTATTTGAGTCGTAGGAGTCTAATTATAAAAAAAAATTTAAAAAAATTAAAAAGATATTTTCTTAGTTTTTGTCGAGTCATTTGTTAGAGTCTTCTTACTTGTTTGTATTTGGTTTTTCAGTTGATGCCCCATACGCGCTCCTAGGGACCTCTGCCGAATCCGCTTACGATCAAGTCTTCTGCGTCCGAGGTAAGTTCTTCTAGCTCTTCTTCATCTTCGCATTTCACCCAGGTTTCGACTTCACACCGAAGCCGTCACCACACAACTCCCCACCACCTTCCCGTTCTCGTACTCCTAGTCCTTCACCCGCAGTTCAAATGGCGAACCGCACCGTCTACCAGCAGGCTACCACTGGTTTCACTGGCGTTAATTCGCCCATCACCCTTCCCAACATTACGAATGATAGGTCTTGGCAGATTCCATCCTATATCATGACCGCCATTACCAATTCTTGCCAGTTACATGGTCGCGACGACGAGGATGCACCAGCTCACATAAACCGCCTCACTCGCCTTTGCAGCACCTTCTCCATCGAGGGTGTGAACCTCGATACTCGATACCTTCAGGTCTTCCATTCTCGCTCGCAGGTCGCGCAGCCACCTGGCTCGATTCTCAGCCAGCAGGCACTTACACCACTTGGGCAGGTCTTCGCGATGCCTTTTTAGCCAAATACTTCCCACCAGCCAAGGCATCCCGCCTTTGTGATCAGATTCACTCCTTCCGCATGGAGCCTGATGAGCCTTACCACTTGGCTTGGGAGCGTTTTCAGACCTTGCTCTCTCATTGTTCTCAGCACAGTTTATCGGATTGGGCACTAGTTGAAAAGTTCTACAATGGTCTCACCCCTGAAATCAAGGCTTGTTTCGATACTTCAGCCGGAGGGCAACTAATGGGTAAAAAGACTGTTAATGAGTGCAATGATTTGTTTGAGAGTTTTGCCCATTCTGATATGGACTATAGCATTACCCGCAGGACTTCCATTCCTGTGCATACCTCCTCGGCCACTCGAGGGGTAAACCAAGTTGGGTTGGATCCATCGGTGGCTGCTGTTTTCGAGAGTCTGAAAAAAGAGTTGAATGAGATTAAGAAGAAAGTTGATAGGTGTGAGGTTTGTAGGGGAGGCCACGACACGTTAGATTGTCCCACACTTACACTTGAGCAAGTAGAGTATATAGCCGGTCAGTCTAGGGGTCCCACGAATCCGTTCAATGATTCTAATTATAACTCCAACTGGAACGGTAGTGGCAATAATAGTGGTTTTCGCTCTTCTGGTAATCCCCCTGGTTTTCCATCTGGTCAGTATCAAAATAGGGGGCCTGGTCTTTACACTAGTAGTGGTTCAGGACAGGGAGGTCAGTTTAGTGGTTCAGGTTTGAGTGGTCAGTTTGCTAGTGGGCGGTCAAATCAAGAGGGTCAAGGTAGTGGTAAGGGTTCAGAGGGTAGTTTAAGTAGGATTGAAGAGATGTTCGCTCAGATGATGGTGCGAGATCAGGCGACACAGAAATCTTTATCTGATTTAGGAAATTTCGTTAAAAGTCAAGAGCAAATTAATAAAAGTCAAGAGCTTCAGTTAAAAAGTCAGCAATCCACACTTTTAAACCTTCAAAGAACAGTAGGTGGTATAGCTAAACAGTTGCATGAGCATACACCTGGGCAGTTTTCAGGAAATACCTTTACGAACCCAGCTAACCATTCGGCGAAGGCTATTACCACTCGAAGTGGAAAGAGTTTGGGGGAGGTCGTTCGAGAGAGTGAGGAGGTAGAAGAATATGAAGTCGATGAGGAGATCGAGATGGAGGCTCCCGATATGGTGCACATGAGGCTAGACCCAGCAAGTACCGCACACGCCGAGGAGTCTCAAGTTGAGAAGAGTGTGGAGAAGCAGCCAACGAGGATTCGACCGTCACCAGTAGTTGATCCTTCTCGTGTCCCATATCCCGCCCGCCTTAAGCATCAGAAATATGCTAAGGAGTATGGGCAATTTCTTGAGATGTTCAAGCAGTTGAAAATCAATCTTCCATTTATCGAGGCACTTCAGTCTATGCCTAAGTATGTTAAATTTCTTAAAGATCTTTTGAAGCGTAAGGAGAGAATTGGTGAGCTTTTGAATATTCCTTTGACAGGTGGTTGTTCCGTGGTAGTCTTAAATAAGCTACCAGAGAAGTTAACCGACCCTGGTACATTTACTATTCCATGCCTTTTTGGGGGAGCCGTTTACCCTGCTCACGCTCTAGCCGATTTAGGAGCTAGCATCAATCTGATGCCATTTTCCTTGTATGAGAAGCTTGGTTTGGGAGAGCTTACACCCACGCGCATGTCGTTGTCCTTGGCTGATCGTTCAGTTAAGTATCCTCGTGGGATAGTGGAGAATCTGTTGGTAAAAGTGGATAAATTCGTATTTCCTGTGGACTTTGTCGTTCTTGACATGGAGGCCGATGAGAGAGTTCCTATTATTCTGGGCCGTCCATTCCTTAGAACCACAAAGGCGATCATTGACGTCCTTGACGGTAAGATTTCTCTTCGTGCGGGTGACGAGATTGTCACATTCGAGATCGATAGAGCGATGCAGCATCCTGGAGGTGGAGATGAAGATAGAGGGCCGTGTCATTACATTTACTTAGTAAATTCTTTCATATCTTGTGTCGACACGTGTCCCGAGTACATCAGTGGAGCTGATTTAGTAGGTGAGGGAGTTGTTGACGAGAATGATGTAGAAGAGGCTGAGGAGGAGCAGTTTGATGAGAGCGATGAGTTGTGGGTTCCAGAGACGTTGGAACTTAATGAGATTAGCGATGAGAGTACTCCTGTAGACATTCCACCACCTTTAGAACTTAAGGTTCTTCCATCACATCTTGAGTTCGCATTTCTGGGAGAGAAGCCGAACATGCCTGTCATCATATCTTCGAAGTTGACAGAGAAGGAGAAAGTGAGGTTGATTGAGGTGTTGAGGAAACACCAAGAGGCGATTGCATGGAGGTTGTCTGATATCAAGGGGATTAGCCCCACTTTTTGCACGCATCGTATTCTGATGGAGGAGGTTTACAAGCCGGTGGTGCAACCGTAGCGACGTCTCAACCCGAATATGCAGGAGGTGGTTAAAAAGGAAGTTATGAAGTTGTTGGAGTCTGGTTTGATATATCCTATTTCTGATTCAGCTTGCGTGAGCCCTACGTAGGTCGTCTCGAAGGAAGGGGGATGACAGTTGTTCTTAATGAGAAAAATGAGCTTATACCTTCACGGACAGTTACGGGTTGGCGTGTGTGCATCGACTATCGAAAGTTGAATCACGCCACTCGTAAGGATCATTTTCCGCTCCCATTTATTGATCAGATGCTTGAGCGGCTCGAGGGCCAGCAGTTCTATTGCTTTCTCGACGGGTTTTTGGGTTATTTTCAGATCCCCATTGCACCGGAGGATCAGGAAAAACCACTTTTACATGTCCATACGGCACATATGCGTATCGACGCATGCCGTTTGGTCTATGTAACACTCCAGCTACATTCCAGCGATGTATGATAGCGATCTTTCAGGATATGGTAGAGAACTCGATGGAGGTGTTTATGGATGATTTCTCGATGTACGGTAATTCTTTCGATCATTGCTTAGTTAATCTTGAGAAGATGTTGAGGAGATGTGTTGAAACGAAGTTGATGTTGAACTGGGAAAAGTGTCTCTTCATGGTGACTGGGGGGATTGTCTTAGGACACAAGATTTCGAGGGCTGGCATTGAAGTTGATAGAGCAAAGATAGATACGATCCGTCGGCTCCCTCCGCCGACTAGTGTTAAGTCGGTTCGTAGTTTTCTCGGTCATGCGGGTTTTTACAGGCGCTTTATTAAAGACTTTTCTAAAATCACTCGCCCCATGACTCGATTGTTAGAGAAGGATGTTCAGTTTGTCTTCGACAAAGAATGCCTTAAAGCGTTTGAATTCTTGAAGGAGAAACTAGTCAGTGCACCGATTCTTGTATCACCCGACTGGAGCTTGCCATTCGAGCTCATGTGCGACGCCAATGATTATGCAGTCGGTGCGGTGTTAGGGCAGAGACGGGAGAATCACTTTCACCCGATTTACTACGCGAGTAAAACATTGAATGACACCCAAGAAAATTACACCACTACTGAGAAGGAACTGTTAGCAGTCGTGTTTGCATTTGACAAGTTCCGATCTTACCTTGTTCTTTCGAAGACCATAGTATTTACCGACCATTCCGCCTTGCGTTACTTATTTCAGAAGAAAGACGCTAAGCCGCGTCTAATTAGATGGATCTTGCTTCTTTCTGAGTTTGATATAGAAATTAAAGATAAGAGAGGGGCATAGAACGTTGCAGCTAACCATCTCTCGTGTTTGGAGGATCCTAGCAGGGAAGAGATTCATGAGGAGGCGATAGGAGATAGATTCCCTCACGAGTCTATTGATTTTGTTGCAGCTAAGCAGGAGGGTTTTCTGTGGTTTAGCGATCTAGCTAACTACCTTGCAAACGGATTTGTGATGGATGGCATGAGTTATCAGCAAAAGAAGAAGCTGTTGAATGATGCATGGAGATATATATGGGATGACCCCTACCTATTTAAGATAGGAGGTGATCGGATTTTGAGGAGATGTGTGAGTAGAGAGGATGGTTTAGACATTATTCGGCATGTTTTATTGGCCGGCAGTAGTAAAAGATGCGGTTGAGCTTCTGAGAAAGTGTGATCGTTGCCAACGAACCGGCAACATCTCATCCAAGGAATAGATGCCCCAGAACCCTATTCAAGTGTTAGAAGTTTTCGACGTGTGGGGCATTGATTTCATGGGACCATTCCCCTCTTTGAGTGGGAATCTGTACATCCTCATTGCTATTGACTACGTTTCAATGTGGGTGGAAGCTCAAGCTTTGCCTCCCAACGATGCGCGAGTGGTGGTGAGATTCTTGAAGAAGTTGTTTACGCGTTTCGGTACTCCAAAGGCGATTATTAGTGATCGAGGGACGTACTTTGTAATTCCGTAATGTAATGGAAAAGGCGTTGGAGAGATATGGAGTTACGCACCGCTTGTCTACCGCGTATCATCAGCAAACGAGCGGTCAAGTGGAAAACGCAAATCGAGGAGTCAAGAGGATTTTGGAAAAGACGGTGGGCAAGAGCCGAAAGGATTGGTCGGACAAATTAGATGATGCATTATGGGCGTTTCGTACAGCCTACAAAACGGCGTTAGGTACTACGCCGTTTATGATAGTGTATGGGAAAGCGTGTCATTTACCGGTAGAATTAGAGCATCGGGCTCTTTGGGCGCTTAAAACCGTGAATTTAGATTTAACCGAGGCCGCTAGTAAAAGATTTTTCCAAATTCATGAATTGGAAGCACTTCGTGATGCCGCTTATGACCGATCTTGGAGTATTAAGGAAAAGTCAAAGGCTTTACACGATAGGAAGTTGTGGAAGTTGAAGGAATTTCGAGCGGGTGATAAGGTACTTTTATTTAACTCGAGATTGAAGTTAATCGCCGAAAAGTTGAAGTCGACATGGTTCGGGCCGTATGTCGTGAAGGAGGTTTTCCCGTACGGTACCATGGAGTTGTTTAATGAAGATACGAAGAATTCGTGGAAAGTCAACGAACATCGTTTGAAACACTACCTAGGGGGTCCCATCGACACCGCTGAAGAGGAGGAGGTTCCTCTTGCGGACTCGCCTAGCACCGCCGCATAATTTCTTGAGTGAAAACTCAAGTGTAGAGTTTGTACATTGAGTCGTGTTCGCGTCGTGTCATTAGAATAGGTGTTTTAGTTTTTATTTCGTCGTTTGTGTTATTTCCATATTTTTGCGTCCTTGTGTGCGTCGTGAAGTGTTTGCAGGTATTCATCACTTTTACGCAGGCGAAATCGAAGGAGTAGCGGCATTCCAGGTACATTTTTACTTAAAATCGGAAAAATAAGCATTAAGGGCATTTTAGGAATGTTTAAAATTAAGTTTACATACAACTGCTGAAACTGGTCTGCATAATCTGCTGTTTTGCTGTCCACGCGGGGCGCGAAGGCCCTTATAGTATGTTTACGCGGCCCGTGAGAACTAAACAAAATTTTTGATTCATTGCGCTTCGCGGCCCGTCTCAACTAATACTTAAACTTACGCGGGCCGCGTTGAAGTTATATGTCGGCAGCAGACTTCAAAATCCCCAAATTCATTTTGAAACCCTAACTTTCTTTTCTTCTCCATCACCGGCGCTTCACAAAACCACCCCCATCCACCACCGCTTACCTTTGAAACCACCATCACCACCACGTATTACCCGAATCCCATACCCCACCACTGTTTCACCCTTTATTTACATCAGTTTCAAGTTTTGAAACGGGTCACGAGTGCACAGACCTATAATTCATCGGTTATTTTGATTAAGTCGATTAAAAGGTATGTTTCCTGCAAACTTTTTCTTGTATATTGAATCTTAGTCTGATGTGTTAGTCTGATTGTCGGGTCAGTCGTTGGTTTATAATGAGTAGTGTCTTAGTCAGTTATGTCAAGTTTGTGTTTTAGGTTTTGGGTCTATGTTAGTTAGTGTTAAGTTTGAGTCTTCTTTATGTCTGCAGTATCGAGTCAGTGGGATGGGGCTGTGTTCGTTACCTGTAGTTATGAATATAAGTGTGGCAGGGTTGGTTATATATTGTCTCGGACAAAAATGAATGTGGTGATCAAATTGTTTCAGGTGGTGTTAAGAGCGTTGATTTTCAAAGAAAATTATGTTTTGATTAAGATGGTTTGAGAGGTTATAAACAGTGGATGTTCAATTTTGATTCTTGGACTGTTTAAAAATAAGTTCGGGTATTATAGTTTGGGTTTGGTTTGGTTTGCGGCATACAGGTTATAGAGGGGCTTTTCGGGGTTGTTTATTCGATTTTAACGGCTGATTTGGTTTGGGCATAGTTGGAAATAAGTGTGGGGATACCGGGCCGGGTAATTTTTGCTAGAAATAGTGATTTTTATCCAACTTTGCGGCCCGTGTCCATTGCTTCCATACTTAGGCGTAGGAACTTGGTTATGTTTCGGCACTAAGAGTTTACTTGAGGGTAAGTAAAGTGCCGAGAGGAGGTAGAGGTCTTGAGTTTTGTAATTTGCGTCTAAGTTTAGAGGTCTTGTCTAGTCGTTGTTTAGTTTAGTGTCCTTTAAGTCGTGTGTGTTGTTTTTGAGTCTTATTAGTGTCGTTTAAGTGTCATTATGCTTTGTTTTGCGTACTTGATTATCAAACCACTCGCCCGTACTCAATCTCCATTCGGGCAAGGTTCGGTTCGTGCTTAACATTGCTTTGCAAAAACGTCGCTAAAGTCACTTGTATTCAAGCAACGACCGCGAACGAAATGCTATACGGCCGTCGTTTGAATGTATATTATATATTTTTATAAAATAATAAAAAAAATAATAAATAATAAAAAATAAAAAAAATTCATAAAAATCATAAAAAAATCAGAAAAATTCTTAAAAATTCCAAAAAAATTAAAAAACTCAAAAATAACAAAAAATAGTTTGTGTTTACTAACTCTTCACCTGTTTTTGCGCGTTATTGAACTATCTTACAGGATGACAGGTGAAGGATCGTTTTCTGGCACGAGCCGGAAGAGGCGTGCATCTACGAGATCTCAGGACGCTGCTGAGGAGCAGCCAGCTGTGTTACCACTTAGAGAGATCAGATATCGTGGGCTTGGGGTTCCACATGGTCAGAGCACGGTCTTACGAGATAGTCCGTTGCTACAGTTTGCTTCCCGGTCAGCTGAGTATTCACGATATCGTGTTCTGGAGGCAGTGAAGCTGCTAGAGTTTCGTAGGATTGACTGGGAGCTGGTAGGGCGTTTGGGACAGGTTGATAGGTTACAGGAGTTATTGGGGGAAAAGTTTAGGTTAGCTTTGGATTGCGATGCCCCTCAGTACTACGAGCTTGCATTGGAGTTTCATTCGACTTTTCAGTATAGGCATGTTGGGGGGTTTTCTGAGGCGGATGTGGTATCTTTTGCTTTGGGGAAGAAAATATTTAATATGACTTTGCCACAGTTTGCGGAGGCGACATGATTTTATACTCAGCAGGAGGTGCAGGAGCCGGGGTTTGTTAGTCTGCTGAGGGTGTTGTGAAGAAACAGCAGGAGCATGGTGTGCTGAAGGAGGATTTAGCTAGATTCTGGGTTACCATTGCTATGTCGCCATTTTCGAACAACATGGTTGCGTCAGATATTAAAGATCCTCTTTATAGGTTTATGCACAAGATTCTAGCAGCCACACTGATTGGTCGGCATGAGGGTGATAACAAAGTGAACCACCACAGTCTTTTCTGCTTGATGTGTATGGTGGAGGGGCGACCGGCCAATCTAGCGAGCATATTTGCATGGTCGATGACGAGGCCGAAGAAAGGAGGGGGTAAGTCTAGGATATATGGTGGGCCTTACATCACGTGGTTGGCGGATAGGTTAGGAGTGCTTGTTGATTACCCTACTGATAGGATGCATACGGGTCCAGCTCCTTCGTTGATGGAGCTGAATAGTTTTCAGCAGGCAGGGATTATTACATATAATGAGCCACCGACTTGGTCGGCAGTATTACAGGGGCCTCAGGTGCCACCTCCACCAGGGTCTGATGCAGATGTTGTTATGCAGGCCGCGATTCCTCCACATTATCAGGTGCCATGTGTTAGGCGTGAGTTGCCTGCGCGCGAGTATCCTATCAGGGAGCCGCGGCCAGACCCGTTGACTTTAGAGGCCGTTTACGACAGGGTGGATAGTTTGTATGAGTATGTTGACCAGGTGAGGCGTCAGAATGTGTTGGGTCAGAGACGTGTTGAGGATGGGTTGAAGGTTTTGATGGATCACTTCCAGCTGCAGCAGCCGCCATCTTGGGAGGTAGCTTTTGATGAGCAGAGGGATGGTAGTAGCGAGGATGATGAGGAGTAGGTTGAGTGGATCAAGGATATCCAGCACTGACAGCTTATATCTTTTGTTTATTTTTCTTTTATGTTGTTTTTATCCTCGCATTTTGGTCTGTACTTCTTAATACTTAAACAGGTTGGTTGGGTTTTGGGGTTGGTTGATACACTAATTGATGGTTGTTGGAACTGATATTATGATGGTATAAATTATGTTGCGTTTTGGTATGTTATATTTGATTGATAGGTCGTTGATTGTTCCCACTTCCGTTCGCGTGTCCGAGTTAGAAACAGTTTGCTGAGTGTGTTTGGATTGGAGGGCATATGTGGTATCGACTGGCATATTGACAGTCTCACATATTTATTCAGCTAAGTCGTTCCACTTGTAGACTTTGTATATTTATTTATTTTCCGTATTTATTTAGTTTGGTTTTTAGGTGTTAGGAGTCGTGTTTTCATCCTTGCATTAGGGACAATGCAACATTTAAGTGTGGGGATGGGACACTTGGGTCTTAGTTGTTAGTTTGCTTACTTTGAGTCATAAAAGTCGAAAAATACAAAAAATTAAAAAAATTTCAAAAAAAAATCCAAAAAAATTAAAAAAAATAGAAAATGTCTTTTGAAATAAGAAGTTTGCAAAAATAAAAAACGGAAAATGATAGAAAAGTCGGGTTTTTGTTCGGGTTCAAATAATAATAATATGAGATTAATATAATTGAGCTTGTGTCTAGTTTGGGATGTGCGGGTAGGCTCGATTCGGTTCTAGGTTCCTTTAATCTTAAATATACCTAATTGTCGGTCTACTAGTGGGTTCTCATCTAGGGAAAGTGGGGAAATTGAAATCGCCAATAATAGTATAAGGGATGCCGTTATAAGTTAAGATCGTTAGAGTTTCTTGTCATATCTCGTTGAAAAAAAGAGAGCTAGAAACTGAATGAAAGTAGCAGTTCTATGTAATCTAGGTTGGGGATTGCGACTCTACAACCGGAATACCTCTAGGATGTGTGAAATCGAACTTGCAAATAAAAAGTACCGAAGCCTAAGTAATCCGAGTTGGGGATAGCGACTTTACAGCCGGAATGCCTCTGGGTTAGGGAAAGCAACGTCTACGCTCGAAAAAAAAAGAAAAAAAATGAAAAAGTGATGAAAAAAAATGATGAGAAAAAAAATAAGAATAGATTTGATTTTAAACTCTCTTGATCTTGGTATAAAACGGTTAGGAAATAACCCAGTGGTTGTTCCTTTTGTCCTATAAGCTAGAGGGGGGATTAAGTGGACTTGCGATTCTTAGCGTGAGACCCTAGGTAGATTGACCACACTTGAACTAAACTTGCATGATAAAGGCTTGGAACTGCGTTTGGGTTTAAGAGGATCAAAATACTTGCAATAGCGGCTAACACAAGTTTCAGTTTTAATAAGTAATTTAAGCTTTTGTCCCGAATGATTATTCCGACTATGATTCCGTTATGCATAATTCTTTTTCGAGGACGAAAAAATGATAAGTGTGGGGATATTTGATTTATTGTAAAATACATCTTTATTCGCGTCCGTTTTAGTCATTAATTAATCGTGTTAGTTCCGTTTTAGTGTAGATTGTACATACTATTGATTTATTTATGTTTTCCAGGTCTTTGCAGTCAAAATATGCAGAAACAAGTAAAATTTGGCAAAGCAAAGTGTCGGATCGGAAAACGGAAGCTCGGGAGCTGAAACGAGTCGAAAAAACTGATGCTGAAGCTTTCAGGCGGGCCGCGTAGACATCATCATTAGCTTACGCGCCCCGCTAGGGAATTAAAAAATGATTTTCTGAGTTAGGAGTGAAACGGGCCGCGTAAACTTATTCTAAAAGTTACGCTGGCCGCGAGAGCGTTAAAATCGTGCACCGACTTCTTAATCAAACAGGTAGTAGGGTTTTGAAGGTTATATAATGAACATAGTCGTCAACAGCCGGGATACTTACAAATTTTGGAAGTTCTTGAAGCATTGTAGAGGCTGATTGAAGGTACTTGAAGCTTTCGGTTGCTAGGAATCATCGGGTAACGATCGGGAGCACTCGGGAGTGAAGCATTCGGGTTTATTCTTCCCGTTTCTTTAGTTTTCGTTTGTTTTTAATTGTTACAAGATGAACTCAGATTTGATTATGATTGTTATTATGTTTTTGATCATGTTTAGCGGCTAAATACTTCAAACTACCTAGGCTAAAGACAATGGTTTAATAAAGTTTGGATTTTTATTCGTATTTAATGTGGTTTATGGGTTTTCTTGAAAAGTAAACGATTATGGTATTTTGATTTGGTGTATATGCGTGCTTGATAGTGTTTGAATATTGATTATTTCTTCGTATGATTCTTGGTGATGGTCTATATCACATAATAGAGTCGTGCTAGGGTTTTAGGTGACGGTGACGGTCTTTATCACATAATAAATCTTTAACTCTTTAAGGTGAAATCACGCGAATAACTTTAGAAGTAATATTCGGTAATCTTATAAAATCAAGCGTTCTACTAATCTTGTCCCCGTAAGGCTCGGGGTTATTAATAGGTCTCGGTTTGGTATATAGCTAGGATTAGGTTTTGTAAGAAATCGGTCTTAGTTCCCTAATCAATCTCGTGTTTATTAAACCAAGTTAGAATCCATAGTTGCCTTAGACTTTCGCGTAGTAAGGTAGATTGTCATATTAAGGCACGTTTCAAGAAGTTAGAGGACTGTAAGGAAATCTAACAACCAGTAGTCGTAACAGCCTTGTAGAGTCTCACAAGTTTCTTCCTGAGAAGGGTCGGGAGGTCTTAGTAGGGATTTCTTAGGGTTTAGCATTTAAAGATCCCGGTTCCATACCACATTAGCTTCGAATAGAAATCCACTCCAAGTTAAACCTGCATCTAGCCTAGGTAGTCTTCATCGCCACTGGTTTACGTCTTCATCCAAGTTCGTGTTTCGTAATTTTAATTAATTTAGTTTAATCTTTATTTACGTTTTTAGGATTTTTAGTAAACCCCCCCCAATCAAATAAACAATTAGTAAGTCGTGTCAGTCGTAGTCTAGATAGAGTCTTAGCGTAATTTAATTAAGTCTCGTGGGTTCGATATCCGGACTTACTTAGCTTTACTAGAGTCGATCGGTTCACTTGTCGGTTAGTAGTTTAGTCGAGTTTAGAGAGTCTAGAGTATTACTTTGAGTCTAGATTTAGGTTAATTTTAGGTGTTTTTATTAAACTACTTTTAGCACATCATAACTCAAGAACCAAATGTAGATGCTGCGAGTGTTCGGCTTTTGACTTGGAATAGATCAGGATATCATCGATGAACACGATTACGAAGCGATCAAGAAAGGGTTTGCACACTTGATTCATTAAATCCATAAAAACTGCGGGAGCGTTAGTCAAACCAAAAGGCATCATAACAAACTCGTAATGACCATAGCAGGTTCGAAATGCGGTTTTGGGTATATCATCCTCTTGAATGCGTAACTGGTGATAGCCTGAGCGTAGATCGATCTTTGAGAAACACGTAGCACCTTGTAATTTATCAAACAAATCATCGATTCGAGACAAGGGATAGCGATTCTTGATTGTCAGCTTATTCAACTCCCTATAGTCGATGCACATCCGGAATGATCCATCCTTCTTTTTGACAAAAAGGACAGGCGCGCCCCAAGGAGAGGTGCTAGGGCGAATAAAGCCTTTATCAAGTAGTTCCTGGAGCTGACTCAATGTAACACCTCGAAAATTCGTGTTAAATAAAATAACGACACGTGTCGTGTAAGACAAAAAGCGTTATAAACTCGGATTTATTAAAAATGTTTGACAGGATTTAAAAGTGTCGTCATGTTAACTTTTGCACCTCTGAACGACCTCGTTATAAATCCCAAGACTCAAATCATATTAAAAACATCTAGTATATGTTCAAGTTCAGTGAATTATATCAATGAATGATTCATAATTTAATTGGTGGACTCCTACGAAGAAATTCCTACGGTAACCCTTAGTTTTCGGTACTTTTATAAAGGATCCAAGCAAACAAATGCAAATGGTAGGGTATGTAACTGTTCAAAGCCATTTTGGGAGGTCCCTAAATGATAATTGAGGCCCCAAAGTCGGATAATGAGCTTGCCCTTTCAAAACACCAAAGAACAAAAGATTTTTGTGCCTGATGTCTACCATACGGACCTCAAAGCTGGGGACCTTGAGGTCCGTAAAGCAATTCCCAGCATCAGAAAACCGGTTGCAGCCTGTTTTGCACGATTTTGACCGATCTCACTGGTATTTCTCACTATTAGGCGACCCCTAAAATGTTCCTAGACCCCAGGGACACTTGTGGGACAATTGTGGTCGCTTGTAGCCTTAGTTGTCAACATGTTATGGTGATTACAACTAGTATATAAGGCCTTCAAGTTTACAAACATTCTTGCACTCACTTCTGATCATCTCTGGAACTCCAAAGCTGATTCCAAGACTTCCTAATCATCCATTAGACACTTGTAAGTATGTTTAACCTTTTCTAATTAAGTTTTAGCTTAGAAGTCAAACCGTCGTAATTAACGGTTGACTTTAAGATTAATCACTAATGGTCCAGTGATTAGTCGAATCAAAAGTACCTTTAAGTAGGTAATTATGTGGGTAATAAAACCCCAAAAGGGTTCCCCCTGATTCCCACTCTAAGTGGGTCAAATGTCAGGTCAAACGTGTTAATAAAAAGTCAACAGAATGTTTAAAATGTGATTTATGCATGATTAGCAATGTAGAACACTTATAACCTGTTTGATCATCAATATAACTTTGTAATGAATGTAAGAACATGTCTAAACATGGTCAACCCGACAATTCCCTGTTTAGACCCGGTTCGGAACCGAAAGTCGCATAGTTTGACTTATACTTTGACTTTCAGTTCTGACCCGTTATGGTATGTTTTAGAAATGCCTTAGAGCTTTATTCGGACCAGGTTACATGCTAGTATAACCCTCTGTGATTATACACCTCGGATCATTAGTTATCCAATTAATATGCATGATTCCGTTAATTGCCCGTATGTTGACCATTATGCCCTTATTGCCTTAAAACGTGATTTTTGGAAATGTAAAAGAGTAGAAACTTTAATTACTGATATATAAACGTGTATGCAAAGTTTGACATCAGTTTGAATTGTAGATTAAGAGTTATGCTCATTATCGCAAAATGAATGCTTTATGTTAATAAAATGGCGTAATTAGCGTATAGCCTACTTAAACATACTTTTTGATATCAAATCTTTTACCCACTGATGTAATATATTATTTTGGGAATTTTAAAGATTTTTAATTAATTTTAGGCTGAGCATAACTCATAGTCGTAGGCTTAATCCGGTAAATGTCGGTTTTGCCCTTACGGGCCATAAAATGAGTTTTACATATCTAAACGACTCCAAACCTTTTGCTACTGATTAGATATGTTAAATAAATTATTTTAAGCCTTCTGGAAGTATAAAAATATCAGCTTTATGTATCGAACCCGTAAACGGCTCATAATCGCCTTTTTAAGCGTTTTTAATGCATAATATGTACTAGAAGTATTTTGAACATTCAAGGGTTGATACCTACTAATATTTGAGGCAAATTATAATGTTTTATCAGTAAGCAAAGGTTGATGAACTCAGACTTCAGTTTTGAGCTTTTCGGCTTATGTGAAATTACCAAAATACCCCTACGGGGCATAGTTTGGTTATAATTGATAAATTTCACATATATATTTTATCCTACTGATATAACTTAGTAAATTGAGTATATTTGCTGATCACATCAGACCTGTAACTCAGCTTGTTACTTAAACTCTTTTATAAACTTTTAAATGACCAAACTACCCCTACGGGGCCTAGTTTGTGTTTAAACACGTTTCGGGCATAATGAAAGACATCTTACTGATGTCACAACATATTTGAGGCATAATTAACTTAGGAAACCTGTATATAGCTCTCACGAATACCCGTCACGCTTATTACGCGTACGGTTCGGTTTATGTAACAAGTTTACATAAATTAGCCGAAACGGGTCAAACCTTATCGTTTTTATCTCAAAATCCAGAATGTGAATAATAAACCCATATTAAACAAGTCTCTAAACTTGTCGGGTCTAAATCACATTCTATCCGGTCTTCGCTTAATCGTGCGTACGAACCGTATCTTTGAAACTAGCCGGTCTAAGCTTAAGCTTAATTAAAGACCCGTTAGGATTCTAATAGGTTATTATAAACCTTCGTTCCAGATTAGGAGTACCAGTAAAAGCTACGTGCATTTTGCTTATTGTGATTTATACATTGCTCAGGTAACATGTAATTCGTTCACAAGATTATAATATTAAATGATTCTCCCAAGTTATAAAAATCTTTATGCCATGTGCACCCAAACCAAATTTTAAATCATTTTTTCAAAATGAGTCAGTTGATTGTATTTACCAGTGTAAACTGACGTATTTTCCCAAAAAGATTAAATGCAGGTACTAAGCGAAATTGGCTGGGATTTCTCCTTAGCATCATTAGAAGTCTCGCAAGCTTAAGATACCTGAAGTCTGTTGAACTATTGTTTCATATTTTATTTCGATCCGTTCTGTGGATAAACATCCGAACGTTGTGATACTTGATATTACAATAATAAATTCGGTTGTATTATATTTTCAATTGCTTCCGCTGTGCATATTAATATTGTGTTGTTTGACTATTATGTTGCCAACCATGACGTCACGATACTCCCCACCGGGCCCACTGGTGACACGTGGAAATCCGGGGTGTGACAGGTTGGTATCAAAGCCAACACTGAGTGAATTAAACACTAGCCTTTTCTGTTTAATCTCAGTTACACAATTGCACAATCTAAACTTCTGAGTCTAGACTTAACTTAGGAATATTCTCAATCCTAACCTGGAAATTTTTGCTTCCAAATTATTATATATACGTCGCCAAGCGAAGAAGCTGTAATAAAACTTCTCCACATCAGGAGCCTTGAAAATGCTGAGCTTCGTACCGCGGCGAGAATGGAACGAGCATCCAAGGAGAGGACACTCAGAAATAAAATAAAGAAGAAACTCCTCTTGCTGAAGATCGTTTCCTTAATAAGTCCTTATAAGGACACAAGTATCTTTCAGTCCCTACGAGGACAACATTATTCCTTTCAAGTCCCGCTTAGGACAACTTTATACTTTTATTTTTATATAGTGGAATGATTAAGTTTAAACTTTCATTCTAAACAATAAATATTAAATAAATGGAAAATAACATTCCCTTTTTGCAAGATCTACCATTATAATAAAATGGCAAAATCTAAAAAGGACAAGACCTAGCTTCGGGTCATATTAAGACCGGCCAAGATGGCAGTTCCTCAAATTAGATTCAGGTCCTTATCAACATTTCAAGTTAGAAATTGTTCTGCGATAAATATTAAAAGAATCTTAAGAGTGAAACCTAGCCTGAGTGTCATTATAAAGACCTGGCCAAGATGGTAAGACCTGCTTAAAAAGATTCGTATCCCAGTTAACATCTGAAAACATGTTAACACTCCCGACAGATGTGATTCGTTGGAAATCACACACGTTATTAAGGATTCTTCAAAAGATTCCTAACCCAGTCTAATGATCTCTGAATCCTGGGTTTACATCATCAATTAAGATGATCATATTTTAACCATACGTGGTAATATAGTGCCTACGGGCCTTGCTCATTTTCCACATGAGCCAAAATACAGTGGTAGCTATGACTCCCTGTCAGAAAAAGGTAATGAACTAGGTTCAAACCTTCATGCTTTGATTCTTTGAAATCATAGTTTATAATTTATAAATGTCCATGTGACCAGGCCATTGGGTGCCACTAATAAAACTGTTAATGTTTTATAGTTAGGATAAATTATAATAGAAATCCTAAATATATGTGATTAATAAATTAACCAAATATGGTCTCTGTTTACCATGGTTAATGAATTTCCCTAAGGAACAATTCCGTAATAAACATCCCTTAGAAGGGAAGTGCCTACGGGCTATAGTTAATGTCCTTTGAGACTAAAGACAGTGGTAGCCTACAGCTCCCTGTCAGGAAAAGGTAATGAACTTTGATTCAAACCTTAATGCCTCGATTATCTAAAGTCATGGCTTATAAATTAAACTTGTCTACGCGACTAGGCCAATTGTGCTATTATTAACTTGTAAATTAGGATTTATGATAAAAATCCCGAATAAGATAAATATCCTTCCTTCCCTGCCAGTATACATATTAAAAAGAATCTTAAAGGTACGACCTAGCCTATATGTCATTCCAGAAGAGGCCAAGATGGTAGAACCGATCCAAAGGATTCAAATCCTTGTAACATTTTAAATACGTTATCACTCCTGGCAACAGTGAGGCGATAAAATCACACTTGTCGTCATTATATTAGGAATTTTTTACAAACCCCTTGTTTAGACTATGATCAATAGGAATCATGGCTAAGAAATGTCGAACATGATGAACACATCAAAACATCCATTAGGATGTATACCTACGGGCAAGGATGTATACATGAAAAGATAGTTTTATTTCATAACTTCTTGTCAAGACAATGACATATGAAATTTTCCGATCCAAAGGAATCATTGATTATGATTTAAAAATTTCCCTAGTGACAAGGCCCATGAGCCATCAAAAATCCTTTGGAACAAGCCCTTGTGCTATATATAAAAGATGTCAGTATGACATTGGCAGTCGTGACTTATGTCCCTTGCCTAATAAATATGAAGGATTATATTCCGTTTAAACGCCAAAGATAGTTTATTTAAAAACTTAGGCAAAACATAATCAAATGAAGTTAATACTATCTATTCACCTATATGGTTTATTTGTACCATGGCTAAATAATCATCAAATTTGACAATTCACCATATACTTAAACCAATTATTACTACTTGGTTTGTAGCCTTCAAAGCTTCACCATGGCTGACTCCTCTGAAGCTCACAATCATCCAGTTAAGCAGAAGGATGATGCAAGACTGAAATTAATAAGCACCGGATTACAGGCTATGATCAAAATAGCCGTAAGCAACGCTGTGGACCGTGTGTTGAAGGATCTTAAGCGAAAGTGCGATAATACCCCAAGTAATGGTTACAAAAAGGGTAAGACCGGTTCAAGCTATAACCAGTCCAAACCAAGGGAGGCAAAACCCAAATGTAAAACTTGCAAAAGAAGACACTAGGGGCAGTGTCGATCAAACCCAAAGATAAAGAAATGTGGCATCTGTAAAAGAGATGGCCACCAATCCCACGAATGTAGGGACATAAAGAATGCAAACTGTTTCAGCTGTGGCGAAAAGGGCTACATCAGTACTAATTGCCCTAAGGCTGCCAAGGAAGGAGCAACTAAGTCTGGGAAGGATTTGAAGGATAAACAGCAGACCGGTGAGAAGACTAGATGCAAAACCTGTAGGAAATACCACCTCGGGAAATGCAGATATGAATCTCAGCCTCTACCCTGTGGAATCTGCAAGTCCAAGGGGCATAAGACCTTGGATTGCAAGAGATTGGGAGACGCAACCTGCTATGGTTGCAATGAAAAAGGGCACGTTAAGACCAACTGCCCTGAACACGCTAAAAAGCTTAAGGAAGCTAAGAAGACCGAAGCTGGAAGCTCTCGAATGGGCACTCAGGAGGCTATTCAGGATGACAAGGTCATAACAGGTATTTTACCAATAACGCTCATGCTAGAGTATTAATTGATTCAGGTTCAGATAAGTCTTCCGTAGACAACAGATTTTTGTAAATCATTAAATCTGCCTGCTAAAACTCTAAGTGTTAAATGTAAAGTAAAATTTACCGATAGTACCTCAGAGACGGCTTCAGAAATATTAGATGGATGTTTTATATCCATTAGGAAATTTTTTTTTTTTTGATGTCCTAGTTCCGTTAAAATATAAGGACTCAATACAGTGATAAAAATCGATTGGTTGCCGTGAAAATCAAGCCCATATTGGGGGTGATAAGAAGCAATTAATTATCGAGACTCCTTATGAGACAACCCTCATAATTACATGTATCTGTACGATTAATTAGTATTAAACATAAAAAAATGGTGGAACTGGCCGTCCCTGGAATCGAACCTGGGTCTAGGCCACACCCTTTCGCGCGCCTAGCCAACCGAGCTAGGTGCCTAGTTTGTGAAATTTCCATTTTGATTAAATATAAGCACATGTACAATAACTTCCTTATTTCTTCTATGAGTCACCTACTTATCCTCATTATGTTGACTAAGTATTAGAATCCAAGATTTTACCTATATGTTTTAGTTACTCTTGGCTTGCTTATGTTGACTAAACACTAGAAAGGATGAAGTAGAAACCATTAAGTATATCAGTGGTGATGCTAGAAAAGACATGGTAAGGTATACATCACAGTCATTCGATGGCAATACTCTTAATTAGTAAGGACATTAATGAAATCCTCAAGAAGGATCCTCTTATACATTGTGGAATGGTCCAAGTTTTAAGGACCTTATATCTGTTACGCGAAAAGGGAAAAGACGGAATAAGAATTTTCTGACTCTCGCCATAAAAATTCTAGACAGTCGACAGTATGTCGCAATTTTTAATTCATTGGCTGAGATAGTACCCTATTCAGTATACCCAAAAATCTAAGCTTAAAGCACATAATTATTAGTGGTTTGACTGCTAAGAGATACGTTGGGGTTCGGATGCTAATAAGTCTCTCATAAGATCTTAAGCTTGGCAAACTTTTAGAAATTTTCCATAAAAACCCCAGATATTAAGTGTAAAGTAAAAGTTACAGACGAAATCAAAATAATCATTTCTTTTGTTCCTATCGGAAACCTTCAGTCGAATGGTTTTCGAAATATCCTCTTTCTAAGCGGAAGAGCGTCAGCGTATGTAGTCGATATCTATTTAATCTCTATCAATTCCGAATCCCAGATGATATGATAAAAGCACCATATGAGGATTGGTGTATCTTAATAAGTTCCATAGATTGCTTCCATGCCTGATCAGTATGGAGGTTTAATGCATGGGACCACAAAGATATTCCGAGAGGTCATATGGTACTAAAGTCAAATAATGGTATTCAAAGGAGATATCCATAATGAAATTGTCCAAGTAAATGTTCCAGATTAAGGAATTCGTGGACTATTAACATAAAGGTGTCACTTATTTGACACAAGCAATGATAGGTGAACTGGAGCCTAAGATATGGAAATCTCTGTAACCTTCTCGTATCTTGACTACCTTCTCCTAAGATTTCCCTGTTTACCTCTGAGAGGCAGGTAGAATTAAGATTCATATCCCATTTAAGGCTGTATTATTATGAAATCTCCAAGACGGCTAGTACCATAATTGGAAGAATCGAAACCCTGATTTACTAAGTTTTAAAATAGAGGGTTCATATAGCCTAACTCGATATTCCGAAAGTTTGATATTATTAAATAAGAAAGACGGTTCATTTTGCTTATGCATTAGTTACCGCAACCCTAATTAGGCAACAATTAAGAATTTGCCATCAGCTGTTCTGAATCGTCGATTTGTTCAACTAACTTCAAGGATCAACTAATCCTTAAAATTTGTTAAGTAGTGGTTGGAATAACCATCTCACCTTAAGATAAGCTTGTCTATGATAGTTGATATGTAAGCATCAAGGCTGCTCCCTTGGAGACCCTGTAAAGATAGAATGATAAAACATCTATTGTAGGGGCAATAGATCGGTAAGTTCAATTACCAGGATCTAAGGGCAAATTATTGGTGGATAGGCTTGAAGAAGTCTGTAGCCACCTATGTAGCTAAATGCTTGACTTATGCGCAAGTCAAAGCTGAGCATCAAAAACCGTCAGGTTTGCTACAACAACTTGAACTTCCTACGTGGAAGCGGGAAATGATAACTATGGATTTTATTACCAAGTTACCCAAGACAAGGAAAGGAAATGATACAACATGGGTTATAGTTGATAGACTGACTAAGTCAGCACATTTCTTACCCTTCAAGGAGACTTATAGCTCCGACATGTTAGCCCAGTTATACGTTGATAAGATTGTAGCCTTACATGGCATACCTGTGTCTATTATCTCTGACCAAGATACTAGATACACGTCACATTTTTGGAAAAGTTTCCAACAATCTTTGGGCACACGTTTGAATTTTAGTACGGCCTATCATCCTCAGACTGACGGTCAGAGTGAGCGTACTATTCAAACGTTGGAAGACATGCTATGTGCATGTACGATCGATTTGGGTGGTAGTTGGGATAAGAACCTACCACTAATTGAATTCTACTACAACAATAGCTACCACACCAGCATAAAGGCTGCGCCTTTTGAGGCATTATATGGTAGAAAGTGTAGATCGCCAGTGTGTTGGGCGGAAGTTGGAGATGTCCAGTTATCAGGACCAGAGATAGTCTTCGAAACGACGGACAAGATTGTCCAGATTCGTGACCGTCTCAAAGCTGCCCGAGATAGGCAGAAGAGCTACGCAGATCCGAAGCGTAAAGCTTTTCACTTCGAAGTAGGTGATAAAGTGTTACTCAAAGTATCACCCTAGAAAGGAGTGATGCGATTTGGTAAGAAAGGCAAGCTAAGCCCGAGATACATAGGACCTTTCGAGGTTATCGAACGTGTCGGGTCAGTTGCCTATAAATTAAACTTACCGGAAGAGCTCAGTGGAATTCACAATGTGTTCCACATCTGCAATCTGAAGAAGTGCTTCGCTGATGAATCACTGGTTATACCACATACGAATGTGCATATAGATGAGAGCTTAAAATTTGTGGAAAAACCTTTGTCAATTGAAGATCGACAGGTGAAGAAGCTTCGAAGGAAGCATGTACCTATTGTAAAGGTCAAATGGGATGCCCGTAGAGGTCCCGAATACACGTGGGAGGTTGAATCCACCATGAAAGAAAAGTACCCTCATTTGTTTCAGTAAATCTCGGGTCGAGATTTATTTTAAGGGGGTGAGGATGTAACAACTCAAAAATTCGTGTTAAATAAAATAATGACACGTGTCGTGTAAGACAAAAAGCGTTATAAACTCGGATTTATTAAAAATGTTTGACAGGATTTAAAAGTGTCGTCATGTTAACTTTTGCACCTCTGAACGACCTCGTTATAAATCCCAAGACTCAAATCATATTAAAAACATCTAGTATATGTTCAAGTTCAGTGAATTATATCAATGAATGATTCATAATTTAATTGGTGGACTCCTACGAAGAAATTCCTACGGTAACCCTTAGTTTTCAGTACTTTTATAAAGGATCCAAGCAAACAAATGCAAATGGTAGGGTATGTAACTGTTCAAAGCCATTTTGGGAGGTCCCTAAATGATAATTGAGGCCCCAAAGTCGGATAATGAGCTTGCCCTTTCAAAACACCAAAGAACAGAATATTTTTGTGCCTGATGTCTACCTTACGGACCTCAAAGCTGGGGACCTTGAGGTCCGTAAAGCAATGTCCAGCATCAGAAAACCGGTTGCAGCCTGTTTTGCGCGATTTTGACCGATCTCACTGGTATTTCTCACTATTAGGCGACCCCTAAAATGTTCCTAGACCCCAGGGACACTTGTGGGATAATTGTGGTCACTTGTAGCCTTAGTTGTCAACATGTTTTGGTGATTACAACTAGTATATAAGGCCTTCAAGTTTACAAACATTCTTGCACTCACTTCTGATCATCTCTGGAACTCCAAAGCTGATTCCAAGACTTCCTAATCATCCATTAGACACTTGTAAGTATGTTTAACCTTTTCTAATTAAGTTTTAGCTTAGTTTTAGCTTAGAAGTCAAACCGTCGTAATTAACGGTTGACTTTAAGATTAATCACTAATGGTCCAGTGATTAGTCGAATCAAAAGTACCTTTAAGTAGGTAATTATGTGGGTAATAAAACCCCAAAAGGGTTCCCCCTGATTCCCACTCTAAGTAGGTCAAATGTCGGGTCAAACGTGTTAATAAAAAGTCAACAGAATGTTTAAAATGCGATTTATGCATGATTAGCAATGTAGAACACTTATAACCTGTTTGATCATCAATATAACTTTGTAATGAATGTAAGAACATGTCTAAACATGTTCAACCCGACAATTCACTGTTTAGACCCGGTTCGGAACCGAAAGTCGCATAGTTTGACTTATACTTTGACTTTCAGTTCTGACCCGTTATGGTATGTTTTAGAAATTCCTTAGAGCTTTATTCGGACCAGGTTACATGCTAGTATAACCCTCTGTGATTATACACCTCGGATCATTAGTTATCCAATTAATATGCATGATTCCGTTAATTGCCCGTATGTTGACCATTATGCCCTTATTGCCTTAAAACGTGATTTTTGGAAATGTAAAAGAGTAGAAACTTTAATTACTAATATATAAACGTGTATGCAAAGTTTGACATCAGTTTGAATTGTAGATTAAGAGTTATGCTCATTATCGCAAAATGAATGCTTTATGTTAATAAAATGGCGTAATTAGCGTATAGCCTACTTAAACATACTTTTTGATATCAAATCTTTTACCCACTGATGTAATATATTATTTTGGGAATTTTAAAGATTTTTAATTAATTTTAGGCTGAGCATAACTCATAGTCGTAGGCTTAATCCGGTAAATGTCGGTTTTGCCCTTACGGGCCATAAAATGAGTTTTACATATCTAAACGACTCCAAACCTTTTGCTACTGATTAGATATGTTAAATAAATTATTTTAAGCCTTCTGGAACTATAAAAATATCAGCTTTATGTATCGAACCCGTAAACGGCTCATAATCGCCTTTTTAAGCGTTTTTAACGCATAATATGTACTAGAAGTATTTTGAACATTCAAGGGTTGATACCTACTGATATTTGAGGCAAATTATAATGTTTTATCAGTAAGCAAAGGTTGATGAACTCAGACTTCAGTTTTGAGCTTTTCGGCTTATGTGAAATTACCAAAATACCCCTACGGGGCATAGTTTGGTTATAATTGATAAATTTCACATATATATTTTATCCTACTGATATAACTTAGTAAATTGAGTATATTTGCTGATCACATCAGACCTGTAACTCAGCTTGTTACTTAAACTCTTTTATAAACTTTTAAATGACCAAACTACCCCTACGGGGCCTAGTTTGTGTTTAAACACGTTTCGGGCATAATGAAAGACATCTTACTGATGTCACAACATATTTGAGGCATAATTAATTTAGGAAACCTGTATATAACTCTCACGAATACCCGTCACGCTTATTACGTGTACGGTTCGGTTTATGTAACAAGTTTACATAAATTAGCCGAAACGGGTCAAACCTTATCGTCTTTATCTCAAAATCCAGAATGTGAATAATAAACCCATATTAAACAAGTCTCTAAACTTGTCGGGTCTAAATCACATTCTATCCGGTCTTCGCTTAATCGTGCGTACGAACCGTATCTTTGAAACAAGCCGGTCTAAGCTTAAGCTTAATTAAAGACCCGTTAGGATTCTAATAGGTTATTATAAACCTTCGTTCCAGATTAGGAGTACCAGTAAAAGCTACGTGCATTTTGCTTATTGTGATTTATACATTGCTCAGGTAAATACTTTTAACTTATTTTCCCTATACGGGCTTGGGTTACGGTATATAGCATACCGCTTGATCGAGCATCAAATCTCCACAGTTGAGTGGGTAGTTGACTAATTTGATCGGCTCGTTTAAACAGTCTTGATTACTTAAAGCCTTTGGGGGGTTAATGACCATGTCCCGGATATCCTTGGCATCATCTTACGAGATGGCCACGACCTGAGCACGGGGTGTAGGCGTACACCTGTCAGTGTATAACTCTATGATGTGGTGTGTCTATTGATCTTTAACCCGGACAAGATCCGGGCGACTGAACGCACAAGTAACATGTAATTCGTTCACAAGATTATAATATTAAATGATTCTCCCAAGTTATAAAAATCTTTATGCCATGTGCATCCAAACCAAATTTTAAATCATTTTTTCAAAATGAGTCAGTTGATTGTATTTACCAGTGTAAACTGACGTATTTTCCCAAAAAGATTAAATGCAGGTACTAAGCGATATTGGCTGGGATTTCTCCTTAGCATCATTAGAAGTCTCGCAAGCTTAAGTTGCCTGAAGTCTGTTGAACTATTGTTTCATATTTTATTTCGATCCGTTCTGTGGATAAACATCCGAACGTTGTGATACTTGATATTAAAATAATAAATTCGGTTGTATTATATTTTCAATTGCTTCTGCTGTGCATATTAATATTGTGTTGTTTGACTATTATGTTGCCAACCATGACGTCACGATACTCCCCACCGGGCCCACCGGTGACACGTGGAAATCCGGGGTGTGACACTCAAGAGTTCGCGCATTTCAGAAGGAGCGAGACGATAAGGCACTTTAGCAACAGGGTTTGCTCTAGGAATGAGGTCGATTCGGAAGTCAATATCATGAGTGGGAGGTAATCCGGGTAATTCGTCGGGGAAAACTATAACAACCCTAAATAAAACCGACACCCTAAAAATATTTAAAATATCCCAATATGTCCCAAAATACACCCCATACGTGAAAACAGGCCCCGAATACCCAAAATATTAATAAAAATAATTAACCCTTACGTGGGCCGCGTCAACTTAATGAGAAGACTAGCTCTGGTGTCGCCATGTGTATGTGCGCGTGTTGGACCTACCTGATGACCCGGACACCTTAAACCCTACCCGGGCTAGTACGCAACCGCGTAAGCCCTTGCTTACATTTACGTGGGCCGCGTGAGAACCAGAATCAGGCCCTATATAATGGAGGCTTCGGGTTCAAATCAAATCGTTCACTTTCTTTCTGTATCTCGACTTTCTAAAGTAATAGGCATAATATTCGAGTAGTATACCCCCTAAATAGAGAATTTCTACTCCGTTATAAGTATTATAACCCTAGTTTCGTATTAGATACGCTGCCCGATTGATTTAGGGTTCCGTAACAACTGTCGTGGTTCTGCCCAACGTAGTTGTTGGAATACCGTCTCGGGGAGGGTATCATTAATATAATCAAAGGGTTATTATACTAACCAATGTACATTTGTGTAAATTATAGATTAATCCCAGGAAACCCTTACGCGAAGTCTAAGATAGCAATGTGAGTTTATCCGATTTTTGTTAAACTTTTTGTAATATTTTACAAAACCTTAAATGTTTTACAATGTGATTAAGCGGTGATTGAGTCTTTGTAGTTCTCCAATTACTTCAGGTATGTTGGGGTTTTGTATACAAAATGTGGAACACGTTACCATTGGACGACAAGTTAGCCAATGTGTAATATGACCCACCAGTCAGGATTGACAGTACTGAATGAGTAATTGTGTAGAAATAAACAACGTGATCACTCTCAATACTGTATTAATTGATAAAATATTTCTTGATTAAACTGGGATTCACTCACCAGTATTTCCCACTGACAAATGTTTTTAAAACGCGTTTCAGGTAACATAATGTGACAGCCAATTAGTAAAAAGCCAGCTGGAGAGCACTGACGGCTTGGGAAAAATGTGGCTATAAAAGTTACCTAAAAGGCGATGTTTTAAATTCAATAAAATAGGGTTTATCCCTATAAACATGCTGTAATAGGAAACTTGGGTTTTACCCATGTGATTATTAATATCAAATTTGGTGGTTTTACTCTGATAAACATTTCCTAACTACGGTCCTCATGTAATTTCCGCTGCCAAATTAACAAACTGATACCACCAGAATTCTGAGTTCGCGTCCGCCCGTTCCCGGGACAGATAAGGGATCGGGGGTTACGACAGAAGGTGGTATCAGAGTCTAGCCACTGGTCTAAGCCAAAGAAGTGTTCTGCTGACACTTAAATTCTAAATTTTTGTGTTAGGAAATAATTTATGTGATTATGTGTTTTGTGTTATTTGACTATTTGTTAGTTTACAGTATGAGTGATCAAGGACCCCCAGACATGTGTCGTCAGTTGTCTAATTCACCTAGGAGTGAAGGTACCTCTTCCCAGCCTACCCTCTCTGGGTATTCTGCTGATCAGGAAGAAGGGATGTTTGCCTTTAAAGCTGAGTCGGAGGAGCCATTCCCTCATAAAAAGAGAGGATGGTTCAGTAAGGAAGCATTTGCCCGGAGGAAAAGAATGCGAAAGTTGTAACAGCAAAGAGTTCTAGCAGCTGCTAAGAGAAAGTCAGATGCCCATACACAGGATATGCTTAATAGAAGCCTAGCCAATTTCCATATCCTAGCTACAACTGCTGCTGAGCCAAGTCTGGAACAACTAGTAGCCACACAACCCTTACCTTTGATTACCACTCAACCGATGGAGGTAGAAATGCATGATTTTAACCCTGAGGAGATACCTAGGATACCAGCCCCTAATCCTTTAGATCCAAATTATGATCCCTGGTTTGATGATCTTAGGGATTATGTGCCACGCTATCACTTAAACGAAGAAACCTTGCCTAATTTAGCAGCATATCCAGGTTTGGACCCTCTAGATCCCTATAATGACAACGATAAATACATTAGGGAGAGTTTGGAGAATCCATACCCTTAGGAGAATCCAGTACCTTAGTACCCAGAGCCAATACCAATACCTGCACCCCCAATGAGTGCAGAAAACTTGCAAGAACTCCGAATTTTCAGAGAAGAAATCATAGAAAGTAGTGAGAGGATGAGGTATGTAGGATAGCAACTCGTATGGAAATACGATGAGCGTCAGATGGATTTCAGGGAAAATCCATACCCGTGAAGGTGATGGTAAAGTTGGTAATAATAATAAATAAAATATATGTGTAATACTAATAAATCTATCGTTGTATAGACCACTTGATGGTTAACGAGGCATAGTAGTATTGTAATTTTAATTTCTGTTTTAGTGTGTATTTGATGCATACTATATCGAAAAGAGTAAAGTCGCAATGCACGACATTTTTTACCAATATATGTATTATGTAGTTGTTACTTAAACTATTTAATTATTCTATTAATGATTGATAAATGTTTAAAATTCAGATGGCCGACGAAGGAAATCAAGAAAATCTGAATAATGATAACCAGAGTAACATTAACTTGGTTAATGAGAATCCAAGCATCAATGGAAATCAAGTGGATAACAATGCTATCCAACACATAGTCGCACAAGGAATAATAGATGCAATGCCATATATTATTCAAACGATTAAGGAAGCCGATAACAAGAGTAAACATGATAGCAAACATGATAGCAAGCGACCCTCTGAACCCGAAAATAGCGTGAACAATGGACCTGTACTTCAAATGCCCATTCCCAAAAGGAGAAGAACTGTGTCTTACGGTTGTTCTTATAAAGAATTCTGGTCTTGTAAACCAATGGAATTCTCGGGCAATGAAGGGGCCATTGCAACCCTACGTTGGATAGAAAAGACTGAAGCAGTATTAAGAATAAGCAAGTGCGCAGAAGAAGATAAGATAATGTTTGCTTCCAATTTGTTTAAGAATTCAGCACTAGAATGGTGGAATACTATTCTCCAGACTAAAGGAAGTGATAGAACTTACAATATGGAATGGGAGGAGTTTAAAAATATGGTAGAAAGGAAATTCTGCCCTCCTAATGAAAAAGAACAAATAGCAAACAAGTTCTTAAACCTTAGGATGACTGGTGTGGATAGTAAGGGATATACTAAGTTATTCTTTGAATATGCTAGAATAGTGCCCACCCTTACTTCACCTGAACCAGTGTTAATCTCCCGTTATATCTGGGGATTAATTGGAGAAATAAGGCATGTAGTCAAGGCAGCTAGACCTCAAACTATAGAAGAAGATGTAGAACTAGCAAATACCTTGACAGATGAATTAGTCCGTACCCGAGAAGAGGATCAAAGGAGGAACCTAACCCAGAACCTTCCACAAGAATTTCGTTCTGGAAATTTTAATCGTGGGAAAAATATAGGTTCTACCTCTACACCTTACTGTAAGAATTGCAAAAGAAAGCATTCAGGAAGATGCTCCATATACTGTAACTTTTGCAAAATATCGGGACACAAGGAAGAAGATTGCAGGAAGAAAGCTAATAACAGGATATGTTACAACTGTGGAGAACAAGGTCATATCAAGCCTAACTGCCCAAAATTAGCCCCGGCTACAAACAAAAAGAATACCAAAAATGCTAGAGCATTTGTTCTAACGGCAGAAGAAGCAAAGATGATCCCAGATGTGATCACTGGTACGTTTTTAGTTAATGATATTTTTGCTAAAGTATTATTTGACTCTGGTGCAAACCAAAGTTTTATTAATACTTCATTTTGCAAATTACTTAAGCAGTCATTAACTAAACTACCACAAGAATGTCTAGTAGAGACATCTAATGGAGAAACTATTAAGATTTCTGAAATCTTGCAGGGAGGAAGAATAGAAATTTTAAATCAGAAATTTATTGCAAACCTTTACCCCATGAATCTGGCAGGATTCGATGTTGTTTTAGGAATGGATTGGTTAATAACCAATAAAGCCAGTATTTTATGTGATCAAGAGTCGATACAAATAAATTCACCAAAAGGTGAAAAAATCACGATTAAAGGATATAAAACTTCCAAATCTACTAAATTCATCTCTGTGATGAAAATAGCAAGTTACATAAGAAAAAGGATCATTAGTATATTTGATTTCTATAATCACTAACACTAAAGGAAAGGATTTAAAGGATATTCCAGTAGTGTCCCAGTTTTCAGATGTATTTCCGGAAGAATTACCAGGATTACCACCGGACAGAGAAGTTGAATTCAGAATTCATCTACTGCCAGGAACAGCACCAATTACTAAAGCACCTTACCGTTTGGCACCCGCAAAAATGCAACAACTAAAGAAACAGTTAGATGAATTGCTAGAAAAAGGATTTATACAGCCAAGTTCGTCGCCATGGGGAGCACCGATTTTATTTGTTAAAAGAATGACAGATCGATGCGTATGTGCATTGACTACCGTGAATTAAACAAGGTCACGAATAAGAATCGGTACCCATTACCAAGAATCGATGATCTGTTCGATCAATTGCAAGGAGCTCGATTTTTCTCTAAAATTGATTTAAGGTCAGGATATCATCAATTAAAGGTACAGGAAGAGGACATTCCTAAAACCGTTTTTCAAACAAGGTATGGCCATTATGAATTTACTGTCATGCCATTTGGTTTAACCAATGCCCCAGCCGCATTTATGGATATGATGAACCGAATATGTAAGCCATATTTGGATAAATTCATAATTGTTTTTATTGATGATATTCTCATTTATTCTAAAAGTAAAGAGGAACATGCAAAGAATTTGCACGCACTTTTAAGTTTATTAAGAAAGGAAAAGCTTTATGCTAAATTTTCAAAGTGCGAGTTTTGGTTAGAGCAAATACAGTTTCTTGGACATTTAGTTAATCATGAAGGAATTCATGTGGATCCAACAAAAATCGAGGCAATTACCAAATGGAAAACCCCTGAATCACCAACCGAGGTTAGAAGTTTCTTAGGATTGGCCGGTTATTATAGAAGATTTATTCAAGATTTTTCTAGAATAGATATTCCCTTAACTAAGCTAACCTGTAAATCTGTTAAGTTTGAATGGGGATTAAAACAAGAAGAAGCCTTTAGAATCCTTAAGCAAAGATTAACCCATACACCCATACTAGCGTTACCAGAAGGAGCTGAAGATTTTGTAGTATATTGTGACGCTTCCAAATTAGGTTATGGATGTGTATTAATGCAACGACAAAAGGTTATAGCCTATGCATCCAGACAACTTAAAAATCATGAAGAGAATTATTCAACCCATGATTTTGGAGTTAGGAGCTATATTTTTTGCTCTTAAGATTTGGAGACATTATCTTTACGGTAGTAAGTTTACCATATTCACTGATTATAAGAGTTTACGGTATGTTTTCAAGCAAAAGGAGTTGAATATGAGACAAAGACGCTGGATGGAGATGCTTAGTGATTATGATTGTGATATCTAGTATCATGAAGGAAAAGCAAATGTAGTGGCAGATGCTTTAAGCCGAAAGTATCATGAAAAACCAAAAAGGGTACGTTCTCTTAAATTAAATTTGCAAGAAGATTTAAATGATCAGATAAGAGAAGTACAAGAATCAGTAATCAAGGATAATACTGAAAAACTAAAAGGTATGATTAAGGAATTAGAACAAGGAACAGATGGAATTTGGAGATTCCATAAGAAGAGAATATGGATACCTAAATTAGGAAACCTACGTCATCGTATATTAGAAGAAGCCCATAAGGCTAAGTATACGATGCATCCAGGAAATGATAAGATGTACCAGGATTTAAGAAATAATTTCTGGTGGATAGGAATGAAAAAGGATATAGCAGCTTATGTTGCAAAGTGTTTAACCTGTTCACAAGTTAAGGCTGAACATCAGAAACCTTCAGGTTTATTGCAACAGTTATAAATGACTGTTTGGAAATGGGAATTGGTAACAATGAATTTTGTTACTAAATTACCCAAAACAAGAAAAGGCAATGATACAATATCGGTGATTGTAGATAGGCTAACCAAGTCAGCTCATTTTCTACCAATGAAGGAAACTTTCAGTATGGAACAGTTAGCCAAATTGTATGTAAATGAAATTGTTTCTTTACATGGAATACCTTTATCAATTGTTTCTGACAGAGATAGTCGTTTTACCTCTCATTTTTTGACATGTTTCCAAAAAGCAATGGGAACCAAGTTGAATCTAAGCACAGCTTATCATCCTCAAATGGATGGACAAAGTGAAAGGACTATTCAGACAATGGAAGATATGCTTAGAGCTTGTGTAATTGATTTCGGAGGTAATTGGGACGATCACTTACCATTGATAGAATTTTCTTATAATAATAGTTAACACACAAGTATAAATGCTGCACCATTTGAAGCACTTTATGGACGTAAGTGCCGAACCCCAGTCTGTTGGGCAGAAATTGAGGAAAATCAACTATCTGGACATGAGATAGTACAAGAAATAACAGACAAAATCATTCAAGTCAAGGAACGATTGAAAGCAGCACGTGATCGACAAAAGAGCTATGCTGACAACAGACGAAAACCATTGGAATTCCAAGTAGGAGATAAAGTATTGCTAAAGGTCTCTCCTTGGAAAGGAGTGGTAAGATTCATCAAAAGATGAAAGCTAAGTCCCAGGTATATTGGACCTTTTGAAATTATTAGAAGAATAGGACCTGTATCCTATCAGCTACAACTGCTAGAGGAAATGGCAGGAATACATGATGTATTTCATGTATCAAATCTCAAGAAATGCTTAGCCGATGAATCACTGGTAGTACCTCTTAAAGATATAGAGGTAAATGAACAACTTAAATTTGTGGAAAAGGCCTCTATAAATTGAAGATAGGAAAGTCAAAAATCTCAAACACAAGAGACTAGTTCTGGTTAAAGTAAAGTGGGACTCCAAAAGAGGACCTGAGTACACATGGGAGCTTGAATCAGAAATGCAAAGGAAATATCCACACTTATTCCAGTAGATCTCGAGGACGAGCTCTAAAACAAGGTGGGGAGGATATAACAACCCTAAAGAAAACCGACACCCTAAAAATATTTAAAATATCCCAATATGTCCGAAAATACACCCCATACGTGAAAACAGGCCCTGAATACCCTAAATATTAATAAAAATAATTAAAAAATATGAATTTTGGTTTTAGGCGGGCCGCGTAAAGGATCCTTAACCCTTACGCGGACCGCGTCAACTTAATGAGCAGACTAGCTCTGGTGTCGCCACGTGTATGTGCTCGTGTTGGACCTACCTGATGACCCGGACACCCTAAACCCTACCCGGGCTAGTACGCGGGCCGCGTAAGCCCTTGCTTACATTTACGCGGGCCGTGTGAGAACCAGAATCAGGCCCTATATAAAGGAGGCTTCGGGTTTCAAATCAAATCGTTCACTTTCTTTCTGTATCTCGACTTTCTAAAGTAATAGGCATAATATTCGAGTAGTATACCCCCTAAATAGCGAAGTTCTACTCCGTTGTAAGTATTATAACCCCAGTTTCGTATTAGATACGATGCATGATTGATTTAGGGTTCCGTAACAACTGTCGTGGTTCTGCCTGACGTAGTTGTTGGAATACCGTCTCGGGGAGGGTATCATTTAATATAATCAAAGGGTTATTATACTAACCTATGTACATTTGTGTAAATTATAGATTAATCCCAGGAAACCCTTACGCGAAGTCTAAGATGGCAATGTGAGTTTATCCGATTTTTGTTAAACTTTTTGTAATATTTTACAAAACCTTAAATGTTTTACAATGTGATTAAGCGGTGATTGAGTCTTTGTAGTTCTTCAATTACTGTCGGTATGTTGGGGTTTTGTATACAAAATGTGGAACACGTTACCATTGGACGACGAGTTAGCCAATGTGTAATATGACCCACCAGTCAGGATTGATAGTACTGAATGAGTAATTGTGTGGAAATAAACAATGTGATCGCTCTCAATACTGTATTAATTGATAAAATATTTCTTGATTAAACTGGGATTCACTCACCAGTATTTCCCACAGACAAATGTTTTTAAAACGCGTTTCAGGTAACATAATGTGACAGCCAATTAGTAAAAAGCCAGCTGGAGAGCACTGACGGCTTGGGAAAAATGTGGCTATAAAAGTTACCTAAAAGACGATGTTTTTAATCCAATAAAATAGGGTTTATCCCTATAAACATGTTGTAATAAGAAACTTGGGTTTTACCCATGTGATTATTAATATCAAATATGGTGGTTTTACTCTGATAAACATTTCCTAACTACGGTCCTGATGTAATTTCCGCTACCAAATTAACAAATTGATACCACCAGAATTCTGAGTTCGCGTCCGCCCATTCCCGGGACAGATAAGGGATCGGGGGTTGCGACAAAAACGTTGGGGAATTCACAAACAACGGGAACGGCTTTCACTCCTGAGTTTCCTTTCTTTTCCTTCTCCGCTACTACAATGTTAGCCAAGAAAGCTCTGTATTCCTTGCGGAGATACTTGCTAGCTTGGACACATGACATGAGTTTAAGACCTTTCGAAGGAGTTTCGCCATACACACAAAGTTGATCACCATTAGCGAGCGATAAACGAATCATCTTTTCAAAGCAAACAACTTCAGCACGATTTTTGCGAAGAAAATCCATGCCTACTATGATGTCAAAACTACTGAGCTACATCGGAATAAGGTCGATATGGAAGACGTGATTGTTGAGTTCAAGCGTACAATCACGTAGTACAGAATTGACGGCGCCGGTTCTTCCGGTGGCAACTTCAACATCGAACGTCGAGGGTAGATGAGCGCGCTTAGGATTAAGGAGCTTTTCGAATTCAAACGATACAAGACAGTTATCTGCTCCAGTATAAAAACAAACACGAAGCATATATACCATTCACAAGGAACGTACCATTAACCATATTGTTGTCTGCTTGAGCCTGGCGATCATTAATGTTGAAGGCACGTCCACGGGCTGCTGGCTGTTGCTGCTGTTGCTGAGGCTGCTGCTGGGGCTGCTGCTGTTGTGGCTCTTGCTTAACCACTCGATTAGGGCACATGTTTGCGAAGTGGTTGGGATCACCACATGCAAAGCAAGCTCTAGCATGAGCCGCGGGTGCAGGAGCTGCTTGATGGCCTTGAGGAGCAGTAAGTAGAGCTTGTTGAGCAGGAGCTTGACCTTGAACTGGAGCTGGGGTTTGACGTGGACCTGTACGGCAGTTGGCGGTGAAGTGGTCATACATGTTGCAATGCACACAGTATCTGCAAGCGATTCCCACAGGGTGGTGATAGGTACAAGAAGGGAAAGCCGGGTGAGGACCAGTATACGCACGCTTTGCCGGCGGTGCGTTGGTGACCGGTGCCGCTACTTGGCGGTGTTGAGGTTGCGGTTGAGCAGGAACTGATTGGAGCGGGGTAGCAGTAATTGCACAGTTCTTGTTGCTAGAACTGCTGTTGTTCTTCCTTTTGCGACGAGAGGACTTTGAAGACTGTGGAGCGGCGGCGGTTTCAGCGGTTGGAGCAGTGGTAGCTTGATGCAGATTCTTGGAAGCTTTATCCCAGTAACCAGACTTGACTCGTTTGTCGTTGATCTCAGCAGCGAGTAAAAAGGTTTCCTCAATCGTTGTCGTCTTTGCAGCTTGAACGAAATCAGCCACGCAATCCGGAAGAGCATAGATATACTTCTTGATGGTGATTTCGGGCGTGCTAACTTGGCTAAGACAGATTATGCTTAGCTGCTTGAAGCGAGCAGTCAAACCAGCGTTGTCTCCATCTTTCTGCTTGATATGCCAGAACTCGTCCTCCAGCTTTTGGCGCTCGTGGGGAGGGCAGAACTCTTGCATCATGACGTCCTTCAACTCATCCCACGTCAGCCCGTAAGCTGCATCATTTCCGCGTTTGTTTCTCTCGGCCGTCCACCAATCCAGAGCTCGGGATTGGAAGATGCCAGTGGCGTTAAGAGTACCGAGATTATCAGGACAACCACTCTGGCGCAGGGTGACTTCGATAGAATCAAACCATTGGAACATGGCCGTAGGCCCATCTTCACCGGTAAACTCTTTCGGGCCGCAGGCTTTGAACTGCTTGAAGCTAAAAGCAGCTTTAGGAGCATCAGTCCTGGATTCTTCAAAAGACTTGCTAGTGTTTTCATTCAGCTCACTAGCAATCTGGGGGATAACTTTCGCCATTTGCTTAGCGACGAGGGCGGCGATGCGTTTGTCATCATGATTGCGGCGAGCTGAGCGCGAGTGAAATGATCCAAATGACGACATTGTCTGCAATAGACAGCGGCATAGGATTCAAAACGCTATTTAATCGAATCTCACCACACTCACGCCTAGTACTACTAAAGCGCATGAACACATCAACCATACAAACACATAGGCACGTGGGCCCATAACCCACAGGTCCCAGGATCGAAACCTGGCTCTGATACCAATATGTCACACCCCAACCGATGGCGGAAACATCGGGGCATGGCACTAAGTGAAACAAATTGTCCATGAGTATCCATAATAACTATTCATTACCAGATAATTAAACGTCATGTCCCATACCACAAGATATCCAAATAAAAACAGTTATTACAAATAATTGTCTCAAAAACAAATACTGTTCCGACGACTCAGATTTAAGCGTGACATAACTAGACCCCTAGCTTGATTCACCAAAGCACAGCAATTCCTAGCATCTTAGGCACCTGTCACATACGTTAAAATAAAGTCAATACACGTAGTGTAAAGGTGAGCATACAAGTTTAATAGCATAATAGAGTTCGAAATAGTTTATGCATAACCAGCATGTAACATGTAAAATGCGAAGCTAGTAGGTTATCGACAATGAAATATGCACAGACTAGACTGCAAGTTGTAGAATGCGCAACACATATCACCACTGCGACAAGTGAGAGGTAACCTTAACAACCCCTGTCCACGACAGGTGCTGAGTCCAAACAAATAGTACTATCGTTGCTAAGGCGTCAGGCAACAATCACTGTGTTAACATAACATACAAGCATTCATCGAGTAACACGTATCATGCAGTAACGGTCAGCGTATAAATAGTGTTTGCGTTGTGTGTTTGATGTGATTTAGAATACATAACGTATGTAACACCCAAAAGTGCATAAAGCAAAAAGGGATCGAGTATAACGATGAGCGGCACATAAAACGGTGCAAAAGTACCAAGTGTCGATTGGTAATCCGATCGGATGGCAATCCGGTCGGATGGCCAGTCGATCGGATGTCAATCCGTTCAGATGGTCATACGATCGGATGGCCATTTGATTGGATTGACATTCATTTGGTAAGGATGTGTTTGTGTATGATGGCTTTGAAGTTTTCGTTGTAGCATTTTAAAAACAGAGAAGTATCTCTACCCTTCAGGTCGTCGATCGAACGGTCGTTCGATCGGATAGCGATCCGATTGGCAGGACACTTAGTGAGAACAAGTTCACAGCAGGATTGTCACTCGATCGGATGGCAATCCAATCGGATAGCAATCCGTTGCAAACTACTGTTCTTTGAAAATGATTAAGTACCAAAGTTCCAAACGTCATATGATCGGATGGTCGTTCGATCGGATGGCTATCCGATCGAACGGCAATCCGTTCGACGTTCAGTCCTTTGAAAATGATTAAGTGTTTGGAAGCTCAAGTGCAATCCGATCGGATTGAAGTTATGGCAATCCGATCGGACGGCAATCCGTCCCATGAATCCAATCGTTTTGAACTTGATTATTTCGAATGTTTGCTGTTTGTTCGAGATGGTTTGACAACGTACTAAACAACGGAAACCCCATCTTGAACCAAGTGATCCGATCAAATAGGAATCACCCTAGTCTGATCAGTTCACTGTTCAAGACGGTGGTTCATGTTTAACCCGGAATTAGTTGCCTCTTGGATAGAATTCAGATCTTGGACCAACACATCACTAAGAAAGAGTAGAAGGTCGAAACGAGCTCCGATTCTATCGGTTTTGAGTACATTGGGTGTAAAAGAGTTGAAAGAAAGTTAGAAAACCATCTTTCAATCCTTTTAACCATGAATGTGTGTAAATCTATGCGATAACATTGATTATTCATGTGGAAATCCTTCAGATCTAAGTTGTTCTTGGTGGAATGAAGCCAAACCTTGAAGTTCATAAGAACTCCATGATGACATCACCCTAGAACACCTCAAATCCGGTGATTTCACGGTTAAAAGTTAAGATTCAAAGGTGAAAAAGATGAAGGAGTGCGTGTAGATCATAGAAGTACAAGATTTGAGTTGAAAATTTACAAGAATCGAGAGAAAAGAGAACTTGAGTGCGGCTGGTCGAATGAGGAGCTGTCATATCACAAATGATGTGACATGAGGGTATTTATAGGGTTTCCAAAAGAGGAAAGTGCATAAGTGTCGGATTGGTCACCGATCGGATGGCAATCCGATCGGATGGCCACTCGATCCAGGTGTCCGGCGCGTTGAGTTTTGTCGTTTCGATTCGCGTGTTGAGCGTTGTGATGCGATTCAAGCGAGCGATGCAATAGTATTACCCATTAGTTACACAAATAACCTAACTACTATATCTAACATACAATCACTATAAATAACTTGCGTTTAGCGTTTGCGATTAGATTGCGATTGCGATAGAATTACGATTGCGATTAAACACCTCAACATAAACATAACATGCACAAGTACACATAATGGCACACACACGTAAAACAATATCCAGAACACATAATTCGAGTTGCGAATGCGATAACCATAAGTCGATTAGCGATTAGACATGCGATTAAATAGCGATTAAACCTCGATTAGTAATAGATACTCCACATAATACAACTAAAACAAATAAATAATAGAATTCGATTACAAGTCAAAGAAGTCAAACAGTAGTTGAGCAAGGAGTGACAGATCGTAATTAGCAATCTTTTCTTCCTTTGACTTCAATCTTGACTTTGAATTTGACTCTCGAAAAAGCGGGTTGTTACAATGAAGGCAGAAAAGTAATCAGAAGCAAGAACGGCATATTCAATGAAAACGAAACCTCAATTAGTAATAGATACTCCACATAATACAACTAAAACAAATAAATAATAGAATTCGATTACAAGTCAAAGAAGTCAAACAGTAGTTGAGCAAGGAGTGATAGATCGCAATTAGCAATCTTTTCTTCCTTTGACTTCAATCTTGACTTTGAATTTGACTCTCGAAAAAGCGGGTTGTTACAATGAAGGCGGAAAAGTAATCAGAAGAAAGAACGTCATATTCAATGAAACGAATTGTACAAAGACAGAAACACCAAAGGCCAGAAGTTCAGAAAGAATATGTTGAATTTGAAAGTCGTGAAACAAGAAAAGAAGCTTCAGTCGACATTCCAGAAAATTGGGATGAGTCAAGCAACAGTGGGAGCTTAGGGGATGATTCTAATAATGATTCGGAGAAAAACTAAGCTACTCCTTCAACTCCAAATTCCCCCAAAACACCTCAAGTTCAACCAAGAAGGTCGTCTAGAGCCTCTAGACCGCCAAACAGGTACTCACCATCAGTCAACTACGTACTTTTGACAGAAAATGGTGAACCCCACCTGAAGCTATGGGGTTGAAAGATTCATTGCAGTGGGAGCTTGCAATGAAAGATGAAATGAAGTCGCTTGAGAAGAACAAGACCTGTCACTTGACAAAGCTTCCATATGGGAAGAAGGCTCTTCAGAACAAATGGGTTTTCAGGGTCAAGGATGAACATGATGGTACCAAATGGTACAAAGCAAGACTAGTAGTCAAGGGATTTCAACAAAAAGAGGGAATTGATTTCAATGAAATATTCTCTCCAGTGGTGAAGATGACTACCATCAGACTTGTTCTCAGTATTGTAGCAGCAGAAGGCTTGCATCTAGAGCAGCTAGATGTCAAGACAGCCTTTCTACATGGTGACCTAGAAGAAGACATCTACATTACACAACCAGAAGGTTTTCAGGTTAAAGGCAAAGAAAACTTGGTGTGCAAATTGAAGAAGAGTTTGTATGGTCTAAAATAAGCGCCAAGACAATGGTACTTGAAGTTTGATAACTTCATGGGATGAGTTGGTTACAAGAGATGGGACAATGACCATTGTTGTTACATTAAAAAGTTCAAGGGTTCTTATATCATTCTACTACTCTATGTGGATGATATGTTAATTGCCGGTTCGGACATGACAGAGATCAAGAAGTTGAAGAAACAAATGTCTGAAGAATTTGAGATGAAAGACTTGGGAGCTGCAAACCAAATACTCGGGATGAGTATTTTCAGAAACAAAGAAGATGGTTCTTTGACACTCTCTCAAGAGAAGTACATTGAGAAAGTGTTAGAGAGATTCAGCCTTAAAGATGCTAAGATCAGAAGCACACCTTTGGGAAGTCACTTTAAGCTTTCAAAAGTTCAGTCACCCAGATCAGATGAAGACAAAGCAGAAATGGCTAAAGTTTCGTATGCATCTGCAGTTGGTAGCCTCATGTATGCAATGGTATGCACAAGACCAGATATTGCTCATGCAGTGGGAGTTGTTAGTCGGTTTATATCCAATCCGGGAAGAGAACATTGGGAAGCAGTTAAATGGCTGCTAAGATATTTAAAGGGAACTTCAAAAGTGGCATTGCAATTTAAGGGGAAAGATGTTATTCTGAAGGGTTTTGCAGATGAGGACCTTGGTGGGTGTAAAGAGTCATTCAAAAGCACCACAGGGTATGTCTTTACAGTGGGAAGCACTGCTGTAAGTTGGATGTACAAACTTCAGAAAAGTGTTGCCATATCAACCACAGAAGCGAAGTACATGGCAGTTGCTGAAGCAAGCAAAGAGCTTATTTGGTTGAATTTTCTCAAAGAGCTTGGCAAAGAACAAGTTGATTGTGCACTGTTCTGTGACAATCAAAGTGCAATACACCTTGCAAAGAACCATGTCCTCCATTCGAAGGCGAAACATATACAGTTCATATATCACTTTATCAGAGATCAAGTCAGCGATGGCACTCTGAAGTTAAAGAAGATCAAAGGAACTGAGAATCCAGCTGATATGTTGACTAAGGTTGTCACCTTAGAGAAGTTGAAGCTTTTGCATAGCTTCAACTGGCCTTCAGGTTAACTGATGAGAAGGCCGCCCACAACTAGTAAAGATGAAAAGTTTACAGAGGTATCTATGAATATGAAGTTGCATGGAGTGCAGTTTGAAGTTGTCAAAGCCTCCAAGTGGGAGATTGTTGGGTTGTGAAGGATTTGACTAGCAGGGGTGTTCTTTGTTACACTCATTCTGCATCTAGCAATCTAGCAGGGGTGTTCTGTGTTACACTCCTTCTGCATCTAGCAGGAGTGTTCTCTGTTAATGTAGTTTAAAGTTAACAACCCTAATTGTCCCCCCTATATATATTTTTCATTCATGTCTGTAAATTTTTTGAGCACCTAATACAAAGATAGAACTAGTTGTGGAGAGTAGACGTAGATCAAGCTTGATCGAACCACTATAAATCCAGTGTTATTGTTCTTGTGATTTAGAGTGTGTGTGTTTGTTCTTGTTGATTGTGTGATATATCCCTAACATTAAGTTGCATAGTTAAATGGTTTAATTTAATTTTAAAGAGTATTTGAAGAAATTTAAATGACTTGTCCGAAATTCAAATTCTTGTTGCAAGATAACACGAATCACTAGTGCAATTTTCTGAAAGTTTGGTGTTTTCCGGTGATACAACTACTTCTCCGACTATTTAGTTTTTTAATAATGTGAATGTGAATATTTGAAGGGAAAAGGATTTAAAGAATGAATAAAATGACAATGTGAATGTGAATATTTGAGGGCAAACGATTCAAAGAAAGAATAAAATGACAAGTAATCCCCAAAATGTCAAAGACGGCATAATAAGTTCATGACATATGCGACAATAGGACCCCATCATAATTCATTTTATAAGTATTATATTAAAACATTGTAATAAAGAAATTATAAAGAAAAAGTATTATATTAAAACATTGTGATAAAGAAATTATAAAGAAAACATATTCAATTTGGGGCTAGCGCACAATATCACGTTTGGTGAAAGTTATAGCACCACATGTAAAAATCACTTGATTCGACGACAAAGGGTAATTCCGTCACCAACAGGAAGCATGCATATTTCGATCCTTGGATCGGCAGATAAGGCTTTGTTAAACTCTAGCACGAAATCTCTGTAATATCTGACGTACTTTCTCATCGGGGCATCTGGTGGGGCAACCACCGAGCCATTCCACAGGGTGTTGTCGTAACCAATCAACCCACCTACCTTAACCAAATCTATTAACCGTTTGTGGTAGTTGATATAGTTATCCTTATCAGCATCAACAAATATGAAATCGAATGTCCCATGATATTTTTCCTGAAACAAAATATATATGATTGAATAACTTGCTAAAAAGATATAAATTGAATAGCTTTATCTTACATCCGCAATCATCTCATCAAGGATAGGCATGGCAGGGCCTTCTTTAAACTCGATTTTGTGTGCAACTCCAGCTTTCTCTATAATAGGAAGTCCCATTTCATAGTTTTCCCGGTTTATATCCATTGCCAAAATCTGTAAAAATATAACGAATAACCTTCAAACTTAGGTCTTGTTTCGCAACTTTTGAATGACTAAGTGCTAAACCATTCAGACCTCTTATTGGTTCAGCACTTAACTATTCAGAAGTTGTCAAACAGCCCCTTAGTATAATGCTTAACCATTCAGAGGCAAATATCTGAATCATTCAAATGTCTAGACATCTGCTAAAGAAACAAACAACCTCAACCATTAAGTGCTGAACCGGTAAGAGGTCTGAATCATTAGAACATATAAACAAAGTCGATATAATACCTTCCCATCATCGGGAAGAGCAAGGGCGGTAGCGAGAAGAGAGTAACCGGTGAAAACACCAATCTCCATAGTGTTCTTAGCATTCACTAGCTTTAATAACATGTTCAAAAATTGTCCTTCATCGGCGGATGTTGTCATAATATTCCTTTAACATTTTCGAAACAACAAACATAGAGATATACGTGACACAAATATGATAATCACGAAGTTTAACTAACTTGTCGGGTGTCAAATACCATGGATGTTTCGCGGTGACCTCTCTAAGCTCCTTCATGGGTTCCGGTTCCCTTGGATACACACTTGTTTCAAGAATATACTGCCAAATGATTGAGAACCACATTCGAATTGGGTCAGTTTATTCATTCCAAACATCGCGATTAACAAACATGTTTGTATCAATAAGTGACTAGATAGATATGCGATTAACAAACCTGATATAGAGCATCACTTTGCAAAAGACTCTTGTGGCCAACCTCTTGATGCCGGCTCACTTGTTCTCCATTCTTCGACTCGGTTTTCGCCTCTCCGTTGGTTGACTCGGTTTTGGTCTCTCCGTTAAGTGCCATTAATTTTCTGATCCTATTTCCGGTTTTTTTTCGGTTAACAGATGGAAAGGCGTTACGTTTGTTGGATGGGTTGAAAGTTGTCAAAGTACTAACCTGAGTATTCAAGGCAACATAAGGGGTATATATGGACGTGGAAGTCCGGTTTAACCCGGTTGTACTAGACCGGCTAACAACCCGGTCGGGGGTTGGTAAGTTACTGTCAAAACCCACATCTGGTAAGTTCAGACGTTGGTAAGTGGTAACCGGTCTTGGACGGTGCTTTTGAGTATTTATTTTTGGTACTTTTACGTGTTAATCAATTATTATTATTATTATTATTATTATTATTATTATTATTATTATTATTATTATTATTATTTAGTAAGTGTTTAATACAAAGAATGAATAAATTTTTTGTTTTTTTTTTTTTTTTTAATTTTAAAAGCATATTTATATATAAGGTCAAACAAATTACACCAAGATAGCCGGTAAGCGGGCAACAAGCTGCGCCGCTTGTTGAGTTTAGGTAGCATATTTTTCTCTCCATCTCTCGTATCGCAACTTAATATTTTCTAAATGAAAATATAAAATTATTTTATTTTATTTTGTAAGAGAAAAGTTGATTGTTTTAAGTACAACAGTATGAAATGAAACGATATAATTTATAATTTGTTTATTTAATAATTATAAATGTTCAACTACTTATAAATTTATAATTTGGGGTGTAATTAAAGGACAATATGTGTAATTTACTCTATATATTATGATAAATTTGGTTATTTTGTTTACATCTGAATGTGATTTTCTTATCTATATACATTGATTGATACTAATTATCGGTTTGCTTGTTACTATTATAGATAGATAATAAATAATAGAAAAGACGCAAAATGATTAATAAGTTGAAAAATGGAAGCTTGGAGCATTTGAGCTTTTGTAATTCAGTTAACACGTAGTTAACGGATGGAATATATGGAGGCCCACTACCCACATAAAGTGTGATTATATGGTGGACGTGGTCATGGAGGAGGAGTTGGTAAACTACACCAGGAACCACATAATAATTTTAATATTATTTATAAAAAGTTTCAGTATGATTAGGATAAGTGTTGGTGAGAGCACCAAAAAGTTGGATTACCGTTACCAACTCTACTTAATTCTACAATGAAATAAAACTACGACCCGTGTGTTACGAAGAACTTGTCAAACAGAGAAAAATAGACGCCTTGCGACTGGTCTGTCAAACGAGAAAAAACATACGAAAAACGTTTGAACCCCATACGCACGTTGCAGCGTCTTGACTCGCAAAATTTAGAACGAAACGTAAAACGAAAAACTTGCAAAAGATGAAAAGTATGAGGAGACGAAAGCTGAAATTAAAAAGTGATGGGGTTAAATTGTAAAAGATAAAAAGCTTAATTTGAGTTAAAAGTAAAAAAGTCAAAGGGGTTAAAATGCAAAAGATAAAAACATTTGAGTTAAAAGTAGAAAATGCATTTAAAAAAAAAACTCTCAATACATATGTTACAACAGTATCCTCCCTCCGTGGCCCAGTGGTTCCCATTGGGTATGTTGGGCCGGCTCCTCCTTTGGGAGGTCACCGGTTCGACTCCCACTCGTGGTCTTAGGGGGGGGGGACGTCCCAATGATAGACCGTATCCTACCGAGGCATGGTGCGGTCTTGAGGGCAACCCGGTTTTACCCAGCTGTTACCCCAGCGAGTCTCTCGTGTGGGGGCAGTATGGTTTCCGGGCGAAAGTCAGCTTGCGCGGCGGCCGGGCCCCAATCGAACATCGCGACGGAGTGCGGGGCTGACGGGGGATTGTCTTCGACATGAACCCGGTGACCAATTCGGTCCAGTACATGAAAGTCACCTTTCAAAAAAAAACATATGTTACAACAACATTGAGCCACAAAATGTTGCTAATTGATACTTTGTAAATTAGGGTCAAACAACATAAACATATAACTCTATTATTATTTTGTAATTCTTACTTTATATATAGAGAAAGTATAATGTACAAAAACCCTAATCATACTTCATGTACGCGACAAGGAGATCTTAACGCGTGGCACGGTTTAAGATTTCTCATTAAGGGCAAATTAGACATTTTTCATTCTTGAGGCAGGGTAATTCAGACATTTACTAACATCAAGAGATTTATGCGAGTTCGTTATCTCCTGCATCCCGGTAATTACGATTTCGAATCAGTTTCAAATATTTTCCATTTTTCAAATATCAAATTAGCGGTTATAGGTGTGCGATTAGGGTTACTATCACTTATTGTTTGAAATGGATCCACAGAGCAGTAACGCACGAAACACAGATGATGTTGAATTTGAAGATGCTGAATTCCATGCCGTTCATGATGCTGTTGAGCATTTGAGGAATCCGACATCAGACAACCAAGTTCTATTAGACGATCAGACCAGTAAGTTGTCAATTAATCATTTTAATTTTCCAAAAATCAACGAAATTATTGTTATATGATGTTTTGTATTTGATCGTGCATCATTATTTGATAATTAGTTTTTTGAAATGAATGTGTCATAAATCACGCATGTTCATAAGCTATATAGTGTAGGAGACCTGTGTAATTCCATCAAACAAGCGTTATTATTATGAAGTATACAGTCTGCGTTATTTTTTAGGTTGTCATGCGTGATTTTTTTTGTTTGCGTGATTTTTTTAGTTCCTAGATTAGTGACTGTGTGTTTTTGGTCTAGAGCTCATGTTTTTTTTTTTTGACATTTCAAAATGTGCAGATGAAAGATTGTATATTCCTGAGGTAGCTTCATCATGTGTTCCTGTTATAGGAATGGAATTCACTTCCCTAGAGCAAGCATATGTATTTATCAGACATATGCCAAGAAGTCAGGGTTCTCTGCTCGAAAAGGAGGTGAACACCATGTTGGTGGTATTATCAAGACTAAATACTTTGTGTGTTCAAAGGAGGGGCATAAACCTCTGGCTTTTGATGATCCTTATTCGAAGTTGTCTAAGCCATATAAAAGGAGGAACAGACCGACTATTCGAACCGGGTGTAAAGCTCAAATTAAGCTTTGTTCGACGGATGGGGTGTTGTATAAGGTTGATAAGTTTGTTCAAGCGCATAATCATTCATTCGTGTGCCCCAAAGATATGCATTTATTACCGGCTTATAGGCATCTGTCCGAAACACAAGAAGAGATGATATGGGATCTTGGTACATTGAATTTTGGGCCAGTGAAAGCGTTCAATATAATGAGATAAAGATACGGTGGTTTTGAAAATGTTGGCGCAACTAAAGACGACTGCAAGAATTTTAGAGCTAGGATACATAGCTATATAGGAGAGTATGATGCAGATATGGTTATAAATAGGTTGACCGATAAAAAGCAGTTTATGGTTGATTATTCATTTGTACATTCTGTCGATGAAAACAAACGATTAACTGGCCTGTTCTGGGCTGATGGTTTGTGCAAACGTAACTATGCTGAGTTTGGAGACGTCATATCGTTTGACGCTACATTCAAAACCAACAAGTTAGTATTCACTTTAATGTTTTAACTTTTTTTGTATAATTTTGTTGTTTTTTTTATTCAATTTATTTCATCATTTTGAAGGTATAAAATGGTTTTTGTACCCTTTACTGGTATTGATAACCACTGTCGGAATGTGACGCTTGGAGCCGGGTTGCTAGCTTCTGAAAGTATTGAATCATACAAATGGCTGTTACAATCATTTTTGGACTCATTTGGTAAGCAGCCGAAGGTTGTCGTCACTGATCAGGACCCGGCGATGAAACAAGCTATCGAGGCAGTGTTCGATAAGAGTAGGCACAGATTATGTATGTGGCACATAATGAAGAAAGTTGCTGATAAGGTTTATTTCCAACACTCAGTTTTTTTTTATATGCACTTTGTACAAAAACTTGATCATTCGTTATTATTTCCTACACTCATTTAATTATTAAGATTTCTGATTTTTGTTCATTCCAATCCTTTGTTTTAATAGGTGGGACATGAGTTGTGTAACAACGAAGACTTCAAAAGACGTATGTGTGACATTGTATGGACTGATTCGATTGCGCCAGAAACGTTTGAGAGAGAATGGAAACTGATAATGATTGAATTCGGTCTAACCGAGAATAAATTGATTGACGATATGTTTGGCATGAGATCTTCGTGGATTCCAGCTTTCTATCGTCATGATCCTATGTCTGGGCTCATGCGGACCACCTCCAAATCATAGAGCGAAAACCATTTTTCTGTCAGGTGGCGAATTCTCAACTTACCCTTGTTGAGTTTTTTTAACCATTTTGATGGTGCAATGGACGTGCAAAGATTCAACCATCGAAAAAATGACCATATTTCTAGAAATACAACCTCAGATAACTGATCTGAAACTACCTTAGAGGATGATGCTATGAAAATTTACACCAGGTCCATCTTTGCTGATCAACAGGCAGAGTTATATGGAACACTTTCCGAGTGTCTTCCTATGGAGACTAAAATCGAGGAACCGTTCTTGAAGATAAGTATGAAGGATTGGAAAGCCACGGTGACGGTTTATTAGAGGTAACCCTATCTACAACAGCTAACATGCTTTATTACATAACAACGTTCGTTTTTTCCTTGATTTTTAATTTCAAATTTTTTTGTGTAGGTTTGTTTCAAGAAGGGAGAGGATGTAATTGCATCATGCAGTTGTCGCAGGTTTGAACAATATGGGTTGTTGTGCAAACATATATACTTTGTGTACAAGATGTTCAAAGTGAAAGAAATTCCCAACAAGTACGTTATTAGAAGATGGACCAAAGACGTGGTACCGAATGATCTGAATAACACATTTGATTTAAGTGTTGATGATAATGATGGGCATAAAAAGGCCAAAGAGGTTGCGTATGAGATAATGCAGACTGGAGAGTATCTTATTGGTAACTTGATGAGAGATTTTGATCATCTAGTTATAGTCAGGGATCGGATGAGGGAGATGAAAGAAATGGTTGATGAACTTCGCATAACCAAGCCCATCGACCCTAAGTTTGATAGATATTCAAGGTTAATCGGTTACGAGAAACCGAACACTGATGCTCCACCTACAGTCCGTGTGCCAACCGGTATTAGAAACAAAGGACGCGGTTCACATAAGTGGATTAAATCAAAAAAAGAAAAGATTATTAGTCTAAAAGGAAAGAGAAGTCGGACATGCAGTGTTTGCAATACCAAAGGTCATGATATCCGAACTTGCGAGGTTTTAAAGGGTCAAGCTAGTGCTGCCGATAAGAAGGGGAAGAAAAGAAGAGTAATTCAGTTAGAGACTGATCCTGGTTTAGTAGACGAAGAGGACTAGCAGGCAGAAACTGGTGAGGGAGAGGAGTATGAGGAGGTTGATGAAGTAGATAATAGTGATTCTGAATGGGAAGAGATAAACGACGACGACTAGTAATTTTTGAACCACAATTGCATACAATTAAACATTTGTTTTTTCATGCCTTTTTTAAGAAACAACTGTAGGTGATCTGTGACATTATAACAAGCGTGATTTTAATACCATTTTTATAACATGCGTGATTATCTATACCATCTCAACTGATATTATAACATGCGTGATTTTAATACCAGTTTTATATGTTTTAGCATGCCATGCGTGATTAACTATACCAGCTCAACTGACTTTTTTTACCCCTTTTCTTCAATATGCAGATGCGTTATCTCTTAAATGGAGATCTCAAATGACCATTAAACCCCTCTCTAACATTTTGTATAACCTGTCTTAACCATACCCAATCATACCCCTCTCTAAATGGAGATCTCCAATGACCATAAACATACCCAATCACAAATTTTTTTCCTTTGCGTCCGTAATGATATTGTTCATTTCCCTAACTAGAGAAATGTACAATATCATGCGTCATTATCTATGTAACTAGCGTAATTTTATTTATGTTCTTGTCCATTTTTGTTGTTAATCACGGGCTTGATTTCAAAGCAAATTAAGTTCAATTTTTTTCCATTTCAGAAGACCACAGCCCAATGTTACTCCTAATAAATTGGCCCAACAGCTTAATCTAATGGGTAGTCTATATCATTAGAAGCCCATTCCACTATTTATGAAATCAAGACTTATGCTAATGGGCCTCTTGTTCCAGTGATATATATTTGGGCTTAGTTATAGCCTAAACACCACAAATAACAATCGGGCCACTATAGCATGCCATGCAAACAACAATATGGTCTTCACTAACTTGACCCAGTTATAGTAATACAAAAGCCTGACTCAAATCATGCGTTATTAATTTCTTAAACTAACATGCGTTATTAATTTTTTAACTAGCGTGATTTTTCGTAATGTACAGGCGTTATTTTTCTAACATCATAAACAAGCATTATACTGTAATATGAGGTTCTTAAAGCATGCGTTATTCATAATATCATAAAAAAAATCCAAAACAGTTTACCTTCTTATTTTTGTTTGAGGCTTCCCGCACAGCATCATCATAGATCACCCCGGTTAGTTGAAGCGGAGTGGAGCAGTAGTCAAGCTCTTTTTGCGTTTGTGTCCTGATGCCCATTTCTTCTTGGTTCAACTCTGAAATATGTTCACTAGGATTCCAGCCCTCAAACCAATCGGTAGTTGATGGTATGTAACATTCGTCAATCAAATCTTCACCAGCCTGGTTTCTTCTATTGTAGACCTTTGTGGTATCCACTGGTGGTATTGTGAAATCATCCGTATCTGCCCTAGGCTGATCTGAAGTATCGAATGCGGTGAGGTTTTCTTGTACTGCAGCTGCCTCGTGTAATGGGATGTTGTCAGCGAATAGGTCCGTGAATAACGTCGAAGTTTGTTGATTTACGATTTCGAATGGCGTTGTCGGAGCCTCTTCATTTTGATGATCATCGCTGTTGATGTCCAAGGTAGTCACATTTTGTTGATCCCGACGATTGTCATGCATTTCTTCGTCTTTGTCAACTTCATCACAATCTTCAACATCTGTCAGCGGCCCATTGTTGTATAAATACTCTTCCACGTCGTCGATCATACCAGATGTTATATACATTATGACAGGCAGTTCGACAACTTCATCGAAAATTTTGTGCCTTTTGTTGAAATCATGGCTGTATAGAAGCTGCATATAATTGTTTAAAAAAACAAATTACTACTAACAATATTGTATTAGCTTACATTTTAAAGATGTCAACAAAACATATCGTTAGAAATGCAACTGGTCCATTGTATTGTGAGTCCAGTTTTTTCCAACCTTGTCTAGTTCTGAAGAAACACGTAACTAATCCTAGAGTTAATTAGTTGGGTTTATGTTCCTATCATAATGGTTAATCTTCTTATGGCTTTCTGAGCTTCGTAATGATCCGTTAATCCTGCAAAACAGAACACTGTTACTCGTTTAGAGGGGAATATGGGGGTTTCCCTCTTAACCGGGCTCCGGCGTGAGAATAAGCGACTGTTTTGAAGGGATAAGTATGTATTGAAAGTGAGAGTAGAGGGAATCAAATGTTTAACCTGTGAAGGGAGGTCTCTATTTATAGCCGGAGAGGTGTAAGAGGGTGTGGGCTGATGGGCCTTGGGCCGGAAGGCGACAACATAGGGGATATGCTCCTTGTCTCACTGGTGTCGACCGTTAGTGGCTTCTAGAAGTTCTCCGGTGCTGGCGCACCGTGATTGGAGCCATGTGTCACCGTTGTCGGCCTGGCCGTCCTTCTGCCATCAACAGGTAAGTGGAGATCGTGGGGCAGGTGTCTCTGCTCAGTGATTGGTGCCACGTAGGCGTCCTTCAGTACTCTCTGTCTCCTGCACGTCAGACGATCGTGGAGCACGATTGAGCAGAACCTGGGGGACGCGGGTTGGCCCTTTTCTTCTGCCATTTGTACCTTGTGTTCCTTCTGAAGTAGCCATGCGCCATAGACCTGCGCGGCTCTTGCTGAGCACGTAACTAGCTTGCGCAGGGTATGGGTGGTTGAAGACTCTTATTCAGAATGCTAAGTGTTGAATGTGGTGTTTTCCTTTGCTGAGACCTCGCGCTAGATCAATACATGATGATGTAACGCGCGCGAGGTTGGCAATAAACAAGTTGATGAATAAGGAGTATGGTCCTGCGCGCGACGTGAATAAGGAGTATGGTCCTGCGCGGCCTTTTTGGGACCATACCCCTTCAAGTCCCCCCAGTCCAGTGCTGCACCATGCGCGAGGCAAGTGGTTGGAGCCCTGGACTTAGAAAAAGAAAAGTTCTAAAAATGCTTGGTTGGTGTTGGTTGGGCGCGTGTGTGTAAATGTTTGACAGTTGCTACGACGCGACTACTATGCCTGGCTGTTGGTGATTCCTTGCTTCCCTAGTGTAAGCGCGCATGTTCGTTGGATAACCATGAATCCTGCGCGGCTTGAGTGGCTTCTGCCTGAAGCTTTTGGTGATTTTGGGCGGCAAAGTCCTCGAATTTTGAAATCTGACAGGTTGGTAAGAAACGTCGTTGATGGCGACGTTTGAGTTGACCACTGGCACGGCTGTCATCAAGTTGTCTCTGACGGTTTGGCTTTTCGTCAGGAGAGTGAGGTCCACGCACGCGTGGTAACCGTCTCTCCGGGATTTGCGACCAACGTGGCAGTCGCTGATTGGGTACGCGCGCGGTGAATCCGGCACGTCTACTCAGCGCATTAAATGCGATGAGTATATATATCCGTGAAGATGAGAGGAGATATCATTCATTCTTCCACTGTTGCTACCTTCTCTCTATTCTCTTCTTCGGTCCTTCAAATCTTCAAGTGATCTGTAGCAGATCTTCAAGATTCTTCATCATATCTTCAAGCTTTTTCCGGAATATTTGAAGTTTTTACTCGGTATTCATGGCTGAAGATCATCAGGAAGAGAATCCCGGTGAAGAAGGTCCCGTTCCCATCCTTAAGTGGGACTTAGGGTTATTCGAGCAAATAACACGAAGTTTCCGGTTTCCACCAGAATGGGATGCTCGGTACCCCAGCCAAAATCAAATGGCCGCCGATGCACCGCCGGGGTACATCACCTTGTTTGAAGATTTCTTTCTACAGGGTAACTTCCGGTTGCCGGCGACGGATTTCTTGGCCCACATACTTCAGTTTTATGGGTTCTATATTTCGCAAATGAGCCCACCTGGAATGGTTAGGGTTCGACACTTCGAATTTCTCTGTCGCTCCCATGATGTTGAGCCGACTGTGGAAAGGTTTCGAGCTTTCTATCAACTGATCAGAACTATGGGCTTCTACTCATTTGCCAGTCGAGGGGCTGTGAAGAAGATACTCCTGAACCCTCCTAAAAGTTTCCATGACTGGAAACAGAAGTTCTTTTTCATTCGCGAGGAGGTGATACCGATTGCCATGATCTTCCGCCCATGGTCCGAACTGATCAAGAAGGAGGAGTTGGCAATTCCCAAGAAGGAACACTGGTATGTGAAGCTTACAGCCACTCCAAATCGAGTGTTTGGTGAGAATATTCTGGTTGCGGTGCAAATGAGTGATCAGTGGCCGCATGATAGCGAAGAGGTGCCGGTATTGAAGTTTGAGGATAAAGGTTAGTTGCTTCCTTAGTTTTCTGTTTATTTTCGCTTTATTTGACTGTTTGAATTTTAAATGCAGAAGCGCACCTTTATCAAGCTGCTTTCCCCATGTTTGGTGGATCCATGGGGGTGCGCCCCCTGGAGTCAGGGGAGCAGTATTGGTATGATAGAATCAAGTCGCTTCCTGTACCCTGTTGCTGGGGCCTTCGCCAATCCTCCTACCGCAATTGAAGGTGCGCATATTCCCAATCCCCGACCTTTGCGAGCTGTGACATCCGCTGGGAAAGAGATTCTTTATCTTTCCAGCGAGGAGTCTGTAGGGTCTTCGAATGGGGAGCTAAGTTCGTGGTCTAACATGTTTGCAGGTGTGTTGCGCGACTTGGGTATTGACCCAGAAGAAAAGAAGATAAAACCCACCAAGCGAAAGAAGGTTATCACCTTAGATGCTGAGGTGACCAGCAAGAAGGGCGGAAGTAGCCGCGCAACCGCTGGTGTTGCTGACAAAGGTACTCTCCGCCTTCGTCAAAGTAACTTGGAAGATTACGTTATTATCAGTGACTCATTTGAAGGTTTATCGCGTATAGGAGAGAAGAAGACCAGAGCAGTTGGCTCAAAGAGCTCAGGGAGCGCGGGTTCTCGCAACCCAGATGTTGGAGCTACTCCGTCTTCTGTCACGCATGATGAAGAGGAGGAGCCTGCTGCCAAGTTGGTAAGCAGGAAGAGAAGTAGAACTGAGACCACCGCTGGTGTGTCTATTGCACCGAAGGCTGGAGAGGTTCCCTTGATCGGGAAACAGAGCAACTTGCGCTCTCTGTATAAATTTTCTTCTGGTTAGTTTCTTGATTACCTTGCTTTCCTTGCTGTTTTATTTCTATTTAACACTCCGTTTTTGCAGAGGCCAAAAAGAAGACCCCTGAAAAGAAGGGTGTTGTCATCAAGGATCCCCCAGAGCCGGCGCAGAAGAGGCCTAAGGTTACCATCAAACCCTTCAAGGCTGCTGGGGTAGAGGCCGAGAAGGAAAAAATTGCTGAGAAGGAGAAAGAGAAGGAAACTGCTGAGAAGGAGAAGGAGAAGAAGAAGGAGAAGGAAACTGCTGAGAAGGAGAAGGAAAAGGAGAAACAGAAGGCTGTTCAGAAGCCTGTTACTGAACCAAAGGAGACCGAGGTCGCTGCTACAACTGCATCTGACAAAACGCAGGGTCCGGAGGTCGTCCATGTCACAGGGCTTGATCAGCCCTTTCATGAGAGAGGGAAAGGTCCGGAGGTTGAGAAACTGACTAAAACTGCGCCGGCTGATGCCCCCGTTCGAAATGCTCAAGTAACTTCTACTACTGGGGGATCAGGTTCCTTTATTCACAAAGAAAAAACTGCTGCTGCAGGTGGCGCGAGTTCTGGTGGTGCCGGAGGGTTTGTGCCTCAATCTCCCATTGGTCCTAAGGATACTGTGGGAGATCTTTATTACAAGACTTATACTGAGGAGGCGCGTGGTAACGCTCCACATCAAGCTCCCTGGGGTCTAAAGCAGAAGGATACGTTTATGGAGTTTGCAGCATGTCGTGATTGGTTCTTAAATTCCTTCCCTCCTGGTGAAGTTAACCGCCAAAGGGCGCGAACCCATGATGGGCTGTACCAGGCCTGTGTTGTTGGAGAGGCCAATACTCGCGCCGCCAATCACCAGATTGTGCGAGAATGGCGCACAATGATCAAGGAGCGGGTGGACTGGGAAAAGTATCGTGAGCGCCTGTTGAAGCAGGTTAAAGATTATGAGAAGGCTAAGGCTGCCTTTGTTGAAGAGAAGGCCAAGTTTGAGTCTGATAGGAAATCAGAAGAGTGGGGCCGTGAGGGCCTTAGGAGCAAACTTCGTGCTGCTGAGGATCTGCTGGCGAAAGAGAAGGCTGAATGGAAGAAAATATGTGAGAAAGATAATAAGCGCATGCATGCGGCTCGCTCGAAGATCACTGAGCTCGAGGGTAAGGTTGCCGAGCTGACTGGGAAGGTCGAAGATGCGCAAGCTGCTAAGGAGCGTGCTGAGGTTGGAAAACCTTTACCTTTTCTCTCCTTATGCTTTTTGTTTGCAGAATTATCTAAGTCCTTTGTAACACCTCGAAAATTCACGTCCTATAATGTGTAGACACGTGTCAAATGTTAAACGTGTGAAAGAAATATTATAGAAGGACTAAAGTTGACAAACATGGAAAGTATGTGAATATACGTATTCTAAGTGTCAACTGTGAATAAATATAATGTACATTAACCCTACATGGTGCTCATACCTTCAAACGAATAGATCATGGATCATACGAAGCAAAAAGTGAGAGATTTCAAACTACAGGGGTTAAATGTGTCAACATGTTTAAAGATATACCTCTGAGTGACCTTTTGACAAACCCGGAGCTTTGTAAATGTTAATTATGCTCACTAGAATGCACGATATAAATTTCATAAAGTTTCATTGTCGTATGAGAAAGTTATGATCAAATTCGTGTGCGAGGGGTTAAAGTGCAAACATTAAAGTTAAGACTTTTCGGGTTAACCGGAAGCGTTCAGGGACTTGGCAAAGTGGGTATAAGTCCTAAAGCCCTTGTGGGTAAATATAAGGGGGTCAAAATGCAAGAAATAACCTTGATTGCCCCTTCGTGAAGCCAAAGGTCAAGTTGCAACACAAAAGAAAATCAAAAATCTGATTCGCAGGCCCAGGCGGCCCGCGTGAGGATAAGCGAAACGGGAGGCGGGCCGCGTCAGGCCGCCAGATGCAGAAAACGGGGACAGACCCCTGGAAACACGAAGAACCGATCCTTTTTCGACATTAATGCAATGTGGGCGACCCCTAAACAGTCCTTGACACTAGGAACACCTGTTGGATGGTTGTGGTCAGCTGATAGACTTGTGTGTCCAAGAATTGTGGTGGAATTTTCACTATAAAAGGCCTTGTAGTGCATCATTGTTCTTCACATCATTCAAGTGCATTTCTGGTCGATTCTGGAGCTCAAGCCTGCTTCCAACTGATCATATCTCGTGCATAGGACTCTTGTAAGTCTGCTAGTCCTTCTTTAATTGAATTTAGCTTGTTTAATTAGCTAAAAGTCAAACCGTCGTAATTACGGTTTGACTTCGAGATTAGTCAACAATGGCTCAGTCATTTCTCGAATCAAAAGTAGTTATAGGTTGGTATTTATGGGGGTAATAAAACCTCAAAAGGGTTTCCCCTGATCACCACTCTAACCAGGTCAAAAGTCGGGTCAAACTTGGATTTAAAAAGTCAACAGGAAGTCTAAAATGCCATTTATGCATAATTAACATTGTAGATCATATAAAACCTGTTGAATCATTGTTATAACTTAGTAATAAGTGTAAGAACATGTCTAAACATGTTCAACCCGACAATTTCTTGTTTAGACCCGGTTCGAAACCGAAAGTCACATAGTTTGACTTTCACTTTGACTTTCAGTTCTGACCCGTTTAGGCATGTTTTAGAAATTCCTCGGAGCTTTAATTGGACTAGGTTACATGTTAGAATAACCCTCTGTGATTATACACCTTGGTTCATTAGTTATCCAATTAATATGCACGTTTCCGTTAATTGCTCATATGTTGACCGTTATGCCCTTATTACCTTAAAACGTGATTTATGAAGATGTAAAAGTGTAGAAACCTTAGTTACTAATATATAAACTTGTATGAAAAGTTTGACATCAGTTTGACTTGTAGATTAAGAGTTATGCTCATTATCGCAAATTTAAAGCTTTATGTTAATAAAACGGCGTAATTAGCGTATAGCCTAGTTAAGCCAACTTTTTGGTATCAAACTTAATACCCACTGATGTAAGATATTATTTTGGGATTTTTAAAGATTTTTAATTAATTTTAGGCAGAGCATAACTAGTAGTCGTAGGCTTAAACCGGTAATTGTCGATTTTGCCCTAACGGGCCATAAAATGAGTTTTACATATCTAAACGACTCCAAACCTTTTGCTACTGATCACATATGATAAATAAATTATTTTAAGCCCTCTAGAAATATAAAAATATCAGATTTAAGTATCGAACCCGGAAATGGCCTTTAATCGCCTTATTTAGCGTTTTTAACGCATAGTATGTTTTAAAATCATATTGAACATACCCGGGTTGATACCTACTGATATTTTAGGAAAATTAGAATATTTTAATAGTAAGCAAAGGTTGATTAACTCAGACTTCGGTTTTGAGCTTTTCGGCTTATGTGAAATTACCAAAATGCCCCTACGGTGCATAGTTTGGTTATATTTGACAAATTTCACATATATACTTTAACCTACTGATATAACTTAGAAAATTGAGTATATTTGCTGATTACATCAGGCCTGTAACTCAGGTTAACACTTAAACTCTTTTACAACCTTTAAAATGACCAAACTACCCCTACGGGGCATAGTTTGTGTTTAAATTCGTTTCGGGCATAATAAAAGACATCTTACTGGTGTCACAACATATTTGAAGCATATTAACTTAGGAAACCTGTATATGGCTCTTACGGATACCCGTTACGCTTATTACACGTTCGGTTCGGTTTATGTAACAAGTTTACATAAATTAGCCGAAACGGGTCAAACCTTATCGGTTTAATCTCAAAATCCAGAATGTGCATGAAGGACCCATATTAAACAAGTCTCTGAACTTGTCGGGTCTAAATCACATTCTATCCGGTCTTCTCTTAATCGTGCGTACGAACCGTATCTTTGAAACTAGCCGGTCTAAGCTTAAGCTTAATTAAAGACCCGTTAGGATTCTAATAGGTTATTATAAACCTTCGTTCCAGATTAGGAGGACCAGTAAAAGCTACGTGCATTTTGCTTATTGTGATTAATACTTACTCTGGTAAATACTTTTAACTTATTTTCCCTATACGGGCTTGGGTTACGGTATATAGCATACCGCTTGATCGAGCATCAAATATCCACAGTTGAGTGGGTAGTTGACTAATTTGATCGGCTCGTTTAAATAGTATTGATTACTTAAAGCCTTTGGGGGGTTAATGACCATGTCCCGGATATCCTTGGCATCATCTTACGAGATGGCCACGACCTGAGCACGGGGTGTAGGCGTACACCCGTCAGTGTATAACTCAATAATGTGGTGTGTCTATTGATCTTTAACCCGGACAAGATCCGGGCTACTGAACGCACAAGTAACATGTAATTCGTTCACAAGATTATAATATTAAATAATTCTCCCAAGTTATAAAAATGTTTATGCCTCGTGCATCCAAACCAATTTTTAATCATTTTTCCAAAATGAGTCAGTTGAATGTATTTACCAGTGTAAACTGACGTATTTTCCCAAAAAAAAAACTGAATGCAGGTACTAAACGAAATTGGCTGGATTGTCTCCTTAGCATCAATAAAAAGTCTCGCAAGCTTAGGATGCCTGAAGTCTGTTGAACTATTGTTTCATATTTTATTTCGATCCGTTCTGTGGATAAACAATCGAACGTTGTGATACTTGATATTACAATAATTAAATTCGGTTGTATTCTATTTTGAAATTTTCTTCCGCTGTGCATATTAAATATTGTGTTGTTTGACTATTATGTTGCCAACCACGTCACGATACTCCCCCACCGGGCCCACCGGTGACACGTGGAAATCGGGGTGTGACATCCTTTATCCTTTGTAGGTTGAACTGGCTGAGCTGAAAACGCAGTTATCTGGTAAGGATAAGGACTTGACGGCCAAGGACACCGAGATTGCGGAGTTGAAACGTCGCCTACAAGAGCAGGTTGAGAAAAGGGAGTCCTTGGAGATCAACCTTGAAGCTGAGAAGGGAAAAGCTGCTTTTGCTGAGGAGGCCAGGCAAAAGGCAGAGGAAGCGTGAAATGTTAGTACTGCGGCCCTCAATGTAGCGCATACTAACTATTCCGAGGTTCAGGGTATCGTTGATACGCTTGCTGCTGAAGCTGAGTGGATGCGCGGCAGGGGTGTAGTTCTGGTATGATTTTCTTCTTTAAGTTAGGCTTTAATTATTAAAACTTGGTGTCTTATTTATTGCCTTTGCTGTAGATGGCCAACTGCATCTTAAATGCTAGAGAGCTAGATAAAGCTGTTGCTGCTCTTATAGATGCTTCTCGCGTGGTTGGTCACCGTGGAGGTTATCTGGAGTGTGCGCAGCATGTTGAAGAGGTGTTTAGGCAAGAGTTTGACACTAGTCATTGCTCGGTGACTAATGAAGCTGATGCCGAGTTGTCTCGCGCTGAAAATGCTTACGATCACCTATCACTGCCTGTGATGGACTTGGTCGCAAAGGCTCTAGAGCATGATGACTAGTGCCAACGTCTAAAGACCATTCTCGACCCCCCAGAAACTGTTGAATTATCTGATGAGGAGGAACAGACGGGCAATGATGGTGATGGTGGTGGCGATGGTGATGGTGACAAGCATGACGATGATGATGATGGTGGTGACGGTTATGAGTAGGTAGTATTGACAGGCTTTGTGCCTTGTAATTTTCATTTTTAGATGTCAAATGTAACATGTTGCGCGGTTGCGCTTGTTTTGGACTAAATTCGAAGATTGTTTGCTTCTATGTAACTATTGCGCGGTTACGCTTGTTAAATATGATGTTTATGTTTATTCTCTGTCCAGTTACAATTATTGCACTGTTGTTAGAAACTTTGGTTAAGTTAGCGCGAATAAATGTAAGTGTGGCTCTTGTGCGCATGTAACTGCCCGGTCTCGCACTATGTTCGCGGAGGACCTTGGAGGCATAACTCAAGAGCTCGTAATTTACTGAAGTGTTTTCGTGCTAATTAAAAGTTTAACATGCATTTGTAACGTGGAAGTCATCATGGTAAAAGAAAATATAAGTTGTATGCTTTCATTGATTAAGAAACAGGCGCTTAGGCCAACATACATCGCATGTAAGTAACATAAGGGGGGTTTAGCCAACAAAGGAAATTAAAAAGGCGCGTGGCCAACATGAGTGAGTAAAGGCGCAAGGCCGAGAGTAGTTACATATAGCACTTGGGCAGTTGTTGCGCGTTCCACGTGCGCGGGATGATGTATCCATCCAGGGTGCGCAACTTGTATGCCCCTTTCCCTAGCACCTCGTGTATTAAGTATGGGCCTTCCCATTTGGGTGCTAGCTTTCCTGGGCGTTCAGCGTTTGAAGCTTCATTGTCTCTGAAGACATACTCTCCTGGAGTGAAGGTACAAATGCGCACTCTTGCATTGTAATACCTTTCTAGCTGCATCTTGTACTTGGCTTCTTTAATTCGCGCAATTTCACGCCTTTCTTCGAGTAAATCAAAGTCAAGACGATGCTCTGCATCGTTATCGATTTTGTTAACCGCTGTCAAGCGTGGCGAGGGCAGGCCAATTTCGGCGGGGATAACCGCCTCTGAGCCATAGACTAGGCTGAAAGGGGTTTCTCCAGTGCTCGTTTTCGGCATGGTTCGATGAGCCTACAGGATACTCGGGAGCTCATCTACCCAGCCTCTTCGCTTTGTGCCCAGTCGGGCCTTTATCCCATCGACGATACTTTTGTTTACACTTTCAACTTGGCCGTTGCCTTGGGGGTGCGCAACGGAAGAGAAAGTGTGTTCGATCTTCATCTCTTTCATCCACTTTTTAAGGTCGTCAGACGCGAAGTTGGTGCCATTGTCGGTTACAATCTTGAGTGGCAGACCAAACCTGCAAATGATGTGTTCCCAAATAAACTTGCGCACCATCATTGCAGTAGTTGAGGCAAGGGCTTTGGCCTCCACCCATTTCGTAAAGTAGTCGACGGCCACGATTATGAATTTGACGGCGCTAGGAGCTTCTAGGAAGGGTCCCACCATATCAATCCCCCACTGCTGAAAAGGCCAAGCAGTGGATACAGGGATAAGATCATTCTTTGGGCGCAGGGTTTTCGGGGAGTGCCTTTGACAAGAGTCGCATTAACGCAACTCCTTTAGAGCGTCTACGTGCATTCCTGGCCAGTAGTACCCAGCGTTCATTATTTTTGCAACGACCATGCGTGGCCCTGCATGTATGCCGCAAATTCCGTCGTGAATCTCCCTGATCAAGTAATTTGCATCCTAGGGGTCCACGCAGCGCAAGAGTGGCCCCAAGAAGGATTTTCTGTACAAGATACCGTCATTCATTTCATAATGCAAGGCCTTGTTCTGTATCTTCCTTGCCTCTCCCTTGTTGTCAGGGAGGGTTCCTTCTTGCAAATACTTGATTATAGGGCTCATCCAGGATGGTTGCCCTATCTCTATCACATTCACTTGACGCAACAAAAATGACGGGTTCTTTAATACTTTGATTCTTACATCTTTGGCGAGATGTTGGAAAGAAGTTGAAGCAAGCTTGCTTAAGGCGTCTGCTAGTTTGTTTTCTGAGCGATTGATATGCACCACCTTGTAGGACTTGAACTGCTGAAGCAACTCCTTTGCCTGATCTACGTACAAAGCCATAACTTCGCCCTTCGCGTCGTATAGTCCGTTGATTTGACTGGCAATCAAGAGTGAATCAACATGTGCTCGCAGATTTTGAGCTCTCATTTTTATGGCGAGGCGCAAGCCTGCCAGAAATGCCTCGTATTCTGCCTCGTTGTTGGTGTTCTTGAAATCCAACTTGATGGCATATGTAAATTCATGTTTCTCCTGGCTCACAAGGCGCAATCCAGCCCCTACGCCGTCTTCGTTTAAGGCCCCGTCCGTGTACAGCAACCATAACTCATTGGATGAGTCTTTTACAAGAGTCTCAACAATCTCACAATCTTTGATTTTATCCACCGGGACTTCTGTGATGAAGTCCGCTAGAACTTGACCCTTGATGGCTGGGCGCGGCTTATACTAAATGTTGTGGCCTCCTAGCTCTATCGCCCACTTTGCCAACCGCCCAGATGTCTCTTGCTTTTGCAATATCATGCCAATGTGGAAATTGGTAAGTACGGTGATGACGTGACCTGTAAAGTTTCTGCGCAGCCTCCTGGAGGCATGTAGCAGCGCAAGTACTAATTTTTCCATCGTTGAGTATCTCGTTTCTGGATCTGTAAGCACCCTACTGACGTAATAGATTGGAGTCTGAACTCCGTTTCTTTCCACAAGCAATACCGACCCCACTGCCTTATCCGAAGAAGATAAGTACAGGATGAGTGGTTCCTTTTCGAGCGGCGCGGTCAGGGTAGGGAGCTCAATCAAACACTCTTTCATTTGCTAAAAAGCAACTTCTGCTTCGGGAGTCCACTTAAATTCTTTCTTTTTTACGCAGTTATGCAGAGTGCTGATAAAAGGATATGACTTTGCAGCGTGGTTTGACAAAAAACGGTTAAGCGCGGCTAGGCGGCCGGCCAACCTTTGCATCTCCTTGATTGTTCGTGGTGATGGCATACGCTCTATGGCTTGAAATTTTTCTGGGTTGACTCTAAACCCGCCATTTGTAACCACGAAGCCCAAAAATTTTCCCTCCTTCATACCAAAGGAACATTTGGCTGGATTCAGTTTCATATTCACGCTTCTCAACGAGCTGAATGTTTTCTCGATGTCTTTCAACATTTGGTCCTCTTCGGTACTTTTAATCACCAGATCATCGATGTAAACCTCGATGTGTTTCCCAATATCTTCGGCAAAGATTTTATCCATCAGACGCTGGTATGTTGCGCCAGCGTTTTTGAGGCCGAACGGCATCTTTGTAAAATAGAAGATTCCGAGATCGGTCCGAAAAGCTGTCTTGTCTTCGTCCTCAAGCTTCATTTGAACCTGGTGATACCCCTTGTAACAATCTAAGAAGCATTTCCATCTATATGGCGCGAGAGAGTCTATCTTTCTGTCGATCTCAGGCAAAGAGTAGCAGTCTTTAGGGCATGCCTTGTTGAGATCGGTATAATCGACGCACATTCTCCATCCTCCGTTCGACTTCTCCACCATCACGGGGTTTGCCACCCAACTCTGATAACGCACCTCTCTTAAGATTCCTCATTTTAATAGCTCACAGACTTGCTTGTTCATTGCTTTGGTCTTATCCGCCCCTAAGCTGCGCCTTCTTTGAACTTTTGGTTCAACGGAGGGATAGGTGTTCAGAAAATGCTCGGTAACATCGCGCGGGACACCGGTCATGTCTGCCGGAGTCCAGGCGAAAATGTCCATATTTCTGAACAAAAGTTGTTTGAGGTGTGTTCTGATGTTTGGTGAGATCACGTGGCCTATCGTCACCGTTTGCTCTGGGTATTTGCGATTTAAAACCCACTTTTCTGGCTCGGTTGCTGAAACCTTTGCCGCTTTGGTCGGACGCACATCATCTGCTGACATTACTTCCTTCTTTGCATATATAATTGCCACTCCCATCTCGGTTGGGAACCCGATCGCTGAGTGGGGCGTGGAAGTGACCATGTTTAGCTCTCCTTGGGTTTCTCTCCCAATCAAAACATCATGCCTTGATTTGACAGGCATCACCATGAAGTTGACAGTTGTGGTTCTTGAATGCTTCCCGTCAGTCAGCGTGACGGGGAAGCTGATTTGGCCTAGTGGGAAGACCATTTCGTTGCAGAATCCTGACAGAGGGTAGTCGACTGGCTCAAGTCTCGCTTTATCTTCATCGTCAAATTGATTAAAGCATTGCTCATAGATGATATCTGTTGTACTTCCCGGATCAATAAATACGTACTCTATCTCGTAATGACCGATAATACCGGTAATGACGACGGAGCGTGTGGCGCGCGGGCCCCTCGCACTACTAGGAAGATAACCTGTTGTTCTTTCCAAGCCGGTTCGAAAGGTCGCTTGCCTTTATCTCTTGCGCTATTTCTTGTTCCGTTGACCATGTGTGTCTCCAAGCGTCTAACCTTTTTCTCTCTTCCATCATCATTGCGTTGAATCTGACGTGTCTCTTTGCGCACGTTCTTTACCAGATGGCTTAGCTTTCCACTTTTCAATGCTTTTTCGATTTCTTGCCTTAAGCTGATACAATCATCTGTCTGATGACCTGTATCCTTATGGAAGTCACAATACAGGTTGGGGTCTTGCCCCTTCTTGTTCGTCATAGGCCTTGGCGCCTTGAAATCATGGTTCTCCGTCATCAGTACCTCTTTTGGTGTTTTTGTGAGCGGAGTCCAGTGCTTTTCTCGGTTGTCATCCCTGACTGCTTTTCGATACCCAATTCTGTCTATTGTTTCCCGCGCATCCTCTCTGTAGCGCGGTCTTTCCTCATAACCACTTGATTTTCCAGATTTCCAATCGTGACTTTTGCCCTTGTTGCACTTGCCGTAGTCACGCGTGGCTTTCTTTGAAAAACGATCTTCTGTGTATGAGGATTTGGCTCCAGCTAGTGATTCCTCTGTTTGAGCTACTATTTTGGCTGTTTCCATCAGCTTACTCCACTCCTTGGGCATACCATCTTTTCCAATTATGGTTCTGATGAGACTATCACATCGGATAGCTTTCTTAAAGTGAGCGCGCATGAGTTGGTCGCTTACACCACCGATCTCTAAACACTCCTTGTTAAAGCGAGTGATGAAGTCTTCTAGGCCTTCGTTTTCTTTGCGCTAGATATCTGTTACTTCAGACGTATCTCGTTGATAGCGCCTTTGTTGGCTGAAGTGGTCTAGGAACTTAGTTCTGAAATCAACCCATGAACTGATTTTCCCAGGCGGTAGGCTGTCGAACCAAGCGCGAGCAGCCCCGGTAAACGTCTGGATAAACAAATGACACCACATTGGCATATTCCATCCTCTCATGCAACCAACACTTGTGAATACTCTGACATGATCGTCGGGGTCAGTTAAACCGTTGAATTTTCCCACTGTTGGGGGTAACTTTTCTCTTGTAAGTGTTGCCAAAGCGATTTTTGGGATAAACTTCGAGTGCTCTGCAGCTTCCGCTGGTCTATAGGCGAGACTGAAGTCCCTCTCTGCTTCTTCGCTATATGCACTGCGTTGCCTTGGCCTGTAATTTTCGTGATTCCGCTGTAAGCGGTTAAAAACTGAGGATCCTTCGTCGTCTTGCCAAGTTGGGTCGTTCGGGTCTATGTCGTCCCATTCGTTATTCATATTGCGCGGCCTGAGCCGGCTATGAATTGGACCTCTTTGAACGTTTGACGGATAGTCATAATAGCTTTCTGTCTCTCCTCGTGTGTCGCGCGTGTCATGCACGCTTGGTCTTCTTTGGGGAGGAGGCCTGTTGATTCTTCCTTGGAGGTTTTGCTGTGGGGGTATCTGGCACGCCCCCTGACTCGGACCCAAAGGTGTGACTAAAGATAGTTCTGCTTGCAAAACCGCTTGTGCGCTCAAAGACTGATACGCAACATTGATGGTAGAGATTTGCTTAGCGTACCAAGAGGCTGGAGTTTCGCCTTCTGGTAGCCCTAATAGCGCTGAAATGTTCTGAGGTGGAGGTGGATTCGAAGGTCCAGCCCCATTGTTTCCTCGGGTTACCGTCTGAGTGATGCGAGTGATGCTCGCGCGGGGTCCCCCAGTGTTGGTTACCTCGATTTCACCGATTTCTTCAACGTGTTGGACTTGGATATTTTGATTGTCCTCCCCCATCGCTACGTTAGAATTTGTTCCAAGACCAAAGTCGGGAATGATTCCTTGACCAGCCATGATCGAAGGAAAAATAGCTTAGAAAACTCAGAAAAAGAAGATAAAAGTGATTTTCAAAAACCGGTGGGCGCCAATGAAGAAACACGTAACTAATCCTGGAGTTAATTAGTTGGGTTTATGTTCCTATCATAATGGTTAATCTTCTTATGGCTTTCTGAGCTTCGTAATGATCCGTTAATCCTACAAAACAGAACACCGTTACTCGTTAAGAGGGGAATATGGGGGGTTTCCCTCTTAACCGGGCTCCGGCGTGAGAATAAGCGACTGTTTTGAAGGGATAAGTATGTATTGAAAGTGAGAGTAGAGGGAATCGAATGTTTAACCTGTGAAGGGAGGTCTCTATTTATAGCCGGAGAGGTGTAAGAGGGTGTGGGCTGATGGGCCTTAGGCCGGAAGGCGACAACATATGGGATATGCTCCTTGTCTCACTGGTGTCGACCGTTAGTGGCTTCTAGAAGTTCTTCGGTGCTGGCGCACCGTGATTGGAGCCACGTGTCACCGTTGTCGGCCTGGCCATCCTTCTGCCATCAGCAAGTAAGTGGAGATCGTGGAGCAGGTGTCTCTGCTCTGTGATTGGTGCCACGTAGGCGTCCTTCAGTACTCTTTGTCTCCTGCACGTCAGACGATCGTGGAGCACGATTGAGCAGAACCTGGGGGACGCAGTTTGGCCCTTTTCTTCTGCCATTTGTACCTTGTGTTCCTTCTGAAGTAGCCCTGCGCCATAGACCTGCGCGGCTCTTGCTGAGCACGTAACTAGCTTGCGCAGGGTATGGGTGGTTGAAGACTCCTATTCAGAATGCTAAGTATTGAATGTGGTGTTTTCCTTTGCTGTGACCTCGCGCTAGATCAATACATGATGATGTAACGCGCGCGAGGTTGGCAGTAAACAAGTAGATGAATAAGGAGTCTGGTCCTGCGCGCGACGTGAATTAGGTCCGCGCAGCCTTTTTGGGACCATACCCCTTCAAGTTCGTTTAAGCGATTCTAAAACAAAGGAGCACCAATCCAGCTTTGAAATGTCTTCCTCTTTGTCAATGGCAAGTAGAAAACTTTGTTTAACCGTTGTTGACTTTGTTATCTCTACAAACAAAGTGTTCCAGTAGGCTAGAAAATTTAACTTGAATAACATGCCGCCATTTGTTTGTTTTTTCATAGCTTTTGCAACTAATGTATGAGTAATTTTGTTGGTGTCCGGCCACTGGTTTTTGAACTCATCAATAGTTGTTTCGACCCCTTGAGTAGTAGTATTTTTTTCAACTATCGCTCCTTTCCGAGGCTTATTTTTTTCCCGTACTATAACATATCCTTTTGGAATACCAAACACATCATGTAATGAATCTCGTGTGATTTCTATCTTATGATTTCCTATGTTTAGTGTGTTGTATTGCTCGTCATAGTTTCTTACGAGCCAATAACCTAGACGTGTGCTTATATGATTAAGCTTTATATCAAGAACATCACCAAATCCAATGCTTTTCACATCCGCTACCTGTGCTTCTGTAAATTGTCTTACTGTATCCAAGAAACCTGAAGGACTACACCGTAGGCTTATTACATCATGATGATATTCATAGTACGGTCTTAGTTCCGTCCTAATTGGTTCCGCTTCGGTAATCGTTTCTCTCCCCTTTCTAGGATCCATCTGCTTGTCTTCTTTCGATGGTTTCTTTTTTTCTGGCTCAAAGTCATCATCATCTTGGTCAGTTAAAGTCTTTGCCCTCTTTTTTGTGTTTTCGGCCCTTTTGCCTATCAAGTCTTTAATTGGTGCTTCAAAATCATCATCATCATCTTGAAGATTTATTTCTTTGGCTTTTTATTTACCTTTAACTTGCGAGGTTTGTTTGTTATCATGGGCTGAATGGGGGGCTCAAAATCATCATCATCATCAGCAACCCCTACATTCATATTTCGAAACAAATTAAATCAAGCAATTTAGCTTTTTCATATAATAACAGGCGTTATTATTTTCATTGGTTGTGCTCAACAAATCTTATACAACTTGCGTCATTATTTTCATTGGTTGTGCTCAACAAATCTTATACAATAGGCGTTATTATTTTGCCAACAATTCTTTTTCATAACAGAAGTTGTTTAGTGGACAAATAAAAGCCACAAGATGTCCATCTTGCATCAATTTCAATGATTTCCCCTCAAAAACTAACTAATTCTACCCTTAAGACCCTTTTTGACCTGTTAATACCTGTATTACAGAATGCATACTAACATATTTTCAGTGGTTTGTGCTCAACAAATCTTATACACCAGGCGTAATTATGTTCATTGTATGCGTTATTATTTTCATCCAGCTCAATCAAAAATTTGCTTAAAAAACGGATGAAAACAAAGGGCAAGTTAGATCAGAAGCCCCAATATCAAAATTTAACCTAATAAAACATTCGTTAATTGTTTAAACAAAAAGGCAAGTTAGCTCAAAATCCCCAATTTCAAAATTTAACCTAATAATACAGGGGATGGGGGGATGAACAATCTAATACCGCTAGTTCATATCAATCAATCGTCTAATATCAATCATTCTAATATCGCCAGTTCATATCAATGAATCAACATCAAATTACGCTAGTTCATATCAAATAACGCTAGTTAATCAAACTGGATTTTTTTAGAAGAAACCTGGATTTATGCCGCTAGTGTGCACCGGATCGTTTCGTTTCTTGCTCCTTCTCTCTCGTTTAGCTTCAATTTTTGTTCACCATACAAGGAAACCACCGATCAGTATGACAATTTCTTCAACTAAAACGGTGTGATTAAAGAAGAAAATAAATGGATGAGAAGATGATTTAATCGATACCTCCTAATGCCGTATTCGTCATTCCTCACTTCAAATCGATACTCGTTTCTTGTTCACCGCTGTCGTCGTTTACCCTCGGTCGTAATCGCTTTGAAACTTCACCGTCAATTTTGGGATTCTAATGGGTTCTAATATCGTTTTTGATTTGAGACGGAGATATAGACGGGTAAATAGATATAGTAAATTGACGATTTTAACCTTTACATACCATAATTACGCTTTTGCCACCGCTTCTCATCATCAATTTAATCGCGCTTTAATCACCCTGATCTGACGGTCAGGATAGTCCCGTACATTAAGTACGATTACTCATAATGTATGATAACCGCTCTCTTATATATATACTTATTGTGTTTTATAATAAAGATTGTAACATTTGAATTATATTAGAAATGTTTGTGATAAATAATGTCGCTTTTATGATATTAGGATTGGTATATAGCTCGAATGAATTTATTCTAGTTGATCAGAAGTTACAAGATCTATTGTTGTGAAACAATCATCTTCTTATTTTTTTACAAGAAAGTTTCTAATGCTAAATATTGTACTAGGGTATTGTTGATTTGTTTCATTAGACTGTGGGGAGTGGGGCGTTTTATCGTGTGGGGATGCCAGGCACCGCTGGCTAACCCACACCGTGTCAGCGTTGGCCACGGCGTTTTTCAGCTAGCGTGACTTTGAAGCCCGACGTTGGGCGGGGGTTGGTGTGAGCTGGCTAGCTAGGATTGGTTGTTGAAATTTGATCATTTTGGGGTAGCCGTTAGCCATAGCCGTTGGGCATGGAGGTTTCAATGTAAAAAATCAAATTTTTAAAAGAACTTACAAATTTTTACCTATAAATACCCCCCACACCTTCATTTTTTACCTACAAATTTTTACAAGTCTTCTTCAACCAATCTCACACCAAACAACAAATTTTTTTCAACCTAACTAACATCAAAAAACCGAACATGGTGCATTGGACGGAGGAGGAGGAGATCGCACTTGTCACATCGATCGTCGATGCACAACGTACGTTACAACGCGGTCAAACCGCGTATTAGGGACAGGCGTTCCAGCAATACCAACAACACGTTGGGAACGCTCGTCACAATTTAAACGTCTGCCAACACAAGTGACGTGAACTAAAACCGAAGCTGGATAGGTTTAAGGTTTGTTTCGACCATGTCCCTGCGGGGGACCTGAGCCACGACGATCGAATGGAGATCACGAAGGTCGAGTGGAGGCACGACGGGAATCAGGAATTTAAGTGGGTTCCCACTTTAACATTTATTGAACTCTGTAATTTTTTTTTGGAATTATTAACTACTTTTTTTTTAATTCTTTAGGATTTAATAAGTAGTTTTTTTTAATTTTTTAGGATTTAATAAGTAGTTTTTATTTTTATTTTTAGGATGTTATGTAACTTTTTTTAAAGTAATATAAGTTTGTGTTTTACTTTATAAATCTCAAGTATATAAAAAAACCAACATGGACCACCAACGCCGCTAACCCACGCCGCTTCCACATCCTACTTTTTTGGGGTGGTCTGGTGAAGCCCACAATCGCCACGTGTCGAGCAGTGCCCCCAACCCAAACCCCTCACACCCCATAGTCTTAATTCTTAAAGAGTGAGGCGGAGAGTGAAGAGAGAGACAGGGGGAGACGGGTAGGGGTGTTCATCTGGTTTGGTCTCTCGGGTTGGGTTTCTCAGGTTTTCTAGGCTAGATATTTTATCTGAGAGACTATGTCATATTAGATTTGGGTATATGTTTCTCGGGTTAGTTCGGATCAGTTCTTACGGGGCGGGTTTCAGGTTTAATAAATGGGTTGCAAAAAGGTTGTTTTTAATCCATCTCAGAAGGTTTGGTGGGCTGCATTTGGGCTTCAAAAAAGTTTTGTATGTATGTTGTATTGGACAGAAATAGAACGCATGCACATTTACCAACTTGGAACATGTAATTGGATTTAATAAGCATGCAGGCCCACTACGTTGTCATTTCCAACCATACTTCCATGTAGGCCATAATAAGTCCAGTAATTTTCTAAGTTTTCAATCAACACAATAAGTCCAGTAATTTTCTAAGTTTTCAAATCATGATTTACAAATCAGACGTTGTTTGAGGAAGAGTAAGCGGATGTAAGACATGAATAATAAAACGAGCGTAAAACAAAATTTGTGTAGTAAACGATCGAACCTTAGCAAAGGTGTAACCAGTGGCTAGGGCTGTAAACGAACCGAACGAACACGAACAAGGCCTTGTTCTTTTTCGTTCGTTAAGGAAATAAATGTGTTCACGAACGGTTCATGAACACTTACCGAACGAGATGTTATGTTCGTGTTCGTTCATTAAGGAAACGAGCGTGTTCGCGAACGGTTCACGAACACAAATAAATTTGGCGAACGTGACGAAGGATAAAGGTAGATGGCCCAGAGAGTATCACTGGAATTTGAATCCCTTATTGTGGAATAGAGGTCAATCGTATTCGCCGATGTAAATAATGAGAAAAGAAAGGGAAATGGTGTATAAACAATGTGAAAGAGGGTTTCCTAGTTTAATTGTTAGGGTAAAAAAATAAATAAAAGTTTAATAATATAAAAAGTATAGATAAAATATATGAAAGTACAAAAATCTTTAATTAAAACACAAACATACGAATATAAACGAACGCATATGAACGAATGTTCACGAACATCTTACCGAACGTTCACGAACGCAATCGAACGAACGAGACCTCTGTTCATGTTCGTTCATTTAACTAATCGAACGAAATTTCTTGTTCATGTTCGTTCGTTTATTAAACGAACGAACATAAACGAACTTCCCGCCGAACGGTTCACGAACTGTTCGCTGTACGTTCGGTTCGTTTACAGCCCTAAGTGGCGGAACTCAGGGCATCCAAAAAAAAAAATTCACCGTGCAATCGTACAATATTAAAAAAACGATAATAAATAAATAAAGTAAAACAAATACCTAATATATTTGTCCTCTTCTTTTTTTAATAGCTTAAAATCGTCCCATCACATCGTCGTCTTTTACTTCACGTACAAATATCCTTTTCGACCGCACAAACTATAGCATTGTTAAAAAAATTTGGGCCCATTCGATTGCGTAAATCCGTCTTGACAAGCTTCAATTTCAAAAAACATCTTTCAACGGTTGCGGTTGCAACCGGTAAAACAAAACTAGCTTCACTACCCGATAAACTGAAGAACAAAAACTATGCGTTCCCGTTTCAACCATAACACGCGCAAGATCACTTATTCCATTCAAGTTTGCAAATTTATCAACATCGCTTATACTGTGACGAAATGGGCAATTGGGATTTGGGTTTATTATTTTCAATTATTTGGTATCCTTGTAGTTGTGACGTGCCGTGCATTAAAACTTCAGGGCAATTATTTACAATCTTTTATCATTTTGTGCTAACATATTGGGCAATTGGGCTTATTATTTACAATATTCAATTGATTTGGGCTAATATATTGGCAATTGGTGTCACACACCTTTCTGCGGCGGAAGCACGAGGTGTGATCATGAAAGGTTCTCATTGCATACGAAAGGTAAACATGCTACATGCTCGTAAAAATAACGTCAAACACCATAATTTGAAAACATAAGTTTAGCGTTTACATCGCTAAGTAGCATAAAACATTATCTTAAAAAGTTTACAACTTTATTTAAAGATAAACATAAGCGACATCCAAGAGCATAAGCAAGACCGCGCGCACATCCATCCTAGTTACCTGAAATACATGTGAGTTTTGGAAGAAAAAAAAACGTCAACATAATGTTGGTGTGAATTCATGCAGTTTTTGTATTTCACGTTTGTATACTTTGTATGAAAACATAGTTTGTGTCATGTATAAATCAAGTTTTCATATATAAATCAAGTATTCATGTGTACACCACGTACTCATGTATAATTCAAGTTTTCTTGAGTACCCCACGTACTCAAGTATACATCAAGTTTTCTTGAGTACCCCACGTACTTCAAGTATAAATCAAGTTTTAGTATGGTATGAATTTATGTAAATAAAGTATTCCTGTAAGTATCAGGATTGTTAATGGGTTGCAAGGCCATTAACATGTGACACGACATAGGAAGTCACCAAACCTTAGGCATTTTTCTAGTTGGCATATTCTGAGACACAAAAGCACTACTCGGTACTCGCCCTCACCAAGAGTGTGGCTGCCCGGCACCCGTTAGATCTAACATTTTGTTCTGCGGTCTAAGTATATTTTTTATTAATGGTGCTTATGGTACCCTATTCGTGACACGATTTCTCGTATCATTTCTCAAAACACATCACATCATACTTGGTTCTCGTCCTCACCAAGTGTGTTTCTTGTTATCATACCATTATAAACATTGTAACATTTGTACATGTATTTCACCCCCGAAGTTATAAAACTGAAAACAGTTAAAAGAAAAGGGGGAGCATGAACTCACAACTTTGCGTTCCTTGCGTCGTAAACTTCACCGGATTTGCTTAATTAACGTCGTGACCTATACGCGTTTTCTTAACGTTAGTCACTAGACTTGTGTCGCACAAGTACAGTCACTCTCTTTTGTATTTGTATTGTTGTGTTAAAAATATTTTATATTTTTAACTAAGTATCTTACTTATATTATTTTCTCAAAAATTAATATAAGTATCTCGTGTTTTGCACTTTGCACCCGAATTATGTATCTTGTATGTTGTATGTGTATTTTTTTGTGTTTATACTTCTCATGAGTATTTAGTGTATTTTTAAGTCTTAATACACTAGCACGTATAACATATACTATATACACTTAGCACAAAAGTTGATGATCAAATAATATATATTTTTCTCTCAAAAATATACATACTTAACATAAATTTTAATCTTGAAGAAATCATCATTTCTTATCACCAAAAATTAGAGAAGCCTTGGTAATATTTTTAGATACATTTTTAGGGAATAAGTTTCTCAAAAACTTATATTTTTCTAAGTGTCAAAATTTATAAAAATTTTGACAGAGTTTCCCCTAAAAATAGAGGTTTCCTATGTTTTCAAAACATGTGTTTATTTTCTTTTAAATCATCAACAATATCAACAACACAATCTTTATTTACCAAACTTGTCAAAACAAGCATATTCCACAAACTTATGAACTTGAAAGTTTGTAAAAAAAAATATGTAGTAACTTACTAGCACATTTAGTAAGTTTTGTTACCTTTAAAAATAAGATTAGTTTCTTAAAAACTTTATTTTTAAAGAATATGTATTTTCACAACTTCTAGTCATGAATTTCAAAATATTTCTTTGTGGAAATTTTCTTTCTACACAAATGTTTATACACTTGTTTACTTACTAAAAATGTATTTGTTTCATGTAATATCCAAGTTTTTAACAAAGCTAGTATTTTCCACTTGGTTCTTCCGAAAAACCACTTGTAGATCTTTAGATCTACAAGCTTATAACCTTATTTTCCAAGAAAAATTATGTTTATTCAAGTTTCAAGCTCATGGTGGATGGTTTCATCATCTTTCTTATTTCTACACTAACATCCTACTAGTTCATGTTCTTGAACATGATCTAGTTTGTCCGGATGATGATCCATCCTACTTTTAGTAACAAACAACATCAACTAATCACAACTACACAAGATTTACGAGATTTACACACATATCTTCTCTTTATCCACCTTATTCATCTTATGTTCAAGACTTTAGGTTATGTTCTTTAGTGTTCCTAATTTTTAACCATTAAATCACCTATTAACCACCATAAACAAGAACAAGATGGTGTTTTAGAACACTTACTACTAGCACAAGGCTAGGGAAGAAACAAGGCGTAAAAGTGGTGGATAAAAGCACTAGAGAGAGGTCCTTCGAGTTCCGTCGCTACCAAGCTTCTTAATCGAGCTCCTTGCACCTTAGAATCACCTTAGAAAGGTTGTTGATGTTCGAAAAATGGTGGTGGTGTGTGGGTAGGTTGAGGCCGAGAGTAAGGGAAGGAGGAGGGAGGAGTAGTTTGGTGAAGATGAATGATGGTTATAACCCTTCATGCCTTTTTATAAATCACATTTCCCTTTAATCCATTGGCTAATGTGTTGGTGAAGGACTAGACAAGATCAAGTTAGATATTTAAAATAAAATCAAGGTGGGAACCACCTTGTAACCGTATGGTTGAGGGGGGGGTCTTGGTTACATTTCAATCTCCAAGTTACTTAACCTAGTTACAAGTTAAGTGTTAATTTTAGTGTTAAGTGTGTTTAGTAATATATAGTGTGTTAGGTTGTTCGGGGACCCTAACTAGCTTAGAAAAAATAAAAACAATGCTTCCTGAAATGATTGCCAGATTCTTGAGACAAAGCGTCCATCTCTGTCTGAAAAGATTGAGATAGGCACTCCATGACGTGCCACAATTTCTCTTAAGTATATCTCAGCAAGCTTTCCAGTGTTGTCTTTTTCTCGGATCGGTAGGAAGTGCGCAGACTTCGTTAACCGATCGACTATCACCCATATCATATCATGCCCTCTAGGGGTCCTGGGTAATTTTGTTATGAAGTCCATCGAGATTTGTTCCCACTTCCACTGGGGAATCTCTGGTTGTTGTAGGAGGCCGGACGATTTCTGATATTCAGCCTTAACCTTAGCACAGGTTAGGTATTTTCCAACATAGACAGCAACGTCGCTTTTGAGTCTCGGCCACCAATAGTACTCTTTCAAGTCTTGATACATCTTGTCTGATCCTGGATGGATCGAGTTTCTCGATTTATGCGCTTCATCAAGGATGACTTCTCGTATGCCACCATAGAGTGGAACCCATATACGCTTCTTAAAGTATAAGGCTCCCTCTTCATTTGGCACCATGTATTTCAGCATACCCCGAAGGTATTTAGCTTTGCGGTTCTCTCCTTTAAGGGCTTCTTGTTGTGCATCACGAATGCGTGCAGTGAGGTTCGTTCGAATAGTCATTTCCAATGTTCGAACCCTTAGGGTCTTAACCCTTTCTTTTCGGCTTAATGCGTCTGCTACAACGTTTGCCTTTCCAGGATGGTACTTGATCTCACAGTCGTAATCATTTAGCAGCTCGACCCATCGCCGCTGGCGCATATTCAATTCCTTCTGATCAAATATGTGTTGTAAGCTTTTTTGATCTGTGAAAATTGTACATCGAGTACCATATAAATAATGTCGCCAGATCTTCAAGGCGAATACCACCGCTCCCAGCTCCAGGTCGTGAGTGATGTAGTTTCTTTCATGTACCTTCAATTGTCTCGAAGCGTATGCGATGACTTTCTGGCGTTGCATGAGCACGCAACCCAAACCTTATCGGGAGGCGTCGCAGTATACCACGAAGTCTTCTGTGCCTTCGGGTAATGATAGTATTGGTGCATCGCATAGTGTAACAACTCTCATTAAAAAGTACTAATTATTACTTTAATTGATCAATAGGAAACCCTAATTGAGAAACCCAAGTGATTCTGCATAATCCCTAAAATTTTCAGAATAATTGGAATCAGGATTAGGGCCCCTAAAACTCAGGGGGGGTAAAACCCTAGTTATGATTATCTTTATAAAACGCTGTCAAATTGGAAAATTCACACAACGTCGACTCACCTGAGCTAGTTGGACACGTACCTACCCTATCCTAAAAATGTCACCTCAGGCGACACGCGGCACGTGACACGGATTCTTCCGCGACTAGCGGGAGGTGCTAATTTTGGGTATAAATAAAAGGGCCTGGCACTTGCATTCTGTTGTTCGTTCGACGAAGAAATTCCAAATATACACTGAGTTATGCTCTGTTTACCACAATTAACACACACGGATCACTAATCGACGCCGCAATCAGGGTAATAACTCGATCGCTATTACAATTCATTTTTCGATCGATCAATGTACTCAATGGATGTTTAAGTGCTGCCCACATTAGGGTGATGCTTTGTCATTAGTCGTTAATTCGATGGATGTTTAAGCATAGCACTTTGTCATTCGTTGTGAGGGTTGATCTCGTGAGTTATCGTAAAATGCTGTATTGATTATTAACTCAGTATTGTGTGCCTGTTATTAAATTTAGGTTAAAAGGCTAATCAGTAGGCTAAACTCTGCCCGTATAAATCTGCAATGTGAGTCATTCTTTTTTTATCAACTATTTTACAATACCTCAAATTATTTCCAAAAGTTATAATTACAGGGACTAAGTCGTGGATATCTTGAATCACTGGCTAGTGGGGTATTGTGCACATTACTAATTTTCTTCCAATTAAGGTTCATTGACCTACTCGGGATAATCACTGTTAGGTTCATTGACCTACAGGGATAATCATCACTATTTAGGTTCATTGATCTAAATAGTGGTATGACCATCGTCACCATTGTGACTTGTCACCATTGTGACAGAACGCCAGATAAAAATAAGATAGAAGCCAGTGTAATCGCTCTTATACTGTAATTAATAACTATGCATCATTTTATGTAAATAGAATGATTCACTCAGTATTTCCCGCTGACAAAACCTTTTTCAAACATGTTTCAGGTAATCTATTATGATCCAGAAAAAGTGCCGTGAAGCACAACAAGCTTGAGAAAGTGGCTCAGGATAAAATAAAGAAACATGTTTTGTAAAATAAAAGATTTCTCCGTGAAATCTCAAGATTGTAAATTATCGGGTTTTATCCCGAGTTGTGAAATAAAATAATCGGGAAATATTTTAGTTTTAAAAAGATCCTGATGATAAACTTCCGCTGTTAAACTCAATTAAATAAATACCACGGGATTTCTGTCCCGCGGCTCCTGAAACGGGTCAAACCGGGTCGGGGGCCGTGACAGAAAAAGGTGGTATCAGAGCCACTTATCGAGGCACTGATTTAAGCCAATTAAGTATTTAGAAATACTTAATAATTTTTATTAATTGCTATTTTGTGATTATGTGTTTTATTAACTGACTAATTTTGAACAGTATGGGCAGATCTTTATATGTTAGCTACTGTAGCAGTAAATATAAATCTTTAAATATTCTGACTCAAAGTTTAGCACCTTTATTTATTTACAGTTTAGAAACCTTATTCAGTAAATAAATAAATTCATAAATAAAACCTAGTATGTTTTCATATTCGGTTGTTTCATAATTACCCAATATGAAATAATATTTAAAGATTTTCTATGAAATTTGATATAATTTTTAACTTAGTAATTGTGTCTATTTTGCATAACAGCATGAGTGACTTGTCTGACGCCCTCCAGAATTTAAATCTTTATCCGGTAAGAATAGAGGTTTCCAGAGATTTCAATAGGTATATACCAGATATAGAAGAACCTATAGAATTCAACGTTTTATCTCTCAAGAAACCCAAGCGTAAGAAAATGGAAATTGGGGAAAGCTCTAGACAAATTGAGGGGTTACCATCTCAGGAAGAGCTAGATTTTATAATGGCAAGCTATAATACTATTAAACCTGTTAATGAAAATGTTTTTATTCAATCTCTTGAAACACAACTACCACTGAACTTAGAACCAGCTATTCCAAACCCTTCAATCCACTCGCAAATAGACGAATGGTTGACTAATGAAATACAGTTACAAAACAATCCCTATAAGCTTTTTCCTAAGTTCAATCCAGAACCTTTACCAAAGCCACCAATGAGTAACGAGAATATGGCTGAATTCCGCCACTTTGGTGAAGAACTAATGGATACTGGGAATAGGATCCAAGAGATTGGGGGACAGATCTCATGGAAATACGATGAGAGTGAACGCCGTTATTAGAATATCATCTGACAAAGGATAGGGGATTTATGGAACTATGGTGGTGTAATAGTAATAATAAAATCACTATTTGTAAAATAAATAATACAATGGTTGTATATAGAAGCATGCTATAATCTATAAAATTTTAGAAAATTTACAAAGTTTGTTTGTATATTGGTTTATATGATTATATGCAATTAATTGTGATATTGGGTTATTTCTTTTATACTAATTATTTATCTATAAATTAGATATCAGATGGAAAACGCTAATAATGAACCAGTTAATGAGATTAACCAATCTGAGCAACAACCGGGGGATCAATATATGACTAGGTAGGATATAGAAAATATCGTTGCTCAAGGGATAGCCAACGCTATTCCAGCAATAATTACTCAAGGGATAGCCAACGCTATTCCATCAATCGTTGCTGCTATTAAAAATCCAATCGAACCTCAACAAATCGTTCCTAGCAAACATATTTCTGAAGATAACTTCAGTAATAGCATAAACGGAGGCAATAATCATACTAATCATGAGAATGAACCAAGGCAAGCTCCTCCTCCTAAGAAAATGAAAGCTGCAACGTCTGGTTGCACTTACAAAGAATTTCTTGCTTGTAAACCCACTGAGTTTGCAGGCAATGAAGGAGCAACTGCGGCACTGCGTTGGTTAGAGAAAACCGAGGCAGTAATTGCCATAAGTAAATGTGCTCAGGATGATCAGGTCATGTATGCGTCAAATCTTTTCAAAGAAGGAGCGCTAGAATGGTGGAATACGGTGTTACAAGCAAAAGGAAGAAGGAATATCGTCAAGGCTGCGAACCCTCGCACAATTGATGATGCGGTGGATTTAGCCAATACTCTGACTGACGAACTAGTACGGACAAGAGAAGAAAATAGAAGGAAGGAAGTAGCCCAAAAGATTACCCAAGGATTCCGTCCGGATAACCATAACAATTTCAAGAAAAGAGGGAATGGGCAATCTTCTACTAGTTCATTTTGCAATTTTTGCAAAAGGAAGCATTTTGGAAGATGCAAAGGATATTGCAATTTTTGCAAAATTCCGGGGCATCAAGAAGAAGACTGCAGGAGGAAGAAATTTTCAGTATGCTACAACTGTGGAGAAGCTGGACATCTTAGGCCAGATTGTCCAAAACTGAACAAACCATCTGACAATAAAGCCAAACCTGCAGAAGGAGCAAAAAGGAATGTAAGAGCCTTCCAACTGACTGCTAAGGAAGCAGAGCTCATTCCAGATGTGATAGCCGGTACGTTCTTAGTTCACAACGTTTACACAAGAGTATTATTTGACTCTGGTGCAAACCAAAGTTTTATAAATACTTCATTCTGCCAAACTCTTAATCTACCTTTAATCAGCATTAGGCAAATTTCTACAGTAGAAACGGCAGAGGAACTTTTAAGTCATAAATTTTCTGCAAACCTATTACCTATGAAATTAGTTAAATTTGATGTTGTGTTAAGAATGGATTGGTTAGTAAACAACCATTCTTTAATTATCTGTGATAAGAATTCCATAGAAATTTGTGCACCCACTGGAGAAATAATAATGATTACAGGAGATAAGCCATGTAAACCTATAAAGTTCATATCAGTAATGAAAGTTGCTAATTATGAACGGAATCAAAGAACAGTATATATGATTTCAGTAATCATTAATACTAAAGATAAAGAACTTAAGAAAATTTCTGTAGTTTCAGAATACCCAGATGTATTCCCAGAAAAGTTATTAGGATTACCACCAGATAGGGAAGTAGGATTCATCTAATTCCAGGAACTATACCGATAGCCAAGGCACCTTATCGGTTAGCACTCACGGAAATATTAAAACTAAGAAAGTAATTAGATGAATTATTAAGTGAAGTTTCATACAACTTAGTTTATCCCCGTATGGGGAGCACCAGTGTTGTTTGTTAAGAAAAAGGATGGTTTGATTGATTATAGGGAATTGAATAAAGTTACAATTAAGAATCGATACCCATTACCTAGAATTGATGATTTATTCGATCAATTCCAGGGAAATAGATATTTTTCTAAGATCGACTGAAAGTACAAGAGGAAGACATACCTAAAACTGCTTTCAGAACTAGGTATGGTCATTACGAGTTTACAGTCATGCCCTTCGGATTAACGAATGCACCTGCAGCATTCATGGACATGATGAATAGAATCTGTAAACCATATTTGGATAAATTTGTAATTGTCTTCATTGACGATATACTTATTTATTCCAAAAGTCAGGAATAACATTGTCAGCACTTGCATGCACTCTTAACTTTGTTAAGAAAAGAGAAGCTTTACACCAAATTCTCGAAGTGTGAATTTTGGCTGCCAGAAGTGCAATTTCTAAGTCATATGATAAATCATGAAGGTATTCACATAGATCCTGCTAATATAGAAGCAATTACCAAATGGAAGATTCCGCAATCCGCAATGGAAATTAGGAGTTTTGTAGGTTTAGCCGGATACTATAGAAGGTTTATTAAGGATTTTTCCAAGATAGCTATACCATTAACTAAGCTAACCTGTAAAACAGTTAAGTTTGAATAGGGACTTAAACAAGAAGAAGCTTTTAGAATTTTAAAGTAAAAGTTAACCAATGCTCCAACCCTATCTTTACCAGAAGGAACTGAAGATTTTGAAGTATATTGTGATGCTTCAAAACTAGGATTTGGATGTGTGTTAATGCAACGCAAGAAGGTGATTGCGTATGCATCAAAGCAATTGAAAAAGTACGAAGAGAATTATACGATTCATGACTTAGAATTAGGAGCCAAAATTTTGCCCTTAAGATTTGAAGACATTATCTGTATGGAAGTAAGTTTACTGTCTATACGGATCATAAGAATTTAAGATATATATTTGGGCAAAAAGAATTAAACATGAGGCAAAGGAAATGGATGAAAATCCTAAGTGACTACGACTGTGATATTCAGTATTACGAAGGAAAGGCTGAAGATGGCTAGAGATCGCCAGAAGAGTTATACAGATAATAGACGAAAGCCGTTAGAATTCCAAGTTGGAGATAGAATATTGTTGAAAGTTTCTCCTTGGAAAGGAGTTGTTAGATTCAGTAAGAAAGGAAAGCTAAATCCAAGGTACGTAGGACCATTTTCAGTGATCCAACGTATAAGACCAGTTGCTTATCGCTTACAACTACCAGGAGAGTTAGCTGGAGTACATGATGTATTTCATGTATCCAATCTCAAGAAATGTCTATCTGACGAACCTTTGGTAGTACCTCTCCAAGATATAGAGGTAAACGAAAAATTAAAATTTGTGGCGAAACCTCTTCAGATAAAAGATAGAAAGATCGAATTTCTCAAAACACAAACGATTAGTGTTAGTTCAAGTAAAGTGGGATTCAAAGATAGGACCCTAATACACTTAGGAACTAGAATTGGAAAAGAAGCGAAAGTATCCTCAATTATTCCAGTAAATCTCGAGGACGGGATTTTTATTAAGGTAGGGAGAATGTAACAACTCTCATTAAAAAGTACTAATTATTACTTTAATTGATCAATAGGAAACCCTAATTGAGAAACCCAAGTGATTCTGCATAATCCCTAAAATTTTCAGAATAATTGGAATCAGGATTAGGGCCCCTAAAACTCAGGGGGGGTAAAACCCTAGTTATGATTATCTTTATAAAAAGCTGTCAAATTGGAAAATTCACGCAACGTCGACTCACCTGAGCTAGTTGGACACGTACCTACCCTATCCTAAAAATGTCACCTCAGGCGACACGCGGCACGTGACACGGATTCTTCCGCGACTAGCGGGAGGTGCAAATTTTGGGTAGAAATAGAAGGGCCTGGCACTTGCATTCTGTTGTTCGTTCGACGAAGAAATTCCAAATATACACTGAGTTATGCTCTGTTTACCACAATTAACACACACGAATCACTAATCGACGCCGCAATCAGGGTAATAACTCGATCGCTATTACGATTCATTTTCCGATCGATCAATGTACTCAATGGATGTTTAAGTGCTGCCCACATTAGGGTGATGCTTTGTCATTAGTCGTTAATTCGATGGATGTTTAAGCATAGCACTTTGTCATTCGTTGTGAGGGTTGATCTCGTGAGTTATCGTAAAATGTTGTATTGATTATTAACTCAGTATTGTGTGCCTGTTATTAAATTTAGGTTAAAAGGCTAATCAGTAGGCTAAACTCTGCCCGTATAAATCTGCAATGTGAGTCATTCTCTTTTTATCAACTATTTTACAATACCTCAAATTATTTCCAAAAGCTATAATTACAGGGACTAAGTCGTGGATATCTTGAATCACTGGCTAGTGGGGTATTGTGCACATTACTAATTTTCTTCCAATTAAGGTTCATTGACCTACTCGGGATAATCACTGTTAGGTTCATTGACCTACAGGGATAATCATCACTATTTAGGTTCATTGATCTAAATAGTGGTATGACCATCGTCACCATTGTGACTTGTCACCATTGTGACAGAACGCCAGATAAAAATAAGATAGAAGCCATTGTAATCGCTCTTATGCTGTAATTAATAACTATGCATCATTTTATGTAAATAGAATGATTCACTCAGTATTTCCCGCTGACAAAACCTTTTTCAAACATGTTTCAGGTGATCTATTATGATCCAGGAAAAGTGCCGTGAAGCACTACAAGCTTGAGAAAGTGGCTCAGGATAAAATAAAGAAACATGTTTTGTAAAATAAAAGATTTCTCCGTGAAATCTCAAGATTGTAAATTATCGGGTTTTATCCCGAGTTGTGAAATAAAATAATCGGGAAATATTTTAGTTTTAAAAAGATCCTGATGATAAACTTCCGCTGTTAAACTCAATTAAATAAATACCACGGGATTTCTGTCCCGCGGCTGCTGAAACGGGTCAAACCGGGTCGGGGGCCGTGACACATAGCTTGTTCTTGAGTAGTTGGAAGGCTTCTTCTTGTTTAACACCCCAGTCGTATTTCTGGTCTTTCTGTGTAAGGGTCGTTAGCGGTTGAGGTATCTGTGAGAAATTCTCGATGAATCGCCGATAATAGCCCGCTAAGCCCAAGAATTGTCGAACTTCAGTTGGGGTTTTGGGGGCTTCCCAATTCTTTATTGCTTCTATCTTGGACGGGTCTACATGAATGCCCTTCTCATTCACAACGTGACCAAGAAATTGTACTTCGCGAATCCAGAATTCGCATTTCGAGAACTTTGCATAAAGCTTCTCTTTCTTCAGTAGTTCCAAGATGGTTCTGAGATGTTGCTCGTGCTCTTCTTTCGTTCGCGAGTAAATCAGGATATCATCGATAAATACAATCACGAATTTATCGAGATATGGTTTGCATACACGGTTCATCAGATCCATAAAGACTGTTGGTGCGTTGGTCAGTCCGAATGGCATTACAAGAAACTCGTAGTACCCATAACGTGTTCGGAATGCAGTCTTTGGTACGCTTTCCTCTTGGATTCTTAACTGATGGTATCCAGATCGAAGATCAATCTTGGAATAGTAGCTTGATCCTTGCAACTGATCAAATAAGTCATCAATCCTCGGTAGTGGATACCGATTCTTGATTGTGAGCTTGTTCAGTTCTCTGTAGTCGATACACATCCGTAGTGTTCCATCCTTCTTCTTTACGAACAATACAAGAGCTCCCCAAGGCGAGAAGCTTGGCCTTATGAATCCTTTATCCAACAACTCCTGGAGTTGTGTAGATAATTCTTGCATTTCGGATGGCGCAAGTCGATAGGGCGCCTTGGCTACAGGAGCGGCTCCTGGAACCAAGTCTATACGGAATTCGACTTGTCGTTGCGGAGGTAGTCCTGGCAGATCTTCGGGGAAAACATCAGGAAATTCCTTCACCACAGGAATGTCTTCGAGTTTCGGCTCCTCAGCCTTCTTATCTACCACATGTGCTAGGAAGGCAACACATCCTTTCCTTAAGCACTTCTTTGCCTTCATGCAACTGATGATTCGAAGAGGTGCGTCTCGTTTTTCTCCATGCACGATGAGAGTTTCATCATTCGTCAACGGAATGCGAATGATTTTCTCGTGACAAATAACTTCAGCTTTGTTCTTGGACAACCAGTCCATTCCGACTACTACATCGAAGCTACCCAATTGAATAGGTAAGAGGTCGATGTTAAAATTTCGTTCACCAAGTTCCAATGAGCAGCCTCTAACGACTTCGCCCGATTCAACAAGTTTACCGTTGGCTAGTTCTATGGAATAAGGAATTTCTAATCTACTAGATTCTATTCCAAGCATGCGTTTAAATTCCACAGACATGAAACTATAATCGGCGCCAGTGTCAAATAATATGGATGCAAAGTGATTGTTAATGAGAAACGTACCGGTGACCACGTTAGGGTCCTCGCGTGCGTTCTTTGCTCCAATCACAAATGCTCGAGCCTGAGCATTGTTTCCCTCTGGGCAGTCCTTCATGAAATGATCATTGCTTCCACATCTGAAGCATCCTTGGTTCCGCCCCTTCCCGTTACCATTCTTGTTACCAGCACCATTTCCATTCCGGTTCTTTCCTTCAGTTCATCCCAAGTTAGGCCCTAAGCGGCATCATCGCCCAAGGTTTGGACTTGCAAGTTCCACCAAGTCAGAGCTTCATCGACTAACAGCCCAGTAGCGAAGGTGACTTGCTGATCCACTGTACACTTACTCATACGGATAGTAGCTTCAGTCTCCTCCGTCCAGCGTACAAATGCTACTGCACCTCCTGTGCCGTCATAGTTCATCGGCTTGCAGTCGAGAAACTGCTTGAAAGTACAGCCTTGAGCTGCATTGCCTCCATACGAATCTCCATTCCCATTACGCCTAGCGTTGCTTGGTCCTCCGCTGTCTTGAGTACGGTTTGCCTCGCATCGGACGATAGCAGAGGAGATCCTTTCTTCCAGTAGAGCGTTCAGCTCTTCAGCAGTTCTTGGCAGTGGGGGAGGAGGAGGTTGGTCACGAGCGTTCACAGCTCTTCTGGGTGCCATGTTCTGACGAACACAACCCAATAGGTTTAGGCATTTGTTTGATATCATTATACTAGACAGTAGTAGTATATATTTACACAGGAATATACCACATAAGTGACGTCAAACAATTATTACTCTAGCAGCGTATTTAATAGGCTGTTGTTCATGTTTGACCTTTTCTTGCACTGAGGGAATCTATACGCGACAAGACTTGCTGTGTTTCTGTGCACTGAATTCCATAATTATGTATGCATCCATAATTACGTAACTCCATGCACAGTCCACACAGTTCGTTTCATCCTCGTATCTCTTCCTTCAGGTAGGCCATTGTTTTCAGGTGAAGTCACGTATACTTGTGAACTTCTACTTATATGCTAATTATCACACATAATTGCAGGTAGTTTCTAGTCAACGACAAGTGCTACTCAAGTGCACTCTAAGTCTCGTAGTGTCTTTTCTAGACTCATGTAGACAGTTTCAGGTAGTGGATGTCGCGGGACGTTTTATGCAATGAAAACTCTTTGAAAAAATTGTTTTCGTGAAAGGATCCTAGAGATTGTAGACTAGACTCGAGAAGGAATCCTGGTTCACTACAATCGCAGCTCTGATACCAACCTGTCACACCCCTTTCTGCGGCGGAAGCACGAGGTGTGATCATGAAAGGTTCTCATTGCATACGAAAGGTAAACATGCTACATGCTCGTAAAAATAACGTCAAACACCATAATTTGAAAACATAAGTTTAGCGTTTACATCGCTAAGTAGCATAAAACATTATCTTAAAAAGTTTACAACTTTATTTAAAGATAAACATAAGCGACATCCAAGAGCATAAGCAAGACCGCGCGCACATCCATCCTAGTTACCTGAAATACATGTGAGTTTTGGAAAAAAAACGTCAACATAATGTTGGTGTGAATTCATGCAGTTTTTGAATTTCACGTTTGTATACTTTGTATGAAAACATAGTTTGTGTCATGTATAAATCAAGTTTTCATATATAAATCAAGTATTCATGTGTACACCACGTACTCATGTATAATTCAAGTTTTCTTGAGTACCCCACGTACTCAAGTATACATCAAGTTTTCTTGAGTACCCCACGTACTTCAAGTATAAATCAAGTTTTAGTATGGTATGAATTTATGTAAATAAAGTATTCCTGTAAGTATCAGGATTGTTAATGGGTTGCAAGGCCATTAACATGTGACACGACATAGGAAGTCACCAAACCTTAGGCATTTTTCTAGTTGGCATATTCTGAGACACAAAAGCACTACTCGGTACTCGCCCTCACCAAGAGTGTGGCTGCCCGGCACCCGTTAGATCTAACATTTTGTTCTGCGGTCTAGGTATATTGTTGATTAATGGTGCTTATGGTACCCTATTCGAGACACGATTTCTCGTATCATTTCTCAAAACACATCACATCATACTTGGTTCTCGTCCTCACCAAGTGTGTTTCTTGTTATCATACCATTATAAACATTGTAACATTTGTACATGTATTTCACCCCCGAAGTTATAAAACTGAAAACAGTTAAAAGAAAAGGGGGAGCATAAACTCACAACTTTGCGTTCCTTGCGTCGTAAACTTCACCGGATTTGCTTAATTAACGTCGTGACCTATACGCGTTTTCTTAACGTTAGTCACTAGACTTGTGTCGCACAAGTACAGTCACTCTCTTTTGTATTTGTATTGTTGTGTTAAAAATATTTTATATTTTTAACTAAGTATCTTACTTATATTATTTTCTCAAAAATTAATATAAGTATCTCGTGTTTTGCACTTTGCACCCGAATTATGTATCTTGTATGTTGTATGTGTATTTTTTTGTGTTTATACTTCTCATGAGTATTTAGTGTATTTTTAAGTCTTAATACACTAGCACGTATAACATATACTATATACACTTAGCACAAAAGTTGGTGATCAAATAATATATATTTTTCTCTCAAAAATATACATACTTAACATAAATTTTAATCTTGAAGAAAATCATCATTTCTTATCACCAAAAATTAGGGAAGTCTTGGTAATATTTTTAGATATATTTTTAGGGAATAAGTTTCTCAAAAACTTATATTTTTCTAAGTGTCAAAATTTATAAAAATTTTGACAGAGTTTCCCCTAAAAATGGAGGTTTCCTATGTTTTCAAAACATGTGTTTATTTTCTTTTAAATCATCAACAATATCATCAACACAATCTTTATTTACCAAACTTGTCAAAACAAGCATATACCACAAACTTATGAACTTGAAAGTTTGTAAAAAAAATATGTAGTAACTTACTAGCACATTTAGTAAGTCTTGTTACCTTTAAAAATAAGATTAGTTTCTTAAAAACTTTATTTTTAAAGAATATGTATTTTCACAACTTCTAGTCATGAATTTCAAAATATTTCTTTGTGGAAATTTTCTTTCTACACAAGTGTTTATATACTTAAACACTTGTTTACTTACTAAAAATGTATTTGTTTCATGTAATATCCAAGTTTTTAACAAAGCTAGTATTTTCCAGTTGGTTCTTCCGAAAAACCACTTGTAGATCTTTAGATCTACAAGCTTGTAACCTTATTTTCCAAGAAAAATTATGTTTATTCAAGTTTCAAGCTCATGGTGGATTGGTTTCATCATCTTTCTTATTTCTACACCAACATCCTACTAGTTCATGTTCTTGAACATGATCTAGTATGTCCGGATGATGATCCATCCTACTTTTAGTAACAAACAATATCAACTAATCACAACTACACAAGATTTACGAGATTTACACACATATCTTCTCTTTATCCACCTTATTCATCTTATGTTCAAGACTTTAGGTTATGTTCTTTAGTGTTCCTAATTTTTAACCATTAAATCACCTATTAACCACCATAAACAAGAACAAGATGGTGTTTTAGAACACATACTACTAGCACAAGGCTAGGGAAGAAACAAGGCGTAAAAGTGGTGGATAAAAGCACTAGAGAGAGGTCCTTCGAGTTCCGTCGCTACCAAGCTTCTTAATCGAGCTCCTTGCACCTTAGAATCACCTTAGAAAGGTTGTTGATGTTCGAAAAATGGTGGTGGTGTATGGGTAGGTTGAGGCCGAGAGTAAGGGAAGGAGGAGGGAGGAATAGTTTGGTGAAGATGAATGATGGTTATAACCCTTCATGCCTTCTTATAAATCACATTTCCCTTTAATCCATTGGCTAATGTGTTGGTGAAGGACTAGACAAGATCAAGTTAGATATTTAAAATAAAATCAAGGTGGGAACCACCTTGTAACCGTATGGTTGGGGGGGGGGGGGGGGGTCTTGGTTACATTTTAATCTCCAAGTTACTTATCCTAGTTACAAGTTAAGTGTTAATTTTAGTGTTAAGTGTGTTTAGTAATATATAGTGTGTTAGGGTGTTCGGGGACCCTAACTAGCTTAGAAAAATAAAAACAATGCTTCTAGCATTATTTTGATGTTCCGGGTAATGTCCGGTTGTTCGGTTAGATACCGATTCGTTAAAGTGCTAAATTACACTTTTTAGTGTCTTTTAAGTACCTTTTTGTATCCTTTCAATTCCCAACACTAGGGAAAGTATTTTGGATAATAAAACGTAATTTCTGCATGATATTTCAGTGCCATAATGCTGATTATAGCTGAATTATATAAAATTCTGCACTTAAAGTGCGTTTCGGGTGCTTTTTAGTGCGTATTTTAGCTTCCGTAAGGTATATATGTAAACCCTTGTATGTATTCTTGGGTTTTAATATATTCTTGTCGTTGGACCTTGATGTGTATAAAATGCAACATATAAATTACATCAAATGAGGCATAAAACTAACCCTTTTTAAGTACTAATATTGGAAAAAGAGTGTTTTTGTCTTCCTTTTGTATTTTCAGGATTAAATGAGCTCAAAAACACAAAAGAAGCAAAAAGACAGCTAAATCCAACATAAATACAAGGAAAGGAACATTAGTGGACTGCCCGACCCCTCAACGGCACCTTCCAAAGCAAAAAGGAGAAGACAGAAGGCTGAACACGCCCCGTGCTCAGCCAGCACGGGGCCGTGCCCAAGAAGCAGCAGAAAAGACAAATCCATAGAAGCTTCTATTGCCCATCACGGGGCCGTGCCCAGCGGACACGGGGCCGTGTCGAAAGTACAGCAGGCGCATTTATTGTAATTGCGAATTACAATTAATGAGGAGAGAGAGTGTCAGACGGACACGGGGCCGTGCCCAGCGGACACGGGGCCGTGTCCAGCTCTCTGTCCAGCTTGGATTCATTTCATCTCATTCCTTGGCACTCCACCTCTCTCACACTTCATCCACCACCCACCACCATCACAACACCATCATCCACCACCATCATCCATTGTCCATCGTAGAGTGTGTGTGAGTCGTCTCGGGATCCAAGATTGATCGTAAGAGTTCTTGACAATCAAGGCCATGTTTGCCTAAGTCTCTTACATCACTTGGTGAAGACAAAGTGTCTAGTATAATACTTTTTATTTCTAATCTTTTGCACTTTTTATTTGGTTTTGTATTAATGACTTTAATAACTAGTTACTTATGTTGAAGGTGATCTTTCCTTATCGTTTGTCCGTGGTGTCTTGGCATTATTTTACTGTCTATATAAAATAAAGGATTTTCACCATTCATATCTCCACGGTCTATATGGAGATATGTTGGCTACCTGGTAGGGGGTTAAGGGAACGGTTTGGTAAAGGTCTTGCCATTGTTCAGCGTTTAGAGGTCCTGCAATGGACCTGGGTCAAATTTAGTAGGACCTCCTTCAATACTTCACGGTATTGGATGGCGGGGGTCCAAACTCTTTGATCCCCTCATAAGTTAACTACTATTAATACTATAACCCGGCTATTTAGGACTGTATCCCTGCTGACTCAGACTACTTAGCCGAGGGTAACGTCACCGCCAAAAGCGGGGCCTACCACAATACTGCATTAATAACTTAATTCATTATCTTCCAATAATCCACCCTTTTAGGATTGTATCCCTGCTGACTCAAACTACTGGGGTGAGGGTAACGTCGCCTTCAAAAGAGGGGCCTACTACAATAACTAAGATAATCTCTTAATTATGTGCAAAAGTGCGGAAATAATCAAAGGTTATACTAGATACGAGTCGGAACCAAGTGATTCATCTTGTCTATCTGTTTTTATTTTATTTTTATTTTCAGCATTTTAGTTAGTTTTTAATTTTCTTAGTTTAAAACATTTTTTCTAAACTTTTATTTTGGTTAGACGTTGAGGATAAACCGGTATTAAAAGCTCTTGTGTCCTTGGACGACCTCGGTATCTTACCAACGCTATACTACACTCAACGATGGGTGCACTTGCCCATATGTGTGTTTAGTGTTAGTGAAATATCGTGTTTTATAAATTTAAAACTTGGCTAAAATAAGTGTTAAAAAGGGCTTAAAATATACACCTAATATATATAACACTTCACACGCATCAAGTTTTTGGCGCCGTTGCCGGGGACACAAGGATTTTAAGAAAGTTAGGAATCAACGGCCTAATCATCTTTTATTTTTCTTTTTATTTTTTTTAGGATTTTCTTAGTTTTTCAGCTTCTGCAGCTCTCAGCACGGGCCGTGCCCGGTCAGACACGGGCCGTGCCCAGCAATCATCACTGGCAGTTTTTATTTTCTGAGTTACAGAGAGCTGAACACGGGGCCGTGTCGGTGCAACACGGGGTTGTGTCCAACTCCCAGTAACAGGGATCCAGAAATCAATTACTGTGCCTCTGAACACGGGCCGTGTTCATTGAGCACGGGGTCGTGGTGAACATTCTGACCAGCGTTCTTTTCTGTTTTTGTTGCAGGACTTGGAACCCAGGCGCCACATTTGAACCTCCTACGTAGTGCATGAGCTCCAGTTCTAGTAGAGACATAAAAGAACCCCTAGAAGAACCCGAGCGCTTTCTCAGAAAAAGACTGAAAGCTAAAAATCAAGAGAAAGCTTCGGGGGACCCACTTCCAATGGCGGACCAACGTACCCTCATGGATTACCTACGGCCTACCGTAGGCAATCTTGGCGCCGCTATCAATGCCCCGAATGTCGAGGCCAACAACTTCGAACTTCGGCCGCATTTGATACAAATGCTCCAAAACTCCGCAACCTTCCACGGGCTTGCGGACGAGGATCCCCATCTACATATTACTAACTTCTTAGAAATATGTGATACCTTTCGGATCAATGGAGCATCAAATGACGCCATCCGCCTTCGAATGTTTCCTTTTTCACTAAAAGACCGAGCTAAGGCTTGGCTTAACACCCTCCCAGCTGGATCGGTAAACACCTGGGATGAACTCGCCCAAAAGTTTTTGTATAAGTATTTCCCTCCTGCTAAAACGGCTAAATTAATGACTGAAATTAATACATACTCACAAGAGGATGGGGAATCCTTATATGAAACTTGGGAAAGGTTCAAGGAGCTTCTAAGAAAGTGTCCTCACCATGGTCTAGCGGTATGGCAACAAGTATCCACTTTCTACAATGGATTGTTGCCACACACAAGACAAACACTTGATTCAAGCTCCGGGGGACTCTTAGGTAAATGTCGCCCAAATGAAATATATAACCAAATTGAGGAAATTGCTCAAACCAATTTTCAATGGCACACTCCCCGGGGTAATCAATCTATTGCCCCGGGCGCCCATAAGGTTGATGAAAGCACCTCTTTACAAGCCCAAATCGAGGCCCTCTCTTCAAAAATCAAAAGGCTAGAAATGACAAAAACGGCCTCGGTTATGGCTTGTGAAGGGTGTGGTGGGTCACATGAAAATTAGAGTTGTATGAAAGAATTAGATGAACAAACTGAAACGGTAAACTACATGGATAATAGACCTAGGCCGTCGGGTCCTCCAACGGGTACCTACAACCAAGGATGGCGTAACCACCCAAATCTTGGTTGGAGAGATCCCGGAAATAGTAGTAACCAACAAAACCAACGAACTAATTTTCAACAACCGCAAAATTTTCCTCAACAACAAGGTGGAAGAGAAAGGCTTGAAGATACTGTATCTCGCCTCTTCTCTGACACTGAAAAGAAGAACTCGGACCGATTTCAACAATTGGAGTCGAATTTCAGAAATCAACAAGCTAGCATTCAAAACGTTGAAAAACAATTAAATCAACTAGCTCAAAATTTCTCCGAGAGACCACAAGGCGCATTACCCAGTAATACCGAACCGAACCCAAAGGCACAAGTCCATCTCATCACATTAAGGAATCGAACCGTGGGTCCCGAGGATGCTCCATTGCCGCCAAAAGAAAGAATCCATTCTAGCCAGCCTGTGACTCCTCCTGCGCCAGAAAAGGCTTCTACACCAATTCAAGAGCCCACCAAGACTCCTCCAATCCCGTACCCCGGTAGGTTAAATCGTCAAAAGACCGATGAGCAATTCGCAAAGTTCGAAAGTTTACTAAAACAATTGCATGTTAATATTCCTTTTATTGAGGTCCTAACCCAAATGCCTAAATATGCAAAATTCATGAGGGATTTCCTCACTCACAAAAGGAAAATTGAATCATTGCAATTAGTTAACTTAGGCGAAGAATGCTCAGCTCTAGTACTCAATAAAGTTCCTCAAAAGAAAATCGACCCCGGGAGCTTCACAATCCCTTGTTCGATTGGGAAGTCCCCCGTCCGAAATGCTTTAGCCGATCTTGGAGCTAGCATCAACCTCATGCCCACCTCAATGTTCAAGCGACTCGGCCTAGGAACAACAAGCCCTACAAAGATGAGCATACAACTCGCCGACAGGTCCGTCAAATTCCCACATGGTGTCGCCGAAAATCTGCTAGTCAAGGTCGACAAATTCGTCTTTCCAACCGACTTTGTCATCCTAGACATGGAAGAAGACACCGAGGTCCCTCTCATCCTTGGGAGGCCATTCCTAGCCACCGCTCAAGCATTGGTGGATATGAATGACGGAACTCTAACATTGAAGTTTGGGGATGAGGAAGTGAAATTTGAATGTGGAAAGCGAGTAGAGGAAGAAGATCCGGTCAACTACATGAAGGTCATAGACTCAAGTTTGGATGACGCTCTCCGACGGTGTAACATGGGATGCAACACATCCCACTTGGGTAACATATGACCAGGCTTTGGGTCTAGCCAAGGACCCTTATAAACGTGGCGCACCATGGAGGCATTCCACGGAACTATCCTTAGTTTAATTTAGATTAGTTTTTATGTTTTCTAGTTAGTTTAATTTTCAGGAATAAAACACACTCATGGTGGTAAAGGATGAAAAGGGGAACGAGAAAAATGAACCCATGCACAAAGAACAAGGCAACCCGACATTTCTCACCATTCCAGAAGGTTCAACACGGGCCGTGTCCAACCAACACGGCCCCGTGCTAAACCACCTGCAGTAAAACGCCCAGTTCAGGTAACTGGACACGGGCCGTGTTCACCCAACACGCCCCCGTGTCCAGGCTTCTGTTTCTTTTAATTTAATTCTGTTACTGGCACTTGAACACGGGGCCGTGCCCGGATAACACGGGGCCGTGTTCAGTGCCCAGTAACACAGATTTTTGCTTTTTAAACACTATTTTACACATCTAATCAACCTAAAAATTTATTTTTGGGACACATTGAGGACAATGTGTAATTTAAGTGTGGGGGGGATGCTAAAACCTTGAATTTTGCAAGTCCTAAATACAAGCCTTACACAAAACTCTATTGGAACCGCTAATCACCCCAAATTTTTTTCAAAAAAAAAAAAAAAATTTCATTTTTTACTTGTCTAGGTTTAACTCGGGAAATTCAAGTTCTCAAAAATGTTATATTTTTACAAATTTACAACCGATAGCGTAGTGATAAAAAGAACCAACATAAGAAAATTATGAAAAGGCATAGCAAACTTATTTAAAATTTGATTATATATACTTGATCACATAAAAACCCATTCCCACAAAAGTGAGTTTTGAGCCTTTATTGAGCACGGAATTACATATCATTTGACTAAATGCTCATTTTTCGTTTCTTGTGTGAATAGCCGCTTGGTTCTTACAACTCTAGAACTTGCCATGACAATGCATTCCCGGTCCTTATCAACTTAAACCCGAGTAAGTAAATGATGGAGGCATTAGGACTAACCCTTTTTATTTCTACACCATTATTTTTCTTTTTCTTTTACCACCTACCCAAAAATCCCCCTAGTTAGCCCCTTTGAGCCTAAACCTTTTCGTTTCATCACCCAAACAAAAACCCTTTTTACCCACCAAAACTTTTTTTTTTCTTTTTAACCCTTTATTTTAGTAACAAGTTCGGTTCTTTCGTAAAAATAAAAAAAAAAAAAAAAAAATGTGATAATGATGAAGCAAAAAGAAAATAAACAAATAAGTTAATCAAAAATAACTTGTTTGAATAAAAGCTTCATCTAAAAAAAAAAAAAAAAAAAAAAAATTACGAAAGCCGACACTTGTTACGCTTTTAGCCCTTTTTCTACTAACCACTAACCCAACCACCTACCTTTAACCCTAGCCTAACCCTTAACCCACAAAGTCCTCTTGATATCTACAAAGGTATAAAAGTTAAAAAGGAGGAGGATTGATTTCTTGGCAAGCCTATGGTAGGAATAAGTTTCATGCCGCTCTCGAGTGATTCACTAAAAATACACCTTCGGCCGAGTGTGAGTGATTTCCCCGTGAGGTATGTGAACTTGTATATAAATAGAATTTTAAAAAAAGGCATGTTATGCCCAAATAAGTAATTTCTTTTATGAAAAGTTCTAAATAAATCATTACGAATAGGAGTGTAAGTAAATAAAAATAAAACCCCAAAAAGATCTTGGAAATCCCGACACTCTACGACAAGCCCAAAACCTTCTCTTCTACCTATTCCATTTGGGAGTGTAAGCCACATATTAAAGAGTTTTGCTTGAGGACAAGCAAAAGTTCAAGTGTGGGGGTATTTGATGTGTATAAAATGCAACATATAAATTACATCAAATGAGGCATAAAACTAACCCTTTTTAAGTACTAATATTGGAAAAAGAGTGTTTTTGTCTTCCTTTTGTATTTTCAGGATTAAATGAGCTCAAAAACACAAAAGAAGCAAAAAGACAGCTAAATCCAACATAAATACAAGGAAAGGAACATTAGTGGACTGCCCGACCCCTCAACGGCACCTTCCAAAGCAAAAAGGAGAAGACAGAAGGCTGAACACGCCCCGTGCTCAGCCAGCACGGGGCCGTGCCCAAGAAGCAGCAGAAAAGACAAATCCATAGAAGCTTCTATTGCCCATCACGGGGCCGTGCCCAGCGGACACGGGGCCGTGTCGAAAGTACAGCAGGCGCATTTATTGTAATTGCGAATTACAATTAATGAGGAGAGAGAGTGTCAGACGGACACGGGGCCGTGCCCAGCGGACACGGGGCCGTGTCCAGCTCTCTGTCCAGCTTGGATTCATTTCATCTCATTCCTTGGCACTCCACCTCTCTCACACTTCATCCACCACCCACCACCATCACAACACCATCATCCACCACCATCATCCATTGTCCATCGTAGAGTGTGTGTGAGTCGTCTCGGGATCCAAGATTGATCGTAAGAGTTCTTGACAATCAAGGCCATGTTTGCCTAAGTCTCTTACATCACTTGGTGAAGACAAAGTGTCTAGTATAATACTTTTTATTTCTAATCTTTTGCACTTTTTATTTGGTTTTGTATTAATGACTTTAATAACTAGTTACTTATGTTGAAGGTGATCTTTCCTTATCGTTTGTCCGTGGTGTCTTGGCATTATTTTACTGTCTATATAAAATAAAGGATTTTCACCATTCATATCTCCACGGTCTATATGGAGATATGTTGGCTACCTGGTAGGGGGTTAAGGGAACGGTTTGGTAAAGGTCTTGCCATTGTTCAGCGTTTAGAGGTCCTGCAATGGACCTGGGTCAAATTTAGTAGGACCTCCTTCAATACTTCACGGTATTGGATGGCGGGGGTCCAAACTCTTTGATCCCCTCATAAGTTAACTACTATTAATACTATAACCCGGCTATTTAGGACTGTATCCCTGCTGACTCAGACTACTTAGCCGAGGGTAACGTCACCGCCAAAAGCGGGGCCTACCACAATACTGCATTAATAACTTAATTCATTATCTTCCAATAATCCACCCTTTTAGGATTGTATCCCTGCTGACTCAAACTACTGGGGTGAGGGTAACGTCGCCTTCAAAAGAGGGGCCTACTACAATAACTAAGATAATCTCTTAATTATGTGCAAAAGTGCGGAAATAATCAAAGGTTATACTAGATACGAGTCGGAACCAAGTGATTCATCTTGTCTATCTGTTTTTATTTTATTTTTATTTTCAGCATTTTAGTTAGTTTTTAATTTTCTTAGTTTAAAACATTTTTTCTAAACTTTTATTTTGGTTAGACGTTGAGGATAAACCGGTATTAAAAGCTCTTGTGTCCTTGGACGACCTCGGTATCTTACCAACGCTATACTACACTCAACGATGGGTGCACTTGCCCATATGTGTGTTTAGTGTTAGTGAAATATCGTGTTTTATAAATTTAAAACTTGGCTAAAATAAGTGTTAAAAAGGGCTTAAAATATACACCTAATATATATAACACTTCACACGCATCAAGTTTTTGGCGCCGTTGCCGGGGACACAAGGATTTTAAGAAAGTTAGGAATCAACGGCCTAATCATCTTTTATTTTTCTTTTTATTTTTTTTAGGATTTTCTTAGTTTTTCAGCTTCTGCAGCTCTCAGCACGGGCCGTGCCCGGTCAGACACGGGCCGTGCCCAGCAATCATCACTGGCAGTTTTTATTTTCTGAGTTACAGAGAGCTGAACACGGGGCCGTGTCGGTGCAACACGGGGTCGTGTCCAACTCCCAGTAACAGGGATCCAGAAATCAATTACTGTGCCTCTGAACACGGGCCGTGTTCATTGAGCACGGGGTCGTGGTGAACATTCTGACCAGCGTTCTTTTCTGTTTTTGTTGCAGGACTTGGAACCCAGGCGCCACATTTGAACCTCCTACGTAGTGCATGAGCTCCAGTTCTAGTAGAGACATAAAAGAACTCCTAGAAGAACCCGAGCGCTTTCTCAGAAAAAGACTGAAAGCTAAAAATCAAGAGAAAGCTTCGGGGGACCCACTTCCAATGGCGGACCAACGTACCCTCATGGATTACCTACGGCCTACCGTAGGCAATCTTGGCGCCGCTATCAATGCCCCGAATGTCGAGGCCAACAACTTCGAACTTCGGCCGCATTTGATACAAATGCTCCAAAACTCCGCAACCTTCCACGGGCTTGCGGACGAGGTCCCCATCTACATATTACTAACTTCTTAGAAATATGTGATACCTTTCGGATCAATGGAGCATCAAATGACGCCATCCGCCTTCGAATGTTTCCTTTTTCACTAAAAGACCGAGCTAAGGCTTGGCTTAACACCCTCCCAGCTGGATCGGTAAACACCTGGGATGAACTCGCCCAAAAGTTTTTGTATAAGTATTTCCCTCCTGCTAAAACGGCTAAATTAATGACTGAAATTAATACATACTCACAAGAGGATGGGGAATCCTTATATGAAACTTGGGAAAGGTTCAAGGAGCTTCTAAGAAAGTGTCCTCACCATGGTCTAGCGGTATGGCAACAAGTATCCACTTTCTACAATGGATTGTTGCCACACACAAGACAAACACTTGATTCAAGCTCCGGGGGACTCTTAGGTAAATGTCGCCCAAATGAAATATATAACCAAATTGAGGAAATTGCTCAAACCAATTTTCAATGGCACACTCCCCGGGGTAATCAATCTATTGCCCCGGGCGCCCATAAGGTTGATGAAAGCACCTCTTTACAAGCCCAAATCGAGGCCCTCTCTTCAAAAATCAAAAGGCTAGAAATGACAAAAACGGCCTCGGTTATGGCTTGTGAAGGGTGTGGTGGGTCACATGAAAATTGGAGTTGTATGAAAGAATTAGATGAACAAACTGAAACGGTAAACTACATGGATAATAGACCTAGGCCGTCGGGTCCTCCAACGGGTACCTACAACCAAGGATGGCGTAACCACCCAAATCTTGGTTGGAGAGATCCCGGAAATAGTAGTAACCAACAAAACCAACGAACTAATTTTCAACAACCGCAAAATTTTCCTCAACAACAAGGTGGAAGAGAAAGGCTTGAAGATACTGTATCTCGCCTCTTCTCTGACACTGAAAAGAAGAACTCGGACCGATTTCAACAATTGGAGTCGAATTTCAGAAATCAACAAGCTAGCATTCAAAACGTTGAAAAACAATTAAATCAACTAGCTCAAAATTTCTCCGAGAGACCACAAGGCGCATTACCCAGTAATACCGAACCGAACCCAAAGGCACAAGTCCATCTCATCACATTAAGGAATCGAACCGTGGGTCCCGAGGATGCTCCATTGCCGCCAAAAGAAATAATCCATTCTAGCCAGCCTGTGACTCCTCCTGCGCCAGAAAAGGCTTCTACACCAATTCAAGAGCCCACCAAGACTCCTCCAATCCCGTACCCCGGTAGGTTAAATCGTCAAAAGACCGATGAGCAATTCGCAAAGTTCGAAAGTTTACTAAAACAATTGCATGTTAATATTCCTTTTATTGAGGTCCTAACCCAAATGCCTAAATATGCAAAATTCATGAGGGATTTCCTCACTCACAAAAGGAAAATTGAATCATTGCAATTAGTTAACTTAGGCGAAGAATGCTCAGCTCTAGTACTCAATAAACTTCCTCAAAAGAAAATCGACCCCGGGAGCTTCACAATCCCTTGTTCGATTGGGAAGTCCCCCGTCCGAAATGCTTTAGCCGATCTTGGAGCTAGCATCAACCTCATGCCCACCTCAATGTTCAAGCGACTCGGCCTAGGAACAACAAGCCCTACAAAGATGAGCATACAACTCGCCGACAGGTCCGTCAAATTCCCACATGGTGTCGCCGAAAATCTGCTAGTCAAGGTCGACAAATTCGTCTTTCCAACCGACTTTGTCATCCTAGACATGGAAGAAGACACCGAGGTCCCTCTCATCCTTGGGAGGCCATTCCTAGCCACCGCTCAAGCATTGGTGGATATGAATGACGGAACTCTAACATTGAAGTTTGGGGATGAGGAAGTGAAATTTGAATGTGGAAAGCGAGTAGAGGAAGAAGATCCGGTCAACTACATGAAGGTCATAGACTCAAGTTTGGATGACGCTCTCCGACGGTGTAACATGGGATGCAACACATCCCACTTGGGTAACATATGACCAGGCTTTGGGTCTAGCCAAGGACCCTTATAAACGTGGCGCACCATGGAGGCATTCCACGGAACTATCCTTAGTTTAATTTAGATTAGTTTTTATGTTTTCTAGTTAGTTTAATTTTCAGGAATAAAACACACTCATGGTGGTAAAGGATGAAAAGGGGAACGAGAAAAATGAACCCATGCACAAAGAACAAGGCAACCCGACATTTCTCACCATTCCAGAAGGTTCAACACGGGCCGTGTCCAACCAACACGGCCCCGTGCTAAACCACCTGCAGTAAAACGCCCAGTTCAGGTAACTGGACACGGGCCGTGTTCACCCAACACGCCCCCGTGTCCAGGCTTCTGTTTCTTTTAATTTAATTCTGTTACTGGCACTTGAACACGGGGCCGTGCCCGGATAACACGGGGCCGTGTTCAGTGCCCAGTAACACAGATTTTTGCTTTTTAAACACTATTTTACACATCTAATCAACCTAAAAATTTATTTTTGGGACACATTGAGGACAATGTGTAATTTAAGTGTGTGGGGGATGCTAAAACCTTGAATTTTGCAAGTCCTAAATACAAGCCTTACACAAAACTCTATTGGAACCGCTAATCACCCCAAATTTTTTTCAAAAAAAAAAAAAAAAATTCATTTTTTACTTGTCTAGGTTTAACTCGGGAAATTCAAGTTCTCAAAAAGGTTATATTTTTACAAATTTACAACCGATAGCGTAGTGATAAAAAGAACCAACATAAGAAAATTATGAAAAGGCATAGCAAACTTATTTAAAATTTGATTATATATACTTGATCACATAAAAACCCATTCCCACAAAAGTGAGTTTTGAGCCTTTATTGAGCACGGAATTACATATCATTTGACTAAATGCTCATTTTTCGTTTCTTGTGTGAATAGCCGCTTGGTTCTTACAACTCTAGAACTTGCCATGACAATGCATTCCCGGTCCTTATCAACTTAAACCCGAGTAAGTAAATGATGGAGGCATTAGGACTAACCCTTTTTATTTCTACACCATTATTTTTCTTTTTCTTTTACCACCTACCCAAAAATCCCCCTAGTTAGCCCCTTTGAGCCTAAACCTTTTCGTTTCATCACCCAAACAAAAACCCTTTTTACCCACCAAAACTTTTTTTTTCTTTTTAACCCTTTATTTTAGTAACAAGTTCGGTTCTTTCGTAAAAAAAAAAAAAAAAAAAAAAAGTGTGATAATGATGAAGCAAAAAGAAAATAAACAAATAAGTTAATCAAAAATAACTTGTTTGAATAAAAGCTTCATCTAAAAAAAAAAAAAAAAAAAAAAAAAAAAATTACGAAAGCCGACACTTGTTACGCTTTTAGCCCTTTTTCTACTAACCACTAACCCAACCACCTACCTTTAACCCTAGCCTAACCCTTAACCCACAAAGTCCTCTTGATATCTACAAAGGTATAAAAGTTAAAAAGGAGGAGGATTGATTTCTTGGCAAGCCTATGGTAGGAATAAGTTCCATGCCGCTCTCGAGTGATTCACTAAAAATACACCTTCGGCCGAGTGTGAGTGATTTCCCCGTGAGGTATGTGAACTTGTATATAAATAGAATTTTAAAAAAAGGCATGTTATGCCCAAATAAGTAATTTCTTTTATGAAAAGTTCTAAATAAATCATTACGAATAGGAGTGTAAGTAAATAAAAATAAAACCCCAAAAAGATCTTGGAAATCCCGACACTCTACGACAAGCCCAAAACCTTCTCTTCTACCTATTCCATTTGGGAGTGTAAGCCACATATTAAAGAGTTTTGCTTGAGGACAAGCAAAAGTTCAAGTGTGGGGGTATTTGATGTGTATAAAATGCAACATATAAATTACATCAAATGAGGCATAAAACTAACCCTTTTTAAGTACTAATATTGGAAAAAGAGTGTTTTTGTCTTCCTTTTGTATTTTCAGGATTAAATGAGCTCAAAAACACAAAAGAAGCAAAAAGACAGCTAAATCCAACATAAATACAAGGAAAGGAACATTAGTGGACTGCCCGACCCCTCAACGGCACCTTCCAAAGCAAAAAGGAGAAGACAGAAGGCTGAACACGCCCCGTGCTCAGCCAGCACGGGGCCGTGCCCAAGAAGCAGCAGAAAAGACAAATCCATAGAAGCTTCTATTGCCCATCACGGGGCCGTGCCCAGCGGACACGGGGCCGTGTCGAAAGTACAGCAGGCGCATTTATTGTAATTGCGAATTACAATTAATGAGGAGAGAGAGTGTCAGACGGACACGGGGCCGTGCCCAGCGGACACGGGGCCGTGTCCAGCTCTCTGTCCAGCTTGGATTCATTTCATCTCATTCCTTGGCACTCCACCTCTCTCACACTTCATCCACCACCCACCACCATCACAACACCATCATCCACCACCATCATCCATTGTCCATCGTAGAGTGTGTGTGAGTCGTCTCGGGATCCAAGATTGATCGTAAGAGTTCTTGACAATCAAGGCCATGTTTGCCTAAGTCTCTTACATCACTTGGTGAAGACAAAGTGTCTAGTATAATACTTTTTATTTCTAATCTTTTGCACTTTTTATTTGGTTTTGTATTAATGACTTTAATAACTAGTTACTTATGTTGAAGGTGATCTTTCCTTATCGTTTGTCCGTGGTGTCTTGGCATTATTTTACTGTCTATATAAAATAAAGGATTTTCACCATTCATATCTCCACGGTCTATATGGAGATATGTTGGCTACCTGGTAGGGGGTTAAGGGAACGGTTTGGTAAAGGTCTTGCCATTGTTCAGCGTTTAGAGGTCCTGCAATGGACCTGGGTCAAATTTAGTAGGACCTCCTTCAATACTTCACGGTATTGGATGGCGGGGGTCCAAACTCTTTGATCCCCTCATAAGTTAACTACTATTAATACTATAACCCGGCTATTTAGGACTGTATCCCTGCTGACTCAGACTACTTAGCCGAGGGTAACGTCACCGCCAAAAGCGGGGCCTACCACAATACTGCATTAATAACTTAATTCATTATCTTCCAATAATCCACCCTTTTAGGATTGTATCCCTGCTGACTCAAACTACTGGGGTGAGGGTAACGTCGCCTTCAAAAGAGGGGCCTACTACAATAACTAAGATAATCTCTTAATTATGTGCAAAAGTGCGGAAATAATCAAAGGTTATACTAGATACGAGTCGGAACCAAGTGATTCATCTTGTCTATCTGTTTTTATTTTATTTTTATTTTCAGCATTTTAGTTAGTTTTTAATTTTCTTAGTTTAAAACATTTTTTCTAAACTTTTATTTTGGTTAGACGTTGAGGATAAACCGGTATTAAAAGCTCTTGTGTCCTTGGACGACCTCGGTATCTTACCAACACTATACTACACTCAACGATGGGTGCACTTGCCCATATGTGTGTTTAGTGTTAGTGAAATATCGTGTTTTATAAATTTAAAACTTGGCTAAAATAAGTGTTAAAAAGGGCTTAAAATATACACCTAATATATATAACACTTCACACGCATCAAGTTTTTGGCGCCGTTGCCGGGGACACAAGGATTTTAAGAAAGTTAGGAATCAACGGCCTAATCATCTTTTATTTTTCTTTTTATTTTTTTTAGGATTTTCTTAGTTTTTCAGCTTCTGCAGCTCTCAGCACGGGCCGTGCCCGGTCAGACACGGGCCGTGCCCAGCAATCATCACTGGCAGTTTTTATTTTCTGAGTTACAGAGAGCTGAACACGGGGCCGTGTCGGTGCAACACGGGGTCGTGTCCAACTCCCAGTAACAGGGATCCAGAAATCAATTACTGTGCCTCTGAACACGGGCCGTGTTCATTGAGCACGGGGTCGTGGTGAACATTCTGACCAGCGTTCTTTTCTGTTTTTGTTGCAGGACTTGGAACCCAGGCGCCACATTTGAACCTCCTACGTAGTGCATGAGCTCCAGTTCTAGTAGAGACATAAAAGAACCCCTAGAAGAACCCGAGCGCTTTCTCAGAAAAAGACTGAAAGCTAAAAATCAAGAGAAAGCTTCGGGGGACCCACTTCCAATGGCGGACCAACGTACCCTCATGGATTACCTACGGCCTACCGTAGGCAATCTTGGCGCCGCTATCAATGCCCCGAATGTCGAGGCCAACAACTTCGAACTTCGGCCGCATTTGATACAAATGCTCCAAAACTCCGCAACCTTCCACGGGCTTGCGGACGAGGATCCCCATCTACATATTACTAACTTCTTAGAAATATGTGATACCTTTCGGATCAATGGAGCATCAAATGACGCCATCCGCCTTCGAATGTTTCCTTTTTCACTAAAAGACCGAGCTAAGGCTTGGCTTAACACCCTCCCAGCTGGATCGGTAAACACCTGGGATGAACTCGCCCAAAAGTTTTTGTATAAGTATTTCCCTCCTGCTAAAACGGCTAAATTAATGACTGAAATTAATACATACTCACAAGAGGATGGGGAATCCTTATATGAAACTTGGGAAAGGTTCAAGGAGCTTCTAAGAAAGTGTCCTCACCATGGTCTAGCGGTATGGCAACAAGTATCCACTTTCTACAATGGATTGTTGCCACACACAAGACAAACACTTGATTCAAGCTCCGGGGGACTCTTAGGTAAATGTCGCCCAAATGAAATATATAACCAAATTGAGGAAATTGCTCAAACCAATTTTCAATGGCACACTCCCCGGGGTAATCAATCTATTGCCCCGGGCGCCCATAAGGTTGATGAAAGCACCTCTTTACAAGCCCAAATCGAGGCCCTCTCTTCAAAAATCAAAAGGCTAGAAATGACAAAAACGGCCTCGGTTATGGCTTGTGAAGGGTGTGGTGGGTCACATGAAAATTGGAGTTGTATGAAAGAATTAGATGAACAAACTGAAACGGTAAACTACATGGATAATAGACCTAGGCCGTCGGGTCCTCCAACGGGTACCTACAACCAAGGATGGCGTAACCACCCAAATCTTGGTTGGAGAGATCCCGGAAATAGTAGTAACCAACAAAACCAACGAACTAATTTTCAACAACCGCAAAATTTTCCTCAACAACAAGGTGGAAGAGAAAGGCTTGAAGATACTGTATCTCGCCTCTTCTCTGACACTGAAAAGAAGAACTCGGACCGATTTCAACAATTGGAGTCGAATTTCAGAAATCAACAAGCTAGCATTCAAAACGTTGAAAAACAATTAAATCAACTAGCTCAAAATTTCTCCGAGAGACCACAAGGCGCATTACCCAGTAATACCGAACCGAACCCAAAGGCACAAGTCCATCTCATCACATTAAGGAATCGAACCGTGGGTCCCGAGGATGCTCCATTGCCGCCAAAAGAAAGAATCCATTCTAGCCAGCCTGTGACTCCTCCTGCGCCAGAAAAGGCTTCTACACCAATTCAAGAGCCCACCAAGACTCCTCCAATCCCGTACCCCGGTAGGTTAAATCGTCAAAAGACCGATGAGCAATTCGCAAAGTTCGAAAGTTTACTAAAACAATTGCATGTTAATATTCCTTTTATTGAGGTCCTAACCCAAATGCCTAAATATGCAAAATTCATGAGGGATTTCCTCACTCACAAAAGGAAAATTGAATCATTGCAATTAGTTAACTTAGGCGAAGAATGCTCAGCTCTAGTACTCAATAAACTTCCTCAAAAGAAAATCGACCCCGGGAGCTTCACAATCCCTTGTTCGATTGGGAAGTCCCCCGTCCGAAATGCTTTAGCCGATCTTGGAGCTAGCATCAACCTCATACCCACCTCAATGTTCAAGCGACTCGGCCTAGGAACAACAAGCCCTACAAAGATGAGCATACAACTCGCCGACAGGTCCGTCAAATTCCCACATGGTGTCGCCGAAAATCTGCTAGTCAAGGTCGACAAATTCGTCTTTCCAACCGACTTTGTCATCCTAGACATGGAAGAAGACACCGAGGTCCCTCTCATCCTTGGGAGGCCATTCCTAGCCACCGCTCAAGCATTGGTGGATATGAATGACGGAACTCTAACATTGAAGTTTGGGGATGAGGAAGTGAAATTTGAATGTGGAAAGCGAGTAGAGGAAGAAGATCCGGTCAACTACATGAAGGTCATAGACTCAAGTTTGGATGACGCTCTCCGACGGTGTAACATGGGATGCAACACATCCCACTTGGGTAACATATGACCAGGCTTTGGGTCTAGCCAAGGACCCTTATAAACGTGGCGCACCATGGAGGCATTCCACGGAACTATCCTTAGTTTAATTTAGATTAGTTTTTATGTTTTCTAGTTAGTTTAATTTTCAGGAATAAAACACACTCATGGTGGTAAAGGATGAAAAGGGGAACGAGAAAAATGAACCCATGCACAAAGAACAAGGCAACCCGACATTTCTCACCATTCCAGAAGGTTCAACACGGGCCGTGTCCAACCAACACGGCCCCGTGCTAAACCACCTGCAGTAAAACGCCCAGTTCAGGTAACTGGACACGGGCCGTGTTCACCCAACACGCCCCCGTGTCCAGGCTTCTGTTTCTTTTAATTTAATTCTGTTACTGGCACTTGAACACGGGGCCGTGCCCGGATAACACGGGGCCGTGTTCAGTGCCCAGTAACACAGATTTTTGCTTTTTAAACACTATTTTACACATCTAATCAACCTAAAAATTTATTTTTGGGACACATTGAGGACAATGTGTAATTTAAGTGTGGGGGGGATGCTAAAACCTTGAATTTTGCAAGTCCTAAATACAAGCCTTACACAAAACTCTATTGGAACCGCTAATCACCCCAAATTTTTTTCAAAAAAAAAAAAAAAAATTCATTTTTTACTTGTCTAGGTTTAACTCGGGAAATTCAAGTTCTCAAAAATGTTATATTTTTACAAATTTACAACCGATAGCGTAGTGATAAAAAGAACCAACATAAGAAAATTATGAAAAGGCATAGCAAACTTATTTAAAATTTGATTATATATACTTGATCACATAAAAACCCATTCCCACAAAAGTGAGTTTTGAGCCTTTATTGAGCACGGAATTACATATCATTTGACTAAATGCTCATTTTTCGTTTCTTGTGTGAATAGCCGCTTGGTTCTTACAACTCTAGAACTTGCCATGACAATGCATTCCCGGTCCTTATCAACTTAAACCCGAGTAAGTAAATGATGGAGGCATTAGGACTAACCCTTTTTATTTCTACACCATTATTTTTCTTTTTCTTTTACCACCTACCCAAAAATCCCCCTAGTTAGCCCCTTTGAGCCTAAACCTTTTCGTTTCATCACCCAAACAAAAACCCTTTTTACCCACCAAAACTTTTTTTTTTTCTTTTTAACCCTTTATTTTAGTAACAAGTTCGGTTCTTTCGTAAAAATAAAAAAAAAAAAAAAAAATGTGATAATGATGAAGCAAAAAGAAAATAAACAAATAAGTTAATCAAAAATAACTTGTTTGAATAAAAGCTTCATCTAAAAAAAAAAAAAAATAAAAAAAATTACGAAAGCCGACACTTGTTACGCTTTTAGCCCTTTTTCTACTAACCACTAACCCAACCACCTACCTTTAACCCTAGCCTAACCCTTAACCCACAAAGTCCTCTTGATATCTACAAAGGTATAAAAGTTAAAAAGGAGGAGGATTGATTTCTTGGCAAGCCTATGGTAGGAATAAGTTTCATGCCGCTCTCGAGTGATTCACTAAAAATACACCTTCGGCCGAGTGTGAGTGATTTCCCCGTGAGGTATGTGAACTTGTATATAAATAGAATTTTAAAAAAAGGCATGTTATGCCCAAATAAGTAATTTCTTTTATGAAAAGTTCTAAATAAATCATTACGAATAGGAGTGTAAGTAAATAAAAATAAAACCCCAAAAAGATCTTGGAAATCCCGACACTCTACGACAAGCCCAAAACCTTCTCTTCTACCTATTCCATTTGGGAGTGTAAGCCACATATTAAAGAGTTTTGCTTGAGGACAAGCAAAAGTTCAAGTGTGGGGGTATTTGATGTGTATAAAATGCAACATATAAATTACATCAAATGAGGCATAAAACTAACCCTTTTTAAGTACTAATATTGGAAAAAGAGTGTTTTTGTCTTCCTTTTGTATTTTCAGGATTAAATGAGCTCAAAAACACAAAAGAAGCAAAAAGACAGCTAAATCCAACATAAATACAAGGAAAGGAACATTAGTGGACTGCCCGACCCCTCAACGGCACCTTCCAAAGCAAAAAGGAGAAGACAGAAGGCTGAACACGCCCCGTGCTCAGCCAGCACGGGGCCGTGCCCAAGAAGCAGCAGAAAAGACAAATCCATAGAAGCTTCTATTGCCCATCACGGGGCCGTGCCCAGCGGACACGGGGCCGTGTCGAAAGTACAGCAGGCGCATTTATTGTAATTGCGAATTACAATTAATGAGGAGAGAGAGTGTCAGACGGACACGGGGCCGTGCCCAGCGGACACGGGGCCGTGTCCAGCTCTCTGTCCAGCTTGGATTCATTTCATCTCATTCCTTGGCACTCCACCTCTCTCACACTTCATCCACCACCCACCACCATCACAACACCATCATCCACCACCATCATCCATTGTCCATCGTAGAGTGTGTGTGAGTCGTCTCGGGATCCAAGATTGATCGTAAGAGTTCTTGACAATCAAGGCCATGTTTGCCTAAGTCTCTTACATCACTTGGTGAAGACAAAGTGTCTAGTATAATACTTTTTATTTCTAATCTTTTGCACTTTTTATTTGGTTTTGTATTAATGACTTTAATAACTAGTTACTTATGTTGAAGGTGATCTTTCCTTATCGTTTGTCCGTGGTGTCTTGGCATTATTTTACTGTCTATATAAAATAAAGGATTTTCACCATTCATATCTCCACGGTCTATATGGAGATATGTTGGCTACCTGGTAGGGGGTTAAGGGAACGGTTTGGTAAAGGTCTTGCCATTGTTCAGCGTTTAGAGGTCCTGCAATGGACCTGGGTCAAATTTAGTAGGACCTCCTTCAATACTTCACGGTATTGGATGGCGGGGGTCCAAACTCTTTGATCCCCTCATAAGTTAACTACTATTAATACTATAACCCGGCTATTTAGGACTGTATCCCTGCTGACTCAGACTACTTAGCCGAGGGTAACGTCACCGCCAAAAGCGGGGCCTACCACAATACTGCATTAATAACTTAATTCATTATCTTCCAATAATCCACCCTTTTAGGATTGTATCCCTGCTGACTCAAACTACTGGGGTGAGGGTAACGTCGCCTTCAAAAGAGGGGCCTACTACAATAACTAAGATAATCTCTTAATTATGTGCAAAAGTGCGGAAATAATCAAAGGTTATACTAGATACGAGTCGGAACCAAGTGATTCATCTTGTCTATCTGTTTTTATTTTATTTTTATTTTCAGCATTTTAGTTAGTTTTTAATTTTCTTAGTTTAAAACATTTTTTCTAAACTTTTATTTTGGTTAGACGTTGAGGATAAACCGGTATTAAAAGCTCTTGTGTCCTTGGATGACCTCGGTATCTTACCAACGCTATACTACACTCAACGATGGGTGCACTTGCCCATATGTGTGTTTAGTGTTAGTGAAATATCGTGTTTTATAAATTTAAAACTTGGCTAAAATAAGTGTTAAAAAGGGCTTAAAATATACACCTAATATATATAACACTTCACACGCATCAGACCTACACATAGGCTCCAATTTTAATGTCTGACTGCTTTCTGCAGTTCTGTTGACATAGTGTGTCTTACCGGTGAGTTTACTAGTATAACTGACGCAACGCTCTCGTTTATGCATAAAGCAATATTTTGTAGTATACAACGTGCATGAATTCACTTGTTTAGTATGTGTTCAGACATTGCTGACAATTAAGCACATAATTGCAGTCATTAAATAACAATTAAAGTGTACGGAAATTACCGGTTTCGTGCCAGTTGTCACAATTGGGATTTGGGCTTATTATTTTCAATTGATTTGGGCTTACAGACTTTTTTTAGGGGTGTCCTCGTAGTTGTTCAGGGGTATTCTTGGTATAAAAACCGGAAAAAAAATTACACTACCGATAAAAAGTTCAGCCGTAGCCCGTGCTACGACTCGGTATACATAAGGTCTTCCCCTGGGTGTAACTGTCTTGGAATTTAATCGGAAACTTGATATCGGTTTGCAAATTCTTTGCTTGTTGTTGGATGTATTCGAAACAACTAGACTGCCGACGTGATAGAATCGAATTAGAAACTGATAGAGAATAAGATATGATCAATCAATCTGAGTTTCATTAACGGTATCAACTACTTATACAACAGCTAACAGCCCCCTAACTAACTCTTAACAACCAACTACCGATTATTACAACATTGACCCTCTTATTACAACAATTACACAATGGCCCTCTGAACTATCTTTCAACTATTGTAATAACAACCCCTATACTTTTGTTATCTAACAATACACCCCCTAACAATTTCAATTGTTGTTATAATAGCCCCTATACTTTTGTTATCTTACAATACATTCCCCCTAACAAAAATCTTGTCTCAAGAAAATCCCGTCTGAAACTCTTCCAAGTCTTCCCACGTAGCTTTGGTAGTCGGTAATCTTCCCAATGAACCAGCACACTGATAGCCAACCGATTATTCTTCTTAACCAGTTTCCTATCCATAATAACACATGGTTGTAGTAAAAATTAGAGCTCAGTAGAAAGGGGAACCACCTGTGAATGATCACCATAAGCTGGTTTCAGCAGAGAGACATGAAATGTAGGATGCAATTTCGAAGTAGATGGCAAGTCCAACTTATATGCCACGTACCCATGTTATATTAGCTTCCATCTCTATATAAGGTAGTGTTAATGTCCGAACACTAAGATCTTATTCTCGCCAACATTTCAATTACCAATGTCGACCTGTGCCCATCTTCACTTAGTCGTCATCAATAATGTGCCCACCTTCACTTAGTCGTCATCAATAATGTTGACCGCTAAAGACAACCACTATACGACCAAATTAAAGTGAGAGAAAAAAACAGTCAATGTCATTGCATATGTTGACCGCAAAAGACAACCACTAAATATCGATACAAGTACTGTAGCGATCTAAACCAATCGATATCGTTCGAACACCGTCGGTGTAAGCACATGTATTCGTTTTTATCGTTCTCGGTCGATGTAAAACACGTGTTGCTTTCTATATGGAGTGCATGTATCGTATCAGTACTATAATATAACGAACCGATACCAATCCAATGCTCGCGGTAATGTCCCGCCGCAACGTGCGGTCAAATAACCTAGTTAAAATAAAAGAGAAAACAGTTAATTTTATTACATAAAAATGTTATAAAAAATAGATGAACAAGATGATAGGGAAAAAAGATAGGTAAAAGCGGAAAAGAATCCATAGCCGAGCCAATTACAAGTATTATTTCCTCGAAAAAGAATCCATAGCCGAGCCAATTACAAGTATTATTTCCTGTACATTATAACTTTAAAGAAAAATGATCTCAATATTTTTAAGACTGAAGAAACATGGAATCACCGTAGAGGTGATTGGAACCACTTTCTTTGAGAGGATAAAGAATCACATCTTATTCTTTCTCTTGAACATATATCTGCAATGAAGAAGAGAGAAAAGTGGGGGATGTAGAGACAGCCAGTAGGGAAAGAATTCAGTTTTTCCAGCTACAAAAGACGTGCCTGCCCCATATCTCTTCACCTAACAACGAGGTGAAGACCTCCTTATATAGAAGACATGGGTAACCCTAACCTTAATGGGCCAGACCCAGTTAGGAGTTGTCTCTACAAGCCCACAGCCTAGTGTAATGTAAACTATAACGCGCTGGGCTTCGCGGGTTAGTACGCAATAATAAATAACATAATAAAATGTGATAACATAAATGACCGATCGTTTGAGTCGGGTTGCATACTATACCTCGATCCAAGACATAGACGATTTCTTTTGGATTTGTTTGGTATAACATAATAAAATATGATAACATAAATGACCGATCGTTTGAGTCGGGTTCCATATCATACCTTTACAAAGATCTAAGACGTATACGATTTCTTTCGGAATTTGTTTGGTAATTATCTTTATGTAATATTTGAATTAAATAGATTTTTTTATAAATTAATTTGTTTTTTTTCGTTAGTCTTATCTAACCCTATAAAAAAAACTCAATTATTTATCTTATATTTATTCAATCAAATCTTTCATGTTTTCTTGGTATCTAACGCTATATAAAAAAAAACTCAATTATATATCTTTATTCAGTCAAATCTTTCATGTTATCTTGGTATATTAGGTGAATGGGGAAGATGTTTATTACGTTTGGACGTTTGTTTTCTAGTTCACCAACCGTAAAATTGTATTCTAGTTAACATAAAGTGGGCATAATTTTGTTAAAAAAATAAGAAGAAGAAGAAAATACGGGATGATTTGAATCCGTGTGCCTCTAAATAAGGAAAGAAACATTTATAATTATAAGTAGTCTAGTTTATATGATTTTCATATATAACAATTAATCATTAATTTCATCTACATGTATCATATTTCAAGATGTTACATGGAATCTTTAAAGTTTAAAAATACGTTTTTTCCATGATTACACCAAATTACTTGATATCAAACGCATATTTTTTTAACATTAGTGGATTAAAAAGAGGTCTAAGTTTGGAGATCTAAATTGGGATTATTAGTAGGATTTTAACATCAAAGACTTAAAATTGTATTGTTTGTTTCTTTTGTATTTGGGACTTTCAGTGCCTAGCTAGCCATTTTATGACGATAAAATTTGTCGTTAGTTGTTAAAATAAAAAATCAAACGCATTTTTTTTGTAAGTAGGCACCGAAGTGTTTCAAACCTCACAAACTTGACCAATCAACTAATTTTGTACTTCATAAATTCGATCATCAACTAACGCTTTAATGTGATTAAATATCAAATTCACCTTTGAAGGAAACAAGCTTGAATCTTGATTATGTTAATATTGTTGGATGGAGAACATGCTAGTTGATTAGGCTGGAGGGTGTGGGGCGCCACCCTTCGCCAGCTGGACGCCTATAGCGCCCCCCTCCGCCATCCACCACACCCCCGGCGCCATAGCCGGGGCGCCATTGAAGGCCCGCCATGGTGGTAACGAGCTGCAACGCCAACTTTGGTGGGACCCACTAGTTTTAAACCAATCAAAATTAAAGGGGGGGCTCTATAGGTGCTTCATCCACACCCTCTAAATTAAAGGGGGACTCCATAGATGAGTTGGATCCTACGTGGACTTGATAAAGCCCCATGGGACTCCATCCACACCTCATAGCCTTATGTACTGGAGTTTTATAAAGTATTATAGTTATGTTTTAGTGTACTTTAGTATGGAGATATTTTGTGTATATTAAAATGTGCATGATTTATTGATTTGTGTGGCATTTTGATATAGAAAAATATGGAGATATTTTGTTTATATTAAAATGTGCATGATTAAGTGATTTGTATGACATTTTGATATAGATAAACAGAATATATGAACTCCTATGTGTGGTAAGTCCAAATTAAGAATTTAATCTCATTTGTTGTGATCCGTCACACGTATAATCCCTAATACCAACGGACGTTAATAATATATCTCACGTTAATGTAAAATAACTATTACCCTTCTTACTCAAGTTCTCATATCTTATTAGCGGAGTAATTTGGCTTTTTTTTTTCTTTGGATAAAAACCCATGGATTGATATGAGCCGACCATGTATTGGGTGGTCTATTAGCAAAGACAAAGTTTTTAAACACATGAAGTTTGGGAGGGGAGATCTAGGGTTCAAGTCCCACAAACGACATGGATTAGAAGAAATTTGGTTCTTTAAACATCAGGGTTTGGGAAGAAAAAATATTGGATTCAAGTCCTGCGTACCATTGAGATTAAAAGAAATTTGTCATTAAAAAAACAAAAAATATTAGCCCTTCTTATATTAGTCAAATGTTGACTTCTTTCTCTTAGATAAAGGGGACCATTTTTAGTGTAGACATGAATACAAACGAGGCTATTTGATTTTCGTGTAGAAATCTCCTATGGGCTTTAATAAAATAGAGTGACTTGACTCATTGAGGCCCTAGTTAAGAGTTGTTTTTCATATTCATATAGGTCCTAGCAAAACAATGGTATTGCAAATGCTCAAATCCTCTCATGTTGACCATCAAAGATATGGGAAACAGGTTGTGAAGTTATTGTTTAAGGCCTTCTAGGATTCATCTCTAAAAATATGTGATTTGTGTATAGGCTTATGCCAACTTTTTTTAAAAGAATTTGTGACACGTAACAAGACATTAATTGGCAACATAACACATTTACGCTACACAAATTCTTAGGGGATTTTGTGCTTCTTAATGTTTTAAGAGGTTGAACCTTCTAACGCCCTCGTAGACTCAAATTGGTATGAATGTGTGGCCGCACTCGAACTAAGAGTAATTGGCAACATAACATAATTACGCTACACAAATTCTTAGCCTTTTATCTTTTATGGTATAAAAATCTTAATAAAATTGAAGAACTCGTATAGATAGTCTTAATTAAATGCTATCTCGTGATGAGCTGACAAGTAAAGGAACAAAGCTATCAACTTAGCCCTAATAATTGGTACTTGGTGTATGTTCAAATATAACGAGAGAGAGAGAGAGAGAGAGAGAGAGAGAGAGAGAAAAGGTGAATTTATCATCCTATTCAATAGTTGTCTTATGTATCATTTTTAAAACAATAAGTGTACATGTTTATCTAGTTGTTCTGGTTCTACACTTAAATTTAGTTTTCTATCTGACGAAACTATAGGTTTATCTATATTATACATGTATATACACTTATTAACAAAGCTCTTGTTGGCTGCAACCTATCAGTATCAATGTGCATTGTAAAGTATTCATCCCCAAGTGGTTGATGGTTTTAGTTTTATGGTGGACATTGATGTAGATTTAGAAATAGGTTTTGATGATGTATGGGTTAGTGGTTCTAGAAAAATAATTATAAATATTTAGAATGAAAAAAATGCCCATGTGATCTCATGGTTCTTAGATGGTGGGGCAATGGGTATTATGGAAAATTCTTGGTCACATTATCATTCCCAAAGACACACATAGCTTTCTATCTTTTCTTATGGGCATGTTTGGTTTGGCTTCCTCATCACTCCCCACTATAATCAATTTTGGACACTGTTTTGGTCAATGGTGGTTAACTTCTCATGTCATTCAACATCATCAGCACTCTTCTTTTCCACCTTCATTACACCAACTTTCACTTTATAACAACTTGTTAGGCTATGGGGTATGGTGTGGGGGTTGGGGCGTGGGTTGGAGAGAAACGCTCAAGTCACCACCCCGAGTGGGCTTGGGTTTGGGCGTGGCCCCATTGGCATGGGATTTAGCCCGTGCGTGGGGCGGGGCTACCCACATGACATGGTGAAACCTCATTGGCCAAGAGCACTAGCCACGCCACCCCAGCCACGCCCCACCATACCCCTTTGAAATTGGTTTTTGGTCTTGGGTGCCCCATACTCCACGTGTCGCACCTTGCCCCCAACCCACGCCCCACCATACCCCACAGTCTTAGGGTCCAAAACATATACTCATATTTATATCATAAATACATAAGAGACTCGTTTAAATACTGATTGAGGTAAATGTTATCAATATGTATCTTGATATATGGTGAACTAAGGAATATTAACATATAAGATAGTAGATGGAAGAGTTTTGGTTCATCCATGTATGTTTTATATGAAAGAAAATACCACTAAATAGTATACAAATTTATCTATTGTTTGATTAACATCACTTAAACTTTTTTAATTCTAAATAACTCACTATTTGTATTGTCATATAGTTATGAAATCTTTCACAGATGATCAAAATATTTATAAACTTGTACATTATTTAAAGGTTATTCTTTTCAAGTTTAATCAAATGTAGGGATGGCAAAAATACCCGAGCTCGACGGGTATACCCGAAACCCGGCACAAATGGGACGGGTATACCAATACCCGACAGGTATTGGGCCGGGTAGGGGATTAGTTTTAAAAATTTTCGCGGGTATGGGCCGGGTATGGGATTAGGTGATACCCGGCCCGATTACCCGAAACCACATACCCATTTACCCGAACTATATATCCGATCATATACCCGGTTTTTTTAATCATATTTTTATTTTCCATTAACCCTTGTATATTAATGATTTATTTTAGTATGTTCATAATGTGGAAAAATAAATTTTCTTTTAGTATATGTATTTGATAATAATATTTATATTTTGTATGTTGTGAAGTATATGCATGTGAGTGTATAAGTATTATAAAATTATTATTAATTTATGATAAAATTTATATGTATGTAATGTACATTTTTCATTTATTAATAGTTGTTGTATAAATAAAATAATATAATAACTACAATAGTAAAAAAAATGTATTTAGATTTCCCAACGTATATCATTTAACAAACTAATGGGGAAACCCGATACCCGATGGGTAATTACCCGACAAATACCCGACGGGTATTGGGTCGGGTATGGGACGCGATTTTATAACCGGGTACGGGTATGGGATTACCAATACCCGACCCGAACCCGACCCATTGTCATCCCTAATCAAATGTCACTAAATAGTAGTGGAGGGTTCAAATGAGAAGAAATTCTTTGTAAGAAGAAAAAAGAAGAAATTTCAACCAATAGGAATGTTTCATTAGACTTCATTTAATATTTGTACTTAGTGTAACTATAAGGGTATATTAGTAAACTTACATACATCATTAATTGGTAGTTTCATCTTTAATAACTAACTATATTAAATTTGTAACTTATTTTTAAGATATATATTTTTCACAAAAAATAAAAATAAAAATTCATTTAAAGTGTAGGATAAATACGAGGCGTGTAGGATAAATTACAAGTTGTGTAGGATAAATTTCAATATGTGTAGGATAAATTTCGAAATGTGTAGGATAACTTTTGATGTGTGTAAGCAAAAATATTTAGTGTGGAGGATTATAGTCTTAATGACTAATTAATTAGTCAAACATAATAATAAATGAGATGAGAAAAAAACTATTTAATGTTTTACAATTATACCTTTTTATTCTTTTTCTTCTCAATAAAATTTTCTTCTCAAATGAACATTCCCCTAAATAGTATTCTAAGTTCTCTAGTTATTATATTTAGGTTACTTAGTTTGTAAAAAATATAAGTAACTGAAGTTTAAATAAGTTTAAACAACTCTTACGATAATCTTTCATATAATTATTATAATATTGTTCTAAACCAAAAATATCTTATGCAATTAAATAAGGGTGAATGAGTCAAGTTGACATCATGTCAAACTAAACACAAGCTAAGGTTAAAATGTCGAGTTCGTTTATTATTTAATTATTTTTTATATATTTATAATTGTATTTTTATATATAACACACTATATACTTTAAGGTTCATAACCATTAAAACTCTTTTAAATTAATTTAGGTTCGCCATACAACCTAAAATTTATGTCACTCGGACCCATCACTGACGTTTAAAATATTAATAATATATTATACAAGATGACACCTTTCTCAAACTTCATTTTTACGATAGAAATAATCATCCTCATCTAACTAATACAACATTATGTTGTCTCTTTGAAGGACAACTAGATAGTAAAACATTGAACATTATACTTGATGAGTTGATCAAGAATGATTATAACTGTAGTAATTGTCAAATCAATAATACAACAAGTCGTGATCACATGCCATGCACTCATACATATATCATCCTCTTTTTTAGTGTCGGTTGACCATAACTTTTTTCTTCTCCTCAATTAACCATACTCATTTCTTCATGAGAGTCCATCATAATCACACTCCTTTCTCAACTGTAATTTACCAATGAATGTTCACAAGTATTATTTAGTATGTATTTAAAACACATTGCCTGGTGAAATTAACAACATACTATACACTTCTTCATTAGTAGTGACGATATTTTCATGGAGGTGAAGTCTCTCGGCTTCTTCTGGATGAGAAATCGTTCTAAGTCTTGTAATTTAGTTTGGAGCGATTGGTGTAAGTATCATATGTTGTAGGTGGCGGTCCCGGCCGTTTTTTGTGGCCGGTCTGTTTTTGTTTTTTAATAAAAGTTACCTTTAAAAAAAATGTAATCTAAGCACACTTCATGTATAATATACATCATATGATTAGCGAAACTGATCCGAGCGGTGGTTGGAAGTGGACTAGATGGTGTGGGTCACTCTCAGCATTGGCCAATGCCTACTACAACACAAAAACTTTCCAACTTCGCTAATTTGACCGTTTAAACTCCAACTGTTTGCATTTAGAATCACAAATGGTTATACCCAAGTGTACACACAACATGATGTACACATATATAAACATTCAAATAACCTAAGTTTTAAATTCACTTATGTGTATTATCAAATTCATTAATTAAACGCGCAAAATACAAGTTTCTACATGTTTTCAACCAAGCATGTTTATTAAAGTTTCAACCTTTTCGAACATTAAATGGAGGTCCATGGGCCTCACTTGCATTTAAATAGGTCGAAGTGATCGTTTAAAACCATCAATTGTCAATCAGACTTAGAGATGGGCATAATACCCGGTTCCAAACCCGGACCCGTAGAACCGGTTCCAGTTCGTACCCGGTACATAGGAGAACCGGGTCCAGGTTCAAAAAACCCGGTGGTTCCTACCCGGTTCCATTTTTTTCTCAAAACAAATGGGTAGTACCCGGTTCCGAACCCTACCCGGTTTATACCCGTACCCGGTTCCTATGTTGTACCCGGTTCTACTAGTACCCGGTTCCTCTAGTATACCCGGTATTTTTGTTACCGTTGGAACCGGTTCTACCCGTTGCAAGCTCATTAATATTCATTAAATGCCTAATATATCCGTTGGAACCGGTTTCTATCCGTTGGAACCGGTTACTAGCCGTTAGAACCGATTCCTATATAATGTTTTCAAATTTCAATTTTTTAACTCACCAATCCTCTTATTCTTCTTATATCATTTTCTTCTAATTCTTCTAATACTTTTCTACAATGGCTTCAAAGACCTCTAAAACCACAAATTCCCCATCCGTCAATAATGTTCCTACAAGTCAAACCGCTCCATATGTTGTTGGAACATTATCACATAATCGCAATGCGGAAGTATGGTGCAATTGGGACTTGGTCGAAATGAGTGACGGTTCGCAAAAGGCCCAATGTAAACATTGTGGCGCCTTGTTAAGCAAGGACTCTAACTCGACTTTAGCGAAGCATGCTAAAAAGTTTTGTAAAGCTTTAAAAGATTTGACACCCGGTCAAGTTCAACTCTCAAAAGATGGTACAATATTTCGCTATGAACAAAAAATAGCTCGTGATAGGATGGCGAAGTTGGTGATTCAAAAAGCCTTGCCGTTTGGACACTTCGACGACCCCGATCTTACTAAGCTTATTAGGGAAACGCTTCAACCTCGCTACAAACATGTAAGTCGTCGTACTTTAAAACGACATTGTTTAAATTTATGGGAAAATGCAAGAAAAGATTTAATCGTTTTTTTTTAAATCGTTTTTTCTCTTAGTGGTAGGGTATTATCCATTCGAAGAACAAGACTAACACCGGAATCGCTCGAGATGGCAATTTGCCTAAAGGATCATTTGGATGCAAACCGTGTTCAACATAAAACGAATCTTGAAGACGAAGTGGAGTTAGAGCACAAGATTATTGAAGAAGAAGAGGACGACGAAGTAGAGACTAACGATTCCGAAGATGAATGTACCGAAACGACCGGACCAAAGTGTAGCGCATGTGAAGGTTCCGCACCCGACACAAGCAAAAGGCAAAAGAAGTAAACCGGTTACCGTAAACCGGTTACTGTTTTACATTTTGAACCGGGTTTTGTTAGTTTTAAACCGGTTACTGTAAACCGGTTCTGTTTATTTTTAAATCTTGTTACTGGAAACCGGTTACTGTAAAACCGGTTCTGTTTTTTTTAAATGTTGTTACTGGAAACGGGTTACTGGAAGTTAATATATTTATTTGAGTTTTTTTTAATAACCCGTTACTAAAGCTAAAACACAGCGTTTATTTATAACAAACGATTACAATATTACATAACAAACCTAACTTAACTAAACATTACCAAACCTAACTTACTAAAACATAACAATCCTAACTTAACTTAACTAAACATTACACAACAACATCCTAAACATTAGAAGAACCGGATCCTTCACCCTTCTCGTTTTTCGCCTTCGTCACGGGGCAATGGCGTTCGGTATGCTTCTTTAGAGTGGAGTTGGCGGCCGCTTTCATAAACTTTCCACATCCCTTGCACCTAGCCATTTCGTGGTTGTCGGTCATCAAACACAAGTCGAAGTGCTTCCAAATAGTCGGGTTTCTTTTGGTTTCCAAAAGCATCACCACTTCTTCGTTGCATGCCATCCTCTCTTCGTTTGATTTGTTTTTGGAGTAGTAAACTAGTAGTTGAAGGTGAAATGAAGAACTTGGGGTAAGAATGTGAGTTAAGGGAGAGAATTTGGGGTTTTTATAGGGAAAAAAAAAACCAATTTTTTTAATATAAAATCGGTCCAAACGGTAATATACCCGTTGGAACCGGTTCCAAACAGTAATATTCAGCTTTTGGTTTGAAAGTACCCGACAGAACCGGTTCCTGTCAGTACCCGGAATACCCGGTTCCCAACTGTACCCGAACCCGGTTCGAAAATACCCGTAATCGGTTACATCGGTTCTGTTTTTTTATACTTCTACCCGGGTTCAACCCGGACCCGGTTCCTTAGTGTACCCGGTTCCGCTCAGTAACGTCAGTACCCGGGTACGGGTAGTACCCGGGTTCCGGGTATTCAGAATACCCGATTCCGCCCATCTCTAAGCATACTAGTCAATTCACTAAATTGGCATCTTAGGTTTAATTTGGCATATTTTCATAATCTTGTCAAATCTTTTGATCTAGATGATGTGCGTTAGGTGTATATGTAGGTTTAAGTATATTTTAAGCCCTTTTACACTTTCTTTAGCCAAGTTTTAAATTTATAAAACACGATATTTACTAACACTAAACACATATATGGGCAAGTGCACCCATCGTGAGCGTAGTATAGTGTTGGTAAGATACCGAGGTCGTCCAAGGACACAAGAGCTTTTAATACCGGTTTATCCTCAACGTCTAATCAAATCAAAAAGTTAGAAAAATGTTTTAAACTAAGAAAATAAAAACTAACTAAAATGTTGAAAATAAAAATAAAGAAAAAACAGATAGACAAGATGAATCACTTGGCTCCGACTCGTGTATAGTGTAACCTTTGATTATTTCCGCACTTTTGCACTATTTAAGAGATTATCTTAGTTATTGTAGTAGGCCCCTCTTTTGGAGGTGACGTTACCCTCAACCCAGTAGTTTGAGTCAGCAAGGATACAATCCTAAAGGGTCGGATTATTGAAAGATAATTAATTAAGTTATTAATGCAAATTATGGTAGGCCCCTCTTTTGAATGTGACGTTACCCTCGGCTAAGTAGTCTGAGTCAGCAAGGATACAGTCCGAAGTAGCCGGGTTGTAGTATTAATAGTAGTTTAACTTATGAGGGGATCAAAGAGTTTGGACCCCCGCCATCCAATACCGTTAAGTATTGAAGGAGGTCCTACTAAATTTGAGTCAGGTCCCTTGCAGGATCTCTAAACGCTGAACAACGGCAAGACTCTTACCAAACCGTTCCCTTAACCCCCGACCAGGTAGCCAACATACCTCCATATAGACCGTGGAGATATGAATGGTGAAAATCTTTTATTTTATATAGACAGTAAAACAATGCCAAGACACCACGGACAAACGATAAGGAAGAATCACCTTCAACATAAGAAACTAGTTATTAAAGTCATTAATACATAACCAATTAAAAAGTGCGAAAAGATTAAAAATAAAAAGTATTACACTAGACACTTTGTCTTCACCAAGTGATGTAAGAGACTTAGGCAAACATGGCCTTGATTGTCAAGAACTCTTACGATCAATCTTGGATCCCGAGACGGCTCACACACTCTATGATGGACAATGGATGATGGTGGTGGATGATGGTGTTATGGTGGTGGTGGGTGGTGGGTGAAGTGTGAGAGAGGTGGTGTGCCAAGGGATGGTTTGAGCTTGAGCCAAGCACTCCTATTTATAGGCTGAACAGAAGCTCGGACACGGCCCCGTGTCCACATCTTTCTCTTTCTTCATTAATTGCTCTTGTCTTTATTAGTTGACCATGCCCCCGTGTCCACTGAGCACGACCCCGTGTGCAGAAGCATATCTGTACTATGAAGATTTGCCTGGATTCTGCGAATCTTACAGTTGACCACGGCCCCGTGCCCGCTGAGCACGGCCCCGTGGTGGGCAATAGAAGCTTCTACCACTTTGTCTTTTCTGCTGACACTTAGGCACGCCCCCGTGCTGGCTGAGCACGGGGCGTGTTCAGTCTTCTGTCTTCTTGTTTTGCTTGGGAAGATGCTGTTGTGGGGTCGGGCACGTCACGTTTGTTCCTTTTCTTGTATTTATGTTAGATTTTGCTATCTTTTTGCTTCTTTTGTTAATTTGAGCTCATTTAATCCTGAAAATACAAAAGGAAGACAAAAGCACACTTTTTTCAACATTAGTACTAAAAAAGGGTTAGTTTTATGCCACAATTGATGTAATTTATATGTTGCATTTTGCACACATCAAATACCCCCACACTTGAATCTTTGCTTGTCCTCAAGCAAAACTCTTTATAATGTGGATTTACATTCCTAAATGGAATGGGTAGAAGAGAAGGTTTTTGGGCTTGTCATAGAGTGTCGGGATTTCCAAGATTCTTTATTTAGTTTTATTTTTATTTATTTACAATCCTATTCGTCATGATTTATTTAAAACTTTTCATAAGATAAATTACTTATTAGGGCATAACATGCCTCTTTAAAATTCTTTTTTATATACAAGTTCACATACCTCACGGGGGATCACTCAACACTCGGCCGAAGATGTATTTTTGTGAAACACTCGAGAGCGGCATGGAACTTACTCCTACCATAAGCTTGCCAAGCAATCAATCCTCCTCCTCCTTTTTAACTATATACCTTTGTAAATATAAAGAGGACTTTTGGGTGAAGGGTTAGGCTTGGGTTAAAGGTAGGTGGTTGGGTTAGTGGTTAGTAGAAAAGGGCGAAAAAGCGTAAAAAGCGTCAGTTTTCGTAAAACACTTTTTTTTAATGAAGCATTTTTCAAACAAGGTTTCTTTTGATGAGCTTGTTTGTTTATTGCTAACTTCATCCTTTTTTTTTTGTGTCACAAGAAAACCGAGCTTTGTTACTAAAATAAAGGGTTTAAAATGAAAAAGGTTTTGGTGGGTAAAGGGTGTTTGTTTTGGGGAAAGAAACGAAAATGTTTAGGCTCAAAGGGGTTAACTAGGGGGATTTTGGGTAGGTGGTAAAAAAAAGAAAAATAATGGTGTTGAAAGAAAAAGAGTTAGTCCTAATGCCTCCGTTGTTTACTTACTTGGGTTTAAGTTGGTAAGGACCAGGAATGTATCGTCGTGGCAAGTTCTAGAGTTGTAAGAACCAAGCGGCTATTCACACAAGAAACGAAAAATGAGCATTTAGTTTAATGATATGTATTTGTATGCTCAATAAAGGCTCAGAACTCACTTTTGTGGGAATGAGTTTTTATGCGATCAAGTATATATAATCAAATTTTAACTAAGTTTGTCATGCCTTTTCATAATTTTCTTATGTTGGTTCTTTTTATCACAACGCTGTCGGTTGCAAATTTGTAAAAATATAACATTTTTAGAACTTGAAATTCCCAAGTTAAACCTAGACAAGTAAAAAAAATGAAAAATTTTTGAAAAAAATTTGGGGTGATTAGCGGTTCCAATAGAGTTTTGTGTAAGGCTTGTAATTAGGACTTGCAAGAATCAAGGTTTTAGCACCCCCCCCCCCCCCCACACTTAAATTACACATTGTCCTCAATGTGTCCCAAAAATAAGTTTTTCGGTTGATTAAAATGTGTAAAAGTGGGTTAAAAACAAGATTTTATGGTACTGGGTAGCTGAACACGGGGTGGTGTTGGCTGAGCACGACCCAGTGTCCAGACTGCCAGTACCAAAAGTAAACAGAAGGCTTGGCACGGGGGCGTGTTCAGTGAGCACGGCCCCGTGTCCAGGTACCTGAACTGGGCATTTTCTACAGAACCTCGGGCACGTGGCGTGTTGGGGTGAGCACGGCCTTGTGCTGAACTTGCTGTAATGAAGAAAAATTGTCGGGAGGCTCTGTTTTTGTGCATGGGTTGCTGGTTCAAGCTTCCCTTAGTATCCTTCACCATCCCGAGTGTGTTTTATTCCTGGAAATTAAAACTAAACTAGAAAATATAAAAGTTAATCTAAATTAAACTAAGGATAGTTCCGCGGAATGCCTCCGTGGTGCGCCACGTTTATAAGGGTCCTTGGCTAGACCCACCTTATCGGGTGGTTCTGGCTCATCTTCAATTAGGGGGTCATTATTGCCGAATGGATATTTCATTGACCGCTCAAGATTGACACTCTTTTTAAATGCCCCTAATTGAAGAGGTAGGTTGTTGTACTTCCGGTTTTTCAAAGCTTCGTGAGTTTTTACAAATGGTCGTCCCAACACTAGAGGAGCGTCATCGAGGATGACAAAGTCGGTCGGGATTACCATCTGATTTGTTTAAACCAAGACATCCTCAACTACACCGATTGATTTTATTACTTTCCGATTGGATAGAAAAATGGGTATTTGAAGTGGAGAAAAATCACTAATAGTTAATTTTTCGAAAATGTAGTTAGGCATTATATTATGTTAACACAAAGATCTTTATCGATTGTGACGTTACTAATAAACGAATTTTGAAAGAAACATGGAACCGGTGTAATGTTAATTTCAAATGGGTCTTCTTTTATTAGTGAGGTTTGATCATTAGTTAACTTAACACTTACCGTTTCGTCAATTTTAGTGTTAGTATTTAACTCTTTTAAAAACTTAGCATGAGTTGGTACTAAACAATGATTTTCAAAAGAAGGTGACAAGAGATTAATTTCTTCAAAATTAGACTCTTCTCGAATTCTAACGTTGTCGGACTCACCTTTTTTGTTGTTTAACTCATGTGTCGGTTCTTCACTTATTTGTTCTTCCATTTTTACACTTTCGGTTATCCCTTCTTTATTTAATTCTTCTCTTGCGCGGGACTCCTCTTCCCTTGCGCGAGATTCTTTTATATAGCGATCGATAACTCTAAGGTGTTCTAATATCCTATCGGTCACTTCGGTTATAGAAAAAGGATCGGGATTTTCAAAGCTTGAATCCGGTTGTTCGATCCTTTGTTCCTCATAATACCCATATGAAGTAGATGGTTCACACCATTGTTCTTCATTGTTAGCATATGATGGATAAGGGTCGTAATTTTGTTCTTCATAATACTCGTATGAGGTGGGTTGTTTACGCCATGGTTCCTCATAGTAAGCATATGAAGGTGGTGGCTCATATCGTGGTTCCTCAAAGTATGAGTAAGAAGGCTCATACCTTGGTTCATCAAAATATGAGTATGAGGGAGGAGGTTCATACCTTTGGTCTTCATAGGATGTGTATGAAGTTGATGGCTCGTACCTGGGCTCCTCATAGTAGGTGTATGAAGTGGATGGTTGATATGAGTGATTATATTGAACCGAGTGCGGATTACTACAATTAGTGCAATAGTTACTCCTATAATCATCCTCCTCATAGGTGTAGTTGTAACCTCCTGAGTATTGATCCATGAGAATCACTCAGCAGACTACAACCAAGTCTCGAGATCAGAAAACAAAAATAAAAACGGGAACAGAGGCTGGACACGGCCCCGTGTTCAGTGGACACGACCCCGTGTACAGAATCTGTATCTTGGCGTTTTAATTAAATTTACTGATCTGGTTGAGCACGGGGCGTGTTCAGTGAGCACGGCCCGTGTTCAAGCTACTGTTATTGGGTGTTTATGAAAAATGTGCAGCACGGCCCCGTGTTCAGTGAGCACGGCCCGTGTTCAGGTTACTGTAAATGCAAAACTAAACTAAAATGCAGAAAAATGTGCGCGCGTTTTAAAAAGGTTTTGAAAAACTGATTATGCCGTCGATTTTAAGCTTTCTTAAAATCCTTGTGTCCCCGACAACGGCGCCAAAAACTTGATGTGCGTTAGGTGTATATGTAGGTTTAAGTATATTTTAAGCCCTTTTACACTTTCTTTAGCCAAGTTTTAAATTTATAAAACACGATATTTACTAACACTAAACACACATATGGGCAAGTGCACCCATCGTGAGCGTAGTATAGTGTTGGTAAGATACCGAGGTCGTCCAAGGACACAAGAGCTTTTAATACCGGTTTATCCTCAACGTCTAATCAAATCAAAAAGTTAGAAAAATGTTTTAAACTAAGAAAATAAAAACTAACCACTTGGCTCCGACTCGTGTATAGTGTAACCTTTGATTATTTCTGCACTTTTGCACTATTTAAGAGATTATCTTAGTTATTGTAGTAGGCCCCTCTTTTGGAGGTGACGTTACCCTCAACCCAGTAGTTTGAGTCAGCAAGGATACAATCCTAAAGGGTCGGATTATTGAAAGATAATTAATTAAGTTATTAATGCAAATTATGGTAGGCCCCTCTTTTGAAGGTTACGTTACCCTCGGCTAAGTAGTCTGAGTCAGCAAGGATACAGTCCTAAGTAGCCGGGTTATAGTATTAATAGTAGTTTAACTTATGAGGGGATCAAAGAGTTTGGACCCCCGCCATCCAATACCGTTAAGTATTGAAGGAGGTCCTACTAAATTTGAGTCAGGTCCCTTGCAGGATCTCTAAACGCTGAACAACGGCAAGTCTCTTACCAAACCGTTCCCTTAACCCCCGACCAGGTAGCCAACATACCTCCATATAGACCGTGGAGATATGAATGGTGAAAATCTTTTATTTTATATAGACAGTAAAATAATGCCAAGACACCACGGACAAACGATAAGGAAGAATCACCTTCAACATAAGAAACTAGTTATTAAAGTCATTAATACATAACCAATTAAAAAGTGCGAAAAGATTAAAAATAAAAAGTATTACACTAGACACTTTGTCTTCACCAAGTGATGTAAGAGACTTAGGCAAACATGGCCTTGATTGTCAAGAACTCTTACGATCAATCTTGGATCCCGAGACGACTCACACACTCTATGATAGACAATGGATGATGGTGGTGGATGATGGTGTTATGGTGGTGGTGGGTGGTGGGTGAAGTGTGAGAGAGGTGGTGTGCCAAGGGATGGTTTGAGCTTGAGCCAAGCACTCCTATTTATAGGCTGAACAGAAGCTCGGGCACGGCCCCGTGTCCACATCCTTCTCTTTCTTCATTAATTGCTCTTGTCTTTATTAGTTGACCACGCCCCCGTGTCCGCTGAGCACGACCCCGTGTGCAGAAGCATATCTGTACTATGAAGATTTGCCTGGATTCTGCGAATCTTACAGTTGACCACGGCCCCGTGCCCGCTGAGCATGGCCCTGTGGTGGGAAATAGAAGCTTCTACCACTTTGTCTTTTCTGCTGACACTTGGGCACGCCCCCGTGCTGGCTGAGCACGGGGCGTGTTCAGTCTTCTATCTTCTTGTTTTGCTTGGGAAGATGCTGTTGTGGGGTCGGGCACGTCACGTTTGTTCCTTTTCTTGTATTTATGTTAGATTTTGCTATATTTTTGCTTCTTTTGTTAATTTGAGCTCATTTAATCCTGAAAATACAAAAGGAAGACAAAAGCACACTTTTTCCAACATTAGTACTAAAAAGGAGTTAGTTTTATGCCACAATTGATGTAATTTATATGTTGCATTTTGCACACATCACTAGACACATTTCATAAGTGATATTAGTTTGTTCTCATTGCTTTGTGATAATTAAAACACACTTTTAATTAAAAATTTACTTTGTGTCAATATTCATCAAGAAGGCCTATAACCAATTCTCAATCTTAAATATGTATTCATTATACATATTAAAGAAAACTTACCATGAATAGTGTTTTGTAAATTTATTATTATTATTATTATTATTATTATTATTATATTAAGTGATAAAAATTTAATAATTGTTATTCAAATCATAGGTGATGAACATTTAGGGGTTGTTTTGCAACTTCTGAATGGTTAAGTGTTGAATCAATAAGAGGTCTGAACCATTAAGTACCGAACCAGTAAGAGGTCTGAACCATTAAGAGCCAGTATAATGTTTAACCGTTCAGAGACAAATGTCTGACCAATTCAGATTTGAGGTCTTAACCATTCAGACTCAGTATAATGCTTAATCATTCAGAGGCAAATGTCTGAACCATTCAGATATCAGCTTGCGAAACAAACAGTCTGAACCATTAAGTGCTAAACCAGTAAGATGTCTGAACCATTAAGAGTCTCATTACGAGGTAAACAAACAGCCACTTAGTATATTAAATTAAATTAATTCTTGATATTATTTTTTAATATTGATAAATAGTCGTATTTTTTTTATCAACTTTTGTTCTTTTAAGTTTTTTCATAAAAGTTGAATAAGTAGTTGTATTTAAACTTTTTTTTTCATGACTTTCTAATATAATTTTTTTCCTTTTTTTTAAACGGTTTTGTATTCAAATAGAATATTTCCTTGGTATAGGTATTGTGATGAAGTGAACCAATTATGAACCAACATCGGTACATGTATGTGTATTATCGGAATCTGTACCGGTATTTGGCTTTATGATTTTCGATTTCTGTAAAACATGCGACGATATCCTTTGATCATTCCATGACTTCATTTTTTTTTCTTTCGTTTAGTATAACGAGTGACTATACCGTACCAAGTCTAGCCGATACCAATTGAATTCGAGCTACGAATTTTTTTTTATTGTATTAAGTTATGAACATATTGATATTATTTTATTAATAGAGTAAACTGCTAAATTCGTCCCTGAGGTTTGACTCAAATTGCTAGATCAGTCCAAAATCAAGTTTTGTTGCTAAAACAGTCCCTGAGCCTAGTTTCTGTTGCTATTTCAGTCCAATAAATTAACACCGTTAGAACCTCAGTTAATGAATGGGTAAAACTGCTAAATTCGTCCCTGAGGTTTGATTCAAGTTGCTAGATCAGTCCAAAATCAAGTTTTTGAATTTGTTAATTATAAACTTATTTAGGTATATAATTTTTCTAGACTTGCATTAATTTTTTGAATTTGTTAATTATAAACTTATTTAGATTATAAACTTATTTAGGTATATAATTTTTCTAGACTTGCATTATTTTTTTGAATTTGTTAATTATAAACTTATTTAGATTATAAACTTATTTAGGTATATAATTTGTTAATTATAACTCAATACTATTTAGATTAAGTGTGATCTTATTTAGATACTTACGTATATAACTACTAAATATTTACAAAGTTATAACAATAATAATACCCAAATACAGTTTAAGGCGGGTCCAGTTATATTTATGTTCGTTGAATAAATCATTAATATCACAAGAGAAAAAAATGGTAAATGACAGGTTCTTAATGCATCAATACTTGTACCAAATGCATTATATATTTTCTTAAATGTCTTAAAATTTAAGATAAATTACAAGTCTACCCTAAATATATAATTTAAATTTGTGTTTAGTTATAAAAATATAAACAGAATGTAGCTCTTTTGGAGAGCGTAATTTTATTTGACCTGTCTTAAACACTGGTTTGACACGACATGTTGTCTGGCCTCACCTGAATGATAATATTATTAAATACGAAACCACTTAATTAAGTATTATCTTATTTAAATACTTAAGTATATAATTAGTAAACATTTAATGATAATAATAATAATAATAATAATCAAAATAACTAACAAATAATTTTTCTAGACTTGCAAATTATATACCTAAATTAGTTTATAATCTAAATAAGTTTATAATTAACAAATTCAAAAAATTAATGCAAGTCTAGAAAAATTATATACCTAAATAAGTTTATAATTAACAAATTCAAAAAACTTGATTTTGGACTGATCTAGCAACTTGAATCAAACCTCGGGGACGAATTTAGCAGTTTTACCCATTCATTAACAGAGATTCTAATGGTGTTAATTTATTGGACTGAAATAGCAACAGAAACTACGCTCAGGGACTGTTTTAGCAACAAAACTTGATTTTGGATTGATCTAGCAATTTGAGTCAAACCTCAGAGACGAATTTAGCAGTTTACTCTTATTAATATTGATAAACGATTGCATTTTTTATCAACTTCTATTCTTTAAGCTTTTCAAAAAAAAAAAGTTGAACAAGTCCTATTCAAACTTTTTTTTTCTCGACATTCTGGTATAAGTTTTTTTCTTTGTTTTTTGAAAACGGTGTTGTATTCTAATAGAATATTTCTTTGGTATGGATAGGTATTGTGATGAAGCGAACCGATTATGACCCAACAACATCGGTACATGTATGTGTATTATCAAAATAGGAACCAGTGTTTGGTTTTATGGTTTTCGATTTATGTAAAAGATGTGACGATATCCTTATGGTCATCCCATGACATTATTTTTTGGTTTTTCTCTTTAGTTTGGTATAACGAGTGTGTCACACCCCGATTTCCACGTGTCACCGGTGGGCCCGGTGGGGAGTATCGTGACGTGGTTGGCAACATGATAGTCAAACAACACAATATTTAATATGCACAGCGGAAGCAAATGAAAGATATAATTTCAACCGATTATAATATTGTAATATTTAATATGCACAGCGGAAGCAAATGAAAGTCCCGTTCAACCTGATCCAGTCTCTGAAGAATTTCCTCCCGTTCAGGGGGAGAAAACCGTGGCGGCTGCGACTGCGTCCGAATGATAGGTCTGGCCGGTATCTGGTACCCATGAGTTGGGTACCCTACTCCCCATGGGTCTCCATACGGTCCTTGGGGGTTATAGTTAGCCGCTACCAAGTATGGGTCGGCTTCGGCGTAGTTGTAGTTGGTGTGCACTGGCTGTTCAAACAGGTTATACGCCATGGAACCCGTGTATGCCGGAATTGGGTTATCAAAACCCATAGGCGGTGGTTGCGGTGCAACTGGGTGCGAAGGTCCACCCATTTGTGGGTCCTCCTGAAGTGGCGGGTAATGGCTGCCACTTGATTGGCTGGAGAACTAAAATGAAAGTCTCCCGCTCGCGCAGACATACGCGCCCCGGTTCTCCTACGCCTTGGCGGTTGCGGAGGTGCCGGTTGAACTGGTGGCGGTGGAGGCGGTGGCGTGACTGCCACAAACCGTGAATCCACAGAGGGACCCTGCTGCTGCTGTTGCTGCTGCTGCTGATGAGGCGGTGAATGGCGAGGAGGTGTATAATACCATTCGTGCCTTGTAAACATAGCTTGAAAGCTGTCTGGACCACCGTAGGGTGATCCGTGGAAAGAAGATCCGTCAGAGATCTCTAGGTGGTTTGGTGTACCACTGGCTGGCTCGACGGGGTCTGTGTCATCGTGCATATCGTCCGCGTGATCACCTGAGAAATGGTCATCTGGCCCCAGTGGGTTAAAACCTGCTGGTTCTTGTATGTAGTTGGCCGGGTTAAACCGGCCTCTGAAGACAGGTGTAGGGTCTCCAAAAGAGTTGTGCGAAAAGGATCGCTGTAATGGTATGTAGGAGGGTTGAGGGTTGTTGGGCTCATACTCCGGCGGTGGCCTGTAAGGGTTATGCACAGGAGGTGTTGAGCTGTGCGAAACCGACCGTCTAGCCGGCTCGAAGAGGTTCCTCCGGTTCTGCCGGGGATCGTCACTCTCGGTGGTGGAAGGAGCTCGCGCATGCGAAGGTCCTGCTTCGTTGTCATTGGGAGCGGTGATTGGCCCTTTGCCTCGTCCTCTTCTTCTAAAGAATCTTGGCGGCATTTTCAAACCTGTCAATATAGCATGAGATAACGACAACAATATATATAAAATTAAAGGACAAAACAAAAACCAAACAAGGTAGAATTTGTCCTATGTTATTTGTCTAGACTCGAAAGTTTAGATATGTGCAATTGTGTTATTGAGATTAAACACAAAAGGCTAGTGTTTAATTCACTCAATGTTGGCTCTGATACCAACCTGTCACACCCCGATTTCCACGTGTCACCGGTGGGCCCGGTGGGGAGTATCGTGACGTGGTTGGCAACATGATAGTCAAACAACACAATATTTAATATGCACAGCGGAAGCAAATGAAAGATATAATTTCAACCGATTATAATATTGTAATATCAAATATCACAAATGTCGATTGTTTATCCACAGACGGATCAAAAATAAAATGGAAATAATAGTTCATCAGACTTTAGGCATCTTAAGCTTGCGAGACTTCTAGTGATGCTAAGGAGAAATCCCAGCCAATTACGCTTAGTACCTGCATTTAATCTTTTTGGGAAAATACGTCAGTTTACACTGGTAAATACAATCAACTGACTCATTTTGGAAAATGATTGAAAATTGGTTTGGATGCACATGGCATAAACATTTTATTTAACTTGGGAGAATTATTTAAATATATAATCTTGTGAACGAATTACATGTTCCTTGTGCGTTCAGTAGCCCGGATCGTGTCCGGGTTAAAGATCAATAGACACACCACATTTTTCTTTTGTGCATCGACGGGTGTACGCCTACACCCCGCGCTTAAGTCGTGGCCATTTCGTAAAATGATGCCAAGGATATACGGGACATGGTCATTAACCCCCCAAAGGATTTAAGTAACAAGACTGTTTAAACGAGCCGATCAAATTATTCAATTAACCACCCAACGATGGAAGATTTGATGCCCAATCAAGCGGTATTCTATATACCGTATCCCAAGCCCGTATAGGGAAAATAAGTTAAAAGTATTTACCTGAGCAATGTATAAATCACAATAAGCAAACGCAAGTAGCTTTTACTGGTACTCCTAATCTGGAACGAAGGTTTATAATAACCTATTAGAATCCTAACGGGTCTTTAATTAAGCTTAAGCTTAGACCGGTTAGTTTCAAAGATACGGTTCGTACGCACGATTAGGCGATGACCAGATAGAATGTGTTTTAGACCCGACAAGTATGAAGACTTGTTTAATATGGGTATATTATACACATTCTGGATTTTTAGATAAAACCGATAAGGTTTGACCCGATTCGGCTAATTTATGTAAACTAGTTACATAAACCGAACCGAACGCGTAATAAGCGTAACGGGTAATAATGAGAGTCATTTATAGGTTTCCTAAGTTAATATACTCCAAATATGTTGTGACATCAGTGAGATATCATTTATTATGCCCGAAATGAATTTAAACACAAACTATGCCCCGTAGGGGTAGTTTGGTCATTTATAAGGTGATAAAAGAGTTTAAGTAGTATTCTGAGTTACAGGTCTGATGTAATCAGCAAAGGTAATCAATTTGCTAAGTTATATCAGTAGGGTATTGTATATATGTGAAATTTATCAATTATAACCAAACTATGCACCGTAGGGGCATTTTGGTAATTTCACATAAGCCGAAAAGCTCAAAACTGAAGTCTGAGTTTAAGGACTTTTGCTTACTGTTAAAATATTATAATTTGCCTCAAATATCAGTAGGTATCACCCTTTGTATGTTTAAAATAGTTTTAGTACATACTATGCGTTAAAAACGCTTAAAAAGGCGATCAGAAGCCGTTTCCGGGTTCTATATAGAAATCTGATATTTTTATTATTCCAGAGGGTTTAAAATAATTTATTTATCATTTAGAATCAGTAGCAAAAGGTTTGGGGTCGTTTAGATATGTAAAACTCATTTTATGGCCCGTAAGGGCAAAACCGACAATTACCGGATTAAGCCTACGACTATGAGTTATGCTCAGCCTAAAATTAATTAAAAATCTTCAAAAATCCCAAAATAATATATTACATCAGTGGGTATTAAGTTTGATATCAAAAAGTAGGCTTAACTAGGCTATACGCTAATTACGCCGTTTTATTAACATAAAGCTTCTTAATTACGCTAATGAGCATAACTCTCAATCTACACCTCAAACTGATGTCAAACTTTGCATACAAGTTTATATATCAGTAATTAAGGTTTCTACTCTTTTACATTTTCAAAAATCACATTTTAAGGTGAAAAGGGCATAATGGTCAACATATGAGCAATTAACGGAATCATGCGTATTAATCGGTTAACTAATGAACCATGGTGTATAATCACAGAGGTTTATACTAGCATGTAACCTGGTCCAAATGAAGCTCTTAGGTATTTCTAAATCATACCAAAACGGGTCAGAACTGAAAGTCAAAGCAAAAGTCAAACTATGCGACTTTCGGTTCCGAACCGGGTCTCTACTGAAAATTGTCGGGTTGAACATGTTTAGACATGTTCTTACATTCATTACCAAGTTATATCAATGATCAAACAGGGTATAAGTGTTCTACATTACTAATTATGCATAAATTTTAATTTAAACATTCTGTTGACTTTTTATTAGTAAGTTTGACCCGACATTTGACCTAGTTAGAGTGGGAATCAGGGGGAACCCTTTTGAGGGTTTATTACCCACATAATTACCAACTTATAACAACTTTTGATTCGACTAATCACTGGACTATTAGTGATTAATCTTAAAGTCAACCGTTAATTACGATGGTTTGACTTTTAAGCTAAAACTAAGCTAAAACTTAACTAAGAAGGGTTAAGCAAACTTACAAGAGTCCTATGAACGACCAGAGATCACTTGAGAGAAGTCTTGAGCTCCAGAATGATCAGGAATGCAAGAATGAAGTGTGAAGAACTTGTTGCAACAAGGACCCTTTATATAGTGATTTAATCACCATAAAATGTTGACACACAAGTCTACAAGTGACCACAAATCGTCCACAGGTGTCCCTAAGTGTTTAGGACTGTTTAGGGGTCGCCCACAATGCAGGAATATCTGATAAAGGTCGGTTAAACGCGAATGCAGGAGGTTGTCTGCATTTTCTGTTATTGTAGGTCTGACGCGGCCCGCGTAAGGTCAGGTTAACCTTTACGCGGCCCGCCTTAGTCCTTCTGATCAGATTTTACATTTTCAAGTTTCCGCATATTCGTCCCTTGGCTCTTCGAAAGGTCATTTAGCTTAATATTTGCAATTTGAGCCCTCTTTATTTACCTACAAGGGCTTTAGGACTTATACCCACTTTGTCAAGTCCCTGGACACTTCCGGTTAACCCGAAAAGTCATAACTTTCAATGTTAACGCTTTAACCCCTCGCACACGAATTTGATCATAACTTTCTCATACGATAACGAAACTTTATGAAATTTATATCGCGCATTCTAGTGAGCATAATTAACAGTTACAAAGCTTCGGGTTTGTCAAGAGGTCACTCAGAGGTATAACTTAAACATGTTGACACATTTAACCCCTGTAGTTTGTAATCTCTCACTTTTAGCTTCGCATAATCCATGATTTATTCGTTTGATGCTATAAACATCATGTAGGGTTAATGTACAATATATTTATTCACTGTTGACATTTAGAACTCGTATTTTCACATACTTTTCATGATTGTCAACTTTAGTCCTTCTGTAACATTCTTTCACACGTCCAAGCATATGAACGTGTCTACACATTATAGGACGTGAATTTTCGAGGTGTTACATCACGGTATCGTAGCAATTCGAGCCGATACAAACTGAATTCCCGCCGCATAGCGCGGGGGAATTCCACTAGTTGTTAATGAATTTCAACATGTTATAAATATCATTTGTGATGTTTCTTCACCTATACATGTCATAACTTATTTTCTAGATTATATTATAAGTTCAAAATCCACTAACGATTCCGAAGATGAATGTACCGAAACGGCCGGACCAAAGCGTAGCGCATGTGAAAGTTCCGCACCCGACACAAGCAAAAGGCAAAAGAAGTAAACCGGTTACCGTAAACCGGTTACTGTTTTACATTTTGAACCGGGTTTTGTTAGTTTTAAACCGGTTACTGTAAACCGGTTCTGTTTATTTTTAAATCTTGTTACTGGAAACCGGTTACTGTAAAACCGGTTCTGTTTTTTTTAAATGTTGTTACTGGAAACCGGTTACTGGAAGTTAATATATTTATTTGAGTTTTTTTAATAACCCGTTACTAAAGCTAAAACACACCGTTTATTTATAACAAACGATTACAATATTACATAACAAACCTAAGTTAACTAAACATTACCAAACCTAACTTACTAAAACATAACAATCCTAACTTAACTAAACATTACACAACAACATCCTAAACATTAGAAGAACCGGATCCTTCACCCTTCTCGTTTTTCGCCTTCGTCACGGGGCAATGGCGTTCGATATGCTTCTTTAGAGTGGAGTTGGCGGCCGCTTTCATAAACTTTCCACATCCCTTGCACCTAGCCATTTCGTGGTTGTCGGTCATCAAACACAAGTCGAAGTGCTTCCAAATAGTCGGGTTTCTTTTGGTTTCCAAAAGCATCACCACTTCTTCGTTGCATGCCATCCTCTCTTCGTTTGATTTGTTTTTGGAGTAGTAAACTAGTAGTTACAGGTGAAATGAAGAACTTGGGGTAAGAATGTGAGTTAAGGGTGAGAATTTGGGGTTTTTATAGGAAAAAAAACCAATTTTTTTAATATAAAATCGGTCCCAACGGTAATATACCGTTGGAACCGGTTCCAAACAGTAATATTCAGCTTTTGGTGTGAAAGTACCCAACAGAACCGGTTCCTGTCAGTACCCGGAATACCCGGTTCCCAACTGTACCTGAACCCGGTTCGAAAATACCCGTAACCGGTTACATCGGTTCCGTTTTTTTATACTTCTACCCGGGTTCAACCCGGACCCGGTTCCTTAGTGTACCCGGTTCCGCTCAGTAACGTCAGTACTAGGGTACGGGTAGTACCCGGGTTCCGGGTATTCAGAATACCCGATTCTGCCCATCTCTAAGCAGACTAGTCAATTCACTAAATTGGCATCTTAGGTTTAATTTGGCATATTTTCATAATCTTGTCAAATATTTTGATCTAGACACATTTCATAAGTGATATTAGTTTGTTCTCATTGCTTTGTGATAATTAAAACACACTTCTAATTAAAAATTTACTTTGTGTCAATATTCATCAAGAAGGCCTATAACCAATTCTCAATCTTAGATATGTATTCATTGTTAATGAATTTCAACATGTTATAAATATCGTTTGTGATGTTTCTTCACCTATACATGTCATAACTTATTTTCTAGATTATATTATAAGTTCAAAATCCACTAAGAACTCAATTTACCAATTTCTTAATTTGGCTTCATAATTAAAACAAATGGATTCTAACCACTTTTTATCATCACTGTGATGATTTTGTACCATTAAACACCCATTCAACAATCAATTCTAAAAAAATCACATATGGGGTAATAAACCAATCGATACTCAATATCTTGGAACTTGGATAACTGAAAGCTTACCAAATAGAGATCAAGCACTAGTAACATGTAAAGGGAGATTGATAGTATAAACTCCATTATCATTTTTAATATCGAATTCATTTCAAATTCCTAAAATTCCTAAAAATTCCAAACTCATTTTTTGTGTTGCGTGTGTATTTTTGTCCACATAAAAGGTGCAAAATCATATTTTATTTGGGAGTTAAATGCTATTTTAGTGCATGTGGTTTAGGTTATTTTGTCAATTTAGTTTAAAGGTTTGAAACGTTATCATTTTAGTCCAAATAGTTTCAAACGTTGTCATTTTAGTTCACTAGGTTAACTTCATCAATTTTTTCTATTAACTAGAAGGTCAATTCAGTTATTTTTTATGTAATTCTACTCACTAGAAGGGCAATTAAGCCATATAAAGTGACTGAATTGCCCTTCTCGTTAACAGAAAAATGGGATGAAGTTAACCCAGTGGACTAAAATGGCAACGTTTCAAACTATTTGGACTATAATAGCAACGTTTTAAACCTTTGAACTAAACTGCTAAAATGGTCTGCCGTTCAAAAAAAAAAAAAAAAACTGGTAAAATGGTCCCAACCAGATCGACTAAAATTACATTTAACTCTTTATTTGGTTTTGAATATTTACACTTTTAGCCCTTATTAGACGATATGTGTAATTTACATAGTATTACTTTGTAACTTTTCTATGCTTAATCGTGTTTTACCTTGTATCTAGGGTGTTAAAAAACAATATTTTTTTACCTTTAACTAAAAAAATTTATCTTTGTAAATTTCACTTCACAATATACGAATTTTTACTTTTAACTCAAAACTTTTTATCTTTTCCAATTTAATATAATAACTTTTTTACTTTCAACTTTGATCTCGTATACTTTTTATCTTTCCCAAATTTTCGTTTAATTTTGCAGGTTAACACGCTGCAACGTGTGTGTGGCTCACCGTTTTTACGTTTCGTTCTAAATTTTGCGAATTAACACGACACAACGTGCGTGTATGGTTCAACATTTTTACATCTATTTTTACCGTTTGACAGGTTCGTCGCAACGCACGGGTCCTTGATCGACTTATTTATTTTTTCTAAGTTTTACGTTCTCGTCTAATTCCCTCACATTAGCATGCAACAACTTCAGTATTGATGGTTGCTAGCGATAACGTGACATTAGTGTTATTTGGCATAGTTTTACACACCCACCGATATGCATTGAGAGCTTGACCTGTGTATTACACAGGTTTGAGGATAAAAATTATATAACTTAAGAATACACATGCCATATTTACCTTTTTAATCAAATATCTCAACTATATGACAACCATACCATATTTAACCATACCATATTTACTATGGTAACCATTTCATTTCCTTAATTATGTGATTTTATTGGCCTTTCTAAACTATTTTGCACGTTTCTAATTTTTTAGATCACGAAATATTCTAATAAATATATCTAGTCCATGATATAACAGTATGTTCTCATCTTACTTTCCAATCTATTATGGAATTGTTAAGCCAATGTAGATACATGTTTGCTTTATTCTAGTACTACTCTTTTTTTACATAGCTTGGCTTTGTTATGACTTGATTTGATTCTGGTTATATTTTCATTATATATAACTTTTATATATTATTGTAACTTTTTATAAGTATATTTTATTTTTTCTCAAATATAAAAACCATAACATTAAAGTGGTTAATATGAAATTTCATTGACCATTTATTAAGATTTAGATGAAGTCACAACCAGAAATAAAGTTACATGATTTGCTACCTCCATTACCCCTCAAGTTGCATGGTTGAAAATTATTTAGTTATGTAAATTTGTGCATACATTATTAAATTATATAATTTTAATCCTCAAACCCATGTAATACACAAGTTTATAACCTGTGTAATTAACAGTAAAATTTTTAATAAAACTTATATCGAACATAGAAAAAAATAAATATGTTGCAACACTTTACTTAGAATTTTATAAAGTTGTTCTAAAAAGGAAAAATAAATAAATTAATTTGATTTTAGAAATTTTAAATATAAAAAATTAAAAACAAATAAATTAATAATAATAATAAATCACACAAATAAATTTCCTAATCTAAATTTACATATGTACATTGTTTTGATTTCCCCGTTTAAATTATTAAATTAATATAATATCATATTATATAATATATATTTATTTGGATTCTTTTATTAATAGATATTATACTATATTATATTATTTGATACATTTACATTAGTTGTAGATAATTATTAATTAAATTTGAATTTATACGTTTATCACTAACTATATTAATTAATATTATTATTAAAGTGGGGAGTCATGAGAGAGTGACACGTGTACAAAAAGATTTTCATTTATTAGTATAGGAAGATAGGATACCTCTTGTATTTTTTTAAGCTTGAGCCCAGCTGCTAGCTCTAATACATAATGGTGGATCTAAGAACTTTTTTATTAAGTTTTTTTTGGTAGATTCTCACGAATTCTAAGTTACTGAAAACTCATAAAATAGCCTAGATCCGCCTCTGCCAATACACCTCCGATGATGAGCAACCTTAGTAACACGATTTTATTTTGTCTTCCATTTACTTATACTCGATCTTTCTATTAATTTACAACTATTATTATTTATATAATAAAGAAAAAGAAAATTTGTTGCACACACGAATGCACGATACATGCAGAAACCCAGGGGCGAAGCTTAATGGGGGGGACGTCCGCCCCCTGGGATTTTTCGCTCAGTAGTGTTATATATGTAGTTTTCGTATAGAAATTTGTGGGTATATACGTTTTCACCCCCCGGTTCTATAGAAATTTTTGGTTATATATGTTTTCACCCCCCCGCCCGAAAAATCCAAGCTTCGCCACTGCAGAAACCCAATGCCTTTCCATGCACGGTACCCTACCCACCACCTTCTAGAACCTTCAATAACCTTCCTCTTTTCTTTTTCCTTTGATTAAAAAACTCCACCAAAAATCCAAATTATAAATCAGATATCCAAAAAAATATCAGAAAAAACCGGCATCACCACCACCGGAATTCATAAACGAGTTTTCCGGCCATGCATTCCGTAAAAGTTTCAACAACATTTGCGCTTTTCGCTTCGCTCGTTCCGTACAATCACTCTGCACAAGCAACAACAACTTCGTAAAAACTCCGGCAGCCACCGCCTCAACCTGCAACCGTTCCACGGCGGAACAGAGCGACAGCAGTGCTCCGGCAGTGTATTCGCTCGCTCGATCTGATATACTCATCATGATTTTTACTAGTAACGGAACTATGACGTCATGAGACGCAAACGCAACGCATCCTGACGGAATTCGGCATAACAGCTCCACCGTCGCTAAAGCTCTTTCCGCGTCGCATTTTTCGAAATCTGGCAGTCTGTTGATGATCGCCGCCGCCGCTCCAGCCTCCACCGCCTTGTGACGGTGTTGTTTCACCATGCAAAACGCGAATAATGCTTTGATTCCGACTTTTAAAGCCCTAGGATGCGGTAACGGATGATCGAGGATTCCGACTATTCCGGTGAATAAGTCTTCGTGACACGTGATTTCCGATCGGAGCTCCTGCGATCTCGTTCCGGCGAATACGTTTTCTAGCAAAACCGCTGAGTTGACTCGGACGTCAATCGACGAGTGCGTCAATAGAGAAATCAGATCTGAAATCCGAGCTGGATCGGAAGCTACTAGAACACATTCCGATTCGGAAATCGCGAGTGACGATAACACGGCAACCGACTCGTGAGTCAACTCGGACGAGTTACCACTCGGTTCGGAAAATAACAAATTGAGTAAGATCTCACACGCGTTTTGCGTGGAGATAACAAATCTGTTATTTTCCGAGTCACGTGCCAGTACCCTAAGTTTCCTAACCGCGGAGAGCCGCACGTGACTTGAATTAGACACTGATGATGCTTGTTTTAGCAATGACTGAACCTTAACCGGGTCGGCCGGTTGTTTGGGAGTTGGTATCCGGTCCACACCATTGGACCGGTTAGCAACACACCAGTCTTGTATTAGACGGCGGAGGGTGTGGTTTGGGATGAGTGTAAAATCGGTTAGCGGGAGACGAGTGACGGGACATGTGGTGTTTCCAGTGGCTATCCATGACTCGATGCTTGAACGATCGTATGTCTGGCCGGTCCCCACGATGACGGGATCGGTCATGAGTTCGAGGGAAATCGGGCATCTGAAATGATATGGGATTTGGATTGTGACATCCAGTGGTTGTAAACTTCTAGCCATGTTTCAAGTTGCCTCTTCAAACATGTGAATTTCCCTCTATATATAGTTATTCAGAACCAACAAAGTTCATATTGAAAACGGTGTAGAAAGTTATGATGATTCTGAATTATTTGTGCCATGTGTTTTGAACGTATATATATAGCAATGAAACAGAAGGGATGTATGGAATGGTGGTTTTGTTTTAGGTGAAGGGGTGTGGCCCGGTTTTATATGACCTCTACACGTGTGTGTCTGTTAACTTAAGGCTTAACCTCAGTTGTTTGAATGGTGGTGGGGTGTGGTCAAAGACTCAAAGATGCCAATGGCTGTGCAGGACCACTTCACTTGACAGGATAAATAGATTTATTGTAATTTTATAAGATTGCGTCTGGATTTTTACTTTTGTAACATTTTTGAGTTTTAAGATTACTTTTTGTTCAAAGAAGTATGTTATTAACCATACAGGCTATTTTTTTAGTTTATTCAAACAAATAAGATACTTAAATAAAAAAAATTAAAATGGATATAATTAAATCGCTCCATCAAGGACTGCTGACGAAGTCCTTCCTTCATAGCCCAGTGGTTGGGGGCCGGTTTGTCCTCCTAGAGGTCACCGGTTCGACTCCCGCTTGTGGCGAAAGGGGGTAGGACACCCGTGCGCAATGATGGTGAAAAACCTACCGATGAGGGTTTGATCCTGAGCGTCACTCCGGTTTTCATCCGGCTGTTACTCTAGCGAGGCAACTCGTGTAGAGGCAGTACGGTTTCCGGGGGAAAGCCTTCGACCCAAGACTGGTTAACCCAGCGCTGGCCTTGCTATTTGGGCCCACGTTCTTGGCGAGGGTCCGCGATTTGCGGATGTGACAATGGTCACCATTAAGAAGTTCACCTTTCAAAAAAAAAAAAGGACTGCTGACGAAAGTGATTTGTGAGAGGTCAGCGTGACAAGATAGAACTTCGAAGGTCATCTATCATTCTATTGTTAGTTGAAATTCCTCTCCTTTGATTTAGACCATACATTATTCTACTCAATTGCTCTTTAATGGAGGTTCAAGTTGTGACATCAAACTTGGTACTTATCCTTGATTATCTTTGATGATGATTGAAGACTCAAGTATCAGTAGCTTCGAGCTAGGTGAAAAACAAAGCCTAAGAACTTGAAGTGTAACCTGTGAAGATTACAACAGAAAAAACACACCGTTAGCCTCGTCACAGGGAGGCAGCCTTTCTGTGACCAAGCTCGGGCGTGAGAATAAGTATATGAAGGGGTATGGTCCCAAAAAGCCGCGCAGACCATCTAGGTCGCGTGCTGGACTATACTCCTTACTCAGCTTGATGATCAATCTTTTAGACCCGCGCGGGCTGTTCAAGCAGTGTCCGACCTCACGCGAGGTCCAAACAAGAGATAACATCAATTTCTATACTTAGCGTTCTGAATAAGAGCCTTCAGCCTCTGCAACCCTGCGCGTGCTACTTACGTGCTCAACAAAGGTCGCGTAGGAGTCAAAGCGCAAGGCGACTTCAGAAAGTACAAAATGTCACACCCTGACTTTTGCGGAAGCGTGATTATGGTGTGACTTCCTTAATACCATTGCATTCAATCATAACAACTATATGATAAAATCATAAATGGTCATCCATTAATTAAGTTTAAACATAACAACGTTGTTTTGATATGTAGACTCCAAATTCAAGTTTTACAAACCATATTAATTATTTAAGAGTTCACAAGGACTCATCAAATGACTCTAAATAAAACCAAAATTTGGAAGTGGTGCCTTGGCCAGGATAGGACACCCAAACCAAACCTCAAGACCATGGATGACATCTTTTATTCTTAACAACACTTGAAACTTTCGAATGCCCGCCAGATCCACCTTTAATTCCCTGAAATACATTTAGTTTGAAAACATCAACAAAAGTTGAGCGAGTTCATGTGTTTGTTTGTGAGTATGAATAACCTTTGTATTCATTGAAAATATGTAAGTATGTTTGTATGTGAAAATGAACAGATCAATTAATGGTTTGCAAGGCCATCAATATGTGTGCAACGGTGTAGGAAGGCTCAATCCTTTGCGTATTTCGCACCGGGCCTCCCGGCTGGAACGACATAGTCACCACATGAGCCAACTCGCGGACTCATGGGTGGGGCTCGCAACACCCAAATAGATCTATCACTCATGCCCCTCGGTCCTTCTAAAGGATTAATGGAAATCCTGGTCCTGAATTTCGCCAAAACTGGGTATGGATACCGAAATATGTCGGTACGGTATCGGTATGGTATCGGTACGATAGCGGTATTTGAAGGTAAAAGTCGGTATTTTACCGGTACCGTACCGAAACGGTATCGATCCCGAAAATACCGATACCGAAAATGCCAAAAAGTGGATACCGTTTCCGGTACCGAAAAAAATTGGTACGGTATTTTCGGGATCGGGATCGGTACGGGACGGGATCGGGGTCGGTATTTGATACCAAATGCTCATCCCTAAACCGGAGCGTGTTGTTCGGTCCTTGTTATGTGACGTTCGGTTCGGTGAGTTATGCGTCACCTCATCAATGATGTTGATGGTTTGGCAGTTTACATTTTGAAATATATACGGTTCATCTTGTCAGTTTACGGTTTTGGAACTTGTAATTGATTGTATAAACAGAACGGGATGTTCAATATACATTACTTTATTTTCTTCTTTCATTTTAGGGATATGAGGTCACATATACATGCTATATTCATGAACTATCCAACCATCCTTATCATTTTAAAAACTGAAAATAAAATTATGGTTTGAAAAAAAAAAGTTTGTTCAAGATTCTGCTAAAGACGGCAAGTTCGGCCGACCCAACCACAGTGGCGGACCCAGGATTTTTTCCATGGGGGTGCGGAAGATTTTTAAAAATTTTAGGCCCCTAGGTACATAAGTAAAAAAATCGGTTGTATCGGGTCGGGTCATGTAAGTCAAAAAATCGGTTGTATCGGGTCGGGTCGGAAGATGTATCCACTTTCCGCTTGAGAAATCGCGCCATAACGTCTCTACTCATGGTTCCTATCACAATTATATTGATCCATCATCCATGACCATAAATTCATCGTTCCAAAAATCATCTAAAAATCACCCCTAAAAATCATCTAAATAACATAATCATCAAGCCCTAGACTTGTTTAATCACCCCTAAAAATCATCTAAATAACATAATCATCAAAAAAATCATCTAAGGCTAATCATCACGTAAAATCATCAAAAAAACCATCATAAAAATCATCTATGGCAGTAAATCATCAAGTAAAATCATTAAAAAAAACCAAAAAACTAACCTTGATGATGTCGCTGCTGTGTTGCTGCTACCTGGCCGGATTCCGGTCAGTTTCTGGCCGGAATTTTGACTGTCGCTGGCTGCTGTTGCTGCTGGCTTGGTGATGAAGTCGCTGGGCAGGATGTGGTGGAACAGAAACAGAAGGGCGGGAGGATATTGAAGGGGTTTTTGGGCTAATTGTTAATGTTTATTGTTGGGTATTGGGTAATTGACTAATGGACTATTGGGCTTTTTGTTTATTGTTGGGTATTGGATAATGGATATGGACTAATAGACTAATGGGTTAAGCTTTGGTTTGGGTTTAAGTAGTATAATGTATTAATATAGGTAGTTTTTTTTTATAAAAAATCAGACTTTACTAAAAAAAATTATAATATAAATCCATAATATTTTTTTACCCAAGGGGTGCGACCGAAAAATCCACGGGGTGGGGACGAAAAATTCCAAGGGGTGCGGAGGGGATTTTATTCGGAAAATTACACTAATTTTTTTTTTCTCGGGGGTGCGCCCGCCCACCTTGGCATGGTGGTGGGTCCGCCCCTGCCCAACCAACCAATCCAGCTGATTTGTTTAACCTTCTAAAAATAAAAACCATATTTAGCAGTTTCGCCTAAAATTTATCGGTAAAAGCCAGTCGAAGTGAACCATAAGCATCCTAGTTTTCAGTGAAATTTAGGTAGGATAGTGAACAAAAACAACGACCCATGTTCAATGTCATTAGGACCACGAATACAAACATGTTAGTGAATTGGTTATGACTAAGGATGAACATTTGGTATCGGGTATCGGTACCGAACCGGTACCGAACTGTAGCGGATATATTCGGTACCGGTAGCGGTACCCACTTTCCCCGTTTTTTGGTACCGGTACCGATATTTACGGGTAAAACATCGGTAAATACCAATACATTTCCGGTACCGAACCGGTGTTTTCAGTACCGGTACCCACTTTTCCCGTTTTCGATACCAAACGGGTAATGTGCTCTATCATGACCCTTTTTCTAATGCGGAAACAACTAACGATTCATTTCCAATTTTGACGAACACAAAGAGATATCAAACCAATAATTATGTATCTAATATGTATGTGCACACTGTTAAAAGATAGAAGAAATTCAAAGATACAGTAAATTGCCAAAATTGTCCTTGAGATTTTGTCATGTTTGCTTGTTTCATCCAAAATGACTATATCCAAAATGACTAGGGAGGAGCGGATTAGGCAAGATTTGCACCTCTTCGAGGACATGGTCGAGGATAGAACTTCGTGGAGACGTAGGATTAAGGTTAAGGACTTTTAGGAGTTTGGTCTGGTTTTTGGTTTAGGTTCTTGTCTTATGAGTTTAAATTTTTTTGTTTTCTATGAGGTGTGATATAGTTTTTTATAAGTTGTCACTTAATCCCGGCGTCGTAGTTTTACTAACAACTACTTATTTATTTATGTGTTTATTTTTATTATTTTTCTTTTCCACATTTTTTTTAGTAGTTGTGTGCTTATATATGTTTTTCCGGAAGCTTATGTATTGGTTATGGTTTTTGGGAGCCGAGGGTCTCACTGGAAGCAGCCTCTCTATCCCCTGGGATAGAGGTAAGGCTTGCCTACATCCTACCCTCCCCAGACCCTATCAATAGCTTTGCTATAGGTGAGATTATACTGGGTATGGTTGTTGTTGTTGTTGTTGTTGCTTGTTTCATCCAAAACAACTTAAAGTATATTGCCCTTTACTTTTGGGATTTTTTTGACATTTTCATCTAAACGTTGAACTTTTTTTTTTGCCAAAATCGTCCCTGTGGTTTGGCATTTTTTACCATTTTTATCCAAATATCTGAGATAAAAAATAACCCAAATTAGATGTTTGGATGAAAATGCAAAAAAAAAGATGTTTGGATGAAAATGCCAAAAAATCTCAAAAGTAAAGGGCAATATGGTACAAAAAAAGTTGTTTTGTATGAAACCGACAAACATACCCAAGCCTCAGGGACGATTTTGGTAATTTACACTCACAGATATATCACCCCTCTACTTGGTCTATGATTATTATTTCCAAAATTAAAGCCTTTAAAATGCACTGGATATTACATTTGTATTGTATTGTATGAGTAGGTTCTTTGGATTATGAACTAAGAAGTCTAGGGGGATGATATGCCACTTATTTAAAATTGAAGGGTAAGTGGAGGTAATAAGCATTCAGAATCTCATTGCCAACATTATTGGAGACGATGTCGTTTAACATCTAAAGTATGAAAACCACACGTGGGGGTGGGGCGGGGAGGCAACCAAATTTAGGGACGACCAAAGTTGTCGGTGGTCAACCGGCAACAACATATGAACTTTGATACAGATAAAACGGTGAGTCAAAATATCATCATCCTACCGTAAATTCCACCAATAGCAAATCTATTATAGGATCAGAGTAAGAGTAAGATATACACAAACTTATCTCTACCAATAGGAATAGAGAGACTACTTTCGGTAAGACCCCCGACTCGATAGTAGTTTTGCATCAAGCCCTTCGACATAAGACACATAACACTCAACAATTAAGACAAAGGCCAATTAGTGCATGTGCTCCCTTTTATTTCGGCTATCAACGCCACCACATGATGTATAATTAACCATCACCCTTTTTAATGTTATTTTCATAAAATTAGTAAAATAACGTTAAAATTAGTGCACTTTCACTTTTGCCCCCCCCGAGCGCCCACAGATATATACGTCTCATTGGAAACAGTCTCTCTATTCCTACGGGGTAGAGGTAAGGCTATTTACATCTACCCTCCTCAGACACTACCTTAGCTTTGCTATTGATGTGATTTACTGAGTATGATGATTATGATGATTATAATGTGCATATCGCAAGCGGAGCATAACGGTGAGTCAAAAATATATATATTTTTATTTCTGGTTAAAATTGTTCCCTCTTGATAACGTTAACACATGAAATTTTATATATATTTTCTGTTAGAGGTATTATGATTTTGTCACTTTGATTTAATCATTTTAACCATTTCAGTCAATAAGCAATTACATATATCATCAATTTAATTATGTAACCATTCTTATCTAAAAAAGAATCTGCTATTGTCATTGTATTAGGGGCATAACCCAAAATATCTAAAGTACTCAAATTAGTACAACCAATAATATTAAGTCATCTCATTTTTCACCAAAATTATCTAAATTAAATGGAGAGATGTTCCCATCAATCTATTTACCTGAAAGCCTCTTCTCCCCTTAAATTTTCCACCATCACAATCGAGTACTAAGAAGCTGAATCCACTACCCCCAGTAAATGGTGCTGGTGTTACCGAACTACCCGGCGAAACCGAATGGGGTGCCCAAGGGAGCCCAAAGTACCCTCACTCACGTTAGCTTTGTTAGACTTTTGTATTAAGATAATATGTTGTAGTTGTTGTGAAAGAGACATGAAGCGCGCCACGTAGACATGAAGGGTGCAACACATTGCAACGTAGGGGGCATGAAGGGGTGGATGTGGAGGTATTCGTGAGCACGGCAAGGAGGTTTGAATTACTTTTTAAATATCAAATAAGATATAATCCAATTATATAGAGCCACGTTAATTACCCACCATCATATTTCGTATTTCACCTCTTTGCAACAAATGTTATTAGCTAAACTTAAAGACTATTTGTGCAACTTATTAAGACCATTTAATAGTTGGAATTATTTGTGTATTTTACTCAAACAACAAATAAATATATCAAAACACGAAAATATATAAACTTTAACTGCACTTGTCTCTTTGCTCCAATCTTTTATTTGTAGGTGGTTTAGAAAACCACTAAGTGTTTGGAAGCGATTTCTACATTTATATATAAATCTAGGCAACTCGTTTATGTTGGTAATGGATTTACAAGTCTAAAGAGACATACTGAATTTCATGGTAGGTAGAATTTCTATACAGAGTTTTTTTCGTAAGAAGTTTAAGAAGCGTTATGAATCTTTATATTGTAATTTTGAATAGATGAGAGTGATTAGTGACATTTTTGTAATTTGTGTTTAACTTTTATTAGTTCATTGAGTTTTTGGTTTTGTTTATCCGATGGTGTTTTGATTGTAGCAGGTACATGTACATGGTATTTTATTTTGTAGGTAACAAAGGGTTCATTATGTAGTGTTTTATTAGTAGCAGGTATATGGTGTTTTATATTTGATAACATGTAACTGATGTTATTTTTTGCATATAACAAATAGTATATTGTGTTTTATTTTGTAGGAACATCGTGTTTTTATCGTAATTGTCTAATTTACTCTTACACACTTCACCCTTAATTTTAATGATTGTTATGTCTAATTTCTATGACCTCTAAGTCTTCTTAAGGGGGTCGGGGCACCTCACGGGTTGAGGGTTTCAACCCTTGCGGTAACACCACTGCCACCCGCCAAGGGTAGGTGAAAGATCAAATTTGCTACAACTATGAAAGATCAAATTTGCTATAATTGATGAAGACTTGAAAATACAACATCTATGAATGAAGAATTATCTATAAAGATAATAACTAATTAAAATATAACAAATCAATTTTCTTAAAACTGCTTACAAATGAAATTCCCATTTGAACTAAACTAGTTAGTTATCAATTAGAGGGATTTTGAAATTTGAAAATGAAAGAATTTAGTTGATTTCTTTCCATTGTAGGATTGTCATGGTGGTTGATTGGGGCAAAAAGGTTCTACAAATGAAAAGAAAGCAACTTTGCTCACCACCTATCCAAGTAAGCATCTATATTGATAGATGTTAATGGGTAATTTGAAAAGTCAAGATTCAGAGATGTATGCGTGATAAAGATGTTGGTAGCCGTTTATAGTCGTCACACAACGTTCAAGAGTTGAAGACAAGCAAAAAAGACAACTTTGACTATCCACGATCGATACCATCGACCGTGGCATCGATTGTCTGACTGTTTGATATTGTTTGTTGAGCTTTGACTATAATTACGAGCCACCCTTAACCCTTTCACTTACCCCCTTTTCTCTAAACTTTTAGATAAATCTCTCTAATTCCCTTGAGAACTAAACTTCAAATCCGAGAGAGATACAAGATCAAAAGCAAAAAAAGGTTGTTCCAAAACTAAACGATCATTCATTCATTCTTGTATATGAGCTTTGTATTGTAAGCTTGTTCAATAGTTGTGAGAAATTTGTGAGGGGCACCATAAGTATGTTTAGTGATTAGAGATAGTGGTGATCACTACCATTTGAGATGAGTGAGACATAGAAGGTGATAGCTAATATCTATATCTTTGTGTCATTGAGGTCATATTACTATACTCATATTACATTTGCTTATATGAGCTTCCGAGCTATATGAGTCCTACTCATATGAAACTAGATAGAATCATCCCCTCATTTTTTTCCTATGAAATGAAATGAAGTTACATTTATAGTTTTTCTTAAACACAAAATTCATTCTTATGTCATCACAAATTTTGAATGTTGAAGGTTAATTTAATCTCCTCCGAGCATCTAAATTAACAAGTATTAGTCTATCATGCTTTATACAACAATACTCAAGCATGTGAACAGAAGATGCATCATCCGGATTCTTCACAGCTTTAAGAGATAGTGCGTTATCTTTTACAAACATTAATTTCTTAGTTTAGACATAATAATGAGATTTTATCTCACCATTCCAAAACCTCGATTTCTTGGAAGGTCTCAAAATCATAGTGAACTTCATCCATTAGGATCATAATTCATTTGACTTTAACCTCCAAGGATTCACCATTGACTCTTAAGAACTTAAATATAAGTCTTAATCCAAATCACTTTGATGAACGTTATCGGTATAAAATCGCTGAAGTTTTTAGATATAGTAAATTTGATTGACTCTTAAGAACAAGGCATCACATATGCCTAACGTGATATATACATTTCCATTGTTGTTTCCTTGAAACCATATATGGGGATACCCTCCCAAATTGAAGGACCAATCATCCACATGCTTCAAACAACATTGATGGCGATAGAAACATCTAGGGGTGAGCATTTGTTAATAACCGACCTGACCCGATGAGTAACCGACCCATCCCGATAACCGAACACCTTATAAATCGATACCCGAAACAATACCCTAGGGTCGGTTCCGGTTCCTTTTAAACTCGGTTCCAAGTAAACATCGGGACATTACCCAAACCTAATAAGTTATCATATTTGTTAAACGCCTTCTCAAATTTTTAGGAGCATCCTCACCCTTCAACATTATGTATCTTCCTCTTTCCCCTTCTTTGAGAGTCGCCGCTTGATACATTCTCGACATTCGTGGAATCCATCGGATGTTTAACAACTCAGACCGGCCGCGAACAGGCCTGCTGACCGGTGGACATGCCTATGTATCGGCTGCGAACAGGCCTGCGTATCGGCTGTGAATAGGCTGCGAGCAGTCTGCAAATAAGCTGCGTACCGGCTGCGAATAGGCCTGCGTACCGACTGCGAATAAGCTGCAGACCGGCTGCGAATAGGCTGAAGACTGGCCTGCGAATAAGATGTGTACCCGTACCCATTATATTATTTAGTTTTTATATATGGATTCTGCATGCATGTTCTTTTACGTGTGTCGGAAACCACGTACCTCGTGAGTCGTGAAGCAGCAAAACTTGCAAAAGTGATGAAAATTATTGAAGATTTATTGAAGAATCATGTGTTTCGATCGAACTGCGCATTTAAATTAGATATATGTTTGTTATTAATAGCTGTTTAGGTTAACTTATGTTGTTGGGCTTTGGCCCAGTTTAATTTGTACATTAATTAATAGGTCCAAGCAGTTTATATCGGTTCTTATTAGTTCCCGACCCGGAACCGACTCGATACCTGATATACTAGAATTATAGAAACCGAACAAATACCCGAATTACTCTATTAGGGTCGGTTTTGGGTACTATTCGGTTCGGTTATCAGGTTCTAGCCTATGCTCATCCCTAGAAACATCTACAAATCCATCACTATCATAAGCCTCTTATAATAAAATTCACAAAATCTTTTAAAGTCTTTTACAATAATAACATATATTTCTTTAAAATGTTATAGTCATCGAAAATCACATGTGTGTATTTCCATGTTAATGCTCTCAAGATTAGATGACATATCTTGCTTTTGTGTATTTCATCTCAATACACTCACCATGTCTCTCATAGTTTTCTTATGATGTGGTTATACGTTTGATGTTTGATTTGTGACTTTTTACATCATAAGTCAAAATACAACCCGCTCGTTGTGTTTTTGCAGATCACTTCTTACACTTTTCGTTAAAATATGTATTATGTTTCATGAATGTTAGTCATCCAACAAATAAATATGCGTCTTTCATTTCTTTACATTTATCGTTTTTTTATCTTTTGATCCACTTGTTTATGTAAAATAAACCTAAACGATAGTGCACCATTTATAATAAAATAAAATGCGAACATATTTTAAAAACGGATACGCCAATGATATTTGAATATCAAATTCCAAAGTGTTATTCACTTTAACACTTTCATCGTTTGACCAGAATAATCGCAATTATATCATCTTATTGCATGTTTTGAGGTACTCCCTCAATAAAATTTCATGCACTAATAGGACTAGTTTTTTTTTTAGCTCGAAACTCTAATCACAAGTCGTACGAGATTTAGTGATGTCATAGATTTTATGATTTTGGATTATAATTTTGGTAAATGAAATAATTATCGCAAAGATTGGTTTTTAATAAATAAATGGTTAATGTTATAAAAATGTGATTTTTAATACAATTATATTTTTATGATGGATTTTAATAAAACTGATATTACCTAAACCTACAAAAAATATGTGTACATAAATATATATATTTACAATCACACTCGAAAATCTAAGATTTGATAAAACACATGAAATTTATAATGTATAAATTTTAGTGTTTAGGTTAATGTTAACATGATATAAAAATTGGTTTTGGACTTACGAATTTCTTTCTTAATTATGACGCAAAAGATAGTTAGGCGAAATTGATAAATTTTAAGATTATAAATCGTATAAATATATAGTAAACAATATATTATGTTACATATTATGTGACAACCGACAAATTTCATGATAATTCTGTACAACTGAATCACTATTTATATAATTTAATTGCGTGCTTTTGACTTAATTCTTGTGTGATTAAGTCTTACAAAAATAGGACATACATTTACAATTCATAACATGTCATAGTGTTTGCTGCATTGCAATAAGATACCGACTAAGTCCTAAAATGTTCGTAGCAAAATGCTAAAAACACTATTCATCTGAACACACTATTCATGTCAGGAAGATTCTGATATGAATTAGAGCGACAAAAAAAGGGGATACGAAAACATATCCACATCCATACATATATCAAAACCCTAATAGGGGAACATAACTTGTAATAATATACACTCTCCGGAAAAATGCCTAAACTAATAAATTGTCTGATCTGAACTAAAATATAACAATTTCAACTTGTCTTAACATAAATTCAGCCTTTCGTGGCATCAATAAAGAATGTAGATGATATTAATCATCTTAAATGATCACGGGAATATCAAAGAATTACTTGATACCGGTATTATCCTACACTTTTCATATTTTAACCGCTAATGGTCCGAAGACGAACTAGTGATTAAATCCGATATCCTAACATCTAAACTTACTAGTCGAAGGAACTAGTTAGACTCATTTAAGAACCCTAAACATGATTACCTCCCTAATTGTGCTAGACTTGAACTAATGACCTAAATATCTACACCTAATATGTATACACATGTTAAATACATTTTTATAAAAATGTTACACTCCCCCCTGTGGGTCCCACAAGCATAACCTACATACTAAACTTCAACAAAACAACCTCCCTCTTATCTCTCTCTCTATCTACAGCCATACATTTATACATATACTCCTTCCATTTCTTTCAATAACTAGCCAAAATTCAAGCATACATGGGGCTTTCATGATGATCTAAGATGATAGCAAGTGGAAGGAACTTCAAGGCAGCTTTATACACACTTCTTGGAGCTTTATATCATCTTCATCTTCACCATTGTGCTTCCCTAGCCTTGTGCTAGTTGTAAAACCATCTACCACCATCTTTATGTTTCTTATGCTTAGTAGATCTTAAAAGTACACCTTGATCATCTTGAAAAACACTAAACAAAATACTTAAAACCCTAAACCTAACACAATAATCCTACATAAATATGTGTATTATGTGTTGATTGATCTTGGATGATGATGCTTAAAAATATGATCTAAACATAAAGATGTTTAGATCTAACAAGATCATCACCTTCATGATTCATGAACTTAAACACTAGATTGGAAAGTGATTTTTTGACAAGTATAACTTTTACAAGAAGTTAAGATCATGATTTGTGTATAAGGCTATGGGGTATGGGGCTTGGGTTGGGGCGTGGGTTGGGGGAAAACGCCCAAGGCACCACCCCGGGTGGGCTTGGGGCGTGGCCCTTGGGGCTTGGGTTTCAAGCCGAGCGTGGGGCGGGGGGAAGCGAGCTGACATGGCAGGCTGTGTATGGCCAAAACAAAATAGCCGTTGGGCTAGCCGTTGGCCAACGACTATGTTAAAAAAAAATTAATTTTTAACTATAAAACTCACATTTTTCTTCCATTTTTTACCACATTCAACCACATCTTCTATAATCATCTTCAATTATCCTTCTACAAAACAAAAAAATGCATCCTTATAACCGTCCTTTTGACCCGAACAACCCGTATGTATTCCAAGAAAATAATCCTAGCCCACCACCCAATCGTCCAATGTCTCGTCCATTTTTCATACACTCTTCTATGCCCCATGAAGCGAGTTATGCATCGTATATTGGGAATCGTTTGTTTACTAACTACCCACATACCGATGATTCGATACCTACCCCATTTACACAATCGCCCATCAACCTTTCACCAACCTCCATCGACCTTTCACAAACCGAAACTGTCCCTGAAACTCAACCACCCAACGATGCTCCTTCCGCATCGAAACCCATCAAAAAGAGAAGTCATAAGAAAAAAACCGAGGCGGATAAAGCAGTTGAAACCGTCAAATGAAAACAACAAAAATGGGTCGTTGCTGAAGAAGTTGAATTGGCGAGGGCTTGGTGTCAACAATCTCAACATTCAACTTTAGGTATTCTTAAACTTTGTTTTTATTAATGGTTATTTTTTATATAACTTTGTAATATATTAAATTTTGTTTTTATTAAAATAGGAAATTCTCAACATCGAACCGCCCTGTGGGAAGAGGTTAGTAGAGTATTCCATGAAGAAATGGGAAGGGAGGCTTATCGTGAAAACGATAGCTTATCCTTGAAGTGGAGCGAGATAAGCACCCAACTTACAAAATATAGTGGTTTTTTAAATAAAGCAAAGCAAAACCCAACAAGTGGTGAAACCGAAGCCGACATTTTGACAAATGCAGTGGTCACATTCAAATCAAATGTGGGGACCGACTTCCATTTCATGCATTGTTGGGAGATTTGTAAGTTCCATCCAAAGTGGGCGAATATCCCCATTGGTAGCGAAACTAACTCGTCTTCCAAAAGGTCAAGGGCGTCGTCCCAAGCCCAATCAGATGCACGAGATCAAGAGTTTGAGGACCTTTTGGATGATTCGCCAAGCCCAAACCGGCCTGAGTATGGAAGAAATGCCGCAAGAAGGCGTGCTCAAAAATCAAGATCTGGTACGGCATCGCCTTCAGCTGGGAGTTCGGGCTCGCGTAGGGGAATATACAGCGAGCAGTTGGATGACATTTCATGCAAGTTGGATACATTCAACGTATTCCAACAACAAAGGGCCGAAATACGAAGGAGCAAAGAAGCTAGAGATGCCGCTAGAGATGTCCAGAAACAAAAACGGGATGATTTGAAATTTCTATCCCAGCCCATTGATCACCTAGAGGGTGAAGAGTTACAACTAATCTTGGCGATGAGAGAAGAGATATAAAACAAATATAAAAGTTAGGAATCTTTTTTTTTGTAATTTTCTTTATTTAAAAATATTAAAAAAATTAAATTTTTTGTTTTAAATAATATTCAAATAGCCCAGCGGGTCAGCCCAGCGAAGCCCGCCAAACCCACGCCCCAAACCCCCGCCCCACCATACCGTGTTGAATGTGGGTTAGCCCATGTCTGCCCCCCCAAGCCACGTGTCAACTAATGCCCCAACCCAAGCCCAACCCCCGCCCCACCATACCCCACGGCCTAAGGATCTTAAAAAGTAACATAAATAAGTTTATGTAACATGGATAAACTAGCTGATGAATATAAAAAGTGTTATTATTTTTAGTGGTTTTGTTAAAAATTATATATATATATATATATATATATATATATAAGTTCATGGAAAAGGAAGATGTATAGGTGTTAATATATGTATGAAATTTGTTAATGGAACTTGATTTGGGTTGACTATGAAATTTGAGTTTGAAAAGGGTTTGAAAATACGTTTTAAAACGGGGAAACGCCCATAGTATAGGGGAAACTATGGCGAATTTTCTAAAATCCTAATCATGATTAAAGTGTGGTTTAACAAGTGATTATCTTAGTTAAATAGGATTAGCAACTTTAATCATGATTAGGTAAGTTTTGGTTGAAAGTTTAAGTGATAAACTTATAAATATTTTTCCTAAACACTTACGGTTATTTCATAAATGAAATGGAATTACATGTATATATACACTTAGGATGAAAACTATATATATATACTTAGACAACATTCTTATGTGTGTATAAGTGTGTGCTAAGATGTATGTATTTAGAATATTTAGGGTGAATAATCATCCAAATACAAGGTACACAAATACTTGACATAAAGTACTTGTAAATAATCAAGTATAAAAACATATGGATGCACATATACATAAACATGTATCCTTGAATGGATACTTGGAAAATTAACACATGAAAGGAGATATATATAACACTATATTATATCCATAAACCAAAAATCACACAATGGACAAATTGGACAAATGAATGAACTAACTTATATATATATATATATATATATATATTGAATAAATAATATATATCTGAAACCGACACTAAAGATATTATAAGAATTCGTTAATAAATTAAATATATCATCACGGCAACGACCGTTCATATTGCCATGACGAGAAACTTATACATCTACCGAAAACACTTGGCCATTCGACAACGAAAATATATATAAACGACTACGACGACAAATTCTAAAATTATATATTTTTAGACACCCAACTAATATATATATATCTTACCCTACATAAATCCGGAAAGTTATATATGTATAAAATTTACTAAGTGTAACAATTAGAAGTATATAAGTATACTCATACGTATGAGATACGTACATCAAAACACTTGGTAAAATACAAGGATTACAAACAATGTACATGTATCAAAATACGTATAAATACGGTACACATACCAAAAATAATAGTATACTAGTGAAGTATATATATGGTATACGTATACGTATAAATACACAAGTATATATTAATGTACATAAATACACTTGATGAAGTGTACACAAACAAGAAGACACAATACATGCACATATAACAAGTCGATGTAAAAAATAATTATTTTTAACAATGTATTCAATGGGATATACATATATATATACACATATACAAGGATCGAGGATTCCTTCAAACATGAATATATATATTAATGACATAATTTATATATATAGTTCATATCAACGACACCGTGCGAGACACGGGGACACAAATGGGCTAGGCCCACTTACATTGTGTGAGACACGGGGACGCATATGGGCTAGGCCCACTTACATCGTGCAAGGCACAGAGACACTTATGGGCTAGGCCCACTTACACTCGTGCTAGGCATGAAGACTTATGAAGAGCGAGGCCCGTTCATACACAAGATGGATACAAAAAGACATATATATGAATTATATATGCATTAACAACGAACAAATAAATAAGCTACCAACATATTAACATAAACAGGAGTATCCAAACAAGACAAATACAAACCTAACAAACGTTCAAGATGAGCAACGTGTACACGGTCTATTAAAGACCTAAGTGTCTAACAAGTTAGAACACTTGTAGGTTGCGATACGTATACGGATACCCGAGACTGCTAGTGCACTATATTGTTGAACGCAAAACTGTGAGTTAATGTCCCTCCTTTCAAACTTTTCAATGTTTTACTGTTAAACAATCGAGGGGGGCTACATGTTACAATAAAGGGTATGTTTAGCTATGGAATGAAATCACTTTAGATCATGTGCGCATAAATAGAAAATGGACAAAAGTAACCATTAATCATACATAACGACCGAGGTGCAAAAGGTGTAGATCTATTGAGTTTTCACGAGCTCCACTAATGTTTTCTTAACCTTTTAGGGGTGCTTTTGTGGTCCCATATCGGAAGGGTCCGAATATCATCGTCTAGGTTTGGTTGCTTACTTACTTATGTGGCACACATATTACTGTCCTTGCAAAACATTAATGATCCTTGAATTTCATAGACGCTTTCACATACCGGTTTTCAATACAAGATTTTCAAATGTTTTCAAGATTCATTTGATACAAAGCAAACAAACACATGAATTCACCAACTTTATGTTGACTTTTCAAACTTACATGTATTTCAGGTAACTAGTGGATCCTTACACTTCATGAAATAAGAACCAACATGTCAAGAAAGCGATGTCAACCTTATGGAGGATTTGGTTCACATCTCCCGCCCTTGTGCGAAAGATTGAATGTAAACCTCAATCTATTAAAACTTTGTCACACCCTGACTTTTGCGGAAGCGTGATTATGGTGTGACTTTCTTAATACCATTGCATTCAATCATAACAACAACTATATGATAAAACCATAGATTTGTCATCCATTAAATAAGTTTAAAACATAACAGCATTGTTTTTAAAAAAAATGTAGACTTCAAATTCAAGTTTTACAAACCATACAAATTGTTTATGAGTTCACTAAGGACTCATCAAAAGATATTAAATAAAACCAAGGTTTGGAAGACGTGTCTCGTCCAGGAATAAGACACACTGACCAAACCCAAAGACCATGGATGACATCTTTATTCCTAACGCAACATAAAACTTCCAACGCCCGCCAGATCCACTTAATTTCCTGAAAATACATGTAATTTGAAAACATCAACAAAAGTTGAGCGAGTTCATGTGTGTATTTGCGAATAAACCTTTGAAACATTTGTAAGTATGTCTGAATGTACTTGAAAATCCTGGTATGAAAGCAACAAGGAAAACAGATCACCAATGGTTTGGAAGGCCATTGATATGTGTGAAATGATGCAGGAAAACTCAAACCTAGCAGATTTTGTCAATAAGACATAGTCACCACATGGCTCATTCAACGGGTGCATGGGTGGGGCTCGCTACACCCGAATAGATCTATCACTCATGTCCCTCGGTCCTACAACGAGGATTAATGGCCTTAAGTGTTGTACCCACCACTCACATGATCAAGTAGTACCCTTCCTTAGCTAACCATACCATGTATAAAACGTTTGTAAACAGTTGTAACATGTATTTCACCCTCAAAGTTATAAAACTGAAAAACAGTTAAAAGAAAAAGGGGGACATGAACTCACAGTTTTGCGTTCTTTGTATCCGATGTAACTCAAAGCTTCCTCTAGAACGCACGACTACCTACATGCGTACTACAGTCCATTAGACGAGCGGGTCGTGCCTTGACTTGGTATTGATTAGTGTCTTTGAGTTACGTTTCAAAGTGTCTTCATTAATATTCCAAGTATATAATTATTTGTTAAAATAATTAATATTTTAACTTAAAATTATATTTATTAAATTTTGGAATAATAGTTAAAATAATTTATTTTAACTTAATACTTCTCAAGTAATTAAACATGTATATCCTTCCCAAGGATAGGTATATTTGTATTTGTATTCTTGTATATTTTTGCCATGTAAAGGTGTTGTATTCCGGTGTGTATTTATACGTATGAAAATGCGTATTTTTATTGTATTCATTAAGTATTCTTATACTTAATTTCGTATTAATTTTCCGGAATATTATTTTTAATAGAATTTCACATATATTTCCAAAATATATTCTAAGGAATATTACTTAGAAAAATTATTTATAATTTTTCCTTTGGCAAAAATATTCGTATTGTCATATAAGTTCCAAAAATAATATATTTTCAAGTCTCACTTAGAACATATATATATAAACTTATTTTTATCCAAAAATAATGTATTTCAAGTGTACTCAAGAAAATATATGTCTTTCCAAAAAATAATATATCTTCTAATAATTCCAAGGAAATTATATATATTTATACTTGTCAAAAATGCTATATTTTTCCCTTGTCAAAATATGATATACTCTTGTGATAATCATAAAAATCATACTTTCGTTTCCTTGTATCCAAAATATTATTTACCAAAATATACTTGCGAATTAAGTTCTGGAATATTTTGTAAGTTACATTTCTTGTTCGGTTTCGTCAATATTTTATGTGTAACTTATATTTATTCCTTGGGATTTTGGTAATATTTTGGATGGTAATCCTTGGTATTTTGAGGTGTTATATTATTTCAAGTCCTAAAATAATATAATTATTACACAAAGTATACAAATAATCACACACATTGTGTCTTCTAAATATGTATTTCCCAAACACATATTTAGTCATTTTTATTTATGAAAACCAACCTCCAATATTTGTATTTTTGTAACAAAAAATTATGGCAAAGTTTATGTAACCATTTATTGTTGAAAATACACTTGTAAGTGTATGTTTATAAATATTTTTCTAAGTGTTTATATTTTTAGAAAATTTTGCCATAGTTTCCTCTAAAAATGGAGGTTTCCATGCTTTCGAGCATATCATTTTCTTTTGTAAAAATCATCACAATCAATTTACAATCAACTCTAAACAACTTACTCTTACCAATCTTGCCAAAAACATGCATTTTCTACTACTTCATGAACTTGAAAGTTTATGAAAATTTGTAGTAACTTGGTAGTGTGTTTAGTGAGTTTAGTTACTCTTTAAAGTGTGGTTGTTTATTTAAAAACATCATTCTTGAAGGATTTAGATGTTTACAACTTGCAATCATGTTTTACAAAAATGTTTCCTTATGAAATTTTCTTGTTACACAAGTGTTTCTACATTTGTTTAACCACCAAAAATAGTGTTTGTTTATGTAAGAACCAAGTTTTAACAAAACTTATATTTTTAACTCGGTTTCTTTAGAAATCATCCATAAAATTTCTAGATCTACAAGTATCACAACCTACTTTGATCATCATTTTACAAGAAAAACAATTTATACTTCAAGTTCATGATTTACATAAGGATGATCTATCGATTTCTTAACATAATCATCCTCTCATCTTGCTAAATCATGTTTTTAATCATGATCTAGCAAGATCATATGATGATCTACATCATTTACACAAGCAACCAACAATCATCAAGTATAACATCACATAAATAACATGATTTCTTCATGATTTCTTATAATTTTAAGCTTATGTTCAAGTTTACTTCTCATGATTCTTAGTGTTCTTCAAGATTATCATCTTATATCATCTTTTAACCACTTAAAATAGATGTAAAATGAAGAGATCATGGTTCTTACCACTAGCACAAGGCTAGGGATGATCAAGAGGAGGAAACAAGTGGATAAAAGCAAACGGTGAAGGTCATTTAACTTCCGAAAGCTCCTAGCTTCATCATACGTCTTCTAGCGCCTTTGTGTGTATGTAAAATGTATGAAGGAGATTGAATGATGGTGGTTGGGTGGTGGATGGTTGTGGCCGTGAGCATGGAGGGAGGAAGGAGGGAGTTTTGTGTGTGTTGGTAGGTGTAAGAATGAAGTTATGTTACTAATGTGCCATACTTATATCCAAATTCTCATGATCTTTTATAGATTCCTTTGTTCCAAAAGAGTGAGACAAGATCTCATTTTATAAGCCAATAAAATCAAGGGTGGGACCCACTTTTGGGCCGTGAACCATGGGGGGGGGGTCTAGGTGTAGGCTTTAACCAATTTAGTTAGTTCATGCTTGGATTTCAAATATCTAGTTAGGGGTTTCAGTTTCTAGATATTTTAGGAGGTGTTATGATGTTCGGGGATCATAACTAGCTTGGTAATGTTAAAACAGTGTTTCTAGTAAGAATTTGATGTTTCGGGTAGTGTCCGGTTGTTTGTTTCGTTACTGTTCGTTAAAGTGCTAAACTTCGCAGTTTAGTGTGCTTTATGTTACTTTTTGTGACACTTTCAATTCCCAACACTTAGGAAAGCATTCAGGACCATTTAATCATAATTCTGCATGATATTAAGTTGTTAAAATGCTGTATTTTGCTGAATTTTGCAGAATTCTACAGCTTTTGTGAGTTTTAGGCATTTTTCGGCACTTAAACTATCTCTAGGAATGCCGTTTTATGATCCTTACTTTCCTACACACTATACTAGTGTAAGACTTGGTTTCTGGCTCATTCTGTGTCTTAATACAAAGTCTGTCTATCTGCTGAGCTCTGTCAGCATTTTTCTGATTTGTCTGATAACTGTGCTAACTGTGTTTCATGCATCTTCTATGTCAATAAAGTCCTTATGAAGTAATGATATAACATTAAGCAATATGTGATGCACAGGTATGTATATGGCAGTAATCAGAAAGCAATTCAAGTCATAGATTGTAAATCAGAACAGTCATTAATCATTAATTATTGTCTAATTAATTGTACGGATGCATGCAAATTTGACACTTGTCACAAACTTTACTTTGTACAAGTCTCCTTTTGTAAACCAATATTACTAGTGATGTCTTTTGAAAGCAAACTTGTGACTTGTATACTTTTTATATCTTGGAAGGGATGAACATCGAGCATACTTTATTCGTATAGATTGTTTACCTACATTGTATGCAATGAAAACTAATCAAGTTCACACCTTGCGTTCTGCCTATGAGCGGGTGTGACATATTACTTAGGTTATTCTTTTATGTGATATTTAGTATTTAATTCCTTTATATATATATATATATATATATATATATATATAGGGTAGGGATATGGTAAAAAGTGTTTAAAATGTGAGAAGGGTAACAAGTGTTTTAAACCATTGGATATTTGATCTAATGGTTGAGATCAATAGGGTATAAAAATGTAAATTGTGTTTTAATTAGAGGGACCTTATGTAAAATTGAAGGGCAATAGTTTATTTTTCAATGTTTCAAATATGGTAACCGTATCCTACACAACCAAAAACACCTACATTCACTCCTTTTTCCTTAAATATCGGAATTAATGACCAAGATCTAAATTGGAAGCCTCTTTGTTTTATATAAGATTCAAGGCGTGGTGTTTTACGTTTAGAAGAACTGTAATCAGATTCATGGCGTGGTGTTTTAAAACATCTGGATAAATTGACTATGATTCAAGTCATGGTGTTTTATCTGGAATCCAGAAAACATTGTATTGTGATTACATCCATGGTGTTTTAACATCTGGACAATCAATACAAAACATTCCCAGATTTTAAAACACCATGACTATGATTCAAGTCATGGTGTTTTATCTGGAGACATTGTTCATGGAATGGTGTTTTATCTGGAGACATTGACTATGATTCAAGTCATGGTGTTTTATCTGGAATCCAAAAAACATTGTATTGTGATTACATCCATGGTGTATTAACATCTGGATAATCAATACAAAACATTCCCAGATTTTAAAACACCATGACTATGATTCAAGTCATGGTGTTTTATCTGGAGACATTGTTCATGGCGTGGTGTTTTAAACATCTGGAGACATTGTTCATGGCGTGGTGTTTTAAACATCTGGAGACATTGACTATGATTCAAGTCATGGTGTTTTATCTGGAATCCAAAAAACATTGTATTGCAATTTAAAAGATGATGACAAGAAGATATGAACAATATATGATTAAAAGATGTTGCGATTAAAAGATGATGAAGAAGATAAAACAATCAGATGTATAAAATCGTAAAAACAAATATGTTTCCTAAAATTTCTCCTAAAATAGTTAACACATGATCTCATTTCCTTTAATTGACTTTAACTACCATTAGGAGTAAATTACATTATTACCCTTATTCATTAATATAATTGATGGACACATGTCAACACCAGATTATTTCTTACACTTCTCACACTTTGGGCACTTTTTACAGGATCCTTTACCTATATATATATTAGGGTGGCTTTTCATCTTTTGTGGAAATCACGAGTCGTGCGGCATTTTAGCAAGATTTAGGAGGAACGCAAACCGTGAGTAGATTTGATACTATTTTCCCCCTTTTGCCATTTAACTCTTTTTGGGGTGTATCTCGTGTTGATTTTTAAATTAATTATTTAAATTGATAACATACAAATTCAATGTGTTGCTATGTGTCACATATGTTGCTAAATTCTATTGTTTCTCTATACGTGCATCTATGTGTTACTCGTTTTGTGTCACAGGTTTAGCGTGTATCCACCTGGCTGACCGGTTCCCCACGGCCATGGGTTAAACTCGGTATCGCCATCATTGTTTCGTAGATTCGCCTTTCGGGGCTTGAATCTCTACGTGTCTATTGTTACTATTATTACTATGTTGCGTTGCTTATAATATGTGTGATTATTTCTTGTTATAGGACATGGTCTCACATTTGTTAATGCATGTTATTAAATAATGTTTTCTAAAAATAATTATACAAAAATCATTTTTAATTAAAAACCGAATCTATGCACCGACATTTTTGTTGACCCAAAACTCTTTTGACGCGTGATACAGGTACACAAGTGTGAGTTGAACTCGAGATGAAGACACTTAGGGCTTGCGTTAGTAATTAAATTGGATTTTTGTTATGTTTCATGAATTTGGATTATTGTAGGGATTCTATGTTTATGTGTGACAAAATTTAATATGGCACTTTAAATATTATAACTTTTTAATAGTTGTTATAAGCTTTGGACAATCAATCATGTCTTGTACCATTCCGCTGCGGGTCGAGGTGTGATATTGCACGTGTTCTTACTCATTACTCGACCCTAAGACATTGACGAAATTATGATGAAAAAAATAAGGCGTTAAGCCTAAGAATATAATCTAAATCATCTAAGGATAGATGATGATTTGTATAACATGGAGACTATCAAACGGGAAGGATAAGGATGAATATAAGGATATAGTTAACAAATAACAGAGATCATGAGATAACTCATGTTTGGTGACCTATGAGGGTTATAGTCTTGGTCAAAGCATTTTAATAACCTAATTTGTAAGACCAAATGTAAATTAATTAGAGTTTTATAAAAGATGCACTAACATACACATAAAGCATATCGACGTCATTACAAAAACTTCGATATTCACAAACATTGTAATATTTCTTTCAACATCTTAACATATTAACATAACTAGGTTTGACAATCAAAAGAACGATTTGCGGAAGCTTGATGATTAGACATGTTCGGTTCTTCATATCGCCTGATCTTCATCCGTAAGATCCTAGTTAATTACTTATGTGTCAAAATCACATCATGCGTTAGTTAAATGATGATTGAAACGTAATTAAACAACTCATGTTCTTCAAAACAACAAACAAGAGATTTTGAAAATACCCGTCGTAAGCTACGGCTTACATGTCGTAGCCTACGTCATATGTAAACAAAACATGGGTAGGAAGTCTCAATCGTAGCCTACTGTTGGCAACTGTAGGTTACGGTTAGGCTAATCTGTAGATCCCAATATCAATCCGGATCACAGTGGTTGATTGTTTTAGTCCAAAACACCTATTGATTAGGTGTTTGTACTATGAAAAAGTTAAGAAGAATCAAGAATGAAGATGAAGCTAATGGTATGATGAATACAACAAGTGTTGTATTGAATCCAAACAAGAAGATAAATCAATAATGCACCTTGGAAATCTGATTTAAGCACAAGAGTAGAGATTGAATGTAAACAACACTAATATTCACCAAAATGAGCCAAAAGCTTGGCTAAGGCAACAATACATGGGTTTATATAGATCCTGACTTGCCAGCATAATTATAATTATGCTGGAATCTTAACTACACCAAGTCAGGTTTGCTACTTTCATCTAATTACAAAATATGCCCCTAAAATTTAAAACAAGCTACAAACTATAATAAAACTAATCCAGTACAAGTATGAACGATCTCATAAGTTCCAACAATATCCCCCCTAGATCGTTGCATACTTGTTTTTTCATTCTTCTGTAGTTTCCACTGGATTGTCTGCAGCTTTCTTTTCAGGCTCTGGAGGGACTTCTTCATGCCCTGCTGCTTCTGGTGTTGCTTGAACTTCAATTGTTGTGGCGGGAGTTTCTTGTATTATAACAACTTCACTTGTTGTTGGTGGATCCTCCATAATGGCCTCATATGTGGATGAGGCCGGAGGTGATGATGTTGTTTGAGAAGTTGTGGTGGTGGGCTCTTTTGTTGATGAGGAAGACTTTTCTTTCTTTCTTTCTTTCGTGCTTTTTCTTCTTTCTTTCTTCCTTCTTCTTTTCAACATCTTCCTTCCTTTTCTCGATTTTATCAACGATGTCAAGCATCTCTCTTTTGATCTTCCAAGACCTATTCACTACTCTTTGAAATAACATGGCCTCTTCCATATTAGCGTTTCCAGCTCCCACATTTATACGATTTGCATTCAGCACTGTTAGGTCAGAGAGTCCGAACATAAACACATCCATTGGATCCAATATTCGAATATCTTCATTTTCGGTTGATCGGATCACCGCTTCTCCAGTGTGGGTATCATAGAACCACTTCTTGAACTTGTTTAGACTTACTGGAACTTCTTCTGGAAGCTTAATTCTTGTGACAACTTTAGCAGGGTTAATAACCCACGTCACCTTGCCTTTTCCAGTAATAGGATCTTTTGTTGTTTTGGACACTCTCCTTCTAGGACGCTGCGGCTTGTGATTTGGGAAACCTTTGTTGCATTCTTTGGCAATTAAGCGTTCAAAGTCCCCACCAACGCTTCTATCTTCTGGATTTAGCATATCCAGTCAGCCAAGTTCGCGTCCCACCTTGGAAGAGAAAAGAGATCAAACCCTGTTCGGAAGTACTGAATTACGCCACCTCTTCTTTTGACCACAAACATTCCCCTGAGATTGCTATACATCCAACTGATAATTTTATCAGTGGATTCTGTCTTCTCAACGGTTACTACCTGATAAAAATCAGGAAGTTTTTCTCTTTCCTTCTTAAACCATTCTGGATGCTGAGGGGAGAAAGTTTTTCCATCTTCTCGTTCATACACAACTTCCTCTTCTAATCCCCATTCAATGAATTTTGCAGGCATTTCATCCCTATCCATCTCTTTTTCATCGCTCTCGTCTTCTTCAGTTACTTTTTCTGCCGACTCTAGGCGCCTTTTCTTCGCTTCGGCTTCTTTTGCTTCTCTGTTTATTTCTTCTTCTATGAATGCCTCGAAGTCGAAGACTTCCGCGAAGGAGAACACAGGCTCTATCTCTATCTTGGCACATATACTTTTCATCATTCTGTACAACTTTTCGATCCTGTGCTGTTGGAATCTTATGAACTTTGATTGTTTGGCTACATAAGCATTCATTTCTTTGTTTTTCTTCCGTTGATCCTTTAACTTTTCTCTCAAGATGTTTGTATCATTCACTTGATTCTTGAGAAGACAGATTTCTTTAGCTGAAGTTGGACCAGTCTCTTTGACAAGCTTATCATATAAATCTTGAAACGGACGAACCCTTTGAGGAGGCACAGGAGGCTTTGAGATCCTTGTTGGTTTTACTTGAGGAAATCTGGAAGGTCCTTCATCTGTTGACTTCTTCTTTGGGGGAGTTGTCTTGCTTGCAGAGGTTTCTTCTGGATCGACTAGTAATGCGTCAACAAAATCATCCAGTGTTTGCACTTCTTCTGTTACTGCCTCTGGTCGTTTAGATTCTGACATTTCGCGTCTTTTAAGCTTATTTTCTCTCTTTTCCTTTTCTTGCATTTCATGAATTTTTTGCATGTCTTGAATATGTCGACGATGTTCCTCTGATTCGGCAGCTCTGAAGCTTGCACCCATAAGTCTTTCTGGGTTTTCAGAGGATTTCTTCTTCTTTGGTGGTTCATCGTTAGCTGCCTGCTTTCCTTTTCTTTTTCCTTTTAATTTTTCTTTTTCTTTTTCTGCAGTCTCTTGTGCGATTCTTTGTTGTTTTGCTTGAACTGCTTCTCTGTACTTTCTATAAGCTTCTCTGACCAACGGCAGTCTCTCGGCAGTATATATCCAGTCATGTAACATCACCCATTCATTCGTTTTGATCTCTGTGAATTGTCGACTTGTGGGAACATGAAAGGTGTAGAGGTTTCCATCATGCGGCGGATTTTCATATTGATCGTTGATCAGCATCTGGATGAATCTGGGATACATTGCCCAAGTCGGCCCTCTTACATTCTCTAGCATGTAATTGAAGATTAGACCAGAGAGGTTGAACTTTTGATTCAAACACAAGTTTAACATTGCTGCCGACCACTCCAGATTCAGGCCATCATATCCACCTTTACGATGAGCTAAGCTCATCGTAATTACGTGTAATATGAATCTCCAATCTCTTGTGAGCCTATTTCTTTTTATCTCTTTCTTTTGACTGAAGTCTCCTACGCATCCCATGCCGCGAAAACCATCTAAAACATCGTACTTGTTTAAGCTGATCGGATCTTGTGCGTTATCTTTCAGCTTCAAAACTTTGCGGATCCTCTCTTCAGTTACAACTACTTGTTTGTTGCGGTCCGTTGCAGATATCCCTCTGGCTTTGTTGATAGTTTTGGGTTTTGCGGTTTGCCAGAACTCTTGAATATGGATTCGATAAATGGGAACTTCTGTTTAAACCGCGTAGCCAATCCTGCTTGACCGTATCCATCTTGCTGCGTCTTGAAAATCCTGTGGTACTTTCTCAAGATTTATACTCTGATTATGCTTCAACGTCTTATCCCACTCAATAATTTTCACCATCCTGTTTTCGACACAACAAACGAGCTAAGTTAGAAAATTTACATATTCTAAGATAGAGATATAATATTCACAACGAAATACTAACATATGTATATAAGGAAAAAGTTTACATATTATATAAGAAAAATAAGTTTAGAAAATATTTACACATATTTTAGGTTAAATAAAAGATAATTTAATTTTGGAAAATATTTACAAAAATTGCAAAAGTAATTAAAAGTTAAACTCGTTGAAAGCCCAAACGGTTATCTTCGCCGATGACTGTTATCGAGACCCAGTAATTTCGCCAGCAAAAATATCTGATCACGGGTGATTTCGCCGGCAACGACGAAGGAAAACAAGCCAGACTTTCGCTGATGGCTATAACCCGGATAAGATATCTTCGCCGGTCACAAAGGTGGGCATCGGATGATTTCGGCGGCCATAATCTTGTGTTTTGATTTTAATTTCGATGAAGTTGCCGGCGAAGGTAGGCTTTGTTCTCTAATTGATCCGGCAGCGAAGGCAATCGTCTAAGCCGACTTCACCGGCGAAATAAATTATTTCGCCGGTTGCTCGAACTCGCGTTCGAGACTTTTGAAATTCCTTGACCCATGATAATTTCGCTACTGCCTTCGCCATATTCATCCTTATTTCGCTGGCACCATAATTTTCTTGATAAACCCTTTTAAAAACCCCAACTGTCTGAATCTAAAGGTGTGCACAGATGTTTATTTTGATCGGAAACAGTTCAAAGACACATAATACACCTTTAATAAACTCACAGAAACCATCTAACATTTGCAGATCCAAACAACGATTGAAAACAGACACTTAATGACCTTTTGATGTAAGAACATGAAGTAAAACTCAAGAAGATCTGATAAAAATCGCTAAACATGATCTATTGTAAAGAGAAACACAATAAGTTATACCTATGAACTTGATCAAACAATGTGATTGAAAATTTTGAATGATGTGTGTCCTTGAACGATTTTGATTATCAACCGGATATGGAGAGGATGAAAGAGAGGTTTTGAAAATTTTTGAAAATAGGTCGTTTAAGAGATATTTATAAGCGGTTCAAGGTACTTGGCAAAATTATTAATTTCGCCGGAATCTTTATTTCGCCGCTTCTGATTAAAACTTCCTTTTCAAAATCCAAATTTTAAATTCGCTCGTGAATTTCAAACTTTCTCGAAAAACATGCCCAATTTTGTTTAAAACACTATAAATTACGAAATATTTACAAACTAGAGAAAATTGGGGCCATTTTGACTCCGAACTTCGTTTTTCAATCTTGGGTGGTTCCATTTTAAGCTGATATTCTTGATTCTTTTTACGCTCGTCGACTTACCTGCAGAAGATCATATTGCCAACACTTGTCAATTTCCTATTTATTATTATTATTATTATTAGCGAATCAAGGCACAAGAAAAACTGCCAGTATGTTTGTCTGCTTAAATCCATGCATCCTTCTTTCAACATGCCTTCAGAGAGCGCGATTATCATGTTTTCGGTAATATTGACAAGACTTCTATGGCCCCCACACAAGCTATTGAGAATAGAATCATTACGCCCGTGAGTCCCACATCAGGACATACCCCCGCGATCAAGGTATGCACAAAGGTTCCTCATAACAGGTGAGTATATTGGATTCATTCTTTTCAACGATAGAGTGGAGATCAGGTCAGTACTTTCGTACAGCAGAGATCCCGAAAACTACCGAGGGCGGAGACAGATACCAGATTTGGTACGATTTGATGATAGATAGCTTAGTGAACAGGTCAGTACTTTCGTACAGCAGAGAGACCAAACTAATCCATCTTTTGGCCATTTTTGGCACTTATTATGAAAGGTTTTGGCCATTTTTGGCACTTATTATGAAAAGATATCATAGCGTCTAGGTCAGCATGTATCTGGATGCAGCAGAAGAACAACTATGATATCCCCGAATGAAAAACCAATATAAAGACCCGAGATCTTAGACTTTGGCAATCTATCAACGCAAGATTTAAGACCATTAAGCCATATGCCACAACGTGTTACCCACTAAGATGCGTAATGCCTGAGAAAAGCCAGAATCCTTGTGTAGACGTTATGTTTTGCTCCCTAACAGCAGTTTACTCGTTGGTGTTGCTGAATCTACCGACACGTCGTTGCTTGGTACCCCGATTTCTTTTTGTTTTCTGTTTTTCAAGAAATGACAAAGTGTTAGAAATTTTCTATCATTTCTTCTGACAGGAGTCAGACACAAGCATCTAATTTTTGATTTTCTGGAATATCCCCCTAAAATCTTTATTTTCGAAAGTCCATTGCCTGAAAATGAAATTTTAAAATCTAGAAAATCTTTTTGGTGAGCAACGTTTTACGATACTTGTTTTACTTTTAACAAACGTTTTATTTTATTATTTATTAATTTATTTATTTATTTTTTTAATATGGACAAAAGATAGAGTATTTACGAACGATTTTGGACAACAAGATTCGCTTCCATTCAATGAAATTGACCATTTCCAACCAGGTTACCAGCTGGTTGAATCGAGTTTTATCAAAGGCTTTCATGAAAATGTCTGCCCGTTGCTGTGTTGTATCCACTGGCACCACTTGAATGTATCCTTTCTCGTAGGCATCTCGAATTGCGTGAATACGAATTTCGATATGCTTTGTTCTGGAGTGGTGGATGGGATTCTTCACAATTCCCAGGCATGCCTCATTGTCGATGAATATAGGAGTCTTCATGATGTTGATTCCATAATCCAACAACTGATTTTGTATCCAGAGAACTTGTGAACAGCAACTGTAGGCCGCAGTGTACTCGGCTTGAGCGGTGGAGGTGGACACCGTTGTCTCCTTCTTGCTTTGCCAAGAGATCAGACGATTTCCCAAGAATTGACATCCTCCTGATACAGACCTGCGATCTACTTTACAACCGGCATGATCACTGTCAGAATAAGCAATACGATCAAAATTACTATCTTTAGGATACCAAAGACCTAGTTTCGGAGTTCCTTTAAGATAGCGGAAGATGCGCTTCACAGCGGTTTCATGTGATTCTTTGGGATTAGTCTGAAAACGAGCACAGAGACAGACTGCCCACATAATGTCAGGCCTGCTTGCAGTTAAGTACATCAGAGAGCCTATCATTGAGCGGTAAAAGGACTTGTTCACTGGTTTTCCTTGAGGATCTAGAGTAAGCTCCGCCTGAGAGGCAAATGGAGTGCTTGCAACTTTGCAGTCATTCATGTTGTACTTCGCGATAATATCCCGAATGTACTTAGCCTGATGAATAAGAATTCCGTCATCCTTTTGCTTCACTTCTAGCCCTAAGAAGAACGTGAGTTCTCCCATCATGCTCATTTCGAACTTTGCCTTCACTACGGTCTCGAATTCTTTACATAACTCCTCATTTGTTGACCCGAAGATGATATCGTCCACATAAATCTGAACCAGCATTACGTCTTCTCCGATTCGTTTGGTGAAGAGAGTCATGTCGATTGTTCCTCTGGTGTACCCGCACTTCAGAAGATAAGTTGACAAAGTCTCGTACCAAGCAGTGGAGCTTGGTGAAGACCATAGAGGGCTTTGTCCAACTTGTAGTAGCGGCCTGGAAAATGAGGATCTTCTAAACCTGGAGGCTGACACACGTAGACTACTTCCTTTACCTTCCCATATAGAAAAGCACTCTTTATGTCCATCTGAAAGACTTTGAAATTTCTGTATGATGCGTATGCCAAGAATATTCTGATTGCCTCCAATCTTACAACTGGAGCAAAAACCTCTTCGTAATCAATTCCTTCCTCCTGACGAAAACCTTGCACCACCAATCTGGCCTTGTTCTTGATCACTACTCCACGATCATCCATCTTGTTACGAAAGACCCATTTTGTACCAATCGGAAACTTTCCCTCCGGTAAATCTACAAACTCCCAAACTTTGAGTTTGCGAAATTGAGATAATTCTTCCTGCATTGCCTGAACCCAACTGGAGTCTTGAATGGCTTCTTCAATGTCCCGTGGCATGGACTGTGAGAGAAAAGCTGCATAGAGACCTTTGTTGATGCTTGATGACTGTCCACGTGTACTCACTCCTTCTTCTACGGCTCCTATGACATTCTCAAGAGGATGATTGCGATTTGTCTTGTATCCTGCATTTGTGTGAGCCTCAATTTGCTGCGGAAGGTTGGGGAAGTGTTCATCAACGTAGATTACTGGAGGGTCATCTTCTTGAGTTGGTTCATCCACATTCGCCTGTGAAGAAAAAGCACCGTTTTCTGGGGTGTTCTCAGGCGAAGTGTCACCATTTACTTCATCTACAGAGAGAAGTGGATCAGCAGAAAATGGAGAGAAACGGGTAGTGAAAGGAGTTAAACCAATACCTGAAGAATCAAACAGAGGTTTAACTTGAGCAGCTTCTACAGGTTATGCTTCTGGAACATCTTCTGGAATTTCGAAGGTGTTGAAAATCACACCCGCATCATAAAACCAATCGGGAGTACTTCCAGTGTTAGTGTAATTTCCTTCTTGAAAGTCCACGTAATATGATTCAATCACCATCTTTGTACGTTTGTTGTAGACTCTATAGGCTTTCTGTGTGGACGAATATCCCATAAAGTAGCAAATGTCACCCACTGCTTCGAATTTGATAAGATTCTCTTGAGTATTCAGAAGAGTGCAAGAACATCCAAATGGTCTGAAGAAATCGATGAGTGGCTTCCTTTTGAAGAGAAGTTCGTATGCAGTTTTTCCATGAGGTTTTACAATGAGAACTCTGTTCAGAACGTAGCATGCTGTATTCACCGCTTCTGCCCAAAAGATGATTGGAAGCTTTGAGTCCACCAGCATGGTTCTTGCGGCTTCGATCAAGGTTCTGTTCTTTCGTTCAGCTACGCCATTTTGTTGAGGAGTTCTAGCCGCGCTGTACTGAAGATGAATTCCCTTCTCAGCACAATAGGATATGAAGCTTTGATTCTTGAATTCAGAACCATTGTCACTTCTGATCGCTTCACTTTCAATCTGGTCACGTTTTCAATCAAGGGAATGAATGACTTGAGGATATCAGCTGTCTCACTCTTGGCTTCAAGAAAATAAACCCATGAAAAACGAGAAAAATCATCTGTAATCACCAAACAGTAAGAACTTTTAGCAAGACTCTTAACACTTATTGGACCAAAAAGATCCATATGCATCAATTGAAGAGGCGCAGTAATCGAGTTCACTGCTTTAGACTTGTGCGATTTCTTGTGTTGCTTTCCTTGGGCGCATGCTATACATTTTTCAGAAAACGGAAATTCTTTTATTGGAAGGCCTTTTACTAAGTTTAACTTAGAGAGTTTGTTCATATTTTTGAAATTTACATGCCCCAATCGCCTGTGCCAAAGCAGTGACTCCGATTCTGAAGCCTTTGAGATTAAACAAGTCAAGTTATCATTTGTCTTGGCGTTTTTCATGTTGAGCACGTATGTGTTGTTCTGTGTTGGAGCAGTGAGCATGATCATCTCTGTAGGAACCACATATTCAGGCTTGAGAAACAAACATTCCATGTTGTTGAAAAGCACCGATATTCCTTTATCACAGACTTGTGATACGCTCATAAGATTGTAGCACAATTCTGGAACATAGTTGACATTTTCCAAAGTGAGTGCTTCAGACATGACATCTCCCATTCCAACGATCTTCCCTCCCTTCTCGTCTCCAGCGAATGACACGAAATCGCCATCAATAAAACGAAAATTCGTCAGAAGTTCCTTTAAGTCTGTCATGTGTCTTGAACATCCGCTGTCGACATGCCAGATATATTCCATGAGCATTCGAAGCCATTTCTGGAGTTTATTCTGAAATACAAGAATATACACAGATTAGTTTGATTTGGGAACCCAGATTTGCTTTACTTTGGATCTATCGTGGTTTTGACCCACGATGTCCTCTTTTGGCTTCCAAAAATAAGCTGTTGAATTAACCAGATTTTTAACAGATTTCTTAAGATAATCAAGCTGATCTGTGAAATTTTTAACAAAATCATATTCTGGTTTAGAAAATTTTTTGTTTTTACAATGTTTCGCTGTATGTCCTAAATGACCACAGCGAAAACATCGTTTACGTCTGGGCTTTTTGGTGTTAGAAGATGATGTATGTGATGAGTGTCTTGAGCTTTTTGATGAGTCTTTTGATGCAGTGTATCTTGAGCTCTAGACTTTCTTCATTTTCTTGTCAACTCGGCTTTCGTCTTCTGAACAGTCTTCATCATTGTCGGAATCTGATGAACTTTCTGTTGTTTGATATTCACTTGAATTTTGATCTTCACTTGCTTCATCACTTGCTTCGTCACTTGAATCATCGGAGCTCTGATTTTCACTTGAACTTTCTGAATTTTGATCTTCAATTGGTTCGTCACTCGAATCTTCGGAGCTTTCACCTTCTGTTGTTTAATCTTCACTTGAATTTTCTGATTCTTGTTCTTCATCAGAACTTGACGTCTCTTCTTCCTTTTCTGAGGCGGAAGAGTTTGAATCCTCTTTGCTGCTATCTTTAGCAACTTTCTTCTCTGAATCTGTCATACCTGTTCGAGATGGAATAAATTCTGGAATTTCCTCGGTGAGGAATTTTCCAAAGCTATTCTTTTTCAATTTTGGCACAAATACAGGAGATTTACAAACATTTTTATCATCACAAAATGCAGAATTTGAATCATGACATTCAAGCATAGCATGTTCACGATCACGGGTCTCAAATGTAGGCACATGGCCCTTACAGTCCTCCAAAGAGTTAAATTTAGGCACACGGCCATTACAGTCATCCGTCCAAATTAAATTATTACATTCATCCCGAATATTGTCTTTCTTAGAACAGTTCCAGGCGAACCAGTTAACGGTGGAATAACTGTCGCCTGAATAACCTATTCCTATTTTTGAACCGCCGCAGTCTCCATCCTCATCGCACACATCTTCTTTACACACAATTGGATCTGCATTACTTTTAGGAATGTTAGCGATTGTTTCATTTTTGAAAGAATCATTTTGTTCTACAGAGGCCTTTTCATCAATGAAATCATTGTCGGGATGAGGAGTTGGCATGGGCACATAGTTTTTGCTATGTGGTGGAAAGAAAAGTCTTCTTGCATTTCCCTGCCTATCCTTATACCCGATCCCATCTTTTACATACGTTGGTCGTTGGCAGTTTTTGATATCAGTAAAGGCCTTCTGACTGACATTCCATTTTTCTATAATAATTTACAATTTATTCTTTTCGTTCAAAGCCTTTTCTAGTCTATCTGTAAGATCGTTAATGATAAAATCTTTTCGAAAGACAAATTCTTTTAGAGTTTGCATTTCAGCTAAAGTTGAATTCAACTTTCTCTGATATGCGGCCTCGTTCTGTTTAAGTTCTTTGTTAAATTTTAAAGCTTTGTCTTTTTGCCTCTCAAATTCTAGATTAAGAGATTTGTAATGTGCCACGACATCAACGCATGCTGGTGTGCATAACTTTACTTTAAAGTTATGTGGAATACTATTTACCAAGTCTTTGTCAGCTTTTTCTTTGGAGGATTCTGTCTTCATTGCTGCTGCTGAGACTTTTTCTTTCTTCTCATCAGATGACTCCTTAGGAACATGCTCCTTGGGTTTTTCAGCTTCTTCAGAATTCTTTCCTTTCTCAGGCTCCGGGGAGATGAGAATGCTCTTCAGACCCTTGTCAGCAATATTATCCCCCTTTGGGATTCCAGCAGTCTGTTTTTCAAACTGTTTTGATGACGATCTGCTTAAGATCTTTGCCATGAGAGCTTTGTTGACTTGTTCCTTGGCTTCAGCAATTTCTTCACCCCAATCATAATCTTCAACAACGAGAGCTTTTGGTGTGTTGGGAGACGCGTTGGTTTTGTTTTCTTCGATAGTGATTTGTTTCACAGCAGGAGTGGCTTCAATGTTTCCTTCCTTCAATAAGGGGCAATCACGCTTGAAGTGACCAAGATTCTTGCAGTTGTAACATCTCAGTTTAGATTTGTCAAAACCAGCTTTTCCAAGACCCACACGCTTCCCGGTCTTATCCTGAAACTTCTTCAACCTTAAAGTGATCATAGCCATCTGCCACTTCAAATCCATCTCCTCCATGTCATCTGGATCAACCTGATACATGTCTTCAGCAGTGAGCATCTCCTTCTTGAGTTCTCCCGACATTAAAGCTTCATAGCTACTCAAAAACATGTTAAAAAGTGCCACATGTTCAGTTTACACTTTCAAAGCTTGAGTATCACCAACCACAGCAGCCTTATCACTAGATTGTGGAGCCTTTGTCGCTCTTGCGGAAACGTTAAAGTAGGACATCTCGGAGGCTTGTTTACTGGTGCCTCCTGAAGCTAGAAATGCCACGTTCTTCAGTCCAGTAGAAGTCCGAGCTGCCTTTGGGGAGTAACTTGTTGTATTCATTTCGCGTTTGTTGACGTCCATTTCAAAAGCCTTCAGAGTGTTGATTAAATCGGACAAAGTGACAAGATTTGGGTTGTTGAGGAAATACCTTTTTATCATCATGCATTAAAGGCTCCATTCCTTTGGAAGCGAATCCAGAAGCTTCTTTATGGCAGCACTATTTGTGACAGGATCTCCTGCCTTCTTCATCTTGGTCATCATATTCAGAAAGCAATTGATATGATCGGAAAGGCTTTCGCCACGAATTCTACCAAACATGTCGTATTACTTCTGCACCATGTCTCTTTTGCTCTCAATTAGCTCTTCATTTCCCTCGTAGTGTTCGATCAAAGCTTGCCATAGTTCATTAGCAGTTATGTATTCTTCAAACATGTTACAGTCGTCAGTTGACAAAGCCATGGTTAAGGCAGCATGTGCACGACGGTCGTGTTGGATTAGAGCTTTGTCTTCATCGGTGAAGGTTGTGGGGTCGTTGTTATTGACTATCACATCTCCTCGAACCACCGTTGGAACGTGGGGACCAGCGATGACAGAAAGCCATAGATTGTAGTCAGTGAATTCGAAGAATGACTTGATTCGATTCTTCCAAGTACCGAAATCTTCTGCTCCTTTCAACTTTGGTGGTCTTGTGGTGGTTCCGGTCTCGAGTTCATCTTGAGCGATTGGACTTAGTTGATTCACCGACATCTTGACTTGTTTTTGAATTAAGAAAGCTGATCAGAGTCTAAATTCGCTGACAGACTGATGAAAGAACTATTTCGCCGGTAAAGGTGATAACTTCGCCGAACAGTAGCCTGGAATTGAGTGGAACAGGACAAATTCGCCGATGATCCTTGCTGAACAAATGTCTTCGCCGGTACGCGGAGAAGTCCTGCACGAGCGAAGAAAGCTAATTCCGCTGATACAACAAACACACACGTCAGTTTGGCTTATTTCACCGCACACCGTGATAAAGACACTGTGGTACTTTATCGCAGTTCTCGAAGTCGCCTTCGATAATTTCGTTATAGGGACACTTGGCACTATTTCGCCGGTAATCACTAACTTCGCTCGAGTTTTAGTCGGCGAAGTTGACGATTATGCGATGTTCAAGCATGATTTCGCTGTATTCAAAAAACATGTTCGCTATATTCAAAAATGGGTTCGCTGTATTCAAACTAATTTCGCTATATTCAAGTTTATCTTCGCCAACCAGAGGGTTTAACACGAGCCAAAACCCTTTAATCACCCAAAAACGACTCAAAAACCATGTTTCTATGCATCAAAATGTCCAAAATGACTCCCTAATCACAGATTAACAACAACCTATCGATTAAACACACCAAATCAATCCATTTTAAGTCCAAAAATTTGAAAAACCTTGAAACTTTGAAAAGCCTTCAAAACTTTGAAAAATCTTAACAAAAACACAACAACCAAGAGCACTAAGGCTCTGATACCAAATTGTAGATCCCAATATCAATCCGGATCACAGTGGTTGATTGTTTTGTTCCAAAACACCTATTGATTAGGTGTTTGTACTATGAAAAAGTTAAGAAGAATCAAGAATGAAGATGAAGCTAATGGTATGATGAATACAACAAGTGTTGTATTGAATCCAAACAAGAAGATAAATCAATAATGCACCTTGGAAATCTGATTTAAGCACAAGAGTAGAGATTGATTGTAAACAACACTAATATTCACCAAAATGAGCCAAAAGCTTGGCTAAGGCAACATTACATGGGTTTATATAGATCCTGACTTGCCAGCATAATTATAATTATGCTGGAATCTTAACTACACCAAGTCAAGTTTTCTAATTACAAAATATGCCCCTAAACTTTAAAACAAGCTACAAACTATAATAAAACTAATCCAGTACAAGTATGAACCATCTCATAAGTTCCAACATAATCTGCAGCTATTTCCAAATTTGCCCCTTTTTACCAAAAGTTGCGTATCTTTCCAACTCTTATCCGTTTCACACGAAACTTTTTCCTACATGTCCGTAAAACATATGCCCACATTTCTAACTTGTAAACCTATGACCCGGATTCACAAAACTATATTTTACTTTATTGGTTCCAATTTACATATTTAAAATAATTGACCCGTTTGCATGTTTAAGAAAACGATCTCACAAAAGTTACATGTTTTTGCAAGAGCTTTATTTCACGACTGTACCCTATAACCCGGGATATTATTCTTGCATTTTATGCGACCATTATCCGGTTCGTGGTTATGCCAATTGACCCGTTTGACCTTTCAAAGGTCGAACTTTGATTAATCCGAATTCTTTTTAAGAATTCCAAACTTTTCAATCATGACTCATTAACCAAGTCCGTTTATTTATAGTTCGCGTTCCCACTTATGATTTTCATTTATATATCATCACAACTTCAAATGTGATGGATCGTGAAGGGGAAAAATCGTTATATTCCCATTCTTCCCCCAAGTTAGATATTTTTATGAAAATAACCCATTATGTAGCTTTAAGCCAAAATGGTTTAAGCCTTCGATTTTATACTACCGTAAGGATTGAACGAATTATAAAACTCATATTTAAACTACCCTTAAGGGTCGTTTTCCCGGTTTATCATTTGAGGCCGTTTTGGTCAACTTTAGTCTTTTTAATCACGAAGGACATTTTAAAAGCTTGTTTTGACCAAGTATACTCTTTTAACCCGTATTCCATTTTAAATTCATTATGTCCGTAAGAACATAATATCTAAATTTCAATTCACTTGATATACCTCACATTTGGTAAATTATCCAAAGCCTACCCATGACTCGATTAACTCTTGTCAGACCTTAAGTCCTCATTGTGAGTTTGACCCATTACACATACCTGGCTCGGGTCATAGCATTAACCCGTTTTAATACCTTGCAATATTAATTTCTAATTAAAAGCAATGCAAGTCATACGCTATTATCCCTGTGAGCACCAAAAACTCGACAAGCGACATTAGTCATTATTGTCAAATGGTGATAACATCGCCATTTGACCCGTTTGGCCTAAATGACCATTTTATCATTGTGAGATGTTATTTATTTGCCATCTCATCCATGTAGCAAGTTTCGGTTTACACCATACGATCAAATTACTTAAAAATCAACTCTTAATTTGTTTGACCCATCATGGCTTACGCCATAGGGTGTCTTTTTTAAAACTATTATTTATCCGTCAACTCGTGACCAAATTACCAATTTTCCCTTTCTACCCATTGTGGTTCACACCATAAGGTAACTTTTCAAAACTCCTTGTCTATTCGTCATCACATGACCGAATTACCATTTTACCCCTTTTTATCATTAAATACGGTTTCTCGCCATTTGTACTTGTTCCGACCCGTATTATTCCGCGTCGGAACGTCCTATTTCAAATACTAAATTATCTTGTTCTCAACCAATGCAAAAGTAGGTGTTCTACTTAAAAGATGTAAGTTTTACTTATTTTGCATCCAATTATGCTTTTGCCGCGTAGTTGATCCGTTTGACCCGCTTCTTTCCCAAGCTTCCACCTAACTTGTCAAGTGTCAAACTATCATTTATCATTCGCAAGATGGTTAGATTATTCATCATTTTTCACGACTATTCCACCTTACGGGTTTTATATCAAAATTATCAATCGATCTTATCATAGCTCAGTTTGAATTTTAAAAGTCAATTGCCTATTAACACATACAAACCCACAAATAAGTTCAACAACTCATTTAGGCACTTCGTTAATTACCCGGTAGGCACTATTCTTAGGCCACCATTATAACTACATTCCCCAACCAAGTTCAAGCAATTGTTAACATCAAGTTAACATAGTTTCTACCATCATATGCTAATCTATCAATCATTATACAAGAACTTGGGATTGTTTCATTATCACAAAACAACCCCTTGCATCATATGTATGAAATCTACCCGAACATCAAATTTAGCCAAAGACTTTAAACATTCACATACACATGATGATTTCTAGCATCTAATAACATGAGTATTTCATCAACTCAATCATATCATCAAAACCCACTTCATAGTCTACTTGTTAACCACTTACAAATAGCCTTATATCAAATATTTCATAATTTCTTTATGTTTAACGAAATTAAGCATACATCTATACCTAATTTCATCTTTGGGTCATAATCCAACAACCTAATTGCAAGTATTCTACTTGTCTCAAATTACAACTTTCACCAATCTAGGTTTTTAAAATATCTTATGATCTCCTTGTCTAGGAGATCGTTAATATACATTCATGCACGAATTTGAGGTCCAATTTCCTTTTCAATTTGATGATTCTTGGTTGAACAAGGGTTTGCCCCTTGTTTGCTCTCCTGATGATCGACCTACACACACACTATGTGTGTGTTGTGTTTTAATTCTTTTGTTACAGATTTGGTCCCTCAGGTTTAGTTTTGATTAGATAAGGCTACAACTCATTGTTTTATTACTTATTTACATGTTACTAACTAGGTTAATTTGTTCCTAATTATTTTGTTTACGGGTTAACTTTACCACCAACGGTATTTTCACTCGCTCATCCTCGGTTAATTTGGTTTAATTAATAAACCCGTTTTCGGGGTGTTACATAATTCCCTATAATCATGTCTCTGATACCAATCTGTAACACCCCAACTAACGGCGAAAACGTTGGGGCGTCACGTATTGTAGATTGATCAAAAGCACATGATAGCTAAATTAAAGTTTAAAAAGCATATTTATTAAATTAAAATCATTCCAATAAAACAACTTATTCCAAAATAAATACAAACAATAACATTTTTTAAAATTAAATAAATTAAGGCAAATTCAAAAGCAACCCTATATGAATAGTATCTTGAAAAGTCTCAAACATTACTTTCTGGAACATGTGGACAAATCAAGTGTCAACTTCAATAAAGTTTGTAAGAAGATATAGTCTAATCATGATAAAATAGTTGTGTTAAATTCATACGGCATTGTAATTTAAAGTAAACAAATAGGGACAAGCATACGATACTAGTGGGCATTCAAACCTTAGTGTTGTTGTGAGGAACCCAACATAAAGTGGATTAACCTATAGTAGTGAGGAGACCAGTTATAATTTTTAAAACGCTCGTTAGAAAGAAATTAAACGTTTAACGTTTTATGTGGGTTTACGAAATACATTTTTCTAATACGCTCATCAGAAAATTTAGTTTTCAAAACACATTAAAATACATATTTTTTGCACGTGAATTGGTTTTCTTTGAACACGACCAAAACCCGTGAAATCCAAAGAATCTTGAATCTAAACGTTTATTTTGTAACACGGTATTTGGATTAAAGATTGTACTCCAATCACTAAAAATCTGACATCTTGCACTACATACTCTATTTCCCCAACAAAAATATATAAGATTTTAAAAGAAATCTCAATTCATATTTTAACTTTCATGAACTTAAATCATTGTAGGAAAGGGATTTAAGATTGTTTGGAAGAATCTTAACGAAAATCTGTTTTAAGATTGTAGGAAGTAAGTTCACTTTATTAAAATATATAATAACGAAACACTCGTTATTCGTGGGAACTTTAACCAGTACAATACCGGTTACAAAACTAAATAAATATTATATAAAATACAATTTATATACCAATCTTAATTAAATCCACGTCACAGGTAGGTACTCCATACATTTAGAAACATCCTAGCCTCGCGTCTTAACCATCTTGTGTCACACTCCAACCGATGGCGAAAACATCGGGGCGTGGCACTAATCGAATCAGATTGCTCAAGAGAATCCACAACACTAATTGTTTTGATAAAGATTAATTAGAATTTCATGATTAAGTCTAAATTGTCAACAAAACAACCACGAACATAATGTAGCAAAATAACATCATGATTCAAATATCGTTCAAAATTGTCTAATTATCTAAGATGAGTTTCTAAGCATCATCCTAGCTTGTTTTCTTGATTCCCAACTACTATGAACCTGCAACATGTATTAAAATAAAATCAACAAAAAATGTTGGTGAGCATACAAGTTTGAATACGTAGCATAATAGTTTAAAACTCATATCCAACACGAAAACATATAACAAGTTTCACCATGCTAGTTTATGCAGTCCAAGTGATAGCCCAAGTTTCCCAGCGCGTTAAAATGCCTTTCCCAAAGAATAACGGGAGGTTATATGTCTCCTCCTAACAATACTCCAAAGAATAACGGGGAGGTGCGTTACCCCTATAGCGCTACTATTGTTAAGGCGGAACTACACACAACGATTAAACGTTCACATAGCATAAAAGTCTCAAGTATCACAAGTTTCATGTTTCATGTTTAAACGGATAGAGTATGTTTCAAATAAGTTTCAAGTGTCAAGTGTCTTGATATAGAATACATGTTGCATCCCAAAAGTGTTTAAAACAAAAAGGGATCGAGTATACTCACAGTGGGTGCTTAAACCAAACATTGCTAAGAATGGATCGAATGGAGCGCTGGATCAGCCTGCGTGCGGGGAACAGAGCATAAGTCCTCTAAGAGCTGACCCAGTTGGGAACAGAGTGTCGGATAGTGCGAAAATCGAGTATAAGTGTCTGTCTAGATACCTGAGTGGATGGTCATCCGGACGGATGGTCATCCGACCGGATGACCATTCGAACGGATGGCCATTTGAACAGTGGATGTTTGTGAACTGTTAAAGTTTTCAATTTTTTGATCGTATCGCCCTGTAAAACAAACAAGTTCCATCATAATCAAATCATCTGGACGAATGGTCATACGATCAGATGGCCATTCAGACAGATGGTCAGTGAGTGAAGTTTCGTGTACTTTCTAAGTTTTGAGTTTAACAGAGATGGCGCGATGACATGTCAAACAATGGAAATGTCCAAACCCAGCTTGTTCCGTTGGCTGGGAACCACCCCTTTTTGAACCAACAAGCTGTTCTTGCTGGCATTTCATGTTTGGACCCGTCAATCGACCCGCTTTTCGGCGGAATTCAGTCTTCAAGCCGGCTTTCGACTAAGGAACGAGTCGAAAGTATGTTTGAGTCTGATTTCACCCATGTTCTGTATAAAAATGGAAGAAAAGTTCGAAAACCAGTTTGTAAAACATGACGTTCATCAGATCTGAGCCAGAAACATGTGAAATTCCGTCAGATCTGGTGTAAAAGTGTGAGGTTCCTTTAGATTTTGTACAAAAGTTGCGAAAATCCTTTAGATCTGGGGTCGATCTTGATTAAATGATGCTCCACCACAGTTTGTACAAACATTTGAGTGGAAACATCTTCAAGAGACCCAAATCAGTTGGTTTTCGTGAAAAAGTTGCAGTGTTCGTTTGATTTTGATGAAGAATATGGTGTAGAAGTGATAAATGATGAAAGTTGTACAAGAATAGGGGAAGAATACTTACGAGTTTGCCTTGAATCTTGATTATAGTGCCTGGGAGTGTGTGTGGTCGAATGGCAGAGAGTAAAGGTGAGAATGAAGGGTCAAGGGGTGTATTTATAGGTGATGTTGACAGCTAAATTAGTGTAGAGTGCAAGGGATTGGATGGCTTTCCAGTCATCGGATGGTCATCCGAGCGGATGGTCATCCGAGCGGATGGTCATCCGCTCGGATGTCCATTCGGACAGCCAATCCCGTTTACTAGTTTTCCGACTTTGGTTTGTTTTGCGATCCAGATTAAGCGTTGCGTATAATTGTGAGTATGACATTATTATATAGTTAACACAAAAGTTTTCGGGTTTCAAATCTGCGTTTAAGCTAGTTTCTCGTTCCATAAGTATCAGGTTTCTTGTTCAACTAAGTATCAAAGTTTCTCGTTCTATAAGCATCAAAGTTTCTCGTTCAATAAGTATCAAGTGTCAAGTTTCTAGTATTTATAAGAGACAAGATTCACATTGTTTACATATAATGAATCGCAAGATTCAAGAATCATATAGAAGTACCACAAAGTATCACATAGAGTAAAACCACATAGTTTAATGCGATTAAGATTCAAATAGTTTCATTAAGCATCACAAGGTAGGAAGTTTGATGAGACTTGCCAAAAGATAAAGTTTCGAAACACAGGGCGTTACAGTCTCCCCTCCTTTAGGAGATTTCGTCCTCGAAATCTAAGAGGAAGACTGCTAGAAGAGCTGTGGATATTTGGTTTTCATTTCGCTCTCGAGTTCCCAAGTGAATTTGGCGCCACACTTTCCTTCCCATCGTACCTTAACTATGGAAATTTTGTTGCGCCTCATTCGCTTGGTTCCTCGGTCCATTATCTCGATCAGTTTCTCCACAAAATGAAGGGTCTCATTTATTTGCAAGTCCTTGATGGGAACCTGGAGTTCCTCGTCTGCTAAACACTTCTTGAGATTAGAAACATGGAATGTTGGGTGTACGTTACTGAGTTCTTGAGGCAAATCGAGACGGTAAGCCACCTTGCCAATCCTTTCGAGTATCTTGAAGGGACTCACGTAGCGAGGGGCAAGCTTTCCCTTTTTACCAAAGCGTATCATCTCTTTCTAGGTAGATACCTTGAGTAGAACGTGATCTCCAACATTGAATTCCAGAGGCTTACGCCTTTTGTCAGCATAGCTCTTTTGTCTGCTCCTAGCCTTGATCAAGTTATCGCGGATTTGAAAAATCTTATCCGTCGTCTCTTGAATGATTTCAGGGCCAGTAAGTTGCTTGTCACCAATCTCATTCCAACTAAGAGGAGATCGGCAGTTGCGACCGTATAAAGCTTCGAAAGGAGCCATCTGAATACTGGAATGATAGCTGTTATTGTACGAGAATTCGATCAATGGTAAATGTACATCCCAATTACCACCAAAGTCGATGACACAAGAACAGAGCATATCCTCTAGGGTTTGGATTGTGCGTTCAGTCTGTCCATCCGTTTGAGGATGAAAGGTTGTACTAAGATTCAAGTGAGCACCCATAGCGGACTGAAATGTTTGCCAAAGATGCGAAGTGAATCGACCATCACGGTCAGAGATGATGTCAATGGGTATACCATGACGACATATGATTTCATCAGTGTAGATTCGAGAAAGTTTCTCCACCTTGAGATCTTCAAGAATAGGAAGAAAGTGGGCTGATTTGGTCAAACGGTCGATGATTACCCATATACTATCATTACCGGCAGGTGTACGAGGTAGTTTAGTTATAAAATCCATAGCGTTGCTATCGCATTTCCAAACAGGGAATTTTGGTTGTTCTAGAAGACCTGAAGGATGTTGATGTTCGGCCTTGACCTTTGAGCAAGTAAGACACTTCGAGACGTCTGCGGCGATGTCCTTTTTCATGCCAGGCCACCAATAAGTCATACGCAGATCATGGTACATCTTATCAGCACCCGGATGAATAGAGTATCGTGATTTATGAGCCTCATTCAGAATGAGCTCACGAAGATTATCGCGATCTGGCACCCATATGCGATTGAGGTAGTATTGAAGTCCGTTACACTTTGTTTCAAGTTGGTCAATAGAAGCACCTCGTATTTCAACGATTAGACTACCTTCATTGGCTGATGAGTATTGTGCTTCATGAATACAGGCATGAAGATCGCTAGTGATCTGAAAACAGCGGATGCTACTAACATAAGTCTTACGACTAAGAGCATCGGCCATGACATTCGCCTTGCCAGGATGGTAGCGAATCTCGCAGTCATAGTCGTTAAGCAACTCTACCGATCATCGCTGATGCATATTCAGTTCCTTTTGGTTAAAGATGTGCTGCGAGCTCATATGGTCAGTGAAAATCACACACTTAGTACCATATAGGTAGTGTCGCCAAATCTTCAACGCAAAAACAACTACGCCAAGCTCTAAATCATGGGTAGTATAGTTTTTCTCATGTATTTTGAGCTGTCGGGAGGCATAAGCGATGACCTTGTCCCGTTGCATGAGCACACAGCCCAGGCCACGGTTCGAGGCATCACAATACACCACGAAATTGTCATTTCCATCAGGGAGAGCAAGTACGGGAGCGTTACAAAGAAGATTCTTAAGAGTTTGAAAAGATTTCTCTTGTTCGGGACCCCAAGTAAAAGGCTTCTCTTTCCGAGTCAACGAAGTGAGAGGGACGGCGATCTTTGAAAAGTCAGAGATGAATTGACGGTAATATCCCGCCAATCCTAAGAAGGAACGAATCTCGGATGCGGATTTAGGCGTACTCCAGTTCTTCACTGCTTCAATTTTGGAAGGGTCAACGTGAATTCCTTGTTTACTAACGACGTGTTCGAGAAATTGTACTTCATTAGTCCAAAACTCACACTTAGAAAACTTTGCGTATAAACGTTCACCACATAAAAGTTCTAACATAAGGCGTAAATGTCGTTCATGATCAGCTCGGCTTTTCGAATAAATAAGAATATCACCAATAAAGACTATCACGAAACAATCCAAGTAAGGTTTACAAACATGATTCATAAGGTCCATGAACACGGCAGGTGCGTTGGTCAAACCAAAAGGCATAACCACGAACTCGTAGTGTCCATAGCTGGTGCGAAAAGCAGTTTTGGGGATATCTTCATCGAGAACACGGAGCTGATGATAACCAGGCCGAAGGTCGATTTTAGAGAAATTGCTTGCACCTTGTAGTTGGTCAAAAAGATTATCGATACGAGGAAGAGGAAGAGGATAACGATTCTTGACGGTGAGTTTGTTAAGTTCACGATAGTCGATGCACTCCTTTCTTGACCAATAAATCGTACTTTTGACTTGTAATCGAATCTTTTATTTAATCGCTTTAGTTGTATTATGTGGAGTATCTATTAATAATCGAGGTTTAATAGCTTATTTAATCGCCAACCGACCTATCGCTAATCGCTATCGCATTCGCAACTCGAATTATGTGTTCTGGATATTGTTTTACGTGTGTGTGCTATTATGTGTTACTTGTGCATGCTATGTTTATGTTGAGGTGATTAATCGCAAATCGCAATCACAATTCTATCGCATCGCAATCTAATCACAAACGCTAAACGCAAGTTATTTATAGTATTGTATGTTAGATATAGTACTTAGGTTAATTGTGTAACTATTGGGTAATACTATCGCATCGCTCACTCGAATCGCATCGCAACGCTCAACACGCAAAATGAAACGCCAAAACTCAACTCGTCGGACACCTGGATTGAATGGCCAACCGATCGAATGGCCATCCAATCGGATTGCCATCCGATCGAGGCGCCTTCCGATCAGTGCACCATCCGATCCATTCCCTGCTGCCACTTTCCTCTTTTGGAAACCATATAAATACCCTCCTGTCACATCATTTGTGATGTGCAGCTCTCTCTCTCACTCGACCAACACGCTCAAGCCTTCTTTCTCTCGATTTCTCGCTATTCTTGTAAGTTTTCAACTCAAATCTTGTACTTCTAGGATCTACACGCACTCCTACATCTTTTTCACCTTTGAATCTTAACTTTTAACCATGAAATCAATGGATTTGAGGTGTTTTAGGATGACGTCATCATGGAGTTCTTATGAACTTCAAGTTTTGGCTTCATGCCACCAAGAACAACTCAGGTCTGAAGGATTTCCACATGATTTCACAACGATTTCGCATAGATCTAAACATTTCCAAAGTTAAAAGGATTGAAAGATGTTTTTCCAACTTTCTTTCAACTCTTTTACACCCAATGCACTCAAAACCGATAGAATCGGAGCTCATTCATGCCTTCTACTCTTCTTTAGTGACGTGCTGGTTTGAGATCTGAATCCTATCAACGAGACACCTGATTTCTGGTTGAACATGAGACCACCCATCACGAACAGTTAGCTGATCGGATTGGGGTGATTCTCGTTTGATCGGATAGTCTGGGTCTGATGGAGTTTCCGTTGTTTGACACGTTGTCATACCGTCTCAAGCAAACCGTAAAACTTTCAAAACTTAGAAAATATCTCAAGTTCAAGATGTTCAGATTGTGGGACGGACTGCCATCCGATCGGATTGCCACCTGATTGAACCGCAATCCGGTCAGATTGCACTTGAGCCTTAACACCAAATTATTTTTGTAATTTTAAAAGAAAATCAGTTACTAACGGATTGCCAACCGATCGGATTGCTATCCGATCGAGTGACCATCCTGCTGTGAACTTGTTCTCAACTGAGAAGCCTCGCCAGTCGGATCACTATCCGATCGAACGACCGTTCGATCGATCGACCTGAAGGGTAGAGATACTTCTCTGTTTTCAAAATGCTACAACGAAAACTTCAAAGCCATCGTATACAAACACATCCTTACCAAACGAATGTCAATCCGACCGAATGGCCATCTGATCGGATGACCATCTGATCGGATGACCATCCGAACGGATTGACATCGGATCGAATGACCATCCGATCGGATGGCGGATTGCCATCCGATCGGATTACCGTTCGACACTTGGTCACTTTTTCACCAATTTACGCATCGCTCTTCGCTTATGCTATCGTTAACTGTTCAGGCTAATAACTCTAGCGCTCCCTTCAATCCATTTCCATTGCCGTGAGTATACTCGATCCCTTTTTGCTTTATGCACTTTTGGGTGTTACATACGTTACTTATTCTAAATCACATCGACACACAACGCAAACACTACTTATACGCTGACCATTACTGCATGTTATGTGTTAGTCGATGAATGCTTGTATATTATGTTAACACAGTGATTGTTGCATGACGCCTTAACAACGATAGTACTATTTGTTTGGACTCAGCACCTGTTGTGGACAGGGGTTGTTAAGGTTACCGCTTCACGTGTCACAGTGGTGATATGTGTTGCGCATTCTACAACTCGTAGTCTAGTCTGTGCATATTTCATTGTCGATAACCTACTAGCTTCGCATTATACATGTTACATGCTGGTTATGCGTAAACGCTTTCGAACTCTACTATTACTATTAAACTTGTATGCTCACCTTTACACTATGTGTATTGACCTATCTTTTAACGTACGTGACAGGTGCTTAGGATGCTGTGCTTTACCTGCTTTTGTGGAATCAAGTAGGAATGAGAGTCTAGAAACAAACAATTTAAATATGAGTTGTCGGAACATGGTAATTGTCTTTGAGATATTTGGTCTGTAATAATTATTTACTTTGGTATGTTATGGTATGGGACATAATATTTAAATACCTTGTAAATTAGTTGTTATGGATTTCTCATGGACAATCTGTTTCGCTCAGTGCTGCGCCCCGATGTTTCCGTCATCGGTTGGGGTGTGACAGCAAGTCGGTAAGGAGCCTTGGCGACAGGAGTCGAACCCGGTAGGATATCAATATGAAAATCGACAGATCGAGGTGGAGGAAGACCAGGAAGATCTTCAGGAAAGACGTCAGGGAAATCACACACTACTGGAACATCACTTACATTCTTTCCCTTGTCCTTTTGTTCCACTATGTCGGCCAAGAAGGCAAAGTACTGCTTACGTAAGCATCTATTCGCCTGAGTGCATGACATCAGCTTCAGTCCTCTAGAAGGTCGGTCTCCATAGATGTGCAAAGTATTACCAGACGGAAGAGGTAAACGAATGTACTTCTCGTGACAAGCGATTTCGGCATGGCTCTTACACAACCAATCCATGCCAATTATGATACCGAAGCTACCCAATTGCATGGGTATGAGATCAATAGTAAACACGTGATCGTTAAGAGTCAAGGAACAATCACGCAGAATAGAATCAACTAGAATAGACTTACCATCGGTAATCTCAACAGAGAAAGACTTAGGTAGTTTAGAGCATGCACAGTTCAACAAAGATTTAAATTCTACGGACACAAAGCTTTTGTCGGCACCAGTATCAAATAGTATCGAAGCGTAAAGATTATTAACGAGAAAATTAACGACATCATCGTCATTACGTGCCTGGTTTGCATTGATGTTGAATGCGCGTCCTCGAGCGGCTGGCTGTTGTTCTTGATTCAGCTGGGGACATTAGGAACGGGGATGAGTTGTATCCCCACATTTGTGGCAGGCTCGCACATTGTTCGTTGGTTTGGGGTTCTGAGGAGCTGGTAGAGCTGGAGCTGCTTGCTGGACTTGATTGGCTTGACGGCAGTAAGGGGTTGTGTGACCATAATGATTGCAGTTGGTACACAAACGACAGGCTACGCCGATGGGGTGATGATAGTTGCAAGTGGCATACTTGGGGTGAACCCCAGTGTACGACTTCTTGGTGTTTTCTGGAGCAGGAGGGTTCGAAGTGGCAGCGGGCACAATAGCATTGCAGCCAGAGTTTTGAGACTTTCGTTTCTTGTTCTTGCTGCCACTTGGCTGTTGGGTATTCTGGTTAGCAGGTTTCGAGAGAGCAGAGTTTCCAGACTGTTTATCACGAACACGGTTGTTGTTCAAACTTGCTGCAAGACGGTACACTTCTTCAATAGATTCGAGCTGAGCTACTTCAATGGCATCACGCATAGCAGGAGGTAACCCATGAATGTACTTGGTGATCATGCGCTTAGGAGTATATACCAAGTGAGGCACAATGATGTTGAGTTGCTTGAAACGGGTAGTATAAGCTAGATTGTCATCCCCAACTTGTTTCAGATGCCAGAATTCATCCTCAAGTTTCTGTTGCTCATGCGGAGGGCAGAATTCGAGCATCGTCAGATCCCTAACCTCAGCCCATGGTAAAGCATAAGCTTCATCATTCGAGCGGATATTTCTCTCATTGGTCCACCATTCTAGAGCTCTTCCTTGAAACACGCCAGTTGCACTCCTAGTATTTAGATGCTCAGGGCATTCACTGTTGATGAAAGTAACTTCTCTATCGAACCACTCCAGCATTGCAGTCACCCCATCACTGCCCGTGAAAGGCTTAGGGTTGCAAGAGACAAAGTGTTTGTAGTTGCAGCTCACAGGCTTAGGTTTGTCTGCTTTAGAGTCAATAGAGGAGGGAGGAGTGTTTGATCCCTGGATTTCAGTGACAATATTGGGGACAATGCGTGCAATCTGGTCGACCATAAAAGACAACATCTTTTTCTGAGTGTTGGCCTTTGATTTCTTGCGGGGGTTGTTGAGACGACTTGACGGCATCTAAAGATCCAAGAGAGGATCGAATGAGTCTAGATCATAATGTTTTGTTTAATAATATAGTTTCACGAACACATAGCATAGCATAAAGTTTCATATGATTGCATAAAAGACTCAAGTTGTTTCACACATCACAAAACGTTCATCATGTTCCACATAGTTTAATCTAGTTGTTTCACATAACATAGACGTTCAACATGTTTCTCATAGTTTAATCAAGATTCCCACATAGTATGATACAAATGAATAAAGCATCATAAATTTAGTTTGTCTCTGAGAGATTATTGTTAATGTTTTAGATTGCGGAGATAGTGCGATTCGTGCAAAAGTTTCGAAACGAACACATTATCAAGTATAAAACCATATGTAAATCGAGATAACATAAAAGATAGGCTCATAAAACATAGGATTGTTTCGGGTAGATAAACGTTGACTAACCAAAGTAAATCAAGCCCCTTTCGAATCAAGGTAACGTGCTTTGGCTCACTTAGACAAATACGTTCATCGATGTTAGGCCTACGATATTTGTCCTTTCGGTCATTACATGTCCTAAATTGATTGGGAATCTCGAGACTTTGGCGAGACTGAAAATCAAGGAGTGGGACTAGTTATCAAGATGCGAGATTCACCTCTAACTTGGGAACATCGTTCCCTAATAGTGTCGGTACTTATCAAAAGATAAGACCAACTAGATTATGAAATGGAAATTTCCCTTCAAGGTTTGGATGTCACTCCTGACTTGAGGGTCAATCTCGTGCAAAATACTAACACTGCTGAGCAAAAGTCGCCATCAAAGGCGGGAATCACCCTTGTTTCGATGACTCGTTTTGAGGGTGTTTTCAAGCATCCAAGTGTGTATTGTGTTAGCCTTAGGAAAGGCATGTAAGTTTAACAGGGAAGTGTTGCTAGGAAGCATGTACGGTAGAATGCATAAGTTTTAAACAACAAATAAGAGTCAAGGTTCCTAGAACTATAGACTAGGGCAAAGCATTCCTACTTTTCCTAATTCCCTATAGTTATGGCTCTGATACCAATCTGTCACACCCCAACCGATGGCAAAAACATCGGGGCGCGACACTAAGCGAATCAGATTGCTCAAGAGAATCCACAACACTAATTGTTTCGATAAAGATTAATTAGAATTTCATGATTAAGTCTAAATTGTCAACAAAACAACCACCAACATAAAGTAGCAAAATAACATCATGATTCAAATATCGTGTCTAATTATCTAAGATGAGTTTCTAAGCATCATCCTAGCTTGTTTTCTTGATTCCCAGCTACTATCAACCTGCAACATGTATTAAAATAAAATCAACAAAAATGTTGGCAAGCATACAAGTTTGAATACGTAGCATAATAGTTTAAAACTCATATCCAACACGAAAACATATAATATGTTTCACCATGCTAGTTTACGCAGTCCAAGTGATAGCCCAAGTTTCCCTACGTGCTAAAATGCCTTTCCCAAAGAATAACGGGAGGTTATATGTCTCCTCCTAACAATACCCCAAAGACTAACGGGGAGGTGCGTTACCCCAATAGCGCTACTATTGTTAAGGCGGAACTACACACAAGGATTAAACGTTCACACAGCATAAAAGTCTCAAGTATCACAAGTTTCATGTTTTATGTTTAAACGGATAGAGTATGTTTCAAATAAGTTTCAAGTGTCAAGTGTCTTGATATAGAATACATGTTGCATCCCAAAAGTGTTTAAAACAAAAAGGAATCGAGTATACTCACAGTGGGTGCTTAAACCAAACACTGCTAAGATTGGATCGAAGGGAGCGCTGGATCAGCCTGCGTGCAGGTAATAGAGCATAAGTCCTCTAAGAGCTGACCCGGTTGGGAACAGAGTGTCGAATAGTGCGAAAATCGAGTAAAAGTGTCTGACTAGATACCTGAGCGGATGGTCATCCGGACGGATGGTCATCCGGACGGATGGGCTCCATCTGATCGGATGGTCATCCGGACGGATGACCATTCGAACGGATGGCCATTCGAACAGTGGATGCTTGTGAACTGTTAAAGTTTTCAAAGTTTTGATCATATCGCCCTGTAAAACAAACAAGTGTCATCATAATCAGATCATCTGAATGAATGGTCATTCGATCGGATGGCCATTCAGACAGATGGTCAGTGAGTGAAGTTTCGTGTACTTTCTAAGTTTTGAGTTTAACAGAGACGACGCGACGACATGTCAAACAACGGAAACGTCCAAACCCAACTTGTTCTGTCGGCTAGGAACCACCCCTTTTTGAACCAACAAGCTGTTCCTGCTGGCGTTTCATGTTTGGACCCGTCAATCGGCCCGCTTTTCGGCGGAATTCAGTCTTCAAGCTGGCTTTCGACTAAGGAACGAGTCGAAAGTCTGTTTGAGTCTGATTTCACCCATGTTTCGTGTAAAAATGGAAGAAAAGTTCGAAAACCAGTTTGTAAAACGTGACGTTCATCAGATCTGAGCCGGAAACATGTGAAATTTCGTCAGATCTGGTGTAAAAGTGTGAGGTTCCTTTAGATTTTGTACAAAAGTTGCGAAAATCCTTTAGATCTGGGGTCGGTCTTGATTAAATAATGCTCCACCATAGTTTGTACAAACATTTGAGTGGAAACATCTTCAAGAGACCCAAATCAGTTGGTTTTCGTGAAAAAGTTGAAGTGTTCGTGTGATTTTGATGAAGAATATGGTGTAGAAGTGATAAATGATGAAAGTTGTACAAGAATCGGGGAAGAATACTTACGAGTTTGCCTTGAATCTTGATTAAAGTGCCTGGGAGTGCGTGTGGTCGAATGGCAGAGAGTAAAGGTGAGAATGAAGGGTCAAGGGGTGTATTTATAGGTGATGTTGACAGCTAAGTCGGTGTAGAGTGCAAGGGATCAGATGGCTTTCCGGTCTAATGGCCATTCGATTGGATGGTCATCCGAGCGGATGGTCATCCGATCGGATGTCCATTCGGAAAGCCAATCCCGTTTACTAGTTTTCCGACTTTGGTTCGTTTTGCGATCTAGATTAAGTGTAGCGTTGTGTATAATTGTGAGTATGACATTATTATATAGTTAACAAAAAAGTTTTTGGGTTTCAAGTCTGCGTTTAAGCTAGTTTCTAGTTCCATAAGTATCAGGTTTCTCGTTCAACTAAGTATCAAAGTTTATCGTTCAATAAGCATCAAAGTTTCTCATTCAATAAGTATCAAGTGTCAAGTTTCTAGTGTTCACAAGAGTCAAGATTCACATTGTTTACATATAACGCATCACAAGATTCAAGAATCAAGAGTTAAGAATCATACAGAAGTACCACAAAGTATCACATAGAGTAAAAGTTTCACATAGTTTAACGCGATTAAGATTCAAATAGTTTCATTAAGCATCACAAGGTAGGAAGTTTGACGAGACTTGCCAAAAGATAAAGTTTCGAAACGCAGGGCGTTACATCTTGAGTCTTCAACCTTGCTTCTTAACTACAACAAAGAACACACTAAAATTGTTGTCTGTTTTGGTTGAGGATCGTGTTTGACACGAGACCCTTAAAACAAATTTTGCATCTCTTCTCAAGACCAACGTTTCTGTTTTCAGGATACAACAAATGAGGCAGTAGTTGTACTGCCGGAGATGACTTTCTCTACTGAGATTACACTGTGTATATTTTGGTGTTTAAAAAATAGGAAAAACAAAATGTGAAGTTGTTGACCAAATATATGAGAGTGCTTCTCTCAAGTTTTTGCCATTTATGTGTGTGTATCCATCATGGCTAGAATGAACCATCCTTCTTTTCTTATACATAAAGAACTCAAGAAATCCCAATTATTATTGTCATAAATAAGACAATTAATCCTTTAATAAACAGGGTTTAATATTAGTTTTAATGGATTTATGTGGTAGTCAAACTATTTTGTAACTAAAGGAGACTATGTTGACTGCCCGTGACCCGCCCGCAAGCAAGCTGCGGGCTCCATGGTAGTACCGCCACGCCATCGGGTGTGCATGATATGGACAAAGATACAAAGGTGGCTCGCGGGTGTGTGAAGTGCAAAGGGTGGTATTAAAGCTTCACATTGCGCTCATCGCCACGTCACGAGCGCATGTGTGAATTAGGGTGCGCGACACCCTTTAGAGTCCCCACTAGGGTTTGCCTAAAGTTAAACAATACACAATGAGTGCTCCTCCTTATAAACCACTTTAAGTTTTGTCATCACACTTACATGAGACAAGTTGACAAAGCTAAATCCATTTTTCTCATTTTTGGTTGTTCCAACCATACAACTTCGAGTATCGATATCTCATTCATCTTAGCTCTATTTTGGAAATAGTCTGGTTTGTTATGATGCTCTCAAAACATAGAACCCAAACTCATAAATCAATTTTTATACAACACATATATAAATATATTTATCTATGTCAAAATTAGTGAAAAACTGATTTTCACTAACCATTTTCCAACACCAAGTATAAAGCAATGGGTCAATATGTCTTGTCCTTTATTTGAATGATCAACATATTAGTCTTAGAGCCAGTCAGTCTAGTTCAAAGTCATCTAACTGATATCAAGCATGAGAATCATCATGGTAGTGTGGCTAACTTTACTTGGGTATTACGTTATTAAAAAAACAAGATAGTATTATTTTATAGTTTGTCTTCGAATTATATATGTTACTTTAGTTGTTTAATTCTTTTTTTAATGTATAAAACATAACGTAGTTCAAATGATTTGAAATGATAGTGGCGCTGGCTTTATAATAATGAAGAATTAAGAAAACTTCTAAACCACTAAAAGTATAAGTACAATTTTTGGAGGATAGCTCACGGGTATTCAGTATTCTAAAAATCGCGACTAGGCGGCGACTAGTTGGCGATTAATCATTAGTCGCCAGTAACTGAGTAATTTTTCGTTAATCACTCCATTAATCGCTAGTCGGTCCTAGTCGGCCAGCCAAAAATCGGCGATTCTGACCAGACTCCAGCAAAAAACCTGTATATTCCGGTCAAAACCCGATCCGATTAATCCCGAGTAGTCGTTGTTGGTAATTTTAGTGTTATCAACATATTTTGGTGGCATTGGATTAACTTGTTAACCAAGTTGATCTTATTAAAAAATAAACGAGTTAGGAGATGCGAGAATGCAGGCTCGTTTTATTTTAATACGATGGGGTATTTTATCAGTTTTGTATATTTATAAATTATATTTTTATAAATGGGCATGAACGGGCAAATTGATTTATATCAGTTGGGACTCTGATGTAAAATTTACATGATAAAGATTTAAGAACTGGGCCATAAACGTTTATATTTTTGGGCTTTAGGCAGTGGAAACTGATTTGTTTTCTAAAACAAAAAGTCAAAACCGATGGGTTTTCTGGATATAGACGAACAGTGTCACAAAATGCAAATACGGTTTACTTGGTGGTTTATCAAAATCTGGTCGAACATTGATAGGTGGGTACGGTTACAGTTTCAAACAACCAAATTCGTTCTTGGCGACTCTTGGTCTTATCCGATCAAATCTTTGAGTGTACCATCAAATGTTTGATCTGAAAGTGTATCACGATTTCAAGAGAATCCAAGTCGTTTCAGGTTTTCAGTCCCTATTCGGCTCTGCAAATCGAGTAAGTTCTAACAGTCGTTAGTCCCCACCTCACCGGCCGACCAACGACTAACGAGTTCTCCAACCTTAGGTAATCACATAAATGAATTTGGGGATAGTTATGATGTTTACCTCGGCATTAGGTCATCGTTCATGACTACATGATAATAAAATTAGATAATAAAATACTATTCTTAAAGGTCCTTAAGTCACAAAGATCAATTAATATTAGTGGTTGGTTCGCAAGATCAATTATCTAAATGTTGTTGTGCAAAGTTTTCAACTTATCAGAAGCTTAGGGTAAGTGGAGTGGAGGTCGGTAATGTGCGGTAAACCACCGCCAACGTTTTTGAGCATTAGATAACTTATTTAGGTGAATTGACATGGCAACGTGTGATTGGGTGAATTAGGAGTTTACATATTTGGAACAGGTAACCACTCCCTTCACCCTTAGAGCACGACTGCAGTTCTCAATCAAACAGCCCTTGGTTTCAGTTGTTATCAGGGTATCGAAAAGCAAGGTGATCGCTTTCCCTGTCTCGAGTTCAATGAAAGTACAAGTGAACAAAAGTCACCTGTAATGCGATAAATGATGCCGAACCAATTACTGGTAAAAAGAACGAAAGGCTCAAAAGCAGCAACATAAGAGAGAAATCATTAGCTATATAATTAATGTCCAAGGTCACCCGTGGTGCGATAATTACAGCCGTTCTTTATACAAGGGAAACCGCACATCAGGGCCCTTGTTATCGACCGAAAAGAAACAAGTAGCGAATTCTTTTTTTCCTCCGACAATGCAATGAAGTGTTAAAAAGATACCAACCACATTAGCTAAAAGATCATGTGGGAGCAGAAACATTTTACATGACACATGCTGTTTCGGCCTACAAAGCCATTGCTTTGATTCCAATAACCACAAGGTACATTAAAAACAAACCATGCAGCCTTTGTTCATCAAACCAATAACCAATTCAAGCCCAAACGCGTGAGTTCGTAATGCGGTCCATCGGACCTTACAAACCAGCAGCCACCAGGAACTTCTTTTTGGTCACTGGTTCCTCATGCAACGCTACAACTTCATTCATCTTTTCAAACAGCTCCTCAAGATTGTTCACACCGAATTTCTTACAATCAAGCGGCCGTTTGTAACGTTGCTGATAAATCCCCTCGAAACAACTCAAAAGGATTCTACAAGAATAACTCACTAGTATTTCTTGCAATTCATACCTGAACTGATTAAACGTTTCGTTCTGTTCTTCAAGAACTACTTTTTCATCTTCGGAGAATTCATCAGACGATACTTCGCGTGCGCCTTTCCCTTTCCTATCATGCTTAATTACGGCATGATTAACATCCGTTGAGCATTTCTTGAGTAGTACAAATTTCTTTTGGGCTTGCCCTTCGACGGAGATCACGTCACTAAATTTTTTCAAAAGATTTACGAGCTTTGTAGCGCCATACTGGGAAACACAAAGGGGTCTCCCGAAGCTTTTTTGGTATTCGGAAGGAAGACGCGCGATAGGTAAACGCCCGCCGGAAGTTTCTAGAAGCTTCACTAGTTGACCCTTTAGACCGGTCAAATCTCCAGGCTGAACCCACGTTGAATCGTTTTCCGACGATGACTGAGATGTCATTGAGATCCCTCTATACACAATTGCTTCTTCTTCGTTTTTAGCATCGAAGTTTTCATTAACATGAGACCGCGATGTTGGCACAAACCCTTCTCCACGAACAACGGTCGACCAGTCCCATACATAACTACCAGCATTACTCAAAGCAGATGAAACACCGACCCCAGATGGAACCACAAGAATCACGGTGTACCCGCGTTGACCAAGCACATGAAGCGCTGGAGAAAAGTCAATGTCACCCGAAATCAACATAATGGAAGACGGTGGAGGGTTATCAAGAGCAAAGAGGAACATATCGACTAATATCGCTTTATCAGCGGCATCTTTTCTTCCGTTCGGTACATCTATGAGCCTGACACCTGTCCTTTGACAGCCTTCTCTTAAACGCCTAGGAAAGCCGTTAAAATCTCCATACGCGGAGAACATGTTCACCACTCCATTGATCACAGGGTGGACCCGTAACGCCATTCTGACATTACCAGCCACATCTTCTGGACGAACGTCGTTGGGAACAGGACAGTTCTCCATGTCCCAAAGTATAGCGATTGGACCGTCTGACGTGTTATGACTTTCTTGAGGTGACTTTGTGTTTTTCATCAACATAGAAGGTTGTTGTTCCATTGATCCCGAAGGTAATATTAGTTCCGGTGTCATTCCATTAGCCATTCGCGGGTCACAAAAGCTTCAAGATTCCTGTAATAGATAGATAATACACAGGGTTAGAATCATTATTTTAAGTCACCTCTTGCAGTCAGGAACTTGGTTTTAAAACGCGTACGTCACATGACGCGATGATGAGATCGAATCATGCGATGTGATTCCTTGATGAGGTCTGATGTAGCGCCTTATATTTTAGTCTATAAAAGTTAACAAGTAAAAATTCTATGTATAAAATAATCCCAACTCAGTAATTGGCCGATAATAATCCGAACTGGTCCACTTTTGGCCGATAATAGTCTGCGTTACATATAGCTTAACGGGGTTAAGTTTTTTTCCGAATTACAAACCGATGTTTTAGGGCTTTTGATTAGAATTTAGAACAAGGATACAAGTTGATTGAAGTAAAATTTACCTCGAAATACTGCCCCAAATGACGAGAACGGTGCTTCAATTCGGGTGTTTAAACTTCCAATTAACAAAAATCAAGCTGTTTGTAGCATCGTTTCGAGGTAAGTTTTACATAAATCGACTCGTATCCTCGTTCTGATCAAAATCCATAAAACATCAGTTTGTAATTCGGAAAAAAAGGCTCAAGCCCGTTAAGCTATTTTTAACAGCGGACTATTATAGGCCAAAAGTGGACCAGTTCAGATTATTGTCGGCCAATAACTGAATTGGGATTATTATCGGCCAAATTGAGAAAGCTGGGATTATTTAAATCCAATATGCCAAATTGGAATTGAAATTAGAATGGGAATGAACATTGATTTCTAACCCCTAAACCGTAAACCCTAAAACCCGATAGCTGAGTATGCAAAATTCACAATTTCATTAATAGAGCCTATAATTCAATAATAACCAAATCATACCTAACATATTTGTACTAGTTATCAACTATCTAAACCTTAATTTTATCAAAAAGATGATCTTTTACATATGCAAAAACAAGGTTACAAATTACAAGCAAGCCCATCTATGTTTCCCAGTTTTTCGATCGACAGAAACTGAACATTAAAACACAATCAAACTGAAATTCAACAATCTATTGAATTAAAGATCTCTACATAAAGTAAGAAAAATAGTTGTACCTGACGGAAGTAAAAGTTAATCCGGAGAAAGAATTGGGAAAATTCCAGGTGGTGAGCTGATGGGTGTGTAGCGCTTACGACGACGACGACGATGATGATGATGAAGTTGAAAATTGGGGTGAATACAAGTTGTGCATCGCACCGACAGCGTAGGATTTATGTGTACGCGTGTTCCTGCCATCATATTTATGTGTCGACGACTCAACGCGCTTTTGGTATAAGTCTAGGCCTTTAAACAACGTTTATGAACTGTCTGTGAACTTGTTTGATTCGTTTATGTTTGTTTATTTAATAAACGAATGAACATGAACACATCTCGTGTTTGTTCATTAATGTTCGTGAACGTACGTTTATGTTCGTCATTTATGTTCGTTTAAATTTTAGTAAATACATAAATAGTTATATTTAAATGAATATTAGTTTTTCTAACTACTTATATAAATATAACTAATTAGCAACTTAGTTTTTTAGTAAAAAATATTTTAAACTTTTTCTTAGATCATAACTGATCACTTACTTAGTATTTATATAAAAACCTACTTAATTTTAGCATCTATGAACCCAAATTTAGATGTGTTTTTTGATAAACTGTAATATATTAAACTTGTTTGTTTGTGTTCACTAATGTTAAATTGTGTTTGTTTATATTTGTTCAATCACGTTCATTTCTGTTCGTTTATGTTTGTTCAATCACGTTAATTAATGTTTTTATGTTCGTTTGTGTTCGTTTATGTTCGTGAACTGTTCGTTTAGGTTTTAAACGAGCGAACATAAACGAACACGAACATGCCTGATTTCTTAATGAACATACACGAACAAAAAAATGTGTTCGATTACATGTTTGTGTTTGTGTTCGTGTTCGGTTAAAGTTAAATGAACGAACATGAACACGCCTATGTTCGTGTTCGTTCGGTTCGTTTACAGACCTATCTAAGTCACCCGCACTTCACGGCAGGTTTGAAATGTAAATAAAAATAAGCAAATTGTGAATAGGACGATAATATCCATGTGGAGTCGGTACATTTGAAAGCTAGGGGTGATGAGGTGACGTATAACGCACCGGACCAAACATCACCCAACAAGGACCGAACATTGCCAACTACCTAACAACGACCGGTTCGGCCATAACTACCTTCGCCAAATCAGCATACCCCAAAGGTATAAATACTATACTTAAACCTCCAAAAACGGATAATCACTACTTTCTCTCTCTAAATTCTCCTACTCTCTCACTGACTTCTCCATTTACTCCCAATACTTATTCTCACGCCTGAGCTTGGTCACAGAGAGGCCTCCCCTCCCTGTGACGAGGCTAACGGTGTGTTTCTTTCTCTATTGTGATCTTACAGGTTGCAACGCAGATTCTAAGACTCTATTCTTCATCTAGCTCGAAGCTACTGATCCTTGAGTCTTCAACGGGAAAGTTACGTCGTTGTATACGAAAACCAAGCTATTTGAACAAAAGTTGCATCAAAATGTATATTAAGATTGACACAACAGTCGTGCATTACAACGAGCCAATTTAGACTTAGATAAAAAAAACATGTTTCAATTGTGTATTTAGAGTTGAGAGTCGGGCGCTTTAAGAAACTGGATGGTTTAAAAAATCTTAAAAACAACCGGTTGGTCTAAAAACAATGTTACGGAAATGCATGTCGAAACGTAGATAAAAATAACTCGCGTGGAGGGTTGACATAAAAAATGAAACCAAAAAAATTCACGCAAGAAAAAATTTGTTAATAACTTAAAATGGTAACTTTATTAAAGTTTAGGAGTTATAGTGTAAATCGGTTAAAGGAAAAGGAAAAAATAACCAACTAAATTGTAAGGGCGTAAACAAATGTTCATAATTCGAGATGATGAACATTATTTATTAAGGGTTAGGATATAATAGAAGGTTTATTTGGCTAGGAAGGCTAGGAAGTAATCTTGACCATCAATTGATTTAATCAAGGGCTAATATTAAATGAGGGAAATTGAAGGGAAGAAAAGAGCCGTGTGGGTTTGTGTAATGGCATTCTAGTCAATGCAGGACAACAGTTTCTCTCTCCTCCAATTCCCACCAATTTTTTAAACGTTAATAACTTTTTCACACGACATTATTTTTTTATAAAAAATGCACCAAAAACGAGCGTTTTTTATCTTTAAAACGAGTATACTATTGCTACATTTTCGAGAAAAAAATTTCAAAAACCCAGTTACGTAAAACTCAATGGAAAGAAACCCAGTTGCGTAAAACACAATCGACAAAAAACGTAAAAAAATGACTTTTTTTTAAACGCAATGCACCAAAAACACAAAGAAATGTATTATTTGTAAAACGCAATGGCCAGAAAACACTTAAAAATGTCTTATTTCTAAAACGCAATGGCCTAAAAACACAAAAGAAAGTGTACTTTCTAAAACGCAATGGACCGAAAACACATAAAAACGTGTTTACCTAAAACGCAATGGACTAAAAACACTTTAAAAATGTGTTTTTCTAAATCGCAATGGCCAGAAAACATTTAAAAATGTCTTATTTCTAAAACGCATTGGCTTAAAAACACAAAAGAAAGTGTACTTTCTAAAACATGGACTGAAAAAGCATAAAAATGTGTTTTACCTAAAACGCAATGGACTAAAAACACTTCAAAAATGTGTTTATCTAAAACGCAATGGCCAGAAAACACTTAAAAATGTCTTTTTTCTAAAACGCAATGGCCTAAAAACACAAAAGAAAGTGTAATTTCTAAAACGCAATGGACTGAAAACACATAAAAATGTGTTCACCTAAAACGCAATGGACTAAAAACACTTCAAAAATGTGTTTTTCTAAAACGCAATTGCCAGAAAACACATAAAAGTGTCTTATTTCTAAAACGCAATGGACACATAAAATTGTCCGTGAATTGTCTGAACCAGGGAGTAGGAAATCAAAAAACCTTGGACCCTGCTCCCAGGGGCGTTGCCCCCGGACCCCCGTCAAGATCGTAAAATGCAATGACTCAATTCAAAAACCCAGATCGTAAAAATGCAATTCAAAAATTTCTTACATAGATCGAAGCCGATTTCTTCAGATTTCTTCAACGATTGACGAAATTTGAATGTTAGAAACACTTATCAGCGATCGAATCGAACGAATCGAGTGATTTGCTTCAAAATCATAGGAAAAAAATGAGATATTGTATGATATTAAACTGGGTTTCTTCAAAAAAGCTGAAGAACACGTTGATGGGGTGTCTGAATCATTGATTGGTGACGAAAATTGCACTATAATGTAGTGATTATTGAGACAGAAAGTGAAGAAATAGTTAAAGATGGTGGGTTTTGAAGTTACTGGGGAGAAGAATGAAGAAGAAAGGATACGACTGACTAAAATACGATTCCTCTTTATTTTAAATTTTGCCACATGTCATAATCCTATTGCTTCCTATCATTCCTAGCCAAAATAAACTTCCTATTTGATCCTCACCCTATTTACTAATATACATACAAAAGTAACTTTACCCTTAAATTAATGAAAATCAATGTTGGACGCATTTACCAATTCTAAATAACCTAAATTGACGGAAATCATTATATGGCAGACGCTAGAAGTAAACTTAGTAAGTTGGATAGATTTTTTGTTTGCACGAATTTCTCCACTCGCTGGTCGGAGGCTACGGTGATGGCTTTGGATAGGCGTTTTTCCGACCATTGCCCTATCTTGCTAAGGCTTGCTTTACAGGATTTTGGTCATAACCCATTCTGGTACTTTAATTCATGGCTCAAGATCCTGGGTTTTGAGGACTATGTAAAAATTTTGTGCGGGTCGTTTGCTTTCCACGGTAGGGGAGGATTTGGCTCTAGCAACGAAACTTCGGTGGCTAGTAAACCGGATTAAAGATTAGATCACAACTGAAATGAGAAGATCCAAGGTGGTTGCTTCTAATCTTAGACAGACTGTCAATGCTCTGGAGCATACACCTGAGCATCGGGTCCTTTCAAATGATGGGTGCATGGAAAGGACGAAAGTCAGGAAAGATTTAATAAAGTTAGAGAGACTTAAAGCAATGGATGATAGGCAAAAGTCTCGAGTTAATTGGGCAGTGAATGGGGATTAAATATAACAAGCCTCCAAAATGTTTTCGACACCCCTAATATATTTTAAATGTCACAATATGTCCTAAAATACACCCCGTATGCGAAAACGGGCCCCGAATACCTTTATTTTAATAAAATAAAAATAAAAACAAAATTTAAGGGGCTGTCGCAGGGCGCGTAGCCGTTGGCTACCTCTTACGCGGGAAGCGACAGATAGGCCACCAGGTTTAAGCCCAGTGCCACCACGTGTCAGGCTTGTGGCAAAGCTAGTTCGATGACTGGGCCAGGCTAGGGCCTACCCAGTCTACTACGCGGGCCACGAGAGAAGCCGAAAGGTCACCTAAAAATAAGGGGCATCAACCTTTAGTCCCAGTCGCTCACAATCTTTTCTTTCTCTCGAATTTATTAATAGTTGAAGTGCTTTTCGGGTATAATACCCCCTAATTAACGAAGTTCTGCCCCGTTGTAAGTATCATAACCCCGGTTACATATTAGATACGCTGCCCGATTGATCAAGGGTTCCGTAACGGCTGTCGTGGTTCTGCCCGACGTAGTCGTTGGAATGCCGTCTCGGGGAATGTATACTAATGTAAATATTGGGTTATTATACTAACGTGTGTGCATTTGTGTATTTAATAGATAATTCCCAGGAAACCTTAAAGGAAACTATAAGACAGCAATGTGAGTAATCTCCTTTTTGTAAAGTACTTTTACAAAACCTTAAATATTTTACAATGTGATTAAGCAGTGATTGAATCTTTGAAATTCTTTAATTACTGCCGGTATGTTGGGGTTTTGTATACAAAATGTGTAACACGTTACCATTGGACAAAGAGTTAGTCAATGGGTAATATGACCCACCAGTCAGGATTGACAATACTGAATGAGTAATTGTGTAGAAATAAACATTGTAATAGCTCTCAATACAGTTCAAGGATAAAACTCTTCTTGATTAAACTGGGATTCACTCACCAGTATTTCCCACTGACAAAATGTTTTTAAACGCGTTTCAGGTAACAAAATGTGAAAGCCAACTAGAAGCCAGTTGGACAGCACTGAAGGCTTGGAAAAGTTGCTATAAAAGTTACCTAAATAAAAGAAGATGTTTAATTCAATAAAATAGGGATTTTCCCTATGAAAATGTTTGTAATGAAAACTTGGGTTTTATCCCAATATGTTTAATATTATAAAAGCGTGGTATTTACTCTGATAAAATATTTCCTAACTACGGTCCTGATGAAATTTCCGCTGCCAAATTGTTAAACACCTGGATACCACCAAAACTGGTCTCGCGGCCGCCCGTTCTCGGGACAGATGTCGCAACCCCCGCCCCCTATCTGTCCCGGAAACGGGCGGCCGTGAGACCAGTTTCAGTGGTATCAGTGTTTATCATTTTGGCAGCCGAAATTACATAAGGACCGTAGTTAGGAAATATTTTATCAGAGTAAATACCACGCTTTTATAATATTAAACATATTGGGATAAAACCCAAGTTTTTATTACAAACATTTTCATAGGGGAAATCCGTATTTTATTGAATAAAATATCTTCTTTTATTTAGGTAACTTTTATAGCCACTTTTTCCAAGCCTTCAGTGCTGTCCAGTTGGCTTCTAGTTGGCTTTCACATTTTGTTACCTGAAACGCGTTTAAAAACATTTTGTCTGTGGGAATTACTGGTGAGTGAATCTCAGTTTAATCAAGAAGAGTTTTATCAATTTTCACAGTATTGAGAGCGATTACAATGTTTACATCTACACAGTTACTCATTCAGTACTATCAATCCTGACTGGTGGGTCATATTACCCATTGGCTAACTCTTTGTCCAATGGTAACGTGTTCCACATTTTATATACAAAACCCCAACATACCGGCAGTAATTGAAGAATTTCAAAGACTTAATCACTTCTAATTATAATTTAAAATAATTAAGGTTTTGTAAAAACAGTTTACAAAAAGGAGATTACTCACATTGCTTTCTTATAGTTTCCTTTAAGGTTTCCTGGGAATTATCTATTAAATACACAAATGCACACGCGTTAGTATAATAAACCAATATTTACATAAGTAATACCCTCCCCGAGATGGCATTCCAACGACTACGTCGGGCAGAACCACGACAGCCGTTACGGAACCCTGGATCAATCGGGCAGCGTATCTAATACGTAACCGGGGTTATGATACTTACAACGGGGCAGAACTTTGTTTATTAGGGGGTATTATACCCGAAAAGCACTTCAACTATTAAGAAATTCGAGAGAAAGAAAAGATTGTGAGCGACTGGGACTGAAGGCTGATGTTCCTTATTTATAGGTGACCTTTCGGCTTCTCTCGCGGTCCGCGTAAGACGTAGCCAAAGGCTACGCGGCCCACGTAGTAGACTGGGTATGCCCTAGCCTAGCCCAGTCATCGAACTAGCTTTGCCACGAGCCCGACACGTGGCGGCACCGGGTTAAACCTGGTGGCCTATCTGTCGCGGCCCGTGTAAGAGGTAGCCAAGGGCTACGCACCCCGCGACAGCCCCTTAAATTTTGTTTTTATTTTTATTTTATTAAATTAAAGGTATTCGGGGCCCGTTTTTGCATACGGGGTGTATTTTAGGACATATTGGGACATTTAAAATATATTAGGGGTGTCGAAAACATTTTGGAGGGTTGTTATATCCTCCCCACCTTGTTTTAGAGCTCGTCCTCGAGATCTACTGGAACAAGTGTGGATATTTCCTTTGCATTTCTGATTCAAGCTCCCATGTGTATTCTGGTCCTCTTTTGGAGTCCCATTTCACTTTGACCAGAACTAATCTCTTGTGCTTGAGATTCTTGACTTTCCTGTCTTTGATCTGTAGAGGCTTCTCTACAAACTTAAGTGTTAGGATCTGAGTTTCTTTTTTATTGTGTTTTTGTTTAGAGATTAATGAAGATGAACAAGTAATTGCAGCGGAAATAAATGGAAATAAATTTGCACACAATCAAACAGGAGAAATGCTTTCAACATACTTGTTTGAACATTGAACCGAAAGATTAAATTTATTTCAATCACTGATTACAACTTTGCATGCATGTAATACAAACTCCCCCTCAGCCTGAGCTCACAGTGAATTGTTCGTGCAGGAAGACAAGTGGTGAAAGAGCTAATAGAATAGTACAGGGTAGTGTTCTATTTATAGGCACGAGCAAACCACTGAAGCATCTTGGCTGACGTCACCATGAAAGTGACATCTAACCTCCTAACAAACTCTAACTACTGATCCAATACAAACACTGTTTAGCAAACTACTGATTACATTACATAACAAAGGAAAGACTAAACTACTGCCTTCTCCTTCCACTGTTGTGACTCCAGCAGTACTTGTATCATCAGCAGTGCTTGACCCATAACAGTAGATTGATCAACAGGTCTTCAATCTTCATCAGTCTTTACATGATCAGCAGTTGTTTGTAGAACAACACTTGTATACGGACAGTGGATAGAGGCCATCAGTTGTTAGAATCACTTTCAAGGGGAGAGACTTGTATACATCCACTGCTTATTCTGGATCCACTGTTCTGATCCAGTTTTGGCTTTAATCAACTGTTCCTCTGATAGGGTTCAATCCCAGCAATCTCCCCCTAGAACAGATGATGCCAAAACCCTTCATTATTGTAGATCTTTATTGCCTCATCAACAGTTCCCTTATTTGTCCTTTAAGTTGTAACTCAAAGTCCAGGGGATCTGTATCATCCTCATCCCTGCACAGTGGAAGATCAAGGAGATCCTGCAGATCTTCAACACCCAGGCCCAATGCTTGTTCCCTTGATATTTTCTTCACTTCACCACTGGACTTGATCAGAGTCAGTACGTGGGTCTGTTTATCAGATTTCCACTTTAGTACTTTTGAGTCCAGTGGGTTTCTTGGGAGAGGCTTTATTGCCGATGAGTTTGGAGATGGTGGCCTGGTGATAACTAGCTCAGCAGTAGTTGGAGTTTGTGCAGATTCAAGTCTTTCTATAATCATTTGTTTAACTCCTTCTTTCACAAGGTAATCCTCTGCCTCTTTATCTGCTGCTGTCACTTTATCCATCTGCTTTTGTTTCCTTCTTTGGTAAAGGATGGTAGCAGGTGGAGCAGTGGATCTCCTGAATTCTTGCTTTTGTGGCTTTTCTGGAACCACTTCTTCAGGATAGTATGGCTTTTGTGGAATGTTAGGATTTTTCTTCCTTAGTTCTTCCAGCCTTTAGTAAGAAATCATCACTTTCTCCTCTGTCCATCTTGACACTTGGTTCCTTGACCCAAAATCAGCTGTAATCAGCTCTTCTTTCATCCTCTTCAGCTGCAGGGTCCTTTCTGGTACATTCTTTTTGAACTTTGCCCAGATAGGAGGAGTCTGCTTTACTTTATTCTTGATCATATCTTGAATTCTGGCTGCTTCACTTTCAAGCTCTTGAATGGTCTATTCTTTGTACATGTACCTTTCTCCTTTGTATTTCTTGTAAGCCATAATGTTATCAAGATAGTCTTTTCTCAAGGTCTCATCTGCTCTTTCTGACAATTGCTGACAAAGATTTTTAGAAAACAACTCCAAAGTTCTGACTTGTGTGAGCAGGAATTGAAAGTATCTTTGGATTTCCTTGTTAGATTTTCCCTTTGAGTTTCTTTTGGAGATATCCTCAGCTTGTTGACCTTTCAATTTCAAGTATTCTTTAATAGTTTTAGGTCTTGGATATCCTTCAACAGATGGCAAGCTCCTTTTATCAGGATCATCTTCTGAATAGAAAGATTTTATTTCTTCTCTGACAGCTGCAAGCTCTAAGGGATACTAAACAGCTGCAGATACAATATTAGTGTTTGGGTTACAGACTTGTGCAGAAGAGAGTGGAACAAGGTTTGGAATAGATACAAGGGACAGTGATTGTGATGATGTTGGTGTTGGTGGGGTGAAGGTTCATCATTGAGTGTTACCCTTCTCATTTTAGGCTTAGGAGAGGCTGGTGGTGTTTTGGATGGTTGTGAAGTGGTGATTTGAGTGGTGGTGATTGTAGTGGAAGGTGGCTGACTAACAGTTGTTGAAACAACTGGTGTTTCAAGCACTGTTGTCATTACAACAGATGATGTGTCATCTGAAGTCTTCTGCTTTTTAGCAGGAGGTGATGAAGTTGTTTTTGGTGGTGAGGTGGTTTTTGGTGGTGATGGTATTTTTGGTGGGGCAGTGATTGAAGTGGGAGCAGTTGTTGTAGTTGAAGTGGTGGTTGTTGGGTTAACAACTGCTGAAACCACTGAAGTACCAACAGTTGTTGATACAGCAGGTGTTACAACAGTTGTTGGTTTAGAGATTTGATGTTTGGAGCTTTTAGAAGGTTTGGAAGAGTGTTTTGTGGATCTGGATGGTGTGGTCTTGGGTTGCCTCACTTGTCTAGTGGGCTGCTTTCTTTTCTGCTCAGGATTTTCTTCATCCTTTGGCTCAGAAGTACCCTGCTCATTCATCTCCATAAAAGCTCTTTTCTCTTGCTCAAACCTGGCTTTATCCTTTGCCTCCATATCCTTTTTAACCCTTGCTTTTGCATCAGCAATGGCATTTGTGGTTACATCAATCTTTTTAGTACCATCTGGCAAGGGAATGTCTGCAAGCATGCTTGACTTGTCTGGTTCAATATACAGGCCATCTTCATATCCCTTCTTTTTCAACTGCTTCAATTTCTCCCCCTTTTTGGCATTATCTGGTGGTGGGTTATCCACAAAGATGATAGAGGGAGGAGCAGTGCCAGTGGTGTTCAGTAAATGGGCCTTGATAGCCTTGATATATGCCTGGGTGTCTTTAAACCTTGCTTCCATGAGATTTATGATCTTTTGAACTTATATCGCATGTTGCTGATCAGCTAATTCTCTTTGATGATGGAGCAGTGGTTGAAACAAACTCCATAACTCATCTGGAGTAGGAACAGATGATGGAGCAGCTGCTGGAGTTGGAGCAGCAGTGGGTGGTACCTTTTGTACTTTCAACAACTGTTGCAGCATTTCTTTGATTTCTGCAACAGATGTATCAAGCTTGTCAACTCTAGTCGTCTATTCTTGGTACATTAAACCATCACCCAACTTAATGGGATCATCTGATTTCCGACATTCAGTGGTTGTAATAGTGGTTGACTCAGGGAATGTATCCTAAAAATCATCCACTGATGCCCCTTTATCTTGGAACTGGGGACTTCTTCCTTCAAAATGAGAAACACTTTTTAATGAACCAGTGAATACTGGATACACAAGAGTTCCCAGAGAAGAAATTTCCTTTAAGGAAGTCTTATGAATGAAACTACCGTCCAAGTGCAAACCAGTGGGTTCAGCACTTGTAGTAGCTGCTTCACTTGAACTACAACCAAGAGTTACATGTAACTCAAGGAATGTAACCTCCTCAGGTGTTGTTGGTGGGTTAGGATTGAAACATCAGACCCAGTCACTTGTTGAGGTATATTCTCATTTACAGGTGAGTGAGAAGGACTGGTTTGTGTCTGGTTCAAATCAAGAGCATCCAACAAACGTTTTGTTTGTGGGGGAATTGTGGCAGTGAGTATGGGTGTAGAAAGCGAATTTGCCCCAGGCAGTGGGCTGTGGATGATGGAAGCAAGTGATTCCAGAGCATCATATTGTGGTGTCCCTATTCTTACAACCTGTTCTTTTTGAGAAGAAGCAGGAGGAGTTTGAGGCATGGGTTGAGATCTTTCTACCATCTGCTGTGAGGAAGTAGCAGCAGTGGTTTCTTGTGACTTTTGTGTTGTCACTAGCAGTTGCTCTAGGATCTCATCTTCCAGAGTTGCCCTTTTTGTAGGTTTGGGGGGCTTTTGAGTTTTCTTTTTTCTTGGTTTTCTGGTGGTTTTAGGTGTGGGTTTCACAGCAGTTGTTTTGCTGCTGTGATCACCTAGAGCAGTGGGCTCAGCAGCAGGTGCCTGAGGAGCAGTGGTGGCTGCTAAATTCTGCTCAGGAGCCTCTGCTTTTGTTTTAGAAGGTTTTGATAATCTTGTAAAAGTTTTAGCTGTTAAGCTGTTTATTTGAAAAGATTCACCTTGAATGACCACATGAGCATCATCCTTTCCAAATTTCTTTTGAAAGTAAAAGCTTAGAAACCTTGGAAATAGTAAGAATGATTTGCTAGTAACATTTTTGGCCAAGTCATCAAAGATCTCCTGGGAGTAGTTAAAATTTTCTTTATGTAAAATAGCATAACCCAGGTATTGGATCTTTAATGGTATTTCATTAAAAGCAGTTGTTTTATTTGAAACACACATCAAGAGGGTATGAAATAAAAATCTTGTTGCAGGAGGAAAGCTACCTTTTTGTAAGGTGTCCCTTTTCATTTCTGCAGCATACCCCCTCAATAAAATCAGTTTGATACTCGATTTTGGGAAAAGAAGTTTTACCTTGCTGATCATCGAGTTCGAATACCTCTAAAATGGATTGTGGTGTGATTTGAACTGATTTACCCTTTATTGAGGAATTGATGGCTATGATTGTCTCACATTGAGATTCAAGTGTGGCATTCTTCCAAAATTCTCTCTGGGTTTTTAGGTAAATCGGAGCATCAGCAGTCAACAAAGTTTTGTACTTTGAAGACGAAAGAGCGTCAATGATGGAATTGAAGGTTTCAGTTTGAGTGGGTTTTGTGAGTAGACCCAAATAATTGTGAGGAGCTTTGTATGGAATTTCGATGGCCTTTTGAGTGGATTTCTCAGATGATGAAGACGGTGATTTTGCCATTTTGAGAAGAAGAATGATGAATGATTTGAGAGAAAATGGATGATAACTGCTTTGAGAAAGGAATTTTGAATTCGATTCGACAGTAAAAACCCTGTTTAGGGGTTTTGATCTGGGTTTTATAGGGGGAAAAAGTGAGTGCTGACGTGGCATCGGTTACACAAGATTTGACCGCTATGTACTGTCCACGTGCCAACCCCTGATGAATAATGAAATACAGGTGTTTTATAGAAACCACTGATAGAACAAGATTAGTGGTTGCAACGGTTAGAATGAAAGCAATGGGTGACTTTAACTATCAGTGGATAAAACACTGATTTTGAACAACAGTGATTACCAAGGAGATGAGAGAACAAAGGTTGACTTTCAGCAGTGGACAGCTTTTTAGCAGAACAGATGTTTGAAACAAAAGAGTGGTTATGGCAGACTTTTAAGGATTTAATGAAAATTTCATATTTAGCTATTTTTAAGGATGAATTTTTGATTTTCTGAAAACATTTTAATGCTTTTATTCATAGAAAAACAGGATTTTGCCTGTTATTCCATGTTCAACATGCCAATCCTAGATATCAAGCTTTCAAAGGTGAATGTGTCTAATGCTTTGGTTAGCACATCTGCCAGCTGATCTTTAGTTGGAACATGGTGCAGAGAAATCAAACCTTTTTCATAGCAATCCCTCACAAAGTGATGTCTGATATCAATGTGCTTGGTGGTTGAATGGGAAACTGGATTTTTGATGATATTTTCTGCTGCCTGACTGTCCAACATGAGAGGTGTCTTTAGGGCAGTGATACCAAAATCCGGCAACTGATTTTGAAGCCAAAGCAGTTGGGCTGTACTGCTTGCAGCAGCTATATATTCTGCCTCAGCAGTGGATGTGGAAACAGCTGCTTGCTTTTTGCTTTGCCAAGACACTAAGCAATTGCCTAGGAATTGACACCCTCCTGAAGTGGACTTCCTTGTCTTGTCACATCCAGCAAAGTCACTATCTGAGAAACCTGAAAGCTTGATATTTCCATCAGCTGGATACCAGATACCAAGTGTGGGAGCACCTTTTAGGTATCTGAATATCCTTTTTACAGCAATAAGGTTTGACTTTCTAGGGGCTGATTGGGATCTTGCACAAACACATGTTGCAAACATGATGTCTGGCCTAGATGCAGTTAGGTACAATAAAGACCCAATCATGCTTCTATATAAAGTTTGATCAACCAAATCATCCTTTTCATCAGACATGATTATTTTATTTGTTGCAATGGGTGTACTGCATGGTTTATAATCATCCATCTTAAATTTTTTTAAAAGTTCTTTGGCATATTTGCCTTGATGGATGAAAGTGCCATTTTGCAGTTGCCTTACTTGGAGACCAAGAAAGCACTGGAGTTCACCCATTGCACTCATCTTAAACTCAACTGTCATGAGTTGCCTAAACTCTTCACACATTTTATTACATGTGCTTCCAAAAATGATGTCATCCACATAAATCTGGACAATCATCAAGTCTTTCCCTCTCCATTTTAAAAACAATGTTTTATCTATTTTACCTCTTGTGAAACCAATGGAAAGTAGAAAAGTGGAAAGAGTTTCATACCAGGCTCTTGGTGCTTGTTTTAGGCCATAAAAAGCTTTATTTAGCTTGTAGACATGATTTGGATTAAATGGATCCTCAAATCCTGGAGGTTGACAAAGATAAACCTCTTCTTGAATCTTACCATAAAGGAATGCACATTTGATATCCATTTGATACACCTTAATGTTGTGGTTGACAGCAAAGGCCAGGAATAATCTGATAGCTTCTAATCTTGCTACAGGGGCAAATGTTTCATCATAGTTAATCCCCTCTTCCTGTCTAAACCCTTGAACCACAAGCCTGGCTTTATTCTTGACAACAATACCTCTTTCATCAGTTTTATTTTTGAAGACCCACTTTGTGCCAATAGGACTCACACCCTCTGGCAATGGTATAAGCTCCCAAACTTGTTGTCTTCTAAACTGTTGGAGCTCCTCTTGCATGGCTTCTACCCAGCTGTTGTCTTTTAGTGCCTCTTGGTACTTGATTGGCTGATGGAGAGATAGGAAACTAGCAAAACGACAGATGTTTTGGGATTGACTTCTTGTGAGCACCCCTTCACTGATGTTGCCAATGATTTGGTCAGGTGGATGAGACTTCAAGAAGATAAGATCTCCTTTGTATGGAACAATTGTAACACCACGTAAAAACGTGTCCAGTTATGTATAGACACGTGTCCTAAACTCTAAATATGTGAAAGAATTAGTCGGAGGGACTAAAACAGTCAACATGCCAAACTCGGGCCTCTGAATGACAGTACGTGAAGAATATATTCATAGTCAAATGATTAATTGAATATAAGAAGTCGTTTGTGAATGTAGTCGGAAAATAATAAAGCTACAGGGATTAAACGTGTCAACATGTTAATTCTACCTCTGAGTGACCTTTTTAAACGTTTCCCAAAAGCTTTATAAATTATATACTACACTCTCATGAATATCTATTATAGAATTCATCAGCTTTCGGTTGAAATTGTGATGAATTATTCAACTTGGAAGAAATAAAATCACATGTGCAAGAACCGACAAATCTTCATGCAATGGCCATTTCTAAAAGAATCCAAGGGAACACTAATGCATGGCATGGTAATGTGAGAAATGCAGACTTGATTATTTGGACTATTACTACTGGAATTATCTGAAGATTCGAGTTAAAGAAATGCATGGTCAAATATTTGAAAGTTCAAAAATTTTTGTCCTCTGGTCATCGGTTACGGACCGTATGGCCCTAGGCTTACGGTCCGCAAGGAGGTAACTGGGCGATGCAATTCAGGTTCGGTTACGGACCATATTCATTCGGACTTACGGTCCGTAAGAGGTGAATACGGACCGCAAGGGTTTAAGCTTACGGTCCGTAAGACCGTCGCTGGGCAGAAGTTTTGGACAGATGTATGTTTCAGCTGTTCCACCGCCTTAACCTAGTTTGTAACGACCTAAGGAGCTATATGTCGGTTTATTGCACCAGGTAGGACACCTGGGGTGATCCTATAATGCCCCATAACAGATGTAATTGATCCATGATCATGCAAAGTAGTATATAAAGGAACTAGTTCTTGAGTTCACAAGCACACTTGCAACATTTTCTTATACTACAACTTCTAGAGCTTGCTTAGGACAAGGAGAAGACTTTGAAGTGTAGAAAAGATTTCTAGGACCTTTAGTAAGCCTCTAATTACTTGCTTAGTCATTTTAATTACCTTAATTACTTTAAAGTTAAACTTATCGTAAATTAAGTTTGACTTTCATTTTAATTACATAAGGATCAGCCACTGATCAAATTGAAAGTGGTTATAGAACCACATTAGTGTAGGTGATTAACCCTTAAAAGGGCACCTCCTAATTATCTCGTTTGACTGGTCAATTGTCGGGTCAAAGTAGTTTGACAAAAAGTCAAACTGGACAGAATGTTTGAATATGATTAAAATTAATAAACCAGAGGTTCTAAATTATATTTTAACATTCTAATGACTTAGTAATTAATAATTAAACATGTTTTATCCGTCCTAGCCCGACAATTAATAGTATAAGGTCAGTTTATAACCGAAAGTCGCAAAAGCTTGACTTTTGCTTTGACTTTCAGTTCTGACCCATTAAAGCTCAATTCTCCCATGTTTTAAGCTTCCATTAGGACCACATTACTTAGTAGTATAACCCCCTGGAGTTATATTGCATGGTGCCTAGTGGTTTGAATTATATGCACTTGATCGTAATTATGCTTAATAATGCCATAAACGCCCTTTTTACATACAACTGAGATTTTTAACAATGTGATTGGATTAACACCTTTGCTACTAATATTTAGACATGTCCCAAAAATTTGACTTCAGTTGGAGGTCTAGAATAAGAGTTATGCTCAATAGCGTAATTAAGAAACTTTTTGTTATTTAAATGGCGTAATTAGCATAAAGCCTATCTAAACCCGATTTTTAATACCAAAATTTTTGCCTACTGATGTAAAATAATATTTTGGGATTTTTGTAGATTTTTAATTATTTTTAGGCTGAGCATAAAATAGGATTATAGCTTGATTTCGGTAATTGTCGGTTTTACCCTTTTCATGCATAAAATGAGTTTTACATAACTTTTCAATGCCAAACCTTTTGCTACTGATTCTATATGATAAATAAAATATTTGAACTTTTTAAACTGATCAAAAACTCAGATTTCCTATTTTAACCCGAATACCCCTTTAAACCGACTTTTAAGCATTTTTAGCACATAGTTTGAGTTAAAACTATATTTGGCATATAAAACTTATTACCCACTGTTTTTTAAGTTAATTTATATAATTAAACAGTAAGCCAAAGTTTTTAAACTCAGAAGTCTCTTTTGACCTTTAAAGCCTATGTAAAATTACCAAAATGCCCCTACGGTGCATAGTTTGGTTATATAAGATAAATTTCACATATATAAAATACCCTACTGATATAACTTATAAAAATGCATATTTTTACTGATTAGATCAGACCTGAAACTCAGTTTAATATTTAAACTCTTTTATGGGCATTAAAATTACCAAAATGCCCTTATGGGACTTATTTTGGTTTAAATTACTTTTTGGGCATATATGTTAACATCTTACTGATGTATTAACATATTTTGAGCATAATAACGATTAAGACCTGTATATAATTTAATTGGTTGCCCGTTACTCGTTTACGTGTTCGGATCGGCTTATGTGACTAGTTTACTTAAAATAGTCGAAACGGGCTTAACCTTATCATTAAATTCTCAATTTCTAGAATGTGTTTAGTTTACCCATATTATACAAGTATCCAAGCTTGTCGGGTCTAAACCACATTCTATTCCGGTCTCCGCTTAATCTAGCGTTTAGAACCGTAAGGTTTCCTTCTAGCTAGCCGGTCTAAGTCCTTGACTAAAATAAAGACCCGTTAGCATCCTAATAGGTAACAAACCTTCTATACAGATTAAATAGCTTCCGGTAGAAGGTGCCATCAAGAGCTTTAGGATTATACTGCTAGCATCAGGTAAATACTTTTAACTTATTTTCCCTTATACGGGCTTGGGATATGGTATTATAATAATACCACTTGGTCGGGTATGAAATCATTTAATCGGATTGTGATTAATAAATTTACATAACCCGTTTTAATCTGTCTTGTTTGATAACATAAGCATTGGGGGTTAATACGACCGTGTCCTGGATATCCTCGGCTCATTTCATTTGAAAATGGCCACGACCTATGAACGGGGTGTAGGCATACACCTGGCAGATACAAATGCTAAAATATAAACCCACATGTTGGGGATAACTCCTTTGTGGGTTCTATATGTGGTGAGTCGGTTAATCACGACGGACTTCCAACCGGCCCCAATTGTAAGACAAACATGTAAATCTGTATACAAGATTATATTTAAATAATTGTCCCAAGTTATAAAAGATTTGTGCCATGTTCACTTAAATCAATTTTCATAAATGTTTTCAAAAGAGTCAGTTAATTGTATTTACCAGTGTAAACTGACATATTTTCTTAAAGACTGATTTGACAGGTACCTCTCGCAATTGGCTGGAGCTATTAGGTGTCATAAGAGGATCTTGCAAATCCATAGATGCCTGAAGTCTGTTATTTTGTTTCTTTGTATTTGTTTATGATCCGCCTGTGGATCTTATTACATTCCAGTCTGTATATTCTGTCACTCGAACACTTAGACATTATGGTTTGTAATAGTTTATTGACCAAGCCTTCCGCTGTGCTATTATATTGTGTGTATTGACTATGATGATATCAACTACGTCACGATACTCCCTGCCGGGCCCACTGGTAATATGTGGAAATATCGGGGTGTGACAACAATGGCATTAAGTGGTGAGGGCTGCAGATGTGAATCATTTGAGCTAACCACTGCTGGTGAATTTGATGATCCAGCAGTGGCTTTAAATGGGGGTGGAATATGAGGTAGTGGTGTGGACACATGTTGACTTTGATCCACTGTTTGAGGACTTTTATCAACAGTGTTTGATGATGTGGAAGCAGGGGTTGATGGGCTACTTTGGTCAACAACTGTTGAGGTAGCAGTGGTTGAGCTTTGACAGTTGTTTTGAACATCTGCTGCTTTACCATTTGATGCAGACTTTTGTTGTGGAATGATGACTTCATATCCATAGTCTGATGATGAACTTTCTGATGGACCTGCATTGTTAGTCTTGACAGCAACACTTTCAAATGTGAATTTATCTAGATCAAATAATTCAGCAGGGTTTGCTGGGATTTTCATTGATGAAAGTTCATTAAACTTCACATTCAAACTCTCTTCCACTGTCTTAGTCCTTGTGTTAAACACTTTGTAGGCCTTAGCAGTGGATGAGTATCCTAGATGATAACCACAATCAATTTTGGCTGCAAACTTTGAGATAGAATCTTTTAAGTTTAAAATGAAACATGGGCAGCCAAAAACTTTGAAATATGAAATCAATGGCTTTATTTTATACATCAGTTCATAGGCAGTCTTTTGATGCATGGGGTTGATTAAAACTCTGTTTTGGACATAGCAAGCAGTGTTTACTGCCTCTGCCCAAAAAGTTAATGGCAAACCTGAATCAGCAAGCATGGTTCTGGCAGCCTCAATCAAAGTCCTGTTCTTTCTTTCAACAACCCCATTTTGTTCTGGTGTTCTTGGAATGCTGTACTGCCTTACAATCCCTTTTGACACACAGAAATCATCTAACTCCTTGTTTCTGAACTATGTGCCATTATCACTCCTGAAGACTTTTACTAGCAAGTCAAACTGCTTTTCAACCTGTTTAACAAAGTCTTGCAGAATTCCTGCAGTCTCATCTTTTGAGTGTAAAAAGTAAGTCAACCTAGAAAAGTCATCAACAATAACCAAACAATATCTTTTCTTCCTAAGACTCATGACTTTAAATGGGCCAAACAGATCCATGTGAAGCATTTGCAAGCACTTGGTTATTTTGGACTCTTCAATTGATTTGTATGAGCTTTTATGTTGTTTTCCTTTTAGGCAGGAAACACAATGCTCAGGACTGGTGAACAGTTTTTGAGGTAAGCCTCTTACTAACCCCTGTTTTGAAATAACAGTGATTGTCTTGAGATTTGTATGCCCCAATCTCCTGTGCCATAATTCAGTCTCTTTGTTAAAGGCAGCTGAGAACAGACAGGCATCAGTTCTGGGGATCTCTTTTGACATATCAACTACATAAACATTGCCACTTCTTTAAGCAACAAGTTGGGTTTTTCCATTTTTTATTATTTCTTCAATCTTTTTAACAATTTCTAGTGCAACAATCCTACAACAATCCTTTGTGAAGAATGAGCCATAGCCTTTATCACTCATTTGTGAGACACCCAGGAGGTTGAATTTTAGATTGTCTATTAGATTGACATTTTCAAATTTTACATTACAAGACTGTACTGTACCAGACCCCAGAACCTTCCCTTTACTAATATTACCAAAGGATATATCACCCCCTCCATGGATTTTGAAATCTTTGAGTAGGGCTCTACATCCTGTCATGTGCCTGGAGCCTCCACTATCTACATACCAAGGCTATCTAAGCATGCAGAAGCTCCCTGCACATGAAGTAAAAGGATTAGTTCATTTGGGTCTCCAAAGCGAACAAGGCTTTGGATGGGGTCTCAACAGTGTCTGTGTTTTATTCAGGTGGATGGACAGTGGTTAGCTCAGGGGTTTGGGCAGTTTTGGTACTGTTTTTCTCTAACCACTGCTGGGGGTTTTGCCCAATGATCTGCTGGTACCCAAAAGTATGCCTATTCACTCTTGGTTTAGAAGGCTTTTTGTAAACCTCATAAACATGTGGGATCCTTTGGTAAGGTGGTTGACCTTTACCTCTTCGGCATTGGTTGGCAGGGGGTGCATCAGTCACCTGAACATCTCTTTTAACAGAGGTTCGGTTCAGCTGTTTTGTAACAGCTGTTTGAACTGGCACAAACAGTGGTTGATTCTTGGTGAATTTGACAGATGATGTTGATGAACTCAAGGATGTTTTTGCAGTGTACTCATTCTTTTTTACATCAAAGGATTCAAGATACACACATTCCTGATTTTTGTGGTTTGTTTTACCACAGATGGCGCAGCTCTCAGCAGGTACAATAACACTAGTTTTGTTGATATCATATGCTTTTAGATGAAAACAGTCTTTTGTTAGATGGTTCTTCTTTTCACAGAAATCACAAAACAGGTTTTTAACTTTTTCTCTTCTTTTCTTCTTCTCAGACTCCTTAGCAACAGAGTTTTGAACCACTGTTGGCATGTCTTTGAGAGGAATGACCTTTGCTTTAGGAGCTCTAACACCATCAGTGGTTGTGAAGTCCATTGGTTTAAAATTTTCAAGAATGTCACACTCATCAGACCATGTGGGTTTAAATTGGTATTTCTCAATTTCCTCAAAGGTTGAGGATCCCACAGATCTTTCCAGAGTTATTTTGTTACCAAGTTTGTCAGTTATCTTAACTTCTTGGCCATTCTTGTTGGTTGGTGTTATTTCAACTGAACCAGCTTGTTTTGCAGCAGTGTTTTCAATTTCATCATATTTTCTAAACCCTATGCCAAATTTTACATTGCTTTCAAGCTGTTTTTCAAGCATGACCTCATAACCTTTACAAGATTCCACCCATATTTCACAAGTGATTTGGGTGGATTCCAACTCCTTTTTGCAAACTTAATATTTTTCTACCATTGTTTAGAGTTGGTTCTTTGTTATACTATGCTCCTCTTTTAAACTGCAGATTTCTTTATTCTTTTCAGCCAATTTGTTCTTAAGTTCTTTTAAAGACTTCTCAAATTTGACTTCATCATTCAATACTCTATCCCTAAGGTTTTCATTCACCTCTTTGATGTTAGCAAATGCTATGATGCATTTGTCTGAACACAGATTTTCAAGAACCTGAGATGATACCTTAGCTGCAGCCATCATGGCACAATCACAAGTATGCTCTTTCTCATCAGCCACCTTCTCTTCCTTCTCACCATGTTTCTTCTCTTCTTCTTCAGACCAGGGGTCAGACAGTGGTTCTATCATGGGTTCTGAATTTTCTCCCAGCAGTATTTCACCAGCAACAGCAGTAACCACTGCTTCAGCAACTTCATCCACTGTTTCAGAACTTAGCTGTCCTTTTTCAGCATCCAGCTCTTCTGGTATGGACTCTAATGCCATAAGATAAAATTAATCATTAGAAACATCATTAGTAGCATAGAGTGAAAAATTTTCATCACCAAGTTCATCAGGCATACTGCTCCAGTCAACAAAGCCTTAGGTGAAGAAGCTTTGTTGATCTGGTTGAACCACTGCTGGAGCAACTTGTTGAGGTGCAACTGGTTGCACTTGAACCTGAGGTACAGGAGCTTGGACATACTGAATTTGAGGGACAATGGTTTGAACATAATACACAGGAACAGGGTTTGCATATGAGCAGTGTTTACATGGGCAGCAGGGGTATAATGGGAATAGTGCACAGTGCTTTGGTTTTGTGGTCTAGGGTTTGAGCTGGGATGAGTAATAATTGGACTAGTGGTTTGACTCCTACATTCCCTAGCAAAGTGACCTAGCCTATTGCACTTATAAAACTTGATCTTTGACTTATCCAACCCCACTTTTAAATTCCCATGTAACCCAGGGAATTTTCTCCCTGTCCTTTTATAGAATTTGCTTGTTCTTACACTAAGCAAAGCCAATTGATGCAAAATGTCCATTTCTTCAATATCAGTTGGATCAAAGTTTTGTAAGTCATTGAGTTCAAAGCATAGATTATCAGAGTTCTGGCTTTCTCCATTTGCTGTGAAAGCAAAGTTGGATGAGTGAGGATCAGAGTTGAAATTACCACCAGCAGTTATGTCAATAAAATGATCATAACTCTGATCCTTACTACTGCCAGACTCTTCTTAACCCAGAAGAGCTGTGTTGCCAAAAGAATAATCATCTGCAACTTTGCCAGACTCTTACAACTTCTTTTTTCTGGTTTAACTCCCTTTCATAGGTCAGGAGTCTACCATGCAGTTGGGTCAGTGTTAGATCTTTGAACTCAACAGAGTTTCTAGTTACAAAGGAAATTGTATCCCATTTTTCAGGCAGTGATCTAAGAAACCTGCTATTTTGTGTAGATTTAGGAAATTCAACTTTAACAAGTCTTAGCTCACTAATGAGACAACTGAATCGCTCAAACTGTTGAGTTAATGATTCACCCTTAATGTGACAAAAGGTTTCATACTGCTGATTCAGAATTTCATTGTTATTTTCAATTACTTCTTTAGTTCCCCTAAATTGTTCCTTAAGTGCATCCCATAATTCCTTGGCACTGTTACAGTGTAACAGCCCAGCATAAATTTCATTGGGTAGTGCAGATGCAATGATGCTAAATGCTTTGGCATCCAGTTTGAATTTTTGAAAATCAGTTTCAGAATAGTTTTTAGGTTTCTTAGGTTCGAACTTCTTTGTGTCCTCAGCACTCGGCACCATTGGAACATGTGGTCCAAAGACAATCGATCTCCAACATCCAGTATTCTGTTAAGCAAGGATGTGACCCATCCTTCTCTCCCAGATATTGTATTCATTTCGTTTCAACATGGGTGGTTTGAAAAGTGAACCGATGTTATTTTTATAATCTTATGATTGTGACGTCATCCTGGTTGTTTTACAGGTACTGATTAATCAACTTTGCTCGTGATTAAACCTTACTCTGTTTTTCAACAAAATGAACAACTATCAGTATCAACGATTGTGAGCTGAACTATTTACGTCAAAATGATTGTTAGATCAAATTTGACCGTCCGAGCTCTGATACCAATTGTTAGGATCTGAGTTTCTTTTTTATTGTGTTTTTGTTTAGAGATTAATGAAGATGAACAAGTAATTGCGCCGGAAATAAATGGAAATAAACTTTGCACACAATCAAACAGGAGAAATTCTTTCAACACACATGTTTGAACATTGAACCGAATGATTAAATTTATTTCAATCACTGGTTACAACTTTTCTTGCATGTAATACAAACTCCCCCTCAGCCTGAGCTCACAGTGAATTGTTCGTGCAGGAAGACAAGTGGTGAAAGAGCTAATAGAACAGTACAGGGTACTGTTCTATTTATAGGCATGAGCAAACCACTAAAGCATCTTGGCTGACGTCACCATGAAAGTGATATCTAACCTCCTAACAAACTCTAACTACTGATCTAATACAAACACTATTTAGCAAACTACTGATTACATTACATAACAAAGGAAATACTAAACTACTGCCTTCTCCTTCCACTGTTGTGACTCCAGCAGTACTTGTATCATCAGCAGTGCTTGACCCATAACAGTAAATTAATCAACTGGTCTTCAATCTTCATCAGTTTTTACTTGATCAGCAGTTATTTGTAGAACAACACTTGTATACGGACAGTGGATAGAGGCCATCAGTTATTAGAATCACTTTCAAGGGGAGAGACTTGTATACATCCACTACTTATTCTGGATCCACTGTTCTGATCCAGTTTTGGCTTTAATCAACTGTTCCTCTGATAGGGTTCAATCAAAACATTAAGTTGTTCATTTACCTCTATATTCTTAAGAGGTACTACTAGTGATTCATCAGCTAAACACTTCTTGAGATTGCATACATGAAATACATCATGTATTCCTACCATTTCCTCTGGCAGTTGTAGCTGATAAGCTACAGGTCCTATTCTTCTAATAATCTCAAAAGGTCCAACATACCTGGGACTTAGCTTTCCCCTTTTGATGAATCTTACCACTCCTTTCCAAGGAGAGACTTTCAATAATACTTTATCTCCTACTTGAAATTCCAATGGCTTTCGTCTGTTATTAGCATAAATCTTTTGTCGATCACGTGCTGCTTTCAGTCGTTCCTTGCCTTGAATAATCTTGTCTGTTGTTTCTTGTACTATCTCAGGTCCAGATAGTTGCTTTTCTCCAATTTCTGCCCAACAGACTGGCGTTCGGCACTTTCGTCCATAAAGTGCTTCGAATGGTGCAACATTGATACTTGTGTGATAACTGTTATTATAAGAAAATTCTATCAATGGTAAATGATCGTCCCAATTACCTCCGAAATCAATTACACAAGCTCTAAGCATTTCCTACATTGTCTGAATTGTCCTTTCACTTTGTCCGTTCGTTTGAGGGTGATAAGCGGTGCTTAGATTCAACTTGGTTCCCATTGCTTTTTGGAAACTTGTCAAAAAATGAGAGGTAAAACGACTATCTCTATCAGAAACTGTAATGAAACTATTTCATTTACATATAATTTAGCTAATTGTTCCATACTGAAAGTTTCCTTCATTGGTAGGAAATGAGCTGACTTAGTTAGCCTGTCCACAATCACCCAGATTGTATCATTACCTTTTCTTGTTTTGGGCAATTTGGTAACAAAATCCATTGTAATCAATTCCCATTTCCAAACTAGCATTTCTAACTGTTGTAACAATCCTGAGGTGGTTTCTGATGTTCAACTTTGACTTGTGAACAGGTTAAACATTTTGCAACATATGATGCTATATCTTTTTTCATTCCTATCTACCAGAAATTCTTTCTTAAGTCCTAATACATCTTATCACTTCCAGGATGCATCGTATACTTAGACTTATGGGCTTCTTCTAATATATAGTGGCGTAGGTTTCCTAATTTAGGTATCCACATTCTTTTCTTATGGAATCTCCAAATTCCATCTGTTCATTGTTCTAATTCTTTAATCATTCCTTTCAATTTTTCAGTATCATCCTTGATTACTGATTCTTGTGCCTTTCTAATCTGTTCATTTAAATCTACTTGCAGATTTAATTTAAGAGAACGTACCCTTTTTGGCTTTTCATTATACTTTCGACTTAAAGCATCAGCTACTACGTTTGCCTTTCATGCATGGTACTGGATATTACAATCATAATCACTAAGTATCTCTATCCAGCGTCTTTGTCTCATATTTAATTCCTTTTGCCCAAAAACATACCTTAAACTCTTATGGTCGGTGAAAATGGTAAACTTCCTACCGTAAAGATAATGTCTCCAAATTTTATGGGCAAAAATTATAGCTCCTAATTCTAGATCATGGATTGAATAATTTTCTTCATGATTCTTAAGTTGTCTAGAGGCGTAAGCTATAACCTTTTGACGTTGCATTAACACACATCCATAACCTAATCTAGAAGCGTCACAATAGACTATAAAATCTTCAGTTCCTTCTGGTAACGCTAATATGGGTGCATGGGTTAGTCTTTGCTTAAGAATTCTAAAGGCTTCTTCTTGTTTTTGTCCCCATTCAAACTTAACAGATTTACAGGTTAGCTTAGTTAAGGGAATGGCTATTCTAGAAAAATCTCGAATAAATCTTCTATAATAACCGGCCAATCCTAAGAAACTTCTAACCTCGATTGGTGACTCAGGGGTTTTCCATTTAGTAATCGCCTCGATCTTAGTGGGATCTACATGAATTCCTTCATGGTTAACCAGATGTCTAAGAAATTGTACCCGTTCTAACCAAAACTCACACTTCGGAAACTTAGCATAAAGCTTTTCTTTTCTTAATAAACTTAGAAGTGCGTGCAGATGCGCTGCATGTTCCTCTTTGCTATTAGAGTAAATGAGAATATCACCTATAAAGACAATTATGAGCTTATGCAAATATGACTTACATATTCGGTTCATCATGTCCATAAATGGAGCTGGGGCATTAGTTAAACCAAATGGCATGACAGTAAATTCATAATGGCCATACCTTGTTCTGAAAACGGTCTTAGGAATGTCCTCTTCCTGTACCTTTAATTGATGATATCCTGATCTGAAATTGATTTTAGAGAAAAATTGTGCTCCTTGCAACTGGTCGAACAGATCATCGATTCTTGGTAATGGATACCGAGTTTTAATCGTGACCTTGTTCAATTCAAGGTAGTCAATGCACATACGCATTGATCCGTCCTTCTTTTTGACGAATAAGATCGGTGCTCCCCATGGCAATGAGCTTGGCTGTATGAATCCTTTTCCAATAATTCGTCTAACTGTTTCTTCAGTTCCTGCATTTCTGCGGGTGCCAAACGGTAAGGTGCTTTGGCAATTGGTGCAGTTCTTGGTATCAAATGGATTCTGAATTCAACTTCTCTGTCTGGAGGTTGTCCTGGTAACTCTTCTGGAAATACATCTGAAAACTAGGATACTACTGGAATCTCCTTTAATTCTTTTCCTTTAGTGTTAGTGATTATGGAAATCAAATACACTAATGACCCTTTTCTTATATAACTTGCGGTTTTCATCACAGAGATGAAATTTGTGGATCTAGATGGTTTATCTCCTTTAATTGTGATCTTTTCACCCCTTGGTGTAGGGGTAAGCAAGTTTAGGTCCGGACTGAAAATAACCGAGAACTGAACCGAAAATTTACCCAACCCGACCCGAACCCAAGTACCTAGGTATTTAGATCGGTTCCAATTTTTCATATAAAATAGGGTCGGGTCGGTTCTCGGTTCTTTTCATGGCGAAACCCGACTTGGACCTATGGACCGGAACCGACCCTATATTTAGGGTAGTGAACCGGTTCTATATTTTATGTTTGATCGGTTCTTGGGTTGGGTCAGGTAATGGTCGGGTCATGTCGGGTTTTTCCTTTTGCTCACCCCTACCTTGGTGAATTTACTTGGATTGACTTTTGATCATATAAAATACTGGCTTTATTGGCTATTAACCAATCCATTCCTAACACAACATCAAATCCTGCCAGATTCATTGGGTAAAGGTTTGCAATAAATTTCTGATTTAGAATTTCTGTTCTTGCTCCCTACAAGATTTCAGAAATCTTAATGGTTTCCCCATTTGCTGTCTCTACTAGACATTCTTGTGGGAGTTTAGTTAATGGTTGATTGAGAAGTTTGCAAAATGAAGTATTAATAAAACTTTGGTTCGCACCAAAGTCAAATAATACTTTAGCAAAAATGTCATTAACTAAAAACGTACAGGTGATCACATCCGGGATCATCTTTGCTTTTTCTGCAGTTAGAACAAATGCCCTAGCATTTTTAGTATTCTTGTTGTTCATAGCTGGAGCTAGTTTCGGACAATTGGGCTTGATATGACCTTGTTCTCCACAGTTGTAGCATATTCTATTGTTAGGTTTCTTCCTGCAGTCTTCCTCCTTGTGTCCAGATATTTTGCAGAAGTTACAGTATATGGAGCATCTACCCGAATGCTTCCTTTTGCAATATTTGCAATAAGGTGCAGAGGTAGAATCTACATTTTTCCCATGGTTTGAATTTCCAGAACGGAATTCTTGGGTAAGTTTCTGGGTTAGGTTCCTCCTCTGATCCTCTTCTCGTGTACGGACTAATTCATCTGTCAAGGTGTTTGCTAGTTCTACAACTTCTTCTATGGTTTGAGGTCTAGCTGCCTTGACTACATGCCTAATCTCCCCAATTAATCCCCAGATGTAATGGGAGATTAATACTGGTTCAGGTGATGCAAGGGTTGGCACTATTCTAGCATATTCAAAGAATAAAGTAGTGTATCCCTTACTATCTACCCCAGTCATCCTAAGGTTTAGGAACTTATTTGCTACCTGTTCCTTTTCATTGGGAGGGCAGAATTTTCTTTCTACCATGTTTTTAAATTCCTCCCATTCCATATTGTAAGTTCTTTTACTTCCCCTAGACTGGAGGATAGTGTTCCACCATTCTAATGCTGAATTCTTAAATAGATTGGAAGCAAACATTATCTTATCCTCTTCTGCGCATTTGCTTATTCTTAAGACTGCCTTAGTCTTTTCTATCCAGCGTAGAGATGCAACGGCCCCTTCATTGCCCGAGAATTCCATTGGTTTACAAGACCAGAATTCTTTATAAGAACAACCATAAGACATGGTTCTTCTTCTTTTGGGAATGGGCACTAGAAGTATGGGTCCATTGTTTACGATGTTTTCAGGTTCAGTTGGTCGTTTACTATCACGTTTAGTTTTATTTTCTACTTCCTTAACCGTTTTGATAATATATGGCATTGCATCTATTATCCCTTGTGCTACTATGTGTTGCATGACACTGTTATCCATTTGGTTTCCATTATTGTTGTTGTTCGGGTTATCGTTATCCAGGTTATTGTTACTCTGGTTATCATTATTCTGGTTTTCCTGGTTCACTTCGTTGTCCATATGAATTTTAAACATTTACCAATTATTAATATCACAAAATAATATATAAGGCAAACAATCACACAACACACATAATGGTCAAAAGCGTCGAGCATTGCGACTTACTCTTTCTTATATAGTACGCATCTAATACAAACCGATACTAAAATTACAATACTACTATGCATCACTAACCACAAAGTGGTCTATACTACAACATATATTATTATTATTATTATTACACATATATATATTATATTTTTTTTATACACATATTATATATGTATTATTATATTATTATTACTATCTCCACCATTACTTTCACTGATATGGGTTCATCCAGAACTCCATATTACGCTCGTCGTACTTCCAGACGAGTCGTTCTCCGATCTTCCTCATCCTGTCACTATTTTCTAAAATTTATTCTCTGAAAATTCGGAGCTCTTGAACATTTTCTGCACTCATTGGGGGTACAGGTGCTGGTACTGGGTCTGGGTACTGCGACATGGGTTCTTCCTGAGGATATGGATTCTCTAAAATTTCCCTAATGTATTCATAAGTATCGTAGTAGGGATCTAGAGGGTCCAGACCTGGGTAGGCTGCTAGGTTTGGCATGGGTTCATCTGTTAGGTGGTAGCGTTGCACATAATCCATATGGTCATCGAACCACGGGTCGTAGTCTGGGTCTAAGGGATTGGGTGCTGGTACCCTAGGTATCTCCTCTGGGTTGAAATCATGCATTTGGATTTGGGTTTCTGGGTTGTTTTCAATCTCCATTGGCTGTGTGGGAAACAAGGGTAATGGTTGAGGGGCTATAAGTTGCACCAGGTTTGGGTCGGCAGCTGTGGTTGCTACGATATGGATGTTTGCTATACTCCTATTGAGCATGTCTTGGGTATGGGCATCCGTTTCTCTTTTAGCGGTTGCTAGAACTCCCTGCTGTTGTAACTTTTTCATTCTTTTCCTACGCTCGTGTGCTCCCCTATTGAACCATCCTCTTTTTTTTTGAGGGAATGGCTCTTCAGACTGAGCCTTAAACACGAATATCCCATCTTCATTGTCAGCTGAATACCCAGAGAGGGCAGGCTGTGAAGAGATGCCTTCGCTTCTAGGTGATCCGGACAACTGACAATAGGCGTCGGAGGGTACTTGATCACTCATACTGTAAACTAACAAATAGTCAAATAACACACAACAGTAAAATACAGATATGCACGTATTTCCGTAATTAATTTCCTAACAATTTGAATAATGTCTTGGTGTCAGCAGAACACTTCTGTGGCTGAATCAGAGGCTTAGCTCTGATACCACCTTCTGTCGCAACCCCCGCCCCCTATCTGTCCCGAGAACGGGCGGCCGCGAGACCAGTTTCGGTAGTATCGGTGTGTATCATTTTGGCAGCAGAAATTACATCAGGACCGTAGTTAGGAAATATTTTATCAGAGTAAATACCACGCTTTTATAATATTAAACATATTGGGATAAAACCCAAGTTTTTATTACAAACATTTTCATAGGGGAAATCCCTATTTTATTGAATAAAACATCTTCTTTTATTTAGGTAACTTTTATAGCCACTTTTTCCAAGCCTTCAGTGCTGTCCAGCTGGCTTCTAGTTGGCTTTCACATTTTGTTACCTGAAATGCGTTTAAAAATATTTTGTCAGTGGGAAATACTGGTGAGTGAATCCCAGTTTAATCAAGAACAGTTTTATCAATTTTCACAGTATTGAGAGCGATTACAATGTTTACATCTACACAATTACTCATTCAGTACTGTCAATCCTGACTGGTGGGTCATATTACCCATTGGCTAAATCTTTGTCCAATGGTAACATGTTTGTAGGATCGTTTGCACGACCAAAACGAGTCGTTCAGAAGAGTTCTATCCAATACGAAAGGCGAAAACAGACGTATCGGAGTTATTTCAGCTGGTTTGCACTTAGATTCACTTTAAACTGTCTCTATATTGATATCAGATCGTTTTACAATGCTGGAGACACTTCGGCAGAGCATCGCTACCGGAATCGAAAACGTTACAAATGATTTGAACAAGACACATATATATAGGCTCTCCATTTCGCACGAATTGGCTCACACGAAATGGACTTCCCATTTCGTACGAAATGGCCAGTGCCATTTCGTGCGTAATGGCCAACATCCATTTCGTGCGAAATGGATACTTCCTATATTTTTCTCACTTTTCTCGTATAACGTGCCCTGATCTATCTAATCTAATACAAGACTCGATACAAGACGAAGTCGACAGACATATGCACCAACAGACTCCCCCTTGGATGTTGACGAAGTCTTCAGTGTCGAGTCTTCGGTGTGTCAACTCTTCAGTCTTTATCAGTCTTCTCGCTCTCTCCAAAGAATTCTTCATTGTAAGCATCCTCAATCATTCTCTTTCTCTTCTTCTCTTTCTTTCTTCCAGAATCTCAACCTGTCTCTATCTTCTCTTGATCAGATCTCTTGATTCCTTAAGTTCTTCAGCATCAGCAACTTGCATGGACACAGTTTCAGAATCAGAAACTGGCTCTTTACATCTTCATACTCTCTCTTGATGTCTTCATACTCCCCCTTTCAATAAGCTGGGATCGCAGTCTGGAATTCACAATCTACAGGCTTTGGATCGAAAACATGGCTCTTATAACTTTCACAGGTTCTAAGATCATAACCTGGCTCTAACCTGCACAAACTATACCTAACAATAAATTTCACAAATTTAACAATTTGACAAATTTATACATCACTTGCAGGTATCGTTTGATCATCAACAATTTACTATGAGGTAGATTTATTTATAACAATTTTTATCTCAAAACCAACTTTCCCAACCCACTGTTCATCATGTTTAGCACTCGGAATTTTGAAAATCAACTCTCCAATATCAGATGTCGAAAATCTTTTTGTATTTTTCAAAATTTTATGCTAAAACACTCCGAAAATCTTTTTGGATTTTTGTTTTAATGGAAAGCAGTAAAGAAATATTTACAAACAATATTTTTGTGAGTTTGTGTAAGAGGATCATATCAGTTATTGAGACAAATCACTAACACAGTTGAGCTTTAAAACACTTTAAGTTCTAAACGATTCACTTAGATTATCAGTATACTGGTCCACTTAAATTTTCACACAAAGTTCAACTATTTCGAGATACGAGATTAATGTTTTAGAGACTTAAACTTATTCGCGTGTACCATCTCAGAATATACTCCCGTATCCAGACTCCTATATTCAGTCTTACAGGTGAATGTACACTAGTGATACCTGTAAAGGGTTAAATGCGAGACCATGAGAGCTCAGGCTATTGCTTCCGCAAAATCAGAGAGATGATGGTTCGACTTTCGGTGGGTTCCCTTTAGAGAATCTTTTCTTCAACAGCACATGATTAGCATTTTTCAATGTTTCATCATTTTTTATGCTGAGGGCGAGCTTTAAGGACTAGGCTATTGCTCCCGCAAAATCAGAAGTCCTGGTATAATACCCCAGATATCACCATGCACAAAGACCTAGTATGTCATAAATAGAAAGCCCTTCAAACAAGATTTTAGGGGTTACCTATATATCCGAGAGATGTTCCACACGAAATAAGCAAGTTTGATATTTAGGTTTATATCTCGACAACAATCTACTAAGCATGCAAAAACCTACTGGCATATCATCAGTGAGACCGTTTATCACATTTGACTTTCCAATTCTTTAGCATGTTGTGATAGTCCATTGATGTACTATCATTTCCTCTTTTTCACAACAAAACTCATTTTTGAATTTTTTAATGTTTTTGGATTTTTCATATTTTATCATGTTTTTGTATTTTTCAAATTTTCGAAATTTCTAAAATTTTTTTTACTCCCCCTAAAATCAAAAATATGTTTCAATTTATGATTTTCTGGGAAAATTTGAATAAGAACTGTATAAATAAACTGACAAACTGATTTTCAAGCTTCAATTCGCCATCCACTTGTCATAAACAATCAGAACTCCCCCTCACAACAAACTATTTTCCCATTATGATTTCAAAACACTTAAGTTTGTTTTAATCAAATTGTTTTTCCGGAAAATAAGTTTTGTTGATTTTACCACTTGTAGGATAGGGGATAAACTCATCAGTTTGTTTTCCATTACATGAATGAAAGTTAAATCAAGTTCAACTTATTGACCTTGATTAACCACTTGTAGGTGAAAACCTCTTTTAGGTTCACTTATCAACCAATACCACTTGAGAATTGAAATATGACAATTTTCAAGAATACTACCACTTGTAGGTTTTCCAAACAAACATTTCAAGAATGATGCCGATTCCTGCTCCACGATTACCAACTTGGAAGCTCCGGCAAGTCCAGAGTTTAGTCATGATAAGTTCTATCACAGTTACTAACCTGGGATGAACCATCTTCATCTGGTTTCTTCGTTTTCTTCTCATAAAATTCCTTTACCCCTTTGACCTTCCCGTCAATCATTTTTCCAAAAATATTTTTAACTGTGGGGTTAAAGGCCTTTTCAACATCAAATTCTTTCTTTTCAGAAAAGAATTGATTTGAAATTTCAACTTTTCCAATTTTTGATTTTAAATTTCCAGCCCGCAATGGTGGAAAATTTGCATCATCAAATGGCAGAGCTGATTTTTCTTCTTTTAGCACAACTTGTGGCTCCTCTGACTTTGACGAGTCAGATTCATCGCCAGAACTAGTATCAGATTTCTTAACAACCCATTTTTGGTTGTTAAGATTCACTTTTCTTCTGTAAAAACTTTTTGAACACTCACCAACCTCATACTTTGAATTTTTGAAAACTTTAAATTGTTTGGTTGGTGGTTCATTTTCAACCATCTTTTCTTTCAATTTTTCAGAGACTCCCTGTTTTGTTTGTATTGCCTTAGGACAATTCCTGGCAATATGACCAACTGTTTTGCATTGAAAACAGGTTCTGTCTCCATCTTCTTCTGAGCAACTTCCTTCCTCGTTTCCTCTTGCTTCTTAGCAAGGAATTCTTTGTTTGTCTGCTTTCTGAACAATTGCTCTTTTTCTTCTTCTGATGATGTTCCTGAAACAAATACAGTTTTTGGTTTATAAATTTTCTCATTTTTATTATTTTTGGTGGAATAAAACCCAATCCCTTCTTTTTGAAATTACCGTTATGGTTTGGTTTCTTTCGATAACCTGAACCAGAACTGTAACCCTTTTTCTTGTTTAACCTTTGTTGAACTCTTGAGGTGTAATGATTAGGTTTTTCAGAAAGATTTACATCTTTTATTTTAGAAATATTAATTTCTGTTAGTTTAAAAACCTTTTTGATCATTTCAGTTTTAACACCTCTTATTGGAAATTCTTCACCAGAATATAATTTGTCAGAATCATTCAAAGTATATGCTACTTTGAATGTTTCGTCATTCAAATTATTTTGCGATAACAGAAAATCTTTATTGTAAACCCGTTTGTCCTTTTCGACTGTTGGACTTGAAGTGTCGGACTCAGATTTTGACTTTGATTTTGACTCCTCCGTTTCATCTTTATCCAACACCTGATCGACCACTTTCTTTATTAACTTGGACTCATGATCAGTGTCGGATGATGTGAATGTGACATCAATGTTGTCTGGCAAGTTATCTGAAGGCTCAGATTCCCACTATAAGTTGGTTGCCTTTTTGACTCTTTCTGAATTTGGATTTCGTGGAGAATATCCATTTTCAAGCGGGGGTGGACTCTTGTTATAACAAAAACTTTGTTTCTTACCAGAACTGTTCACTTCAGTATCTTCTTTTGTTTCGGAATTCTTCTCTTCAGATGTTTCTTTTTCAAACGCCTTCATGCCTTCAACTGTGGGGTAAATCCTGTCAATCACATAAGAAGAACATGAGTAACTTTTCAACAATTTGTTTACTCTCTCAGTTTCGATTCTCTGAGTTTCCAATTTTTGTTCAAGCTCAGCACACATCCCAATGTAATAATTGACCATATCATGCTTTATCATGTATACTCCATTGAGTGTCTTCATGGCTGTAGCTTGTTCACTGCTTGTCTCGTTATATTGATTCATGGCTTTGTTCAAGACATCATATGATTCTTTCAATCTGTTCATGTTGTGAATCAACTCATTGTTTTGCTTTTTCCTAGTCTCACAATTTTCACAATTCTCAGACACTTTTTCTGCAACAGCTTCCCTTTTAATCTCAAAAGCTGGAACTTCTTTAACCTTTATCACTCGGACCTCTTCATCATCATTCTTACCTTTCCTTCTTTCTTTCTTCATCTCTCTCAGCTTGAAATCTTAGAAGCTCTTTCATTCTTTCTACATCATAATCATCATCACTATCATCTTGGTTTTTAGCCTTCTTTTTTGCCATTCGAGCATTTTCAGCATCTCTCTCAGCTAGATACTTTAAATGCTCTTTCATACTATTTGCCCAATAATCATCAGCATCATCATCTTGTTTTTCAACCTTCTTCTTTGCCATTCGAGCCCTTTCAGCATTTCTCTCAGCATCTCTCTCGGCTAGATATTTTAAATGCTCTTTCATACTATCTGCCCAATACGAATTATCATCATCACTGTCTTTAACGAATTGAGCAACAAAATCTTTAGCCTTTAAAATCTCTTCATCCGGACAATATTTGTCCCAGCTAAAACCTTCTGGCAGTCTTTCATCCTCTTGATTAACTAGATAAGCTTTCTTTGGTTCTTCAATCTCCTTCCTTGGATGTGAAGTTTGTGGTGATTGTTGTTGATACGTCTATTGAGCAACTTGATGATAAATCGCTTTCCGATAATAATCATTGTTGTTGAAAGGATTTTGAGCTCCACTTGCTTCGCGGTTTGTGCATTCTCGCTTGAAATGCCCTTTTTCCTTGCAACGAAAACAAGTAACTTTAGATTTATCAAATCCTAAAGTAGAAACATTTGCATCACGAAAATCATCTCTTCCTGTAATCTGTTTAAACTTCTCAGCTCTTCTCAACACACTAGCCAAACACCACTTAATATCCATTAACTCTATCTCCTCAGCATCAATCTGATCGTAATCCTCTTTTGTCAACATAGGATTTTCGATCATTCCTGCAACTAAACTCCCATAAGACTCTAACACAGTTACCAACAAAGACATGTGACTTTTGGCTACTTCTTCAGAATAATTTTGATCATTCTCAAGATTTAAAGCAATGTTGCATTGAAGAACTTTGCCACTCTTGGTTGCTGAAAAATTTGGATAAAATGATGGATATGAAGAAAATCCGGTTTTGCTGCTTGATCCCTGAGATGAACCTCCAGAAGAACTTTTGGCATTGAAAGCAGTTTCAATCTTTGGTGCAATGTTGGTGTTATCACTAACACCACCTTTGTAATACAGACTAATGTCTTGTTCACCATCATAGTTCTTCATTCTTGCTATCTTTCGTTGTTCCATCTCTTGAGCTTCGAGTTGTTCAATAAAATCGCTCAGCGATAGATTGTCAAATTCAGGTTTATTTTTCAACATCATAAGATACGTGCCCCAAACATCATGTGGCAACGCATCGGCCAACTTTTCAATCAATTCTTCTTTATCTTTATTGATGTTTAATCTTATCATATTCTTCACCAGATTGCAAAATCTTTCTATAATCTACTTGGTGTTTTCAGTCTTTAGTCCACGGAATAGGTCAAATTCTTTCTTCAAAAGCGACATCTTGTTCTTGATCATCTCTTTACTTCCAACAAACTTTGATTTTAATTCTTTCCATATCGAATGAGCACTTCCGTTGTGTTGAAGTAAAATCAAGATTTATTCCTTAATAGCTTGCTGCAAGAGACTAACCATCAACTTTTCATTTTTGTATTTCTTTTTCTCATCAACATCTAGATCTCTAATGTCAACTTTCTGTCCGTTGTCCTTAACCGGTCTAATATATCGAAATTCAATATATTCCCATGCATCTAGGTAATATGCTTGAACCCAATTTTCAAAACGTTCGGCCCATCCACTATACTCCTCAATACTCATCAGCTTAGGTGGTTTTTGCGTGGTCCCCGTTTCATTTTCTAGCATTGTATTATGAGTTATAGTGATCGGACTAGCAAAGGGATTGTAGAACTCATTTTCCATGATTCGGTTATGAAAAAATTTACAAACACAGATTTTCAAGCGAAATGGATTTCTTCAAACGAAATGCTCTTCAAACGAAATAAACCTTTCACACGAAATGAACCCTGTTCAAATGAAATGAACTTTTCAGCCGAAATGGACTCTGTTCAAACGAAATGAATCAACTATTTCCAATCCGTACGAAATGGGATATAGTTTCACACAAAATGACAATTGGTGCGAAATGAATGCTCAATTCATGCGAAATAACGATCTGATGTACTGTTTCAAGCGAAATGGATTTTGGTGCGAAATGGAGTACTTTTTCAAACGAAATGACCTTTGAATGGAAATGAAAACCTGTCTCATGCGAAATGCAGCAAATTCAAACGAAATGATATCCCATTTCGTGCGAAATGGTGATGACGTCACACTTTCGAACAGTTTTTCAACAAATTGATCAAGTTTTACTTTGATTTTAGATCTGATTCTTTCAAGGCTTTGTTAAAACACTGTTTCGCATGTTATATGTGAAAATCAAGCCATTTTATCCGTGAAAACTTAGTTAATTTTGAAAAGAAGGTGTAGAAATCAGAATTTTCAGCTGAAATGATAAGAACTCTTCCTCCTGAGCTCTAATACCACTTGTAGGATCGTTTGCACGACCAAAACGAGTCGTTCAGAAGAGTTCTATCCAATACGAAAGGCGGAAACAGACGTATCGGAGTTATTTCAGCTGGTTTGCACTTAGATTCACTTTAAACTGTCTCTATATTGATATCAGATCGTTTTATAATGCTGGAGACACTTCGGCAGAGCTTTGCTACCGGAATCGAAAACGTTACAAATGATTTAAACAAGACACATATATATAGGCTCTCCATTTCGCACGAATTGGCTCACACGAAATGGACTTCCCATTTCGTGCGAAATGGATACTTCCTATATTTTTCTCAATTTTCTCGTATAACGTGCCCTGATCTATCTAATCTAATACAAGACTCGATACAAGATGAAGTCGACATACATATGCACCAACAATGTTCCACATTTTGTATACAAAACCCTAACTTACCAGCAGTAATTGAAGAATTACAAAGACTCAATCACTGCTAATTATAATTTAAAATAATTAAGGTTTTGTAAAAACAGTTTACAAAAAGGAGATTACTCACATTGCTGTCTTATAGTTTCCTTTAAGGTTTCATGGGAATTATCTATTAAATACATAAATGCACACGCGTTAGTATAATAACCCAATATTTACATTAGTAATACCCTCCCCGAATCGAAAACATTTTGGAGGGTTGTTATATGAAAACACTTCCTTTTTCATACGATTATTAAGTTTAACCAATCATCTAACAAGATTGCAGGTTTGTTGTTTGATGATGTTTGGGTTAAGGAACCAGTGGTTCTTAAAGACAGAACGGTGGACTTTTTTCACCAAGAAATTCTCTGAGCCGCTTCAGTTTCGTCCGAATTTGGAGGGTGACTTACTATCGGGTCTTACTCAACATGATGGTGATGGTTTGATCTTACCTTTTTCTCTGGTCGAAATCGAGAGGGTAGTCTGGGATTGTGCGAGGGATCGAGCTCCTGCGCCAGATGGGTTTACTTTCAACTTTATAAAGCGTTTCTAGCCTTGTTTGAAGACGAATTTTGTAAGATTGTTTATTGAGTTCCATGAGAGGGAGACAATCTCATATGTGTGTTTCTCTTCTTCTATAGTGCTTATTCCTAAAGTCAAGGATCCTCTCCGGATCTTGGACTTTAGGCCTAAAGGGGAATCAAGATTGCAGAAGAAAAAGGAACATGTTGGTGACTGTCATTTGGATTGGGGTGAGGGTGGTTGTTTGGCTTGAGAACGACAGTAAGGTTTGTTTAGAAATGGATTTTCGTTTGCATGTCATGTTGATTAACCTAAAAGAATTATTATCATAATATATAATTTATATAATTAATTCAGCTGCTAACTCGTTTTTCTCGTATAACTCGAAAAATATGACGTTTTATAAAAATAAGAATATACCGTTAGGACCAGCGTATTTTTCTCTATCATATGACCTAAGTCTCATATAAAAATCGGAGTAGGGTCAAATATAATATATTTTATTTATAACGGTTCGAACCGGTTTACAAATGGTTTGGATTTGATTTTTAAAACGGTTCGGTTTTTCTAAGATCTGTTTTTGGCGGATGTTACATACACCCACACAATCATCATCGCCTAACTCAATAACCAAAACGCCAAACAATGGTTGCATAACATCAATGCCAAAAAAAGGATCATAGACCAAATGCATGTAGCTCCATCATCAAAAGAACACCAGAAATCATATATATATATATATATATATATATATATATATAATACACATAATATATGTGGTCTGCAGAAACCCTAACCAGCAAAGATAATACATAAACAACTTAGGGTTTCAAAATTCAAATGAAGAACATCTCAGATGAAGAAACCCATCGTCATCGACAAACCATAGATAAAAGCAACCACCACCTATCAAAGTTTGTTAAAGTCTCAGTAACCCCAGCCAAGATCGACACTTGACAACGGAAACCCGAAAATAGCCACGCTCAACAACATAAAACAAAAAAAGATGACAAAAGAGATGAAACAATAGTCACAACCATAGGCGCCCTTGCACGGACGTCGGCAACAACCAACTCCTCATGCTAGGAACCCCTAACCATTATTGAGTGGCCATAGTGAAAACCCCCAAAAGCAGAAGGCATGTGACGATATAGGGTTCAGACAAATGTTGTGCCCCAAATCCAGATGCTCTGCACAATCGGAGATTTCGATGAACGCCATAGGCACCCTTGGACCGACGAACAGTTCTTGTGATAATGGTTACTATGACAACCCTCACAATTACAGGTACCGTACAATTAATTAATCTTGATTGTGTGCTTGATTACAATTGACAATTTAAACTGCTTTATGATTTTTGTATCATACATACATATGCATCATATTTCATACAGTCACTCCATTTATTACACACAAACTTTAGTGACATACTTGATGCACAAAGCACAGTTAGCACACTGAACGGATAATTCGGAAACATGCTAACAATGCCAGCACATAGACAGACAATGTTTTTGAGGCCAGTATGAGCCAGGGACAAGGTACTACACTAGTATGGAGTGTAGGGAAGTGAGATAAAACTGCGTCACTAGGTGATAGTTAAAGTGTCGGGAAGTGCCTAAAACACACTTTAAGTGCAGAATTTTGCATTTTCATCAAAAATTCAGCATTTAACATGCTAGTAAGATGTCAAAAATATGGCAGAATGGTCCTGTATACTTTTCTAAGTGCCGGGAATTAATTGTGTTGCAAATATATATATAAAAGACACTTTACGGAATAATCAAACACTTTAACGGAACTGTATCTAACCGAACAACCGGACATTACCCGGGACACTAAATTTTTGTCAAATACATTGTTTAATTATTTCTTGTCTAGTCATGATCCCCGTTTACCCATTACCACCAAAAATTTACATCTAACCCCCCCTTACCCGAATTCGGTCACCAAGGGACCCACCCCACTCAAGATTTGTTGATTATTTTATTAAGATCTTGCTTGTGTATTTCTTGTTGGATCGGTTCCGTGACCCTAAACAATCAGTAAAGGTAGTTCATCATCATTTACTAAGGCAGAATCAAAGTAAACGACTTCACACAGCTTGTTTCCTTTCTAATCTTTCTTTTTTACTGATTTGTAGAGCTTTTACAATCAAATCTTGACAGAAATCCAACAGCACCTCAGCTCACACACAATCAGACCCGTTTCAAATGAAACTAGCACAACCCTATTTATAGATGTAGGTGGTCCATTTGAGGGTGACACAGCCATGTTCAAACGGAATTACCTTGGTGATTCCGTTTGAACTTGTCCAGGTCTCCTTCAAACGGAATTACCTCCTGAAACATATTCAAACCCTAATTCAATCACTCTTGTGCACTCATTTATCTAATCTAGACATAAGACTCAATTAAGACGTAGTAAACAGACATATGATGCACCAACAGGCCAATATATTGAAATGATCTTTGTAAGTATGGCCTCCTAGATATGAAATCATTCCTTATCTCTACATATACTTCACTAGATCACACACTCCCTCACTCATCTCTCTCTCCTCCCTCTCGGCTCAACATAACCGCCACCACCATCACCATAACTCAACCATCTTCTTCCATTTACAAGCTTCATTCAAGACTAGGAGGTGATTTAAGGGAGCTTGCAACTTGTGGAACTTTAAGGAGCTTTATTTCTTGCTTTTCACCATCATTTTCTTCATCTTTTTCACTAGAGATCATCCCTAGCCTTTGTGCTAGTAGTAAGTTCTTGTTTAACTCATGTTCATCTTGTTTTTATGGTTAAAAGTTGAAGTATGATGAATATCAAGAACACTAAGAACATGGACTAAAATATTTAAACATAAAGCTTTACATAAAGTTTACTTGAAGAGGGAATGTTGTTAGTAGGGTGTTGTAGTGAATATGTTGTTAATTGCATGATGATTCTTGGTTATGTGATGATAACCACCATATGGAGCTTGTTAAATGATGTTTAGAAACATGATTTAACAAGACTAAGAAGATGATTATGTGAAACATAAAATAATCATCTTCTAGTTTAAACATGAACTTGAAAGAAAATGATTTTCTAGAAAAATAAGTGAACAAAGTAAGTTGAGGATCATGTAAATCCAAGAGTTGCAAAAGACTTTTCTAAATAAACCAAGTTCAAGAACCGACTTTTAGAAAATCATGACTTGAACATGCACTTACACTATGTTTGGAAATGAAATAAGTATAGAAACCTTTTATTTACAAGAAGAGTTCAAAAGGTTAATTTTTTGTAAAAATTGTTTACAAGTTGTAAACATTAAACTCTTTTAAGAAAATGATTTTTAAAGAAATAGATACGCTTTGGAAGGTAACTAGGTCCACTAAAAGCTTTACCAAGTTACTACGCGTTTTCGGAATATATCAAGTTCATGATTAATATGTAACGCACATAGTTGTCACTCTTGGTGATGTAAAATTGTTTAAGGATTGGTTGTTGATTGATTTTGAAAAGAAAATGATATGCTTAATAGCATGGACACCTCCGTTTTTAGGGGAAACTCTGGCGAAATTTTCTAAAAGTCCCAAGACTTAGAAAATTATTTTCTAACAAGTGTTACAAATGTGTTTAACTTTGTTTTCGGAAGTAAACTTCGCCATAAGTTTTGTTACAAAATTACAAAGGGTCGGAGGTGGGTTTTCGTAAATAAAAGCGGATAAATATATATTTAGAATATATATTTTATACTAAAATGCTTGTGTGAATATTTGCATAATTTGGGAACTAGTTATATTATTTAGAGAAAAATAATATAACTTAACACAGTACCGCTACTAGTATATTTTGGATGGATAATATTTTGGATAACGAGAAATATGAATTATCACAAAAATACATGTATAAAATACCCCCATCATTGGGAAGGAAATACGCATATAAAATACTTGAGAAGTATGAATACGAAATAGTTGTCTAACTATTATTTCAAGACCTACAAATATAATGTAAGTTAAAATAATTATTATTATTTTAACAATAAGTATAACTTGGAATAATATCAAAGTAACGTAACTCAAACCTGTAAATACTAAGCCAAGGCACGGCCCGCTCGTCTAATAGACATTAGTACGTTGTAGGTCGTTGTATAGCTGACAAGGTTTGAGTACGAGCACAGGAGACACACTACTGTGAGTTCATGTCCCCCTTTTCTCTTAACTGTTTTCAGTTTTATAACTTCGGGGGTGAAATACTTGTTACAATTATACAGACATTTTTATACATGGTATGGTTAGCTTAAGGAGGGACTTTCATACATCTTTAGATCATGTGAGTGGGTAGGCAGCTACTAAAGGCCATTAATCCTCGTCGTAGGACCAAGGGACATGAGTGATAGATCTATTTGGGTGTAGTGAGCCCACACCTATGAGGCCGGGGCGGCCCATAGTGGTGACTGTGTCTTACAGCCGGAAGCCCGGTGCAACTCTGCGAGGTTTGAGTCTTCCTGCATCACTTCACACATATCAATGGCCTTGCAAACCATTGGTGATCTCTTTTTTTTTTCGTTATTGCTACATAATAGGGACTTTCTTACATCTTTCAAGGGTTATACATACATCGTTTACAAAGGTTTATACATACTCACATACACATGAACTCGCTCAACTTTTTGTTGATTTTTCGAACTGCATGTATTTTAGGGAATTGATCAGATCTGGCGGGTGAAGTTCGTTAAGCTGCGTATTAAATAAAAGATGTCATCTAGGGGTGTAGGGTTTGGGAGGTGTAACCCTTGCCTGGACGGGTCACACATCTCCAAACTTCGTTTTATTTGAGGTCTTTTGTTGAGTCCATTGGGAACTCATTTTTAAACAAGTCATGGTTGTAACTTATTTTGGGTTGATGATTCGAGACAATTATGTTATGGTATTTTCTAACTATATTATTGGATGAGCATCTCGTGTTTTTATCATATAGCATTGTTATGATTGTTGCTATGGTATTAAGAAGTCACACCAAATAAACCCACGCTTCCACAAAAGCCCGGGTGTGACAGCTTGGTATCAGAGCCTCGATCATAGCGAACTAGGATTCTTTCTCGAGTCTAGACTATGATCACTAGGGCTCTCACGAAAATGGTTTCAAACATTTTTACATTGCATACACTAAAAGTCCAGATCCGGGGCATAAACATTTTACAAACAAAAGGCACAAATACACCTTTCAAAATTCATATTTCAGGCTTAGCGGATGGGGAGGTTCAGTCCTAGAGACTAAGGGAGGTTTAGTCTTAGAGACTGGGAGGTTGGTCTTAGAGACCAGGAAGTAGTCTTAGAGACTGGGAGTTTAGTCTTAGAGACTAGGGAGTTCAGTCTGAGAGACTGGGTGGGAAAGTCTGGGGAAGACTAGGACGATTACTTGCTTACATTATTGTGACTTACGTGCTTATTTGATTATATGTTGATATATGTGCAATTGTCGTGATTGTTTTGTTACAGACGTCATGTCTTCTTCGAGTGGAGTTTCTGGCACACTAGACCCCGTAGCAGTAGATTCAGATGATCCGATGCCCACAGATCCCGAGATTTATACATCTGATACTGACAGCAGTGATCATGACAACTTCCAGCCTTTTGCTTTGCCGGATGTCGGAGATGATGTTCAGCTCATTGATGGTATTCTAGTCGGGGATCTACCTCTTCCTGAGATCCCTGCTCCTGTTCCACTTACCGCATTTCCCGTAGAGGATTTGCCACTCGATGTTGTGCCTGATGACGACATCGATCTTTTCGTCGAGGGTCCCCCTGAGGACGACCATGAGGGTGGGGCCCCGATTGCTGATGATGTCGCCATTCCTTTGGTTGAGGTTCCGGTTGCGGATGCTGTCGTTTTACCACCTGTTGAGGCTCCCGCTGAGGAGATTTTATCTGATCAGCCCGGTATTGATTCTTTTGAGTCAGTATCATCTTCCACTTTGCACGCCGTCGGATTGCGTCGATATCCTACTGACTCCGACTCCGATACAGCTATGTCAGCTGTACCTGGTTCACCCCACGAGTTTGAGTTTGATCCTGAGTCCGAGGACGAGTTTGGCCCAGTTTTTCCTCCTGATTTTGATCCCGATCACGAGATCGAGTTTATTCCTGATGACCAGCCCTTGGAGGCACCAGTGGTTCCTATTGATTAGCTTCTTGATGTACCTGCCTACTTTGATATGGCCTTTACCGACCCTGAGCCTGTCATGGCACCAGAGCCTGTTATTGCTCATGACCCTGTACCTGTGCACGACCATGTTCTTGATGATGCTCCAGTCGTTGCACCGCCTGTTGTGGATGCACCAGCCATTGCACCAGCCATTGTTGATATTCCCGTTATTGCACCGATATTACCTGATTCGGCCCATGTGTAAGTTGACCATGCACCTTTTACCACTCACATCGATCCTCGATACGCTGACACCCACAACGGGTGGATCGATGATGACGATTATCCCCCATATGTTGGACCCGTCACTCTCTCTCATGCACCCATCTCTGCACCGATTGATGTTGCCCCTCATTTTCCCCATGTGTCAGATATCCATCGCACCGACCTTCCTATATCTTTTCTCCAGGATATTCCTCCACCTCGTCCTGGGGAGGGTTCGTCGAGACAGCAGCCTGCTTTTGTACCGCCTGTATCGTCAGCTGTTCCATTCATGCCTCAGTTTCCTCACACTACACCATCTTTTGTACCTTCGGGCGAGCCGTTTCTGTGGTCTTCGCCCAATGTCATGCCCCTATCAGACCCATATCACCCTTTCCATGTTGGATATACCTCAGATAACATACTTATCTCATTACAGTTACAGCAGGACGCGTTGAGCCGGCGTATCCAGGAGCTAGAGAGGATTCCACGTCCTACTCCGTGTCATTATCAGTCTCCTTTTTCTACACCACCAGCTCCTCTTCCACTACACCCGGATTCTGATGTCCGCTTCCTTACTCCAGAGCAGGAGATTGCTTACTTGCTGCGCGTTGTCCACGCACTTGAGGAGGATTGGGTGCTTATGAGCCGTTTGCTTTTCTCTTTTCCTCCTCCTCCTCCTCCGCCATCAGCGTAGCTATATTTTGGTTTGGTGCAGGTAGACTGTTTTGGTGAGAGAGTCGCAATTGGGCCAACATATGAAGACTTTTGGAAGACCACATTTTTGTATATGATTTGTGTAGACTGACTTGTATTTTGGGGTGATGTAACCCTATGATATTATTTTGATGTATGATGTACTGTGAAACATGTAAAACTATATTGTGGTCATGATTAAATGAAAGCTCAATGGCAACGTTCACACTACATGCATTGTTGAATTATTTGTTTTATATTATAACATGGGATGTTATGTGTTATAAGGTTGATGGATGTTATTATATACGCATATTACTTACTTACCATACTTACTATGACCTGATCAATATGATCTTCTTTTAGAAGATGCCTCCGCGACGAGACACACGCTTGCCTACTACTGAGGCAGAATTACAGGAACGTATTTCAAAAGCAATAGCTGATTATGAGGCCTCGCGTGCCGAAACAAGCAGGAATAACTCAAACAACAACAATAACAATCCACCAAATGGTAATGTCCAAGTCGCTTGAGACACATTGCATTACATTTGGATACCTCTTACACATCCACTAATACTTGTTGTAAATGATATTGCCTGTACAGGCTGTACCTACAAACAATTCCTGGATTGTAAGCCCCTGAACTACGATGGCACTGGAGGTGCTGTTGCCTTTGTCAGATGGACCGAAAAGACGGATTTTGTAATAAGGATGAGCAAGTGTGCTCCTGAAAACCAAGTTACTTACGTCTCAGGACTCTTTATTGATGGTGCTTTATCATGGTGGAACTTACAAGTTCAAACCTTAGGAGAGGCGGCGGCGTATGCACTGACATGGGCTGAGCTGAAAGAGCTCATGAGGAAGAAGTATTGTTCATGGGCAGAAATACAGAAGCTGGAGACAAAATTCTGGAACCTAAAAATGGATGGACCAAAAATTGCTGAATATGTCCAGAGGTTCCACGACTTGTCACCTGTTGTGCCATATATGGTTGATCCTGAATTTAAACGCATTGAGCGTTTCATCTGGAGATTGGCACCCCAGATCATGAGCATGGTAACGACGTCGAAGCCTCTGACAATTACCGAAGCCATTGATCTCAGCGTGGCACTTACTGAAGAAGACATCAGATTGGACAAGTTTTCCATTTCTGAGCCGAAAAAGAAAGAAACTCATGTTGAATCTTCAGGGGAGAACAAGAGGAAATTCTCCAACTTTAAAACGAGTACCGACAGTGCCAACAAGAGGAAGGATGTGAACCGACCAGCTGAAAATAAGCGTGGTGCTGAAGCCAAAGGGAAAGGATACATGGGCACTCTGCCCAAGTGCGAATTATGCCAGTTTCATCATGCTGGCCGGTGCAGACTTAGCAAATGTGAATCCTGTGGAAGGATGGGTCACTTAAAAGATACTTGTTGGGTTGGTACTGGCCGTGGTGGCCAAAGAGGATTTGCTAACAACAACCATGGAGGTAACGGGAATGGGAACCGTAACGGCGGAAATGGTAATCGCGGTAACTTCGGGAATCAAGCAGGAAATGGTAACCGCAATCAAAACAACAATCAAGGCGGTAATGAAGATGATAATGGTCGAGGACCGGGATGTTTTAACTGCGGAGACGTTGGGCACTTCAAGCGTGAATGCCCAAAACTCAATCAAGCTCGTGGAAGAGTATTCAACATTGGAGCGAGGGAAGCACGCCAGGACCCGAATGTTGTCACTGGTACGTTCCCTATAAATCAATGCTTTGCATATGTTCTATTTAACACTGGAGCCGACTATAGTTTTGTATCGTTAGAATTTAATAAAATGCTTGGGTTAACTTCTAGTAAGTTAGATATTCCTTACTCAATTGAACTGGCTAATGGAAAGCTAGTTGAAACGAATGAAGTCATCAGAGGATGCGTGATTGAATTGGGAGAGCACGAAATTACACTGGATCTACTACCAGTCGAGTTGCGAAGCTTTGACGTGGTAGTAGGGATGGATTGGTTGTCAAGCAACAAAGCCGAAATTATATGTCACGAGAAAACCATTCGCATTCCAATGGCGAATGGAGAAACGATTGTGGTACACGGAGAAAAGCGTGATACGCCCCTGCGGATCATTAGTTACTTGAAGGCTAGGAAATGTTTGAAGAAGGGATGTATTGCCTTCTTGGCACACTTCGTAGATAAGGAAGCCGCTGAGCCGAAACTAAAAGATATTCTAGTCGTAAGGGAATATCCTGAAGTCTTTCCAGAAGACTTACCAGGATTGCCGCCACAAAGACAAGTCGAGTTCCATATTGACTTAGTTCCAGGCGCCGCGCCTGTGGCTAAGGCACCTTATAGACTTGCACCTTCGGAAATGCAAGATATGTCAACGCAACTCCAGGAGCTGTTAGACAAAGGATTTATCAGACCAAGCTTCTCGCCTTGGGGAGCTCCAGCTTTGTTCGTTAAGAAGAAGGATGGTAGCTTCCGCATGTGTATTGACTACCGGGAGCTGAACAAGTTGACAATTAAGAACAGATATCCTTTGCCAAGGATTGACGACCTATTCGATCAGTTACAAGGTTCAAGTTTCTACTCAAAGATCAACCTTCGATCGGGTTATCACCAGTTGAGTATTCAAGAAAAAAGTATCCCAAAGACGACCTTTAGGACTCGCTATGGGCATTACGAGTTCCTGGTTATGCCGTTCGGGTTGACAAACGCACCAGCGGTATTCATGGATTTAATGAACAGAGTCTGCAAGCCCTACCTTGATAAGTTCGTGATCGTGTTCATTGACGATATCCTGATCTACTAAAAAATAAAAGAAGAACATGAGCATCATCTAAGAGCTATCTTAGAGCTGCTTAGGAAGGAGAAGTTATACGCGAAGTTCTCAAAGTGCGAGTTCTGGTTATGGGAAGTTCAGTTTCTTGGTCATGTGGTTAATGGGAATGGAATTCATGTGGATCCCACAAAGATCGAGGCGATCAAGAATTGGGAGACTCCGAAAACGCCAACTGAGATTCGACAATTCTTGGGTTTGGCCGGGTATTATCGTAGATTCATTGAGGATTTCTCAAAAATTGCACAACCTTTGACCTTTCTCACCCAAAAAGACAAGAAGTTTGATTGGGGAGACAAACAAGAAGAAGCATTCTAGTTGTTGAAGAACAAACTTTGTGACGCACCGATCTTATCTCTACTCGAAGGCACGGACGACTTCGTGGTATATTGCGACGCCTCGCGTCAAGGGTTGGGATGTGTATTAATGCAACGACAGAAGGTTATAGCATATGCCTCACGCCAGTTGAAGGTCCACGAGAAGAATTATACCACGCATGATTTGGAATTAGGCGCGGTGGTATTTGCTTTGAAAATCTGGCGACATTACTTGTATGGCACACGATGCACAATATTTACTGACCACAAGAGCCTGCAGCACATCTTCGATCATAAAGAGCTTAACATGAGGCAAAGACACAGGGTTGAATTGTTGAACGACTACGATTGTGAGATCAAGTATCACCCGGGGAAGGCGAATGTAGTCGCCGATGCTTTAAGTCAGAAGGAAAGGATTAAGCCCATAAGGGTTAGGGCTTTGGAAATGATCGTTCAAACAGACCTCACATTGCGCATTCGTGCTGCCCAAAGGGAAGCTCTTAAAAGGGAAAATCTTGAGAACGAGTATCTCCGGGGAATGGAGAAGCAGTTGGTACCAAAGGAGGATGGAACATTGTGTTTCTTGGGAAGAATTTGGGTTCCTTTCTTTGGTGGTCTGAGAGACGTTATTTTTTATGAAGCACACAAGTAACGGTACTCGATCCATCCAGGATCGGATAAAATGTACCAAGATCTAAAAGATTTTTATTGGTGGCCAAGGATGAAAGGCGACGTTGCAATATAAGTTGGCAAATGTTTGACTTGCGCCAAGGTTAAGGCCAAAAACCAGAAGCCTTCAGGTCTCTTGCAACAACCAGGAATACCTCAGTGGAAATGGGAACAGATTTCCATGGATTTTATAACAAAATTGCCAAGAACGCCCAGAGGTCATGATACGATCTGGGTAATCGTAGACCGCTTAACGAAATCAGCACACTTTTTTCCAATCAAGGAAAAAGACAACACGAGCAAACTTCCTGAGATATATCTGAGAGAGATTGTTGCACGTCATGGAGTGCCTCTCTCAATTATCTCCGATAGAGATGGAAGATTCGTATCAAGGATTTGGCAATCCTTTCAAGAAGCTTTTGGTTCTCAGTTGAATCTGAGTACTGCTTTTCATCCGCAGACAGACGGACAGAGCAAACGGACGATTCAAACGTTAGAAGACATGTTGCGAGCTTGCGTAATGGATTTAGGTGGAAGTTGGGACACTCACCTACCATTGGTCGAATTTTCATACAATAACAGCTATCATGCAAGCATTCAAGCCGCACCGTTCGAAGCTCTCTATGGGCGGAAGTGTCGATCACCCCTATGCTGGGCAGACGTGGGTGATAGACAGCTTGTTGGCCCAGAATTTGTCCAGGAAACGACAGACAAGATTTTGCAGATCCGAGAACGCATCAAAGCGGCTCGTGATCGACAAAAGTGTTATGCGGACCGCAGAAGAAAACCTCTGAAATTTGAGGTGGGAGATATGGTATTGTAGAAGGTTTCACCTTGGAAGGGTGTGGCACGCTTTGGGAAGCGTGGGAAGTTGAACCCCAGATACATTGGTCCATTCAGAATCCTGAAACGGATTGGTCTCGTAGCATACAAGTTGGATTTACCTACTGAACTAAATGGCGTTCATGATACATTTCATGTATCAAACCTGAAAAAGAGTCCAACTCAGGAAACCGTGGTCATTCCTACCGACAAAATTCATGTTGACGACACACTCCACTTTATTGAAGAACCGGTTGAGGTTACGGATTGGAAGGTTAACAAAACACGCAGGAGTAGTGTCAAGCTCGTCAAGGTTTGATGGAATGCACGACATGGCCCAGAATTCACATGGGAATGTGAGGATCGTATGAAGGCCAAGTACCCACATTTATTCCCCAAGACCCCTGCAACTAGAAGCAGAACCTAAAATTTCGGAACGAAAATTTCTTAACGGGGGGAGAATGTGACAACCCTCACAATTACAGGTACCGTACAATTAATTAATCTTGATTATGTGCTTAATGACTGTGGTTGATTACAACTGACAGTTTAAACTGCTTTATGATTTTTGTATCATACATAGATATGCATCATATTTCATACAGTCACTCCATTTATTACACACAAACTTTAGTGACATACTTGATGCACAAAGCACAGTTAGCACACTGAACGGATAATTCAGAAACATGCTAACAATGCCAGCACATAGACATACAATGTTTTTGAGGCCAGTATGAGCCAGGGACAAGGTACTACACTAGTATGGAGTGTAGGGAAGTGAGGACCATAAAACTGCTTCACTAGGTGATAGTTAAAGTGCCGGGAAGTGCCTAAAACACACTTCAAGTGCAGAATTCTGCATTTGTAGCAAAAATTCAGCATTTAACATGCTAGTAAGATGTCAAAAATATGGCAGAATGGTCCTGTATACTTTCCTAAGTGCCGGGAATTAATTGTGTTACAAAAATATATATAAAAGACACTTTACGGAATAATTAAACACTTTAACGGAACGGTATCTAACCGAACAACCGGACATTACCCAGGACACTAAATTTTTGTCAAATACATTGTTTAATTATTTCTTGGCTAGTTATGATCCCCGTACACCATAACACCCTCTAAATATCAACTAACTAACTTATGTAAGTATACACTTGGATTTCAACTTATGTTTACCCATTACCACCAAAAATTTACATCTACCCCCCCCCCCCCTTACCCGAATTCGGTCACCAAGGGACCCACCCCACTCAAGATTTGTTGATTATTTTATTAAGATCTTGCTTGTGTATTTGGCCAATATATTGAAATGATCTTTGTAAGTGTGGCCTCCTAGATATGAAATCATTCCTTATCTCTACATATACTTCACTAGATCACACACTCCCTCACTCATCTCTCTCTCCTCCCTCTCGGCTCAACATAACCGCCACCACCATCACCATAACTCAACCATCTTCTTCCATTTACAAGCTTCATTCAAGACTAGGAGGTGATTTATGGGAGCTTGCAACTTGTGGAACTTCAAGGAGCTTTATTTCTTGCTTTTCACCATCATTTTCTTCATCTTTTTCACTAGAGATCATCCCTAGCCTTTGTGCTAGTAGTAAGTTCTTGTTTAACTCATCTCATCTTGTTTTTATGGTTAAAAGTTGAAGTATGATGAATATCAAGAACACTAAGAACATAGACTAAAATATTTAAACATAAAGCTTTACATAAAGTTTACTTGAAGAGGGAATGTTGTTAGTAGGGTGTTGTAGTGAATATGTTGTTAATTGCATGATGATTCTTGGTTATGTGATGATAACCACCATATGGAGCTTGTTAAATGATGTTTAGAAACATGATTTAACAAGACTAAGAAGATGATTATGTGAAACATAAAATAATCATCTTCTAGTTTAAACATGAACTTGAAAGAAAATGATTTTCTAGAAAAATAAGTGAACAAAGTAAGTTGAGGATCATGTAAATCCAAGAGTTGCAAAAGACTTTTCTAAATAAACCAAGTTCAAGAACCGACTTTTAGAAAATCATGACTTGTACATGTACTTACACTATGTTTGGAAATGAAATAACTATAGAAACCTTTTATTTACAAGAAGAGTTCAAAAGGTTAATTTTTTGTAAAAATTGTTTACAAGTTGTAAACATTAAACTCTTTTAAGAAAATGATTTTTAAAGAAATAGATACGCTTTGGAAGGTAACTAGGTCCACTAAAAGCTTTACCAAGTTACTACGCGTTTTCGGAATATATCAAGTTCATGATTAATATGTAACGCACATAGTTGTCACTCTTGGTGATGTAAAATTGTTCAAGGATTGGTTGTTGATTGATTTTGAAAAGAAAATGTTATGCTTAATAGCATGGACACCTCCGTTTTTAGGGGAAATTCTGGCGAAATTTTCTAAAAATCCCAAGACGTAGAAAATTATTTTCTAACAAGTGTTACAAATGTGTTTAACTTTGTTTTCGGAAGTAAACTTCGCCATAAGTTTTGTTACAAAATTACAAAGGGTCGGAGGTGGGTTTTTGTAAATAAAAGCGGATAAATATATATTTAGAATATATATTTTATACTAAAACGCTTCTGTGAATATTTGCATAATTTGGGAACTAGTTATATTATTTAGAGAAAAATAATATAACTTAACACAGTACCGCTACTAGTATATTTTGGATGGATAATATTTTGGATAACGAGAAATATGAATTTTCACAAAAATACATGTATAAAATACCCCCATCATTGGGAAGGAAATACGCACATAAAATACTTGAGAAGTATGAATACGAAATAGTTGTCTAACTATTATTTCAAGACCTACAAATATAATGTAAGTTAAAATAATTATTATTATTTTAACAATAAGTATAACTTGGAATAATATCAAAGTAACGTAACTCAAACCCGTAAATACTAAGCCAAGGCACGGCCCACTCGTCTAATAGACATTAGTATGTTGTAGGTCGTTGTATAGCTGACAAGGTTTGAGTACGAGCACACGAGACGCACTACTGTGAGTTCATGTCCCCCTTTTCTCTTAACTGTTTTCAGTTTTATAACTTCGGGGGTGAAATACATGTTACAATTATACAGACATTTTTATACATGGTATGGTTAGCTTAAGGAGGGACTTTCATACATCTTTAGATCATGTGAGTGGGTAGGCGGCTACTAAAGGCCATTAATCCTCATCGTAGGACCAAGGGACATGAGTGATAGATCTATTTGGGTGTAGCGAGCCCACACCCATGAGGCCGGGGCGGCCCATAGTGGTGACTGTGTCTTACAGCCGGAAGCCCGGTGCAACTCCGCTAGGTTTGAGTCTTTCTGCATCACTTCACACATATCAATGGCCTTGCAAACCATTGGTGATCTCTGTTTTTTTCCTTATTGCTACATACCAGGGACTTTCATACATCTTTCAAGGGTTATACATACATCATTTACAAAGGTTTATACATACTCACATACACATGAACTCGCTGAACTTTTTGTTGATTTTTCAAACTACATGTATTTCACGGAATTGATCGGATCTGGCGGGTGAAGTTCGTAAAGCTGCGTATTAAATAAAAGATGTCAACCAGGGGTGTAGGGTTTGGGAGGTGTAACCCTTGCCTGGACGGGTCACACGTCTCCAAACTTCGTTTTATTTAATGTCTTTTGTTGAGTCCATTGGGAACTCATTTTTAAACAAGTCATGGTTGTAACTTATTTTGGGTTGATGATTCGAGACAATTATGTTATGGTATTTTCTAACTATATTAATGGATGAGCATCTCGTGTTTTTATCATATAGTATTATTATGATTGTTGCTATGGTATTAAGAAGTCACACCAAATAAACCCACGCTTCCGCAAAAGCCAGGGTGTGACAATTACACCAGCAGATCGCCGACGACAATGACTTTCTGTTCCTCTCTCTCTCTAGCCTCTCATTAGACGCAAGTGCCAAGAACATAAAAGAGAATGACTAGCAGACGTAGATCGGTAAAACCAGGAAAGCGGAACTGTTCCTAAGATCGACACAAATTGTATATATAGAGTAATATGAATATGAATGTGCATATATACTAAACACATTTGGTGCCTACTGTGTTGCAAAACACATGCTTTTATCTTGAATAGTTAGTATAAATTTGTATTCAATTGGCTCGTTTTTATTATGTCTTAGTGTATATTTTATTATCTTATATAATTACAAGTCTCGGTGTGAGAAGGAATAAAATTCAAACTAAAACAATTTAACTTTTCTTTGAAAGATGTTAAAATATACATGATGCACAACCATAAAAGCAGGTGGTCATGTTTCCTTGAGTTTAATTAATGCTGAAAGTTACCTAAATGCCTCTAAAAATTCAATATAATTAACTGCCTCTCCATTGTTATCAGCCCCTGTTGCTCTCACTGAGCGCGCTCTCTCTCTCTCTAACACATCTTTCTCTCTAGCGGATTCTTAGGGTGACCGAGTTCTTCCTTTTGTCTACTTTTAAAACTGGTTATAAAATGAAATTACAAAATAGCCTTATTTACTGTTCATTCACTTTGTTTTTTAATATGTATATAACTAGTGTACATACCCGTGTGTTACACGGACGAAATATTTTGATCAACTTTAATAAATCCATGAAATACTTGAGTGACATATTGTGATAAACTATTGTTGGATTTGATAAGTGATATGTATAAAATTTCAAATTCAAAGAGGCCCTAGTTAAATCTGGATATAGTGATAAACTATCCATGACTCCATCCCCATTTTTAAAGATGATACTATATTGCATTATCAAGGTTCAAAACTGTCACTCCTTTCACCCTAACTTATAATTTAGCAAAAACGTCAACATGAACAACTGGAATAACGTATTAATTCTAATTGTAAGTTGTAGAAAATTGAATATTTTGATTGCAGGTTGCATTTAGAGTTCTACTAACAGGTGGTCTTAATGGGTCTAGTTTCAGATTATTGATTTTGTAGAGTTTTTGAGATCACAAGGAGAGTCTTGAAAAAGAGTCAAATGAGCAAGCTTTAAAAAAGGTTTAAAAACTTTTGTAAGGAAAATAGATGACTGCAAGGTAGAACACAGAAGATTTAGAGGATTATTTGGTGATTTCAGGCCAAACACAAGTCTCTGTTTTAAGTTCTTTAGTAAGATAATTGCTTAACATAATAACAAAACAATAAATGGTACAACTCACCCAACACTTAACACACATACGATATCTTTAGAACAATTGATAACAACCTAACATTCCCAATATTTTTTTAAATATGGACCATGTTCTCCACTAAGTAACTACTAAAACAGATGCAACCACATTAACATAATACCTTAAACAAACACACTCCCACTAAGGCCTAAGCTGGTTTGGCAGAAGAATCTTTGTTAGTCACTTAACAAAAACACAAAAAACTAAACCTTGATAGAAGTTAGTTCACAGTTACCAAAGATTAAGATTCTTGAATCAAACAATCAATCTAGCGATCCCAGTAAAAAACATACTAACCCTCGCAAATAGTGCATATCAAACCGTGAGAATTGATCAAAGGTAGCAACCATATTCCAAAAACAAACAAAAATTATGAGAAAGAGATGATAAATGGGTAACCTTCAAGAATCGTTGAGAATCACAAATTACCATCGCCGGCTACGGCAATCCATATTATAAAATCTCAAAGATTATAAGAAAGAAAGAGATGTGTGTTACGAACACAATTGGTAATCAAAGTATTCAAGATCGATAAAGAGAATAAGAAGAGCACTAAGAGGATAAGGGGGTAAAACCCAATTCAATTCATCGATACTTTCATTCGGTTCCCTGTTTGTTTATATAACAAACTCATACAAATCACTAGTTACATTTACAACCCTCATACTATGATATTATCACAATTGACCCCTCTACTATTTCATACCTAACATTACTCCCTCCTCAAAATATTTTTGTCCCCAAAAATCAGAATAAGGAGGGTAGTGTTAAGCAAATACCACATGAATGGAAAAAAATATCCAAGACTAATTGCAAATGAAAAAGTGAATCCAAGACTGGTCATCATTTTTGTAGAGACCCAAGCAATCTCCAACAGGAACAACTTTGAAGCAAGTGACAAATTTGCAGTAGATATATCATGTGCAATAGAATATGCTTGCTTGAAGCCTCTTTTACTTACAAAACATATGAGAAGCAAACTTGTTTTAACCAAAAACCCCATCTTCAGCACATATTGCCAACCTGGTTTCCATTCAAACATTTCAAGCTTCACCAACTTAAGCTCATTCACTCCATTGTTAAACCATATGATTATATCAGCTTTACCAATGACAACCACCTCCACTGTCCCCTCTAATTGAATTAATAACCTTTCTTTGCTGCTCATATCAGTAGGGTCCACCATTGATGGTTGCCTATGGAAATTAGAAGTTTTGATCTTGAAAACAACATGATAATTGGCCTCATTGACCATCTGAACAAAATGAGAACCTTGTTCCCTCAATTTTGTTATGAAATAAAGTTCTTGAGAATAAAGCTCCAACATATTTAGTCTCATCTTTGCTCAGTCGCGATCTCGTAGACCTTCTCTAGTCTTTTTGTCTCATTTTCTATTTCTTTCTTTTTTCCAGCTCCCAATACACCATATCACCATTTCCCAAAATGTTGAACGAATAAAAACGTCATCCATAACCAGGATCCTACTTTTTCTCAAATCTGGCAATTTATGGGATACCTTAGGTTTCTCTTTGTTAGAAAGCTCAATTGGTACTGACATTTGTTGTCTAAGCATGCCCCTTGCTTCTGTTCTGGCCAATACATTTGTTTGCTGAGTTGATAACAAAAACTCTATGATCTCCACAGCCATCTTTTTATAATTGCACTAAAATGTAACCTTTTTTGAGGTTCTTGTAGCTGCAGTTCTTGCAAGTCCGTTAAATCTTTGACATCATTCTTCCATTTCCACTTTATTAACCATTTTTTTGCAACTTCCTTTTTGTATTTGAACATCAATTTGCCAAGTTTCCCACTCTCATGAGCTCCAACAAAATTGAAATACCTCAGCAACATTACTTTCCACTCTTGATTTGCAATATGAATATCTCTAGTAATTTCATCCAGAAGCAGTTTTGTGAGCCCATATGGATTTATTACATCCCTTTTACATGTTCCTAACTGCCTGATCTGGGATGATTTGTCATTATTTATTGTTTGATTGCTTTTAGGAGTTCCAAGACGTTGAATATCAAATATACTTTGTTTGCCATCTTCTAGCTGCTTCATTTTTTTGTCAACCCCATCAATCTTGCTTTATCTGGCCCATTAACATCCAAAAGAATGTCACCTGAAACCAGATCGACTGTTTTTGTTTTACCAACTGTTGTCTCAATTGGAACCAATGTAGATGTAGCATCAACCAGGCCACTCATTTGAACCTCTGAAACTAGATTGACTGTTCCACATTATGACCAATTTCTAACCTGATTGGTGGCATGAGAAATGATGGGTATTCATTAAGAATATCAAGGCTAGTTTCTGTCTTGACATCATTGTGAAGGTTATCTACTTCAACATCATCACCCATAATGTTTTTAGTTTTAGATGTAGCAACTCGTTTCTTCTCAGATTCCTTAACAACATCGTCACCCACTTCAGTAACATACATACCTTGATTCAAGGAACCAAATGCCTTTTCAAACATGTTATTTTGAATTACCAGAACCAGTTCATTTTCAAACGTGACATCTTGACTTAAAGAAATCATTCCATATTCAATTTCTTTTGAATCCTCACTATTACATGAATCTTGATCAATGGATTCTCGAATCTCAACCTCATTTTCAGATTCATCGACGGCTTGAATTTCAATTTCATTTTCATTTTCATTTTCAGAATCTGTAATGTAACACCCCGTGTTTCGAAAGTCAAAGTCAAGATTGAAGTCAAAGGAAGACAAGATTGCTAATTGCGATCTGTCACTCCTTGCTCAACTCCTGTTTTGACTTCTTTGACTCGTAGATAGTCTATTTACGTTATCGCATTAGTTGTATTATGTGGAGTACTTGTTAATAATCGAGGTTTAAATCGCTACTAATCGCATGTCTAATCGATTTATAGCTTATCGCTATCGCATTCGCAACTCGAATTATGTGTGCTGGATATTGTTTTACGTGTGTGTGCTATTTATGTGTTACCTGTGCATGTTATGTTTATGTTGAGGTGTTAATCGAAATCGTAATCTATCGCATCGCAATCGAATCGAAATGCTAAAACGCAAGTTATTTAGAGTGATTGTATGTTAGATATAGTAGCTGGGATTAAAAGTAATTTGATTAGTAATGATATCAAATCGCTCGCTCGAATCGCATCGCAAAGCTCTACACTCGAAACGAAACTGCAAAACTCGTCGCGCCGGATACTCCAATCGAGTGGCCAACCGATCGAGTTGCCACCCGATCGAGTTGCCACCCGATCGAGTTGCCACCCGATCGGGCTGCCACCTGATCGGGCTGCCACCTGATCGATCAGCCACTTTCCCTCACTTTCCTTTTATGGAAACCCTATAAATACCCCCATTTGTCACCTCTTTGATGGTGACAGCTCCTTTGTTCGACCAACTCGCTTCAGCCCGCATTTCTTCCGATTTCTCTCAAATCTTGTAAGTTTTCAACCTAAATCTTGTACTTTCTTGATCTACACGCACTCCTACACCTTTCTATCTTTTAAATCTTAACTTTTAACCGTGAAATCACTAGATTTGAGGTGTTCTAGGATGATGTCATCATGGGGTTCTTATGAACTTCATGTTTTGGCTTCAATCCACCAAGAACAACTTAGATCTGAATGATTTCCACATGAATAAACAAGGATCTTTCATAGATCTTAACATATTCATGGTGAAAAGGATTGAAAGATGGTTTTCTAACTTTCTTTCAAATCTTTTACACTCAATGCACTCAAACCCGATGGAATCGGAGCTAGTTCTGATCTTCGACCCGTTCTTGATGTATCGGTTCCAGATCTGAATTCTATCCAAGAGGTATTGACTTCAGGTTTGAACATGAACTACCGACTCGAACCGTGAACGGGTCAGACTAGGGTGATTCCTGTTCGGTCGGGTCACTTGGGCCGGGTTGAGGGTTCTGTTGTTCAAGCATGTTATCAAAATATCTCATTCAACGCTACAAAACTTCAAACGAGTCAAGTGTCAAGACGAACGGATAGTCGGGACGGATTACCGTCTGATCGGATTGCCACCCGATCGACCGGCCATCCGATCGGGTTGCACTTGGGCCCCACACTTAAACTATTTTCAAACTATTCAAGATCCGAACGTTGAAACGGATTACCACCCGATCGGATTGCCATCCGATCGAGTGACCGTCTGATCGTGTGACGTTTGGGACTTGGACAATTTTCAACAGGTTCAATACAAATGGATTGCCACCCGATCGAGTGACCGCCCTGCTGTGGACTTGTTCTCACTCTGAGAAGTCTCGCCAATAGGATTGCTGCCCGATCGAATGGCCGTTCGACCGACCGACCTGAAAGGTAGAGATACTTCTCTATTTTTCAAGATGCTACAACGAAAACTTCAAAAGGAAAACCATCATACACAAACACATCCTCACCAACGAGGTGACAATCCAATCGAATGGCCACCCGATCGACTGGCCATCTGATCAGATTGCAATCTGATCGGATTACCATCTGATTCATGGTACACTTGCATCGTTTTACGCACCCCTAATCGTTTATGATATCATTCTGATCAGGATAATTCCGCTCTAACCGCTCCCTTCAATCCATCATCGCTGTGAGTATACTCGAACCCTTTTTGCTTTATGCACTTTTGGGTGTTACATACGTTACTTATTCTAAATCACATCGAACACACTACGCAATACTTTAAACGCTAACTACTACCGCATGTTATACGTGAATTAATGAATGCTTGTTTGTTATGTTTACACATGGATTGCTGTCTACCTGCCTTAGCAACGATAGTACTATAGTTTGGACTCAGCACCTGTTCCCTCAGGGGTTGTTAAGGACAATTAATTACATGGCTCACAGTGGTGAGTGTGTATTATGAACTGCCTTGCGCAGTCAACCCGCAGTCATTGGTATTGATAGGATCATGTCGATAACTTACGTGCTTCATTTCACACTGTGTACGTGTTGGTTATGCGTAAACGATTTCGAACTCTATTATATCTATCAAACTTGTATGCTCACCTTTACACTATGTGTATTGACCTTTACTTTAACGTATGTGGCAGGTACTTAAGATGTTAGAATGCCTGGCTTGCTGTGAAATCGAGGCTAGGACAGAGTCTAGAAACAAAGACAATTTATTTTATTTGAAAATCTGAGTTGTCGGAACATGTTTTATTGTTTGAAGAATATCTCTGTCTGTAATAATTAGATTATCTTATGGGTTATGGTATGGGACATAATATTTAAACTATTTGGTAATTTAGTCGTTATGGAATTTCTTTGAACAATCTGTTTCGCTCAGTGTCGCGCCCCGATGTTTCCGCCATCGGTTGGGGTGTGACAGATTGGTATCAGAGCCGTAACTATAGGGAATTAGGCAAGACTCGACCTAGTCCGGGTTGATGTCTTAGAAACAACCTAGTCTATAGTTATGTACCAACATACCGAATTGTGCATGCCCTGTAGGGGTTATGTACGAGCTTACCTGCTACTTCTCGCCATTCTCGCCTACACTACACTATCACTACACTCTAATTTTCAAAAGTGAACGAGCGATTAGGTCGAGATTAGGTGTGAAAACCGCAAACTCTCGACTGAATTGCTTGTTCAACCCGCATTTTTATCTACAAACAAGAGAATTTGCGTTAAATCAGGAGTGCAATCCATACTTTGACTCATAATTCTCCCTTATTTTATCTAAACAGGGACGAAGTTGTAAGTTAGGGGTGAAACCCGAACCTTGACGACTTGTTCCGATTCTCTATTTTTGTTTTAACAAAACTCTCACCAAAGTCTCGACGGACTCCAACGACTTGAAGTCACACCAAAACTGGAAGGATGCATGCCATTCGCCCATATTCGAGGCGAGAGCACAGTCCCAAAGGACAAAGTGTGTGTCAAAGGTCCTTGTGAATAGTCGAACCATTTTGGGTAGTCGACGTCTATCTCAGCCGTAGACAATCTATTCTCGATTTCTATGTGTTTCGATTCTGAGCCCGCAACTGCTGACTCTGATATTTGCTGATTTTATGTGGAATTTACGTGTTTAAAGTGCTGATTATCTGTTTGTGTGTTATGATTTTTGATGATTTATTCGCTTTTCGCTTTCGATCGACACACACAACCCACACCACACGATCGCCCACGAATCGATGATCATTATTCGCAATCACTGCTCGATACTCGTAATAGCTATAATTAATCGGTATACGTGCTGTGGAGGATAGGGAATACGTGCAACATATAGTTAGGTTTCTGTATTCTGACTGCCTCTTGTGTTTATGTGTTTCCGTGCTCTACGTGCTTATATGCTTCTGTGCTTATGTGCTTATGTGAATCTAAGATTACGTGTCTATGTGTATACGTGTTCCTGAGCTTTAGTAGTACTAGGCGTGTGAGGTGAGATACGATTATATTGTGTTTGAGTCCTGTGACGATGTCTGTTGCAGATAATGTCGTCATCTGGTTCTCGCGCTACCCAATCCGCTCGCCGAAAGCAGGCAGACAAACGCCTCGCCGCTATGATCACTAAGCAAATGGCGAAGGTTGTTCCTCAGATCATCAGTGAACTGTACGAAAATGTGAGCAAATCTTCTAAGGAACCGCCAACCCCTGAAGCAACCGCCAACCCCCAGTCTTCGAAAGTTTCTCGCCGCAAGAGGAAAAACAACAGCAACTCCAGCAATAAGAATTGCGCTATAACCACCGCTGCCCCGCTTCAAGCTGTACCAGCTCAACAGCAAGCTCAACACCGCTAGGTTGCGGCACTGGTAACCCAAGCACCGCCGGCAAAGCGTGCTTACACTGGTCCTCATCCTGCTTGCCCGACATGTACCTATCATCACTGATGCGTGTGTGGTGTGTATATATATTTAAGTATATTTTAAGCCTTTTTTTCACGTTAGTCAAGTTTTAAATTTATAAAACATGATATTTTACTAACACCAAACACACATATGGGCAAGTGCACCCATCGTGAGCATAGTATAGTGTTGGCAAGATACCGAGGTCGTCCAAGGACACAAGAGCTTTTAATACCGGTTTATCCTCAACGTCTAATCAAATCAAAAAGTTAGAAAAAATGATTTTAAACTAGAAAAATAAAACTAACTAAAATGCTCAAAAATAAAATAAAATAAAAAACAGATAGACAAGATGAATCACTTGGATCCGACTCGTGTATAGTGTAACTTTTGATTATTTCCGCACTTTTGCAATTTTTTAAGAGATTATCTTAGTTATTGTAGTAGGCCCCTCTTTTGAAGGTGACGTTACCCTCAACCCAGTAGTTTGAGTCAGCAAGGATACAATCCTAAAGGGTCGGATTATTGAAAGATAATTAATTAAGTTATTAATGCATATTATGGTAGGCCCCTCTTTTGAAGGTGACGTTACCCTCGGCTAAGTAGTCTGAGTCAGCAGGGATACAGTCCTAAATAGTCGGGTTAAAGTATTAATAGTAGCTTACTTATGAGGGGATCAAAGAGTTTGGACCCCCGCCATCCAATACCGGTGGTTATTAAAGGAGGTCCTACTAAATTTGACCTAGGTCCTTTGCAGGATCTATACGCTGAACAATGGCAAGACTCTTACCAAACTGTTCCCTTAACCCCCGACCAGGTAGCTAACATACCTCCATATAGACTGTGGAGATATGATTGGTGAAAATCTTTTATTTTATATAGACATTAAAATAATGCCAAGACACCACGGACAAACGATAAGGAAAAATCACCTTCAACTTAAGAAACTAGTTTTTAAAGTCATTAATACATAACCAAATAAAAAGTGCGAAAAGATTAAAAATAAAAAGTATTACACTAGACACTTGTCTTCACCAAGTGATGTAAGAGACTTAGGCAAACATGGCCTTTGATTGTCAAGAACTCTTACGATCAATCTTGGATCCCGAGACGACTCACACACTCTATGATGGACAATGGATTATGGTGGTGGATGATGGTGTTGTGATGGTGGGTGAAGTGTGAGAGAGGTGGTGTGCAAAGGGATGGTTTGCAAATGAGCCAAGCACCCCTATTTATAGCCTGAATAGCAGCTCGGGCACGGCCCCGTTTCCATTGGGCACGGCCCCGTGTCCATCCTCCTTCTATTTCTTCATTAATTGCAGTTTGTCTGCATTTGTTGACCACGCCCCCGTGTCCGCTGGGCACGCCCCCGTGTACAGAAGCGTATCTATACTATCAAGATTTCCCCAGATTCTGCGAATCTTAGAGTTGACCACGGCCCCGTGTCCGCTGGGCAGGCCCCCGTGGTGGGTGATAGAAGCTTCTACAGCTTTGTCTTTTCTGCTGACACTTGGGCACGCCCCCGTGCTCACTGAGCATGGGGCGTGTTCAGCCTTCTGTTCTCTTGTTTTTGCTTGGGAAGATGCTGTCGGGGGGTCGGGGATGCCATGTTTGTTCCTTTTCTTGTATTTATGTTAAATTTAGCTGCCTTTTTGCTTCTTTTGTTCATTTGAGCTCATTTAATCCTGAAAATACAAAAGGAAGACAAAAACACACTTTTTCTGTAGGATCGATAAACGACCTGAATGAGTCGTTCAGAGTCAAATCTAAGTCAATTAAGTGGCGGATACACTCAATTAACTGAGAATCTATGATAGAATGTAGTAGAAACAGATAATTATACTTAAAACAGGTTTTTCATTGATTTTCAACTTGATTACACGGTGAGAATTTGGCAGCACTTCGTTACACGTTCTCCTATTTCGTACCAAATGAAAAACCACACTGACCTATTTATAGGCAGTTGATTTCGCACGAAATGGCAACATGCCATTTCATACGAAATAGCAAAACTCATTTCGTACGAAATGGCTAAATGCCATTTCGTGCGAAATGACTTACAAACATATATAAAATTACATTTTCAACATATTTAACCCTACTACAAGCTACCGACATGACCTAGACTGTTAACGTAGGCGATAGACATCGTGCACCAACAAACTCCCCCTTGGATATTGACGGTGTCTTCATTCAGGTAGTCTTCAGCACTTGCTTCACAGGGACTTGAAATTTTCTTCTCAGCAACATCTTCCTAAGCTTTTCATTTTCTTCAACTTTTCGCTTTTCCTCTGCAGCCATTCTCTGCACAACAGTATGCCTTAGCATATTGTCTCTTTCTTCGCGCGCCTTTCTTTCTTTTTCAGCTTTCCGAGCTTCTCTTTTCTCAATCTTTCTCCACTTTGTCGACCATGCATTCTCAGAATTAATCCCTTTCTGAAAGCATATAGTTACCACCTTCTGAAATTGCATTGCCTTATCTTTATCTTCAGCTTTAAACCCGATCTTGTTAATAAACAAACACTCGATATCTTTAGCTGAGAAATTAACCAACCACAGTGGATCATACACAGAGATATGTCTCACTTCATTCTCTACTCTGTAAGTGATCACATCTTCAGTTGTCAAACAGCTGTACACCCAACACAAGAAACCTGTATGGAAATCCTGCTCCATTTTTGGTACTGGAATATTCTTTATCACTTTTGGCTTCTTTATCTACAAGATTGTTTCTTCAGCACCTGTTTCTGGATTCACTCTCTTCACTTTCTTTGGATAGTGAGGTTTCCAGTGTTTGAACTCTTTGAAAGCTTCATACTTCATTAAACCCCAAATAGGTACATCATGTTTTCTGACAGGATAGTTCAAAGTTCTGACCTTTGGCAACTCTTCAACATCCCACCATGGTAAAGACATGATATCCTGAATATACTCGAAGTACTGCACGCCATACTCTCTTCTGATTGCATACACGTTCACTTGTGGCAAGAATCCCCAACTGATAATGTCACCAAGTGATACATCTCTGTCTCTCTTATAGAACTTCAGTGGACGTTTGAATTTTCTTTCAGCACTTTTTCTAAACCACTTCTTCCTTTCTTCACGACTTTCATCTTTTGTCGTCCCGTCAAAATTCTTGTTCTTCAAACATTCTTCAACTTTCCTTCTTAATTCATCAATGTTCTCTTAACTGAAAAATTTAACCAGCGTTGGAAATTTTGAAGTATCAACATTCTCATACGCTTCTTCATCACTGCAATCCTCAACTTCAACCCTGTCATAGTTATCAGCTTCCTCCACATACTTATACTGATACTCAGGCTGCTGATTGATGTCGAAATCATTCAATTCTTCTTCAAAGTCAAACTTGAAGTTATTTTCATCAACGTGTGTTAACTTGAGGTACTCATCCAGAGTATATGTATGCCTGATTTCTCCTTCTTCTACATCAGGTTCAATACGCAGAATCAACTTTTCATAATCATCAACATTTTGATCATCTACATTCTCCCCCTCACCATCACCATTCTCAGGCTCTTCATTTACATCGTCATGAAGATAATCATCAACATTTTCTTCAGTAGATGCTTCAGTAACTTTGACGCCTGAAGTACCATGATCATCGTCATCTTCTCCATCGTCATCATCATGACTACTAGCAGAAAATACATCATCTGCATCATCTTTTTCAACTTCATCCTCAACTTCTTCCTCATAATCATTAACATCATCAATTAACACATCTTCCTCAAAAATACCAGAAATAAGACGAGGATTCTGAATAGGTGATTCAGGTATAATTGATGGAATGATTGCCCTCTCAGTAACTTCAGAAACACCTTCAGTTTGAACACCTTTGCCCTTATCCTTCATTTCTGCATCAATCGCAGCTTGACGACGAGCTCTAACTTCTTCAAGCTGGATTTCTTCAAACTTTTGCTCAACAGACGTACCAATCAAACTTTCTAACACTTTGTTCATCATATACATCTTGTGCTCTTTCTTTGCATTGGCAGCCTCTAACTCTTTATTCTTTAGCTTGAAATATACATTTTGCTCATCTCTCCGAGCCTTTTCCTCCTCTAACTCAGCAATACGAACTTTAAGAATATCAATGTCAGCCTGATCAGCTTCAACTCTCTTTAGCAATGACGAGTTTTCAGCTTCAACTGTCTTGACACGCTTTTCAAGTTTCTTTTCACGATCTGCCAACATTTTGTTCTCAACTAACACTTCTTCTACCTTCTTTTCCATCCTCTTCACATGCTCATCATTCACAAAACCGAAATCTCCAATATCTTCAAGTGCTATATTCTCCGGAACACGTGGAAAATTTCTGTATCCAGAAGAACCAGGAGTTGTTTGTACTTGTGGTTGTGTGGATGGAGGTGTTTGTAGAATATGCTGTGATGTGACAACAGGTTGTTCAAGAATTGGTGATTGATGTGGTGGTGATAGATGTGGTGGTGTAGGTTGTCTTGGTGGTGATAGATGTAATGGTGATTGAAGTGGTGATGGAATAGGATCAGGTTGTTGTTGTGGTGGTGATGAAGGTGGTTGAATTGGTTCCTGGATAGGTTTATTTTTCAGCAAGACTCTCAACCTTCGAGCCACTTTAGGAGTTATAGCACGTTTTCTAGCAGACTGCTTCTTTCTACCACCAGATGATGGTGGTGTTTGAGTTTCTCGAACATGTTCCGGAGATGGAATATACAAATCATCATCCTTCTCCTCTCTCCTTTTTCTCTTTAATTGTTTTTCTTTTTCTATCTCAGCCTGAATTCTTTTCAAACGCTCCGTTTCATCAACCTCAGATTCAGAACTAGATGAACTTTCTTCTTCATTGTCACCTTCATTTTCACCAGCTGCTTTAGCTGCTTTATCTGCTTTAAAACTTTCTTTAAGAGCTTTCAACAATCGATCAGATTCTGGAGATAAACGGACTTGATCTCCTTCAACATCAGCTTCTGGTTCTTCTTCCTCTGGTTCATCGACCAGCAATGTTTCAACCTTTTTCTTTTGACGCTTTAGTTTTGGTTGTGAAGATGAACCTTCCTCAGCTTGTACTTTTGGAGTTGTCTTTCTACTCCTTTTCTTTTTCTCATCCTTCAGAAACCATTCATTTCTTGTTTCTTTGAAATTTTCAAGTATTTTCAACTCATCTGCATAACTCTTTTCTTTCATTTCTTTGTCATTCCTCCACTTTTGATGATCAACCGAATCTGGATCTTGGTAATTTTTGTCTTTGATGAATCCAAAGAAATCGCCTTTAGTTGATGTCTCCGGATGATTTTTGTGATATCTGGCCAGTACTTTCAGCGTTTCATTATCCATGTGGAACAACACCAACAAATCATTGTTTTCATCTTTCTCCAAACCAGGATAAGCATGATCTAACATCATCTGTACAAATCTAGGATAGATCCATGTTTTGCTGCCAGAAGTAATATTCTCTATCATGTAGTGAAAAACAATCTTTGAAAAATTATACTTCTTGTTTAACACAAGTGCAGTCACCATGCACATTTGATAATCCCGCATCACATCATAACCTCCTTTTCGATGACTGAGAGCATGCAACACTGAATGTATAAGAAACTTGTAAGGCTTTGGAAAACATGACTTTAGATAATTTGCACTGTTCAGTGGACCTGTGTAACCCATCCGTAACATGCAACCTTTGACCATCCTTTCTGGAAATTTTGTCGGAGAATTCTCATCGTCCGGAAAGTCTAACACCTCACGTACTAGCTGCGCTGCTCTGTGATGATGATCGGTTTATCTTTACCATCCAAGCTCACAACCGAAGTTATCGTTTTGCTTTCCTTAACAAACTTTGCATTTTTCCAGAAACGTTCAAAGTGCGACCGAAATACAAGATGTTGATTTATTAAGGCCTTCTGAATTGGTATCCTCTTCATGAATTCCAGGATGTCTTTGAATTCAGCCATTTTTGGAATCTTTTCATCATAAACACAACAGATGTTGTGTAATGGATCGAACTGCACAATCGAAGCCTGGAAAATACCACAAAAATTCAAGGTAAACACTTTGAATATTTTTCAAAATACACATCATTCAAACGAAATGGTTTCAAACGAAATAATATTTCAAGCGAAATAGCACATTCAAACGAAATAACCATTTCAAACGAAATGGCCAATTCAAGCGGAATGACTATTTGATACGAAATGAGGTTTTGAAGCGAAATGACAATTTAAAGCGAAATAGCTCATCATGCCTATTTCGTGCGAAATACATCATCATGCCTATTTCGTGCGAAATACATCATCGTTTTGTTTGAATTTTCAGTTTATGAACAAATTTTACAAAATCTTGTCTGATGATGAAATTGATCCCCTGGGTTTGTTATTTAGCAAATTCCGAGCACATGGGTATGTTTTTTATTCACTTTTGATCACACAAACATCCTAGATCTAAGTCGAAAGTTTCAGATCTACCGTGTTTATGCGAATCTACCAAATTAAAACCCTAAACAAGATCTATAACACAATCCGAGTTCATGGGTGTGATAATCGTTCATTTTAAACCATAAACAAACCCTAGATCTAAGTCTCATGACCTGTTCATCGACATACAGTCGATTCTGTTCAAATCACCATGTATCTTACCTTTCCCATGATTATAAGTTGAGTAAACCAACTTAAAATCAGATTATGATCAACAAACGGCAAGAGTTTGGCTAGAACGATGAATTTTTGTGTTTCGTGTGAAATCGCCGGAGAGTGGAAGTTTGGTGCGAAATGATGGTAATGAACCGTTCAAGCGAAATGCCCCCACAATTTATAGGCAAGCTCATTTCATACGAAATGAGCTTTGAGACAGTTCAAGCGAAATCACCAGTTGATACGAAATGGCTATTTCGTGCGAAATAGTCATTTCGTACGAAATCAACAATTTTCAAACTTTTTTAAATTTTAAACTTTTGAATTTTTACCATCACACCCAGTTAACCAAGTCCAAGTTAATGACCCTGGTCAACTGTTTAGTCTGCCAAGTCCAAGGTAATGACCTTGGCTGACCAATTTATGAAGTTTGCTGACTTTTTGAAACAAAGTTAAGTTCAAATTAATGAACTTTTAAACATTTCGAGCAATTACCAACACCTTTTCACAAACTTTTGTTTATCCAACCCTCATGATCCAAACTTGTTTAGCACTTTAAGACTTTGATCATCAGATCCCCAACGCCCGTTGTCGAAAATAAGATGAAAAACAAAACTTTTTGGATTTTAAAAACTTGTTAAACTAACTGAAAATGCTTTGGAATTTAAAGAAATAGTAAACTGTACAAACATATTTTTGGTGAGCGTGATAGGGGATCATATCAGTTGCCGACGAGCTACAAATACCGTTAAGCTTTAATTTCATACTAAGCATTAAACAATTCACAGTGATTGCTGATATACTGATCCAATTTAAATTCTCACACAAATTTCAATCTGTTCAGGATACGAATAAGTTGTTTTAAGGCTTAACTTATGCGCGTGTACCACCTCAGAATATACTCCCGTATCCAGATCCCAATATTCAGTCTTACAGGTGAGTATACCTAGATGATATCTGTAAGGGGTTAAATGCGAGGGCCATGAGAGCTCAGGCTATTGCTTCCGCAAAACCAGAGAGATGATGGCTTCGACTTTAGGCGTGTTCCCTTTAGAGAATCTTTTCTTCAACAACACATGATTAGCATTTTGCAATGTTTCATCATTTTTTATGCTGAGGGGGGGCTTTTATTTCAAGTAGCGTAAAGTATTCTCCGGGGACAAGGCCATTGCTTCCGCAAAATCAGAAGTCCCGGGATAATACCCCAGATATCACTAATCATAAAGACTTAGTATCTCAGAAAGAGGGGTCTTTCAAACAAGATTTCAGGGGTTACCCATATATCCGAGAGATGTTCCCCACGTAAAAGCAAGTAATGATTTAGGTTTATATCCCGAACAAACCTACTAAATGTGTAAAAACCTATCGGCACATCATCAGCGAGACTGCTTAACGCTTTTAGACATTACATATCTTTAGCATACTGCACCTGTCTAGCTGATGTACTATCATTTCCCCTTTTACACAAACTCATTTTGACTTTTTCACTGTTTTTGGATTTTGAAATTTTATCATGTTTTTGTATTTTCTGCAAACTTTCTCCCCCTAAAAACAAAAAACATATTTTTGTGTTTTTGGATTTAATAAAAGCAGAAAATAAACTGTACAGAAACTTGACAACAAGAGGTGATTCACATCAGATCACCGTCGTCCTCGGCTTCACACTCAACAACCCTCCCAGAAAACAAATTTTTTAACCCATTTAATTTCAAAAGATAGTTAAATCTCTTTTTATCAAAAGGTTTTGTGTAAAAATCAGCTCTCTGATCATCGGTGTGTATATGATAAATTCGAATCAATTTCTTCTCGTAGCAATCAAGGATGAAATGATGTCGAATTTCAATATGTTTCGTTTTAGAGTGGTGAACCGGATTTTTAGTGATGTTAATAGCTGCCTCATTGTCCACAAAGACTGGTGTATCCAAGAACTGCAAACCATAGTCCCTCATCTGCTGCTGGATCCAGAGGATCTGAGAGCAACAGCTGGAAGCCGAAACGTATTCAGCCTCACAGGTTGAGAGAGCGACTGTGGTTTGTTTCTTGCATTTCCAAGTAACAAGTCGAGTTCCGAAGAACTGACAGCCAGCCTTTGTGGATTTTGCATTTTGCTTACAGCTCCCGAAGTCAGAATCAGCAAAACCAGTAAGAGAAAAGTCACCAGATTTAGGATACCACAAGCCGGTGCTTGGGCAGCCTTTAAGATACCGTAAAATTCTATTCACAATTGTCAGGTGTGACTGTCTCGGGCTTGACTGATATCTGGCGCATAGACAAGTTGGATACATGATGTCCGGTCTGGACGCAGTCAGATACATTAAGGATCCAATGATCGACCGGTAATACGTCTCATCCACCTTTTTCCCGCTTTCATCCGGACAAATCCCATGATTTTGAGCTAGGGGGGTTGAGATTGGAAATGATTCGGACATGTTGAATTTATCCAGCACATCATTCACATATTTTGTCTGATGAATGAAGATTCCTTCAGGCATTTGCTCAACCTGTAGCCCTAGGAAGAACTTCATCTCCCCCATCGAACTCATTTCAAAGTTTTTCTTCATAACCATCTCGAACTCTTTGCATAAATCATCATTCGTCGATCCAAAGATTATGTAGTCAACGTAAATCTGCACGATGAGTAGATGCCCTACAACCTCTTTTGTAAAAAAAGTACTATCGACCGTCCCTCTAATGAACCCGTTGGCCAGCAGATGTTGGGAAAGCGTCTCGTACCAGGCTCTCGGGGCTTGGTGTAATCCGTAAAGCGCTTTGTCGAGTAGATAGACTTTGTCTTTGTGCACTGGATCGGTGAAACCCGGTAGTTGTCCGACGTACACCTCTTCTTTGATCTTTCCATATAGGAATGCAGACTTGACATCTAGTTGGTAAACTTTGAATCCTTTCCACGACGCGAACGCCAGGAAGATTCTAATCGCCTCAAGTCTAGCAACAGGGGCATACACTTCGGTAAAATCGATCCCCTCTTGCTGACTGAAACCTTGAACTACCAACCGTGCTTTATTTCTCACTATCACACCTCTGCCATCATGCTTACACTTAAAACCCCATTTAGTCTTTATCAGCTTCTAGTTTTCAGGTAGATCCACCAATCTCCATACTCCCAGCTTCTCAAACTGCTGCAACTATTCCTGCATCGCATTCACCCAACTGTCTTCAGTTAAAGCTTCTTTATATGTTTTTGGCTCCACTTGTGAGATGAAACATTTCAATGAGAATTCTTCCTGTAAAGGAGCTACAGAAGAATAAAAACATGTAAAAGCTTTGTTGATTTGATCTCGCGTTTTCACTCCACTGTGAAGATCACCAATAATTTGCTCTGAAGGATGATAAGACAAGGTTCTTGGCATGACTGTGTCAGGCACGCTCACTTCCGATTGCAGATTCGTAATGTCATGATCACCGGTGTGATCCACAGCTTCTGAAGTTGCAAACTTTGGTTCCTCGTCGAAAATCGGATCAAGTTCCGATTCTGAGTCGTCAGACTGATCAAATGTTGGAGCTGGTTCTTCTGGGGGTTTGTGTGTCGTTCCACTTGTACCGGCCTCGTGATCATTTCTACCCACGGTGGGTGGAGAAACTACTAGCGGTCTAGGCACTTGTTTTTGTGACATAGATTGCTGATATTGGTAGGGCTGCAAACGAACCAAACGAACACGAACAAGGCTTTGTTCGTGTTCGTTTATTAAGAAATATATGTGTTTGTGAACTGTTCACGAACACTTATCGAACGAGATTTTATGTTCGTGTTCGTTTGTTAAGGAAATGAACTTGTTCGTGTTCGTTTGTGTTTGTTTCTTAATTTTAGACAACGGACAAAAACGAATGTTGACGAACACAAAATAATGTTCATGAACACAAATAGAAACAGATGAACACAAACAATCGTTCATAAAAAAAATATATAATACACTGACACTTATTATATATTTAATTTGTCGGAATTTTGAAGTATTTAATTTAAATAAATACAAAAATTAAAAATACTAATGAACTATCGAACACAAACGAACACGTTACCGAACGTTCACGAACATAAACGAACGAACACGACATCTGTTCATGTTTGTTCATTTAACTAAACGAACGGAATTTCTTGTTCATGTTCGTTTGTTTAATAAACGAATGAACACAAACAAACTTCCCGCCGAACGGTTCACGAACTGTTCGCTGAACGTTTGGTTTGTTTGCAGCCCTAGATATTGGTACAATAGTGCAAGTTCCTCTTCACTTGGCTCAGTCAGCAGTTGGAAAGACTCCCAGAGTTTGTCGTAGTCGAAAAGCAATCTTTTTCCGGGAAGTTGTGCCAGAGCAGTAAATTTTTGACAATCAACATGCTGAACCTGTATAATCCTCCCTAAGCATGGAATGAACACCCTTTTCAGCGGACTCGCATAACCTACAAAGAAACCTTCGTTAGCCTTAGCACCAAATTTGCCATCCGGATCAATAAATGTACAAGGTGATCCAAACGGTTCTAAGAATTTTAAATTTGGTTTATAACGATGTAGCAATTCAAAGCAGGTTTTCTTGTATTTCTTCACTGTGAGAACACGGTTTAACGTATAGCATGCTGCAGCAACTGCTTCACTCCAGAAGAATATTGGTAATTTGGAATCGGCTAGCATAGTTCGAGCTGTTTCAATCAGTGTGCGATTCTTTCGTTCGGCTACACCATTTTGTTGTGGAGTATATGGTGCACTGAATCCATGAAGAATGCCTTTCTCATTGCAAAACTTGAGCATACGATTGTTCTTAAACTCCGTTCCATTGTCACTTCTAATTCTTCTGATTGGCAATTTGTACAGCATCTCCACCTTCTTGAATAAAATCATCAATGAATCAAACGTTTGGTCTTTACTTTCTAGACACATCACCCATGAAAATCTTGTAAAGTCGTCCGTAACAACAAGACAATACAAGTCTCCACTAACACTCTTCACATTAACTGGTCCAAAAAGGTCCATGTGGAGCCTTTCGAGTGGTACCCTGATTGAGTTCAACAACTTCATTGGGTGTGTCTTCTTCATTTGTTTTCCCATCTTGCATTCTACACAATCATCATTCAAATGAAAATTTTTCAGATTTACACCTTCAACTAGATCATTGTGCACTAAAAAATTCATTTTTCTCACATGAATGTGTCCCATCTTACGATGCCACATTCTTGACCCTTTTTCAGACGCTTTTGTTTTTGTTACAAAACATTTTGGTTTCATGTCTGTTGTTGTTGCGACGCTCATATCTAGGACATACAAATCGTTTTCCCGTGGAGCGCGCATCAATACCATGTCTTCTGGAATTTTAAAACCATGTTTTATTATCAAACACTCATTTTTTGTGAAGTGTATGGTGAATGACTTGTCACAAATCTGTGATATGCTCAACAGATTGTTTTCAAGTTCAATGATATAGTTCACTTTTTCAAACGTAACAACTCCATTTGTTAAAATTCCTTCACCAACTATTCTTCCTCCCTGATTTCCCGCAAATCCAACATATCCTCCGTTGATTGATTTGACATCATAGAGCAACGCTAACATTCCCGTCATATGCCTCGAGGTGCCGCTATCCATGATCCATTTTGAGATGATAGAACGTGGAAGCCCCTGCACACATCAAAAAACCATTTTAGTTGAACAATGATGCCCAAGATTTCTTCACATTTGGAAGACTCCCAAACACAATATCACAAGATTCATCAACTTTCGGAATGTTGAAGATAACGTTTGGAACAACAGTTTTTGACTTTGATTTAACATCTTCCTTCTTGATTGGAGGAAATTCCTCAATCATTTTGTCTAATTCAAATTCAAGTTCCTCAATGTCAGTTGCAAAAACTTTTGATTAAGATTTTAACTCCTTTTCCATTTTCTTTTCTTCAAATGACCTTTTAGGTTTTTCCACCCATGATTGATTTTCAAAAAAAAAAAATTTTTGGATAAACCTTTGAAGTCTTTGGAGATTTTGATGAATTTGAAGATTCACCAATCTCAAATGTTGATTTTGGCTTATCTTCGAACTTCAAAGATTCACCACGTTTCAAGATACGCACGGAGGAAACCATCGGTGTTTTACCCTTAACATCATTTGAAGTTTTACCCTTAACATCATTTGAAGTTTTAGGTTTGGGTTTCTGGAAAATTGGTTTTTCAATCTTCTTCACACACTGTTTGGCCATGTGACCAATTTCATTGCAGCGGTAACAGATTCTTTTGTCATATTCGACAAAAGTAGATCTGTTGGTCTCAACTTTCAACTTTTTAGTTGCATTGAAATCATCAACAGCCTTTTGACTAAAGATATAATCTTTTTCAGCTTCAGCACTAGGACCAGCAACAAACACATCATTTAATTTTTCTTTTGGCTTGACATCCTTCTTAGACATATTCTTTTCAAAACCAACACCTTTGTTTTTAAAGTTATTTCCATTTCTCTTGTTTTTACCACCATTGCCCACCCACTCTTTCTTTCCCGGGTTGTTTGGTTGTTGTTTCACAAAAGATTTATTCGGTTTTGAAAGAAATGAGTTGTTGTTAACCACAGAAATATCAATTTCCACAAGTTTGAACACTATTTCAACATTTTCTACTCTTGCATTCTGAATTGGATACTCAAAATCAGAATAGAGTTTGTCAGTTCCAGTCATTGTGTAAACCACAATGATCGAATCATCTTTCACAACTGTATCTGATTTTGGAATGAATTTGTCCAGAAAATTCCCTTCATCTTCAGATTCATAATTTGAATTCTCCAAATGAGTTTTCACAGTACCGAAATCTGAGTTATCACTTTCTTCATCTAATACTTTGTCAACAACAGTCTTAATCACTTGAGACTCGTTGTCAGTGTCGGATGGAGAAAATGTAACATCAATATTTTCTGGCAACTCATTCTCAACAATTCTAAACTTCAGATTCAAAGCTGCTTCCACCCCATCTGGATACTTTTGAGTGTAATGATTCCACATTGGGGGTGGAACATTCTTGAAAACAGATTTCTCATCAGGTTGTTTAGGAACAATTTGATCAATCACATAAGATGAAGCTTCATAAATCATCAATTTCTTATCAATTCTTTCATTTTCAATTCGCATTAATTCAAGTTCTTTTTTCAAAGAAGCAATTGTATCCAAATGAATGTTAATCTCCATTTGTTTTTCCATGACAATTGCTTTTAGCAAATTTGTGGCTTTATCATTTTCAAAGCTTTCTTTTTGAATCATTTTGATTGATCGTGCTAATGTGTCATAGGCTTCTTTTGCATCATTAAGATCAAAACTTACTTCATCTGTAAAGTTCTTCAATTCTTGAAACCTTTTGTCTTTCTCAAGACAATCCATGCACGGTTTTGAACAGTTTTTGCATGGTGTTTCAGAAATTGAATCAACCTTTTCAAAAACTTTTTCATCTTTGTCAGTTTTAATTTCCGTGTTACCAAAATCGTCAGACTCAGACTTTGATTTTTCTCCTGATTCGATGTCCCGATTTTCTGATTCGCACTCAGACTCCTTATTGACTAACTCCTTCTTGATTGACTCTGTTTCAACAGACACCGTTTCAACTGACTCAGTTTCTACAGACTCGGACTCTTGAGTATCATCTACCTCTTTCAGCTTGCCCACCAACGCCTTGTCAGCTATTTCCTTTAATGTTTCTTCATTTATCTCTTTAGAAACGTCAATGATTTCTTCAACCGGAGCTTTTTCTTCATCATATTGAGGACAAAAACCTGTAGTTGGCTCGCTGAAGAATCCTGTAAAAGAATCAAACATATTAGGAGGTATTATTGATTTAAAAGAACTAGCAATAATCTCTTGTTCAGATTGATAGTAATAAACTTCTGTGGCTACTTCTTCAAGCTCAACCAAACTTTCTTCACTCATTACTTTACTGACATTTTCATTTTCAACCACACATTTTGGTTCTTCCACAATCTCTGCCATCATAGCAAATCATTCACCCAGAATATATTTATCCCAACTAAACCCTTCTGCAACCTTTTCATCATCCTGGTTGACCAACAATGCCTTCTCTGGTTTGTTTTCAATTTGAGGTCTTTGATTGAATGGTTGCTGGTTGGTTTTGTAATAGATTGCTTGTCTATAGTAGTCATTTGTGAACGGATTCTGATGGTTGTTGACCTCCCTGTTTGGACACTCCCGTTTAAAATGCCCATTTTTCTTTGCATTTAAAACACGTCACTTTTGCTTTGTCAAACCCGAGCTTTGGATCAGGTCCTGAAAGACTATTTCGACCCGTAATTTCCATAAATCTTTGAGCTCTCCTCACTAAGCTCACCATGCCCCATTTGATGTCAATAAGCTCTAATTCTTCAGGATTGATATGATCGTAATCCTCCTTTGTCATGTTAGGATTACCAATCCCTCCACTGACTAGACACTCATATGATTCGAGAACGGAAGCTAACAGTGTGATATGTTGCTTTGCAGCCGCTTCTGTAAACTCCTGACCATTCTTGATGTTTACTGCAATGTTGCACTTTATCCCAGAAGCCTAACTCTGATTGTTTGAGCTTGATGAACTTTAAGGAGACTCTTGAACCTTAGGATTTGGTTCAAAACTTGCAAACGGTGAATGACTGCTGTTGGATGTGTTTTGAGAAACTCCAGAGGTAGGTTCAGCACTAAATGCTGTCTGAATTTTAGGACTTAGGTTGGATGTTGCTGATGAGCTTCCTTTGTAGTACAATGACACATCTTGTTGTACATTTGAAGACTTCATTTTTCTAATCTTTGTCAGATCAAGCTCATGTGATTCAATTTTCTCTATGAAACTGCTTAGATTGAACCCAGCATATTCCAAGTTATTTTTCAACACCAACAAATATGTGCCCCACTCATCATACGGTAAAGCATCTGCCAGCTTTTCAACCCATTCTTCATTTGTTTTTTCAATGCTCAAACGCTTCATTTCTACAACCAGATGACAATATCTCTCGATCAACTGTTTTGTTGTCTCACCCTTCATACTCGTAAAAAGATCAAATTCCTTTTTTAGCAGTGCCGTTTTGCTCTTTATCATCGAAGCACTTCCAAGAAACTTCACTTTCAACGCATTCCAGACAGACTGTGAGGTATCCTGATGTTGTAACAGAACTAGAATATCCTCTTTGATAGCTTGTTGCAGGATACTCATCATTTTCTTTTCTGCTTTGAAACCTTCTTGCTCAAGCGGAGTTAGACTGCCAATAGTTTTCTCAATACCTGCTGCATTAACCGGATGTACATACTTTGCCTCGATTTTCATCCAACACTCGAAATGATTTGCCTGCACCCAAGTCTTAAACCTATCTGACCATCCTGAGTATTCGTCAATATTCATTAACTTCAGCGGCTTTTGCATCGTTCCAAACTCATTTTCCATGTTCACGTTTTGCACAATACTCGCTGGAGACTGAACTGCTGTCATTCCCCCACCGGCAAACATGTTGTAAAACTCTTGGTTAACCATTTTAAAATGAAATTAGTTTCAAAAAAAATTTCACGTTTATGAAAATTACACTTTTCAAGCGAAAACACTTCCACACGAAATAGATCTTCAAACGGAATAGCTCACAAACAAAATGGACTTTCAAGCGAAATCAACTTTTATGCGAAATCAACTTTTCAAACGAAATGACACTTTCAAGCGAAATGAAGTGTCATTTCGTACGAAATCAGTAAAACACTTCTTTTCGTGCGAAATACTCAAATGGAAAGACTTTTCAAACGAAAAGGTCCATTTCGCGCGAAATGAACAAATGTTTACAAGCGAAATAGTAACCTTTCACACGAAATAGTTCATTTCGTACGAAATAAACTCAAATTTTCACAGGAAATGCTGCTCGTTCACACGAAATGAAGTTTTTGGCCCATTTTTATCAATTTTAGTCCGAATTTTGTTCTGAAACTTTCAAGGATTGATTAAACAGGTGTTTTACACGTTATACTAAAAAATCAGTCCATTTTGTCTGTGGAATTGTCCAAAAATCCAAGAATGTGTAGAAAAGGTGAATTCTAAGCACTGATTCAACCGATTTGACTCATCACTGGCTGGGATACCAATTGTAGGATCGATAAACGACCTGAATGAGTCGTTCAGAGTCAAATCTAAGTCAATTAAGTGGCGGAAACACTCAATTAACTGAGAATTATACTTAAAACAGGTTTTTCATTGATTTTCAACTTGATTACACGGTGAGAATTCGGCAGCACTTCGTTACACGTTCTCCTATTTCGTACCAAATGAAAAACCACACTGACCTATTTATAGGCAGTTGATTTCGCACGAAATGGCAACATGCCATTTCGTACGAAATAGCAAAACTCATTTCGTACGAAATGACTTACAAACATATATAAAATTACATTTTCAATATATTTAACCCTACTACAAGCTACCGACATGACCTAGACTGTTGACGTAGGTGATAGACATCGTGCACCAACATTTTCCAACATTAGTACTAAAAAAGGGTTGGTTTTAAGCCATATTTGATGTAATTTATATGTTGCATTTTGCGCACATCAATCACCCAGTGGGGATTGCTTGCAGATTTTGTGTATATTGCAACATGTACGGCCACTTTACCGCCAACTGCCGTACAGGTCCTCGACAAGCACCAGCTCCAGCTACTGCTCATCAAGCCCAGCTCCCTGGCCCTCAAGGCCAACAAGCAGCTCAGGCACCCACGGTCAACGCCAGAGTCTGCTTTGCGTGTGGTGATCCCAACCACTTCGCAAACATGTGCCCCAATAGGGTTGTGAAACAAGATCCTCAACAACAACAGCAGCAGCAGCAGCCTCAGCAGCAACAGCAACAAGCCACTCGTGCTCGAACTTTCAACATTAACGTGCGCCAGGCTCAGGCTGACAACAACGTGGTCAATGGTACGTTCCTTGTGAATGGTATTTATGCTTCGTGTTTGTTTGATACGGGAGCTGACAACTGCTTTGTATCGTTTGAGTTCGAAAAGCTTCTTAATCGTAAGTGCGCCCATCTCCCCTCGACGTTCGATGTTGAAGTTGCTACCGAAAGAACTGTCACCGTCAACTCTGTTCTTCGTGATTGTACTCTCGAGCTCAACAATCATATCTTCCCCATCGATCTTATTCTGATGCAGCTCGGTAGTTTTGATATCATAGTAGGCATGGACTTTCTTCGTGAAAACCATGCTGAAGTTGTTTGCTTCGAAAAGATGATTCGAATCTCGCTCGCAAATGGTGATCAATTGTGTGTCTATGGTGAAACTCTCTCGAAGGATCTCAAGCTTATGTCATGTATCCAAGCTAGCAAGTATCTCCGCAAGGAATACAGAGCTTTCTTGGCTAACATCGTAGTAGCGGAGAAGGAAAAGAAAGGAAAGACCGAAGTGAAAGACGCCCCCGTTGTTTGTGAATTTCCTAACGTTTTTCCGAAGGATCTTCCAGGCTTACCGCCCAGTCGTGATATCGACTTTCGCATCGACCTCATTCCTGGAGCAAATCCCGTTGCCAGAGCTCCTTATCGACTCGCTCCGTCCGAAATGCGCGAACTCTCGAGCCAGCTCCAGGAATTGCTTGACAAAGGCTTTATTCGCCCTAGCACCTCTCCTTGTGGCGCACCAGTCCTTTTCGTCAAAAAGAAGGATGGGTCGTTCCGGATGTGCATCGACTATCGGGAGTTGAATAAGCTGACAATCAAGAATCGTTACCCTCTGCCACGCATCGATAATTTGTTTGACCAGTTACAAGGTGCTACGTGTTTCTCCAAGATGGATCTATGCTCAGGCTACCACCAGCTACGCATACAAGATGAGGATATTCCCAAAACCTCTTTTCGCACTCGTTATGGCCATTATGAATTCGTTGTTATGCCTTATGGTTTAACCAACACACCCGTGGTTTTTATGGATCTGATGAATCGCGTGTGTAAACCTTTTCTAGACCGTTTCGTCATCGTGTTCATCGATGATATCCTGATCTATACCAAGTCAAAGGCCGAACACGCGCAACATCTACGTTTGGTTCTTGAGCTACTCCTGGGGAATCGACTCTATGCCAAGTTCTCCAAGTGTGAATTCTGGCTAGAAGAGGTTCAATTCCTCGGTCACATTGTTAATAGTCAAGGTATTCACGTCCATCCCGCGAAGATTGAAGCTGTCAAGAGTTGGGTTACACCCAAGAACCCATCTGAAGTCCGTTCTTTTCTCGGACTAGCGGGCTATTATCGCCGATTTATCGAAGGGTTCTCTAAAATCGTCGTGCCGCTTACTGCCCTCACGCACAAAGACAAGCCTTTTGTTTGGGGAACTGGACAAGAGACTGCCTTCCAAACCCTCAAGTACAAGCTTTGCAATGCTCCTGTCCTCACTTTGCCCGACAGAAATGATGACGTTATTGTCTATTGTGATGCCTCGAACCTTAGTCTCGGTTGTGTTCTCATGCAACGAGACAAGGTTATTGCTTACGCGTCTCATCAGCTCAAAATCCATGAGAAGAACTACACAACTCATGATCTCGAGCTAGGCGCAATTGTTTTTACGTTAAAGATTTGGCGACACTACCTTTATGGTACCAAGTGTACGATCTTCACCGATCATAGAAGCCTACAACACATCTTTGATCAGAAAGAACTAAATATGCGTCAATGCCGGTGTGTAGAACTCCTCAATGATTATGACTGTGAGATTCGTTATCATCCTGGCAAAGCAAATGTTGTTGCCGACGCTCTCAGTGGATGGAGTTATTTGCACAGTGCCCGTAATATCCAAGCCCAATACGATCTCGAATCCCTAATCCGTGAAGCCCAACATTCATGTTTTAATGAACGCACTTTGAAGAAGGAAATGATTCTCAACGATGGAGCCCAGCTAGAAAACAAGTCGAATGGGATATTCCATTATCTGGACCAAATTTGGATCCCTAAATGGACCAACTTACGACAGATTTTGATGGACGAAGCCCACAAATCCCGATATTCTATTCATCCCGGTGCCGACAAGATGTACCAGGACCTACGCTACAAGTACTGGTGGCCGGGCATGAAGAGGGATATCGCCCTCTATGTTTCAAAATGCCTAACCAGCTCGAAGGTCAAGGCTGAGCACCAAAGACCCTCTGCCTTACTCGTTCAACCCGAGATCCCAGTGTGGAAGTGGGAGAGTATAGCTATAGACTTCGTAACGAAGCTTCCGCGAACGCCCTCAGGTCATGACAGCATCTGGGTTGTCATTGACCGTTTGACCAAATCAGCTCACTTCCTACCAAAATGAGAAGACTACATGTCGTAACCCCCGATCCCTCATCCCCGGGAACGAGCGACCGCGAGCCAGTTTCGGTGGTATCTCGTATTGTCTAATTTTGGCAGCGGAATTTACATCAGGACCGTAGTTAGGAAATATTTATCAGAGTAAAATACCACATTTTCATAACATTAAACAAATGGGATAAAACCCAAGTTTTTATTACAAACTGATTTATAGGGATAAATCCCATTTTATTTAAATTAAAACTCCTTCTTTATTTAGGTAACTTTTATAGCCACTTTTCCAAGCCTTCAGTGCTGTCCAGCTGGCTTCTAATTGGCTTTCACATTGTGTTATTTGAAACGCGTTTTAAAAACATTTGTTAGTGGGAAATACTGGTGAGTGAATCCCACTTTAATCAAGAAACTTTAATTTAATTTAAACAGTATTGAGAGCCATTACAATGTTTATATCTACACAATTACACCTTTAGTACTGTCAATCCTGACTTGTGGGTCATATTACACATTGGCTAACTCATTGCCCAATGGTAACGTATTGTCGTCCCGACTTACTACTCACAGTGTAGTAAATTTTGTATACAAAACCCCAACGTACTGGCAGTAATTGAAGAACTACAAAGACTCAATCACCGCTTAATCGCATTGTAAAACATTTAAGGTTTTGTAAAATATTACAAAAAGGTTAACAAAAAGAGGAAAAACTCACATTGCTGTCTTAGATTTTTCGTAAGGGTTTCCTGGTGATAATCTGTAATTTACACAAATGCACACGCGTTAGTATAATAACCCATTTTAACATTAGTAATACCCTCCCCGAGACGGCATTCCAACGACTATGTCGGGCAGAACCACGACAGCCGTTACGGAACTCTAGATCAATCGGGCAGCGTATCTAATACGTATCCAGGGGTTATAATACTTACAACGGAGCAGAACTTCGCTATTTAGGGGGGTATAATACCCGCGTATTATGCCTAATATTCAGATTTTGAGATTGAGAAAAGAAAGATGGACGAACAGACTGAAGATCCGATGGCTCCTTTATATAGGTGCTCAATCTGGTTCTCTCGCGGCCCACGTAACACAAGGGCAGGGCCTACGCGGCCCGCGTTAACTCCAGGTCAATTCGTAGCTGGGCCCGTTTTCACGTATGGGGTGTATTTTAGGACATATTGGGATATTTTAAAATATACTAGGGTATCGGAAATATTATGAGAGTGTCGGTTTTATGGAGGGTTGTTATACTACAAGGTAGAAAAATTAGCCCGAATATACACCAAAGAAATCATTTATCGACATGGGACGCCTCGCGACATCATTTCTGACCGCGATGCTCGGTTTACCTCGCGTTGTTGGGAAACATTTCAAACTGCTCTCGGTACTTTGCTTAATCTAAGTACTGCCTTCCATCCTCAAACCGACGGTCAGACTGAAAGAACGATCCGTACCCTTGAAGACACGCTCCATTCGTGTGTCATAGATTTCGGTGGTAATTGGGACGCGTACCTACCTTTGGTCGAATTCTCGTACAATAACAGTTATCATTCCAGCATTCAAATGGCACCATTTGAGGCATTGTATGGAAGAAGATGTCGGTCGCCTATTGTATGGCACGAGATCTGGCACTCGCAATTAACCGGTCCTGAGCTATTACAAGAAACGACTGGTAAAATCCTCGAGATTCAAGACAATCTACTGAAAGCTCGAAGTCGTCAGAAAAGTTACACCGATAGACGACGCAGGCCCCTCGAATTTGAAGTTGGCGACCACGTACTCCAAAAGGTATCACCTTGGAAGGGTGTGATCAGATTCGGCAAGAGAGGAAAGCTCGCGCCTCGATATGTTGGACCCTTTAAGATTCTGGAAAGAATCGAAAAAGTGGCTTACAGACTCGAACTACCGGAGGAACTTAGAAACGTTCACCCGACTTTTCATGTTTCGAACCTCAGAAAGTGCATGGCTGATGATGATTTGCATGCACCTCTCGAGGATCTTCAAGTAAACGAAACACTACACTTTGTGGAAAAGCCTGTCGAAATCATGGATCGCCAAACCAAGCAGCTCCGACGCTCACGCATTCCCATTGTGAAGGTTCGCTGGGAAGGCAAACGAGGCGCAAAGTTTACTTGGGAACTCGAAAGCGACATGAAGGCGAAGTACCCGCAGTTGTTTGTTACGGCTTCAGCCTAATTTCGGGACGAAATTCCCTTAAGAGGGGAAGGCTGTAACACCCCGTGTTTCGAAAGTCAAAGTCAAGATTGAAGTCAAGGGAAGACAAGATTGCTAATTGCGATCTGTCACTCCTTGCTCAACTCCTGTTTTGACTTCTTTGACTCGTAGATAGTCTATTTACGTTATCGCGTTAGTTGTATTATGTGGAGTACTTCTTAATAATCGAGGTTTAAATCGCTACTAATTGCATGTGTAATCGATTTATCGCTTATCACTATCGCATTCGTAACTAGAATTATGTGTGCTGGATATTGTTTTACGTGTGTGTGCTATTTATGTGTTACCTGTGCATGTTATGTTTATGTTGAGGTGTTAATCGCAATCGCAATCTATCGCATCGCAATCGAATCGAAACGCTAAAACGCAAGTTATTTAGAGTGATTGTATGTTAGATATAGTAGTTGGGATTAAAAGTAATTTGATTAGTAATGCTATCACATCGCTTGCTCGAATCGCATCGCAAAGCTCTACACTCGAAACGAAACTGCAAAACTCGTCGCGCCGGACACTCCAATCGAGTGGCGAACAGATTGGGCTGCCACCCGATCGACCAGCTACTTTCCCTTATGCGGCTCGCCTCAACTTAAAAATTCAGTTTTTAATTATTTTAAATACTATTTAATGTATTTGGGGCCCGTTTTCACGTATGGGGTGTATTTTAGGACATATTGGGATATTTTAAAATATACTAGGGTATCGGAAATATTATGAGGGTGTCGGTTTTATGGAGGGTTGTTATATCCTCCCCACCTTGTTTTAGAGTTCGTCCTCGAGATCTACTGGAACAAGTGTGGATATTTCCTTTGCATTTCAGATTCAAGCTCCTATGTGTACTCAGGTCCTCTTTTGGAGTCCCACTTTACTTTGACTAGAACTAATCTCTTATGTTTGAGATTCTTGACTTTCCTGTCTTCAATCTGTAGAGGCCTCTCTACAAACTTGAGTTGTTCATTTACCTCTATGTCCTTAAGAGTTACTAATAGTGATTCATCAGCTAAACACTTCTTGAGATTAGATACATGGAACACATCATGTATCCCTGCCATTTCCTCTGGCAGTTGTAGCTGATAGGCTACAGGTCCTATTCTTCTAATAATCTCAAAAGGTCCAGTATATATGGGACTTAGCTTTCCTCTTTTGATGAATCTTACTATTCCTTTCCAAGGAGAGACTTTTAACAATACTTTATCTCCTACTTGAAATTCCAATGGCTTGCGTCGGTTATCGGCATAGCTCTTCTGTCGATCACGTGATGCTTTCAGTCGTTCCTTGACTTGAATGACCTTATCGGTTGTTTCTTGTACTATCTCAGTTCCAGATAGTTGCTTTTCCCCAATTTTTGCCCAACAGACTGGGGTTCGGCACTTTCGTCCATACAGTGCTTCGAATGGTGCAGCATTGATACTTGTGTGATAACTATTATTATAAGAAAAATCTATTAAAGGTAAGTGATCATCCCAATTACCTCCGAAATCAATTACACAAGCTCTAAGCATGTCTTCCATCGTCTGGATTGTCCTTTCGCTTTGTCCGTCCGTTTGAGGATGATAAGCTGTGCTCAGATTTAACTTGGTTCCCATGGCTTTTTGGAAACTTGACCAAAAATGAGAGGTAAATCGACTATCCCTATTAGAAACGATTGATAAAGGAATTCCATGTAATGAAACAATTTCATTTACATATAATTTAGCTAACTGTTCCATACTGAAAGTTTCTTTCATTGGTAGGAAATGAGCTGACTTAGTTAGTCTATCTACAATCACCCAGATTGTATCATTACCTTTCCTTGTTTTGGGTAATTTAGTAACAAAATCCATTGTTATCAATTCCCATTTCCACACTGGCATTTCTAACTGTTGTAACAAACCTGAGGGTTTCTGGTGTTCAGCTTTAACCTGTGAACAAGTTAAACATTTAGAAACATAGGCTGCTATGTCCTTCTTCATTCCTATCCACCAGAAATTTTTCCTTAAATCCTAGTACATTTTATCATTTCCTGGATGCATCGTATACTTAGATTTATGGGCTTCTTCTAATATACGATGACGTAGGTTTCCTAATTTAGGTATCCACATTCTCTTTTTATGAAATCTCCAAATTCCATCTGTTCCTTGTTCTAATTCTTTAATCACACCTTTTAATTTTTCAGTATCATCCTTGATTACTGATTCTTGTGCTTCTCTTATCTGATCATTTAAATCTACTTGTAGATTTAATTTAAGAGAACGTACCCTTTTTTGGCTTTTCATGATACTTTCGACTTAAAGCATATGCCACTACATTTGCTTTTCCTTCATGATATTGGATATCACAATCATAATCACTAAGCATCTCCATCCAGCGTCTTTGTCTCATATTCAACTCCTTTTGCCCGAAAACATACCTTAAACTCTTATGATCAGTGATTATGGTAAACTTACTACCATAAAGGTAATGTCTCCAAATCTTAAGAGCAAAAATTATAGCTCCTAACTCTAGATCATGGGTTGAATAATTCTCTTCATGATTCTTAAGTTGTCTAGATGCATATGCTATAACCTTTTGACGTTGCATTAATACACATCCATAACCTAACTTAGAAGCGTCACAATAGACTACAAAGTCTTCAGTTCCTTCTTGTAACGCTAGTATGGGTGTATTAGTTAATCTATGCTTAAGAATTCTAAATGCTTCTTCTTGTTTTGGTCCCCATTCAAACTTAATGGATTTACAGGTTAACTTAGTTAAAGGAATGGCTATTCTAGAGAAATCTCGAATAAATCTTCTATAATAACCGGCCAATCCTAAGAAACTTCTAACATCGGTTGGTGATCCAGGGGTTTTCCATTTAGTAATCGCCTCGATCTTTGTTGGATCCACATGAAGTCCTTCATGGTTCACTAAATGTCCAAGAAATTGTACCTGTTCTAGCCAAAACTCGAACTTTGAAAATTTAGCGTAAAGCTTTTCTTTTCTTAATAGGCTTAAAAGTGCGTGCAAATGCTTTGCATGTTCCTCTTTACTCTTAGGGTAAATTAGAATATCATCTATAAAAACAATTATGAATTTATCCAAATATGGTTTACATATTCGGTTCATCATGTCCATAAATGCGGCTGGGGCATTGGTTAAACCAAATGGCATGACAGTAAATTCATAATGGCCATACCTGGTTCTGAATGCGGTTTTAGGAATGTCCTCTTCCTGTACCTTTAATTGATGATATCCTGACCTTAAATCGATTTTAGAGAAAAATCGAGCTCCTTGCATGTCACACCCCTTTCTATGGCGGAAGCACGAGGTGTGATCATGAAAGGTTCTCATTGCATACGAAGAGTAAACATGCTACATGCTCATAAATAACATCAAATACCATGATTTGAAAACATAAGTTTAGCATTTACATCGCTAGACAGCATAAAGACATTGTCTTAAAAGTTTACAACTTTATTTAAAGTTAAACACAAGCGACATCCACGAGCATGAGTAAGACCACGCGCACATCCATCCTAGTTACCTGAAATACATGTGAGTTTTTGGAAAAACATCAACATAATGTTGGTGTGAATTCATGCAGTTTTGTATTTCATGTTTGTATACTTTGTATGAAAACATAGTTTGTGAGTAAATCAAGTTTTCATATATAAATTCAATTTCATGTGTACACCACGTACCCATGTATAATTCAATCTTTTCTTGAGTACCCCACGTACTTCAAGTTATATATCAATCCTCTTGAGTACCCCACGTACTTCAAGTTATTTATCAATCCTCTTGAGTACCCCACGTACTTCAAGTTATTTATCAATCCTCTTGAGTACCCCACGTACTTCAAGTTATTTATCACTTTTTGTATGGTATGAATTTTATGTAAATACAGTATTTCTGTACTTATCAGGTTGTTAATGGGTTGCAAAGCCATTAACATGTGACACGTCATAGGAAGTCACCAAACCTAAGGCATTTAATTGGTATATTCTGAGACACAAAAGCACCACTCGATTCTCGCCCCGACCGAGTGTGAGGCTGCCAGGCACCTGTTAGATCTAACCTTTTGTTCTGCGGTCTAGGTATATTGTTGATTAATGGTGCTTCTGTACCCTATTCGTGACACTATTTCTCATAACGCCTCCTACTTGGTTCTCGTTCTCACCAAGCGCGTTTCTTGTTATCATTTCTCATAGCGCCTTATACTTGGTTCTCGTCTCACCAAATGCGCTTCTCATATTCATATATTTCGTCACACTTGGTTCTCGTTCTCACCAAGTGTACTTCTTGTATTTATATCATACCATTTATAAATATTGTACTTTTGTACATGTATTTCACCCCCGAAGTTATAAAAACTGAAAACAGTTAAAGAGAAAAGGGGGAGCATGAACTCACAACTTTGTGTTCCTAGCGTCGTAAACTCCACCGGATTTGCTTAATTAACGTCGTAACCTATACGCGTTTTCTTAACGTTAGTCACTAGACTTGCGTCGCACAAGTACAGTCACTCTCTTTTGTATATTCTTGTGTTAAAAATACTCCATATTTTTAACTACGCATCTTACTTATTTTATTTTCTCCAAAAATAAATATAAGTCTTTTATGTTTTGCACTTTGCACCCGAATTATGTTTCTTGTATTTTGTATGTGTATTTTTTATGTTTATACTCCTCACGAGTATTTAGTGTATTTTTAAGTCTTAATACACTAGCACGTATAACACATACTATACACACTTAGCACAAAAGTTGGTGACAAAATAATATATATTTTTCTCTCAAAAATATACATATTTATATCCATTTTCATTCTTGAAGAAATCACCATTTCTTATCACCAAAAATTAGGGAAACCTTGGTAATACTCTTAAATACATTTTTAGGGAATAAGTTTCTCAAAAACTTATATTTTTTTCTAAGTGTCAAAATTTATAAAAATTTTGACAGAGTTTCCCCTAAAAATGGAGGTTTCCCACGTTTTCAAAACGTGTGTTTATTTTCTTTTAAATCATCATCAATCATCAATAATCAGCAACAACAATTATCAACAATAATCACTACTTTTCCCCACTTCATGAACTTGGATATTCACCAAGATTGTGTAGTATCTTACTAGCACATTTAGTAAGTCTTGTTATCTTGAAAAATAAGTTTAATTTCTTAAAAACTTTATTTTTAAAGAGTATGAAGTTTTACAACTTCTAGTCGGTTTTTACGAAAATTATTTCTTTGTTAAAACCCTTGTTACACAAGTATCCATACACTTGTTTGTTCACAAAAACCACTTTTGTTTGTGTAAGACCCGGTTTAGAACATGTGATTTCTTGGACACTTGGTCCTTTGAAAATACCGCTTGTAGATACGTAGATCTACTAGTTTTAAACACTATTTCACAAGTTAAATTGCTTTTACACAACAAAAATACTTTTACACAAGTCCATGTCTCATGTGTGGTAGAGTTTCACCCTTTAACCCTTGTGTTAACTAAAAACGAGCTTATGTTAAGATCAACGATCTTACCAAACCGGGTTAAACGATGATCCGAGCTACCACATCGTAGATCGGGTCTAGATAACCATATATTTCAAATACTACAACTTTTACACATCACATATACTATTAACCACCATTTTTAGAGTTTTTACTAGACTTTGGTGCATCAAATCATATGTTAACGATATTTAACCGACATAAATCCTTTTAACCACTTTAGATAAGCTTGAAAACAAGTTTTAAGTGTTATACCTCTAGCTCGGGGCTAGGGAAGAATCTTGACGAAAAAGAGGTGGATAAAAGCTAACGGTAGAGGTCCTTCGTGTTCCGAGTGCACCAAAGCTCCTAATATGAGACCCTTAGAGCTTGTATGATCTTGGAATGATGAGATCAAGAGCCGAAAGTGGGAGTGTGAATGAGGGGTGTTCGGCCGAGAGTATAGGGAGCAAGAGGGAGAGTGATTTTGTGAAGTAGAGAAGTGATAAAGTTCTTATGAGTTAACTTAGGTTTTATAGACAAACATTAGTGTTATTACCCAAAGGATCTAGTGTTAACTAGATATTAGACAAAGATAATTAGGAGATCTTGCAAGTACCAACCATGTCCCCTAGGGGACCGAATTCGGTCAAGAGAGGGGGGGGGGGGGGTTGGTTCGATTTAAACTAGATAGTTAGGGAGGTTAGTTATGTTAAATAGGTTAACTAAGTATTTAACTTAGTTAGTTGTATGTTATGCGTTACCACGGGTGTTAGGGTAATCAGGGACCCTAACTGGCTTAGAAGATTATAGATAGTGAAAATAGTAATATTTTCATGTTCCGGGTAAAGTCCGGTTGTTTGGTTACACACCGATTCGTTAAAGTGCTAAATTACACTTTTTAGTGTCGTTTAAGTACCTTTCTTGTACTCTTTCAATTCCCAACACTTAGGGAAATATTCTGGATAATAAAACGACATTTCTGCATAATATTTATATGTCTAAATGCTGAATTATTGCTGATTTGTATAAATTCTGCACTTAAAGTGCGTTTCGGGTGCTTTTTAGTGCTTATTTTTGCTTTCGTATTGCATATATATTAACCCTTGTATGTACTCTTGGGTTTTAATGCATTCTTGTTGTCGGACCTACACCTAGGCCTCAATTCTGATGTCTAACTGCTTTCTGCAGTTCTGTTGACACATTGTGTCTTACCGGTGAGTTTACTATTATTCTGACGCAACGCTCTCGTTTATGCATAAAGCAATATTTTGTAGTATACAACGTGCATGAATTCACTTGTTTAATCATGTGTTCAGACATTGCTGACAATTAAACTCATAATTGCAGTCATTAAGCAATAATTATAGTGTACGGAAATTACCGGTTTGTGCCAGTTGTCACAGTCTCCCCCCGTTAAAAGAATTTCGTCCCGAAATTCAGGCTGAACTAACTCTCGCTGGAGTCTTCTTGAATAGGTGGGGATACTTTTTCTTGAACTGGTCTTCAGGTTCCCATGTGTACTCGGGTCCGTGCTTAGAGCTCCAACGTACTTTGACAAGTTTCACACTGCTCCTCCTGGTCTTGTTGACTTTCCAGTCAGTAACCTCAACGGGTTGTTCTGTAAATCGGAGGGCTTCATCAATATGCACTTCATCCAACGGGATGGTCACGTTTTCTTGCGTTGGACTCTTCTTCAGGTTGGATACATGAAACGTATCATGTACTCCATTAAGTTCTGCCGGTAAATCCAACTTGTATGCCACGGTACCAATTCTTCTCAATATTCTGAATGGTCCGATGTATCGTGGATTCAACTTTCCACGCTTTCCAAATCTGACTACGCCCTTCCATGGTGAGACTTTTAACAACACTTTGTCTCCCACCTTGAAATCTACCGATTTTCTATTTGGATCCGCGTAGCTCTTTTGTCGCTCTCGAGCCGCCTTAATGCGCTCTCGGATCTGCGCAATCTTGTCGGTTGTCTCTTGTACAAGTTCAGGACCAACCATACGTTTATCTCCAGCGTCTGCCCAACATAAGGGCGATCGGCATTTGCGGCCATACAGAGCTTCGAACGGCGCGGCTTTTATGCTCGTATGATAACTGTTATTGTAGGAAAACTCTACTAAAGGTAGATGAGTATCCCAGCTGCCGCCTAGATCCATGACACATGCACGAAGCATATCTTCCAATGTTTGTATAGTCCGTTCGCTCTGGCCGTCTGTTTGTGGATGGAATGCCGTGCTCAGATCTAACTGAGATCCAAAGGCTTCCTGAAATGATTGCCAGATTCTTGAGACAAAGCGTCCATCTCTGTCTGAAATGATTGAGATTGGCACTCCATGTCGTGCCACAATTTCCCTTAAGTATATTTCAGCAAGCTTTCCAGTGCTGTCTTTCTCTCGGATTGGTAGGAAATGCGCAGACTTCGTCAATCGATCAACTATTACCCATATCATATAGTGCCCTCTCGGGGTCCTGGGTAATTTCGTTATGAAGTCCATCGAGATTTGTTCCCACTTCCACACGGGAATCTCTGGTTGTTGTAGTAGGCCGGACGGTTTCTGATATTCGGCCTTAACCTTCGCACAGGTTAGGCATTTTCCAACATAAACAGCAACGTCGCTTTTGAGTCTCGGCCACCAATAGTACTCTTTCAAGTCTTGGTACATCTTGTCCGATCCTGGATGGATCGAATATCTCGATTTGTGGGCTTCATTAAGGATGACCTCACGTATGCCACCACAGAGTGGAACCCAGATACGCTTCTTGAAGTATAAGGCTCCCTCTTCATTTGGCACCATGTAATTCAATGCACCCCGGAGGTATTCAGCCTTACGGTTCTCTTCTTTAAGAGCTTCTTGTTGTGCATCTCGAATGCGTGCAGTGAGGTTCGTTCGAATCGTCATTTCCAATGCTCGAACCCTTAGGGTCTTAACCCTTTCTTTTCGGCTCAACGCGTCTGCTACAACGTTCGCCTTTCCAGGATGGTACTTAATCTCACAGTCATAATCATTCAGTAGCTCGACCCAACGTCGCTGGCGCATATTCAATTCTTTCTGATCAAATATGTGTTGTAAGCTTTTGTGATCCGTGAAGATTGTACATCGAGTACCATATAAATAATGTCGCCAAATCTTCAAGGCGAATACCACTGCACCCAGCTCCAGGTCGTGAGTGGTATAATTTCTCTCGTGAAACTTCAGTTGTCTTGAAGCATAAGCGATGACTTTTTGGCGTTGCATGAGCACGCAACCCAAACCTTGTCGTGAAGCGTCACAGTATACCACGAAGTCTTCAGTGCCTTCGGGTAACGATAGTATCGGTGCATCGCAGAGCTTGTTCTTAAGTAGCTGAAAGGCTTCTTCTTGTTTGTGACCCCAGTCGTATTTCTTGTCTTTCTGTGTCAGGGTCGTTAGCGGTTGAGCTATCTTCGAGAAATTCTCAATGAATCGCCGATAGTAGCCCGCTAAGCCCAAAAATTGACGGACTTCGGTCGGGGTCTTGGGAGCTTCCCAATTCTTTATTGCTTCAATCTTGGACGGGTCTACATGAATGCCCTTCTCATTCACCACGTGACCAAGAAATTGTACTTCGCGAATCCAGAATTCGCATTTCGAGAACTTTGCATAAAGTTTCTCTTTCTTCAGTAGCTCCAAGATGGTTCTGAGATGTTGCTCGTGCTCTTCTTTCGTTCGCGAGTAAATCAGGATATCATCGATAAATACGATCACGAATTTATCGAGATATGGTTTGCATACGCGGTTCATCAGATCCATAAAGACCGCTGGTGCATTCGTCAGCCCAAATGGCATTACAAGAAATTCGTAGTGCCCATATCGCGTTCTGAATGCAGTCTTTGGTACGCTTTCTTCTTGGATTCTCAGCTGATGGTATCCAGATCGAAGGTCGATCTTGGAATAGTAGCTTGATCCTTGCAGTTGATCAAATAAGTCATCAATCCTCGGTAGTGGATACCGATTCTTGATAGTGAGCTTGTTCAGTTCCCTGTAATCGATACACATCCGTAGTGTTCCATCCTTCTTCTTCACGAATAATACTAGAGCTCCCCAGGGTGAGAAGCTTGGCCTTATGAATCCTTTATCCAACAACTCCTGGAGCTGTGTAGATAATTCTTGCATTTCGGATGGTGCAAGTCGATAGGGTGCCTTGGCTACAGGAGCAGCTCCTGGAACCAAGTCTATACGGAATTCGACTTGTCGTTGCGGAGGTAGTCCTGGCAGATCTTCAGGGAACACATCAGGAAATTCCTTCACCACAGGAATGTCTTCGAGTTTCGGTTCCTCAGCCTTCTTGTCTATAACGTGTGCTAGGAAAGCAACACATCCTTTCCTTAAGCACTTCTGTGCCTTCATACAACTGATGATTCGTAGAGGCGTGTTTCGTCTTTCTCCATGTACTATGAGAGTTTCATCATTCGCCAGAGGGATGCGAATGATTTTCTCATGACAAATGACTTCCGCTTTGTTCTTGGACAACCAGTCCATTCCGACCACTACATCGAAGCTACCTAATTGAATAGGTAAGAGGTCGATGCTAAATCTTCGTTCACCAAGTTCTAGCGTGCAGCCTCTGACAACTTCGCCCGATTCAACAAGTTTACCATTGGCTAGTTCTATGGAATAAGGAATTTCTAATCTACTAGATTCTATTCCGAGTATGCGTTTAAATTCCACAGACATGAAGCTATAATCGGCGCCAGTGTCGAATAATATGGATGCAAAGTGATTGTTAATGAGAAACGTACCGGTGACCACGTTAGGGTCCTCGCGTGCGTCTCTTGCTCCAATCACGAATGCTCGAACCGGAGCGTTGTTTCTCTCTGGGCAGTTCTTCATGAAATGATCATTGCTTCCGCACTTGAAGCATCCTTGGTTCTGCCCTTTCCCGTTACCATTCTTGTTAACAGCACCGTTTCCATTTCGATTCTTTCCTTTTCCCCAACAGTCTTCTGTTTGATGACCCAATTTACCACATTTGTCGCACCTTGGAATGCGACAAGCTCCATCATGATGATACTTACATTTTTGGCATCTAGGCATGGAGCCTTGGTATGCTTTGGTTGCATGGGTTTTCGTCTCCTGAGGCGGATTAGTGTCACGCTTCTTGCTGAAACCCTTGTTGTTGCGAGTTGCTTGGTTCAAACTTGTATGCTTTCTCTTTTTGTCACCGGACGACTCAGCATGTGTCTCGGTCTTCTCTGTTGGGTTCAGTGATAGCTTCTTCATACGAACACAATCTTCAGTAAGGCTGACAGCCAGAGTTACAGCCTCGGTGATCGTTTGTGGTTTGGCCGACGTTACCATGCCACGAAACTCTGAGGCCAGTCCCCAAATGTAGCGTTCCACACGCTTAAATTCAGGAGTCACCATGTAGGGAAGCACTCTTGACAGATCATGGAACCTTCGAGTGTAACCATTGATGTCAGCACCTTCCATAGTCAGGTGCCAGAACTCTGTTTCCAGCCTTTGGAGTTCCGCACGAGAGCAGTACTTCTCTCTCATCCTTTCCTTCAGTTCCTCCCAAGTTAGGCCATAAGCGGCATCATCACCCAAGGTTTGGACTTGCAGGTTCCACCAAGTCAGAGCTTCATCGACAAACAACCCAGTAGCAAAGGTGACTTGTTGATCCGCGGTACACTTGCTCATGCGGATAGTAGCTTCAGTCTTCTCCGTCCAGCGCACAAATGCTACTGCACCTCCTGTGCCATCATAGTTCATCGGCTTGCAGTCGAGGAACTGCTTGAAAGTGCAGCCTTGAGCTGCATTGCCTCCAGACGAATCTCCATTCCCATTACGCCTAGCGTTGCTTGGTCCTCCACTGTCTTGAGTTCGGTTCGCCTCGTACTGGGCGATAGCAGCGGAGATCTTTTCCTCTAGCAGAGCGTTCAGCTCATCAGCAGTTCTGGGCAGTGGGGGAGGAGGAGGTTGATCGTCATTGCGAGCATTCACAGTCTTCCTGGGTGCCATGTTCTGACAGAACATAACACAACAGGGTTAGACATTTGTTTGATATCGTGACACTAGATAGTAGTATCATATATATTCACAGGTATATATACCACATAAGTGACATCAAACAATTATTACTCTAGCAGAGTACTTAGTAGGCTTGCACTGAGGGAATCTATACGTGACAAGACTTGCTGTGGTTTTTGTGCACTGAATTCCATAGTTATGTATGCATCCATAATTACGTAACTCCTTGCACAGTCCGCACAGTTTGTTTCATCCTCGTATTTCTTCCTTCAGATGGGCCATTGCTTTTAGGTAAAGTCACATATACTTGTGACATTCTACTTCTAGTACATGCTAATTATCACACATAATTGCAAGTAATTTCTAGTCAACGACAAGTGCTACTCAAGTGCACTCTAAGTCTCGTGGTGTCTTTTCTAGCCTCATGTAGACAGTTTTAGGTAGTGGATGTCGCGGGACGTTTTATGCAATGAAAACCCTTTGAAAATTGTTTTCGTGAATGGATCCTAGAGATTGTAGACTAGACTCGAGAAGGAATCCTGGTTCACTACAATCGCAGCTCTGATACCAATCTGTCACACCCCTTTCTATGGCGGAAGCACGAGGTGTGATCATGAAAGGTTCTCATTGCATACGAAGAGTAAACATGCTACATGCTCATAAATAACATCAAATACCATGATTTGAAAACATAAGTTTAGCGTTTACATCGCTAGACAGCATAAAGACATTGTCTTAAAAGTTTACAACTTTATTTAAAGTTAAACACAAGCGACATCCACGAGCATGAGTAAGACCACGCGCACATCCATCCTAGTTACCTGAAATACATGTGAGTTTTTGGAAAAACGTCAACATAATGTTGGTGTGAATTCATGCAGTTTTGTATTTCATGTTTGTATACTTTGTATGAAAACATAGTTTGTGAGTAAATCAAGTTTTCATATATAAATTCAATTTCATGTGTACACCACGTACCCATGTATAATTCAATCTTTTCTTGAGTACCCCACGTACTTCAAGTTATATATCAATCCTCTTGAGTACCCCACGTACTTCAAGTTATTTATCAATCCTCTTGAGTACCCCACGTACTTCAAGTTATTTATCAATCCTCTTGAGTACCCCACGTACTTCAAGTTATTTATCACTTTTTGTATGGTATGAATTTTATGTAAATACAGTATTTCTGTACTTATCAGGTTGTTAATGGGTTGCAAAGCCATTAACATGTGACACGTCATAGGAAGTCACCAAACCTAAGGCATTTAATTGGTATATTCTGAGACACAAAAGCACCACTCGATTCTCGCCCCGACCGAGTGTGAGGCTGCCAGGCACCTGTTAGATCTAACCTTTTGTTCTGCGGTCTAGGTATATTGTTGATTAATGGTGCTTCTGTACCCTATTCGTGACACTATTTCTCATAACGCCTCCTACTTGGTTCTCGTTCTCACCAAGCGCGTTTCTTGTTATCATTTCTCATAGCGCCTTATACTTGGTTCTCGTCTCACCAAATGCGCTTCTCATATTCATATATTTCGTCACACTTGGTTCTCGTTCTCACCAAGTGTACTTCTTGTATTTATATCATACCATTTATAAATATTGTACTTTTGTACATGTATTTCACCCCCGAAGTTATAAAAACTGAAAACAGTTAAAGAGAAAAGGGGGAGCATGAACTCACAACTTTGCGTTCCTAGCGTCGTAAACTCCACCGGATTTGCTTAATTAACGTCGTAACCTATACGCGTTTTCTTAACGTTAGTCACTAGACTTGCGTCGCACAAGTACAGTCACTCTCTTTTGTATATTCTTGTGTTAAAAATACTCCATATTTTTAACTACGCATCTTACTTATTTTATTTTCTCCAAAAATAAATATAAGTCTTTTATGTTTTGCACTTTGCACCCGAATTATGTTTCTTGTATTTTGTATGTGTATTTTTTATGTTTATACTCCTCACGAGTATTTAGTGTATTTTTAAGTCTTAATACACTAGCACGTATAACACATACTATACACACTTAGCACAAAAGTTGGTGACAAAATAATATATATTTTTCTCTCAAAAATATACATATTTATATCCATTTTCATTCTTGAAGAAATCACCATTTCTTATCACCAAAAATTAGGGAAACCTTGGTAATACTCTTAAATACATTTTTAGGGAATAAGTTTCTCAAAAACTTATATTTTTTTCTAAGTGTCAAAATTTATAAAAATTTTGACAGAGTTTCCCCTAAAAATGGGGGTTTCCCACGTTTTCAAAACGTGTGTTTATTTTCTTTTAAATCATCATCAATCATCAATAATCAGCAACAACAATTATCAACAATAATCACTACTTTTCCCCACTTCATGAACTTGGATATTCACCAAGATTGTGTAGTATCTTACTAGCACATTTAGTAAGTCTTGTTATCTTTAAAAATAAGTTTAATTTCTTAAAAACTTTATTTTTAAAGAGTATGAAGTTTTACAACTTCTAGTCGGTTTTTACGAAAATTATTTCTTTGTTAAAACCCTTGTTACACAAGTATCCATACACTTGTTTGTTCACAAAAACCACTTTTGTTTGTGTAAGACCCGGTTTAGAACATGTGATTTCTTGGACACTTGGTCCTTTGAAAATACCGCTTGTAGATACGTAGATCTACTAGTTTTAAACACTATTTCACAAGTTAAATTGCTTTTACACAACAAAAATACTTTTACACAAGTCCATGTCTCATGTGTGGTAGAGTTTCACCCTTTAACCCTTGTGTTAACTAAAAACGAGCTTATGTTAAGATCAATGATCTTACCAAACCGGGTTAAACGATGATCCGAGCTACCACATCGTAGATCGGGTCTAGATAACCATATATTTCAAATACTACAACTTTTACACATCACATATACTATTAACCACCATTTTTAGAGTTTTTACTAGACTTTGGTGCATCAAATCATATGTTAACGATATTTAACCGACATAAATCCTTTTAACCACTTTAGATAAGCTTGAAAACAAGTTTTAAGTGTTATACCTCTAGCTCGGGGCTAGGGAAGAATCTTGACGAAAAAGAGGTGGATAAAAGCTAACGGTAGAGGTCCTTCGTGTTCCGAGTGCACCAAAGCTCCTAATATGAGACCCTTAGAGCTTGTATGATCTTGGAATGATGAGATCAAGAGCCGAAAGTGGGAGTGTGAATGAGGGGTGTTCGGCCGAGAGTATAGGGAGCAAGAGGGAGAGTGATTTTGTGAAGTAGAGAAGTGATAAAGTTCTTATGAGTTAACTTAGGTTTTATAGACAAACATTAGTGTTATTACCCAAAGGATCTAGTGTTAACTAGATATTAGACAAAGATAATTAGGAGATCTTGCAAGTACCAACCATGTCCCCTAGGGGACCGAATTCGGTCAAGAGAGGGGGGGGGGGGGGGTTGGTTCGATTTAAACTAGATAGTTAGGGAGGTTAGTTATGTTAAATAGGTTAACTAAGTATTTAACTTAGTTAGTTGTATGTTATGCGTTACCACGGGTGTTAGGGTAATCAGGGACCCTAACTGGCTTAGAAGATTATAGATAGTGAAAATAGTAATATTTTCATGTTCCGGGTAAAGTCCGGTTGTTTGGTTACACACCGATTCGTTAAAGTGCTAAATTACACTTTTTAGTGTCGTTTAAGTACCTTTCTTGTACTCTTTCAATTCCCAACACTTAGGGAAATATTCTGGATAATAAAACGACATTTCTGCATAATATTTATATGTCTAAATGCTGAATTATTGCTGATTTGTATAAATTCTGCACTTAAAGTGCGTTTCGGGTGCTTTTTAGTGCTTATTTTTGCTTTCGTATTGCATATATATTAACCCTTGTATGTACTCTTGGGTTTTAATGCATTCTTGTTGTCGGACCTACACCTAGGCCTCAATTCTGATGTCTAACTGCTTTCTGCAGTTCTGTTGACACATTGTGTCTTACCGGTGAGTTTACTATTATTCTGACGCAACGCTCTCGTTTATGCATAAAGCAATATTTTGTAGTATACAACGTGCATGAATTCACTTGTTTAATCATGTGTTCAGACATTGCTGACAATTAAACTCATAATTGCAGTCATTAAGCAATAATTATAGTGTACGGAAATTACCGGTTTGTGCCAGTTGTCACATTGCAGTTGATCGAACAGATCATCGATTCTCGGTAATGGGTACCGGTTCTTGATCGTGACCTTGTTCAATTCACGGTAATCAATGCACATACGCATTGACCCGTCCTTCTTTTTAACAAATAAAATCGGTGCTCCCCAAGGCGATGAACTTGGTTGTATGAATCCTTTTTCCAACAATTCATCTAATTGTTTCTTCAGTTCCTGCATTTCTGCGGGTGCCAATCGGTAAGGTGATTTGGCAATCGGTGTTGTTCCAGGTAATAGATGGATTTTGAATTCAACTTCTCTGTTTGGTGGTAGTCCTGGTAATTCTTCTGGAAAGACATCTGAAAACTGAGACACTACTGGAATGTCTTGTAGTTCTTTTCCTTTAGTGTTAGTGATTATGGAAATCAAATACACTATAGATCCTTTTCTTATATAACTTGCAGTTTTCATCACAGAGATGAATTTTGTGGATCTAGATGGTTTATCTCCTTTAATTGTGATCATTTTACCTTTTGGTGAATTTACTTGAATTGACTTTTGATCACATAAAATACTGCTTTATTGGCTATTAACCAATCCATTCCTAATACAATATCAAATCATGCCCGATCCATAGGATAAAGGTTTGCCATAAACTTTTGATTTAAAATTTCTATTCTTGCTCCCTGCAAGATTTCAGAAATCCTAACAGTTTCTCCATTAGCTGTCTCTACTAGACATTCTTGTGGTAGTTTAGTTAATGACTGATTTAGAAGTTTGCAAAATGAAGTATTAATAAAACTTTGGTTCGCACCAGAGTCAAATAATACTTTAGCAAAAACATCATTAACTAAAAACGTACCAGCTGTCACGTTTGGAATCATCTTGGCTTCATCTGTAGTCAGAACGAATGCTCTAGCATTTTTAGTGTTCTTGTTGTTCGCAGCTGGAGCTAGTTTTGGACAGTTTGGCATGATATGACCTTTTTCTCCACAGTTGTAGCATAATCCATTACTGGATTTATTCCTGCAATCTTCTTCCTTGTGTCCTGGCATCTTGCAATAATTGCAAAGAGTGGAGCATTTTCCCGAATGCTTTTTCTTGCAGACCTTGCAGAAAGGTGCAGAGGTAGAACCCATATTCCTACGGTTGTAATTTCCAGTTCGGAATTCTTGAGTAAGCCTTTGGGTTAGGTTTCTCCTCTGGTCTTCTTCTCTAGTACGGATTAATTCATTTGTTAAGGTATTTGCTAGTTCTACAGCTTTTTCTATAGTTTGGGGTCTAGTTGCCTTGACTACATGTCTAATCTCTCCAATTAATCCCCAGATGTAACGGGAGATTAATACCGGTTCAGGTGATGCAAGGGTTGGTACTATTCTAGCATATTCAAAGAATGTGGTAGTATACCCCTTACTATCTACCCCGGTCATCCTAAGGTTCAGAAACTTATTAGCTATCTGTTCCTTTTCATTAGGAGGGCAGAATTTCCTTTCTACCATATTCTTAAATTCTTCCCATTCTATGTTATAGATCTTATCACTTCCTCTTGATTGGAAGATAGTGTTCCACCATTCTAAGGCTGAATTCTTAAATAAGTTAGAAGCAAACATTATCTTATCTTCGTCAGCACATTTGCTTATTTTTAAAACAGCCTCAGTTTTCTCTATCCAGCCTAGGGCTGCAATGGGTCCTTCATTGCCCGAAAATTCTATTGGTTTGCAGGACCAGAATTCCTTGTAAGAACAACCATAAGGCATGGTTCTTCTTCTTTTGGGAATGGGTACTTGAAGTACGGGTCCATTGTTCACGCTGTTTTCTGGTTCAATTGGTCGCTTACTGCTATGTTTACTTTTATTATTCGCTTCCTGAACCGTTTGAATAATAAATGGCATTGCATCTATGATTCCTTGTGCCACTATATGTTGAACGGCACTATTATCCATTTGGTTTCCATTGTTATTGATGCTCTGATTCTCATTAACCACGTTAATGTTACTCTGGTTATCATTATTCAGATTTCCTTGATTTCCTTCATCGGCCATCTGAATTTTAAACATTTACCCCGTATTAATATCACAAAATAATATTTAATATAGTCAATCACATGACACGCATTTTTGCCAAAAGCGTCGATCATTGCGACTTTACTCTATTTCCATATACTAGGCATCTATCACATACCAGTACTGAAATAAAGATTACAATACCAACTGAAATAAAATTACACTAACAGTAGTAGGTATCCATACACACATATTTTATTTTATTATTATTTTATTATTATTATTATTACTACTACCGTTTCTTCCATCACATTCACGGATATGGATTCATCCAAAAATCCATATTGCGCTCGTCATACTTCCAGACGAGTCGCTCTCCCACCTGCCTCGTTCGTTCACTACTTTCTAAAATTTCCTCACCAAATGTCCTAAGTTCTTGTACGTTTTCTGCACTCATTGGGGGTGCAGGTTCTAGGACTGGGTTCGGAATCTGGGGTGCGGGTTCCTGGTATGGGGGTGTAGGTGCCTGGAATCGGTAAGGATCTTCTAAGATTTCCCTAATGTATTCATCGTGGAAATAGGGATCTAAAGGGTCCAAACCTAGGTAGGCTCCAACGTTCTGCATGGGTGTATCTTCATGTATCGGGTAACGTTGCACATAGTCCCTAACGTCATCCCACCAGGGATCGTAATTTGGGTCTAGGGGGTTTGGTGCTGGTACCCTAGGTATTTCTTCCGGATTGAAGTCATGCATCTCTACTTGGTTTTCAGGGTTTTCTATCTCCATGGGTTGGTCAAGGATTGGTGGCTGTGGTTGGGGTGCTATTATTTGCTCCAGATTAGGGTCAGCTGCTGTGGTTGCTAGGATGTGGATGTTGGCTATACCCCTATTTATCATATCCTGGGCATAGGCATCTGTCTCTCTCTTGGCTGCTGCTAGTACTCTCTGGTCTTGTAACTTTTTCATACGCTTCCTACGCTCGTGTGCCCCTCTACTGAACCATCCCCTCTTTTTTCTGAGGAAATGGCTCCTCGGACTGAGCCTTAAACACAAAGATTCCTTCTTCCGTATCAGCAGAGTACCCTGAGAGGGCAAGCTGAGAAGAGGAGGTGCCTTCGCTTCTAGGCGAACCAGACAATTGACGATACGCATCAGATGGTCCTTGGTCGCTCATACTGTGACTAACAAATAGTCAAATAACACATAACAATAAATACAATTATGCACGTATTTCCGTAATTTATTTCCTAACAGATTGAATTTTGATGTCAGCAGAACACTTCTGTGGCTGAATCAGTGGCTTAGCTCTGATACCACCTTCAGTCGCAACCCCCGATCCCTAATCCCCGGGAACGGGCGGCCGCGAGCCAGTTTCGGTGGTATCTCGTATTGTTTAATTTTGGCAGCGGAATTTACATCAGGACCGTAGTTAGGAAATATTTATCAGAGTAAAATACCACATTTTCATAACATTAAACAAATGGGATAAAACCCAAGTTTTTATTACAAACTGATTTATAGGGATAAATCCCGTTTTATTTAAATTAAAACGTCTTCTTTATTTAGGTAACTTTTATAGCCACTTTTCCAAGCCTTCAGTGCTGTCCAGCTGGCTTCTAATTGGCTTTCACATTGTGTTACCTGAAACACGTTTTAAAAACATTTGTCAGTGGGAAATACTGGTGAGTGAATCCCAGTTTAATCAAGAAACATTAATTTAATTTAAACAGTATTGAGAGCGATTACAATGTTTATATCTACACAATTACTCCTTTAGTACTGTCAATCCTGACTTGTGGGTCATATTACACATTGGCTAACTCATTGTCCAATGGTAACGTATTGTCGTCCCAACGTACTACTCACAGTGTAGTAAATTTTGTATACAAAACCCCAACATACCGCCAATAATTGAAGAACTACAAAGACTCAATCACCGCTTAATCGCATTGTAAAACATTTAAGGTTTTGTAAAATATTAAAAAAGGTTAACAAAAAGAGGATAAACTCACATTGTTGTCTTAGATTTTTCGTAAGGGTTTCCTGGTGATAATCTATAATTTACACAAATGCACACGCGTTAGTATAATAACCCATTTTAACATTAGTAATACCCTCCCCGAGACGGCATTCCAACGACTACGTCGGGGAAAACCACGACAGCCGTTACGGAACCCTAGATCAATCGGCAACGTATCTAATACGTATCCAGTGGGTTATAATACTTACAACGGAGCAGAACTTCGCTATTTAGGGGGGTATAATAACCGCGTATTATGCCTAATATTCAGATTTTGAGATTGAGAAAAGAAAGATGGACGAACAGACTGAAGATCCGATGGCTCCTTTATATAGGTGCTAAATCTGGTTCTCTCGCGGCCCACGTAACACAAGGGCAGCGCCTACGCGGCCCGCGTTAACTCCAGGTCAACTCGTAGCTGGGCTGGGTCATCACATAGGTCTGCCGGGTGTTGGGCCACGTGGCCACACCGGGCTGCGCCATGTTTTGAGCCTCTCGCCGCACGCGTAAGGGTTATGGGGTACCTTACGCGGCCCGCCTCAACTTAAAAATTCAGTTTTTAATTATTTTAAATACTATTTAATGTATTTGGTGCCCGTTTTCACGTATGGGGTGTATTTTAGGACATATTCGGATATTTTAAAATATACTAGGGTATCGGAAATATTATGAGGGTGTCGGTTTTATGGAGGGTTGTTATACTACAAGGTAGAAAAATTAGCCCGAATCTACACCAAAGAAATCATTTGTCGACATGGGACGCCTCACGACATCATTTCTGACCGCGATGCTTGGTTTACCTCGCGTTGTTGGGAAACATTTCAAACTGCTCTCGGTACTGTGCTTAATCTAAGTACCGCTTTCCATCCTCAAACCGACGGTCAGACTGAAAGAACGATCCGTACCCTTGAAGACACGCTCCATTCGTGTGTCATAGATTTCGATGGTAATTGGGACGCGTACCTACCTTTGGTCGAATTCTCGTACAGTAACAGTTATCATTCCAGCATTTAAATGGCACCATTTGAGGCATTGTATGGAAGAAGATGTCGGTCTCCTATTGTATGGCACGAGATCGGGCACTCGCAATTAACCGGTCCTGAGCTATTACAAGAAACGACTGGTAAAATCCTCGAGATTCGAGACAATCTACTGAAAGCTCGGAGTCGTCAGAAAAGTTACACCGATAGACGACGCAGGCTCCTCGAATTTGACGTTGGCGACCACGTACTCCAAATGGTATCACCTTGGAAGGGTGTGGTCAGATTCGGCAAGAGAGGAAAGCTCGCGCCTCGATATGTTGGACCCTTTAAGATTCTGGAAAGAATAGGAAAAGTGGCTTACAGACTCGAACTACCAGAGGAACTTAGCAATGTTCACCCGACTTTTCATGTTTCGAACCTCAGAAAGTGCCTGGCTGATGATGATTTGCATGTACCTCTCGAGGATCTTCAAGTAAACGAAACCTTACACTTCATGGAAAAGCCTGTCGAAATCTTGGACCGCCAAACCAAGCAGCTCCGACGCTCACGCATTCCCATTGTGAAGGTTCGCTGGGAAGGCAAACGAGGCGCAGAGTTCACTTGGGAACTCAAAAGCGACATGAAGGCGAAGTACCCGCAGTTGTTTGTTACGGCTTCAGCCTAATTTCGGGATGAAATTCCCTTAAGAAGGGGAGGCTGTAACGCCCCGTGTTTCGAAAGTCAAAGTCAAGATTGAAGTCAAGGGAAGACAAGATTGCTAATTGCGATCTGTCACTCCTTGCTCAACTCCTGTTTTGACTTCTTTGACTCGTAGATAGTCTATTTACGTTATCGCGTTAGTTGTATTATGTGGAGTACTTGTTAATAATCGAGGTTTAAATCGCTACTAATCGCATGTCTAATCGATTTATCGCTTATCGCTATCGCATTCGCAACTCGAATTATGTGTGCTGGATATTGTTTTACGTGTGTGTGTTATTTATGTGTTACCTGTGCATGTTATGTTTATGTGGAGGTGTTAATCGAAATCGCAATCTATCGCATTGCAATCGAATCGAAACGCTAAAACGCAAGTTATTTAGAGTGATTGTATGTTAGATATAGTAGTTGGGATTAAAAGTAATTTGATTAGTAATGCTATCACATCGCTCGCTCGAATCGCATCGCAAAGCTCTACACTCGAAACGAAACAGCAAAACTCGTCGCGCCGGACACTCCTATCGAGTGGCCAACCGATTGGGCTGCCACCCGATCGACCAGCTACTTTCCCTCACTTTCCTTTTATGGAAACCCTATAAATACCCCCATTTGTCACCTCTTTGATGGTGACAGCTCCTTTGTTCAACCAACTCGCTTCAGCCCGCATTTCTTCCGATTTCTCTCAAATCTTGTAAGTTTTCAACCTAAATCTTGTACTTTCTTGATCTACACGCACTCCTACACCTTTCTATCTTTTGAATCTTAACTTTTAACCGTGAAATCACTAGATTTGAGGTGTTCTAGGATGATGTCATCATGGGGTTCTTATGAACTTCATGTTTTGGCTTCAATCCACCAAGAACAACTTAGATCTGAATGATTTCCATATGAATAAACAAGGATCTTTCATAGATCTGAACATATTCATGGTGAAAAGGATTGAAAGATGGCTTTCTAACTTTCTTTCAACTCTTTTACACTCAATGCACTCAAACCCGATGGAATCGGAGCTAGTTCTGATCTTCTACCCATTCTTGGTGATGTATCGGCACCAGATCCGAATTCTATCCAAGAGGTATTGACTTCAGGTTTGAACATGAACTACCGACTCGAACCGTGAACCGGTCGGACTAGGGTGATTCCTGTTCGGTCGGGTCACTTGGGCCGGGTTGAGGGTTCTGTTGTTCAAGCATGTTATCAAAATATCTCGTTCAACGCTACAAAACTTCAAACGAGTCAAGTGTCAAGATGAACGGATAGTCCGGACGGATTGTCGTCCGATCGGATTGCCACCCGATCGACCGGCCATCCGATCGGGTTGCACTTGGGCCCCACACTTAAACTATTTTCAAACTATTCAAGATCCGAACGTTGAAACGGATTACCACCCGATCGGATTGCCATCCGATCGAGTGACCGCCCTGCTGTGAAATTGTTCTCACTCTGAGAAGTCTCGCCAATCGGATTGCTGCCCGATCGAACGGTCGTTCGATCGACCGACCTGAAAGGTAGAGATACTTCTCTATTTTTCAAGATGCTACAACGAAAACTTCAAAAGGCAAACCATCATACACAAACACATCCTCACCAAACGAGGTGACAATCCAATCGAATGGCCACCCGATCGGGTGACCATCCGAACAGATTGCCACCCGATCGACTGGCCATCCGATCGGATTACCATCCGATTCATGGTACACTTGCATCTTTTTACGCGCCCCTTATCGTTTATGCTATCATTCTGATCAGGCTAATTCCGCTCTAAGCGCTCCCTTCAATCCATCATCGTTGTGAGTATACTCGAACCCTTTTTGCTTTATGCACTTTTGGGTGTTACATACATTACTTTTTCTAAATCACATCGAACACACTACGCAATACTTTAAACGCTAACTACTACCGCATGTTATACGTGAATTAATGAATGCTTGTTTGTTATGTTTACACATGGATTGATGTCTACCTGCCTTAGCAACCATAGTACTATAGTTTGGACTCAGCACCTGTTCACTCAGGGGTTGTTAAGGACAATTAATTACAGGGCTCACAGTGGTGAGTGTGTATTATGAACTGCCTTGCGCAGTCAAGCCGCAGTCATTGGTATTGATAGAATCAAGTCGATAACTTACGTGCTTCATTTCACACTGTGTACGTGCTGGTTATGCGTAAACGATTTCGAACTCTATTATATCTATCAAACTTGTATGCTCACCTTTACACTATGTGTATTGACCTTTACGTTAACGTATGTGGCAGGTGCTTAAGATGTTAGAATGCTTGGCTTGCTGTCAGTGGCGAAGCTTGAAAAAAAAGTTCGGGGGGTCGGAAGGTAACGGACCTAAAAAAAATTTCTATCGCGTAGTTTCGAGGTGTATGTTTGGGTCGGACGTCGGTGATTCGATTCGGGTTGGGTCAAACATTAATATCAAATAAAAAACGTTCTCAAACATTAAAAAAGAAGTTATCATTTTATTCTTCCACATAGCATAATCTAATAACAAAACACGTTAACAAATCACCCTAAATTTTAAACTCTAATTTCTATCCAAATCAAATCACAATAAGATTAAACAAATAAAATTAGACATAGTTATAGAAAGATTCAACAAGTTTAGGGCAAAAATTCGGACCAATTTCACCCCTAATTTCAACTAAATCACATAAATTGCAGCCCTAATTTAAACCTAAAGATAAAAAAACACATTCCTTTAACCTTATGAAGATTGAAGAAGTCGAATAAGAGTACAAGACCACAACAACGAGTAGTGTTTTGGCTTCTGTTCTCGAACAAGAAGTTGAAGTCGAACTCTGGAACCTGCGCTCCCCCCCCCCCTTCTTCAGTTCTGGCTTGTGGCTTCTGTTCTTCTTGTCGATGTCCCAAAGTAAACGAATTTGGGTTTTTTTTATAGGATGGGCTTTTAAGTTGGGCTATATAATGATTTGATTTGGGTAATATAATATACATTCTAGTATTCTACCAAATATAATGATTTGGGCTATAATATTTGGACTAATTAAATATTTTATTTGGGCTATATAAATAAAAAAAATTAAAACCTGGGGGTCGAAAACGTATATATCTAATTTTTTTTATAAAACCGGGGGGTCGAAAACGTATATACCTACGAAATCCTATACGAAACGTACATATATAACACTACTGACCGAAAAGTTCGGGGGGTCGGACGCCCCTCCCGGCCCCTTAAATCCTTCTCCCCTGCTTGCTGTGAAATCGAGGCTAGGAAAGAGTTTAGAAACAAAGACAATTTATTTTATTTGAAAATCTGAGTTGTCAGAACATGTTTTATTGTTTGAAGAATATCTCTGTCTGTAATAATTAGATTATCTTATGGGTTATAGTATGGGACATAATATTTAAACTATTTGGTAATTTAGTCGTTATGGAATTTCTTTGAACAATCTGTTTCGCTCAGTGCCGCGCCCCGATGTTTCCGCCATCAGTTGGGGTGTGACATGTAACTTCCTCATCCTTTTCATTTTCTAAACTTTCATCCACAAAAATATTCCCTAACATATTCATTTCATCAGACCCATCAATGGTTTCTTGAATCTTTCCATTCGGAAACAATTCATTATCTTTCATCAATTCCTCAAGAGTGATGTTAATATCAAACTTTAAATCTTTGTTATAAAAAGAAGAATTAGGATCATATGGAGAAAAAGAATCTTGCAAGCTATTAGAATCAATTTTTAAAGCCAAAGAAATCACATCTTTCACCTTAGTGCAATTATATTGATGCCATCTAGCAAAGATTTTCCTAATTTTCGGTTCTAAACCACATATGAATAGGTATATAGCATAGAATTCAGAAATTTCTTCAAAATTTCTAACCTGATCGAATAAGAATTCGAATTCAGCACAATAGTCGTGAACTGTATCTTCTTGATTTATTGACATAATCTTTTCCCAAGCCATTTCCATGTCGTTTGATGATTTCTGGATTGCTACACGTTGCTGTGAATCAGCCGAAGAACTGATGGCTGAACTCATTTCTTGCCCTAAATTGGATTGTTGTTGTAGAAATCAGTTGTTGCCCTAACTCTGACCACTTTCTTTTTCGATTTGTTGCCAATGAATGAAATTCTTTTGTTGCCCTAACCCCAGGTCAAGAGGAAATATAGCTCTGATACTATTGTTACAAACACAATTAGTAATCAAAGTATTCAAGATCAATAAAGAGAATAAGAAGAACACTAAGAGGAGAAGGAGGGTAAACCCAATTCAATTCATCGATACTTTCATTCGGTTCCCTGTTTGTTTTATAACAAACTCATACAAATCACTAGTTACATTTACAACCCTCATACTATGATATTATCACAATTGACCCCTCTACTATTTCATTCCTAACAATGTGGTAATCAAAATGGTTGTGTGATTGAATTAACAGTAGAGAGAGAAATGATAACACCGATCACTTACATATAGCTTAATTAGGCGGGATTGAAAGCAAACACTAACAAATAGAGTGGATTTGAATATTACTAACCAAAACGATATAAAATCAGGATCAGTAAGATGTTTAATGAATGGGGTTGGATATGCAATTAGAATGAATTGAAAAGGAACGTCATATTCAAAAGAAATCCAATGTTATAAATATAAAAGGAATGGAAAAGTCAGTGATTATAGGGATTTGAAGCGTCAAACAGGAACGGCAATTGCAGACATATCTTTTATTTTGTTAACTTAATTAATTAGTTATAACTAATTAATCTTTTTAATAAATCTCTAAATTGTAAAAAAATTTCCCTCTAAAATTCTGAATTGTCAAGGGTGACACGTGGCAACCCAAGTTCTTCATTTATTAAATAGGATAGATCTCTAAATTGTAAAAAAATTTCCCTCTAAAATTCTGAATTGTCAAGGGTGACACGTGGCAACCCAAGTTCTTCATTTATTAAATAGGATAGATAGATTAGATATGATAGATATGTATATAATTACCACATGTCAATTTGTGTTTGGGCCGATGGAAGTTATGAAGGCAGCCCATTTTGACTTTCAAGATTCGCTTGGCACAGCCCATAACTCGTGGAAGTTGTAGTAGAGGTGCACAAAATAACCGGTTAATTAACCGTAACCGGTTATTAACCGAAACCGTAACCGGTTAATAACCGATTTAGGAATAACAGGTTCAATAGGTTATTTAACCGTAGGTTAGTAACCGGTTATAAGTGTTTAGTATAATAACCGGTTATTAACCGGTTTTTTTAAACCGGTTTTTTAACCGATAGACTAGTTAACCGAAAATATAACCGAAAAATTCAAAAAAAAGGCAAAAAAAACCGGTTAATAACCGAAAATAACCGGTTAATTAACCGAACCGGTTAAAGTAATTAACCGGACCAGTTAAAAAAATAACCGGTTAAAGTAATAACTTGTTAAAGCATTAACTGGTTAAAGTCAAAAAGTCAAATTAACCGGTATAACTGGTTAACCGAACCGGTTATTAAAATTAACCGGTTTGTACACCTCTAAGTTGTACTGCAATTGTTAATATTCGACTGATATAAAAAGAAGATATACGAAACACATAAGAGAAGAACTACTGGATACGAGATAAACCTGCTGTACGACATCTTTATTGACGAAGGCTGGGCTCGAGTTTGAAGACGATACGAGTGAAGAATTTAATCGCAACCGGTTAGATAATAACGTTTAATTTAATTTATATATTCGATTATTGAACACAATGTAATTTATTTTAATGAACATTTATTTCTGCGTTTTATCCCACTACGAATGACTAATTTTCTTGAACTACCTGGCCTTATGGTGAAAACTAGTTGACTCGTATTATACTCTCGGTTTGGATTTGGTTTATAGGGGAAGAATAAAATAGGAAGTTTAATATTGCTAGGAAGATAGGAAGTAATCTTACCATGTACTGTATAACCATCAATATTGATCGATCTTGGGATGAAGAGTGTTAGTAATAATAGGAACAATGAGTTTTGTGCTACTATTATAATAATGGATAGTGCTAAGATAGAACAAGCAAGACCCTAGGTATAAAGCTAAGGAAGCTATCATTGCGTTTTACAGCTCAACTGCGTTTTACATGTGCATAAAAAAGAATCAATTTTTTATGATGATAATGAAGAGGTGGAGATTTTTTTTTTTTTTTTTGGAGAGTGAGTACATGACTTAGCAGTCATCGAGAGGAAACTCCCGTCAGCTCCGCACTTGAAGACGCGATGTTTTATCAGGCCCCGGCTCCCGCGCAAGTTGATCTCCCCTCAGAAACCATACTGCCCTCACACGAGAGACTCGCTGGGGTAACAGCTGGGTAAAACCGGGTGTGCCCTCAGGGCCGCACCATGCCTCGATAGGATACGATCCATCATTGAGACGTCCCCCCAAATAGCCGCAACCGGGAGTCGAACCGGCAACCTCACAAGGAGGAAACCGGCCCAACCAACCACATGGGAACCAACTGGGCTAAGAGAGGGGATAATGAAGAGGTGGAGATACTTCTGAATATCATGCTATGGTCTCACAAAAAGTTTTTGTCTTCTCCCTTGTCTGTATGTACATATATACAAAATATCATTTCATATTTTACGACGATGAAAATACATAATTTATTATGTTTTAATGCATTGTGTTTTATAAAACAATAATAAAATACATTTTTCTTTTTATGTTTTCGTCAAATGCGTTTTAGAAAGAACACTTTCTTTTGTGTATGCTGACTCTTGGTTTATATATATAAATTTAATGTTTTGGTAAAAAAAATCTTTTTATTATTTGGTTTTAATACATGTGCATGCTCGTTTGACTCGGATTTTATAATTGTTTTGTATGAATTTTTATTAATTGATTTCATATTATTTAATATAAATTTCATTTGCTACTCGCTTACAATATGTTTATGATCTTGCTTGTGGTTTTTTGTCTATGAAAAAACCCTAGTGTTATGGGTGAAATTCTGAGCCCATATCTTGAGAAATATCTTGGGTTATATCTTGGTTATATGATATATGTTCACATCCGGGATGCTGATTCAGGATATTGGTAACATCCTGAATGGTATCCTCAGGATAACTAACGGATTATGTACAGGTACGCGGGTTAGAAGCTAGCAACGTTCACAAGGACTCATTCCGCGGAAGACTCGGTCCAAGTCGTTCAAATAAAGACGTTGAAGCCGCATTACTCGGTCTACAACGTCTACGATGGAATATTCGGAGCATCCCATATTTATAGGAATTTTCGTTTGTAATTCGTTACTATAAATAGGTGGGTATACCAGATCGAATAGGACATCACATTAACACTCACTACACTCTTACACCTGTTCTCTAGCAATTTTCACTTTCGCACAAAAGCATTGTAACACTTAGCGATCTGGTCAATATCCGGCACTGTATCCTGAAGTTTAAAGCAATAAGAACAAGGCAGCAACGATTGTCAGCTCCCGAGGTTTTATGCCGGCGATCTAGATTGATCAAGGGCTTTCCTCGTATATCTCGTGTCACCCCCTTTACTTTTTGCTCATTGTTTGATCGTAGGTACAGCTCAATATCCTGAGCCGTATCCTGAATACTGTTTTTCCAAACAACTTAACCAGCATATTTTCAATACACTCTTTAGCACACTACCTCACTTAACTAATTTGATCACTTAATTGCTTCGGTAATTTTTGACCAAAACAATTTGGCGCCCACCGTGGGGCAAGTGGTGCTCTCTTTACTAAAAATCTTTGTGAAATCATTAATCGGTTTTCTGTTTTCAAAACTTTTTGCCACATTGTTTACAATGGCCTCAAGATCAAACATGAGCTCCTCCACTGCGTCTGCTACAACTTCTGCTACTACTGGTCCGGTGCTTCCACCACCTCCTCTAAGGATGCAATCTTCTTCACAGCCTCAGGATATTATCCCCACTCGGAGTATTCAGGGATCTGCTCCCATTTTAGCTTCTAATGATGAAATTCTAACCTTATTTGGAAGTGTGCAGGAACAAATGAGGCAGCAACAGGAAACAAACCAAATGCTGTTGAGGGAAATACAACTCCTGAAGTCTGGCTCGAGCAGATCTGCTGAGGATATCGTCACTCCACTACAACCCAGAATTTGAACTTCAGTTCGGTTGTGTACACTGAGGATAATAGGGGGAATATTGTGCCCAACCTTCCTCAGAATCATACTCCTGAAATACCCTCCTCGGTCAGGATGTCGACCATGAGGAGTTCAGGATATGCTTCAGGATATGGACAGAATCCTCTTACGGGTAACATGTCAAATAATAATAATACTCATGCTGCTAACAATAGTGGATCTTTGCAGGATACAGGTGTAACATCAGCATTTACTAGGGAGCTTCAGAAGTTGAAGGACATGATATCCAGTGTACCTGGAGTGGTCCAGCCAATCCCGGAAGTGTCCCAAGACAGCCACAGGATATCTCGCTTTACATATCCTATCTGTGATGCTGAGATTCCAAAGAGATTTCAAACCCCCAACATGAAGCTTTATGATGGAACAACGGATCCTGAAGAGCATATTGCTCAGTATAGGGAAAGAATGGAGATTAACCCTATCCCTCCGGAGCTCAAGGAAGCATGCTTGTGCAAGGGTTTTGGTTCTACCTTAACAGGATCAGCCTTGAAATGGCTCCTAAATGTTCCTCCTCATTCGATTACATCATTTGCTCACCTAGTCAATTTATTTAATAGTCAGTTTTCTTGTAGTAGAAGCTTTGAAAAACTAACAAGTGACCTCTACAGGATAACACAGGGGCCTCAAGAATCCTTAAGGGATTATGTGAACAAATTCAGCCGGGAATCCTTAGACATTCCGCATCTTGATGTTGCAACAGCTGTGCAAGCTTTCAAGATGGGGCTGCAAAAAGATTCTCAATTTTACCAAGACCTTGTAATGAACCCATGCAGGAATTTGGATGAAGCTCGAAACAGGGCCCTAAGATATATTCGATTGGAGGATGACAGAAAGATGCAAGAGAGGATGAACTCATCCAACACCTATGAGTCGATTAACAGGAAGTCAGAATCCTCATTTAAGCCATATCGCTCTAAGCCGTATGGTAGAAATGAAAACAAGAAAGTGAATGCTATCGAAGACGAGGATCCTGAAGAATATCCTGAATTATCTGAATATTGCTTTTCTGTTAACATTCCTGAATTGATGTATGCCATGCAGGGTTTAGGAGACAAGGCTAGGTGGCCTCGAAAGAATCAACAAAAAGTCGATTGGAAAGATAAGTCAAAATGGTGTGCCTTCCACGAAGATTTCGGACATGTAACTGAGGATTGCATTGCTCTAAGGAAAGAAATAAGCTATCTTCTAAGTAAGGGATATCTGAAAGATCTCTTAGGAAAAAAGAAGAATAAGGGTCAGGATACTGAGAAGGATCCTGAGCGAGCAGCGTCACCTCCCGCGGATGCCAAGATAATCAACTTTATTTCGGGAGGATCCGACATTTGTGGGACTTCGTATTCGGCGGCGAAGAGACATGCAAAAGAAGCTAAGGCCGAAAGAGGAAACAAACCTGTCAAGATGACTACCCTCACAACTGACAAAGTGATCACATTTGATGCTGATGATAGGGATACTGTCCAGGATCCTCATCATGATGCTCTGGTAATAACATTATATGTGGCTAACCATTTTGTACGCAGGATATTGGTTGAAAATGGCAGCTCCGTCAACATAATCCAACTAGAGACTCTGGAGAGAATGAATGTATCTCCGATGGATATCACTTCGAAGTCCACCGTGCTTGTTGGGTTCAGTGGAGAGGCTAGGAACAAAGTGGGAGAGATAAATTTACCAGTATATGTTGAAGGAGTCAACTCGATACAACGTTTCTGTGTGATGGATTCTCTATCCTGCTACAACATCATATTGGGAAGACCATGGATTCACGATATGAAGGCTGTGCCATCAACATATCACCAATGCATCAAGATCCCTACCCCTTGGGGAGTTGTCAAGGTTGGTAGTGATCAGCAAGAGGCGAAAGAATGCTACTCATCCTCGATGAAATCCTCAACCAAGCCTAGCACAGCATAGCAATTAAAGACGCGGGCCCAGGATATCGTGGAGGATTCGGAGCAGGATGTGAAGAAAATTATCCTGGATCAGGATAATCCTGATATCTCGGTGCTCGTAGGAACCAATATCCCTCAGGATATTGAAGAGCAGTTAACTAACTTTTTGAAATGCAGGATGTCAATGTTTGCATGGAAGCATGAGGATATGACAGGTATATCCAAAGACATTATCACTCACAAGCTTGGAATTGACAGATCATTCAAGCCTGTTCAGCAAAAAAGAAGGAAATTTGCTCCTGAGCGGAATACGATTATCCAAGAGGAAGTTGAAAGATTGTTGAAGTCCAGGATGATCAGAGAAGTGAAGTTTCCATGATGGCTAGCAAACGTAGTCGTGGTACAGAAGAAAAATGGGAAATGGAGAGTCTGTGTAGACTATACAGACTTGAACAAGGCTTGTCCTAAAGACCCATTTCCTCTTCCTCACATTGATGCAATGGTGGATGCTACTGCCGGGCATGAAATGTTGACCTTCATGGATGCATCCTCAGGATTTCAGCAGATTCAAATGGAGCCTTCTGACCAGGAGGATACTGCCTTCATGACACCAACAGGTATTTATTGTTATACGACTATGCCTTTTGGTTTGAAAAATGCAGGTGCAACATTCCAGAGATTGGTAAGCATGATGTTCAAAGACAAGCTGGGGGACACCATGGAGGTATACATTGACGATATGGTGGTAAAATCAAGGAAAGCTCAGGATCACCTCCAGGATATTAAAGGAGCATTTGATATCCTGGATCAATATAAAATGAAGCTAAATCCTGCTAAGTGTCATTTCGGAGTGGGGGCAGGAAAATTTCTAGGATATATGGTGACCAAAAGAGGAATAGAGGCGAGCCCGGAGCAGATTAAAGCCATCTTGGATATTAGATCACCCTCAAATATGAAGGATGTCCAACGATTAACAGGGCGAGTGGCAGCATTAAACAGATTTATTTCAAGATCCTCAGAGAAATGCAAAGAGTTTTATGATATCCTGAAGAAGAACAAGAAATTCGAATGGGGTGAGAAGCATGAAGCAGCCCTGCAGGATTTGAAGCAATATCTTTCAACTGCACCTCTACTGATGAAGCCTGAGAATGGTGAACCACTATCCCTATACCTCGCAGTATCAGGGAATGCTGTAAGTGCCGTCCTTATAAAGGATCATGAAGGTCAGCAATATCCTGTTTATTATGTTAGTAAAAGTTTGTTAAATGCTGAAACTAAGTATTCTCATTTAGAAAAATTGATACTAGCATTAGTTATGGCATCAACGAAGCTTAGACATTACTTTGAGACACATAGGATTCATGTTAAAACAAATTATCCTGTCAAAAATGTGCTTAGGAAACCAGAGATGTCAGGTAGGATGGCCAAGTGGTCAGTAAAGTTGAGTGCTTATGATTTAGTATATGAACCTAGAAATGCCATAAAGTCTCAGGCTTTAGCTGACTTTGTGGCTGATTTCAGTAGTGACATTCAGGATGAGGTAGACTTAGAAGTCCAACATTTAGGAGAATCCTCAGGATCCTGGACGTTATATACTGATGGTGCATCTAATGTAAGAGGAGTAGGCTTGGGAATACTACTAAAATCGCCACAGTGGGACATATTACCCCAGGCTATTAGGTGTGAATTCCCTGCTACTAATAATGAAGCAGAGTATGAGGCTTTAATTGCAGGATTAGAGTTGGCTAAGAATATGAGTATCAAGAATTTGCAAGTATATGTTGACTCCTTGTTAATTACTAACCATTTTAATGGATCCTATGCAGTTAAGGGTGAGAAATTAATCGAATACCTCGATATTCTCAAAAAATTAGCAGGATATTTCGATGTTTTTACACTTGAACAGGTAGCAAGGGAGGATAATGCTGAAGCAGATGCCTTAGCAAATCTGGGATCATCGATCAGGATACCAGAAGGGACCCAAATACCAATATTACATATCTTGTATCCTGCAACGAATCCTCAGGATAAAGAAGTAGCGGGTATTCAGGATCCTGGAGCAGAGTATCCTGAAAAGGATCCTAAATCCTGGACGGCTCCAATCATGAGATATCTCAAGGAAGGACACATCCCTGGAGATGAAAATCCTAAGGCATTTAGGATGAAGGTATCACGATTCACTATTATAAATAATGTTTTATACAAGAAATCTCTTGCAGGACCGTATTTGAGGTGCTTGGAGGATCCTGAAGCCAAAGAAGTACTTCAGGATATACATGAAGGGGATTGTGGTAACCACACTGGGGGCAGATCATTGTTCTCGAAAGCATTAAGGACAGGATATTATTGGCCAACGATGAGGAAAGATGCTGCAGAATATGCTCGAAGGTGTGATGCCTGTCAAAGGCATAGTAACATACTACATCAACCAGCTGAACCACTATATCATGTAGCTTCCCCTTGGCCATTCATGAAATGGGGGATGGATATAGTAGGGAAGTTACCAAAAGCTCCGGGAGGAAAAGTCTTTATGCTAGCAATGAAGGATTACTTCTCTAAGTGGGTTGAAGTTGAAGCATTTGTTCAAGTTAGAGACCAAGAAGTAGTATCCTTCATAAAGAGGAATATCCTGACCAGGTTTGGGGTACCAGCTGAAATCATTTGTGATAATGGGTCCCAGTTTATAAGCAAGCGGACTACTGACTTTTGCAAGAGTTGGGGAATCAAAATGATCACGTCTACTCCGGTACATCCTCAAGCGAATGGACAAGCTGAATCCTCGAACAAGATAATTGTCAATAACTTAAAGAAGAGACTTGGAGCCAAAAAAGGGAGATGGGCAGAAGAATTACCCTTTGTTTTGTGGGCTGATAGGACAACGGTAAAGAATGCAACCGGCCAAACCCCATTTTCCTTGGTATTTGGAGCAGAAGCAGTGATTCCAACGGAAATAGCGATACCTACTGCAAGATCTATCCTTCAGGATCCTGAACAGAATCCTGAAGCCTTATGTCGAGATTTGGATACTATAGATGAAAAAAGAGATGCAGCAAGGCTAAGGATGGCAGCATATCAACAAAGAATATCCAAAGCATATAACAAGAATATAAGGACTAGGAGATTTCGAGTTGGTGATTGGGTGCTAAGAAAGGCTTTTCAAAATACCACTAATCATGCCGATGGCAAGCTAGCTCCAAAATGGGAAGGACCATATGAAGTTGAGTCAGAAGCAGGGAAAGGAGCATATAGACTCAAGAATATGGAAGGGGATATGCTACCGAGATCCTGGAATGCAATCCACTTAAAGCTCTATTTCAAGTAAGAATAGAATTTAATTTCTATCTCAAAAGGGTATGTATTCTATCTCTTTTAAATATATTTGTTTATTATCTTGAACCCAATACTGACTTAAGCATCGGAGGGGTGTTAGCCAAGCTAAGACCCACCTTAGTTTACAGTTGTTTTGCAGCATATGTTTCAGGATATAGCTCCAGGATATACACTCAAGATAAATCGAAAGATTAGAGGATTGGCCCCCTCTCTCACGTTTAAGGGATCCTGATCCCTTCAAAGGTTTAAAGGTATTCACCTTTCTTTCGAATTGGGTTTAAACACCTCGCCTGGAGCGCAAGTTATCTAGGTATAGTTCAAGGTAGCGGGACCAGTTCATGTAAAAGTGGCTGACAATTTCGTTACTGTTGGCTATATCCTGGATCCTGAAGGTATATGAGGATTGATCACCCTCTCTCACGAAAGGGTATTTTCATACTCTCTAAGGTTTAAAGGTTTTCACCTTTCTAAGATTTGGAGTTTATACATTCTCGCCTGTAGCGCATGAAACTAAGGGTTTATCCCCAGGATATCAGGGTTTATCCCCAGGATATTAAGGGTTTATCCCCAGGATATCAGGGTTTATCCTCAGGATATTAAGGGTTTATCCCCAGTATGCTAAGGATTCATTCCAGGATATCAGGGTTTATCCCCAGGATATTAAGGGTTTATCCCTAGTATGCTAAGGATTCATTTCAAGATATCAAGGGTTTTGCCTCGGGGTGTTCGGAATTTATTCAAGCCAAAGTGTGAATACATTTGCATTTCTGTGTCGTACACAGGGGACACACATTATACTATTCAAAGGATGGATCCAAGTTTGTAAGTATGCACTGGGGACATTCCTAAGGTGGAAGATTGGAATTGACTCTCTAAGAGTCTTTGGTATGATCTTTCCTTTTTTCAAATGACTTAAGTTTTCTAAGTTATATGACAATATCCCGACCAGGATATCTTTTAGGATACTTGTCAGGATAGTTTCAGAATGTGTTCCCATAATATTCCCAAGAATGTTCAAACAAAACAATTTTCATAAGTAAAATTTGTGCACTAATAACAACAATGGTAAGGCCAAAAGAAAAGTTATATTATTAATATAGTAAAAGTTTGTGCTTTTGGTTTCATCTCAAACCGAGATCCATCCACCAAAAGCACAATTAGTCTTTAAACACATTTACCCAACAGTTGAAGGTTTCATCTCAAACCGAGACCCATCCACCTCCAACTGTTGTATTGTTCAAAAAGCATGCAGGAAATGTAAATTGTTCAGGTGCAGAAAAGTAAAGTGCAGAAAAAGTAAATTGTTTTGGGGATTACAAACCAACATTCAAATTTAAAAAGGTGGGCTCCGGCCTTGGCACGTATATCCATCATTGCCCACCTGAATGCCCTCACATAACGGCATCTTCTCCAACCTTCTCTGCCTTATCAGCTTCAGCATCCTGAGCAGCATCCTCACCAGCATCCTCTCCAGCATCCTTCTTATCTCCAACCTTGTCTACCACCTCTGTTGACTTAGAGGATTCTCCGGCTTCGGCAGGAAGTGGCACAGCTTTCCCTCCAAGCTCCTTCAGCTTGGCCACCCAGGATTCAACCGACCAGGATGGGCATACAAGGCCTGTCTCCTTGGCCTCATAGGCCATCTTGATGCGAGCTTGTAGCAGGGAGACGATAGCAGAGGCTTTGATTCCTTCCCGGAAAGAAACCATGGCCTGTTCGTGATCCATTTGGACAGTGGCAAGTTTGAGCTCAGCATCTTGGGTGACCTTCTTCAGCATACCCTCGTAGTGCCGGGTCTTTCTTCAGCAATGGCACCTTGGTTAGCAACGGTGCTTTCGAGCTGTTTGATCCTGGCTTCATGGAGTACAGCAGTACCACAGGCATCGTTGTACAGGTGGAGCAAATGCTGGAGGCCCTGCACATCAAGTTCAGGTATGAGTTAGAATATATTAACCAGGATATCCTAACAGGATATATGTGCAGGATATGTAGCAGGATATTACCTTGTTGAGGAAGGATGTCATTGGCTCTAAGGAGTCAGAAAAGCTGAGTTCATCGTAGGAGAACCCTTCTGGACCTGGAGCACTGACTTCAGGACCTTTCCTCTTTTTTGCTGTGGAAGCACGAGTCCTCGGATTAGCCTTAGGAGTCGGGAGCGGCTTGGAGCTGGTGGATGCAGGGGTCTCTTTCTTAACCATGACTGGGGTAGGATAGCGGTCAAGTTCGTCAAGGTCTAGGTAGACTGGAACCTTGCAGGAGTCTGCATACAGGGAGTAAAATTTCTCCTAAGTATATCAAATAAAGACATGTGTGTACAGGATATTTTGCAGGATCCTTACCAGACATGTTTGCACTAGAAAGAGGACTTGGAGATGGTGGAGACGGGTTGAAACTTCTTTCAACCTCTGGAAGGAGTCTGATAGCGTCAATCCTTTTCTTTGAATCAGCAAGGGGAGGTGCAATCTTCCTGAAATCAGCTGCGTGCACAACAGAAAAAAGAAAGTTAATCAGTTCAGGATATGGAACAGCATAAGAGGCAGGATCATCCTTAAACCCTAAATCCTACCCTTTTTCAACCATTTCACCGGATATTCCGTTCCACCAGGGATTGAGTCTCTTTTTACAAAGAAGAACTTAGATTGCCAATTATCCTCGTTCCTGGTGGCACGAAGTATCAGCGGGTCGCCGGAGGTGGAATAAAATAAAAATCTACATGATCCGTGGCATCTAAGCCGGTAAGCTAGGGGGAGATCATGAACAGAAAGATCAGGGATGTGGTTTTTCCTAATCTGGTCAAGAACGGACAGAACACGCCAAAGCATCGGCATTGTTTGACTGAAATAGATTTTTGTAATCTTGAAGAATTAGGTGATGAAGTCTGGAAAGGGGAACTGTAACCCTAAGGTGAAGGGAAAGGCACTAAAGCTCAACCACTCATTGGAGACCATATCCGACCGGATTTCCCGGTCGAACGGCCGGAATACCGTTCCTTTCGGAAAGATACCGGAGGATTTCAGAGCCGACAAGTGGGCACTATCAAAAGAGCATATCTCTTTCTCCGGTTCTTGGAGAAGATTCTGCTGGATAAATGTGAGAGCCGAATCACTAGAACTGGATCTTGTATGTCTCGGCATTTGATCGCCTGAATTTTTGACCGGAAAAGGAGGATGAAGATGAAGATTAGAGAGAGAATGTTTACCTTTTTCCTTATCGGTAGTGATTAAAAAAGAGATGGGGATGAGAAGATATAGGGTGCAATGAGTAAATATAGGCTGAGTAAGTTGCAAACGGTCACATCATGGGTCTTATCTCTTAATTATCTCGATCTCCGTGAAAAATGTAACCGTTAGTGGCAGGATACTAAACGGTAACATTTTTGGGGACAATTGTTATGGGTGAAATTCTGAGCCCATATCCTGAGAAATATCTTGGGTTATATCTTGGTTATATGATATATGTTCACATCCGGGATGCTGATTCAGGATATTGGTAACATCCTGAATGGTATCCTCAGGATCACTAACGGATTATGTGCAGGTACGCGGGTTAGAAGCTAGCAACATTCACAAGGACTCATTCCACGGAAGACTCGGTCCAAGTCGTTCAAATAAAGGCGTTGAAGCCGCATTACTCGGTCTACAACGTCTACAATGGAATATTCGGAGCATCCCATATTTATAGGAATTTTTGTTTGTAATTCGTTACTATAAATAGGTGGGTATACCAGATCGAATAGGACATCACATTAACACTCACTACACTCTTACACTTGTTCTCTAGCAATTTTCACTTTCGCACAAAAGCATTGTAACACTTAGCGATCTGGTCAATATCCTGCACTGTATCTTGAAGTTTAAAGCAATAAGAAGAACAAGGCAGCTGCGATTGTCAGCTCCCGAGGTTTTATGCCGGCGATCTAGATTGATCAAGGGCTTTCCTCGTATATCTCGTGTCACCCCCTTTACTTTTTGCTCATTGTTTGATCGTAGATACAGCTCAATATCTTGAGCCGTATCCTGAATACTGTTTTTCCAAACAACTTAACCAGCATATTTTCAATACACTCTTTAGCACACTACCTCACTGAACTAATTTTATCACTTAATTGCTTCGGTAATTTTTGACCAAAACACCTAGGAACGGGTATTATCCTTGTTAAAACGAGTGTTTCTGTTACCTTTGAGACTGGAGATCCATAGCCAATAGCCTTTAGATCCTTGTAATCCAAGTTAAAACCATAAATAGATAGATTACCCCTTTTATCTTTGGGTGAATTCTGATTAGTGAGATCGAAAGGAGATCTAACTTTGGGTACCTTAGCATATTATTAGGTGAGACTGGGAGGTGAACCGAAACTTTAAAAACCGTTATATTTTACACGTCTAATTTGGGACTGGTGGATAGAATTAGTGAGACCGGGAGGAGATCTGGTTTGTCTTAGCAAACCCTTATTAATTTTTTTAGAAACGGTTAGAACCGAATATCCAGTTCCAAGAGTGTGCGAGTTTACTAATAGGATCCTACGCCTAGGTAGTTGTATTTCCTCGTCTGATTTCGGCCCAATTTAGTTCGTCTTAGTATTCATGCTAGGTTATTAGTTAAAATTAGTAGTTAAATTAATTGAATAAAACCCCAAAAATAAATATTTTTAGTTGACATTTATTCGATGATGGTTGTCTATTGAGTGTGCTTGCATAGATTCACTAGGATCGATATCTAGTCTTACTGGGTATACTATGTTGCGACCGGTACACTTGTCGTTGGTGTTTGGTTTATTTGTTGAGTCCAAATTTTAAAAATTATTGAAATATATATTTAATACACTTCTCACATATCAATGCCTTATTGGTGCCATCCATTAAATCTACTTATAATTTCACTTAAAACAAATACATTTTCTTATTGGGTAAATTACATTTTTCGTCAATTATGTTTGTGGTGGGTTGCAATAGATGACCTTTAACTTTAATAATTACAGTCACAGTCCTTTATTTGCAAAACCTGTTACACCTTAGGTCCTTTGACTCTAACCTGGTTAAAACTTTCACTTAAGTGAGTTTATGTGCAACAACAAAACAGTCATTTAATAAAAAATTAAGTTTCAATAAACTAATATTTTTTGTACATTTATCATTAATTTTTCTCTTTCTGTCAATAAACTAATATTTTTTTTATACATTTATCATTAATTTTTCTCTCTCATCCAATTACAATCACTTATAAAATATATTAAAAATTATAAATGGTGAATAATGTCCCATCATATATGCAGATTAAGTAACATTTTCTCTCTCCTCTACTCACACACTTTTTATAATATAAAACCCCAATCACAAAATTTGAAGAACGGGTTGTGAATGCTCATATTATATTGTTTTCACTATACACTAATCAGTATTAATAATCATTAATATCCAAGTAACTTTCATATTGAAGGGGTATGGTCCCAGACCTCGCACAAGCATGGTCGCGAGTGACCATTACCCTTATAAAAAACCCCCACCGGCAAGAACTTATCTGCGTCCGTGCGGACACGCGCGAACACAGCGGTCGAATCCAATCGGTCAAGGGATGAGAAGACTTACCTTGTGTATGAAAATGGGTGTTACACATAGCGATGCGACTTAGCACCGCATCCTATGAACATTTTCGTCACGACAAGGGATCTGGAAAACAACAACAGTCACCATAAGTGGCGATGCGGCCTAGCACCGCATCCCGCACATGCCTTGGCCAGAGCAAGAACACGGAAACAACAACAGTTACCGCGAGCAGCGATGCGGCACAGCACCGCATCCTGCCCACAAGGCAAGTGGGACTGACACCATAGAGCAAGTGGCACCAATGACATTCGCCTGTCAGCCCACACATAAGCAACAAACTGACACCACAGTAGGACGTGGCATCACCACCGTAACCGATAAGCCTGACACACCTGCAAGAGGCTGTGCGTTGTTAGTCTAGCCACTCAATTACCCTCCTTCACTCCTCGGCTATAAATATCCATCCCAAACCAGGTTTGAGGTATCTCTTCGCAACTCTCTCACTACTACTACTATCACACACTTTGCTTCACAAGAAAATTATTAATTCTCATGCCGGAGAGTGGTAACAAGGAGCACCCCCACCCCATCCTCCTTGTTACGAGTCACGGTTTGTTTTCCTTGTGCAGGAGATAGACCAGCGGACGATCCAGCCACCGATCCTCGGAAAGAAGGGATTAACCCTACTTGACGAGACCAGTGAATTAACCTCCCTTGGTTAACCACTGTTTCATCAATGGCGCCCACCGTGGGGCAATAACATGGAACGCACAGCAACTTCGACGATGTTACATGTAGGCTACGTTTACTTTCTCTATGTAACCTCATGGCCCGCAGGCCATTCGTCAATAAATAAATGAACAATTCAACGCAACATTGTTTATCTTTTCTATTACAAATGCGTGTTCCACTTTGCGGTATCTGCAAAAACAGATTGGCAAAATCTTCATTCATGATACCCACACAAAGTGGTGACCACACACAAATATTGTAATAAACCAGCAATGGCAAACTATTCATGCCTATATGGCCGGATACGCGCATACGATTTTTACAAAACCTACACAATTCCTAAACCCTAACGGGATCAAAATGGAGGTTGACTACTACTTTACTCAACCGCGCTTTACAGCCAACAGAGTCATTCGTATACTTGCATATCACCTAGACATGCAAATGGTAAATTTAGACTTAATGTTACTTAAGGCCTTAAGCATTGGCCTTATCTAACATTAACTCACATATGTTCAAAAGCAAGAAATAAAAACACTTGTACAAATTGAACAAAAGGATAAACTTTATATTCCAAAAGATTTCTACACCTATGCGGTGCATAAGAAATTTTACATCAGTTTTTCCTCTAAACATTTACATCAGAAAGAGAAGTCAAAAAGGGCATGCAGGCCAACCTAGTCTTCTTTTGTACCACTGGTGCCTGCATCATCCTTTGCACCACCAGCGGTTTCCTCCTTCTCAGCACGCTCATACAACAACCGCAGACGGTCCACGTAATCTTCCGCCTCCAAACATTTCTCAATATCTTCAATAGCGGAAAGGGACAAGTTGTTGTACGCGTTAACAGCCGCGACATACAGAGCTTCAGTATCTTTGCCATGGAACCCAGATCTTTCATCAGTAAATTTGCTATTGAAGAAAGGGTTCACATGACTAAGGCATTCGTTGTAACCAGCTTTGAATGTTGCTTCCCGTGCACGCTCCTTAAGCTCATTTACAGCCGTTGCATTCTTAGGCGCGTCAAAAACAGTTCCAACAATCTGCAAGCATACAAGTGACAAGGTTAAGAAAGGCAAACTTAAGAAAGAAAAAGACACTGAATACTTACATGCCTGATACCGTGATCACGCATCCAGTCACGATCTGCCGTAAGCTGATCCAAAGAGATTGTCTAACTATCTCTAGCCTCTGCAGCTTCCTTTGCCCGCGCTTCAGCTTCCGCCGCACGGGCAGTGACCTCTTCAAGGATGGTCACCCGGTTCTACACTTCCACCTATCAACAACAAAGTACAGATAAGTATAGGAAGGAAATCAACAACAGTTTTGTCAAGCTTACTGCGGTCGGCATCCGCCTCTTCAAGCGCCTTGGCACCACGTGCCTCAGCCTCTTTTGCCTCCTTTGCAGCCGCTTCAGCTGCGGCCTTTTCCTTCATCAGAGCAGCATTCGCGGCCTTGAGATTTGTCAACTCCTGGCGAACACAGAAAGGTTTTTCATTCTCTCGAGCGCAAGCTTCCCTACAACCCCTGAGGTCATCAGAAATCAATTTTGCAAGAGTACAAACCTGTTTAAGGCCAGCAGTTGCAGCCCAAGCCTCAATCTGCTTCAGCTTCTCAAAAGTATACTTATCTTTTACTAACTGCTCCGTACCTTCCCGAGCAGCCTTCACCAATGCCTCAGCTTCAGCCCGCAAGCGAACGTTTTCCTCCTCCTTGCGATCCAGCACCTTGTAGTCTTCCATAATTGCGTTCGCAATTATAGAACTTCCAACAAGCACGGAGGAGAGATGGTTTATCCGGTTCTCACGAGGCAAACCGCGGGCACAAAGAACCTCAAAAGGAGTGCCCAAACCGCTTAAGATATCCCTGCAAGCGAATGGATCGTTGGAAATATCATCCCCTTGCATAACAGTCCAAGGGGGCGATGATAATTTACACTCCGGTTTTCCGTGTAAGAACGGTAATAAAACTCCAATTCAGTCTCACCAGGCTGAATGGACGGTTGATCTTCAACCCCCATGCCTGCGGCAGTTGAACCAGATGTCTTCTCACCAACGGGCGATTTTGTTTTCTCAACACTAGGGGACTTCGGTTTCTCGCCCCCCTCGACTTCAGTATCATGCGGCTCAATTAAGTTGTCAGATGAATCAACCGTATCGACAATGGTTTGACCTGCGGCCTTCTTCCCAGTATCCTCAGCATGCGTAGATGGCGGAGTAACCACTTCAATAGAAGGGTTTCTTCTATCCTCCTTGTGGACCTCCACGTCCGCAGCCGCGTCCCGCGGGGGCGAAGAAGGAGCGTCAAAAAAGGAAAAAGTTTTCTCACGCGGTTCTACAACAAAGCAAAAAACATCTATAAGTTACAAGTTAGAACAATCAAACACTTGTAAACAGATGGTTAACTTACCAGTTACAACCGCAGGTTTTGGTTGCTAGATGGCAGCAGTCCGGGTCCTCAACTTCGGACCTTTCTGCCCACCGGAAGCAGAGGCATCTCCTTTCCGTTTCTTCTCATCGGCAGGTTTAGAACCCGCAGAGGATCCACTCGCAGCCGCACCACCACCTGGAACACCCAAACCCTCAAGGGTGTCAGACACTACCACGTAATCGTTGTATTTGGGTAAACGAATACGAGAGATACCTGCCACCTCCGGCACCAAAGGAGGAACAACGATCGGGTCATGCGGCTTCTTCGGTCTGCGTAACCACTTATCACCATGCTTCTCCATGTGCTGTTTGGGGACGCCAGTGGAATCAGGGTCTCCCAAGGCCCCAAGATCCCCTGCGTTTCGTCCATCAACAAAACAATCAGCAAGGCCAACTTGTTTACAAAGAACTAAAAGAATAATGCACATGGAGAAGTTGTACCTTTTCCTTGCAGCAGCGCTGCCTCCATTGCTTCCCGTTCAGGAAACCGAAAGTTGTCATGGATGGTGAAGTTGAATCCTTCTTCACGATCCCCACAAGGCAACACCACCCCTTTGCCCTTGAAATCCGGGCAAAACATTCTCCAAAGGGGAGCGTCCTCTGATAGTACATTTACAACTTAGTGACAAAAAAAGGAAGCAAACAAGCCGCACAGGGAAAAAAGGACACTTACCACCACTTTTCTCCCACAACACGGGCCTTGCCTTCCTGCTCATCCTCCCCAACATCATCCGCAGCACCCACAACTACGAGTTACTCAGCTTTTTCCACCCAATGATCTGCAGGGTCGGGAACCAGTCCACCGTATCTGCCTTGGGGACGCTAATACCCTCCGTTATGATCGGGCCGTCACATTCCTAAAGGTCAACTTGGCAGCAACAGCAGCGGCTTTAACGTAGAAGAGCTTTGTCTTCCACTTCGTCATACCCTTGGGAGGGACCATCAACTTAGGGCTACCGTCCTGTTGACGGAAAGAGAAGAAACCCATCGAAACAGTCATCTGATAAAACCGCCGGAAATCTCCAAAGGTGGGTTCCATATCAAGAGCACGAAATGTGTACTCAAAGTTTCGAACCCGAATCATCCCAAAAGGACTCAGTTGGGAAATGTGGAGTTTATACCACTCCAGGACCTCAGCAACGAACACAGTCAACGGCAAACGAAGGTTACAGACGCCGAAAAAATCAGCCCACATGGTGACATACCCCGCCGGAGCATCGGCGGCGGTGTCACCCTCTTGTGGGTGGATGGCACCATACTCCGGTGGCATCTGAATATCCATCATGAGATTATCGAACGACGATTTCGACCATTTCAAAACCGGCAAGTTCTCTCCGGGAGCATCACCTTCAGCCTCCTCCTCCACTGCCACCGGTGACGAAGGTTCAGGGTTTTCACCCGGAGTTGAATGTGGGTTAGATGGTTCAGCCATCACGAAGAAGAAAAAAAAGAAAATGTAAGATGAGTTCAGGAACTTCGAAAAAGCCTCACCGGAAAAACAAAGGGTTAATCGGAGAAGACGAAGGTTTTCACTTTCTCTCGCCGGAAATTTTTTTAATTTTCGAAGAAGTGAGGGGAAACCCCAAACGGTTTCCCCTTTTATACTCATCGCAATAAATGCTGTACAGTAACCGAAACGTCGTGCAAAAAAGGAACAAGTCATGCGATGCCACGTGTAGAGCAACAGTTATTTTGACGGTTACCATGCGCGCGTCGCCGCCCACGCGCCTGACAAAAGAGACTTTTTACTCTCCCGCTACAGTGCATTTATTACCTCGGGCAGTGCAAACGTCCTTTCGTTTCAGCACATGCCAGGTAAGTCCCACCAACTTCTACCAACTCGCACGTGCGGTCTACCACGTGTACAACAAAAAAGCGATGACAAACATTCAAAACTAAGCGGTATGCGGTTTCTCTGGTGTTCCGCACCATAACCCATACCGAATGTCGTTTTTTACATACCCCTCAAAAAGGAAAAAATATATATCTACACTATGTAAAGGGGTATAACCAATATCCTCATATATCCACGAGCACACGTGGAATATGCGGAGATGACACACACGAGCCCGCACAGGTGTGTCAGATACTCAGAACCAGCGTTATTCTTTGGACTGCGAAAACCGCTTTTCAGGAACAGGCAAACCGCATCAATTTGGAGCTTCTTCAAGCTTCAAATCCCTCGTGTCCGGTTCACAACCACAGAGGGGACGCAAATAGTTTCTCCATAGGGAAAAGGATAAGCATGCTGAGCGACCGTACATCAGCAACCCTGACTCCTGATCCTTCAAGAGCCACATAGCATAAAACTCTTTTAAAGCGAGTCTTCTGTTACAAACCGCAGACACTCATAAGTCGTTACGGCCAAACGTAACTACGCGATCGGTAGCTATGGAAGAGCCACGACTAAGTCATCATGTGGATGAGCAAAGCTACTTCCAGAAAAAACTGCTTTCCAACTAAGCGTGAAGGAAAGTGACTACAGAACGAATGCGGATGAGTTTCACCCAAATTCCTAACTATCTAAGGTGATCTCCTTGCGTAACAAGCCAAGCAACTGTGGTAACAAGTCTGCTTATGACTTTGTTTGCCCACCTATGGGCCGCATAGAATAAACAATGGTTGGCACATCCATGCCTATGACCATGTTTATTTGCCCATAGTTCAAGTGAACGATTCACATTGTTCGACCAAACACGGCCAACAATGACACAAAATCCCTCACATTGTTAGACCAGGCATTGCCAACGATATGCAGCAACGAGGTAACCGCAAAGGACGTGCGGTTACTTGAGCGCTAAACTGGAAGAAAACGAACACCCCATAAAATAGGGATCATCATTCCACGTCCAGTTGATAAACATAAAGCGATAGCAAGGCACTTACAGCATTGCATCCGCAACCGCAGAGGTTACAACTAGAGTTGCGGACACTGACATCTTCAGTCACCATCTCAAAGGTTGGTTTGGCACACCAACAGGTGGCTACCAACCCTGATGACATCGGAAAAAGGTAGACCATACTACCGGATCAAAACCCTCGGCTGAGAATTCCGCATCAGACGAAACTTACTCACCGGTACGGAAGAGACGTCACACGACTCTACCAGATCCCCAACTTAATTTACTTGAAGCAGGAGCCATCAGCCTGGCCTAGAATCTTCTCCAACATCCAAAGTACCCACTCGACCTCATAGTCCAGCATTCCCCCACTTGCAACTTGCATGAGGAAACAACACTAGACTGGGGGGACTTGAAGGGGTATGGTCCCAGATCTCGCACCAGCATAGTCGCGAGTGACCATTACCCTTATAAAAAACCCCCACCGGCAAGAACTTATCAGTGTCCGTGCGGACACGCGCAAACACAGCGGTCGAATCCAATCGGTCAAGGGATGAGAAGACTTACCTTGTGTATGAAAATGGGTGTTACACATAGCGATGTGGCTTGGCACCACATCCTATGAACATTTTCGTCACGACAAGGGATCTGGACAATAGCAACACTCACCACAAGTGGCGATGCGGCCTAACACCGCATCCCGCACATGTCTTGGCCAGAGCAAGAGCAAGAACGCGGAAACAACAACAGTTACCGCGAGCAGCGATGCGGCACGGCACCGCATCCTGTCCACAAGGCAAGTGGGACTGACACCATAGAGCAAGTGGCACCAATGACAGTCGCCTGTCAGCCCACACGTAAGCAACAGACTGACACCACAGAAGGACGTGGCATCACCACCGTAGGACGTGGCATCACCATCGTAACCGACAAGCCTGACACACCTGCAAGAGGCTGTGCGTTGTCAGTCTAGCCACTCAATTACCCTCCTTCACTCCTCGGCTATAAATACCCATCCCAAACCAGGTTTGAGGTATCTCTTCTCAATTCTCTCACTACTACCACTATCACACACTTTGCTTCACAAGCAAATTACTGATTCTAACGCCGGAGAGTTGTAACAAGGAGCACCCCCCACCCCATCCTCCTTGTTACGAGTCACGGTTTGTTTTCCTTGTGCATGAGATAGACCAGCGGACGATCCAGTCACCGATCCTCAGAAAGAAGGGATTAACCCTAGTTGACGAGACAAGTAAATTAACCTCCCTTGGTTAACCACTGTTTCATCGCATATCATGATTCAAATTGTCCCTATATTTTAAACTGAGAAGATTCAGTTGGAATTGATAACTTTAAATGTAGTAATATTGCCTAAATCATTTTTTAATAAGCATTAAGTTCAGGTAAGTTTAAAATATCATATTCTACAAATAAAATATATAGGTTTGCTATGACAGATATCTTTATCATTACAATTAACTTTAGCACTTTTATGAAATTCTCATCTACAACTTCTGATGATCTTTGCAAATTATTTAACATGCTCTTAATTGAGTTAAATTACTAATATTGGATAGATATTAAAAAGTTACAAATATAACAACGAATGTTGTCAGGGCTGGCCCAAACACAAGTATTTTGAGGCTTGGGCTTTGGGTCACCAAATCTATAGGGCCTCCAGATTTAAAAAAAAATTATATATGATATGGGCCTGGGCTGCGAATCTGGTGGGCTGCGAATTTGGATGATGGATTTAATGTGTTAATTAGGTCGTACGTTATGAAAAGCTAACAAGGCACTACTGTTGCTGCATATATGGAAGCCATAAAGGTCGTAGGTTATTATTATCTTGGGGGTGTTTGGGTTAGCTTATTTAAGTTAAAAATGAATTTTTATGAGGACTTATTAACTTATATCTTTTTGAAAATGACTTTTTAAAAAAGTGTTTGGGTTAGCTTATAAGCCAATAAGTCAATAAGTAGTTTTTTTAAAAGGTGTTTGGTTTAACTTATTCATGTAAAATGACCAAAAAGGACATCCTTTAAAAAGTGTTTGGTTTAGCTTATTTAATTTTTTTTTTCTCTCTTGCATATTGAAAAACAACTTAATGAAACATATAACATAAAATTTGTTTACATATTTTATGATTTCCTAATTAGAACACAATAATATTACATTCGCTTACACTAACTAAGTTTACAGCAATTTTCAAAAGACTATAACATCACCTGAATGAGTTAGCTACCAAGGTACATGGCATTACTTGATCCTGTTTTCTATATCCCAACAATATCATGTATTATTGATACACTTATATCGGGATTGGTTATCACAAAAGAAAGAGCCAAACGAAACACAACCAAAATATGTAAAACCCAATGAATGGCACTGTCTCTAATCCAAGAAAGACGTACAGTACTGCTTCACAATTATCACTCAGGTTAGAAGAAAACAGTTATATGTTCATTCCAACACTCGAATTGAAACCTAGAATCAGGGCCTCATGTGATTCCTATCAACCAACAAAATTCAAGGGGTTCTTTTAGCCAATAAATACAAAATAAAAAAATAAAGAGAAAGGCAAAAGGAAACCATCAAACATGTTAAACTTCACCAACACAAAAATTAAATAAATTCGTATTGACACATTAACCAACTTGTTTGTTTGGCCACACACATTAAAATTTATATGGATGAGTCAATATTGATGTTGATTTTGCAAACTGCAACAAAAAAAACATATGGCTTTTTTGTAATTTACAAATCAAGAATGGATCAATATTAATATGTACCTACGTTATATTCACAAATTTAGATAACCAATTTAAAAAGATGTAAAGGTTTGATGGTAGATATATAGGGGGCAGGTGAAGGGTGTAATGGTCATAAATTCTTCAAAAGTCCTTTTGCTATTTGAGAAGTTAAAAATCTTGACTTCTCAAATTTGCCTTGTTACCATACAAACCATAAGTTATTTTAAAAGGATTTCTTGCTTTGCCAAACACTATTGTTATAACTTACTAACTTATAAAAGTTAATAAGTCAAAAGGAGGTGGAAAAAAGGAACCCCAAACACCCCCCCCCCATTATGGGCGGCAATTGCGAGAAATCATTGCAGTAATATGCCGCTAATAGAGAGAGATGGTGAACTGAAACAGTTGCTACATCAGTCATCATCTACAACAGTAATATGAAAGATTGTTACCTTTAAATAAGATGAGTCATTCAGTTTTTGTCATATGAGTTCAAAGTTCAAAAATTGTTATTTATATCATCATCATTCATTCTCTGTTAGAATTAGAAGGCTTCTAAATCTCTGAAATCTGAATTGAAATTGGTGACGAGATAAAAACGGGCTGGCAATGGTGACGGAATTGAAGGTCTTCGATTCAAAATTAAGGTACATTTATCACTATTTCTCAAATTGCTAATTACCCAATTGAACTCTATGATATTAGCCCTAGTTTCCTAGTTGCCTAATTGAAGTTTGTGATATAGTTTGCTATTTTTTGAAGCCCTTAGCCCTAGTTAAATATGTGATATACTTTACCAATTGTGATAGATTTATAATGTCTAATAGATATTGTAAACATGAATCCGGCCATTCTAAAAGGCAAAAGAAACAAAAATGAGAAGCTGAAATAGAATCACAAAAGGGTTCTTTACTCAAATTCGTAAAACCTATAAATGTTGAAGAGTCTATACATATTGGTGTTGATGTTGATGAACCTATACATGTTGACAGAATTGTAAATGTTGATGAACCTTTAATTGTTGATGATTTTGTACATGCATATAGACCTTCAAATATATATGATCCTAGTCAATATACTACTATTAACAGCAATTTAAGAGATTTACTTGTAGAAAAAGGTCCAGTTAAGATAGATGATTATGATTTTCTTAAAGATGAGCATTCTGGGAGCTTTCGTCCTTCTCTTTATGTGTAAGAACCGTCATTTAAAGTTTGAATGGATGAAGATTAATTAGATATTTGGAGTTATTATTGTTTGACCCGACCCGAACATATAACCCGAAACATAGCGATAGGAAAAAAAAAGTTATGGATCCCATGACTTTTGGCCCTCGTGAAAACTTTTGGTCAAGCTCCACTACGCTTATTTAAAGATTTAGAGCCGAAATTCATATTTACTACATATACAATCTCAAGTTGAGGGAATAGTGCCAGGCAGCTTGCCTGGCACTTCCTTATTGGACCAACCCATTTTTAATTTAATTTTATTTCCAGTTTAACATTACGGTTTCGTCCTTCGTTTAAAATTACGTTTTTGCCCCCAGTTTAAAATAAAATTATATTTTTGCCTCTAGCTTCAAATTACGCTTTTGCCCTTAGTTCAAAAACCTTTTTTTTATTTTATTCCCAGTTTAAAATTACGGCTTCGCCCTCCGTTTAAAATTATGTTTTTGCAGCCAGTTCAAAATAAAATTATGTTTTTCCCTTAGCTAAAAATTAATCTCAAGTTGAGGGAATAGTGCCAGGTAGCTTGCCTGGCAGTTCCCTATTGGATCAACCCATTTTTAATTTAATTTTATTTCCAGTTTAAAATTACGGTTTCGTCCTTCGTTTAAAATTACGTTTTTGCCCCCAGTTTAAAATAAAATTATATTTTTGCCTCTAGCTTCAAATTACGCTTTTGCCCTCAATTCAAAAACCTTTTTATTTTTATTTTTATTCCCAGTTTAAAATTACGGCTTCGCCATCCGTTTAAAATTACATTTTTGCACCCAGTTCAAAATAAAATTATGTTTTCCCTTAGCTAAAAATTACGATTTTGCCATCACCTCAAAATAACGTTTTTGCCCACAGTTCAAAATAAAATTATGTTCCCCCTAGCTCAAAATTATGATTTTGCCGTTAGTTTAAAATTATAATGTCGCGCCCAGTTCAAAATATATTTACGCTTTTGCCCTCTGTTCAAAATTATGATTTTGTTCCCATTTCAAAAATTACGATTTTGTTCCCACAGTTGCCTGACACTTCCCCATTGGTCAAGCAAAAGTACGATTTTCCCCCGTTTAAATTTACAGTTTTGCCATTTGTTTTGTTTTTTCCCGTCCATCCTAATTACGATTTTCCCTCGGTTTCAAATTTATAGGTTTGCCATTGTTTTTATTTTTTTCTGTCAAATTACGATTTTGCCCCAGTGTAAAATTACAGTCAGGCTATCGTGTTAGTTTTTTTTTTTGACAAATCTATGGTAGTGTTTTGTTTTAATTGTTGACTCGGTGTAATGTTTATTCGTGTCAGGCGGTTGCGTGACACACGCTCATTTGTCCTAAAAATTACAATTTTGCCCCAGTTAAAATTACAGTCCTTTATCGTTTTAGTTTTTTTTTTTAGCAAAAGTATTGATAGTCTTTTGTTTTAATTGGTTTTCTCGATGTAATGTTTTTTGAGTTCGTGTTATAAGTAGTATGTACAAGTTACCGAAACACAGACGTATATGAACAAGAAATATTTGGCTTAGTGTAACACCTCGTAAAATCACGTCCAATGATGTATTGACACGTGTAATAAACCCTAATAAAGACAAACGTTGAATTTAAGGGATTAATTTTTTGAAAAATTGAAAACTTTGAATGCGAAAGGACTAAAAGTGTCAACGTGCTTAGTATAAGCCTTAAAATGACGTTACACGGTGTTCCTATTCACATATAAGCCACTTGTTGATCAAGAGTAGCCGTTTGCGTAATTAATTGAAAGTTTGCGCGATGAAGGGTTAAAAGCGTCAACATGTTAATTCTTACCTCTGAGTAACCTTTTAACAAACCGGGAGCTTCATGATATTTGATTATACTCTCGGGAATAACCTTTTTACGAACCCGAATGTAACACCTCGTAAAATCACGACCAATACAATGAAGACACGTGTCGTGAGCTTTAAACATGTAATGGATTGAATATGAGGGACTAAAGTTGACAAACAAAGAAAGTATGTGTGTAAAAGGATTCAAAGTGTCAACATTGGATAATTATACCTTTCAACAACCCTCCACGATGTTTATACCCTTAAACGAATGAATTCTGAATCATATGAAGTCGTTTGTGGAAGAAAGTGAAAGTTTACAAACCGCAAGGGTTAAATGTATCAACATGTTTAATTTATACCTCTCGGTGACCTTTTAGCGAACCCGAAGCATTGTAATGATTAATTATGCTCACTAGAATAAGTGATAAAAAATTTCACAAGGTTTCGATATCGTTTGAGAAAGATACGCTAACATTTGTAAGTGAGGGGTTAAAAGCGTCAACGTTGAAATTCAAGACTTTTCGGTGATCGTATAACTAACCGGGGACTTAACGAAGTTAGTTTATGATTTGGAGTCCTTAAAAGTCAAGTTGGAAGGTTAAAAGTGCAATAAAACAAGTTAAAACAACTATTAGAAGGACCAGGGACCAAATGTGCAATTGCTGAAAGTTTGTTGACCGGATCTGGCCTTCATACCGGCCGCGTAGGCCCTCCCCCAATCCTTACGTGGGCCGCCTGAGACCTGCAGATGCATAAAACATGCACAATTGTTTGTTACAGCAGGTTAAACCGACTTATATGCATGTTATTCGATCCCAGGGGCTGCACCAGTGGTATTTCATGCATAGGGGGCACTTGGACTCATCTGGGATCAATCCTAGACTTGTGTGTTAAGATCTCATGCATTCTAAGTCCTTATATAAAGAGTTCTAGTTGCAAACATGAACTTGTCACTTGAAAAATCATTCTAACTTAAATTCTGGAGCTCTCTGGACCTCAAGCAAGATTCATTAAGCTTCTAAATCATGCTAAGTACTTCAGTAAGCTTCCTTAACTTCTTTAGTTTGTGTTTTATTAGTTTAATGGCCTAAAGTCAAAACCGTCGTAATTAAGGTTTGACTTAGTGATTAATCACTAATGGTCCAGTCATTTCTCGAATTAAAGTAGCTTTTTTTTTAATTATGTGGGTAATAAACCCTTAAAAGGGCACCCTCTGATTTCCACTCTAACTAGGCCAATTGTTGGGTCAAACTTAATTATAAAAAGTCAACAGAAAGCTAATTTTCAAATAAACACATAATTAACAATGTAGAAGCCATGAAACTTGTTTTTATCACTTGTATAACTTGGTAAATAATGTAAGAACATGTCTAAGCATGTTCAACCCGACAATTTTGAGTTTAGGCTCGGTTCAGAACCGAAAGTAGCAAAAGTAGACTTTTGCTTTGACTTTCAGTTCTGACCCGACTTAGATTGTTTTAGAAATGCCTTAAGCTTCCATTAGGTCCATGATTCATATTAGTATAACTCTCTGAGATTATACAACTTGGATCCTAATTTATCCGATTCATTTGCATGTTTTCGTTATATGCCTAAATGTTGACCATTATGCCCTTTTGACCTTAAAACGAGGTTTTTGAAAATGTGAGAGGACAATAATCTTTTTTACTGATTTATAAAATTGTCCTAAAAATGTGACATCAGTTTGAGGTCTAGATTAGGAGTTATTGTCAATATCGTAATTTAGAAGCTTTTTATTAATTAAACGGCATAATTAGCATAAGGCCTATCTAAACCCGAATTTTGACACCAAACCTTTTACCCACTGATGTAATACAATATTTTGGGATTTTTGAAGATTTTTATTTATTTTTAAGCTGAGCATAACATAGGGTTCTTGCTTTAATTCGGTAATTGTCGGTTATACCCTTTTTATCAATAAAATGAGTTTTACATAACCTTTTGATACCAAACTTTTTGCTGCTAATTTTATATGATAAATAAAATATTTCAAGCCTTCTGGAATGATAAAAATATCAGCTTTACTTATAAAACCCGGAAATCGCTTAAAACCGCCTTTTTAAGCATTTTAAACGCATAGTATGAGTTAAAACTATTTTTAACATATAAGACTTAATACCTACTGATGTTTTAAGTAAATTTTTATACTTTAATAATAAGCAAAAGTTTTAAACTCAGATTCCCAAATTTGACCTTTAAAGCTTATGTGAAATTACCAAAATGCCCCTTTGGTGCATAGTTTAGTTATAAAAGATAAATTTCACATATATGCAATACCCTACTGTTATGACTTATAAAAATAAATATTTTTACTGATCATATCAGACCTGAACCTCAGATTAATATTTAATCTCTTTTATAACCTTAAAATGACCAAAATACCCCTACGGGGCTTAATTTAAGTTTAAATTCGTTTTGGGCATAATAGAAGGTATCCTACTGATATCACAACATATTTAAGTCATATTAACTTAGGAAACCTATTCATGACTCATTTGGTTACCCGTTATGCATTTTTCACGTTCGATTCGGTTTATGTGACTAGTTTGCATAAATTGACCGAAACGGGTCAAACCTTATCATTTTTATCTCAAAATCTAGAATGTGTTTAGTTTACCCATATTTTACAAGTCTTCAAACTTGTCAGGTCTAAATCACATTCTATTCCGGTTTTCGCTTAATCTTGCGTTTTGAACCGTATACCTTCCTTTAAAACTAACCGGTCTAAGTTTAGACTTAATTAAGACCTGTTAGGAATCTAATAGGTTATTAAAACCTTCGTTCCAGATTTAGGAAACCAGTAAAAGATACTTGCATTTGCTGATTTGTACGACTGGGATAAATTTGAATAATTTGCTCAGGTAAATACTTTTAACTTATTTCCCGTTATATGGGCTTGGGATACGGTATTATAATAATACCGCTTGGTCTGGTATGTAACTGTTTTAAATCGGAATGTGATTAATATATTTTCATAACCCGTTTTAATCTGTTTTGTTTGGTATATGGCTTTTGGGGGGGTTAATGACCATGTCCTGGATATCCTCGGCTCATTCATTGAAATGGCCACTACTTAAGCACGGGGTGTAGGCATACACTTGACAGTTGCGTATGTATAAAAGGTACCCCACGGTAAGGAAAATTCCTTGTGGGTATTATACCTGTGGTGTATCAGTTAATCTTGTCCGGCTCTTCTAACCGGCCCTGACAGACGACAAACATTTAAATCTGTATACAAGATTATTTTAAAATAATTGTCCCAAGTTATAAAAGATTATTTTGTGCCTTGTGCATTCAAATCAATTTTCTTAAACATTTTTCAAAATGAGTCGGTTAATTGTATTTACCAATGTAAACTGACGTATTTTCCAAAAAGGCTAAGTGCAGGTACTAAGCGGAATAGGCTGGCTACTCCTAGCATCAATAAAGAGTCTTGCAAGTTTAGATGTTATGAATCTGTTGAATAATGATCCTTTTTACTTCGATCCGCCTGTGGATCCCTTACAACCGTTTTATAATAAATAATATTATTTCCATTCGGTTTGAAATGATTTTATCTTTCGACTTCCGCTGTGTATTAAACTGTGATAATTTGTCTATGATGATATCAACTACGTCACGATACTCCCCACCGGGCCCACCGGTAATACGTGGAAATATCGGGGTGTGACAGGTTGGTATCAGAGCCAACATTGAGTGAATTAAATACTAGCCTTTTGTGTTTAATCTCAATGACACGGTTTGCACATTCATAGACTTCCGAGTCTAGACAAGAAATTAGGACTAATCCTAATTTATTTTAATTTTGTCCTTTATTTTTCCTTTGTTTTCCTTTTGTTTGTTTTGACAGGTTCAAGAAAATTCCACCAAGGTTTCATAGAGGAGGAAGAGGTAAGGGGCCATTCAACGCCCCCAACGATCACGAGGCCGGACCTTCCCACCGGCGAACACCGTCTGTGACAATGAGCACAAGTCCTCAGGAGGATTGGAGGACATATTTGGAGCCCGCGAGGCGATCCGTCTCGCTAAGTTCATCACCCTCGTTCCTTCATTCTGTCGGGCCGCAATCGGAGAACGAGCCCGAAGATTCGCACCACTCCTTCTTGCCGTTGCGTCGGTCAACCTCGCATCGGGCCTTTCAGGACCCGGCCCCATACTTCCAGAGCCGATTCAACCCGGCAAACCAGGTTGAAGAACCAATGGGTCATAACCCATTGGGCCCTGAAGACCATTTCCCTGAAGCTCAGGGAATGGATATGGATGATGACCCAGATCCCGCAGAGCCACCATCTGGGACACCTACTCACCCCATCGAGATTTCGGATGGGTCGTCATATCATGGATCACCTTATCGTGGTCCAGACAGGTATGAGGCAAGATTTTCCCAATACGACTGGGTGTTTACTCCCAGTTACCACTCATCGCAGCAGCGGCAGCAGGATCCCTCGGAGGATTCGCGTTTTGTAGCGGTTACTCCACCACCACTACCACCAGTGCAACAACCGCCTCCGGAGCCATCGAGGCGTAGGAGATCATGAGCATGGATGTCCGTGCGATGGGGATTCCAATTCAGCACCCCCCAGCATTCAAGTGGCAGTCATTACCCGCCACTATATGAAGACCCACAGATGAGTGGGCCTTCGAACCCTGTTTCTGAGGTGGAGTCTGCGCCAGTCGCACCGCCACCAGTGGGTTATGATAACCCAATTCCTGCATACGCTGGTGTAGCGGCGTATAACCCTTTCGAGCAGCCAGCCCATACCAACTACAACTACGCCGAGGCTGATCCATACCTGGTAGCGGCAAACTACAATGCTCTCCATCCTGAAGGACCCTATGGAGGTCCCTGGCAGACTGGATACCCGACCTATGGGTACCAATACCCACCACCTCTTCAACCTCTACAGCCGCAGTCACCGCAAATCCAGCCGCCACAGCAACAGGAGATTTTACAAAGGTTGAGCTAAGTGGAACGGGAGGTTAGAGAGGAGCGTAGAAGCCACCGGGGATTTCTTAAAGGTTTGGCGAGCTTAATCAAGGGAAAGAGCAAAAGGGATCATTAAATTCCATATTTGTTTGTTTTGTATTTCGTTAATTTTCAATCAAGTCCCTGCGTGGACATCTATTTCTGTATCAAGTCCCTGCGTGGACATCTACTTTATGTATTTAGTCCCTGCGAGGACTTGTAGTTTCAGTTTAGCCCCTGCGTGGGCAAGTTATTTCTGTTAAAGTCCCGTTTAGGGCAATATGTACTTTTTTAAAATTTTAGTGGCATGTTATAATTTAAAATTCGTTTTGTCATTATATGCATAAATGTAATATATATGAAATAAATAAATCCAAAATATGTTATTCCTTTTATAAGATCTGCCTTTAAATATTAAATAAGAATCTTAAAGGGTATAACCTAGCCTGCAAGTCATTATAAGGCCTGGCCATGATGGTAACACCTGTTTAAAAAGATTCAAATCCTTGTTGACATCTGAAAACATGTTAACACTCCTGGCAGATGTGATTCGTTAAAATCACACATGTCATCCTTATATTGGATTCTTCCAATTCCTTCTTTATTATTTAAACATCCATTAGTGATGTAATGCCTACGGGCCATAATCATTGTCATATAAGACAAAAGACAGTTGTAGCCTATAACTCCCTGTCAAGAAAGGTAATGAACTATGATTCAAACCTTAATGCCTCGATCCTATAAGATCATGGCTATAAATTGAATTGTCCTTGTGACCTGGCCTTATGTGCCATTATAATATGTTAATTAATTATAACTGAGGATAAATACAATCCTGAATGAATATGCCTAATTAAATTAACCAATATGTCTTATGATTACCATGGTTAATGAATTGCCATAAAAGACAATTCCATAATGGACTTTTGAATAAATCTTGTCGATATTTTATGTAGCAAACAAGCTACATGGCTAGGTCAGACGAAGTCAACAGTCACCCAAGGGAGAATCATGACACTTCCAGAGTTAATGTAGCAGGCACGGAATTGCAGGCATTAATAGATAATGCCGTTACTCGAGCTCTTAATAGACAATTTAATGAATCGAGTGAAACTCACATTAGGACTCAGTCTGTACCTCATTCAAAACCACCCTCCAAGACTCATACAGCTCGCAAGAGTGATTCTCATCACTCATCAAATCAGAGGAGTGTTCCATCTAGGAAAGTTGTGCCCAATCGAGAGCCGCGTGTTAAGGGTTGTTCTTATAAGTATTTTGTCTCCTACAAGCCTAGAGACTTTACAGGGGAGAAGGGAGCCGTCGATTGTATGACCTGGCTCGATGAGATGGATACAGTGGTTGACATTAGTGGTTGTGCAGAGCAGGACGTTGTGAAGTTTATGTCACAATCGTTTAAGGGAGAGGCTCTAGCTTGGTGGAGGTTACTGATTCAAGCTACAGGAAAGATTCACTTATATGGCATGTCTTGGGAGCAGTTTGTTGCTCTAATCAAAGAAAATTTATGTCCTCAACACGAAGTTGAGAAGATTGAGACTGACTTTCTGACATTGACTATGAAGAATTTAGACTGTCAGGCGTATCTCACGAGCTTCAACACTATATCTCGATTGGTTCCATACTTGGTGACACCGAAACCAAAACTTATCGCTCGTTTCATTGGAGGTTTAGCACCAGAGATTAAGGCAAGTGTGAAAGCGTCAAGACCTACTACCTATAGGTCAGTGGCTGATTTATTATTGTCTCTTACCCTAGATGCGATCAGGCTGAGATCGCTTAAGAGTTCTGAAGAAGGGAAAAGGAAATGTGAGGATGATAACTCACGTAGTTCTGACAAGAAACACAGGGGGACATAGGGGGAACTTAGACCACAAGAAGAATTCTGGGTCTAACAAGGGTAACCAGCAAATGGATGAGAAGCCTAAATGCAAAACCTGCCACAAACGTCACTTCGGAAAATGCAGGTTTGAATCAAAGTCACAGTCGAAGTCGATTGGTTGTGGGATCTGCAAGTCCAAAGAACACAAGACTTTGGATTGCAAGAAGTTGAAGGATGCGACCTGTTATGGTTGCAACGAGAAAGGGCATATCAAGACCAACTACCCAAAGTATGCAAAGAAGCCTGAAGAAGGCAAGAAGACCAATGCTAGGGTCTCCAAATGAATGCACGGGAACCAGTTCAGGATGACAACGTGATAACAGGTACTTTCCTAATAAATGATGTTTATGCAAGGGTATTGTTCGATTCGGGTGCGGATAAATCATTTGTGGATGATAAATTTTGTAAGTTATTAAACCTGCCCGTTAGAACCTTAAGTATAAAATATGAGGTAGAATTGGCCGATGGTACCATAGAAACTGCTTCAACCATGTTAGATGGATGTTTCATATCCATTAGGAACCACTCTTTTCCATTGTCCTTGCTTCCTATGAAACTAGATGGATTCGACATAGTAATAGGCATGGATTGGTTATCTCATAACCAAGCTCAGATCGTTTGTGATAAGAAGCAAGTGGTTATCAAGACTCCGTATGGTGAGCCACTTACCACACAAGGAGACACTCAGCATGGGTTGCCTAAGCAAGTGTCTATGCTTAAGGCATCAAGGTGTATGAAGAAAGGCTGTGTCATTTATATGGCACAAGTGACTATTGATGAACCAAAGCCCAAGATTGAAGACATCCCTATCATTTCTGAATACCCTGACGTATTCCCTGAAGAACTACCTGGTTTACCCCTAGATAGGCAAGTGGAGTTCAGAATCGACATAATACCTGGAGCAGCACCTGTTGTAAGAGCACCTTACCGGTTGTCCCTGACTGAGATGAAGGAGTTGAGAACTCAGTTGGATGATTTGTTGGCGAAAGGATTTATTAGACCTAGCTCATCTCCCTGGGGAGCACCGATCCTGTTTGTAAAGAAGAAGGATGGATCGATGCGCCTATGCATCGATTATCGTGAGCTTAACAAGGTCACAATCAAGAACATATATCCATTGCCCAGGATCGATCAGCTTCAAGGAGCAAGCTACTTCTCCAAGATTGACTTGAGGTCAGGCTACCATCAACTGAAGGTAAGAGATGAAGATGTGCACAAGACTGCATTTAGGACTCGTTATGGTCACTACGAGTTCTTGGTTATGCCTTTTGGGCTCACTAATGCACCAGCAGCGTTCATGGACCTCATGAATCGCGTTTGCAAACCCTACTTAGACAAGTTTGTCATCGTCTTCATTGATGACATCCTTATTTACTCAAAGAATCAGGCCGACCATGAGAAGCACCTTCATTGTATTCTTAAACTTCTTCAGCACGAGAAGCTCTACGTCAAGTTTTCAAAGTGTGAATTTTGGCTTCGTGTAATCCAATTCCTTGGACATGTGGTTAGTGAGCATGGTATCTAGGTGGATCCCGCTAAGATTGAGGCTATCATGAACTGGCAAGAGACAAAGACGCCCACAGAGATTCGCAGCTTCTTAGGTCTGGTAGGATATTACAGGCATTTTATTGAGAATTTCTCAAGGATTGTTGCGCCTCTAACTTCGTTAATGAGGAAGAATATCAAGTTTGATTGGGGTCCTAAATAACAAGAATCCTTTGAGATTCTTAAGTAGAAATTGAACAATGCTCCTGTGTTAACATTGCCTGAAGGAATAGAAGAGTTTGTGGTATACTGCGACGCATCACACACTGGCATGGGATGTGTATTGATGCAGAAAGACAAGGTTATTGCCTATGCTTCCCATCAATTAAAAGTGCACGAGAGGAATTACACCACCCACGATTTGGAGTTGGGTGCCGTTGTGTTTGCACGAAAACTTTGGAGGCATTATTTATATGGTACCAAGTGTGTGATCTATTCTGATCATAAGAGTCTTCAGCATCTGTTCAATCAGAAGGATCTGAACATGAGGCAGCGTCGATGGATGGAGACTTTAAATGATTATGATTGTGAAATTCGATACCATCAAGAAGGCGAATGTAGTCGCCGATGCATTGAGCAGAAAGGAAAGGGTTAAGCCCATTAGATTCAATGCCAAGAGCATTGAATTGAAGAACAGCTTGAATGAAAGATTGTTGGCCGCTCAGAAAGAAGCTGTATTAGAAGCCAACTATTCGAATAAAAAGTTGGGAGTAACTGTTGAACAGTTATCATATAGCAAGGATGGAATCCTAAGATTGAATGGACGAATATGGGTTCCAATTTATGGAGGACTTAGGGATGTAATTCTTCAAGAAGCCTATAACTCCAAGTATTCTGTTCATCCTGGTTGTGATAAGATGTACCAGGATTTGAAGGCGAATTATTGGTGGATAGGTTTGAAGAAATCTATAGCCACTTATGTAGCCAAATGTCTGACATGTGCTCAAGTTAAAGCAGAACACCAGAAGCCGTCAGGTTTGCTGCAACAGCCTGAACTTCCCACCTGGAAGTGGGAAATTGTGACTATGGATTTTATCACGAAGTTACCAAAGACAAATCGAGGAAATGATACTATTTGGGTCAGAGTTGACAGGTTGACTAAGTCAGCCCACTTCCTACCTATTAAGGAATCACACAGCTCAGATAAGTTAGCTCAGTTTACGTGGATGAGATTGTATCTCTACACGGAGTACCAGTGTCTATCATCTCTGATAGGGATACGAGGTATACATCGCATTTCTGGAAAAGCTTCCAGCAATCCCTAGGCACTCGATTAAATTTCAGCACTGCATATCATCCTCAGACGGATGGTCAAAGTGAACGTACTATACAGACACTCGAGGATATGCTACGAGCTTGTGTTATTGACTTAGGAGGAAGTTGGGATGATCATCTTCCATCGATTGAATTCTTATACAACAATAGCTATCATTCCAGTATTCAAGCTGCACCTTTTGAAGCTCTGTATGGAAGAAAGTGCAGAACGCCCGTTTGTTGGGTAGAAGTTGGAGATGTCCAACTAACAGGACCTGATATAGTCCTGGAGACGACAGACAAGATTGTACAGATAAGAGATCGTCTCAAAGCTGCCAGGGATAGGCAGAAAAGCTACACAGATAAAAGGCGTAAACCTCTAAAATTTGAGGTAGGTGACAAGGTTCTACAGAAGGTTTCACCCTAGAAAGGGGTGATGCGTTTTGGAAAGAAAGGCAAATTAAGCCCACGATACATAGGACCATTCGAGATCATCGAATGTGTCGGAACAGTGGCTTACAAGTTAAACCTGCCTGAAGAGCTCAGTGGTATTCATAATGTGTTCCACATCTGCAATCTGAAGAAATGTCTAGCTGATGAGTCACTAGTCATGCCACATAAAGATGTGCATATTGATGAGAGCTTAAAGTTTGTAGAAAAGCCTTTGTCGATTGAAGATCGACAGGTTAAGAAGCTTCGAAAGAAGCACGTGCCAATTGTAAAAGTTAAATGGGATGCCCGTAGAGGTCCCGAGTACACGTGGGAGGTAGAGTCCACAATGAAAGAGAAGTACACTCATTTATTTCAGTAAATCTCGAGGTCGAGATTTCTTTTAAGGGGGTGAGAATGTAACACCTCGTAAAATCACGACCAATACAATGAAGACACGTGTCGTGAGCTTTAAACATGTAATGGATTGAATATGAGGGACTAAAGTTGACAAACAAAGAAAGTATGTGTGTAAAAGGATTCAAAGTGTCAACATTGGATAATTATACCTTTCAACAACCCTACACGATGTTTATACCCTTAAAGGAATGAATTCTGAATCATATGAAGCCGTTTGTGGAAGAAAGTGAAGTTTACAAACGCAAGGGTTAAATGTGTCAACATGTTTAATTTATACCTCTGAGTGACCTTTTAGCGAACCTGAAGCTTTGTAACGATTAATTATGCTCACTAGAATAAGTGATAAAAAATTTCACAAGGTTTCGATATCGTATGAGAAAGATACGCTAACATTCGTAAGTGAGGGGTTGAAAGCATCAACGTTGAAATTCAGGACTTTTCGGTGATCGTATAACTAACCGGGGACTTAACAAAGTTAGTTTATGATTTGGAGTCCTTAAAAGTCAAGTTGGAGGGTTAAAAGTGCAATAAAACAAGTTAAAACAACTATTAGAAGGACCAGGGACCAAATGTGCAATTGCTGAAAGGTTGTTGACCGGATCTAGCCTTCATACCGGCTGCGTAGGCCCTCCCCAATCCTTACGCAGGCCGCCTGAGACCTGTAGATGCAGAAAACATGCACAGTTGTCTATTACAGCAGGTTAAACCGACTTATATGCATGGTATTCGATCCCAAAGGCTGCACCAGTGGTATTTCATGCATAGGGTGCACTTGGACTCATCTGGGATCAATCCTAGACTTGTGTGTTAAGATCTCATGCATTCTAAGTCCTTATATAAAGAGTTCTAGTTGCAAACATGAACTTGTCACTTGAAAAATCATTCTAACTTAAATTCTGGAGCTCTCTGGACCTCAAGCAAGATTCATTAAGCTTCTAAATCATGCTAAGTACTTCAGTAAGCTTCCTTAACTTCTTTAGTTTGTGTTTTATTAGTTTAATGGCCTAAAGTCAAAACCGTCATAATTAAGGTTTGACTTAGTGATTAATCACTAATGGTCCAGTCATTTCTCGAATTAAAAGTAGCTTTGAGTTGGTAATTATGTGGGTAATAAACCCTTAAAAGGGCACCCTCTGATTTCCACTCTAACTAGGCCAATTGTCGGGTCAAACTTAATTATAAAAAGTCAACAGAAAGCTAATTTTCAAATACACACATAATTAACAATGTAGAAGCCATGAAACCTCTTTTATCACTTGTATAACTTGGTAAATAATGTAAGAACAAGTCTAAGCATGTTCAACCAGACAATTTTGAGTTTAGGCTCGGTTCGGAACCGAAAGTCGCAAAAGTAGACTTTTGCTTTGACTTTCAGTTCTGACCCGACTTAGATTGTTTTAGAAATGCCTTAATCTTCCATTAGGTCCATGATTCATATTAGTATAACTCTCTGAGATTATACAACTTGGATCCTAATTTATCCGATTCATTTGCATGGTTCCGTTATATGCCTAAATGTTGACCATTATGCCCTTTTCACCTTAAAACGAGATTTTCAAAAATGTGTGAGGACAATGATCTTTGTTACTGATTTATAAACTTGTCCTAAAAATTTGACATCAGTTTGAGGTCTAGATTAGGAGTTATGCTCAATATCGTAATTTAGAAGCTTTTTATTAATTAAACGGAATAATTAGCATAAGGCCTATCTAAACCCGAATTTTGACACCAAACCTTTTACCCACTGATGTAATACAATATTTTGGGATTTTTGAAGATTTTTATTTATTTTTAAGCTGAGCATAACATAGGGTTCTTGCTTTAATTCGGTAATTGTCGGTTATACCCTTTTTATCAATAAAATGAGTTTTACATAACCTTTTGATACCAAACTTTTTGCTGCTAATTTTATATGATAAATAAAATATTTCAAGCCTTCTGGAATGATAAAAATATCAGCTTTACTTATAAAACCCGGAAATCGCTTAAAACCGCTTTTTAAGCATTTTAAACGCATAGTATGAGTTAAAACTATTTTTAACATATAAGACTTAATACATACTGATGTTTTAAGTAAATTTTTATACTTTAATAATAAGCAAAAGTTTTAAACTCAGATTCCCAAATTTGACCTTTAAAGCTTATGTGAAATTACCAAAATGCCCCTTTGGTACATAGTTTGGTTATAAAAGATAAATTTCACATATATGCAAAACCCTACTGTTATGACTTATAAAAATAAATATTTTTACTGATCATATCAGACCTGAACCTCAGATTAATATTTAATCTCTTTTATAACCTTTAAAATGACCAAAATACCCCTACGGGGCTTAATTTAAGTTTAAATTCGTTTTGGGCATAATAGAAGGTATCCTACTGATATCACAACATATTTAAGGCATATTAACTGAGGAAACTTGTTCATGACTCATTTGGTTACCTGTTATGCATTTTTCGCGTTCGGTTCGGTTTATGTGACTAGTTTGCATACATTGACCGATACGGGTCAAACCTTATCATTTTTATCTCAAAATCCAAAATGTGTTTAGTTTACCCATATTATACAAGTCTTCAAACTTGTTGGGTCTAAATCACATTCTATTCCAGGCTTCGCTTAATCTTGCGTTTTGAACCGTATACCTTCCTTTAAAACTAACCGGTCTAAGTTTAGACTTAATTCAGACCCGTTAGGAATCTAATAGGTTATTAAAACCTTCGTTCCAGATTTAGGAGACCAGTAAAAGATACTTGCATTTGCTGATTTGTACAGTTGGGATAAATTTGAATAATTTGCTCAGGTAAATATTTTTAACTGATTTTCCGTTATACGAGCTTGGGATACGGTATTATAATAATACTGCTTGGTCGGGTATGTAACTGTTTTAAATCGGATTGTGATTAATATATTTGCATAACCCGTTTTAATTTGTTTTGTTTGGTATATGGCTTTTGGGGGGTTAATGACCATGTCCTGGATATCCTCGGCTCATTCATTGAAATGGCCACGACTTAAGCACGGGATGTAGGCATACATGATGTGCACAAAATGCAACATATAAATTACATCAATTGTGGCATAAAACTAACCCTTTTTAGTACTAATTTTGGAAAAAGTGTGTTTTTGTCTTCCTTTTGTATTTTCAGGATTAAATGAGCTCAAATGAACAAAAGAAGCAAAAAGGCAGCTAAATCTAACATAAATACAAGAAAATGAACAAACGTGGCATGCCCGACCCCTCGACAGCATCTTCCCAAGCAAAATCAAGAATACAGAAGGCTGAAAATGCCCCGTGCTCAGTGAACACGGGGGCGTGCCCAAGTGTCAGCATAAAAGACAAAGCTATAGAAGTTTCTATCACCCACCATGGGGGCGTGCCCAGCGGACACGGGGCCGTGGTCAACTCTAAGATTCGCAGAATCTGGGGAAATCTAGATAGTACAGATATGCTTCTGCACACAGGGGCGTGCCCAACGGACACGGGGGCGTGCCCAGCGGACACGGGGGCGTGCCCAGCGGACACGGGGGCGTGGTCAACTAATGCTGACAAACTGCAATTAATGAAGAAAGAGAAGAGGATGGACACGGGGCCGTGCCCGAGCTACTGTTCAGCCTAAAAATAGGGTGCTTGGCTCATTTGCAAACCATCCCTTGGCACACCACCTCTCTCACACTTCACCCACCACCTACCACCATCACAACACCATCATCCACCACCATCATCCATTGTCCATCATAGAGTGTGTGAGTCGTCTCGGGATCCAAGATTGATCGTAAGAGTTCTTGACAATCAAAGGCCATGTTTGCCTAAGTCTCTTACATCACTTGGTGAAGACAAGTGTCTAGTGTAATACTTTTTATTTTTAATCTTTTCGCACTTTTTACTTGGTTATGTATTAATGACTTTAATAACTAGTTTCTTATGTTGAAGGTGATTCTTCCTTATCGTTTGTCCATGGTGTCTTGGCATTATTTTACTGTCTATATAAAATAAAAAAATTTCACCATTCATATCTCCACGGTCTATATGGAGGTATGTTGGCTACCTGGTCGGGGGTTAAGGGAACGGTTTGGTAAGAGTCTTGCCTTGTTCAGTGTATAGATCCTGCAGGGACCTGGGTCAAATTTAGTAGGACCTCCTTCAATACCCACCGGTATTGGATGGTGGGGGTCCAAACTCTTTGATCCCCTCATATGTAAGCTACTATTAATACTTTAACCCGGCTACTTAGGACTGTATCCCTGCTGACTCAGACTACTTAGCCGAGGGTAACGTCACCTTCAAAAGAGGGGCCTACCATAATATGCATTAATAACTTAATTAATTATCTTTCAATAATCCGACCCTTTAGGATTGTATCCTTGCTGACTCAAACTACTGGGTTGAGGGTAACGTCACCTTCAAAAGAGTGGCCTACTACAATAACTAAGATAATCTCTTAAAAAGTGCAAAAGTGCGGAAATAATCAAAGGTTACACTATACACGAGTCGGAGCCAAGTGATTCATCTTGTCTATTTGTTTTATTTTTATTTTATTTTTCAGCATTTTAGTTAGTTTTTATTTTTTCTAGTTTAAAAACCTTTTTCTAACTTTTGATTTGATTAGACGTTGAGGATAAACCGGTACTAAAAGCTCTTGTGTCCTTGGACGACCTCGGTATCTTGCCAACACTATACTACGCTCACGATGGGTGCACTTGCCCATATGTGTGTTTGGTGTTAGTAAAATATCATTTTTTTATAAATTTAAAACTTGACTAACGTGTAAAAAGGGCTTAAAATATACTTAAACTTATATAACACACCATACGCATCAAGTTTTTGGCGCCGTTGCCGGGGAGACAAGAATTTTAAGAAAGTTAGGAATCAACGGCCTAATCATTTTTTCTAATTTTTCTGTTTTTTTAGGATTTTCTTAATTTTTCAGTTTCTGCAGAACTCAGCATGGGCCGTGCCCGCTGAACACGCCCCGTGCCCAATCATTGGAACTGGCAATCCTGTTTTAAGTCAGACAGTAAGCTAAACACGGGCCGTGCCCCTCAACACGCCCCGTGCCCAAGTTTCAGTTACTGAAAACAGAACCGTAAGATCCCGACGGTTGGTAATTTCTGACACAAACATGAGTGATACTGATATTTTTTACTTTCGGCACTCTTATGGTACGTGGTGTCAAATATGTGGTGGCCCTCATAAAGAATTAGAGTGTTATTTTCTAAATTATAAGCCACACTATATAGACCCATTGTTTTCCTGTAGCCTTAAGAGGGGCGAAAGTAAAAATAATCCTTATCTCTCCCTCGAATGCTCTCAACCGGATCTTCTAGGAGAAATGCTTCTTGATGAATTATTTCAAATGGAAGATCTAATTCTTAATTGGTTAAAAGAACTTACGATAGATTTCAATAATTTATCTCAAGACGATAACCAAGAAGAATTGTTAGGATCGCATTCAAATAAAAACAACTTCGTTGTTCCCGATGTTACCTCTGACTCTAGCGAGGACTTGAGCGATAGTCATCCCTGTGTCGATTGTGCCGTGAAGGACTCTCCATCGACTTCGTTCGGTGCGTACATAGACCTGAGCGATTCGGCATACACCTTCTTTAAAGAGAGCCCGGGAAAGGGTTGGACTTGTCCACCTACATTTAGCATAGGAATCACCCTCACCGACAACCTCTTGCGTTCTCGTCTTAATCTAGAACAATTAAGGTATCTAAGGCACTTTGGAGTTGTTCCATCCAGTAAGGAACCACCCAATCCGGATAAGTTCCTTAGAAATAGACAAACTTCATAAACAGCCTTTCGACACGGGGCCGTGCCCAGGTCAACACACCCCCGTGTCCACCAAAAGATTCCTTTCTGACTTTTTGTCAGAATACAGACAAAATATGTCAGGATCTTACCTGCACATGGGGCTGTGTGCAGTGTGCTGTCGTTTTCTATAAATGCAGCCAAGAATCTTGCACATTTGGACCTTCCAGGGACAGAGATTTGAAAGGATCTTCTCACCTACCATCCTAGGTATTTTCTAAAAGAAGGTTTTAACAACCATCTTGTCCTTTCCTCTTTTATCCATTGCCTTCTTCTTCATCTTTCTTGCTTCAACACCTCCATTGAAGCTTGAGATCACCATGATTCCAAGCTTTGTTGTAATGTTTGTTGGGTTTTTGTTCAAGGAATCTTGCAAAAAATAAGTTATATAACATTGTTTTAAGTTATTTCTGCTCAAAAATGTTTCATAAGTTGGTAAAATAATTTGAAACTCCAAGATTCCTTGTTCCAAAAATCTGCAGGAAGGTGAACACGGGGCCATGCTCATTGAGCACGAGGCCATGTCCGGAGATACTGTTCCATTAAAATGAATTATTTTTGGTGTGTTTACGTAGTATGTCTAGTCAAAACAGTGGAACCTCTTCTGCGCACTCCAGAAACAGTCGAAGGGAAAGAAGGTCATCAATTGAAGCAACTCTCGTACGCTACGTAATGGCATTACGTGAGGCTCTTGATGAGATGACGTCGGTTGAGGAGGTCCTAATAGACCTTATAAATTATCTTACGGTGGGGTTGGAAAATAGTTTTCATGAAATCAACCTCTTGCACCAGAGGTTGAACATTCTTGTGACACCTCCCATGGAACCAATCCTCCCTCAAGAGGATTGGAACTTAGCACTTGGAATCAACAACCCGACCGGATGGGACGACATTCCAGCGGAACCTCCTCTTGAAGATCTACAAGAAGTCCCGGTGGAGGTTACACCCCCTCAAACCAATGCCAATGAGCCCGCCTTTCTTCTCCCTAGGGAGATAGAGGAGTGGCTCACCGACGTGTGTGGAACCCATGAATGCAGAAAGAAGTTTTTCAAGCCGCATCCAACCGAGGGAATTATCTTTTCGAAAATTTTGCTAATAGAATAAGTATTAGGCTTGAACTTCTTGGTTTAGATTTCTTGTGTTTCTTTGACCTATTTATCTAGAATTTTAACCTTTAGGATTGTTATGTAATTCTCTCTATGTTTTAATGAATGATGGTTTTAGCCAATTTGGTGTTTGGATGATGTTGTAATGGAATAAAACACACTCGGGATGGTGAAGGATAACAAGGGAACTTGAACCAGCACCCCATGCATGAAAATAGGGCCATCCGACAAAATTTTCTTCATTACAGCAAGTTCAGCACGGGCCGTGCCCGCCCAACACGGCCCCGTGCTGCACAATCTGCAGAAAATGCCCAGTTCAGGTAACTAGACACGGGGCGTGCTCGCCGAACACACCCCCGTGCCCAGGCTTCTGTTTCTTTTTAACAGTTTCTGTTACTGGCGATCTGAACACGGGGCCGTGCCCGGACACCACGGGGCCGTGTCCAGACGCCCAGTAACATTAATTTTTGCTTTTTCACACCTTTTTACACATTCAATCAACCTAAAAACTTATTTTTGGGACACATTGAGGACAATGTGTAATTTAAGTGTGGGGGGATGCTAAAACTTTGAATCTTGCAAGTCCTAATCACAAGCCTTACACAAAACTCTATTGGAACCGCTAATCACCCCAAATTTTTTTTTTCAAAAAATTTTCATTTTTTTACTTGTCTAGGGTTAACTTGGGAATTTCAAATTCTAAAAAGGTTATATTTTTACAAATTTACAACTAATAGCGTCGTGATAAAAAGAACCAACATAAGAAAATTATGAAACGGCATGACAAGTTTAGTTAAAATTTGATTATATATACTTGATCACATAAAAACCCATTCCCACAAAAAGTGAGTTTTGAGCCTTTATTGAGCATACAAATACATATCTTTAAACTAAATGCTCATTTTTTTCGTTTCTTGTGTGAATAACCGCTTGGTTCTTACGACTCTAGAACTTGCCACGACGATACATTCCCAGTCCTTACCAACCTAAACCCGAGTAAGTAAATGATGAAGGCATTAGGACTAACCCTTTTTCATTTCTACACCATTATTTTTTCTTTTTTTTTACCACCTACCCAAAATCCCCCTAGTTAACCCCTTTGAGCATAAACCATTTCATTTCTTAACCGAAAAACAAACACCCTTTCACCCACCAAAACCTTTTTATTTCTACCCTTTTGTTTTTAGTAACAAGCTCGGTTTTTCGTATGACTTTCCTAAAAAAAAAATTGTTGATGATGAAGCAAAAGAGAAATAAACAAACAAGTTCATCAAAAATAAATTTGTTTGGATAATGGCTTCATCAAAAATAAAAATTGAAAAAATAAAAAGTCCAACGAAAACCGATGCTTTTTACGCCTTTCGCCCTTTCACTAACCACTAACCCAACTACCTACCTTTAACCCAAGCCTAACCTTTCACCCAAAAGTCCTCTTGATATTTACAAAGGTATATAGTTAAAAAGGAGGAGGATTGATTGCTTGGCAAGCCTATGGTAGAAGTAAGTTCCATGCTGCTCTCGAGTGATTCACTAAAATACATCATCGGCCGAGTGTTGAGTGATCCCCGTGAGGTATGTGAACTTGTATATAAGTAGGGCTGTAAACGAACCGAACGAACACGAACGAGGCCTTGTTCGTGTTCGTTCGTTAAGGAAATAAATGTGTTCACGAACGGTTCATGAACACTTACCGAACGAGATTTTATGTTCGTGTTCGTTCATTAAGGAAATGAGCGTGTTCACGAACGGTTCACGAACACAAGCGAACACAAATAAATTTGGAGAACGCGATGAAGGATTAAGGTGGATGGCCCAGAGAGTAGCACTAGAACTTGAATCCCTTATTGTGGAACGGAGGTAGATCATATTCGTCGATGTAACTAATGAGAAAAGAAAGGGAAATGGTGCATAAACAAGGTGAAAGAGGATTTCCTAGTTTAATTGTTAGGGTAATGATATAAATAAAAGTTTAATAGTATAAAAACTATTGATAAAATATATGAAAGTATAAAAATCTTTAATTAAAACACGAACATACGAACATAAACGAACGCAAATGAATGAATGTTCACGAACACCTTACCGAACGTTCATGAACACAATTGAACGAACGAGACCTTTGTTCATGTTCGTTCATTTAACTAATCAAACGAAATTTCTTGTTCATGTTCGTTCGTTTATTAAACGAACGAACATAAACGAACTTCCCACTGAACGGTTCACAAGCAAAAAGAAGCAAAAAGGCAGCTAAATGAGCTCAAATGAACAAAAGAAGCAAAAAGGCAGCTAAATCTAACATAAATACAAGAAAAGGAACAAACGTGACATGCCCGACCCCCCGACAGCATCTTCCCAAGCAAAATCAAGAAGACAGAAGGCTGAACATGCCCCGTGCTCAGTGAACACGGGGGCGTGCCCAAGTGTCAGCATAAAAGACAAAGCTATAGAAGCTTCTATCACCCACCACGGGGGCGTGCCCAGCGGACACGGGGCCGTGGTTAACTCTAAGATTCGCAGAATCTGGGGAAATCTTGATAGTACATATATGCTTCTGCACACAGGGGCGTGCCCAACGGACACGGGGGCGTGGTCAACTAATGCAGACAAACTGCAATTATTGAAGAAAGAGAAGAGGATGGACACGGGGCCGTGCCCGAGCTACTGTTCAGCCTATAAATAGGGGTGCTTGGCTCATTTGCAAACCATACCTTGGCATACCACCTCTCTCACACTTCACCCACCACCCACCACCATCACAACACCATCATCCACCACCATCATCCATTGTCCATCATAGAGTGTGTGAGTCGTCTCGGGATCCAAGATTGATCGTAAGAGTTCTTGACAATCAAAGGCCATGTTTGCCTAAGTCTCTTACATCACTTGGTGAAGACAAGTGTCTAGTGTAATACTTTTTATTTTTAATCTTTTCGCACTTTTTACTTGGTTATGTATTAAAGACTTTAATAACTAGTTTCTTATGTTGAAGGTGATTCTTCCTTATCGTTTGTCCGTGGTGTCTTGGCATTATTTTACTGTCTATATAAAATAAAAGATTTTCACCATTCATATCTCCACGGTCTATATGGAGGCATCTTGGCTACCTGGTCGGGGGTTAAGGGAACGGTTTGGATGGTCGGGGGTTAAGGGAACGGTCTATATGGAGGCATGTTGGCTACCTTGTTCAGTGTATAGATCCTGCAAGGACCAGGGTCAAATTTAGTAGGACCTCCTTCAATACCCACCGGTATTGGATGGCGGGGGTCCAAACTCTTTGATCCCCTCATATGTAAGCTACTATTAATACTTTAACCCAGCTACTTAGGACTGTATCCCTGCTGACTCATACTACTTAGCCGAGGGTAAACGTCACCTTCAAAAGAGGGGCTTACCATAATATGCATTAATAACTTAATTAATTATCCTTCAATAATCCGACCTTTTAGGATTGTATCCTTGCTGACTCAAACTACTGGGTTGAGGGTAACGTCACCTTCAAAAGAGGGGTCTACTACAATAACTAAGATAATCTCTTAAAAAGTGCAAAAGTGCGGAAATAATCAAAGGTTACACTATACACGAGTCGGAGCCAAGTGATTCATCTTGTCTATTTGTTTTATTTTTATTTTACTTTTTAGCATTTTAGTTAGTTTTTATTTTTTATAGTTTAAAAACCTTTTTCTAACTTTTGATTTGATTAGACGTTGAGGATAAACCGGTACTAAAATCTCTTGTGTCCTTGGACGACCTCGGTATCTTGCCATCACTATACTATGCTCACGATGGGTGCACTTGCCCATATGTGTGTTTGGTGTTAGTAAAATATCGTGTTTTATAAATTTAAAACTTGACTAACGTGTAAAAAGGGCTTAAAATATACTTAAACTTATATAACACACCACACGCATCAATACACCTGACAGTTGCGTATGTATAAAAGGTACCCCACGATAAGGAAAATTCCTTGTGGGTATTATACCTGTGGTGTGTCAGTTAATCTTGTCCGGTTCTTCTAACCGGCCCTGACAGACGGCAAACATTTAAATCTGAATACAAGATTATTTTTAAAAAATTATCCCAAGTTATAAAAGATTATTTTATGCCTTGTGCATTCAAATCAATTTTCTTAAACATTTTTCAAAATGAGTCGGTTAATTGTATTTACTAGTGTAAACTGACGTATTTTCCAAAAAGGCTAAGTGCAGGTACTAAACGGAATAGGTTGGCTACTGCTAGCATCAATAAAGAGTCTTGCAAGTTTAGATGTTATGAATCTGTTGAATAATGATCCTTTTTACTTCGATCCGCCTGTGGATCCCTTACAACCGTTTTGTAATAAATAATAGGCAAATTGGATTTAAATAATCCCAACTCTCTATTATTGGCCAATAATAATCCCAACTCATTTAATCACCAATAATAATCCGAACTATTCACTTTTGTTTGTAAAATACTCCCAGTTAAAAAAACACTAACTAGGTTAAAAAAGTGCTGATGTGGCTTGCCACGTCACCTGCCACATCAGTTGCCACGTAATCGAAAAACGCCATGTAGACTGCCACATCAGCTGCCACGTCATCAAAAATGACACGTAGACTGCCACATCAGCTGCCACGTAGACTGCCACATCAGCTGCCACGTCATCAAAAATGCCACGTAGAATGCCACATCAGCAATTTTTTAACCTAGTTAGTTTTTTTTAACTGGGAGTATTTTACAAACAAAAGTGAATAGTTCGGATTATTATTGGTGATTAAATGAGTTGGGATTATTATTGGCCAATAACAGTGAGTTGGGATTATTTAAATCCAATTTGCCTAAATAATATTATTTCCATTCAGTTTGAAATGATTTTATCTTTCGACTTCCGCTGTGTATTAAACTGTGATAATTTGTCTATGATGATATCAACTACTTCACGATACTCCCCACCGGGCCCACCGGTAATACGTGGAAATACCGTGGTGTGACACCAAAGCATCGTGGTGTTTAATAATACTCTCAAGAATGCCTAATATGGATTAGATAAGGCTTCTATACTATTAATCAATGATATGCGCAAGTTTGCGCATTAGAGGGACCTAAAGCGTCAACTTTTGAATCTACGCCTTTTGGTGGCCATTTAAGCGATCAAGAGCGTAGTAAAATTTAAACACATGATTGGGAATACCCATTATGGGCCATAAAAGGCTTGGATATCATTAAACGACATTTCGCGCTACTTTGTGCGACTAAAGGACTATTTGCGTCAAACTGCAAAAGTATACCTATTCGTAGTGTATCGAACCTTCCAGAATATGATCATAAGTTAAACATGCCCTAAATTTCCTTTACATAGCTTAGATATAGGCTTAGAGGTATTTGGTGCGTAAAAAATAAACTTTTAAGTCAATCAGGGACTAAAAGTGTCAAAAAATGCACAAGTTAGCATTTTCGCGAATATCTTACGTTCTGAATATATCCGGACATCCAAAAATTTATGTAATCACTAAAACATTTTATTTTAGTGTTTGGCATGATAAAATTCCAGTCGTCGGGTAATTTGGTTCATTTTTCGCGTTCGTTCGCGTTTCGTCGTAATTAGCCGAACAACGTGACCGTACGACCAAACGAACCGACATCCGGCATATTTCTGAGCATGTTTTATGTTCCCTATGTTTAGGCATCATTGTAGAGCCTTGGAAATGGCTTAACGGGCCTTAAACACGCCAAAAATGACCTTATATGCTCTCAGGGACCATTTCTGTAAATTCTGGAAGTTTGTTGCTGGTCTGGACAGCTAGGCGGGCCGCGTAGCCTGATGGGCCGGCTTACGCGGGCCGCGACCCATTAGTAGCTGCAGCCAGGACTGTTTTTGTAGCTGGTTTTCTTGAAACTGGTTTCCATACTCTCATATCTCGACTCTAGGGGCTACCAACTGTTTTTAAAAAATGGTTTTACACTTGTTACCATCTTGTTAATCCTTCCGACACTTGGCACTCATCCGTAGCTTCCCGAAAACTATAAATAGGAGGTGGGTTTCATTGTTCAAGCACTCCATCTTTCAAATTCTGCTATGTCTCTGATTCTAGGAGGATCTTGATCTATTTGAGAACCTCCTTCAGTCCATTGGACCCTTTGTAAGCATCCCTTTTCATGCCTAGTTCAGTTTATTGGCTTTTAAAGCCGAAAAAGTCAAATGTTTCGATAACCGCTTTGACTTTTAAGCGGTCGAGCCATTGTTCGTAACGAATATGGCTACGTGATCGTAATTAGGTAGGTATTAAACCCTCAAAAGGGCACCTCCTAATTACCATGTTTGCTTAGTTAATTGTCGGGTCAAAGTAATTAAAATAAAAAGTCAAACGAGTTGATTTTTAAACAAAATCCATAACTAATGGTGTAAAAGCAAAAAAATTAGTTTTGTCTCTTTAATAACTTGGCAAATATTAATTGAACATGTCTAGGCATGTTCGACCCGACAATTCTGAGTTTAGGCTCGGTTCGGAACCGAAAGTCGCAAAAGTAGACTTTTGCTTTGACATTCAGTTCTGACCTGACTTAGCTTAGTTTAGATATGCCTTAGAGTTCCATTAGGACCAGGTTATAGGTTAGTATATGTCGCAACCCCCGATCCCTGATTCCCGGGAACGGGCGGCCACGAGCCAGTTTCGGTGGTATCTCGTATTGTCTAATTTGCCAGCGGAAATTTTATTCAGGACCGTAGTTAGGAAATATTGGATCAGAGTAAAATACCACATTTTCATAACATTAAATAAATGGGTTAAAACCCAAGTTTTTAGGTAACTTTATTGCCACTTTTCCAAGCCTTCAGTGCTGTCCAGCTGGCTTCTATTTGGCTTTCACATTTTGTTACCTGAAACGCGTTTTAAAAACATTTGTCAGTCGGAAATACTGGTGAGTGAATCCCAATTTAATCAAGTTTAAATAAAATCCCATTGTACAGTATTGAGGGCGATCCCGCAATTATATTTGTTTCCAAGATATCACTATTAACATCCATGGTACTGTCGAACCCGACTTGTGGAAATGTTACTCCTTGACCAGGTGGTAACAAATTTTGTATACAAAACCCCAACATACACATGATAATTGTATTCTTACAAATACTCAATCACTGTTTAATATATAATTAATTAAATGAAGTTTTGTAAAAACAGTTAACAAAAAGCGGATCAACTCACATTGCTGTCTTAGATTTTCCGTAAGGGTTTCCTGGTGACAATCTATAATTTACACAAATGAACTCACGTTAGTATAATAACCCATTTTAACATTACTAATACCCTCCCCGAGACGGCATTCCAACGACTACGTTGGGCAGAACTACGACAGCCGTTACGGAACCCTAGATCAATCGGGCAGCGTATCTAATACGTATCCAGGGGTTATAATACTTACAACGGAGCAGAACTTCGCTAATTAAGGGGGTATAATACCCGAGTATTATGCCTTCTATTAGATTTTCGTGATGGAGAAAAGAAAGTGAGTGAACAGACTGAAGATCCGATGCCTCTTATTTATAGTGCTGATTTCTCACTTTCTCACAGCCCGCGTAAATGTAAGCAAAGGCTTACGCGGCCCGCGTCAACGCTGGTCAACAACGTAGCCTATCCGGGTCACTGCCTAGCCTCGCCACGATGATGACACGTGTCATCACCAGGCTGCGCCACTATCTTGATCCCTAGCGGCCCGTGTAAGACCTTTAAGAGGTCTACGCGGCCCGCGACAAACCCAAAAACTTTGTTTTTAATTATTTTTATTAATATTTAGGGTATTCGGGGCCCGTTTTCACGTATGGGGTGTATTTTGGGACATAATGGGATATTTTAAAATATTTTGGGGTGTCGGAAAATATTCGGGGGTGTCGGTTTATTTAGGATTGTTACATCCTCCCCACCTTGTTTTAGAGCTCGTCCTCGAGATCTACTGGAACAAGTGTGGATATTTTCGTTGCATTTCAGATTCAAGCTCCCATGTATACTCAGGTCCTCTTTTGGAGTCCCACTTTACTTTGACCAAAACTAGTCTCTTATGCTTGAGGTTCTTAATTTTCTTGTCTTCAATTTGTAGAGGCCTTTCTACAAACTTGAGTTGTTCATTTACCTCTATATCCTTAAGAGGTACCATTAGCGATTCATCAGCTTGCCATTTCTTGAGATTAGATATATGAAACACATCATGTATTCCTGCCATTTCCTCTAGCAGTTGTAGCTGATAGGCTACAGGTCCTATTCTTCTAATAATCTCAAAAGGTCCAACATACCTGGGACTTAGCTTTCCTCTTTAGATGAATCTTACTACTCCTTTCCAAGGAGAGACTTTCAACAATACTTTATCTCCTACTTGAAATTCCAATGGTTTGCGTCGGTTATCAGCATAACTCTTCTGTCGATCACGTGCTGCTTTCAGTCGTTCCTTGACTTGAATGATTTTGTCGGTTGTTTCTTGCACTATCTCAGGTCCAGATAGTTGCTTCTCCCCAATTTATGCCCAACAGACTGGGGTTTGGCACTTTCGTCCATAAAGTGCTTCGAATGGTGCAGCACTGATACTTGTGTGATAACTATTATTATAAAAAAAATTCTATTAAAGGTAAGTGATCGTCCCAATTACCTCTGAAATCAATTACACAAGCTCTAAGCATGTCCTCCATTGTCTGAATTGTCCTTTCGCTTTGTCCATCCGTTTGAGGATGATAAGCTGTGCTCAGATTTAACTTGGTTCCCATGACTTTTTGGAAACTTGACCAAAAATGAGAGGTAAATCGACTATCCCTATCAGAAACAATTGATAAAGGAATTCCATGCAATGAAACAATTTCATTTACATACAATTTAGCTAGCTGTTCCATACTGAAAGTTTCTTTCATTGGTAGGAAGTGAGGTGACTTGGTTAGCCTATCTACAATCACCCAGATTGTATCATTATCTTTCCTTGTTTTGGGTAATTTAGTAACAAAATCCATTGTTATTAATTCCCATTTCCACACTGGCATTTCTAACTGTTGTAATAGGCCTGAGGGTTTCTGGTGTTCAGCTTTAACTTGTGAACAAGTTAAACATTTAGAAACATAGGCTGCTATGTCCTTCTTCATTCCTATCCACCAGAATTTTTTCCTTGAAATCCTGGTACATTTTATCACTTCCTGGATGCATCGTATATTTAGATTTATGGGCTTCTTCTAATATATGATGACGTTGGTTTCCTAATTTAGGTATCCAAATTCTCATTTTATGAAATCTCCAAATTCCATCTGTTCCTTGTTCTAATTCTTTTAGCATACCTTTTAATTTTTTAGTATCATCCTTGATTACTGATTCTTGTGCTTTTCTGATTTGATCATTTAAATCTACTTATAGATTTAACTTAAGAGAACGTACCCTTTTTGGCTTTTCATGATACTTTCGGCTTAAAGCATCGGCCACTACATTTGCCTTTCCTTCATGATACTGGATATCACAATCATAATCACTAAGCATTTCCATCCTGCGTCTTTGTCTCATATTAAACTCCTTTTGCCCGAAAACATACCTTAAACTCTTATGATCAGTGAATATGGTAAACTTACTACCATAAAGGTAATGTCTCCAAATCTTAAGGGCAAAAATTATAGCTCCTAATTCCAAGTCATGGGTTGAACAATTCTCTTCATGATTCTTAAGTTGCCTAGATGCATAAGCTATAACCTTTTGGCGTTGCATCAATACACATCCATAACCTAATTTAGAAGCGTCACAATAGATTACAAAATCTTCAATTCCTTCTGGTAACGCTAGTATGGGTGCATGGGTTAATCTTTGCTTAAGAATTCTAAAAGCTTCTTCTTGTTTTGGTCCCCATTCAAACTTAATGGATTTACAGGTTAACTTAGTTAAAGGAATGGCTATTATAGAAAAAGCTTGAATAAATATCCTATAATAACCGGCCAATCCTAAGAAACTTCTAATCTCAGTTGGTGACTCAGGGGTTTTCCATTTAGTAATTGCCTCGATTTTTGTTGGATCCACATGAATTCCTTCATGGTTCACTAAGTGTCCAAGAAATTGTACTTGTTCTAGCCAAAACTCGCACTTTGAAAATTTAGCATAAAGCTTTTCCTTTCTTAATAGACTTAAAAGTGCGTGCAAATGCTTTGCATGTTCCTCTTTACTCTTAGAGTAAATTAGAATATCATCTATAAAAACAATTATGAATTTATCCAAATATAGCTTACATATTCGGTTCATCATGTCCATAAATGCGGCTGGGGCATTGGTTAAACCAAATGGCATGACAGTAAATTCATAATGACCATACCTTGTTCTGAATGCGGTTTTAGGAATATCCTCTTCCTGTACCTTTAATTGATGATATCCTGTAACACCCCAAAAATGGGTTTGGTAATTTAAACCCGGTTAATATAAAGGAACGGGTAAAAATACCGTTAGGGGTAAAATTGAACCCGTAAATGAATATTAACTAGGAATGACTAACCTAGTTGAATATTAGTATCGTTGGTATTAAACGAAGGGTTGTGGCCTTATTTAATTAAAACGAAACATGAGGGACCAAAGTGGGACAACTTGAAAGTTGTTTTATTAAATGAAAACACACACACACACACACCTCGTGTGTGTGTTCTGGATCGTTCAAGAAGAGGCTCCCATGGAGCCAAAACCCTAGTTCAACAATATCATCAAATTGAAGGGCCAAATGAAGTCTAAATTCATAACCGAACATGAATTAATGATCACCCAAGCTAGGGGATCATAAGGTATGTAAAATTTTGATGATTCGTGAAGTTGTAAAGTTTGAATAATCATCATAATCGTGGATTATGTATGGATTAGAGAAGCTATGGCTAAGTTAGTGATGTATGCTCATTTAGGAACAAACCCTATGTGAAGATTCTTAGTAAATTGCTATAATTTGGGTGTGTGGATGAATTACTACACTTAGCTAGGTGGGTTTGTGTTTAATCTATGAAATGGTATGAACTTGATTATGAATATGTGTAGTATGTGATGTGTACTTGTACATGGATTGAGTATGGTATAGACTTTGTATGATGGTTACTTGTATTGATGAATGGAAGTGATAATTAGGAAGAAAATCATGAAATACTTGTACATCATGCTTAGAAAGTAGTACGCACACCAAGTGTTTGATGAAATGTCTAAAAGACAATAATAAGTGAAATTGTATGCTAGTGATGGGTAACCATATATAGTTCATGTGAAGATTTCGTAGGGATAATGTTGAGTATGTTTTATGCTTGTTTGAATGGATTAACAAAGGTCATATATGAGATGTGAATTTGATATGGTTGTTCATATGTATAAGCATACATGCTAATAAGGATGTGAATGTAATGACATGAATGTATAGGAATCATGTTAAGATGGTTGAGAGCGTGGAAGGCTAACGGACTAAGGAGACTCAAGTAAGCGAACGCAATTACGGACGCACAAGGTAAGTAAATCCCGGACTTACACTTTAGATGTAAAATATATTGTAGTATGATGATTATTGTGATACATGTGAGAAAGTATTAAACAATGGAAGTAAATAGGTAAGTAATCGGGAAAAAAAAGGAGTCGAAAGTGGATAGGAAAGTATAATGATGCTAATTGTTTTCTGTTAAGAATGAAATGGAAGTGCAGGTATACTAATAATGGGGAATGAAGGTTAAGTATGGAAGTCAGACGAGAGTGTCCGAATGGATAGACGAATGGACTTATATGAACGAGAATAAGAGATGTTGATGCTTGATTATGCACGTTTTAAAGTATATATATTATGTCATCGGTTGCTAATGAAGTAATTGGTTATGGTGAATGCAGGTTGTACAGGTTTATGAATGTTTTGCTCAAGCAGAGTACGTGGTTGAAGATCGAGTCAAGACATGGATTGTACGTGGGTGTGTATGTGGTTACTTAATTCGATACGTATGTTACTTTTTAATTAATTTATAAAAAGGGATTAATGTATTTAAGTGAAAGAAAAGAGTAACTTATAAAGAAGTTTTTAGTATGTATTTTCCGCTGCGTCGAAATTTGGTTAAAACGTGTTAGGGCGTTACATATCCTGACCTTAAATCGATTTTAGAGAAAAATCGATCTCCTTGCAGTTGATCGAATAGATCATCGATTCTCGGTAATGGGTACCGGTTCTTGATCGTGACCTTGTTCAATTCACGGTAATCAATGCACATACGCATTGATCCGTCCTTCTTTTTAACAAATAAAATCGGTGCTCCCCAAGGCGATGAACTTGGTTGTATGAATCCTTTTTCTAACAATTCATCTAATTGTTTCTTCAGTTCCTGCATTTCTGCGGGTGCCAATCGGTAAGGTGATTTAGCAATTGGTGTTGTTCCTGGTAATAGATGGATTCTGAATTCCACCTCTCTGTCTTGCGGTAGTCCTGGTAATTCTTCTGGAAATACATCTGAAAACTGTGACACTACTGGAATGTCTTTTAGTTCTTTTCCTTTAGTGTTAGTGATTATGGAAATCAAATACACTATAGATCCTTTTCTTATATAGCTTGCAGTTTTCATCACAGAGATGAATTGCGTGGATCTAGAGGGCTTATCTCCTTTAATTGTGATATTTTCACCTTTTGGTGAATTTACTTGGATTGACTTTTGATCACATAGAATACTGGCTTTATTGGCTATTAACCAATCCATTCCTAATACAACATCAAATCCTGCCAGATTCATGGGATAAAGGTTTGCCATAAACTTTTGATTTAAAATTTATATTCTTGCTCCCTGCAATATTTCAGAAATCCTAACAGTTTCTCCATTAGATGTCTCAACTAGACATTCTTGTGGTAGTTTAGTTAATGACTGATTTAAAAGTTTGCAAAATGAAGTATTTATAAAACTTTGGTTTGCACCAGAGTCAAATAATACTTTAGCAAATACATCATTAACTAAAAACGTACCAGCAATCACGTCTGGAATCATCTTGGCTTCATCTGCAGTCAGAACAAATGCTCTAGCATTTTTAGTGTTCTTGTTGTTCGCAACTGGAGCCAATTTTGGGCAGTTTGTCCTGATATGACCTTTTTCTCCACAGTTGAAGCACAGTCCATTACTGGATTTCCTCCTGCAATCTTCTTCCTTGTGTCCTGGCATTTTGCAGAAATTGCAAAGAGTGGAGCATTTTCCCGAATGCTTTTTCTTGCAGACCTTGCAGAATGGTGCAGATGTAGAACCCATATTCCTACGGTTGTAATTCCCAGAACGGAATTCTTGAGTAAGCCTTTGGGTTAGGTTTCTCCTCTGTTCTTCTTCTCTAGTACGGATTAATTCATATGTCAAGGTATTTGCTAGTTCTACAGCTTTTTCTATAGTTTGAGGTCTAGCTGCCTTGACTACATGTCTAATCTCTCCGATTAATCCCCAGATGTAACGGGAGATTAATACTGGTTCAGGTGATGCAAGGGTTGGTACTATTCTAGCATATTCAAAGAATGTGGTAGTATAACCCTTACTATCTACCCCGGTCATTCTTAAGTTTAGGAACTTATTAGCTATCTGTTCCTTTTCATTAGGAGGGCAGAATTTCCTTTCTACCATATTCTTAAATTCCTCCCATTCCATGTTGTATCCCTATCACTTCCTCTTGATTGGAGGACAGTGTTCCACCATTCTAAGGCAGAATTCTTAAATAAGTTAGAAGCAAACATTATTTTGTCTTCTTCAGCACACTTACTTATTTTTAAAACAGCCTCAGTTTTCTCTATCCAGCATAGGGCTGCAATGGGTCCTTCATTGCCCGAGAATTCTATTGGTTTACAGGACCAGAATTCTTTGTAAGAACAACCATAAGGCATGGTTCTTCTTCTTTTGGGAATGGGCACTTGAAGTACTGGTCCATTGTTCACGCTGTGTTCTGGTTCGATTGGTCGCTTACTGCTATGCTTACTTTTATTATTCGCTTCTTGAATCGTTTGAATAATAAATGGCATTGCATCTATGATTCCTTGTGCCACTATATGTTGAACGGCACTATTATCCATTTGGTTTCCATTGTTATTGATGCTCGGATTCTCATTAACCACGTTAATGTTACTCTGGTCATCGTTATTCAGATTTCCTTCATCGGCCATCTGAATTTTAAACATTTACCCCATATTAATATCATAAAATAATATTTAATATAGTCAATCACTTGACACGCAATTTAGCCAAAAGCATCGATCATTGCGACTTTACCCTATTTTCATATACTAGGCATCTATTACACACCAGCACTGAAATAAAGATTACAATACCAACAGAAAGAAAATTACACTAATAGTAGTAGGCATCCATACACACATATTTTATTATATTATTATTATTACTATTACTATTACCGTCTCCATTCTCACATTCACGGATATGGATTCATCCAAAAATCCAGGTTGCGCTCGTCGTATTGCCATACGAGTCGCTCTCCCACCTGTCTCATATGTTCACTACTTTCTAAAATTTCCTCACCAAATGTCCTAACTTCTTGTACGTTTTCTGCACTCATTGGGGGTGCAGGTTCTAGGACTGGGTTCGGAATCTGGGGTGTGGGTTCTTGGTATGGGGGTGTAGGTGCCTGGAATCGGAAAGGATCTTTTAAAATTTCCCTAATGTATTCATCATGGAAATAGGGATCTAAAGGATCCAAACCTAGGTAAGCTCATACGTTCTGCATGGGTGTGTCTTCATGTATCGGGTAGCGTTGCACATAGTCCTTAACTTCATCCCACCAGGGATCGTAATTTGGGTCTAGGGGGTTTGGTGCTGGTACCCTAGGTATTTCTTCCATCGGTTGGTCAAGGATTGGCAGTTGTGGTTGGGGTGCTATTATTTGCTCCAGATTAGGGTCAGCTGCAGTGGTTGCTAGGATGTGGATGTTGGCTATACCCCTATTTATCATATCCTGGGCATAGGCATTTGTCTCTGTCTTGGCTGCTGCTAGTACTCTCTGGTCTTGTAACTTTTTCATATGCTTCCTACGCTCGTGTGCCCCTCTACTGAACCATCCCCTCTTTTTCTGAGGAAATGGCTCTTCTGACTGAGCCTTAAACACAAAGATTCCTTCTTCCGTATCAGCAGAGTACCCTGAGAGGGCAGGCTGAGAAGAGGAGGTGCCTTCACTTCTAGGCGAACCAGACAATTGACGGTACGCGTCAGATGGTCCTTGGTCGCTCATACTGTAAACTAACAGATAGTCAAATAACACATAACAATAAATACAGTTATGCACGTATTTCCGTAATTTATTTCCTAACACTTTACATTTTGATGTCAGCAGAACACCTATGTGGCTGAATCAGTGGCTTAGCTCTGATACCACCTTCTGTCGTAACCCCCGACTTGTGGAAATGTTACTCCTTGACCAGGTGGTAACAAATTTTGTATACAAAACCCCAACATACTCATGATAATTGTATTCTTACAAATACTCAATCACTGTTTAATATATAATTAATTAAATGAGGTTTTGTAAAAACAGATAACAAAAAGCAGATCAACTCACATTGCTGTCTTAGATTTTCCGTAAGGGTTTCCTAGTGACAATCTATAATTTACACAAATACCCTCCCCGAGACGGCATTCCAACGACTACGTCGGGCAGAACCACGACAGCCGTTACGGAACCCTAGATCAATCGGGCAGCGTATCTAATACGTATCCAGGGGTTATAATACTTACAACGGAGCAGAACTTCGCTAATTAGGGGGTATAATACCCGAGTATTATGCCTTCTATTAGATTTTCGTGATGGAGAAAAGAAAGTGAGCGAACAGACTGAAGATCCGATGCCTCATATTTATAGTGCTGATTTCTCACTTTCTCGCAGCCCGCGTAAATGTAAGCAAAGGCTTACGCGTCCCGCGTCAACGCTGGTCAACAGCGTAGCCTATCCGGGTAACTGCCTAGCCTCGCCACGATGATGACACGTGTCATCACCAGCCTGCGCCACTATCTTGATCCCTAGCGGCCCGCGTAAGACCTTTAAGAGGTCTACGCGGCCCGCGACAAACCCAAAAACTTTGTTTTTAATTATTTTTATTAATATTTAGGGTATTCGGGGCCCGTTTTCACGTATGGGGTGTATTTTGCGACATAATGGGATATTTTAAAATATTTTGGGGTGTCGGAAAATATTCGGGAGTGTCGGTTTATTTAGGATTGTTACAGTATAACCCTCTGAGGTTATACAACGTGGTTCCTAATTTATCCGATTCAATTGCATGTTTCTGTTAATTGCTTAAATGTTAACCATTATGCCCTTTTGACCTTAAAACAAGATTTTTGAAAATGTGAGAGGACAAAAACCTTTGTTACTGATTTAAAAACATATCCTAAAATTTGACATCAGTTTGAGGTCTAAATTAGGAGTTATGCTCAATATCGTAATTTGAAAGCTTTTTATTAATTAAACGGCATTATTAGCATAAAGCCTATCTAAACCCAAACTTTGACACCAAACTTTTTACCCACTGATGTAATATAATATTTTGGGATTTTTGAAGATTTTTAATTATTTTTAAACTGATCATAGCATAAGGTTCTTGCTTTAATTCGGTAATTGTCAGTTATACCCTTTTCTTGAATAAAATGAATTCTACATAACATATTGATACCAGATCTTTTGCTACTGGTTTTATATGATAAATAAAATATTTTAAGCCTTCTGGGCTGATAAAAATCTCAGCTTTCATTATATAACCCGAAAATCGCTTAAAACCGACTTTTACGCGTTTTAAACGCATAGTATGGGTTAAAACTATTTTTGCATATAAAACTTAATACCTACTGATTTTTAAGTAAATTTATATACTTTAACAGTAAGTAAAAGTTTTGAACTCAGATTTCCATATTTGACCTTTAAAGCTTACGTGAAATTACCAAAATGCCCCTACGGTGCATAGTTTGGTTATAAAAGATAAATTTCACATATATGCAATACCCTACTGATATGACTTGCAAAAATAAATATTTTACTGATCATTTAAGACCAGAACCTCAGATTAATATTTAACCTCTCTTATAATCCTTAAAATGACCAAAATACCCCTACGGGGCTTAAATTGATTTTAAATCCGTTTTGGGCATAATGGAAGTTATCCTACTGATATCACAACATATTTAAGGCATATTGACTTAGGAAACCTGTTCATGACCCATTTGGTTACCCGTTATGCATTTATTGCGTGCGGTACGGTTTATGTAACTAGTTTGCATAAATTAACCGAAACGGGTCAAACCTCATCATTTTCACTTCAAAATCCAGAATGTGTTTAGTTTACCCATATTATACAAGTATTCATACTTGTCGGGACTAAACCACATTCTAATCCGGTCTTCGCTTAATCATCCGTTTTGAACCGTGTACCTTTCCTTAAAACTAACCGGTCTAAGTTTAAACTTATGTAAGACCCGTTAGGAATCTAATAGGTTATTAAAACCTTCGTTCCAGATTTAGGAGCCCATTAAAAGATATTTACACTTGCTGATTGTATACGGCTGGGATAAATTTTTATAATTTGCTCTGGTAAATACTTTTAACTTATTTTCCCTTATACGGGCTTGGGGTACGGTATATAAAATACCGCTTGGTCGGGTATTGAATTTTTAATCGTATGAAGGTTAAATTATTGAGATAACCCGTTTAATATGTTTTGTTTATTCTAAGCCTTTGGGGGGTTAATGACCATATCCTGGATATCTTCGGCTCATTCATTGAAATGGCCACGACTTAAGCACGGGGTGTAGGCATACACCTGCCGGTGCGTATATAAAAAGATATAACCGCCTGTTCGAGAATAACTCGTCGCGGGATTATATCATGTGGTGTGTCTATTAATCTTTAACCCGGTTTTCTGCCTGGGCTACTGAACGTATAATAAACATGTAATTCTTTAACAAGTTTATTTTTAAATAATTATCCCAAGTTATAAAAGATTATTTGTGCCTTGTGCATTTAAATCAATTTTCTTACACATTTTCAAAATGAGTCGGTTAATTATATTTACCAGTGTAAACTGAGGTATTTTCCAAAAGGTTAAGTGCTGGTACTAGACGGAATAGGCTGGCTACTCCTAGCATCAATAAAGAGTCTTCCAAGCTTAGATGTTTATAAATCTGTTGAACAATGTTCCTTTTTACTTTGATCCGCCTGTGGATCCATTACAACCGTTTTTGTAATAATTGATATTACTTTCATTCGGTATGTAATGTTTTTATCTTTCGACTTCCGCTGTGTATTAAACTATGATAAATTGTCTATGATGATATCAACTACGTCACGATACTCCCCACCGGGCCCACCGGTAATACGTGGAAATAAAAGGGGTGTGACAGGTTGGTATCAGAGCCAACGTTTGAGTGAATTAAACACTAGCCTTTGGTGTTTAATCTCAGATGACACAGTAGCACATTCCTTAGACCTTCTGAGTCTAGAATTCACATAGGAATACTCTCATCCCTATTAAGTAAACATTGCTTTCGATTTAATGTATTTTGAATATGTCGCCAAGCACAGAAGCTGTCGATGGAAATTCTCCACCTCCGAAGCCTAGAAATACCAAGCTTTGTACCACGGCTAGGATAAGCGTACAACCGGTTGGAGGAAAGACCTTTATGGACCTATTCCCAAAACCAAACTTGTTTAAACCCTTATCCAGACTACGGAGTCCATACCAGAAGGTCCCTGAGGCTCCTATATTGAAGATGATACATGTGGATGTTATAAAATCCCTATTTCTTACCTCCAAGTTTTGAAACTTCAGACCTAGACTGTACCAGTCAAACCTAATCCGTGATCCATGTCATTTCTTTAATCATTAAATCCTTGGGTTCTACTTCTGCAATGGATCCTGATTTAAAATATTTCTTTATTCACTAAAATCTTCAGAGTCGCTGCTGCGGATGATAAATAAGGATGAAGAAACAATCAGAATAAAGAAAAGAAGACATTAGAAGACCATTCTTCCATCATACTACTTTACATCTAAGCCCCTGTTTGGGCATTTGATTATCGTAGTCCTTTGTGGACATATTATTTCATCATAGTACTTGTAGACTTACCTCTTTTGATAAAACTCCATAAACATATACGTCTATCTACTAAAAAAATTCCTTTGAGGACATTATATTTCAATATAGTCCTTTCAAGGACCTTATATTCAATAATAGTCCCTTCGAGGACATCATACTTTAAAATAGTCTTTTCATAGACATATCATTTCGTTAAAATCCTGTGTCAACATATTATTTCATTAAAGTCCCTTAGCGGACATAATAATTCACCATAGTCCTTCCGAGGACATATCATTTCACTAAAATCCCCATATTGACATATCTTATATTCCTTACATGGACTTATATTTTCATTTCAGTCCTTGCGTGGACTAGTATTACCTCAAAGTCCCAATAAGGACTTATCTTCCTGTGTAGTCCATAACGTGGACGTTTGTTTATTATAATTCTCTAATGAACTTACCTTTCGTTTTGAGTCCTTGTGAGGACGACTGTTCAACAAGCTCTTTGTGCACTTGTGATACCAATATAGTCCTTTTATGGACGTGTTATTTTATTAAATCCCTATGGGGAATGTGTTATTTCTATTTAGTCCTTCCGTCATCACGAGATTTCATTATAGTCCCCTAGTGGACATGATATTTCATTATAGCCTTTTTATAAGACATGACTTCTCGTTATAGCCCCTTCTTGGGCAAATTATTTTAACATAGTCCCTATACGGACTTATGATATTTTTTTATAATCCCTATATGGATTTATATTCTCCTTTTTGGTCCTCTGTGGACAAATATGATACTAAAGGCCCTGTTTAAGGCATTATGGTAAATTTTCCTAATGATTTATTGAAAGTTTTGAAAGATTTTATATAGGTACTCATATCGTCCTTTATCATCCATTAGTATGAATTGATTCGAACTTTATCGATCTGCTAAATTATTTCAAAAAGATCTTCTTAATGGTTTACCCCTGCCAAGTGGCAAGTCCACATTAATTGGCCAAAACTTTCGGTAGTTAAGGATAATTATTCTTTCTACTATGATAGTTAAAGGAGTTACCCCTCCTATCCAAAGGTGGTGAACTATGTTCAAGCCTCCAAGCCTATATGATCAATGCGATCATGGTAATATTGTGTAACCGTTAAGAAAAATTAATCCTTGTTAACATCTAAGAACATGTTAACATTCCTGGCAGTGTGACTTGAGAAACCACACCAGCCGTCAAGGTATTTTTGACTATGTCCAAGCCTTAAAGCCTATATGATCGAATTCGATCTTAGTGTTGGGATTGAACCCTACCAGAGGAACAGATAATGTAAAGCCAAAACCTGATCACAACAGTGGATTCACAATAAGCAGACGTTTACACTAAGCTCTCCCCGAGACGGCATTCCAACGACTACGTCGGGCAGAACCACGACAGCCGTTACGGAACCCTAGATCAATCGGGCAGCGTATCTAATACGTATCCAGGGGTTATAATACTTACAACGGAGCAGAACTTCGCTAATTAGGGGGTATAATACCCGAGTATTATGCCTTCTATTAGATTTTCGTGATGGAGAAAAGAAAGTGAGCTAACAGACTGAAGATCCGATGCCTCATATTTATAGTGCTGATTTCTCACTTTCTCGCGGCCCGCGTAAATGTAAGCAAAGGCTTACGCGTCCCGCGTCAACGCTGGTCAACAGCGTAGCCTATCCGGGTAACTGCCTAGCCTCGCCACGATGATGACACGTGTCATCACCAGCCTGCGCCACTATCTTGATCCCTAGCGGCCCGCGTAAGACCTTTAAGAGGTCTACGCGGCCCGCGACAAACCCAAAAACTTTGTTTTTAATTATTTTTATTAATATTTAGGGTATTCGGGGCCCGTTTTCACGTATGGGGTGTATTTTGCGACATAATGGGATATTTTAAAATATTTTGGGGTGTCGGAAAATATTCGGGGGTGTCGGTTTATTTAGGATTGTTACAGTATACCCCTCTGAGGTTATACAACTTGGTTCCTAATTTATCCGATTCAATTGCATGTTTCTGTTAATTGCTTAAATGTTAACCATTATGCCCTTTTGACCTTAAAACAAGATTTTTGAAAATGTGAGAGGACAAAAACCTTTGTTACTGATTTAAAAACATATCCTAAAATTTGACATCAGTTTGAGGTCTAAATTAGGAGTTATGCTCAATATCGTAATTTGAAAGCTTTTTTATTAATTAAACGGCATTATTAGCATAAAGCCTATCTAAACCCAAACTTTGACACCAAACTTTTTACCCACTGATGTAATATAATATTTTGGGATTTTTGAAGATTTTTAATTATTTTTAAACTGATCATAGCATAAGGTTCTTGCTTTAATTCGGTAATTGTCAGTTATACCATTTTCTTGAATAAAATGAATTCTACATAACATATTGATACCAGATCTTTTGCTACTGATTTTATATGATAAATAAAATATTTTAAGCCTTCTGGGCTGATAAAAATCTCAGCTTTCATTATATAACCCGAAAATCGCTTAAAACCGACTTTTACGCGTTTTAAACGCATAGTATGGGTTAAAACTATTTTTGGCATATAAAACTTAATACCTACTGATTTTTAAGTAAATTTATATGCTTTAATAGTAAGTAAAATTTTTGAACTCAGATTTCCATATTTGACCTTTAAAGCTTACGTGAAATTACCAAAATGCCCCTACGGTGCATAGTTTGGTTATAAAAGATAAATTTCACATATATGCAATACCCTACTGATATGACTTGCAAAAATAAATATTTTACTGATCATTTAAGACCAGAACCTCAGATTAATATTTAACCTCTCTTATGAACAGTAACAATCCTATATGGATTTATATTCTCCTTTTTGGTCCTCTGTGGACAAATATGATACTAAAAGCCCTGTTTAAGGCACTATGGTAAATTTTCCTAATGATTTATTGAAAGTTTTGAAAGATTTTAAATAGGTACTCATATCGTCCTTTATCATCCATTAGTATGAATTGATTCGAACTTTATCGATCTGCGAAATTATTTCAAAAAGATCTTCTTAATGGTTTACCCCTGCCAAGTGGCAAGTCCACATTAATTGGCCAAAACTTTCGGTAGTTAAGGATAATTATTCTTTCTACTATGATAGTTAAAGGAGTTACCCCTCCTATCCAAAGGTGGTGAACTATGTTCAAGCCTCCAAGCCTATATGATCAATGCGATCATGGTAATATTGTGTAACCGTTAAGAAAAATTAATCCCTGTTAACATCTAAGAACATGTTAACATTCCTGGCAGTGTGACTTGAGAAACCACACCAGCCGTCAAGGTATTTTTGACTATGTCCAAGCCTTAAAGCCTATATGATCGAATTCGATCTTAGTGTTGGGATTGAACCCTACCAGAGGAACAGATAATGTAAAGCCAAAACCTGATCACAACAGTGGATTCACAATAAGCAGACGTTTACACTAAGCTCTCCCCTTGACAGTGGTTACCTATCTGCTGATACACTCTAAGTACTGCTCTGAAGAACAACTGATGAACCAAACACTGATGAAACAACTAAAGACTGCTAAAAGGCAAACACTGAGCTCTATCTACCGCTGTCTCTTTAGTACTGCTGAAGACGCAAACATTGCTCATTCAAAGACTGATCACCTTTTGAAGAAAGCACTGATGTTCAAGTAATCAGTGCCTAGGCTACAACAGTGGAACGTGAACAGTGTTAGACTTGTTTTGTAATTAATTATCAATCAGTTGTTAGATATCAGTAGTTTTGTATAGATTAGTGTTTATAGGTTGTTAGGCTGTTAGATGTCACTATCATGGTGACGTCAGCTGAGGTACATCAGTGGCTTGGTTTGCTTATAAATATGACAGTACTCTGTACTGTTATATTTGATCGTTTTGAGTGAGTTCTTCTCCTCAATTCAATCATTTCATCTTGTGCAACCAACTCTGGGGTATCAGGCTGAGGGGGAGTTTAGTCTGTAAGCTTGCATTGTAATCTTTTGCTTTTAATGTAATCTTTCGACTCTATGAAAAAGCAATTGTTTATCAAATTATATTCTCTTTTGATTGTACTTACAAAGTTTGTTATTCATTTCCGCTGCATTTAAAACTGCTCATATCTATTTGACTTGTTCAAATCTGACAAACAAGCACAATCAGTAGATCCTCAGTTCCTAACAATTGGTATCAGAGCCTGGACAGTCAAATTCGATCTAACAATCAATTTGACATAACAGTTCGGCTCAAAATTCATTGATACTAAGGTTGGTTGTATTCAGTTGAAAAACAGAGTAACGAGTAAATCATGATCAAAATGGTTATTCAAAAACTCTGTAAATCAACCAAGATGTCATATGACACACAAATTTCACACAACAAGTGAATTCATGCACAAAACACTTATGGTTTCTAGATCTGAAAACAATATCTGTTAAACCATGAGATTATTTCATATTTTCAAAATTGATTTCAATTGCTGTTATGAAAATTGTGTTGTCACCTTATTAAAATGCTACAGTATGAACCTCAGATTAACAAAAACCTATGTTCATAAAACATTAGTGTTTTTGATAACATAAAAAGAGGGAAATTAAAACTTTAGTCATTCAATCTTATGTGTTGAAAAACAGGTTGAGATCCTCAAAAGGAACAAGTCAACTTTGTTAAAAATACATTAAGAAACTCAGGAGTCAACATAGTCCGTATCATGTGTAGTGTGAAATTGGTTGAAAAATTTGTGCAAACATGACCATGTCTCTCAAAACATTACTACAAAATGATTTTGGACTAATATTCATAAAACTCGAAAGTGTGTTTATCTCAAAACTCTTGAAGTCAAAAGAAAAGAGTATAAACGTAAAACACTTAAGAGTCAAAGTTTAGGGTAATAATGGTCATTTAGCAACTGTGTGCATTCATCTGCTCAGGAAAAGGTTTTGATTCCGGTGAATGAACTCCTAAGAGGACTAGACAAATGTTCAAAAATTCATTCATGTGTCCTCATGTTTGCAATCAACTGACAAAGAAAATGGAACCAAACAGTGGTCAAAATGTATTCAGAATGTTCTACCAACTGCTGTCAAACCACTGACCATTTTCATAAACTTGAGAATGTTATGATTACGTTTTCTTTTGAATATATACCAGATCCTTTTTGATGCTGTTCCCAGAAAATCCTTTAATTATTTTTTATATAAAGGATTTTCTCGAATAATCAGGATATATTGTTCATTTTTTTTCTTTGAACAATTTATTTTGAACTTTTGCTTGTTTTTGTTGGCATTAGTTTCAATTACCTGTCAGGACATAGTACCTTATTTTTGTTGGTATTATTGTCCTCATGAATTGATCAAAAGGAAATGGTACATTGTTCAAGATCATGTCATACTCAGGTTTGTTTTTAAACATAGTCAAAGGTTGGTTGTCAAACTGTACTTAAATTACTGGGGCACTCATGTTTTAATTGGATATTAAACGAAAATGAGGTGTCTTAGTAAAAAGTTCTCATCATCTGGGGTACTAAACCACTGTCCTTCAAAATTGACATGTGGCAAAAACCTTGAATGAAAATTCTCAAAACAGTTGCTGAAATATTTGTCCTTCAAATCTGTAACATTTACCCTAATCACTGTTTTGTTCAAACATCTGGTCACTAAATACTATCCACTGCTGAAAGTCAACCACTGACTCTTCATTTTGCTTAGCAAGCACTGATGCTCAAAATCAGTGTCTTATCCACTGATATACTATCTACTGATAGTAATAATCTTCCACTGTCCTCATTATTACCGTTGTAACTACTGATGCTTGATTCATCAGTGGCTCTTAAAACAACTGTTCTCCACCCTTCATCCATTTCATCAGTGTTTGACATGTGGTCAGTTTTTAGCCTTCAGATCATAATAACCGCTGCCACAATCAGCGATCATTTTTTTCTAAATAAAACCCTGATCAAAACCCCAAACAGGGTTTTACACTGTCGAATTGAATTCCAAAGTTCTCTTCACAAAGCAGTTTTCAACTTTTCTTCCCAAAATCACTCTTCGATTCTTCTTCATCAAAATGACGAAGTCAAAATCAAAATCTTCACCAAAATCACAATCATCTTCAAAAGAGGTCGCTCAAACGGCCGAAGAAACCATTGAAATCCCATACAAATCACCGCACAACTACTTGGGTCTCCTCACAAACTCCTCCGATAACCACACCTTCGACTCCATCATTGATACACTATCTGCATCAAAGTACAAAACTTTGTTGATAGTAGATGCTCCCATTTACTTGCAAACCCAGAGAGAGTTTTGGAAAAATGCTAAGCTTGAAAAACAAGACGGAAAAGTAGTAGCCATTAACTCCTCGATACAGGGTAAAGCACTTCAAATCACCCCACAATCAATCTCAGAGGTCTTCAAACTCGATGATCTGAAAGGTAAAACTTCTTTTGATAAAAACGAGTTAAAAGCTGATTTTCTGGAAAGGGGGTATGCAGAACAATCAAAGGTAGATACCTTACAAAAAGGTTATTTTCCATCTGCACCCAGATTTTTATTCCACACACTTTTAAGTTGTGTTTCTAATAAAACAACAGCGTTTAATGAAATACCATTGAAGATTCAGTGCCTGTGATACGCTATTCTAAACAATAAAGATTACAACTATTCCCAGGAGATCTTCAATGACATGGTAAAGAATGTTGACAGCAAATCATTTCTTCTTTTTCCAAGATTTCTGAGCTATTATTTTAAACAAAAATTTGAAAAAGAGGATGAAAATTTGCCCAAACAATGTGTCCATTTTCAAATAAAAAGTTTAACAATTGAAACATTTTCAAGAATGATGGCACCAATAAAATTAAAAGCAAAGGTGCCTGAGCAGACTTTAAAAACTGCCACTGATCCTCAGGCAACTTCTGCTGAGCCCACTGCTCCAGGTGATCAGAGCAGCACTACCACTGCTTTGAAACCCACACCTGACATTACCAAAAAGACCAAAAGAAAAACATCCAGAAAACCCACCAAACCCAAAACAAAGGCAACTCTGGAAGATGAGATCCCAGAGCAACTGCCAGTGACAAAACAAATGTCACCACAAACCACTGCTGCTACTTCCTCACAGCAGTTGGAAGAAAGATCTCAACCTATGCCTAAAACTCCTCCTGCATCCTCACAAAAGGATCAGGTTGTATTCACAGGGACACCAAATTATGAAGCTCTGGATCCACTCAGATCTATCTTCCACAGTCCTGATCCCAAGGACATGTCTCTTTCAACACCCATACGCTCACCAATCATAATGCCACAATCAATAATACCCCTGTTGCATGCAGTTGTTATTGCACAGACACAAACCAGTTCCTCTCTATCACCTATTACTGAGAGTATACCTCCACAAGTGACTGGGTCTGTTGCTTATACCTCTGCTATCCCAGCAACAACTGAGGAGGTTACACCCCCTGAGTTACAAGTAACTCTCGGTGATAGTTCAAGTGGAGCAGCAACTACAACTGATGGTACAACATATCTTCAGTTGGACAGTTCTTTCATTACTAAGACTCCCTTGAAGGCAATTTCTTCCATGGCAACATCGGTAACCACCAGTGAGTTGATTCTAACCACCGGTACCATCAAAGGTTTATCGAGTGCTGAAGAAAGAAGTCCCCAGTACCAAGAACAAGGGGCATCAATGGATGATTTCTGGGACTCAGTTCCTAAGTCACACATTGGTACAACCACTACTGGTGGGGATTCAGATGATCCTACTAAAGTAGGTGATGATTCAAAATATCAGGAATTGACGGAAAGAGTTGAAAAACTTGAAGATTCAGTTGCTGAAATTAAAGATATGGTGCAAGAGATTTTAAAAGCCTAAAAAGCACAAGCTACTGCTGTTCCTGCTCAAGCACCTGCACAACATGCATTTGCTGCAAATGAGCTTTGGAATATTTTTCAACCCATGCTTGAAAAACAGCAACATATGGCTGATCAAAAGTATGCTATTCATGTACAAATGCTGACCAACATGGTGGAATCAAGGTTTAAAGACACTCAAGCAGATATCAAGGCTATAAAGGCTAGCATTCAAAGCGCCTCTGGCAAAGTTCCTTCTTCCATATCATTTCTTGTTAACCCCCCTTCAGATAATGCCAAAAAGGGGGAGAATATCAAGCTGTTGAGAAAAATGAATAAGATGGGAATAGAACATGGCCTTTGTATTGAGCCTGAAAAAGAAAAAGAAAAAGAAAAGCAGGTCTCAAAACCTGTTAGTCAAACAGCTGATACACCAGTAGTTACAAAAACTGGTGTCAGTAGCCAAACAGCTGCCATGTCATCAACACACACATCTTCAACACACACCACTCTATTACACACCATCACAACCACTGTTCCACCATCATCATCATCTACAATCATATCACCACCACTGCCTCCTGCCATAAAGCAGAAGACAGCAGATGTTACAACATCTGCTGTAAAGACAACAGTGGTTGGAACACCAGTTGTTTCAACAACTGTCAGTCAATCACAATCACAAACCACTGCCATTCAATCTCAAACCACTGATCCACCCAAAACATCATCAGCCTCTCCTACATTAAAAAGGAGAAGGGTTTTTATTCCTGATGATGAGTCACCACCACCATCACCACCATCAAAAACCCCTGCTCAAAAGCAGAAGACATCTGCTGATACATCAGCAGTTGTAATGACAACAGCGGTTGAAACACCAGTTGTTTCAACCACTGTTAGTCAAACATCCACCACTGATCTCATCATTCCTACATCACAACCTCCAAATCTTCACAAAAGAAAGAGAGACACAACACAGGCTACTGATGAAAAGTATGATCATGTTGCTGCTAAATATCCACTGGAATTAGAAGCTGTGAAAAATGAGATGAAACAATTTTACACTGAGGATGATCCTTCAAAAAGGAAATTTCCTTCTCTAATAGGTTTCATAATTCCAGAAGACATGGATGAATATCTCGAAATGAAAGCAAGACAAGCAAGGATAAGAGCCAAAGTTGAATGCAAGAATCAGGGTGATGAAGCCATTTTGGAAAGAAGAGAGTTCCTGCTCAACAAAGTCAAGCAAATAGAAGAATATGCAAGTGATCTGAACAAAGAAATGTCTAGTCTATCTCCTGAAGCAGATCAACGAAATGAATTGAGAAAAGAATATCTTGCATACATAATGAAAGAAAAGTTCTATCCTGCTGAAGAAACAGAATTCAAAGAATGGCCAATAGTTGCATTAAAGCATGAGGCTAAAAGAATTGAAAAGGTTAAAAATGATCCTAGAAAGAAAAAGACAGCTCCAAATTGGAACAAATACAGAAAGCTCATAGCTGATCTTACTTCTGAATATAAAAGAAAGAAGCAGGAGCTGGTGGATGCAAGGGTGGATTCTGCAAACGCCATAGCAAAATGGACTAAGCAGCAAACAGATGAAGCTTATGAAAGACTTAAGAAAATGAGGGACACTCCTAAAAAGTCTGATTACAAAAAGCTAAAGGAGCATATCAAGACTCTTGAAACACAAATAAATGCAGCAGAAACCTCTGTCACAATGTTGAGGAAAGAAAAGAAGGAACAACTGACTGCTGGAGGAGAAAAAGAAAAAGAAACTGATTATCTTGAAGAAGCTATCAAGAAAATAGCTTCAGATAAAGAAAAATTGGCAAAGTTACAAGACCTTACCAAAAAGGTTTTGAACCAATCATCATCAGCAGATATCACAGACAGTGAGCTTGATCAACAACAGAAACAAGAGCTGCTTGACAAAGAAGTTGCAGAAGATATAGCTGCAGCAAATAAAGTCATAGAAGAAGCTTTTAAAAGAATGTCTGAAGTTCAAGATACTGCTTTACAGTTTTTCTCAAGGCCAAAAACCTTAAGCTCATCATCAAATAAACCTCTCCTAAGAAACCCATTTGGTTTAAAAATACTAAAGTGGCTCTCTGATCAAAAGACCCACGTATTGACCCTGGTCAGAACCAATGGAGAAGTGAGGCATATATCAAGGAATCAAGCACTAGGCTTGGGTGTTGAAGATCAACTAGATCTCCTTGAGCTTACACTGTGTAGGGATGAAGATGACACAAGTTCCAAAGAATTTGAAGAAGAATTTAAAAGAAAAGTATGGGAACTTCGGATGGGTAATAAAGATCCAGAATAATGACAGGTTTTGGCATTATCTGTTCCAGGGGGAGATTGTTGGGATTGAACCCTACCAGAGGAACAGATAATGTAAAGCCAAAACCTAATCACAACAGTGGATTCACAATAAGCAGACGTTTACACTAAGCTCTCCCCTTGACAGTGGTTACCTATCTGCTGATACACTCTAAGTACTGCTCTGAAGAACAACTGATGAACCAAACACTGATGAAACAACTAAAGACTGCTAAAAGGCAAACACTGAGCTCTATCTACTGTTGTCTCTTTAGTACTGCTGAAGACCCAAACACTGCTCATTCAAAAACTGATCACCTTTTGAAGAAAGCACTGATGTTCAAGTAATCAGTGCTTAGGCTACAACAGTGGAACGTGAACAGTGTTAGACTTGTTTTGTAATTAATTATCAATCAGTTGTTAGATATCAGTAGTTTTGTATAGATCAGTGTTTATAGGTTGTTAGGCTGTTAGATGTCACTATCATGGTGACGTCAGCTGAGGTACATCAGTGGCTTGGTTTGCTTATAAATATGACAGTACTCTGTACTATTATATTTGATCGTTTTGAGTGAGTTCTTCTCCTCAATTCAATTCTTTCATCTTGTGCAACCAACTCTGGGGTATCAGGCTGAGGGGGAGTTTAGTCTGTAAGCTTGCATTGTAATCTTTTGCTTTTAATGTAATCTTTCGACTCTATGAAAAAGCAATTGTTTATCAAACTATATTCTCTTTTGATTGTACTTACAAAGTTTGTTATTCATTTCCGCTGCACTTAAAACTGCTCATATCTATTTGACTTGTTCAAATCTGACAAACAAGCACAATCAGTAGATCCTCAGTTCCTAACACTTAGCAAGTATCATCAATGTGATGATCAAAATATAAACATCCTTTAGTGGTAAAGTGCCTACAGGCTAAATTTATTGTCCATTAGGACAACGACAGTTGTGGTCTATGACTAGGGGTGTTCAAAAAAATCAGAATCCGAAACCGAATCCGAAATATCCGAAAACCCGTATCCGAAATATCCGAATTTTCGGATATCCGAAAATCGGATAATCCGAAAATTCGGATTCGGATTCGGATAGTGATTTTGAGAATTTTCGGATAATCGGATTATCCAGAAAAAATTCGAAAATTTAATTTTTATTTTTTTCGGATATCCGAATATCCGAAAATATCCGAAGTATCCGAAAAATATCCGAAGTATCCGAAAAATATTCGAAATATCCGAAAAAATATCCGAAATATCCGAAAAATATCCGAAGTATCCGAAAAATATCCGAAAAAATATCCGAAAAATATCCGAAATTTATATTCGGATATCCGAAACTATCCGAAAAATCTGGTTCCAAATATTAAAAAATAATAAAAAAATAAAAATTAAATAAAAATTGGATATTCGGATATCCGATTAGATATCTGAACCCGAATCCGAAATTTCGGATATCCGATTTTCGGATATCCGAAATTTCGGATTCGGGTTCGGATGTCAATATTTCACTATCCGAAATTTCGGATATCCGATTTTCGGATATCCGAAAACCGGATTATCCGATCTTGAACACCCCTATCTATGACCCCCTATCTAAAGATATTGGACTATGTCCAAGCATAATAGTCTATGTGATCGATGCGATCATTACTAATATCAAATGATACGATAATCGTATTATTTTATGGGATATATGAAGTACAGGCTTAGGCCTTCCTAACTTCATAATAAGATTATTAAAGAGTACTTTAAGACTCGATAGTTATGATTTATGTATAAAATTTCGGTGGTTTTAGATAACGGGACTAGAGTAATACAATAAACACATGGTGGATACGCCGCTGGTACTTCCTATATATAAGTGTGTTTATTATATTACCCTTCGTGGCGTTATCCCGAATCACTAGTAGGATTTATGTCGCCTACGGGTTATATACTATACTGTCCATTAGAGACATTGTCAAGAGTGGTCGTTATGGTTCATCGTCAAAAGGTGATGGGCAATGCCCAAGCCTTATAGTCTATAAGATCGATAAATCATGACTAAAATACTCGATTGCAATAATTGAATATATATATATATATATATACATATGTGTATATAGGTAAACATCCATTAGTGATGTCCTATGATTTGCTTATGTGCCAAAATGAATCGTCTTTTAAGACAATGACAGTTGTAGTCTATGACTCCCTGTCGAACGGTGAAGAACTAGGTTCAAATCTTAAAGCCCCTGATCTAATTAGACTGCGGCTCATAAATTAATGTCCTCTGTGACAGGCTCCTTGCCATATCTTATATTGTCCATTGCGACTAGGCCTTCGTGCCATATGATTATTAAGTCCCTCCTGACGGACTCATATTTCATATTTAAAAGTCATTGTGGCAAGCCTTCAAGCCATCAAAAATCGTCAGTATAACAAAGACAGTTGTGACATTGTGATCCCCTGTCCCAAAAGGAAATGGACTCGGTCCAAACCCTAAAGGCCATTGATGGTCCTTTTGTGACCTAGGCTGAATGTAATTGATGTGCATACAAATGACATTCATTAGAAATATTCATACCTGAAGGGGTATGGTCCCAGATCTCGCGTCAGCATGACCGCGAATGACCATTACCCTTATCAAAAAACCCCACCAGCAATAACTCACCTGTGTCCGCGTGGGCACGCGCGAACACAGCGGTCCAATCTGTCCAGTGATGAGAAGACTTACTTTAAGGACGGAAACCAATGTTACGCATAGCGATGCAGCCCGGCACCGCATCCTATGAACATTTTCGTCACGACAAGGGATCTAGACAACAGTAACAGTCACTAAGCGGCGATGTGGCATGGCACCGCATCCCGCATAAATCTTGGATGAAACAACCAACGCGGTAACAACATCAATAACCGCAAGCAGCGATGCGGCCTGGCACCGCATCCTGCCTACAAGGCAAGTGGGTCTGACACCACAGTACAAGTGGTACTGGGAACAGTCGCCTGTCAGCCCACATGAGTGCAACAGTCTGACACCACAGCAGGACGTGGCATCACCACCGTAACCGACAGGTCTGACACACCTGCAAGCAGCTGCGCGATGTCAGACTAGCTACTCAACTACCCTCCTTCACTCCTCGGCTATAAATACCCATCCCAAACCAGGTTTGAGGTATCACTTCTCAACTCTCTCACTACTACTACTATCACACTTTGCTTCCCAAGCAAATTACTGATTCTCACGCCAGAGAGTGGTAACAAGGAGCACCCCCAACCCCATCCTCCTTGTTGTGAGTCACGGTTTGTTTCCTTGTGCAGGAAACCCACCACCAGACGATCCAGCCAAGCGATCCTCGGAAAGAAGGGATTAACCCTCTTAACGAGACCAGTGAGTTAACCCCACCAGGTTAACCATTGTTTCATCATTGGCGCCTACCGTGGGGCCCGAACCCACGACCACAAGGTTAAGAGCCTTGCACAAGGAAACAAACCGCGAGAAGTGGCACTGTGAACAGTCGCCTTGCACAAGGAAACAAACCGTGAGAAGTGGCAACGCATCCTGCCTACAAGGCAAGTGGGTCTGACACTCAGTGGAAGTGGCACTGTGAACAGTCGCCTACTAGCCCACGTATGTGCAACAGTCTGACACCACAGCAGGACGTGGCATCCTCCCCATGACTGACAGGCCTGACACACCTGCAAATAGTTGTGCGATGTCAGGCTAGCTACTCAACTACCCTCCTTCACTCCTCGGCTATAAATACTCACCCCAAACCAGGTTTGAGGTATCACTTCTCAACTCTCTCACTACTACTACTATCACACTTTGCTTCCCAAGCAAATTACTGATTCTCACGCCGGAGAGTGGTAACAAGGAGCACCCCCCACCCCATCCTCCTTGTTACGAGTCACGGCTTGTTTCCTTGTGCAGGAAACCCACCACTAGACGATCCAGCCAAGCGATCCTTGGAAAGAAGGGATTAACCCTCTTGACGAGACTAGTGAGTTAACCCCACCAGGTTAACCATTGTTTCATCATTGGCGCCCACCGCTACTCTTAGCACTTTTTCCAACCATCCCTTTCTCTCCAAAGATCATGTCTGATCGTCAAAACAACACTACCGGGGATAACCTAAACCCCGCAAACACAGGGCCTACGGGGACTGCCCCTCCAGCCCCAAATGTTGAACATATTGGCACATCAACGCAAGGGGGTACATCCCTTACGTTCGGACACGATCTATCACAATACGCTTCTGTGATACCTCCAGGCATGAACCTTCATACCTGGTACGACCAGCAACAAGCTTTGCTGGCCGCAGCATACAATAGAGCCTACGCAGATGTGCAAGTATCTACGGGGCCTACCCCAGCACCACATACCCCTGCGGGTCGTACTCTACAATACGAAGGCAGGGCCCCAACACATCCGGCCTCCAGAAGCAGGCACGAAGACCGCGGTTCCTCTTACTGCGATGTCCGCACGCTGGATGCGGACGATTCCTCATATGGGTCCCGCCGCAGGGACCCTATACATCCGCTTAGGCCCCCATGGTGAGGATAAGCGGCAGTCTACAGCGCACCGCGGCCTCGGCATTCATAGCCGACTGGGACCTCAGTCCCACCATGAAGGACAGGGCCATACTGATCCCGACGACGGTACATCCCGCGGGGAGTCTCATGCTACCAGCAGTAGACCGGGAGGACATAACTATGTTCCTCCCACTCACCCCCGTACTACATACCTCCGCGCTGCAAAGCGCCACCAAAGCCAACCCTACAGGCCGAAATCTGCGGCCGAAAACTCAAAATTCGCCCCAGAAATCGCCCACGCCGATGTCACCACCACAAAATTCCCATTAAACATTGTGAAATACAACGGTTCAACCGACCCAGATGATCACATGAACATCTTTGTCGGCGCCGGGTGCAACGGTAGGTGGGATGATCCCACCTGGTGTCATTTTTTCCCCCAGACCCTAAGAGGTCTGGCCAGGGCTTGGTTCGATTCCTTGCCAGTGAACTCACTGACATCATTCGAGGACTTTCAAGCAAAGTTCCTCGCACATTTTAGCTAGCAACGACGCCATGAACGTGATTCCGTGGACGTCATGAACATCTGGCGCAGAGACAACGAATCGCTTGAGGCATTCGTTGTCCGATACAATAAAGAGTGCCTAGAGATAGGCAACGTTGCGGACCAGATGGCACGTAACCATTTCATCGTTGCAGTTAAGGACGAACAAATGGTTATGAATATCTCAGGCAAGGACGGCTTGCCTAAGAAATGGGAAGATGTCATGGTTGCGGTCAAGACAAACGCCCAGACTCAGCGGTCCCTCAGACCGCACGTATCAAAGGCACAGCCCCAAACAGAAGGCCAATCCTCCCACCAAGAACACAAGCGCAACAACAAGCGCAACCGGGACACATGGAATCGCGGCACCGATCCCAGACCATATGTCCCACGTAACAACCAGCCCGACGCAAGGGCTACAATCAACGCCCAACGTGAAAACCAGGCATCAAAGAAAGAGTCTCGGGACCGTAGCTGGACCGAGATCAACCAGTCGCCAAGCGACGTCCTCCTTACGGACGCGCAATTCCTGCGACCGGCCCAACCAATGAAGTCCAAAAAGAACCAGGATCCCGCACTCTACTGCGAGTATCACAAGGACAATGGCCACACAACAAACAGCTGCATCAGTCTCCGACTGGAGATTGAGCGAGCCCTAAAAGAGGGGAAACTGCAACACCTGTTGACAGGCGCACAAAAAGCTACCAAGCGCATCACCCCCCACAACGAGGGCACCTCCACGGGTAAGAGGACCATGTACGTGGCCTCTACCCACATGATCAATGGAGGAAAAGGAAGACCGCGCAAGGCGGCGCGAAGACCGGACAATGACTGGAAAGACGAGCAAGTCGTCTTTCCAAAAGTCCGAGGCGGCCCGCGCGATAGGCGCGCCGTGGTTATCACAGGCCACCTAGCTCACTACTGCACCGAGCGATTGTTCATCGACCCGGGCAGTACATCCGATATTATATACGAGCAATGCTTCAACCAGTTCGATCAAGAAGACAAAGATCGACTGCAGCCAGCGGACTACCCGTTGGCCGGGTTTTTAGGGGAAACCGTATTCCCCCTGGGCCAGATTACCTTCCCTGTGCACCTCACCAACGGAAGGCACACAAGGACGGAGGAGGTAAACTTCATGGTTTTACCTCACACCTCCAAATATGACGTAATTCTCGGGAGGGAGTCCCAAGGCGACTTCAACATGATAACATCCGTCCCCCACTCTGCCATCGGTTTCCCAACCGAGACGGGGATCGCGATAATATACGCCCAAAGAGAAGTTATGTCTACGGACGAACTGCGTCCGGCAAAGGTAGCAAGGCCTACCCCCAACACTCAACCAGAAAAATGGGTTCTTAACGCAAGACACCCAGAGCAAACAGTTACGTTGGGCCAAGCCTTGTCCCCTACTACCAAAGCGCACCTGAAGCAGCTCCTCTTCAGGAACCAGGATATTTTTGCGTGGACACCCGCAGACATGACAGGGGTACCACGCGAAATCACGCAGCACTTCTTGAATACCATGCCGGGTATCAAGCTGGTGATCCAAGGCCAACGCAACCTTGGATCAGCAAAAAACCAGGCGATGTATGAGCAGGTCCAAGAGCTGCTCTCCGCAGGCATCCTGCGGGAAGTCAAATACTAGACTTGGTTGTCAAACCCAGTCATGGTAGAAAAACCATCCGGGGGCTGGCGCATGTGCGTCGACTATAAAGATCTCAACAAAGCCTGCCCCAAGGATTGTTACGCACTTCTAGAGATCGACGAAAAGGTCGATAAACTCGCACCATTTCAGTGGAAGTGCTTCCTCGATTGTTACAAAGGCTACCACCAGGTGTAGATGGCAATCGAGGACGAAGATAAAACGGCATTCCGCACTCCTACCGGGAACTATTGCTACACAAAAATGTCGTTCGGGTTGCGCAACGCGGGCGCAACCTATCAAAAAATGATGAACGACAATTTCCGCGGTCAAATCAGCAAAAGTGTCGAGATCTATATGGACGACCTGGTCGTCATGAGCATAGAGGAAGACACCATGCTCAACGATATTGAAAGAACATTCCAAACTCTGCGAAGCGTCAACATGAAGCTCAACCTAGGGAAATGCTCGTTTGGAATGGAAGAAGGCAAGTTCCTTGGATTTATCGTAACTAAAGATGGATTCAAGGTGAACCCGGAAAAAGTACAGGTGATCGAACGCATGGCATCGCCTTCTACGATGAAGGAAATGCAACGACTAGCCTGCAGGCTAGCCGCACTTAACAGATTCTTAGCCAACCATGCAGCTAAGTCTTATCCTTTCATCAAGACCCTACGGAGCTGCTTAAAAAAAAGAACAATTCCAATGGACCGCAGAGGCCGAAAAAGCTTTCCGGGAGATGAAAGAGTGTTTGATTCAACTCCCAACTCTAACCGCACCTCGCAAGGATGAACCACTTATCTTGTACCTATCTGCCGCCGACAACGCAGTAGGCGCGGTACTCATAGTGGAGCGGGAAGGGGTTCAAACACCCATCTACTACATCAGCAAAATGCTCAACGACCCAGAGACGAGGTCCTCCATCATGGAGAAGTTGGTACTGGCACTGGTGCACGCGTCGAGACGATTACGACGCTACTTTGCGAACCACGTCATCACAGTGCTAACCAACTACAAGATCGGCCCGATCCTATCCAAACCCGACATCTCTGGGAGGTTAGCAAAATGGGCAATCGAGCTAGGCGCACTTTCGCTGAACTATAAGCCGCGCCCGGCAATCAAAGGCCAGGTCTTGGCTGACTTCGTTGCTGAAGTACCAGCAAATCGCATTCAAGAATGCGAAGAAGAGCAAAACCCTGCATCGCCACCATCCTTCGCAGAAACTTGGGCACTATATACAGATGGTGCATCCAACGAAGATGGTGCAGGTGCAGGGCTACGGCTCGTCAGCCCCGATGGCCAAGAGCTTACTTATGCAATCCGCCTCGATTTCAAAAGCACAAATAACGAGGCAGAGTACGAGGCTCTACTGGCAGGGCTGCGTTTGGCAGTCAAACTCGGCGTCCAACATTTGGAAGCACACGTCGACTCACTATTAGTCGCAGGACAGATGCGCGGTGACTATGCCGCAAAAGGGGATATCATGATCCTCTACCTGGAACAAGCCATGCAACTGAGAACAAAATTCACTTCCTTCAATATCCGCCATATCAACAGGAGTGAAAATAAACCCGCAGATGCACTGTCAAAACTGGCATCCACAAGCTTCCAACACCTGGCAAAGGAGGTACGCATCGAAATCCTGCAAAATCCTACGGTACCCCTGCGCCAAGTCAATGTCATCCAGCACGGTACAACATCCTGGATGACACCGATTATTGCATACTTACAATCAGGTGTTACCCCTGAAAGCAAAGCAGAGGCACGCAAGCTGCAATACAAAGCGTGTTATTACCAAATGGGAGACGGTATCTTATACCGTAAATCATACCTGGGGCCACTCCTACGATGCGTCGACCCTCAAGATGCCACGTACCTTATCAGAGAAATACACGAAGGAATATGTGGCATACACGCAGGTCCACGCATGGTGGTGGCCAAAATCATGAATGCCGAGTACTACTGGCCCGACATGCACCTGGACGCAGTTAAGGTCTTGCGCAATTATTTCAATTGTCAGCGGCATGCTCCCAAGACCTTGTGCCCTAAGAACAACCTGATCCCTGTCACCACCGCATGGCCATTCCAGAAATGGGCAATCGATCTGGTGGGACCATTTCCAGACGCACCAGGTGCAGTGAAATTTATCATAGTGGCTGTTGACTACTTTACAAAATGGGTAGAGGCAAAACCGCTCGCCTCAACCACCGCTATGATAACAAGGAAGTTCGTCTGGGAACATATCATCTGCCATTTCGGTCTACCAATGTGCATTGTTACCGACAACGGTACCAACTTCGCTGCCGACGACTTTCAAAAATGGCTACAAGAGCTTAACATTGAACACATATTCTCTTCAGTGGCGCATCCACAAGGGAATGGCCAAGTCGAGAGTATCAATAAGAGTTTAGTCGAAGGCATCAAAAGGGGTGCCCAAACCACCCAAAATCTCCCTACACGTGGAGGGGTCAGCAGAGGTATCATCCCCTTGCATTATAGTCCATGGAGGGCGGTGATAGGTCATGGCCCGATATTCAGTATAAGTGCGGTAATAAAACTCCAATTCAGTCTCTTCAGGCTGAATGGGAGTCTCTGTAAAACCCGCACCCCCTGAAGCGGAACCAGAAGCCTTCTCGGCAGTAGGCGATTTCTTCCCCTCAGTATAAGCAAACTTCAGGTTCAAATCATCAGTGTCCTGCGGGGAGATCATATTGTCAGCATAGTCCACTGTATCATATATCTGAGCCGCAGGCCCCTTCCCAGTATCCTCCGCCCGCTCAGAGGGCTCAGGCACCACTTTTACCCCCACATCCGCAGCTTTGTCACGCGGAGGGGAATGAGGAGCATCAAAAATGGAGAAACCTTCATCTTGCGGTTCTGTAATCAAAGCAAAAGGGCTTTAAACTACAAGTACAAAAACAATACTTGTAAAAATTATGAATTACTTACCAGAAACAACAGCAGGATCAACAGACTTCAGAACAGCCTTCCGTCAGGTCTGAATTTTTGGTTTCTTCTTCTCACCAGCATCAACAGCCTTATCTGCCTTTCTCTTCTTCTCATCAGCAGGTTTGGAACCCGCAAAGGTCCCACCTGCAACCGCACCACCACCTGGAACACCCAAACCCTCAAGGGTGTCAGATACTACCACGTAATCGGTATATCTGTGGAAATGAGAACGAGAGATACCTGTCACCTGCGGCACCAAAGGCGGAACAGCAGGAGCCTCAGGTTTTTTCTTACCACGACCCCGCGAAACCTTCTCCGCATGCTTCTTCGGAGCACCTTTCGCCTCAAACTTACCCAGGGCCCCAAGAGTACCTGCGTGTAAATCACAAAACAGGCAAATAAGAAACATGAACTTCTTTACAAAAAAGTAAGAAGACTATATAACATACCTTCGCCCTGCGACAGGGGTGCGTTCAACGCATCGCGCGTAGGAACGCGGAAGTTCCTAAGGATGGTTATGTTAAAACCTTGACCTGCCGCAGTCTCAACAATTTCAAGCTTCCCTTCGAAGGACGGATCGAATATTTTCCACAGCACAGCATCCTCTGATAAGTACTTTTACAAATAAGTAACAATGGTTAAGGAAGGAAACCGCAAAAGAGAAACAACACATACCTCCGTTTTTCTCCCGCACAATGGGCTTTGCATGCCTATCAGCCATGGTCAACATCATTCGCAGCACCCACAGCTGCGTATTGTCCAGCTTCTGATGCTCAATGGTCCTTAACCTTGGAAACCATTCCACCGTTTCCGGACCTGGAAAATCAATATCCTCCGCAGGGATCACCTCGTTCACGTTGCGGAAAGTCATCCTCGCAACAACAGCCACTGCCTTAACGTAGAAGAACTTCCTCTTCCACGTTGTGACACCCTTGGGTGGGGTCATCAGCTTGACGCTCCCATACCGTTGCCCAAAAGAAAAAAACCCAGTATTTACAGTTAACTGGTAGAATCGCCAGAAATTCTCAACGGTAATCGGCAAACCAAGAGCACGGAAGGTGTACTCAAAGTTTCTAATACGAATCATCCCAAAAGGACTCATCTGGGAGATATGAAGTTTGTAAAATTCCAAAACTTCGGCAACAAACATGGTTAATGGTGAATGAATCCGCCCACATAGTAACATAACCGGCCGGAGCATGAGCACCGGTGTCACCCTCCTGGGGATAAAGAGCCCCATACTCCTAAGGCATTTGTACACCGGTCATCAGTCGGTTAAACAGCACTTTTGACCACTTCAAAGGTGGTAGGCCACCACAGGGGGCACTACCACCGTCGTCTTCTTCTTCCTCAGCCACCGGAGAAGAAGGTCCAGGGTTTTCACCCTCCACATTGTGTGGATTGGATGGTTCAGCCATCAAGAAATATAAAAAAGAGAAGTATTGAGTTAAACAAAAACTCAGAAAATCGCCGGAAATAAAGACAGATTGATCGGAGAAGACAAAGAGAGCACACTCTTTTCACCGGAGAAAAGATGTGTTTCGCCGATAAGTCGGGAGAAAAGAGAAGTATAAGCTAAAACTTACTTGAGGAGCTTGGTGGAAATCAAGGTGTCCCACACTAGTGATTAAAGGATGTGTTTCGGCGATAAGTCGGGAGCATTGTCACAAAATGATATGTAGACTAATGAAAATTTATGGTTTGATGAGAAACCCGTGTCGATTAAGGATCGACAGGATTAGGTAGCTCTGAAGGAAAGTATGTACCTATTGTATAGGTCAACTGGGATGCCCTTAGACGCCCAAATATGCTATGAAGGTTAAGTCTATGATATGTCAGAAAGTACTTACATTATTTTAGCAAATCTCGAGGTCGAGATTTCTTTTAAGGGGGTGAGGATGTAACACCTCGTAAAATCACGTCCAATGATGTATTAACACGTGTAATAAACCCTAATAAAGACAAACGTTGAATTTAAGGGATTAATTTTTTGAAAAATCAAAAACTATGAATGCGAAAGGACTAAAAGTGTCAACGTGCTTAGTATAAGCCTTAAAATGACGTTACACGGTGTTCCTATTCACATATGAGCCACTTGTTGATCAAGAGTAGCCGTTTGCGTAATTAATTCAACGTTTGCGGGATGAAGGGTTAAAAGCGTCAACATGTTAATTCGTACCTCTGAGTGACCTTTTAACAAACTGAGAGCTTCATGATATTTGATTATACTCTCAGGAATGCCAATTATTGTCCCAAGTTATAAAAGATTATTTTGTGCCTTGTGCATTCAAATCAATTTTCTTAAACATTTTTCAAAATGAGTCTGTTAATTGTATTTACTAGTGTAAACTGACGTATTTTCCAAAAAGGCTAAGTGCAGGTACTAAACGGAATAGGCTGGCTACTCCTAGCATCAATAAAGAGTCTTGCAAGTTTAGATGTTATGAATCTGTTGAATAATGATCCTTTTTACTTCGATCCGCCTGTGGATCCCTTACAACCGTTTTGTAATAAATAATATTATTTCCATTCGGTTTGAAATGATTTTATCTTTCGACTTCCGCTGTGTATTAAACTGTGATAATTTGTCTATGATGATATCAACTACGTCACGATACTCCCCACCGGGCCCACCGGTAATACGTGGAAATATCGTGGTTTGACACCGAAGCATCGTGATGTTTAATAATACTCTCAAGATTGCCTAATATGGATTAGATAAGGCTTCGATGCTATTAATCGATGATATGCGCAAGTTTGGGCATTAGAGGGACCTAAAGCGTCAACTTTTGAATCTACGCCTTTTGGTGGCCATTTAAGCAATTGAGAACGTAGTAAAATTTAAACACATGATTGGGAATACCCATTATGGGCCATGGAAGGCTTGGATATCATTAAACGACATTTCGCGCTACTTTGTGCGACTAAAGGACTATTTGCGTCAAACTGCAAAAGTATACCTATTCGTAGGGTATCGAATCTTCCGGAATATGATCATAAGTTAAACATGCCCTAAATATCCTTTACATAGCTTAGATATAGGCTTAGAGGTGTTTGGTGCGCAAAAAATAAACTTTTAAGTCAAGCAGGGACTAAAAGTGTCAAAAAATGCACAAGTTTGCATTTTCGCGCATATCTTACGTTCTGAATATATCCGGATATCCAAAAATTTATGTAATCACTAAAACATTTTATTTTAGTGTTTGGCATGATAAAATTCCAGTCGTCGCGTAATTTGGTTCATTTTTCGCGTCCGTTTCGCGTTTCGTCGTAATTAGCCGAACAACGTGACCGTACGACCAAATGAACCGACATCCGGCATATTTCTGAGCATGTTTTATGTTCCCTATGTTTAGGCATCATTTTAGAGCCTTGGAAATGGCTTAACGGGCCTTAAACATGCCAAAAATGATCTTATATGCTCTCAGGGACCATTTCTGTAAATTCTAGAAGTTTGTTGCTGGTCTGGACAGCTAGGAGGGCCGCGTAGCCTGATGGGCCGGCTTATGCGGGCCGCGACCCATCAGCAGCTGCAGCCAGGACTGTTTTTGTTGCTGGTTTTGTTGAAACTGGTTTCCATACTCTCATATCTCGACTCTAGGGGCTGCCAACTGTTTTTAAAAAATGGTTTTACGCTTGTTACCATCTTGTTAATCCTTCCGACACTTGGCACTCATCCGTAGCTTCCTGAAAACTATAAATAGGAGATGGGTTTCATTGTTCAAGCACTCCATCTTTCAAATTCTGCTATGTCTCTGATTCTAAGAGGATCTTGATCTATTTGAGAACCTCCTTCAGTCCATTGGACCCTTTGTAAGCATCCCTTTTCATGCCTAGTTCAGTTTATTGGCTTTTAAAGCCGAAAAAGTCAAATGTTTCGATAACCGCTTTGACTTTTAGGTGGTCGAGCCATTGTTCGTAACGAACATGGCTACGTGATCGTAATTAGGTAGGTATTAAACCCTCAAAAGGGCACATCCTAATTACCACGTTTGCTTAGTTAATTGTCAAGTCAAAGTAATTAAAATAAAAAGTCAAACGAGTCGATTTTTAAACAAAATCCATAACTAATGGTGTAAAAGCAATAAAATCAGTTTTGTCACTTTAATAACTTGGCAAATATAAATTGAACATGTCTAGGCATGTTCAACCCGACAATTCTGAGTTTAGGCTCGGTTCAGAACCGAAAGTCGCAAAAGTAGACTTTTGCTTTGACTTTCAGTTCTGACCCGACTTAGCTTAGTTTAGATATGCCATAGAGTTCCATTAGGACCAGGTTATAGGTTAGTATAACCCTCTGAGGTTATACAACTTGCTTCCTAATTTATCCGATTCAATTGCATGTTTCTGTTAATTGCTTAAATGTTGACCATTATGCCCTTTTGACCTTAAAACAAGATTTTTGAAAATGTGAGAGGACAAAAACCTTTGTTACTGATTTAAAAACATATTCTAAAATTTTACATCAGTTTGAGGTCTAAATTAGGAGTTATGCTCAATATCGTAATTTGAAAGCTTTTTATTAATTAAACGGCATTATTAGCATAAAGCCTATCTAAACCCAAACTTTGACATCAAACTTTTTACCCACTGATGTAATATAATATTTTTGGATTTTTGAAGATTTTTAATTATTTTTAAACTGATCATAGCATAAGGTTCTTGCTTTGATTCGGTAATTGTCAGTTATACTCTTTTCTTGAATAAAATGAATTCTACATAACATATTGATACCAGATCTTTTGCTACGGATTTTATATGATAAATAAAATATTTTAAGCCTTCTGGGCTGATAAAAATCTCAGCTTTCATTATATAACCCGAAAATCGCTTAAAACCGACTTTTACGCGTTTTAAACGCATAGTATGGGTTAAAACTATTTTTGGCATATAAAACTTAATACGTACTGATGTTTTAAGTAAATTTCTATACTTTAACAGTAAGTAAAAGTTTTGAACTCAGATTTCCAATTTTGGCCTTTAAAGCTTATGTGAAATTACCAAAGATTACAATACCAACAGAAAGAAAATTACACTAATAGTAGTAGGCATCCATAGACACATATTTTATTATATTATTATTATTACTATTAACGTCTCCATTCTCACATTCACAGATATGGATTCATCCAAAAATCCATATTGCGCTCGTCGTATTTCCATACGAGTCGCTCTCCCACCTGTCTCATATGTTCACTACTTTCTAAAATTTTCTCACCAAATGTCCTAAGTTCTAGGACTGGGTTCGGAATCTGGGGTGCGGGTTCTTGGTATGGGGGTGCAGGTGCGTGGAATCGGTAAGGATCTTCTAAAATTTCCCTAATGTATTCATCAGGGAAATAGGGATCTAAAGGATCCAAACCTAGGTAAGCTCCTACGTTCTGCATGGGTGTGTCTTCATGTATCGGGTAGCGTTGCACATAGTCCCTAACTTCATCCCACCAGGGATCGTAATTTGGGTCTAGGGGGTTTGGTGCTGGTACCCTAGGTATTTCTTCCGGATTGAAGTCATGCATCTCTACTTGGTTTTCAGGGTTTTCTATATCCATCGGTTGGTCAGGGATTGGCAGTTGTGGTTGGGGTGCTATTATTTGCTCCAGATTAGGGTCAGCTGCAGTGGTTGCTAGGATGTGGATGTTGGTTATACCCCTATTTATCATATCCTGGGCATAGGCATCTGTCTCTCTCTTGGCTGCTGCTAGTACTCTCTGGTCTTGTAACCAGACAATTGACGGTACGCGTCAGATGGTCCTTGGTCGCTCATACTGTAAACTAACAGATAGTCAAATAACACATAACAATAAATACAGTTATGCACGTATTTCCGTAATTTATTTCCTAACACTTTACATTTTGATGTCAGCATAACACTTATGTGGCTGAATCAGTGGCTTACCTCTGATACCACATTCTGTCGCAATCCCCGATCCCTGATTCCCGGGGACGGGCGGCCGCGAGCCAGTTTCGGTGGTATCGCATATTGTCTAATTTGGCAGTGGAAATTTTCTTCAGGACCGTAGTTAGGAAATATTGGATCAGAGTAAAATACCACATTTTCATAACATTAAATAAATAGGTTAAAACCCAAGTTTGTAGTACACACGTTTTCATAGGAATAAATCCTATTTTATTAATAAAAACATCTATTTTATTTTAGGTAACTTTATTGCCACTTTTCCAAGCCTTCAGTGCTGTCCAGCTGGCTTCTATTTGGCTTTCACAGTTTGTTACCTGAACGCGTTTTAAAAACATTTGTTAGTGGGAAATACTTGTGAGTGAATCCTAGTTTAATCAAGTTTAAATAAAATCCCATTGTACAGTATTGAGGGAGATCCCGCAATTATATTTGTTTCCAAGACATCACAATTAACATCCATGGTACTGTCAAACCCGACTTGTGGAAATGTTACTCCTTGACCAGGTGGTAACAAATTTTGTATACAAAACCCCAACATACTCATGATAATTGTATTCTTACAAATACTCAATCATTGTTTAATATATAATTAATTAAATGAGGTTTTGTAAAAACAGTTAACAAAAAGCGGATCAACTCACATTGCTGTCTTAGATTTTCCGTAAGGGTTTCTTGGTGACAATCTATAATTTACACAAATGCACACGCGTTAGTATAATAACCCATTTTAACATTAGTAATACCCTCCCAGAGACGACATTCCAACGACTATGTCGGGCAGAACCACGACAGCCGTTACGGAACCCTAGATCAATCGGGCAGCATATCTAATACGTATCCAGGGGTTATAATACTTACAACGGAGCAGAACTTCGCTAATTAGGGGGGTATAATACCCGAGTATTATGCCTTCTATTAGATTTTCGTGATGGAGAAAAGAAAGTGAGCGAACAGACTAAAGATCCGATGCCTCTTATTTATAGTGCTGATTTCTCACTTTCTCGCGGCCCGCGTAAATGTAAGCAAAGGCTTACGCGGCCCACGTCAACGCTGGTCAACGGCGTAGCCTATCCGGGTCACTGCCTAGCCTCGCCACGATGATGACACGTGTCATCACCAGGCTGCGCCACTATCTTGATCCCTAGCGGCCCGCGTAAGACCTTTAAGAGGTCTACGCGGCCCGCGACAAACCCAAAAACTTTGTTTTTAATTATTTTTATTAATATTTAGGGTATTCGGGGCCCGTTTTCACGTATGGGGTGTATTTTGGGACATAATGGGATATTTTAAAATATTTTGGGGTGTCGGAAAATATTCGGGGTGTCTTTTATTTAGGATTGTTACAGTATAACCCTCTGAGGTTATACAACTTGGTTCCTAATTTATCCGATTCAATTGCATGTTTCCGTAATTTGAAAGTTTTTTATTAATTAAACGGCATTATTAGCATAAAGCCTATATAAACCCAAACTTTGAAACCAAATTTTTTACCCATTGATGTAATATAATATCTTGGAATTTTTGAAGATTTTTAATTATTTTTAAACTGATCATAGCATAAGGTTCTTGCTTTGATTCGGTAATTGTCGGTTATACCATTTTCTTGAATAAAATGAATTCTACATAACATATTGATACCAAATCTTTTGCTACTGATTTTATATGATAAATTAAATATTGTAAGCCTTCTGGGCTGATAAAAATCTCAGCTTTCATTATATAACCCGAATATCGCTTAAAACCGACTTTTACGCGTTTTAAACGCATAGTATGGGTTAAAACTATTTTTGGCATATAAAACTTAATACCTACTGATGTTTTAAGTAAATTTATATACTTTAACAGTAATTAAAGGTTTTGAACTCAGATTTCCAATTTTGACATTTAAAGCTTATGTGAAATTATCAAAATGCCCCTACGGTGCATAGTTTGGTTATAAAAGATAAATTTCACATATATGCAATACCCTACTGATATGACTTGCAAAAATAAATATTTTACTGATCATTTAAGACCAGAACCTCAGATTAATATTTAACCTCTCTTATAATCCTTAAAATGACCAAAATACCCCTACGGGGCTTAAATTGATTTTAAATCCGTTTTGGGCATAATGGAAGGTATCCTACTGATATCACAACATATTTAAGGCATATTGACTTAGAAAACCTGTTCATGACTCGTTTGGTTACCCGTTATGCATTTATCGCGTGCGGTACGGTTTATGTAACTACTTTGCATAAATTAACCGAAACGGGTCAAACCTCATCATTTTCACTTCAAAATCCAGAATGTGTTTAGTTTACCCATATTATACAAGTCTTCATACTTGTCGGGACTAAACCACATTCTAATCCGGTCTTCGCTTAATCATGCGTTTTGAACCGTGTACCTTTCCTTAAAACTAACCGGTCTAAGTTTAAACTTATGTAAGACCCGTTAGGAATCTAATAGGTTATTAAAACCTTCGTTCCAGATTTAGGAGCCCAGTAAAAGATATTTGCACTTGCTGATTGTATACAGCTGGGATAAATTTGTATAATTTGCTCAGGTAAATACTTTTAACTTATTTTCCCTTATACGGGCTTGGGGTACGGTATATAAAATACCGCTTGGTCGGGTATTGAATTTTTAATCGTATGAAGGTTAAATTATTGAGATAACCCGTTTAATCTGTTTTGTTTATTCTAAGCCTTTTGGGGGTTAATGACCATGTCCTGGATATCCTCGGGTCATTCATTGAAATGGCCACGACTTAAGCACGGGGTGTAGGCATACACCTGCCAGTGCGTATATAAAAAGATATAACCGCCTGTTCGAGAATAACTCGCCGCGGGATTATATCATGTGGTGTGTCTATTAATCTTTAACCCGGTTTTCATCCCAGGCTACTGAACGTATAATAAACATGTAATTCTTTAACAAGTTTATTTTTAAATAATTATCCCAAGTTATAAAAGATTATTTGTGCCTTGTGCATTTAAATCAATTTTCTTAAACATTTTCAAAATGAGTCGGTTAATTGTATTTACCAGTATAAACTGACGTATTTTCCAAAAGGTTAAGTGCAAGTACTAGACGGAATAGGCTGGCTACTCCTAGCATCAATAAAGAGTCTTGCAAGCTTAGATGTTTATAAATCTGTTGAACAATCTTCTTTTTTACTTTGATCCGCCTGTGGATCCATTACAACCGTTTTTGTAATAATTGATATTACTTTCATTCGGTTTGTAATGTTTTTATCTTTCGACTTCCGCTGTGTATTAAACTGTGATAAATTGTCTATGATGATATCAACTACGTCACGATACTCCCCACCGGTAATACATGGAAATAAAAGGGGTGTGACACTTAGTGTCCCGCAACGCGGGCGGGGCAAAACCTAGTAATTATAACAATCATAAACTACTGATATAACATTTATTGAAAAAAGAGCTACGAAGATTTTTTTTAAAGTATACTTCATTAACGAAACGGCCGACCCCAAAAGGGCCGACAAAGCAAGACAACATGACAAACTACATATTTACAAAAGAACACCACTTCCCCCAATCTATCTCTTTGTTTTTCGATCTATTCGAGAACCAAAGAAAGCCCAAAGCCTTGACCTCGCTCAAAATGCTAGCTACGAAGATGGGATACGGTGCTTACAGCTTACATAAATACAACTTGAGACAAAAATAATAGCGATTAGTTCAACAACCATAAAATGCATTAACACGATTACAACCAAAATCCAAATCGTTAACCACCAACGGAATGCTTTATTAATGCCGCTAAAAGACTTGTTTCCCGTCCTTTTCTCGCTAGAACAGTTACACTATGTTCCCGAGTCTTATTTAACAAGGGGAGGGGAGGGGAAGGAAAATTTTCTCTCCTAATCTCTCCAATTTGGGAGGATGAATATATGGCCATATTTTCTTCCCTTTTCCCTCCCCTCCCCCTGTTAAATGAAACCCGGGAACATTGTTTTTTCATATTTTCATCTCTTTTCCCTCCCCCTCCCTATTAAATGAGACTCGGGAATTGAGTGTTAAAGAAGCGCAAAGTGAGGGATGTTATCGATGGGGTTGCGGGTTCGAAGTGGAGCTGGAAATTCCAGCCGTGTTCGGACCAGGATCCGGCTGATCTGGAAAGTCTTTCAGCTCTCATTCAGCCTGTGGTTTTGTCTAGTAGGGAGGATAGTTGGATGTGGATCGGGGCAGATTCGAAGGAATTCAGCGGCGGTGCGGTCAAAAGATTATTATCAAAAGGGGTGGACTAGACCATCGCAGCAATTTTGCCACGGAATGGTGCAAATGGCTCCCTCTTAAATGCAATGTTTTTGCGTGGTGTGCAGAGTTACGGAGGATTTCTACGGCGTCTGCGCTAAGTCATAGAAACATTGTTATTGAAGACCTGGCTTGCCCGTTGTGTGGTTGTGATGAAGAAACTGTTGAGCATCTTTTCACAGCTTGTTTGTTTGCTTCTATTCTGTCACAGAAGGAATCCGAGCTTAACTATGATGATTTAGAAAACATGCTTGATGAGGAGCTCCCAGTTGACCTTGATTCACAAACACAACCATCCGAAGGTTAGTATTTTCTTTTTGATAAATTGATTGCTAAATGATATTTTGATGATGCATAGTTTTTTACTTCAAAAACTATATAGTTAGATTTGTCATTTTTTAAATTTTAGGCCAAGAATTCAACGAAGTGGTTCAAGTTGATGATGTTATTAATGTAGGTGATGGCGATTTTAATGATGATGATTCGGATTCGCTAGATGATTGGTAGATTTGTATGTTGTTGGATTGATAGTATACTTTCATTTGTTGTTGGTTTCGTACTTTTTTTATGTTCTTGGATTTGGTACTTTTGTATGTTTGTGGATGACTAATGGTTGTGTTTTTAGTTCCTGAACAATTTGGAATTTTATCTATTTTATATATATTTTTATATAATTTATGACATAATCCGGTCAAATGGGTCCGACCTTTGACCCCGTAAGGCAACCAGGTCGACCTTCGGTCCGGTTCTGAAAACATTGATTCTGTGGCAACATATAAATTCGTGGTGCCGGGTTGCGAATTTTTTCGTGTTCTCCTTCAGGGATGTTCTCAAGCTCCACAATCATGTGGGATTGCCCGAGCCGGCGAAAGGCGTGTTCCAAGGGATTGTTGTCCTAGGGTGTTGGAGTTTATGGCGCGCTATGAACAAGTTAAAGGTAAGACCCCGAGAATTGAAGACATTGTTGTAGAAGTGAAAACGCTAGGGTATTTATGGGTTAAAAATAGATGGAATCTAAAGTCCTTGTCATGGTCGAATTTGTGTAATTTTGTAATTATGTAGTTGTGTTCTTGCGGCCGCCCTGCTTTGTGGGTTGGTTGGTTTTAATGAAGTTAACGTTTCAAAAAAAAAAAAAAAAAAAAAAAAAAAAATAATAATAATAATAATAATAATAATAATAATAATAATAATAATAAAGTCATTTAACTCTTTTGTCACTTATTCATTAGTTGGCTGTAAATGCTTATAAACAACTATTTGAATTCAAAACAACTTGATGCTACAACCCCAAAGGAAAAGAAGAAGACGTGGAAGGCAATTACCTACACTACTTTATGGTTTATTTGGGTTGCTCGGAATGATCTTGTCTTCGAGAAATAAAAAAAAAACCCCAAACTTAATCGACTGTGTTGATGGTGCTAAGTTATTTTTTTGTGTACTTAACCGATGATCAAACTGCATTTGTAGGCTTAGGAATATTATGTGACCATTACATGTCCCTACCTCATCTATATCAAACATAAAAAGCATAAAAAAATTTATCCCTATTTGTTGAAAGAAATAATGATTAGGTATAGAAGATAAGGTTTAGTAAAATATAGCCATCTATGGTCATTTGACGTGGACATTCTGTAATAAAAAAAGGTTATTAAATTTTTACATAGAAAACAAAAAAATATCCCTCAAAAGTAAATTTTTTGAGTTCTTGGACGGATTAAGATAAGAATAATGGATTTAGATAATCCCAACTATTAGTCATTGGGCGGCAATGATCTCAACTTGTCCCATCTTTTCACATATTGTAAACCAATGAACCTTTACTAACAGTTGCTTAATTTCTTTTTGTCCTATTTTTCTTTTCTGTTAGCAAAGTTCAATTTGTTTTACAATATGTGAAAATGTGAGACCACTACTGGTTATTTTTAAAGTTGGAACCATTGGCGACCAATGACTAATAGTTGAATTATTAAAATCCATTATTCTATTAAGATATATTAGAAAGAGTAACGGAAATAATAATTTTTTTCGGGCCTACTATTGATTTTATGTGTTAGCTTTGATAATGTTGTTCGTACTATTTTTGTCAACCACTTGCTATTTGTTTGGTTGTACCACACATTTTTTGTGATTATGATTGCACAGATATTTGGAGCCTAAGACTCCGGAGATATTTCAATGATGTGGGGCTAAATACTAGACATGTTGATTTAGGACCTCATGGAGTCATGGTCCAGGACGTGTTGATTTAGCGGTTACCCTTCTGAGACCATATATTAAATCTAAAATGAAATTTTATTCACAACATAAAAAACTGTACTTTAAATCATAGCAGATATTTAATTCATTGTAAAATAATTTGTTTTCTAATCCGTGTTTGTATTGAAGAGGATTGGCTACTTTATTATGGAAAAAAATTAGCAATTTAGAATAAATCATTAATTAAGTTATGAAGAGGATTGGCTACTTTATTATGGATGGGTAGAAGAAAAACACGTATGTGTGGATCTAATAATAGGGGTTTTCCCGCTTGTGATCTTAGGAGGTAGTGCTTTCACGGTGGGTCAGGCTGTTTTAAAAGTTGCTTCGAGTAAAGTGACCAAACATTAGAAAGATTGTATTGACAACTAGCACATGTTTATCCTATTTGCTTTTAATACTTTTGGTTTTCTGGCCCCAAAGGCTGTGGACCCACTTAGTCGAGTTTAAATGGTCATGCATATTAATGTTATGACATCGAGATCTATGGACGTAGTTTTTAAAAGACTTAGTTTTACTATTCAAAAAGGGGTAGCGGTGCAGCTTGTTGCCCGTTTACCATCTCGATGTAAATTCATAACACGATTGTAAAAAAAAAAATCAATTTCAATATATTAAGTTATAATTAAATTCTGATTTTGAGAAATAGTTACGACATTTGCATATTTAAAGCCACATAAGATATGCAATTCAACCTCATTGAATTATTTTCCAACTTATTGAAATTTATAATAAGTGAACATATTATCTAAGGTTTGTTATAATTGTTTTTATCGTAACAGATATGATTTGATTAGTTTCTTTATAATCATAAAATTTAAGAAAAATATGAAAATGTATTTAACTTAAAAAGTAAAGAAAATAATTATTATTATAATATTAGTTAAAATAATAAAAGTATTAAATATATATATATATATATATATTATAATATTTATATTGGTGTAATGTAATATTAAAATTATTATTCATTGGCTGTATTATCAATATTGGTGTAATGTAATGTAATTGTATTCATGTACACATAAAATTAAACGAGCTAAACTTTACAAGCATTTCCAAATGTAAACCTTCAAACGGGCTGGATCGGACACCCCAACCTGACCCCTTATTGACATGCCCATAACCTAGGTCCGCCCCTGCACTAATTTATAGTAGATTAACTAACTAGCCAAGACACGTTCAATGGCTGCCACAAAAAAGTCTTTAGGCATGGTGCCAACAACAGACTCACGTTTCTCACCGTTTTTGAACAGCACAACAATGGGCACAGCCTTGATACCATGTTCCTCAGCGACTCGAGGCTCCTGCTCAACATTGACTGCAACACGCTCTAGCTGCCCGGGATAATCACTGGCGATCTCATCAAGCAGTTCGTGCACCATCTGACATGGTTCACACCAACTGGTGAAGAACTCAACCAGCACTGGAGTTTCACTTTTTAATATTGATGGGTTCCATGACCCTGGTGTTACTTCCAAAACTGCATTCACAAAGATTGTACAAAGGGTTTATGCCGAGTACGATTTTTAACCAGACAACAACGTTTTCATAACTAGACCGGTCGTCGAACAAAATGTTTTATTGGTATGCAGAGTACGATTTTTAACCAGACAACGTTTTCATAACTAGACCGGTCGTCGAACAAAATGTTTTATTGGTTAACTGGTGTGACCGGTTTCAAAAATCAGATGATGTCAAAAAAAAATTAGTAGTTTAAAAACATATGAAAATATTTTAACTTTTTTGTTTGGATCTGTGGGTGGCGTTCTAGAGTGAACACTAGTGTATTTGTGAATCGAGTGAACAAATCCTGACCATTGATTTACATCATCAAATCGTAAAATACACTAGTGTAGTTTCATCATCAAATCCTGGCCACTGATTTATAGTTGCGTATACACTTGTGTATTGATAATCAAGGGCTAGGATTAGTTCACTAATGTTCACAATCTAAGGGGTTGTTCACTAATGAACCTATGTCTAAACTAAAGAAAATATAAAGTACCAAGTAGTCATAAACAAGTAAATGAGATTTTAAAGGAACAAAAATCAAAAACTGAAATTCAATGATGTTCTAATAAATGAAGGCGGTTTAAATAGACACAACCGGACCAGTTATTTGTCTTGTCTTTGGTCCAACTGGCCGGTACACTTACGTAAACAATACGTAACGCAAACCTAATGTGAAATTCACCGGTTTGATTTAGCCTAAACACCAACTAGTCCATATAAAACTTGATTCGAACACTTGTTTAAAAAACAGATGCTACAAACAACAAATTTATAAAAGTAACACTGACCCACAAACAAATACAAATTTGTTTGAAAACAAACAAGAAACTCATACCAGCAGATTCTTGGCGCATGGAGAGGACCGGCGGAAGAGACCGATTATTCGGGACCCGAAAAGATAAATCATAGGAAGTTTTAAGGCGTTGTTGAGCCATAGATGGTGTTAAAATGGAAGGATAACGACGAGTTACAGGAGAGTAAGTGCAAGAAGCAGCAGCCATTGAAGAAAATATGTTTTTTTTTTTTTTTTTTTTTATTATTGGTGAATTAAGAACAGATCACTAGTTGTAGAGAATGCAGATCTGATGAATTGTAGCGTGATGAGAAGAATGATAGTTTATAGACGAATTGGATTGAGAAATGATGGTGCACGTTTTCTATTTTCATTGATATTTTGGTGTAGTGATTCAAGTATTTTAACTTATTGTAAGGAATAAGATAATATAAATAAAGATATAATAATTGGAGGTTGTTGATCTTGAAAGGGTTTAGGTCCATTTCTTAATTTAAATTGTAAGGAATAATATAATATAAAGATATAACTGGAGTGTGCCACCCTCCGCTTGCGGTCTGCTCATATAATGTAATATATGTGTGGGCGCTCGGGGGGGCAAAAGCAAAAGTGCACTAATTTTTAACGTTATTTTACTAATTTCGTGAAAATAACGTTAAAAAGAGGGGATCGTTAATCAGGCATCATGTGGTGGCGTTGATAGCCGAAAGACAAGGGGGTACATGCACCAATTGGCGTTTGTCTCAATTGCTGAGTGTTATGTGCCTTATGTCCAAGGCTTGATGCAAAACCACAATCGAGCCGGGGGTCTCATTGGAAGCAGCCTCTCTATTCCTACGGGGTAGAGGTAAGGCTGTCTACATCCCACCCTCCTCAGACCCTACCTTAGCTTTGCTATAGGTGGGATATACTGAGTACGATGATGATGATGATGATGAAAGATATAACTGGAGGTTGTTGATCTTGAAAGGGGTAGGTCCATTTCTAAATTTAACCCTTAGGGTGTCCGGGGCACCAACGGTGACCCCGTGCGGGGACCGAATTCGCCGAGCGGGAACACCCCCGCCATCCAGGCGGGGACCCCAATCGGGGACCAGTTCCGGTGGGAAGTCACCGAAGAAGAAAGGGGGAGAGTGTGGGGCCAGCCGCAATTTAAACCAATGAATTTTTTTTTTTTTTTTTTTTTGAATAAAAAAAACATTTCACCTAAGAGGGGAGTGGCGCCATCAAATTGGGGTGTGAGGGGAGTTTAAGAGGGGAGTTGACGTGGCACACGAGGATTGGGTGTGCGTAAGAGAGGGGACTCCCCTCTTAGGGGAGTGCCCCGGACACCCTAATAATATCTTTGTGTTATAAGAAAAATCATTGGACATATTTCTATTTTTTTATATATTTTTTAAGATAAAAACCAATAGGGCACAGGATGAAAACTAAGAGCATTTGCATTGGTTCTCTAAAAAATATTTGAGTAGCCTACTTATATTTATAAAGAATGGTGTTAATGGTTTTGAGTTGTTGTAAGTAGAGAAGAGAGAAAATATATGAGAATTTTTATCTGTGAATGTATGAGAAACATTGTTCATCCTTTATAATTTTTTTAAGAGAAAATTACGAAAATAGCCAAGAAAAATGTTGACTTACCAAAATAGCCACCTCATGCGTCGTTGGAGAGGGGCATCCCACATCTTATGCGTCTGCCATTCTTTAAATGGATGCGTGTATGGATGAAGCAGAAAGTACGAAAATGGGAGGCATGAGATGAGTCACGGACGCATGGGATGAGTCATTGAAGAAACACTAGATTAATCGATCGGAATCAATTATCTAGGGGGTTTGAATCCGCATAAAAAAGGTAAGTTTCCTCTCGTTCGATTTGGTAATGACTGATCTCCTTCTCCGATAATTCTGCAAAAAAGAAGCACCGTTAGCCTCGCCAAGGGGAGAAAAAGGTTCTCTCCTTGACCCGACTCCGGTGTGAGAATAAGTATGGGTTATGAAGAAGAAGATGTATTTGAGAAGTGTGTGTAACTTGAATTTCATACCTGAGTGGTTCTCATATTTATAACCGGGAGTCTTTGGGCGGGAAAACCTGTTAGTGAAAAGTTGACGGAAGATGCTAACCCCGTAAGCGGTTACATTTCCTTCCGTCAAGCTTCTTGATCCGACGTGAGAGCACACGGATCGTGGTTTAGATCGAAGGCTAGGGATTTGCCACGTGTAAAGTGATCAAGTGGAGATTACTCTCCAATTACATGCTTTCGTTGTGATTTCAGGGATGCTTGAGATGGTGACACGTGTCCAGACGGTTATAACCGTCTTAGTGGTGCACGATTGTATTTTTTCTAGAAGATAAATGCTGTAATCTGGTGTGGCACCTTATCGTGTGGAAACGGCTGAACAAATAAATCCCAAGTCTGGGTGAATAATATCAAAGTCTTGATATTTGAGCGGAAGTATTTAATGTAGGATTTTCACCCTTTGCTCGTGGGAGAAAGCGCAAGGACTTATGATTTCCTTTTAGCGCGCAAGTGTTGACTGTTGCTTGTTTCTTGAGCCTTTCTTTCGTAATACCACTACGCGGCCGCGCAAGGTAAAAAGGTTGGCAAGCAAGGTTGTGGTATGGTCCCAAGTGCTTATTATGAGGTTTTTGGGACCTTACCCCTTCAAGTCCCCCAGTCTAGTGTTGCACTTATGCAAGTAAGTGGAGCACTGGGCTTATGGGAGGGAAATGCTTTTTGGCGTAAAAATGGGGAGTCTTCTTTGGGAAGATTCGTTATAGAGATTTTTGAGAGAAAAAGCGATTTTTTCTTCTGAAAGTTGGATCTTTTGTAATCATGATTTGACGTTTGATGACGTCAGTCTGTAATAAAAAATTCGTATTTGCGAGAGTTTGTCTTCTTACATTGGGATACGTAATGGCGCTTTGTCAGACTTCATTAATGGGGATATGACTCTGGTTCCTGTAGCGCCGTTTGGATGTGATGTTTTTCTGACAGTTAATCATGATGATTAAGTCTTTCTTGAAGTTGGGTTCTTCTATATATATGTACATTCAAGATGTCTTATCTTCTTGTTGGATTTTGGCAAAGAAGATGAAACGTTCTTACCATACTCGTCTTTTGTTGGATGTTTTTAGGGTTTACGAGGCTGCTGAAGGCCTCATGCTTCTTTCCAGCTCACCACCTTTGGTTGCTGTTACGGCGAAGGGTCCGGTCAATCCTGTTTCTCCGGTGGCTGTTGGTTCCGACTGTAAAGTTCTCCGACACAAGGGTGTCACTGATGATGGTAGCACTGTGCTGGACGCTGATGGCTTGATAGCTCGCTTTCCGATGATCCAAAAAGGAGGATGCCAGCTGGTGTATCAACGCCGGAAGGCTCGCTGGTGTGAGCAGGTGTCTACCGTCGGTGATAGTCCCGATGCTGGTTAGGTGTTTAACCTTAGGGCTAGTTCTCTTCCTTTGTTAATGTTTTTTGTAAATTTGCTAGCTTTGGTACTGAACAATTTTTTGAAGATCATTTCCATGATCTTTGTTAAGTGTTTATGCTACACTTTGATGATATATATATATTTTTTGGTGTACTACTATCCTTGTAGGGTTTGTTTTTGTATGTTTGGATTACAATATGTTGCATGTGTTTTAATTACTTTGATCAGGTAGAGCGAATGAGAGATGGTATTGTGCTCATGTGCGAACGTTTGTCCAGAATACGCTTTTTGTTGAGCTTTTTTCAGACTGTTCATGAGGTGTACAATGTTTACCATATTGTTTTCGCGCAAACCAAAAGAATTTCATGCAATTTGTAACAAACAGTAACAAGTATGAAAATAATGTTTGTATTAATAAAGCGCGAGGCTTGTAATACAAGTGTAAATAGGAATTACATTGCCTGTGAATGATTTGTCCTATATGTAACACCTGCGCAGTTGCTGCGCGTTCCAGGTGCGGGGAACTAGAGTCCCGTCAATTCTTTTTAGGGTATATGCCCCTTTGCCTAGGACCTCATTGATGATGTATGGTCCTTCCCATTTTGGCGCTAATTTGCCCGGTTTTTCAGCGTTTGACGCTTCATTGTCGCGTAAGACGAAATCCCCGGGGACAAAGGTACATACGCGTACACGCGCGTTGTAATATTTTTCGAGTTTGGATTTGTACCTTGCTTCTGTGATGGCAGCGTTCTCCCGCCTTTCTTCAAGAAGGTCTAAATCCATTCTTCGTTCTTGCTCATTGTTTTGTCTTTCCATAGCTAGCATGCGTGGTGATAGAAGACCGATTTCAGCTGGGATTACTGCTTCAGACCCGTAGACCAGGCTGAATGGAGTTTCTCCCGTGCTAGTCTTTGGCATTGTACGATGGGCCCATAAGATGATGGGGAGTTCGTTAACCCATCCCCTGCGCGCTGTGCCTAGTCGCGCTTTAATGCCGTCAACTATCTGTTTGTTGACGCTTTCAACTTGGCCGTTTGCTTGTGGGTGCGCCACAGAGGCAAAATTGTGCTCAATCTTCATTTCTTTGAACCATTTCTGAAGATCTTCTGAGGCAAAGTTTGTGCCGTTGTCGGAGATAATGCGCAATGGTAATCCAAATCTACAAATAATATGCTCCCATATAAATTTGCGAATTACCATTGCTGTTGTTGAGGCTAGTGCTTTGGCTTCGACCCATTTTGTGAGATAGTTAACAGCTACAATGATGAATTTTATCGCGCCTGGCGCGTCGGGGAATGGACCAATGAGATCGATGCCCCACTGTTGGAATGGACAGGCAGACGTGACCGGTACTAGCGGATTTTTTGGTCGGAGCGTCTTTGGCGCGTGACGTTGGCATGCTGCGCATTTCCGTAATATTTCTACTGCGTCAACGTGCATTCCCGGCCAATAATATCATGCGCTCATTATTTTAGCTACTACCATACGTGGTCCGGCGTGTATTCCGCACAAGCCTTCATGGATTTCTCTGATCAGGTATTGCGCGTATGTCTTGTCAACGCATCGGAGTAATGGTCCCATGAATGACTTTCTGTATAGAATGTCGTCCGCCATTTCCTAGTTTATTGCTTTATTCTGAATTTTCCTGGTTTCTGCTTTTTCTTCCGGGAGTTTCCGTGCTGTAAGTATAAGATGATTGGGGACATCCAGGACGGACTACCGATCTCTATGATGTTGACTTGTTTTAGAGGAACAGAGGGTTTGGACAGTACCTCTATGCGTACTTCTTTTGCTAAGTGCTTAAAGCTGGTTGCAGCCAATTTGCTCAATGCGTCCGCATGTTTGTTTTCACTTCTGTTTATATGGTTGACTTTGAACGTTTGGAATTGACCAATTAACATTCGCGCTTGTTCTAAGTACAATGCCATAGCTTCTCCTCTTGCATCGTAGTGCCCATTAACTTATTCAGCTACTAGTTTTGAATCAACGTTAGCTTCGAGGTTTCTTGCCCCCATTTTAAGCGCTAAACGAAGGCCTGCCAAAAACGCTTCGTATTCTGCTTCGTTGTTAGTGCTTCGGAAGTCTAGGCGTATGGCATATGTGAGTTCGTGATCGTCCGGGCTGACTAGTCGGAGACCTGCCCCTGCTCCGTCATCATTGGAAGCGCCGTCTGTGTGTAAGGTCCAGACTCTGTCGTCGAAAACGGGTATAGGGTTCTGGATTGCCTCGCACTCTTGAACTTTGTCGATGGGAACTTCGGTGGCAAAGTCTGCTAGAACTTGCCCTTTGATTGCTGGTCTTGGTCTATACAGGATATTGTATCCTCCCAGCTCAATAGCCCATTTAGCCAATCTTCCCGCCACATCAGGTTTGGATAAGATTTGGCCTAAATGATAATTTATGAGAACCGTGATGACGTGGCCCGAAAAATATCGACGTAGGCGTCGTGATGCATGTACCAGTGCTAGGACCAGTTTTTCTATCATTGAGTAACGAGTTTCCGGACCGGTGAGCATCTTGCTGATATAGTAGATTGGAGTCTGAACGTTTTCTCGCTCCACCATTAATACTGCGCCAACTGCTACTTCCGCGGCAGATAAATACAAGATTAATGGTTCCTTTTCTCGTGGTGTTGTTAGCGTTGGTAACTGAATTAAATATTCCTTCATTGTTTGAAGGCTGCTTCTGCTTCAGGTGTCCACTGAAAGTGGGTTTTCTTCGCGCAGTTTCGCAGCGTGCTGATGAATGGATAAGACTTTGCCGCGTGATTAGCCAAGAATCTGTTCAAGGCTGCTAATCGCCCGGCGAGTCTTTGCATTTCTTTTATTGTTGCAGGTGATGGCATTAGCTGGATGGCCTGCACTTTTTCTGGATTTACTTTAAAACCGTCTCTTGTGACTATAAAGCCCAAAAACTTTTCCTCCTCCATGCCGAAAGAGCATTTTGTTGGATTGAGTTTTAAGTTTACGTTGCGCAAAGAGTCAAACGTGCGCTGAATATTGTTGAGCATTGTGCCTTCCTCGTGGCTCATGATGACGAGGTCATCCATGTATACCTCGACCGTTTTGCCAATGTCACCTCTGAAAGCTGTGTCCATTAAGCGTTGGTAAGTTGCGCCTGCGTTGCGCAGGCCGAAGGGCATTTTAGTGTAGCAGAAGATGCCCTTATCTGTGCGGAATGCAGTTTTATCTTCGTCTTCTTCTTTCATCTGGACCTGATGATATCCTTTGTAACAGTCGAGAAAACACTTCCATCTGAATGACGGTAGAGAGTCGACTTTTTTGTCTATCTCTGGAAGCGCGTAGCAATCTTTTGGGCACGCTTTATTCAGGTCTTTGAAGTCGACGCACATTCTCCATCCGCCACTGTGTTTTTGTACCATTACTGGATTGGCAACCCATGTATGGTATTTTACTTCGCGTAAGATTCCCGCGTTGAGTAGCTCTGTTACTTGTTCGTCCATAGCTTTTGCTTTTTCTTCGCTAAAGCTACGCCTCCCCTGAGCAACAGGTTCTGCTGATGGTTTGATATTCAGGCAATGTTGCGCTATGTCGCGTGGAACTCCAGTCATGTCTGCTGGGCACCAAGCGAATATATCTTTGTTGTTGGACAACAATTCTTTTAATTGTATTCGTGTTGCTTGTGAAATGGCATGTCCTAGCAGGATGGTCTGCTCTGGATATTCGTTGTTCAGGACCCATTTCTCCGGTTCGTTTGATGCTGAAGGTTTGACTACCTTTGCCGGTGGCTCGGCATCCACGTACATGACTTCTTTGCTTGAGTATAGAATTGCAACTCCGGTTTCCGTTGGAAATCCGCATGCAACGTGTGGGATAGAAGTGATCATGCTGAATTCTCTTTGTGATCTTCTTCCGAGCAGGACATCATGGCGTGATGTTGCCGGCATGACCATGAAATTGACTGTGACTGTTCGTGAATGCTCACCATCAGATAGAGTCACAGGGAAGGCTATTTGCCCTAATGGGAATACAGCTTCATTGCAAAATCCGGTGAGAGGGAAATCGACCGGTTCTAGACGTGCTTTGTCTTCTGGGTCAAGCTGTTTGAAGCATTGCTCGTATATGATGTCCATCGAGCTTCCCGGATCTATAAACATATAGTCCGTCCGGTAATGGCCGAAGATGCCAGTAATAATTACTGGTCGCTCTTCCTGAGGGCCTCCAGGAACAACGGGAAACACGACTTGTTGTTCCCTCCAATGTTGATCATGGTTTCGTTTATTTGGCCTTCGTGACGGACCTCCTTGAATCATGTTTATTTGTTTTGATTTGGCTCTTTGATAACTGCTACTTCTTGATTGTTGACGTATATCAATATTACGACTAGATTGGATGTCCCCCCGACAGGGTGTTGGTGGGTCCAATACTACTGTGTCAATTTCTTCACCAGATCTGATGTTTGGGAACTCGGATCTGGCAATTTGCATAACAATTGTGTTTAAAGCAGTCTGGCATCTGTTAAACCAATATTCAGGGGATCTCTCTATGACTGGATCTGAGAAATTCTTTCTGTCTAAATGACTGTTGTTTTCGTTTGTTCCCATGATTCCGTCAATCTGGGTATTTTGGGTTGTAGAACCCTCAAACTCAAATCGAGGACCTGATGGGTGAGACAATGAATTCTCTGTCATGTTAAAACAGAGCATGAAAAGAACTGAATCGAAACGAGATGAAAACTGATAAGACAGAGGAATCGGTGGGCGCCAATGAAGAAGCACTAGATTAATCGATCGGAATCAATTATCTAGGGGGTTTGAATCCGCATAAAAAATGTAAGTTTCCTCTCGTTCGATTTGGTAATGACTGATCTCCTTCTCCGATAATTCTGCAAAAAAAGAAGCACCGTTAGCCTCGCCAAGGGGAGAAAAGGGTTCTCTCCTTGACCCGACTCCGGTGTGAGAATAAGTATGGGTTATGAAGAAGAAGATGTATTTGAGAAGTGTGTGTAACTTGAATTTCATACCTGAGTGGTTCTTATATTTATAACCGGGAGTCTTTGGGCGGGAAAACCTGTTAGTGAAAAGTTGACGGAAGATGCTAACCCCGTAAGCGGTTACATTTCCTTCCGTCAAGCTTCTTGATCCGACGTGAGAGCACACGGATCGTGGTTTAGATTGAAGGCTAGGGATTTGCCACGTGTAAAGTGATCAAGTGGAGATTACTCTCCAATTACATGCTTTCGTTGTGATTTCAGGGATGCTTGAGATGGTGACACGTGTCCAGACGGTTATAACCGTCTTAGTGGTGCACGATTGTATTTTTTCTAGAAGATTACTGCTGTAATCTGGTGTGGCACCTTATCGTGTGGAAACGGCTGAACAAATAAATCCCAAGTCTGGGTGAATAATATCAAAGTCTTGATATTTGAGCGGAAGTATTTAATGTAGGATTTTCACCCTTTGCTCGTGGGAGAAAGCGCAAGGACTTATGATTTCCTTTTAGCGTGCAAGTGTTGACTGTTGCTTGTTTCTTGAGCCTTTCTTTCGTAATACCAGTACGCGGCCGCGCAAGGTAAAAAGGTTGGCAAGCAAGGTTGTGGTATGGTCCCAAGTGCTTATTATGAGGTTTTTGGGACCTTACCTCTTCAGTCACGGACGAATGGGATGAGTCGGCAATGCATGGGATGAGTCACGGAGGCATGGGATGATGGGATGAATCACGGACGCATGGGATGCCTCAAACGGACGCATGGGATGATGGGATGAGTCACAGACGCATGGGATGAGTCACGGACGCATGGGACGCATGATGTCATTGAGACACGTGTCACTTCTACATTGGCGGACGCATCAATGAGCCCTGCAGATGCATAAGCTCTCTCGTAATCAGTGATGTCATGCTCCAAGGACGCATGAGATGACTATTTTGGTAAGTCAACCTTTTTCTTGGCTATTTTCGTAATTTTCTCTTTTTTTAATATATTTAAAAGTGGTTGTGAGTGGAAGAGAGAAAATATAATTATAAAGATATAAAATTATTATTTAATTGAAAAGAAAAGAGAAAATATAGTTATTTTTAGTGTAATTATATGAATATGGATAAATAATCAATTGTGAATGCTCTAAGACTAGAGAACTATTATCAGTCGATTAATTGCTTTTATTTACTTTTTTAGCTAATGGATAGTCATGGGTGAAGCTTTTAAGGGGCGGGAGGGGGCGGCCGACCCTCCGAACATTTCGCTCAGTAGTGGAGAGTATGTAGTTTTCGTATAGAAATTTTTGGGTATATACTTTACGACCCCCTAGTTTTATAGAATTTTTAGGTCCGGTGACTTCCGACCCTCTACACTCCCGTTTAGAAATCTCAAGTTTCGCTACTGTGGTTAGTATTGTACAAAAATAGAAAATTATACATAGCATGTAGCTCACCGCATCTATGTAGCTCGCGAGCTATAGATATACTTATACTATTTTTATAATACTGATCTTTCAATAGTAACGATCTTGTTTCTCAAATATTTTCACGATGCTTTATCTAAACGAGAAATGTTTTAATTAAAAATATATAACTTTTATTTTTATTTCAAGCTTCGTATATTGAATTTAAATAAATCATATGGCTTTTGCTGTTTTCAAGATAAGTTTCGTTCTAGAAAGATATAGATGGTAAATAAAGGTCTCATCATATACAAACATGAAAACATTAAAACACTAAGATGTAATTACGATGGGGTTTGTTTTACACCCTTGATTTTTAAAAATGACAAAATCAATAAACTGGTAGAAGTCTCAAATGTTTCACTGTTAGAAAATACGTACATCCCGAAGGATGGTTATTGTATATAAACTTAACACTAATAAAGTGTAAGATTGTTCTGACAAATTGTTCTAATGATTAGTCATTTGGTTTCTCTTCTTGAGGTCCCAAGTTTAACTCCCCTAACATCACTTTGAAAGAAATTAGTGGTGGCAATGAAGTTTAGAACTAGGTCTCTCTGGAGGTCGCCTGTTTGAAACCGAGCCAAACCGGGTTTTACCGCAGTCGGCTTTCGGGTGGGCTGGTTTTCCCCGGAACTGGTGGCATAATTGCTTGGATATGCATCTAAGTCTGACCGTTATGAAGGAGAAGATGCATTTGCTCAATTGAGGGGCTTCTCAGGATGCTTATAAAGTGATTTAGTTCACCCTAAAAAAATACAGTGTGATGCATAATATGTATATCTACTCACTACTCATTACAAATCTTCAACACATGTAGCACCACATAAAGTCTCTTTTAATTGGCATATACTACATTGACATCTGTCTAGCTAAAAATAAATGGTAGCTACAAATCTAAGAGAGGCAATGAGCTATTAAACTCTTAAAACAGTCTCTTTTTTCGTTTAAGGTTAAGCACTCCTTATATAGTTATATAGGGTAATCTTACTGGGCTTCAAACCTAATGGGACATCTACTAGCACTATAGCAGGCCAAACATTGGTGGGCATTAGTGAATCTAAGCCCATATTAAGGATTACCTCATCTCATCAAATCTAGAGTAAAGTGTTAAAATTGTATATGAGGTTTGGTCACTTTCTTCACTTTAGTCCAAAACTCAAACCTTTTGAACTTAGGTTTATGTAGTTTCAATTTTGTTGTCATTTTCATCCAAAAGCAAAATTTAGTCAGATTTTTCAGTTAACATCCAGCTTTTTTTCCTCTCTTTTAATGAAGGACAAAATAGTCAGATTTTTTTAATTTGTTATAATAAAACGTTAAAATACCATTTTGCCCTCCATTAAAAGGGAGGAAAAAAACTAGATGTCAACTTCAAAATCTGACCAGATTTTGATTTTAGATGAAAATTACAACAAAATTTAAACCACAGGGACCCAGATTCAAAATGTTTGAGTTTGAACTAAAGTGATAAAAGTGGCCAAACCTCAGGGACCATTTTGACAGTTTACTCACAAATCTAAGTGAGGCAATGAGTTACTAAAATCTTAAAACAGTCACTTTATGTTTAGCATGATTCGTCTCGTCGGGTCACATAAAAAAATATAAAAATATTTTTTCTGCCAATTTTTTTTAAACCCAAGCGGCATAACATGAAAATCGAACCCGAATGGAACCCATCTTGAAAACTGGGAACCGTAAACTGAAAAATCCAAATTGAATAGTTTTTAAAACCTTTCAGTTTTTGATTCAGTTTGAGTCCAAAATGTATATATGTGAGCGCGCGACTACGCGTATTTAGCCTCACCAAATTGTACTTAGCATGATATGCTTGAAGTAGTCATATAGTGGCTTTCGACCACATGGATTACACTTGAATTTCTTTTTGTAGCTTGTGCTTGTATATTATGCACCATGATTTGTAAGCACTGATTGCATCAAAGAAGAATCAGCCCTTTCTCAATATCAAAAAATAATTAAAATTAATGATCTTTATCTCATATTCTCATAAATAGTTAGATATCTGGAATATCTAGTTTCTTTAGCTAGTGATGTAATAATAGTAATTGTAATGATTAGTTACAACTTCTTGGTGAATTGTGTTTGAGAATTTCATCGCTGGGTTATTGGATTTTATCACCCCCAACTATTGGCTATTGGCCGCTGCCACTCTCAACTATCACTTTGACGTCCATCACCCCAAACTTAACACTTAGTGTGTTCTGTCACCACGTCGTTAACTAATCACTAATTTTTGATCTTGTTACTATACTTTTGTGGTGTCCTAAGATCCCTAAAACCTTCCTAAGATCCCTATGCACCCCCAAAAGTATAGTACCAAAATCAAAAGTTAGTGATCAGTTAACGACGTGGTGACAGAACACACTAAGTGTTAAGTTGGGGGTGACGGGAGTCAAAGTGATAGTTGAGGATGCCAGCGGCAAATAGCCAATAGTTAGAGATGATAAAATCCAATAACCCTTCATCGTTCAAAGATTTTCAGCCACACTAGTCGAGTTGTCCTTGCATCTCTTGAAGACACAAAAGAAAAACTTTGGCCCAAAAACCCAACACTAATGAATGCTAATGATTTTAGGGTCGAGGGTATGGGGCAGTCCTGACCCAAAGGTGTTAACATGGGTCACTTTTGACCATTTACAACTAACGGGTGGTTTTGCATAAGTTAATAAATATAGTTAATGGGTTAGATTGGGCCATCTTTAAAAATATGTAAAGAAATTGATGGGTCAAATTAGACGATGCATACATAGATTATATCGTATTAGACTTGGGGAGTTGATAATGTAAAACAAAAGAAACCATGTGGTTTTTATACCTACTAAGATATTAGGATGTATGTTCTTACTTTCTATAATGAGTATTGTTATACTTAAGAAATAATTCAATAGAATTGAATAAAAAACCATATAAACTAGTGGTTTTTTCCCGCGCTACGTGGCGGGAGCTCAGCTGGCATCGATTCATTTCTTTCCTGTACTGACACTCGCTATAGCAGCTGAAAGAGAAAACTATAAAAAGATACAGTTGTGATATGTCAAAAAAGATATCAACACGTGTTATATTGGTACCGATGTTCTGTTGAAATCGGCCCGATTCGTCAGGTATCGATACTCCACTCGTATAATTTATTATTCAAAAAATGTGTTTTTAATATGGTTTCGGCACTCGTATAGTTTACAGAAAAAATAAATAACTACTCATTTTCAGTTTTGATTCGATTTGATACGATAGCGATACAATATACATACATTTTTCAATAAAAATCAAATTAAAGAAAATCAAAATATATATAATATTAAAAGTTTAGATATACTATTCATAAAGACTTCCTGTTAGTATATACAAAATAAAATTAAATATAACATATTTTAAGAAAAATTAAATTAGAAAGAACAAAATATATATAATATTGAAACTTTAAATTTACTATTCATCATGACCACGTATTAATATATCTAATAACTAGTGGGATTCCTTCGCGCTACGCGGCGGAATTTCGATCGGTATCAGTTTGTTTCGTTACGATATCAATACTCGCTATAGCAACCAAATGAGAAACCCAAAAAATTAAGTTGTGACATGCCCTAAAGATCACGTGTTTTACATCGATTGAAACCATAACAGCAAATAAAGGTTTGATGTAACAACCCTTGCCAAAATTATTATTTTTATTTTAATAATGCACATTAGGAAACCCTAATTGAGACCCCAAGTAGTATGGCAAGACCCTTAATTTTTAAAACGACCAAAACTAGGATCAGGGTCCCCTAAAACTCAAGGGGGTATTCCCTAATAATGTTTATCCGTTCAAAAACGAAGCAAAACACGTATTTTCGAAAGTTGATAACTCACCAGGGCTATACGTACAACAAGGCTACCCTAGCCTATCTGGGTGTGCCCCGCGACACGTGACAGGGATGGAGGAACCCGTCGCGACACGCGGGCGGGTTCAAATTGGGCTATAAAGCCCCTGGCCTGGGACTTGAACTGTTTGCATGTTTCGACGAAAAAATCATTTACGTACGTTAAGTTAGACGATGTTTCCTTCAAAAACACACATTGACCCGAACCTCTGCTACCTTAACAGGTAATAACTCGATCACTGCTACGATGCAATGTCCGATCGATTGAAATCGATCCGATGGATGTTTAAGTGCTGCCCGAACTTGGGCTATACTTTGTCATTCGTCGTGAGGGTTTTGATTTCGTGAGTTATCGTAAAAGTTGTATTAAGTTACTGACCTAGTTTTGTGTGCATTATTTAACTTGGTTACGACGCTAAATCAGTAGGCAATGTTCTGTCCAACAAAACTTGCAATGTGAGTCATTCTCTTTTTATCAACAGTGTTTTACAATACCCAAATGTTTTCCAGTTATATGTTACAGGGATTAAGTCTTGGTTATCTTAAATTACTGGCAAGTGGGGTATTTTGCACATTACTGTTGTTTCTCACTTTTAACAGTGATAATCATCACTATTGGATAAAAGGACCCAATGGTGGTATGACCATCGTCACCAGGGTGTGACACGGGGACAGATAATTATAAGATAGGGGCCATTGTAATCCCTCTTATGCTGTAATCTATAACGAATGTGTCATTTTATAACATGAGTGACTCGCCAGTATTTCCCTGCTGATAAAATCTTTTTAAACATGTTTCAGGTGATTTACTGTGAACAAGGAAAGGTGTCGCATAGCACACCAGCTTGAAGAATGTGGCTCAGTAAATAAAATAAATAAACATGTTTTTGTATTAACAAGGAATTTCCCAGTGAAATTTCCTTTATTGAAAATTATGGGGTTTGTCCCAAATTGTGAAATAAAATAATTGGGCGTTTTCAGTTAAAAAGATCCTGTTAAAATTTCCGCTGCCAAAAAAAAAAAAAAAAAAGACCACGGGTTTCTGTCCAGCCGGCTCCTGAAACGGGTAAAACCGGGGTAGGGGCCGTGACAGAAAAAGGTGGTATCAGAGCCACTGATTTAAGCCAATTAAGTATTTAGAAATACTTAATTTTTCTGATTGCCATTCTGTGATTCTGTGAAAATTTAGTTTACAGTAAATAAAATTTTAACTTCAATTTGTGTGTGTTTCTTCATGTGTGATAACAGCATTAATGAACTGTCAGAGGCACTCCGAAACTTTACTATCCATACCACCGATATGGATACTACCGGAAACCCATCTGGCTACCTGGCAGATACGGAGGAACCACTAACATTCCAGGCCCAGGCCCAGGAGAAACCAAAGCCGAAAAAGAGAAGGAGAATCTTGGACTGGAAACGTGGGCGTAGGAAGAAGCCAGCTGCACAAAAAGTTAAAAAGACGGAGGATCCGAAGGATAAAGGGAAAGGAAAAGAGATCGGGGAAAGTTCCGGGCAAGCCCAGGAAATGCCACCATGGGAGGAGCTTGATCGCAAACTGGCAAATTATGACCTCATCGGACCTGCCGATGAAAACCTCTTCAATTTCCCTGCCCAATCTGAGCTTCCAATAAATTTGGAGCCGGCTATCCCAGATCCTATTATCAACCCCCGACCTGTTATAGGCCAGCTGGAGGAATGGTGGACAAATGACTGGCAGTTTCAGAATTTCATGAATAACCACAATGTCTATTTTCCTCAGTTTGACCCTGAGCCTGCACCAAACCCACCTATGAGCGCAGAAAACTTGGTTGAACTCCGTCACTACGGCGAGGAACTAATGGATGCAGGAAATAGAATTAGGGATGTGGGAGAGAGAATCTCATGGAAATACGACGAGAGGGAGCGTCGTTTCTGAGGGGCCAGTTATCTGTGGTTGTGTGTTTAATAATAATATAATAATAAAATAATAATAATAAATAATAAAAATATAATAATGTAAAATAACTCAAATAAAACTTTTGTAATATAACTGGTGTGTATTGATGCATACTAATATATAAAAATATAAAAGTCGCAAAGTCGACAATTTTGGCTATACGTGTTGACATGATTATGTGTGATTGCTTTATTGTGTTTGGTTGTTATTTACTTGTGACAATAATTTATATTGTTAATTATTCAGATGGAAAACGCGGAAAACCAACCAGTCAATGAAGTTAATCAATCTGAACAAAACAATGAGGATCATTTTCTTAATAGGCAAGACATAGAAAATATCGTTGCCCAGGGAATAGCCAATGCTATCCCGACAATCGTCGCTGCTGTTAAAAGCCCTGTTGAGCCTTCGCAAGCCAACCCTAGTAAACGCACGCGCGACGACAATTTCAGTAACAGTGTAAATGGAGGCGGAAATAATAATGATGTGGTTCAAGCCCCATTTCTTAAGAAAATGAAAGCTGCAACGCCTGGTTGCACTTACAAGGAATTTCTTGCCTGTAAACCGATCGAATTTGCAAGCAACGAAGGGGAAACTGCTGCACTGTGCTGGTTAGAGAAAACCGAAGCAGTAATTAAAATAAGTAAATGTGCCGAAGAAGACAAGGTTATGTACACGTCGCACCTTTTTAAAGAAGGGGCGTTAGAATGGTGGAACACGGTGCTACAGGCCAAAGGAAGTGATGTGGCCTAAGCCATGAATTGGGAAGAATTTAAGAGATTGGTGGAAAGAAAATTATGTCCCGAATATGAAAAGGAACAAATGACAAATAAGTTCCTAAACCACCGGATGGTGGATGTTGATTGTCGAGGATATACTTTGACATTCTTTGAATATGCTAGAGTTGTACCAACTCTGACTTCGCCAGAACCGGTACTTATTTCTCGCTATATCTGGGGTTTAATTAGTGAAATTCGTGATATCGTCAAAGCTGCGAGACCCCGCACAATTGACGATGTGGTGGAATTAGCCAACACCTTGACCGACGGACTGGTACGTACGCGAGAAGAAAACAAAAAGAATGAATTGGCTCAAAAGATTACCCAAGGATTTCGTGGGGGTAATACTAGTAGCAACTTCAAGAAAAGAGGAACCGGGCAATCCTCCACTGCTCCATTTTGCAGTACCTATAAAAGAAAGCACTTTGGAAAATGTAAGGGGTACTATAATTTCTGCAAAATTCCGGGGCACCAAGAAGAAGAATGCAAGAGGAAAAAATCAACAATTTGCTTCAACTGTGGAGAAGCTGGACATTTTAGACCAGACTGCCCTAAACTGGTCAAACTAGCTGACAACAAGACCAAACCTGCTGAAGGAACTAATAAGAAGAACGCAAGAGCCTTTCAGCTGATAACCCAGGAAGCAGATCTGATTCCGGACGTGATAGCTGGTACGTTCCTAGTTCACGACGTTTATGCGAAAGTATTATTTGACTCTGGTGCAAACCAAAGTTTTATAAATACTTCATTATGCCAAGCTCTTAAGCAACCCCTGACCAAACTTAGGCAGATTTATACGGTAGAAACGGCAGATGGAAATTATGTTAAAATAGATAAGATTTTGCAAAAAAGGAAAGATAGAACTCTCAGGCCATAAATTTTCCGCCAATCTTTTACCTATGAATTTAGTGGGATTCGATATCGTGCTAGGAATAGATTGGTTAGTAGCTAACCATGCTCGAATCCTCTTTGATAAGAATTCCATGGAAATCTATACACCCGCAGGAGAAACAATTGTGGTTATAGGAGATAAGCCACGTAAACCCCTAAAGTTTATTTCAATAATGAAAGTTGCTAGTTATGAGTGAAAACAAGGAATAGTGTATATGATTTCGATAATCATTAACACCAAAGGTAAGGAACTTCAGGAAATTCCTGTAGTATCAGAGTACCCGGAGGTATTTCCAGAAGAGCTACAAGGATTACCACCAGATAGGAAAGTAGAGTTTAGAATTCATCTAATTCCTGGAACAACACCAATAGCCAAAGTACCCTATCGACTAGCACCCACCGAAATGTTAGAACTGAAAAAGCAGTTAGATGAATTGCTCAGTAAAGGATTTATACAACCTAGTTCATCCCCTTGGGGAGCACCAGTGTTGTTTGTGAAAAAAAGGATGGGTCGATGCGAATGTGTATCGATTATAGGGAATTAAATAAGGTTACAATTAAGAATCGATACCCATTACCTAGAATTGATGATCTTTTTGATGAACTTCAGGGGGGCTAGATATTTTTCTAAGATAGATTTACGCTCCGGATATCACCAGTTAAAGGTAAAAGAAGAAGACATACCTAAAACTGCTTTCAGAACTAGGTATGGTCACTACGAGTTTACAGTCATGCCATTTGGACTAACAAATGCTCCTGCAGCATTTATGGACATGATGAATAGGATCTGTAAATCGTATTTGGATAAATTTGTGATTGTCTTTATCGACGATATACTTATTTATTCCAAAATCCATGACGAGCATTGCGAGCACCTGCATGAACTTTTAACCCTGTTAAGAAAAGAGAAGCTTTACGCCAAATTCTCGAAGTGTGAATTTTGGCTACAGGAGGTGCAATTCTTAGGACATATGGTGTATCACGAAGGTATTCACGTAGATCCCTCCAGAATAGAAGCGATCACCAAGTGGAAGGTCCCGCAATCAGCTACCGAAGTTAGAAGTTTTCTAGGATTAGCTGGGTACTATAGGCGCTTCATTAAGGATTTCTCTAAGATAGTTGTACCATTAACTAAGCTAACATGTAAAACAGTTAAGTTTGAATGGGGACCTATGCAAGAAGAGGCTTTTAAAATTTTAAAGCAAAGGCTAACAAACGCTCCAATTATATCCTTACCAAAAGGAACAGAAGATTTTGAAGTTTACTATGACGCTTCTAAGCTAGGATTAGGATGTGTGCTAATGCAACGCAAAAAGGTAATCGCATATGCCTCAAGGCAATTGAAAAAGCACAAGGAAAATTATACGACTCATGACTTAGAGTTAGGAGCAATAATTTTTGCCCTTAAGATTTGGAGACACTATCTGTACGGAAGTAAGTTTACAGTCTATACAGATCATAAGAGTTTAAGGTACATATTTGGGCAAAAAGAATTAAACATGAGACAAAGGAGATGGATGGAAATTTTAAGCGACTACGACTGTGATATTCAATATCATGAAGGAAAGGCAAATGTAGTAGCAGACACCTTAAGTCGTAAGTATCATGAAAAACAAAGACGAATTCGTGCTCTTAGATTAAATCTCCAATTAGATTTAATGGAACAATTGAAGAACGTGCAAGAAACAGCAATCAAGGATGATGCTGAAGGAATGAAAGGAAGGATAAAAGAATTAGAGCAAGGGCCTGACGGAATTTAGAGATTCCACAAGAAAAGGATTTGGGTACCTAAGCAAGGAAATTTAAGAGATAAGATTTTAGAAGAAGCCCATAAATCTAGGTATATAATGCATCCTGGAAATAATAAGATGTACCAAGATTTAAGGAATAACTTCTAGTGGATAGGAATGAAAAATGACATAGCTAGATATGTATCTAAGTGTCTAACTTGTTCACAAGTTAAAGCAGAACACCAGAAACCTTCAGGGCTACTCCAACAATTATAAATGATCATATGGAAATGGGAATTAATAACCATGGACTTTGTTACTAAATTACCCAAGACGAGGAAAGGTAACGATGCGATCTGGGTAATCGTAGATCGATTAACCAAATCAGCTTATTTTCTCCCCATGAAGGAAACCTTTAGCATGGAAAGATTAGCAAAATTATACGTAGACGAAGTAGTATCCTTACATGGAGTTCCACTCTCTATTGTATCGGATAGGGATAGTCGTTTCACTTCACATTTATGGACAACTTTTCAAGAGGCAATGGGGACCCGGCTGAATTTAAGCACTGCATACCATCCCCAAACAGACGGACAAAGTGAAAGGACGATTCAAACCCTAGAAGACATGCTCAGGGCATGTGTAATCGACTTCGGTGGAAACTGGGATGATCACCTACTGTGACAACCCTCAATTTACATGTATTCCGTACAATTTATTTAATAATAATTTAAGTGCTTGGTGACTGTGTTGAAATATTTAACTGCTCTCTGATTACTGAACTATACTTACATGTGCGTGTTAACATACTGGTAGTATACAGAAAAGTCACTAAATGGTCCGGTATATTTTCCTATGTGTTAGGAATTTATTTCGTTACAAAAATATATAAATAAGACACTTTACGGTACAATTAAACACTTTAACGGAACAGTATCCGACCGTACAACCGGACATTACCCGGAACACTAAATTTTTGTCATGGACATTATTTTACTATTTTATGGCTAGTCATGATCCCCGTATGCCATAACACCCGCTAAAAATAAACCAACTAACTTACACCACAATTTTTCTTACATACTTACAATTTAACATTCTAGTTGCACATTGTCTACCTCAAGACCCCCCCCCCCCAACGATTTTAGTCCCCAAGGGACCCACCAAATATCACCCCCATACTCTTGTAGATCATATCTTGGATTTCATTTAATTCTTGCTTGTAATCTTGGACATGATGTATGGAAGTAATGTTATAAGCATGGTGCATAGATCACATTGTCACTTCACAATATTCACCCTCATATCACTCATCTCTCTCCCTCTATTCGGTTTCCCCAAACCGAACCCACCTCTCTCTCTCTTGTCATCTTCATCTTCATCACTTACAAGTTCATTCAAAGTTTACAAGAAGATCTATGGAAGGTGCATCTTGAAGAACCATCATAGGAGCATTGTTCTAGCTCTTTTTCATCATCTTTTCTCATCATTTTCACACAAGATTCTTCCCTAGCTAGAGGCTAGTAGTAAGTTCCTTGCACTTGATTTCATCTTGTTCGAAAATTATGGCATATAACATGATGTATTGTTGTTTAAATTACTAGATTACAAGAACACTAGAAAAATATGAAACATGAGTCATGAACATATAAACTACATAAAAAGTTTACTTGTGGCTGAATTTTGAAGAGGAATCTTGTTGGTTTGAGGGTTGGTTAAATCATACTTGATGATTAAAGGTTGTTTTCTTGTTAAACCCGTTAATCGGACACTTGTAACACGATTTGATAACATGTAAAAACGTCAAAACAGCATGCTGATGTACTTTTCCAGCCGCCTTCAACAGGCTGTAAACGGACTTTAAAAACTCGAAAAACGGAATTTCAAAAGCCTAAATCGTGTCTTTTCGAAAAACGAAGAAAATGACGCTGGAATCGTATTTTTCTGAGGTCGGTTACTATTTTAAAAATCTGTTTTCGTGACAGCAGCTAAGGCTGATTTTTACTGCAGAAAATTGGGCTGTGCGTTTTCAATCACAACTTAAAACCTGAACCGAACCAGCCCCTGAAACTTTTATCAAAAATGGTCACGGATGTATTTGTGACCCTCGAACTGGAATTTCGATAAACGGACTTACGAGGAATTTTTGACGAATTTTTCCGTAAACTGTGATCAGAATGTAACAAATCTGATCACAGTTCGGTAAACGATTTTCTATAAATTACTGATAATGAACTAGACCCCGATATTTTTACACAATAATTTGTGGGTCGATTAGGACGTTTGGCAAAAATTTGGGAATTTTTGGAATAAGTTAAGTATTTTATTTAAATGTCCGAAAACAGCCGGTTTCGAATATAAATGCTGAATTGACGTAAGTTGTGACTTGCGTGTCTAAATGTCGAGTATGCTATCGGTGAATGATCTAACATGTTATGTGTGTTACGTGCAATATCGTATGTTTGTTTATGAGTGGGGAATGGATGGGAGGTTTATATGGGCATAAATCGTTAAAGTGTGTACCTGTTATGTGGACGAAGTAATGTGCAAATAAACCATACGTAGGATACGTGTTATGCATGAGAAACTGATTGTTATCCGTACCTTATTAGGACGTGATTGACCGACCTTGACTGTTAACTATATTTGAGAACCTAACCGAGCAAACCGAGGTGAGTTCACACTCTTTCTAAGGCATGGGATTCCCAGGGGTTGGGAATGGGATTGAATAACTACTTGTACTATCATTACTATTAAACTATTTTTACTGTCCTCGGATTGAAGGGCACGTACGTAAAACCTACGTACACGATCATAAGACCATCAACTCTATCACTTTAAGTCCCTCAATTATCGACTTAATCGCCGAGGCCTATGGCGAGCGGGTCATTAGTTAATAGCGCTATTAGGTTTAACAAACCTCACACCGTGCCAGTCGGACGGGCGTGCACTAATGGACTATGGGCAAAGGGTCAATGCTGATAGACATTGACTTAGGGCACCTCTTACATTTTCGTAGCAGTCGATACGCGTGGTCTAGTAACACATGGGAAACCCCCACTAATCTTCGCAAACATGTCAGTAAGACCGCGATGCAAACTTATACGATACATGGTTTTCAAAACGAACAGATGATTTACGAAACGAATGCTATAACTAAACAACCAACTGTGAATTCACTCAACTTTGTTGTTGACTCGTTGCTACATGCCTTACAGGTCGCTAAACATTTGGAGCTTGCACGAGGAAGGAGTCGTTGTGGTGTGCGGACGGTTATGTCCAGTGTTTAATGTTTAAAACATTATGAACTTATTAAACCTATGTGTTGGACTTTAAACTTATGAATTGCGAACTTATGTTTTGAACTTTACGTTTATGCTTCCGCTGTCTAAAAAAAAAACTTGGTTAACTAGCTTTTGGTCACCGATCGTGTTGTGGTTGTCTTCATTTACTTAAGTACGTTGTTCAGTATGATTGGTGGCTCGATCCTGGTCATGTCACGCCTCCAAGCGGTGATACCCCGCATGGTGGATTTTGGGGGTGTGACACCTACCATTAATAGAATTCTCCTATAACAATAGTTATCATACAAGTATCAATGCTGCCCTGTTCGAAGCACTGTATGGACGAAAGTGCCGAACTCCAGTCTGCTGCGCAGAAATAGGAGAAAGTCAATTATCAGGACCTGTGATTGTACAGGAAACCACCGACAAGATCACTCAAATCAAGGAACGATTGAAGACAGCTCGAGACCGCCAGAAGAGTTATGCAGACAATCGACGTAAGCCATTAGAATTCCAAGTGGGAGACAAGGTACTCTTGAAAGTTTCTCCTTGGAAAGGAGTAGTTCGATTCGGTAAGAAAGGAAAGTTAAGTCCAAGATATATAGGCCCATTCACAGTTACCCAACGAATTGGACCAGTTGCTTATAAATTACAACTACCAGAAGAGCTAGCCGGGGTACATGACGTGTTTCATGTATCTAATCTCAAGAAGTGTTTATCTGATGAATCACTTGTAATACCTCTACAAGACATAGAGGTAAATGAAAATCTAAAATTTGTTGAGAAACCTCTTCAAATAGAAGACAGAAAGGTCAAGTTCCTCAAGCACAAGAGACTGGTACTGGTCAAAGTAAAGTGGAATTCAAAAAGAGGACCTGAGTACACTTGGGAACTAGAATCAGAGATGAAGCGGAAGTACCCTTATTTGTTCCAGTGAATCTCGAGGACGAGATTTTAAACAAGGTGGGGAGGGTGTAACAACCCTTGCCAAAATTATTATTTTTATTTTAATAATGCACATTAGGAAACCCTAATTGAGACCCTAAGTAGTATGGCATGACCCTTAATTTTTAAAACGACCAAAACTAGGATCAGGGCCCCCTAAAACTCAAGGGGGGTATTCCTTAATAATGTTTATCCGTTCAAAAAACGAAGCAAAACACGTATTTTCGAAAGTTGATAACTCACCAGGGCTATACGTACAACAAGGCTACCCTAGCCTATCTGGGTGTGCCCCGCGACACGTGACAGGGATGGAGGAACCCGTCGCGACACGCGGGCGTGTTCAAATTGGGCTATAAAGCCCCTGGCCTGGGACTTGAACTGTTTGCATGTTTCGACGAAAAATCATTTACGTACGTTAAGTTAGACGTTGTTTCCTTCAAAAACACACACTGTCCCGAACCTCTGCTACGTTAACAGGGTAATAACTCGATCACTACTACGATGCAATGTCAGATCGATTGAAACCGATCCGATGGATGTTTAAGTGCTGCCCGAACTCGGGCTATACTTTGTCATTCGTCGTGAGGGTTTTGATTTCGTGAGTTATCGTATAAGTTGTATTAAGTTACTGACCTAGTTTCGTGTGCATTATTTAACTAGGTTACAACGCTAAATCAGTAGGCAAGGTTCTGTCCAACCAAACTTGCAATGTGAGTTATTCTCATTTTATCAACATTGTTTTACAATACCCAAATGTTTTCCAGTTATATGTTACAGGGATTAAGTCTTGGTTATCTTAAATTACTGGTAAGTGGGGTATTGTGCACATTACTATTGTTTCTCAGTTTTAACAGTGATAATCATCACTATTGGATAAAAGGACCCAATGGTGGTATGACCATCGTCACCAGGGTGTGACACGGGGCCAGATAATTATAAGATAGGGGCCATTGTAATCATTCTTATGCTGTAATCTATAACGGATGTGTCATTTTATAACTTGAGTGACTCGCCAGTATTTCCCCGCTGATAAAATCTTTTTAAACATGTTTCAGGTGATTTACTGTGAACCAGGAAAGGTGTCGCATAGCACACCAGCTTGAAGAATGTGGCTCAGTAAATAAAATAAATAAACATGTTTTTGTATTAACAGGGAATTTCCCCGTGAAATTTCCTTTATTGTAAATTATGGGGTTTGTCCCAAATTGTGAAATAAAATAATTGGACATTTTCAGTTAAAAAGATCCTGTTAAAATTTCCGCTGCCAAAATAAAAAAATAACCACTGGCTTCTGTCCAGCCGGCTCCTGAAACGGGTAAAACCGGGGCAGGGGCCGTGACATTTGAATAATACCGATATGGTACTATTGTTTGGTTGATACCGGTACCAATATTTGGTTAGAATCGTAAAGATACCGTCACTCGTATAGCTTACAATTCCAAAGTATACTTCATTTCAAATACAACTCCGTTTCAACAAAATTTATATTAGAATGTTGAGAGAAAATAATTAATAATAAATGTGTATATAACTTTATTAGTGCAATATTATCAAAAGTTTTGTTTATGAAATAAATATAATATTTATATTTTAAAAGTAATATATAACAATTATTATATTTACTCTTCATTAATTAATTATAGTTCACTATTCATGGGTAGTTATTATTAATGTGTAGAAAATTAATCATAATAATATAAAGAGTAAACTTCAATTTTACCCCCTGGGGTTTAGGGTGATTGGCACCCTTACCCCCTAACGAAATAATTGCAATTTTACCCCCCAACGTTTGCTGTTATGTCGCAACCTTACCCCCCGGCTTCAAATTTGTTGACTGGTCTGTTGACTATAACTTGAAATGACTATAATGCCCTTTCATATTACCCCCTGTGTTTTGTTCACTCTGTGATATTACCCCCTGCCACCACTGCCACCGCCATTCACCACCACAACCACCACTGCCACCGCCATTCACCACCACCACCACCACAACCACCACTACTCACGGTCGGCGACCACCTTGACCCCACTTTCATCCTCATTCCTTTCATCAACCACCATCTACCCTTAACCTACCCCCCATCGATTACCCATAACCACCACCATCTACTCACCGTCATCACTTGCATCTATACACTGCCTATCCACCACGGAGACCATCACTTTCTTCACATTCAAACGACCACCAACCACCACAAACCTTACTTCTACCTTCAACAACCCTAATTATCGCCAATACCCACCTCTTACTCATCTCCGGCCGTTGTAATCACCACCGTCTCCCACGACCTCCGCCATTAACCTCCGTCACCTGGCCCACCGGCGACGGCTGATGTATACCCACCACCATTGACCTCCGATTTACCATCTCCCACCTCCTTCTTCATTCCGACCGACCTCCGATTACCCTCTTTTATCACCTCTGGTCGGCCACTTAGTTCTTCGCCACAAATTGGCCCATTAGTTATTGCTAATTAACAACAAAAAGCTTCATAAATTCTTCATCTTTTTCAGTTCCAAGTGAAATCAGGTATGTAAGTTGAATATTTCATTGTCTGATACAGGAAATTATGATTGTTTGATTGAAATTCTCAAGACTGTTATTTGGTTATTGAGTTTATTAGTGAAACAAGTGTTTGAGTACGGTGAGGGGTTAGGAAATTCAATTAAGGTTTAATTTAGTCAGATATGGGAGTTTCTTTTGGGTTTGATGTGAGATTGTTAAATGGGTATCGATTATAATTGGTAGACGTTTTGATTCTAAGTCGAGATGATGGTTGTGTTTCGACGTGGAGGTTACGGCAATGGTGGTTGTGGTGGTGAATGGCGGTGGCAGTGGTGGCAGGGGGTAATATCACAGAGTGAACAAAACACAAGGGGTAATATGAAAGGGCATTATAGTCATTTCAAGTTATAGTCAACAGATCAGTCAACAAATTTGAAGCTGGGGGGTAAGGTTGCGACATAACAGCAAACGTTGGGGGGTAAATTTGCAATTATTTCATTAGGGGGGTAAGGGTGCCAATCACCCTAAACCTCAGGGGGTAAAATTGCAGTTTACTCTAATATAAATTAATCATAGTTCATGAATATTATTTATAAGCAGTTATTATTAATATAAATTAATGTGTATAAAGTTAATTATAATAATATAAATTAATCATAGTTTATGAATACTATTTATGAGCAGTTATTATTAATATGTATAATATATCTTTTTTTTTTTTGAAGGGTGACTTTCAATGTACAGGGCCTATTGGTCACCGGGTTCTTGTCAAAGACAATCCCCCGTCAGTCCCGTGTTACGGACGCGATGTTCTATCGGGCCCCGGCCGCGTACGAAGACTGACCTTCGCCCGGAAACCATACTGCCCCCACACGGGTAAAGCCGCTGGGGTAACAGCTGGGTGAAAACCGGGTTGCCCTCCGGATCGAACCATGCCTCGGTAGGAATGATCCATCATTGGGACGTCCCCCCCCCCTAAAGCCACAAGTGGGAGTCGAACCGGTGACCTCCCAAAGGAGGGCCGGCCAACTTAACCCAATGGGAATACCCACTGGGCCACGGGAGGAGGATCCAATATGTATAATATATCTAATGATTATCTTTCTGGATAACAATGCAGAATTACAATTTATATATGATAATAAACGGAGGCAATGAACAGTAATATTTATATATGATAATAAACGGAGGCAATGAACAGTAATAATCTGATGATTCATCACTATCTTTGATTTAATGTTGCCACGTTGATAAAAACCATACTAATTTATCCCTCCTCTTTACCCAACTTCAAAGCTGGATATTTCTATCCACCACCTCCCCTCCTCTTTTCCCCAGCTTCAAAGCTGGATACGTTTCTATCCACCGCTTCCACCTCGTACGATCTCTGAGTCCAACCTTCACCGTACCTCGTCCAACCTCCAACGATAGCAGTGGTGACTCTGGCGGACCTTCAGCCTCATCATCCACTCCTTCGCTGATTTAACCGGTAAGATTTCTTCATTTTGTCATTGTGTTATGTTTTGGTTTTCTTTTGATTTTTGGATATTGCATGTTTGTGGTGTGTCATTTGGTAGTTCTGGTTCATTTTTGGGTTTGTAAAAGGTTGCACACCAAGTGTTTGATGATTTGTCAACTCATTTTTTTGGCCTTTTTGGTGTGCTCATTGTCAACATATTGTTTGTAGGTTGGTTTTTTGTTGTTTCCTGTTTTGAATCTTTAATGTATAAATGAGGTCATTACTTTGAATACAAATTTGTATGGGGAAAATGGATGGACAAGGTATGTTGGTTGATTTTTAAGGTCATTGAGTTATATGTGTCATGCAAGACAACATAACGGTCCCTTCATTTGAATCGATTTTTATTTTAATTTTTCTGAATTTTTTAAACATAAGTTTTTAGTTTTGAAAGACAACCCTATGATGCTTTATTTATTATATTTTTATATGATAATAAACGGAGGCAATGAACAGTAATAATATGATGATTCATCACTATCTTTGATTTAATGTTGCCACGTTGATAAAAACCATACTAATTTATCCCTCCTCTTTACCCAACTTCAAAGCTGGATATTTCTATCCACCACCTCCCCTCCTCTTTTCCCCAGCTTCAAAGCTGGATACGTTTATATCCACCGCTTCCACCTCGTACGATCTCTGAGTCCAACCTTCACCGTACCTCGTCCAACCTCCAACGATAGCAGTGGTGACTCTGGCGGACCTTCAGCCTCATCATCCACTCCTTCGCTGATTTAACCGGTAAGATTTCTTCATTTTGTCATTGTGTTATGTTTTGGTTTTCTTTTGATTTTTGGATATTGCATGTTTGTGGTGTGTCATTTGGTAGTTCTGGTTCATTTTTGGGTTTGTAAAAGGTTGCACACCAAGTGTTTGATGATTTGTCAACTCATTTTTTTGGCCTTTTTGGTGTGCTCATTGTCAACATATTGTTTGTAGGTTGGTTTTTTGTTGTTTCCTGTTTTGAATCTTTAATGTATAAATGAGGTCATTACTTTGAATACAAATTTGTATGGGGAAAATGGATGGACAAGGTATGTTGGTTGATTTTTAAGGTCATTGAGTTATATGTGTCATGCAAGACAACATAACGGTCCCTTCATTTGAATCGATTTTTATTTTAATTTTTCTGAATTTTTTAAACATAAGTTTTTAGTTTTGAAAGACAACCCTATGATGCTTTATTTATTATATTTTTATATGATAATAAACGGAGGCAATGAACAGTAATAATATGATGATTCATCACTATCTTTGATTTAATGTTGCCACGTTGATAAAAACCATACTAATTTATCCCTCCTCTTTACCCAACTTCAAAGCTGGATATTTCTATCCACCACCTCCCCTCCTCTTTTCCCCAGCTTCAAAGCTGGATACGTTTCTATCCACCGCTTCCACCTCGTACGATCTCTGAGTCCAACCTTCACCGTACCTCGTCCAACCTCCAACGATAGCAGTGGTGACTCTGGCGGACCTTCAGCCTCATCATCCACTCCTTCGCTGATTTAACCGGTAAGATTTCTTCATTTTGTCATTGTGTTATGTTTTGGTTTTCTTTTGATTTTTGGATATTGCATGTTTGTGGTGTGTCATTTGGTAGTTCTGGTTCATTTTTGGGTTTGTAAAAGGTTGCACACCAAGTGTTTGATGATTTGTCAACTCATTTTTTTGGCCTTTTTGGTGTGCTCATTGTCAACATATTGTTTGTAGGTTGGTTTTTTGTTGTTTCCTGTTTTGAATCTTTAATGTATAAATGAGGTCATTACTTTGAATACAAATTTGTATGGGGAAAATGGATGGACAAGGTATGTTGGTTGATTTTTAAGGTCATTGAGTTATATGTGTCATGCAAGACAACATAACGGTCCCTTCATTTGAATCGATTTTTATTTTAATTTTTCTAAATTTTTTAAACATAAGTTTTTAGTTTTGAAAGACAACCCTATGATGCTTTATTTATTATGCTTTACTGTATCTTATTGAGTCTTAGCTATGCAATTGTGGGTTAAGGTATCTATGATAAAGTGTTCATATGTGTATACAATTGATTTCTAAACTTTTAATAATTTTTATTTAACAATTTTAATACCATTCATGAGTTTGTAACATAGTAAACAAATAAATATATAAGACTTCTCCACATGAGTCAAAAGAAACAAAAGGTAAAGAGTATTAAAACAAGAGCAGGAAGACTCCATTATGTCCCTGCAGTTACAAATTTCTAAAGCCTTTAAAACCTTACCATAAACCTTTAGTTATTATAACTGTTAATGAATAAGCTATATTGTACGGGGATTCGGAGTTCACATACAAAATGTTTTTGAAATGGTTACACACTCATTATGAATGCTATAAACACCAATATATATATATATATATATGCCAATGACCCACAGACCAATTGGTCTGCGGAGAGGTGGGAAGGTTTTTCCTTCTGGGTTCCTGCCCGGGTGACGCCGGTTCAAAACGCGGGATATCCAAATTTATGCACAACCTTCGGGCGAAGGGTCGAAACAGCCCGCATGGGCGTGGATTCGAACTCGGGGGGGGGGGGGGGGGGGGTTAGGTCGCAGGTTGCGGTCGTAGCTAGCTGAGATGTTGGTCGTCTAAATTTTTTTTTTATGCTATAAGTTCAGCTGATAAATGAGGATTGTTTTCTCATCAACTTGCATTTTCATTATCACAAAATAAATATGCTATAATACATGCTATAAGTGCCAATGACCCACAGACCAATTGGTTTGTGGAGAGGTGGGAAGGTTTTCCCTTTGGGGTTCCTGCCCGGGTGACGCCGGTTCGAAACGCGGGGCATGCAAATTTATGCAAAGCCTCCGGGCAAAGGGTCAAAACAGCCCGCATGCACGCAGTGGCGGATCTAGGAAATTTTTTCTTTGGGTTAACTTTCTTCCGGTAGTCAGATTTCTCACAACCAGACATTGGAATTATCGGGTCGGGTCGGGTCGGGTCGGATTGGACCCAACATTGGTCAAACTAAAGTTGTCGTTTTACCAATTCATAGTCACCCTGGACAACTCAAACCATTTTAGAGGCTCAAAGCGAAGTATAAAAAATGTTGAACAAATATGGAAAGCCTAAACAATTCAAATAAATTTCAACAAATTAACATTAGATGTGCGTTGTTTTCCGTTGGTTGGGGTTAATGGTGAGGCACATTACAATAACATTATTGAAGAAATGAAACTTTACACTATTACCCAACTTTGTGTCACTTATGATTAACAGTTCAGCTGATTAAGAGTACCCAGGGTTTATATTACTTTGGGAAGAAAAAATACCAGGAAAAGAATTGAGTTTAATTTGATTTGGGAGGAAAAAAAAAAATACAAAAACAGTATATAAAGGAGTCGAACCCAAAGTCCTTTGGATGGAAACCAAAGTTTTATCCGCTGGAACCAAGCTTGCTTTTCCCTATGGTTCGTCTGTAACTTTATTTATAGGTCACTTCAGACTTTTATATACAACATCTACTAAAATTTTGAAAGTCAGCGGGTTCACGTGAACCCGTAACAAGCTATGTAGATCCGCCCCTGCATGCACGTGGATTCGAATTGGGGGGGGGGGGGGGGGCTAGGTCGCAGGCTGCGGTCCTAGCCAGGTGAGCTGTTTGCTGTAAAAAAAAACATGTTTTAAGTACAACTGATAAATGAAGATTGTTTCCTCATCAACTTGCATTTTCATTATCACAACTTTTTTAACGGTACTGTGAGGAGGATAGTGGAACCGAACAAATGCACCATAGCCACTTCTGTTGTTATCTGAGAAGAGTAAAAACAAAATTTTAGATATTTAACCTAAAACAATTTAGGTCAAAATTAGGGTCAGTAGGAGTTTTATAGGTAAAAGCAACCAAAGGAATAAATAAAATGCAAAAGGTTTACTTCATAAATAGGTTAATGTGTATCACAAATGAGAGCGACGCAAATATTGGTTAAAAATAAAGCTTATTTGGTTGCACATTGACGCGCGCCTCATGTACGTGATAAGAATATCTCTATATAAACTGATAGTTTGCCATTGTCTTGTGCAGGGTCTATACGTATTTCCTTGATACACCAGAGGTTATTTTAAGTCGTTTGATGCAGGTATGTAAAGTAAGATACATTGAGTAGTTATAATTATTACTTGAATAATAATCATATATCGTAACCAATAAAAATAAATCATACCATCATATACAGCTTCTAAAATACATCGTTTGAACTTGAAGAACTCTGATGCAAAATTGGTTCTCTTAGGATTATTAGTTTATTACTGTGGATTCATGATTTAAATTGTTATTCATAGGATTATTAGTGTCTTTGGGTGTGAATAAAACTAAAACCTAGGTCCAAATCTGTTGAAATGTAGCCCCATTTGGTTAATAGCGTAGCAAACAAATGAAGATATTAATATTTCAGCGACACAGCCTCGAAAAGAAAAACATGGGGCGGATGAAATTATTTTACGAGAGTAAAATACGCATTTATAATTTTAAATTCGATTTGAAATTCGAATTAAAATGATACATATTTACTTATAAATTAATTTCTAAACTCAGTTCTATAAGTAAATCACAAGACACTAACACAAACGAAATGCATGTACCGAATTCTGGTCAAAATCTCAGACAACACAGGAACTATCAACGGCACCATCTTTGATCAGGCGGCCAATCAACTTCTGCAACAAACATGTGAAGAGACACTAACCAATGAGAACCAAACCCAGCTACTCCAGTCGATGAAAAACAGGGAAGCACAGTTCCAGATTCAGGCCGAACAAGATCTCAAAAACCGTTCAATACGCTGCACTGTCAACAGCGCAAACTACCTTCAGCCACAAACAAACTACACCTCTACCAGCACACCTCCTATACCAACCCCAAAACCAGTAACACCGCCACCAAAAATACAAAACACATCCTCTGTAAAGCGTTCGCTGAACATGCTCGAAGGTACACAAATTTCATCAGCTTTTTCATAATATAATGCAATGCCAGTTGACTTGGTAAACTATAGTTCAATAGATCTACCCATGAACCATTAAGGGTGTTCATCGGGTTATTTCTTCAAGTTTCGGGTTTTCCAGGTCAGGTAGTTCGCGTTTATCTCTGGGAAAAATTGACCAGATAAGAAACCCTTTTTAAAGTTCGAGTTTGTCGGGTTTGGGTAATTCAGGTTCGGATTAGTTCGGGTCGAGTTATTTAGTTTCCAGGTTTAGATGTAAAATGAAATAAATGTTTTTTTCCCAAAATATCATCAAAATTGTTATTATTACTTTAAAAACATCATCAAAGTATTTAAAAGTCTCAAAACTTGTGTTCCATATATTAAAAACTCCAAATCCAAACAATTTTATAAGAAAAAAAACAATAAATGTTCGGCTTCTGTTCAGGTTTCGTTAAAAACTGTCCCGGTAACCGAACCATTTAAAGTTCGCGTTAGTCGAGTTCGAGTTTTTCGGGGATTCACTAATTCGGGTTCGGACGACCTTAAATTTGGGTCGGGTTTCAGGTTTTGGCTGAAAATAAACAGCCCTATGGGTACACCCACATATAATGCAATGCTGGTAGAATTCGCAAAACTATAGTCATTGTCGTATTGATTCAGTTTTATCTCCACATAGCACCATACAATACAATACGGCAAATTAACTTATAAAAACATGGTTATACTCTCATCAAACATCATGTCTAAATCATTATTAACTACTGCCGTCGAAGAAAACACGAGGTGATGACACAACCAACTGAAGCACTAAGTCACCAATGAAAGCATGGGGGGTCGAACAAAGCAAATGAACCCGTTTTCCATTTTGCATAAAAAGCCTTAGTATGTACACAATTCTGATATGTAGGCCGTTTACCGTTTTGTGTAGTATGTAAACAAATCTAATAGGTTGTAAATGCTTGGACTTTCGTTTAGTGTAAACAACTTTCTTTGTACTCTCTCTTCTCTTTTAGAGTTCCCACTTTTCGTTACGCGGTGGATCTTCTCTTATAAGGTCTACTCACGTCAAAGTCTTCCGGCATCTAAACATTGGAAGCGCCATCATCTCTTAATATTTTCGATGACTGACTTTTCCATTAAGGTTTTGGCTAGCATTAGTATGGAATGATAAGGGCATGATCAGATTTAAAAAACAAAAACATCTAACGCGCAACGCGCGGAATCTAAAGCACTAGTTTCTTTAATGATTCAGATTTACTGTACAAGCTCTATTTTCCATTAATATATGATTGTTTTGAACTTGCCAAAAACAATTTAAACATATTATATATACTTGCTATGACAGAGTAAGAAACAAAAGCGCCCATGGCCTAATGGATAAGGCGTCTGACTTCTAATCAGGCGATTGTGGGTTCGAGTCCCACTGGGCGTGAGTTTTTTTTTATTTCGAATAAGATTAAAACATATAATTTTAACTATTGTGACTATGAGTTTTATGATATATATCGATTTGATTTACATTTTTTTAGTAAGGGTAAGTGAAATTAAATCTTGATGATTAAGAAATAAATAAATATGTTACATGACACAATCCTCGAATCGTAATATTGTTCTCTTTTTTATTTTATTACGTAGCTTGATTCACGAGCTTTTCTTTTGAATATCCTCAATCGTTTTTTTTTATTATCCTTTGCAATCAAATTATTTTTTCCTCATTTATACGTAATTTCAATCTTTACTTATTCAAGTCGTGTAGTAGTTGAGTTAACCTAGTTATTAAATACATAATTATAAACTTCAATGTTATTAGAAATGAGAAAAGTTGTGTTTATGTTAACTGAATACATTTAAAACATCACTGGATCTAATTCGGGGTGTTCCAATTTCGGTTTAAGTAGATTAAACCAAAACTGAAACCGTTCAACCAAACACTGTTACATATTTGGAACAGAATTGGATCGGATATTTGGTCATTTAGAAATTGGAAATTTCGGTTGTTTTTCTGTCGAAACCAAAAATCAGACTGAATTTTAGTTCGCTTTCAGCTTAGTTTTGAACTACCTGAATTCAACTCGGTTTTCTGTTTGGTTGAAGAAAAAAAGAAACCAAAAATCTAACCAATGAACACCCCTATTTTAAACGATTAATGTTAAGTATTCATGGAGGATGAAGTTATATGGCTCTATGGAAGGGATTGAACTATTGAAGATTTTAGGTTAAGGAGTAACGGTTCACGAATAAGCTATACAAAGTAACACTCAATGTTATCATCGTAGTGTGTTCAGCAACACACGTTAATGAATCAAATTGGCTATGGCATGCCTGACTTGGACATGCCAATTTTTATGTTCATTAAGAAGTGTTGGATCTGAGTTTGTTTCTGATTGTATTTTACGTTTGAGATTAAGATGGAAATGAAAGAGTTGTGCAGCGGAATTAATATGAAAACAAACTTTGCATACAATCAAACGAGAGTATTGCTTTGATCAAGACATTTTCAACAAGAAACCGAATGATTGAATTAACTTTCAAACAACGATTACAAGTTATGCTTGAATACAAACTCCCCCTCAGCCAGAGCTCAGTGTTTGTTCGTGCAAAGAAGACGGTATTGCAAGAGCTAATAGAACAGTACAAAGTACTGAACTATTTATAGGCACTAGCAAACCACTGAGCATCTTTAGCTGACATCACCATGAAAGTGACATCTAACCTCCTAACAAACTCTAACCTCTGACCTATACAAACACTGATGTACTAACTACTGCTATTACATTTCATTACATAAAAGACACTTAAACAGCTGCTGCATCCTTCCACTGCTGTGAACCCAGCAGTGCTTGTCCGGATCAGCAGTACTAGACTCAAAGCAGTAGATTGTATCAGCAGAGCTTTGGTCTTCCATCAGTCTTTGACATTTGGCAGTAGATGCAAGGCAGCAGTTGTAGGTCAGCACTTAGTAAGATCAGCAGATAGGAGGTCAGCAGATAAGAAACCACTATCAAGGGGAGAGATTTGTATGTAAACATCTGCTTATTCTGGATCCACTGCTCTGATCCAGTTTTGGCTTTAATTATCTGTTCCTCTGATGGGGTTCAATCCCAACAATCTCCCCCTGGAACAGATAATGCCAAAACTCTTCATTATTGTGGAAATCTTTATTGCCTCATCAACAGTTCCCTTATCTGACCTTTAAATTGGAGTTCAAAGTCTAGGGCATCTGTGTCTTCATCATCCCTGCTAAGTGGAAGATCAAAGAGATCCTGCAAATCTTCAAGACTCAGGCCAAGAGCTTGTTCCCTTGATATTTTCTCCACTTCTCCACCAGACCTGAGCAAAGTCAATACGCAGGTCTGTTTGTCAGTTTCCCACTTTTGTATTTTTGAGTCAGGTGGGTTTCTTGGGAGATGTTTATTTGCAGAAGTATTTGGTGAGGCTGGCCTATTCATAGCTGGCTGAGCAGCACTTGCAGATTGTTCTAATTCAAGATCTTCTTTTATCATTACTTTCGTGCCTGCTTTTACAATGGCATCTCCAGCTAATAGATCTTGAATTGTTTCCATACTCAACTGGTTTTTGCTCCTTCTTTTGTAGATGGCAGCACCAGCTGGAGCAGTGGTTCTTTTAGCTTGCAGCTTTGGTGGTCTTTTTGAGACCTCTGCTTTGGAATAGTCAGGCTTTTGTGGAACTCTTGGATCTTTCTTTCTAAGTTCCTCTAAGCTTTTATAAGTTGCCCTGACTCTATCTTCTCCCCACTTTGTCACAGAGTTCTTTGACCTATAATCAGCTGCAATCAGCTCCTCTTTCATTCTCCTCAACTCTAACATCTTCTCAGCTTCAAATTGTTTGAATTTTTCAGGAGGAGTCTGCTTGACCTTATTTTTTATCATGTCTTGAATCCTGGTTGCTTCTTTTTCAAGCTCAGGAATGGTCCAGTTCTTGTACATGTGTTTCTCCCCCTTGTATTTCTTGTAGGTCATGATGTTTTCAGTGTAGTCTTTCCTTAAGGACTCATCTGCCCTTTCTGAAATTTGCTGACATACATTTTTTGCAAAACGCTCCATAGCATTGACCTGTGAGAGTAAAAACTGATAGTTCTGTTGAAATTCTCTATCAGTTTTCCCTTTTCTGTTTTTGATTTCAATATCCTCTGCTTGTTTGGCCTTGAGTTTCAAGTATTCTTCAATATTGTTAGGCCTGGGATATCCTGCAATTGATGGCAAACTCCGTTTGGCTGGGTCATCCTCATGATAAAATGATTTTATTTCTTCCCTAACTGCAATGAGTTCTAGAGGAAATGAGACACCAGCAGGAGGTAGTGGTTTTAAAATTTGAGCTGAAGAGAGAGGTATGGGTTTTGGAATAGTGACAAGTGATAGGGATTTTGAAGATGTTGGTGGTGGTGAAGGTGAATCATCATCTGATATATAAATCCTTCTCCTTTTTGTTTTAGAAGAAGCAGATGATGTTTTGGGTGGATCAGTGGTGGTAGATTGTATGACAGTGGTTTGTGATTGACTAACAGTTGTTGAAACAACTGGTGTTTCAACCACTGTTGTCATTACAACAGATGTTATAACATCTGTTGTCTTCTGCTTTTTGTCAGCAGGTGAAAGTGGTGGTGAAATGGTTTTTGATGGTGACAGTGGTGGTAAAATAGTGGTTGTGGTGTGTGTTGAGGTGGTGTGTGTTGAAGAGATAACAGATGTTGAAACCACTGAGGTACCAGCAATAGTTGATATAGCAGGAGTTACAACAGCTGTCTGGATGGAGGTTTGATGCTGATGGCTTTTGGATGGTGGTTTTGGAGGCTTTGGAAATCTGGATGGGATGGACTTAGGTTTTCTTTTTGTCTTCGGATTTTTAGAATCTTTAGAACCAGAACAACCCTGCTCATACAGCTCCATGAAAACTCTTTTCTCCTCATTCCACCTTGAAACATCCTTTGCCATTCTATCTCTTTTTACACTTGCTACTCCTTCATCAAGTGCCTCTTGAGAAGCATCAACCTTTTTACTACCATCTGGCACAGGAATTTTTCTGGTCATAGCATCCTTTTCAGGTTCAATGTAGAGACCATCATCTTTTCCTTTCTTCTTCCACTCCTGAATTTTCTCCCCCTTTTTGGCATTATCGTCTGGGAGTTGATCAATGAAAAGTACTGTTGGAGGAGCAGTGCCAGTGGTTTGCAGGATCTGAGTTTTGAGAGCCTTTAAATCAGCCTGAGTGTTTTTGAACCTTGACTCCATTGCATTTCTCAGCTGTTGGACATGTTTCTCATGTTGCTGATCTACTAATTGTGCTTGTTGATGGAAAAAAGGTTGAAACAAATTCCAGAGCTCATTTGTAGCAGGTGCCCTTTGTGGAGCAGGTGCTTGAGATGGAATAGCAGTTGATTGTGCCTTTTGTACTTGTAACACTTGTTGTAGCATATATTTGAGTTCTGCAACAGAGTTATCAAGCTTTCCAATACGATCCGTCAAATCCTGATATTTTAAATCATCACCCAATTTAATGGGATCATCTGATTTCCCACTAGCAGTGGTTTTATCAGTGGTTGAGGTAGGGATTGTGCTCCAAACATCTACCACTGATGCCCCTTTTTCTTGGTACTGGGGTCTTCTTCCTTCAACACTTGACAACCTTTTGATGTTGCCAGTAGGATAAATATATCCACTGGTGGTTGGCAGAGGTGCTATGTAAGGAATTGCCTCCAAGGAAGTCTTATTAATGAAACCACTGTCCAACTGTAAACCAGTGGGTTCAACAGTTGTAGTGGCTGCTTTCACTTGGACTACCACCAAGAGTTACTTGTAACTCAAGGGGTGTAACCTCCTTAGGTTGTGTTGGTGGGTTAGCAAAGATTGATTCATCAGACCCAGTCAGTTGTTGAGGTGTATTCTCATTGAGAGGTGATTGAGAAGGACTGGTTAATGCCTGGTTCAAATCAATTGCATCCAACAACAGTTTAGTGTTTGTGGGTATTGTGGATGTGATGGTTGGTGTAGAAAGAGGATTTGCCCCGGGTATTGAGCTGTGGATGATAGAAACAAGTGTTTCCAGAGCATCATGATGTGGAGACCCTATTTGTACAACCTGTTCTTTTTGTGAAGAAACAGGAGGAGTTTCGGTTATGGATTGAGATATTTGTACCAACTGCTGTGAGGAAGAAGCAGCAGTGGTTTCTTGTGACTGTTGTGTTGTCACAGGCATTTGCTCTGGTATCTCATCCTCCAGAGTTGCCTTTTTGATGGGTTTGGGGGTTTTTTGAGTTTTCTTTTTGTGGGGCTTTTTGGTGATTTTTGGTGTGGGTTTCAAAGCAGTTGTGCTGCCACTTTGATCACCATGAGCAGTGGGCTCAGCAGCAGATACCTGAGGAGCAGTTGTAACTGCTAAAATCTGCTCAGGCACCTCTGCTTGTGTTTTGCAAGGTGCTAACATCCTTGAAAAAGTTTCAGTTGTTAAACTGTTTATTTGAGTAGGATCACCTTGGTTTATTACAGCTAAATCATCCTTACTGAATTTCTTTTCAAAATAGTAACTCAAAAACCTTGGAAACAGTAAGAATGATTTTGTTTCAACATTATTAACCAAGTCTTTAAAAATTTCCCGAGAATAGTTAAAATTTTCTTCTTGAAGAATTGCATATCCCAGATTTTGAATCTTTAAAGGGATTTCATTAAAAGAAGTGGTTTTGTTTGAAACGCATAGTAGGAGGGTATGGAATAAAAATCTGGTTGCAGAAGGAAAATAACCTTTTTCTAAGGTAAGTTTCTTCATCATTGTTGCTTCATACCCTCGCTCAATGAAGTCATTTTGTAACTCAAATTTGGTGAAAGCAGTTTTACCTTCCTGATCATTGAGTTGAAAGACCTCTGAAATGGATTGTGGCGTGATTTGGACAGATTTACCCTTTATAGAAGAGTGTATGGTAGTGGCAGTATCTCCTTGTTTTTCAAGGGTTGCATTCTTCCAGAACTCTCTCTGGGTTGCCAAATAGATTGGTGCATCGGTGGTGAACAAAGTTTTGTACTTTGATTTTGCCATGGTGTCAATGATGGAATTAAAAACTTTGGTGGTTCCTGGTTTTGTGAGGAGACCCAGAAGATTGTGAGATGGTTTATATGGAATTTCAGTGGAGATTGCCTTTTGAGAGGCTGTTTTCGATGAGGATTTGGATGAGGGTTTTGCAGATTTCTTTGATTTTGTCATTTTGAGGATGATTGATCGAAGAAATTTGTGGAGAAATGAGATGAAAAACTGCTTTGAGAAGAGAATTTTTAAGAATTCAATTCGACAGTAAAACCCTGTTTTGGTGGTGAATGGGGGATTTTATAGGGAAGAAAGTGAATGCTGACTTGGCAACCGTTACAAAAGGTCTGACCAATATGTACTGCCCACGTGACAACCCCTGGTGAAAGTGAAGGACAGTACTTTTATGAAAGTGACTGATGAAGGCAGTGGTAGTAGAGCAGTGGATGATTTTTACTATCAGTGGATAGCATATCAGTGGATAAGACACTGCTTTTGAGCAACAGAGTTTATCAAAGGAATGAGAGAACAGGGGTTGATTTTCAGCAGTGGACAGGCTTTTAAAGTAGAGCAGACTTTTGAAGAATCAGTGGTTAATGGCAGACTTTTTAAGGATTTTTAATGAAAAATTTCATTTTTAGCTATTTTTAAGGATGGAGTTTTGATTTTCTGAAAACATTTTGTTGCTTTTAGTCATAGAAAACAAGATGGTGCTTGTTATTCCATGTTCAGCATCCCAATCCTAGAGACCAAGCTTTCAAAAGTGGCTGTATCAAGTGCTTTTGTGAGCACATCAGCCAGCTGGTCTTTAGTTGGGACATGATGCAGAGAAATCAAACCTTTTTCATAGCAATCCCTCACAAAGTGATGTCTGATGTCGATGTGTTTGGTGGTTGAATGGGAAACTGGATTTTTGATGATATTTTCTGCTGCCTGGCTGTCCAACATGAGTGGTGTCTTTAAGGCAGTGATACCAAAATCCAGCAACTGATTTTGAAGCCACAGGAGTTGGGCTGTACAGCTTGCAGCAACAATGTATTCAGCTTCAGCAGTGGATGTTGAAACAGCTGCTTGCTTTTTGCTTTGCCATGAAACTATGCAATCACCTAGAAACTGGCACCCTCCTGATGTGGACTTCCTTGTGGTGTGACATCCAGCAAAGTCACTGTCTGAAAAACCTGAAAGCTTGATGTTCCCATTAGCTGGATACCAGATACCAAGTGTGGGAGCACCTTTTATGTATCTGAAGATCCTTTTTACAGCAATGAGATTTGATTTTCTGGGAGCTGATTGACTTCTTGCACAGACACATGTTGCAAACATGATGTCTGGTCTAGATGCAGTTAGGTACAATAAGGACCCAATCATGCTTCTATAAAGTGTTTGGTCAATCAGCTCATCTTTTTCATCAGACATGACCAGCTTATTTGTTGCCATGGGTGTGCTGCATGGTTTACAATCATTCATATCAAATTTGGTTAAAAGTTCTTTAGCATATTTGCTTTGATGAATGAAAGTTCCATTTTGCATTTGCTGTACTTGGAGACCAAGAAAGCATTGCAGCTCACCCATTGCACTCATTTCAAACTCAGCTGTCATGAGTTCTCTAAACTCTTCACACATTGAGTTACATGTGCTTCCAAAAATAATGTCATCCACATAAATCTGGACAATCATTAAGTCCTTCCCTCTCCATTTTAAAAACAGTGTTTTATCAATGGTACATCTTTTGAAACCATTTGAGAGTAGGAAGTTGGAAAGAGTTTCATACCAGGCCCTTGGTGCTTGTTTCAAGCCATACAAAGCTTTGTTTAGCCTGTAGACATGATCTGGATAAAATGGATCCTCAAAACCTGGAGGTTGACAAATATACACCTCTTCTTGAATTGTACCATAAAGGAAAGCACTTTTGATATCCATTTGGAACATCTTCATATTGTGGTTGACAGCAAAGGCCAGGAACAGTCTAATGGCTTCCAATCTTGCAACAGGGGCAAATGTTTCATCATAATCAATCCCCTCTTCTTGTCTGTAACCTTGAACCACAAGCCTGGCTTTATTCTTGACAACAATACCCCTTTCATCAGTTTTGTTCTTGAAGACCCACTTTGTGCCAATGGGACTAACCTCTTCTGGCAGTGGTACAAGCTCCCATACTTGTTGTCTTTTAAACTGTTGGAGCTCCTCTTGCATGGCTTCTACCCAGCTGTTTTCTTTCAGTGCCTCTTGGTACTTGACTGGCTGATGAAGTGATAGAAAACCAGCAAAAAGACAAATGTTTTGGGTTTGGCTTCTTGTGAGCACCCCTTCATTTATGTTGCCAATGATTTGATCAGGTGGATGAGATCTCAAGAAGATTAAATCTCCTTGGTATGGTATGATGGCATTGGTTGGTGAAGGCTGCAGATGTGTATCATCTGAGCTAACCACTGCTGGGGACTTTGATGATCCAGCAGTGGCTTCAAAAGGTGGTGGAATAGGAGGTAATGAAGTGGACACCTGCTGAATTTTATCCATTGTTTGAGGACTTTTGTCAGCGGTGTTTGAGGATGTGGAAGCAGTGGTTGATGGGCTACTTTGGTCAACAACTGTTGAGGTAGCAGTGGTTGAGCTTTGACAACTGTTTTGAACAGCTGGTGCTTTTCCCTTTGTGGCAGACCTTTGAGGGATGATGATTTCATACCCATAGTCTGGTGTTGTATCCTCTGATGGTCCTGCACTGTTAGTCTTGACAGCAGTATTTTCAAAAGTAAATTTTTCAAGATCAAACAGATCTGCAGGGTTTGCTGGGATTTTCATTGATGAAAGTTCATTGAACTTTACATTCAAAGTCTCCTCCACTGCCTTGGTCCGTGTATTGAACACTTTGTAGGCCTTGGCAGTGGTTGAGTATCCCAAATGATAACCACAATCAATTTTGGCTGCAAATTTTGAAATGGAATCTTTTAAGTTCAAAATAAAGCATGGGCAGACAAACACCTTGAAATATGAGATCAGTGGTTTAATTTTATACAGAATTTCATAAGCAGTCTTTTTGTTCCTAGGGTTTATTAAAACTCTGTTTTGGACATAGCAAGCAGTGTTTACTGCCTCTGCCCAGAAAGTTAGTGGCAAACCTGAATCGGCAAGCATGGTTCTGGCAGCCTCAATCAAAGTTCTGTTCTTCCTTTCCACTACCCCATTCTGCTCTGGTGTTCTAGGGATGCTGTACTGCCTTACAATCCCTTTCTTCACACAGAAGGCATCCAACTCCTTATTTTTAAATTCTGTGCCATTGTCACTCCTGAAGCTTTTCACTGGAAGGTCAAATTGCTTTTCAACCTGTGTTACAAAGTCTTGCAAAATGCCTGCAGTCTCATCTTTTGAGTGTAAAAAGAAAGTCCATGTAAACCTAGAAAAGTCATCAACAATAACCAAACAATATCTTTTCTTTTTGAAGCTCATGACTTGAACTGGGCCAAACAAGTCCATGTGTAGCATTTGCAAACACTGGGTTGTTTTGGACTCCTCAATGGACTTGTGAGAACTTTTATGCTGTTTTCCTTTTAAACAGGAAATGCAATGTTCAGGACATGAAAACAATTTTTGTGGTAGGCCTCTCACCAAACCATTTTTTGAAATTTCTGTGATTGTCTTAAGATTTGTGTGCCCCAGCCTTCTGTGCCAAAGTTCTGTCTCTTTGTTAGAGGCAGCTGAGAACAGACAGGCATCAGCTCTGGGACACTCTTTTGACATGTCAACAACATAAACATTGCCACTTCTTTGAGCAACAAGTTTAGTTTGACCAGTTTTGATTATTGCTTCAATCTTTTTGACCATTTCTGGTCCAACAATCCTACAACAGTCTTTTGTGAAGAATGACCCAAATCCCTTGTCACTCATTTGGGACACACTCAGAAGGTTGAATTTTAGATTGTCTATTAGATTGACATTTTCAAATTTTACATTTCCAGATTGCACTGTACCAGACCCCAGAACCTTCCCTTTACTATTATTCCCAAAGGATATATCACCCCCTCCATGGATTTTAAAGTCTTTGAGGAGGGCTTTACATCCTGTCATGTGCCTGGAGCCTCCACTATCTACATACCAAAGACTATCAAAGCATGCAGAAGCTCCCTGCACATGAAGTAAAAGGGTTAGTTCATTAAGGGCTCCAAAGCCAACAAGGCTTTGGATGGGGTCTCAACAGTGTCTGGGATGGATGCAGAGTGATGGACAGTGGTTAGGTCAGGGGTTTGGACTGTTTTAGGACAGTGTTTCGCTAACCACTGTTGTGGGTCCTGACCAATCACCTGCTGGTAACCAAAAGGATGCCTGTTCACTCTGGGTTTAGAGGGCCTTTTGTAGGCCTCATAAACGTGTGGAATCCTTTGGTAAGACAGTTTTTCCTTGCCTTTTCTGAATTGATTAGCAGGGGGTGCATCAGTAACCTGAACATCTCTTTTGACAGATGTTTGGTTCAGCTGTTTTGTGACAGCTGTTTGAACTGGCACAAACAGTGGTTGTTTCTTGGTGAACTTGACAGATGATGATGAAGATGATGTACTCAAGGATGTTTTAGCCATGTACTCATTCTTTTTCACATCAAAGTTTTTGAGATACACACATGCTTGAGTTTTGTGGTTTGTTTTACCACAAACAATGCAACTGTCTGCTGAAACAATGACACTTGTTCTGTTTAAATCATAGGCTTTCAAGTGGAAACAATCTTTTGTTAGATTATTCCTTTTCTCACAGAATTCACAAAACAAGTTATCAATTTTTTCTTTCTTCTTTCTCTTTTCAGACTCCTTTGCAGCAGAGGTTTTAACCACTGCTGGGATGTCCTTAAGAGGCATGACTTTAGCTTTTGTAGCTTTAACACCATCAGTTGATGTAAAGTCCATTGGCTTGAAATTTTCAAGAATATCACACTCGTCAGACCAAGTGGGTTTAAACTGATATTTTTCAAGTTCTTCAAAAGTAGATGAACTCTTTGTTCTGCCAAGTGTGATTTTGTTACCAAGTTTGTCAGTGATTTTCACTTCTTGGCCATTCTTGTTTGTGGGGATGAACTCAGTGGTTACATCAGTGTTTTCAACAGATTTTTCACAAGTAATGCATTCATCATCATATTTTCTATACCCAACCCCAAATTTCACATTACTTTCAATCTGTTTAGCAAGCATCACCTCATATCCTCTGCAGGATTCCACCCATCTTTCACAAGTAATCTGAGTGGATTCCAACTCCTTTTTGCAAACTTGGTATTTTTCTACCATAGTTTGAAGTTGGGTTTTGGTTATGCTTTGCTCTTCTTTCAGACAGCTGATCTCTTTTTCCTTTTCAGTCAATTTGTTTTTAAGTTCTTTTAAAGACTTTTCAAATTTAACCTCATCAGTCAAGATTTTATCCCGAAGGTTTTCATTCACCTCTTTGATGTTAGCAAAAGCAATTATGCAATTGTCAGAACACAGTTTTTCAAGAACTTGAGGAGATACCTTGGCAGCTGCCATCATTGCACAATCACATTGATGATCTTCATCAACATCAGCCTTTTCTTCCTTCTTTTCACCAGCCTTTTCTTCCTTCTCTTCTTCTTTGTCCTCAACGGACCATGGATCTGTCATTGGTTCAATCAGGGTACCTGAACTTTCTCCCAACAGTAGTTCACCAGCCACAGCAGTAACCACTGCTTCAGTCACCTCATCCACTGTTTCTAAGCTCAGCTGTTCCTCCTCAGATTCAACCCCCTCCTGTATTGACTCTAATGCCATCAAACAAAATTCATTATGAGAAGAATCATTAGAAGCATAGAGTGTAAAATTTTCATCACTAAGATCTTCAGGCATACTGCTCCAGTTAACAAACCCTTGAGTGAAAAAACTTTGTTGATCTGGTTGTACTGCTGCTGGAGCAGTGGTTTGAGGTGCAGGTTGCACTTGTGCCTGGGGAACAGGGGTTTAAACATATTGGATCTGTGGAATAGTAGTTTGGACATAGTGCACTGGCACAGGGGCAGCAGCATAGTGAGCAGTGTTCACTTGAGCTGCTGGGGCATACTGGGCATAGTGCACAGTGCTTTGGTTTTGAGGTCTAGGATTTGAGCTAGGATGAGTAATTATGGGACCAGTAGTTTGACTCCTACATTCCCTAGCGAAATGTCCCAACCTATTACACTTGTAGCACTTGATTTTCGATTTATCCAACCCAACCCTTAGATTCCCATGCAAACCTGGGAATTTTCGCCCTGTTCTTTTGTAGAACTTGCTAGTTCTAACACTTAGCAAAGCCAGTTGGTGCAGGATGTCCATTTCCTCTAAGTCAGTGGGATCAAAATGTTGCAAATCATTTAGTTCAAAGCTTAGATTGTCTGACATCTGGTTTTCGTTTGCAGTGAATGCATAACTAGCAGAGTGAGGATCAGGGTTGTTAAAATTTGCACCAGCAGTTATGTCAATGAAGTGATCATAACCCTGATCCTTACCACTGCTCCCAGATTCTTCTTGACCCAGAAGAGCAGTATTACCGAAAGTGTAATCATCAGTAACTTTTCCTGACTCTTGTAACCTCCTTTTCTGGTTCAACTCCCTTTCGTAGGTCAGGAGTCGACCGTGGAGTTGGGTCAAGGTCAGATCCTTGAATTCAGGTGAGTTTCGGGTGACAAAAGCTATGGTGTCCCATTTTTCTGGCAGTGACCTGAGGAACCTGCTATTTTGAGTTGAGTTTGTAAAAGTGGTGTTAACAAGCCTCAGTTCACTGATGAGACAACTGAAACGCTCAAATTGTTGCGTTAGTGATTCACCTTTAACGTAACAAAATGTTTCATACTGTTGGTTCAGGATTTCCCTATTGTTTTCTATGACTTCTTCGGTTCCCCCAAACTGTTCCTTAAGCGCGTCCCATAATTCCTTGGCACTGTTACAGTGTAACAGTCCAGCATATATCTCATTGGGCAGCGCTGATGCTATGATGCTAAACGCTTTAGCATCTAGTTCGATCTTTTGAAAGTCGGTTTCGGTATAATTTTCAACTGGTTTTGGAATGAACTTTTTAGCATCTTCAGCGCTGGGCACTGAAGGAACATGGGGACCATAAATGACAGACCTCCAACAACCTGTGCTTTGTTGAGCGAGGATGTGACCCATCCTCCTCTGCCAGATGTTGTACTCATTTCTTTTTAGCATAGGTGGTTTAAAAAGCGAGCCGATGTTGTTTTTATCATCTTGAGATTGTGACGTCATTCTTGTTGTTTTACAGACACTGAAAAATCAACTTTAATGGTGATTAATCCTTGCTCTGTTTTTCAACGGACGAACAAACGATCAGTATCAACTGTTATGAGCTGAACTATTTACGTCAAAATGATTGTTAAATCAAATTTGACTGTCCTAGCTCTGATACCAATTGTTGGATCTGAGTTTGTTTCTGATTGTATTTTACGTTTGAGATTAAGATGGAAATGAAAGAGTTGTGCAGCGGAATTAATATGAAAACAAACTTTGCATACAATCAAACGAGAGTATTGCTTTGATCAAGACATTTTCAACAAGAAACTGAATGATTGAATTAACTTTCAAACAACGATTACAAGTTATACTTGAATACAAACTCCCCCTCAGCCAGAGCTCAGTGTTTGTTCGTGCAAAGAAGACGGTATTGCAAGAGCTAATAGAACAGTACAAAGTACTGAACTATTTATAGGCACTAGCAAACCACTGAGCATCTTTAGCTGACATCACCATGAAAGTGACATCTAACCTCCTAACAAACTCTAACCTCTGACCTATACAAACACTGATGTACTAACTACTGCTATTACATTTCATTACATAAAAGACACTTAAACAGCTGCTGCATCCTTCCACTGCTGTGAACCCAGCAGTGCTTGTCCGGATCAGCAGTACTAGACTCAAAGCAGTAGATTGTATCAGCAGAGCTTTGGTCTTCCATCAGTCTTTGACATTTGGCAGTAGATGCAAGGCAGCAGTTGTAGGTCAGCACTTAGTAAGATCAGCAGATAGGAGGTCAGCAGATATGAAACCACTATCAAGGGGAGAGATTTGTATGTAAACATCTGCTTATTCTGGATCCACTGCTCTGATCTAGTTTTGGCTTTAATTATCTGTTCCTCTGATGGGGTTCAATCCCAACAAGAAGAATTCATAGATTTGCAAGGCTAGCTTAGCCGGCGAGCAATACAGATCGCCATACCCGAAACAGTCCATATTTAGAGCTATTTAACCACTTAGGGGCTGTTTGGAAAATTCTGAATGGTTAAGTGCTGAACCAGTAAGAGGTCTGAACCATTAAGAGCCTGTATGATGCATAACCGGTCAGAGGCAAATGCCCGACCAATTCAGATTAGAGGTCTTAACCATTCGGACTCTGTATAAATCTTAACCATTTCGACGCGAACCGTTTCGACCCGTACCGTTTCGACCTAAACTGGTGGTTGTGGGTGCCGAGGTGATGGATTCCAATTCATTTGACAACCAAACACAACAAAAATGGAATTGAGATTCCAATTCCAACAATGTTTAAATTCCAAATCCAATTCCTTCAAATTCTAATTCCTATATAAATTCCAATTCCAATTCCAATCATTCCGCGAACCAAACGCCACTAAGGGAATATAGAGGAATGTGAATGCTTTCTAGTTTGTACATTCCAAAAAATGGCATGGATGAACAGAAAAGCACAACCTATATTGGAGATACCATTCGGCCTGCAGTGTACTTGATGAATCAGGTTGGAATAAAAAGCATTAAAGGATGATGTGCAAACTACAAAACATGTTTTTCACATCATTTATAACACATTTTAGAATGTTTTCTTATAAATATTGGTAAATTAGTTTTAAATAGTTTACTTTTGATTTTCAAGAAGATGGGTCGTAGAATGACAAAATAATAAAAAAACAGAGAAATAAAAAACGTCAAGTTGCAGCTCAAGACATGGTTCATGCTTGCAAGGCAAGCCCCATGCCTGATCCGCAATTCAGGACAAAACAATGGTATCCTCAAGACAAGACAAAATGATGGTTTCTTAGCCAACTAAAAGACAACGGTGTAGCTAGAAAAGCCCAAAACTTTATATAAATATATCTCAATCTAGGAAAAGAAGTAAGGAACCATAATCTATGAATCTTGAGCGTCTATTAAAGATATTAACATATCTCACTTTTAATACTTTATTATTTTTCATTATGTTTTAATACTGTGGTTTGTTTTTTCTTACAAGGAACTTGGATAATTGTTACTTTGGGCTGCTTGTTGGAAGGCTTTTTGGGCTTGTTTAGCGGACCAGGCTTTGAAGTAATGCTGGATGTAATGAAGGCCCTGCTAGGGTTTACGCATATATATTTCTTTGGTTGGTGAGAGTTGTTTATTATTACATCTCATCTGTTCTTTTACATTCATATATTCAGTCTCCTTCCTCTTGCAAGTCATTCGCAAGAGAGTTAGGGTTTCTTGTACATCATCCTTTGATGTTTTTTGTTCTTATCAGTCAATCTGTGATGACTGGTTCTCTTGTATTCTGAGTTCATTGTTAATAAAGTTTTCTGTAGTGTGGTTAAAGTTTCTAATCGTGAGTTCTCTGATATGGTATCAGAGCTCAAAGGGTGAATCGCGAGTTCTTGGTGTTCTTCCGTTGCTATTCAAAAGGTGATTAACAGTCTTTGTTAATCGATTCGGCTTGAGCTCTTCAAATAGGGTTTTTGGATCTAAGTTCAGATCAGGGTTTTCGACGGATCTTAGTTCAGATCTGATTCAAGAAAGGGTTATACGCTCCTTCTAGCTTCTGTTCGTCTTCTTTGCCTCACAGTGTGTAACCCTAAGTGAAGGTTACAACTGTGAGTTTATATTCGGTGAACCCTAACTTGGGAAAACCCCTCGGTGAGATCTAATATTTTTATCTACGTATTTAGTGTGTCATCAGTAAGTGGCTTCTACACTAAGACTTGCGCTGGCACCTATTGAGTGACGAACCAGCGATCTGAAACACTGGTGTAGTTTCGCCGAGTCTTTAAACTGTTTGTATTCTGGTTTATTTGGTGATTTTCTTGATTGTTTTATTTTTGAGTTGTTCTGAATCTGTGTCTGGTTTGTTCTTGGCTATATTGATTGGTTGTTCTGAATCTGTTTCTAAGTTGTTATTTGCTATATTGGTTGACTGTTCTACATCTGTTTCTGATTTGTTCTTTGCGTTATTGATTGTTAGACTGTGTTATTATGGGTGATAAAATAGAAAAGGTTGAGTCATCTGTTACTTTGGTTAGTAAGCTTGATGCTAGTGATCCTCTTTATTTGCATGCTAGTGATTCTAGTGGTCTTACTGTTGTTAATATTAAGTTGAAAGGTACATAAACTATGTGGTGTGGTCAAATGCTATGAAACTTGCTTTGATGGCTAAGAATAAATTAGGATTTGTTGATGGTACTTGTAAAAGGTCAACAACTGATGAAGTCTTAGCTAGTCACTGGGATAGATGCAATTCCATTGTTTTAACTTGGATTCTTAATTCTGTTTCTAATGAACTGTATGTTGGGCAAGATTATTCTAAACTTACATCTGAGGTGTGAGGTGATCTTAAGGAAACTTATGATAAAGTAGATGGTTCTGTGGTTTTTGGTTTATTTCAAAAAATTAATGCTGTTAGTCAAAATGGTAATAGTGTTTCTGAATACTATCACAGAATTAATACTATGTGGAAACAATTCGATGGTATGCTTCAGTTACCTTCTTGTACTTGCAATGCTTCTACTAAGTTTAATGAGTTTAATCAGTTAATTAAACTCATGCAATTCTTGATGGGATTAGATGACATTTATTAGCCTGTTAGAACAAATCTTTTAACAAGAGATCCTCTTCCATCTGTTAAAACTGCTTTTTCAATAATTTCTAGAGAGGAGTCACACAGAGAATCAAAATGTTCCTCTAATGTTCCTAATGTTGGTTTTGATGCTAAAACTAATCAATATAATGAAAATAAGAAAAAAATTAATAAAGGTCCTAATCCCAACTTGAAGTGTACTCACTGTAATAAGTTAGGGCATGTGGTGGAAAAATGTTTTGAACTTCATGGTTATCCACCTAATTTTAGACCAAGACCTAGTCAAAATAATAATCAATGGTCTAAGTTAAATAGTTCTGCTAGTACTTATGTGAATAGTGCTGCTAATCATTCTGTGAGTGACAAGTCTGTTAGTAATTCTTCAAATTCTCTTACTTCTGTTCAGTTTTCTAAACTTTTAGGTTTGCTGTGTGAGAAAAGGACTGATGATGGTTCTAAGTCTAATGTTGGAGGTAAAAGTTTTAATGTGATTTCATCTTTAGGTTGTTACAAGAGGTCTTATTGTTTTAACACTAAAGCTTGGTCACATAATAACATGAGTTGGATTGTTGATTCTGGTGCTAATCAGCACATGATTATGTTAAGTGAAAATATGTTTAATAAAGTTGATGTTTCTGGTTATAATATAACAGTAAAACACCCTAATGATACAGATGCCAAGGTTACTACAATAGGGTGTTATAAATTTTCCGACTCTGTTATTTTAAAAGATGTTTTTGTAGTTCCTGAGTACTGTGTTAATTTGATCTATGTGCATAAATTAGCTAAAGATAATAAACTTAGGGTTGTGTTTGATGAAGATACATGTTATATTTAGGATTTGTGCTTACAGAAAACCCTGGTGACTGGTAGACAGACTGATGGTCTTTATTTCTGTGGTAATTCTTTCAATTCTGTGATTGCTTGTTTTAATAAAGCTGAAACAATAAAGCTATGGCATTCAAGGCTTGGCCATCCTGCTGATCAAGTGTTAAATGTTTTAAACTTTAAATCTGATAAAACTAACATTGATCCTTGTGATGTTTGTCATAAGGCGAAACAACATAGAGTGCCATTTCCTTTAAGTGAACATAAAACATCTAAAATAGGTGATTTAATTCATTTGGATGTTTGGGGACCTTATAAGGTTTCAAGTATAAAAGGTTTTAAATACTTTCTTACTGTTGTTGATGATTTTTTTAGGTCTGTTTGGGTGTATCTAATGAAATCTAATGTCACACCTCGACCACGTAAAACATCAAATCGTGGCGGAAACGTCGGGGAGTGTTGTAACAGAATTATTGTTCCACAACCATGGTAATTAAAATTACATTTTATTCAACAACCAAAGGTGGAATACATTTTTTCAAAACAAGAACCAAAGAGTACACAACATAATTAAACTAAGTCTATCTTTATTTTAAGTCTCTAAGGCACAGGTCCGCCCTAGTGTGTCACGATCATCCTAAGCAACAGCTCCTGAAAATACATGTGAAAATAGGTACGTCAGCATAAAAATGCCTGTGAGATACATAGGTTTTATGAAAATAGGATTCATGACTTGAGTTTAGAGAAATGTTTAATAAAAATAATTCATGAACCTTGTTAATTGTTTTGTTTTATAAATCATTTGAAAAACGATAGCAAAATAGATGATATGTATATATAAAAGAATAGTGTATGGTTAAAAGAATAACCAAGTAAAAAGAGTTTGTATAAACCAAGTTATTTGTAAAACAATGTTTAAGTGAAAATGTGTTGTAAATGTAACATGTCTAAACTGAAGTGGTTTAAATGACGCTACGATATGTAATATCATACAAACACTTATATATAGGAAGTACCAGCGGCGTATCCACCATGCTTGTATCATATTACACACGCCTCGTTATTTAAGTCACTCAAACCAACCAACATTGTAAAATATCCATGTTTAGTCCAATAGTCAAATGTCATAGTATAATCCAAGTTGAATATAAGTCATGTAATGTGTAAACAAAAGTTATGTATGGTAAGTAAAAATGAGACTACTTAAACCACAAGTAAAGATGTACAAAACAAAGTATTTTGAATAAACCAAAAGTTATGTTTTGTAAAATAAATGCATGTTTTACTGATACAAACACTTATGTAGTAAGTTAATGCATTACATTCAAGCCTTGAGACAGAAGGATAATCTTAGAGTAAAGATTATCAAAGTAAAATGTTTTCGGATTCAATCATTCCTTACACCCAAACAAACCTAGGATGTCAGGAACGGGATTTGTCAAGTCCTATGGTACCATTACTTACTACCGAGCGGCGTAGCTAACGTTAATGAATGTAGTTTTGTCCCGTTATACAAACCAAATGTCATACCAAAAACAAACATGTAATGAGAGTAATGTACTAAGTATGCTAAGTTAACATACAAAGCAGAAATGTCATGTAAATCAATGTGCTAAATATGCTAAGTTAACATACAAAGCAGAAAAAGTCATGTAAATCAATGTGCTATCATGTCAAGTAAACATACATAGCAAAAGAAGATGTATTGTAAATTAATATGCTAGCATGCTAAGTAAACATACATAGCAAGACAAAAATGAAATCGTGTACTAATAGTGTACTAAGGAACATAGCAAGCATATGATATGAAAACATGGAAAGCATAAGAGTAACAAGTAGGCACATGTGTTTCACCCCAAAATGTTTGAAAAACAGTAAAAGAGGGGTCTATGTACTCACTTGAGATTGCTCAATAGACTTTAGATATCCACCTAGCAAAGCTAGAAGGCTACGGAATCAAACGGCACTTAATATAGGTAACTACATTAATAAACAGACCTATTCGGAGGATCGGGTAGCATGAGGGTTCGTAAACCAAATGAGTGTATGAACTCATGTAATATGGTTTAACAAAGCCTACATACTAAAACGAAACTTATCCTAAGTGCTTTTGACCCGTTATGACCCGTTTAGGTAGCTTATGCTACTTTAACGCGTCGTTCGCGTAAAACGCGTTCGGAATGCTTAACTAGTCCTATGACAAGTAATATATGCCTTAACATGTCTAATATTGTTGCTAAATCAGTTTAGATGTCAAAAGTTATGTTACATATGCTTAAAATGAATTTTGGCGTAAAAAGGGCATTTTGGTAATTTACCTAAGGCATATATACTACCTATCATACAACTATTTAAACGACGTGACCATAAGGTATAACCTCGGAAGGTTATTCCTTATACAACTATGGTCACCTAATGTGTTTGGTCGGATCCTAATGATCGACCAATGGGTCGGGTTCGAAAGCATAAGCGATTGATTAGATCGCTTACTCTTACGACCCTAGACAAGCACAAATCTAAAAGTGACGAGCTAAACATGCTAGAACATGTTTAGTTAAGTTAGAAAACAGGTTTTGATATCAAAACAAACGGTTTTGATACCCTTGAGTAGTTTGGTTACAAAATACGCGAGAACACGCATTTTGCCCGAAACTACGACTCGTCACTGAGCCTAGATAACGTGGTAATCAGTAGGTATAGTCACTAGGGACTATAACCATCGTGATTACGCTCACGTTATGAAGTTCAAACGAACTTCGCATTGACCATAAACTGGTCAATGCAGAAAGTCAAACGCAGTTTGACTTTCAAGCTAAAAACGCATAAAAAGAACGAAGGAACACTTACAAAGGGTCCCCGCAAGTTTGATTATCCAAGTATTTCTTAGGTATGAAGTGTTGCACACTTCAACTTAGAGAAAATCTCAGATATAAAGTGGGTTGCAAGTGAACTATGGAGGGGTATTTATAGTTTTCGTAGAACCGTTAGGATCGTTTCTTGAAAACCGAGATTCAATCCTAGCCGTACACATCAAGCCCATAGATTTACAAAACCAGGGGAGCCCCTAGAAATGCTTAAAACCAGGTGCAAAGGTGGGTTCAAGCTGGAAATAGCTGTAACTCACATTCTGCTGATCTGGGCATGGCTTACGGACCGTAAGCATGTCCATACGGTCCGTAAGGACCCTGCAGACCAGCAAAGTTTGAGTTTTGGTCCCTGTGCGTGTATGGTCGTGTTTTGGCAATTCTAACACCCGTCAAACCCATTTTTAAGCTCCTTAAGGATGTTAAAGTATGGGGAACATGAAAAATGCTCAAAAATATGTCGGATGTCGGTTTGTTTGGCCGTACGGTTGCGTTGTTCGGTTAATTACGAGGGAAGTCGTAACGGACGCGTGTACGATCCAAATTGCGCGACGAATGGATTTTTGACAAGACAATCACTAAAATATAATATTTTAATGCTTACATAAATTTTTGGATGTCCGGATGTATTCAGAACGTAAGTTATGCGCGAAAATGCAAACTTATGCACGTTTTGACGCTTTCAGTCCCTGAATGAGCATAAAGTTTATTTTAGCACACCGAACCTCTCAAAGCCTATTTCTAAACTATGTAAAGGATATTTAGGGTGTGTTTAACTTATGATCAAGTTCCGGAATGTTCGTTATAGTTCAATTTGGCATACTTTCGCAGTTTGTCAATTTTAGTCCCTGTAAGCGAATAGACTTGATTTTGCCATACCAAAGCCTTCAAAACTTATTTCTAAGTTATGTAAAGGTTATTTAAGGTATGTTAAGCATATGTTGATGTTTTGGAGTATTTGTTGGATTAAACCGATTACGTTTACGCACCAGTTTGTGTATAATTCTCCGGAAAGCGATATAGAGTTTGAAATTGAATGAAAGTCAAAACATGAAAAATGTCAAACATAAACAAACAAACATTGGGATCAAATAATTTTATTTCATTGATAACTGAACTGTTTACAATGATTATAAGCACATATGTCACATCTAAGGTTGAAGTGTTTGAGAACATTAAAGGTTTTTTATAATCTTGTGAAAACACAGTTTGAAGTTAATATTAAGGTGTTTAGGAGTGATAATGAGACTGAATTTGTTAATTCCCAAATGTCTAACTTTGTCAAGTCACATGGTATTGTACACCAAACTTCATGTGCTTATACACCTCAATAAAATGGTATTGTTGAGAGAAAGCACATACATTTACTTAATGTTGCTAGAGCTTTATTGTTTCAGTCAGGTGTTCCTTTAAAATTTTGGTCCAAATGTATTCTTACTGCTTCATATCTAATTAACAGGACGCCTTCTTCTGTGTTAAATGATAGATCACCTTATGAGTTACTTTTTGGATTTGAACCTTCTCTTAGTCACTTGAAGATTTTTGGTTGTTTATGTTTCTATACTGTCTTGAATAATCCTGATAAACTTGATGAAAGAGCTGAAAAGTGTATTTTTATGGGGTATTCAAATTTAAAAAAAGGGTTATAAAGTTTGGAGTCTAGATCAAAAGAAATTTGTTTTTTCTAGAGATGTTAGTTTTTATGAGAATGTTTTCCCATATAAAACTAATTTGTTTTCAAAGACTGATCTAGGTAACACTGATGTCTTAAATAATTCAATATTTTTAATTTTTATGAGTCTTCAAGTGATATAAATACCGATGATCATGAGAAGGTGAAAACTGATTCAACTACTGTGAATCAGCAACACAGTAGTTCTAATGAATCTACACCACTTGTTGATACTCAGCAGCCATCCTCTGTTGATGGCTAGGCTAATAATCAACAAGTGTGTGAGTTTGAGAATAATCCTGTGAGGGCTGAATCTAGCAGTAGCAATGAAGAATCAAACCTTTCTGAGGGTATTCATACTACTACTAGAAAATCTACTAGGTCTGTGTCTGTTCCTAAGAAATTTGATGATTATGTAGTTGAAGGAAAAGTCAAATTTGGTTATGAAAGAGTTGTTAACTATGCTAATTTGCCTCTTGATAATGTTTGTTTTGCTTCTAATGTAAATAAAATACTTGAACCCAGTTCGTATCAAGAAGCTTTTAAGGATAGTAATTGGGAAATGCAATGAATGAAGAGCTTAGTGCTCTTCATAAAAATAATACTTGGTCTGTTGTTGATCTTCCTAGAGGCAGAAAGCCTATAGGTTGTAAGTGGGTCTTTAGGGTTAAATAGAAATCAAATGGAGAAGTTGAGAGATATAAAGCTAGGTTGGTACCTAAAGGGTTTAATCAGAGAGAAGGCATAGATTTTGATGAAACATTTTCACCGGTTGTGAAAATGGTAACTGTTAGGTGTATAATCAGCCTATCTGTTCAAAATGATTGGCCTCTTTATCAACTTGATGTTAATAATGCGTTTCTCTATGGAAATTTAAAAGAGAAAGTTTACATGACTATGCCTGATGGTTTGAATGTTTGTCATCATAATAAAGTTTGCAAATTAAATAAATCTTTATACGGGTTAAAGCAAGCTCCACGAATGTGGAATGAATAACTTGTGGATGTGCTTTTGAAAATTGGGTTCTGTCAGTCAAAATGTGATTATTCTATGTTCATTAAATCTGATAATAATGTGTTTATTGTTATGTTAGTTTATGTGGATGATATTATTTTAACTGGTAATAGCAAACAAGAAATTGATAATGTGAAAAGTTTGTTACAATATGAGTTTAAAATCAAAGATTTGGGTTTTTGAAGTTTTTTCTGGGAATTGAAGTTATTAAAACTAAAGAAGGGATATGTCTGTCTCAGAGAAAGTATTGTATGGATTTGTTGAATGAGTTTGGTATGAGTGGATGTAAGCCTGTTTCATGTCCTATTGAACCAAACTACGTTGTTACAAATTTGTGTAAAAAGGAAGAAACTAACTTTGTTAGCGTTAATGAATATCAAAGGCTGGTTAGGAAACTAATTTACTTATCCTATACCAGACCTGACATAGCGTAAGCTGTTCATTTCCTTTCTCAATATATGCATAAGCCAACTTTGGCTCATTCTCAAATTGCGTTCAAGTTGTTGAGGTATTTGAAAGGAGCACCTGGTGCTGGTTTAATGTTTAAAAAAGGTGATAGTTTTGAGTTGTCCGCTTATGCGGACTCAAATTGGGCCAAGTGTATTGATAGTAGAAGATCGGTTACAGGTTTTTGTATATTTCTGGGAAAGTCTTTAATTTCCTGGAAAAGTAAAAAAGCAAAGTGTCGTATCTAGATCTTCTGCAGAAGCAGAATACAGATCTATGTGCGCTGCTTTGTGCGAGGTAATGTGGCTGGTAAATGTGTTACAAGAATTGCAAGTTAAAATTGACTTGCCTGTTGAGTTAAAATGTGATAATTCTGCTGCTTTGTCCATAGCAGCAAATCCGGTTTTACATGACAAAACTAAACATTTTGAAATCGACTTGTTTTTTCTTCGTGAAAAAATTGCATCTGGAATGGTCAAAACTGTTGGTGTTTCTTCTTTGGATCAGTATGCAGATCTTTTTACTAAAGGTCTTCAACCAGTTGATCATCTCAAAATGTGTAAGTTTTTGGGTCTTTCTAATCCTTTTAGTATTAAAACTGAGGGGGGTGTTAAAGATATTAACATATCTCAGTTTTAATACTTTATTATTTTTCGTTATGTTTTAATACTGTGGTTTGTTTTTTCTTACAAGGAACTTGGATAATTGTTTCTTTGGGCTGCTTGAAGTTGGAAGGCTTTTTGGGCTTGTTTAGCGGACCAGGCTTTGAAGTAATGCTGGATGTAATGAAGGCCCTGCTAGGGTTTACACATATATATTTATTTGGTTTGTGAGAGTTGTTTATTATTACATCTCATCTGTTCTTTTACATTCATATATTCAGTCTCCTTCCTCTTGCAAGTCATTCGTAAGAGAGTTAGGGTTTCTTGTACATCATCCTTTGATGTTTTTCGTTCTTATCAGTCAATCTATGATGACTGATTCTCTTGTATTCTGAGTTCATTGTTAATAAAGTTTTCTGTAGTGAGGTTAAAGTTTCTAATCGTGAGTTCTCTGATAGCATCTCAATAAGACAAATAAAAAAATGGTTTTTAGCACATGCCACGTCTAGTAGGCACACCCCGTGCTCCCGTAGAACACGACAAAAAGCTCATCATGGCCCGCAAGAGTTGACCATGCCGTGCCTCCTGAACATGACAAAAGAACAACACCAGGATGACATCTTTTAAAGATTCAGAAAGATTTGTACTAGGCATGGGCCGTGCTTGGTAGGCACGAGTCGTACTGGGTCACCCATGTCAGCCTATGAATACATGCTTCATATTCCTATTTCAATTACTTTATTTTTTCCTTTTTCTCTTTCTAGATTACACTTTAATTATACCCAATCTACTTTGGTTTTGTAATTAAAGTTTATAAGAGCACTTAAATATATATCCAATCTTGTGATGTTTAATAAAAACTAAGAAAATTTATTAATGTCTATCTTTAAAGCCATGAATGGCTAAGTTCTTTTGGTCACTTCGGGAAAACAAACCCTGACGGATAGTTAACTAATCCGGTTATCAAAAATAAAAATGGTTGACAAACGAAACGGTTCAAAACAAAACAAATAAAAAGGCTAAACAAAAGTGGGTAATTCTAATGCCTCTATCATATCTATGTAAAATCCTAGCTCAAGGTCCCAAAATGTGTTAGATATTTTAGTGTAATCGGGATTGACTTGGTGATCAAAGCGAATAATAATACACATCAAGCAAGTTAGGAGGTGTGGGAGTGCACACTTGTTTGAGTTATTGTTGGAACTTTTGAGATCGTTCATACTTGTACTGGATTAGTTTTATAGTTGTTTGTAGCTAATTTAATAGTATAGGGGCTTATTTTGTAATTTCATGAAACTAGAAATCCTGACTTGGTGTAGTTAAGATTCCAGCATAATTATAATTATGCTGGCAAGTCAGGCACTATATATAGCCCAAGCATTGTAACACTAGCCAAGCTTTTGGCTCTTTGGTGAATGAAGTGTTGTTTACATTAAATCTCTTGATATTGTGCTCAAATCTGTATTCCAAGGTGCTTTATTGATTTATATACTTGTTTGGATTCAATACAACACTTATTGTATTCATCAATCCATTAGCTTCATCTTCATTCTTGATTATTCTTAACTTTTTCATAGTTCAAACACTTAATCAATAGGTGTTTTGAACTAAAACAACCAACCACTGTGATCCGGATTAATATTGGGATTTACAATTTGGTATCAGAGCCTTAGTGCTCTTGGTTGTTGTGTTCTTGCTGAGATTTTTCAAAGTTTTGAAGGTTTTTCAAAGTTTCAAGGTTTTCAAAATTTTGGACTTAAAATGGATTGATTTGGTGTGTTTAATCGATAGGTTGTTGTTAATATCTGATTAGGGAGTCATTTTGGACATTTTGATGCATCAAAACATGGTTTTTGAGCTGTTTTTGAGTGATTAGAGGGTTTTAGTTCGTGTTAAACCCTCTGTCCAGCGAAATTAACTTGAATACAGCGAACAATTTTTGAATACAGCGAAATTGTTTTTGAATATAACGACGCCACTTTTGAATATAGCGAATATAGCGAACAATTTTTGAAGAACATCGCATAATCATTAATTTCACCGACTAAAGCTCGAACGAAATTATTGATTGTCAGCGGAATAGTGCCAAATGACCCTTTAGCGAATTTATCGAAGGCGACTTCGAGAACTGTGATATAGATCCACAGCGTTCTTATCACGGTATACGGCGAAATTAGTCAAACTAACGTGTGTGCTTGTTGTATCAGCGGAATTAGCTTCTTCGCTCGTGCAGGATATCTCCGTGTACCGGCGAAGACAGGAGACCAGGCAGATCATCGGAGGATTTACCTCATTTTCGGCGAAATTGTGCTTCCGCAGTATTACCAGCGAAATTAACCTCTGATTAGCTTTCCTTTGTCAAAAACAAGCCAAGATGTCGTTAAATCAGCTAAGTCCAATCGCTCAAGCTGAACTTGCGACCGGAACCACTACTAGGCCACCAAAGTTGAAAGGAGCTGAAGATTTTAGTACATGGAAGACTCGCATCCAGTCGTTCTTCGAATACACGGATTACAAGCTGTGGCTCTCAGTCACCGCTGGACCCCACATTCCAACGGTGGTTCGAAATGATGCGGTAGTTGCTAACAATGACCTCACAACCTTCACTGACGAAGACAAGGCCCTAATCCAACGCGATCGCCGTGCACATGCTGCCTTAACCATGGCCCTGTCAACTGATGACTGCAACATGTTTGAAGAACACCGAACTGCTAATGCACTCTGGAATGCATTGATTGAGTATTATGAGGGAAATGAAGAGCTAATTGAAAGTAAGAGAGACATGGTGCAGAAGCAATACGACATGTTTTGTGGAGTTCGTGGAGAAAGCCTTTCCGATCATATCAGTCGCTTTCTGAATATGATGACCAAAATGAAGAAGGCAGGAAATCCTGTAACAAACCGTGCTGCTATAAAGAAGCTGCTGGACTCACTCCCTAAGGAATGGAGCTTGCAATGCATGATGATTAAGAAGGATTTCCTCAATAATCCAAATCTTGTCACTCTGTCAGACTTAATCAACACTCTAAGAGCTTTTGAAATGGATGTCAACAAACGAGAAATGAACACTGCTGGCTACACTCCAAAGACCAATCAAACTTCTGCTGGAATGAAGAATGTGGCATTCCTTGCTTCAGGTGGCATCAGTCAACAAGCTTCGGACATGATCTATGCTAACGCTTCCGCAAGCACATCAAAAGCTCCACAACCTAGTGAGAAGACTGTCACGGTTGGTGATACACAAGCGTTGAAAGTGTCTACTGAAAACGTGGCACTTTTCAACATGTTTCTGAGTAGTTATGAAGCTTTAATGTCAGGAGAGCTCAAGAAGGAAATGTTCACTGCTGAAGACATGTATCAGGTCGATCCAGATGACATGGAGGAAATGGATCTGAAATGGCAAATGGCCATGATCACCTTAAGGTTGAAGAAATTTCAGGACAAGACCGGGAAACGTTTAGGTCTTGGAAAGGCTGGCTTTGAAAAATCCAAACTGAGATGTTACAACTGCAAGAATCTGGGCCACTTCAAGCGTGACTGCCCCTTGCTGAAAGAAGGAAACATTAAAGCTACTCCTGCTGTAAAACAAATCACTATCGAAGAAAACAAAAACAATGCGTCTCCTAGCACACCAAAAGCCTTAGTCGTTGAAGATTATGATTGGAGTGAAGAAATTGCTGAAGCCAAGGAACAAGTCAACAAATCTCTTATGGCAAAGATCTCCAGCGGATCCTCATCAAAGCAGTTTGAGAAACCGATAGCTGGAATTCCAAAAGGTGATAACATTGCTGACAAGGGTCTGGAAAGCATTCTCACCTCTCCGGAGCCTGAGAAAGAAAAGAAGTCTAAAGAAGCTAAGGAGCAGATTCCTAAGGATGCATCTGACCAGAAGAAAGACAAAGAAAAAGTCTCAGCAGCAGCAATGAAAACAGAATCTTCGAATGAAAAAGCTGACAAAGACTTGGTAAATAGTATTCCACATAGCTTTAAAGTAAAGTTATGCACACCAGCATGCGTTGATGTCGTGGCATATTACAAGTCTCTAAATCTAGAATTTGAGAGACAAAAAGACAAAGCTTTAAAAATTAACAAAGAGCTTAAACAGAACGAGGCAGCATATCAGAGAAAGTTGAATTCAGCTTTAGCTGAAATGCAAACTCTAAAAGAATTTGTGTTTAGAAAAGATTTCATCATTAACGATCTCACAGACAGACTAGAAAAATCTTTGAACGAAAAGAATAAATTGCAAATTATCATAGACAAATGGAATGTCAGTCAAAAGGCCTTTACTGACATAAAAAACTGCCAACGACCAACGTATGTGAAAGACGTGATCGGGTATAAGGACAGGCAAGGAAATGAAAGAAAACTCTTCTTTCCACCATATAGCAAAAACTATGTGCCTATGCCAACTCCTCATCCCGAAAACGATCTTATTGATGAAAAGGCCTCTGTAGAACAAAGCGAATCTTGTGAAAACGAAACAACCGCTAACTTTTCTAAAAGTAATGCAGATCCAATTGTGTGTAAAGAAGATGTGTGCGATGAGGATGGAGACTGCGGCGGTTCAAAAATAGGAATAGGTTATTCAGGCGACAGTTATTCTACTGTTAACTGGTTCGCCTGGAACTGTTCTAAGAAAAACAATATTCGGGATGAATGTAATAATTTAATTAGGATGGATGACTGTAATGGCCGTGTGCCTAAATTTAAATCTTCGGATGACTGTAAGGGCCATGTGCCTACATTTGAGACCTGTGATCGTGAACATGCTATGTTTAAATGTCATGATTTGAATTCTGCATTTTGTGATGATAAAATTGTTTGTGAATCTCCTGTATTCGTGCCAGAATTGAAAAAGAATAGCTTTGGAAAATTCCTCACAGAGGAAATTCCAGAATTTATTCCTTCTCGAACAGGTATGACAGAGTCAGAAAAGATAGTCACTGAAAATCACTGCAATGAAGACTCAAGCATTACTGCCTCAGAAGATGAAAAGGAGACATCAAGTCCTGAGGATGAGCTAAAATCAGAAACCTCAAGTGAAGATCGAACAAAGATGTTGAATGCACTGAATTTTCAAGTAAAGAAACTTCAAAGACCTCAAGTGAAGATCAATCAACAAATGATGAAAGCTCTGAAGGTTCAAGTGTTGAGACAATTGAAGACCAAGATTCAGAAAGTTCAGGCGAAGATCAAAGCAGCAATGATTCAAGTTACGAAGCAAGTGAAGAACTAAATTCCAGTGAATATCAAACAACAGAAAGCTCATCAGATTCCGACAGCGATGTAGAATGCTTAGAAGATGAAAGTCGAGTTGACAAGAAAATGAAGAAAGCAGAAAGCTCAAGACACTCATCACATACATCATCTACTAACACCAAAAGGCCCAGACGTAAACGATGTTTTCGCTGTAGTCATTTAGGACATACAGCGAAACATTGTAAAAACAAGAACTTTTCTAAACCAGAATATGATTTTGTTAAGAACTTCACAGATCAACTTGATTATCTTAAGAAATCTGTTAAAAATCTGGTCAATTCAACAGCTTATTTTTGGAAGCAAAAAGAGGATATCGTGGGACAAAACCACGATAGATCCAAAGTAAAGCAGATCTGGGTTCCCAAATCAAACTAATTTGTGTATATTCTTGTATTTCAGAATAAACTCCAGAAATGGCTTCGTATGCTCATGGAATACATCTGGCATGTCGACAGCGGATGTTCAAGACACATGACAGGCTTGAAGGAACTTCTGAAGAACTTTCGTTTTATTGATGGTGATTTCGTGTCATTCGCTGGAGACGAGAAGGGAGGGAAGATCGTTGGAATAGGAGATGTGGGGTCAGAAGCCCTCACATTGGAAAATGTCAATTGTGTTCCAGAATTGTGCTACAATCTCATGAGTGTATCACAAGTCTGTGATAAAGGAATATCGGTGCTTTTCAAGGACATGGAATGCTTGTTTCTCAAGCCTGAATATGTCGTTCCTGCAGAAATGATCATGCTCACTGCTCCAAGACAAAACAACACATACGTGCTCAACATGAAAAATGCGAAGACAAATGACAACTTGACCTGTTTGATCTCAAAAGCTTCGGAATCAGAATCACTGCTTTGGCACAGGCGATTAGGGCATGTAAATTTCAAAAACATGAACACACTTTCTAAGTTAAACTTAGTAAGAGGTCTTCCGATAAAAGAATTTCCTTTTTCTGAAAAATGTATAGCATGCGCCCAAGGAAAGCAACACAAAAAATCGCACAAGTCCAAAGCAGTGAACACGATTACTGCGCCGCTTCAATTGATGCATATGGATCTTTTTGGTCCAATAAGTGTTAAAAGTCTTGCTAAAAGTTATTACTGTTTGGTGATTACAGATGATTTCTCTAGTTTTTCATGGGTTTATTTTCTTGAGGCAAAAAGTGAGACAGCTGAAATTCTCAAGTCATTCATTCCCTTGATTGAGAACGTGACCAAATTAAAAGTGAAGTCGATCAGAAGTGATAATGGTCCCGAATTCAAAAATCAAACCTTCGTATCCTTCTGTGCAGAAAAGGGAATTCATCTCCAATATAGTGCAGCCAGAACTCCTCAACAAAATGGAGTTGCTGAACGCAAGAACAGAACGTTGATCGAGGCCGCAAGGACCATGCTGGTGGATTCAAAGCTTCCAATCATCTTCTAGGCAGAAGCAGTAAATACAGCATGTTATGTTCTGAACAGGGTTCTCATTGTAAAACCACACGGAAAAACAACATATGAACTCCTCTTCAAAAGAAAGCCGATTATTGACTTCTTCAGACCATTTGGATGTTCGTGCACTCTTCTAAATACTCAAGAAAATCTCATCAAGTTCGAAGCAGTCGGTGATATCTGCTACTTCATTGGATATTCATCCACACAGAAGGCCTACAGAGTCTACAACAAAAGAACGAAGATGGTGATTGAATCATATTATGTTGATTTTCAAGAAGGAAATTATACTAACACTAGAAGTACCCCCGATTGGTTCTATGACGTGGGTGTGATTTTCAACACCTTCGAAATTCCAGGAGTTATTCCAGAAGCAGAACCTGTTGAAGATGCTCAAGTTGAACCTCTGTTTGACTCTACAGACATTGGTATAACTCCGTTTACTACCCGTTTCTCTCCATCTTCCGCTGATCCACTTCTCTCTGTGGATGAAGCAACTGGTGACACTTCGCATGAGAACACCCCAGAAAACGGTGCTTCTTCTTCACAGGCGAATGTGGATGAACCATCTCAAGAAGATGACCCTCCAGTAATTTTCGTGGACGAACACTTCACTAATCTTCCGCAGCAGATTGAGTCTCAGACAAATGCGGGATACAAAACAAATCGCAATCATCCTCTTGAGAACGTCATAGGTGCTGTTGAAGAAGGAGTACGTACACGTGGTCAGTCATCAAGCATCAACAAAGGTCTATATGCAGCTTTTCTTTCACAGTCTGTGCCACGGGACATTGAAGATGCCATTCTAGACTCCAGTTGGGTTCAAGCAATGCAGGAAGAATTGTCATAATTTCGTAAACACAAAGTCTGGGAATTAGTAGATTTACCTGAGGGAAAGTTTCCGATTGGTACAAAATGGGTCTTTCGCAATAAGATGGATGATCGTGGAGTAGTGATTAAGAACAAGGCCAGGTTGGTGGTGCAAGGTTTTCGCCAGGAGGAAGGAATTGATTACGAAGAAGTTTTTTCTCCAGTTGCAAGATTGGAGGCAATCAGAATATTCCGGGCATACGCGTCCTACAGAAACTTCAAAGTTTTTCAGATGGATGTAAAGAGCGCTTTTCTGTATGGGAAGGTAAAGGAAGAAGTCTACGTGTGTCAACCTCCGGGTTTCGAAGATCCTCATTTTCCAGGTAGCTACTACAAGTTGGACAAAGCCCTCTATGGTCTTCACCAAGCTCCACGTGCTTGGTACGAGACTTTGTCAACTTATCTTTTGAAGTGCGGATACACCAGGGGAATGATCGACATGACTCTCTTCACCAAACGAATCAGAGAAGACGTAATGCTGGTCCAAATCTATGTGTATGATATCATCTTCGGGTCAACAAATGAGGAGCTATGTAAAGAATTCGAGACCGTGATGAAGGCTAAGTTCGAAATGAGCATGATGGGAGAACTCACGTTCTTCTTGGGGCTAGAAGTGAAGCAAAAGGAGGACGGCATTCTTATTCATCAGGCTAAGTACATTCGGGATATTCTCGCAAAGTACAACATGAACGACTGCAAAGTTGCAAGCACTCCATTTGCATCTCAGACAGAGCTTACTCTAGATCCTCAAAGAAAACCAGTAAACAAGTCTTTTTACCGCTCAATGATAGGATCTCTGATGTACTTAACGGCTAGCAGGCCTGACATTATGTGGGATGTCTGTCTCTGTGCTCACTTTCAGACAAATCCCAAAGAATCACATGAAACTGCTGTGAAGCGCATCTTCCGCTATCTTAAAGGAACTCCGAAACTAGGTCTTTGGTATCCTAAAGATAGTAATTTTGATCTTATTCCTTATTCTGACAGTGATCATGCAGGTTGTAAAGTAGATCGCAGGTCTGTATCAGGAGGATGTCAATTCTTGGGAAATCGTCTTATCTCATGGCAAAGCAAGAAACGGACTACGGTGTCCACCTCCACTGCTCAATCGAAGTACACCGCGGCCTACAGTTGCTGTTCACAAGTTCTATGGATACAAAATCAGTTGTTGGATTATGGAATCAACATCATGAAGACTCCTATATTCATCGACAATGAGGCATGTCTAGGAATTGTGAAGAATCCCATCCACCACTCCAGAACAAAGCACATCGAAATTCGAATTCACGCAATTCGAGATGCCTACGAAAAGGGGTACATTCAAGTGGTGCCAGTGGATAGTACACAGCAGCGGGCCGACATTTTCACGAAGGCCTTTGATAAAACCCGATTCAACCAGCTGGTAACCTGGTTGGAAATGGTTAATTTCCTTGAATGGAAATAAATCTTGTGGTCCAAAATCATTTCGTAAATACTCTATCCTTTGTCCATATTAAAAAAAAAACATCTGTTAAAGTAAAACAAGTATCGCTAAACGTTGCCTACCAAAAAGTTTTTCTGCAAAATTAAAATTTCATTTTCGGGCAAATGGACTCTCGAAAATAAAGATTTTAGGGGGGATATTTAAAAAAAAAAATCAAATTAGATGCTTGTGTCTGACTCCTGTTAGAGGAAATGATAGAAAATTGCTAACACTTTGTCATTTCTTGAAAATCAGAAAACACAAGAAATCGGGGTACCAAGCAACGACGTGTCGGTAGATTCAGCAACACCAATGAGTAAACTGCTGTTAGGGAGCAAAACATAACGTCTACACAAGGATTCTGGCTTCTCTCAGGCATTACGCATCATAGTGGGTAACACGTTGCGGCATATGGCTTAATGGTCTTAAATCTTGCATTGATAGATTGCCAAAGTCTGAGATCTCGGGTCTTTATATTGGTTTTTCATTCGGGGATATCATAGTTGTTCTTCTGCTGCATCTAGATACATGCTGACCTAGACGCTATGATATCCTTTCATAATAAGTGCCTTTTAAAAAAAAGGCCAAACCCTTTCTAATAAGTGCCAATTTTGGCCAAAACCTTCAGATGGATTAGTTTCGGTCTCTCTGCTGTACGAAAGTACTGACCTGTTCACCGAACTATCTGTCTCAGCCCTCGAAAGTTTTTGGGATCTCTACTGTACGAAAGTACTGACCTGATCTCCACTCTATCGTTGAAAAGAATGAATCCAATATACTCACCTGTTATGAGGAACCTTTGTGCATACCTTGATCACGGGGGTATGTCCTGATGTGGGACTCACGGGCGTAATGTTTCTATTCTCAATAGCTTGTGTGGGGGCCGTAGAAGTCTTGTCAATATTACCGAAAACATGATAAAAGCGCTCTCCGAAGGCATGTTGAAAGAAGGATGCATGGATTTAAGTGGACAAACATACTGGCAGTTTTTCTTGTGCCTTGATTCGCTAAATAATAATAATATATTAGAAATTGACAGGTGTTGGCAATATGATCTTCTGCAGGTAAGTTGTCGAGCGTTAAAAGAATCAAGAATATCAGCTTTAAATGGAACCTCCCTGGGTTGAAAAACGTAGTCCGAAGTCAAAATGGCCCAAATTTTATCAAGTTTGTAAATACTTCATAATTTATGCTACTTTAAACAAAACTGGGCACATTTTTCGAGAAAGTTTGAAATTCACGAGCGAATTTAAAGTTTGGTTTTTGAAAAAGGAAGTTTTAACCGGAAGCGGCGAAATTAAGATACCAGCGAAATTATGTATTTCGCTGGTTATCTTAAATCCACTATAAATTTTCTAAACCGTCATAAAATTCAAAATTTTCAAAACCTTTTAATCTTCTTTCTCTCTAAACTGGTTGTTCATCAAAATCGTTTGCTAAACAAAGTCGCTTCAAGATCATCTTACACTGTGTTCATCGTGTTCGGTCAAGTCGACAGGTAATCTGCTTCACGTCTTCATTTATAAATCGTTCTGATTAATGATTGTTGATACAAGTGCTAATGATTTTTTTTAAAAGTTCGAACTTGACTTCATGAATCTGTAAATAATGAGACGATCTGATGATATTTGGACATAGGATAATCATTTTCTAGAAACCTGTTAAGAGCGTTGATGATTTGAGATAATCAAAGGGTGATAACTGTTAGGGTTTTAAAAGGGTTTAATAAGAAAAAGATGATGACAGCGAATTAATGATGAATGTAGCGAACTCAGCGAAATTAACATGGAATCTCAAAAGTCTCGAACGCGAGTTCGAGCAACTGGCAAAATAGTTTATTTCGCCGGTAAAGCGGTCTAGACAAGTGTCTTCGCTGCTAAATCGTTTACAGAACAAAACTCTGTCGTCGCTAAGTTCGCTAGCGAAATTATTTTGAATCATAAAGTTTTTTTTTGGGCGATGATGCATATGATTCGACTTTGTTGTCGGTGAAATTACCGGATCTCGATCACATACATCAGCGAAGACAACCATCCGGGTTGTCAGCGAAATTATCTGTCTATTAATTTTTTTTAATTTTTGTAAATATTTTCTTTTAACCTAAATATTTTTTAATATATATATCCTCTAATATTTTTTTTCCTTTCATAAAACGTAAATATCTTTGTAAATACTGCTTTTATTCATAGTTTTTCTTGTAAATATCCGTTTCTATCTCGAAATTTCTCTCACTAGGCTCGTTTGGTGTTTCAGAAGCAAGATGGTGAAAGTCATCGAATGGGATAAGACGTTGAAACACAATCAAAGCATCAATCTCGATCAAGTTCCACAGGATTTTCAGGATGCAGCAAGATGGGTTAGATCGAGCAGAATTGGCTACGCCGTCGAAACAGATGTTAAAGTTTACAGAATCCACATTCAAGACTTCTGGCAAACTGCAAAACCAGAAACTGTAAACAATGCCAGAGGGATTTCTGCAACCGTCCGTAACAAAAAGATAGTCGTAACAGAAGAAAGGATTCGCAAGGTTTTAAAGCTGAAAGACAATGCTTAAGATCCGATCAGCTTGAGCAAGGATGACATTCTAGATGGGATACGCATGAGATTTCAAACAGAAGAAAGAGATAAAGAGAAGTGGACTCACAAGGGATTGGAGGTTCATTGTTCATGCAATTGCTTTGTGCTTAGTCCATCGTAAAGGTGGATTTGATGGCCTGAATCTGGAGTGGTCAGCAGCAATGCTAAACTTGTGTCTGAATAAAAAATTCAACATCTCCGGTCTAATTTTCAATTACATGTTAGAGAATGCAACTGGGGAAACTTGGGCAATGTATCCTAGATTCATTCAGATGCTGATCAACGATCAATATAAAGATCCACCGCATGATGGAAATCTTTACACTTTTCATGTGCCCACAAGTCGTCAGTTCACAGAGAATAAAACAAATGAATGGGTGTTGTTACATGATTGGATGTATGCAGCTGAGAGACTGCCATTGGTTAAAGAAGCCTATAGAAAGTACAGAGAAGTCCTTCGAGAAAAGCAACAAAGGATTGCACAAGCTGAAGCTGAGGCAGCAGAAAAGGAAGAAAGATCGAAAGGTAAAAGAAAAGGAAAGCAAGCTGCTGAAGATGAGCCTCCAAAGAAGAAAAAGGCATCTGAAAACCCAGAAAGACTCATGGGTGCAAGCTTTAGAGCAGCTGAATCTGAAGAACAACGTCAACATATCAAAGATATGAAAGAAATCCACGCGTTGCAGGAAAAAGAAAAGAGAGAGAAAAGACTCAAGAGACAAGAGATGTCAGCATCCGAAAGACCAGAAGTTGTTACAGAAGAAGTACAGTCTCTAGATGACTTCGTTGATACTCTGATAATAGATCCTGATGAAATTTCAGTGAGCAAGAAAACACCTCTGAAGAAGAAGCAGTCAGATGAAGGATCTTCTAGAGTTCCTCTTGTAAAGCCTACCAGGATCTCAAAGCCACTGGTTCCTCCACAAAGGGTTTGACCCTTTCAAGAACTTTATGATAAACTCATTAAAGAAACCGGTCCATCTGCAGCCAAGGAAATCTGTCTTCTCAAGAACCAAGTAAACGACACAAACATTTTAAGAGAGAAGTTAAAGGATCAGCGTAAGAAGAACAAAGAAATGAACGCTTATATGGCTAAGCAATCAAAATTCATCAGATTCCAACAGATGAGGATTGAAAAACTGTACAGAATGATGAGAAGTATGTGTGCGAAGATGGAAATAGAGCCTATGTTCTCCTTTGAGGATGTTTTCGACTTTGATGCTTTCATAGAAGAGGAAACAACCTGAAAAGCGAAAGAAGCCGAGGCCAAGAAAAGACGTCTGGAATCAACCGAGAAAGTGACTGAAGGAGATGAAAGTGATGAAGAAGAAGTTGATAGAGATGAAATGCCTGCCAGATTCATTGAATGGGGTCTGGAAGAGGAAGTGTTATACGAGCAGGAAAATGGAAAAACTTTCTCCCCCCAGCATCCAGAGTGGTTCAAGAAAGAAAGAGAAAAACTCCCTGATTTCTATCAGGTGATAACTGTCGAAAAGACTGAGGCCACCGACAAAATCATCAGCTGGATGTACGACAATCTGAGAGGAATGTTTGTGGTTAAAAGACGAGGCGGCGTGATTCAGTACTTCCAGACTGGATTCGATCTCTTTACTCTTCCTAGGTGGGATTTGCGTGAGCTTGGCCGTCTGGATATTCTAAATCCACAACATAGAAGCATTGGCGGGGATTTTGAGCGCCTGATTCCTAAAGAATGTAACAAGGATTTCCCAAATCACAGGCCACAGCGTCCAAAACGGAGAGTGTCCAAAACAACCAAGGATCCGGTTACTGGAAAGGGAAAAGTGACGTGGGTAATCAACCCTGCTAAAATTGTCACGAGAATCAAGCTTCCTGAAGAAGTTCCAGTATCTCTCAACAATTTCAAGAAATGGTTTTACGATAGCAAAACTGGTGAAGCTGTAATCAGATCCAACGAAAACGTGGATATCCAGATCTTGGATCCAATGGACGTGTTTATGTTTGGACTCTCGGATCTAACGGTACTAAATGCAAGCCGCATAAACGTTGGAGCTGGATATGCTAATCTTGAGGAGGCCATGCTATTTCAGCGAGCAGTAGATCGAGCCTGGAAGATAAAGAGAGAAATGCTGGATCTCGTAGACAAAATCGAGAAAAGAAAAGAAACTGAGGAAAAGAAGAAGCGTGAAAGGACGAAAGAAAAGACCTCCGCTTCAACGACAAAGCCCACCACAACCTCCCAGCCAACATCATCACCTCCGGCCTCATCCACATATGAGGCCACTATGGAGGATCCACCAACAAGTGAAGCTGTTACTACTCAAGAAACTCCGGTTGCACCAGTCGAGACTCAAGAACCACCAGAAACGGCAGGGCATGAAGACAACCCTATCGAGCCTGGGAAAATAGCTACAGAGAATCCAGTGGAAACAACAGAAGAATGAGAAGACAAGTATGCAACGATCTAGGGGGGATATTGTTGGAACTTTTGAGATCGTTCATACTTGTACTGGATTAGTTTTATAGTTGTTTGTAGCTAATTTAATAGTATAGGGGCTTATTTTGTAATTTCATGAAACTAGAAATCCTGACTTGGTGTAGTTAAGATTCCAGCATAATTATAATTATGCTGGCAAGTCAGGCACTATATATAGCCCAAGCATTGTAACACTAGCCAAGCTTTTGGCTCTTTGGTGAATGAAGTGTTGTTTACATTAAATCTCTTGATATTGTGCTCAAATCTGTATTTCCAAGGTGCTTTATTGATTTATATACTTGGTTGGATTCAATACAACACTTGTTGTATTCATCAATCCATTAGCTTCATCTTCATTCTTGATTATTCTTAACTTTTTCATAGTTCAAACACTTAATCAATAGGTGTTTTGGACTAAAACAACCAACCACTGTGATCCGGATTAATATTGGGATTTACGGTTATTATAATTCGAAGTATACGGGCGGAGCCCGTACCTTATGGGGGTTCCAAGGGGGCAACGCCCCCTTGGCGGGGGTCCGGGGGCAGCGCCCCTGGGAGCAGGGTCCAAAGGGCGGCAGTCCCTGGCGGGGTCCAAGGGGCGGAGCCCCTGGCTGGGGTCGAAAATTTTATTTTAATTAAATTGACTTAATAAAACTATATAAGAAAATTTTATTTTCTGGAAAATACCATAATTTCGAAACCTCAAAATTATGTTAGTTTTGTGTCAGTTGTGTCCTAAAAATTGAGATAACTGCCAAATGGCAGTTAATCATCCCTAACACCAAATTCATAGACAGTTTTTGGTTGCATTCTTCTTCTGGTTTAGACAATTTTTTTCACAAAAAATACCCTGGTTCAATTTCTCGAAATCAGAGTTGTATCTGATTAAATTATTCGAGTGAACCAACAAAATAATTTGATCTGAGAGTGATTACATGCCTCTCTGTTCATCTAGTTTTCTGAAAATTCCCCAACAAAATGTATCTGTAACACCCCAAAAATATTTATTAGACATATAAGTTAAATTAATTAAAGATTTAACTTAGTTAATGGAAATGATACAGATACTAGTAGTATAATGAGAAAGGTATAAGTTAAATAAGTAAACAAACTAGAAGGGCCAAAGGTGTAAATTGTAAAAACTCAAATTATTAAAAAGAATAGATCCCAAAACACACACTGTGTGTGTGTCTAGGGATCGAACAAGAACAGGAGCACAAGCGGAAACCCTTGTTTCAAAGAATCAATCAATTGAACTTGAAATTGAAGGAAAATCCTATTCATGAACTTCAAATTACACGCTTCTGAACTCGATTATTGAAGTGGTATGTTCAATTCTTTGAAATTATGATTTATAGGAAGTAGGTTACAACCCAATATTGAGTTCGTGTAACAAAATGTGTGAATTGGAGTTAGGAGTGCCCTCTATAACAAGAATCATGCTTGATTTTAAATCATTGAATGATTTTAGTATAAACCCATTTGATGAAAATATGTTATGAATGAGATGATCAGAAATAGAAGTAATCATGTGTAATTTTAACATATGATGTTGTTGTAATACTTGAAATGTTAAATAAATCAATGAAGATTAAGAAGGATTTATGAATTTGGTTGATTGTTGGTAAGTTACTAGATGAACTAGTAGGATTATGTCCTTGAATATTTGTACAAAATGTCCTATTAATGCAAAACCCGCCAAGTGTTCGATGAAATGTCTAAGAGAAACAAATATGTTAAAATTGGAAATTTTATGATAATGTTGATATATGAGGAATTATGTAAATGATGGAATGATATAGTTTGGGCTAAATGAATGAATGTGTTGATGTAGGTGTAAAAGAAGAAAGCTCAAACGCTAGGAAATTGAAAGGCTCGCAAGATCGAGGTATGATGTCTTATGCATACAAACTTTATTTTGTAATTTGTCATGTTTGTACTAAAATCATAATTGTGGTAGTTCGTAGTAGTTATGTAGTAGATAGCATGACCCGTCACGAACGGGTTATATGAAATGAAAGTTTATGAAGGAAATTGTATTACGATCGGTTTGTCTCGAATGAACCGTATATTGGAAAGTTATGTAAGAAAGGAATGAAATTACTCGATCCGTTATAAACGGGTTGGAGTTGATGTAAGTGCAAAAGATGAAAGAAATGTATTCGTTCGTGGTAAACGAACCAAATGGAAGTTTATGTTACGAATGTAATTACCCATTTCTAACGGGTTAATAAATGGTATGTTTTATCTCACTAATGAGATAGTATGTTTTGATTCGTTTCGACGGGTAGTAGAATGGTATGTTTTATCTCTATTTTGAGATAAGTATGTTTTGACCCGTTTCGACGGGTAGTAAATGCACGAATGATGTGAAGGCATGAAATAGATGAATTGGTTTGTTAGATAAAAAGTAACATAGTTGATGAAATTAACTCTTCAAGTTTGTTGTTTGATGTAGGTAAATCCTCAACATAATGGCTTGGTGACTTGGAACGAACACACATGAATCACGCCCACCATGCGCTTCTGCTACTTTTGTAATGATGTTTATGGGTCAAAAATACTTTTGTTGTAAATAACTTATGTTTAGTAGCTAGACTTTAAAGCTTAACATGTTATGTCTTTTGCAAAATCCTAGTTGATGGTAAATGTTTAAAACGTAATGTTATGGTTTTTGTTATGTCTTTTCAACGTGTCGTAGAATTAGTTCAAATGATGATTGTTAAAAAAACAGGAACCGCTCATTGTACGTACGGGTCATGCTCAATTTTTGTTAAAAATAGTATGTTATTACTTTTATTTTTTGAGTGGGAAAAAGTGTGCGTCACAGTATAAAAATGCTCAAGTTCTTAAATTCATGCAACATAGTCGGTAATTCACACATGAAACAAAATAGTGAATATCTATATAATATATCAAGGCTCAAAACTCACTATCATATGGAAATAAGGGCTACCGATGCTGAAAAATTCATAATCAATCAACTCTCCAGCTTAATCCACTATCCTATGCACCCCAAAACTCTTTACTTAATCAAGTATATAGTAGTGGTAACCTTATCGACTATCCTTTCTGTATAGAAAAATGATTAAAAATGAGATATGGATCTAATTTCGATCTCATATATTTTTCAACTATTCTTGTACTCGTCTCTTATTCAAAATGGTCGACAAAATACATTGAGTTTGAGTGTGGCCACACATTTATACCAGTTTGAGTCCATGAGAGCGCCAGAATGTTCAACTTCCTAAAACATTTCACTACTAGAAAAGTGCATAATTTCCTACGGAAATTTCCTACACAATTATTTTTGTCACAGATTCAAACACATTTGTGACAAATTTCCTACGATTTTTTTTTTCAAAATTCTATGTCAAATTTTTGACGCAACAATGACAGAAAATAAAAAAACCCTAATTAATTGATAGTTGCGTCACAGATCTGTTAGAAATAATCTACAAAAGGTTGATTATTAAATCATTTCCTACAAGTTTGTGACAAAATATTTATTCTTTAGTTTAATTAAACATTCCGTCGGAACTGCGTCACAAGTTGCGACACATTTCCGACAACTAAGTCATATTACTTAATTTTATTAAAAATAAATACAAGGATATACACTTCTATATTTATATATAATAGTAAAATTAGTATAATAATTAAAAATTATTATATTTCCTACACATTTGTGACAAAATATTTATTTTTTTAGGTGATTTAATCGTTCTGTCAGAATTGTGTCACAACTTGTGACACATTTCCGACAAACAGTTTATTTTTTAGTTGATTTAATCGTTCCGTCAGAATTGTGTCACAACCTGTGACACATTTCCGACAACTAAGTCATATTACTTAATTTTATTAAAAATAAATACAAGGATATACACTTCTATATTTATATATAATAGTAAAATTAGTATAATAATTAAAAATTATTATATTTCCTACACATTTGTGACAAAATATTTATTTTTTAGCTGATTTAATCGTTCCGTCAGAATTGTGTCACAACTTGTGACACATTTCCGACAAACAGTTTATTTTTTAGTTGATTTAATCGTTCCGTCAGAATTGTGTCACAACCTGTGACACATTTCCGACAACTAAGTCATATTACTTAATTTTATTAAAAATAAATACAAGGATATACACTTCTATATTTATATATAATAGTAAAATTAGTATAATAATTAAAAATTATTATATTTCCTACACATTTGTGACAAAATATTTATTTTTTAGCTGATTTAATCGTTCCGTTAGAATTGTGTCACAACTTGTGACACATTTCCAACAAACAGTTTATTTTTTAGTTGATTTAATCGTTCCGTTGGAATTGTGTCACAACCTGTGACACATTTCCGACAAACAGTTTAAATCTAGTTAGTGTATAAAAGGAATTAAGTTTCATATTCTAACAGCTCCTAGTAGGAGGATAAACTGGTTAAGGCGTTGCGGTTCTAAACGATAGGTCAGGAGTTCGATCCTTGCAAAGGGCCGGTTCTTTAAGGAAGAACCCCCTTTTTGACAGATTTTTGAAATATTTACACTTTGATCCCTGAAGTTTCAGTTTTTACAAAAGTAGTCCCTGTAGTTTCTAAAAATTTTTTGTCGGAAATTTGTCATGAATAATGCTTTTGTCGGAAATTTGTAACAACTATTTTTATATTTCTGTCGGAAATTTGTCACGAATAATGTTTTTGTCGGAAATTTGTAACAACTATTTTTATTTTTCTGTCAGAAATTTGTCACGAATAATGCTCAATGAAATTTTTTAATTTTTTTTTGTCGGAAATGTGTAGCTAAAAAAATTCCGAAAATATAATAATTAATATTTATCATAAATAATATATTAAAATAACTATGAATTGTTGTAGGAGATCTGTAGCAGTTTGTGACACGGCGATTTTGTAGGAAATGGGTAGGAAATTGCGTAGGAAATGCGTTGGAAACAGGTTTCCTACGAGGCATTTTCCTACATCATGTATTTGTCACAAATGTGTGGGAAAGCCTGTTTTGTAACGCATTTCCTACGAAAACTGGTGTAAGAAATTTCAGATTTTCTAGTAGTGTTTAGATGCACAGGATCCCTTTAACATCATACAACTCCCACTTTAAGTCGCAACTCAACATGTGACACATAAGCTTCAGGAACTAGTTTTCTTTTAAGCACTTAATATGATAATGGTATGACAGAATATTTCTCGGCGCCACCTGATGCAGATTTACTTCCATAATAAGGAAAAAGTGTGCCACTTAATTAAAAATAGACATTTGTTTTTAAATTTGCAGCGGCACCTCGAAACTATCAACAGTTTTGGTTTCCTCGTCTATCCTAAGGTGATGATCCACATGTCATGATTTTTAAATTAGGTATATTAAAAGCAACTAAGGAACACTCTAAGTCGGTTGCGCCTGCCAACACATCCCAGAAAAGACGCCTTCTATCTATTTTTTCTCTTTTATATATATTATTTTGAAAACAAAGTATCGCAATTGTCTTGTCACTTTCCATTTATTTGCAAAAATATTTTCAGGAACATTTATTAAGAATTTTCCAATTTTGTTTGAATTTTTAAATTTGTTTTGGGTTTTTTGTATTTTTTAATTCTTTCCAACACAAAGTACCTAAAAGACGTAGTTCTCTATACCCACACTTAAATCACACATTATTCTCAATGTGGATGGAAAACTAGCTAATAAAGAAGAAATAAAATTCACACAAAAACATGGAACAAACTCACCTGGTGGGAGCGCACAGTCTTCAGAATTATGTTCCATGCAAGCACGATCGTATAACATTTCATTCGCGGCCATGTGAACATCTGGGCTTGCCTTTACCTAAAGATATACAGTTCTGCACCCTCGCCCAAATGAAGACCGAGTACGGACGAGTCAGTCAAACTTTCACAAGTAAAAAACAAACAAACCCCACGCATAATATCTGCTAAAAATGAAAAACCAACTCAAAACTGACTTGAACCGACTTACTCAGACTCGACACGACTCAAAATACATAAAAACACATGAAGAAACAAGGAAACGCATACCGGACCGGAACTGGGCGGGCGAAACAAACCAAACGCGCTAAAAATCATGTTCGGGTGACCAGATACGACCTATCATGTCGCGAAAGACACCCAGACCCTCAATCGTGATGCCCCAAATTTCAAAACTAAATTCCAGATCATCCGTAGCTCAACTTTCTTTGAAATTTTCCACTGAGAAACCTGCGAATCCCTGCAAAACAGACACGAAACAAAAAACACATACCTAAAAACACAAAAATAATACAAAAAATAAACACTAAACATTAGGAAAACTATATAAACTCTACAAACATTTCACCAAACACTCATCACTCATTAGGAGGGTCAAGGTAGATCACCTCATCCTCGCATTTACTTATCAGGCCTCATACGTAATGCTTTAACCTATGCCCATTCACTTTCCAAGCATGTCCATCCTCCGCTTCAATCTCAACCATTTCATACGGGAATACCTCTTTCACCATACATGGTCCCGACCATCTAGACTTCAACTTCCCTGGAAAAATCTTCAACCGAGAATTGTAAAGCAACACATTATCCCCACACTCAAACTATTTAATCTTCTTCAAGTGGTGATCATGTAGCTCATTCATACGCTCTTTATACTCCCAAGACTTCATGTAAGCTTCGTTCCTTAATTCTTCCATCTCATTCAACTGAAGAAACCAATGTTTCCTTGCACTAGATAGGTCCATGTTAACCAACTTATATGCCCAAAATGCTTTATGCTCTAACTCTATCGGTAGATGGCACGTTTTTCCATAAACTAACCTAAAGGGAGTGGTCCCCATAGGAGTTTTATACCCCGTTCGAAAAGTCCAAAGCGCATCATCTAGCTTGTCGGGGCAATCAATACACAGCTTTGGTCAACAGTTTTATCTAGAATCCTCTTAACCCATAGCGTTTCAAAACCTTCTCCATCTGTGCATTGCAAAAGTGGATTTCTCTATCACTAACAAGGATTTCGGAGTACCGAATCTAGCAAATAACTTCCTAAGAAACCTAACTACAACCCTAACATCATTCATAGGCAAAGCTTGAGCCTCCATCCGCTTAGAAACATAATCTACCGCAACTAGGATGTACTTATTCCCATGAGACATGGGAAATGGTCCCATTAAATCAATGCCCCATACGTCAAAGACTTCAACCACCTGGATGGGGTTTTGAGGCATCTCATTCTTGGATGAGATATTGCCACTATGCTGGCATGCATCACAACTAAGAACAAACTCATAGGCATTCTTAAAGATAGTAGGCCAATAGAAAGCCGCATCGAACACTCTCTTAGCGGTGTATAAGTTGCCCCATAGTGGCCACCAACCAAACCCTCTTGATAATGCTTCAGAATGTCCCAAAATTCATCTCCAAAAACACACCTTCCCACTACCTGATCTGCACCAATCCTAAACAAACACGGGTCCTCCCATATATAGTACTTAAGGTCTGCAAATAACTTCTTCTCTCGATTTGTCATGCAATCCCTCAAATCACCTGTAGTTAGGTAATTAGCAAAGTCTGCAAACCATGGGTGCCCATCATCATCCTCCTTCGCAAACATCAACGACTCATGAGGAAAATCATTTCCTGTCCTTTCTTCCTGAGTCTTCTATATCCTGGGATTCTCTAGTCAAGATAAATGGTCCGCATCTACATTTTCAGCCCTCTTCTCATCTCTAATCTCTATATCAAACTCTTGAAGTAACAAATTCCACCTAATCAGTCTATGCTTCGCATCCTTCTTCGAAAACAAGTACTTCAGAGCTACTTGGTCAGTAAAGTAAAGATGATGGTTTTAGAAAGAACGAGATAGGAATGAAATTTATCACACGTAAATACAACCGTTAACAACTTCTTCACAGTCGTAGTGTAAATATCTACCTAGTTGGCTTAGGGTCTCTAGTGCCACAAAGTTAGATCTTACTTTTCTTTGTTTTCTTATAACAACTAAAAATGCTATTTCCAACACATTAGTTCGTTAAGTAGTTATGTAATGAGACTTCATTTATTTAATTAAATTGCACTAAAAATACAAAAGAAACATCATTAAATTTAATCAAACTTAAAACAATCTTAAAGTTGATTGCCATCTAATTCATAATTTCGTTAAGTAGTTATGTAATGTGACTTCATTTATTTAATTAAATTGTACCAAAAAAGAAATATCATTATATTTAATCAAACTTAAAACAATCTTAAAGTTGATTGCCATCTAATTCATAATAAATTATGGTGTTTGGGCTTTGAAAGCTAATGATTCGAAACTTTTTAGTCAGAGGGTGAATATACATATATACATAATAGTGTTTAATAATACTTTTTTACTCAAAAAATAAAATAAATAATAGAGACATCAAGATTTCTTTTAAACTAAACTAGGTTTAAAAGAGTTCGCCGCGTTGCGGCGAATTTCTTTTGTTATTTAGTCTGTGTTTACATGTGTTTTGAAATCAGTACGAGCGTGTTGCGAACCGAACTGCTGACAAGAATAAAAAGAAAATGTAGAAAAAAAACACTAAAAGATAACCGAAAGAAAATCAACCAAAAAAGTTATATGGTAACGATTTTGTTCGTATGAAACTCGTGGTCAGAGATGAGCAAATTGTTCTGGCCTCTGGGTACCGGTACCAAATTTGCCGAACCGAAAGATCTTAAGTACGATTTCGGTACCGACTTTTGGCATTACTGGTACCGGTTCACTATTGTTTTTTACCTTCATATACTGGTACCATAACCGGTATTTTCAGTATCAGTACCGATTCTGTATCGGTTGGCACCGAGCTCATCTCTACCCCTAAAACTAAAAAAATAAAAAAAATTAAAAGTTGAAGAAAATCAACAAAAAAAAGTTGTACGATACCGTTGTTCGTACGGTAACCGTGATCAGGGATGAGCAAATGATACCGAGTAGCAGCACTGAATTTCCCGAACAAAAAGATTTCCAACATCAATTCGGCACCAACTTTTGACGTTTTCTGTATTAGTGCCGGATTTTACCTTCATATACTGATACCGAACAGGACCATCCCGGTATTTTAGATACCAATACCGGTTCGATACTGGTTGGCACCAAACTTATCCCAACCCCTGATATGAAAAAAAAGATTAAAGTAAAAAAGTAAAGAAAACAACTATTATTAAATATTAAAATAATAAAAGTATTAAAAAAACTATATATTATTATAATATTAAAATTACTATTCATTTCATTTCATTTATTAATATATAGTAAAGTAATAATAATAATAGTAATAATATTTATATATGATAAAAATCAAACTGAATGAATAGTGATTTACTATTAAATTAAAATTAGAATTACATTAAATTACATTACACATTACACAATTACACATTATACAATTATCCTATATATTAAAAAGCAAACCTTATGAATAGTATGAACAATAATCTTGTCATTGTTTATATACATATGTTGCTGATGAAATGATATGAGCCTTGTTCTGGCTCACTGGTCTGCCTCGTCTTATTCAATAGAAAAGGGGCCAGTTCGACTCGTTTTTCACTTCCTTTTTTGAGGCCGCGATGCCCTCATAATCTCAGAAACCCTAACACCAACCCCCCATCACCGCTCCACCATCCATCTCCGGCCGTCGAGCCTTCACGCCGTTGATCGGATGCTTTCTCCGGTAGCTCAGCGTTCATATATTGCTCAACTTTTAATTAATTTGTTGAACTATTTGACATTTAGGGCTGAAAATTGAGGTTTTTTTCTCTGATTTAGGGTTACAAGAATACGTCAGAAACGGAAGCAAAAAAATGCCAATGGGAGGTCAAAGATTGGAGATTATGAGGTTATTGAGCAGCTTGGTAGGAGCTTTCCTTCAATTTCTCGGTATTGTTTGTTTTAGGTCCCAAATTTTGCCTTCGCTTTGCCTTTATCTATAGACTTTTCAGTTTTCTTCAGCTTTTTGTTTATGTTTGTAGTCATTGAATTTAGGAAAATTACACAACGTTTGTCAACGGTGGGGGTATGCTTCTCGGTCTTCTTCAGTTCAGGTGAGTAAAAAACAATCCCTTTGATTTGATTTTGCTATTTTCAATCACTTTTTGATGGATTTTTATTTATTTGCTCAAAATTTCATGACGGGTTTCAAGATCTGTTATTTTGTGAAGATTAATGGGAAATATTGGGAATGGTATGCTGACAAACACCATAATTGCAAACTATAATGGATAAAATTGTTATTGAGCAGTTTGAGTGTTTAACAGTCATAATGGGGTAGAAACTATGATTTATGAATGATGTTATTTTGGTTGTTCAGGGACGGGTTGACCATATTTGGCCGGCCTGAATACATAATTTTTCTTTTTCATGAAGGCCTTTGTGATCACAAACTGGTGTTATCCGTTCAAGTATTTTTTTTTTCAGCAATGATGATTCATAGGAGGAAAAACTTAAAACTGATATGGAAACTTCAAAAATCTTGAATTTAGAGAGAATAAGTAAGAGGGAAAAATAAGACGTGTTTTAACCTCAAGTATTGAGTTATAGTCGGTTAATATCACTTGTAGAGTTGCATAGCGAAGGTGGCTGTTGATGGTGGTTCCGGCGAAGAGCAAAGGTGTCTGTTGATGCTAGTTCAGGTGGTGAACAGTAACGGTAGTGGTATGTATGCCGGCTGATGATGTTGTGAATCTTGTGATGGTGATTTATGGTGGTTGTCGGCTGCGAAGACCCTTTTCAGCCACCGGTCAGAGGTGTTAGCTTGGTAATGGTGGTTGGTAAGGTTGCGGTGGTAGTACAAAGTGACTGTAATGGTGATGGTTGATAGTGGTGGTGGCTGCCGTGATAATTGCAGGTGGTGGAGACCCTCTCCGGCCGCCGATCAAGTGGTGGTTAGTGGCTGGAGGTGGTCTAGACTCAATCCTTCTTACTACGTCTCTTCAGGTATACATTCTTTGATTTCTCTTATTCCACGCTTCTAATTAGAAAGGAATAAAGGTTAGCTTAGCGAGATTAGGGTCTAGATTACAAGTAATTTTCTGTTCGTTATAAAATTACAATGAAAGCTTATGAATTTAATGTACAATATTCATCGAATTCACTATCACTATGAATGCATACTCAAAATTATTACTATTGGGCTTTTCAACTAATCATGCGTACCTTTCACGGTGAAATCAAAAGATGCACAACTACACAATCTATATGTCATCTAGACCTGGCAAACGGGTCGGGTCGGGTCATGGGTCAAAACGGGTTCGGGTCAAAACGGTTCGGTCAATTATAAAAAAGGGTTGTTTTGGTTCAGGTCGAAACGGGTACGGGTCCGGGTCAGAACGGGTTTCGGGTCGGGTCCTTTTTTTTAAGAATGGCCATCAATTGAAAATAGATAAACTGCACTTGAAAATCACAAACTGAAACTGAAACTGAACAAGTAGCTGGGCAAAATACAACCAGAACATAAAGAGATTACAATGCTGCAGATAATATTAAGTATAATGTGTTTGCTTCTTGATTTTATTACTTATTTAATTGGAATAAATCATTTGGTAACAAGTTCAAATCGTTCGAGTGCGCGCAGCATTGTATTACGGACTGTTTTTTTTTCATGTTCTTTGTCTTTTTAATAATAAGTTGGATGCCAACAGAACTTTCAAGAAAAGCTTTACTTTAGGCCAACGCTGAAAACATCAACACAAGCATTTCGTTTGTCTGTTATTTTGGAGTGTGCGCGGCATTGTATTAGGGGCTGTTATTTTTTCACTGGGCTTTATGTGCTTCATGTCGCTGTCATTTTCTAAGCGTGTTCTTTGTCAAACTTTCAAGAAATGTGGGTTAAGATCCTACTTATCTTTTTTTCCCCAGCAATAGTAAACTTGTTGGCTGTTAGATAGTACTTGAGCTATTGTACTGTTAAATAAGACTCATTTTGGTGGTCGTGAACATACGAGTACAAATATGACTCATTTTGCTCTGTTTAGTCCCTGACCCGTCTTGTCTTTGCTTAAATTATGTAATTTACCCACTTCAACAGTTAGAATACAACCCAGGTTGATAGCTCGTCAATACGTTTTATTTCTTTACAAGTAGTTTTTAAATCAAACTAACTGGCCAGAGATAAAATATACACATAAGCTGCTGATACAAACTGGTTTCATTGAAACAGGTCTTCAACTCCAGCTCAAAAAGGAAGCATTGCAACTAGAGCGAAGCGTCAATTGGAATTCCACGGTAAGCTAAGTCAACCAAAACATTTACACATCCACACAACACAAATACTCACATCAAATGTGCCTTCACCTGCAGACTCAGATCCACCGTCGAAAAGGCAGCCTCACGAACAAAGACCCAGTTAACAGAAGTTCGTCCTTTTGTCCACCAATAACAAGAACGACGGGGTAATTAATGCCTGAACATACAATTTTTTGATGGCTGCGTTTGTTAACAGCAACGTGATAACTTAATGATATTCAGTTATCGACATAAACAAATCTCACTGCCATAACCAAGTGAAAACAACACTGAATGTCGCGCAACGTGCGAACGATCGAATACCCCTAGTTATTATTTAAAATTAGAATGGATTGAATAGTAACATCATTAAGAGAGCAAATGGTATCGGGTATAGGTACCGGTCTCAAATTTATCAAACCGGTGTATTTTCGGTACCGGTTCTGCACAGGTATTCACCGGTTTTTACTCTCAAATACCGGTGTCGTACCAGTACCGACCGGTACCGAACCATACCATACTAGGTATATTCGGTACCGGTACCCGCTTTTGGGGATTTCGGTAACGATATTTTCGGTACCGGTTGGTACCGAGCTCATCAAATCCTGTAGCAATGCAGTAATGCAAGTAATTGCACCGTTTAGATTACTTTTCATACACACAGTAAGTAAACTGTATTTCGTTTGAATGAGGTTTTATATACACAACAACTTATTTTGCTTTCTTTTTTGTCTTTTTCTGTAATGAATGAATTGTAGCATGTAAAATTAACTTGGATATTTAGAATATTGATGAGCAAATCGTATCAAATCCTGTAAACGAACTGGTATCGTATTGGTACCAAATTTACTATACCAAATCATTTTCGGTACCAATTTGGTACCCACCTTTTGGCGTTTTCAGAATCGTTACTTTCGGTTCGACACCGGTCTAGCACCATACCTGTATTTATTGATTTTTACCTTCAAATACCATACCGTATTGTACCGAGCATTTTCGGTGTCGGTACCTAATTTCGATGATTTTCCGAATCGGTACTTTCGCTGCCGTTACCGGTACCGAGCTCATCCATATTTTAACGTGTTAGCACCGTAATAACTGAACTGAAAACAACCGAATTTCCAACGTGAAGGACGTGTGGGTCCTATTATTATATATTAGGTTATTTAAAATCGTTTTTTATGACGGAGTGACTATCATTACCACGTCATTTTATTTATGTTTAGATATTCGGTATCTGTTTGCCGTTGCTGACACGCCTTTTGTAGTCATTGGGTCCCGCCGCAACGCGCGGGCGGAAAATAACTAGTAATATATAGTAATAGTAATAATATAACCTGGTAAAAATAAACGAAAAGTAAAATTCAAGTAAAATAAAAAACCGTACTTTATTACGGTATCCTTTTACTAAGGTAGCGTTTGGTATGCAGTAATAAGAGGTGGAATGTAATGGACCATTGTGAGGGAATGAAGAAATGAGTGTTTGGTTGATGGAATAGAATCGTTCATTCCAAAATACATTTCATTTCCTCAAAATCATTCCATCCATCCCCCTGTTTTTTTCCATTCCATTCCCTCTTCACCCTTCATTAACAACGCTACAACTCACCACCGTTGCTACCACACACACACACCACGACCACGACCACCACCGTCATCCGCCGCCGTCACCCACCTCTGCCGCCACCCGCCACCGCCGCTGCCACCACCTAGTGCCGCCACCCACCTTCGTCCTCGCCACCGCCGTCGCCGCCGCCCACCGTCGCCACTACCACCTCCGATCATCGCCAAACACCCACCTTCGATCATCGCCTCCACCATTGCCACTGCCACCTCCGATCACCGCCACCACCCACCACCACCTCCAACCACCATCGCCGCTGCTACCACCTCCGACCACCCCTGCCACCACCATCACCATCACCACCACCTACCTCCACCGTCATCCAGCACCACCATTGTCACCATCCGTCGTCGTCTCCACCCAGCACCACCGCCAATCGCCGCTGCTACAACTGACATCTAGCACTACCTCCCATCATTGCCCATTCCATTACCCCCGTTACCAAACAACATAAAGTAATTGTTCATTTCATTCACACATGGTAACCAAATAAGACATGGAATGGTAATGATCAATTCTATTACCTCATTCATTCCATTACCCCCGTTACCTTCTCCTATTTACTAATTGTGCCAACATCTTCTTCACAACACAACCCTGCATTTACCAAATAAGACATGGAATGGTAATGATCAATTCCATTACCTCATTCATTCCATTACCCCCGTTACCTTCTCCTATTTACTAATTGTGCCAACATCTTCTTCACAACACAACCCTGCATTTTTGTAAATTTGTTTATCTACACAGATTAGATAAGAAATTCCAATGAACCCTTTTCCCTCTTTTTTTACTTCAGCTACTCTTCATTGCATGTACTATTCGACTAACATTTATGGAGGTTAACCTACAAAAAAAAAAAAAAACCCGGTAAAAATGGACCTCTTCTGGCCCTAAAGAAGTTTCGCCTCTACGTAAGCCAATCACATCGATCAACTAAACCATATTTTATTGAAGTCTAACATTGTAAACATAAGAATATGTGTGGTGGAATACATAAATAATGCCTCCATCGTTTAACGTTTTGCGTCATGTATCAGTTCAGTCAGCAATGAGGCATTATGGGGCATTTTTCTAAAATGAGTATAGTGGGGATGTGGGTATTGTGGGGCATTATCTTAAAATGGGTGTAAAAAATAAAATAAAAAAACCCATCAAAAAGGGTATTAGCCAACAGTGGCGAAGCTTGAAAATAAAGTTCGGGGGGTCGGAAGGTAACGGACCTAAAAAAAATTTCTATCGCGTAGTTTCGAGGTGTATGTTCGGGTCGGACGTCGGTGATTCGATTCGGGTCGGGTCAAACATTAATAACTAATATCAAATAAAAAGCGTTCTCAAACATTAAAAAAGAAGTTATCATTTTATTCTTTCCCATAGCATAATCTAATAACAAAACAAGTTAACAAATCACCCTAAATTTCAAACTCTAATTTCTATTTAAATCAACTCACAATAAGATTAAACAAATAAAATTAGACAGTCTTACAGAACGATTCAACAAGTTTAGGGCAAAAATTTGGATCAATTTCATCCATAATTTCAACCTAAATCACATAAATTGCAGCCCTAAATTAAACCTAGAGTGAATTGCAAGAATTGTCCTTTATCTTTATGCGTCTTTGCAGGCGGTATCCTTTATGTTTAAAATTGACGAGTTTTGTCCTTTAAGTTTAAAAATCAAGCACGTTATGTCCTTTAGGCCTAACCTAGTCAAAATTTTCAGTTAAATCAGATCACAAAAGGGTATTTTAGTCTTTTTACCCATTTAAATAAAAATGTTTTAATAAAGAGTTAACTGCCATTTTCGTCCCTATGGTTTGGTCACTTTGGCCATTTCAGTCCATTTTTTAAAAATGCGCCATTTTCGTCCCCCACGTTCTGGAAAGGTGCCATTTCAGTCCAAAAATCATAACCCAGTTAAGTCAGTTTGTAAATAAGGACTGATTGTGTAAATTTGTAACATAAAGGACTGATTGTGTAAATTTGAAAAATGGACTGAAATGGCAGTTAACACCACCACCACTAGCCCTGCCACCACCACCACTCTGCTGCCACCACCGCCACCACCGCCACCACAGCCACCACCGCCACCACAGCCACCACCGCCACCACCGCCACCACAGCCAATCCCCATCATTGTTCATCAACAGTCACCGTTCATCATCGTCATCATCTCCGTCAACGATCACAACGATCACCAAGCACATCACCACCGCTGTGTTCGGATGACGATGATGACCGAACGAAATTTGGCATACAGTTCTTAATGCAAATCGTCGTTTCATTGTCATTATCTTAATGCAAATAGATGTACTGTAAATTTGTAATACGATACAATCACACAAATCGAATCGAATCGAAATTCGAATGACGAGAATCATAAACGCAATGTATAAAAGTAAAACAAATTCAGATCTATAAACGCAATGTATAAAAGTATATAACTAATCAATTAGAGTATTGATTACAGCAACATGCAGCATAGAAACAGGTAATTTTGTAAAGCAAAAACCAGATCTACGGACGCAATGCAAACAGCTAATGAATTGGAGTATCATTTATGCATACGGTTTTTGATCGATCAGATGAAATCTGAATATAGAACAATAACTGCAACTGAACAACATAAAGCATAGAAACGTACAGGTGAATTTTGCGAAACGTAGAGGATATCTGAATCGTCAAAGTCGTCGTCAAAGGAGTTGAAGAAGTTAGCATCAATGAGGTCGCCATGGTGAGGTGGTTGATCGTCGAGAGGTGGCGGAAGGAGGTCGAGGAGTGCATCTGTTTCTGCTGCGACTGCATTTGCATCTCCGATCATATCGTCGTTATCTCTCTCTCTCTCTCCGACTGTGATGATGATTGATGAAGATGAGTTGCAGGTTGTCGGTTTTACAGCGGTGAATGGAGGTGATGACAGAGGTGAACGGTTGTTTACGGTGAAGTGGTGGTGGGTTATGGTGATGGTGCAGCGGTGAGGAGACGGTGGTGTTAATGGTTATGGTGATGGTGCAGCGGTGAGGCAGCGGTGGTGACCACCGGAGCTCCGGTTCCGGCGGCGGTGGTGACCACCGGAGCTCCGGTTCCAAAGTGTGTGTATACATGCAGGTTATATATATATATTATATATATATTTTATAATTATATTAATATTTATTTGATCGTCGAGAGGTGGCGGAAGGAGGTCGAGGAGTGCATCTGTTTCTGCTGCGACTGCATTTGCATCTCCGATCATATCGTCGTTATCTCTCTCTCTCTCTCTCCGACTGTGATGATGATTGATGAAGATGAGTTACAGGTTGTCGGTTTTACAGCGGTGAATGGAGGTGATGACAGAGGTGAACGGTTGTTTACGGTGAAGTGGTGGTGGGTTATGGTGATGGTGCAGCGGTGAGGAGACGGTGGTGTTAATGGTTATGGTGATGGTGCAGCGGTGAGGCGGCGGTGGTGACCACCGGAGCTACGGTTCCAGAGTGTGTGTATACATGCAGGTTATATATATATATTATATTTTATAATTATATTAATATTTATACATTTTACTTAAATGGTCCTTTATGTTTCAAATTTACACAATCAGTCCTTATTTACAAACAGACTTAACTGGGTTATGATTTTTGGACTGAAATGGCACCTTTCCAGAACGTGGGGGACGAAAATGGCGCATTTTTTAAAAATGGACTGAAATGGCCAAAGTGACCAAACCACAGGGACGAAAATGGCAGTTAACTCTTTAATAAATAAAACAAAAATAAAAATGTTTTAATGATGTATATATAGTATTTCTATCATCTCTGAACATCTCTATCTATCTCCTTTCTTTACATCTCTCTCTACCCTCTCCACCACCACCAACAACCGCCTCCATCAACCACCAACTGCCGCCCACCACTGCCCCACCTATCAGAAACATTTATCGAGCTTTATCTTGAGATCTGTGCTGCACTCACCAAAAAAAATTCCATATGAATGCTTATTCTGAAACAGTTCGAACTGTTGATGAATCTTTAACATAAGGCAGAATGCATAGGGTAGTATTAAAATCATTAAAAGTAAAAATCTCATTCTGCAAATATCAAAGCGATTAATATGATGCTTCTTCTATTATCAGCTCAAGAACAACGCGCAAAATGATGTATTGTGTTTGTGAAAAATCCAGCAAGAAATATCCAGTTTACAAAGCAACCAAAATCACCTCTGTTCTATTGTACTTCTGCCATTGATTCTTCTTCACCGGAAACGCATCGTTGAAACATATCATATCTATTTGAGAGGATACGCAGAAGATACAAATAAGGGTATCTGACAGTCCGGCTCCTAAGAGGCCACCTCCGACAAGCCAGAGTGTCTGTTAGTTTAGGGTTTCTGATTTCTCCATTGTTATCATCTCAAAAATAGTTCGGACCACTATATACACTGCCGACGATTATGAAGAATCAACGGCCAGGACAGATCCAACGACATCCGGTTCAGATCGGCTTATGTTGTTCAGATCTAGGGTTCAAGAAGGATAGCGGTGGCCCGGTTTTTTTTTTGTGACAGTGGTTAGGGTTAAGTCTGAAATTCGAAAATGGCTACACGTGCTTTTAAATATGTTGGCCGGAAGTGGTGCCGGAAATGGTTTTGATGGTGAACGGTTGTAAGAGAACGGTTGTAAGTGTTTGATATAGATGATATGGGCAATTGATTCTTTTAACTTACTTCAGCACACCTAGTTTTTGGGGATTTTTGTTGAATTGAGTTGAATCTGAAAATTTTTGGGGTTTTGTATTGAATCTGGAAATTTGGGGGTTTGTGTAAATTTGGCGTTGTGGATGGGTGCTGATGGTGCCATTGCAACGGTGGTGGGTTGGTGGTTATGGTGGAAACAGGTGACGGTGGTGGAAGGAGGCTGTGGTAGTAGCGGCGGTGGTGGAAGGAGGTTGTGGTGATAGTGGTGGCGATGGTGGAAGGAGGTTGTGGTGGTGGTGGTGGTGGCGGTTATGGTGGAAACAGGTGGAAGGAGGTTGTGGTGGTGATGAAGGAGGTTGTGGTGGTTTTCTGCTTGAATGAAATACAGAGGGAGGGAGATGGAGTACAGAGGAGGGAAATGGAGTAGAGAGGGAGAATAGTTTTTTTTTAATCTTTCTTGTGTTTTTTTTAATAAAATGGTTACTTATTTATATAATTAGCCCCTAAGGGATGAAATGACAAAATTGCCCTCATGTGCAAGGCACATGACAAGATTTAACGAAAAAAACTAACTGGGTTAGGCCCAAAGGGTAAAACGTGCTTGATTTTTAAACTTAAAGGACAAAACTCGTCAATTTTAAACATAAAGGACACCGCCTGCAAAGAGACATAAAGATAAAAGACAATTCTTGCAATTCACTCTTAAACCTAAAGATAAAAAAAACACATACCTTTAACCTTATAAAGATTGAAGAAGTCGAACAAGAGTATAAGACCACAACAACGAGCAGCGTTTTGGCTTCTGTTCTCGAACAAGAAGCTGAAGTCGAACAGTTCTAGAACCTGCGTTTTCCCCCCTTCTGCAGTTCTGGCTTGTTGCTTCTGTTACTATGGTCGATGTCCCAAAGTAAACGAATTTGGGTTTTTTTTATAGAGTGGGCTTTTAAGTTAGGCTATATAATGATTTGATTTGGGTTATATAATATACATTCTAGTATTTTACCAAATACAATGATTTGGGCTATAATATTTGGGCTAATTAAATATTTTATTTGGGTTATATAAATAAAAAAAGCTAAAACCGGGGGGTCGAAAACCTATACCTAATTTTTTTAATAAAACCGGGGGGTCGAAAACGTATATACCTACAAAATCCTATACGAAACGTATATATATAACACTACTAACCGAAAAGTTCGGGGGGTCGGGCGCCCCTCCCCACTCCTTAAATCCTGCGCCCCTGTTAGCCAACTAAAAAGAAGAAAACCTGTGATTGACCAAAGATCTTGAACATGGGTATGAAAAAAAGGACGCCATTTACATTTTTTTTTGAAAAAAATGACCCAGGAGCGATTGATGGGCGTTGTGGGGCGTTTTCTAAGGAAAAAAACGTCCAAAAACCCCACTAGGGGTGTTCTAACAAATCAAATGCATGGGCTAATATTAATAAATATGAATAGGACTTACATTTGGCGGGACTAATGGGTAGTTATACAGGGTTGCATCAAGGAAATCTCCAGAACCGTTGAAAAAGACGATTCGGGAAATCAAGGGTCCCTCAACCCACGATGGTACACGCCAATATATATGGTGTCTAATGCCTGATATGACACGATAGATATATATTTGACTCGCATCCCTCGATTTCACTTGGCCCACACTCACGACCACGTGAAGTTTGGTGCACCTTGCACCTCCATATCACTATTATTGAAAACCTATTTACCAGGTGTCATATCCCTAGGGTGGATTATTTGTTGGCTTTTTTTCTTTGAACGTCAAAAACCTCTATATGAAATATAGAAAACGGGCCAGTAAGAGTAAGAATCTAGGATCTAAGTTTACAAAATTACATCACGAATGTTAAAATCAATCCACATTTTCTACTCAAGATTACAAGAATTAGATCTACCTGTAACAAAGAGAAAAACATTTTCTTTGATTGAATCGGCCGTTCGATTATTTACCGCTCGTTGAAAGTTTTTTCATTTCGTGCTTTCCGTATCAAAGGAAATAATGATAATTTGTTTTTGCACTAGGTGAAATTAAATGCTATAATGGGTTATTTGAGGTAAAAATTACCAAAAATGTAATTTAGAAAAAAAATAACGAAATATTTAATTGAATTCGATGATCATTTCTTCTTCTTTCCATTTTGTTTTTCAAATGCAAAATGTATATATTGATCTTTTCTTTAAGTTTAAAATTCTAGAAAGTCAGTCAGAAAACTGTAACATATGTTACGTATAAAAATAAAAATATGTGGGGTTTGATGACCCCACACCATGTATACTAGGTTCACCATGATCTATCACGAGACCTAGACTCAAAGAAAAGGGTTCGTATATGATTCTTAATAAAATTACGCATCACCCGAGTCAATGTAATGATTCTTAATAAAATTATTTACATTTTCTTTTTGTTCGAGCTTCACAATAAGATAAGATTTAACTAAAATAAAAGTTAGGTAAATTGGATACGGATGTTTAACATAATACATTTATTTATGATGGTATGTAGTTGATTTTCATTAAAAATGTCAAACTAGACTTGGTGTGACATATCTTCGTATCTACATATCATCTTGGATTTGAGATTAATTCTCTTACAAGTGGTTTTGTTTTTTCTTTCATATATCTCCATAATTATTATTAGAGTAAATTACAAGTTTTGTCCTTTATATTTATACGAAATTGCAGGTGGTTTCTTTTGTCTTTAAAATTGACGGGTTTTGTACTTAATGTTTCAAAATCTTGCACGGTATGTCATTTGAGGCTAACCCAGTTTTTTTTTTTTTTTTTTTGTTAAATCTGGTCATGTGTCTTGCACATAAGGGCTTTCTTGTCATTTTATCTTTCCAGGGACTAGTGTGTAAATAATTAATATTTAAGGACTATTTTGTAAAAAAAATATAAAACTGAAATTCACTTTCTCTCTCTCCCTTCTCTCTCTCTCTCTCTCTCTCTAAACTCATCTCTCGATCCAACAGCCATCTCTTCTACAGAAATGTGGAGAGAATCATAGTCCATTATCTGCCATTTCAAGTAATTCTTTAACAATTAATCTTTTCCACAACCTGAAAGCACCTGAACTTTCTTCCTTGTTCTTTCTTACAGAAGAGGCCTCACCATCTACATTCAGGTGGATAATGGATGGGTTGTCAGGGCCAAAATGGATTTGGATAGAGACGGGTATAGATCATGTAGTGACGGGTCTTCTTCCCAATTTCAGGTGGGTGGGGCGGCGACAAAGGTGTTGCAGGTGGGTGGTGGCTGGGTGGTTGTGGTGGGTTTGGTTGCAGGTGGGTGGGGCGGCGACAAAGGTGTTGCAGGTGGGTGGCAGCTAGGTGGTTGTGGTGAGTTTGGTTGTAGGTGGGTGGGGCGGCGACGAACGAGATCACCGGTGGCGATGTGAGGGTGGTGGTGCTTTGATTGGGATGAAAATTAGGAGAATTGGTTGAATAATAGGGATGAAAATTGGTTTGGGAAACGGAGAATTGGTTTGAGTAGCGTGCTTTGATTGGTTTTGGGGGTTTTTAAGTAGGGGAGTTGATTTGAAGATGGTGGTGGAGGGTGGTGGGGATGGTGGTTGTTGTAACAACCCGCTTTTTGGAAAGTCAAAGTCCAAGGAAGAAAAGATTGCTAATTGCGATCTGTCACTCCTTGCTTAACTATTGATTGTACGTCAATGACTTGTAATCGAATTCTATTATTTATTTGTTTTAGTTGTATTATGTGAAGTATCTACTAAAAATCGAGGTTCAATCGCTGTTAATCGACTTATCGCTATCGCATTCGCAACTCGAATTATGTGTTCTGGATATTGTTTTACGTGCGTGTGCTATTATGTGTTACTTGTGCATGTTATGTTTATGTTGTGGTGTTTAATCGTAATCGCAATTCTATCGCAATCGCAATCTAATCACAAATGCTAAACGCAAGTTATTTATAGTGATTGTATGTTAGATATAGTAGTTAGGTTATTTGTGTAACTAATGGTTAATACTATCGCATCGCTCAATCGAATCGCATCGCAACGCTCAACACGCGAATCGAATCGAAATGACAAAACTCAAACGCATCGGACACCTGGATCGAGTGGCCAACCGATCGAGTGGCCATCCGATCGGTGACCAATTCGACCCTTGTGCACCTTCCTCTTTTGGAAACCCTATAAATACCCCCCTATCACATCATTTGTTTATGTGACAACTCCTCCACTCGACCAGCCGCACTCAAGCCTTCTTTCTCTCGATTTCTCGCGATTCTTGTAAGTTTTCAACCTAAATCTTGTACTTCTATGATCTACACGCACTCCTTTATCTTTTTCACCTTTGCATCTTAACTTTTAACCGTGAAATCACCGGATTTGAGGTGTTCTAGGGTGATGTCATCATGGAGTTCTTATGAACTTCAAGGTTTGGCTTCATTCCACCAAGAACAACTTAGATCTGAAGGATTTCCACATGAATAAACAATGTTTTCGCATAGATCTACACATATTCATGGTTAAAAGGATTGAAAGATGGTGTTCTAACTTTCTTTCAACTCTTTTACACTCAATGCACTCAAAACCGATAGAATCGGAGCTCGTTCCGACCTTCCACTCTTTCTTAGTGATGTGTCGGTCCAAGATCTAAATTCTATCCAAGGGACAACGGATTTCGGGTTAAGCATGAACAACCGTCTCGAACAGTTAATTGATCGGACTAGGGTGATTCCTGTTCGATCGGATCACTTGGGTCAAGATGGGGTTTCTGTTGTTTAGCACGTTGTCAAACTGTCACGAACAAACCACAAACATTCAAAATAATCAAGTTCAAAACGATTGGATTCGTGGGACAGATTGCCGTCCGATCGGATTGCCATCCGATCGAACTGCACTTGAGGATTTAACACTTAACAATTTTCAACATGTTCAATGTTCAGTCAGTTCTATCGGATTGCCATCCGATCGAACCGCAATCCGACTTGGACTGCAGTTGAGCTTCCAAAATTTCAATATTTTCAATTTTTCAAAGGACAATGGTTTCCAACGGATTGCTATCCGATCGGATTGCCATCCGATCGAGTAACCATCCTACTGTGAACTTGTTCTCACTAAGTGTCTTGCCAATCGGATCGCTATCCGATCGAACTGTCGTTCGATCGATCAACCTGAAGGGTAGAGATCCTTCTCTATTTTCAAAATGCTACAACGAAAACTTCAAAGCGATCATACACAAACACATCCTTACCAACGAATGTCAATCCAATCGAATGACCATCCAATCGGATTGACATCCGATCGACTGGCCATCCGATCGGATTGCCATCCGATCGGATTACCATTCGACACTTGGTCACTTTTCACCGTTTTACGCACCGCTCTTCGCTTATGCTATCGTTAACTGTTCAGGCTAATCACTCTAGCGCTCCCTTCAATCCATTTCCATCGCTGTGAGTATAATCGAACTCTTTTTGCTTTACGCACTTTTGGGTGTTACATACGTTACTTATTCTAAATCACATCAATCACACAACGCAAACACTATTTATACGCTGACCGTTACTTCATGATACGTGTTACTCGATGAATGCTTGTATGTTATGTTAACACAGTGATTGTTGCCTGACGCCTTAGCAACGATAATACTATTTGTTTGGACTCAGCACCTGTCGTGGACGGGGGTTGTTAAGGTTACCTCTCACATGTCACAGTGGTGATATGTGTTGCGCATTCTACAACTCGCAGTCTAGTCTATGCATATATTTCATTGTCGATAACCTACTAGCTTCGCATTATACATGTTACATGCTGGTTATGCGTAAATGATTTCGAACTCTATTATATCTATTAAACTTTTATGCTCACCTTTACACTATGTGTATTGACCTCTATTTTCACGTATGTGACAGGTGCTTAGGATGCTTGCTTGCTATGTGATGGAATCGAGCTTAGGAGAGTCTAGAAACCAATAAAGACAATTTATTTTTATTTAAATATGAGTTGTCGGGACATGTTATTTGTCTTTGAGATATCGCTGTCTGTAATAACTGATTTGCTTAATAGATTATGGTATGGGACATAATATTAACTATTCGGTAAAGTAGTTGTTATGGAATTTCTCTTGGACAATCTGTTTCGCTCAGTGCCATGCCCCGATGTTTCCGTCATCGGTTGGGGTGTGACAGTTGTAGACGATGAAGGGTTGTGGCGGTGGTGATGATGGCGGTTGTTGATTTGGAGATCAAGGTGGTGGTTGTTGTGGTGGTGGTGGTGGTGGTGGAGGGTGGTTGAATGGGGTTATTGATTTTTTTATAAATGTATATAGTTAGAAAAATAATAATATTTTTTTGAAATTATTTTGTTTTTTTAATAATAGTAAATAAACAGGGTAAAAAGACTAAAATACCACTGGGTGACCAGATTTAACCAAAAAAATAAACTGGGTTAGGGTCAAAGGACATACCGTGCAAGATTTTGAAACATTAAGTACACTGTCAATTTTAAAGACAAAGGACACCGCCTGCAATTTCGTGTAAAAATAAAGGACAAAACTTGTAATTTACTCTTACTATTATATAATACAATTTGCGTCGAGGCTTGTGAACAGGAAACAGGAAAACAATTGCTCAAACTTTGAATCTAATTTATGATAGGTCCATTCGTTTATTCCTTTTTGCCAAACTGTACTGATACTATGTCAAAATGGATATTTTATATTACTTTATACATAAAAACTTCTCTTAAAAATCTTAAACTGTAATTTTATCATACAATAGTTTTTGAAAGCTACTTTTTGTGATCTTTTAAAAAATCATTTAATGTAAAACACATGTAGACATTCTTTTGACCTTTTCTTTTTAGATTTCCTCATTTGGTTTATATACCGAGTGTTGGTACCATTGTAATATCGTTACGAAACAAACCAACACCGACAAAATTCCTGGCGTGAAGCACAATGGTATTTTACTAGTTAACAACATTCAAAATAAAATCCTCCCAGTATCCATATAATTTAACACACACACACACACACACATACACACACATATATATAGGGATCAGTTCACGTGAGAATCAAGATGAAATACCCCGAATCTTAATGTACCGGTTATAAGCGTATGAAATATGTAATTTATATTTCATATATTGTTGAACGAGTAAGTAACAAGTAAGATGGTTGTGTGAAATATGAAATATCTTGATGAACCTTAGCAATTATAGGAGACCGTTTAATATTAATAATAAAATAGATTATATTTGAACTTACTCAATTTTTAATTAAACTTAGGTTAAAGCGTAGATAAAATATGCTCCTTCTAACGACATATTCGTCGTTTTATAAAACATCACTTTTTGAAAGTTATACGAGAAAAACAAATGAAGCAGCTGAATTAATATAACTAAGCTAGCTAGCTAGCACGTCAATGTCCCACATAGAAAAACTTGAGGTGCCTGATATGTATTATAAATAGGAACATATAGTTAACCTTTAGAGCATCAGTTTCTTTAACGAGAACGCTCTAGTATTAGAGAATCCCGAGCATACGATACCCCGTTGGGTGTTGTTAGAAGTCATTTGTGGAATATCAGTAGGAGCTCGAGTAGGGAGACTTTACATCAAATTGTCGTAGATAGTTTAAGGTATGCTCGAGTTTAAGTTTATGTTTAGTTAATTATTATTTATTTTTAGTAGTTAATATTAGTATTATTATTAAGAGTTAATTACACAGATGGACCCTTTGATTTATAGCTAGTTTCGCCTTTGGATACTAACTTTTTTAACAGGTTCTATAAGTGTACCTTTTGATGATACATGCTGAATTCTGCAAATCGAAGATGTTCAGGGGTCTTTGTGTATTTGTTGAATAGTTAATAGTTTCTTGTAAGAGTTAATTAAAGAGTCCGAATATGTTATATTTTATGGAGTCCAAATTTATCATAAATTCATAAATTCAGACCTCCATGTTTTGTTTTGTCAGAGTTTATCAATTAGGGTTTATGTTCATGTCCGAATATGTTTATGTAATTCAGACTAGTGTTAGTCAGGACTTATTGTCCGTATATGCTGATGTTATATCTGAAACTGATGTGTTTTGGATTTAATTCTTGTGTTTATACTCAGTGAATGAATGCAAGAGGTATGACTTTGAGAATTATATTTATGTGCAAGTTACTTTCTAGTGCGAGAAACAAAACCCTAATACTGTGTGTTCATTGTGTGTTGATAATCTGTGAATTCTTGGTGGATTCACAGATTGACACTCATCTTTGTTCTTCTACACCTTCTGTCTCGTGACCTACGCGGCGGTACGCATTGCGTGGTGGATGCCACACACCGCGTGAGTCGGTTGTTCGAGTTAGTGATCATGTCCGAGTGTTCGAGGTCAGTAGGTGGGCTTACAAGTGGTATTAGAGTAGGCTCTGTATAAAGAGTGCTCTTACCGCTGTAGGTTTCGTGTTGGATGTTAGATTTATTGATCGGTTTTGTTTGTTCTAGAGGGTTTTCTATTTTCTAGGATTTTTCATCTTTTTCTTTTGATTTTCATGGATTCTTCATCTATTTCTAGATTTTTCATGATGAATGGTAATTAGGTTTTAGTATTGAGTGTTTGTCATTGATTTGATTGTTGAGATTGTGTTCAGAGAGTGTCAGATCTAAAAGTTTCTGCAAATTCTCTGGGTTTTTGCTGAAAAGGTGAAGAAGATTGCTGAGGTAAGCAATTGTCAGATCGATTTTTGGATTTTTACCTAGTCCGATTTTGCACATCTGTCCCTATTTGTTACTTCCATATTTATTGATGACCTAGTGTGAAGTCACGCTTGGGAAATAAATTCGGAAGCTGGTTACCTGAATATTGATCCCAATTTAGACACTCCGGAGTTTTAGTCCGAGCTTAAAAGTGTCCGAATTTGGGGGTTTATTATGTCAGAATTTGGGCTTCTCCGAATTTGTTATACCTTATGTCCGAATTTAGGATGTCATGGTTTATCAAATTTGTCCTGTCTGATTTTAAGTTATCGGGGTTTGTCAAAATCTTATCAATCCAAATTTGTTAACATGGCGACTGTCCGAATTTGTGGTTCTTAATTTCAGGGTTTGTAGAAATCACTCTGTCCAAATTTGTGTTTCCTCGTGTCAGAGTTATTTGAGTCCGAATTTGTTAGTGAGTTGTGTGTATGGTCCGAATTTGTTAGTTGGTTTAGGTTTCTTCCGAGTTTGTTCATCAGGTTACTGATCCGGGTTTTTAGTAAGTCTCTGATTCTCTCCGGACTTGAGAGATTGTTGGAAAGTGTTAATTGTTTCTGAAACCAAAAACTACTGTTGCTAAAATTGGTGAACATGGCAAACAATTTAACTACTGTGGTTCAAAATATAAAACACAACAATGAAGTTGGAAGTACTGATAAACCTCTGGTGCTGTTAAATGAACTAGACTATCCAGAATGGGAAGTTCTTTATGAGAGGTACATAAAAAATAAAGACTTAAAAATATGGTTTTTCATGACATCGGGTCTTGGAGAACGACTTGTTCGAATGTTAACAATTGCAACTTACATGGCCTTAACTGACGAACAGAAAAAGTATTATGAATATGAAGAAAGAGTTATGTCATTGATCACAATGTCTTTACCACAATCAGTACTTCACACGTTAGCAATAAAAACTCTTTAAATGAGATGTGGGATAGTTTGAGTGAAAGATACGAAGGGAATGATCTGTTTAAGAAAAGAAGACTTGATCAACACAAGACACAGTTTGTAGTTTTTAAAGCTATGAAGAATGAATCTTTAGATGACCTAGTCAACAGATCTATCATCTATTGAGTGAATTGGATCGTAGCCAACCAGGGTTGTGTACTGAATCTGAGAAGGTGGAAAAGTGCCTTAATTGCTTAGCAAAGCAATGGAACATGTTTACTGCTTTAATCAAAGAAAGTCCATAGTATGATGAACTCAATCTTGAGCAGGCTATTCAGAAGATGAAAGGTTATTCGTGGACCCTAGAAGATCAAGATTCTGATTTCGAGAAGCTTGAAGACCCTACATTGTATCGAGCTAAACAAGTTGAAAATGGGAGTAGTGCAGGTGTTGCTCTTCTTTTAGAAGATACTCTCAAGGGGAATTCTTGAATAAAAGTGCATTTTGTTTGTAACAATAGTGGAAGCGTTGCGGGTGGAACTCATACATCCCATGGAATGTCATCTTCAAATGCTAATGCTAGACCAAGTGTTCAAAGCTTGAATGTGCCAAAAATTTATTCACATTGTCTAAAACTCGTAGAAGAAAACATGGGACTTCTAGCATCATTCATGATGGCGTTTGAAAATTTTCTCTTGGAAAATTAGTTGAACCATCGAGTCTCGGTGAAGGCATTGATCAAATTGATGAAGATGAAATGGAAGAGATCAATTTACAATTGAATATGGCTTTATTAGTTAGAAGAGCAAAGAAATATCTTCAGCAAAGTGGGAAGTGTTTCATTGGTGGTAACACAAAGACACGCACGGGAATCGATATGACCAACGTCAAGTGCTACAACTGTGGTATCTATGGCCATTATGCTAGAGAATGCTGCAAACCGAAGAGCGATAGACAAAATAGAGAAGGCACCATTGGTCAAGGTAGCTCATCAAGATCTAACAACAGTCCAGCCCCATCCAATACAACTCCTTCCACTTCTACAACAACCTCTGCTGATAATCTTACTCCTACTCCACACAACGCATTGGTTGTTCAAACCCTTCAAGCCATTAGGGAGCCAAACGATCGAGGTATTGTAATGGAAGATACAACTACTTCTATTGTCTCACAAGCGTTCATTGCTGAAATCGTCGAAGATGAGTATGACGATATTTTCGAAGAGGAGAATGTGGAAGAATTAAATGTGGTGGTGGAAGCTCTAAGTGAGAAGCTGGAAATGGATAAAATTAATGAAGCTGAAGAATGCATGAGAAAAGAGAATGAGGAAGAGGAAAGTAGAAAGAAAGAAGAAAGGGAAGATGAAAGCAATCAGTTTGAGTTCAAGATCACGAACGAAGAAATGAAACGTTTTGTGAAAAAGGAAATGGCAAAGCAGGAAGTTGGAAATGCAGGAAGCTCGGATCAAGCTTTCATAGCTAATATCGAGGTACAATCTAAACCAGTTGATAAAAGATGTGCTAGATGCGTAGAGTTTGTTGCTAAGCGTGACATATGCGCTCTCCATAACAGTAATTTGATTACTGATCTAGAGAAATCTAGAGAGTTAATTGTTGCACTTTCTAGTGCCGCCAAGGAACATAGAAGTAGGGTGATTGCCTTGAAAAAGGACATCTCTGAGTTTGAGAGACGACTGCTCAATCAAAAGTAAAGAATCAAGATTTAAAATCTGAACTTGAAATTTGTCAAAACACTGTTTTAGAAAAGAATAAAATAATTTAAACAGAGATAACTTGTTCCTAGATTTACAGCGAAAACTTGAGAAATTTGAGAATTCATCAGAAGTGATGAACTTTTGTATAAACAGTCAACATCTTAAAGAATCAGAAGATGATATGTATGGAGTTGGTTATAGAAAGGTTCCATCACCTTTTAACTACAACTATACATCAACACCATCAATTGATCCTGAGATTGCAAACTTTGTTCCTGTTGCTCCACTGGCTGTTGATCCCTTAACGGAGCAAGAGTCTGAATCTGAAGCTGAATCGGGTTCAGAATAAACGAGATCGAGTGATGCTAGAGCGAATGAAATTAATTTGAAAAAAATGAGGATTTAATTAACTTATAGATTTTAGAAGCTCTAAATCAAGTTTAAAATGTTAAACAAAAGTCAAAGCCTGACGAAAAGGGTAAAAGGAATGTTAAAAACATTATGAAAACAAGCTTTGTGAATGGCGAAAGTTTTAACAATGAAATTGAAAAAAATTGAGAAGAGTTTAAATTCTGATTTTGTAAAACAAAGTGTAAAAGGCTCAAACGAAACATCCTCGTCCTTTAGAAGTCTGTGTCAGGATGAACGACAAGAAAATATTAAAAAGGTTGATAAATGACGATGCTATAAATGTCGATTGAATGGATATTTAGCTGCAAATTGTCCGAATGACAATGGAAAGGGCCGTGTTGATCCTAATCTTGATAAACCTTTTCACACCAAACCCCAAAATGAACCTAAAAAGGATGAAAAGAAAAGTGGTAAAACACAAAAGGTAGAAAAACCTTAGGTTGAAAAACAATAAAGTAAACCAGTTTATAAATCAAAGGTTAAAAATCAACAAGAAAAGGATCATGAAATCGACCTTTAGGATAATGGCAGTGGTCATGGTTCAGATCATGGTTCGGAAAGTTCTTCTGAAAAACGTGAGAGTCGTTAGAAAACCCCTGCTCGACGACAAATTCAAGTGACTTTCCGACCACAAGAGTAAGATAATCAATCTGGAGGTTCTTACAACCACAATGTAAGACCTCATGCTCAAAACCGTTATGTTGAAAACCGAAACATGTAACCGACCAAATATCAAGGTCAAAGATAAAATTCAGGATTCCAACAACAAAATGTTTTTCATCATAATGAGCAACCAAGGTTTGATCGAAGTTTTTGACCTCAGTACAGTCAAAACTTCGGGTATCAAAATTCTGGTAATCGTTTTGGAGGAAAATCCGGATATAATAACTGTCCTCAAACTCCATACAATCCTTGATTTGCGGGTGGACATTCTAACAATTTCCGAGGTGGAAATGATAGAAATAACAATGGAGATGATTATTTAAAGGAATTTTCATTTGTTTATGAATACGGACGACCCAAGACCGTCACGTCTTTGGTCCCCCATTCTAACTAGTTCCCTGTTTGGTAATGCAGGAACAACTGAAGAGGTCTATCTATATTTGGTATATTGATAGTGGTTGTTACAGGCATATGACGGGAAACAAGGAATTGTTGACAAATGTAAAATCTATTCGAGGTGGTTATGTTAATTTCACAGGTGAAAAGGGTGGTTACATCAAGGGTGAAGGTTCTGTGTCAAACGACAAGATCACCATGCACAAGGTGAACTATGTTGAAGAACTGAAGCACAACTTGCTGTCAGTATCTCAGATCTGTGATAACAAGTATACAATGCATTATACGGATAAAGCCTGTTTCGTTCTTAAGCCGGGGTTTGTAGTAACAGAAGATTGGATCGGGAACCGAGAGTGAACAACACTAACTTGAGGGACATGCCTCCAGTTGTGAACTCATCTGGTCCGATGACGTGTCTGCTTTCAAGAGCAACAGAAGATCAATCATTCCGTTGGCATAGAAGAATGGGTCACGTGCATCTACGTGAAAACAACCACTTGATAAAGAACAACTTGGTTTTGGGTGTTCCTTTACGTAGCTTTAACATGCATAGTAAATGTGAATTCTGTGAGAAAGGGAAAATTAAACACAAACCTCATAAGCCTAAACGCATAAACTCTATCCGACAACCACGAAAGCTGCTTCACATGGATCTGTTTGGTCCAATTCATGTAACCAACATTGGTGGTATGTCTTACTGTTTGGTTGTCACAGATGATTTTTCATGATATTCGTGGGTATTTTTCTTAAAATCTAAATATCAAACTTTCGGCACTTTGAAAAATTTATTCAAACGACTAGAGTACCCATCAAACGAATCAGAAGTGATAACAAAACTGAATTTAAAAATCAATATATGGATGAGTTATGTCGTGATATGGTATTGTTCATCAGTTCAGCTCTCCTTACGTTCCTCCACAGAACAGAGTCGCTGAAAGGAAGAATAGGACCCTTATCGAGGCTGCATGAACCCTTCTCTCAGAATCTAAATTGCCTGTATTCTTTTGGGCCGCGGCTGTAAACATAGCATGCTATGTGCTAAATCGTGTGCTTATAGTAAAAAGGGAAGATAAAACATGTTAAGAACTTCTTGAGAAAAAGAAACCAGATTTGCACGGTTTCCAACCTTTTGGGATTAAGTACGTTATCCGACAGACAAAGGATAGTCCGAAGTTTGGGGAGATCGGAGAAATCGGTTTCTTCCTAGGTTATGATCTAGGCTTTCCGAACAAACGAGTATACAATGTCAAGAAACGGATGGTGGAAGTGGTCTTTGATATAACTCCTTTAAGTTACGACCCGCCACCATCTGAGTTCAGTCCAAAAATTGGTTACCAATATGGCAAATTGTTTGATTCTTTTGCTTTACCTGATCTAACAGATGATGCGACAGAATTGGTGTATACACACCTGATCGACAAAGATGAAGTGGATGCAGGTTGGCGTACAAGCATCCCAACAAATGTCTCTTCAAATGGTGATTTCAGAGTTAATGTTGCCAGCACGTCAAATGTCAATGATGTCATTGCCGCTCAAACCCTCAATGATGCAGATTCAAGCGATTCCGATGATGATATTGAAGTTGCTCAAAATACAAATGCCGATACTTCATTTGAGAATATTGAAGCGTCTGTTAGTGCATCTACTGAGGGGGAGGTCCTGTCTAATTTGGGCACTAATTTGCAAGTTTCGGCCGTTCCTGTCACTCGGATCAATAGAAATCATCCTATTGATAATGTTATCAGAGATCCGCGTGGAGGAATTATGACTTGAAGCAGAAGTCTTAATGATATGCAGTGTTTGTTCACAAAAATCAAAGAGTAGGAGATCAACAACTTAAGCCTGCATGAATGTTTATTTTGCAGTTAGAGCCATAAACCACCATATGGCGTTGAAAGACAACTCATGGTGTGAGGCGATACAAGAGGAGTTGGCTCAGTTTGACAAGCTGAAGGTTTAGAACCTGGTAGAGCTTCTGAATGGCCAGCACACACTTAATACAAAATGGGTCTTTAAATGTAAAAAAGGACGATAAAGGCATAGTGGTTAGGAATAAGGCTCGTTTGGTGGTGCAAGGGTTCAACCAGGAAGAAGGGATTGACTACACAGAGGTTGTTGCACCGATAGCTCGACTTGAAGCAATTCGTTTGTTTCCAGCCTTTTCAGCTCATATGCGCATCAAAGTCTATCAGTTAGACGTCAAAAGTGCATTCCTTTACGGGAAGTTGCAAGAAACTCTGTATGTATCCCAGCCACCAGGTTTTGAAGCTCTAGACTCGTTGAACAAAGTTTACTTGCTGGACAAAGCCTTATATGGTCTCCATCAGGTTCCACGAGCCTGGTATGAGACACTCGTGGTGCTATAGATTCCACACTCTTCATCTTGAAGAAAGGGGGACATTTCCTGATCGTGCAGATATATGTCGATGACATTATTTTTGGTTCTTCAAATGAAGAGCTTTGTCGGGAATTCTAAAAGGTTATGAAATCGAAGTTTGAGATGAGTGCAATGAGTGAGGTGAAGTTTTTCCTCAGGTTGCAAGTGGATCAAGAAAAGAACGACACGTACATTCATTAGACAAAGTACGTCCATGGGATCCTGAAGCGATTCAACATGGAAGACAGTCTGCCTTACGAAACTCCATTGCCTACCAATCATAAGTTATCTGATGAAAAGGTGAAAGATCCTGAAGTGGATCCTTCAGTTTATCATGCAATGATTGGTTCTTTAATGTATCTTACAACATCTTGGCCCGACATAATATTTTCTGTCTGTTTATGTGCCAGGTAGCAAGCTAGTCCGAAAGAATCACATTTGAAAGCCGTCAAATGGATATTTCATTATCTGAAAGGAAAACTGATGTGTGCAAAATGCAACATACAAATTACATCAAATGTGGTATAAAACTAACCCTTTTTTTAGTACTAATGTTGGAAAAAGTGTGTTTTTGTCTTCCTTTTGTATTTTCAGGATTAAATGAGCTGAAATGAACAAAAGAAGCAAAAAGGCAGCTAAATCTAACATAAATACAAGAAAAGGGATAAACGTGGCATGCCCGACCCCCGACAGCATCTTCCCAAGCAAAAACAAGAGAACAGAAGGCTGAACACGCTCCGTGCTCAATGAGCATGGGGGCGTGCCCAAGTGTCTGTAGAAAAGACAAAGTTGTAGAAGCTTCTATCACCCACCACGGGGGCGTGCCCAGCGGACACGGGGCCATGGTCAACTCTAAGATTCACAGAATCTGGGGAAATCTTGATAGTACAGATACGTTTCTGCACACGGGGTCGTGTCCATCGGACATGGGGGCGTGGTCAACTAATGCAGACAAACTGCAATTAATGAAGAAAGAGAAGGAGGGTGGCCATGGGGCCGTGCCCAATGGACACGGGGCCGTGGCCGAGCTTCTATTCAGGCTATAAATAGGGGTGCTTGGCACATTTGCAAATCATCCCTTGGCACACCACCTCTCTCACACTTCACCCACACTCCACCACCACCACAACACCATCATCCACCACCATCATCCATCATCCATCATAGAGTGTGTGAGTCGTCTCGGGATCCAAGATTGATCGTAAGAGTTCTTGAAAATCAAAGACCATCTTTGCCTAAGTCTCTTACATCACTTGGTGAAGACAAGTGTCTAGTGTAATACTTTTTATTGTTAATCTTTTTGCACTTTTTATTTGGTTATGTATTAATGACTTTAATAACTAGTTTCTTTTGTTGAAGGTGATTCTTCCTTATCATTTGTCCGTGGTGTCTTGGCATTATTTTACTGTCTATATAAAATAAAAGATTTTCACCATTCATATCTCCACGGTCTATATGGAGGTATGTTGGCTACCTGGTCGAGGGTTAAGGGAACGGTTTGGTAAGAGTCTTACCTTGTTCAGTGTATAGATCCTGCAAGGACCTGGGTCAAATTTAGTAGGACCTCCTTGGATACCCACCGGTATTGGATGGCGGGGGTCCAAACTCTTTGATCCCCTTATATGTAAGCTACTATTAAAACTTTAACCCGGCTACTTAGGATTGTATCCCTGCTGACTCAGACTACTTAGCCGAGGGTAACGTCACCTTCAAAAGAGGGGCCTACCACATTATGCATTAATAACTAAATTAATTATCTTTCAATAATCTGACCCTTTAGGATTGTATCCTTGCTGACTCAAACTACTGGGTTGAGGGTAACGTCACCTTCAAAAGAGGGGCCTACTACAATAACTAAGATAATCTCTTAAAAAGTGCAAAAGTGCGGAAATAATCAAAGGTTACACTACACACGAGTCGGATCCAAGTGATTCATCTTGTCTATCTGTTTTTATTTTATTTTATTTTTCAACATTTTAGTTAGTTTTATTTTTCTTGTTTAAAAACCTTTTTTCTAACTTTTGATTTGATTAGACGTTGAGGATAAACCGGTACTAAAGCTCTTGTGTCCTTGAACGACCTCGGTATCTTACCAACACTATACTACGCTCACGATGGGTGCACTTGCCCATATGTGTGTTTAGTGTTAGTAAATATCGTGTTTTATAAATTTAAAACTTGGCTAAAAAGTGTAAAAGGGCTTAAAATATACATTAAAAACTATACACACTTACGCACATCAAGTTTTTGGCGCCGTTGCCGGGGACACAAGGATTTTAAGAAAGCTTAAAATTGACGGCCTAATCAGTTTTTCAAAACTTTTTCAAAATGCGCGCACATTTTTCTGCATTTTAGTTTAGTTTTGCATTTACAGTAGGTTGAACACGGGTCGTGCTCACTGAACACGGGGCCGTGCTGCATATTTTTCATAAAAGCACCCAGATACAGAGTCTGAACACGGGGTCGTGCTCACTGAACACGCCCCTGTGCTGCACAAAACCAGTAACTTTTAATTCAAACGCCCAGATACAGATCCTAAACACGGGGCCGTGTCCACTGAACACGGGGCCGTGTCCAGCCTCTGTTTCCGTTTTTATTTTATTTTCTGGTCTCGAGACTCTGTTGTGGTCTGCTGAGTGATTCTTATGGATCAATACTCAGGAGGCTACAACTACATCTATGAGGAGGATGATTATAGGGAAGACTATTGCACCAATTGTGGAAACCCGCACTCGGTACAATATTGTGACTTATTTCAACCATCCACTTCATGCACCTACTATGAGGAGCCCAGGTACGAGCCATCAACTTCATACACATCCTATGAAGACCAAAGGTATGAACCTTCTCCCTCATACTCATATTTTGATGAACCAAGGTATGTGCCTTCATACTCATACTTTGAGGAACCAAGATATGAGCCACCACCTTCGTATACTTATTATGAAGAACCATGGCGTGAATAACCCACCTCATATGAGTATTATGAAGAACAAAATTACGACCCTTATCCATCATATACTTACAATGAAGAACAATGGTGTGAACCATCTACTTCCTATGAGTATTATGAGGAACAAAGGATCGAACATCCGGATTCAAGCTTTGACAATCCCGATCCTTACTCTATCGCCGACGTAACCGATAGGATACTAGAACACCTTAAAACTATCGAGCGTTACATAAAAGAATCTCGTGCAAGGGAAGAGGAATCCCGCGCAAGAGAAAAATTAAATAAAGAAGAGATAGTTGAAAATGTAAAAATGGAAGAACAAATAAGTAAAAAACCGACACATGAGTTAAACAATGAAAAAGGTGAGTCCGACAACGTTAAAATTCAAGAAGAGTCTAATTTTGAAGAAATTAATCTCTTGTCGCCTTCCTTTGAAAATCATTGTGTAGTACCCACTCATGCTAAGTTTTTAAAAGAGTTAAACACTAACACTAAAATTGACGAAACGGTAAGCATTAAGTTAACTAATGATCAAACCTCGTTAATAAAAGAAGACCCATTTGAAATCAACATTACACCGGTTCCATGTTTTTTTCAAAATTCATTTATTAGTAATGTCACAATTGATAAAGATCTTTGTGTTAACATAATGCCCAACTACATTTTCGAAAAATTAAGTATTAGTGATTTTTCTCCACTTCAAATACCCATTTTTCTATCCAATCGAAAAGTAATAAAATCAATCGGTGTAGTTGAGGGTGTCTTGGTTCAAACAAATCAAATGGTAATCCCAACCGACTTTGTCATCCTCGATGACACTCCTCTAGTGTTGGGACGACCTTTTGTAAAAACCCACGAAGCTTTGAAAAATCGGAAGTACAACAATCTATCAATTCAATTAGGGGCATTTAAAAGAAGCATCGATCTTGAGCGTTCAATGAAATATCCTTTCGGCAATAATGACCCCTTAATTGAAGATGAAGATGAACCACCCGATACAAGTGAAAAGATTGACCACTTTGTTGAAGAAGAGGTCGCCATAGAACAAACTTTCAAAGTTCTTGATCAAAATGAGCAACCAAATAAGGAGTCTCCTAAAGACCCACCTCTTGAGCTCAAAGAACTTCCGAAAGGTTTGGAATATGCTTTTCTAGACAAAGATGGTAAGTCACCTGTAATTATTTCGTCTAAATTAGGTACTTTAGAAAAAGAAAAATTAATTAGACTTTTGAAAAAACACAAAAATGCGATCGCTTGGAATCTTGTAGATATTAAAGGAATAAGTCCTTCCATGTGCACACACAAAATTTTAATGAACGATGACTACAAACCGGTAATACAACCACAACGTCGAGTAAATCCAAATGTACAAGAAGTGGTTAAAAACGAAGTCATCAAACTACTTGATGCCGGACTTATTTATCCTATCTCCGATAGTCCTTTGGTAAGTCCCGTCCAAGTAGTTCCAAAGAAAGGAGGTATGACGGTAATAACTAACGAAAAGAATGAATTAATACCAACGAGAACCGTCACTGGATGGAGGGTATGTATAGATTATAGACGATTAAATGAAGCAACAAGGAAAGATCACTTTCCTTTGCCCTTCATTGATCAAATGTTAGAAAGATTGTCCGGTCATAAATTTTATTGTTTCTTGGATGGTTTTTCAGGTTACTTTCAAATCCCGATAGCACCCGAAGACCAAGAAAAGACAACATTCACATGTCCCTATGGAACTTTTGCTTATCGACGCATGCCATTCGGTCTGTGCAATGCCCCCGCAACCGTTCAACGTTGCATGGTAGCCATCTTCCATGACATGATAGAAAAGACAATGGAAGTCTTCATGGACGACTTTTCTATCTTTGGGGATTCATACGACCAATGCCTCGATAACCTTGAACGAATGCTATCCCGATGTGAGGAAACTAACCTCCCCCTTAACTGGGAAAAATGCCATTTCATGGTAACGGAGGGAATAGTACTCGGTCACAAAATCTCAAGCGAAGGAATGGAGGTTGATCGAGCCAAAATAGACACTATTTCTCGATTACCACCCACATCCTCCGTTAGAGCTATCAGAAGTTTCTTAGGGCATGCCATATTTTATAGGCGGTTTATCAAAGACTTTTCTAAAATCTCAAGGCCTCTAACAAAATTACTTGAAAAAGATGCCCCTTTCATCTTTGACAAGGATTGCAATCAAGCATTCCTAACCCTAAAGGAAATGCTAGTCAATGCACCTATCATGATAACACCTAATTGGAAATTTCCTTTCGAAATCATGTGTGATGCAAGTGACTTTGCAGTTGGAGCTGTCTTGGGACAAAGAAAAGAAAAGCATTTTTACCCAATTTATTATGCTAGTAAAACACTTAACGATGCACAAGAAAATTACACAACAACTGAAAAAGAATTACTAGCTGTGGTATTTGCTTTTGATAAATTTCGTTCTTATCTTATTCTTTCTAAAAAAATAGTCTATACAGATCATGCAGCCATTCGATATCTCTTCAAGAAACAGGATGCTAAACCACGTTTGATTCGGTGGATTCTACTCCTCCAAGAATTTGATATTGAAATCAAAGACAAAAGAGGAGCAGAAAACACTGCAGCAGATCATCTTTCACGCTTAGAAGACCCAGCTTTTGAGGCAACCAGGAACGAGCAAATCAACGAAAAATTTCCAACGGAGTCCCTGGAAATGGTGGAATACAGAGAAGAACCATGGTATGCCGACTATGCTAACTCCCTAACTAGCGGTATAGTCGCAAAAGGTTGGCCACATCATCAAAGAAAGAAATTCTTTGCTGACGTAAAGCATTATTTTTGGGAAGATCCTTATCTTTTCAAAATGTGTGCCGGTCAACTCATCCGACAATGCGTACATGGTAGCGAAGCAAGAAGAATTCTCCGCCATTGTCATGAAGGTCCATACGGAGGACATCATGGTGCCACTAGTACCGCACGAAAGGTATTTGATTCAGGATTTTATTGGCCGACCATTTACAAAGACGCCCAAAGTCTTGTCAAGACATGTGACGCTTGCCAAAGGATAGGTAATATTTCTTCCAAAAACGAAATGCAACAAAATGGCATTCTTGTTTGTGAAATCTTTGATGTGTGGGGACTCGACTTTATGGGACCCTTCCCACCGTCAAAAGGAAACAAATATATACTTGTGGCAGTAGATTACTTGTCTAAATGGGCCGAGGCCAAGGCACTTCCAACAAATGATGGAAGAGTCGTGGTAAGATTTCTGAAAAAATTATTCTCTCGTTTTGGAACACCTAAAGCATTAATAAGTGATAGAGGTACCCATTTTTGTAATCATCAACTTGAAATTTTTTTAACAAGATACGCGGTCTATCACCGGGTCTCAACAGCATATCACCCTCAAACAAACGGACAAGCCGAAGTGACTAATAGAGGTTTAAAACGAATACTTGAAAAAACCGTAGGGTTAAATAAAAAGGAATGGGCCGATAAATTAGATGATGTTTTATGGGCTTTTCAAACTGCTTATAAAACAACAATAGGTACAACCCCATATAAGCTCGTCTCTGGAAAAAGTTGTCATTTGCCAGTAGAAATAGCTCACAAGGCCTACTGGGCAATTAAAAATGTAAACCTTGATTTAGAATTTGCCGGTAAAAATCGATTTTGTCAGTTAAATGAATTAGACGAATTAAGGAATTATGCATACTCAAACTTTGAAATTTATAAGGAAAGAATGAAAAATTTGCACGACAAACACATAAAACCAAATGAATTTCTAGTAGGAGATCAAGTTCTATTGTTTAATTCACGACTTCGATTGTTTCCTGGTAAATTAAAGTCTAGGTGGTCAGGACCTTTTTCCATCACCCATATTTTCCCACACGGTGCAGTAGAAATTAAATCTCGGAATGGCATTCCATTCAAAGTCAATGGCCAACGGCTGAAGCTCTATCAAGGATTTATTGAGGATGAGGAGGAAGAAATCTCGCTTCAAACGGTCGAAGAATAAAAGCATCAACATCATACCTGGTAAGTTACGAACAAACGGGTTGACCTCTAAATCGGTAAGTCTTCTAACCGAGTTTTTGGGAAACAAGGGCACTCACACGAGCACTAAAAAAAATCAAGAAAATCGCCCGACACGGGCGCAACTGTCGGGATAAAACCCCTTTTCCAAATAGTTTCTTCATTTCCACACGCCCCGTTTCCCCGAAAACTCTCTGGTTCAGGCGATTTTTCTGCAAGATTTCGACGTCTCCTCTACTTCTAACAACATCAAGGTATGATTCTATCGTCATTAGTAGTTAGATTAAGCATTTGCATGTAGTTAAAACATCAAAAATTTGAGAAAAAATCTAGGGTTCTTGAACTTCATCCGGATCGAACCTCAATTTTTTGCATAAATCTGTTAGCATTAGTTTAGATTCATGTTATAGGAAGTAAATCCACTTGTATTGTTCATAGATTTGCCCGATTTCTCACAAAAACCCCCAAACCCTTGTTTTTGAACCGAAAAAGATAAAATCGAAAGGGTAAACTATTTGTTTTAGGAAAAACGGCACTTGGGGTTTCATTTTCGAGGAAAACCACCCCTACTGGACCAAAAAATTTCAAGTTTTCAGGACCGGGTCGAAAAATGGGATTTTTGGGAAACAGACGTCTGGACACGGGGTCGTGCTCGCTGAGCACGGGGGCGTGTCCAGCTATTTTCTGACCAACATGGGGCGTGTCCGCTGAACACGGGGTCGTGTTCTGCCGACTGTTTTTAGTTTTCTCCGAAAATTTCAATGTTTCATGCTAATTGTTTGGTATTTCCTTTCAGATGTCGAAGAAATTCACACGGTTCAATGCAAATGAGTTACATGCTAAAGCAAGATACGATGTGCTTCGAACCAGATCGGATGAATACCCACGACAAGTGTGCATGGATCTTTTAGCAACAGTGAACTAGCTTGACCGGTTTAACAACCTAGTCACCGGCCCACTAAGAGCCGCCCTAACCACTCGACTTCGTTCAGTCCACGAATATAATCTGGAATTCTATAGCACATTCGTGTTCAATTCAAGATGCGACCCATTTGATAATGAGGGGGTAGAATTCCGATGTGGGGGGACTAAGTACTCGATTTCGATGGCACAGTTTGGGTCGGTAGTTGGGTTGTATGCGGAGGAAGATGCGGGTAATGAAGAGAACACCGGAGGGTTACGCGAGTTATCAGAAAACGAACACCAAGCCTCTTGGGCTCAAATAGGAGAAGGGCACTACAACCCAAGCAGCACTAAGAGTAATAAGTTGAGGGACCCACTTTACCGTTACATCCATAGGGTCCTCACTTACTTTCTTAGCCAAAGGCATGATAGCAGTGGCGTTGTAGGGTTGAGAGATCTGGTGGTCCTTCATTGCATTCATACCCGCACCCACCTCGATGTTCCGTACCTCCTGCTCCGAAACATGCATTGGAACCGGCTTGCTACCCCACCAACCCCTATCTTCTTCGGGGGGTGGATATACCGTCTCTTCAAGCATTTCGTGAACATGCCCAGGTCTTTCCAAAAGAGCCCATGGTCGGGAAGAGTGGACATACACATCTGCCACTCCACGAACTTGATTTATGAAGCCGAAGACAGGACGGTTAGCTTCCAAAGAGTCCAGGGGCATGCATGGAACCCGCAAGAGGCACTCGTCCTTCACGCTCCACACTTTCAACCTCCTCCTCAATACCAGTATCAGCCCCATGGTGATCCGGGCCAGTCCTCCTCGCAAGGAGGCGGTTTTCCTAATTTTCAAAGTTTACATGATTTGTTGCAGGAAAACCTCATGTGCACCAGGAACACCTACAATATGGCCAGCAATACGTACACCCGGGTCGGAGCAATTGAGAGAAACATCTCCGATATTCAGGATGACATTGGGAACATCCGGGAGTACATGGCGGGGCACGGAGGAGGAGGTGATGATGAAGATGAGGACATGGACTAGGCGGGAGGAGTGGAGTTAGGAGCAGCTGGTTGGTGATTCCACAGGTTAACCCTCTTTTCTTATGAACAATTTCCGGCCTGCGTGCCGTGTGTTGAACAATTTACTTCCTTTAACTCTTTTTATTTTCTGCATTTTTATTTTTTTTTCTTTTTAACTTTGTGATGTGGATGTTCTGAACTATGGTAATTTAGGATGCTTGTTATGGTTTGGTGTAGTGTTTATTGATAAAACAGGTACATACGAGGCTTAGAGTACTAAACATTAGTGCTACTAAAGCCGGGACAGGAAAATCGAAGCCAGAAACATGTTTTTCACCCTTGCAGATTGTCTACACGGGGTCGTGTCCAGCCGACACGCCCCCGTGCCCATTACCCCAGACCTACTGTTTGTAAAAATTCTGCAGATTTTTGCCAGACACGGGGTCGTGCTCAGCCGACACGCCCCCGTGTCCACCTTCTGTAAGTTAACGTTACTGGCACTCTGACCACAGGGTCGTGTTCATCCGACACGGGGTCGTGTCCATACGCTCAGTAACATAAAATTTTGCTTTTTCACACCTTTTTACACATTCAATCAACCTAAAAACTTATTTTTGGGACACATTGAGGACAATGTGTAATTTAAGTGGGGGGGGGGATGCTAAAACCTTGAATATTGCAAGTCCTAATTACAAGCCTTACACAAAACTCTATTGAAATCGCTAATCACTCAATTTTTTTTTACTTGTCTAGGTTTAATTTTGGAGTTTCAAGTTCTAAAAAGGTTGTATTTTTACAAATTTACAACCGATAGCGTCGTGATCAAAAGAACCAACATAAGAAAATTATGAAACGACATGACAAGTTTAGTTAAAATTTGATTATATATACTTGATCACATAAAAACCCATTCCCACAAAAAGTGAGTTTTGAGGCTTTATTGAGCATACAAATACATATCTTTAAACTAATTGGTCATTTTTCATTTCTTGTGTGAATAGCCGCTTGGTTCTTACGACTCTAGAACTTGCCACGACAATACATTCCCAGTCCTTACCAACTTAAACCCGAGTAAGTAAATGATGGAGGCATTAGGACTAACCCTTTTTATTTCTACACCATTATTTTTCTTTTTTTACCACCTACCCAAAATCCCCTAGTTAACTCCTTTGAGCCTAAACCTTTTCATTTCTTAACCCAAAACAAACACCCTTTTACCCACCAAAACTTTCCTTTTTTTATTTTTAACCCTTTGTTTTAGTAACAAGCTCGTTTTTTCTCAAGTCTTCCTTATGAAAAAAAATGATGATGAAGCAAAAAAGAAGTAAACAAACAAGTTTATCAAAAAGAACTTTGTTTGAAAAAAGTGTTTCATCAAAAAAATAAAAAGTTACAAAAAAATAAAAAGTCTTACGAAAACCGACGCTTTTTACGCCTTTCGCCCTTTTACTAACCACTAACCTAACCACCTACCTTTAACCCAAGCCTAACCCTTCACCCAAAAAGTCCTCTTGATATTTACAAAGGTGTATAGTTAACAAGGAGGATTGACTTCTTGGCAAGCTTATGGTAGAAGTAAGTTCCATGCCGCTCTCGAGTGATTCAATAAAAAAACATCTTCGGCCGAGTGTTGAGTGATCCCCGTGAGGTATGTGAACTTGTATACAAGTGTGGGGGTATTTGATGTGTGCAAAATGCAACATACAAATTACATCAAATGTGGCATAAAAGTAACCCTTTTTTAGTACTAATGTTGGAAAAAGTGTGTTTTTGTCTTCCTTTTGCATTTTCAGGATTAAATGAGCTCAAATGAACAAAAGAAGCAAAAAGGCAGCTAAATCTAATATAAATACAAGAAAAGGGATAAACGTGGCATGCCCGACCCCCGACAACATCTTCCCAAGCAAAAACAAGAGAACAGAAGGCTGAACAAGCCCTGTGCTCAATGAGCATGGGGGCGTGCCCAAGTATCTGAAGAAAAGACAAAGTTGTAGAAGCTTCTATCACCCACCACGGGGGCGTGCCCAGCGTACACGGGGCCGTGGTCAACTTTAAGATTCGCAGAATCTGGGGAAATCTTGATAGTACAGATACGCTTCTGCACACGCGGTCGTGCCCAGCGGACACAGGGGCGTGGTCAACTAATTCAGACAAACTGCAATAAATGAAGAAAGAGAAGGAGGGTGGACACGGGGCCGTGCCCGAGCTTCTATTCAGGCTATAAATAGGGGTGCTTGGCTCATTTGCAAATCATCCCTTGGCACACCACCTCTCTCACACTTCACCCACACTCCACTCCACCACCACCACAACACCATCATCCACCACCATCATCCATCATCCATCATAGAGTGTGTGAGTCGTCTTGGGATCCAAGATTGATCGTAACAGTTCTTGACAATCAAAGGCCATGTTTGCCTAAGTCTCTTACATCACTTGGTGAAGACAAGTGTCTAGTGTAATACTTTTTATTTTTAATCTTTTCGCACTTTTTTATTTGGTTATGTATTAATGACTTTAATAACTAGTTTCTTATATTGAAGGTGACTCTTTCTTATCGTTTGTCCGTGGTGTCTTGGCATTATTTTACTGTCTATATAAAATAAAAGATTTTCACCATTCATATATCCACGGTCTATATGGAGGTATGTTGGCTACCTGGTCGGGGGTTAAGGGAACGGTTTGGTAAGAGTCTTGCCTTGTTCAGTGTATAGATCCTGCAAGGACCTGGGTCAAATTTAGTAGGACCTCCTTCGATACCCACTGGTATTGGATGGCGGGGGTCCAAACTCTTTGATCCCCTCATATGTAAGCTACTATTAAAACTTTAACCCGGCTACTTAGGACTGTATCCCTGCTAACTCAGACTACTTAGCCGAGGGTAACGTCACCTTCAAAAGAGGGGCCTACCACATTACGCATTAATAACTTAATTAATTATCTTTCAATAATCCGACCCTTTAGGATTGTATCCTTGCTGACTCAAACTACTGGGTTGAGGGTAACGTCACCTTAAAAAGAGGGGCCTACTACAATAACTAAGATAATCTCTTAAAAAGTGCAAAAGTGCGGAAATAATCAAAGGTTACACTACACACGAGTCGGATCCAAGTGAATCATCTTGTCTATCTATTTTTATTTTATTTTTCAGCATTTTAGTTAGTTTTATTTTTCTTGTTTAAAAACCTTTTTTCTAACTTTTGATTTGATTAGACGTTGAGGATAAACCGGTACTAAAAGCTCTTGTGTCCTTGGACGACCTCGGTATCTTACCAACACTATACTACGCTCACGATGGGTGCACTTGCCCATATGTGTGTTTAGTGTTAGTAAATATCGTGTTTTATAAATTTAAAACTTGGCTAAAAAGTGTAAAAGGGCTTAAAATATACATTAAAAACTATACACACTTACGCACATCACAAACCAAGGCTTGGATTGTGGTATCCAGTCGAGGGAGGTTTAGATTTGATAGTGTATGCGGATGTGGATTTTGGCGGGTTCCCAATTAACAGGAGAGCAACCTCTGGTGGTGCTCAACTACTTGGAAGCCGTCTGATATCCTAGCAATACAAGATGCAGCTTGCGGTGTCGTTGTCCACATGTGAAGCATAATACATCTCCGCTTCGAGCTGTTGTGCTCAAGTCTTTTGGATACAACAACAATTGTGGGATTACGGTTTGAACTAAGCACATACTCCCATCATGGTAGATAATAATTTGGCTACATCAATAACAAATAACCCAGTACATCACTCACGCACAAAGTACATAGATGTTAGGCATCACTTTATTCATGACTGTGCTGAAAAGGGTTTGATAGATGTAGTTAGAGTTGACACTTTAGACAACTATGCGGACCTGTTTACAAAGACATTCGATCAGACGAGATGTGAGGATCAGGTCGATATGATCGGTATGATAAACCCTGAGTAGGATGGTTTCAAAAGCTCTCATGGAAACTTTGTTTTTTTTTTTTTCATTTGTACAGTTTACTATTTTTCGTTAAACTCCAAAAATCCAAAAAGATTTTACTTAGTTATAGGATATTTTTATAAAAATCCAAAAACATTAGAAAATGAAAAAATTGAGAGCGCGTTGATTGTGAGAAGAAATGATAATACATCGACAGTTAGATCGTTTACAGGGTATGTTACAAAATTAAAATCTAAACTATTGACAGCTTCATTATCTGCTGTAATGATAGGTTTTACGCGTAAATAAGAACATGTTTTTGGTATATAAAGATAACGAACTACGTAACTTGTGTCTAACATCTCTCGGATATAATGTCTTAGTACCGTAATTTCGTTTGAGAGATTACCAAAATTCTGCGATACTAGGTCTCTATATCTGATTATTATCTAGGGTATTATACTTGGTCTTCTGATTTTGTATCGGCAATGGCCTAGACCTCGTAAAATACTTTGCTAAGCGCTTCTTTTGTGTGCAAACCCCCAGGTGGATTTCTTTTCTGCCTAACAATCATCACCGGATGATCCGTTCTAAAGTTTGTCACCACCGAGTTAACGACTGAATATATATGTTATCACTGGGTTTCACCTGTAAAAGATTCCAAACCGTTGGTACACCACCTTAAAGTCGAGCCCTCATCTCTTTGTCGGTGCGGTGGCACTAACCTAAGCTCTCAAGGTTTCACAATTTTAGCCAGATACAGATAATAGTCGGATATATTCACCTGTAAGATGTAATTTTTGGTAGTTTTGATACGGGAGTATATTCTGAGGTGGAGAACACAGTTACATCAGTTAATAACACACTTAAATGCATATCTCAAAAACAGTGTTCAAACACGTGCTAAAGCTTAAGTGGACAAGTATATCGTTAAACATCTTGAACAATTATTATCATTCTAAGTGCTTAAATCTTTAAATGGATACTAACTGTGATAGATTTTGATAGATAAGCCGATACGATCTTCTTGTCCGTATTTTCACAAAAAGATATCGCTTGTAAATATTTTCTTTCGCATCTCTGTAAGTACTCTTTCTATTGCAAATAATGAAAAATACAAAAAGATTTTTGGTGTGTTTTAGTATAAATTTCGAAAAAAATACACAAAGATTCTATTTCTCGTTTCCATGTGTGGGCTTAATATTTTTAAAGATACTCAAATGGGATTTTACAATTTTAAAAATGGGTTAAAATCAATCCGGTCAGGTAATTTATAAAAATAAGTCTTTTAATCAAAAAACGCTCTTGCAAAGTTTGTCAAAGTGTGGATTTCCGTGTGGGAAATTGTGTAAAAAATTTCAAACTGTGAGAAATTTTGTCAAAAGCATGTGTTACTTAGAAAATACCGCTTAAAATTAACTTGGTTGGGCCTTATCTCTTTAATGTGTTTAGGAGGATTTTTGCTCTTACAAATTAATTATTTAGTTTTGGACCTCAAAATTGTTTGCGCTTCTATACGTTTAGAAAGGTATTGGGTCTGGGTTTTATAGCTCCGGATATAAACTACCGGGTTCTCCGGATTTAATTTATAAGTAAGTTTAATATTGTTTCCAGGTTTATGATAGCATATGGGTCCGGGTTTGTTAAGTAATCAGTGTCCAGGTTTATATGAGTTTATTATGTTCAGGATTTAGGTATGTCCGGGTTTATGGTTAGGTATCACTTTAAGTCCATCCGAACTTTTATCATTTTAAGCATTCTCCGAACTTACCCTGTGTCCGGGTTTGGAGATCATGATATAACCTTGGTGCATCTGGATTTATACACATCTGCTGTTAACGACTTAAAAACCGTTGATAAAACCCTCTCTAACGTGACTTGCTTGTTTTTGATTCCTTTTCTTTTAGTTTTAAAGCTTCATTAACAGAAATGGCAGCAGAACAAAACCAACCTCCTCCAAACCAACTACAAGTACCGGAATGCATCTTCATTAAAAAACACAACCAAGTAGCCATCTTGAATGAAGGATTGCCAGGGATAGACGATTATGTGCAGATCATTCGCTTTCTTAGGAGATCAAGAGTATTCTATTCAATTTCGACCGATATTCAGATAGTAGCCGCTTATATGCAAGATTTTTGGACGATTGCTCGTGTAAACAACAATGTGATCGAGGCTACTATAAATGGTCATTCGTTAGCTATTACGGAGGAAGTTGTTCGAAATGCATTACAGTTAGGCGCACATGATTTTGGTGAAGTTTGCTATGTTACTCAAAGTCGAGAAAGGGCTCTTATTAGCTTTAGATACTCAGGAAATCTGCCAAAGCGACAAGTTTACAAGGGAATGCTTCTAGAGAAATGGCGTTTCTTTTATCATGTCATTATGAAGTGTTTCGCTCCAAGAAAGTTGGTAATGGATGGAATGGGTCATAATCTTATGTCGGCTATGATTGGGCTTACATTTAATCAGCCATACAACTTCCCACACATGATCTTTCAAGCACTATAGGCTCAAATTGGTTATGAAGAGGGTGATTCCCATTTAATGATGCTATATCCTCGTTTTCTTATGATTATCTTTCGACATCTTGTTCTGATCTTCTGAGTCACGATGGTTTGGCTCAGCTTGTACTAAAAGCTATGGGTAGACGGATTTTTAGCGATTGCCATAATGCTAGAGCATCTATTCACTCTTCGCGCTTGCCTGAACTTCATCCGGTGCTGGGTGCTATTCTGGTCGAAAATTACAATCTAGAACATGATGTTACTTGGAGAAATATTTCTGCCGGTATTAATCAGATTTTTGGAGCAGGTGAAGATGAAGATGGTGAAGCGCCTATTAATATTCAACAATCGGAAGTTGTTCAACCTCAGGTTGATCTTCAACAACCGCCAGTGTTTATTGAAGAACTCGTTGTTCCTGAGCCCGGTGTGGCAGAACCAGCGGTAGTTGAGCACGTTGCTGAACCGATTGCTGAGCCTGTTAATGAACTAGTGCATGATGTCGAGATGGAAGATATCATTCACAATATCTCTTTCAATCAACCCGACCCGAGTCTAGAAGATATTATTTTTTATAGAGAGTTAGCTTCGATTGATGCTGCTTTGGAGTCCAGTGCTCCTTCTTCAAGCACTTATAAAGGAAAGAGTATTTTAGTCGAAGAAGAAGATAATGTCGAGATGTTAATTGAAAGAAAGTATTTAGCTTTGGTGCATAAAGACTTCTTGGGTAAGTTGTTAGCTAAAGGACAAGAAAAGCTTAAGGCTTTTCATGATAAGGTCGATTCTCTCGGTCTCTCTTCCGAGTGGGCCTCACGTTTGCCTCTTTGGAATGAAAAGACTTCTAATATGGATAATTTTCCAGATGATTCTTCTGATAGTGACTGTGGTGGAGATCCAGATAGTAGACCGATTGCTGTTTTGGTTTCTGATTCTCGATTGGTTATGACGTATAAAAGAAAACGATTGGGTGAAAGTTCGAGTTCAGCTCCCATGTCTTTGGAAGTGGAGAATTTTTGAACTATTGAAGTATTAGCTGCAGTATTCACTACAGTTGGGGGCTTATCTATTTTGGGTGATACTGTTTCTTTACCAATTGTTTCAGCTGCCATGTCTATTCCCAGCACGACATATGCTGTATCTGTTTCTAGTGCTTCTGCTCATGGCCAGTCTTCTAGTTCAACTTTTCCGATGATCACGTCTGGTGTGTCTGCTGCTCCATTGTTTTCTACATTCCGGCTCTTCTTGGTTCTAGCAATGTGTTCGCTACTTTCGTGGGAATTAGTTATTCTTCATTACCTCCAGTTTTCCTAGCTTTGCCTCCTGGTTCTTCTTCGAGCTTTGTTTGTCCACGTGATACTCGACCTGCTGGTCCTCGAATGAAGAAACCTGTTGCATTAGCGTCTACTCCAAAGTCGTTTAAAAAGATTAGTCTAAAAGTTGCCTTTGGTCCTAGACCTCCTCGGCCTGTTGCTCCAAGGCCTATGACTCCGACTTCCGCTCCAAGGCCTACGACTCCGACTTCAGCTCCAAGGCCTAGGGGTACATCTAGCAGTAGTGAAGAGATCCATTTCTCGGATTTTGTTTGCACCCAGTTTATGGATGTTCATCGGGCAATGCAGAGGCAAATCAAGGTAATAAATGACAACCAGGGTCATATTAACAAACAACAAAAGGAACTGGACGAGCTTAAAAAGAAAGATGCAGAGAAAGAAGAAAAGATCAAGGGTTTAACTTTTCAATCTAAACGTTAAGCTCTCCAATTGGCTGTTCTTATTAAGAGAGATGTTGCTTATTATGCCCGTCACGAGACTCTAACTGTTGCAAATGATCAGATCTGTTGGATTGTTACTGAGCTTGTAGAGCTATTTGCTGCTTAGGGGGAGAATACTCCACTACTGGTCCAAGCCAAATGCAAATTGGATGAGTTGAAAAAGATTTAAGACGAATTGGACATAGACAAAGATCCTAACGCTGCACATCTGATGGAGCAGCCAAGTAGCTCACAAGCTACGAAAGTTGCAACAGAAGCTGCAGTTGAGGGGGAGTCTGGTGCTGGTCGTAGAGGTAAAGGCCTGGTTGAAGGTGATCTTGGGGATTCCTCTGATGATTCAGATTTGGATGGCTTAGCGGGTGAAGACTTCATCTCTAATGAAGATTTAGAAAAAGATTGTGAAGTTGTTGGAGTCGTTGAAGAACTTAGATTGGATGAAGACGTTGATCATGTAGTAATGAGCAAAGGGGGCAATGTTTCGTATACTATGAATATGCAGTCTGTTGAAGGAGTTGAGGTGGATTTTAAAGACTTACGGGATATTGTATTCAATGATACACTGGTTGAAGTAAATCCTGATCCTGAGCCTATTCCTGAAGAAGTTCAAAGGGTTTTGTGGCTAAGAGCACCTCCTCCAGATCTAACTCAGAAGAAACGTTTTGGGAAAATAAGGGGAGAATTCTCAGGACAGACAAGAAGCTGGGATTTCGACGAGCAAAACAACTTGGTTTTGATTAAACGTACAGATGGTGTTCAATATTTCAAGTTGTGCTTCAGAACTCTCAGTAATCTTCCGGCACACGATCTTCATCACATTGCTCAGCTTAACTTGAACACACCGACTTCAAACGAATTAATTGAAGCATTGAAATGGGGACTAGAAGAAGAGAGCAGTTCAAGTAAGTGGAACCGGTTCAAGCCTGCTGTGGGTCGTCGTGTTAAAACGAAAGATAAGTTCACCGGAGAAATCAAGTACAAGGTTGTGTACCGACCCGCTTTGTGTTTGAGAACAATTCCGATGAGGTAATTCGACCTTGACAGTATGGAAGGGATCGGGTTTTGGTATGTTGATGGTAAGACGGGAGACGAAGTAGTGATCACCAAAAAGAAAGTCACTGAGGTGATTGTTAAAGTATTAGATCCAATGTGGTTGGTCAACTTTAAGCTTTCGGATTTGAAGAAGTTGAAACGCCTGTCTCTCCAGTATCTGAAAGAAGACCGGGAGATCGCTCTTCCGTTTATTCGAGTTGTTCAATTATGTGTGAAGAACAAGGTTGGAGCGGTAAGCGACTACTCAAAGATCTGATGAAGACCTTACAGACCCCGCATATATCAAGGGGGTCTGTAAGTGCACCTTTTGATCATACATGCTGAATTCTGCAAATCGAAGATGTTTAGGGGTCTTTGTGTATTTGTTGAATAGTTAATAGTTTCTTGTCAGAGTTTATTAAAGAGTCCGAATATGTGATATGTTATGGAGTCCGAATTTATCATAAATTCAGAACTCCATGTTTTGTTTTGTCAGAGTTTATCAATCAGGTTTATGTTCATGTCCGAATATGTTTATGTAAATTCGGACTAGTATTAGTCAGGACTTGTTGTCCGTATATGTTGATGTTATATCCGAAACTGATGTGTTCCAGATTTGGTTCTTGTATTTATACTAATTCAATGAATGCAAGAGGTACGACTTTGAGAATTATCTTTCTGTGCAAGTTACTTTCTAATGTGAGAAACAAAACCCTAATACTGTGTGTTCATTGTGTTTTGATAATATGTGAATTCTTGGTGGATTCACAAATTGACACTCATCTCTGTTCTTCCACATCTTCTGTCTCATGACCTACGCAACGTTACGCATCGCGTGGTGGATTCCGCACACCACATGAGTCGGTTGTTCGAGTTAGTTATCCTATATGAGTGTTCGAGGTCCGTAGGTTGGCTTACAGGTTCAAGTTTCATGATTTTAGTTTCGTAACACCTTTGGGTACTAACACCAAAATTAGTTAGTTTTTATGTTAAATTTCAGGAGATTGACTTAAATACCCTTTCATTTTGAAAGGACCATTTATGTCATTACTCTATCTTTAATTCCAAGGACTATTTGTGTCATTACTCTATTTTTTGTTTTTATATAAAGAAATAATATAAATTATATTATATAGCCCACCACCATCACCTCCACCACACCACCACCACCATCACCTCCGTCTCCAGCCACGGTTGCTGGAAATTCAACTTTTTCTAGAACTAAAGGGTTTCTCCGTGCAGTAATCTTCAGTTCTGCACCATCCATGAGCATACGCTGCAACATTGAGCTGACACGATATTGTACGCACTAAGAGTGATCATTATCTCTATCCACATCTATAAAAATGTTATCTTTTATCAAATAAAGATTGAAGATTTCTTGTTTGGTGGTCCAAAAGATTGAAAGGTTTGTTTTATTTTTGTTAGTTGAGAAGAACCTTTTAGGGTTTGAGGTAATTCGAAATTTGAATCTTGTTTATTGTATTTTTGTGAAGAAAGGTTAAATTGGGTGGGTTTCTTAAATGGTTTTATGTTTGTCAAGAAACCTTACAGGATTGGTGTATTATTTTGCTGAGAACTTATATTTGTTTTTTGATTTTTTGTTTCTCGTTGAATTAGAGATTTGACATTATACTTGCTGGTTGTGCTCTGTTTTACTATCCAGGTGAAAATAATCAAAATATGAGGGAAGACTGCATATAAAATTTAAAAGTTTAATCAAGAATAATAAAAACTTAGTGATGAAGCTTATGAAGCTTGGTTCAAGACCTATGCTTTCTATAGTTCTAACGGTGTATGGTAAACAAAAATAAGATTTTTATCATCTATTTTTCTTTTTAGTTCATATAAAAATTTAAACTTTTGTGGTTTGTTGAATCATTAGCACAAGTTGAGTTCTGATTGTCTGATTTTAGGTCAACCATGGCTAGAGGCGGAGGTGATGGTGGTGCTGGTGGTGGTAGCGGTGGTGTGGAGGTGATGGTGGTGGGGTTATATAATAGAGTGGCGACAGGATGAGGTGGTGGTGGCAAGATTTGGTGGTTAGGGTTTTAGGGTTAGAAAATTGGGGAAGACGAGTTGTATATGCAATATTTTTGGTTTTATTTATTAAACATTTAAATAAAAATATGAATTGACCAATATACCCTTAATTGAATAAACTTAACTGAAAATTTTAACCTGGTTAATACTAAAGGACATAGAGTGTAACGAGTTTTGCAAATAAAAGACTGTGACTCTAATTATTGAAGTTAAAGGCTATCAGTGGTAATCCGGTACAAACATAAAGGACGAAAAGTGTAATTTACCCTTATTTTTTTCATTTTTTTCGAAACTGTGCATATAAAGATGTCTAGAAGTAATTCTAATAATAAAAAATGACCTTTTTATGTGTTTTTAGGAATTTTTTAAATTTTTTTATTTTTAAAATTTTACAGTAAAAAGGCTTCTACATGTATTTATATGTAAAAACTCCAAAAACTTAAAAAAAATAACATGTTAAAGAGAAATTTTTATGATTTTTTTTACATGTTAAATGCACGGTTCTCTGGTTCCCCATAATATATATATATATATATATATATATATATATATATATAGGAGAAGGATCCGTTAGGAACCACCCTTTATTGCGAGAACCGCGAGAACCAAGTGTGAACACAACCAAAAAATACATAAAAAATGAAGTAACACTAAAAAAAAATTAATATTTTAAAAAATCGCTATATTTTGTCACAAAAAAAAAATCGAGTAACAATTATCTATGCACATGTGCATATGTATCATTTCTTTGACAAATTCTGTAATACATTACAAATATCAGACAATTGCACTTTCATTTACACTGCCACTCATAATACACTACTTTTTACATTAACAATATTAGAAATGCACATGTGCATCTATATGTATGAACTTGTTATAACATTAACAACACTATGAATGCATATGTGCATCTATATGTATAAACATGTTATAACGTGTTTTGGTACACCACTTTGAATACACTTTTCCTTTCATCTATCATACCATCTATAATACACTACCATTACATCCTACCATCCGTAATACAATACCATTGCCTCATACCATCCATAATACAATACCATTACCAATATTTCACTTTATTACATGTACATCAACACCCTTTATACCATCCAAACAACATATTACATCATTAAGTGACAAATATAATCAAACCATCAACCACTAGATATAACTAACCAAAACACATGTATATGGTCCTACTTCATCATTTAAAATCACAAACTTTTTGTACCAAAACACGTTATATCATAGTTATACATAATGATGCACATGTGCATTCTTAATATTGGTAATGCAAAAGGTAGTGTATTGCGGATGATAATGTAAATGAAAGAACATTTTTCTAGTACTGGTAATATCTTATGGAATTTGTCCAATAAATGATACATATACACATGTGCATCGATAACTGTTACTCGAAAAAAAAGTTTTTTTGGTAATGAAATATAGCGATTTTTTTAGAAAAATATTAAAAAAAATTGTGTGTTTTTTTTGGATTTTTTAGGTATTTTTTTTTTTGTTCACATTGGTTCTCGCTGTGCTCGCAATAAAGGTGGTTCTCGCATATATATATAATATGGTAGTGATCATAAGAGAAATCCACCATATTCGAGAAATTGAGAAGCATTCTGGACCACACATTTCCCTGATCTTTTCATAGTGTGCACATGTGTATAGTTTAAAATTGACTATACACATATACCTATATTGTCAAATATTGAATTATATACATGTATATAGTCAATTTTAAACTATGCATATGTGTATATTACGAAAAGATTAGGGAAAGTGTGTGGTCTAGAATGCTTCTCAAGTTTCTCAATTAGCCTAGTGCTTCTCACACGATCCTAACATACGCGAACGTATGCGAGCACCTGATAATATGCTAATTATGCATATAACATGCGTAATTAGGGTTGAAACAAAACATGCGTAATTTTGAGTTTAATGTGCGTAATTTTCATGTTTGGTGCCATGCAGGTTTTGATTTTATAAATCATGCGTAATTATACATTATAACGTGCGTAATTATGTAACAACATGCGTAACTATGCAATAACGTGCGTAATTATGCAAATAACATGCGTAATTAGGGTTTAACCCAGCCCAAACGTAATTATGCATTATAACGTTCGTAATTATGTAATAATGTGCGTAATTATGTCAAGTTAATTACTATTGTACCACCGTGTTCAATTAAAGGCATGGAGTAGACCAGATGTATGGTTAAGATACTCCAATCTATAAGTTCTATAATCTAGGTATTAAGTAGGGGACAAAAACTTTACTATGAGTGCATGATCGGCCATACACGACATTAATGAAAGTGTCTCGCTTTCAATATAAAAAAGAAAAAAGTAAAGGTTTGTTGGATATTAATAACTAACTAGTTTTTGCCCCGCTCGCGTTGCGGGGCAATAGGCCGAATATTCCTCTCTCATAACATGTATCTCTGTACAGAGGGCAAAATCGTAATTATATTTTAAACTGTAGGCGAAATTATAATTTTAAACTGAGAGCAAAATCATAATTTTGAACTAGGGGGGAAAACATAATTTTATTTTGAACTGTGGGCAGATTCGTAATTTTGAGCTGAGGGCAGATTCGTAATTTTGAGGTAGTGGAAAAAACAACATTTTATTTTGAACAGGGGAAAAAAACGTAATTTTAAATGGAGGGAGAAACCGTAATTTTAAACTGGGAACAAAATTAAAAATGAGTTTTTAAACCGAGGGCAAAAGTGTAATTTTGAGCTAGGGGCAAAACTATAATTTTATTTTGAGCTGGGGGCAAAAACGAAATTTTAAACTAAGGACGAAAGCGTAATTTTAAACTGGGAATAAAATTAAATAAAAAATGGGTTGGTCCAATAGGGAAGTGCCAGGCGAAAACGTAATTTGAACTGTGAGCAAAAACGTAATTTTGAGATGAGGACAGAATCGTAATTTTGAGCTAAAGGGAAAAACAACATTTTATTTTGAACTGTGGGCAAAAAAGTAATTTTAAACGGAGGGCGAAACCGTAAGTTTAAAGTGAGAACAAAATTAAAAATGTGTTTTTGACCCGAGGGCAAAAACGTAATTTTAAGATAAGGGCTAAATTATAAATTTAATTTGAGCTAGGGACAAAAACGTAATTTCAAACAAAGGATGAAAGCGTAATTTTAAACTGGGAATAAAATTAAATTAAAAATAAGTTGGTACAATAGGAAAGTGCCAGGCAAGCTGCCTGGCAGTATTCCCTCAACTTATAAATGTATATGTAGTAAATGTAATAAATGTATTTTGTCATTGGTCGGCTAATGTATTTCCTACAATTCAAAATTATTGTATGTTATAACATACCATAGCTAATTTTCAATACATACAAACGTAAGTTTTGTTTTGTCGGCGGGAATAGTTGTATTTCTTTGTTGCACAAAAGTGGCGGTCAAGTTTCCTTTTTTTTTTTTTTTTGCAAAAAATAGTTATTTATAGGTCCTGTCAAATTACGATTTTAACGATCTTGCCTTATGCCAAATTACGATTTTATCCCATGTTTAAAATTACGATCTTGCCCACTGTTAGAAATTAAATTTATGTTTTGCCCCCAGCTTAAATTTACGATTTGCCTTGGTTAAAAAAATTATACTTTTGCCCACCGCTACAATCCTGCAAAATTACAATTTGGCTCCCAGTTTAAAATTACAATTTTGCCACCGGTTCAAAATAAAATTTTTGTTTTGCCCCAGCTAAAAATTACGATTTTGCTCTCAGTAAAAATATTACGATTTTGCTCCCAATTCAAAATAAAAAAATGGTTTTATCCTCAGTTCAAAATATTATTTTTCCTCCATTTTAAAATTACGATTTTACCCAAGCTAAAAATTGCAATGTTGCCATTGTTTTTTGGGCAAAACTATGGTAGTGTTTTATTTTAATTTGTTTACTCAATTTAGTTTTTATTCGTGTCAAACACTTGCCTAACACTCGCTAATTAGTCCTGACAAATTATTGTTTTGACCCCAACTCTAAATTACACGCTTGCCATCGTTTTAGTTATTTTTTTTTATCATAACTATGATAGTGTTTTTCTTTATTTGGTTAACTCGATGCATCTTTTTTTATATTTTGTTATAAGTAACATGTATAACTAACCCAAATAAATGCGTCGCGCCCCGCAACGCGAGCGACGCATAACTCTAGTTATATTCTATCTGCAACAATTTGCATCTCGGATTAGCATTGCCTAATATTTGCGTGGTAGGTGACTATTGGTGTTTTTTAATTTTATGTTAGACTATAGGGTATGGGGCTTGGTTTTGGGCGTGGGTTGGCTGAAAACGCCCAAGCAACCACCCCGGGGGCTTGGGTTGGGGTGTGGGTTTGGGCGTGGTCCTTGGGGCTTAGGTTTGAAGCCGGGCGTGGGGCGGGCTAGCAAGGTGACATGGCGGGCTCTCAATGGCCAAACCAAACTAGCCATTTCACATGCCCCCATGTGTCAACTCATGCCCCCAACCCAACCCAAGCCCACCATACCCCATGGGTGTGGGTTTGGGTTTGTTTTCCACGTGTCAACTCATGCCCCCAAACCCACGCCCACCATACCATGGTCTTATATAGTTTATAGTGCAAGATAATCACCAATTTATGTAGTTTAATTGGTTTTCGTGCATACCTACATAATTTGGCAGTTGGCTGGCTATTGGTGTTTTCTTTAGTTTTATATTATATAATTTATTGCAGAGATAATCACCAAATTTATGTAGTTTAATTGGTTTTCATGCCTACCCACATAATTTGGGAGTTGGCTATTGGACCTTATTTTTCTGTTTTTTTTCATTTTCGGTTATATATTATGGCAAAAGATCAAATACAAATAATCTTAACATACTAAACATACAAATTGAAGGAAAACTAAAAAAGACAAGGTGACATTTTTGTAATTACCACCAACTATCAAAGTTGCTATACAAATGAACTCAACCAAAAATACCTAAAAAACAAAAAAAAAATTAATATTTTTTATAAAAAAATCGCTACATTTTGTTAGCAAAAAAAAAAAAAAAAAAATTTTTTGTTGCTGCTACTAAAAGTAGCGATTTTTTAATAAAAAAATGTTAAAAAAAATAAAATTTTTTGTGTGTTTCTTTTATTTTTTTTAGGTTTTTTGGGAGTTTAGTTTTTAGCATTTTAGCTTGGGTGGGGGGAGGGGGGTTAGGTTTTTTAGTTATATTTGTAGACAGGTTTCGGTTCAAATCATGGTAAAGGTGTTTTTTTATCATCCACGCACCCTTTATTCTCTCACACAAAATGTCAAATTCTAATAACTTTGTGTACACATGGCTATCAAATTATTTTGGATATTCATCTCAATTAGATTTACATTAATATTGTTATTATATATATATATATTTATATATATATATATATGTGTGTGTTCACTTAAAATTTCTTTGATTCGTTTTTCTTAACATAGTATTATACAATGACGTTGCTTTTCGAATATATCTTCATTCACTACGTTTTTCTATGTTTAAATTTTGAGAAACAACCTGTCGTAACGCTCCGATAAAAAAGGTTATCATGGCGCGTAGCGCGGGTATAAATTTAGTTAAAAAACAATTTGGCTCAAAATACATACCCTTTAACAATCTAATTTAAAGTCTCAAGATTATATTGAACAACGTTTATTTTTTTATATATTAGGAAAACTTCATATATGTAACTAACATGATTAATTCTCGCACTCCGCAGTTGGTTTTCAGCCGGTATTGGTTCGTGTCGTTATTAGTTTAGTTTTTTTACAGTACCGGTATGATACCCATGCTCGATATAGCAATTGAAAAAGATATGCCCTACAAGATATCGACACGTGTTTTATGTTGATTGAAAACTACAAAAAGGAATGTCGGTACCGACAACAATGTTGTTTGAATAGTCTCTGTTCGATTCGTCCCTTACCGTTACCATACCGGAAATTCTTATAGCTTATATACCACCATGTCTAGACAACCATAAAAAAACGAATATGGTAGTGGTACTAATGTTGTTCGGAATACTTCAGATGGTGATGGTTAGTTTTTCATGGAAAATAAAAAAAATCAACTATATTTCGAATCGCATGTAATATAAACATGTTGTTACAACGGTATATTCGAAATTAAAAAACAATATATTATATTACTAATACACGCCATGTCTAGAAAACCATAAGAAACGAATACAGTACTTGTACAGCAAAGGGCGGTGGTCTCGACAAGGGCGGCGAGTGGCGGTGCGGGGGTGATGACGAGTGGTGGTCTCGACAAGGTGGCCGTTGGTGGTGGGTGGCAGCAAAGGTGGCGGCGGTTGGTGGTGACGATGGTGGTGGCGTCGTCGATGGTGGTGGGAGGCGGCGGCGAGTGGCGTTGGCGGTTAGTCGTAACTGTGGGTGATAACGGTGGCGAGTGGGTGGCAGCGGCGGCGGTGGTTGTCGGGGTGAGGTGGTGGCGGGTGGAAGCGATGGCGTCGGCGGTGGGTGGTGGTGGTGGTGGGTTGTGGCGAAGGTCGTGGGTTGTGGTGTTGTTGATGAATGGTGCAAGAGGGGATGGAATGGAAAAAAAACATGGGGGTGGAAGGAATGATTTTGAGGGAATGGAATGCCTTTGGAATGGGTGATTTCATTCCATTGACCAACCAAACACTCTTTTAATCATTTCCTCGTAATCACTCATTCCATTCCACCTCTCATTCCTTCATACCAAACGCTACCTTAGGGTATGCCCTAAGTCCGAGTTTATGATAGCCTGTTAGTGGTCCGGACTTGAGCCTCTTGTAGCTCAGTTCGAGTTTGTTTAGTATTGGAATTTGGGCCTATTATGTATCCGGACATGTGAGTCCGGATGTGTTTTGTATATAACCTTTAATGGATAATGACAAGATAGCGAATTCTTCAGTGAAAAGTTTGTCTGCCAAGAAACCCTAATTATTTGGGTGTGTTTGTCGGCGGCTACTGTGTGTGACGTCATTCATTTTCAACTGAGAATACTTTGTGTATTCTCAGATCATTCTTATTCTACTCGTTCTTGTTCAAATCTCTACAGTGGTGATCACCTGGTGGATTTCGCACACCTTGTGATTGTGTTTTCGAGTGAGATCTTAATCTAGATAGGTTTAGGTGACCTTACACTTTAATTCCCTTCATCATCTTAATGACCTTTCTTATTTACTTAATGCCTTCCTTATTTACTGTGTCTTTAGATTACTGTACTATTTAAAAGATCTCTACGAGATATGATATTGATGGAAAGACTTATAATTGGAGTTGAATATACTTATCAGTTATTCCTCTTATGAAAAAATGGGATTTGTTAACATTCTACTCTATAGTTTAATAAACAAGCACATTATTTTCGGATCACGATTTTGGCATGGAGACTTTTATTGATTATTGTAGTGACTGTTGCTTTAATATTATAGTAAGAGAACTTCCAAGGTAACAAAGAAAACTTAATCATGTTTACATATTTTTTAAAATATGTTAATCATCATAAAATAAATACTACAATTCTCACATAAGCAAATAACATTAGTACATTACCTTATGGTAAAAAATTGGAGGCTGCAAATTTCAACAGATGTTCTACAGATGCTATAAATTTTGATAAACCCGACTCTTTAAGAAGGTGATCTCGACCTCCATGCTCTTGTAACTCGAGTGAAAAATGTGTTTTAAATTATTTTACAAATGCTGCTCCTAAGTCTGGAACACACTAAGTTCTATATGTGAAAAAAGTCATATAAATGAATGAAAAAACTAGTTAAAGTACCTAACCCGAATATTGGCAGTTTCGGATGATATTTGTTTTAGCAACAATGGAGTTTTGATTGAATGATCAATGTAGTTTTACAAATAATAGAACCAAAACATTAATCACCATGGGTATTGAGGCGCGACGACGGACATAAGTTGTTCCTTTATCGAAAATGAGTGGTTCTAGTCATTGTAGGAAAAAGGTCTAGCCATCATTTGAAGTATACCAGACATCTGCTCCACCTAGGGGTCACACTTAAATTGTATTATTGGTTGCTTTAAATTGATCAGTCAGTATCTATTGCTTCAGCACAATTCGGAGATGTTGGACCTGACAATTGATTCCAAACCGCTTAGCGGGCTGAATGCTATATATTGCTTCTTAAAAAAATAAAGTGATGTTTGTTCATACATGCCTTTCCGATAGACTGTATACTACAATTTTCCGATCGAATATATACTACAACTTTCCGATCAACTGTATACTATAACTTTATAATTAACATACCATTAAGCAATTAGGTTTGACTAAAATTTATATTGACATTTCTATGATTGATTGTTCATTTGTGGCTAACCAAGTGTACTGTTTTTTCAATAAATATGGTGCTCCTTAAAAGTTTAGTATTTTGCTTATTTGAATACCCTTTTAGTCTATGTTTAATAAATAAATTGGTTATTATCTATATGGCTTCACAAGATATAAGGGAAACATCATTTACGAAAAATTAATTGCACAAACAATTTGTTTCAAAATCGTTTATGAAGTCAGTATGTTGGTTAGCATGTAATTACTTATACCTAGAATTAATTTGATACATTCGGATAATAAGGTTCTTTTCGCATTTCAAATGAGACAATTTCCATTAGCTATATATTTCCCGATGACAATCAACAAAAGCCAAGGATAATCGCTATCTAAGGTTGGTTTGTACTTGAAACAACCTGTTTTCACTCATGGTCATTGTGCGTCGCTTTATCATGAGTAAAAACCAGAGATGGAGTCATTTCTTTCGATTCAGTGTAATTAATATTTACGTTAGTAATTTAACATTTCTTTCAATAAAAATTGTGTCAACAATGTTAAATAATATATTTTATTGTCAGGTCACCCGTGTAACACACGGGGACCTAAACTAGTTCACTTATATATTAGAAAAACCTTACATTTGTAACTAGCGGGAGTTTATTCATTTATATATTAGAAAAAAACCTTGCATTTGTAACTATCTGTTCGTTACATTATAGGTTTAGTTGTAACAGTACCGGTATGATACCAGCGCTCGGTATAACAACCGAAGGAGATATGCCCTAAATGATATTGACGCATGTTTTATATAGATCGAAAATTATAAAAAACGAACATCGGTACCGACACCAATGTTGTTTGGCCCGTACCGGTTCGATTCATTACTTAAGTTACTGTATCAAAAAATCAGTATAGCATATATATCACCACGTCGAGACAACCATAAAAAAAGAATACGGTATTGATATCTGGGATGTTTGGACAATATCAATTCATTTTTCACTTACATTTGTAACTAGTGAGGCTTCCCGCGCTTCGCAACATGTTTTCAGTTAGTATCTGTTCGTTACATTATAGGTTTAGTTGTAACAGTACTGGTACTGGTATGATATCGACGCTCGGTATAGCAACCGAAAGAGATGTACCCTAAAGGATATCGACACATGTTCTATATAGATCGAAAACTACAAAAACGAATATTGATATCGACACCAATGTTGTTTGGCCTGCACCAGTTTGATTTATTACTTAAGTTACCGTATCAAAATCGGTATAGGTTATATACTGCCACGTCAAGACAACCATAAAAAACGAATATGGTACCGGTATCTGGGATGTTTGGGCAGTATCAATTCATTTTTCACGTTAATGAAAAAAAAACAAACAACTATATTTCGAAATCTAGATAATATAAGCATATTGCAACGGTATATTCAAAATTACAAAACGTTATATTATGTACGGCGTATCTATAAAAACATAAGAAACGAATGTAGTACCGGTATTCTTATTTTGTTTGGACAGTAATGGTCCATTTCTCACGGAAAAGAACAAAAAAATCAGCGATATTTGACCCTTATCGTAAATAAAAATAAACATATCACAATGGTATATTAGAATTTTATAAGATATTATGTTATAATGCAACTTTGATGACATGTATGCTTGTGTGTCGATAACTGGTACATTGCCATTCATTACTCGGTTTGGAGTAATTATATCTAGACGTGGATAAAATAACCACATCACAATACGTACTTCGAATTTTATAAAATATTGATCTTGAAAACCATAAGTAGAAAACAAAATATGCTTAAAAATAGTTATAAAAATAAATGTAATAAAAATACATATAATTATTAAATATTTTAATAATAATAATTAAAAAAATACCGACATACTATTTATTAAAATGTATGTAATGTAGTAATTAAGATGTATTTAATTCCATTAAATTATGATTTTTTATATTAAATATTACTTTTCAAAAGTTTGACGTTATTTGTCACGTTTAGAGCCACCGTATATAAATTATTGAGTATGATGTAGCACGTGCTATACTTTTGTTTTATGTCTACATTTCCTTTTCAAATAACACGTCTAATATGTATTATAGTTCTGTATTTATGCTTTCGTTTCACTTCTAAGTCTGTTTTTTCACATCACATGATTATTATGTGTTTTAATTTTGTATGCATACTTTCGTTTTACTTCTATTTTGTTTTTAACATAACATGATGAATATGTATTTCCATTTTGTATATATATCTTACACCATTTCTAAGTCTAAGGTTTCGTATTATATTACTATATATTAACAATTTGTGTATGTCCTTAGGAACAGTGTATACACTGGACAAAAAAGAGCGCTAATTACGGTTGTGCCATTTCCTTTGAATAAAGAAGAAGATTCAGAGCCTGGAGTAAGAGAAAGAATACAGTAAAGAGAGAGAGAGAGAGAGAGAGAGTTATGGGCTGACCACCAATCTTTAAGGAGGATTCACGGTGGCGCACCGGCGGTGACACCACAATCCGGCGTCTACACTTCAACAACTCGCTAACCGCAGGACGAGGGTTCCATCAGTTTTATATCTTTCAAAAAAATCTATGGTATTGGCCTTTGATTAACAAAGTTTATGACATTGTTATTAAGGTTTAGGGAAATAGCTACGGCACACTAATTGCGACCCACCAGCAAGATCTACCAGCATATATATGGTGGCTGGTATAGTTATACAGTTTAGAAAAATTGTATATTTGAGTAGTGCTTAACATCATTTCAATAGTGCTTGATGAATTGTGATGATCATGCGGATATGAACTTGAGGATGGCGTACTGCAGCCCTTTATGTTTCCGTGCGAGTCTTTATGATGTGGCGAGATATTATCGTTACTTACTATATCAACACTGCCATAACCAACATTTTTTTTAACAAGCATAACACTTTTGAGATTGGAAATTAATATACACTTTTCCTAAATTTGGTACCAAATTTTGAAAATTATTTACGCTTTCTATGATATTTCAGATCTAACTCAATAGAAACACTTTCACTTGACCTTACACATTCTTAATGAAAACATCGAGCATCCTCTTGAGCGCCCAAACACAAGACCACTGCTTTAGCAAATGCCGCCAAACATACCAGCTTAAATACAGGTGCTTGAGTTTTGTGGGTGTGGAACTGCATATATAAACACTCACACGTGTGCTTCCGTTTAACGTTTTTGTTAGTAGCAAGTTGTTTGATAATAAATTCGGACAATCATTTGGACAACCATTCGGACAGGTACAAGTTTATACCTTTTTTATGAAAATGTTCTACATGTACACTAACTAAATAATTAGGCATATGTATCACATGGTTTTTTGATGTCTTTGGAAACCAGTAGATAACACATGTTTCTTTCCATTTTAAGGATCCTTAATGGATATCCAATCTGTATTACAAGGCTAATTATTATAACTTTAAGATTAGCTTAAGAATCCCATCTACTTACGTATAGGTAGCAATTTTTCTTTTGAAATAGGTGAAGCAGATAAAAACCGAACGACAAAGAACACTCACTATGAACAAACGAGTACAAGATATCCTCCTACACCTTCAAATTTTTGCAGTACAGCCTTTTTGTTTTAGATATTCCTTTATAAAATGTAGATAAAATGCTTAAAACGATGGCCCATGTTGTTGCATATATTAAAATTGTAGCTACTCTAACTAAACATTAGCAATCTAACAGAACTGAAATACCCCGCCACACCGCGGCGGGCCATCTTCTAGTATAATAACAAAGAATGAAGAGCCTTAAATTTTCAGGTCATCCATAACCTACATATGCAGGTTATCTACACTTGCATCCCACCTCTAAAACTTGCAATTTATAAGTCTATTCAATTTATAAATTCTAAAACAAAACTGCTATGGCATTTCTTTAATTTCACCATTACTATTTTTTATTATACATTTAACTAAATTAACTATTAGCTAATTAAGTTAAGTTGCAAATAGTTTTTCTTTTATACAAGTAACAATATATGTAATTATTATTATTGTTTTTGATCGATATAAAACACATCCTGATATCCGTTTGGTCATAGCACGACTTTATTGTTTAGGTATCGATGCCGTAACGAGTTGAACCGATATCGACTAGATTCTAGATTCCTGATATTAACGTTATTTTTACCATTGCGTCTGCGTTTCCATTTAAAATTTGTTAATAATTGGATCGCCATATCAAGTGACAGTACCATACCGAGGCCATAATGAACCGAACCAATATCGGTTGGTTTCCCGCCATTAACGTTATTTTAACCACCGCGTCTGTGTTTCCATTTAAATGCTATTAAAAATCGGGTTGTCCCGCCGCAAAGCGCGGGTGTAACCCACTAGTTATTGACAAACCATGAAATTACTAAAAAATATCCACAAAACAAGTCCACAAGCAAACACATTTAAATAAAGTGATATAAGTATTTATCAAGTTAATTTAGGCAATATACTTGTACATATAACTGCATATGATGATTTTAGTAACATCCGGAGGAAAATTCCTATAGGCATTGTTGCAGGTTAGGAGGTACGAAGTACATGCTCGTTCAAAACCAAGCCAAATTTCGGCTTTGGCAAACATGTACTACTAGAAAACTGCATATTCTCCTACAAAAGTTTTCTACAAATTTCTCACAACTCAAATTTTGTTACAATTTTTCTACAGTTTTCTCACGAAAAAGAAAAAAAAAACACAACTTTTTTCAATTTTCCGACAAAATTGTCACAAAACTATCAATTGTAGCAATTTCGTCAAAACATTAATTAGCTTTTCGACAAAACTCCGACAAAATACATTAAAATTTTGTATTATTTGTACCCACAACAAAGTAAATAATTTAAAAAATAAAATTTCTAAATTTGTCTGAAAGTTGTAGCAAACTGACACCACTTGCTACGGGTTTTCGACAAAAAAGTTAATTTATTTGTAATTTATCAATTTTAGAAATATAAAAAAATTTTAAAAATAAAATATTACATTTGTCGGAAATTGGTAGCAAATTGACACTAGTTGCTACGAATTTCTTACAAAAAGTAAGTTAACTTATTTCTTATTATTCAACTTTAGAAAAATAGATAATTTTAAAATATTACGTTAAATTTGTCTAGAATTTGTAGTAAACTGACACCACTTGCTACAGATTTTCGACAAAAAAGTTAATTTATTTGTTAACTTATCAATTTTAGAAAAATAAATAATTTTAAAAAATAAAATGTTAAATTTGTCGAAAATTTGTAGCAAATTAGCCCTAGTTACTACAGATTTCCTACAAAAAAATTAATTTATCTGTCAATTTAACAATTTTAGAAAAATATATATTTTTTGAAAATAAAAGGTTAAATTTGTTGGGAATTTGTAACAAACTAACACTAGTTGCTACAGATTTCATGCAAAAAAATATACTTTTATTTGCTATTTATCTATTATAAAATAACATATAATTTTGAAAATAAAATTTTACATTTGTCGATAATTTGTAGAAAATTGACAACAGTTTCTACAGATTTCCTACAAACAAAAAGTTATTTTATTTGCTATTTACCAAATTTAGAAAAACTTATATTTTTAAAAAAATAAATGTTAAATTTGTCGGCAACTTGTAGCAAACTAACATCAGTTGCTACAAATTTCCTACAAACAAAATATACTTTTATTTGTTATTTATCAATTATAAAAAAAACATATAATTTTGAAAATAAAATTTTACATTTGTTGATAATTTTTAGAAAATTGACAATAGTTCCTACAGATTTCCTACAAAACAGAAAGTTATTTATTTGCTATTTATCAAATTTAGAAAAACATATATTTTAAAAAATAATATCTTAAATTTGTCAGAAATGTGCAGCAAATTGTCACCAGTTGCTACAGATATCTTACAAAAACAATATTTGATTTGTTAATTATCAATTATAAAAATCATATAATTTTAAAAAATAAAATGTTAAATTTGTCAATAATTTGTAGCAATTGACCCATGTTGAGGAAGACTTACGGGCACGTAAAACAAAAAAAAATACACTGATGGGGGACCGGTGTTAGGATCTGAGTTTGTTTAGATTGTGTTGTTTAACTAAAATGAAAGATGAATCAGAGAATGATTTGCAGCGGAAATGAAAGTAAACTTTATAACACAATCATAGGAGAATAGTGTTTAGCAAACATGATTTCATTAATCGGATGATTGTATGAATTACAAGATTCAACTATGCATGCATGCAACACTAAACTCCCCCTCAGCCTGAGCTCCCAGATAGTTCGTACAAGATGATAGTGAAAAAGAGCTAATAGAGCAGTACATGTACTGTTCTATTTATAGTACAATCCTAACCAGCGAGCATCTAATGCTGACGTCACCTAGACAGTGACATCTAACAGACTAACAACCTCTAAACACTGATCTACAAAACACTGATACAATAAACAACTGATACATAGACACTGATGTTGCTTTCCACTGTTTTTTCCTAAGCACTGATGTTGCAGATCAGTGCTATCTTCAATGGGTGATCAGGCCTTGAGTCAGCAGTGCTTAGTCTTCATCAGTACTTTGAGAAACAGCAGTTGTTAGGTCTAAAGTCTTTATAATCAGCAGTTCTTTGAATAACAGTTGTTGAGGGGATCAATACTTAGATTCATCAGCTGATAGAAACACTATCATTGGAGGGAACTTAGGACATGCACTGCTTATTGGTGATCAACTATTGAGAACCAGTTTTGGCTTTCAGTATCATCTGTTCTTTTAGGTTTGATTACATGGGCCAACAATCTCCCCCTAGAACAGATGATGCCAAAACACTTCCTTATTCTTGATCTTTATTCTCTCATTAATTTCTCCCTGATTTGCCCTTTGAATTGTAATCCAAAGTTTATGGAGTCTTCATCATCCTCATCCCTGCAGAGTTGAAGATCTAAAAGATCTAAGAGGTCATCTGCATCCAGACCTAATCCATCCTCTCTTGAAATGTGTTCAACTTTTCCATTGGACTTGAGCAAAGTTAATACATGGGTCTTTCTATCAGACTTCCACTTTAGTATTTTTGAGTTCAATGGATTTCTGGGGAGAGACTTTATTTGATGAGAGTTTGGTGATGGAGGTCTGCTTGTCAGCCTTTGAACTGTTTTAGCAAGTTGAGCTTGAAGCTTTAAAGAGGCATCATCCAAGCCAAACATGATCTGATCCTTGATGGCCTGTTTCATGATTTCAGCTTCTCTCTTTGCATCTTCCTCATCTATCTGCTTCTGTCTTTTTCTTTGCTCTAAGACATGGGTGGATAAGTCAGATGATGTGAACAGTGTTTTCAGAGAGAGGGTCTGCTGCTTTGGCTCATCAGTGGTATTGTCTTTGTATGCTGGTTTCTTTTGTGCTGTAGGATCTGTTTCTCTTAGTTTCTCCAGCTTATCATAAGTTAGGTCAATATACTGCCTAGACCATTTTCAAATGGCCTTTACTGATCCATATTTAGCTGCAACCAACTCAACTCTCTTCCTCTTGTATTCTAAAGTAAGTTCTGCACTGGATTTCTTGAACTTGTTCTAGTTTGGTGCAGACTTCTTCATCTGAGGATCATTCTTTACTCTTTCAATTATGTTTACTTCTGCTTTGAGAGTTGTGAGTGGCCAGTCTTTAAACTGTTCTACTTTGGCAAGGTAAAATTTGTCTCTCATAATAAGCTCTAAGAGATCTTTCCTTAGCTTCTTTTGAAGATCAACAGTTGGTGGCAGGTTTGACATCTCTTTGCTTAAGTCTCTTGCATATCTTCCAGTTTCCTGACTTTACTAAGCCCATGGTGCATTCGACTTGAGATGTTGTTGTCACCTTGCCCTTTACCCTCATGCTTAGCAATATATTCAGCTTGCTTGGCTTTGAGTTTCAGATAATCATCCATGTTCTTTGGAGTTCTGAAGCCATGAAGGGATTGGAAGGTTCTTTTGGATGGATCATCCTCTGTATAGAATTGGCTCATTTCATCTTTCAATGCATGTAATTCCAGAGGATAGTTTACTGCCAATGGGATGGATCTTGAAGGATCTTCCCCTTCAAGTGTTTGTGGTTGAGCAAGTGGATTGGATGTTGGTGATGATGGAGGATTGAATGGTTCAGGGTTGGTTTGGATGAAAGGTGAAGATGATAGAGGAGTAGGTGCAGGTATATCATCATCATTCACTTGAAACTTTCATTTTCTTGTATAAACAGTTTTTGGAGAAGGAGTTTTTGTTGGAGAGTTGGAAATAGGAATGAAGAATGCTTGGGAAGGAAATTGGAAAGTGATGGATTGATTAACAGCTATTGCAACAACTGGTATCTTAACCACTGTTGTCTGTTGAAGTGTCAACATTTGTTGCATTGGTGGATGACATTGGTGAGGATGGTTTTGTTTTCTGCTTTTTGGCAGGTTGTTTTTGTGGTGGTGGTGTTGGTTTAGGTGTAGTAGTGGATGGGTTTTTAATACCAGTAATGGTTTTGAGACCAGTTGTGGTTGGTTTTGGTGGTGAGGGTGATCTTGGGTATGTGGCAAATGGTGGTTTATTATGTTTATGAGATTTTCTTCTTTTAGAAGTGCCAAGATCCTTTGTTTTGATTTCCCATTCTTTGAATTCCTTTTGTTCCTTCTTCCAAATCCTCTCCTTTGTTTCATTTTGATTTTGAATTGTCTTTTTGTTTGCAGCCACTTCATCTGCTTGAATGTTCAGGGTTTTATCAATTCCCTTTTTCTTTTCTTTGGCAGATATTTCATCAGTTGTTGCAGAAGACTTCTTCTCAGATTCTGACTTTTGAGTTGGCTTTTGCCTTGGAGTAGATCTGCCAAACTTCTTCATATCTTGTTTCTCCCCCTTTTGGCATCATCTTGATCATCATCATCTGTAAAGATAGGTGCAGGGGCAGTGCCAGTCATTTTTGTCAAGGCCTCTTTGATAGCCTTGATTTCAGCCTGAGTGTCTTTATACCTTGCTTCAACTATATATCTGATCAATGCCATTTGTGTATTGTGTTGAATTTCTGCAAGTTCCCTTTGAGCAGTGAAAATGGGCTTGACTGAGTTCCAGAGCTCTTGGGATAATTATTGATGTGTTGGTTGATTTTTGGAAGCTTCTACCAGAGTTTGAATTGATTGATTAATGGTAAGAACAGTGGTTTCAATGGAAGATAACCTCTCCGTCAAATCTTGATATTTTAAACCATCATCCAAATGAATGGGATCATCTGATTTTCCACCAGTGGTGGTTGTATCAACTTTTGAACCAGGAGGAGTCTGCAATGGTTCATCAACTGATGCCCATTTTTTCTTGGTACCGGGGACTACCCTCTGCAGTGGTTACCTTGGAAATCTCACCAGTGGTTAACTTGAACACACCAGTGGATACCTTGATAGCATCAGCAGTGGTTTCCTTCAAAGGAGTCTTAATTATGAAACTACTGTCTAGATGTAGATCAGTGGATCCAACATCTGTAGTAGCTACTCCACTTGAACTACCGACAGAAATTTCATGAAATTCTAGTGGTGTATTCTCCTCAGCTGTTTGTGGGATAACCAATTGAGGTGGTTCAGACACAACCATTGTTGAAGTTGTACTCTCTTTAATGTGTGATTGAGAGGGGCTGTTTTGAGTCTGAAGCTCAATGGCATCAAACAGAGGTACAAGGGATGGTGGAAATTGAGATGAGGGGATTTGTGTTGAAAGAAAATTTGCCCAGGGAGAAGGGCTTCATATTGAGGTATCCCTGTTCTTACAAAATGTTCCTTTTGTTAGGAAGCATGAGGAGTTGAGGCTTTGGGTGGAGATCTTTCCAACTGTTGTGAGGAAGTAGCAACAGTGGATGTTGGTGACATTTGTGTTGTCACTGGGTTAACTTTTGGGATCTCATCTTCCAGAAGACCCTTTTTTAGTGGGTTTGGTAGGCGTTGTGGATTTCTTTTTGGTCTTTTTGGAGGTTTTTGGTGGGGGCTGCACAACAGTGGTTGTGCTGTTGTGTTCACCAAGAGAAGTGGGCTCAGCAGCTGAAATCTGAGAAGCAGATGTGGACTCATCCAAAATTTGCTCAGACTCCCCTGCTTGTGTTTTGGAACCTTTTGACTCTTTAGCCATGAGGCGAGTAAGACAAGTTGTTTATTTGAAAAGGTGCACCTTGTACAAGTACTTGTGCATTTTCTTTTGGTATTTTTTGTAGCAAATAATAACTCAAAAACCTTGGAAACAATAAGAAAGCCTGTGGCTTCTTTTCTTTAATATTTTTTCACATTTGTAACCAAATCATTAAAAATTTCTTGGGAGTAATTGAAATCAGTTTTAGACATGATAGCGTACCCCAAATATTGGATTTTCAGAGGAATTTCATTAAAAGCAGTTGTTTTATTAGACACACATGTGAGCAGAGTATGAAACATGAATTTCATGGAAGGTGGAAATTCTCCCTTTTGCATAGTAGCTTTTGTCAATTGTCTTGCATACCCTCTTTCGATCAAATCAATTTAATACTCATCCTTAGGGAAAGAGGTTTTACCTACTTGGTCGTTTATTTTAAAAACTTCTGATATGGTCTGTGGTGTGATTGGGACCAAAATTCCACCTACTTCTGATGAGATTGCCCAAGCCATTTTATCTTGAATTTCAAGTTTGGCATGTGCCCAGAAATCTCGTAGGGTATCTTGGTAAATGGGAGCATTGCCAGTCAATAAATTTTTGTACTTTGATGATGAAAGGGCGTCGATGATGGAATGGAAATCTGTATTTTTGCTTGATTTTTCAAGTGTACAGAGGTAGTTGTGTGGGTGTTTGATGATGGGAGCCATGGTGATTGTGAAAAAATCGCGAGTGGAAGAGAAGGTATGAATGTGAGATGGAAACCGCTTTTGAAGAATTTTTTTTAATTCGATACAGCAGTGAAAACTCTGTTTGGCGTTTTAGCAGGGTTTTATGTGAGTGAAAAAGTGAATGCTGACGTGGCAGCGGTTTCAAAGATCGGACGGTTAAGATTTGTCCACATGACAACCTCTGATGGAATAATGGGAGGCACTTGTTTGGAAACCACTAATGGGCAATATCAGTGGTTGAGAACAATGAATAATGGGAACAGTGGCTGATTTTAACTGTCAGTGGATAGATATCAGTGGTTGAAACACTGATGTTTGGTCAATCAGTGGCCAACAAGGAATATGAAGAAACAGAGGTTGTCTTTCAGCAGTGGATGAATTTTCAACAATCAGATGTTTGAACCAATCAGTGGATATGGACAGACTTTTAAGGATTAATGAAAAAAAATTCATTTTAACTATTTTTAAGGATGGATTTTTTATTTTCTAAAAACATTTTAATGCTTTTATTCATAGAAAAACAAGATTTTTCTTGTTATTCCATGTTAAGCATGCCAATTCTAGAGATCAAGCTTTCAAAGGTGGATGTGTCTAATGCTTTTGTTAGCACATCTGCCAGCTGATCCTTAGTTGGGACATGATGCAGAGAAATCAAACTTTTTTCATAGCAAGCCCTCACAAAATGATGTCTGATGTCAATGTGCTTGATGGTTGAATGAGAGACTGGATTTTTGATGATATTTTCAGCTACTTGACTATCCAACATGAGAGGTGTCTTTAAAGCAGTTATACCAAAATCCAGCAATTGATTTTGAAGCCACGGCAGTTGGGCTGTATAGCCTGCAGCAACAATGTATCCTGCTTTCACTACAAAAAAAATGAGTATTAGGGACTAAAAAAACAGTATCTAATACGTCAAAATCAGTCCCTAATGGTTATTGGAGACTGATTTTCCAGTCTCCAGCCAGTCCCAGATACCTAGTACTAGATAGTGGCTTTAGTAACTAAAAATCAGTCCCCAATGTATAGCACCAACAGGAACTATCATTCAATCTTTGATACATATAAAGTCAGTCCTAAATGTGTACCATGGTACCACATGATTTCAGTCTCCGATGAATTTTTTCCATGACTGAAAATCAATTTCTATTACTACGATATTTCAGTCTCCTGCACATTTCTTTAGGGACTGAAAATTAGTTGTCTTAACCACATCTATCTTGTCTCTAATACGTTTCATAAGATTCATGATTTTGTGATGTTTCGAAAACTGAAAATTAGTCTCTAAACTCGCGTCATTTTAGTTCTTGAGTTGTTTCTTTTAAAGACTGAAAATTAATCTCAAATATCATGTTCTTTCAATCTAGGGTATGGTTTTTAGAGACTAAAATCAGTATCTGGTAACATTCACTTTTGGTACCCAACATGCTTTAATACAAAACAATTGAGTTTTAGTGAGGATCCAATCCAGTACAAATATGTTGCTAAACATAATTTACATATATTATATTCCAAGAAATTTACAACAATGTATAAATTCTACAAATATTGAGATCTAAAATTGCAAAAACAAAGCTAAAGACATAACTTGAATTTGATCACCGCATGTGCATTTAAACGTGCTAGTCCCAGGTTTGACACAAGACTTGTTGCAAGGTCCACAACTCTCAAGACGAGTTACTTTGATATCTTTTTCAACACCAAATATTGCTTGTTTTAAGTTTAAAACCTGATTGTAACCTTGATATTTGCCTTTGTGTAGCCCTCTACATGAGTTTCTTACATTCTTGATCCCCAACCTGTTAAATGATGATTAAAACTAATCAAACGAGTTGCTGAAATCCTATCAACATATTGAAATGCAAACTATTGTTAGACTCATAGGTTAACTCGTAAGCCTAAGCATCTAACTTAAGAATAATAAAATGCAATATTATAAGTAATATACCTTGATGACAAGGAAACAAGTGCTGATATATTCATGCATATTGGATATGCATCTTCAACCAAGTTAATCCATAGCTTATAGCACCCATGCATAACACAACAAAATATTAAATAATGCACATTATATTTGCATGATAAAACCCATTTGTTGTACATCCAAGTTACTCCCCTTCAAGGCCACCGTACAACTGTACAAGTAAAATATCATATGACTCAATAGCTCAACTTATATAAGAGATTTCCTAAAAACTTCGATAAGGTGCACAAACCAAACACCAAAGTAAACCAATAGGTAGTTAGATGACTTCAAACCCAACTGCTTATCAAATACTTGTTTGTTTGTTCCAAAACAGACATACGTAGTTAAGTACACAAGGCAAAATCAAAACAACTTAAGCAGCACATGAGGTCTAGTACTACCACTCTTTGAAACCATATATTGATATTTAGGTAATATGATTTCACATGATAACTACTTAGTAATGCACTAATTTGGTTTTATTTTAAATCAAGCAAGTCAACCCAATCCGACCCAACTATTTTGACCTTTTCTAAGAAAAGAACCATTTCAATCCTTATCCATCCTGCCAACCCAGCCATCTTCCCAGTTGCCTACTATAACGAATAACTTTAATTACGCACCCCTAGGTTCCTTGGCAACACGTAGGTCAGGATTGCAATTAAGTATTTTCAAAATGATCCAGAGGAAGTCGATATATACATTTGCAATTCTGGTGACAAGAACAAAGTACTATAATTTAGTAGAATATAAAATAAAAATAGTGAAATAAAAGATGGATATATTCAATTTTAATTAGACGGTGTCGTTCAATCAAAAAAGATTAAACAAGTCCCCATCCCTTTTGGGTAGATTTGGGTTGTAATGGGTTAAAATGAGACGGAACAATATTATTCATGATGGTATGGGTTGAGCTAGAAGTGCCCACTCCACCTAAGTAGTAACAAGAATGATGATAATTGGGATAAACACTTAAAAAATTGATGAAAACTATATATGTAAAACTATATATAAACACTAGCCCTTTGAAATTGGTTTTTTTTCCACGCCACCCCAACCACACCATACCCCTTTGAAATTAGCTTTTAGTCTTGGATGCCCCATACTCCACGTGTTCCACCATGCCCTCAACCCACGCCCCACCATACCCCACGGTCTTAAATGAAGCATTTAATCGAGCAGTTGGTGTGCAACTTCAAACCCTTCATTTATAAATAACATCATGTAAAATATCAACGCTCAAACATACAAAATCAATAGAAAACATAGGATGATTAAACCAAATATGATCAACAGAAAATTGCAAGTAGGACGAGAAACAAGTGGAAAAAATAGTAACATACACACATTTACAAAGAGGTCGATTGGAACATGATTGATTGTTATAGTAGAAGCAACTCAGTAACGACTGCAAAAAGTCAGATTGGTGGTCGCTTACGGCCAAGCACGATCGAACGATTGCGACTTTGGGTAGGAAACCATATGGGTGAATAAGATTTGGTTTTGGAGAAGAGACGTATTAGGAATTTTGGGAGAGAGATCATGTGGGAATATGAGTTGGTCTTTGGAAAGTAGCGGGAGTTTGGGGAAGGAGGGAGAAACTAAAAAATTTTGGGAGGGATTTTGAATTTTCGTGAAAATTAGAGATTAAATGGAAAAACCAAGAGTATAAATATACATTGATTTTTTAATACATTAAATTATGCTAATAAAATATTTGTATAATATATTATCTTATAACTTATATAAAATAAAAATTATATTTTTTATTAATGACAAATATATATATATATATATATATATATATATATATATATATATATATATAAGTATCCGCTAAAATGAGAACCACCTCGAGTTGTAAGAACCGCGAGAACATTTTGATCAGGGGCGAGGTGGACCAAAATTTTTTTCAGAAACGTAGATGCATGTATAAAAACAACATTTGTAAAAAAAAAAATCAAAAAAAAAAAATGTCGTGGGTGTAGTTTTGAGCACCACAAGTTTGTGTTTACGGGACCCGTAAATTTTCCGGCCAGATTTACGGGTCCCGTAAACACAAACTTGTGGCGCTCAAAACTACACACACGACATTTTTTTTTAATTTTTTTTTTTACAAATGTTGTTTTTATACATGCATCTACGTTTATGAAAAAAAATTTGGTCCACCGCGCCCCCTACGGTGTAGTTCTCACGGTTCTTACAACTCGAGGTGGTTCTCATTTTAGCATTCCCCTATATATATATATGGAGAAGATCATGCGAGAACCACCTCTTATTGCGAGAACCGCGAGAATCAATGTGAACACAACCAAAAATGCCTAAAAATAGCTAAAAATCACACAATTTTTTTTTTAATATTTTTATATAAAAATCGCTACTTTTCGAAGCCAAAAAAAATTTAAACATTTTTTTTTGCCACTAAAAATAGCGATTTGAGCATAAAAAATATTAAAAAAAAAATTTTAGATTTTTTTTTTTATTTTTTTAGGTTTTTTTGGGGGTTTAGTTTTTAGCATTTTAGCTTGGGGGATGGGGGGTTTAGGTTTTTGGGGGTGGGGGAGGGGGTTTAGGTTTTTTTTTTTGGGGGGGGGGGGTAGTTTTTTTTTAGGTTTTTTGGGGGTTTTAGTTTTTAGCATTTAGCTTGGGGGGGGGGTTAGGTTTTTTTTTTTTTGGGGGGGGGGGTGGGGGTTGGTTTTTTTTTAGGTTTTTTTTAGCTATTTTAGGTTGTGTTCACATTGGTTCTCGCGGTTCTCGCAATAAGGGTGGTTCTCGCATGAACTCCTCCTTATATATATATATATATAAAATAATTGAAAAAAAATAGGTTAGTTTGTCTTTTAATATTGAATAAATTGTCATTTTAGTCTAAATAGTTTTTTTTTCTCTTCTAGGTCTCTGACTTTTCCATTTTCTTGCAATTTGATCACATTGTCTAACCCAGTCTAAAAATTTGGTTATAACCAGGGGTATTTTTTGCATAACTGTTGTGTAGTGATAACCAGTGGTAGTTTACAACATTATTTATAAAACTCATAATAATTTAATGCCAAAAATACCCCTGATTATAACCTGGTTATTAGACTAAGTTAGATAATGTGATCAAAATGCAAGAAAAAGGAAAAGTCATGGACTCAGAGGAGAAAAAAAACTATTATGACTAAAATGACCATTTGGATAAAAACTCAGAGACTAAAATGGAAAATTACTCTTTAATATTATTATGAAGAAGACCTGATTGAAGAAATCATGTTCGTGACCAAGGGACAAACTTACGAGTTACTCAAGCTCATCGAAAAAAGCTCAAAACGAGTCGAGTTTAAATCGGCTCAATCCTAAGCCCAAGCCTTAAAACGTGCTCAATAAGTTTATGAGCATGTGTACGAGCCCAATATTTATATAATTTTTAACTAATATTTCAAAGATAAATTTAATTAATAATAATTACTTTTTATAAAACTATCAAAAATAACTAGATTATATATATAATAGAAATTATAATTAATATAAATTAAATAATAAACGAGTCGAGCCTGAGCTGAGCTTCGAATCAAGCCGAGTTTAAACTCGTTTTCAATCTCTAATATGTTCTCTTTATTAGACATTAAAAATCAAATACTAATATAAGTGACATGCAAAATAGTCCCGATGAGTTTCAAGTTTCAATCTATAATATAATTCACTAAATGGTAGAGTATGTGTCGAGTATGGAGACTAGATATTGGTCCCTAATTATTTGATATACCCAATTCTTAGGTGACTGAATTTTAGTTTTGAATACGGTCACTTACAAGATATTTGAGACTAATTTTTAGTTTGAGACTAAATTTTTAGTCTCTGATACTTCCTTTAGAATTGTAGAACTAGAGCCACATAATTGAATACTGAAAATCAGCCCTTAATCACTTCGTATATAAAAGGCATTCAAGACCGAATATCAGTCCCTAATTTGATTTGATATTTGGAATATTAAGAACTGAGTTTTAGTCGCTAATATGTCCCCCATGTATTAGAGACTGGAGATCAGTTGTTGATACTTTTGCGCCATTTATCATTACAGAGGGAACACATTTGAGACTAGAATTCAGTTTCCTATAAATGTCCCTCCAAAATATCATATGGCGTGAACGTATTTGCGACTGAAAGTTAGTCTCAAATAAGGTGTCAAGGTATTAGCGACTGGTTTTCTGTCACTTAATTATGTCATGTAGAAATCAGTCCCCAATATTATTGGTAACTGATAAATCAGTCCTAGATATTATGTATTTGAGACTGATATATCAGTCCCTAATAATTTAGTCTATAATGGTCACTTTTCTTGTAGTGAATTAGCAATGGATGTGGAAACAGCTGCTTGCTTTTTGCTTTGCCAAGACACTAAGCAACTGCCTAGGAATTGACACCCACCTGATGTAGACTTCCTTGTTGTGTTGCATCCAGCAAAGTCACTATCTGAGAAACCTGAAAGCTTAACATTCCCATAAGTAGGGTACCAGATACCAAGTGTGGGAGCACCTTTTATGTATCTGAATATCCTTTTCATAGCCATGAGGTTAGACTTCCTAGGGGCTAATTGGGATCTTGCACAAACACATGTTGCAAACATGATGTCTGGCCTAGATGCAGTTAGGTACAATAAAGACCCAATCATACTTCTATATAAGGTTTGATCAACCAAATCATCCTTTTCATCAGACATGACCAACTTGGTGGTTGCCATGGGTGTACTACATGGTTTGCAATCATTCATCTCAAATTTGTTTAAAAGCTCTTTTGCATATTTTGCTTTGATGAATGAAAGTGCCATTTTGCAGTTGCTTAACTTGGAGGCCAAGAAAGCACTCTAGTTCACCTATTGCACTCATCTCAAACTCAGCTGTCATGAGTTGTCTGAACTCTTCACACATTTTATTACATGTGCTTCCAAAAATGATGTCATCCACAAAATTTGGACAATCTTCAAATCTTTTCCTCTCCATTTTAAAAACAATGTTTTATCAATTTTACCTCTTGTGAAACCAATAGAGATTAGAAAAGTGGAGAGAGTTTCATACCAGGCCCTTGATGCTTGTTTCAGGCCATACAAAGCTTTGTTTAGCTTGTAGACATGATTTGGATTAAATGGATCCTCAAAACCAGGAGGTTGACAAACATATACCTCTTCTTGAATTTATAGAGAAATGCACATTTGATATCCATTTGAAACACCTTGATGTTGTGGTTGACAGCAAAAGCTAAGAATAGTCTGATAGCTTCCAATCTTGCTACAGGGGGAAAAGTTTCATCATAGTCGATGCCCTCTTCCTGTCTAAAGCCTTGAACCACAAGCCTAGCTTTGTTCTTGACAACAATACCCCTTTCATCAGTTTTGTTTTTAAAGACCCACTTTGTGCCAATAGGACTTACACCCTCTGGCAGTGGTACAAGTTCCCATACTTGTTGTCTCTTAAACTGTTGGAGCTCTTCATGCATAGCTTCAACCCAACTGTTGTCTTTAAGTGCCTCTTGGTACTTGACTGGTTGATGGAGTGATAGAGAGCCAACAAAAAAAAAAAAAAAACAAATGTTTTGGGATTGACTTTTAGTGAGAACCCCTTCATTGATGTTGCCTATAATTTGATCTGATGGATGAGATTTTAGGAAGATCAGATCTCCCTTGTATGGAACAATGGCATTAAAGGGTGAAGGCTGCAGATGGGAATCATCTGAGCTAACATCTGTTGGTGATTTTGTGATCCAACATCTGTTTGAAATGGAGGTGGAGGGATAGGAGGAATGGGTGTGGCACAAAGTTGATTTTTATCCACTATTGGTAGATTTTTATCAACAGTGGTTGTGGATGATGTGGTGGCAGAGGTTGAAGGGCTACTTTGATCAATAACTGTTGATGCAACAGTGGTTGAGATTTGACAGCTATTTTGAACATCTGCTGCTCTGGTGGTGGATGTGAATATATGTTGTGGAAGCACAACTTCATATCCATAGTCTTGTGATGGAGATTGTGGTGTACCTGAAGGGTTAGTCTTAACAGACACATCTTCAAAAGTAAATTTATCAAGATCAAATAATTCAGCAGGGTTTGTTGGGATTTTCAGTGATGAAAGTTCATTGAACTTTACATTCAAAGTCTCTTCCACACACCTAGTCCTTGTGTTAAACACTTTATAGGCCTTGGCAGTGGTTGAGTATCCCAAGTGATAACCACAATCTACTTTGGCTGCAAATTTTGAAATTGAATATTTTAGGTTTAAGATAAAACATGGGCAACCAAATATTTTGAAGTATGAGATCAGTGGTTTGATTTTGAACAGAGTTTCATAGGCATTCTTTTGATGCCTGGGGTTGATCAAAACTTTGTTATGCACATAGCAAGTAGTGTTTACAGCCTCTGCCCAAAAAGTTAAGGGTAAACCTGAATCTGCAAGCATTGTTCTGGCAGTTTCAATCAAGGTTCTGTTTTTCCTTTCAACCACCCCATTTTGCTCTGGTGTTCTTGGGATGCTGTACTGCCTTACAATCCCTTTTGACACATAGAACTCATCCAACTCCTTGTTTCTAAACTCTATTCCATTGTCACTCCTAAAGATTTTTACTGGCAAGTCAAATTGCTTTTCAACCTGTTTGACAAAGTCTTGCAAAATGTCTGCAGTCTCATCTTTAGAATGTAATAAGTAAGTCCATGTAAACCTAGAAAAATTATCTACAATAACCAAACAATATCTTTTCTTTTTCAAGCTCATGATTTTTACTGGGCCAAACAGATCCATGTGCAGCATTTGCAAACACTTGGTTGTTTTGGACTCTTCAATGGACTTGTATGAGCTTTTATGTTGTTTACCTTTTAAACAGGAAACACAATGCTCAGAACAAGTAAACAATTTTTGTGGAAGACCTCTTACAAGGCCTTGTTTTGATAAAGTAGTGATTGCCTTGAGATTTGTGTGCCCCAGTCTTCTATGCCATAATTCTGTGTCTTTGTTAGAGGCAGCTGAGAATAGACAGGCATCAGTCATTGGACTCTCTTTTGACAAATCAACTACATACACATTGCCACTCCTTTGAGCAACAAGTTGTGTTTTTCCTTTGGTTATTATTTCTTCAATCTTTTTTACCATTTATGGACCAACAATCTTGCAACTCTCCTTAGTAAAGAATGACCCATAGCCTTTGTCACTCATTTGTGAGACACTAAGGAGGTTGAAATTTAGATTGTCAATAAGATTGACATTTTCAAACATGATTTTTCCCGACTGAACTGTTCCAGACCCCAACACCTTTCTCTTAGAATTATTACCAAAAGATATATCACCCCCTCCATGATTTTTGAATTCTTTGAGTAGGGCTCTACATCCAGTCATGTGCCTAGAGCCTCCACTATCTACATACCAAAGACTATCTAAGCATGCAGAAGCTCCCTTAGCTGCAACCATCATGACACAGTAGACATTCTCATAAGAACTGGTGTTCTTCTCCACTTCATCAACACACCATGGGTCAGCAAGAGGTTCTAACAGTGGTTCAGGTTCCTTCTCTAACAGTTGTTCACCAACAACAACAGTAACCACTGCTTCAGCAACTTCATCCACTGTTTCAGCACTGGATTCCACCTCTTCAGTTTCCAGCCCTTCTGGAATTGACTCTAATGCTGCAAAACAAAATTCATCACAAGGAGCATCATTCTTAGAAAATAGAGCAAAATTTTCATCAGATAACTCATCAGGCATGCTACTCCAATCAACAAAGCCTTGGGTAAAGAAGCTTTGCTGACTGGCCTCTGCTGGAGCAGATGTTTGTGCAGCATGTTGTGGTGCAGGTTGTTGCACTTTAACCTGAGAGTCTGGGCTTGGACATACTGTATTTGTGGAACAGGGGTTTGAACATATTGCACTGGAACAGTTGTTACAGGGTGTGTATAATGAGCAGTGTTTACATGAGCAACAGGGGTATATTGGGAATAGTGCACAGTGTTTTGTGTGTTTTGAGGTCTAGGGCTAGGATGTGTTATGATTGGTCCATTATTTTGACTTCTGCATTTCTAGCAAAATGTCCTAGCCTGTTACACTTGTAGCACTTAAGTTTTGATTTATCCAACCCTACTTTTAGATTCCCATGTAACCCTGGAAACTTTTTTCTTGTTCTCTTATAAAACTTGCTGGTTCTTACACTCAGCGGTGCCAGTTGGTGCAATATGTCCATTTCCTCCAGATCAGTGGGATCAAAATGTTGGAGATCATTGAGCTCAAAGGATAAGTTGTCAGAATTCTGATTTTCCCCACTTGCTGTAAAAGCATAGTTGGGTGAGTAAAGCTCAGATTTGTTAAAAGCTCCACCAGCAGTTATATCAATGTAATGATCATAACTCTGTTCCTTACTACCACCATATTCTTCTTGACCCAGAAGTGCTGTGTTACCAAATGTGTAATCATCAGCAACCTTCCCAGATTCCTGTAACTTCTTTTTCTGGTTCAACTCTCTCTCATAAGTGAGTAGTCGACCATGAAGTTGGGTCAGACGTAATTCTTTGAATTCAACGGAGTTTCTAGTGACGAAAGCAATTGTGTCCCATTTATCAGGTAGTGATCTTAGAAACCTACTATTTAGAGTTGATTTAACAAATTCAACATTAACAAGTTTAAGTTCACTATTGAGACAACTAAAGCGTTCAAACTGTTGTGTTAGTGATTCTCCTTTGACATGACAGAACGTTTCATACTGTTGATTTAAAACATCCCTGTTATTTTCGTTAACCTCTTCTGGTCCACCGAACTGCTCTTTCAGTGCATCCCACAGCTCTTTGGCACTATTACAATGTAACAATCAGGCAAAAATGTCATTTGGGAGAGCTGAAGCCACTATGCTAACAGCCTTTGCATCTAATTCAATTTTTTGAAAATCTTATTATGAGTAATTTTCAAGACTTTTAGGCACTTGGCTTTTGGGATCTTCTGTGCTAGGCACCATTGGAAAATGTGGTCCAAAGATGACTGACTTCCAGCAGCCGATGTTTTGCTGAGCTAGTATATGACCCATCATACGTTGCCAGATATTGTACTCGGATCTGACAAGCATAGTTGGCTTGAAAAGTGTTCCGGTGTTGTGAGGGTCTTGTGAGTGTGATGTCATCTTTGTTGATTTTACAAAAGTTTTTGAATAATCAACTTTGTACGTGATTACCTTTTACTCTTTTTTTTTCAACTGATACGAACAACTTAAGTATCATTGGATTTGAGATGAACTTTTATGTCAAATTGATTGTTAGATCGAATTTGACTGTCATATGCTCTGATACCAATTGTTAGGATCTGAGTTTGTTTAGATTGTGTTGTTTAACTAAAATGAAAGATGAATCAGAGAATTGCAGCAGAAATGGAAGTAAACTTTATAACACAATCACAGGAGAATAGTTTTTAGCAAACATGATTTCATTAATCAAATGATTGTATGAATTACAAGATTCAACTATGCATGCATGCAACACTAAACTCCCCCTTAGCCTGAGCTCACAGATAGTTCGTACAAGATGATGGTGAAATAGAGCTAATAGAACATTACAGGTACTGTTCTATTTATAGTACAATCCTAACCACTGAGCATCTAATGCTGACGTCACCTAGACAGTGACATCTAACAGACTAACAACCTCTAAACACTGATCTATACAAAACACTGATACAATAAACAACTGATACATAGACACTGATGTTGCTTTCCACTGTTGTTGCCTAAGCACTGATGTTGCAGATCAGTGCTTTCTTCAATGGGTGATCAGGCCTTGAGTCAGCAGTGCTTAGTCTTCATCAGTACTTTGAGAAACAGCACTTGTTAGGTCTTCAGTCTTTATAATCAGCAGTTCTTTGAATAACAGTTGTTGAGGGGATCAGTACTTAGATTCATCAGCTGAAAGAAACACTGTCATTGGAGGGAACTTAGGACATGCACTGCTTATTGGTGATCAACTGTTGAGAACCAGTTTTGGCTTTCAGAAGGAAAGGCTCTACCCTTTGGGGCCGGTCGTGGGCGAGGAGGGATTCGAACCCCCAACACCGTGGTCCGTAGCCACGTGCTCTAATCCTCTAAGCTACATGCCCTATACTATACCATACCATACCATACCGTACCATACCATGCCATGCCATGCCATACCATACCATACCATACCATACCATACCATACCATACCATAGTACACTATACTATATGATATGATATTATACTATACGATACGATATGACATGACATGATACTATACGACACGGTACGATATGACATGATACTATACGATACGATATTATACTATACTACACTATACGATACGATACGATACTATACTATACGATACCATACCATGCCATGCTATACTATATATACCATACTATACTGTACGATGCCATACGATCCTATACCATACAACACGACACTATATTACTATATACCATACTGTACGATGCCATACAATCATATACCATACAACACGACACTGTATTACTATATATCATATTGTACGATCTTAACAACTGAAGCATGTGAGCTCCTATGTAGGCTTTAGTATTGGCTGATGCCAAAGGAATTAACGAGAATTGCATGAAATTTGGTGCAGGGGAGGATCTGTATGCATTATTTGCAGGGATTCTTATAATGAGACCTTGGAATAGGGTTATTTATCCTACCGTTGACCATCTTGCCATACAAGGCAATGCCAGTGGTCACTCTGAACTTCAGGTGACCCACCCTTCATAATATTTTCTTGAATCATTTTGGCTTTTGCACCTTGATTGATGCCTTGTTTTGCATATGTATGCTTCTCAATACTTTCCTCAAATCACAGAGCTTCCGCATGAATTGCCTCGTGTCATCCTTTTGATGTTGAAGACCAATGATTGCTTGCGTGTTGTAAATAACGCTTTGGTATCTCCTCTTTTACCCAATTTGATAATGTCACGTTACCATATATAATTTGGAACTAAGTAGAAATGAGGTTTGGTATTGTTGATTGACAGATGCATAGACCATCTGTGGAATCATTCATAATCATAGGAAGAGTTTCTTCGGAGGCATTGACAAGATTTGGAAAACCAAATGTGAAGAAAGCTACGTGAGTGGGTTTAAAGAGATTAAGGGGAGCAGCGAATGCAAAAACAATTGAAAGGCGTTATGAGAAAATTAGATTGTCCGGGTACTTAAAGGTAGTTTTTTTTGTGTACTATTTAGATCAATATGTTAAAAATTGTTAGTTTTGTAATATGTAATAACTTGAGTTTATGTTATTGTTTATGTGGTTAATTTGTAAACAAGATTGCATTAGATATTTATGCATTTTTAGCTGAAAAAACTGATTTTTGTTTATTTTTTTATATTTTTTTGTTATTTGTCGGAAATTCGTAGGAAACCGAAAATTAATGTATTGTCGAAAAGTTGTTGGAAAATATATACTTAAAGAAAAATATGTGTGGGAATTTTGTAGCAAAAATAAGAATTTATTTGTTGGAAATTTGTAGGAAAATTTAAAATCCACTTGTTAGAAATTTGTAAGAAAAATTAGAAATTATTTGTCGATAATTTGTAGGAAAAATTAGAATTTATTTGTCGGTATTTTGTCAGAAATTAAAAAAACATATAATAACATTAATATTATCATTATTAATAAAAAATATTATTATACTTTTTATTATCATAAAAATATATTTTTTATTTGTAGGAAATTTGTAGCAAACTGTTAAGAAAAAAATTTATAATTTTGTAGGAATTTTGTCGCAAAATAAAAATAATTATTCGCAATTATGGATAATTTTTCTTATTAATGTTATTAATTTTAAAAGTAAAATATCTTAATATAAAATAAAAAAAAGGGTCAATCTATTTGGACACCTTATCTGCCTATTTAGACACCCTTTGCCTCGTATAGGCCTCGTATAGGCCTATACGAGGCGTATAGGGTTACATCAAAATCAGTGCCTGACTCATGTCACTTCTGGTTTGACCCCTTCAAGACGCCTCGTATAGGCCTATACTGGACGTATAGGACCCTTCGTATAGGCCTCATATGTGACCCTTTGCCCCTTATATGCCTCGTATAGGCCTATACTGGGCGTCTTGAAGGGTTTTTTTTTTTTTTTTTTTTTAACAAACATTTTATACAATATTAATCGTTTTAGCAAACTTTTATACAAAAACAAGTTTTTTTATTTTAAATAATTAATATTAGGACCCCTCGTTGGTTTTTTTAGTTGAAAAATAGATGTTTTGGTAGGGTAATTTGATTGTTTTTTGAGGGTGATGTTTTTTGAGTAAAAAAATGGTGTATAGTATAAGTCTAGTATAGGTCTTGTATAAGCCTATAGGCCTAAACGGGACCTAAACCACACCTATAGTCCTATACGAGTGTTGTATCTTATCCAATAGTCTAATATCGTATTGTATTGTATCGTATCATATCGTATCGTATAGTATAGTATATTATAGTGTAGTATAAGTCTCGTATACGTCTTGTATAAGCCTATCGTGTTGTATCGTATCGTATAGTATAGTATAAGTCTCGTATAGCTCTCGTATAGACCTATATGGGACCTATACGAGACTTATACTATACACTATACGATACGATACCATACCATACTATACGATACGATACAATACGATACTATCGTATCATATAGTGTAGTATAGGTCCCTTATAGGTCTTGTATAGGCCTATCGACGTATACGGGCGTTGTATCGTATCGTATAGTGTATAGTATAAGTCTAGTATATGGCCCCTATAGGTCTTGTATAAGCCTATAGGCCTAAACGGGACCTAAACCACACCTATAGTCCTATACGAGTGTTGTATCTTATCCAATAGTCTAATATCGTATTGTATTGTATCGTATCATATCGTATCGTATAGTATAGTGTAGTATAAGTCTCGTATAGGTCTTGTATAAGCCTATCGTGTTGTATCGTATCGTATAGTATAGTATAAGTCTCGTATAGCTCTCGTATAGACCTATATGGGACCTATACGAGACTTATACTATACACTATTCGATACAATACGATACCATACTATACGATACAATACGATACTATCGTATCATATAGTGTAGTATAGGTCCCTTATAGGTCTTGTATAGGCCTATCGACGTATACGGGCGTTGTATCGTATCGTATACGAGTGTTGTATCTTATCCAATAGTCTAGTATCGTATTGTATTGTATCGTATCATATCGTATCGTATAGTGTAGTATAAATCTCGTATAGGCATTGTATGGGCCTATGGATGTGGTATCGTATCCTATAGTATCGTGTTGTATCGCATCGTATCGTATAGTGTAGTATAAGTCTCGTATAGGTCTTGTATAAGTCTATCGTGTTGTATCGTATCGTATAGTATAGTATAAGTCTCGTATAGGCATCGTATAATTAATATTAGTGTTATTATAATTAATATGAGTTTTTTATAATTAATATTAGTGTTATTGATATTAATATGAGTTTTTTTATAATTAATATTAGTGTTATTATAATTAATATGAGTGTTATTATAATTAATATGAGTTTTTTTTATAATTAATAGTGTTATTGATATTTAAAAAGAGAAAACAAAAAAAAAAACCCTTCAAGACGCCCAGTATAGGGCTATACTGGGCGTCTATGTGGACCAAAAGACCATTATAGCCCTGAATTAGGCCTATACTGGGGCAATTCAGGGGTTTAATGGTCTTTTGGACCCTTCGTATAGCCCTATACTGGGCGTCTTGAAGGGTTTTTTTTTTTTTTTTTTTTTAACAAACATTTTATACAATATTAATCGTTTTAGCAAACTTTTATACAAAAACAATAAAACTTTTTTTAAAAAAACAACTCAAATTACCCCACCAAAACACCCATTTTTTTACTCAAAAAACATCACCCTCCAAAAGCAATCAAATTACCCTACCAAAACATCCATTTTTCAACTAAAAAAAAAACCAACGAGGGGTCCTAATATTAATTATTTAAAATAAAAAAACTTGTTTTTGTATAAAAGTTTTGCTAAAACGATTAATATTGTTAAAATGTTTGTTAAAAAAAAAAAAAAACCCCTTATATACGCCTAGTATAGGCCTATACTAGGCATATAAGAGAGGCAAAAAAGACCAATTTACCCCCAGTATAGGCCTAAATCAGGGGCTAAATGGTCTTTTTCCCCTAGACGCCCAGTATAGGCCTATACGAGGCGTATACAAGGCAAATAAGACAAAATATGACATAATCAGAGATTCTCTTGGAAATTGAAAAAGGCTATACGCCTCGTATAGGTCTATACGAGGCGTCTTGAAGGGTGTCCAAATAGGCAATAAGGTGTGTAAATATGTAGACCCTAAAAAAATAGGCATAATTTTCAAATAATTGTAGGAAAAACATAAAAAACCGGTTTGTAGGTATTTTGTGTCAATGCTTGTGACGATAGATTTTTGTCGAAAATTTGTGGGAAATTTTGTCATAATTTTGTAGCTACCCTGATTTTCGACAAGCTTATTTTGCACGAATTTTTTTGTTGCAAATCTGTAGCTAATACCAATTTCCTACAAATTTGCTACAAATTTGGCTGTCACAAAGTAGACACTTTTCTAGTAGTGAAAAGCCGATTATGTGAGCTTTGGGTAACTACAAACTGACACATTGCTTCATGAACCACCACGTCGTTTCAAGTTAAAGTTGCGATGGTTCGCTGCCTATGAAATGCAACCTTTTGTATATTTCGGGCAAGAGGTGAACCACATACAGATTAATATGAATTATCCGATTGACTTTTTGAAAGATTATCAGAATACTTCAATCTGAAAGTGATAATATACAAAAAGATTATTCAGAAAAGTTAAGACATAAGACTTGATAACATGTCATGTTACTAATGTCGTATTGGTTCATGAATACAAACACATCTAGTGCAATTATTGTTAGTTTCAGTTTTAAATTGAAGATGACTTGAGGATATAAATCCATAGCAACCATTGAAGTTATTATCAGTCTCAACTCTCAAGTGTTATATCGTACCACAAAAATGAACTAAAGATGCGGTGATTTTGGACTTTGAACACGGTTTCTAAGGCCACCCGGGGCGGTGGCTTTTTTGTACGTTAAACTTTTCTTCCATGCGTGAAACAAATGGAAGGATGTGAGGGGGTGTGAGGGTTTATTGTTGGGTGTTGTGAGTGATGGGCATTTCCACTAAAAAAGGTTGTGAGTGATGGAATAATGGTTGATGACATGGCAAAAATTGATTGGATGTTGTGAATGATAAATAGGTGGTGAGTGATAACCACCCCTACCCCTAACCATGTTCCTAAGGTGCATGGGCCATTAGACGCGGTTTATGGGTTAATACTCTGAACTACGTCTGTTAAGCCAATGATACTTAGACCCACATCTGTAAAGCCACCATAAATGTATTCTGGATACATTACCGTGTCCAAAAACAATACGGATGACTTGTATGTTTTGGTGGATAGTAAATGCTAAACTGGTCCTATCTTGATGTGTCACACATTCAATTCATGGCCGGCTATAAATCATGTGATTTGGTACTAACATGTCGATCGGTTTATCACCAAACTGTTTTTTCACAACCTTATAGTCAATCCTAACACTAAAATAACATACCACCTACAAAGACTTGGGTCAAATTCCTTTTGCCTAACCATGAAGGCATGAACCAAAAGTTACAAAAAAATAACAATGTTGAAGCATCAGGGATTGTAAAATATAGCCCTTTACGACATACGAGCCTCTTCTAGATGAAGTTTATGGACTCTCGGGGAGAAAGATCAAGAACATGAACTTTAAGACATTCCCACATAATTCTAAAAGGCCAAGGGGCCTACCATGACTACCATGCACTTTATGCAATTAAACTCAAACCACAAAACTCATTTCTACTGTTCAATTTCCAATCTTTGTGTCCAGAAATAGATTTTTTGCGTGATTGAGGCCACCTTAGATTCTCAAGTTTATATACGTGTCAAATTGAAAGTGGGTCACCATAACAGTATTGATATTATTATTAAACTAGCTTTCCATGCTGGCAAGATAAGGGTACGCGTGAAACATAACATAAAAAGGTTCTCTATTGGTATGCTTGACATATTATTGTATGTCCTTAAAGCATCTTCTCCGGATTAATCGAAAGTTGTGTAACGAAGCCTTTTGTTACGTATATACTTAAGATTGAGGTCTAGGTTTGCACAATTGCACCGGATGTGTTAGAGGAGAAAGAAGTTGTTTAGAACACCAGCATGAATCAACATATGACTGTCAAATGAAGCAGCATTTACTTCTATCATTATCATGGTTATCACCAAAGGGTAAGGCTACTATTGCGTTTTGTTTGGATATAGCATTGAGGATTTCGATACGAGTGGCAAATACGTAAGACACACTAAGATCTGCATCTATATATACCCCATGACCCCTTTTCCCTCCCACTAAAGTAATAGGGTCCTCTCCACCAAGAATCACACATTGTTAATAATCAGCCAATCAAACCAAACAACCATGAAGCTTTGTTCAACTATTTTCTATTCACTCATCTTTTTATGTTCTCTTTTATCTTATATTTTATTCAAGAAAGAAAAGAGGAGGCACAAAAGTAGAGCTAGGCTTCCCCCGGGTTCAATGGGGTGGCCTTGCATCGGAGAGACTCTTCAAATGTATACACAAGACCCGAATGTTTTCTTCGCGTCAAAGCAGAAAAGGTAGAGCCATGTAATAAAGTTTTGGCGAACGAGTAACTCATTAAATTGTTAATATAGTACTGATAATGTTATTTTTTGTCACATGATCAGATATGGAGATATATTCAAAACTCATATACTTGGATATCCTTGTGTTATGCTAGCAAGCCCTGAGGCGGCTCGGTTTGTACTAGTGTCTCATGCTCACTTGTTTAAACCTACATACCCAAAAAGTAAAGAGAAGTTGATTGGACCATCAGCACTTTTTTTTCACACTGGAAACTATCATGCTTGCATGAGGAAGTTGGTTCAAACCTCATTTTCTCCAGAAGTAACCCGAAAGCTGATTCCTGATATTGAAAGACTAGCCGTATCTTGTCTGGAATCATGGGCCAATGGTCAAGTCATTAACACTTTCCTCGCAATGAAGAAGGTATTATCTATTTACCAATATTATTTTCCCGAGTTTAGCTTTCAGTGACCTGTATGAATATCACTTATGCATGGAAATACTGCAGTTTGCTTTTGAGGTGGGCGTGTTGTCGATCTTCGGTCAGCTGAGCAAGAAATATACAGATGAGCTGAAGGAGAATTATAGCATCTTAGAAAAAGGTTACAATTGTTTCCCGTTAAAGCTGCCAGGAACTGCATATCATAAATCTTTATTGGTAAGTAGATTTAGTTTTTACATTTTGAATGTATTATATGCGCCGATTCTTGTAACTAAACTGTTTATTGATATGAAAATGTGAAGGCAAGGAAAAGGCTTAATCAGATTCTTGGTGAAATTGTACGTGAAAGGATGGAAAATAAGTTGTCAGCAAACAATCTCTTAGGTCATCTCTTGAACTTTAGGGATGAAAAAGGAAACATATTAAGCGAAGAACAAATAGCAGATAACATCATTGGGGTACTGTTTGCAGCTCAAGATACAACAGCTAGTGTTCTCACATGGATACTAAAATATCTAAATGGTAACCCTAAACTTCTAGATGCTGTTAAGGTAAGATTCTAAAAGTAATCACTTTTAGAATGTAATAACGATGTAATCACTTTTAGTATGTAATTATTATATGATTATGTATACGTGCCAACGTCTCTTTGACGTTGTTTTATAGAACGGTCGTACTGAAGAACTTCTACTGCTGATGGCAGGGAGAACAGAAGGCTATTTTGGAATCTGAATGTGGAGAAAACCGGTCCTTGACTTGGGCAATGACAAGGAAAATGCCACTCACATATAGAGTATGTACTTATCATGAAACTACGAAAATAGTTTTTAATTATGACCTGTTTGGTATGTTAATCACTGACATACATGCACATCAATTTCAGGTAATATTAGAGAGCCTGAGGAAGGCAAGTGTTATATCTTTTACCTTTAGGGAAGCAGCAGAGGATGTTGAATATGAGGGTGAGTTAAATTTGATGTTTTTAAACGCTTACACTCCTTTGCTAAGTTGTTTTATGTGACTAATGATGGAAATAAACAAACAGGATACCTTATTCCAAAAGGATGGAAAGTGATGCCATTGTTCAGGAACATTCACCATAATCCAGAATTCTTTGCTGAACCAGGAATCTTTGATCCCTTCAGATTTGAGGTAAGGAATGCAACGTCTGCTAAAGTTGAAAGTCTGAATCATATATTAGTAAGCATAAACCAAAGAATGAAAAGTGATGCCATCTTTAAGGAGCTTTAATTTGTACATTAATTCAATTTTTTTCTTTTTCTTGTAGAATCCTCCAAAACCTTACACATACATGCCATTTGGTAGCGGACAACATGCTTGTCCAGGAAATGAACTCGCAAAGCTCGAAATGCTTATTCTACTCCACCATATGCTTACAAAGTATAGGTATGATGTTAACATGTAAACAATCAAATAATTAGCAATTAACAAAATTTCTGGATGCAAAAATAGTGCTCATTATTGGACCATGCTGATTTTGTTTTTGTTGGTGATTTTGGACCACAGATGGGAATTGGTGGGTTCAGCAAACTTAATACAATATAGTCCATTCCCAATTCCAGAAAATGGCCTCAGAGCAAGGTTTAAGAAAGAAATTTGAGAGCCAACATGACTTCTTTCAAACAAGAATGTCTCGTCAATTCAATTAATAATTACCAGCGCGTACGGCATGCCCTAAGTTTTTTACCGGGGTCTAGCTACAGCTACATAATACTTGGTGTATATCCCATTTGTATTGTATCCATGATGTCAAAAACTTGCATAGTATTTTATTATCATTGAGTCCTTATGGGCCATAAGTAAGCAACAATAAAAAAAAAACTCTCCTATCATAAGTATATTTTTTTTGGTTCCTATCTTATAATAAAGACTCTAAATTCATATATGCCCATTATTATCTTCTATTTCTTTTATCCCTTTTATGCTATTGCCAAGGGAGCTTTTTTGCTAACAATTTATGTATGTTATATAATTCACCATATTGCACATCGTCACCCCAGATATATACATGTGCTCAGTGATCCTTAAACTATCATGCATATGTACATTGTTCAGTGCTCCATTGTTTTAGATAACAGAAGAGATCTAGCCCCATCACAAAGAATGGTGCACAACATCAATGCCATAACTCAGTCTTCCTGTCTGGATTGTTCTAAAAGCATGGAGGCATTTTAGGAACTAGATTCACTTTTTAATAAGATATATAACAAAATATATAATAACGAGACTCTCGTTATTTGTGGGAAATTCTTCTAGTACAATACCGGTTACATAAACTAAATAAATAAATGTAATATACAATTTAATTGTACCAATCTTGATTCAAGTCGATGTCTTTGGAAACTTCAACCGCACCTATGAGATCGAAACTCCGCTGCAAGACAAGCAAAATTGTTGACGGTTTTGGTTGAGGCACGTGTTCAACACGCTTCCCTTAAAACAGATTCCGCGCCTCCTCTCAGACGATCTGTCTCCCAGGGTACAACAACCGGAGCAGTATGTGTACTGTCGGAGATGACTCTCATGTCCGAGATTGCACCGGGTATAATTTGGTGTTCTTGAAGTAGAAAAATTAAGTTGTGTAAAAGAATTTAGAGAATGCTCTTCTCTAAATTTCCATGGAACATAGATGAATCTTTTGTGTATCTTTCTCTCTCCTTCAAATGAATAAACCATATTCATTTTATAATGAGATACATCAAGACTCATTCAACCCTCTTAATTTTGTCATAAACAAGATAATTAATCTTGTAATTAACAAGATCTTAATGTATGTCATAAACAAGATCATTAATCTTGTAATTAACAAGATAATTAATCTTGAAATAAAAAGGGTTAAACTCTTACTTAACGGATATTAAGTGGTAAAAAGGAAACTGCCATTCAACTTACGGCACTAGTGGAAACCGTCTACCATTAACTCTCTAGTAAGTAGACCGGTTTGATCGGTCGAGCGTGCATGCAGGCGCGCCTTAGTTGAACCTGCACTACGCTTCTGCGGAGATACACCTTCTTGCACCACGCGCTAATTGGATGCCACTACGCATACCATGACGCCACATGGTCATGCGTCATCCATACTCGCGCGCCACTTGCATTATTCGCCATAGCCAATGACGTGCGCCATGCACCTAAGGAGCTCGCGCCGCATCGACATGTGTCATGCCATGGCATCCGCCTACGCCTCCCAAGGGTGCACCATAAGCGGACCCGCCATGTATCTGACCACGCGCTAATGGGCAAAAATACAAAGACGGTGTGCGAAGTTCAAAGTGCACCACATTGGGCCTATAGCCCACGTCACAAGTGCATATGTGCGGGTGCGGCGCACCCTTTGGTCCCCACTAGTGTTTGCCTTTAAGGAAAACAATTTACAAGGAGTGATCCTCCTTATATACCACTTTGAGTTTTGTCATCCCACCTATGTGGGACAAGGTGACAAATCTCAATCCATTTTTCTCATCTTTGTTTGTTCCAAACATACAACTTCAAGCTTCGATATCTCATTCATCTTAGCTCTATTTGGACATAGTTTGAACACAAACCCATAAATAATTATTTATACAACACATATATAAATATTATTGATGTCCAAAATATTTAGCGAAAAACTCATTTTCACTAAATTTCCAACAATCCCCCACATGAATGGAGATCGATGAAAACACCCAAAAATTCGCCGATAAAACCTCGACAGTCGAGTATTGTAGGATAGGTAGGTTTTTCCTTTGGACCTTCCTTTGTGAAGCATACTTAGTCTACTAGGGTTTTGTAGACGCGATGTCCTTGAACAACCCCCCATTTGTGTAAACGACAATATACATTCACACAATACTTTCCCTAGCCGGGCCATCCCCTCACTATCGTATCCTATTATGGTCCTGGAACACTAGCCTGGTTCTGCGAGAGCTGTAGGATTGCGCACCCCACAATGCCATTCGAAGCGACCCTACTTCTCTCTCACATAGGTGATTCCTTTGAATCATTAAAAGCATTATGGCTTACTATGATTTCCACAAATCAATTAGCCATATATTATGCTTAGCCTCACAACAATGTCACTGAATATTATAGAAATGGACTAGGACGTATTTAAACACCCTTTTATAGTTTTAAGGGGATATATGAACACATACACTAGCTTATACATAAACATATATATTAGCTATGCCCCCACAGTGACTACCCTCCGGTTTATGATTAAGTTGTCCTATTGAACCTAGATCTTAGGATCTCCAGTCAGCTAGGTTAGGTTTCCCTCATGTCCTTTTTTCCATGGGCTTTAGTCTTATTCCACAACTTGATCTCTTATCAACCCACTGGTTGTTGGATCCAAAATTATTTGTTGACTTCGCTAAGTCAACAACAATAATTTTCAGTTTAGATCAGTTGTTCTAACGTATTCTTGACTCGCTAGTCACTTTTGCCTTTTAGTCAATTCATAAGACTTATAACTCGTGATCTCAACCTAGATCTAGTTATGTACCTTTTCTTTAGAATGACATGAAACTCAATTCATGGCTAGAGACGTTTTCACCATGCCTTTGGTGGGTCATGACTGACATCTTACTAGATTTTGAATCTAACCAATTGGCATTCGAGTCCAATCTACTCGATTGACTCCATATAACCATTGTGTACTCCACTTGGTCTTGCGTTTGCAATATATATTAGGATTTCTAAAATCCTTATTGCCAAACCTTCCACATTCAAGTGTAAGTCACCCCCACATTTAAGTGTAATTGGATAGCAGCCAAATAGGGTGATGAAAGGTTCTCCCTTTCATTTCGAGTTTGAGAAAACTTCTCAACTACCATTTCCACTTTCAAATGCAAGTCACCCCCACATTTAAGTGTAATTGGACAGCATCCAAATAGGGTGATGAAAGGTTCTCCCTTTCATTTCGAGTTTGAGAAAACTTCTCAACTACAATTTCCACATACCCTAAAGGGTTTGTTTCTTAAATGGTTCATTCCCCCACATTGCTTGCATTTTAATTAATTATCCCTTAGGTCTAAAATGAAGTTATCTTTATGGTTTTGTTTTAGCACAAAATTCGTTCTTGTGTCATCACATATTTTGAATGTTTAAAGTTAATTTAATCTCCGTTGAGCATATAAATTAACAAGTATTAGTCTAGCATGCTTTAGACCACAATACTCTAGCATGTGAATAGAAGATGCATCATTCCGATTCTTCACAGCCTTAAGAGATAACGCACTATCTCTTTCGAACATTCGTTTCTTAGTTTAGACACAATAATGAAATTTTATTTCACCATTCCAAAACCATCGGTTTTTAGGAAGGCCTCAAAACCATAGTTAACTTCATCCATTAGGATCATAACTCGTTTGCCTTTTTTATCTCCAAGGCTTCACCGTTGACTTCCTAATGACTTAAACATAAGTCTTAATCCAAGTCACTTTGATGAAAGATCTTTGTATAAAATCACTTGAGTCTTGAGATATAGCCAATTAGATTGACTCTCAACAACAAAGCATTCACGTATGCATATAGTGATATATACATTTACGTTGTTGTTTCATTAATACCATGTATTGGGATACTCTCCCAAATTGAGGACCACGCCTCCACATAGTTTAAACAACATTGATGGTGGTAGAAGCATCTACAAGTCCATCACTATTGTAAGTTTCCGTTAATAAATTTGCTAAATTTATTAAAATCATTTACAATAATAACATATATTTCATTAATATGTTATATTCTTTGAAAACTTACATGTGCATTTCCATGTTGATGCTCTCAACATTAGATGACATATCTTGTTTTCGTGCATTTCATCTCAAACAATACACCACGTTTCTCATGAACTCGTTATACGTTTGATGTTTTATTTGTGACTTATTACATAAGTAATGATCACAACCCGCTCGTTGTGTTCGTGTAAATTAGTTTTTACACTTTGTATCAAAATGTGTATCCTTTTGACAACTTATTAGTAGTCCAAAATAACGGATACACCAATGATATCTAAACATCAAATCACAAAGTGTTATTATTTTCAACATACTTTAGAACAAAATAAACGAAATTACATCGTTCTGTCATGTTTTGAGGTACTCCCTCAATGGAACACGTATAACTTGTTTCATCTTGAAACTCTAAACTTGAATAATCACAAGTTGTCCAAAATATAAAGTTGTTTACAATTAACTACTCACAAGTAGTTTAACAACTTATTATATTTATAACAACATCGAGTTGTTTTTCACCAAATAGTCTATCCGAGACTATTATATGGTTGAAGACGTTATACTTCTCGTGGAAGTATCGAATCACTTGTAATTCGCAAAGACATGTTTTATTCGTTCAAAACATTTTTCTTTTTTGCAAGTGTTTTAAAAATAAACTATATTTTTTTTATGTTTTGATTACAAATCAATACAATAAACTTTATAATAGTTTATTTAATAAAACAGTTTCAAACTCGCTCATTTGAAAAATAAAACGAATACACGTCGTTTTAATAGTTGGTTTATCATATTCAAACTATTTCTAACCGCTGTTAGATAATAACGATTACCAATCGTTAAAATGAGTGGTTTGTATGATAACCAATTCTAATATGCTAATTAGAATTTAAATGTTGAACAAACATTCAAAATATTCGGTTTTTATAAAGTAAACCGCTTCTAACGCGCTCGTTAGAAATAAAACGAATACAATTATTCACTTTTGGTTTAAATGAACGTTTTCTAACACGCTGGTTAGAAATGAACACAAATCTTTTCTAACACGCTCGTTAGAAAATATATAAAACGATTACAAATCATATTAAATAGTTTATCATATTTAACCCGGTTCTAACCCGCTCGTTAGAGATTAACGATTGCAAATCGTTAAAATAGTTGGTTATAAGATAAACTAATTCTAATACGCCCATTAGAAAATTAAACGATTATTTATCGCCATAAGCCGTTTTTGGTTTATATAAAATAAACGTTTTCTAACCCGCATGTTAGAAATAAACAATTGACAAAGTCATTAAATCGTTTCTAACACGCTCGTTAGAAAATAAACAACTATCAAACTCTTTATATCGTTTCTAACACGCTCGCTAGAAATAATCGATAACAAAATTTGTTTCGAAGTTTATAAAAAAATATAAACTATTTCTAATACGCTCATTAGAAATAAACAAATAAAAATCGTTTAAACGTATGTGGAAAAATCCGTTTCTAGCTCGCTCGTTAGAAATTTAATAGTTTAGATGAAACCGTTACAAGGTTTATTATCCAAACTAATTGTCTCCAACACGCTTGTCGGTAATTATTTGAAATAATAATATTTTCTAACATGCTCGTTAGAAAATCTAAACGTTATATTTTCTAGCACGCTCGTTAGAAAATCTAGTCGTCTTTTACAAGCTAGTTTTACACAATCATCGTATCTAACACGCTCATTAGATATAAAAGATGATATTAAAACTTATTATTCTATAAAATCTAACACGCTCGTTAGAGATATAAAAAGTTCGACTTTTGTTATTCTTTCAACAACGTTTCTAACACGCTCGTTAGAAGATATTAAAATAATTATTTTCTAATATGCTCATTAGAAAATACATATATTTCATGACTTTTAAAGCCAACATAAATATATTCAATTATGGTTACTAACAAGCTTGTAATAAATAAATTAAACGTTACAAACATTTAATTTGTATGGGGTTACAAAATATATATTTCTAATACGCTCATTAGAAACTTTTAGTATTTCAAAAACATATTGAAATACATATTATTTTGTATATGGTTCGGTTTATCTAAACACGAACAAAAAACAAATGAACTTTAAAACCTGAATCAAAACATTCGTTTTGCAACCCGGTATTCGGATTAAAGATTGTACTCCAATTATAAAATTAATCCGACTCATTGTACTAAATAAATATTTTCCAAAAAATATTTTCAAGATTTTAACAAAAATCCCATTAAATATTTTAACTTTCGTGAACCTAAATCCTCGTAGAGAAGGGATTTAAGATTGTGGCAACAGCCTTCACGAAAGTCTGTTTTAAAATTGTAGGAACTAGGTTCACTTTTTAATAAGATATATATAACAAAATATATAATAACGAGACTCTCGTTATTTGTGGGAAATTCTTCTAGTACAATACCGGTTACAAAAACTAAATAAATAAATGTAATATACAATTTAATTGTACCAATCTTGTTTCAAGTCGATGTCTTTGGAAACTTCAACCGCACCTACGAGATCGAAACTCCGCTGCAACACAAGCAAAATTGTTGACGGTTTTGGTTGAGGCACATGTTTAACACGCTTCCCTTAAAACAGATTTCGCGCCTCCTCTCAGACGGTTCTGTCTTCCAGGGTACAACAACCGGAACAGTATGTGTACTGCCGGAGATGACTCTCATGCCCGAAATAGCACCGGGTATAATTTGGTGTTCTTGAAGTAGAAAAATTAAGTTGTGTAAAACAATTTAGAGAATGCTCTTCTCTAAATTTCCATGGAACATAGATGAATCTTTTGTGTATCTTTCTCTCTCCTTCAAATGAATAAACCATATTCATTTTATAATGAGATACATCAAGACTCATTCAACCCTCTTAATTTGTCATAAACAAGATAATTAATCTTGTAATAAAAGGGTTAAACTCTTACTTAATGGATATTAAGTGGTAAAAAAGAAACTGTCATTCAACTTATGGCATTAGTGGAAACCGTCTACCATTAACTCTCTAGTAAGTAGACTGGTTTGATCGGTCGAGCGTGCATGCAGGCGCGCTTTAGTTGAACCTGCACTACACTTCTGCGGAGATACACCTTCTTGCGCCACGCGCTAATTGGATGCCACTACGCATACCAGGACGCCACATGGTCATGCGTCACCCATACTCGCGCGCCACTTGCATTATTCGCCATAGCCAATGACGTACGCCATGCGCCTAAGGAGCTCGCGCCGCATCGACATGTGTCATGCCATGGCATCCGCCTACGCCACCCAAAGGGTGCGCCATAAGCGGACCCGCCATATATCTGACCACACGCTCATGGGAAAAAATACAAAGACGGTGTGCGAAGTTCAAAGTGCACCACATTGGGCCTATAGCCCACGTCACAAGTGCATATGTGCGGGTGCGGCGCACCCTTTGGTTCTCACTAGTGTTTGCCTTTAAGGAAAACAATTTACAAGGAGTGCTCCTCCTTATATACCACTTTGAGTTTTGTCATCCCACCTATGTGGGACAAGGTGACAAATTTCAATCCATTTTTCTCATCTTTGTTTGTTCCAAACATACAACTTCAAGCTTCGATATCTCATTCATCTTAGCTCTATTTGGATATAGTTTGAACACAAACCCATAAATAATTATTTATACAACACATATATAAATATTATTGATGTCTAAAATATTTAGTGAAAAACTCATTTTCACTAAATTTCCAACAGGCATAAATGTTAACATTTTTTTTTTTGAACATTAACTAGATTAAAATGTTAACATTTAAATTAGATTAAAATGTGATTTGCAATAAATGAAGCTAGCATTATATGACGTGAAGTAAAAAGGATCCGGGTGAACCAGATGAAGCAACTTGACCCAACATTAAGTATTTGGGAGGTTATGTTTCAGCTTTGATGATTTTTTAGTCATTGAGTAGTGGAGAAGCAGTTACATCTGCTAATACCCATACTATATAATCTTCTTTTATCGCCTTGTTTATATTGGCCCCAAAAGATCATGATTCAACCATCAAAAACAAGAACATAAGATTATAGGGATGAAAATCATTCCCGTCATGTAGAATTCGGGTGCCCATGGGGTCTTGTGCGAATAGAAAAAATGGATACATGAATGTAAATTTATATATAAAAAAGTCAGAATATAAATTTATATAAAAAAAGTCAGTAACAGGACCATAATAAGGGTGAAGGGAGTGGCTCGGCAAACCAAACGGCAAAGGAGTTTGCCACGGGGCAACACCGCCGCCAACACTAGTTTGCCGCTGAAAGTTTACCAAATTGGTGGGGGCATGCCGAATCGGTGAGGGGAGAAAGGAGAGAGAGATAGAGTGTGTAGGTGGGGTCCAATCCAATCTCAACCAATCACACCTTTTTTCCTTTTTTTCTAAAAAAAGTTTACCACTTCACCAAATGTTTAAACCATTGCCAACACTTTTCACCAAAGTTTAAACACTTTTGCCTGATTGACGTGGCGCACTCTAATTGGTCGGTTTTTTAGTTTGCCACTCCAAAGTGTTTAACCACTCCCTTCACCCTAAATGAGTCCCTAAATGGCCTAGAAGTCTAGAACTATATAAGCTATTCTTTTACTATTTATTAGTTGTGTCCTAAATTTAATTATAAGGTTATGTTATGTTATGTTATGTTATGTTAGGGGAAGGTTCATTTGATAAGAAAATTTTATTAAGAAGAAATAGAATAAAATGGTATAATTGTAAAACATTAAATAGTTTTTTTTTCTCATCTCATTTATTATTATGTTTGACTAATTAATTAGTCATTAAGACTATAATCCTCCACACTAAATATTTTTGCCTACACACATCAAAAGTTATCCTACACATTTCGAAATTTATCCTACACATGTTGAAATTTATCCTACACAACTCGTAATTTATCTTACACGCCTCGTATTTATCCTACACTTTAAATGTATTTTTATTTTTATTTTAATATAGTTAGTTATTAAAGATGAAACTACCAATTAATGGTGTATATAAGTTTACTAATATACCCTTATAGTTACATTAAGTACAAATATTAAATGAAGTCTAATGAAGCATTCCTATTGGTTGAAATTTCTTCTTTTTTCTTCTTACAAAGAATTTCTTCTCATTTGAACCCTCCACTGTTATGTTATAATGTATGTGTGTATACACACATATTATATATATATGAGAAGGTTCAAATGAAAATCACTAGTTTTTCTGAAAACTCGAAAACTAACTAAAAAAAGCCTAAAAACACACAAAAAAAAATTTTCAATTTTTTTTTTATAAAAATCGCATGTTTTTTATATGAAAAAAAAAATTCAAATTTGTTTTTTTTTTTTTTTTTTTGTAGTACACATACTACACATGTGCACTACAAATTTTGTTTTTTATATATAAAAAATGGCGAAAATTGGTATGCAAAAAAAATATTTTGTTTTGTTTTTTAGGCTTTTTTAATTAGTTTTCGAGTTTTCACAATAACTAGTGGTTTTCATTTGAACATTCCCCTATATATATATATACACACACACACACATATATATATATATAGGCTAAAGATAAATAGAAAACCACTTTTAGCTAGAAAACCCGGGAAACTCTAAGCTCCCGACATTTTTTTTTTGAAAAAAATAACATATGTAATATACATGTTTTTAAGACTTTTGGGCCAAAAAAACAAAAAAGCGCCGAAGGGATTTTTTTAAAAAAAATAAACAAATTTCAGCAACTTTGCTATGTAACACGTGTTACACAAAAAATGCTGAAATTTGTTTATTTTTTAAAAAAAAAACCCTTCGGCGCTTTTTTGTTTTTTTTGGCCCAAAAGTCTTAAAAACATGTATATTACATGTGTTATTTTTTTCAAAAAAAAAATGTCGGGAGCTTAGAGTTTCCTGGGTTTTCTAGCTAAAAGTGGTTTTCTATATATCCTTACCCTATATATATATAGGCTGAGGATCATTTCAGAACCCTAAATATTTACAGAACTCGCAGAACTCCTAATAAACAATCTTTTTATTTATATATTTTAATATTTAGGATAACTTTATCATTTATTATATGTATTTTTATCATTACATACATCTTAAGAGTAATTTTATCATTTTTATATGTAATTTTATGATTACATATATGTAAACTAGTATTTTTACATATATGTAATAAGTTATTACACATATATATAATTTAACTATTACACACATGTAAACTACTCTTAACATGTATGTAACCATAACAATCTATCTTTTCTATAAAAGGAGAAACTTCAGTGACATAAGAAAAGCTGATGTGTCAGCTGGAGAGACTGTCTAACAAGGCTTTTCTTATGTCATTATTACATCATAATGCCTAATATTAAAAGACTTTAAAATTCAAAGATGGCCCACATTCACCTTTTCAAACCACTGTCATCAAACCACTGCCCCTCCCACATTCACCTTTTCAAACCACTGCCCCTCCAAACCTCCAAACATCTGTTATAAATTCAAACCTCTGCATCAAACCACTGCCCATTCAAAATTTTGGCTCCATATTCAAAATTCAAACCTTTGGCGAGATTCAAAATTCTGGTTCCAGATTTAAAATTTAAATCATATACATATAAAACCCCTTTCTTTCTTTGTTTCTTTCATTTACACATAATTTTCTCTCTCATTTCCTCTTCATTTCTTATCTCTGGTCTGAAACCCACCAAACTACGATACCACTATGAAAAGGTATGTATGTAATTCTCTTAATCATGTTCTTTGGAGAAGAAGATCTGTGATAATAGAATAAAAAGGTATGTAACAAACGCAGACCATGTTCTTTGGAGAAGAAAATCGCAAACCCTAAATCTTGATATTCCACTTTTAATTTATAAGTTTTTTTATGTTGAATCAATTATTTAACAAACGCAGTTTAGGTCTCAATTCCTTCAACAATATGATGTTAGGATTTGAGAACAGGCTGTTCATTTGCATCTATCCGTCGAAGATCTCTGGTCATTCCGTCACCGCATCTCCGATTGAAGAAATGGTTCAGGTAATCCAGGTTTTACAAATATTTTTTTAGGTTTTTTCAAATCATAAACCCTATTCTGAGCATATTCAATTCATCAAACCTTACACCATCTTCTGGGAATCTCACGTCGTCAATTTCCTCACGGTAACACAATCTCTACCACTTCTTCTACAATTACTCTTCAATTTCATCATCATTTACTCAACAACAAATTGCTTGGAAACCTCAATTAACAAGTTCATCATTGAGATTTGAAAATACAATTGAATATTTGATATTTAGAGGATTAATTTCAGTTTAGCTACTGCGATTTTATAGTTTTATGTTTGTGTATTGGTGTTTAATGTTACAGCATAGATTGTGGGAAGCTGTTGATGAAGAATGGATTGATTATCACCGAAATGAACTAGTGGAGTGTCTTATTCAAATTCCTTCTGGAGTTGTGCAGGTTGTAAGATTGTAACTGGTTTTATTTTAATTTAGATAGTTTAGCAAGAATAGTGATGATAATTATTTTTATTTGTATCTTGTATATGATAACAAGACCACTGGTCTTCTTCGTTGAAGAAGTTTATCACTACCTTGAGTTCGCTTGCGTTTCCTCACGAACAAGCAGACTTAAAGAAGGTATGGTGTGTAATTAATATGTAATTTGCTATGTACTTTCAAAGTTTGATTTCATGAGATTTGATTAAATGTTTGGAGGTTTCAAAGTTTGCGATTATCTTTGTCATATTAAAATTGATTTCGATTTAAGTTGATGATTCAGGTTTTTAGAAACTGTTTTGGGATTGTAGAAACTGATTCGAGTTAAAAAAAAAAAGCGAGGAATTTGCAGGGGTTTATAGACCTGCTTTGGGATTGGAATAAGCGAAGGAGAAGCAAATCAGATGATCACCTTGATCCATGTACCTTTCTACAAGTTCCAACCCAATATTTCTTGAAATTCTAATGGTAGGTGATCGATGAATTTGCAGGGGTTTATAGACCTGTGGAGTACTGGAAGCTTGAAATGTTATATTAGCAACGTGACATCTCTGTTTTGTATTTAAATTATCTCTTGATTGATTTAGATTCATCTCAAATCTGTATTTAATATATCTAGGGTTTTCATATCTATTTTGTAGGATAGTTGAATAATGATGAGGAGATGTATGTGTTAATTGCAGGTTTATGGTGCTTCTTCCTCAACCGTGGTTTAACTTGGTTCAACGCAGGAGAAGTGGAGGTTTTCACCGATTTGGTGTGTGTCTGTTGTCACAACCCCCGATCCCTTATTCCCCGGGAACGGGCGGACGTGATCTCAGAGTTTTGGTGGTATCAGTTTGTTTAGTCTTGCAGCGGAATTTACATCAGGACCGTAGTTAGGAAATGTTTATCAGAGTAAAACCACCATATTTTATAATATTAAACAAATGGGATGAAACCCAAGTTCATAGTACACACGTTTTCATAGGAATAAATCCTATTTTATTTAATAAAAACATCTATTTTATTTTAGGTAACTTTATTGCCACTTTTCCAAGCCTTCAGTGCTGTCCAACTGGCTTTTATTGGCTTCACACTAAGTTACCTGTAACACGTGTTTAAAACATTTTATCAGCAAGAAATACTGGTGAGTGAATCCCAGTTTAATCAAGTTTCAATAAAAAGTCACAGTGAACAATATTGAGGGCGATCCCGCAATTATATTTGTTTACAAGACATCACAATTAACATCAGTGGTACTGTCATACTCAACTTGTGGAAATGTTACTCCTTGACCAGGTGGTAACAAATTTTGTATACAAAACCCCAACATACCCACTATAATTGTATTCTTACAAATACTCAATATGTTTATTCGCATGGAAAGATATGTAAGGTTTTGTAAAACAATTCAAAAAAAGGTTTACAAAAAGTGGATCAACTCACAAAAAGGTTTACACAAAAAGAAGGATTACTCACATTGCTATCTTAGACTTCGCGTGAGGGTTTCCTGGATATAATCTATAATTTATACAAGTGTACATTGATTAGTATCATAACCCTTTGAAAATATTAATAATACCCTCCCCGAGACGGCATTCCAACAACTACGTCGGGCAGAACCACGACAGTTGTTACGGAACCCTAAATCAATCGGGCAGCATAACTATTACGAAACCGGGGTTATAATACTTACAACGGAGCAGAACCTCGCTAATTAGGGGTATAATACCCGACTATAATCTCTACTACTTCAGAAATTCGTTTAGAAAGAAAGGAATGAACGATTGAAAGTGAAATCCGAAGGCTGCTATTTATAGTTGTGTAATCTCGTCCTGTCGCGGCCCGCGTAAGGTAAGCATAAGGCCTTCGCGGCCCGCGTTGACTTCAGTCAACTCAGTAGCTTAGTCCGGTCATCAACTAGGTTCGACACGATGTCGACAAGTGTCGGCTCATGGATCTGCCACCATTCGGAACACGCGCGGCCCGCGTCAACTTAAACTTACGCGGCCCGCTTGAACTAAAGAATTCGCGAAGTCCGGTCAGCACTCTCATACGGCCCGCGTGAGATTGAGGTGGGATCCTACGCGGCCCGCCTCAACTCAGAATTCAGATTTTATATTTTATTTCTAATACTATAACATATTTCGGGCTTGGTTTTCACATACGGGGTATAATATAAGACATATAAGGGTATTTTAAAATATAATGGGGTGTCGAAAAATATTCGAGAGTGTCGGTTTTCTTGAGGGTTGTTACATTCTCCCCACCTTAATTTAGAGCTCGTCCTCGAGATCTACTGGAATAAATGCGGATATTTCTTTCATTTATAGAAAATGAGCTGACTTGGTTAGCCTATCTACAATCACCCAGATTGTATTATTTTCTTTTTTAATAAACTTAAAAGTGCGTGCAACTGTCTTGCATGATCCTTTTTATTTTTAGAGTAAATTAGAATATCATCTATGAATAAAATTATGAATTTTTCCAAATATGGCTTACATATTCGGTTCATCATGTCCGTAAATGCAGCTGGGGCATTGGTTAAACCAAATGGCATGACAGTAAATTCATAATGATTCTACCTTGTTCTAAATGCGGTCTTAGGAATGTCCTCTTCCTGTACCTTTAATTGATGATATCCTGACCTTAAATCAATCTTAGAGAAAAATCGAGCTCCTGGTAGTTGATCAAACAAATCATCGATTCTCGGTAATGGGTACCGATTCTTAATCATGACTTTGTTTAATTCACGGTAATCAATGCACATACGCATTGATCCGTCCTTCTTTTTAACGAATAATATCGGCGCTCCCCATAGCAACAAACTCGGTTGTATGAATCTTTTCTCCAGCAATTTATCGAATTGTTTCTTTAATTCCTGTATTTCGGCTGGTGCCAAACGGTAGAGTGCTTTGGCGATTGGCGATGTTCCTGGTAGTAGGTGAACTATAAATTTAACTTCTCTGTCTGGAGATAGTCATGGAAATTCTTCTGGAAAGACATCTGAAAACTGAAATACTACTGGAATGTCTTTTAGTTCTTTTCTTTTAGTGTTAGTGATTATAGAAATCAAATACACTATAGAACCTTTTCTTATAGAACTTGCACTTTTCATCACAGAGATGAATTTGGTGGATCTAGATGGTTTATTTCCTTTAATTGTTATCGTTTTACCTTTAGATGAATTTACTTGAATTGACTTTTGATTACATAAAATACTAGCTTTATTGGTTATTAACCAATCCATTCCTAAAACAATATCAAATCCGGCTAAATTTATTGGATAAAGGTTTGCCCTAAACATTTGGTTTTAAAATTTCTATTCTTACTTCCTGCAAGATTTCAGAAATCCTAATGGTTTCTCCATTAGCTGTCTCTACTAAGCATTCGGGTGGTAGTTTAGTTAATGACTGTTTTAGAAATTTGCAAAACGATGTATTAATAAAACTTTGGTTTGCACCAGAGTCAAATAATACTTTAACAAAAGACATCATTAACTAAAAACGTACCAGTGATGACATCTGGAATCATCTTGGCTTCATCTGCAGTCAGAACAAATGCTCTAGCATTTTTAGTATTCTTGTTGTTTGTAGCTGGAGCCAATTTTGGACAGTTTGGCTTGATATGACCTTTTTCTCCACAGTTAAAACACAATCCATTACTGGATTTCCTCCTGCAGTTCTCTTCATTGTGTCCTGGTGCTTTACAGAAATTACAGTGGGTGGAGCATTTTCCAGAATGCTTCTTTTTGCAGATCCCGCAATACGGTGCAAAGGTAGAATCTATGTTCTTATGATTGAAATTTCCAGAACAAAATTCTTGAGTAAGCCTTTGAGTTAAGTTTCTCCTCTGATCTTCTTCTCTAGTACGAACTAGTTCACCAGTCAAGGTATTGGCTAATTCTACAGCTTCTTCTATGGTTTGAGGTCTGGTTGCCTTGACTACATGTCTAATTTCTCCAATTAATCCCCAGATGTAACGGGAGATTAATACCGGTTCTGGTGATGCAAGGGCTGGCACTATCCTAGCATATTCAAAGAATGTAGTAGTGTACCCTTTACTATCTACACCAGTCATTCTAAGGTTGAGGAACTTGTTTGCTATCTGTTCTTTTTCATTAGGTGGGCAGAATTTCCTTTCTACCTTTTCTTTAAATTCTTCCCATTCCATATTATAAGTTTTATCACTTCCTCTTGTCTGGAGGATAGTGTTCCACCATTCTAATGCTGCATTCTTAAACAGATTAGAAGCAAACAATATCTTGTCTTCTTCAGCACACTTACTTATCCTTAAGACTGCCTCAGTCTTCTCTATCCAGCGTAAGGTTGCAATAGCCCCTTCATTGCCTGAGAATTCCATTGGTTTACAAGACCAGAATTCTTTATAAGAACAACCATAAGGCATGGTTCTTCTTCTTTTGGGAATAGGCAATTGAAATACTGGTCCATTGTTTACACTGTTTTCTGGTTCAACAGGTTGCTTACTGCTATGTTTATTATCAGCATCCTTAACAGTTTGAAGAATAAATGGCATAGCATCTATAATTCCCTGTGTCACTATGTGTTGAATAACACTATTATCCACTGGGTTTCCATTGTTATTGAGACTAGGATTATCATTAACCACATTATTGTTACTCTGGTTATTGTTATTCAGATTTCCTTGATTTTCTTCGTCGGCCATCTGAATTTTAAATATTTATCCCATATTAATATCACAAGATAGTAAGTAATATAGTTGATCACAATTCACATGACATGCAATTTAACCAAAAACGTAGATCATTGCTACTTACTCTTTTCATATACTTATGCGTCTATTACACACTAGTACTGAAATAAAAATTACAATACCAACAGAAATAAAAACACACTAATAGTAATATACATCCGTACACACATATTTTATTTTATTTATTATTATTCTTATTCTAATATTATTATTACTACCGTTCATTTTATCGCATAGATTGATAATCAAATAATGTTTATCATCAGAATTTATATATATATACTACTAGAGATTTCTGACAAATCTAAATTCATAATTGACACCTCTGTTCGTAATTTATTTCTCATTATCAATTATTAGGATCTTTTGGATTTCCTCATAGACATACATGTCTATATAATATTTCATATACTGTAGTATGCACATTATCCATAATGTAAACAGACTCCCAAGTCAAACATCAAGTCATAGTACTATTTAGGGGATTTCATTATTACAACTTATACCCCATCTCACCCGGTCTCGCCGGAGAGGTAACCCCATCTCACCCGGTCTCGCCGGAGAGGTAACCCCATCTCACCCGGACAAGCTGGAGAGTCTACCACATCATGCCCAGTTTTACCGGAGAGGTAATTTTCATAGTATTTTCCACCCATAAACTTATTTCAAATCATGATCTTAAAAAGGCATCATTTATTGTGGTTTACATCAAGAAATAACGAAATTAGTATTCTCATGAGGAATCGTATTCTAGAACTGAGTAGTATCAATAAACAAGAAATAACAGTGGCCAAGTGTTATTGCTTATTTATCATACAGGCACTGTTCTAGTCATTATCCTCACAGGATACCAATAACCATCACACTTTATTTATGCAAGCAATTGGTTTATCTCAAAACTTCATATTAAGGCATAGCATTAAAAATTCTCTTGTACTTCTAGGTCTTATTCTAGTTTTCTTGGTTCACTTTGTTGTTCATCCGAATGTTTATTTATCATAAACGAATATCTAGTACAATTATACGAACAGATTGATTGAAATGAAATATTGCGATTTATATATTTATTACAAACTAGAACTGAAATTCGAAATATATTATTGGTTATACATCCGTAACTTATTTTAGTCTAACTAGATTATAGGAGTATTATGCTCAACATGCATTTTTATGTAAGGTTTATTCTATCTCTTTCTTCTCACTAGGTTGTTATCAATTGAACAAAGTTCTTTTAAAGTTACTAGCTCATAGGTGGCATGAGTGCTGGCACTGGTTTGACAATTCAACTATAAGTTAACATTTACTGCTATAGTGGCTAACATGTAGAGATTTTCCCATTTTTCGTCTAATTTATCTTCCCAAGGTGGGTTACTTCCTATTTTCTGGTTTTCCTGAGACTTTTTCATATTCTCTTGACTTTTTCTAAGAATCCGACTTCTTTTATTAGGGGTAAGTGGATTTTCATACTGAGCTCTACGGACAAATATTCCTTCCTAAGTATCTGCTGAGTATCTTGAGGAATTTGTTTGAGATGAACTTCCCTTTTCTTTGGGTGAACTATCTAATTTATGATAGATGTCCAAAATTCTTCTCTTACTCATACTGTAAACTAACAAATAGTCAAATAACACATCATAATAATTACAATTACGCATGTATTTTCATAATTTATTTCCTAACACAAAATATAACTTTAAGTGTCAGCAGAACACTTCTTTGGCTTGAGCCAGTGGCTAGGCTCTGATACCACCTTCTGTCACAACCCCCGATCCCTTATTCCCCGGGAACGGGCGGACGTGATCTCAGAGTTTTGGTGGTATCAGTTTGTTTAGTCTTGCAGCAGAATTTACATCAGGACCGTAGTTAGGAAATGTTTATCAGAGTAAAACCACCATATTTTATAATATTAAACAAATGGGATGAAACCCAAGTTCATAGTACACACGTTTTCATAGGAATAAATCCTATTTTATTTAATAAAAACATCTATTTTATTTTAGGTAACTTTATTGCCACTTTTCCAAGCCTTCAGTGCTGTCCAACTGGCTTTTATTGGCTTCACACTAAGTTACCTGTAACACGTGTTTAAAACATTTTATCAGCAAGAAATACTGGTGAGTGAATCCCAGTTTAATCAAGTTTCAATAAAAAGTCACAGTGAACAATATTGAGGGCGATCCCGCAATTATATTTGTTTACAAGACATCACAATTAACATCAGTGGTACTGTCATACTCAACTTGTGGAAATGTTACTCCTTGACCAGGTGGTAACAAATTTTGTATACAAAACCCCAACATACCCACTATAATTGTATTCTTACAAATACTCAATATGTTTATTCGCATGGAAAGATATGTAAGGTTTTGTAAAACAATTCACAAAAAGGTTTACAAAAAGTGGATCAACTCACAAAAAGGTTTACACAAAAAGAAGGACTACTCACATTGCTATCTTAGACTTCGCGTGAGGGTTTCCTGGATATAATCTGTAATTTATACAAGTGTACATTGATTAGTATCATAACCCTTTGAAAATATTAATAATACCCTCCCCGAGACGGCATTCCAACAACTACGTCGGGCAGAACCACGACAGTTGTTACGGAACCCTAAATCAATCGGGCAGCGTAACTATTACGAAACCGGGGTTATAATACTTACAACGGAGCAGAACCTCGCTAATTAGGGGTATAATACCCGACTATAATCTCTACTACTTCAGAAATTCGTTTAGAAAGAAAGGAATGAACGATTGAAAGTGAAATCCGAAGGCTGCTATTTATAGTTGTGTAATCTCGTCCTGTCGCGGCCCGCGTAAGGTAAGCATAAGGCCTTCGCGGCCCGCGTTGACTTCAGTCAACTCAGTAGCTTAGTCCGGTCATCAACTAGGTTCGACACGATGTCGACAAGTGTCGGCTCATGGATCTGCCACCATTCGGAACACGCGCGGCCCGCGTCAACTTAAACTTAAACTTACGTGCCCCGCTTGAACTAAAGAATTCAGCGAAGTCCGGTCAGCACTCTCATACGGCCTGCGTGAGATTGAGGTGGGATCCTACGTGGCCCGCCTCAACTCAGAATTCAGATTTTATATTTTATTTCTAATACTATAACATATTTCGGGCTCGGTTTTCACATACGGGGTATAATATAAGACATATAAGGGTATTTTAAAATATAATGGGGTGTCGAAAAATATTCGAGAGTGTCGGTTTTCTTGAGGGTTGTTACATCTGTGATCGACTCGGACGAGTTTCGGTGCGATTCTATGTGATTTCAATTGATTTTAAATGAGTTTCAAACAAGTTTCAATCTGTTTTTGTTTCATTTCAATCTGTTTTTGTTTCATTTCAATATGTTTTGATGTCTTACGGCAAATTGCGATTCAGTTTTAAATCGATTTGAGGCCCTTCGGTTGACAACAAAGAAAGATCTCAGTGTTGTATTTTCACATGTATCAGTAGAAGCTTGAAGTATTCAAATTGCTAAGATATTATTTTCTTTTAACAGGACGCATGCTAAGGATTTTGTTAGATTGCATCAAGATATATTGTCACCTCTTGCTAGAAAGAAGCAGTTATACACTTACGAGACGATGGATTTCTAGGAACAGATTAAAACTCCAGCATAAGACAACTTCTGCTTTTTACACTTTTTAGGAAATTTGGACTTTTTGGCCAACTCCTAGCCTATATATATATATATATATAGATATATAGGTAGGGGATCCTGTAAAAAGTGCTCAAAGTGTGAGAAGTGTATTATAACACTATATATAATACTATATAACACCATATAAACACCATATAACAATATGTAACACCATATAAAACCATATAACACTTTGTAACACTATATATCATTATATAACAAATATAACACTATATCATTATATACATCTATCATAGACATGCTATCAGACAACCTATAGTGTTATATTTGTTATATAATGATATATAGTGTTACATAGTGTTATATGGTATTATATGGTATTACATATTGTTATACGGTGTTTATATGGTGTTATATAGTATTATATATATAGGGAGCCGCTAGAATAAGAACCACCTCCAGTTATGAGAACCATGAGAACCACTCTCAACCAATCAGAATATGACAATTCAAAGGGTAGTATGGTCATTTACCCCAAATGTCACCCTCTCTCCTCATTTATTAAATGTCAGACTCTCTCTCCTCATTCTCTCCCCACCTTTTTATAAACTCATCTCTCATATTTTCTCTCTCTATTTGAAGTTGCAGACATTCTTGTATCATCACTCTTTTGTCTCTCTCTCTTTGAAGATGAAGACCTTCTTGAATCTTTTAAAGTTCCATGCCAGATTTTAAAAAACCCAACCATCTCTCATATAAGCTCCATCTCTCATCCAACCACCATCTCTCATCCAACCACCGCACCCATCTCTTTGTCTCTCTGCCGGCGACGGTGGTGGTGGGTTAGTGGCTTAGTGGTTGGTCGGTGGCGGTGGATGAAGGCGGTGGTGGTGGGTCAGCCACACCCTGTGACGGTGGTGCCGGTGTTTGAGTGGTGGCTAGAGGTGGTGCCGGTGATTGAGTGATGGCTATTGGTGGTTGATTTGTTGGTTTAAACGGGGTCAGGTTTGTTTTTCGGTTGTTGATTGTTGGTTTGATTGGGTTCTTTTGATTTGTTGTTTCTGTTTTGATTGGGTTCTTTGATTCAAAAAGTTTGGGTTTTTTTGATTATTTTGGTGGGTTTGATTTTGAATCTGGGTTTGATGTTGAATCTGGGTTTGATGTTTGAATATGGGTTTGATGTTGAATCTGGGTTTGATGTTGACTCTGGGTTTGAAAATGGGTTTGATGTTTGAATATGGGTTTGATGTTGAATCTGGGTTTGAATATGGGTTTGATGTTTGAATATGGGTTTGATGTTGAATCTGGGTTTCATGTTGCATCTGGGTTTGAAATATGTTTGAATGATGTTCTTGTTTCCTTTTGAATGTTCAAATCGTTTGAATATGTTTGAATGATGTTCTTGTCCCTTTTGAATGTTCAAATCGTTTGAATATGTTTGAATGTTGAATCTGGGTTTGAAATATGTTTGAATGATGTTCTTGTCCCTTTTTGAATGTTTAAATCAGTTCGTTTAGCATTTGCGATTTGATTGCGATTGAGTTTCGATTGCGTTTCGATTGATTACCACACATAACATAAATAAACATGCACAAGTAACACATAAGGCACACACACACGTATAACAATAACCAAAATGCGTAATTCGAGTTGCGAGTGCGATTATGATAGCGATAGAGCGATTAATCATGCGATAAACAGCGACTACTATGCGATTATTAATAGATACTCCACATAATACAACTAAAGCGATAATAAAAATTAGACTAACTACGAGTCAAAGAAGTCAAAACAGGAATTAAGCAAGGAGAGACAGATCGCAGTTAGCAATCTTTTCTTCCTTTAACTTCAATCTTGACTTTGACCTTGACTTTCGAAACACGGGGTGTTACACAACATGACAGTCAAACTTTTCATTCGTTCGACCGACCGACCTATTCTCTCTCAAGCTCTTGATTTCTGATCTGATTTTCTTCACCTTCTCTTTGCGAATCATTAGATTGTTGGTTAGCACAACCTTCTCAATGGCAAAGTTGTTGCTAAATCAGTTTAGATGTCAAAAATTAAGTTACATATGCTTAAAATGAATTTATGTGTGAAAAGGGCATTTTGGTCATTTACCTAAGGCATATAAACTACCTATCATACAACTAACTAAACGAAGTGACCATAAGGTATAACCTCGGAAGGTTATTCCCTATACAACTATGGTCACCTAATATGTTTGGTCGGATCCTAATGATCGACCAAACGGGTCGGGTTCGAAGGTCTAAGCGGTTGTTTAGACCGCCTACCTTACGACCCTATATAAGCACTAAACCTAAAGTGACGAGTTAAACATGTTGAAACATGTTTAACTAAGTTAGAAAACTGGTTTGGTATCAAAATAAACGGTTTTGATACCTAAAGTAGTTTGGTTACAAAATACGCAAGAATGCGCATTTTGGCCGAAACTACGACTCGCCACTAATCCTAGATAACGTGGTAATCAGTAGGTATAGTCACTAGGGACTATAACCATTGTGATTACGCTCACGTTATGAACTTCAAACGAACTTCGCATTGACCATAAACTGGTCAATGCAGAAAGTCAAACTCGGTTTGACTTTCAGACTCGAAAAGCGATAAAAGAACGAAAGAATACTTACAAAGGGTCCCCGCAAGATTTGATCTGATTTTCTCTCAGGTATGAAGCAAAGGCCTCAACTTAGAGAGCATAAATCAGATTCAAATTGTGGGCTTTGCAAATGAGAGGTGAGGGGTATATATAGTTTTCGTAGAACTGTTAGGATCGTTTCTTGAAAACCGAGCTTCAATCTCAGCCATGCACCTCGTGCCTACAGATTTACAAAACCAAGGGAGACCATAGAATTGCTTAAAACCATTTGCACAAGTGTGAAACAACTGAATCAAGCTGGAATCAACTTTCTGCTGATCTGGGGATACCTTACGGACCGTATGGTCCATCCCTTATGGACCGTATGTGGTCTGCAGACCAGCAACTTTCAAAAGTTCACAGTTTAGCCCCTTCACTTGAGAATCTTGCAATCCACTCGTTCTTTTGATTTTTGTTTGTTGGGTTTTTTTTTTAATTCTAGGCGTCGATGATGATAACAATATATCTGAGACGCTTCACCAAGTTTGCGATTTCTGGGTGCGTTCGTTTTTGCGTAAAAAAGTTTTTGTAAAAAAAAATTAAACCGTAAACTTTTTTACGTCAACCGTAAACTTTTTTACGTCAACCGTAAACTTTTTAACGTAAAACGTAAAAAGTTTTAGTTAAACGTAAAAACGTAAAATTTTTTTACTAAAACGAAAAAACCGTTAACGTAAAAACCGTTAACGTAAAAAAACCGTTAACGTAAAAAACCGACGCGTAAAACGTAAAAGGTTTTACGTAAAACGTTAAAAGGTTTACGCAACACGTAAAAAGTTTTACGTAAACCGTAAAAAGTTTTACCTAAAATGTAAAACGTAAAAATTGTTACGTAAAACGTGAAAAAATCGGCGCGTTAAAAAACGTGGAAAAAACGACGCTTGGAAAAACGGCGTGTAAAAAACGGCGCGTTAAAAAACGTAAATCGTAAAAGGTTTTACCTAAAACGTAAAAAGCTTTAATGTAAAACGTAAAAAGTTTTAACGTAAAACGTAAAAAGTAAAAAGGTTTACGTAAAAAGTAAAAAGGTTTACGTAAAACGTAAAACGTAAAAAGTAAAAAGTTTTAACGTAAAAAGTAAAAAGTTTTAACGTAAAAAGTAAAAAGATTTTACGTAAAACGTAAAAATTTTAACGTAAAACGTAAAAATTTTAACGTAAAACTTAAAATGTAAAAAGTCTAAAAAGGTTAACGTAAAACGTAAAAAGTGTAAAAACGGCGCGTAAAACCGGGAATAAAAAACCGCACGTAAAAACCCGGTCGCAAAAAACGGCGTGAAAAAACGGGGAGCAGAAAAACGGCGCGTAAAACGGGCCGTATAAACGGCGCGTAAAACGGGCCGTATAAACGGCGCGTAAAAACGGGACATAAAAACGGGACGCTAAAACGGCGCGTTAAAACGGGACGTAAAAAATGGGGCACAAAAACGGCTTGTAAAAAACGGGACGTAAAAAACGCCGCGGCAAAAAAACGGCGCCTAAAACCGGCACTTAAAAACTACGGTCGCAAAATCGGCGTGAAAAAACGGAGCGTAAAACGGGTCGTAAAAAAACGTGCGTAAAAAACAGGTGGTAATAAAACGCACATAAAATTTTTTTATATAAAAAATCCGATTTCAAAATATCTGTTTAATAAAGAAATCTGATTTTAGAAAAAAATAATTAATGTAATAGGACAAAATTGTAATAAAGACAATAAACTTAATAAGACAAAAAACAAAACAAAGTTACTTAAATACCCTTTTAAATTATAATATTAAAGACATAATAAGACAAAATCATTTAATATTAATTTTTGTTACTTTTAATCTCATCCATCCATCAAGTTGATCTAAGGGCTAATAAGTGGTTCTCATAACTAGAGGTGGTTTTCATTTTAGCGGTCCCCTATATATATATATATAGGGGAGGGCTATATAGAAAACCCTTAAGTTTTTAGAAAACTCTGGAAACTCAAATCTCCTCCCATTTTTACCCAACCTCCCGACATTTTTTTTTTTGAAAAAAATAACACATGTAATATACATGTTTTAAAGTGTTTTGGGCAAAAAAAAAAAAAAAAAAAAACAAAAAAGCGCCGAAGGGATGTTTTTAAAAAAAATAAACAAATTTCAGCATGCTTCGGGTGACTAACATGTGTTAGGCACAAAAGGCAGAAACTTGCTGAATTTTTTTTTTTTTTTTTAAAAACATTCATTCGGCGCTTTTTTGGCCCAAAACTCTTAAAAACATGTATATTACATGTGTTATTTATTTCAAAAAAAAATGTCGGGAGGTTGGGTTTTCTAGGGTTTTCTCAAAATGGAGGGTTTTCTATCTAGCTTTAGCCTATATATATATATATATATATATATATATATATATATATATATATATATATATATATATATATCCTGATCCTTAAATATATAGGATGTTACTGAAATGCTCTGGCCTAACTTCGAAATATGTTAGATGCCAGCTAATTATGTGGTTAAGTGTGGTATGATTATCCCATTTTGCATAGTGCTAGAATTTGTCATTATGTATTCATGTTGACTTTTTTCCTGTTATTTATTTAATTGAAAATTCTAACGGAACTAAAAAGTGTGATTAAAAAAAGTCAACCGCATTTGAATGTATTGAGGTCCTTAGAATTTATCCATTCTAATTTAGCAACATGTTTCAGCTTAGATAGTAGTACTCTTGGCTTTGGGTGCTTTTCAAAAAAAAAAAAAATTTGGAATGTGTGGTCTGCTTGCTTGTCTACACATTATCTTCCTCAACACAAAAACCCTTCTTCATAAAAAATCTCCTATGTGTCACCTGTCTCTGAGCATCCTCTCCAAGTCAGGTCACCACCGCTGCTGATCGTTTCTGCCGCTCCTTGCCCACCGACATCCACCATCGCCGACGCCACGTATAGTGGTCGTTCGTCATCACTGCTATTGTTGAATGATGGTTAAGATGGGTTATGTTGGTGACCACCAGTCACAAAGAAATCGCCAAAACCGAAGTGGTTGATGTCAACACAGACGGTGATGATTGGGTTTACAATAAAAAGATGACAGGGTTTTCGATCTGTTACTACTAATAGTCCACCGATTATCCCGGCGATGAGGTATTTTCTGTAACATTCCATGTGTCCGACCAAAACCTAAAAAATTTTGCAGTATGAAGGTTTATATGATAAATTGAATGAATGAATGAATGATGAATGGATGATGTTATTCTGTAAATTAACATGTGGTTTGATTTGATTCAGGGGCGAAGGTACTTTATATGTTATCCGAAAAACTGAAAAGAGTGAATTCAGTGACAATAAGGAGCCACCTTTTGCTTTCTTGAATTCTCTGCTCATTGGAGAGGTAGTGTTTGAAAGCTTACTGCTATATGGTTGTCGATATCGTTTAAAGCTAAAATTGTTCCCTATTGTTATGTTTAAAGTGGGAGGATCGCCTGAAGGGAGTGCAGTTTCACTCGCTATGACGTTACTGCCTACGAAAGTAAGGTATATATATCAATTTAATGTCTTTGTTTAAAAAAACACGCCTGGGGCATGAGGCACACACGACGATATGGAAAACACCTCAGGGTCTTGAGGTAGTGTCTCATGCGTACCTGTGTCAAAATAGTCATATAGTAAAACCTTAATTGCGTTTTTAACATATGTTAGTGTCAATATAGGAGACTATTGTTTAATGAACAGTAATCGGGTATGTTAGTGTCAATATAGGAGACTATTGTTTATTGTTTAACACAAAGGCCATGGGGGAAATGGGCATCCGAGATACACGCTCCTAGCAAAGGCGCCGGTGTTTGGTCGTGTACGTTTGAAACAACCGAGGCTGCAGCTGCAGTTTATGATCAAGCTGCACTTGACTTCAAAGAGGCAAAGAGGAAGCTCAACTTCCCAGAGCGTGTTCAAGAGTGCTTCGAGCTTCGTGACATAACGACCAACATCACCACCACCACCGCTAGGGGTGTTCGCGGTCCTATTTTGACGTTTTTTAATTCAAACCGTGAGCCAAACCGTTAGTAAAGTTTATGGTCATCGAAAACTAAAACCAAACAGTTGAAAATTAAAACTGAACAAAACCGAACCATTACTAACGGTTTGGTTTCACGGTTTGGGATTTTGTAACACACCGACTTTTAAATAAGAACTAAAATCTAACTATGCCTCTAATTGCTTCTGATGTTTCTAATTACCCAAATTTAATGTTGATTTGCTAATGGTTTTATTGCAGAAGGCATAAAACTTTGGTTTTTGTTTAGGGAATAAGATATAGCTTAAAGAACACCATAATTATGCATTTATAATCCGAAGCTAACAACCAAGACAAAAAAAAAAGATTTACCCGTGCACTGTTTTGTGGTGTAGGAATCATATGATTGCAAAAATAAAGAGATATAACTTGCCTATATATTGAGCCTAACATGACAGACTAGAAATGGAAGTCTAGTATTCAATTAAGTTAGAAAAGTTACTCATTAACATATTTTAGTTACAGCTATTAGAAATTGGTTAACTAAGCCTAGGTTCACTAAAAAAAGTTTCTCTATACTTGTATAAAATAAAATATTTAAAAAATCTTAATACCACAATCTTGTGGTACGGTCCGGTTTTATGCGGCCGGTTTCCCATGTAAACCGCAAATCAAACCGTTCACTACGGTTTGAGAATTTTCAAACCGACCGACCAAAAAACAAAAATAAAAACCGATTGTGAAACCGAACCGATAACCGGTTAGGATGGTTTCACAGTTTCAAACCAAATCGTGAACACCCCTAACCACCGCGACACAACCACCCGCCGCCACCTCATCACAGCCTCCAAATCCTAGAGTATAAGTGAATAACTTCAAAATTTGGCTGTAGAATGTGTTCAAGATAAAATACATATCAACTGTGGTTTTGTTCCAAACGTGATACCCTTGCTTTTATTTGTATGCATATTAGTGATCTGTTGTTTTGCCAACATGTTGCATTTGCTAATTGATAAATGCTATAAAAATTTGTTATTTATCGTCCTTGAAATTAGTGATTTCGCATTGAATTCAGGTAAGGAGAGGTGCATATAGAGCAGATATCTACAACCCTGCTTGCTCTACGATGGCTGAAAGTTTGATTGTTTCAAGTGACAGGGAAACCGTTCATGTTTTCAACTTAAAGGTGTCACATTGCAAACTACACCACACCCAAATAGTGGATACCAAAGGTATATATATATTCTGAATTAATATGTTGCTGATGGTGCACACTTGAAAACTCTTGCTGGAAATGCTTTAGTATACGTATTCTGAATTTAATATGTTGCTGATGGTGCACTTTTGATTAGTTAGTATTGTTTGGTTAATGGTTATTGATACATTTATTTTGGGGTCAATCCGTTTGGTTATGGAGCGTGAAAGAAATTGGATTCATGAGTTTTACAAATAAAGGATTCATGAGTTTTATAAATAAAGCATGTGAAAACAATGTCTCACTCACACGCAGTAAAATCCACTAGCTCGCGGGGCAACGCCCGCGGGTCTAAATTCTAGTTTACTTTATATTCGGACAAATACTGATTTGAGTTGAGATATCATTGCTTTTATGTCTCACTAGGTGGATACTTCCATGGACGTGATGATTTAACTTATGGAGTTGATATCAACCAAATACGGTGGATGGGTGTGCTTCAGGTATCTCGTAAACTCACAGTTAAATTGTTTATGGTTTGAATGTGCTCTCAAGCACATAAAAAGCTCGAATAAGCCGAGCTTAAACGAGCTCGAGCTCGAACCCGAGTCTAAAAAAAAGCTCATTTAGTAAACGAGCCCGAGCCCGAGCTTCGCTTATCGCGCTCGAGCCGACTCGCGAGCCTAAACGAGCTTTTTGTTTATATATTTTTTATTAATATATTAAACATATCTTTATATAATAATAATTATCATTTATATAAATATAAAAAATAACTAAATTATATGTATAATAATAATTATAATTAATATAAATTAATTAATGAGTAAATTACAAGTTTTGTCCTTTATGTTTACACCAAATTGCAGGCTGTCCTTTGTCTTTAAAATTGATGAGTTTTGTACTTAATGTTTTAAAATCTTGCACGTTATGTCTTTTAGGCATAACCCAGTTAGATTTTTTTGTTAAATCTGATCATGTGACTTGCACATGAGGGCATACTTGTCTTTTCACTATCAATGGACTATTTTGCAAATGTTTAATCTCTAGGGACTATTATGTAATATAATGAAAAAAAAAAGATATATAATTTAAAAAAATTGTATTCTCTCTCTGACCAGTCTGACCTACAGAGCGCCACCACCGCTATCGGTCACACCTCCTCCCGTCGCAACACCACCGTCGGCCAACCCTTAGATGATTTTTTCTATCCAAATTTAACGTCTCAGTTAGTGATATATGCAACATGATCCGCCCTTGTATAAGCCAACAAAGCCTCAATCCGTGGGTTGAACATGAACGCCCTGTTTGGGGGTTTCCAAAATCGGACTCCCTTCATCCAAATCGATAGAATCCAAGGGTGGAAAGGACGAGTGAATACCTAAATCAAGTGGGGGATGTCCGATTCATCCAGATTTGCGGGCACTACCACCTCCCACCACCACCACCATCATCAACCCACCACCACCAGTGATAGCGTCACAAATCAAACAGATCAGACCCTTCAATGAGTGCAGATTCGAGTTCTTTATCATTCTCCGACGAAGAAAAATCTGCCGGCCAAAATCTTAACATCAATTCTCTATCGATCACTCGCTTGACGCCATAGAAAACCAGTAGTCTTCGATCACATTCAACTCTTCAGTCGACGAAGAAACTCCATCGGTTGCTAATAATCACCACAAACCTGTCACAGAGATCACCAAGAATGAAATCCAAAGCAAAATGTGGAGAAATTCGTTTGGAGAGAGTAACAATAATGCGTCTGTAGCTTATGATATTCAAGAATAATAGTTGTTTTGTGAGTGATGGTGGAGAGTTGTTGGATTCTGTTCACATCTTGTTTTATTTTATGCTCTGCTTTACTCCTAACACACAGAGAGACAAGTTTAGAAAGAGAAGAGAGAGTGTGAGCTTCAATTTTTTATATTTTTTAAATTATATATCTTTTTTTATTATATTACATAATAATCCCTAGACATTAAACATATACAAACTAGTCCCTGAAAAGATGAAAAGACAAGTATGCCCTCATGTGCAAGTCATATGATCAGATTTAAAAAAAAAAATCTAATTGGGTTATGCCTAAAGGACATAACGTGCAAGATTTTAAAACACTAAGTACAAAACTTATTAATTTTAAAGACAAATGACTGCGCATGTAATTTGGTGTAAACAAAAAGGACAAAACTTGTAATTTACTCTTAATTAATAAAATACTAAACGAGTCGAGCCCGAGCCGAGCTCGAGCTTGAAAAATTACCTTCGAGTCGAGCTCGAGCTTTAGAAATAAAGCTCGAATCGAGCCGAGCTCAAGCTCGAGCATTCATATGTTAAACGAGCTCAAGCCCGGTCGAGCTCGGGCTCGGCTCGGCTCTATACATATCTGGATGTGACACAGCTCTATTATTAAGATTGACATGTGTGTAGGAAATATGACATTGTTTAGAATGGTTTAATTTAATACACAATCATCATTCTGAAATTATGATAACTAACCAATTTCTTATTCTCCACCACAGGGTGGTGGTTTTCTTACTAGGCATATTTATTAAGATGAAAACATTTCAAGTTCAGTTTGAAACAGGTGTGTTGGCCAAGTAAGGAAGCTGGCGGCTGGTGGTGGTTTGATGAAGTGATTAACTGTGCATAAAGGGGATGACATGGCAGCTGACGATGATTGATAAGTGGTAAAATATACATATTTGTCCCGTGTAGATTGTATAATTTTTATATAGTTTTTATTTGTTTTATTTAGTTTTTAGTATTATATTATATTATTGTGTTTTGCTAGGTTTTGGTGCAAATGGAGCAAAAACGAGTAATATGAAAATAACCAGCCAGTTGAGTAGAGTAGACCGCCATTGACAAGAGGAAATTTGCAGCTATTTTCTGTGAGTGGGTCAAGGCCGCTATATCTATTTTATAAGTTAAAGGGCTGCCACAAATTATAGTGATATAATTGGATCGAGAGAAAGGGTTAGGCTCACATCAAAATATATAGTTTTATAAATTGAGTTCATCTAATTTATTTGTGTTGGGCCGCATAAAATTTGTGCTGCATATAATTACTAAAAGAATTAAAAGAAACAATCTAAAGCTACATGGGAATTAATTTGTGAAGATATGGGTTCGGCCCATCATAATATTTAGAAGTTGGCATGTGATATTAAAGGAGGAGGAGCTGACTTTGGATTTTTTTTAAAAAACGAAGATATATATTGAACAAGAGAATTGGCCAATCAAGAGGAGACATCAACTGAGGTGAATATATTACGAAACAAAAGGGGGCCAAATTAATTCGAGAGGGGGAATCCCTATTATATACGCAGACATTAATTTGGTGGACGAGATATGGCATCGGACGAAAATAAAAGGTGGGCCGCTAAACACATCATCAGGCCCAACACCCTTTAACAATTCGTCAAAGCCCAAATCAGTCTAAGTGATGCACGTTGAAGGGGCCAGCTCATGAGATTTATATTGGATGCAAAGTAGGAGGGAATATTATATATACATCAGCTTCACACGAATTAAAAGGAGGAGAACCCTACTGTAAGGGGATATATCATATATACGACAGAAGGCTGGACGCACAACGGAGGGAGACGAATTTTAGAGCATCTTTGCAAGGAGCAAGTCTAGAATTATTGGAGTGGAACAAGAAGCTTGGAGATCAAGGAATTACCGGGTTTTGTTACCGATTCTTCTTATTTTCTATTTTTCTTTGTTCCATGCCTATGAATTCAGATTATAAACCTTGTTTGATTGTTTTTAAAACCATGTTTCTTGGCTAAATACTTCATACTACCTAGGCATGACAATGGTTTAATAAAGTTTGGATTTTTATTCGGTTTTTGGAGTGGTTTATGGATTTTTCTTGTATTGTAAAAGCTATGGAATTTTAACTTGGTGTATATGCATGCTTGATAGTGTTTTATTGCTGTTTATTGCTTCGTATAATCCTTGGTGACGGTCTATATCACATAATAGGGTTGTGTTAGGGTTCTTGATTTAGGTGAGTGTCTATATCACGTAATAGATCATCAATCCTTTAGGGTGAAAATCACGTGAAGTAACCTTAGAAGTAATATTCGGTAATTTAATAAAATCAAGTGTTCTACTAATCTTGTCGCTGTGAGGCTCGAGGTTATTAATAGTTCTCAGTTTGGTTTATAGCTAGGTCTAAGAAATCGGTCTAGTCCTTAAACATTCTCGTGTCTATTAAACCAAGATTAAAATCCATAGTTGCCTTAGACTTTCGCGCTGTGAGGTAGATTGTCTTATTTAGGCACTTTCAAGAAACTAGAGGACTGTGAGGAAATCTAGAAAACCGGTAAAGCATAACAGCCTAGGTAGTGCCACAAGAATCGCCTTGAGAGTGTTTGAGGGGCTTAGTGGCGTCTTAATAGGTTTAGTATCCAAAGATCCCGGTTCCATACCACAAAACTATCGAATAGAAATCCATTCCGAGTTTAGCTTGTGTCTAGCCTAGGTAATCTTCATCATCTCTGGTCAAAGTCTTCGTTCGAGTTCGTGTTAGTTATTTAGTTAATCTAGTTATTCGTTAATTGCATTCTTAGGATTTTTAGAAAACCCCCCAATCAACAAACATTTAGTTAACTCGTGTCAGTCATAGTCTAGATAGAGTCTTAGCGTAATCCTTAGAGTCTCGTGGGTTCGATACTCGGACTTACTGTAGCTATACTGCATTGATCAGTACACTTGCCGGTTGTGTGGTTTAGTTTTAGATCGAGTCTAAGTTTATAAATTTAAGGCTTAGAGTGTCTAGTTTAGGGTTTAATTTAGTTAATTTAATTAGACCACTTTTAGCACATCAAGTTTTTGGCGCCGTTGCCGGGGACTCTTTGGCGATTGCGTTAATTACTTTGTTTGGACTTGTTTGACATCATACGTGTTATTTGTTCGTTTCTTTGAGTCATAGGAGTCTAATTAAAAAATAATAATTTTAGTGTCTTTTATATTTTGTCGAGTCGTTTGTAGTGTCTTCTTGCTTGCTTGTTTTCGGTTTTGTAGTGGATGCCCCATACGCGTTCGCAAGGACCTCCGCCAAATCCGCTTACGATCAAGTCTTCCTTCTCGTCTTCTTCGTCACAGGTTAGTTCTTCTTCTTCACACTTCGCCCCTTCTGACTCTACTCTCCACTTTAAACCACCAGCCTTTGACTTCACACCGAAGTCATCACCACACAATTCACCACCACCTTCCTGTCCTGCTAGCCCACAACCCGTTGTCCATATGGCCAACTGTCGTCAAACCGTTCATCAGGAATCCACCACTGGTTTCACCGGTGCGAACTCACCCATTACCCTTCCCGCCATCAATAATGACAAGTCTTGGAAAATTCCGTCCTACATCTTTGCCGTTATCACCAACTCGTGCCAATTTCACGGTCGTGATGACGAGGATGCCCCAGCTCACATCAGCCGCCTTACCCGCCTCTGCAGCACCTTTTCCATTGAAGGTGCCAACCTTGACGCTCGTTTCCTTCAGGTCTTCCCATTCTCACTCGCAGGCCGCGCAGCCACCTTGCTTGATTCACAACCCGCGGGTACGTTTACCACATGGGCCACCCTTCGAGATGCCTTCCTTGCCAAATACTTTCCACCCGCCAAAGCATCTCGTCTTCGTGATCAGATCCATTCGTTTCGGATGGAGCCTGACGAGCCCTACCACTTAGCCTGGGAAAGATTCCAAACCCTACTCTCTCGCTGCACTCAACATGGGTTATTTGATTGGGCAATTGTAGAGAAATTCTACAACGGTCTCACTCCAGAGACTCGAGCCCGTTTTGACACTTCAGCAGGAGGCCACCTCATATGTAAGAAAACAGTGGCCGAATGCAATGACCTTTTTGAGAGTTTCGCCAATTCCGACATCGATCATTGCGCCATCGGCAGGACTTCCATTCCTGTGACTAGTACTCCCTCGGCCGGTCGAGGAGTACACCAAGTTAGCTTGGATACATCGATGGTCGCTGTCACGGCCCTCGACCCGGTTTGACTCGTTTCAGGAGCCGTGGGACAGAAATCCCCTGGTATTTAATTAACAGCGGAAGTTTCTTCAGGATCTTTTTAAAACTGAAATATTTCCCGATTATTTTATTTCACAATTCGGGATAAAACCCGGTAATTTACAATATTGAGATTTCACGAAGAAATCTTTTATTTTACAAAACATGTTTCTTTATTTTATACTGAGCCACTTATTTAAGCTGATAGTGCTTCACGGCACTTTTCCTGGATCACAACAGATCACCTGAAACATGTTTGAAAAAGGTTTTGTCAGCGGGAAATACTGAGTGAATCATTCTATTTATGAAAATGACTTGGTTCTTATAATTTACAGTATTAAGAGAGATTACAATGTTTCAGATATCAAACCAACTACCCACAGTACTTGTCACTCGAACATCCATCGGTAGCCTCTTCGCCCGATGGTGTCTGTGACTATGGTCATATCACTCATTGGCTAACTCGTTGTCCAATAGTGACGGTTATCAAGTAATGTATACAAAACCCCACATACCGGCTGTAACTTGGTGATTACATAAACTTAATCACTGTAATTATAATCTTGAAAATAAACATGCTTTTGTAAATAGATTTGATAAAAAGAGAATGACTCACATTGCAGATTTATATTTGAGCAGAGCCTAGCCTACTGATTAGCCTTTTAACCTAATTTAATAACAGGCACACAATTCTGGGTTAGTAATCAATACAGCATTTACGATAACTCACGAGATCAAACCCTCACAACGAATGACAAAGTGCGATACTTAAACATCCATCGAATTAACGACGAATGACAAAGCATAAACCCTAATGTGGGCAGCACTTAAACATCCATTGGATATTTTGATCAATCGGACCTTGAATCGTATCAGCGATCGAGTTATTACTCTGATTGCGGCGTCGATTAGTGATCCGTGTGTATTAATTGTGGTAAACAGACAACATCTCAGTGTATTTTGTGAATTTTTACGTCGAACTGAAGCCAGGAATCAAGTCCCAAGCCCCTGTATTTATACCCAGATTTGGCATCTCCCGAGTGTCGCGACAGAATACATGGTCCCTGTCGCGACTCGCCTGGGGTATTAAAGTAGGGTAGGCCTGCTTCGTCACCTATCTAGCCCTGATGAGTCGACGTCACGTGAATTTTCAATTTTGACAGCGTTTTATAAAGATAATCATTAATAGGGTTTTACCCCTCTTGAGTTTTAGGGGCCCTAATCCTGATTCCGTTTATTCTGAAAATTTTAGGGATTATGCTGAATCACTTGGGTTTCTCAATTAGGGTTTCCTATTGGACAATTTAATTAAATAAATATGTCTTTTGATGAGAGTTGTTACAGTCGCGGCAATGGAAAACCTTGAGAGAAAGCTTACTAGTAGGATTAGCAATTTAGAGGCGAGGGTAGATAGGTGTGAAGTGTGTAGAGGGGGCCACGATACTATAGATTGTCCCACACTCACTGTTGAGCAGGTAGAGTTTATAGCCAATAGAGGTCCAACGAACCCTTTCAACAATTCAAATTTAGGGTCCAATTGGCGTAGTAACAATAACATCTTCTGCTCTTCCGGTAATCCCCCCGGTTTCCAATCATGTTCAAATCAAAACAGGGGACAGGGTTATTATTCTAGTGGGGGTTCGAATCAGCAGGGTCAGTTTGGTAGTTCAGGTTCAGGAGGTCAGTTCAATAGTGGGTGGTCAACCAGTCAAGGTTCAAACAACCAAGACTTGGGTAGTGGTCTAGATGAGATTAAAGCTATGTTATCCCAAATACTAGTTAAGAATCAAGCAACCGAAAGGACCTTAGAAGCAACCCAAAGGGCCTTAGAGGCCACTCAAAGAACCTTAGAGGATCATTCCATATTTTTAAAGAACAATCACTCAAACTTTTTGGACCTTCAAAGGCAAGTCAGTGACATAAATAATCAATTGCAAGAAAGGTCTTCCGGTCAGTTCTCGATTTACACCCAACCTAACACAACCAATCATCATGTTAAAGCTATATCTACTAAGTCGGGTCTAGAGTTAAGAGAGGTTGGTCCCCCACCGGTTCGAGTAGAGAAAGAGGAGCCGGTGATTTTCAAGGTCACTAACACGAGAGGGTCAAATGCTAGAGTAGAGGCAGTGGCATCGGTAGGGGAGAGTAAAGGATGTGAGAGAATAGAGACAGAGAGGGTGAGCGATCCTAGGTTAGAGCCAATGTTAGAACCTAAGTGTGGGGATCCACCCGATAGGAGAGTAGAGGATCTTGAAAAAAGAGTACAGTGTTTAGAATCGAAGCTAGAGGCACTGAGTGAAGCTCATTGTGGGGATAGATTTAGATTTGAAACGTTTAAGTTCAAACCGCCTGATGATGAGTTGAGAGATTGTAAGAGGTATGAGGAGGTTTGGAGAGATTCGGGTAATAAGTATGATGGTGCCACGACCCGAGAGATTTGGTACACAGGTGAGCCGCGTCTATATGATCATCCGTGAGTGTTAGAAAAGTTGATAGCCCACTTGTAGAGTTTGTAGATTTTGAGTCTTTATCATAATCTTAGGTTTTTTCATGTTTTCATGTTTTCTTGGTTATAGAGTCGTAGTTTTTGTATATTGAGTCTTATTTAGTAGTTTTGAGTCGGTCTTTTGTTTAGAGTCGGTACTGCTTTGGTTTTTGCTTGTTTTTGTTTATGCAGGTTTGAATATGTACCACCCGTACTCAATCTCCATTCGGGTGATTTTGGAGCTGCTTATCAAATTCCAGGCATTTACTAAGCATACCAGTTAGAGTCAAAGCCGATCGCGACCGAAATGCTATACGATCGAGCTGGATTGGACGAGAGATTTGAAGCATACGCGTTGTTATTAACCAGCTAAGTTATTTCCAATTTGCCCTTTGTCTTTTGTTTCTTATTTATTTTTAGTTTTTTTTAGTCGGTTTCCATCCTACATTGAGGGCAATGTAGATTTTAAGTGTGGGGATGAGAAACTATCGTTTAGTGTCGTTAGTATAGTTAGTTAAGTCACAAAAAGTCAAAAAATTAAAAAAAAATTTCAAAAATCCAAAAAAAAATTGAAAATGTCTTTTGAAATAAGAAATTTGCAACTAAAAAGCGGAAAATGATAGAAAAGTCGGGTTTTTGTTCGGGTTCAAATAATAATAATAATATAAGATAATAAATAATTGAGCTTGTGTCTAGTTTGGGATGTGCGGGTAGGCTCGATTCGGTTCTGGGTTCCTTTGATTTAAAATATACCTAATTGTCGGTCTACTAGTGGGTTCTCATCTAGGGAAAGCGGGGAAATTGAAACCGCCAATAATAGTATAAGGGATGCCGTTATAAGCTAAGATCGTTAGAGTTTTTTGTCATATCTCGTTGAAAAAGAAAAAAAAAGAAATAAAAGAGCTAGAAACTAAATGAAAGTAGTGCATTTCTATGTAGTCTGGGTTGGGGATAGCGACTTTACAGCCGGATTACCGCTAGGGTATGTGAAATCGACCTTGCAAAGAAAATAAAAAGTACCGAAGCCTAAGTAATCCGAGTTGGGGATAGCGACTCTACAGCCGGAATGCCTCTGGGTTAGGGAAAGCAACGTCTATGCTCGAAAAAAAAATGAAAAAGTGATGAAAAAAAGAATGAAAAGAAAAAAAAAGTGAAAAAAAAATAAGAATAGATTTGATTCTAAACTCTCTTGATCTTGGTATAAAACGGTTAGGAAATAGCCCAGTGGTTGTTCCTTTTGTCCTATAAGCTTGAGGGGGATTAGGTGGACTTGCGATTCTTAGCGTGAGACCCTAGGTAGATTGACCACACTTGAACTAAACTTGCATGATAAGGGCTTGAAACCGGGTTTGGGTTTAAGAGGACAAGTATACTTGCAATCGCGGCTAACACAAGTTTCAGTTTTTAATAAGAAGTTTAAGCTTTTGTCCCGAATGATTATTCCGACTATGATTCCGTTATGCATGATTCTTTTTCGGGGACGAAAAAAGGTTAAGTGTGGGGATATTTGATAAGTGGTAAAATATACATATTTGTCCCGTGTAGATTGTATAATTTTTATATAGTTTTTATTTGTTTTATTTAGTTTTTAGTATTATATTATATTATTTTGTGTTTTGCTAGGTTTTGGTGCAAATGGAGCAAAAACGAGTAATATGAAAATAACCAGCCAGTTGAGTAGAGTAGACCGCCATTGACAAGAGGAAATTTGCAGCTATTTTCTGTGAGTGGGTCAAGGCCGCTATATCTATTTTATAAGTTAAAGGGCTGCCACAAATTATAGTGATATAATTGGATCGAGAGAAAGGGTTAGGCTCACATCAAAATATATAGTTTTATAAATTGAGTTCATCTAATTTATTTGTGTTGGGCCGCATAAAATTTGTGCTGCATATAATTACTAAAAGAATTAAAAGAAACAATCTAAAGCTACATGGGAATTAATTTGTGAAGATATGGGTTCGGCCCATCATAATATTTAGAAGTTGGCATGTGATATTAAAGGAGGAGGAGCTGACTTTGGATTTTTTTTAAAAAACGAAGATATATATTGAACAAGAGAATTGGCCAATCAAGAGGAGACATCAACTGAGGTGAATATATTACGAAACAAAAGGGGGCCAAATTAATTCGAGAGGGGGAATCCCTATTATATACGCAGACATTAATTTGGTGGACGAGATATGGCATCGGACGAAAATAAAAGGTGGGCCGCTAAACACATCATCAGGCCCAACACCCTTTAACAATTCGTCAAAGCCCAAATCAGTCTAAGTGATGCACGTTGAAGGGGCCAGCTCATGAGATTTATATTGGATGCAAAGTAGGAGGGAATATTATATATACATCAGCTTCACACGAATTAAAAGGAGGAGAACCCTACTGTAAGGGGATATATCATATATACGACAGAAGGCTGGACGCACAACGGAGGGAGACGAATTTTAGAGCATCTTTGCAAGGAGCAAGTCTAGAATTATTGGAGTGGAACAAGAAGCTTGGAGATCAAGGAATTACCGGGTTTTGTTACCGATTCTTCTTATTTTCTATTTTTCTTTGTTCCATGCCTATGAATTCAGATTATAAACCTTGTTTGATTGTTTTTAAAACCATGTTTCTTGGCTAAATACTTCATACTACCTAGGCATGACAATGGTTTAATAAAGTTTGGATTTTTATTCGGTTTTTGGCGTGGTTGATGGATTTTTCTTGTATTGTAAAAGCTATGGAATTTTAACTTGGTGTATATGCATGCTTGATAGTGTTTTATTGCTGTTTATTGCTTCGTATAATCCTTGGTGACGGTCTATATCACATAATAGAGTTGTGCTAGGGTTCTTGATTTAGGTGAGTGTTTATATCACGTAATAGATCATTAATCCTTTAGGGTGAAAATCACGTGAAGTAACCTTAGAAGTAATATTCGGTAAACAACAACAACAACAACCGTACCCAGTAGAAGTAATATTCGGTAATTTAATAAAATCAAGTGTTCTACTAATCTTGTCGCTGTGAGGCTCGAGGTTATTAATAGTTCTCAGTTTGGTTTATAGCTAGGTCTAAGAAATCGGTCTAGTCCTTAAACATTCTCGTGTCTATTAAACCAAGATTAAAATCCATAGTTGCCTTAGACTTTCGCGCTGTGAGGTAGATTGTCTTATTTAGGCTCTTTCAAGAAACTAGAGGACTGTGAGGAAATCTAGAAAACCGGTAAAGCATAACAGCCTAGGTAGTGCCACAAGAATCGCCTTGAGAGTGTTTGAGGGGCTTAGTGGCGTCTTAATAGGTTTAGTATCCAAATATCCTGGTTCCATACCACAAAACTATCGAATAGAAATCCATTCCGAGTTTAGCTTGCGTCTAGCCTAGGTAGTCTTCATCATCTCTGGTCAAAGTCTTCGTTCGAGTTCGTGTTAGTTATTTAGCTAATCTAGTTATTCGTTAATTGCATTCTTAGGATTTTTAGAAAACCCCCCAATCAACAAACATTTAGTTAAGTCGTGTCAGTCATAGTCTAGATAGAGTCTTAGCGTAATCCTTAGAGTCTCGTGGGTTCGATACTCGGACTTACTGTAGCTATACTGCATTGATCGGTACACTTGCCGGTTGTGTGGTTTAGTTTTAGATCGAGTCTAAGTTTATAAATTTAAGGCTTAGAGTGTCTAGTTTAGGGTTTAATTTAGTTAATTTAATTAGACCACTTTTAGCACATCAATGATTCAAACGACAATGATGATGATGATCTGTCGATAGATGATGCTATACATGCTGCTAACAAGAAGGGTCACAGTAGTAATTGGTCTTCACGAACAGAATGGTTAGTGAAGATAATTTAGGTGTTGATAAAAAAACAAGATGAGCAGCTTTCGGTTTTGGTGGGAATAGTTGGTATAGATGTGGCGAGAGATAAGGCGGCAACTGATAAAAGAACGAAATTGCACGGAGTGTTGAAAAAGATACCAAATCTTAGTCTACAAGCACGACTTCGAGCGACATATGTTATTGTTGGTGACTCTGCTAAACTTGATATTTTTTATAGTCTTTCTAATGTATTGTTTATTATTCACTGCTTATGCATTTGATACATATGTAATAAGGATGAAAGTAAAGTAGTAAATTTAGTAACAACTCATTTGTCATTTTATGATTTTGAATTATTTTTTCAATATGAGTTTGTATTATTTTTTCATAAATAATGCTCATCAACTTAAAACCATTGTTGTTGACACATCTGTTGATACAGTGGTTGATACATCTGTTGACTTTAGTTAACAGATGGATGGAAACATATGTTTGAAACCACTGTTGGGTTAAACAGTGTTTTGTGGAGAAAATAGTGGTTTGTCTTTGGTCAAGCAGACTTTTGAACAACTAAGAATCATAGTTTTGCAAACAGTGGTTTAACTTTGGTTAAACAGACTTTTTTTTTTTAAAACAGTGGTTTGACTTTGGTCAAACAGTGGTTGCATGCTAATGTTATTTCCTTTCAAACAGTGGGTATCACTATTAGCCTTAAACTATTGGTCAAACAGTGGTTTGTCTTTGGTCAAGCAGACTTTTGAACCACTAAGAATTATAGTTTTGCAAACAGTGGTTTGACTTTGGTCAAACAGACTTCTTATTTTAAAACAGTGGTTTGACTTTGGTCAAACAGTGGTTGCATACTAATGCTATTTGCTTTCAAACAGTAGGTATCACTATAAGCCTTAAACTATTGGTCAAACAGTGGTTTGTCTTTGGTCAAGCAGACTTTTGAACCACTAAGAATCATGGTTTGGCAAACAGTGGTTTGACTTTGGTCAAAAGACTTTTTTTTTTTTTTTTAAAACAGTGGTTTGACTTTTGTCAAAAAGTGGTTGCATACTAATGCTATTTCCTTTCAAACAATGGGTATCACTATTAGCCTTAAACTAAAAATTACAATATCTATACACTTATCTATCTTTCTATCAAAATATGTTATGCATGGTTTTCTAAGAAACGACCCGTGTTTGCACACGGGTCTTATCACTAGTACATATAATAAATGATAAAAGTGCCCTAAATATAAAAATATATTTATAAAATGATTGTTTATTAAGAGTTCTGAAAGTTCTGCAATTATTTAGAGTTCTGAAATGAACTCAACCCTATATATATATATATACAGGGCAAGGATGTATAGAAAACCCACTTTAATTTTGAAAACCCGGGAAACTCTAACCTCCCGATGTTTTTTTTTTAAAAAAAAATATACACATGTTATATACATGTTTTTAAGGTATTTGGGCAAAAAAAATCAAAAAAGCGCCGAGTAGATATTTTTTAAAAAAATAAACAAGTTTTGGTGTAACACGTGTTACATTCATCTGACATATTTGTAACACGTGTTACACCAAAACTTGTTTATTTTTTTTTAAAAATATCTACTCGGCGCTTTTTTGATTTTTTTTGCCCATATACCTTAAAAACATGTATATAACATGTGTATATTTTTTTTTTAAAAAAAATTCAGGAGGTTAGAGTTTCCCGGGTTTTCTAAATTAAAGTGGGTTTTCTATAGATACTTACATTATATATATATATATATATATATATATATATATATATATATATATATATATATATATATATATATAATTTGTATTATATTTTTGGGCCCCGGCCATAAAGAGTGGACGCTGTGCGGTCACCCACCCTGCACATGCCCCTCACTGGCCTTATGAAAACAATAGTATTCTTCAACTTCTAAGGTTTGTTCCATGCTTCATTCGTTTACATCCATGTATATATATGCGATGGGATGAAACGACGTACATCCCATTATCCCATGAAATGTCGCAACCCTTCAACATTCAGCTTCTAACTTTAAGAATTTACACAGGGACCTTTTTACTTACAGCAAATACATAGCTGACTTAAAAAAAAGGCTTCAAATGAATATAATTCTGATAAACTTGAGCCTTCCATGCTTATTTAAACTTGGTCAAATAAACTATGGCCAACAATCACCCCTATAAGTTTTTTACTAATGTTTGATTGTTCTTACTCTGACTTGAATTGCTTCTTCTTTTTTATCCTTCAATCATATTCGAGTTAGCAAGACCAATTATGATTCCTTCCTTTTAAACGGCATATGCAACAAGACTCGAGTCTTCCAATTTGTTTGGACGTCAATTGTTTCTTGTTTTCTAATTGAAACAAGATAACACTAGAACCCAAACAAGTTCTTCCCTTACGAATTTTCTTGTGATCAAGATTCTTGACCGTAACAAACTTTAAACAAGTGGTCTTGAATTCCTTCTTGATTTGCGATTATAGACCTCAACTTGGTCATTTGGTTGCTTTCTTGCTTTCTTGGCCTACCATGTTTTCTTTCTTCTTGTTATATTATTTATCTTCTTTCTTTCGTTCTTTCTTTCTTCATATGAACCCGACTTTCTTTTGTTCATGGTCACTTATAAGGAACAACGTACTTGTCGAGAATCAACCAAACACACACTGCACCTTCCTTTTGTTTTTGGGTTATGTTCCGTTTCATACTGGCCCTTTATATTCATCATTCTGATCCTGAATGAAGTTAGATTTGGATTGGGTCTTGTGTTCAATGCCATCCCAGCCGGAATCAAATTTGATTATTTCTTGTTTTTCAATTTATTTCGATTTCTGACTAACCACGTCTTTATTCTTGAATTTCTTCTTTAATCCACTGATAGCTAACTTCAAACTTTCTTACTTCCTATGTGTTTCGTCATTCTACTTCTTTAATTTTTGTTTTCACCATCGCGTTTGGCCAATTGGGGTTTTAATTCTTCATCTGTCTTTCTTGATGGGATGATGAATTCTTAACATTCCTATTATTGGATTATTTTTTCACGCAATCCTCTTGTTTTTGTTCCAAATTAATTCGCTAATCTTGATCTTCATTAGATCTTCCTAAAATTTCTTTCTCGCTGATTTAAGTCATTTGTTTGCTAACATTGTATAGTGTATCCACCATACCATTCAGAATATAATTGTGGTACAAGAAATCCGAATGATTCCAAGCCTGAACAGCGCTCACAGACTGAGGGTCCATATCCCCTTCATCAACATGGGGAACGGTTTCTGTCAAGAACCTTGCTAGGTTCAACATGGTCAGATAAAAGAACATCTTTTGCTGCCACTGTTTGAAATTCACACCGGTGAATTTCTCTGGTTTCTCAGCATGCGATGTGACAACATTAGGCAGTGGTGCAACCAAACTGGTTGTGACAGCAACAACATAAGTCATGATTGCAGAAACAACAGAGTTCATAGGCTGAGATTCCATTTTGAAACAAAACACAGTGCAGGAACAATCAGTAAAATAAGTTGTTTAAGTTTGTTAGTAATATGAACACGAAAAGAATCAGAAACAGGAACATAGAAACAACGAAAGTAAAAGAAAACAATAACAGTGAACCGGGCTTGTGTTTGACACAATTCTCTTAAACAGATTCGCGGTCTGTTCCCAGGGTACACCGGTTCGAAGCAGCAACAGCGTCATGCCGGACTTGAACATTTTCCTGAAACGAAACAGGAGATGTTGCAGAGATTAAGAGAGAATGAGATGTTGTTGGTGTGTCTAAACTTTGTTGGTTTGACCTGGTTTTATAGTCACATAACCCATAACAGAATTCTTGCCGTTATTGCAGCGAATTAAAACCAAATAATTGTCATTAGTACATCAGTTTTAGAACTGATAATAATAACCATTTAAAACTGAAAACTAAATAATGATCATCATCAATACTGAATAATCATTTCAGTTTTAAAACTCATTAAAAAGACCAAAGTTATTCAATTTTAAAACTCATTAAAAATTAGTCTTAAGTGCAAGTTATTCAGTTTTAAAACTCATTAAAAAGACCAAAGTTATTCATTTTTAAAACTCATTAAAAATTAGTTTCGAGTGCAAAAACTGCCTCACACGGGCACGGGTTTTCGGAGCTGCGTTCGTGTGGGCACGCACGAGTTCAACCAAATTCCAGTTCCAAAACTCAATTTTTTCACACCAACCTGCGCGCGCTGATAAGACTTGTGGTAAAACATGTAATAGAGATACCATTGTTTGGTAAAAGTTTTACCTTATAAACAACCAATGCCTTTGTTCCCACACCAATGTGGGACAAGGTGTTTTTACCATTTGAGACTTTCATTCACACACACCCAAAACTTCTAACAGAAGAGAGATTGAGAGGAGGAGTTTTGGGACGGCTGGGACTGTAGCCCAATGGCTCCCAAGGGGTGTGCGAGATTGGGATGGCTCCCAAGGGGTGTGCGAGATTGGGAGGTGGCCGCGGCATTCCTACCACCTCACGAAGCCACCTGGCTCCCAATCCTTCCATCCTACCTGTGTACTGCATGGCGTTAAATGAACTCTTCTATTCTATCATGGTGACAAACAAAATTTATCAAAGCATAAAAAAACTCGCCTACTGAGCTTTCCAGTCATCATCTTAGTGACGTCGTAAACACTATAGTTGTTTAGTTTTTGATTCTTATTGTTCTTTTAGTCGTAAACACTATAGTTGTTTAGATTTTTGATTCTTTATGTGCTTTATTGTTTTTTTTTAATTTGTATTTTGTGTAACTTTTTCAGGACTTGAGATCCATATATCGTCTTATTTTTCTTTACATTTTTTTAACATGAGGTCCATACCCTCTCTATAATCACATGAAGAAGAAAATATTAAATTTTTTGGATGTGTAAATTGTCTCGTTATTCTTTATGTACATGTCTTTTTTTGGCCATCAAAGGGTTTCAATCCGCTACTTTAAAAATTGACTTCTATTATTAAAAAAATGATTCATAATGAAGTTCAATTGCATGTTTGTAGCGAGGTTGAATTTAAAAATTAAATCTTTTCTTGCATTTTCCCATAAATTTAAACAATGGCGTTTTAAAGTACGACGACTTACATGTTTGTAGCGAGGTTGAAGCGTTTCCCTAATAAGCTTAGTAAGATCGGGGTCGTCGAAGTGTCCAAACGGCAAGGCTTTTTGAATCACCAACTTCGCCATCCTATCACGAGCTATCTTTTGTTCATAGCGAAATATCGTACCATCTTTTGAGAGTTGAACTTGACCGGGTGTCAAATCTTTTAAAGCTTTACAAAACTTTTTAGCATGCTTCGCTAAAGTCGAGTTAGAGTCCTTGCTTAACAAGGCGCCACAATGTTTACATTGGGCCTTTTGCGAACCGTCACTCATTTCGACCAAGTCCCAATTGCACCATACTTCCGCATTGCGATTATGTGATAATGTTCCAACAACATATGGAGCGGTTTGAATTGGAGGAACATTATTGACGGATGGGGAATTTGTGGTTTTAGAGGTCTTTGAAGCCATTGTAGAAAAGTATTAGAAGAAGTAGAAGAAAATGATATAAGAAGAATAAGAGGATTGGTGAGTTAAACAAATGAAATTTGGAAACAATATATAGGAATCGGTTCTAACGGGTAGTAACCGGGTACAACGGCTAGTAATCGGTTCCAACGGATAGAAACCGGTTCCAACGGATATATTTGGCATTTAATGCATTTAATGAGATTGCAACGGATAGAACCGGTTCTAACGATAACATAATACCGGGTATACTGGAGGAACCAGGTACTGTTAGAACCGGGTATAGGAGAGGAACCGGGTACGGGTATAAACCGGGTAGGGTTAAGAACTGGGTACTACCCATTTATTATGAGAAAAAATGGAACCGGGTAGGAACCTTCGGGTTTTTTTGAACCTGGACCCGGTTCTCCTATGTATTGGGTACGAACCGGAACCGGTTCCGGGACGGTTCTACGGGTTCAGGTTTGGAACGGGGTATTATGTCCATCTCTATTCAAAACAATAAAATAGATGAAGTTCAGTTGCTTTATTAAAAAACGGGCCTTATTAGTTATGATACCCTATTATAAAAATGGGCTCGATTTGTTTGTCAAAGATGCTGAATAAAGTCCAATGACACCTTGGGCTTTATATATGATTCCAAAACGTTGTGACAAATAAATGATTATGAACCAACTTAGTTAAAACTCAAGAGTGTTACAAACAACTTTACCATAGAAGCCAATATCAACTCTCGAAATATTGTAATATTCAAATTTGTCTATAGCTTATCAAATATTATTGGGTTTACATCTTAAATCTAGCAATTCATCCATTTTCACAAAGGAGCCACATGAAACCAATTTCATGTTCGATTTTGACAAAAAGAATCCTTTTTCTTATATGGTGATTTTATGTATTGAAAATTTTATATAAAAGTGTTGAGCCGCTTTAGTTAGGCCTCAAAAAAAGATTGAGCCGACCGTGAAAGGCCGCTTGTAGTTATATACGCAACGGGCCATCCATAAGAAGCCTACCCTACCCAGGCCCATCACGAGTCACGAATGTCAACAAGTAGATGCTTAGAACATACTCTAAGCTAGTGTGTCTTTCCACCTTAATTTGAGGTTGTGATTAGATTTTGTTATAATAAAATAAACACTTCAATCCACTAGAGCTACGCTAACTAGGGTTTTGTATACAATATAATTTTTCTACTACTCTTATAGGTTTAGATCTTTGAGCCAGTTTTTTGGCACTAATTTATGGAAGCCCCCTGGAACATGGGTGGCATATGACATATTTTATCACAGAATAATGTATTAAGAAAGATTACTTTGACAAAACTCTAAAGCAATGCATGCACCAGATTAAGAGAACAGTGACTTTGTTATCTCTTGATCTGACATAGCTAAACGTGCCTCTTGTACACAACAATAAGATTAAACAACAGCTTCTTTAAACTAAAACCAATAAAAACAAAACTTGTACACTGTTCAGCAGACCAGAAAGGAACAGATGCCCTTAGACCAATCTTTATTTACAATACACAGGGTTGATCCATTGCCACTTGTTACATTTCAACCTACTGAATGTGTGTGTTGTGGGGGTAGGGTGGGAATCAGCCACTTGCAGACATAACATTCAAAATTCCAAGCGAAAAGTGGATAAACCATGTGAGGCTCAGTGCTTTCTTACTGATTAAAGGACAAAGATGGAATCATTTCTCTTAGACCACAAGTTATTAGCCAATCTTGTGTGTGAGTCTGTAATTAGATTCTTACTAGATAGCTCACTATCTTTGTTTTGTTATTATAGTAGAGCGGAAGAAAGAAAATAAATGGAGAGAAATCCTCGAAGGTAACTGATATAGAATTGAATACCCGAATATGTTTTAGTAGTTTAACTACTTGAGTGCAAAATAAAAAAGTTTAACGCCCTAAGTCCCTAACCGTTCATTTTATAATGTTTTGAGTCCATTTTTTTTTTTCATTTTATAACGTTTTGAGTCCAATTTTGTAAAAAAAAAATTTGACTCAAAAGGTTAAAATTTGGACTTAAAAGGACTCAAATGGTTATAAAAAAACGTCTAGGGATGGACGTTAAACATTTTAATTTTTTACTCCAATGGTTAAAACCACTAAAATAAAAGAACTCAAAAAGTAATTTACTCTAATTTTAAATCGGCAAATATCACCAACTTTTCGAATTTACAAAGTCTATATAAATGTTGAAATTAAAGACATAAATAAACATATAAATGAAGGCCATAATTGATTTCGAATTTACAAAGTCTATATAAATGTTGAAATTAAAGACATAAATAAACATATAAATGAAGGCCATAATTGATTTCCGGTTTTAGACTAAAAAAGAATACGAAAATTCTAATATCGGAAAAAATCTTGGGTGACAAAATAGGAACCCTAATTGCTAGAATACGGATCTGACGTTTGAGCCAAACCTCCTATGGCCTCTTAACTAAATTCGTAGCCAAAGTTATGTTTTTTTTTTAAGTCTGGCTGATAGTTGTTTCTCTTAATCTAACAAGTTCAAGTAAGAGTCCATCAGTTCTTTGATCAACTCCTTATTAGACGGATAAATGGATTTTGACGTATAAATTAACCAAATTTTGTATAAACCGAAATGAAATTTGTTGCTTGCTTTAGATATGTAAGATGACATGATATTCTTGTGTTGTAGAAGGTGTTTGTTGTCTTGTGAATTCAAATTTCAAATTGATGACTGTGTAGGTTTAGCTCTACATGTTTCTGCACTAATTATGTCTTTTAGCTGTTTTTGTCTTACAAAACAATATACAATGGTTTGTTCAGATACGAAATCTTTCATCATGTATTGAAAGATCTGACGGGTGTGTTTTTATCCTTTTTCCCTTGACCAAGAATGACCTTTTCCGGTTGTAGGGTACAAGTTTGGGCAAATAAGGTTATGCATGGGTATGCATGCATCAATGATTTCTATCATTTTATGCTTACTTTTGTGTGTTAAAGTTAGATTGAATGAGATATAAAAAAATAGTAAAGAGTGGGTAGGTAACAAAGTGAAGTGAGAGATTTGGTATGAACTTTGACCCACTAGTTGCGTGGTCAAACTTTAAACAGGTGGCCGGTGGGAGCATCTTCTACAGCTCATTCACTGCCATATTCAATACAAGATAAGGTCTTTGAAATATGCAAATTCATTGCTTTTAGTTTTGTCTGTTCATCATGTCAAATGACCATCATGACGACGAGGGTCCTCGCTTGGGCTCCTCGTCCGGGCTCATCGCCCTAGATTGGTGGCTGGGCTCGAGCCCATTCGTGTCTTTCTTGGAATGTTTAGTTGGTTTGAGTGGGCCATGTCCTGATAAGCCCACTCTTGGATCGGCCCATTAGGGCTAGGGCCCAAAGGTCTCACTATATGGGAAGGACTCCCTTCTCCAAGAAGGGACAAAAGATATTCCCCACAAAAAGGTTACTACCTCCTCCTCTTCTCTCATATGACTCCTGTCTCTCTACTCCCTCTCCCTAAATTATACTTGCACTTATAACATCTTTACCACACAAGATACTGACTTGAGCGTCGGAGTGCCCACGGGGTGAACCCCCTCGGGCCCTCTAACTAGAGTTTCATGTGGATGCAGCCTGAGACCCGACACCCCGCAAGAGGAACTGCCCCCGTGGCGACGAGATGACGAACCTGAACCGGAGCTCACCGAATCTAAGGTTAGTACCGCCAAGCCCTCTGAACGACATCAGGGATTTGGGGATTCGACATTGGCGCCATCCGTGGGACCGAGTACAAGCGTGTCTCGGTCTCTTCATATGAACGGCCAGATCTGCTCTCCTCGTGTAGTTTACACGATATTCAGGTCTGCCTACACATCTCCGGTTAACACAGGTTCCAAATCTCGCACCCCCTTTTTACATCATAATGTGTTCTATGGATATCGACACACTTTTTAGATCTATACTACTCCTGGTCATATTATGAACCCAAAACACAGATCCATGTCTGTATTAATTATTTGCTAAGTAAATAAAAAACAACTCTTTTTTTTTTTTCACTAATGTGAAAACACATACGGGATTACAAGGAAAACAGAAACGATGTTTTACAACAAATATCTTTCTTAAAAATTGAGGTTTAAAATGCTTATGCATGGGATACAAGCATATCCTACCCATTGAAATGTGATACATAAATCTCGATATAACATCATGGATCTTCGTTTTTGGGGCAGCTTTATGCGTCTTCCAAACTTTATCATTTCCATGAATAAGGTTATGGATCCAAGAGATAAAGTCTCGCTCATGAAGAATTTAAAAATCAAAGCCTTACTCATGAAATAATGAAGTAGTGCTCCAGGAGAATATCAATTTGGTTTTTGCTTTATTTCCTCCGAATAGTATATGGTGACTTGACCAATGTACAAAGTCAGAATGCTTTTGCCTTCCTTGGGAACAGGACACAGGCATAACTTTGATGTCATATCCATTACAAAAGGTTAAAAGACATACACTTGTTAGTGCACAAGTTACAACTATGTGAAGCATGGTGAAGTACAAGTCTCTAAGGCATATCCACATAGTAACTAAGGTTTAACCCTTTTTATTTAATCTGTGAACATGGAATACTGACATCAGGTGAAAGATGATGAAAAGGTAATTTACATTTTCAAAGTTTTCAAGTACAACACATGGGCATAACCCCCTTTTTCTTCTAAAACAAAGATAAATTAATAAACAGGAAGTATTTTATGTTAATAAATCTAAATGTGTTAAAGTGACACACATGTGTTTCTGGCAAATGCATGTTACTCCCATAATTGAAACACATCCTAAAGGTCAAATCCTACATTAAAACACCTATGTGGTTTATTTTTCTAGAGCTCTCCATACAGCTGTTTCATAATCATATATATTCAAAAAGTTTACACATATTTGGGTACGTGGACACCCATATTTGTTTCTAATAAAAAAAAAAGGGGGGGGGGGGGGTAAAACTTCTTGCCTACTTTTGACATGATTATACACAAAAAAAAAACAAAATTATTATTGTGATGTTCATTAACAAATGCTTAACGTACAAGCATTGTAAACACTCACTTGGATTCTAAGTATTAGTCCAAAGGAAAAACCTCTTGCCCACTTTTTGAAAATACAAAAAAGTAATGTGGAAAAGCTGGACATGAGCTGTCAACAGCTCTTTTAATTTTTTATGCAAATTAAAAATATAGTTGATTAGAAAGTCATTAATTACTTTGTCTTTATTTGACTTTTACTATTCTGACAACTAAAAAAGAGAAAGGAAAAAAGTTAAGCTTTTATTTTCCCAAAGTGATGTGACCTTGTTTTTTGAAAAAAGTAAAAAGTGTAATGGTGCTACGCTCTCACCAATGTAAAATAATAGTATTTTACTAGTACCAGGTCCTTCCAACAGGTCCTTTCGCGGGGCCTCTTCCCCTGGCCCCTTCCTCAGGCCCTTCGGCCAAGGTCCTTCCCCAGGACCTTCCTCGGGTGCTTTCACAGGATCCCTCCTCAGGGTCCTTCCACAGGCCCTTCCACCTGACCCTTCCACCTGGCCCTTCCCCAGGTCCTTCCAGGGTCCTTCCCCGGGTCCTTCCACAGGCCCTTCCACCTGACCCTTCCACCTGGCCCTTCCCCAGGTCCTTCCAGGGTCCTTCCCCGGGTCCTTCCTCAGGCCCTTCCACCTGACCTTTCCCCAGGTCCTTCCACAGGGTCCTTCCCCGGGTCTTCCCAGGTCCTTTCACAGGGCACTTCCTCAGGCCCTTCTATGCGGTCCTTCTCCAGGCCCTTTCACGGGGTCCCTTCCACTGGCCCCTTCCTCAGGTCTTTTCACAAGGTCTTTCCTCAGGCCCTTTTCCCAGGTCCTTTTCTAAACCCTAACACAAAACACCTATACAAGGCCCTCCCTTCAAAGTCTTGCGTCGTACGCCACTTTTATACACAAATTTATTGTCCCCGTTAATGATATGATGGTCATACGTATTCACAAAATAAAACATGAGGCACAAGTACCTGTACACACAACACAACATGTTTAACACATAAGTAAATTGACCTTTGGTATGACTCACCTCTTTGAAAGTATTTTCGTGGCAAGTATCGAAGCATGAACATGAACAACACAAGAAGCTATTAGTCACGACCTACGGGACAGGTCAACGAAGGCTAGTATTGGACTGGATGAGGTGCATCCAAGAAACGTGGCATGATCTTTGAAAAGACACTAAAGAACAGTGGTCACCTAAAATATCCTTAAATATGGATATAGCTTTGGTTGGGAAGAAAGCAACACAACATTAGTGAAAGCAAGAAATACCTTTGTGCAACATTGAACTGAGGGACTAATATGTCTAGGGGGATATTGTGGGACAGAGTTTTTGCTAACCTCGGGCTATTCCCATTCAACAAGGAATCATATGCTAATATGCCGGATACATCTATCAGCTATATCCTTGCGTGCTATCGTGTCTCGGATAAATGCGTCACTCATTAGAAGTGATAATGATTTAGAAGACTCTCAACACTCATCGAAAGTAACTATATTCTTTATTCACAACCGATGGTCCAGACAGACGGGCTCAAGGACATCCTATTTTATAAGATTCAGTATGACCAACTACGCTTGACAACACTGAACTGGGGAACTAGCATGGTATAACACCATGGGATCCCACATTGAAGACTTCTCGAAAGGATCTTTATTTTTCTATTACCTCCTCCGAAAAGGATTAAGCTCCTCCATAAATTCTTATGTTCGAAGACCTCAAAAACAAAAAGAAAGAAGAGAAAGAAAAAAGAAGGGGAGAGAGGGGGAATGGGTATGGACTGCCTTACTAATTCCTTCCCTGAAGAAAAAAGAATCAGAGGATCACCTTATCAATCTTCCACTTGAAGAAATGAGGAGGCTGGGCTACGCAGCTGACTCCCCTCCTAGGGGAAAGAATCGTCAGACTATGTTATTAAGGAAAATCCAGATGCTCTACTTGAAGACGAAAGACTCCTTGGACTACGTTGTCAGTCCTTGAGGAAACCCTGGACGGTCCTTCCTTGAAAAAGGAAGAACCCTCGAGCTGCATTATTAATCCATCTCTTGAAGAAGGAAAGAACCTGAGCAGGACAATACGAGAGGGGAAAGTAAAATCCTCCTACGGTCCGTCGTGCTCAAGAAACCCTTATCTGCTGGACCAACCCTACCTTCCACGGGATCTGGCTGAAGTCTCAAAGTTCACTCGGAGAATTGCAGAGACCTTGAAGATCATCAAAGAAAGGTGGTCAAGAACCCAAACGAAATCTTACACATAAGGTAAAGGGACAACGAGCGGATAGACCAATACATGGAAAGGTTTGTCAAGGAAAGCATGAACATCAAAGACGTCCCAGAGGTCATGAAGATCAGCAGTTTCATAAACAGATTAAAGCATGCACAACCATGCGAGAAACTAGGGGAAGAGTTTCCTCACTCGTTTGACAATCTCATGGACAGGGTCAGAACCTTTGTCAGGGGCAAAGACAAAGTCAGCAAAGCCAAGGAGACAGACGCCCCACCCCGAAGGGTCACCTCCGCTGCAAAACCTCTTGATAAAGGTACACCCCACTCCCGAAAGCCTGCTTTTGATAGAATGTTGCATGATAGAACAAGACCCTCGTACTCCCCATACAGACCTCGGGGAAGAGGCCCATCCCCTTACTCTGACAACTTCACCCCTCTCACCAAGACACCAAATGAAATATTGGCTACTGAGAGGGTGAAGGGCTCCTTTCCAAGGCCACCACCTATCAAACCTGGGCCAAAGGCACAACCAAATGAATATTGTGACTTTCACAAAGGATTTGGCCATAGAACTGATGATAGCCTGTACCTAAAAAGAGAAATAGAAGCCGCGGTTAAAACAGGAAAACTGGCCCATTTGGTTAAGGAAATTAAGAAAGGAGGGGGGATCGCAAAGGGAAAGATGCAAGGGAGCCTGGGAGGGCAGATGTAGATATGATTAGAATGAGGGATGAATTTAATACCACCAGGAGTGTAAAGGCCAGAATCCTGGGCTCCCCAAACTGCATGAAAGCTCCCATCCTAATGCCACACTTGGAGGAAAACGAGGTACAACGGCTCCCACTCAACATCTCAGCTATAATAGCCGGTCATAAAGTGGCCAGAATACACGTAGACGGGGGATCTGGGGCAGAAGTTATATACGAACATTGTTTCCTCAGACTTGACAGGGATGTAAGAGACCAGCTTGAGGAGGATTCTATCCCTCTAGTAGGATTCAACAACAGTGTGTCACACCCCCTGGGGAAGATCAAACTCCCATTCACAGTCGGGGTAGGGGATCGGGTCCGAACGATAAACCTGACCTTCACAGTGGTTCGAGCACCCTCGAAGTACAACGCAATCCTAGGAAGACCCGGAATCGGGGATTTGCAAGCACAGGCATCCACCCCACACAGAGCTTTAGTATTTCAGACACCAAAGGGCTTGGCTTAGGCAAAATCTGCATACGAAGTGATTTCTTCCATGTCTGAAGGGGAAAGCATCCGAGAAGCCCCGAAAAGAAGGGGTCGAAGAGCGGGTCCTTTGTGACAGGTTCCCGAAGCAGACGGTCAAAGTGGGAAGTCACCTAAGTGACAAATGCAAGAGTGCCCTCAAGGAACTGCTCCTCCTCAACATAGACGTATTTGCATTCCAACATGGGGATATGACAGGAATCCCGAGAAGCTTGACCGAGCACCGACTCAATACGTATACATGGGCAAAACCGGTGAAACAGAAAAAACAAAGCATGGGTCCCAGCAAAAGGAGGGTCGGCTGTGAAGAAACCAAGAAACTGCTCAAAGCGGGAATAGTCAGGGAGGTGAAGTACCCATCCTGGGTTGCTAACCCGGTTATGGTCCAGAAGAAAGACGGGGGATGGAGGATGTGCATCGACTTCCAAGATCTGAACAAAGCATGTTCTAAGGACTGTTATCCCCACCCAGAAATAGATGCCCAAGTGGACTCCTTATCCCAATACCCCCTGAAATGCTTTTTGGATGCCTACAAAGGATAATATCAAATACAGATGTCAATGGAAGATTAGGAAAAAACCGACTTCATCACAGACAAGGGGACATTTTGTTATACCAAATCGCCCTTCGGTCTTAAAAATGCTGGGGCCACATACCAAAGATTTATGAACTCCCTCTTCAGGGAACAACGGGGAAGAAACTTGGAGGTATACATCGATGACATCGTTATCAAAAGCCTAACCGAAATGGCCATTATAGATGATATAGCCGAAACCCTCCACACCATGAAAGATGTGAATATGAAACTAAACCCCGGGAAGTGTTGTTTTGAGGTAGAAGAAGGAAAACTCTTGGGGGTAGTAGTCACAAAGGGCGGAATCAAAGCTAACCCGGAGAAGACTCAAGCTGTGGCCGAAATGCGATCTCCCAGGTCTTTGAAAGACATCCAGCAGCTGGACGGGAGGCTAATCGCCTTAAACCGTTTTTCATCAAAAGTAGCTGACAGAATCCTTCCCTTCATGAAGGTGCTGAAGGACTGCCTTCAAACGGACAAGTTTAATTGGACCTCTGAGGCGGAAGCCGCTTTCCAAGAAATGAAGGCCTATATTTGTAAACTCCCAACACTGACCACCCCAGTACCCCGGGAACATCTGACCTTGTACCTGTCAGCCTAAAAAACAACTATAAGTGCGGTCATGATGGTGGAACGGGAGGGAAAACAGATACCAATGTATTTCGTCAGTAGAACACTTAAAGGCCCTGAAGAACGTTACATGCCCCTGGAGAAGTTAGCATTGGCCCTTGTTTTTGCATCCAGGAGACTCAGGAGGTACTCCCAAGGGTACAAGGTCACCCTGATGACAGATCAGCCCCTCCAAAAGGTGCTTAAGAGGCCGGAGCTGTCGGGACGATTGGCTAAATGGGCCGTGGAACTGGGAGAACACTCCTCAGAGTCCAAACCCGGGACAGCCGTGAAAGGACAAATACTGGCAGATTTCCTGGCAAAAGCCCCTGAGGATGAAACTCCTAAAATGGGAAGCCTTGGAAAGAAAAGAGAAAGAGAGGGAAGACAAGGCTGCGTGGAAACTCTTCACAGATGGAGCCTCCAGTGAAGAAGGGAGCGGAGCAGGCATTACTCTGATAAGCCCTGAGGGAATCGAGCTAACCTATGCCATAAGACTGGATTTCGAAAACACCAACAACACTGTAGAATATAAAGCCCTTTTAGCAGGGATGAGGCTGGCAGAAAAGATGAAAGCAAAACATGTGGAAGCTAGCACTGATTCATAGTTGGTAGTCAAACAATACCAGGGAGAGTATGACGCCAAAGACAACACCATGGCTCAGTACGTGGTAAAGATAAAAGAGATGGCCAAGGTATTCAAAACTTTTAAGCTGGAATACATTCCCCGAGGGAGAAACAGAAAGTCTGATACCCTCAGTAAGCTAGCCTCAGTAGCATTCGATCACTTAGCAAGAGAAGTCAAAGTGGAAGTCCTAACCTCCCCCTCCATCAGTACAGAGGATGTAGCTGCAGTTGAAAACACACAAGAAACATAGATGACACCAATTGTAAAGTTCCTCAGGGACGGGACCCTTATCTGCCGGAACAAAACGATATTCTCTCCTAAAGGCTAAAGCATTCTGGAAGTCCCTTCCATCAACAAGAACAGGAACATATACTTTCCTCAGCAGTCGCTTACAAGAACAGGAACATATACTTTCCATGGAATTAAGTCCAGGAAAAGTTCCTTCCGAGATTATGAAGAGTATCCCATTCCCTGGGATCAAATGTTTTAGAAGTCCCTTCCATAAACAGGAACATACCTCTTCCTCGGGACTAAGTCTCGAAGAAACTCCTTCCGAGAATAGGAAGGAACATATCCCTCACTCGGGATTCAGCCTTGAAGAAACTCCTTTCGAGAATATGAAATGATGAAGAACAAAGGCCGTTCGGTCATTAATCAAAAGTTGAATTAAATGAAAATACAAGAGGAATGTGAAATAAATGAGTTTGGGGACCAATGTGTCATTATTTGAAAAATGTGGGTGGTAACTAAAGTGAGAGTTTCACGATGGGGATTAGTATCTCTGGGGATTAAGTCTTGGAGGAGCTGCCTCCGAAAAAATGAAGATGTCCCACCCTATGTGATTAGGGGTCTCGTAAGTCTCTTCAACGAACAGGAACAGGTTTCTCCCAAGAAAAGGAGGGTATCCCCTCCCGTGGGATTAAGTATTGCAGAAGCCTACTCAAAGAACAGAAGTGCACCCAGCTACGGGATCAAGTATTGGTAAAGTTCCCTCTAAGGACGGGAAAGTACTCCCATCCCTGGGATTTAATATCTAAGAAAAATCCTTCTTAAGATTTCGCACCTGAACAACTTATTCAAAAAAAAAAAGAGGAGGGGGGAGCCCCCTTGACAAAGGACTTCGAATCTGAAGAATCCCTTCCTTGAAAAGAAAAGATCTCCGCCACAGGTCTGTGTTTTAGAAAGTATCTCTCCAAAGGAGAGGAACCCCATCTCGGGGTCGCATACGCTTGAAGAAGTCTCTCCAAGAGGAGAGGGTTGCACGTTCCATGGGCACCCATTTTTGGAGAATTACAACAACTCTCCAGGGCAAGGAGGTCCCCACGACATGGAACCTTATACAACTTAGGAAGTATTACATATGAGGGGTTTATCCCCAGGAAAAACGGCCAAGAGCCACTTTTGTAATATTCAAACTATTAATCTGGGGCTCCCCCAAGAACAGATCTTTTGTAACAACTTATGCTGGGAAGTTTAACTCCTAAGAAGTAAATGACAGATGGACAACTAATCTGTCCTCTTTTGGTAAAATAACAGGTATTATAACCAGGCAGACGTGCCCAGGAACGCTATAAACCTAACCAACAAATGAACACACGTGTATAGGGTATATCAAACATACCAAAAGCCCGGCTGTGGGGCAAAACAGGGTCTAGCTAACCCAAAGAAAGCGGACAAAACAAGTCAAAAACATAATACCACATTATCAACTTGTCCAGCGATTGGCCTCGAACAGACAATCGCGCTTTAACAACCCAAGCAGGTTACGAAGCAAACTTGTACAAAGCTTTAACAACCCAAGCAGGTTACGAAGCCAGCTTGTACAAAGCTTTAACAACTCAAGCAAGTTACGAAGCAAACTTATATAAAGCTTTAACAACTCAAGCAAGTTACGAAGCAAACTGATATAAAGCTTTAACAACTTAAAAAGTTACAAAGCAACCCATAGAAAGTCGTAACGGCTTAAACATGGTACAAAGAAAATTCATGAGAAAGTTTTAACGGTTCAAGCAATACAAAAACCCTCATTAGAGGAACACGATACAAAGAGTACAACACGGTAAATAAGGCATCCTGGTCGATGCCCTTTGAGAAATTACTCTCGAACGAGTACTTTGATTAAAATGCATCTAAGAAGTATATGCAAAGATGGTCTAAATAGCATAAACGCTATAAAAAAGCACTATCGAACAAGTGCCTTGGAAAAAATGCCTCCAAAGAGGCATAAATTGAAGTAAGGTATTGTGCTACCCTACCTAAGGGGTCACCTGACTATTTTAAGTACTAAATACAAGGTCACCCCAAGGACAACAAAACAGATAACTTTGGCATAACGTGCTTTAGACTACATGTGCCAGACGGATAGGGGGAACGGTTGAAGGGCGGATAACGACCCGCCTAGATTGTCAGGGACTGGAACAAGTCCTGCGCCCATTCATGAGTGAATAGACTGGGACTAAGGATGACTTGACGACGAGGGTCCTCGCTTGGGCTCCTCGTCCGGGCTCATCGCCCTAGATTGGTGGCTGGGCTCGAGCCCATTCGTGTCTTTCTTGGAATGTTTAGTTGGTTTGAGTGGGCCATGTCCTGATAAGCCCACTCTTGGATCGGCCCATTAGGGCTAGGGCCCAAAGGTCTCACTATATGGGAAGGACTCCCTTCTCCAAGAAGGGACAGAAGATATTCCCCACAAAAAGGTTACTACCTCCTCCTCTTCTCTCATATAACTCCTGTCTCTCTACTCCCTCTCCCTAAATTATACTTGCACTTATAACATCTTTACCACACAAGATACTGACTTGAGCGTCGGAGTGCCCACGGGGTGAACCCCCTCGGGCCCTCTAACTAGAGTTTCATGTGGATGCAGCCTGAGACCCGACACCCCGCAAGAGGAACTGCCCCCGTGGCGACGAGATGACGAACCTGAACCGGAGCTCACCGAATCTAAGGTTAGTACCGCCAAGCCCTCTGAACGACATCAGGGATTTGGGGATTCGACACATCATAAAAAAGCTAGAGTAAGGATTGGGTTGGATTAATTTATCAAAAGATGTTACTGCTGGATTAACTTTTTTCTATGAAATACAATTAAATAAAAAACCTATATTCAAGTATACAAATAAAATCTAAACTGGTTCATTCACATGGAAGAAACTGAAGGGGTGGGATGGCCTCTCATAGACGTAGGTTATTCTTATAATTTGACCCCAAATTGTCTCTTGGTTGAGTTGTTGAAATGTAGGTTTCGTAATTCGTAGGGCCTTAATGTCTATAAATCATGATAAGACACCATTTTCATATTAAATTTAAGGGCCAAACTAGCTTCACACCTTGATTGGCTATCTACACACTTAGAATTTACATACGCTGCGTATAGGTCTATACGCAACGTATAGGGTTACCCCTTTACGCTGCGTATAGACCTATACGCAGCGTAGGTAAACCCCAGGTTTGGTGTGCCAATAGGCACATTGGTGTGCCAATAGGTACACCCTAAATTTAATTACTTTAGTGGTACCTTTTAAAGTTCAATCAGATTGTTAGACGTTAATCCAGAAACTTAAAGTTCAATCGGATTGTTAGATATTAATCCTGAAACTAGTTGGGTTTAAAAGAAAAAGAAAGCTGAAGGGGTAATAAGTTAAGAGTTTAATAAATGAAAATCTAATTAAAAGTTTGAAAGTCTAGGTTTATTTAACAACAACAACAACAACAACAACAACAACAACAACAACAACAACAATAATAATAATAATAATGAGCCCTAGTGATTTCGAAACCTAAAAGATATGAAATGGGTATTGGGATGGGTTAAGGGATTGAAAAAACAATATTCCACGGGTATTAGACAAGTATGGAATTAAGTGATTCCTTATTCAATAATCCAAAATTATATACCTGATTACCCGAATCTTACACTTGTAAAATTTTAATTTTATTTTTCATTAGGGTTTGTTTAGTAATACTTCATTAGTTGGATATTTTGAAAAAAAAAAATTAGTGACTATAATATGTATGTAATTTAATATATTTTAACTATAGATTTAAAAACATAAAAGTTTATAATAACTATAATGTAAAGAGAAACTATATTTGAAAATCCCAAAGAGTATTTGAAAAAGAGTCTTAAAAAACTAATTGGTATACCTGATAAGCACAAGTGGACCCCATACCCAAATGTATACCTGAGGTATACTCGATACCTGACGGGTAATTACTCGACAAAAACCTGACATGCATTATGATACATGGTTTTACCATCGGGTACAAGATTGACATTATGTTAGGTTATGTAAGATCTGTTGGATGAAAGCCAAAACACAAATGATACATCTTCCTTGCCTGATCAATAAGGTTTAAGCAATTGACAAAGTACCATAAGTTCCTCCCTTAAATGCTTCACAAACAACCACCCAAAACAGTTGGAAAATAACTAATGTGATAAAAGTGTTGGAAACCAAGTCTAAAGTGTTGTATTGTGAAAGTATTGGTCAACAAGTCAACAACTGAAGACTGTTGGTGCATACGTCTGTTGACTTCGTCTTGTATCGAGTCTTGTATGTTGTTAGATAGATCAGGGTGCTTTATACGAGAAAATATCAGTTTTTAGGATTTGATATAGGTGATTTCGCTTGAAGTTGATGATTTAGCTTGAAAGGGACTCGGACAGTTTCAAGCGAAATCAACTTAAGTGATTTCTCTTGAACTGACATCTTGTCACATTCAAGCGAAATCTGGACACTATATATATCCTTCAAGCTGAATCATTTGTAACAGTTTTCCGGTTGAGCCACGAAGTGATGTCGAAGTGTTGTCTCAGTGTAAAACGTTATAGAATCAATACTACGACCGTTTTAAGTGATATACTAGCTGAATTGATCTCAGTTTGTCTGTTTCCGCCTTTCAAACTGAGCAAAACTCTTCTGATCGACTCGTTCGGGTCTAAAAACGATCCTACAAGTGGTATCAGAGCTCAGGAGGAAGAGTTCGTATCAATTCAGCCACAAATTCTGATTTCTACATCTTCTTTTTCAAAATTCAAATTTTTTCACGGTTAAAATCAGCTAAAATCCTCACAGATTGTGCGTAACTTTGTTTTAACAAAGCTTTGAAAGATTCAGGCCTAAAATCGATCTAAATCAGACTAAAATTGAGTTTTCGCTTGAAATACATGCATGAGATGATGACATCAGCAGCTCTTCAAGCGAAATCAGTCTTGCATTCCGCTTGAAAACTGGGATTTCGCTTGAGATTTTGATTTGATTTCGCTTCAAATCTGCCGTTTTGCTTCAGTTGGTTATTTCGCTTGAGTGATTCAGCTTGAATCACTGATATCTCTTCAAAGACTTCATTCCGCTTGAAAAGAGTGTAGTTCAAGCGAAAGAAGATATTTCGCTTGAAAGGTTTTCGCTTGAACTGGGTCTCGCTTGAACAGGGACTTTAGCTTGACTTTGTGATTTCGCTTGAATCAACTGTTTGACAAATTTTTTTTGAAAATCCGAAACATGGACGAGGATTTTTACAACGCGTTCGCTACCCCGGTTACCCCGATTACTCTTGCACAGAACACAATGTTGGAAAACGAAACGGGGACTATGCAAAAACCGCCTAAACTTATGAACATCGAAGAGTATAAGGGTTGGGAAGGTCGGTTTGAAAACTGGGTACAAGCTAACTATTTAGATGCTTAGGAATGTGTTGAGACGAAATACGTTCGACCAATGAATGATGATGAGGAAAAGATTGCTATTAAAGATCTAACTGCCGATGCTAGAAAGAAATACAAAGATGAGAAAATGATGCTAAGTCTTTTACAACAAGCTGTGAAGGAAGATATTTTGGTTCTATTGCAACATAATGGAACTTCTTATTCAATCTGGAAAGCATTAAGATCAAAGTTTCATGGAAGCGAAGAAATGGTTAAAAACAAGAAATCACTTTTGAAAAGGGAATTTGATCTGTTTCGTGGATTGAAAAATGAAAGTACAAAGCAAATCGTTGAACGATACTGCAATTTGTTAGCCAACATGAAGAGATTGAGCATCGAGAAAACTAATGAAGAGTTGATCGAAAAACTAGCTGATGCGTTGCCATATGAGAATTGGGGCACATATCTCATGATGTTGAGGAACAAGAAAGGTTTTAACAATCTGACAATAAGCAAGTTCATTGAAAAGATTGAGGCTCAGGAAATGGAATAGATAAAGGCTTTGAGAATGAAAGATTTTGATGGTGAACAAGACATCGGATTGTATTACAAAGGTGGTGTCAGTGATAAAACCACAAATCTTTCACCAAAAATTCAAACTGCATTCAATACAAAGAGTTCATCTGAAAGTTCTACTAAAGGATAAAACAGCAACACAAGTTTTTCATCATATCCGACATTTGATTCGAACATGTCAGCAACAAAGAATGGCAAAAAGCTGCAGTGCAACATTGTTTTGAATCAGGAAAATGATGAAGATTATTCAGTAGAAATTGCTAAAAGTCACATGTCTTTGTTGGGAACAGTGTTGGAATCTTATGGTAGTTTTGTTGAAGGTCGGATCGGAAATCCTATGTTGACAAAAGAGGATTACGATCAAATCGATGCTGAGGAAATGGAATTGGTGGATATTAAATGGTGTTTGGCTAGTGTGTTGAGACGAGCTGAGAAATTTAAGCAGATCACAGGAAGAGATGATTTACGTGAAGCTAATATTTCTACTTTAGGTTTTGATAAATCTAAAGTCACTTATTTTCGTTGCAGGGAAAAAGGACACTTCAAGAGGGAGTGCAAAAATCGTGAAGCAAGTGGAGCTCAAAATCCATTCAACAACAACAATGATTACTATCGGAAGGCTATCTATCATCAAGTTGCTCAACAACAACAAGAACCACAAGTGGCACATGGTAGAAAAGTGATTGAAGAATCTTCAAAGAGAGCTTGTATGGTGAATCAGGATGACACAGAGCCAACAAAAGGTTTCAGTTGGGACAAATATATTTCAGCTGATAACAAAGCATGCCTGATAAACCAAGATGATGAAAAGTTGCCTGAAGGTTTTAGCTGGGCAAATTTCAACTGGGATAATTATGATCCAAACAAAGATTCAAATCACAAAGCGTATGTTTCTCGAGTTGAAGAAGATAGTGATGATGATCGTGAGTATCATGCAAGAAGTCTGGCAGCTCATTTCAAAATGATGGCAGAAAGTGATAGTGAAGATGAAAAAGCCAAAAAGAAAAAGAAAAAGATCAAAACACCGGTCAGCAGTGATGACGATGAAGTTCCAGTGATAAGGCAAAAGGTAAAAGATGTTCCAAAGTTCAAAGTTGATGAAGAAGTTGATGCTAAAAAGATTCATGTGAAGTGTGACACTTGTGAAGCTATAAAGAAGCAGAACAGCACATTGATTTATAACTTGAACAGCTTGAAGGAATCTTATGATGTCCTGAACAAAGCTATGAATCAATACAATCAAACAAGTGAAGAACAGGCAACAACAATGAAGACACTTCAAGGAGCTTTCATGATAAAGTAGAAAGTTGTGAACAATTACATTGAGAAGTGTGCTGTGCTTGAACAAAAACTTGAAACACAAAGGATTGAAACTGAGAGAGTTAATCGTTTGTTGAAAAGTTACTCATGTACTTCTTATGTCATTGACATAATTTATCCAACTGTCGAAGGAATGAAGGCATTCGAAGAGGATGAAGTAACTGAAGAACAAAAATTTTCTGAAGAAAAGACTCCAGTGAAGAAAGAAAAGAAGAAGGATACTAAAGAAAAGACATCTGGTAAGAAACAAGGTGCAAATTACAACAAGTGTCCACCTCCGCTTGAAAATGGATATTCTCCGAGAAATCCAAATTCAGAAAGAGTCGAAAAGTCAACAAATTTACAGTGGGAGTCGGAGTCTTCAGTTAACCTACCAGAAAATATTGATGTCACGTTTACGTCGTCTGACATTGATCATGAATCCGAGTTAATAAAGAAAGTGGTCGATCAGGTGTTGGATAAAGATGAAACTGAGGAGTCAAAATTGGAGTTAAACTCAGAGTCAGAGTCAGAGTCAGAGTCAAAGTCTGGTTCTGAAAGTTCGAGTTCGACAGTCAACAGTCCAAAGTCTTCAGTCAAAAGAGTTTACAATAAAGAATTCCTGTTATCAAAGTCTAATTTGAATGATGAAACGTTTAAAGTTGCATATACTTGGAATGATTCTGACAAATTATATTTTGATGAGAAATTTCCAATAAGAGGTGTCAAAACTGACATGATCAAAAAGGTTTTCAAACTAACGGAAATTAATATTTTTGAAATAAAAGATATAAATCTTTCTGAAAAACCTAGACCTTACACCTCAAGAGTTAAACAAAGAGAAAACAAGAAAAAGGGTTACGGTTCTGGTTTTCAAAAGAAACCAAACCATAACGGTAATTTCAAAAAGAAAGGTTTGGGATTTATTCCATCAGAAAAACAGAAAAATGAAAAATATTTTCGAAATTTTAAATCAAAAATGATTTTTGTTGCAGGTATGTCTGCTGAAGAGGAACAAAAAAGTCCATTCTGGAAGCAATCTAACAAAGAGTTCCTTGCGAAGAAACAAGAAGAAATGAAGTTTGGTGATCAAATGAAAGAAACGAGAACCTGTTACCAATGCAACAATGTTGGTCATATTGCTAAAAACTGTTCAAAGGCAATTAAATCAAAACAGGGAGTTTCTCGTAAACTGAAAGATAAAGAGGTCATGTTTGAACCACTAATTGACAGAACAAAACTTTTAAAAAATTCAACTTTTGAAATTGGTGAATGTTCAAACAGATTTTACAAGAAAAAGGGAAATCTTGACAACAAGAAATGGGTTGTTAAGAAATCGGATGTTAGTTCTAGCAATGATTCTGATTCATCAAAATCAGAGGAGCTATCTTCTGGCGATGAATCTGATTCCACAAAGTCAGAGGAGCCACAGGTTGAAATTAAAAGTGAAACATCAATTAAAAGTGAAACATCAGTGCCGAATGTGGATGATGAGAATTTTCCACCACTTCGGGCTGAAAATTTTAAAAAGAAAGTTGGAAAAGTTGAGATTTCAAATCAATTTTTTTCTGAAAAGAAAGAATTTGATATTGAAAAAGCTTTTAACTCCAAAGTCCATAAAATTTTTGGGAAAATGGTTGACAGGAAGGTCAAAGGAGTGAAGGAGTTTTACGAGAAGAAGACGAAGAAAGAAAAAGTTGAACCATCCCTGGTTTGTGACTGGGATGGTACATATTATGAACAGTAAGTCTCTGGACTAGCCGGAGCTCCCAAGTTGGTAATCGTGGAGCATGAATCGGCATCATTCTGGTAAAGTTGTTTGTGAAAAAGTGTGACTTGCCGAAACTCCCAGGTTGGTAAATGAGGAGTAGGTATCGGCATCTTGAGAATTCAACCTACATGAGGATTGGTTGGTAAGCCATGAGGTTGAAATATTTGATGAAGATTTTCACTTACAAGTGGTAAATCAAGGACATTAAGTTGTACTTGTTTTTTTTCAACAAGTGGTTAATCAAGGTCATTAGGTTGAACTTGATTGGACCATACTTACAAGTGATATTTGTAAGACAGTGTGATGAACCAAACCCTTAACCTACAAATGGTAAAATCAATCAACAAAACTTATTTTCCGGAAAAACCATTTGATTAAAACAAACTTAAGTGTTTTGAAATCAGTGGGAAAATAGTTTGTTGTGAGGGGGAGTTCTGATTGTTTATGCCAAGTAGATGGCGAATTGAAGTGATTCGATATCGGTTGTCATTTTATTGTACAGTTTGTTTTCAAATTTCCTAAAATGTGTTTGCATTTTAGGGGGAGTAAGAAATTTTAGAAAATCCAAAAACATTTGAAAATTTGAAAAAGCCAAAAATATGATAAAATGAAAAATTGAGTTTTTGTGTCTAAGAAGAGGAAATGATAGTACATCAGTAGACTATCACAACATGCTAAAGAAATGGAAAGTTAAAAAGTGATAAACGGTCTCACTGATGATGTGCCAGTAGGTTTTTGCACATTTAGTAGATTGTGACGAGATATAAACCTAAATTCAAACTTGCTTATATCGTGGGGAAACATCTCTCGGATATATGGGTAACCCCCGAAATCTTGTTTGAAAGGTCCCTCTTTCTGAGATACTAGGTCTTTATACTCAGTGATATCTGGGGTATTATCCCAGGACTTCTGATTTTGCGGAAGCAATGGCCTAGTCCCCGGAGAATACTTTCTGCTTGCTTGAAATATAGCGCCGCCCTCAGCATAAAATGATAGACAATACAATTGCTAATCAATGCTGTTGTAAAAAAGATCCTCTAAAGGGGACCCACTTAAAGTCGAGCCGTCATCTCTCTGCTGAACGGAAGTTCTGACCTGAGCTCTCACGGTTTCGCAATTTAACCTCTTACAGATATCATTTGTGGTATACTCACCAGTAAGACTGAATATTGGGATCTGGATACGGGAGTATATTCTGAGGTGGGACACGCGATTGAGTTTAAGTATCTTAAGACATTAACATCGTATCTCGAAGCAGTTGAATTTTGTGTGAAAATTTAAGTGGACCAGTATACTGACAATCTAAGTGAATCGTTTATAGCTTAAAATGTTTAAAGCTTAACGGTGTTTGTGATGTGTCTCAGAAACTGATATGATCCTCTTACACAAACTCACAAAAATATTGTTTGTAAATATTTCATTATTGCATTTCATTTCATTACAAATTCGAAAAATATTTTCGGTGTGTTTTAGCATAAATTTTGTAAAATACAAAAAGATTTTCGACAACTGGTGTTGGAGAGCTGATTTTCAAAATTCCAAGTGCTAAACATGATGAGCAAATGATTTGGGTAAAAATTGTTTGAAATGTTTTGAAATGAAATGGGAAAAGTTTTTGAAAAGAAAAAACGTTATTTCTGCAAATGGTTCATCAGAGTCTAACATTGTAAAATTACTGTTTAAATTTCTTATCCACAAGTGTTCATTAGATGGTGAGATTGTTTTTACAATTGGTCATCAGAAAATTTATTGTTGGGTAGAGAATGTGCAGGATATATGAGTGTTAGAAAGACAGGTTTCGATACTTGAGGACTCTGTGTTTTTAGCAATCCAGACTGTGATCCCAGCTTATTGAAAGGGGGAGTCTGAAGATTGTAGAGCCAAATTTCAATTCTGGATTTCATGCAAACTGCTGATGCTGATGAACTTAAAGAATCAAGAGATCTGATAAAGAGAAGAAAGATTTGAGGATGCTTTACAATGTTAAGATACTTCAGAGATTTCGAGAGGACTGATAAAGACTGAAGATGCGAAGACTCGACACTTTAAGACTCGTCAACATTCGAGGGGGAGTCTGTTGGTGCATGCGTCTGTCGACTTCGTCTTGTATCGAGTCTTGTATGTTGTTAGATAGATCAGGGTGCTTTATACGAGAAAATATCAGTTTTTAGGATTTGATATAGGTCATTTCGCTTGAAGTTGATGATTTAGCTTGAAAGTGACTTGGACAGTTTCAAGCGAAATCATCTTAAGTGATTTCGCTTGAACTGACATCTTGTCACATTCAAGCGAAATCTGGACACTATATATATCCTTCAAGCTGAATCATTTGTAACAGTTTTCCGGTTGAGCCACGAAGTGCTGCCGAAGTGTCGTCTTAGTGTAAAACGTTATAGAATCAATACTACGACAGTTTTAAGTGATATACTAGCTGAATTGATCTCAGTTTGTCTGTTTCCGCCTTTCAAACTGAGTAAAACTCTTCTGATCGACTCGTTCGGGTCTAAAAACGATCCTACAAAGACAAAGTGTTGGGTTAACAACTCAAAGTTGGAGACAAGTGCTGGTTAACAAGTTAAAGACTGAAGACTAAAGTACTAGGAACCAAAGTAATGTTGGTTTCCTATTAGTTTCCTTGTAATTTCTAGTACTTTTAGTCTTTCCGTTGTTTTAGTCTAGTTTCCAATAGTTTTGCAAACTACTGGCAGTTACACCTTTATTATTTGTTTTGGGTTCGCTTTAATGGTGACGTCATCAATAATTCTCTCTTCTGCTATATATAAAATAGTAGATAATGTAATTTGAAAACTCTTACAACTGAATATCCTCTAATTAAAGAACCTAGAGAGAAAAAAACATAAATAGTAAGAGAGAGACAGAGCGCACCTGGTGAGGGGGAGTGTAATTTGTACTTTGATAGTTGCTTAAATCAGTAATAGAAATCATTTGACATTCATTCCATATAAATCAAGTCTCGGTATTGATTAATGTGTTTATTAATTGTTTGTCTTAATGATTTTATGAATTGTTAAACATTTTTTTTATCAAAATCACACACAAACACACATTCTCCGATCCAACAATTGGTATTAGAGCAAGGTTATACTAAATTGACTTCATCATTGATTCAGAAGGCAAACCAAAGCTCAAATTGATAATTGGTTAAAGAGATCAGGATGTGAGAAGAATTAGACAATCAGAACAACCAGTTTGACCAGACATTTTGTTTTCTGTGAAAAACTCAATAGAATTCAGATATGTCAATCACTCTTGATCCTTATAATACCAGATTAGCAAACAAGCCCCCGATGCTCGTTCGCCATGAATCTAAAATCAGGCAACGAAGGATATGTCACCACTTATCCTAGAAGAACATAGGTTGATGGAGGTCTGTGGTTTATGTTCCTTATGTTCCTTCTGTGCTGAATTCTGAAAAACCAAACCTAAATGTCACAAAGAATCCTACAGACTATTCTATTCTATTCTGAGAAGGTTTTGCAAAAAAATGGAGCTCGATGCTAAGGAATTCGGGATACTAGTCATGGCCTTACCCAATGAGATCTATGCTGGATTGCTCCACTGTGAGAATGCCAAAGAATTGTGGGATGCTTTGAATGATTAGGGCTCGTAATTCACATATTCAGGGCAAGAAGAATCTAGGGCTTGTAATTCACATATTCTTGAGCCTAATCTCTTTAGTCTTTCATGCTCTATAAAAGCCTTCTATCCATTTCTTTATTCTCAAAAAACTTAAAGAAAAACACTTGTTCCAACGAAAAAATAAAAAAAAATGTTGCATACAAAAATTTACATTAGGTGTAAAAAAAGTTATCGATGATGTAAAAAAATTTAAATCACTGTAAACAAATTTTACATTAGGCGTAACTACCGACTCGACAATTTTTTTTTTGTTTTTTTCGTTTTTATAGATGTGTTTATAACATTTTCATCTACGTTTGTGCAAAAATTGGTGGCCCAACTTGTGCGGAAAGTTGGAGTTCTGATGGTTCTCACAACTCGCGATGGTTTTTAATTGAACCGAATCCTATATATATATATATATATATATATATATAGGGTCAGGATCATTTCAGAACCATAAATATTTACAGAACTCGCAGAACTCCTAATAAACAATCTTTTTATTTATATATTTTTATGTTTAGGATAATTTTATCATTTATTATATGTATTTTTACGATTACATACATGTTAAGAGTAATTTTATCATTTTTTATACGTAATTTTATAATTACACATATGTAAACTAGTTTTTTTACATATGTGTAATTAGTTATGACACATATATATAATTTTGGCAATTAAACATATGTAAACTACTTTTAACATGTATGTAATCAAAGAAATACATATAATAGATGATAAAAAGATCCTAAATACAAAAAATTATATATAAAATAATTGCTTATTAGGAGTTCTGAAAGTTCTGTAGTTATTTAGAGTTCTGAAATGAACTCAATCCTATATATATATATATATATATATATATATATTCACATCTTGTATAGTCCAATCTCCTCAATCTCAAGAAATAAAAATTAATCCAATAAACCAAACATCGATAGAAGATGTCGATGTACCAAGTTTGTTATCCAAGTTTAAATTCTGAACAATTGAAGTAGAAGATGTCGCAAAAGCGTTGTAAAACTCCTTGAATTTCATGCGGAAAAAGATCAATTCGTGCGAACCTGAAATCATAAACAAACAACAATATTCAATTTGTGCGAATGAAACAATTTGAATAGACAATAGTCTCTTCGTGCGAATGAATTTTTCTCAAACGAATGAAAATTCTCTTCGTGCGAATGGACTCTATTCGTGCGAATAGGGTTCTTTCGTACGAGTTAAACAGTTATGTGTTTTTCCATTTTTTGACAATTTTTAGGTGATTCTGATTGAGATTTGAGCTGATTTTTTCAAGGGTTTGTTAAAAATGTGTTTTAAACAATATGTGACAACTTCAGTCCATTTTGTCCATGAAATCGATTAGGAAAGATGAAAGAGACTAGAACGAGAAGTCTTCTAAGGCTGAAATCTTGTGTGTAGTCTCTGAAATTGGCTTCCAAGCTCTGATACCACTGGTGAGGACAGTTTCATCGTCGATTACACTCAGGCCAACTCAATGTAGCTAATCATAACATGCGAAATTGTTTGGGTAGTTGACAAACACAAGAATTTTCAAAGTTTACTGTTTCATTGATAAACTGAACGTATACAATGCCTGGAAACAGTTCGACAGCACTTCGCCGTCTGAAAGCATAAACTCATACTCAGCTCTCACCCACACTCCTATATATAGGTACACAAATTCGTGCGAGTGAGGCTTCGGACGAATGGACATTCCCATTCGTGCGAACTGACCATCTGTACCTTCGTACGAATGACTCATCCGTGCGAAGGGAACTAAACATTACAAAACCAAATTTACTAACATACAAACCTATTACATCAATGACTCGATACAATGACGTATGCTGCAGACATTATGCATCAACATAGTCGTAATATCTGGTTCAAATTTCATGAATTGATTAATCATTGGTTATGTTTTTCGTTAATATCAAACAACGTTTTTAATTTAATCAATCAAAGATCGTAGCAAACTTCATGGTTGTTATGTACATTTGTTTCATAAATAATTTAGATAATCAAACAACTCGTTTAATATTGACGACATTCTCTTCGTGGATACGATACCCGACTTACCCTAGCTACCTAGGTTAATTGGGTTTTTGAATGATCAGGATGACACATTCATTAGATGTTCACAAGGAACTTCTTTCATAGAGTTGCTAGTATTGAATCTGGATGGCCATTAGAGCCATGCCATCCAAACCACCACGGCTATCTTGTACTAACCTGGGGTAGAGAACAAATTACTATTAAGAGAAATCTTTAACAAGTGTAAACTAACGATGCAAGAAGTCCTTTACGCACACATAAAGGACACTACGCACGCAAAGTCCCATACACACACACACACACACACACAGAGTGACGCATAATCATACTTGTTCATCCTCAAAATACCTTAACAAATCTGATGATGGCCGATGGAGGTTGACAATAGTAGATATGTTTTCACTTCAAGAAACTACATTTATGATTCCAAATGCTTCTAAGTATATGTATATAAGGTTCCTATGCATAATCATCCAAGAAAACATAAGGTTTTTAGTGAAACTCACCTTGAAATCGTGAAACCGAGTTCCAAGCTCTCAAAACCTTCGAAACTCACTTAGAACCTGCTCCTTTCACCACCAAAAACTCGTGATGATGATGATGATGATGAACCAGAACCGTGTTATTCCCCCTTTGATCTTTGCTCGACTCTCTTACTACTTTCTCACTCTAACTTCAAATTACCAAGTTGTAAATCAGGAGGTTCACCCTTATTCCTAACTAAAAAAAGGTTTAAGTGAATAATTAAAAACATGCCTCTCATGGATATTGCCAAGTTTGTTACCTAATTGGGTCTTATACAACATTGTCCATATGTAGCCCCCTTTCCTTCTTCTTTTTTTTTTTTTTTGCTTTTAATTACCATTTTACACCTACCTATTTTCCTTATAATTTGTGGTGTTATACGTGTTTACACGTTAAGAAAGTGAACATAGGGAAGGTCACTAAACCTTGTAGATGTTAAAACTATAGATAACTATTGAATGAATACTATAGTCAACTATGAATGCTTACTATAGATAACCATTGTATGACTGCTAGTATTTTAGAAGCCATAAAGATATTACTATGTGTGTCAGGTATATAATGATGCATGTTAAAGTCTTTTTTATTGCTTTCAAACATAGAGTTCACTACATTAAGAAAGTGAACGTAGGGAAGGTCACTGAACCTTGTTGATGTTAACACTATAGATAACTATTGAATGAATACTATAGTCAACTATGAATGGTTACTATAGATAACCATTGAATGACTACTATTATTGTAGAAGCCATAAAGATATTACTATGTGTGTTAGGTATATAATGATGCATGTTAATGTCTTTTTTATTACTTTCAAACATAGAGTTTACTAAGTGTAGCTGACTTTTCATAAGAGAATCAGGTTATTACAGGTTAGTTGTCAAGGCTTGGACAACATGACTATGAAGTTTATCCGGATTCGAAGATTGCATCCCATTTCAAAAAGTTTCTTTAGAAACATTACGTTTTAGTTAACGACTGGGAATATATCATTGTAATGAATGTAGGGTCATGTTTTCCGCTGCTATATTTGAATGAAATTTTCTAGTTTAAGAACTATGTCTCGATAAGTAAATCCAACGTAAGAGACTCTAGGTTTCGGGGCGTTTCATTTCTTCATCTTTATCATGTTTCTTTTAACAAATTTTTATAAGACCTAAATATCAAAAACATTGAACTTGATATATTTCAACACACGTCACTTTTGTAAGTGGGGACAACCATCGGACCATCACTGTTATCTCATAGGTATTTCAATCCTTTTTTGGTTGATATATTTACTACGTAATTTTAAACATTCACAAATCGTACACTAATTGTGATATTGTGAGTTTCTTAATAATCCACATTCATATTTTATCAGCTCGTAAATTATTAAAGTTTTAGTTTTTTTGGCATTACAAAGGATGCACACAACTTAAGAAAAAAATTGAAGTCTCGTCATATGAGATATTTTGAGACGTACAATATAATACATGTACACCTAAAAGCCATATGATCAAAGCGATAAACATACTTTATATGGATACGTCACATTCATTGTGAATTATATGAACGTACGGTCATTTGATCGTTAAAATGCTCTTTTCTCCTTTTGAATGATGACAAGTAGATATTGGTCCAGAAATACCATATTTACATGTCATTGGGGCATTATGTTTTTCGTTTTTCAAGCTTGATTTGGTGCATCATTTTCTTTAAATTTCATAGTGATATATAGTTCATGTTCCAAAGGGAGCCAATGGAGTCAGGTTTAGCAAATATATAAGAAATCGACCATAGATCAATTCCCTTTATAGGGAGTGTCTTGAATACAACCCTAACTCTGAGCTTCATGTTACTCCTATCAAGAAACATATCAGGTAAGGGCATTCCAGTTGGGTTAAATGGGATGACAGTTTCTTATTTCGAATCTGTAAAATCAGAATATCGACCAAATCACACACCGTAGTATACCATGTCTGCTAATCCATTGGGAGGTTTATCTAAAAGATACACAATATAATCAGGAAGACGTTTCAAATACCACACATGCATTACCGGGTATGCGAGTTTGATGTAGCCCATTTGATATCTTCGTAGCCGAGAATCAACAAACTCGACTGCACATTGTTCACAAAATTGTGGGTCTTCCTTTTCATCTTCGATTACTCGATAATTTCCACAAGCACAAATTCTACTTTTGGTAAGCCCAAAAATTCTTTCACAAAATAGTCCATAATTTTCTGGTTTATTGGTTTTGTTATGAAAGGTATAAGGTTTTGTCACTTCTCCAACAATCTCGCTATTAGGGGGAGCTTTTTGGACCAAGTACTTATTTGTTGGGGAAAAACTAACCCAATTCAGAGTTGTTGATGTGTATATGGATCGATCATAGAAGAAAACTTCCACTTCATTTCAACTAATACCTTTGACATATGTGTAGGATATATTCCTTCACACGAACAATAAGGGTGAAGAAGGTGCATGTCTAACCCCTTTAGACAAAGTTTTCCCCCACCCAATTGAATTGTGTCATGTAATTTGTCTAAAGTTTTTTCCTATTACCAAAAAATACAAGGGGTACATGCCTAAATTGAGATTAGGCAAAGGAATTTTTCCTTTTTAAATGAAAAACATTATATTAAATAAACTAAGTAAAATAACATTAACTAAATTAAAAAAAAATGACATTTACATTAAATTTAAAACCTACGTGGCCATCCATATTTTTTGGCGATCTCGCGTTTTTGAGCTAGTGTGATTTCCAACATCTCCGGTGGAACATTGTCGTGTGACATGTTAAACATCTCGAGATCTTTATCAAACCGAACCGATTTCAACGCCTCTCGTTGTTCATCGGCTTACTCGATATATTTTTCCTCTCGTTTCTTTTTAGTTGCCACCAACTCTTGTTTCATATTTTTGTATTCTTGAAGCTTGTTGGACATACCAATTGACTTTTCGCTTGATGTTGCGGGTCCTTTATCTTTCTTCTTTTTCCATGTTGGTGAGGGGTCAAAAGCGTTTTGGGTTTCTGTAGCATACTCGTATACACCCGGTGCAACCATTGTGGGACCTTGCGGTAATGAATAAAATTGTGGTGGATAGTTGGGCTGGGGTTGTGTGTTGTAAAAACCCATTCGCGGAAAAAATTGCGGTGGGAAGTTGGGTTGGTACACACTTGATCCGCCTAGTCTACTTTACGAGCCACACCCTCTCGTACTCGAACCCGAACCCGATACTTTTTTCTTGCCATCGCTCTTGTTTTGTCTATCCATGATGTGCTTGAGAACTTTTTAAACTGGGTGAGAATTTTTTAGAATGAGATGAGAATTTTATTGAATGGAATGACATTTATAGGGTGTTTACTTATTTTTTTTTAAACATAACTGTAATATTACCGTTCAAAACATTTAAAACCTTCCAAAAATCGTGCCACATATCCCTTTCCAACATTCCAACATCTTTCTCCAAAACGGCAATTGTTCACCGATTTTGGCCATCTTCGACGTGGCAAAAGGAGAGGTGGCGGTGTAGCCTATCGGCAAAGACATTGCCGAAGTGCCTTGCCACAACCACCCCATTGGCCCTAATAACCCCTTCATCTAATCATGGAAATATCTTGAAAATTCAGGAAAACGTATAGAATGTGTTTTATTAAGGAACTAATTGATACAACACTTTTATAGATTTTGTGATATTTCACCATAAAAAGAGATACATGTGGTGCCTAAATGTTCTCGAACAATCATTTTCAACTTTAGGAACGATCCGTCAAAAACCTTATTCAATAAAACACTTGCTATATAGATTGACAAGACACACATACAATAAATATTTAAAACTGAAAAAAAAAACATATATTTTTGTGATATTTTTTTAATTACCGCAAAAATTTAGTAACATACAAATAGAATGAAAAAAAAAAAATTATGTTTTTCTAAGTGGTTTCTCGAAGTTTTTAGCCACTTTTAAGTTTTCTTATGATTTTTTCCAATATCGGAACAAACATTAATCGTCAATTTTTTCTCAAGAAAATTTAATCAAATGTAACTTACAATAATTTATTGGAGTAGGATCAAATACAAACCACATTTCACATACAAACTCTGTAGCTAGATTATAGAATCTCAACATATTAATCAATTTATTGATATTAACCCAGTACCCTTCAATGGTGTTTGGAACAAAATTGCTAAAGCTTTTGTTAGAACAATTATTGATGGAATCCCTTTGTGTAATTTTTTTAAATGTATGGTCGGTAATGATATACTTCATTTTGGTTGGACCCTGGCTTTTTAACAAAGCACTAAAGGACATATATCCTAATATTTTTAAATTAGAGACTAACAAAAAATGTAATGTTGATGGCAGGTTAATTAGCAACGGAGATGGAACGTTCGAATCAAATTGGAACTAGAGCCGGAGGATTGGGCCGGGAAGCTTTTTGGTGATTTCGGAATTAAACTGGCTTATTAGAGACTTGGATGCTGTCAAACTAGAAGACCGGGAAGATAAATGGAGATAGATTGGAGCGGATCCGGAAGATTTCTCGGTCGGGGCGGTTAGAAGAGTCTTAAACAATGGAGTGGACCACAACGGAACCTATGTGATGAAATGATACAAATGAATCCCTATTAAGTGCAACGTCTTTGCATGGAGAGCTAAAATGGGAAGAATCCCTACAGGAATGGCTCATAGAGGCAAAAATATTGACATCGATAATGTGTCTTGTACTTTATGCGGATCCAATGACGAGACGAGTAATCACAAATTCGCTTCTTGCTTTATGTATGATGGCGGGTAGGGTTTGGCTTCACATTTCGACATTGTGCAAAGCGGCGTCTTTTGTTGTTCACTTGTTCAGGGAGATATCAGAGCTTCAAAATCACGTCAGTTAGAGAGGTTTAGCTAAAGCAATTTTCTATGGGATTGTTATAATCAGTTGTGTGAGTATTTGGCGCACGTGGAATGGAGTGAAATTCTCTAACATTCAAGTTCGGGTGGAAGACATTATTAGTGAAATTAAATCGGTTGGATTTCTTTGGGTTAGAAGTAGATTGAAAGTTAGGTCCGTGTCTTGGCCCGAGTGATGTAATTTTGTAATTATTTATTGTCTTTGTTTTTACTGCTCCGTTTCGTGAGTTGGTTGTTTCTAATAAAGTTTACATTAAAAAAAACCCTTAAAGTAAAATTAAATGCAAAAAAAAAAAAAAAAAACCCTTAAAGTAAAATTAAATACATCAATAAAATAGAATATTCTTATTAGAGGCTTCTAGATATTTAAATTTATCATACACATATCTAGGTTATCATATACATATGGAACTTATCCTAAACATAATGAAATTTGCGTGCACATATCAAAACAAAGATTAATCGTCTATCATTTCCTTAGAAATTGAAGTTGTTTTTTACTCTTATTTGAACTCACCGGTATATAATAAGGTAGACCTTTTCTTTTCTTGTCTTCTAATCAATAATTTGCACATCACTTTTAAAAACATAAAAAAGAGTGATAATTTAACATTTAATTTCCAATGACCGTGACTCATCAATGAACTTGAGTTAAATGAATGTGGAGCCTTATTTAATCTTTATATATTCTTTATATTGAATGGTAAATAATACCTTAAGTCGGTAACACTATTTTTATTCCTACAACAAAATCTTCAATACCTTTAAGTTTTAATGTATCGACAAGTAATGTTAAGTTTGTAAGTGGTGGCGGCGACGCGATGATAATTTGATCAGTATTGGCTTAGTTTATTATGGTACTCGCATACGCTATGATGACCAAAAAAGAAAACCCAAAATATAAAGTCAGAATATTAATCAAATTGATATCTACATGTGTAGTGGGGGTGAGTCGGCCTGTAAACATTGAAACGTAAAGATGATTAAGTTGTGTCATAATTTAATAAATCAAGATACTAAATCTTGAAAAATGTTTATAATTATTGTGTATGTTTCCTTTTTAAGAAAATAAAATAAAAAAAAACAAACATGTAAAATTTAAAAACAAAATTAGCAATAAAAAAAAAAGAAAAAAAAAAAGAAAACAAAACAGAACAAAACAAAACAAAAGCTTTGTAATATTTAAACCAATGACCTACGGGTTAAAACATTAAACATAACCACTCCTATAAACCATTATATGCATATATATATATATAGATAGGATTAAGATCAACGGAAAACTCTTATGAGTTATGAGAACTTAGAGAACTCGACTTTCTCTTGCTAGTTTTGCCCTCATTTTTAAAATATAAAGAGTATAAAAAGTGGTTGTGAGTGGAGGAGAGAAAATGTTACTGTTCATCTGTATATTTGGGGGGACAATGTTCACTCACTATAATTTTTTAATATATATTGAAAGTGGTTGTGAGTGAAGGAGAGAGAAAAATGTAATGATAAAGATATAAAAATATTATTTAATTGAAAAGGAGAGAGAAAAAGTATTTGTTTTTAGTGGAAATATATTGATATAGGAGTTGTTTTTTAGTGGAATGTATGTATATTTCTAGGGAGTTGGATGTGAATGCTCTAATGTCGTGCTTAACAGATTATTAAAAACTTAAAAGGTAATAATACAAACATTAGAAAATAGGATATATTAATAAAAACCCTAGCCGCCGACATGGGAGACGCTCACGAAGAGAAATGGGGAGACGTTATCGGAAGGAAGGGGCATATAGCATGAATATGATGGGGAAGTTCTGTCGTCAAGTTTTTTGTCCCTAATATCCCGGATGGGTGTCGACCATGGGATCTAGCTACCTCGTTGCACGAATATGGGGAGATTGGCGGTGTATATATTTATAGGAAAAGGAATAAAAAAGGTTTGAAGTTTGGTTTTGTGAGTTTTAAAGGTGTTAAACATTGGAAAGATATTGAAAGCAAGTTGAAGGATATTACGGTCGGAGCGACTCGCAGTGGAAAACGATCACTGGGTAGGGTTAAAAGATAAAGAGAATATTTATGTTGAACCCTCACATGAAAATCGGCCACCGCCGACAACCAATAGGTTTACTCGACAAGGGTTCTCCTATAGCAATGCAGTTTTTGAAGGCGAAGGTGACTAGTGTGGACCCTCGCTTTTTTGCTATGGTCGGGCGACTTTGATAGTCAGAACTCGGGACTTCAAAACGCTCATCTCTCTAAATTAAAAACAGGTGGAAGCCCGTGTTAAAGGGGTGGAGATCCAGTATGTGGGAGGGTTTAATCTGAGTTTCCTTTCGGTCATGAAGAGCTAGCTAGAGATTTCATCCATAGCCAGAATGTTTGTAATGATTCGTTCTCGCACGTCAATATGTGGGTTGGACAGCCGTTGGCATTTAAACGGGTTGCCTGGTTACAGATTCACGGAGTTCCTCTGCACTTGTTGTCCAATGTTGATGTTGTGTCTCCTAGGTCCAGAAAAAGCCTAGACAGGACACAAGATGACTCTTTCTCACTTAATAGGATTGAATGTTTAAGGCGACAACAACCAGTTGGGGAAGATGAACCTAATGGGGCGATTGGAAATAACTTTAATTCAATAGGGGATAAAAAGGTTGGATCTCAATAATAGCCCAAGCTCTATAGGGGGTGCAATGAGTGACTTAAATCACTCAGGGGAATTTGCTACTTCTGATTTTTGTTTGTAACACCCCAAAAATATTCAATATTTATATTTTGTGATAATTATCGTAAGTGTAGTAACTAGGAATACTTAACCAAGTTAAAATATGTTGTTTGTTAATAAAATGAGTAGATGATGGCATATTATAGTAAAACCGAACCATAGGGACAGAAATGGGACATGAATGAAAGTAGTTAGTATTTAAAGTGGAAAAAAGAGAACACACTCACTAGTGTGTGTGTGTGTCGAGGTATAGAGGGGAAAGAGGGAGAAACCCTCTCACACTCATGAACACAATTCTACAAATCGGGAACAAGAATCAAAGCGGTTTCGATGCATGATTAAAGATTTAGATTACACTATATCATCTAAATCTAAGGTATGTCATAATTTCACTTTTGGTGGGATTCTCTAGTTAGGAGTAACGCCCCAAAAACCGAATTTTAAATTCACTGGTATGTTTTCTTGTGTTGGAGCATGAAATAAAAATAACTATGTTATTTAACTTAGTTAGGGTATAAGTTAATTAGAAATGGGTGGAGTTCATGACAAATCCCTGGATATGTGTGCGTGGATGTCGAGATATATAAGGGGGAGAAAGAGGGTTCACTCAAGTCACACAAAATCCAGAAATTAAAGGCAAGAGGGAAGCCAAAATGAGTGCATGAAGAAGCGATTCTGATCATCTATTGATGACAACTACAAGGCAAGTTATAACTTTTCTTTTGATGGTGAATTTTGTAAGTGATGGTTGTTTAATGAAATGATTAGAGTTCTTCTTAATTTGGGGAATTTGTTGATTTAACTTGAATGGATGTTAATTTTGTTGTAATGGAGTAAATTGAAGGAAGTTTCATAGAATTGGAAGTGGGTGTTGATTTTGGGTATAACCCATGATATTTGAGCTTAGTAACAAACTTGATGACTAATGCTATGAACTAGGAAGAATAGGCATGAATCACTTGTACATTGTGCTTTGAATGGTGTACGCATACCAAGTGTTTGATGAAATGTCTAGATGATGAAAATGAGTGGATCTGTATGAAAGAACTTAACAAACATGTATAGAATATGGTAATGATGTGATTGATAGTGAACTAACATGAGGAATGTGTTTTAAATGGAATACATGTGAGAATTTAGTTGATTGTATGATTTGGTAAAAAGTATGCATTAGTGGCTTATACTCTATGTTTGAATGGTATGGTGCACACTATGTGTTTGATTTATTACGTAATTTAGATTAAGGAAGTGAGTCATGTTAATTGTAGAGCATATGAAATTACTAATAAGTATTAAGGTAGAAGTTACGTTGTATTGGCTATCTTGGATAGTGATGTCAAAATGTAGATCATGAAAGTAATATGTATGGAAGGGATTATATGTGTGTATGTGAGAACCTAAGTAATCATAATGTTATATGTATCATAAAGAATGTTTAATCTAGTGTATATGGTATAATTGATAGGATCAAGTATGTCAATATAAATGTATGTCATAAAGTAGAAAGCTTATATGCTTGATAATTGACTTGTTGAAAAGTCAACGCATGTGGAAATGACATGGTTAGGCGTCCTAACACAATTGTAGGATTGGGGAAAATCATATGATACATGTTAGCTTATTATGAGGTATACATGATGATGAGTTGAGTTGCTTGAAGTTGAAACAATGTAATTGTCAATGTACGTCTTATGCATGTTAGTATTTGACTATGAAATTCAATGTGACATAGATGTTGGATATGATTAACAATATGTATGTTCATGTACGCTAACAATGATATGAATGTATTGACATGTAAGGATAGGAATCATGTCAAAATTAACTCAAGCACGTAAGGCTAACGAGTCAAGAAGAGGCAATGAAGCAAGCTTAAATAAGGCAGCTCGAGGTAAGTGATTCCCGAGCCCAACTTACATTTATGTAAATGAATTCATATGTGTGTATAAAAAATGAGAATCATGAAAAGATGGTTAGTTAATGGTGGCGCCAAGGTATAGAATGTAGTACTGAATTAGATGTAGTTTAACTATGCTTGTATTCACATGGAGGATTTGAGGTGAGTGACTTCGTCTAGCTTACATGTAGCTTGGTTAAGTAGTAGTTGTAAGTATAATAATGGTTTTTATGTATCGATTAACTTATTAGGGGATCAAGTATTAGTTGTGGGAAAAAGGATGCCCAAGTCTACAAAATGTGTAAAGTAATAAAGATGCCCAGATGCTACATGGCCCTGTGGAATTTTGACACGACCGTTTCGTTGTTTTATCCCAAATTTATATATGTGAACAAGGTTGAGAGTTTAAGCACTTGTAAGGGTTATTGCTCACTTGTATTGATTATACTAAACCCTTGAGGGTATATGACCAACATGATAACTTGGATTAAACCCATTATAGGTAATTAAATGGGTCATGAACTAAGCAAGTCAAACCCAATAAACATGCTATGTTTGTAATAGGTGCAAGCTTGATAGATGTATGTTAATATAAACCTTGGATATGTCGTGGAAAGCTAACAAGTGCATGTAAGAATGCATTTTAATGTTGTTAACCGTATTGTCAAGAGAATGGAATGCGAGTGCAGGTATATTAAGATTAGACTCTTGAAAGTTAAACATTAGAATCCAAAGAGCGGATTCGAGTTTGTAACCAGTTGGATCCACACTTGAAGAGGGAAGTTGATATGGTCATTCGGTTTCGATGAAAGTTATTTATATGTTGTTTATGTATTGTATAAAATCATTTGTTTTTCTAATGATGTGGATGTATGGTGACTAGAGGTTATATAGGTCTTCCATATGAAGTGTAGAATGGCTGAAGTTTGAGTCCGTACATGGATTGTATGAGAGTGTGGTTACGTAGTTCCCTAAATAAGAGTCTTATTATATACATGTTGAGTATGAGTGAATGATGTAGTATTCGTAATGAATTCTTAAAAAAAGGGTTTTCAGTATTAAAGAATGTTATAAAGCAAGAATTTTTACGTTTGTATTTTCTGCTATATGTTTTTCTCTTAAATCAGTTTAGGACGTTACAGAGATGAGAAGGTCTAGTGACTTTATCACCATAAACATGTGTTTTGATGATTGTAGAAGTGTTTATAATTATCATATTCGTTGATTATGTAAAGTATTTGATCTATGACGTGTTTAGATGATTATTCAAGTATAAAGTAAAGTGGGTTTTAACCTAAGTGTGTTCCAAATTCATGTGCAATAATTAAATATAAAAGCTTTGATAAACTGAGATTTTCATGTTAATTGATTTTTAAAGAAAGTATGAACTTGTTGGGTTGAAATAAGATGGTAAGAGGTTGACAAATTAAGCTAATAGAATAGCTTAAGAATAATGTCCAAAAGTATTTGATAAAATGCCTAAGTGAAAAGTAGTTTCTAATAATTCATGAAAAACCTTGGTGAAAACCTCCTGAATGATTGTTAGCAAGTATTGATAAGACGGGCAGTAAACTATAGGAAACTCAAGTGAAACTCCACAGGCCCAAGCCGAAAAAGACGCTCGTCTCAAGGGGATGCTTTAAGGTATGTAGTGTAACAACCCTCATTAAAAGTCCTATTTATTTTATTATTTTATCCAATAGGAAACCCTAATTGAGACACCCAAGTGATTCTGCACAAACCCTAAAAAAATTTCAAAAAATCAGAATTAGGATTAGGGCCCCTAAAACTCAGGGGGGGGGGGGGGGTATTCTCTACTCAACGATTATCCTCACAAAACGCTGTCAAAATTGAATTTCTCGATTCCGTCGACTCAGCAGGGCTACCCAGGTGACGAAGCAGGCCTACCCTATTTTGACATCCCAGGCGACACGCGGCACGTGACACGGATTCTTCCGCGACTAGCGGGAGGTGCAAATTTTGGGTATAAATAGAAGGGCCTGGCACTTGCATTCTGTTGTTCGTTCGACGATCAAATTCACTTTGTACGTTGAGTTATAGTCGAAAGAATCTCAAAATCACTAATTAGTAGAGGGGGTGCTGCTACGATACAGGGTATTAACTCGATCGCTGCTACGATTCAATGTTCGATCGATCTAAACTATCCAATGGATGTTTAAGCGCTATCCTTTGTCATTAGTTGTGATTCCGACAGGATGTTTGAGTACCACCCTAATTGGGGGAAAACTCTGTCCTTCGTTGTGAATCCGATGGATGTTTAAGTGATTGCACTTTGTCATTCGTTGTGAGGGTTTTAATCTCGTGAGTTATCGTAAATGCTGTATTAAGTTACCTACCTAGTTCGTGTGCACGAGGTTACAAGGCTAAATCAATAGGCTAAGCTCTGCCTGTATAAATCTGCAATATATCAAGGCTTATCTGTAGACTAAATTGTGGTCGTATAAATCTGCATGATTATATGTGAGTCATTCTCTTTTTATCAACTATTTTACAATACCTCAAATTATTTTCAAAAGTTATAATTACAGGGACTAAGTCGTGGATATCTTGAATCACTGGCTAGTGGGGTATTGTGCACATTACTAATTTTCTCCCAGTTAGGTTCATTGACTTACTAGGGATAATCATCACTATTTAGGTTCATTGATCTAATAGTGGTATAACCATCGTCACCATTGTGACAGGAAGCCAGACAAAAATAAGATAGAAGCCATTGTAATCGCTCTTATGCTGTAAATTATAACAATGTTTTCTAGTTATACTTTGCAGTGATTAAGTCTTTGCCAATCTTTAAGAAGCAAATGTAAAAACTCTTAATGCTGTAAAGTATAACAAATATGTTTTATAAAACCGAATGAACTCATTCAGTATTTCCCGCTGACAAAACCTTTTTAAAACGCGTTTCAGGTAATTACAATAGATTGGAGTAAAGAGATGAATCCGGCACTGAAAGGCATCAAGAAGTGGCTTATTTTATTAAATCAAATCAAATTAAGAAATATTGTTTTATGTAATTAATCTTTATTAAAGCTACCATTGTAAGACATGGGTTTATCCCATCTATTTAATAAATAAAATCCGGTGTTTTATAAACTCTGATATTTTTCCTAACTCACGGTCCTGATGAAATTTCCGCTGCAACGTCTTCAAAATAATCACCGGTACCACTGGGCTGTTCACGACTCCCGATTCCGTCCAGGGTGGGTCGGGGGTCGTGACAGAAGGTGGTAACAGAGTCACTGCTTGAAGCCAATAAGTGTTGTAATAATAATACCTAAGTTTATATAAAAGAGTTAGGAGATTGCTGTTAACTGGTAGCACACATGATAGTATTTAGACTTGAACTTAAGAAAAGATGCCTTAGTAAAACTTCAAGATAAGCTAAGTACTTATGTGAGTAAATTATGATGAGTTTTTGTATACCATAAGAATGGTAATTAGAATATTGCAAGATATGATAAATAAGCAAGAATTAATAGTAATTATTGCTTAGTGATAATTATTGGTCTAGAATAAAATATGTTACGGGAATACAAATTTCCCTAATTCTAGCCTAATAAAAGAGGCACTTTTGAAAAGATACTATTTATGGGAAATAGAAAATTTTCTCTGGCAAGACTGGGTATGGTGTAGTAGACTCTCTAGTTTGTCCAGATATACTGAGATTACCTCTCCGGCGCGAATCGGATAAGACGGGATAGATAACATGTCAAACAAGTGACAAGATTTCCCTAAATAGTATCATGACCAGATATTTGACTAGTTTTTGGAAATATGAATCTGTTAAATACATTGACCTGATAAATGGTATGTTTATTTCAGCATGTGAAATATATGATTATATAGATATATATATATCTATAAAGAATTCCAAAAGTTAAATAGGAATAAAGCACAGGCATCTGTGTCTAGATTTCTTTATCAGGAATTTCTTTTCCAATATCAACCATTATTTCGTTTAATCATCTGTCTCGTAGCTCGTGTAAACAATGGAAACCCATTAAGTTGGGATACCATCAAAAGTGTAAAGAATTTCTAACGCATTTAACGTAAGTAAGAATCATGTAAATTTAATCATAAGTCCACAGAAGTTGAAGTATATCACACAAAATTTTCAAGGCAAGACCTTTGGAAAATATAAATTAGGCACGATAACACCAATGTTAATTCCTTCAGTAGAAGTACTACTAATAAAAAAGAAGCATTTTTGCCACGTAATCCTACAAACGACATAAATTTCACTAAGATACGTTGTAACAAGATTTCACAACTATTGGTGCACAGTCTAATCAGAGTCATAATTATTATCACTGAAAAAGGAGTCATATACTTTTGCAAATCCCTTATTTCATTTGACATTCCCTGGTAATGTCACTTAACAACGGTTATCACACGAAATTCCAGATAAAGTTCTTATATTTCTTTCGTTGAAATTCTGACTTCTGTATATAATAAGTTGACTTTCGTATTTCTACTTCCCCTAATAATCATCATACCATGAGGATTTCTTTCATAGTAACGAATATTGATCTGTTTCATCTCCTGGTAAATTCACCCGTTACACATGCACTATTTGTTGCGCATGTGGTTCGTTTGATTTATAAAGACCACTAGAGGGCTTCATTCCGATCTATTATTTTATCAAAACTCAAATATCATTCCGCTTTTTGTACTATGAACTGCATTATTGCAAAACAATAACTCCTTGATATCGAGTCAATAAAATTCTTGAAAATTTTAATTTTCTTTGACATACATAGTTTCTATAGTAACCATGTCCGAACTTTCTTATTAAAACTTGTTTTGTTTAAATTCAAATTATTTGACTTGCTCATATTACATATTCATTATAAAATCCCATATGATAGATGGAAGCTATCATATTCAAAATAGTCCCAACAAGCACTTCATTTGTTTTAAACCATAATAGGCTTGTTTAGTCTTCGACTTCATTAAATCATTTCTTTGATCATGATCACCTTGTACTAACATTTTCACAAAATTTAAAGCTTGCACTACTCTCGTTTATATATATCATATACGGATTTAATTATTTATTTAATTATATATTAAATTGCTTTGTTGATTTATCTTATAAAAGCCATCTTAAAACAAATCATGTGCTAAGATAATGATACACAAATTCATGTCATATTTCAATATATCTTTTAACAATTATTATAGCATCAATTGAGCCTTTCGTGATAATTATTGCTTTATCATTTTCAATCGAAAAACATTATATAAATTTAATTGATTACGGAAACTTACATAAGTAATTACCTAATTTATAATATAGTATTACTATATTTAAAAATTCTTGTTAAAATCATTAAAGGTAAAGAATTTATATTTTTACATATAAAAATTTTGTTTGAGGTATATTCTCATTAAAATTTATGTTTAAGTTAATATTAGTTTTATTATTTGTAATAATATATTAGTGTTAATATTATTTTAAATACTAGGGTTATTGTCAAGGGCATGTATTGAATAGCCTAGCCTTAGTTAGGCATGGATTGGCCACCTATGATTAAACAAGGCATCACTAATCAATATCCAACCATGATAATGACTAGTTAATATATATAAATTAAGTCATCATACTTATTTAATAAATTTTAATTATATATGAAAATATTTTGTACTCTAAAGAGAAGACATATTTTCATAAAATAATACAAGAATTTGAGGGACAAATAAAATTATATAAATAATTATATATCACATATTTTATGATAACTATTTACAGTAACTCTCTGGCAAGAAAATGACCATATAAGAATAATATGGTAGTCATCAACTACGTTGGGTTAGGGGAACATTATATTATATAAGAATAGACTCGTTTTCACTTATTTACAACATTTGTAAATACATTCACAACGTTATATGATTTCAAAATGAAAATAAGTAATCAAATAGAATCAACCCATTAAGTGTTATATATTTACAAAATATTTTACAAATATTTTTGTACAATAAATATTTTTACATCTTTAACTTTCATTTAACGTTATAAATAATAGTGATTTCTTTTACAAAATAATAATACTAAAATATTTTGTAATGTAATAAATTTATTGCAGTATTTTGAAATATATATTACATAGTAAAAAAAAATTAAGTTATTTTACATAGTATAGTAAAATACTAAAATAATATTTATTGAAAAGTGGTGACCATTTACATAAAAATGCGTAACAAATAATATATATTACATAGTATTTATATTTAAGATACGGTTCAGACAGGAACACAAAATAATATATATTGCATTTGTTATACAAATATAATATAATAGTTGGTCATGCCAAAACAACTTGTTCTTATTATATTTCGATCTCTAGGACATAGTGTAAAAAATATGATTACTAATAATATACTATCACATTGTTTTCACAATTAAAACAAATTGGAACACTAAACAATGATACACTAACTCTATTTTCTTTAGGTGTATCTTTGCAATTCACTCATCTCAGCACATTGATTTTCTCATATCATAATTTAATATTTGACAAATCATTTTTCATGCTTTTATTTTTATTTGGAACCTGTCAATTCTAAGTCTCTCTCAGTTGCCAATCAAAGTAAGCTTTCTTTTGACAAAGAATTTTATTGATTCTAAAAAAAAAATCCTTCTCATTCATTTTAAAAATCTATTGATCATATATCTTTTGGCTTAAAACTAGTCACCTTAGAAAACTATATCATTTCATCTCATTCGTTTGTCATCAATTTCTTGAACTAATTCAGTTGAATCATTAATCCTACTTATTATACAACTCGTATTCACAAAATTTGATATTTAATTCTGTGTCATTTTGTTGATTAAAATATGACATAAACCTAAAAGAAATATCGTAACCTAAATCTCGAGGATGAGATTTTTATTAAGGTGGGGAGAATGTAACAACCCACATTAAAAGTCCTATTTATTTTATTATTTTATCCAATAAGAAACCCCAATTGAGACACCCAAGTGATTCTGCACAAACCCTAAAAAAATTTCAAAACAATCAGAATTAGGATCAGGGCCCCTAAAACTCAGGGGGGGGGGGGGTATTCTCTACTCAACGATTATCCTCACAAAAACGCTGTCAAAATTGAATTTCTCGATTCCGTCGACTCAGCAGGGCTACCCAGGTGACGAAGCAGGCCTACCCTATTTTGACATCCTAGGCGACACGCGGCACGTGACACGGATTCTTCCGCGACTAGCGGGAGGTGCAAATTTTGGGTATAAATAGAAGGGCCTGGCACTTGCATTCTGTTGTTCGTTCGACGATCAAATTCACTTTGTACGTTGAGTTATAGTCGAAAGAATCTCAAAATCACTAATTAGTAGAGGGGGTGCTGCTACGATACAGGGTATTAACTCGATCGCTGCTACAATTCAATGTCCGATCGATCTAAACTATCCAATGGATGTTTAAGCGCTATCCTTTGTCATTAGTTGTGATTCCGACAGGATGTTTGAGTACCACCCTAATTGGGGGAAAACTCTGTCCTTCGTTGTGAATCCGATGGATGTTTAAGTGATTGCACTTTGTCATTCGTTGTGAGGGTTTTAATCTCGTGAGTTATCGTAAATGCTGTATTAAGTTACCTACCTAGTTCGTGTGCACGAGGTTACAAGGCTAAATCAATAGGCTAAGCTCTGCCTGTATAAATCTGCAATATATCAAGGCTTATCTGTAGACTAAATTGTGGTCGTATAAATCTACATGATTATATGTGAGTCATTATCTTTTTATCAACTATTTTACAATACCTCAAATTATTTTCAAAAGTTATAATTACAGGGACTAAGTCGTGGATATTTTGAATCACTGGCTAGTGGGGTATTGTGCACATTACTAATTTTCTCCCAGTTAGGTTCATTGACCTACTAGGGATAATCATCACTATTTAGGTTCATTGATCTAATAGTGGTATGACCATCGTCACCATTGTGACATGTCACCATTGTGACAGGAAGCCAGATAAAAATAAGATAGAAGCCATTGTAATCGCTCTTATGCTGTAAATTATTACAATGTTTTCTAGTTATACTTTGCAGTGATTAAGTCTTTGCCAATATTTAAGAAGCAAATGTAAAAACTCTTAATGCTGTAAGGTATAACAAATATGTTTTATAAAACCGAATGAACTCATTCAGTATTTCCCGCTGACAAAACCTTTTTAAAACGCGTTTCAGGTAATTACAATAGATTGGAGTAAAGAGATGAATCCGGCACTGAAAGGCATCAAGAAGTGGCTTATTTTATTAAATCAAATCAAATTAAGAAATATTGTTTTATGTAATTAATCTTTATTAAAGCTACCATTGTAAGACATGGGTTTATCCCATCTATTTAATAAATAAAATCCGGTGTTTTATAAACTCTGATATTTTTACTAACTCACGGTCCTGATGAAATTTCCGCTGCAATGTCTTCAAAATAATCACCGGTACCACTGGGCTGTTCACGACTCCCGATTCCGTCCAGGGTAGGTCGGGGGGCCGTGACAGAAGGTGGTATCAGAGCCACTGCTTGAAGCCAATAAGTGTTGTAATAATAATACCTAAGTTTATATAAAAGAGTTAGGAGATTGCTGTTAACTGGTAGCACACATGATAGTATTTAGACTTGAACTTAAGAAAAGATGCCTTAGTATAAACTTCAAGATAAGCTAAGTACTTATGTGAGTAAATTATGATGAGTTTTTGTATACCATAAGAATGGTAATTAGAATATTGCAAGATATGATAAATAAGCAAGAATTAATAGTAATTATTGCTTAGTGATAATTATTGGTCTAGAATAAAATATGTTACGGGAATACAAATTTCCCTAATTCTAGCCTAATAAAAGAGGCACTTTTGAAAAGATACTATTTATGGGAAATAGAAAATTTTCTCTGGCAAGACTGGGTATGGTGTAGTAGACTCTCCAGTTTGTCCAGATATACTGAGATTACCTCTCCGGCGCGAATCGGATAAGACGGGATAGATAATATGTCAAACAAGTGACAAGATTTCCCTAAATAGTATCATGACCAGATATTTGACTAGTTTTTGGAAATATGAATCTGTTAAATACATTGACCTGATAAATGGTATGTTTATTTCAGCATGTGAAATATATGATTATATAGATATATATATATCTATAAAGAATTCCAAAAGTTAAATAGGAATAAAGCACAGGCATCTGTGTCTAGATTTCTTTATCAGGAATTTCTTTTCCAATATCAACCATTATTTCGTTTAATCATCTGTCTCGTAGCTCGTGTAAACAATGGAAACCCATTAAGTTGGGATACCATCAAAAGTGTAAAGAATTTCTAACGCATTTAACGTAAGTAAGAATCATGTAAATTTAATCATAAGTCCACAGAAGTTGAAGTATATCACACACAATTTTCAAGGCAAGACCTTTGGAAAATATAAATTAGGCACGATAACACCAATGTTAATTCCTTCAGTAGAAGAACTACTAATCAAAAAGAAGCATTTTTGCCACGTAATCCTACAAACGACATAAATTTCACTAAGATACGTTGTAACAAGATTTCACAACTATTGGTGCACAGTCTAATCAGAGTCATAATTATTATCACTGAAAAAGGAGTCATATACTTTTGCAAATCCCCTATTTCATTTGACATTCCCTAGTAATGTCACTTAACAACGGTTATCACACGAAATTCCAGATAAAGTTCTTATATTTCTTTCGTTGAAATTCTGACTTCTGTATATAATAAGTTGACTTTCGTATTTCTACTTCCCCTAATAATCATCATACCATGAGGATTTCTTTCATAGTAACGAATATTGATCTGTTTCATCTCCTGGTAAATTCACCCGTTACACATGCACTATTTGTTGCGCATGTGGTTCGTTTGATTTATAAAGACCACTAGAGGGCTTCATTCCGATCTATTATTTTATCAAAACTCAAATATCATTCCGCTTTTTGTACTATGAACTGCATTATTGCAAAACAATAACTCCTTGATATCGAGTCAATAAAATTCTTGAAAATTTTAATTTTCTTTGACATACATAGTTTCTATAGTAACCATGTCCGAACTTTCTTATTAAAACTTGTTTTGTTTAAATTCAAATTATTTGACTTGCTCATATTACATATTCATTATAAAATCCCATATGATAGATGGAAGCTATCATATTCAAAATAGTCCCAACAAGCACTTCATTTGTTTTAAACCATAATAGGCTTGTTTAGTCTTCGACTTCATTAAATCATTTCTTTGATCATGATCACCTTGTACTAACATTTTCACAAAATTTAAAGCTTGCACTACTCTCGTTTATATATATCATATACGGATTTAATTATTTATTTAATTATATATTAAATTGCTTTGTTGATTTATCTTATAAAAGCCATCTTAAAACAAATCATGTGCTAAGATAATGATACACAAATTCATGTCATATTTCAATATATCTTTTAACAATTATTATAGCATCAATTGAGCCTTTCGTGATAATTATTGCTTTATCATTTTCAATCGAAAAACATTATATAAATTTAATTGATTACGGAAACTTACATAAGTAATTACCTAATTTATAATATAGTATTACTATATTTAAAAATTCTTGTTAAAATCATTAAAGGTAAAGAATTTATATTTTTACATATAAAAATTTTGTTTGAGGTATATTCTCATTAAAATTTATGTTTAAGTTAATATTAGTTTTATTATTTGTAATAATATATTAGTGTTAATATTATTTTAAATACTAGGGTTATTGTCAAGGGCATGTATTGAATAGCCTAGCCTTAGTTAGGCATGGATTGGCCACCTATGATTAAACAAGGCATCACTAATCAATATCCAACCATGATAATGACTAGTTAATATATATAAATTAAGTCATCATACTTATTTAATAAATTTTAATTATATATGAAAATATTTTGTACTCTAAAGAGAAGACATATTTTCATAAAATAATACAAGAATTTGAGGGACAAATAAAATTATATAAATAATTATATATCACATATTTTATGATAACTATTTACAGTAACTCTCTGGCAAGAAAATGACCATATAAGAATAATATGGTAGTCATCAACTACGTTGGGTTAGGGGAACATTATATTATATAAGAATAGACTCGTTTTCACTTATTTACAACATTTGTAAATACATTCACAACGTTATATGATTTCAAAATGAAAATAAGTAATCAAATAGAATCAACCCATTAAGTGTTATATATTTACAAAATATTTTACAAATATTTTTGTACAATAAATATTTTTACATCTTTAACTTTCATTTAACGTTATAAATAATAGTGATTTCTTTTACAAAATAATAATACTAAAATATTTTGTAATGTAATAAATTTATTGCAGTATTTTGAAATATATATTACATAGTAAAAAAAAATTAAGTTATTTTACATAGTATAGTAAAATACTAAAATAATATTTATTGAAAAGTGGTGACCATTTACATAAAAATGCGTAACAAATAATATATATTACATAGTATTTATATTTAAGATACGGTTCAGACAGGAACACAAAATAATATATATTACATTTGTTATACAAATATAATATAATAGTTGGTCATGCCAAAACAACTTGTTCTTATTATATTTCGATCTCTAGGACATAGTGTAAAAAAATATGATTACTAATAATATACTATCACATTGTTTTCACAATTAAAACAAATTGGAACACTAAACAATGATACACTAACTCTATTTTCTTTAGGTGTATCTTTGCAATTCACTCATCTCAGCACATTGATTTTCTCATATCATAATTTAATATTTGACAAATCATTTTTCATGTTTTTATTTTTATTTGGAACCTGTCAATTCTAAGTCTCTCTCAGTTGCCAATCAAAGTAAGCTTTCTTTTGACAAAGAATTTTATTGATTCTAAAAAAAAAATCCTTCTCATTCATTTTAAAAATCTATTGATCATATATCTTTTGGCTTAAAACTAGTCACCTTAGAAAACTATATCATTTCATCTCATTCGTTTGTCATCAATTTCTTGAACTAATTCAGTTGAATCATTAATCCTACTTATTATACAACTCGTATTCACAAAATTTGATATTTAATTCTGTGTCATTTTGTTGATTAAAATATGACATAAACCTAAAAGAAATATCGTAACCTAAATCTCGAGGACGAGATTTTTATTAAGGTGGGGAGAATGTAACAACCCTCATTAAAAGTCCTATTTATTTTATTATTTTATCCAATAGGAAACCCTAATTGAGACACCCAAGTGATTCTGCACAAACCCTAAAAAAATTTCAAAACAATCAGAATTAGGATCAGGGCCCCTAAAACTCAGGGGGGATGGGGTATTCTCTACTCAACGATTATCCTCACAAAACGCTGTCAAAATTGAATTTCTCGATTCCGTCGACTCAGCAGGGCTACCCAGGTGACAAAGCAGGCCTACCCTATTTTGACATCCCAGGCGACACGCGGCACGTGACACGGATTCTTCCGCGACTAGCGGGAGGTGCAAATTTTGGGTATAAATAGAAGGGTCTGGCACTTGCATTCTGTTGTTCGTTCGACGATCAAATTCACTTTGTACGTTGAGCTATAGTCGAAAGAATCTCAAAATCACTAATTAGTAGAGGGGGTGCTGCTACGATACAGGGTATTAACTCGATCGCTGCTACGATTCAATGTCCGATCGATCTAAACTATCCAATGGATGTTTAAGCGCTATCCTTTGTCATTAGTTGTGATTCCGACAGGATGTTTGAGTACCACCCTAATTGGGGGAAAACTCTGTCCTTCGTTGTGAATCCGATGGATGTTTAAGTGATTGCACTTTGTCATTCGTTGTGAAGGTTTTAATCTCGTGAGTTATCGTAAATGCTGTATTAAGTTACCTACCTAGTTCGTGTGCACGAGGTTACAAGGCTAAATCAATAGGCTAAGCTCTGCCTGTATAAATCTGCAATATATCAAGGCTTATCTGTAGACTAAATTGTGGTCGTATAAATCTGCATGATTATATGTGAGTCATTATCTTTTTATCAACTATTTTACAATACCTCAAATTATTTTCAAAAGTTATAATTACAGGGACTAAGTCGTGGATATCTTGAATCACTGGCTAGTGGGGTATTGTGCACATTACTAATTTTCTTCCAGTTAGGTTCATTGACCTACTAGGGATAATCATCACTATTTAGGTTCATTGATCTAATAGTGGTATGACCATCGTCACCATTGTGACATGTCACCATTGTGACAGGAAGCCAGATAAAAATAAGATAGAAACCATTGTAATCGCTCTTATGCTGTAAATTATAACAATGTTTTCTAGTTATACTTTGCAGTGATTAAGTCTTTGCCAATCTTTAAGAAGCAAATGTAAAAACTCTTAATGCTGTAAAGTATAACAAATATGTTTTATAAAACCGAAGGAACTCATTCAGTATTTCCCGCTGACAAAACCTTTTTAAAACGCGTTTCAGGTAATTACAATAGATTGGAGTAAAGAGATGAATCCGGCACTGAAAGGCATCAAGAAGTGGCTTATTTTATTAAATCAAATCAAATTAAGAAATATTGTTTTATGTAATTAATCTTTATTAAAGCTACCATTGTAAGACATGGGTTTATCCCATCTATTTAATAAATAAAATCCGGTGTTTTGTAAACTCTGATATTTTTCCTAACTCACGGGTCCTGATGAAATTTCCGCTGCAACGTCTTCAAAATAATCACCGGTACCACTGGGCTGTTCACGACTCCCGATTCCGTCCAGGGTGGGTCGAGGGCCGTGACATGTAATTTAGCTATATTGTTACTTTATTATTATACTAAATTGTTGTTGAAAATGATAAATGATACACTAATTGAAACTGATTTGAGGATCCCTATTGGGATTAAATGGAAGAGAAGTGTTTTAAAACAACATCGTAACAAGTGGCATGTAAAACTGTAGTACAAATGACCCGTGGAGTCATAGAAGTAGGGGTGTTGCCTAACGGTAATAAACTTTGTCATGGACCATGAAGAAAATGGATAAAAGGATGGCTGTCACCCATGTTTGATGAGATTCATGAGTGGCTAACCAAACAGGCCTTTTGTGGTCTATAAGTCCATAAACTAAATATCAGGCATGTAAAACCAAGGTATAAGCGACCCACGAGGTCATGGAAGCCTAGGTATTGTCCTTTAATTACCAACCATGATTATGATTATGGTTAGGAAAATAAATGAGAAACTATGTTAAAGAATGGGAGACTTAAGTTAAATAACTTATATTGGAGGTTATGTTTAAGAGAAATAGGAGAAACCTTTATAAGAGAATAGGAAGCATAAATTAAGACACGTAATGCTTCCTAATGGGTCGGTTTAGGTAATAAATACCAAACCAAATAAAGGAAGTGATAGCTTATAGGATCCAAGTCCGGAGAATGGATTCGGGCTTATAAACATAAAGGAAAGTTTTACAGAAAGTGAAATTGAAGTTTGGTCGAGTTTGGATGAAAATTGGTGAAAATTTGGCAAAAAATGGCTAAGGGTAAAAACTCCCATGTATGGGAAACTTTCTAGAAAAGTGTCTCGTTTGCGCCACACAAGGGAACAAGAACCCCCGGAGCGACGGGCGGGGACGCCCAGTCCACAGGCCGGCCAATTTAACCCCCCCCCGTACCACATGGTGGGAAGACCCTGCCCTGGTGCAACACGCACGACCTGTTTCAAAAATGCTGTTTGTTTCATGTTTTTTTAACGTTTTTTTCTTAAATGTTTAGGTTACTAATCGTTTGGGTGAAAGCGTATGATAAGAAAATATGAAGTTAAGACCCCAGATGATGATTAAGCAACGCCAAAGACCGAACACTTCCCGAATTCTCGTTAGCTTCTGCTTTGAGAATGTGTTTTTGAAAGGTTAAACATGTGGTTTTTTGTTTTGAATCAAATTATTGCTATCCTGTGTAGTTGAGTTTTAAAACATGTAACTTTTTTTATACTCGTTCGTATAAAATGTGTTCGGTTCGAGGTTTTATCGCGAAATTCAGTAAGAAACTATCATAAAACAATTACTAAGGAATTTTTTTAAAGTGATTGTGATTAGAAATGCATGGGAGGGGGTGCACTGATGCACCTAAACCAGGAAATGCATTAAGTATAATCGGTTAAGGCAAGTTACAGACTTGGCCAAACCAAATAAAAAGGATACATCATTTGTATCAATAAATGATGTGGGTAAATTTCCATATGATGATACGGGAATAATTAAGTGAAATGTTAAATAATCTATTGTGAATTTTTTTAGAGAAAACAATGTCGTGAGAACGTGATGATGACATGGCACCCCTCATTAATGAGGAGATACGTGAAAGGATTTCTAAAGGGGTCAGAAAGGCCTTAGAAGCTAGCCTACCCGGATTTATGGATAGGCTATAAATGATAATACTAACGGTTGTTGAAGAAAGAATGAGTAAATTGAAGGAGAGCCTTACCTAAGAAAAGGATAAGGCCAAAGAAAAGCAAACTTGTCCATACGACAATTTATGGCATGCAAACCTCCGTCTTACAACGAGGAGGTAGGTCCAATTGCTTTCCAACGATGGATGAGTAATATTGAAAGCATCTTTGAAAGAAGCCATTGTGATCCAAGTGATTCGTGGTTTACGGGATCTGTCAACTTAGAGCCTAAGCAAAGGATTGGTGGGACAATATCAAAGGTGAAAAAGGGATTGAAGTCGCATGGGCTATGACTTGGGGGGAGTTTAAAACGCCCTTCCTCAAATACCATGTTAGTGCAGTATGTGTCTATCACCTCCGTCAATCAGAACCGTAGCAGAAAATGAAGAATTCTAGACTTTATGATGTAATATGTAGTTAAAAGGGCAAGGTGGCAATCTTGTAAATAAGGGGAAATCCCTTATAACCTTGTGCCTATAAATAGATACTTTAGGTTTAGAATTAGAACTTTTGCTCATTTGGAGTTTTAGAGAGAGATTCTAGAGAGAGAAAGTGATTCAAGGTTCTTGTACTCGTCATATCTTTCAATAGAATCACATTATTTGTATGTTCTTGTGTTTAGGTCACGTTCGTGTACGGATTCCGCACGTCACACGTTCGGTTCGCAATCGTTTCGGAGTCAAAACTGGTCCTACATACCATAGTCCTAACGTGGTGATAAAAAGATCAAGGAAGAGTTTATGCAGTTGAGGCACAAAGGTGAAACCATCAATAAGATCACAAGGATCTTTCTCGATGAGTTACAGTTTTGTGGTGAATTGGTACTAACGGAGGAGTAGAAAATTTACTATTATCGTAATATGCTCTGTGCCAAATATAAAGAGTTCATGAGTCCTTCGGATTTTGAAGATCTCACGAAAATAATCAATGCCTCGCAAGAGCGCGAAATAGAATTGAGGAAATAGGTTGAGAGGGGAGAAAAAGAGGGTAAAGGAAGCAAACCCAAGTCCTTCCAAAAACCGAAGGTGATAGAATCACCTAAAAGGGAAAGTTGAAGGGCGGATCGCAAAGTTGTAAAACATGTGGCCATGCTCACCGAGGCGAGTGCTACTTTAAAAACCAACCAAGTGTAAATTGCGAGAAAACGGGTCACGAGGTTGCAAATTGCCCCAACAAGATGTTGGTATACTGCAATTGCTATAAAGCAGGTCACAAAAAGGCCGAGTGCCTGAACTTGTTAGGAGCAGGGGAAGAACCGACACCAAAGTTGAAGCGAGGAATATCTTTCCAGATCATTGAGGAAGAGGCAAAGGTCAAACCTGATGTGGTTACAGGTACATTTACCGGGAAAATTCCTATACGTGTATTTGATACGGGTGCAAATAAATCTTTTGTTTAACATGGATTTATTCTACACCCTTCATTTATTTTGACAAAACTACCCATGCCTTTAGAAGTAGAGGTAGGAGATAACAAGAGTTTCATTGGTTGTGATGTATGTCGAGATTGCAAAATTAATATTAAATGTGATGAATATCCAATCGATTTGATACCCATGGCAATGGGAGAATTTCAGGTAGAAGTGGGAATGGATTGGTTGTCCTACCACCACACAAATGCAATATACTATCGCAAGGTGATAAAATTGATGTCGCCGAGCGAGAACCATGTCACTATATATGGGGAAAAGAATTACAACCCTATAATATGCTCGATGATGGAAGCGAATAAATTCATTCAATATGGGTGCAAGGCTTACTTGACCTATATGTATGACTCAGAAAAGGAGTCTCCAAAAACTGGAGATGTGCCCGTGGTGCAAGAATTTGAAGATGTATTTCTAGAAGACTTACTATTTCATTTCATTAAACTTCAAAATTTTGAAGATAAAAATTATTTTCTTTTCAAAAAAAATTTCGGAGCTTTTGCATCTAAAAATGTGTAGAAGCTTTTCCAATAAAAAATCATTATTGTAAAAAAATTACCTTTTTTACTGTTTTTAAGATTTTGTTTTATTGTTTTAGTTTTTGAACTTTTTTTATTAAAAAGACTTCTACATTTATTTATATTCAAAAACTCCCAAAAAAGTTTAAAAAAATGATTTTTAACATGTTAATTTATAGACAAATTTACTTACAAATCATCGAAGGACATCCATAAGTAAATGGACCACCATAGTTCAACAACTTTTGTAAAGTTTGAAGGAGAATCCTATCAAAATTCTATCCTTTGCCTAATAAATATTGAAGAGTCCCCGTCGGAAATAACCCCACACAAACATATGGTTCAAAAGCTGGGTGGGAATCCCCTCAAATGTCTTATCCTCATATATGACGGATTACTGACAGATGTTCTATTAGTAAATTGTTCCCTCCAAAATAAAAGAAATCCGGACTTTCCCGCCAGATATTGTCGGTAGCTATTCATTTAACCATGAACAATTTACTAACTAACGGATTACCAACCATTAAATCCAAGTTACACATTTTTATGTTTTTTCTTAATTCAATTGGGTTGCGTCGAAGTTCCATCGCTAATTAGCTACCAATTGTGTTTGTCGATAGATGTACGTCCGTGATTTCCTTTGTTTAGTAGTGATAGGTAAAAAAACGTATGGATAAGATATGGTACACCGTTTTATGACCAAGAATGGCAAAAACTAAATAATAAGGATTGGAACTAAAGTGAATTACTAAAAACCTATGGATTTCAATCCATGGCATCGGTTAGCTTTGGGCTTTCATAAGCTAAGGACGTGAACTTGATGGTATGCATGTTGGGTCATTTTTAACCTCATAACACCATGAACGGGTATACCTGACACATGAAAGTATATCCATGAACATGATAGGAAATGAGTACCGATGTACCTAACATCTGGAATCGGGTAAGAGAGATATTTTATATGAGACTGGACGCATCTCAATACATGCCTATTTCCATCCTTAGCAGTTAGCTTAGGCACTTGTCAAATAAGGATGCTACGATATGAGTGTAGAACTTATGATATTTAAGTCTTCCATAATAGACTTTATGTAACTCACTATGCTAAAGAAACAATGACTCACTTTCAAGATGGTTCTCTTTGACGATGATGACCATGACATGCAAAATTAGAATGGTAGACTTGGAATGTATGGAATTGTAAACCTGGTTTCTAGGTTGTGCAAATTAGGAACTATTATGATCCCTAATTCGACTATTACATATATTCCACTCCGAATTTTTTTTTCAAATTGTACCACACTTGTATATTCAAAGTTTTTCAAATAAGCCATACAAAATGTTTCTTGATAATACAAATCGTTTAGTTTTCCCAATCCAAATGTACAACAAATGCTATAAGTTTTGTTATCCAAACCCAAAGTATTGCAATACTAATCATTCTCAAGAGGAATTTGGCTACAAAAAATATTTTATACACCAACTCTTGTGGTTGACCAATGTATTGCGATATTTAACATTTTGCCATGTATTTGGCTACAAAACCTATGTTATTCACCAAATTTTTGTTGACCTTCTATTTTTCATATATGTTTCAGGTGCTAATGATTCATGCTATGCAGGTATGATTCACATAGGAGCGGACTTGGGCTTTAGTTTGCTTTAATCTAAAAAAACACTTACTTGTAATCCTTTGTGGTTGAAAATAATGGAATACAGTTGTTTAATATAATGAAACTTTAATACCATGTGTTGTGAAAAATTTGTAACGTGACTTCCAACGTTTCCGCCACAAGTTCCACGTGGTCGGGGTGTTACAGAAAGCACGACTCCAAACTCTATGGACCGAGTTTGAAGCGATGTGAATGAAGGAAAAGGACTGTATTACTGACTTTGCTAGAAGATTGAGTGCTATGGTCCCAAAAGCAAGAAGTCTTGGATCATCCTATGACCAGTAAGATGGAACAACATAAAAACAAGACATGACAAAATCAGGTGCTTTAGATGTGAAGAATATGGGTATCATGCATATGAGTTCCAAAAATGAAACTTCGGAGGTACAAATCAGAGAAGAGGAGAAGTTAACATGGGTAAAAACAAGGATTGCGATAGACCAGTCCTATTTTTTATTGTGTTTGATTAAGAAGATATTTCAGGAAAGAAAGATAGGTCGAAATAGTCTTTCAATGACGCATCTGAAAGTGAACAATGCATGCACGACAACGAAGACAAGTGAGAGGAAATGAGCAAAGCACTAAGGGTTCTACTAGAAATTGATGTTATAGGTCAAGTGGATCCAAATTAAAATTAGGGGTGATTGTTCGCTTAGTTCGGATCATCTCGAATCAAAGCAAAACATGAATGTCAAATCAAATTTGTAGGATTGTGGATTTCCTAAGGACATGGACCTTCAGGATCTCTTCCAAATTATTGAACAAAACAAGCAAATAAGAGTTTAAGAAAAAACCAGAGATTGAGTAATAAACAAACTGCTTTTGCACTTGAACGTAATCAAAACTTTGCTTTTTGATGTACATGCATACATACATACATACATACGTACGTACATACGTACATACGTACCTACGTACATACATAAATACGTACATACATACATACATACATACATACATACATACATACATACATACATACATACACACACACACACACACACACACACACACACACACACACACACACACACACACACACACACACACACACACACACACACACACACACACACACACACACACACACACACACACACACACACACACACACACACATACATACATACATTCATACATTCATAGATACATACATATATATGGTAAGGTTCATTTGAGAACCACTCTTATTGCAAGAACCACAAGAACTAATGTGAACACAACAAAATAATTCCACAACCACCCAAAACCTAAACACCCACCACAACCAAAAAACCTAAACACCTCCACCCACCCCACCACAACCCATTAAAAAAACTATATCTCACCAAAAAAAACAAAAAAAAAACCTAACCCCCACCCCAGCACCCAAAAACCTAAAAAAACATACCCCCGCCTCCCACCTATCAAAAACCTAAAATAACCTAACCCTCCACCCCCTAAAAACCTAACCCCCAAGCTAAATGTTAAAAAGTAAACTATAAAGCTAAACCACACAACTAAATACTAAAGAAGTTTTTTATATATATTTTTCTAAAAAGCGTTAAATTTCGTCACATAAAATAAAATAAAAAAACTGAACAACAACACCGATGCACATGTGCATATGCATACGCATGCATATGTGCAACAATACTTTTAGTTCAAATTTTTATATAAAAAACGCTAAATTTCGTCACTAAAAAAAACAGTACCGCTGCACATGTGCATCGGTACTATTGTTCACTTTTTTTAGTGACGAAATGTAGCATTTTTTTATAAAAAAAAATAAAATTTGTTTTGTGTATTGTAATTTTTTTAAGTATTTTTGGTTATGTTCCAATTGGTTTTTGCGGTTCTCGCAATAAAGGGTGGTTCCTAACGGATCCATCTCCTATATATATATATATATATATATATATATATATATATATATATATATATATATAAAGAGAGAGAGAGAGAGAGAGTTAAATGCTTGGTTGGTCCCTGTGGTCTGTGAAAATTACAAACTTGTTCCCAATGGTACCCTAGTTCCAAAGTTGGTCCTAATAGTTGTAATTTTTTTACTCGGGTGGTCCTTACCATGGATGGCTATTAAAATATTCAGTTAAGTGTGTGTGAAATGTCCAAAATACCCTTGTCCATTTAATAAACAATTAAAAAAATCCTTAAAGAAACATTTAAAACAAAACAAAATATCAATTACTACCCACCCTTTAATTACAACCCAAACCCTATCTTCCCTTTCAGCAACCACCACATCTCCCCTTCTTCCCTTTTAGCAACCACCCTTTAATTACCCTCGTTCACCACAAAAACCATAGTCACCACTAGGTAACCCACCCATCCCCTACAGTACCGCTACAACTACTCAACGCCACCACCACTGCTCAGCATCGACGCCACTGATGCACGCCGCCACCACTCCGATCGGCACACCCAGGCTAAGATGGAAAAGATTTGACTTGGCCGGAGCTTCACCATATCCGACAATGATCTATGAACACATGGTGCGTTTGTAGAAAAGAATTGAAAGTGAAATCATGTGGTTAAAGGTCTGACCAATGTTCTGGGTTTGATATATATACTCGAATATAGTTGAAACGAATTTGGTATGATTTTCAATAGTTAAGGTAAATCAATCCGGAATTTCTCGTTTGTTCTACAAGATGAACGACAAGATGATGGTTACTGGCCCAAAGATGATGGTATTGGTTCGTGGTGTTGGTTTCAGGTGGTGGTTCACAATGGTGTTCGGAGGTGGCCCAAATATGATGGCTGGTGTTTCAGGGAGAGAGGGGATGAAGAAGAAGATGATGGGGTGGGCCCATTTCCTTTTGTTTCTTATTTTTCATTTTATTTTTTTAATTGTTGAGGGCAATTTGGTCATTTAACATCAACTTAACTGATAAATTTAACAGAGGTTAGTGATAAGGACCACCCGAGTGCAAAAATTACAACTATTAGGACCAACTTTGTAATTAGTGAACCATTGGGACCAAGTCTGCAATTTTCGCAAACCACAGGGACAAACCAAGCATTTAACTCTCTCCCTCTCTCTCTCTCTCTCTCTCTCTCTATATATATATATATATATATATATATATAGGGTCAGGATTTAGGGAAAACGGTGAAAACTGTGAGAACAGTGAGAACGGTTATGGATCGTTAGATCAAAACAATCTATGGACTAGATTGGCGTGGTGGCATTTTCGTAAATAACATCAATTTTATTACGTGGACGTGCTTCATTAAGGGTAAAAGAATGTTTAGACTTCTCTACATAAAACACCAAACTCATAAATAAAACGCCATTAAATTCCCGCCTTAAAATACAAAGCACACATCATCCTAATCTAAACGCCATTAAATAAAAAATGCCAAACTTTGTTTTCAAACGATAAAGCTGAACAAACAGTAACTGAAACGACGTAACTTAATTACTAGCATTTATTATAATAAAATCCCGCCTAAAATATGCGCCAAAAACACCCTATATAAACAACATCTCAGACCTTCAATTAAACACACCAAACCCAAAATGCCATAGTTTACTATATACCATTTATCTTAGAAATGCCAAAATAACCCAAACATCAAAGATTCCAATTGACGTTTCATTGAGATATACTATTTTATTAGTAAACTTTCACTCAATGTGATGGAAAAAATCCTTATGTGGGGATATTTTCCATCTCATTGAGCAAAATCTTATTGAGTCTATCCTCAATATAAAAGCCAAAACATACAAAAATCACAAAATTGCAAAACGTCATTTCTTGGAGATTCAGTTTTGTTCTCAATAAAGTTTCGCTGAATGGGGTGGACAACATTATTAGACATCTTTCTTAACTGAGGATTAACAATGTTGTCCATCTCATTCAGCAAAACATTATTGAGTGTAGCATGACCAAAATTAGAGGTTTTTTAGGCGTTTGGTTTGCGTGTCCGATCTTATATTGTTTGTTATGTAACTTCGAAGTAACATGTTATGAACAATAAGTAGAAAAAAAGATGGAAAAAATGCTATATAAGAGATATAAAACGTCAAATTCCAATCTGTGTGTGTTCTGTAACAATGTAAATACAAAAACGCCAAACTACTCTTTACTTGCTCTCAAAGACCGTGTGGATTTTCTTTTAATTACGGCCTTTTTGCATGTCGATGCGTAGTATCCGTAGCGATTGCAATTCTGACACTGTTTTTCTTTAGCCCCGGGTTTCGACTTTGATTTCGTTTTCTCAGTTGCTATCTCTTGTTTAGATTTCAGGCGCTTCCGAGATCCAGAACCTTTGGACGTATACCCCACAGGGACTTTTATCGGATTCTTGTCGTTTTTATATTGACCGGTTATCTCAGCAAATCTATCCCTAGTACTAGCAGGAGGAGCAACAATCTGCATATCTTGAACCTTCTTCATATACGATTGAACATGATCCTTCTATAAGGATAGCTCCTCTTTATTTCCAGATAAACGGTTCAAAGTATACTCCGTTGAAAAAAAAAATCTCTCGTATCATACTTTGCACATCGTGATCAAGCTCGGTTATAAATTCACGACTAACTGAGTATTCGGAAGAGCAGTTTGGGGAACGCTCTTTACGCCATCTATTCAAAATGTATTGTTTTGGAAAATCCCTAATGTCCAAACTTCTCAAAACATAGAATATATGTCTACATAGCAAACCAAACTGCTCAAAAAGCCCGCATGAGCAACTGCATGTGCAATCAGACTTACGGTACATTACCTAAAAAAAGGCCAAAAACAATATCTCTATAATGCCATGCAGAGAATGTTTGTAAAAAAAAAAACAACTGGATAAAAAAACAAATTAAATGTTATAATAGAATATGATAAACACCATATACAGAAAACGCCATATAAAAACAAAAACGCCATTGTTTACCTCAAATAAGGATGTACAAGGCTACTGGAAATCATTTATGTAAAACTTAACAAACCCGTCGGGCTGATCTTCATAACGTTGATTTATGCAATCCGAAATTCCGATTAGCTCAGCTTGAATGTCACAAAAAATATTTTTCGTGTATATGTCAGGAGCTTGGCCCTCCAACACTTGTTAATTACTCTTCAACTGAGGGGCGTTTGTATCGAGATTCATGATCATTTTTCCGGTGCGTGTGACGTTGTGCTTCTATCGCAGTTTCATAATGAGTCATGAACTCAACCGGAGTAGCTTTTGAATTGCACACTTGACCAAAAAAAATGATTCTCACTATTCGACCTTGATGTCGTTCGCATAAGGCCCAGAGCTCCTCCATTCTATAGTATGCAGGGATCCAAGATTCCTTGAGTGCAAAAATATCAGAGAGCCAGTCATTATCTGCTAAATAGAACTCTCTGATAACCACTTCCCGTTCTGATTCAAATTCTTCAGGTGTAAGAATATCCGTCCACACAACACCACAAATATGTTCTTTGAAATTGGTGGAACGCCATATATTTTAAAACGCCAAACATAAAAATAAGGAAATCAACCTTCAAAGAAAATTTATGCATCACATGCCACATGCATAACCGATGCCTCGTGTCAACAAAGACAATAGAAATAGCCTTCTTTATTGCTGGATCTTGGTTAGTGACAACAACTTTTGGTTACGAACTGTGACACCCGGCTTTTCAGGCCGTACCGTACAATTGTAACACATGTTGTGAATAGATAAAAAGGCTGTATGTGACTGATTATGATATTTATATATGATATTTAATGTGTTGGTGAAATCTAAACATTTATAAAATTATGTTGGCAACGATAAAATAAACGCTTATTGCATAACGATTAAAATGCGAAACGAACGTCGGTGACCACCCGATCAGTGTTAAAATCCTAAAAAAGTCTGTTATGATTAGAATAGTAATTTTAATCATATTCGTGAGGAAAAATAAATAAAAACGCTAAGAAACTCTATTTTTCGAGTATGTGCGCGTACCGCGCGATACTGCGCGTGTTAGACAAAATACTGTCAACGCAGCCAGTCAAGGCAACTGGTAAATATTTCAGTAATAATTTTGTGTGATTATTTTTATAGAATGATAAAAATAATTTAAAACGCACTAAAACGGGATTAAAATACTAGATAAAATACCCGGTATCCTGTAAAATACCAGTTTTTGGACTAGATTGTATATATGTATATATATACGATATATGTGTGTAATGTGAGACATAAGACATTATTTGGCAGCCATGCATGTCTTCTCTCTCATCTCTCCTACACTTGGAGGCCTAGAAATGTGTATGTAATGACGAGTACTTTTAAATCTTCCATTATCACACAATAATCAAGATATACAATCAACAGAACATCATCTCTCTCTCTACAATAAGCTTCGGCCGAACACCCCTATACATCACACATTTTCAAAATTTCAACCTAGTTCATGAAGATCCAAGCTCATTCCAATGTGTTTTCAAGTAATTTTAAGGATCCAAAGGTGATTTTAAGGTGTTTTAAGCAACAACCAAGCTCCATATCATCAACCTTAGCTAAAAACCCATCAAAATCTTGAAGGTATAAAACTCACTTTAAAAACCTTGTTCTTGATTCTTGATGATTTTGATGATGATGATGAAAGTTTCTCTTGTTCTTAGAATAAAACAAAAACTTGAAAACAATAACAAATGGGTTTTTGTATAAAATAAAAATGGAGATGTATGTGTGTGTGCATGTGGCCGTGAGTATGTATACATGTGTGTATGAGGTTTAGTTTTGATTTTGATTGATTCATGTTTGAATGATTCTTGGAAGTTGAAGCATGCATGTTTAAAAAGTTGTCATATGGAAACTTTTTTTTTATTTGAAATGAGTTATGTGAAAAGTAAATCTTGGAATCATGTGTATATGTGTAGATAGCCGTATATGTATGTATATATATACGAATGCGTGAACATTTTTGATATTGATAATTTTAGATGTGTAAGAATATATGTATATGTCTTATATTTATGGGTGAATGATGGGAAATTGATCATATAAAGATGATGATGTTCTTGAAGGTTTAAACATGAAATAAATGTATGTTGGATATGTTTTAATTCATGCATGTTGATAATGATGTGAATTGAGTGCATTAGATGCCTGTACTTAAGCATGAATGTAGATGAATGGTCATGAAATGATGATTTATGTATGGTTTGATGAAGATGATTTTTAATCAGATTCTTAACACTAAAAATATGAATATTTGAAGTGTTAAAATGGTATTAAACTATTTCATAAAGTTTACTAGCTTTGCATGTTGTACTTGGTGCTTTATGTGTTGTAAAATACGTGAAATCGCAAGATTTATGTGACTTACACAAAAACTGCACTAATCTGATTATAACCATCATTTTAATCAGTAAATAACATGTATTGTGTTAAAATATCAAGCCATTCCAAGTTGGGATGATTATAGTAACGTTTAACGCAAAACTATGCGTTAAAACGGTCAAAAATCGACTTTTCGAATGATTTTTATGAAACTGATTTAGATCAGTAAGTAAACTAATATTTTTAGTTTAACAACAAGTATTTTAACTAATCTTAAGTTTACTTGGTGTTTGGTTGGTCATACGTGACTTCCGACGCCCGAAAACGTTATCAAATCGCTATAATACGTGTTTTTCAATGAACACTAGTATGGGTAAATTTTTGGGTAAACCTTATGTGTTAAGATGTGTTATGTGATTTAAACATGTGAATGTGAAAATATGTTAAGTTTTAATATGATAGTGGGAAATTTAGACTATGCATGTACACTTGTGCGTTTTATGTGGTAGAAACGGTAAAAATCGCGTTAAACGTGAAACTTGTTTGTCGAGCATGAAATTTGATGCATATAAAATATTTTATGTATGCTTGCCTTAAAAATGACAAATAGATAAGTTAACGAGGTTATGCGTGTTACGGTATTAACTTATGTGTACCTTTATGTATATATATTACGACGCGCAAATCGTGGATATATTACTTATAAACGGGTGTGTTAATGGATTTACATGATAACGGTCACCAATAAAATCGTTCAAATTGCAAAAATGTTGGTGCACTAAATGTCTGCTGATTACGTCTTAATCAAGTCTTGTGTCTAGATAGGTTGAATGTACACACAACAGGGTCTTAATTAGGGTTTTTACTTGTTTAACTGGAAGATTTCGCTTGAAATGGTTCAAGCGAAATCAACAACTGAAGATTTAGCTTGAAATGATTCAAGCGAAATCAACAGCAGAAGATTTCGCTTGAAATGAGTTCAAGCGAAATCATCAGGTTATATATAGGGTTGTGTGGTTCATTTGTAGGGAGACATGGTCATTGTATGTGAAACGAAGTGCTGCCGGATTTGTATCAGAAAACATTGTACAAGCACGTAAATCAATCAGAAAAGAAAGATTAAAAGGAAACTAGCTGTTATGACTTTGTTTATGTTGATTCCGCCTTCATATTCAAAGATGAACTGCTTTAACTGACGTTTTAAGGTCGTAGAACGGTCCAACAAGTGGTATCAGAGCTCAGGACGAGGAGTTCATACCATAGCAGCTTGATATTACCGGATTCTCTTCTTTATACTCATTTCTTTTTATATTTTTCTGACCTGAACGAGTTCCAACGGTCGAAATGGTCTGATTTTCGAGTATATTGTGTAAAACATAGTTTTAACAAAGCCTACAAAGATTCAGACTAAATTTCAGATTAAAACTTGTGAAAAATGACCTAAAACTAGATTTCGCTTGAAATAGTTCGAAGGTTAAGATCAGATTTCGCTTGAAAACATAGGATTTAGCTTGAAAACAGACGATTTCGCTTGAAACAGTTGATGCGAAATTGATTTGATTGGATTTCGCTTGAACTGTTGGACTAGTATTATCGGATTTCGCTTGAAACAGTTGAAGCGAAATTAAGTTGTTAGATTTCGCTTGAATCAGTGGACTTGTATTTGGGGATTTCGCTTGAACAGTTGAAGCGAAATTGATTTCTTAGATTTCGCTTGAAAAATTGATTAGATCAGATTTCGCTTGAGTGTAATCTTGGATTTCGCTTGAACTATCAGATTTAGTATAACAATTTCGCTTGAAAGCCCAAGCGAAATAGTTGATTTCGCTTCAATAGTTCAATTCCGCTTGAACTTGCTGATTTTTTAAAACTTAAAATTTTCTAAGTGTTTGCTGATTTTGCAGGAACATTCACGATGGATGATATTTTCATGAATCCATTTAGCGATATGTACGCGTTCGCTGGAGATTCCGGAAACAATGATACGTCGTCAAGCAATGTGAATGAAAATCCTCCGAAAGAGAAGAAAAAGGAAGCTTGGGAATCGGAAAGTGCCTTAGGAACGTTCAATAAACCTCCAAAGCTAATGGCTATTGAGGAATACAGTCGGTGGTCAAGAAAGTTTGAGGACTGGTTGATGGCATTCGCATTTCCCAGCTGGAAGATTTTGAAAAACGGTTATGAACATGGAAAGAAATATGGTGAAACTTTAAGAGCAGCTGAGGAGATTGAATCGTTTGTAGCTGAACAAAAGTGTGTGGCATTGTTATTTCAGTCCGTCCGGGAAGACATAATCTCATTGATCGATTATTCAAATGCAAAATATCTTTGGGAAAAGTTAGAAAAGAAATGTTTAGGTAGTACTGAAATCGTGAAAAACAAAAAGAAACTTCTTAGAAAAGAATTTGATCTGTTTGGATGTTTAAAGAACGAGTCAGTTTGTAAAATGATAGAAAGGTTTGGTCATCTGAAGCTGGAATTAGTAAGACATGATATCAAAATTCCTGAAGAAGATCTTATCGACAAATTGTTCGATTCGTTACCTGATGAAATGGATTGGAGATATTATGCGCTGATGCTGAAGAATACCATCAAAGAACCAGAAAAGTTGACATTAGATTTGCTGATTGAGAAACTCGAGAGTCACGAGTTGGAGTTGAAGAAGACATACAAAGTCAATCACTCATCTTACCAGCAGAATTTGGAATTGTACTATCCAAAAAGCATGATGCCAAAAGAAACTTCTCCCAAGACTGCGTTTTCTGCTGAAAATGTGTGAACAGCTGGCAAAGAAAGTCAAAGCAGTCAAAGCAGTGGAAGTCACAGTGGTTATCACAGTGGATCTTCATCTTCTGGAAATCATTCAGATGTAAAGAATCGTTTTCAATGTAACATCGCGATAGATTTGAAGAATGCTCAGAATTTTGATGAGGAGTCGGTCAAGAAGCAGATGATCTTTCTAGCATCGGTGTTGGAATCGTATGAAGGGTTAGTAGCTGGGAAGATAGGCAACACAAATCTGACGAAAGAAGATTACGATCAGATTGATCCGGAGGAAATGGAACTGATCGATATTCGTTGGGCTATGGCAAGTGCTGTTCGTCGAGCACAGCGCTTCATGGAAATTACCGGAAGGAAGACAATTGGTGGTGCATCTACCAAGCTGGGGTTTGATAAGTCCAAGGTGACATGCTTCAAGTGTAAGCAGAAAGGTCACTTCAAACGAGAATGCCGAAACGCTTATGCTGATGAGTCGGAGAATCCTTTCAGAGATGATTACTACAAGAAGGCGATTTATCACCAGAATAAATCCGAACCGCCTAGATTGAAGCAGGTTGAAGACAACAGAGAGAAATCTAGAGCTCTTGCGGTGATTTACGATGATGAGGGTTATGATTGAAGTCAAGAGGTTCTACCGGAAGAAGATGCAGTTGGTTATGCATTCATGGCGAAAAATGATGATCCTATTCCGTGGAAAGACGATCGAACTGAAGAGCAAAAGTATAGATACAGAAAAATGATAGCTGAAAACAAAATCATTAGAATATCTCGTATTTTTCTGGAAGCGAGGAGAGCCAATAGATGGGATCCAGACAGAGAGTGTTATCTTGATGAATATGGAAATATTGCGATCGATGATAGTACACTTGATATCGAAGCCATAATCCAGCAATACAAAGAAGATGATGAGTATTGGCAACACAAATGGTGCGGAACTCCAACAGAGAAAATGAAAGAAGAAGAGAAAGAGAGAAAAGAGAAAGAAGAGATCGAGAAAGCAAAGAAAGTTGATACTGGAGTTATTGACACAACGCAGGAGTTGACTGCTGAAAATCTTGGAAGAATGGCTGACAAAGTGCTAGCTGCTAAGGCACTTGAGGTAGACTCTAACTCCGTGTCTGAGTCAAAAAGCCAGGTCAGTTCAGATTTGTCAACAAATGTGTCAGGTAAGAAAATCGATGGAAATGCTGATTGCAAAAATTGCAACAAAGAGTGCAAATTTTATAGCACAGTCACGTATCTCAACGGGAAGAAAGTTGATGATCTGACAGCAAAGGTCAGAAGCGTTGAGAATCAGATTCTTGATCGTGACAAAACAGTTAAAGCTTCAACTGAACGGATAAGAGAATTAACTAGACAAATTGAAAATGATAAAATTGATCATGACAAAATTAAACAAGAAAATGAAAAGTTGATTCTTGAAAACCGTCAGATTTCTGAAAAATTTGAAAAACTCAAAAGCACAATGAAAGATTGTGATGATCGAAATGGTAAAACTTTTAAAGAAAATGAACATTTAAAAGCAGTGCTTAGAGTCAAAGAAGAATCAATCAACCAACAACTGGATGAAATCGCTAAATTGAAACTTAAAGTTCAAGAGGCTGTAATCGAAAACGAGCGAATCCAGTTGAAGCTTAACAGTTACAGCTCCGCAAGCTTTGTTTTACAACATATCATTCCCAAACCCATCGGGAAAGACAAAGCGGGCGAAGATGTGTATTGTGATGGAACTGGGGTGGGGTTTCATCAAGTTCCACCACATGTTCTTGATAATTACACGAAAAAGCAATCTGGGTTGGTTGAAATTGAGGAAGGGAGTGAAGTTAAACTTTCGGAGAACATTGATGTTACTTTTTCTACATCATCTGATGATAGGGTTCAGACAGAGATTGTTAAGAGCACAGCTGAAAGTGTTTTGTTATCTGATTCAGCTGAAGATGATGAATGTTTCTTGGACAAATACATTCAGAAATCAAAATCCAAAAACAACTTAAGTGATGAACCAAGTCTTGTGATGTACAAGATGGCTGGATCTGATAAGTTGTATTCAGATTCTGAGTTTCCCATTGAGAATGTTAATGTGAAAAAGTTAACAAATGTGTTCAAATTGATTGAAGTTGAGTTGTCAGAAGTGAACAGTTTGAGTCAAACAAAAAGGCAAATGAATTTTGAGAAAGATAAAGCTTATTACAAAAAGCCTGTTGTTCCACCACGTTTTTATAATAACAATCGAAACAAATGGTCGGGTGGTTATCGGGGTGGTAATAGTTATCAGAAGAAGAGTTTTCAAAACAAAAGATTTGCAGAAAAGAAGGTGTTTGTGAACAGTTCAAGTTCACTTTCTGATGAGGAAAATGAAAATTTTTCAAAATCAAATAAAGAGTTCTTTGAGAAGAGGGTTTCACAACCTCAATCTGAAGGCACAAGTCGAGTTGTTGATACTCGTACATGTTTTCGATGTAACAAAGTTGGTCACATTGCAAGAAATTGCACCAACTCCAAGCCTAAGATTGAAGTTGTTGACAGACAAAAGAAGAAAGTTGATGTGAAGGGTAAAGCACCAATCATTGTTGAGAAAAAGAATGAGAAAAATAACAACATCAAAGTGAAAAATGAACCTGTAAAGAAAGTGATACCTAAAAATGACAAGTTTTATAAACAGGTTGCATTATCTCAACAAGTTTGGAAACCAAAAACTGAAATAAAAATTTCAACTTCTGAAGTGAAAAAGGCTGAAGAATCAATTTCGGTTGATTATGATGCAAATTTTCCACCTTTGAAGGCTGAAAATTTCAAAATTCAAGTTGCGAGAGTCAAGGTTACACCTAAGGCTGATGAGGCCTGGGTGGACACCATGTTCGAATAAGTAGTTTGAATTGCCGGAGCTTCCTGGATCGCGAAGCATGAATCGGCATCTTTATTGAAATGTTTTGTAATCAACTTGTGGTATGTGCAGGATCTTCCAAGAGCCATTTCAAGATGGATCATGGATAGTGGCGCATCTCGACATATGACCGGAAAAACTGCATTGCTGTATGATGTGAAGAATATCAATGGTGGTTATGTGGGATTTGCAGGTCATGAAGGTGGTAGAATTGTTGGTGAAGGAACGTTATCCAATGGGATTGTGATGTTTGAGAGAGTTAACTACATCACTGAGCTGGAGAACAATCTGCTTAGTATCTCGCAGATTTGTGACAATATGTATACTACTCACTTCACTGATAAAGAATGTTTGATTTTGAAACCTGGTTTTGTTGTTCCTGAAGAATGGATTATCATGAGGGCACCTAGAGTGAATGATTTATATGTGTTAGATATGAGCGTAGCAACTACAACTACTGGTCAAGCACATTGTTTTGTGTCTAGAGCAACTGAGAAAGAATCAAGATTGTGGCACCGAAAGATGGGGCATATACATCTTAGAAAAATGAATCACTTGGTTGGTGCACAATGATTTGGTATTGGGAGTTAATATCAAAGGTTTTCATCTGGAAGGGGAGTGCATTAGCTGTATCAAAGGCAAGCAGAAGAAAAAGTCACACCCTACAAAGCAAGTCAATTCAGTTTCGAGACCTCTGGAAACACTTCACATGGATTTGTTTGGTCCGGTGAATGTCAAGAGTATTACAGGAGATTATTATTGTTTGGTCGTTACTGATGATTATTCCAGATTTTCGTGGGTTTCTTTCTTGAAGACGAAAGATGAAACATTTGACAGTTTGATGGGGCTGTTCAGGAAGATCGAGAATTTGTACCAAAGGCGTATCAAGAGAATTCGAAGTGATAATGGTACTGAATTCAAGAACAGCAAGATGGAAGAATTTTGTGATGAAAGAGGTATTTTGCATGAGTTTAGTGCTCCGTATACTCCGCAGCAGAATGGAGTCGCAGAACACAAAAATCGGACACTAATCGAGACGGCTAGAACTATGCTCGCAGATTCAAAGTTACCGATAATTTTTTGGGCTGAAGCTATTTCCGCCGCATGCTATACGCTCAACAGGGTTCTCACTGTCAAGAAGTTCAACAAAACATGTTTTGAGCTAATCAATAATCGCAAACCGAATTTGAAGTATCTAGAACCATTCGGGTCACCCTGTACGGTTATAGAGCCTCATGGAAAGTTTGGTCCGAAGAGCATTGAGGGAATTTTTGTTGGTTATGCAAATCCGATACGACGTGTCTTCGTTCCAAGTGAGAAGCGGATTATTGAAGCTGCAAATGTTGAATGTCAAGGTTATACTATGCCGCCACAGAATCCTGGTGATTCATGGCGTTATCATTATGATAAACTGTGGGATTCGTTTGACATGAGAGAAGAATCAGAGGATGATGAAGATTTCTTTGATGAGTTGGATATTTTGCGTGAATATGAGTCACAGCTAAGGTTCCCAGCTGAGTATTCGAGGAGACCATGGGAAACTTCCAATGACGATGAAGCAGGTCCAAGTAATGCTGGTGAACATGATGATGTCCAACAGAATGAAGTTGATCAGGATAATTAGTCGGCTCAGAATGATAATCTAGAAGCTGAAAACATGCCAGTATTTGATCATGGTGATTCAGATTCTAAGGGGGAGCAAATTCAGATTTCAAGTCAAACAAACCAAGTTGGTGAACAAGATGCAGAACAGAATGTTACTAATCTGGAGGGAAATGTAGATGTTCCAAGAGAAGTGATGCCGCGAACTTTTTCATATCATCCAGAGGAGTTGATCATAGGAGAATTGCAGACAGGCGTTCGCACTCGAAGACAGATTCATAAAGGGCTTACATGTTTTTATACAAAAGTTTCTCCTTTGCAAACTGAATTCTCATTGAGTTGTTTTATATCACAGGTTGAGCCAAGAACTTACAAAGAGGCGCTTACTGAAGACTCTTGGGTCATTGCAATGCAGGAGGAACTTAGCCAATTCGAAAAGTTGGGAGTGTGGAAGTTAGTAGATTTGCCAGACGGTCAGAGGAAAATAAACACCAAGTGGGTGTTCAAGTGTAAGAGGGACGATAGAGGAGTTGTTGTAAGGAACAAAGCTCGACTCGTTGTTCAGGGATTTAGTCAACAGGAGGGGATTGATTTTACCGAAGTCTATGCTCCTGTAGCACGACTAGAGGCAATCAGAATTTTCCTAGCATTTGCGTCTTGGAAGAACTTTAAAGTTTATCAGTTGGATGTTAAATCGGCGTTTCTTTATGGGAAGGTTAAAGAGGAGGTTTATGTCGGTCAGCCACCGGGCTTCACCGATCCAATCCATAAAAACAAGGTCTACTTATTGGACAAAGCGCTGTATGGTTTACACCAGGCCCCGAGAGCCTGGTACGAGACTTTGTCTCAACACCTACTAGCCAACAAGTTCATTCGTGGAAAAGTGGATGCCACTCTCTTCACTAAAGAGGTCGATGGTCATCTTCTGATAGTTCATATTTATGTGGACGATATAATCTTTGGGTCGACAAATGAAAATCTATGCAAAGATTTTGAATCAGTGATGAAGCAAAAGTTTGAAATGTCATCAATGGGGGAGATGAAATTCTTTCTGGGTTTACAAGTTGAACAACTTCCTGAGGGAATTTTCATTCATCAGTCAAAGTATGTTCATGATATTCTAGAGAAATTTGGGATGTCAAGTTCTACTCCAGCTGCTACCCCACTTGCAACAAATCATGGGATTCACCCAGATCTCACCGGAGACAGGGCTGATGAAACATTTTACCGATCCATGATAGGTTCTTTAATGTACCTAACTGCTTCACGTCCTGATATAATGTACCCAACGTGCCTCGCAGCAAGATTTCAGTCTAACCCGAGAGCATCGCATTTGATCATTGTGGAGAGGATATTGCACTACCTGAAAGGAACTCCTTCATTGGGGTTGTGGTATCCTAGAAAAGGCGACTTTACGCTCGAAAGGGTATTCCGATTCGGATTTCGGATGCTGCAAAGTCAATTCAAAATCAACAACTGCAGGATGCCAGTTCTTTGGTCCTAGATTGGTTACCTGGCAGTGTAAGAAACAAACGTCTGTGGCGTTATCTACATGTGAAGCGGAGTATGTTTCTGCTAGCAGTTGCTGCTCTCAGATCTTGTGGATACAGCAACAGACCTCTTTTTGTTGATAATGAGGCCGCTATAAATATAACAAAGAATCCAGTACATCACGCTAAAACTAAACACATAGAAATTCGTCATCACTTTATTCGTGATTGTTTTGAGAAAAAGTTGATACGAATTGAGAAAATCCACACTGACGAACAGAAAGCTGATTTACATACCAAAGCTTTTGATAAAAATCGGTTTAAATATTTGTTAAAACTGAATGGTATGAAGCTTCTTTCGGTGTCGGATGGTATTGTGGGCGTTGATGAGAGTACTGTTGCGAATGAAGACGAGAAACAATCTGCAATGGTTTGTCGATTTTTTACTTGTTTTGGTATTTAGGGGGAGTAGATATTTGTATATAGTTTATATTTTCAGAAAATACAAAAACAGTAAAAAATGCAAAAATACAAAAACATGATAAAATCTGAAAAAGAGCTTGTGTATATAGGGAAAATGATAGTACATCAGCTAGACGATTACAGTATGCTAAAGATTTGTAAAGTATAAATGAGTTAAACAGTCTCACTGATGATGTGTCGATAGGTTTTCGCACATTTAGTAGATTTATTCGGGATATAAACCTAAAATTCAAACTTGTGAATTCGTGGGGAACACTACTTGGATATATAGGTAACCCCTGAAATCTCGTTTGAAAGGTCTCATAATCTGATATACTAGGTCTTTATACTCAATGATGTCTGGGGTATTATTCCGGGACTTCTGCTGAACGGTGGTTCTGACCTAGTCCTTGGATAATGCTTTCTGCAATGCTTGAAACATAGCATTAAACCCTCAGCATGCCGATGAAACAATAAAATTGATAGTCGCTGCTGTTGTAAGCAAAAAGATCCTCTAAAGGGGACATACCGTAAAGTCGAAGCTGATATCTCTCTGCGTATACGGAAGTATCGACCTGAGATCCCTCGGCCCTCACATACCTAATTTATATACAGATATCATTGTAGTATACTCACCTGTAAGACTGATTATTGGGATTCTGGATACGGGAGTATATTCAAGAGGTGGGACACATGAATGAACTAAGTTCATAATTCATCTAAATCGTATCCTGAGTAAATTGAAATTTGTGTGGAAATTTGAGATGGATCAGTATATCGACAATCGAGGTGAATTGTTTAAGTCTGAGTATGAAATGAAGCTTAACGGTACTTGTGATTTGTCTAAAAAGCTGATATGATTCCCTGACACGCTCGTCAAAAATATGTTTGTAAATAGTTTACTTTGTTTACTTTCTGCAATTTAAGTTTTCTGTATTTCATTTCTTAGTTTAGAACACTTTGATAAAATCCAAAAAGATTTTATTTCTGCTTTATTTTCTGACAAACCAAAGTGGAGAGTTGATTGTTGGATTCTTAGATGTTTGAAGCAGATGCAGGAGATTCTGGACTGAAGAATGAGGAGAGCTTATCTTGATGGAGTCTGATTGTTTGAAAAGTAAAAAACAAGTTCATTAATTTGATACTTGTTATTTTCAGAAAATGTTTGAAATTGTTGTTTTAAAATCAGTATTGATTCGTCAAAAGATTAACCAAGGTCATTAATTTGGACTTGGTAGATTAATCAAGTGATCAGGGTCATTAACTTGGACCTGAATACTTGAGTGGATTGTTAAAACTGATTGAGTTTGTGATTTATTGTTGAAAAGATAGTTTGTAATGTTTGTTGGTTGAGTAACAGGTTTGGACTTCATTATTCCCAACGGAAGCTAATTGTCAAAGCTTGAACCAGATATCTCAGATTCTAGCATATCGAGAAGGGGGAGTCTGTGAAAGGGGGAGTCTGGATCAACGGTCAAATGGAAGATTGAAGTTTAAAGTTTAAAGTTTAAAGTTTGAAGATAAAGATTGAAGAGAGTTTTTACAATGTTTGAAGAATGATAAAGACAAAGACTTGAAGCCAAAGACTTCATCAACATCCAAGGGGGAGTCTGTTGGTGCACTAAATGTCTGCTGATTACGTCTTAATCAAGTCTTGTGTCTAGATAGGTTGAATGTACACACAACAGGGTCTTAATTAGGGTTTTTACTTGTTTAACTTGAAGATTTCGCTTGAAATGGTTCAAGCGAAATCAACAACTGAAGATTTAGCTTGAAATGATTCAAGCGAAATCAACAGCAGAAGATTTCGCTTGAAATGAGTTCAAGCGAAATCATCAGGTTATATATAGGGTTGTGTGGTTCATTTGTAGGGAGACATGGTCATTGTATGTGAAACGAAGTGCTGCCGGATTTGTATCAGAAAACATTGTACAAGCACGTAAATCAATCAGAAAAGAAAGATTAAAAGGAAACTAGCTGTTATGACTTTGTTTATGTTGATTCCGCCTTCATATTCAAAGATGAACTGCTTTAACTGACGTTTTAAGGTCGTAGAACGGTCCAACAAAAAATATTAAATATATATATATATATATATGGACTCATATATATATTATCGTGCCAACATAATAAAAAACGATAACTTTTCGAGAAAATCTCAAAGTTATGTGAAAATTCTAAGAAACGAAGAAACTTGGGATTATGTGATATATTGCTTTATAAATCGTTCCTACATATAATAGGACGTGTAGAAATCAATATGTGGGATTGCGCTATTTAAAAATACGCACCCAAAGGTGAGTGTCACTAAACCTCTCTTTTTACTATTTTGTATATGTTTTGGGGGGTAAAACACGCCTAAAAGGGTTTAATAATGTTTTTGGATTAAAATATACCTTTTAATATAAATTATATATTTTCATTGAAAATATATGAAGTTTTGATAAATTATATGTTTTCGAGATAAAACGTTTTTGATGAATATATGTTTCGAGGAGAAACTGGGATGGTACGGTATTTCAGAGGAAAGACCGACCGTGTTGTTGGGACGGGTTTGCTTGGTCCCAGGGATTTCAGTAAATTCCGTACAACCATTTATATTAAATTTGTCATATTAGTAGGATATATATATATATATATATATATATATATATATATATATATATATATATATTGTACGTGAGGCAGGCATCATAGATGGTCTCGATATGGACCATGCGCCAATGATGTCGTTTAATGATTTAAGTATTGCACGCGAGGAATTGTTGGTAGATCTATCGGGTTGACAACCCCATCATGACCGGCCGCCCCTTGTCAAGTCAAACGACGAATTGAAATTCTGTTTATAGTCTAGCCTTGATTATCCCTACATGGTAAAATATATAGTTCGTATTGTCTAGCTAACATACGAGTCTGAACGTTGACGCTATACATTTAATATACAAAACTTGGGAAAATGCCCTGATGCCGAGTTTTCAATTTACAACGGATGACCCATGTATTTTATTAAGGAAATAAATGGACTTTCTAAAATTATATGGATGTTTTATAATAAACACATAATTAGAAATATTTTCCTTAGGATCAAATTGTTTAAATTTGAATATGTGAACTCACCTTCCTTTGTGTTGACACTTGATTTTAAACGTGTTCTTCATGTACTTGAGTTCGGCTTCGGGAATCATGGCGTATCTTGTGGTTGTTGATGCGTGTTTATCACTTAATATGTTGGACTAACTTTTAAAACCTTCTAGGACGAATGTAATAAGACCCATGAGGATTAAAACAACTTAACTATGTCATGGTTGTGTAACGTTTTAAAACATTATGTTTAAAACTTATGTTTTAATTAAGTCATTATGTCCAACAATTTAATGCATCGATCATCAATTTATTAATGGGCACCAACTTCCGTCACCACTACGTTTTATATTCCGCTGCGACGTTTTTGGGGTGTGACAGAAGTTTATATCAGAGCCAATGGTTGTTAGCGAACTAGATGTTTTCGGGGGAAAACTTTAGACTTCAACCGGAGAATTTTGAGATTTAAGTCCAAAATTCGTGAAGCCAAAATTTTTAAATAAACATGGAGATTTTATCATTTATGAAAACCATTGCATGTTTATGTGCATACGTAATTATCTGTTTATTTGGGTCTTATGTGTTATTCTTCATTTGAACACACACTTACTTTGTACGGTTACGATATGTCACGTCTCGGCCTATAGAGCCATTAGTAGTCTTGTTTACTAATACTGTCGAGCCTATACTTGAGATTCCTCCGCCCATCGTTACAAAGTCAACTATTCCGCTAATTGAGTCACACGCTCCTACTACGCCTCTATTAGTCTATTATCGTCGTAGGAAGAGGACTAGGCCTACTGGGGAGATCACATCTACGTCACACGCTGAGACGGCATCTGCTTCCAAGAAGCAGAAAGGGGTTTGGGTAGACTGATGTTGCCATTGTGATCGACAGTTTGCCACTCTACGCGGAGACCTGGATTCAGCCAAGGGTAAGATGTAGGACCTCGAGGGGTAGATGGATTGGTACGATGAGTTGAACGATTTAGATAACAGTGCGATGGATCAGATGCACTGGAGAATAGTTGAGCTGGAAGAGCTTATTAGGAAGATATTGGACTTCCTAGGATTGAAGCATTAGTTGTTAGTTGTTTCTGTTGTTTGTTTTGTATGTCTCATTTGATGAACCTTATTTATGGCTTGCATGCCAAATTTTTAGATATTTAGGAGGAAATTTCATATAGACTTGTTGCGGGTGTTGATGTAGACACGCCAAATTTTGATTAGTCTTTGTACTAAAAACAAGCTTTGTAATTTCTGGTATAAATATCAAACGGGTTTCTTTTGGTTTAAAAATTATTCTCATTAATATGTGGATATTATACATGCACAATTGTTTGGTCCACTAGCATTTAATGATTGAATTATTTTCGGATATCGTTATATGTTGATATTATGTTGTAATAATAGAAATGACGAAATGCCGCTAAAAGCTAGACAGGGTTCTGGACTACCTACTACTGCAGAGGAGTTGGCACAACTCATAGCCCAACACGTTAATACTGCCATGGAACAGCGCGATGCTAACCAGAATAATGGCCAGGAACGTGGACATGGTGCTCATGGGCATGGTTTTGGTGGGACACAGATCGGAAACCCTCAAGGTAATATAATGATAGGAAATTTTTAGTAGTTCCTGTGTTATGATATAATCGGAGCGTAATCCTGATTTTTTATTAACCTTGTGAACAGTACATAGATGTATACACAAACAATCCAGGGTTGTAGCCCAAGATCATTTGCTGGTGCCCTATGCAATGACGTGGCAACGATATGCGTGATATTGGGCTGTCAGAACGAGACAATCATTCGATTAGTTCAGCGTTCCGAACCTAGAACTGGAGATTCGAAGAAGCGCAAGCTGGAGAGCTCAAAGAAGAATCTCAAAGAGGAATGTGAGAAGAAACGTAACTTGGAGAAAGCGTGTGTCAGGGATGGCAGAAGTGGTCCAGAGAAGAAGACTCACGGTGATGAGCAAGAGATGTGCGCCAGATGTGGACGAACTGGACATGCGACCCGCAAGTGTTATGCTAGGAGTACATCGGAGGGAGTTGTACTTGAGGGATGCTTCGAGTGTGGTGAGCAAGGACACTACAAAAGAGACTGCCCGAAACAGAAGAGTCAGAATGCCTAGGGAAAAGTTTTTGAGATGAGTGCTGGGAAGGCACGTGACGATCCTACTACTGTTACTGGTATGATTCTGATCAATAATGTCACGGCCCTTGACCCGGTTTGACCCGTTTCAGGAGCCACGGGACAGAAAATCCCGTGGTATTTATTTAACAGCGGAATATTTTACCAGGATCTTTTTAGAACTGAAAATTTCCCGATTATTTTATTTCACAACTTGGGATAAAACCCCGTAATTTACAATCATATGATTTCACTGAGAAATCTTTATTTTTCAAAAACATGGTTCTTTATTTTATACTGAGCCACTTCCTTAAGCTTTGTAGTGCTTCGCGACACTTTTCCTGGATTACAACAGATCACCTGAAACATGTTTGAAAAAAAATTTGTCAGCGGAAATACTGGTGAATCATTCTTTTTATGAAAACGACTCGTTTGTTATAATTTACAGTATTAAGAGCGATTACAATGTTTCTATATATCAACCAACTACCCACAGTATTTGTCACTCGAACATCCATCGGTAACCTCTGAGTCCAATGGTGTCTGTGACTATGGTCATATCACCCCTTAGCTACCCCGTTGTCCAATGGTGAAGGTTATCAAGTAATGTATACAAAACCCCACATACCGGCTGTAATTTGGTGATTACAAAGACTTAATCCCTGTAATTATAACTTTGAAAATAAACATGCTTTTGAAATTAAATTTGATAAAAAGAGAATGACTCACATTGCAGATTTATATGAGCAGAGCTTAGCCTACTGATTAGCCTTTTTAATCTAAATTTAATAACATGCACACGAACTCGGTTAGTAACTAATACAGCATTTACGATAACTCACGAGATTAAACCTTCACAAAGAATGACAAAGTGCGATACTTAAACATCCATCGAATTAACGACGAATGACAAAGCATAAACCCTAATGTGGGCAGCACTTAAACATCCATTGGATAGTTTAATCAATCGGACATTGAATCGTAGCAGCGATCGAGTTAATACCCGGTATCGGAGCAGCGCCTCGCTAGTATTGAAAGTAATTTCGACTTTAGAGTAACAAGAATTCGTTTTTGAAAGTTTGTTTCGACACCAACACACTGTGCATGCAACAAGCTATTTATAGCTAAAATTGAGGCCTCGCGCGGCCCGCGTAAGCCTTCGGCTTACCTTTTCGTGGCCCGCTTGGCCGCCTAGTCTACGAGTAGGCTTGATGGGTCATGGGTTAGGTTTGCCAGGTGGGTTATACGTGGCCCGAATACTTATCCGGTTGAATTTTAAGTTGACGCGGCCCGCGTAAGACATGTCTTGTCTTTTACGCGGCCCGCCTGAGACCCAGATTTTTATTTTTCTTGATTTTTAATATGGTTTAGGGTTTCAGGGGTCCGGGTTTATAATTACGGGTATTTTTAGGACAATTTTGTGAGTCCTTACATTCTACCCACCTTATTTAAAATCTCGTCCTCGAGATTTATTGGAATAAATTAGGATACTTTCGCTTCATCTCTGATTCCAGCTCCCAAGTGTATTCAGGTCCTCTCTTTGAATCCCACTTGACCTTGACAAGTACTAACCGTTTGTGTTTGAGAAACATCACCTTTCTGTCTTCTATTTGAAGAGGTTTCTCAACAAATTTTAATTTTTCGTTTACCTCTATATCTTGGAGAGGTACTACCAGAGATTCGTCTGATAAGCATTTCTTGAGGTTGGATACATGAAATACATCATGTACTCCAGCTAACTCTTCTGGTAGTTGTAAACGATAAGCAACTGGTCCTATACGTTAGATCACTGAAAATGGTCCTACGTATCTTGGACTTAACTTTCCTTTCTTACCGAATCAAACTACTCCTTTCCAAGGTGAAACTTTTAATAGTACTTTGTCTCCTACTTGGAATTCCAACGGCTTTCGTCTATTGTCTGCATAACTCTTTTGACGATCTCGAGCAGTCTTTAGTCTTTCCTTGATTTGAGAAATTTTGTCGGTCGTCTCTTGCACTATTTCAGGACCTGACAATTGACTTTCTCCTATTTCTGCCCAACAAATTGGAGTTCTGCACTTTCGTCCATACAGTGCTTCGAATGGGGCAGTTTCGATGCTTGAATGATAACTATTGTTATAGGAGAATTCAATTAAAGGTAAGTAATCGTCCCAATTTCCACCAAAATCTATCACACATGACCTAAGCATGTCTTCTAGAGTTTGGATTGTTCGTTGACTTTGTCCGTCTGTTTGAGGATGATATGCAGTGCTTAAATTTAATCGTGTTCCCATTGCTTCTTGGAAACTAGTCCAGAAATGAGAAGTAAAACGACTATCCCTATCTGAAACAATGGAGAGTGGAACTCCATGTAAGGATACTACTTCATCTACATATAACTTTGCCAACTTTTCCATGCTAAAGGTTTCTTTCAAAGGTAGAAAGTGAGCTGATTTGGTTAATCGATCCACAATTACCCAAATCACATCATTACCTTTTCTGGTTTTGGGTAACTTAGTAACAAAATCCATTGTTATGAGTTCCCATTTCCATACAGGCATTTCTAATTGCTGTAGTAGACCTGAAGGTTTCTGGTGTTCTGCCTTAACTTGTGAACAAGTAAGACACTTAGAAACGTATCTAGCTATATTCTTTTTCATTCCTATCCACCAGAAATTATTTCTTAAATCTTGGTACATTTTATTGTTACCAGGGTGCATGGTATACCTAGATTTATGAGCTTCTTCTAATATCTTATTTCTTAATTCTCCCTGCTTAGGTACCCAAATTCTGCTTTTGTGGAATCTCCAAATTCCATCAGCTCCTTGCTCTAATTCTTTTATTCGTCCTTTCATTCCTTCAGTATCATCCTTGATTGCTGTAGCTTGAACATTCTTCAAATGTTCCATTAAATCTAATTGTAGATTTAATCTGAGAGCACGAACTTTCTTTTGCTTTTCCTGATACCTACGACTTAAGGCATCTGCAACTACATTTGCCTTTCCTTCGTGATACTGAATATCACAGTCGTAGTCACTTAGGATTTCCATCCATCTTCTTTGCCTCATGTTCAATTCTTTTTGCCCAAATATGTATCTTAAACTTTTGTGATCCGTATAGACAGTAATTTACTTCCGTATAGATAATGTCTCCAGATCTTAAGGGCAAAAATTACGGCTCCTAATTCTAAATCATGAGTCGTATAGTTCTCCTCGTGCTTTTTCAATTGCCTTAATGCATACGCAATTACCTTTTTGCGTTGCATAAGCAAACATCCTAATCCTAGCTTTGAAGCATCACAGTAAACTTCAAAATCTTCTGTTCCTTCTGGTAAGGCTAGGATTGGAGCATTTGTTAATTTCTGCTTCAAGATCCTAAAGGCTTCTTCTTGTTTAGGTCCCCATTCAAACTTAACTGCTTTACAGGTTAGCTTAGTTAATGGTACAGCTATCTTGGAAAAATCCTTAATAAACCGTCTATAGTATCCGGCTAAACCTATAAAACTTCTAATTTCCATTGCGGATTGCGGAACCTTGCATTTGGTAATTGCCTCTATCTTAGCAGGATCTACATGAATGCCTTCATGATTCACCATGTGACCTAGAAATTGCACTTCTTGTAGCCAAAATTCACACTTAGAGAATTTTGCATATAGCTTTTCTTTTCTTAACAAAGTTAAGAGTGCATGCAAGTGCTGACAATGTTCGTCCTGAATTTTGGAATACATAAGTATATCGTCGATAAAAACAATTACAAATTTATCCAAGTACGGTTTACAGATCCTATTCATCATGTCCATGAATGCTGTAGGTGCATTCGTTAATCCGAAGGGCAAGACTGTAAACTCGTAATGACCATACCTAGTTTTGAAAGCAGTTTTAGGTATGTCTTCTTCTTGTACCTTTAATTGATGGTATCCGGAGCGTAAGTCGATCTTAGAAAAGTATCTAGCTCCTTGAAGTTGATCGAATAGATCATCAATCCTAGGTAATGGGTATCGATTCTTAATTGTAATCTTATTCAATTCTCTATAATCAATACACGTTCTCATCGAACCATCCTTTTTCTTTACAAACAACACTGGTGCTCCCCAAGGGGATGAACTAGGTTGTATGAAACCTTTACTTAATAATTCATCTAATTGCTTTTTCAGTTCTAACATTTCTGTGGGTGCTAACCGATAAGGTGCCTTGGCTATCGGTGTAGTTCCTGGAATTAGATGAATTCTAAATTCTACTTCCCTATCTGGTGGTAATCCCGGGAGTTCTTCTGGGAATACATCTGGGTATTCTGAGACTACAGGAATTTCCTTAAGTTCTTTACCCTTAGTGCTAATGACTACCGAAATCATATACACTATTCCTTGTTTTCGTTCAAAACTAGCAACTTTCATTACTGAAATGAACTTGATGGGTTTACATGGCTTATCTCCTGTAATCATAAGTACTTCTCCGGTGGGTGAACGAATTTCTATGGAATTCTTATCACAAAGGATTCGAGCATGGTTGGATACTAACCAATCCATTCCTAACACAACATCTAACCCAGCTAAATTCATTGGTAATAGGTTTGCATGAAATTTATGACCTGAAAGTTCTATATTTTCTTTTTGCAAAACCTTGTCTATTTTAACTGAATTCCCATCTGCCGTTTCGACTGTAAAAATTTGCCTAAGGTTGGTTAAAGGTAACTTAAGAGCTTGGCAGAATGAAGTATTGATAAAACTTTGGTTTGCACCAGAGTCAAATAATACTTTTGCATACACGTTGTGAACTAAGAAGGTACCAGCTATCACATCTAGAATGAGTTCTGCTTCTTGAGTGGTTAGTTGGTATGCTCTGACATTCTTTTTAGTAGCTCTGTCGGCCGTCTTGGCTTTGTTGTCTGCTGGTTTGACCAATTTAGGACATTCTGTTTTGAAATGTCCTGCTTCGCCACAGTTAAAGCAGATCCTTGTTTTCTTTCTACAGTCTTCTTCACGATGTCCTATGAATTTGCAAAAGTTGCAGGTTACATTACATCTTCCATAATGTTTCTTTTTGCAATTCCTGCAGAACGGCGGAGTTGAAGATTGCCATGTTCCTCTTTTCTTGAAGCTGCTATTATTACCCGTACTACTTCCTTGGGTAATTTTCTGAGCCAGTTCCTTTTTCCTGTTTTCATCTCTTGTGTGTACCAGCTCGTCAGTTAGGGTGTTAGCTAATTCTACCGCATCGTCAATAGTACGAGGTCTCGCAGCTTTAACGATATTACGGATTTCGCTAATCAATCCCCAAATATAACGAGAAATGTGTACCGGTTCTGGCGAAGCCAGTGTTGGTACTACTCTAACATATTCAAAGAATGTCGAAGTATCACCACGACAATCTACCCCCATCATTCGATGATTTAGGAACTTATTCGCCATTTGATCTTTTTCATATTCGGGACATAATTTTCTTTCTACAAGACTCTTAAATTCTTCCCATTTCATGGAATAGGCGATACTTCTTCCTTTGGCTTGAAGTACTGTATTCCACCATTCTAGCGCTCCTTCTTTGAAAAGATTTGATGCGTACATAACCTTGTCGTCCTTGGCACATTTACTTATTGTAATCACTGCCTCGGTTTTCTCAAACCATCGGAGTGCCGCAGTTGCTCCTTCATTGCCTGCAAATTCAGCGGGTTTACAAGCAAGAAATTCTTTGTAAGTGCAACCAGGCGTTGCAGCTTTCATTTTCTTAGGGAGCGGAGCTTGCCGTGAATCATTATTGTGATTGGTATGATTACCGCCTCCGTTTACACTATTACTGAAGTTATATTCAGAAATACGTTTGCTAGGAATGATTTGTTGAGGTTCCGTAGGTTTTTGGGCAGCAGCCAGTATTGCTGGAATAGCATTGGTTATTCCTTGAGCAACAATATTTTCTATATCCTACCTAGTCATAAATTGATCCTCTGGATGTTGCTCAGATTGATTAACCTCATTAACTGGTTCATTATTAACGTTTTCCATCTGATAATTAATATATATAATTTATTAGTATCAAATAAATAACAATGATACACAAAACAATCATACAAATTTCAAATACACATATAGCCAAAACTATCGATTTCTCGATTCCCATTTATATATTTTATAATATGCGTCCATACACACCATTTATCTCACAAAGTTTTATTTGTAGTTATTTTACAAGAATATATTTTACTATTATTATACAACCACGGTCTCACAATCCCACTATCCCTTGTCAGTTGATATTTTAATAACGACGTTCCCTCTCGTCGTATTTCCAGGAGATCTGTTCTCCTACTTCCCTGATCCTATTTCCGGCATCCACCAGCTCCTCGCCAAAGTGGCGGAGTTTAGCTAAATTTTCATTACTCATTGGTGGGTTTGGTATAGGTTCTGGGTCGAATTGAGGGAGAAAGGAATAAGGACTGTTGAGAAGGTTTTGGAATTGCCAATCATTGGTCCACCACTCGTCCATTCCTAGAGGTTGGGTGTGGATTATAGGTTCTGGAATAGCTGGTTCCAAGTTCATTGGAATTTGAGTTTCGACAGGATAAGAGTAGAAATTATTATTAATAGGCCTGACGACATCACAGCTCGCCAAGGCACGATCCAATTCCTCCTGAAATGGAAACTCCTCAATTTGTCTAGAGCTTTCCCCAATTTCTATCTTGGTTTTTCTAGAACTTTCCCTAAACTCCATTTTCATCTGCCTAGAATATCCCCCAAACTGCATTTCCATCTGCCTAGAATCTTCCCCGACTTCAATCCCCTTCCCTTTGTCTAAGGGATTTTCTATTTTGGGAATCTTCCTAGTGGCAGGTTTCCTTCTGTGCACACGCCTCCATCCCACGAATCTTCTCCTTTTCTTAGGCTTGGGTTTCTCTGGAGGTGGAGCATTGAATTCCATAGGTTCTTCTATATCAGGTATATACCTATTAAAATCTCTCGAAACCTCTATCTTCACCGGATAGAGATTTAAATTCTGAAGGGCTTCAGACAAATCATTCATGCTGTTTAGCATATATGCAAAATACACAAAAATTGCTAAGTTAAAATTTTATAACAAAATTTCATAAATAACCTTTAAATATTATTTCATACCATGTGACTAATTTAACACAAGGACAACTGAAAATTAAAACACACCAGGGTTTACTGTAACTTATTTATTTTACTGGATAAGGTTTCTGGCTTGTAAGTGATAAGGTTGCTAAAACTTGAGTCAGAGTATTTAAAGATTTGCATTTACTGCTACAGTGGCTAGCATATAGAGATCTGCCGATTTTTCATCTAACTTGTCTTCCCATGGTGGGTTATTGCCTAGTTCTTGGGTTTTCGGATTAACTCTCTGTTCTTTTGATTATGATTTACTTTTTCTAATAATCAAACTTCTTTTATTAGGAGAAAGTGGTTCCTCATATTGTGCCTTTCGGACAAATATCCCTTCTTCAGGATTTGCATAATGTTTTGAGGAATTTGTTTGGGATGAACTTCCCTTCTCGTTTTATGACCTATCTAATTTAAGATAGATGTTTGAAAGCTTTTGTTTACCCGTACTGTACAAATATTCAAATACTAAAACATATAATCACAAAATAGCAATTAGAAGAAATTTTTTTTAAGTATTTTCTAAATACTTAATTGGCTTAAATCAGTGGCTCTGATACCACCTTTTTCTGTCAAGGCCCTTGACCCGGTTTTACCCGTTTCAGGAGCCGCGAGACAGAAAATCCCGTGGTATTTATTTAACTGCGGAATATTTTACCAGGATCTTTTTAGAACTGAAAATTTCCTGATTATTTTATTTCACAACTTGGGATAAAACCCCGTAATTTACAATCATATGATTTCACTGAGAAATCTTTATTTTTCAAAAACATGTTTCTTTATTTTGTACTGAGCCACTTCCTTAAGCTTTGTAGTGCTTCGCGGCACTTTTCCTGGATCACAACAGATCACCTGAAACAAGTTTGAAAAAAAAAATTCAGCGGGAAATACTGGTGAATCATTCTTTTTATGAAAACGACTCGTTTGTTATAATTTACAGTATTAAGAGCGATTACAATGTTTTTATATATCAACCAACTACCCACAGTATTTGTCACTCGAACATCCATCGGTAACCTCTGAGTCCAATGGTGTCTGTGACTATGGTCATATCACCCCTTGGCTACCCCGTTGTCCAATGGTGAAGGTTATCAAGTAATGTATACAAAACCCCACATACCGGCTGTAATTTGGTGATTATAAAGACTTAATCCCTGTAATTATAACTTTGAAAATAAACATGCTTTTGAAATTAAATTTGATAAAAAGAGAATGACTCACATTGCAGATTTATATGAGCAGAGCTTAGCCTACTGATTAGCCTTTTTAACCTAAATTTAATAACATGCACAGGAACTCGGTTAGTAACTAATACATCATTTACGATAACTCACGAGATTAAACCTTCACAACGAATGACAAAGTGTGATACTTAAACATCCATCGAATTAACGACGAATGACAAAGCATAAACCCTAATGTGGGCAGCACTTAAACATCCATTGGATAGTTTAATCGATCGGACATTGAATCGTAGCAGCGATCGATTTAATACCCGGTATCGGAGCAGCGCCTCGCTAGTATTGAAAGTAATTTCGCCTTTAGATTAACAAGAATTCGTTTTTGAAAGTTTGTTTCGACACCAACAGACTGTGCATGCAACAAGCTATTTATAGCTAAAATTGAGGCCTCACGCGGCCCGCGTAAGCCTTCGGCTTACCTTTACGCGGCCCGCGTGGCCGCCTAGTCTACGAGTAGGCTTGATGGGTCATGGGTTAGGTTTGCCAGGTGGGTTATACATGGCCCGAATACTTATCCGGTTGAATTTTAAGTTGACGCGGCCCGCGTAAGACATGTCTTGTCTTTTACGCGGCCCGCCTGAGACCCAGATTTTTATTTTTCTTGATTTTTAATATTGTTTAGGGTTTCAGGGGTCCGGGTTTATAATTACGGGTATTTTTAGGACAATTTTGAGAGTCCTTACAAATAACCAATCTATGTTCGTACTTTTAATACCAAAGCTGACTTGAGTTTTGCTTCGGAAAAACTTTGAACCATTTTCGTGTTCTCCAACAAGTAAGCTAAGTAAAAAGTACTCGATAAAACTAGCAATTGGTAAGTTGATAGAATCTAGCGAGGTCGTTCGCGGTTGTAGTATTTAGTTAGGTGATCATAGTTTTAGTGTCGATTTATTTCCAGTGGAGATGGGGAGCTTTGAGGTAGTTGTAGGAATGGATTTGGCCATCCAAGGACAAGCTAGGATACCTCGTTCTGATGGTGGAGAGGCGGCAGTTGTTCACAGAGACCGACCGAGTCGAGTGTCGAGTGCTGAGTGACGTCAATGTTATGAAGATGTTCAAGATGTTGCAAAAAGGCTATCCTGCGTTCTTAGTTAGCGTGGTGGATACGAAAGACGAATATAGGAAGATCGAAGAAATTCCTATTGTTTGCAACTATCAGAAGTTTTCCTAAAGACTAACCTGGATTGCCCCCCTCCCCTGCGAAATAGATCGAATTCCGAATCGATCCGGTACCCGGTGCTACACCAATTGCAAAATCTCCTTATAGATTAGCACCGTCAGAAATGAAAGAAATGTTGAATCAACTTTAATAGCTACTTGACAAAGGTTTCATTCGACTAAGTTTTTCGCCTTGGGTGCACCTGTTTTGTTTGAGAGGAAGAAGGATGGATCCTTCAGAATGTGTATTGATTACAGAAAGCTGAATAAGTTGACTATCAAGAATCGGTACCCTTTACTGAGGATTGACGATTTGTTCGATCAGCTACAGGGATCCAGCTACTACTCGAAGATTGACCTGCGATCAGGATATCATCAGTTGAAGGTTGCTGACGAAGATATTCTGAAGACTACCTTTCGAACATGATATAGCCATTACGAGTTTTTAGTCATGCCTTTTTTACTTAACTAATGCGCCAGCTGTATTCATGGATCTCATGAACAGGGTATGCAAACCCTATTTGGATAAATTCGTGATAGTATTCATCGACGATATACTATTTATTCGCGAACCAAAGGGATCATGAGTATCATTTGAATTTGATATTGGAGTTGCAGAAAAAAGAGAAGTTGCATGCCAAGTTCTCTAAATGTGAGCTCTGGATTCGAGAAGTTCATTTGCTCGAACACATCATAAATGAGGAAGGTATACATGTAGATCCGTCTAAGATCGGAGCGATCAAGAATTGGGAAGGTCTAAAGACCCCGTCGAAAGTACGACAATTCATAGGACTTGCTGGGTACTACTAGAGATTCATTGAGAATTTCTCTAGATTAGCGCAGCCTTCGACACTAATGACCCAGAAGGAAAAAGGGGATTGAATGGACAAAAAAGTATGAGGAAGCTTTTCAAACATTGGAGGAAATATTGAAAGCATGTGCAATTGATTTCGATGGAAGTTAGGATGCTCACATGCCATTGGCAGAGTTATCTTACAATAATAGTTATCACGCTAGTATTAAGGTCGCTCCGTTTGATGCCTTGTATGGATGGAAGTGTCGATCGCCACTTTGTCGATGTTGATGTGGCAAAAGACAATTAACCAGACCCGAGTTTATCCAGGAAACCAGCGACAGGATTTGCCTAGATCGAGGGAAGGTTAAAAGTCGCCATTGATCAACAGAAGAATTACATGGATAATTGAAGGAAACTATTGCAGTTTTAGGTCAAGAATTATGTTTGTTGAAGGTGTTATCTGGGAAAGGTGTTATTAGGTTTAGCAGAGAAAGAAAAGCTGAGCCAGATTGATTAGGTCCTTTCGAGAGCCCATCTTGAGTTGGATCACTCGCTTATAGGCTCAAGCTACCATAGGGATTGAATGGAATACATGATGTGTTTCATGTGACCAGTCTGAAAAATTGTATAATGGATAATACACCAATTATATTCTTTGTTGAGGTTTATTTAGGCGATAAACGGAAGTTTATCGAAGTACCCATAGAAGCAGTGTGGTTGGTTAGAAGAGTTATGTTGATAACCAGAGAGACGATTTCAAATACCTAATGGTATATGTGATCCATTGATTGTGCAATCCGTGGAAAGAAGATATTTGAAATAAATGCAAGAAGGGAAGAAAACAAGCTCATGGGATTAGATACTTTCGAGAGCCCATCTCGAGTTGGATTAATCGTATGTAGACTCAGACTACCTCAGGTATAGGACAATGTATATCTGAATATACGTATGTCAAACCTGAAATGGTGGAACACTGACTTAACCCTTTCTGATTAAGTACTCGTAAATGTTGAACCTTGGAAAAGGTAGAGAGCATTAAGACGAGAAATTAGGAAATGAGATTATTTAATAAAGGTCTACGAGGATTCTTCATAAGAATCAAAGTTTCTCGCAGAAACTACAAGACCATATTTAACAAGACTGTTCTTACTGTTTCCACCAAGTGCAAAACTAAAACCTGTAGAGTAAAATTTCGGGGACGAAATTTCCTAAACATGGGGAGACTGTGACACCCGGCTTTTCAGGCCGTACCGTACAATTGTAACACGTTTAGTGAATAGATAAAAAGGCTGTATGTGACTGATTATGATATTTATATATGATATTTAATGTGTTGGTGAAATCTAAACATTTATAAAATTATGTTGGCAATGATAAAATAAACGCTTATCGCGTAACAATTAAAATGCGAAACGAACGTCGGTGACTACCCGATCAGTGTTAAAATCCTAAAAACAGTCTGTTATAATTAGAATAGTAATTTTAATCATATTCGTGAGGAAAAATAAATAAAAATGCTAAGAAACTCTATTTTTCGAGTATGTGCGCGTACCGCGCGATACTATGCGTGTTAGACAAAATACTGTCAATGCAGCCAGTCAAGGCAACTGGTAATAATTTCAGTAATAATTTTGTGTGATTAATTTTATACAATGATAAAAATAATTTAAAACGCACTAAAACGGGATTAAAATGCTAGATAAAATACCCGATATCCAGTAAAATAACAGTTTTTGGTCTAGATTGTAAATATATGTATATATATATACGATATATGTGTGTAATGTGAGACATAAGACATTAGTTGGCAGCCATGCATGTCTTCTCTCTCCTCTCTCCTACACTTGGAGGCCTAGAAATGTGTATGTAATGATGAGTACTTTTAAATCTTCCATTATCACACAACAACCAAGATATACAATCAAAACAACATCATCTCTCTCTCTCTACAATAAGATTTGGCCGAACACCCCAATACATCACTCATTTTCAAAATTTCAACCTAGTTCATGAAGATCCAAGCTCATTCCAATGTGTTTTCAAGTAATTTTAAGGATCCAAAGGTGATTTTAAGGTGTTTTAAGCAACAACCAAGCTCCATATCATCAACCTTAGCTAAAAACCCATCAAAATCTTGAAGGTATAAAACTCACTTTAAAAACCTTGTTCTTAATTCTTGATTTTTTTGATGATGTTGAATGTTTCTCTTGTTCTTGGAATAAAACACAAACTTGAAAACAATAACAAATGTGTTTTTGTATAAAATAAAAATGGAGATGTATGTGTGTGTGCTTGTGGCTGTGAGTATGTATACATGTGTGTATGAGGTTTAGTTTTGATTTTGATTTTGATTGATTCATGTTTGATTGATCCTTGGAAGATGAAGCATGCATGTTTAAAAAGTTATCATATTGAAACTTTTTTTTATTTGAAATGAGTTATGTGAAAAGTAAATCTTGGAATCATGTGTATATGTGTAGATAGCCGTATATGTATGTATATATATACACATGCGTGAACATTTTTTATATTGATAATTTTAGATGTGTAAGAATATATGTATATGTCTTACATTTATGGGTGAATGATGGGATAATGATCATATAAACATGATGATGTTCTTGAAGGTTTAAACATGAAATAAATGTATGTTAGATATGTTTTAATTCATGCATGTTGATAATGATGTGAATTGAGTGCATTAGAAGCTTGTACTTAAGCATGCATGTAGATGAATGGTCATGAAATGATGATTTATGTATGGTTTGATGAAGATGATTTTTAGTCAGATTCTAAACACTAAAAATATGAATATTTGAAGTGTTAAAATGGTATTAAACTATGTCATAAAGTTTACTAGCTTTGCATGTTGTACTTGGTGCTTTATGTGTTGTAAAATACGTGAAATCGCAAGATTTATGTGACTTACACAAAAACTACACTAATATGATTATAACCATCATTTTAATCAGTAAATAACATGTATTGTGTTAAAATATCAAGTTATTCCAAGTTGGGATGATTATAGTAACGTTTAACGCAAAACTATGCGCTAAAACGGTCAAAAATCGACTTTTCGAATGATTTTTATGAAACTGATTTAGATCAGTAAGTAAACTAATATTTTTAGTTTAAAAACAAGTATTTTAACTAATTGTAAGTTTACTTGGTGTTTGGTTGGTCATACGTGACTTCCGACGCCCGAAAACGTTACCAAATCGCTAAAATACGCGTTTTTCAATGAACACTAGTATGGGTAAATTTTTGGGTGAACCTTATGTGTTATGATGTTTTATGTGATTTAAACATGTGAATGTGAAAATATGTTAAGTTTTAACATGATAGTGGAAAATTTAGACTATGCATGTACACTTGTGCGTTTTATGTGGTAGAAACGGTAAAAATCGCGTTAAAGGTGAAACTTGTTTGTCGAGCATGAAATTTGATGCATATAAAATATTTTATGTATGCTTGCCTTAAAAATGTCAAAATAGATAAGTTAACGAGATTACCCGTGTTACGGTATTAACTTATGTGTACGTTTACGTATATGTATTCCGACTCGCAAATCGTGGATATATTTCTTATAAACGGGTGTGTTAATGGATTTATATGATAACGGTCACCAATAAAATCATTCAAGTCGTAAAAGTCTTATATATATATATATATATATGGACTCATATATATATTAACGTGCCAACATAATAAAAAACGATAACGTTTCGAGAAAATCTCAAAGTTATGTGAAAATTCTAAGAAACGGAGAAACTTAGGATTATATGATATATTGATTTTTAAATCATTCCTACATATAATTGAATGTGTAGAAATCAATCTGTGGGATTGCACTATTTAAAAATACGCACCCAAAGGTGAGTGTCACTAAACCCCTCTTTTTACTGTTTTGTATATGTTTTGGGGGTAGAACACGCCTAAAAAGGTTTAATAATGTTTTTGGATTAAAACATACCTTTTAATATAAATTATATATTTTCATTAAAATTATTTGGAGTTTTGATAAATTATACGTTTTCGAGATAAAACGTTTTTGATGAATATATGTTTCGAGGAGAAACTGGGATGGTACGGTATTTCAGAGGAAAGACCGACCGTGTTGTTGGGACGGGTTTGCTTGGTCCCAGGGATTTCAGTAAATTCCGTACAACGATTTATATTTAATTTGTCATATTAGAGGGATATATATATATATGTATATATATATATGTATATATATATATATATATATAGGTTGGGTTCATTTCAGAACTCTAAATAATTGCATAACTTTCAGAACTCCTAATAAACAATCATTTTATACATATTTTTTTGTATTTTTATGATTACATACATGTTAAAAGTAGTTTACATATGTCTAATAGCCAAATTATATATATGTGTGTAATAACTAATAACATATATGTAAAAAAAAACTAGTTTACATATGTGTAATTATAAATTTACATATAAAAATGATAAAATTATCCTAAACATAAAAATATATAAATAAAAAGATTGTTTATTAAAAGTTCTGCAAGTTCTGTAAATATTTATGGTTCTGAAATGATCCTGACCCATATATATATATATATATTGTACGTGAGGCAGGCATCATAGATGGTCTCTATATGGACCATGCACTAATGATGTCGTTTAATGATTTAAGTATTGCACGCGAGGAATTGTTGGTAGATCTATCAGGTTGACAACCTCGTCGTGACCGGTCGCCCCGTGTCAAGTCAAACGACGAATTGAAATTCTGTTTATAGTCTAGCCTTGATTATCCCTACATGGTAAAATATATAGTTCGTATTGTCTAGCTAACATACGAGTCTGAACGTTGACGCTATAAATTTAATATACAAAACTTGGGAAAATGCCCTAATGTCGAGTTTTCAATTTACGACGGATGACCCATGGATTTTATTAAGGAAATAAATGGACTTTCTAAAATTATATGGATGTTTTATAATAAACACATAATTAGAAAGCTTTTCCTTAGGATCAAATTGTTTAAATTTGAATATGTGAACTCACCTTCCTTTGTGTTGACACTTGATTTTAAACGTGTTCTTCAGGTACTTAAGTTCGGCTTCGGGAATCATGGCGTATCTTGTGGTTGTTGATGCATGTTTGTCACTTAATATGTTGGACTAACTTTTAAAACCTTATGGGACGAATGTACTAAGATCCGTGAGGATCAAAACAACTTAACTATGTCATGGTTGTGTAACGTTTTAAAACATTATGTTTAAAAGTTATGTTTTAATTAAGTCATTATGTCCAACAATTTAATGCATCGATCATCAAGATATTAATGGGCACCAACTTCCGTCACCACTACGTTTTATATTCCGCTGTGACGTTTCTGTGGTGTGACAAGAACCAACAGCTTTTAGAAAAACTCTCAACAACCAAATATACGTATCAGCAGTTTTTTACGCCAATAATGCAGCACCAAATGTAACATTGCACTGGTGATTGTCTATACCAGTAAACGGTACAAACACCACAGCGTATCTGCATATGAAAACGCCTTGAGAAACGAAACGATAATGAAAACGCCATTGCATGTAAACTCAGGAAACGCCAATGCATGTAACTAGTGAAAATGCTAGAAGAACATAAAAATTTGAATTATAAAATATTACTTGTTGGAACGATACGTGGCGTCAAACGAAATCACATCACCAAACACGTGGTAATTACGTTTGGCTTGATCATCACACCAAAAAAGTCCCTTCAAGCGATTTTCTTCATCTGTGAAGTAATCGTACGAGAAATTAGGTTGGGACTGTTTTTTTCATCCAAATGTCTCACAACCATCTCAGCGTCGTATTCCCCTATAAAAAAGTTAATTTTCCTATTGTAGTTTTTAAATTCAACTTTACTTGCACCGGCGTCTTGAAAACCGCCAAAACAGGTCCTCATAACATTGAACGCCTTAACTGGACCCAAATTCAACTTAGACATGTTTGTATAACATTCTTCTGGAGCTGAGTGAGGTGTCATTCAGTTGGAAGAAAATGCTTATCAGGACGTTCAACAAGATCTTGGTTGTGCTCCTCAACAAACTTATAGACCTTTCATGATCTAGCCTAAAAAATTACACATGACAGTGCACCACAATCAGTCCTATTTGAAAAGTTGGATCGCACTAACTGTTCCTTTTGATTGGGGTCCAACGTATCAACCTTCTTGTCCTTGTATACCCCAGCTCTCGTATACATGTAATACTTAATATGTCTTACACATTTGGCGTTTATCTTTTCAGTCCCTTTCCTGACTGAAAAACCACAAGCCTTGGCATACGTTACATACATTGAATAACAATCATCGAGGCTTGTGAATATCATGTCCATTCTGGACTTTATTTCTTCACTAACGTCAGGAATGATAAATGGTAAACCAGTTTTGGGGCAAAACCTTTCACTTGAGGAAGCACCTTCATCTGAGAAAACACAGTGAGGAACAAAATTTCAAAAAAAAAAAAAAACACCATTAAAAATAGGAAATGTCTCCTGATAACATTATCGATGAAAACACCATTAATTGAATAATAAACAAAACATAATAAACACATAATTTAAAAACGCCATAATAAAAAACGCCATAATACACACACCATAACTTTATTGATTAACAACTATGATGAATTAACAATACTAATGCAGCGTGATAATGAAAACGCCATGAGATGAATAATTAAAAACAGTTAACAACATGAATAAATAACAAATATAACATCATAATGAAAACGCCATAGTTAACAAAACTAATGTTTACACAAATTAACAAATAGTAATAACTGATGTTTAAAAATACTACTAAATAATATTCAAAACTAATCAGGTGTAAAACGCCAATGATCGTAAAAACATAAGAAAAATACTTGATCCGAAACGACAATTAAAATTAATAAAGAAAACTCCAATTATTAGTTCTTACTAATTGTTTAACTACCAATTAAAACACAAATAAATTGGATACATGAACAACGCAATTGAAAGCATACAACACATTATGAAATATTAATTGAAAAAAAATGAAACAAGCATAAAAGAACAAAACGCCATATCTGTTGTATATGTGTTGCATCATTTGCTAGAACAAAAATATGAAACATCATCTAATATTACTTTGTCGAAGAAATCCACGTTTGACACCATAGATCTGAGAAAGCTTGTAAAGGAGGTAACAGCTAATACGAAATCTTTGGAGTTTTATTTTGAAACAGATTTATAACGCGAATAAGAAGGGAACGTAAAAAAGGACAATCGTACCCCTGCATCGCATTTAGCGCCCCTTGCTACGTGTTGGGCCAGGATCCGTTCTCACCGTTTAGGGCGTTTTCTCCTGATCCCATACCTATATATATATATATATATATATACATACATATATATATATATATATATTTGTGAAAACTCAAAAACAAATTAAAAAAAAAAAAAACCAAAAAAACATACCAAATTTTTTTTGCATACCAATTTTCGCAACTTTTTATATTAAAAAAATATTTTTAAAAAAAATAATTTTTTTTTTGTAGTGCACATGTGTAATACTGCACATGTGTATGTGTAATACACATGTGTATTACAATTTTTTTAATGTTTTTTTATATAAAAAAACCTGCGATTTTTATAAAAAATTGAATTTTTTTTGTGTTTTTTAGACTTTTTTAGTTAGTTTTCGAGTTTTCACAACAAAAGTGGTTTTCATTTGAACCATCCCCTATATATATATATATAGTGAGGTTAACATACATTAAGCCTTATCGTACTTAACGTACGCGACACCAGTAACCGTCGGATCAGGGCACTAATCACGCATAAGACACAAAATAATGCATGCGATCCATTTTTTGGTGATAATCACGCATGGGGGCTGATAATCACGCATGGAAAGTATAATCACGCACGTTATACTGGTAAAAAAAATAATCACGCACGTTATATTTTTTGTCGCGTACGTTAATGTAGGTTAAGTCGTTTTGTACATTATACTTTCTATATATATATATAGAAGAAGGATCCGTTAGGAACCACCCTTTATTGCGAGAACCAATGTGAACACAATCAAAAATACCTAAAAACCCAAAAAAAAAATTAATTAATTTTTATAAAAAATTCGCTAATTTTCGTGTGATTTTTTAGGTTTTTGGGTGATTTAGCTTTATGATTTAGTTTTAGCATTTAGCTTGGGTGGGGGTGGGGTTTAGGTTTTTAGGGGGTGGGGGGGGGGGGGGTGTTGGGTTTTTTTAATGTTTTTTAGAGGTTTAACTTTATGGTTTAGTTTTTAACATTTAGGTTGAGTGGGGGGATTTAGGTTTTTTTTGGGGGGTGGGGGTAAGGTTTTTTTAGGTTTTGGGGGTTGGAGTTTTCTTTAGGTTTTGAGTGGTGTAGTGGGTCTATTTTGTTCCCATTGTTTCTCATGATTCTCGAAATAAAGGTGGTTCCTGCATGAATCATACCCTATATATATATATATATATATATATATATATAGTGGAGAGTTCAAATGAGAACAATTTTTTTGTAAGAAAAAAAAAATTCAACCAATAAGAATGCTTTATTTTACGTTATTTAATTTTTGTATTTAATATTATTGTAAGGGTATATTGGTAAACATAGATAGATCATTAATTGGTAGTTTTTCTTTTTAATAGCTAACTAAATTAAATTTATAACTTATTTTAAAAAAATATATTTTTTTCAAAAAAGAAAAAAATAAATTTAAAGTGTATGATAAATTAGGAGTGATGTAAGATGAATTACGAGGTGTGTAGAATAAATTTCAATGTGTGTTGGATATATTTCAAAACGTGTAGGATAAATTTTGATACGTGTAGTCAAAAATTTTAGTGTGGAGGATAATAGTTTTTATGACTAATTAATTAGTCAAAGAAAATAATAAATGAGATGACAAAAAAACTAAATTAATGTTTTACAATTGTATCCTTTATTCTTTTTGTTCTCAATTTAATTTTATTAACAAATGAACCTCCCCCTATATATATACAAGGGAAAGTTCAAATGAAAACCACTTTAACGCGAAAACTGGAAAATTAACTAATAGGCCTAAAAAACATACAATTTTTTTTACAATTTTTTTTAAAAATCGCTATTTTATATGTATAAAATAATTTTTTAGAAAAAATATTTGTAATGCACATGTATAGTACACATAGACATGTGTAGTACACATACACATATGTGCTATTACACATTTTTTTTTGAAAAAAAAAAGTTTTTTATATACAAAAAATAGCGAAAATTGATAAAAAAAAAATTGGTATGTGTTTTAGGTTTTTTTAGTTAGTTTTCGAGTTTTCGCATTAACTATGGGTTTTCATTTGAACCTTCCCTGTATATATATATAGGAGAAGGATTCGCATTAACTATGGGTTTTCATTTGAACCTTCCCTGTATATATATAAAGCTTCTAAATGTGAACACAACCAAAAATACCTAAAAATATCTAAAAAACAGACAATTTTTTTAATATTTTTTATAAAAAAATTTCTACTTTTAGAAGCTTTATAAAAAAATTTCTACACAAATGAAAATTTATCCTACACATTTCGAAATTTATCCGTCATATATTAAAATATATCCTACACATATCGAAATTTATCCTACACAAATAGTAATTTATCATACACTCTAAATTAATTTTTGAAGTATATTTTTTTTTGAAAATAAGTTACAAATTTAATGTACTCTGTAATTTCAGATGAAAACTATAATGATCTATGTAAGTTTTGCAATATACCCTTACGATCATATTAAATAAAGAAAATGAAGCATTCTTATTGATTAATTTTTTTTTGCTTACAAATAATTTTTTTTCTCATTTGAACATTCCCATATATATATATATATATATATATGTGTGTGTGTGTGTAAGGGGTGGTTAAAATGAAAACCACTTTTAACGCGAAAACTAACTAAAAAAGACTAAAAACACACCATTTTTTTACAATATTTTTATTAAAAATCGCTAGTTTTTATATATAAATTTTTTTTTCAAAAATGTGCACTACAATTTTTTTTTTTTGAAAAAAATGTTTTTTTATATACCTAAAATAGCGAAAATTGGTATGAAAAAAATTGTATGTTTTTTAGGATTTTTTTGTTAGTTTTCGAGTTTTCGTGTTAACTAGTGGTTTTCATTTAAACCTTCCCCTCTATATGTATATATAGGGTAGGGTTCGAGCGTGAACAACCTCCCAAGAGTGAACTGCGTGAACATATCTGGACCCTTGATTTCCTTTTTAGTTGTTAAGGGTAGGATTGTAATTATATAAAAATTAGATTTAAATCAGTATTTTAATAATTGAATTAAGTTACATCTTTCCTATTTTAAATTCATTATCCACATTATGTTTTATTTATTAATAAGATAATTATCAAAACAAACAACAAATCACCATATTTCAATTTTAATTTTTATTTCAGATTTCATCACCAGAATTCAAATTTTGAATTTTAAGATCCACGTAACCTTCATATTTCAACGGTATACACATGTGTACTTGGATATAAATATAACAGTACACATGTGTACTCAGCATCGTACATATGTCTAATTAGCTACATAATACATACATAGAAACAATACCTGTAAAACTATTTTATATTTAACAAATTACAAGTTCCATAATGTTTGTCAAAACCAAGCAAAAAAACATACAATTACAAGTTCCAGTTTCGTAAAAACAATACACCCAACATAATCGGAAAAACAAAAAAAAAAACATAGTCTTTTACAACTATTCGCCACGTTGTATGCTGAATCATCCGTATCGATCAAGCAAACAAATATACGTGAATCGTCCTTATCGACCTCTCATACGTGAGCAACCTTATCGACCTTCCATCTCCACTTTTCTCGTTAACGACATCTCCTATAATAGTATAAAAAACTCAACAACTAATACTTTGCATAATTCACAAGTGTACATCAAACAATTTTACACATTCAATACACAAAAAATTCTGAGATATCACAAAAATAGACGCTATACACATGTGTGCTTCGCATTAAAACATAGCAAAATCAGAATACACATGTGTACATCACACTGAAAATAGAGCAAAATCAGAATACACATGTGTACATCGCATTAAAAACAGAGCAAAATAAGAATACACATGTGTACATCGCATTAAAAACAGATCAAAATAAAAAAATAAACTCCAAAAAACTTAAATCGGAACCCTAATAGTCTTGCAAATCAGTAAAACAAAAAGAAATTACGAATTTTAAAGAACATATAAGTTTCTAGTAATTTTAAAATAAATACATGTAATTAAAATCTAAAACAAAAAGAACATACAAGTTTCTATTAATATGGATGATACTTTAATAGAAAATTATGGTTGGGTCACATCAACATTCGTCAAGAAGGCAGCAGCAACACAGAGCATCCAGACTGCACCATATTTACAAAATCAATTTATCATTTAACATTTAATTTTCTCAAAAAAAAAAAAAAAAAAAACAATTTAATCATCAAGTATAAATTGGAAGACATGAATACAATTAGCAAAAGAGACAGTACCAGCCTTCAAGGAAGCCAGGTTCTCATCTGGGCGGAGGCGCAACGACGTATTGCGGAGGTGCCATCACCGGTTACATCAATGCAATTATTATAACCTTATATATATTTTACTCAACCACAATATACCTTTCATCATATTGCAAAGTAATGATCGATACGTCAGTGATCGATTCAGATCTGAAAAACAAAATAAAATGCGATTTAGAATCGTTTTTTCTTCGATCCGGCGAAGATCAATGCCGGCGAGCAAACAGAGATGAATCAATTTTTCTTCGATTTGGATCTGAAAAACGATCTGGTGAAGATCAATGTCGGCGATGAAACAGCGATGAATCGTTTTTCTTTGTTTTGGATCTGAAAAACGATCTAGCGAACATCACCTGTTGATCAGAAAAACTAGGAGACGAGGAACAGAGTTTTCCGATGATAAAACATTGAACCTCCCCTGTTTTTTTCTTTGATTCTGGCGACAAAATGCCTTGTTTTTGTCTTCGATGCCGGCGAGATCTGAGACGAATGATTGTTTTGATGTCGGCGAGATCTGAGATGAGGGTTTGTTTTGAGAGAGAAAGTTGGATGTTGAATATGTTGATTTTTGAGAGAGAACGAGATTAATGCAATCAATTTAAAATGGAAGTTACACATATACCCTTATTCATTTAATTAAATAGTAACAATTAATCAAATAATTACCATCATACCATTCAATTTAATAATCAAGATCATAATAATCAATGATCCAGTTCAGTTCACGTAGTTCACTCTTGGGATTTTGTTCACGTTTGAACCTAATGCTATATATATATATATATATATATATATATATATATATATAGTCATAGGATCTTGTAAAAAGGACATGTTTCGTTAGAAGTGTGAGAAGGCATAAAAATTCATATGTAGACATCATGTTTTGGACTTACATATAATGTTTTGCGTTGTTTTGGCAAGAAAAACACTAAACATAACAATTTAAGACACAACGCAGTGAATTCTAGGCTTAAAACTTAAAACACCATGTCAAGAACATTAAGTAGTGTGTTTTAAGTGTTAAATAGTGTCTTTTAAATTTCACGTCCATAATATGTTTCATTGTATTTTAAATTATTACGTTTGGTGTTTTTCTTGCCATAACAACCAAAAACATCATGCATAAGTTCAAAACATGTTGCCTACACGTCAATTTCTATGCCTTCTCACACTTCTCACGAAAAGAGTCCTTTTTACAGGAACCTCACCCTATATATATATAGGATTAGGTTCAAACGTGAACAAAATCCCAAGAGTGAACTGCGTGAACTGATCTGAGCCCTTGATTTTTATGATCTTGAGATTAAAGTGAGTGGCATGATGGTAATTATTTGGTTAATTTTTTGCATTTAATTAAATACAAAAAGGGTATATGTGTAATTTCAATCTTAAATTGATTGCATAAATCTCTCACAAATCAAGTAATCAATTATCCTCTTAAATTGATTGCATAAATCTCTCACAAATCAAATCAAATCAAGGATTAGGAAAGATGTAACTTAATTCAATTATTAAAATAATTATTTGTTTAAATGCGATGTACACATGTGTATTCTGATTTTGCCCTCTTTTTAATGCGATGTACACATGTGTATATCGTCTGTTTTTGTGATATCTCAGAATTTTTTTTTGTATTGAATGTTGATCTACACCTATGAATTACTTTACACATATGTACGATGCTGATTACACATGTGTACTGTTCTATTTATATCCAAGTACACATGTGTATACCGTTGAAATATGAAGGTTACGTGGATATTAAAAATCAAAATTTGAATTCTGGTAATGAAATCTGAAATAAAAATAAAAATAAAAATTTAAATTAGGAAAGATGTAACTTAATTCAATTATTAAAATAATGATTTAAATCTAATTTTTTATATAATTACAATCCTACCCTTAACAACTAAAAGGGAAATCAAGGGTCCATATCTGTTCACGCAGTTCACTCTTGGGAGGTTGTTCACGCTATAACCCTACCATATATATATATATATATATATATATATTTATGGGTAAGATCAAATAAAAAAACTATTTTACCTAAGTAGGATGAGAAGGAATCTTTACCTTTTATTTTTTAAATCTGTGTTTAAGATGAAAATGTTGGAAAAAAGAGGGGTGTGAGAGTATCTTTGGGAATTCCTATTTAATGATTTTTTCTCACTATATGCATATTGCACCCCCGTTTTTTAAACGTTCAGAACCTTTTTATACAACATTATTTTTTCATAAAAAAATCACTATAAAATCGAGCGGTTTTTTATCTTTAGTTTGAGTACTCTATTGTTATATAAAATATGACAATTAACATTTTTGTGTTGTATTTTTGTACTAAATTTTTTGTTTTGAATTTTTTTTGCTAAATTTTTTGTGCTAGATTTTTTGTACTCGTTTTTTTTGTGCTATATTTTTATACCATATTTTTTACTGGATTTTTTGTGCTAGATTTTTTTTGTACTGGATTTTTTTTTGTTTTATTTTCTAGAAAACAAAAGGGGTGTTACGTGTCATCTTCACACTCCTACTTATAAGGACAAAAATGTTTTAGTAACAAAATGTCATACCTTCCTACTTAGACCATGTGTAGTGGTTAAGCCAAATAATGCCCCCACCATGGGGTGTTTTGCAACACGTGGCAGTTCAGTCAGCATTGGGCATTATTGCAAAAGTGGCGTAGTGGGAATAATGACCAATAACGTCATGCAATCATTTAACAATTATTTTTTTTTAATTTAAAACATAAAAATCTTCATTAATTTAAAATAAAAATTACACTACTTGAAATAAAAAAAACCCGAATAAAAACAGAAAATAAAAAAAACCGAAAAAAATAAAGTTAAAAAAAAAGAAGATGATCTAGAGTCCATATTTTTCTCGAATTTTTTGGCTATGCATTTGCGCAAGGATCAACGCGTCGCCTTGGAGGTGGTCGATCGGTTTGGACAAAAACTCAATGTCCTTTTCCATTTGCCTCGCCTCTTGCATCTCGTTAAACTTTTTGGTTTCGGCCACTCGTTCTTTCATAATCTCATAACGTTGGTGGCCGAGGTCGCGAATGTCTTGGAGACGACGGTTCATCTCCTCGAAATCTTCCTTCAACTCGACATCGGAAGACGACTCCACTGTTTTTTCCCGGTTCGCTTATCCTTTCTTCTACCAGGCGGTCGGGTCAACTCTTCTTCAAGTTCCTCGTCAACGTCCACCACCTCATTTAGATTGACATTGCGGGCATCCGATGTCGGTGTTTCAGGGTCAACGGAGGATGATGTTTTTGACGGTTTAGCTCGACGTCTACTACTAGACGTCATTGTACATACTAGCGCCCACTTTGGACTTTTTTGTAGTAGATCCCAACATTTATGGTACGGGAAAGGGCATTTCGTTTTCTCGTACTCGTCCAAAGTCTTCGTTAAAACCGCGACGTCACCTTCACCGCTCGGGCGATTATCGTAGTTACGTTGGTACACTTCTTGGAACGCATGATACTTGTTGTTGATGTCGGTCCATTTGCTAGAAATGGAATCTTTGTCCCGATGCTCGCCTTGACCCCACGTGCTATAAAAGAGTGCACGAACCCTATCCCAAAAAACGGGGCCCGTTTGAAAGTTTGCTACAAATTGAAAAAATAAAAGTAAACATATAAGTTGTATGTTAAAAATATAAGTAAAAAATAAGTAAAAAAATATAAAAGTTACCAATTTCGTGGTCCTCCGAAACGTCGAGCCACGCCTGAGTCAACGTGAATTCCTCATCCTTCGTCCATTTAAGGTGAGTATTTCTACGTCGAGGTTCGTCCTTTTCCTTCTTCTTATACAACCTTCTGCCGCGTTTCGATTTCTCTGGCACCGGTTCGGGTTGCGTCTCCGGCGCGACATCGACATCGGGTTCGGCTTGTTGTTGTGAAGGTTGCGACCCGCCGGCTTGACCATAGCCGAAGGTGGGAGGCACGAACGGAGTGGCCCCACTCAAGTAAGACGCGTACGTTAAAACGCTCGGGTCCATGTCTTGAAGGTTATACGGGTGTTGCGATTGGGTTGTGTTCGGGTTCATGGGTCTTGCGGGGACACCAAAGGGGGGTCGGAATGGATGCATATTTGTATAAAATATAGAAGAAGTAGGAGAGAAAGTGTGACTTTTTTTTATAAAAAATAGGAAGAAGTGGGTATTATTTATATAGTGGGTAAATTTTGGAATTAAAAATACATAAAAATATTAAACAATTGACCATTGGCAACGGTCATATCTCTCGCCCCTATGCAATTTTCAGCGTTTTATTTAAAACGCCAACTTGATTTTTTTTCAAAAAAAAAAAAAAAAAAAAAACGCCAAACAACGCCTAGTGTAATAGGGGGGGGGGGGGGTTGAGCGTTTTTTTGAATTTAAAAAAAAAAAAACCGCCTCACTACGGGTGGTCTTATAAGGAGTGTCACATGGTATCATTACAATCCTTTTTAAGCTACTTAAGCAAAACCTACTTTTTAGTGAATCCTTCCCCGGGTGTCATTTATTATTAGATTTCCCACTCTTATATATAGCTTTTTTTTATTATTTAACTATAGGGGTAATTTGATTGTTTAACAACAATTAAAAAAAAATCTAACAGTGTTAAAAATTTGGACTTAAAGGGTTAAAAAAAAGCGTCAAGGCACTCAGGGCATTAAGCTTTTTGATTTTAGACTTAAATGGTTAAAATCACTAAAACACCGAAACTTAAAAATTAATTTACTCAAATATCAATGACAAACTATTTAGCTCGAAGGGTCGGGAAAGTCCGCACTAGTGGTTGTGTTAGGATCAGTTCAGCATATGTCTCTTGAAATAACTAGCCTTTTTCAATCTTGCAGTTTAACACAAGAGAAGATGATTAACACTATTATTATACATTTCGGCAGCGTATAGTAAGAACTATAAACTGAATATTTCTATTACTTGTTCTTAAAATATAGTTATGGACGTATGATGCGAGTAACAATGTCAACCAATCTATTGATATAGCTATATAAACATACGCATACGTTTAATGGCATGCCATAGTAACACTGCAACTAATAAAAGCACAATAGCAAGTTATATATAATTTTTAAGATTGCGCTACGCTAACCAAATTTGGAGAAATGTACCACTCCACACATGTTAAAAACCACACATAAATTAAGGAAAAAATAAAATTACAATATGGAGCACCAATGTAAATGTAATGTACGATATAGATTCATATCCGATGTATGTATCGTTGTATATTCCTTTAAGTTCTTCTTTGTCGCTAGCATCCTCACTGGTTCCATGAACTCTTCGCTAGCATCCCCACCATCATCAGTACCGACTTTAATGACCTCGCATATGACAAGACAAATGTATTAGATATCCTCGTTCACTGTTGTAAAATGTTGAATGGGTTAGTATTAGTTTCATTGATTTGAAAGAATAACTCCTCATCTAAATTATCATCATACCCAACCTTATTGGCTTTGTCTTGACAACAACCACTAATGTGTTAAATCCTTTGTACCCAAAGGATACATTGTATACTACACTTAGTTCCGCTTGAGATGTCAACATATTTGTGTTATTAGGTTTTAGCGTTTATTTGAATTAGTTGTCGACCAAACCATGTTTCGAGTTGACTCTAACCCTATTGTTACTTTCAAACCATGTTCAACTGAAGAGCACAACAAAACAATGAATGACGATGTAAAATTCCACCTATAATTAATACCTCATTATAAGAAGGCCCCCTCACACATACACCACTATTATGTGTAACCCATCCAACAATCTCATTGTGAGCATCAAACACTAGTGAGGTTAATGGGTTGCAGATAAAATTCTTTACGCACAGACAATATGTATGATTTAGGAACAATAACCCTAGAAACAAATGTTATGACATGGTAAAATTCCTCAAAAGATGATTAACATACAATAAAACATTCATCGGAATTTTGATTAACTATGCCAGTTTTATGATTTTATCTAGTTTCTTCCTTTTGATTTCCATAAACTTCACAACATGTTTAATATCCTTCGTCCTATTCCCCTACTCGAATCTTCATTCCAGTAGGTTTATGTAGCTGCCACGGCTTCTTCTTTACTCATTTGAGAAGATCAGAATCGAAGAACGTTGAAGCTTGATGTAACCCTAAATTAAATATAAAAAGTTTGGGAGTAAAATTGGATTTTTTTTTGCAAAAGTAGGTGGATTGAGCAAGAAAAGAGTGCCTTTAGGTGGTCAAACTTATTGTTTTCAGATTTAGGTAAGTTGTTGTTTCATACAGCGACTTTCAAACAACTTTTCTGCCAAAATCTGCAAAAGGTGCAAAACATTAAGAAGGTTGCTGTTTGATACAGCGACCTTGTGAAAGTCGCTGATTGATATCACAACCTTGTTTAAGGTCGCTGAATGATAATACAAGCTTGAAGAAAGTTGTGGTTTCATGTTACAAAGTTGCTGAAAGTTGCTGAATGGTGTCACAACCTTGTTTAAGGTCGCTGAATGGTTTTACAAAGTTGCTGAAAGTTGTTGTTTCATGTTACAAAGTTGCTGAAAGTTGCTGAATGGTGTCACAACCTTGTTTAAGGTCACTGAATGATAATACAAGCTTGAAGAAATTAATTTTTTTGTTATTATAACAAAATTATATTTTTATTATTACAACTAAATTATATGTTTACTAGGTTATAACCTCGTATATTACACGGGTCGAATAAATGAATTTTATATACTAAATAATAAAACAATATATCTTTAAAAACCTCTTTTATTGCACGGGTTGAAAAAATATAATTTTATATATTAAATAATAAAAAATTATATCTATAAGAAACATATTGTACGGGTTGAATAAATATAAAATTATATACCAAATAAGAAGTTATATCTTTAAAACCGCTTGTTTTACACGAGTTGAATAAATGTAACATTGTTTGCCAAATAATAAAATAATACATCTTTAAGAAACCTCATTTATTGCACGGGTTGAATAAATGTAATTTTATATACCAAATAATAAAAAAGTTACATCTTTAAAAATATGTGTATTACACAGGATGAATAAATGTAATTTCCTTTACTAAATAATAAAAAATATATATCCCTAAAAAGACCCCGTGTATTGTACGAATTGAATAAATCTAATTTTATATATCAAATAATAAAAAAATATATCTTATAAAACCTCATCTATTACACAAGTCGAATAAATGTAATTTTGTATAGTAAATAATAAAAAAGGTATATCTATAAAAAAACCACATGTATTACACGGGTTTAATAAATCTAATTTTATATACCAATAATAAAAAAGTCATATATTTCAATATACTAATGGATAATACTTGATACGCGATGGAATAAATGAATATTTTTATCATCCTATTTATTGGCTCGATCTGATCTGAATTTTATATTTTTTCAACCAGTGCAATAAAAGAGGTTTTTAAAGATATATTGTTTTATTATTTAGTATATAAAATTCATTTATTCGACCCGTGTAATATACGGGGTTATAACCTAGTAAACATATAATTTAGTTGTAATAATAAAAATATAATTTTGTTGTAATAATAAAAATATAATTTCTTCAAGCTTGTATTATCAATCAGTGACCTTAAACAAGGTTGTGACACCATTCAGCAACTTTCAGCAATTTGTAACATGAAACAACAACTTTCAGCAACTTTGTAAAACCATTCAGCGACCTTAAACAAGGTTGTGACACCATTCAGCAACTTTGTAACATGAAACAGCAACTTTCTTCAAGCTTGTATTATCATTCAGCGACCTTAAACAAGGTTGTGATATCAATCAGCGACTTTCACAAGGTCGCTGTATCAAACAGCAACCTTCTTAATGGTTTGCACCTTTTACAGCTTTTGCAGATTTTGGCAGTAAAGTTGTTTGAAAGTCGCTGTATGAAACAGCAACTTACCTAAATCTGAAAACAATAAGTTTGACCACCTAAAGGCACTCTTTTCTTGCTCAATCCACCTACTTTTGCAAAAAAATCGTAAAATTGTGGGAGCCTAAATACAATACGTAAAAGTAATCACATTAGGTTCTTCATTTATACCCCATCTCTAAATTTTAGCGAATGATAGAGATATCACCTAAATTACCACTTCATCAAGAGCCCCAAAATAAGAAACCATTTAGTGATTCCTTAAATCTAAATTTTAGCGAATGATAGAGATATCGATCACCTAAATTACCACTTCATCAAGAGCCCCAAAATAAGAAACGATATAGTGATTCCTTAAATATACAGATTCACTAGTTGTTCCTTATATTTATGCTCCATATATTCCTGTGAGTAGAACCAAGAAAAAGTAATAAAAAAAAGAAGTGTTATTTAATTATATAGAAAAAGATATATATGGAGAATAAGATATCAGAGATATTTTAGATTAATTTTTTAAGGATAAATTTGTTTATGGATAAACATACCAGTGTGAATGCTCTAAACCTAATATATAAAAATGATGTCCTTAATAAGATAAAGTAACTAATAAATAAAAACTAAAAAACTGAAATAAAAAAAAGAAGAAGAAAACATATGTGTATAAATACTAAGCCACCCACACAACCTCTAAATCATTCAAACCAAAAAAAAAAAAAAAAATCAGTGTGTTCTGAGCACAAATAAAAAAAATAATGGCGTGCTTAAACGCGCAAGTAAACAGTGAAAAGCAAGGAGGCTTCATGGACCCAAGAATCTCTTTCTCAAATGATTTTATTGATTCAAATCACCATGACAACACTTACACAGAAGCTCCTGTGTCTTCTGATTTCGAGTTTTCGATTCCCAGTTTTTCATCAAATTCTGCAGATGAAGTCTTCTTCAAAGGAAAACTTCCACCATTGAAGGAGAAGGTGGTGACACTCAGAGATGAGCTGCTTGCTAATGATGATGATGACATGTTCATCAACAATAAGATCTCAACAGGATGGTGGAGAGAGAAGTTTGGACTTCGAAAAAGCCAAAATGGGAAAAGTGACAACAAGAATCTTGGAGGGTTAGAAACCATTGATGAAGCAAAGATCAAACCGGCTTTTTACAGTCCCAATTCCACAGGTTAGTCTGCATGCATTTCTAAAGTTATTTTAACAATAATTATGTAGTATAAGTTAATTAATAACAAGTCTTATATATAGAACAATATGTTGATTTATATGAGTTTCTATTCTTGCCTATAATTTAATCATGATTTCTGGTTACAAACAAAAACATTCTTTATGGAAGTGTGAGATGCAGAAGTTTAATTTATTGTAAGATGACCTATTTAACTGATTCCTGTAATTTTATTTATTTATTTATTTTATTTTTTTGCAGGAAGCAATCGACGTAAATGAAGTAATCAGGAGTAATTTTTTAAGGAGTTCATGCATTTTATCACTACTGCAAGTGAAGGTCTTTTTTTTTCTTTTTTTTTTTTAAGTTTTTTTTCTTCTAATTAGCATTTCTGATTGATTAGTTTAAGAAGTTGATGTGTGTCAAGTCATTTAACTGTTTCTGTAATCTGTACAAATATTTGCAGTTGAAGGGAATTTCATTCTCCTTTTAATCTCATTATTTCAAAATTTCTAGTTGGTAATACTGAATCAGATGGTGCTACAAAAATATTTTAAAGTATATTACCCAATCTTTTGTGTATTTAAGACATGTATTTTTCTGTGCACATATATACTTTTTTTGTAATACCTCTTGTGTTTGATTTAAATTATGGGATTATGATATTCTTAAAATACCAATGAAACCCATATATGGACCTTCAGTTCCTCAGTTGAGATGAAAACTTATATTTTAAGATGGATGGAGACATTCTATATATAATTGGGCCACTGAAACTTGGATCTTGTTCAGATCTCATTTATATGTGCAAGAATAAATTATATTGAAATTCATGCTTTTTGGAGATTGTTCCCTTTGCTTGCTTGGAAAATTCTAGGAGCAATCTGTGGAAACCTCATGTTCCTTTCTTTTCCTTACTGATATTATTTTTCTTATCACATGCGAATAGAATAGAACAATTTTTTGTGTTGTCTAAAAACAAATATGATATTGCATTTGATAAAATTATGATCTTAGATTGCATTTTTGCTCATTGATAATTAATTAAGTGGTAACTACTTCAACTTTTTCTAGGTAGAATATGATAGCTAATTCATTTTTGCAGTTTTAAAATTTTAAAAAATAAAAAAAATGCTATATAATAATCTAACTAATATTTGCCCTTTTAAAACATTAAATAAAATAAAACGTTCTTATATACATGTGTACATAGGTTATATTATTTAGATATAAGTAAGTAAATTAACGGTACAAAATTAAAAACAAGCTATACACAAGTAAGTTTTATGTTTTTTTAGGGGAGTGGGGGCAGTGCGTGATGCACCCTCTACCACGCGTGGACTTCAACAAACTCCCACCGCCACCACAAAGTTAACGAGTGATGTTTTGGTTTGGCGTGATAAATTCAACGAGTGATGGAAGTTGAGTGATAAATGAATGTGAGAGGGTGTGAGAGTTTATTGTTGGGTGTTGTGAGTGATGACTATTGCCACTAAAAAAGGTTGTGAGTGATTGAAAAATAGTTGATGACATGACGGAACTTGATTGGGTGTTGTGAGTGATGAGTGAGAGATGACCACCACCACCCCCCTTAGTTACATAACATACACATGTATGCCTAAGAAGCACAAATTAACGCAACTCATATGGGATAAATGCGTCGTGTTTTTGAAGTCATAGTATACTATATGCATTGCTACATATATTACATGTGTTACTAATGATATCTTATAGTGTGCATTGTTGCATGCACCACTGTCTCACAGTCTCAATCATACCATACCTGTGTTGTTTTAATTTCCTATGTATCTCTGTTGTTCCATGTATTTTTTTTTTATCTTTATTGTTACTGTTCCCTTTGTATTCCTTTGGTTTTTATGTGTCCAATGTTCTTGCAGAATATACAATTTCAATTTAATTGTTCTTGTTTGATTTTTGTTTTGAGGTATTTTTCAGCTTCTTCTCTTCGAACGTGTTTCTATTCAATGTTTTCATTTAACTTTGATTCAAGGTTCTCTTTCATTCTAATTTTGGTTTCCATGTGTTCTTAGTAATCCCGGCCTTTCCTCAAATCTAATATATGCTTGAAGCTAAACTGGTACGTAAAAAATTGGTTCTTAAATTTGGGGGTGGTTCCTGTTTGAATCCCTATTTGTTAATATACGTGTGTGTGTATATATATATATATATATATAGAGGGTGGAGTTATTGTAAAAAAGACCAAAAGTGTGAGAAAAGTAAGAAAGAATCTCAGCCATTAGATATAAATTAATTGAAAAGGGTATAATTGTAAATGCATTAACAAATTCAAATATGGTAATCCTTGATTTAAGGATTTGGAGAGAGAAAATCCTTGATTTAAGGAGTTATAACCGTCCATAATTAGAGCACGTTCATGACATGGTGTTTTAAATAAATTCATAGTTCAATTCATGGTGTTTTTACAAAAAAATATAACACCATTCGGTAAACAAAATACAACACCATTCAGTACACAAAAAAAAACACCATTCAGTACAAGATATAGCACCATTCAGTAAACAAAAAATAACACAATTCAATAAATAATATAACACCATTCAGTAAACAAAAAATAACACCATTCAGTAAACAATATAACATCATTCAGTAAACAAAAAAATAACACCATTCAGAGAAGAAAATAACACCATTCAGAGAAGAAAACAACACCATTCAGCGCATCATTAATGAAAAGAAAATAACACCATTCAGCACATCATTAATGAAAAGAAAAATAACACCATTCAGTGAAGAAAATAACACCATTCAGAAAAAAAAAAAAAACACCATTCAGCACATCATTAATGAAAAAAAAAATAACACCATTCAGAGAAGAAAATAACACCATTCAGCAAAGAAAATAACACCATTCAGTAAAGAAAATAACACCATTCAAAAAAGAAAATAACATCATTCAGAAAAGAAAATAACACAATTCAAAAAAAGAAAAATAACACCATTAATGAAAAGAAAATAACACCATTCAGAAAAGTTAGGGCTCGCTAATTTCTTCGGTTTTTGTTGTATCAGAGCTTCGGCACTCGATTCATCATCTTCCGCTTGCATAGGTTCCGGTGTTCTTGTTCTCTGCATTCTAGGGTTCCGTCAAACCCTTGCTATCTTCATCAATCGGATCAAAACGTCGATTTCTGCTTCATATTTCCAGATTCTACACTATTCGAACCCAAATCAAACAATCGGAACATAGATCTGTGATAATTTCGAACCGAATCTCTCACTGTTTTTGAAGATTCAAACGTGGAGAAATTATTTCAATTCAGAACATAGAAATTGTTTTTGAAGATCTGTGTAATTCACCGCTTCAATTGTTTAATATGGAAGAAGAAAGAGAGAGAGAGAGAGAGAGAAATTGTGAGCGTATGAGAGAGAGAGAAGGAAATTGCAGGGATTTGATTTACAAAATGAAGATAAAAAGACACAATTGCCCCTATATATTTCAATTCAGTCCAAATTAACAAAAATATTTTGCAATTTGGTCCCTATTGATATCAACTATTAGATCAAAAGATCTAATGGCTGAGATTCTTTCTTACCTTTCTCACACTTTGGGCCTTTTTTACAGGATCCTAACTCTATATAGGGTAAGGTTCATGCGAGAACCACCCTTATTGCGAGAACCGCGAGAACCAATGTGAACACAACCTAAAATATCTAAAAAAAACCTAACCCCCACCCCCCCCCCCCCCCAAAAAAAAAAAAAACCTAAACCCCCCCCCCCCCCCCACCCCCTAAGCTAAATGTTAAAAACTAAAACCCCCAAAAAACCTAAAAAAAACCTAACCCCCCCCCCCCCCCCCCCAAGCTAAAATGGCTAAAAACTAAACCACCAAAAACCTAAAAAAATCTAATTTTTTTTTAATATTTTTATGTTAAAATCGCTACTTTTAGTAGCAAAAAAATATATATATATATTTAAAAAAAAAATTTAGCTTCGAAAAGTAGCGATTTTTTTATAAAAAATATTAAAAAAAAAAATTTGTGTGATTTTTAGCTATTTTTAGGCATTTTTGGTTATGTTCACATTGGTTCTCGCGGTTCTCGCAATAAGAGGTGGTTCCTAACGAATCTTTGTCCTATATATATATATATATATATGTAAGGGTGGGGTTCTACAATGAATACTAGTATATTTGTGAACTGAGTGAACAAATCCTTACAATTGATTTACACTTGTTTATTTATAATCAAGGGCTAGATTAGTTCACTAGTATTCATAATGAAAGGGTTTAGTTCTCAAATGAACCTAACCCTATATATATATATATATATATATATATATACACATACATACATACATACATACATACATACATACATATAGGGGAAGGTTCAAATGAAAACCACTAGTTATTGTGAAAACTCGAAAACTAATTAAAAAAGCCAAAAAAACATACCAAATTTTTTTTTTTGCAAACCAATTTTCGCAGGTTTTTTTATATAAAATTTTTTTTCAAAAAAAAAAATAAAATATTTTTGTGTAGTGCACATGTGTAATACTACACATCTGTATGTGTACTACACGTGTGTATTATTACACATGTATACTACAATTTTTTTTTTTTTGAAAAAAAGTTTTTTTTATATATAAAAACCAGCGATTTTTAAAGAAAAATTGAAAAAAAAAATTGTGCGTTTTTAAGCTTTTTTTTAGTTAGTTTTCGAGTTTTCACAATAAAAGTGGTTTTCATTTGAACCATCCCCTATATATATATATGTACATCATGATTTAGAGAAAATGGTTGAAAGTGTGAGAACGGTGAGAACGCTTATGGGTCGTCCGATCAAAACAATCCATGTACTAGATTGTGCGGTGGCGTTTTCATAAATAACATCAATTTTATTATGTGGGACGCGTTTCATTAAGGGTAAAAGCGTCTTTTACCGCACAAACTCAAAACGCCATCAAATGATAACACCCCATTAAAAAAATGCCATTAAAAACAAAACGCCAAAAATTAGTGATAAAACGTGTTGGACATTACAGGAAGAGGAAACAACACAATAACTTAATTTCAGTTATTAACATTTATTAGAAAAAATTCCCTCCTAAATTACGCGCCGAAAACATCATTATATAAACGACGTAAAACATCACTTCCATAATCACTTCAATTTCTGCAAAAACATCTTTAACCAAAATCGCCAACTTAACCAAAACGCCAAAAATGGCAACAATCGTTTGGTGGAGATACACTTTGGCAATCAGGCGATTCGTCCTTCGTTTTGACAATAGAATGAGGGTGTATGTTAGGACGGTTAAGGCAATTTTGAAGATGGAAGAAGAGGTATAGAGGGGTATCCTATCCCTTGGCACCGCTCTGGACAACGAATTCCATGAAACACATATGCTTATGAAAGCATTAACAAGGAAATTCGGACCAATCAAATCAGATGTAAAGCCGGACCCTGTCATGACATCATGGCGTTTTGATGATGAAACAGACATGGTGACCGTTATATACGACAGCGGAGAGCAGGAAGTCTACTGGCTTGAAAACATCATGACAAAGCAGGGGCTTGGTTTCATGGAAGAATTGCATGACGCCACTTGTTTAAACACAGAAATGGACTCAAAATTGGAGTTAATGCAAGATATGTTCAAGTGGAGGCTTCAGAATCTTCAGGAACAAGAAGCCGATGAAGGTTAAGGTGATGACAGGGATGAAGATCCAGATGAAGACTCCGAGGAAGAAGATGACGCAGGTGATGGATACTTTTCCGATAAAGTACCTTCTGACAAAGGGTTTTAATTTTTTTTTCTTTTTTTTTCTTTTGTGTAATCTTCTTTTTTTTAAGATAATTAAATGATATATTTCTCTCTTTATTTGCAAAACGCCAAAAAAAATAATACTAAAAAAGGTTATTGCTTACAAAACGCCAGAAATAACAAAAAATATATTTTTCCTGCTTAATATTTTATTTTCTCCGTTATTGTATTTTGTCATCTTAGTCTGCATAACGCCATTTAAAAAAAGTCAAACTTAGAAGATGAGACGTCTATCACCTATAAACTGATAAAGCTGATCAAAACAGTAAATACAAAAACAGTAACCGAAAAGACGGTTACTTTATTACTATCATTTATTACAATAAAAAAATCTCGCCTAAACTACGCGCCAAAAAACTCCTATAAAAGAGGGGTCTATACATAATGAATTGATCACACCCAGAAAAACAAACGTCATATCCTCTAGAAACCACTCACTTTAAAACGCCAAAAAATGTTAGTTAAAATAACCACAGATGGCAAAGTTGTCACTGAATGGATTCGTCTTTTGAGGGGGTTATCTCAATAATCTTTTGCTAAATGAGATGGACAAATAATCAAGAAAAAAAGACTGATGACAGTGATATGCCATCATGTGAGCTTTATTCTTGATGAATATCGGCATGGAATAAAGGGATCAACACAAGTGTAAAATGCTATTTTGGACTCCACTATTACAAATAGCATCAAACAAGAGTTGATCTTCAATGACATGCCACCAAACAAGAATATCACACCAAAACACAGGATGCCACTAAGCACCTTCGCCTGAAAAAGACGGGGTTTATGTAGGAAAGTTGGCATATAGCTAAGGTATTCAAAAGGTTCAAAACGCGAAAACAAAATCAAGAAGGAGCTGATGACAGTGAAGATTCGGAAGAGAAATTAGATTAACATTTTTATTTTATTTTTCTTTTTCATTTTATATTGTTTTGTTATCAAGTTATTTGTTGTTTTGTTATCTAATTCTCTACAAATAAAATATATTATTATATAAAACGCCAAAAACTACAAACACCAAAACGTTAGTAGTATGGAAACTGTGAGAACGGGTGCTGGCAAAGCACCTTGTCAAATGTATTAAACGCCAAAAAATTCACTAAACGCCATAAAAATATTTGGTCTTATTGTAATCTTATGAAAATATTAATGACTCGTAGTGAATTATTATACAACGACACAAAACGCCAAAAAATTGACCAGAAAACGCTATAACGCCAAAAAATTATCTGTGTGAAACAAAAACAATTAATTCAACGCCAAAAGGTTTAATAAATATAATTAACGCTAAAATAATCTTAGACGCCAGAAAATGTTATGGCTCGTTGGGAAAATAAAAGGAGATTGAAAAGACAAAAAAAACCCCTCACCCCCTGATCATATCCCGCGCCACGTGTTTGGCCAGAATGCGTTTTTACCGTTCTCACATTTTTGGGTGTTTTCTCCTGATCCCGTTTCTATATATATATATATATATATATGGTCAGGATTTAGAGAGAACGGTGAAAAGTGTGATAACGGTGAGAACGATTTTGGTGGTGACATGTGGCATTGATGTTAAATTACACCTAGGGGTATTATTGTCAAAAAACCCACTCACATGAACATGAACTGGGTGTTCAAATAAAACGCCATAAAAACACATAAAACGCCATGAAAAATACCCAGTTAAAACGCCATAAAACACTCAAAACCTGTTTTTTTGAGCTATAATTTACAACAGCTCAAAAAAACCATTTTTTTAACCATAAAACACTCAAAAGCTATTTTTTTGAGCTATAATTTACAACAACTCAATAAAACCATTTTTTTGAGCTAGCTCCCAAAAACGCCATAACAAAAAAGCTATTTTTTAGCTATATATTACAACAGCTAAAAAAAACCATTTTTTTGAGCCAGCTCCAAGTTAAAACGCCATAACAAAAAAACTATTTTTTTGATCTATAATTACAACAGCTCAAAAAACCATTTTTTTAGCCATATAGCTCAAAAAATGTGTGTAAGTTTATTTGTGCTGATTTTTGTTTGGTTTATGTGTCTAACCGCCTAAATTAATATTTTTTGAGCTCAGAAAAATCATAATTTGTACTGTAAAAACGCATTAAAACACCCATTTCAGAAAAACGCCAAGAAAAAACTCAGTTGAAAACGCCATAAAACACTCAGTTCAGAAAAACGCTATGAAAATACCTAGTTTAAACGCCATAAAAATACCTAGTTCAGAAAAAACGTCATGAAAATACCTAGTCTAATACGCCATAAAACGCCATAAAACACCCAGTTAAGAAAAATGCCATAAAACCCAGTTAATTTTTTTCGAAAAGTATATCAATAGTATACTCGTTGGAAAGATAAAAAAAACACTGAGTTTTATGGTGTAATTTTTTTCGACAAAATAATCACGTATAAAAAAGTTATTGTCGTTTAAATATGATGGGGGGAAATGGCATGTGATTAGCATGTGCATATTTGTTTGGATCTTCCTATTTTACCCCTCCTAGTAGTTCCAAGACCCCTTTTATTTACAAAAATGCCACCGCACCAGTCTTAGCCACAAACCACTAAAATCTTGTGGCTGAGAATTGTTCTCACCGTTCTCACACTTTGAGGGGTTCTTTCCTGATCCTGTTTATATATATATATATATATATATATATATATAGGTAGAGGATCCTGTACATTAATCCAGAAGTGTGAGAAGTATATTATAACAGTATATATAACACTATATAACACCATATAAACACCGTATAACACTATGTAACACCATATAACACCATATAAACACTATGTAGCACTATATAACACTATATGACAAATATAACACTATATTTTGTCTGATAGGATGTCTATAATAGATGTATAGTGTTATATATTGTTCTATAGTGTTACATAGTGTTATATGGTGTTACATAGTGTTATACAGTGTTTATATGGTGTTATATAGTGTTATATATAGTGTTATAATACACTTCTCACACTTCTGTATTAATGTACATGATCCCTACCCTATATATATATATATATATATATATATAGGGTTAGGTTCATTTGTGAACAACCCCTTTAATAGTGAACACTAGCGAACAAATCTTAGCCCTTGATTATCAATACATTAGTGTATACACAAATGTAAATCAACGGCCATGATTTGATGATGAAGATGCATTAGTGTATTTCACGATTTGATGATGTAAATTAATGGCCAGGATTTGTTCACTCAGTTCACAAATACACTAGTGTTCACAAATACATTAGTGTATACACAAATAATCAGTTTAGGATTTAGAGAAAATGGTGAAAAGTGTGAGAACGGTTATGGATCGTAAGATCAAAACAATTTATGGACTAGATTGGCGCGGTGGCATTTTCGTAAATAACATAAATTTTATTACGTGGACACGCTTCATAAAGGGTAAAAAAGGTAAAATATCCTTTCTTACATAAAACACCATTGAGTTATAAAACGGCAAGTAAATACAAAACGCCAATTTTATCACTGCGTAGTTTTTTCTGTGTTTTTATTTAAGGTCTTAGACTAGAAAAACGCCATAAAACGTAAAATGCCATAATATATGAATGCCAAGCCTTACATCCGAATAATTGTTAATTTAATTTATAGTTATAAAATAATATCCCGCCTAAACTCAAGCAAAAAAAAAATTCCTATAAATAGAAATGTCTCACCACCTTCCGTTGATCACAGTAAAAAAACACACACAAACACAATGGTTCCTAAATACCACTCACTGTAAAACACCAAAAGTTGAGAAAATCAACGATGGCAAACACCTTTTCTTTTATACTCAGTAATGTTCTGCATGAAGTTTCGCTGAATGGTTTGTTAGGTGAGGGGAGTAAGATTTTGCTGCATGAGATGGACAAATTTCAAGAAAGAGGGACTGATGATACCCATATGCCATTTTGTCTTCTTTGTTCTTGAAGAAGGTTTGGATGAGGAGAAGAGACCGATCCCAGTGTAAATGCTACTTTGGCCTCGATGAGGATAATGAAGATGACGGGCAAATAACATCCACCCACACGGAGTCGATCTATGTCTCCAACATCCACAATCCCACTTCAACACACGAACAAGAAAAAAAAACCACGCCAAACCCAAAACGCCATTTATTTGTGACAGTTTTGTAGTTTCAAAAGAAGAAAGAGACTGATGACACTGAAGATTTAGATCATAAATTGTTTCTATTTGTTTTTTTTTATTTTTTTTTTATGTTGTTTGTTATGTAATTTTCAGCTAAGAACAACAATATATTAATTTTGTAATGAAAAAATATAATAAAACGCCAAACGGGAAATGCCTGTGAAACGCCATCATGCCATAAAACGCCCTAAAACTACCAAACTATAATAAAATTACTTTGGACAAGTACTATTATTGTAATTCAAAAAAAAGGTCAAGACAATGTGCAAAAAGAATAAAACAAAAGGTGCCATCTTTATCTAAACGCCATTGGAAAAAAAACGCCATAATTACAGCCGTAAAGATGGGACGTGTTACAGCCATAAACAGATGAATCTGAAACAAAACACAGTAACTGCAAACAGTAAAATGAAGCGACGAAAACATAATTACTAACATTTATTATATTAAAAGCCAAATACTTGGGGAATTGAATTTATTTATCTTTTACAAAACGCCATAATTACCTGTCACTGAGCGGGAAAAAAAGTCATTATAAAAGTCGACCATGAGAACAAAACTCAACATGCCAAAACATTGTCTAAAACGCCACATATTGTCCAAAGCGCAAAAAACTTAAAAAAATGGGTAGGGATATTGCATGGAGGTTTGAAAGGTTAGAGAGACGATTCATCCTAAAGTTCTCTCATAGGAGAAGGGTGAAGGTAAGGACAATCAAAGCAATACTTGGTATGTATGAAGGGGTTCAGAGGGATATTCTGGCTCTTGGGGTTCCAAGAGCCAACGATTGTGAAAGAACTCGAACATTAATAAGAAGATTGGAGAGAAAATTCCAGGTAGAAGAAGAAGATGATAATGATGATGATGATGATGATGATGATATTGACGATACTTCTCTACCAACAGTTAGTAGTTGGGTAGTGTATGAAGAAGCAGGAACGGTTGAAGTTACTTATCAACACGAGGTGAAATATTCATTGCCGATGGAGTAAATGTTGAAGACAGAGAGGCTACATCTGCTTGAACAACTATGTGATTTAACACCTTCGAACGGTGCAAAGTCCAGGGTTGCAATGATATTCAAGTATAGGCTGCGGCAAAGGAGAGACGAAATGATGGCGTTATACGCCAATCTAAAACTTGATGATGATGAATCTGAAGAAAGTGAGGAACAAAGCGATGGGTACAACTATAATGTAATCCCATCCACATAAGACTATTGGTTTATTTTAATTTCGTATTATTGTAATCTTATAATATATTAATCAATGGTAATCAATTATTAACAAACGCCACGAACGCCAAAAAAGTGACCTGGGAAACGCCATAACACCAAAAAAATTAACTATGTGACACAAAAATAATTAATTCAACGAGACAGATCAAAAAATAGTAAAACACCAAGTAATTAATGAATCTAGTTAACGCCAAAATTATCTTAGACGCCAAAAATGAAGCAACATGTGACGCACGAACTCGAGAAAAAAAAAGAATATTGAAAAGACAAAAAAACTCCTCTATTATATCCGCGCCACGTGTTCCATCAAGATGCGTTTTCACCGTTCTCACACTTTAGGGCGTTTTCTCCTGATCACATACCTATATATATATGGTAAGGTTCATTTGAGAACCACCCTTATTGCGAGAACAAATCTGAACACAAAAAAATACCTAAAAAATCCAACACACACACAATTTTTTTTAAAATATTTTTCTAATAAAAATCGCTATATTTCGTTACAAAAAAATACTTTTTTTTTCAAGTAGCAATTATGGATGCACACGTTCATATGTATCATTTCTTGGACAAATAACATAATATATTACCAGCAGTAGAAAAATGCACTTTCATTTACATTACAATTCGCAATACACTAATTTTTAAATTACTAATATTAAGAATGCACATGTGCATCATTATGTATAACCATCATATAACGTGTTTTGGTACAAAAAGTTTGCGATTTTAAATGATGAAGTAGGCCCATATACATATGTTTTGGTTAGTTATATCTAGTGGTTGATGGTTTGATTATATTTGTCACTTTATGATGTAATATGTTATTTGGATGGTATAAAGAGTGTTGATGTATATGTAATAAAGTGAAATGTTGGTAATAGTATTGTATTACGGATTGTAGGTGGCAATGGTATTGTATTACGGATAATAGGAGGTAATGGTAGTGTATTATAGATGGCATGATAGATGAAAGAGAAGGTTTATTCAAAGTGGTGTACCAAAAACACGTTATAACATGTTCATACATATAGATGCACATGTGCATTTTAGTGTTGTTAATGTTATAACAAATTCATACATATAGATGCACATGTGCATTTCTAATATTGTTAATGTAAAAAGTGGTATATTATGAATGGTATTGTAAATGAAAGTGCAATTGTCTGATATTAGTAATGTATTACGGAATTTGTCAAAGAAATGGTACATATGCACATGTGCATGGATAATTGTTACTCGAATTATTTTTTTGGTTTTTTTTGTGAAGAAATATAGCGATTTTTTTTATAAAAATAGTAAAAAAAAATTGAGTGTTTTTTGATTTTTTTAGGTATTTTTTGGTTGTGTTCACACTTGGTTCTCGCAGTTCTCGCAATAAAGTGTGGTTCCTAATGGATCCTTCTCCTATATATATGTATGTATGTATGTGTGTGTGTGTGTGTATAGTGTGAGGTTCAATGGAAAACACTAAAAAATAGGAAACCGAGGAACAATGTATTTAACATGTTAAATATATCTTAAAATTCAATATAAAATGCTAAAAATTATCTTTTTCAAAAAATAAAAAGAATCGAAGCTTTTGCATATAAAGATGTGTAGAACTATTCAAATAAAAAATCATTTTTGTAAAAAAAAAAAGTACCATATTTTACTATATTTTAAGATTTTGTTTTAATGTTTTTAGTTTTTGAAATTTTTACTAAAAAGGCTTCTATGTGTAACTTCCAATTTTTTTTAATTGATTTTTAACATATTAATTAATAAACGAACTTACTCACAAATCATCAAAGGTCATCCATCAGTAAATGGATCACCATAGCAAAGTTTGAACGAGAATCTTATCAAAATCTTATCCATTGCTTAATGGATCATCGAAGAGTCCCCATTGGAGCAACCCACACAAACATTTGTCGCAAATGTTCGGTGGGAATCCACTAAAACGTCTTATCCTCATCTATAGCGGATTACTGACATGTGTTCTATTAGTAAATTGTTCCCTCCAAAATCAAAGAAATCCATACTTTCCCGCCAGGTATTTGTCGGTAACCATTCGTTTAACCATGAGCAATTTACTAACGGATTACCAACCAAAAAATCTATGTTACACATTTTTATGTTTTTTCTTAATTCAATTGGGTCACGTCGAAGTTCCATCGCTAATTAGCGACCAATTGTGTAGATGTACATCCGTGATTTCCTTTGTTTAGTAGTGATTGGTAAATAAACGTATGGATAAGATATGGTACACCGTTTTATGACCAAGAATGAGAAAAACTAAATAATAAGGTATGGAACTAAATTGATTTACCAAAACCATATAGATTTCAATCCATGGGCACCGGTTTAGCTTTAGGCTTTCATAAGCTAAGAACGTGAACTTGATGGGTATGCATGTTGGGTCATTTTAACCTCATAACACCATGAACAGGTATACCCATGGTTGTAAAACAAGGTTTCCAAGGTCGAGTACTCCCCGAGTAGTCGCTACAAGGTAGGCTGCCGATGCGACTTTCTTCGACTTCGCCTAATTACTCGGAGCCAGTCAAACGCGGTCAACCTTGGCAAGAATTGGATCTAGTAGGTCAAATCGGGCCTAGTTTGACTTAAATAACAATAAAACATAATTTCTATGCCTTTCATATTAAGGAATGGATATCATTTTCACGTATTTTGTTATAAATATTAGTAAATTTATGCTATTTGACATATATTTAATCTCTAAAAAGTAATTTCTTTATAATTTAACATGTCCGAGTACTCCCTGAGTGCTCCCCGCCTAGACCGAGTACTCTCAACTCCCCAGTTGACCGACTAGGGAGTGCCTAGCGACTTTTGCAACCATGGGTATACCCAAAACATGCAAGTATATCCATGAACATGATAGGAACTGAGTAATGGTGTGCTTGACATCTGGAACCAGGTAAGAGAGATTTTTTATATGAGACAGGGCGCATCTCAATACAGGCATATTTCCATCCTTAGCAGTTAGCTTAGGCTTTTGTCAGCTAAGGATGCTAGGATGTGAGTGTAGAACATATGAAATTTATCTCTTCCAAAATAGACCTTATGTAAGCTAACTCGCTATGCTATAGAAACAACAACTCACTTTTAAGATGGTTCTCTTCGACAATGATGACCATGACATGCAAAATTAAAACGGTAGACTTGGACGTATGGAATTGTAAGCCTGGTTTCTAAGTTGTGCAAAGTAGGGATTGTTATGATCCCTAATCTGTCTATTACATATATTCGACTCCGAAAAAATATTCAACAAAATTTGTCTAATGTGACGGTGGTTGTAGCCCCATATTTAATCAATAGATGGAGTGAATTACATTATTTTCATGGATTCTTTTTCATGCATTAATCCGTCTTACAATTGTTTATGGGTCTTTGTTTAGGTCGCACATTACTAACCCTTTCTGGATGCGATTGTTACTTTTTGAAGTTTGATATATAAGATAACCATATATAGATTCGTTAATGAGCAAGAAGATGACATGTCAGAAGAGGAAGAATATATTAACAAATCCTAAGAGCATCACAATAGGATGGGGTTTTTTGTTTTGGTTTTAGCCTTCATAGACATGATGTCACTATTGTGGAACCCGTTTTTGGAACCCGTTTTTGAGTTGAAGTTCTTGGACAATAACAAGAAAAACGGATTAGGTGGGGGCCACTGTACTTTTTAATTTTGGGTATTTTTAGGTTTCTTATTGGTGAGTTTTGGGCATTTTAAAAGAAATTAGTATTTTTTTCTGACATGGCAACTAACAAATAAAAAGGTGATGATGTGTCAATTTTTTTGAGTATTTTTAAGTTTCTTATTGGTAAGTTTTGGGCGTTTTAAAAGAAATTAGTATTTTTTTCTGACATGGCAACTGACAAGACCTGTTTTTTTTAATGCTTTGATGTCTTCATATTATGGATGGTGTAGTGCACCATAGAACTAGAGATTGTTGCATTTCTTGACACCACATCATTCAACAAAATTCTCGGATACTAGTTTCTACAAGTAATTGTACAATTTTGTTGGGTTGAGTGTGATAACAGAATCCATCTCATGATTCTTCATGGAGTCATCATGACATGTAACAACTATATGTCTGAACTTAGTATATAAGGTCAAAGGCTCAAAAATCCAACGGTCAGCATAAAATCAATTACAGAAGTCATTATTAGTTAATTACCAAAAAACGTGCACTCCTAAAAATAATTAGTTATGTAGTAAGGTAGGACAAGTGTCTCACAATCTCCGACTTAGTCCCCATGTCCACGTTAAAGTTCTTAGCCTAATTCGTATTCGATGAAAGAAAAATAGGAAACCCTAACGTGATAAGGACAATTAGTTTAAATAGTTATTTAGTTTTATTTGCTTGTGTTTATCGGTTGCTTTAGTTTGGATTATCTTGTTTGTTTTATTTCTTTAAGATCGAGATTTGTGACTTTAATAAAAGAGTTCGAAGTTGGTGTTTAGTTCATAAGGAGGTTATTGTGTTTTCGTATTTTCTATTTTGTGCCTTCAATTTCGATTGGTCTTAGAGCTAGCAAACTAACAAGTTAGTATACAATTCAAGGGAGAAGACTGCAGAAGCACATGCATGATTGGTTTGATGTAAAACAACAACAATAATATACCAATAATATACTCAGAAAAGAAAAGGGTTTTCGATCAAAAGAATGGGTGCAAACTCAGTTTTTGGTCTTGTAAGGATCTAGCAACAAATTTGTTCCAATGTCCAATCCTCTATTCTGTAAGCATCTAGGAAGCCATTGAACACACCGAAGGTGCTACTTTCGATCCAAGAAAGAGTAAGATGGCAATCACCTATCTTTTCCAAGTTGTAGTAGAAGATATTGTTCTTCAAATGGCCAAGAAATATTGTTGCTGATTTTCTTAAAAAAAGCACGACTCCAAACTCTACGAACCGAGAGTTTGAAGCGATGTGAATGAAGGAAGGAGACTCTATTACTGACTTTGCTAGAAGATTGAGTACTATAGTCTCAAAAGTAAGAAGTGTTGGATCATCCTATGACCAATAAGATGTGAAGAATATGGTTATCATGCATATGAGTGCCCAAATCCAAACCTGTGAGGTACAAATCAGAGAAGAGGAGAAGTTAACATGGGTAAAAACAAGGATTGTGGTAGATCAGACCTATTATTGATTATGCTTGATTAAGAAGATATTTTAGGAAAGAAAGATAGGTCAAAATAGTCTTTCACTGACGAGTGTGAAAGTGAATAATGCATGCATGACAACGCAGACAAACAAGATGTAATTAGCAAAGCACTAAGGGTTCTACTAGAAATTGATGCTATAGGTTAAGTGGATCCAAATTCAAATTAGGGGTGATTGTTCACTTAATTCGGATCATCTCGAATCAAAGCAAAACATGAAAGCCAAGTCAAATTTGTAGGATTGGGATTTCCTAGGATGGACCTTCAGGATCTCTTCCTAATTATCCTTCAAAACAAGTAAATAGGAGTTTAAGAAAAATGAGAGATTGAGTAATAAACAGACTGCTTTTGCACTTGAACGTCACCAACATACAAAATCGAAACATTATTTTTTATATACAGACTTGTATATATATATATATATATATATATATATATATATAGGGTGTTCATTTGAGAAGAAAAAGAAAAAATCGTACGCTTGTAAAATATTTGAATAGTTTTTCTGCCATCTCATTTATTATTATCTTTAACTAATTAATTATTCATAAAGACTATTATCCTCCGCATTAAAAAAAATCCTACACACATCAAAATTTATACTACACATTTTGGAATTTATCCCACACATATTATACTAACGATTCGTTATAACGTAAGTAGGTAATTCGTGTAATCGTGCTATAATGTTGTGTATGCAACTATACGCAATCCAATATATATGTGTATGCTAGATGTATAACGTATACGATAAATAAAAGACGAACCTTGCAATCTGGAGTGTAGTGTCATGGTCGCTTTCGGGACTGATTCAGTTATAGTCTGGTTTTATAAAAACTTTTAAAACCTAGTTCGCTATAACTTGTGGCTCTAATACCAAACTGTCACACCCCCAAAATACCACATGCGGATTTCACCGCGAGGCATGTGACGTACCAGGATCTAGCCACTAAACATGTTGAACTAAAAGTAAATAATATTGACACAAGTATCATGTCCAACATGAATAGTGCATTTCATAAATAAACGTTTTAACAAAGTATTCGTCCAGCGGAAGCAATTGTAATTGTTTAAAACATAATTAAAACCAATAGTTTTAGTACACAAGGTGTTAAGTGTTTCCTCAAGTGATACGCTCCATGATACTTCCCACTCTCCAGACAACAAGATCCACAGCATGATGTATCTAACGACCTGCAAGCATGCAGAAAAGTGTGTCAACATAAATTTGGCGAGTTCACAGTTTTGTTTTACGTAAATCAAGTAAGTGTTTAGTTGAAAAACATGTTATGAATAATAAACTCGATACCGAATGACTGTCATGTTTGTTGGGCCCTCTTCAATGTCTATGAGTATTGGTACATATGTTAAAGGTCATTAGTTCACGCCCCGCTCCCAGCACGGTGTGAGGTACGTCAAGCCTAGTAGCGCCATCAACTAATACCTCGTTGCCTCCCAGGAAACTAGCTCGGTAGTAAGTAGGGACTTTCGTGATAGAGTTTGAGTTTATTAACCAACATCGAATTTAAACTACAACATATAAAAAGTATTCCTCCCAGGAATAATAGTTTGTCCCCCCCGAGACGCATGCTTGTGAAGGAGTAGTGAACTCACCTTAGTTTGGTCGGTTGGTGTTTACGCACTTCTAGTGTTAAATAAACATTAGGTCTGTTATACGCGACCTAATGTACAAATAGTGTAAGTATGCATACGTGTAAGGTTATGCATTACCCTAAGTTTCCAAACAATCATGCGTTTAAGTGTGATTAGACTAACAAGTTAACATGCAGTAACACACAACGGTATATCTTGTTGATGACATCAGTGTGATATTAAGAAACTCTGAAAATCGGATGACCATTAGCTTTTAAACCATGAAAGGCATTCAAACTCGGAACATGTAACCTGTAAATAAATTCGAATTATATTTATACATTCTAAATATATATTAAGTCGACATACTAGTATTAGGTTCGGAATATTTATAACACCCACGCATACTTGGAATTATCAAATGTATAACAGATTCGAACCATCTTCATTTATACAATTATATCCGTATATAATTGATCTTAAAATAAATTGCCATGTTTTGAAAACATACTATGAATGTGAAATTTCCAATTAAATAAACTGACATTCAAATAAAGTCTGCCCACATTCACTATATGTTATCGGCCCGCATTCCATAACTAATACTCGACCCACATTCAATAACTAATACTCGGAGCAGGTATCTCATTCACAACTCAATTTGGTCCCTTTTATATTTAAGTTCGGAATACATATATATCCTAAGAAATTCGGACAACCCATGTAACTATTAAATTCAGACACAACAATCATATATTAAATAAATTCTGAATAATTTAATGGATTCAGAACTTCCTTTCCCATATAGTAAAGGAACCAATTTAATGTACAAACTCTGACTCTTTCATATAAACATATCCAGACATATATATATATATATAAAGTCGGACAATATATATTTTGCAACCTCTGACTTTTTAATATAAAACTATATTCTGACATATTAAAAAGTCGGACCATATATAAGATGAGTAAACTCTTATCCCACAAGCCCACTAAACCTGGCCCACATAGAAAAGTAAGTTCGTAACTATATGTTTTAAACAAAGTCTGACCAATATCTTTGTTGAATAAATTCAGACCCCAAACATGGCCGCAAACTAGACTCCCATAACTTATTAAACCCTGCATATAAATGTGTGTGTGTGTGTATATATATATGTAAACTTGGAATACATATAACTTGAACATAAATGTTTGCTCAAATAGTAAACCCTGATGCCCATCATATAACTCGGACATCCATCATAACTTTAAACTCGGATACTAAGTAAGTCCGGACTATGTGCGTATATATTTATAAAACCCTGAAGCTCAAATTTATTCGGATTATAATGAAACTCGAACACTGGTTTTCATTTAAAACTCTAACGTGATAAATTCGGATTTATGATAAACTCGGACTTTGTGACTTCACAAAGTTTGAGGTTTATCTCTGGACAATCAAACACACATAACAACCAACATTGCAGTTTCTATTATATGAAACAGTTCCTATGATCAAACCCTAATCCACAATAACAACAGATGTTACAATCATTAACACATTTTGGCTATTCTATCATATCAATGGCATTCTTATACATAATAACAATGGACATTCATTCACAGATATTCAATCGTTTAGACATGATCACTAAACACAGGATTATTGTTTGGATTTCTAGGGTTTGCATGATATCAAAAGAACAATCATACAACGTATAACATAAAGCATTACCTTAGATTGATTCTAGGGATTGTTCTTGAAAGATTGAAAGATCAAAGATTGAGAGCTTGGTATAGCTAAATGATTAGAGGAATGATTGGAGATGATGATTGGAGAAATGATAAAAAACTGCCGTATGATTGATTTGAGAGGTTTTAGGGTTATTAAAGTTTCTAATTTATCCGTAATACACCCCTAACTATGCAACTTTCACATAAAGCACATATCATCATGTAATTTACAAGTAAAGCTTGTAGTTCACATATTTGTCATGTAGCACATAAGTTTCATATAAACCATCGTTTATAATTATTACTCGCATTAGTCACCAACGTTCGAGAGTTATCATGTGTGTGTTCTGGTAATTCCCCGAATTACCAAAGTAGACTCATTTAACTAACCCTAGTTAAATGCAGTGCTATGAATGTGTGTCTAAATTAACTGTGGTTAAGTTAAAGTAGTAACCCGAAGTTGCATATTGTCACAAATTAGTTCACTAGTTTGGTCTTCGATGGGTATTAGATATTAAAGGGATTACAATTGTGCTCGCGATTCGCTTAATGGTCACTTATGAAGCTAGGATAGATGATTGATGTTTAAATAACTTTACGACATATAAAATGCGTTACATATCATTTAATATAATTAACATCATCCATTGATCATTATGTTTCCTAAAAATTATAAGATTGTTACAGGTTTATGGAAATTTTAATTTTAAAGGCCCGGATTGGACAACTGTTACTTTTGTATTTTCCGGAAGGTTATAACTTGAAAACTTGTTTCCATTAAGTGGGGTCTTGTATAAGTTTGATGTTGGACATGATTTAATGTTCTTTTTTTAACGTTTCGGGGAGTACCAGAACTTTCCTAACATGAATAATGCAATCGGATAATCTACCAACGGTCACCGTAATAGTTTTATCGGCGCGACGCGACGAATGCGATCATGTGATATGCAAATGTAATGCATTTCCTAGGGATTGCTTGACTTATGAAACTCAATCACAATATAACGAAGTCTAATGCACGTAATTAAATATTTCATAGTGATTTAGTTGTACGGAATTTACTGATATGTTATCGTTTGTCACAGTGTGGGCGAGGGTTTTTCGCCGGCGTGGAGGGCTTTTGTTGGGTGTTGTGGAGACTCTTTATTGGTGGGTGTAGTTTGGGTTGATTTTCATTGGTTGATGTTTATTTTTTAATTTTTTTTAATAATGCCACTTTCATGCCCCTTCCACTCCGTGCTTCTTTTAGCACACCCCTCTGCTGACGCGACTGTTTTGGTCAAAAATTACCTAAGCAATTAAGTGATCAAATTAGTTAAGTGAGGTAGTGTGCTAAAATTATGTGTAAAAAATATGTTAACCAAGTTAGATATGAAAACAGTTTCAGGATACGGCTCAGAATATAGAGCTGTATCTATGATCAAACAATGAGCAAAAAAGTAAAGGTTGACACGTGATGTACGAGGAAAGCCCTTGATCAATCTAGATCGCCGGCATAAAACCTCGGGAGCTGACAATCGCAGCTGCCTAGTTCTTCTATTGCTTCAAATATCAGGATACAGTGCAGGATGTGGTGTGGATCGACTATGTGTTACAATGTAATTCGAATACAAGTGTTGTGTGTAGTGTTTGCGATGAGCTAGAGAGAAAGTTTTTGAAAATGTGTAAGTTGAGTGCCTTAATCTGATCCGCCCCCATCTATTTATAGTAAAACAAATGTAACTAACTATCCGACATAACCGGGATCCAACGAATATTCCTTAGTCGAACGTTGTAGACCTGGTCTTTCGGGTTCAACGTCTCTCCTTTAACAAATACGCCCGAGTCTTCAGGAGATGGAGTCCATTTGACCGTTGGCAAGTCCCAGTCTTTAAACTGCACGTGATTAATTCGATATACCTCAGGATATCACCCAGGATGTTAGCAATATCCCCGTCCAGTATCCTGATCACAGATAAACAATTAAAAGTAGGATATAGTTCAAGATATGTGTGCTTAGAAAATGAGCCATAACAATTGTCCCCAAATATATCGGTTGGTATACCAATCCAACGGATATATTTTAAAAGTTTCACCTCATAACTTAAGGCAATCAATACGACTACACCCTTGAAATGACAATGGTGCAACTTCCAAAGCGTTATTTACTCTTTACCCCCTATATTCAGCCTATATTAACCGAGGGACTCCTCATTATGGTTACCCTTATCTTCAACCGGATATCAGGTACTTTCCTCTCTATCCTTTCTATTTTCCTTGTTTATATCTCCCTTTCTCCGATTGTGATCTTCCATGGCGACCCGTACCAGATCGCAAATGGCGGACTCTGTTTCCACCTTCCACAAACAGAATCTGCTTCAGAAACCTTCAAAAGAGGTGTGTTCTTTCGATAATTCTGACATCGCGGCCCTACGAGCTTCCGGTGCCTTTCCCGCTGGGACAATCTTCCGTCCATTCGACCGAGAGGTCCGATCGGATTTTTGTTCTGACGAATGGGTCTGCTTCTTTGCCTACCCCTTCTCCATAGGACTTCAATACCCGTTTTCACCTTTTATTTCCCGTTTCTTCGAACTTACTGGCCTGAGCTTTGCCCAAATCATGCCCATGGTTTGGCGCATATTAGTCACCTTGGAAGGAATTAAGGCTCTCCATGTGCCCGACCTGTGCATCGAAGATTTGCCAAAGGCTTATCGTTTAAGATCTCATGGTTCCAGCCGATTCCTTCTATTCTCTATTTCCAAAGATCCTCTCATCCTCAAGGCTACCAAGACCGAGGATAAGTGGACAAGAAAATTCTTTTTTGTGAAAAGAGACTCCATTGATAAGGGTTTTGACCTCCCTAAAAGATGGTTGACTTCTGGTAGGACTTAGGGTTTTAGGAATATCCCCAATCATATCCCGAACCTCCATCCTGAACCAACATCCTGATATGTTTATTTCTTTTCTTGCAGCAAACTTTAAAGAACTAGCTCCTCCTAGTGCTGAATCGGAAGGGAGAATAAAAGAGATCTACAAGCTTACAGAGGGTGAAAGAACCTTCAACCTGCTACTCACAAGCTCAAGCCAAAGATCAAGCTCCAACATGTCTGGTAAGCATATTTTCAGGAATTATCTTTATATTAAACTGATTATTATTTTTAGAAGTATAATAAGCTTAAAACATCTTCCCTTATGTAGTGCCAGTTATTAACCTCGAAGGCTTCCAACTTGATGAGTTGGATAGTTACCCCAGCCTTGTGCTTGCCGAACAAGAACCTAAGCCGAAGCCATCTGCCACACCGAAACCCATCACTTCAAAGACTACTACCACTTCTAAAGCCCCTCCAGCATCCAGGACCCGTGCCTCTAGTTCCCGGAAGAGGAAAGAAGTGGACTCTCCAACCGCCGTGGAAACATTCTCTCTCGAGCATCATGGGTTTAGTGAAGCTACTTCATTCCTCAAGCAGGTAAAAATTCCTTTCCAATATCCTGTACATGCATGTTAATCATTATCCTATCCATTTTACGCCGATACCTGTATCTTTAACCGCAGGGCTTGGAACGTCTCATGCATTTGTATGAAGACGCCTGTGGGCTTAATAAGATGCTGCAGATCAAGCTTGAAAAAGCTGAAGCCACCATAGCCGATCAAGGAACAATTGCAGCTGCCAAATCCCAACATTATGAGGACAAATACAAGGCAATGACCCAGGAACATCAAGCTGCCCTCCACAAAGCCAATGAAGATGCTCAAGCCAAACTAGATGCCAGCCCTTATCCAATATCAGCAGAATATGAGTTCATATCGGGACAGTCTCAAAGCATCCGTGGTCGTCTCTCTTCTCCAAGCCAGGATAAGGATGGCTTATGAGGCCAGGGATTTGGGTTTCGAATGCCCCTCCTGGAACATAAAGACTTGGGAAGCGAAACTACAGGATCTCGGAGGTCATCCTGTTGCTCATCCTGCAAAGCATGATGGTGAAGAGCCTTCTAAGGCGGCAGAGGAAGTGGCCAATGCTGGTGATGATGCCGAGAAGAATCCTGAGGCTGATGCTGGTGCGAATGCTGGGAAGGAGGTTGCTGATCAAGAAGGTGTCGCTTCTTAGGCGACAAAGTGGGCAATGATGGATATACGTGCCAAGGCCGGAGCCCACTTTTTTAAATTTCATGGTTGTGGTTGTGTAAACAATTTACTTTTCCTGTCTTCGAACAATTTATATTTCCTGCATTAGAACAATATGATGACCAAAGGTGGATGGGTCCTAGGTTTTAGGATGAAGCCCTTGGTCATCGATTAGTATAATCTGTTTTGAACTTCGTAGCGGTTGAAGGTGGACAGGTTTCGTTTTGAGATAAAACCTTCAACCGTTACGTAGGTATGGTAAAAACTAATCGTGCTTTTGGCGGATGGGCCTTGGTTTAAGGTGAAACCAAAGGCACAACTTTTGACTTGTTAATAATATAACTATCTTTTGACTTATTTGTTATTGCCTTGCATTACTTAATGTAACTCTTAGCTTTGTAAAAATTTTGTATTGTTATCTTATGAAAATATCCTGATCAATATGCTCAGCGATATATTATAAAAACTGTTATTAGATTCGTTCAACTTTGTAGAAAGCTTTTTAAAGAGTGAAAAGCAGTCCACTTTTCCAAAACCTGTTTTGATAATACTTAAATGATCAAAGTTTCTAACTAGTATTATTTTCAAATATTTTAATCAAATATCCTGAAAAGTATTTTGAAAATATATTTTGAGAATATATTAGGATATTTAACCTTTTACCAAACATAGTATTATCAAAAACTTAAACGATGTTTACAAAGGAAAGATCATACCAGGAATAGGGTATAACCCTATTATCAAACCTCAATCCCTTTGCAACTTTTCCAATGAAGATGTCCCCTGTCTGAGACACTTAGTGCATTAGCTCTGACCCTTATCCTTTGAGCTTTACATCATTGCCTTGGTAGGAATGTCCCCTATGTACAATGTCTTCAAATACTTAGAAATCCTCTGGATATCAATCCCCGTTGTACAGACAATTTTTCATGTTACAGGGGTAAAACCCAAGAATGTTCTAGAAATAAATCCCTTGAATTCTGGGGGAAATCCCAAATTTTCATGCGCTACAGGCGGGAGTGTATAAACTCCAAGACTTAGAAAGGTGAAAACCTTTAAACCTTAGAGAGTATGAAAATACCCTTTCGTGAGAGAGGGTGATCAATCCTCATATACCTTTAGGATTCAGGATATAGCCAACAGTAACGAAATTGTCAGCCACTTTTACATGGACTGGTCCCGCCACCTTGAACTATCCCTGAATAACTAGCGCTCCAGGCGGGGTGTTTAAACCTAATTCGGAAGAAAGGTGAATACCTTTAAACCTGTGAAGGGATCAGGATCCCTTGTACGTGAGAGAGGGGGCCAATCCTCTAATCTTCTGAAGTATCCTAAGTGAGCATCCTGGAGCTATATCCCGAAGCATATACTGCAAAACATCCTTAAACTAAGGTGGGTGTTAGCTTGGCTAACACCCCTCCGATGCTTAAGTTAGTATTGGGTTTCAAAGAATAAATTAAACCTAACATATTTAAAAAAGATAGAATTCATACCATCCTGAGTTAGAAATTAAATTCTAAACTCACTTGAAATAAAGCTTAAGGTGTATAGCATTCCAAGATCTCGGTAGCATATCCCCTTCCATATTCTTGAGTCTATATGCTCCTTTCCCTGCTTCTGATTCAACTTCATATGGTCCTTCCCATTTTGGAGCTAGTTTGCCATCGGCAGGATTAGTAGTATTCTGAAAAGCCTTTCTTAACACCTAATCTCCAACCTTAAATCTTCTGGTCCTAATATTCTTGTTATATGCTGTGGATATTCTTTGTTGATATGCTGCCATCCTTAGCTTTGCTGCATCCCTTTTTTCATCTATAGTATCCAAATCCTGACACAAGGCTTCAGGATTCTGTTCAGGATCCCGTAGGGTAGATCTTGCAGTAGGTATTGCCATTTCCGTTGGAATCATTGCTTCTGCTCCAAATACCAAGGAAAATGGGGTTTGGCCTGTTGCATTCTTTACCGTTGTCCTATCAGCCCACAAAACAAAGGGTAATTCTTCTGCCCATCTTCCTTTTTTGGATCCAAGTCTCTTCTTTAAGTTATTGACAATTATCTTGTTTGAGGATTCTGCTTGTCCATTCGCTTGAGGATGTACCGGAGTAGATGTTATCATTTTGATTCCCCAACTCTTGCAAAAGTCAGTAGTTCTCTTGCTTATAAACTGAGAACCATTGTCACAGATTATCTCAGCTGGTACTCCGAATCTGGTCAGGATATTTCTCTTTATGAAGGATACTACTTCTTGATCCCTGACTTGGACAAATGCCTCGGCTTCAACCCATTTGGAGAAATAATCTGTCATTGCCAACATAAAAACCTTCCCTCCTGGAGCCTTTGGAAGCTTTCCCACTATATCCATACCCCACTTCATAAATGGCCAAGGGGAAACAATAGGATATAATGGTTCAGCAGGCTGATGCAGTATGTTACTATGTCTTTGACACGCATCACATCTTCGAGCATATTCTGTGGCATCTTTTCTCATTGTTGGCCAATAATATCCTGTCCTTAATACTTTTGAGAATAACGACCTGCCCCCAGTATGGTTACCACAATCCCCTTCATGTATATCCTGAAGTACTTCTTTGGCTTCAGGATCCTCCAAGCACCTCAAATACAGTCCTGCAAGAGATTTCTTGTATTAAACATTATTTATAATAGTGAATCGTGATACCTTCATCCTAAATGCCTTAGGATTTTCATTTCCGGGGATGTGTCCTTCTGTGAGATATCTCATGATTGGAGCCGTCCAGGATTTAGGATCCTCTTCAGGATGCTCTGCTCCAGGATCCTGAATACCCGCTACTTCTTTATCCTGAGGATTTGTTGCAGGATATAAGACATGTAATATTGGTATTTGGGTTCCTTCTAGTATCCTGATCGATGATCCCAGATTTGCTAAGGCATCTGCTTCAGCATTATCCTCCCTTGGTACCTGTTCAAGTGTAAAAACATCGAAATATCCTGCTAATTTTTTGAGAATATCGAGGTATTCGATTAATTTCTCACCCTTGACTGCATAGGATCCATTAAAATGGTTAGTAATTAACAAGGAGTCAACATATACTTGCAAATTCTTGATACTCATATTCTTAGCCAATTCTAATCCTGCAATTAAAGCTTCATATTCTGCCTCATTATCAGTAACAGGAAATTCACACCTAATAGCCTGGGGTAATATGTCCCCCCGTGGCGATTTTAGTAGTATACCTAAACCTACACCTCTTATATTGGATGCACCATCAGTATATAATGTCCAGGATCCTGAAGATTCTCCTAACTGTTGAACTTCTAGGTCTACCTCGTCCTGAATGTCACTACTGAAATCAGCCACAAAGTCAGCTAAAGCCTGAGACTTTATGGCATTTCTAGGTTCATATACTAAATCATAAGCACTTAACTTTACTGACCACTTGGCCATCCTGCCTGACATCTCTGGTTTCCTAAGCACATTTTTGACAGGATAATTCGTTTTAACATGGATCCTATGTGTCTCAAAATAATGTCTAAGCTTTGTCGATGCCATGACTAGAGCTAATATCAATTTTTCTAAATGAGAATACCTAGTTTCAGCATCTAACAAACTTTTACTAACATAATAAACAGGATATTGCTGACCTTCATGGTCTTTTATAAGAACGACACTTACAGCATTCCCTGATACAGCGAGGTATAGGGATAGTGGTTCACCATTTTCAGGCTTCATCAATAGAGGTGCAGTTGAGAGATATCGCTTCAAATCCTGCAAGGCTGCTTCATGCTTTGCTCCCCATTCAAATTTCTTATTCTTCTTGAGGATATCATAGAATTCCTTGCCTTTTTCCGAGGATCTTGAAATAAATCTATTCAAAGCTGCTACTCGGCCTGTTAACCATTGTACGTCCTTCATATTCGAGGGTGATTTTATATCCAGGATAGCTTTAATCTGCTTTGGGCTTGCCTGTATCCCCCTTTTCGTCACAATATATCCAAGAAACTTTCCTGCCCCCACTCCGAAATGGCACTTAGCAGGATTCAGCTTCATGTTATACTGATCCAGGATATCAAATGTCACACCCCAACCGATGGCGGAATCATCGAGGCGTGGCACTGAGCGAAACTGATTGTCCAGAAGTTTCCATAACAACTATCATTACCATTTAATTAAAGCATTACGTCCCAACTACTTCTTATATGGTTCGACTCGGAATTCGGGTTCGGGTTCGTTTACGTTTGAGTTAGACTTCGAGTTCGATTGAGTTCGCTTGATTATCACGACCTAATCATAAAATAAACATGCACAGGTAACACGTAAAGCACACACACACACGTATAAACAACAAGTAAAATACACAGTTCGAGTTACGATTCGATGTCGACTTGATTAGCATAGCTTGATTAACTTTATCGCATTGTTACTTCCTATCCTTCACGGTCGTAGGTCGATTGAAATACGGTAAACACGACTCGATTATTGCAATGAACGACACTTACTCCACATAATATAAATAAAATAAAAACATTTCTACGAGTCAAGTCGCGCGAAATCGGTCGTTGACTTTGACCTTTACTTTGACTTTCACTCGTGAAAACACGGGGTGTTACAGACTCCCTTTGTTTAGGGAATTTCATCCCGAAATTAAGCTGGAAGCCGTAACTAACCGTGGATCACATGTGAGAGTCCTGCGTTCGGACCATTGAAAATCGTCAAATTGATCGGGTTTTTTTTTACGGTTAAAAATTGATAATTTTTGGATATGATGTGCGAAAACATCTAATCTAAAAGCCTATAAAGTTTTAGATTTCAATTCAAAGCCGTTTGGGAGAAATCTTGATTATTGTAGGTCCGAATTTATCTCCGATTCGATTGCGTAATAATACGTTCGACGTGCGGGATCCGCGAACGTGTTTGACTAAATATAATCGTAACGGAGTCAAACCGATTCTACAAGTGGTATCTGAGCAGGAGATCGATTGCTCAGATTTGAGCAATTTCTTCATCTTTCTTATCTATCACGTTTTTCTCTGAAAATCGCTAAATTAAACGCATACAATAACCGTGATTCTATTGATTATGATAACGTGTACAAAGCCGAGAATCAGGTTTTGCCTTTTTTTTTTCTCTACTTTCTCTCTCTAACCCTAAGGGTTCTATTTATAGGCACAAGGTTATAAGGAATCTCGCCTTATTTACAAGTATGCCACCTTGCCTTTCTTAACCGGACATTACTTATTCGTTAAACAACTGTGGATACTTTGCCTTCATGTCGCTTTCGAGTTCCCAAGTGAACTCCGCGCCTCGTTTGCCTTCCCATCAGACTTTCACAATAGGAATGCGTGAGCGTCTGAGTTCTTTGGTTTGGCGATCCATGATTTCGACAGGCTTTTCCACGAAGTGTAATGTTTCGTTCACTTGTAGATCATCTAGAGGAACATGTAAGTCGTGGTCGGCGATGCACTTTCGGAGGTTTGACACGTGGAAAGTCGGATGGACATTGCTAAGTTCCTCCGGTAATTCGAGTCTGTAGGCGACTTTTCCGATCCTTTCCAGAATCTTAAAAGGTCCAACATATCGAGGCGCGAGTTTCCCCTTCTTGCCGAATCAGACTACACCCTTCCAAGGTGATACCTTTAGGAGTACGTAGTCACCAACGCCATATTCACGGGGTTTGCGCTTTTTATCGGCGTAAACTTTCTGTTGATCCCGAGCTTTCGCTAGGTTGTCTCAAATTTGGAAAATTTTGTCTGTCGTTTCTTGTAGCAGCTCCGGACCGGTTAGTTGCGAGTGACCGATCTCGTGCCACACAATAGGCGATCGACATCTTCTTCCGTACATAGCCTCGAAAGGTGCCATCTGGATGCTAGCCTGGTAGCTGTTGTTGTACGAGAATTCGACTAACGGAAGGTGTCTATCCCAATTACCACCGAAGTCTAGAACACACGAACGGAGCATGTCTTCGAGCGTACGAATCGTTCTTTCAGTCTGACCGTCGGTTTGTGGGTGGAACGCAGTACTTAGATTAAGCGTTGTACCGAGTGCCGTTTGAAACGTTTCCCACAATCGTGAAGTGAACCGAGCATCACGATCAGAGATGATGTCACAAGGCGTCCCATGTCGACAAATGATCTCGTCGGTGTAGATTCGGGCTAATCGTTCTACCTTGTAGTCCTCTCGTATTGGCAGAAAGTGAGCTGATTTAGTCAAACGGTCAATAACAAACCAAATGCTGTCGTGACCTGATGACGTGGTTGGAAGCTTGGTTACGAAATCCATAGCTATGCTCTCCCACTTCCACATGGGAATTGGTGGTTGTTCGAGCAAGCCAGAGGGTCTTTGATGTTCGGCCTTGATTCTAGCATAGGTTAGGTATTTTCCGACGTAGAGTGCGATATCCCGTTTCATACCCGGCCACCAGTACCTATATCGAAGGTCATGGTACATTTTGTCAGCACCGGGATGAATAGAGTATCGGGATTTGTGGGCTTCATCCATGATAATCTGTCGCAGGTTGGTTCGCTTGGGAATCCAAATTCGGTCTAAGAAATGGAATATCCCATTCGATTTGCTCACAAGCTGGGCTCCATCGTGGTAGATTCTTTCTTTCTTCAAGGTGCGTTCGTTAAAACATGCATGTTGGGCGTCGCGAATGAGAGCTTCGAGGTTGTGCTGGGCTTGAACATTACGAGTGCTAAGCAGATAGCTTCGTCTGCTAAGTGCGTCGGCAACAACATTTGCCTTGCCTGGGTGATAACGAATCTCACAGTCGTGGTCGTTGAGAAGTTCTACCCATCGGCGTTGACGCATATTTAGTTCCTTCTGATTAAAGATGTGTTGTAGGCTCTTGTGATCGATGAAGATCGTACACCTTGTACCATACAGGTAGTGTCGCCAAATCTTTAATGCAAAAACAACTGCGCCTAGCTCGAGATCGTGGGTTGTATAGTTCTTCTCGTGGATTTTGAGCTGACGAGATGCGTAAGCTATGACCTTGTCTCGTTGCATTAGGACACAACCGAGACCAAGGTTGGAAGCATCACAGTAGACAATGAAATTATCGTTTCCGTCGGGTAGTGTGAGAACAGGAGCGTTGCAAAGCATGTGTTTGAGGGTTTGAAAGGCAGACTCTTGTTTGGTTCCCCAGACAAAAGGTTGATCCTTATGAGTGAGAGAAGTGAGTGGTACAGCAATCTTCGAGAATCCTTCGATAAATCGTCGATAATAGCCCGCTAGCCCGAGAAAGGAAAAGGACTTCAGTCGGGTTTTTAGGCGTAACCCAGCTCTTAACAACTTCAATCTTCGCAAGATCGACGTGAATACCCTGACTATTTACGATGTGACCCAGAAACTGAACCTCCCCCAACCAAAACTCGCACTTGGAGAATTTGGCGTAGAGTTGGTTCCCCTGGAGTAACTCGAGAACCAAACGTAGATGTTGCGCGTGTTCGGCTCTCGTTTTGGAATAGATCAAGACATCGTCGATGAACACGATGACGAAGCGGTCGAGATATGGTTTACACACTTGATTCATCAGATCCATGAAAACTGCTGGTGCGTTCGTTAGGCCAAAAGGCATGACAACGAATTCGTAATGGCCGTATCGAGTGCGATACGCGGTTTTGGGTATATCCTCCTCTTGTATACGCAGCTGATGATATCCTGAACGTAGATCGATCTTTGAGAAACACGTAGCGCCTTGCAGCTGATCAAACAAATCGTCGATTCGAGGCAGAGGATAGCGGTTCTTGATAGTCAACTTATTCAATTCCCGGTAGTCGATGCACATCCGGAACGACCCGTCCTTCTTTTTAACGAAAAGAACTGGTGCGCCCCAAGGAGAGGTGCTCGGGCGAATAAAGCCTTTCTCAAGTAATTCCTGGAGTTGGGTTGAGAGTTCGCGCATTTCGGACGGCGCGAGTCGATAAGGAGCTCTGGAGATAGGATTAGCTCCAGGAATGAGATCAATGCGAAAATCAATATCTCGCTTCGGAGGTAGTCCGGGAAGGTCCTCTGGAAAAACTTGAGGAAATTCTCGAACCACAGGAACGTCTTTCACTTCCTTCTTCTCTTTCTTTTCCTTCTCCGCTGCTACGACATGAGCCAGGAAAGCCCTGTATTCCTTGCGGAGATACTTGCTAGCTTGTAGGCATGACATAAGCTTGAGACCCTTCGAAGTAGTATCACCATAAACACACAACGAATCACCGTTTGCGAGCGAAAAACGAATCATTTTATCGAAGCACACAACTTCGGCATGGTTTTCGCGAAGAAAGTCTATGCCTACGATGATATCAAAGCTTCCTAGTTGCATTGGAATGAGATCGATTGAGAAGATGTGACTGTTGAGCTCGAGAGTGCAATCACGAATAACAGAGTTTACAGCGACGGTTCTTCCGGTAGCGACTTCAACATCGAATGCAGAGGAGAGTCGGGAACGTTTACGACTAAGGAGTTTCTCAAATTCGAGTGACACAAAGCAATTATCGGCTCCGGTATCAAACAAACATGAAGCATAAATACCATTAACAAGGAACGTACCATTGACCACGTTGTTGTCGGCCTGGGCTTGGCGCACATTGAGATTGAAAGTTCTGGCGCGTGCGGCCTGTTGTTGCTGCTGCTGTTGCTGCTGTGGTTGCTGCTGTTGCGGTTCTTGTTTCACCACCCTGTTCGGGCACATATTGGCGAAATGATTCGGGTCGCCACACGTGAAGCATGCTCTGGCTTTGACTGCGGGTGCCGGAGGAGCTTGTTGACCCTGTGGGGCAGCGAGTAGAGCTTGATTGGCAGGAGCTTGACGAATACGGCAGTTGGCAGTAAAGTGGCCGTAGACGTTGCAATGAGCACAGAAGCGACATTGAATAGCAGTCGGGTGATGATAGGTGCAAGTAGGGCAGAGCGGGTGTGGCCCAGTATATGCACGCTTTGCAGGCGGTGCATTGGCCACAGGCGCCGCTACTTGACGCTGTTGGGCAGGTACAGCTTGGATCGGTGCAGCAGTAATCGCACAGTTCTTGTTGGTGGAGCTGTTCTTTCTCTTGTTCTTTCTCTTGTTGCTTGACGAGGTAGGTTCAGCAGTTGGTGCAGTAGCGGTAGCTTGATGCAGATGCTTGGAGGTCTTATCCCACACCCCAGCCATGACCCTTTTGTCATTGATTTCGGCGGCCAGTAGATAGGTTTCCTCGATCGTGGCAGTCTTAGCCGCTTGCACGAAATCAGCGACGCAGTCGGGCAGGGCTCGGATGTACTTCTTGATGGTCATCTCAGGAGTCTTGACCTGGTCAGGACAGATAATGCTAAGCTGTTTGAAGCGAGCAGTAAGGCCAGCATTGTTTCCATCCTTCTGATGTATGTGCCAAAATTCATCTTCAAGCTTTTGACGCTCGTGAGGAGGGCAGAATTCCTCTAGCATGACTTCCTTGAGCTCGTCCCACGACAGACCGTAAGCTGCATCATTCCCTCTCTTGTTCCTCTCGGCCGTCCACCAGTCCAAAGCACGAGACTGAAAGACGCCGGTAGCGTTCAGAGTTCGAAGGTCATCAGGGCAACCACTTTGTCGCAGAGTAACCTCGATAGAGTCAAACCAGTGGAATAGAGCAGTAGGACCTCCTTCGCCTGTGAATTCTTTCGGTCCACATGACTTGAATTGTTTGAAACTGAAAGGTCTTGCGACAGCTCTAGGACCTTCAGTCCTCGATTCCTCGGATGATTTGCTGCCATTCTCATAGGCATCGCTCACTGCCTTTGCTACAGCTTTCGCGACGATGGAAGCAAGACGTCTGTCCTTCTTTTCTTGGCTAGAGAGTGGATGACGGGATCCAGACGACATTGTCTGCAATAGACATCGCCATTGAACTCAACACATGTATTCGAATCTCACCTCACACGTCTACTACTACTAAAGCTCAGTAACACGTACCATGTAAACGTATATAGTCACAAAATCACAGAATCGCACAAGATCACATAAACACATAGAGCACATAATCACAATATTCCTAAACAGATAAGCACAATAGCAAAATACACATAATTTAATCACTAAAAGTACCTATGAGCATACAAAGCATTCTGACTGCCTCTATTGTCGATTCGCTAGCGATGAGTTGTGTGGGTTTTGTGTTTTAGCAGAAGCAATAGTGTTGGGTCGAAACCAATAGTACCTCAAAACGTTAACAAATAACAGAAAATGCATAAAATTTTCATAAAGATCAATAAATCGAAGGTAGATTGTCTGTGGCTAATAGACTTCGACTAACCAAAGTGGTTCGACTATTCGCAAGGATCCTGCACAATTACCTCCAGGACTATGCCTTAGCCTCGATTCTTGGGCGTTGGCGCAATTCCCATTGGTTATATTGTGTCCTTAGATCGTTGGAGTCCATCGAACTTTGGTGGGAGTTTTTGTATAAAAGCGGGGCGAGTCGTCAAGGTTAGGGTTTCACCCCTATCTTGCAACTTCCGTCCTCGTTTTTTGATAAAAAATTGAGGAGATTATTCATCAAAATATGGATTTCACTCCTGATTTGATATAATTCTCCTCGTTTGTAGCTAAAACGCAAGTTGTTTAGGCAACTTTAGTCGAGAGTTTGCGGTTTTCACACCTATTCCCGGCCTCATTACCTGTTCACAACCTGAAAATTCGAGTGCTGTGATCGAAAAGAGTGAGTGATAGTGGCGAGTTTACGCATACGCGTGAGTTGGTCTGTTGGTTCTTAACTATAGACTAGGTCTCTAAGACTTCGACCCGGACTAGGTCGAGTCTTGCCTAATTCCCTATAGTTATGGCTCTGATACCAATCTGTCACACCCCAACCGATGGCGGAATCATCGAGGCGTGGCACTGAGCGAAACAGATTGTCCAGAAGTTTCCATAACAACTATCATTACCATTTAATTAAAGCATTACGTCCCAACTACTTCTTATATGGTTCGACTTGGAATTCGGGTTCGGGTTCGTTTACGTTCGAGTTAGACTTCGAGTTCGATTGAGTTCGCTTGATTATCACGACCTAATCATAAAATAAACATGCACATGTAACACGTAAAGCACACACACACGTATAAACAACAAGTAAAATACACAGTTCGAGTTACGATTCGATGTCGACTTGATTAGCATAGCTTGATTAACTTTATCGCATTGTTACTTCCTATCCTTCACGGTCGTAGGTCGATTGAAATACGGTAAACACGACTCGATTATTGCAATGAACGACACTTACCCCACATAATATAAATAAAATAAAAAACATTTCTACGAGTCAAGTCGCGCGAAATCGGTCGTTGACTTTGACCTTTACTTTGACTTTCACTCGTGAAAACACGGGGTGTTACATCAAATGCTCCCTTGATATCCTGGAGGTGATCCTCAGCCTTTTTAGATTTCACCACCATATCGTCAATATATACCTCCATGGTGTCCCCCAGCTTATCTTTCAACATCATGTTCACTAATCTCTGGTATGTTGCACCTGCATTTTTCAAACCAAAAGGCATGGCAGTATAGCAATATATACCTGTTGGTGTCATGAAAGCAGTATCCTCCTGGTCCGAAGGCTCCATTTGAATATGCTGAAATCCTGAGGATGCGTCCATGAACGTTAACATTTCATGTCCAGCAGTAGCATCCACCATTGCATCGATATGAGGGAGAGGAAATGGGTCTTTAGGACAAGCCTTGTTCAAGTCCGTGTAGTCTACACAGACTCTCCATTTCCCGTTTTTCTTCTGTACCACAACTACGTTTGCTAGCCATCTTGGAAACTTGACTTCTCTGATCATCCTGGACTTCAACAATCTTTTAACTTCCTCTTGGATAATCTCATTCCGCTCAGGAGCAAATTTTCTTCTTTTTTGCTGAACAGGCTTGAATGATTTGTCAATTCCAAACTTGTGAGTGATAATGTCTTTGGATATGCCTGTCATATCCTCATGCTTCCATGCAAACGTTGACATCCTGCATTTCAAAAAGTTAGTTAACTGCTCTTCAATATCCTGAGGGATATTGGTTCCTACGAGCACCGAGATATCAGGATTATCCTGATCCAGGATAATTTTCTTCACATCCTGCTCCGAATCCTCCACGATATCCTGGGCCCGCATATTTAATTGCTATGCTGTACTAGGCTTAGTTGAGGATTTCATTGAGGATGAGTAGCATTCTTTCGCTTCCTGCTGATCACTTTCAACCTTGACAACTCCCCAAGGGGTAGGGATCTTGATGCATTGGTGATATGTTGATGGCACAGCCTTCATATCGTGAATCCATGGTCTTCCCAGTATGATGTTATAGTAGGATAAGGAGTCCATCACACAGAAGCGTTGTATCGAGTTGACCCCTTCAACATATACTGGTAACTTTATCTCCCCTACGGTATTCCTTGCTTCTCCACTGAAACCAACGAGCACAGTGGACTTCGAAGTAATGTCCATCGGAGATACATTCATCCTCTTCAATGTTTCCAGCTGAATTATATTGACAGAACTACCATTGTCTACCAGTATCCTGCGTACAAAATGGTTAGCCACATATAATGTTATTACCAAAGCATCATGGTGAGGATCCTGAACAGTATCCCTGTCATCACTATCGAAAGTGATCACTTTATCAGTTGTGAGGGTAGTCATCCTGACTGGTCTGTCTCCCCTCTCACTCTTAGCTTCCTTTGCATGTCTCTTGGCCGCCGAATACGAAGTTCCACAAATATCGGATCCTCCTGAAATAAAGTTAATTATCTTGGCATCTGCTGGGGGTGATGCTGCTCGTTCAGGATCCTTCTCGGGATCCTGACCTTTATTCTTCTTTTTTCCCAGCAAGTCCTTCAGATACCCTTTGCTTAACAGGTAACTTATTTCTTTCCTTAAAGCAATGCAATCCTCGGTCATATGTCCGAAGTCTTCGTGGAAGGCACACCATTTGGATTTATCCTTCCAATCAGCTTTCTGCTGGTTCTTTCGAGGCCACCTAGCTTTGTCCCCTAAACCCTGCATAGCATACATTAACTCAGGTATATTAACAGAAAAGCAGTATTCAGATAAGTCAGGATATTCTTCAGGATCCTCGTCTTCAACAACATTCACTTTCTTGTTATCATTTCTGCCATATGGCTTGGAGCGATATGGCTTATGAGGTTTCTGATTTCCTGTTAGTCGATTCATAGGTTGAGGTAGAATTCATCCACTCCTGCATCTTCTTGTCATCTTCCAAACGGATATATCTCAAAGCCCTGTTACGAGCTTCGTCGAGATTCCTGCAGGGATTCATTACAAGATCCTGATAAAACTGAGAATCCTTTTGTAACCCCATCTTAAAAGCTTGCACAGCTGTTGCAACATCAAGATGTGGGATATCCAGGGATTCTCGACTAAATTTGTTCACATAATCCCTCAAGGATTCCTGAGGCCCTTGAGTTATCCTGTAAAGATCACTGGTTAGTTTCTCAAAACTCCGACTACAAGAAAATTGACTGTTAAATAAATTAACCAAATGAGCAAACGAAGTAATTGAGTGAGGAGGGACGTTTAATAGCCATTTTAAGGCTGATCCTGTCAGGGTAGAACCAAATCCCTTGCATAAGCATGCTTCCTTGAGATCTGGAGGGATAGGATTGATTTCCATCCGTTCCCTATACTGGGCAATATGCTCCTCAGGATCCGTAGTCCCATCATACAGTTTCATGTTGGGAGTCTGGAATCTTTTTGATATTTCAGCATCACAGATAGGATATGCAAAGCGAGATATCCTGTGGCTGTCTTGGGATACTTCCGGAATTGGCTGGACCACTCCAGGTACACTGGATATCATGTCCTTCAATTTTTGGAGCTCCTGGGTAAATGTTGACGTCATACCTGCATTCTGCAAAGAGCCATTGTTGTTAGTAGCAAGAATATTATTATTTGACACATTACCGGTCCGAGGATTTTGGCCATATCCTGAAGCATATCCTGAACTCCTCACAGTCGACATCCTGACCGAAGAGGGTATCTCAGGGGTATGATTCTGAGAATGGCTTGGGACGATATTCCCCCTGTTATCCTCAGTGTAAACTGCGGAACTGAAGTTCAAAGCCCTGGGCTGTATAGGAGTGACAGTTTCTTCAGCAGGTCTGCTCGAGCTAGCTTTTAAGAGTTGTATTTCTCTTAACAACATTTGGTTAGTCTCCTGTTGCTGCCTCATTTGTTCCTGTGCAGTTCCAAATAAAGTCAGAATTTCATCATTAGAGGCTAAAACGGGAGCAGATCCCTGAACACTCCGAGTAGGGATAACATCTTGAGATTGTGAAGAAAATGGCATCCTTGGAGGAGGTGGTGGAAGCACCGAATCGGTAGTAGCAGAGGTTGCAGCAGACATAGTAGAGGAGCTCATGTTTGATCTTGAGGCCATTGTAAACAATGTGGCGAAAAGTTTTGAAAATAGAAAACCGATTAACGATTTCACAAAGATTTTTAGTAAAAGTAGCACCACTTGCCCCACGGTGGGCGCCAAATTGTTTTGGTCAAAAATTACCTAAGCAATTAAGTGATCAAATTAGTTAAGTGAGGTAGTGTGCTAAAATTATGTGTAAAAAATATGTTAACCAAGTTAGATATGAAAACAGTTTCAGGATACGGCTCAGAATATAGAGCTGTATCTATGATCAAACAATGAGCAAAAAAGTAAAGGTTGACACGTGATGTACGAGGAAAGCCCTTGATCAATCTAGATCGCCGGCATAAAACCTCGGGAGCTGACAATCGCAGCTGCCTTGTTCTTCTATTGCTTCAAATATCAGGATACAGTGCAGGATGTGGTGCGGATCGACTATGTGTTACAATGTAATTCAAATACAAGTGTTGTGTGTAGTGTTTGCGATGAGCTAGAGAGAAAGTGTTTGAAAATGTGTAAGTTGAGTGCCTTAATCTGATCCGCCCCCATCTATTTATAGTAAAACAAATGTAACTAACTATGCTACATAACCGGGATCCAACGAATATTCCTTAGTCGAACGTTGTAGACCTGGTCTTTCGAGTTCAACGTCTCTCCTTTAACAAATACGCCCGAGTCTTCAAGAGATGGAGTCCATTTGACCGTTGGCAAGTCCTAGTCTTTAACCTGCACGTGATTAATTCGATATACCTCAGGATATCACCCAGGATGTTAGCAATATCCCCGTCCAGTATCCTGATCACAGATAAACAATTAAAAGCAGGATATAGTTCAAGATATGTATGCTTAGAAAATGAGCCATAACAGCGACTGCCACATGTCGCTTTACGCCCCCCCTCCTTATAGTCTAAGTAACCTGCTAGATATTATTTCAAAGTCCAACTTATAGGACAAATACCATCGTCCACTAGTCATTACCATATCTAACTCCTCGTTCTCCTTTCATCAAAAATAAAAATAAAAAAACCTAGCGACCATCGCTGACGACAGACTAGAAGTTTTTGATGTCTTCACTCCTTTATCCATATTGTTCTCCATTTGGTTAAAGGTGGCCCGCCCCATTAACTTCTTCCCCTCCCACGCGTTGTGGCCAGTGTCACACCTCAATCGATGGTGGAAACATCAGAGTGAGACGAAATCGAGATTGCTCGAGACTTCATAACACGATTGTCACAATATTTACTCCAAACCGATTTCATTTCGTTGCAAATAATTCAAGTTACAACAATTTTAAATTCAAAGTACAACATTGTTCAAAAGACGAAATAATATAATTCAACAACAATACAACAATATATCTAGTATGTCTAAATGTGTTTCTAAAGCACTACTAGATTTCATCAATATCAACATCAACAACCTGCAACATGTTTAAAAGTATAGTCCAATACACAAAGTATTGGCGAGTATACAAGTTTAATATAGCATAAGTATAGAAAAAGGTTTAAACGAATCCACATGGCAAAAAATAGCTAACTGGATTAATGTAATCATGGCATGGAATTATACTAGTCAATCCTCTGATTACCTCATGAATTAAAGACTTAACCTGACCACAAGACTACGGGTGGTGCATTACTCGTGTAGCGCTATACATGTTAATGGGAGGCTCATACGAAGTTAATGACAAGTGAATCACATAAGAATGTGTCACATTTGTGCCGTAATTCTAATGAGATTTTGTGTTTCATATCCGGAATTTTATAATTACATATGACATTTACACATTTCAATCCTTGTACGATTTCGAACTCTTGAGAAGCTTTTCTAGAAGTTTTACGTAAACTATTACGCAAACGTAATCAGTTTAATGCAACGTACTCTCCAGAAGAGTGACATAAGCTAACCATACCCTAAATATCCTTTACATAACTTAGAAATAAGTTTTGAAGGGTTTGGTATGTCAAAAACAAGTTTATTCGATCACAGGGACTATTTACGACAAACTGCGAAAGTCTGCGGATTCTCGTTACGACGTACACCTTGAAATGATGACATAAGCTAAACATACCCTAAATACCCTTAACATAAATTAGAAATAAGTTTTGGAGGATTCGGTATGTGAAAATATGCTTATGTGATCACAGGGACTAAAAGCGTCAAAACTGCGAAAGTATGCCAATTCGCATATATTCTGCTTTCAGCCCATATCCATACAACCAAAAAAATTTGTAATCATTAAAATATTGTATTTTAGTGATGGGAATGAAAAAATACCATTCGTTTCGGAATTTGGATCGTTTTCGTGTCCGTACGATTTTTCGTCGTAATTAAGCACAAAACGCAACCGTGCAGCCGAACGAACCGACATCCACAATATTTCCAAGAATATTTCAAGGTCTCTATGTTATAACGTCCTTATAAAGCCTGAATTTGAGGTTAACCGGGGTTATACGCGTCAAAAACCATCAAAACATGTTGCGGGGACAGAAACTGTCAAAACTGAAACTATTGACAAAAAGTTGTCACCCTCACGCCACGCGAGAGTCCACTGGTGTTCTGGCGTGCCACATGACTGTCCACGTTTTTCAGAACTTTCCATTTCCGCTGCAGCTCCTGTATTTTAACTTGGTTTTTTATATTGTGGGTTATTTGTGTAATCTCCAAACATTGAATCTGATCTTGGACACATAGAATGATCATGTTCTTCCCTGGGCAACACACAAAACATGTGGCATGATCTTGTAGCTCCTAAACAACTATAAACCCCCCCCCCCATTTCATTCGTAACTTGCTCAATTCATTCTTTCTCATCTCACCTGCTCCAGATTGGAGGCTACCATCTTTTGGAGGCTTCCTATTGAGCATTCTTGGATCCTAGAACACAAGTAAATGTTCTATCCTAGTCTTGTTCAATTATTTTAGCTATTCTAAGCTGAAAATCAAACAATTTGACTACTGTTTGACTTTCGGTTTTGACCATGAATTGGTCAAGTCAAAGTTCAATTGAACATAGCAACGTGATCGTAATCACGATGGTTATAATCCCTTGCGATTATACCTACTGATTACCACGTTGACTAGTCAAAGTGACGATTCAAAGTTTCGGTCAAAATGCACGTTTATGTGCATTTTACAACGGAACTATTCGGGTATCAAAACACTTTGTTTTGATATCAAATCAGTTTTCCAACTTAGTTAAACATGTATTGACATGTTTAACTTGTCACTTCTAGTTCAGTGCTTATTTAGGGTCGTAAGTCGAGCGGTTTGACCACGGCTTTGACATTCGAATCCGACCCGTGTGGTCGATCACTAGGATCTGACCAAACACATATTGTGACCATAGTTGTATAGGGAATAACCTCCTGACGTTATACCTTATGGTCACTTTGTTTGGTTAGTTGTAGGATAGGTTGTTTATATGTCTTTAGAAAATGACCAAAATGCCTTTTTTGAGCATAAATTCAATTTAAGCATATGTAACCTAAATTTTTACACTTAAACTGATATTGAAACATTATTAAACATTTTAGGCATATAAGACTTATCATAGGACTAGTTTGACCATCCGAACGCGCATTTGGACAAATGACAAGTTAAAGTAGCGTGCGTAAACTACCTTAACAGGTCTTAACGGGTCAAAAGCACTTAGGATTCATTTCAAAAAAGAATGTAGACTTTGTTAAACTATTTTATATGAGTTCCAACACTCATTTGGTTTACAAGACCTCATTCTATCCGATTCCTCTGATTATGTACCGTTACTTTAGCATAGTTACTCGATGTTAGGACACATTAGGATACGTACAAAGCTTTGATATTTCACTTGATTCAAGGATACTTTGCAATCCCAAGTGAGTACATAGCTCCCCTCTTTTATGCTTTAAATTGTTTTGGGGTGACTCATATGTGCTAAATGCTTTTCAAGTTTTCAAAACAAAGATTATGGTTTATATAAAACACGACGATTTCAATAATGCGAACGAACTTGTTGGTGCGTTAATTCATAACACGAATGACATTCATTAGCTTTGATCAAGCTGACCAGTAGTATGTTTTGGTACCATAGGATTTGACAAATCCCGTTATCGGGCTATCCACTGGATTTGGGGGATAGTTTGGGGTAACGACATAATCTGTTATTTTAACAAATCATTTGTTGATTTGTTAGTCGATGTTAAGGAGGCCTTTCAGGGTCTATTAAAGATACCCCATGGGTGATATAGTCGAGTCACACAAGTTTGAATGTATTCATTAAAGAACGACAAAAAGTTTTCACAATTAAACACAGACGATTGATGATTGGTTTATAACATGGACGATTAAACAATGGTTTATAACACAGATGATTGACGATTTGTTTTATAACACGGACGGTTGAACAATTGGTTTATAACAAAGACGAATGGTTTTTGAAGGATGTCATGGAATGATTTCACTTAAAGATATAAACCATCCAATGTTTACTTTCAAGACGATTTACTCCTTGGATTTATAAAACAAATATTTTCGGTCAAGATTCATGGCTACAATGGTTTTGTTTTACTTATATCAACTTATAAAGTTAATAAAATATATATTGTAATATCAAACACTATTAGATTTCAAGGATTACACTCGTCGACTCTCGAGGTTAGACGAGGTATTGCAATATGAATTCAAAGCCATGAATTTGACATACAAAACCTATGTACTCGCCGACATTTTTATTCTGACTGTTTTTAACATATGTTTCTGGTTCTATTATGTGACGATTGTTGATGCTTCCTTCACTTAGGATGAACACGGGCTTTAGTGACTTAAAAATTTGAAAGACAATTGTTTTGCTTATTTGGTTTGTATCAAAACAATGAGTCTATTAATGTAATAAAACAAAACTTCAATTACCATGTGTTGTGAAACAATGATTCTGTAACATGACTCCCCGATGTTTCCGCCACGGTTTGTTGTATTACGCGGTCGGGGTGTTACAGAAAAGTTGGTATCAGAGCCATGGTTATAAGGAATTAGGTTATTAGTAATGCTCTATAACCTTTCTAGGACCCTAACGCGAGTTTACTTGCGTTTAGATTCTTAATACAAAAACAAAAACAAAATGCACAAGGATCCGACCAAACACATATTGTGACCATAGTTGTATAGGGAATAACCTCCTGACGTTATACCTTATGGTCACTTTGTTTTTGTTTAGTAATGCTCTATAATCCTTAGGTTATTAGTAATGCTCTATAATCCTTAGGTGATTAACAAAAACAAAACACAATTCATCCTCTCGAGTCAAAATTTTTCCAAAACATCACAAGAAATCATCAATCCTTAGATGATTTGTTTTAGGCTTTTAAGCCTTTGATGTTTTCAAAATCTCGTCAAAGTCTGGGCTTTAATAATGTGAACATGTGCAATCTGGAAGGGTGGGTACCTGTACCCCAAGTTTTCTGTCTAAGGATAGAGTGTTCGTACAAATCCACATCATCGGACCAGTTACTCTTACCTGGGAACTCTTGGGGTGAGTGTCCACCTATAGGCTAAAACATATCTTCGCGATACATTATAAAGACCCATTAACTTTGATTAGTCAATGTGTCGTTTGTTTGCTTTAGGTAACAAACAAATGATCACAATCCTTATACTTCGTCGATAACTTTTAACGTTCAGTTTTGACTATCCAATAACATCTCACTTGTTTTCTCTCATATTTTACAATGTCTTTAGAATGCCTCTTCATTGCAGCGATACTCAAAAGTTTGAACTGGCTGCTACAATCGCCCAAGAACTAAGCGTAGTACTCTATGGGACCATTGAGTTAGCTGTCGCCATGTCTCATCTTGATGATGAAACTACTCATGAGGCACCTAAGAAGAAAAAAGCCAAGCCTTCAAGAAGATCAAGGAAGCGTAAAGCTTCAAAGAATCTTACAATGATTGCTCCAAGTCCGCTTAATCAAGTGGGACCTAGCCAGGTGGCATCACCACCTGCTAAGAAGCCATACAGAGGAAAAGTGCCTCTATGCAACAAATGCAACCGTCATCATCTAAACCAAATACCATGTCACAAATGTACCCACTATGGACGTTGGGACATTTGGTCGATGCATGTCGTTTTGCTAACAACACCCAAAACCAAACTATTGCAAATCCTGCTGCTGCTCAAGCACCATATCCACCTGGATCTTGCTACAAGTATGGTGATTTTACTCACTAACAAAACAATTGCCCAAAGATTGTTAATGCAAATCCAGCCCGTGGATGAGCATTTAATGCTAATGAGGCATGCGTTAGAGACGATGCAGCTTTAAACACTTAAACTTTTATGTTTTCTGTTTACTTTCCAAGGATCTTGAAACACTTTGGTTGTTTAATAAATAAATTTGGTCGGTTCCATTTTATTTACAAAATCAATATGATTACGTGTATGTGTGATATACCCTTACAATACCGACATCAAGGAACCATGTTCCTTGCAAGACAAACTACTCTCGTAGTTCTTCCATTTTGTGATTGCTCGCGATCTCCACGAAAATCTTAAGTACTCGTTTCTTCTAAGGAACAAAGTACAAGGTACAAGATATAACTCTTGACAAATACTCAAAGTACCACTTCAAATCCTTTCTTGTATATCTAAGGGTACTTTTCATAAGTCCTTAATTGGTCTTATGCGATATGTCTATGTACATATCATTACATTCTCGTTTTTATGACATTATACATAGTATATGATTTCAAAAACATTTCGTATGGTTTAAAAACATTTTAACATAGTATATTTACCTAATATACCAAGTGCATAATTTCAAAAACATTATCCATGTTTTCAAAAACCTCATGCGTGATTTTAAGGGTATTTCACATGGTTTCAAAACATTTTAACATGACATATTTACCTAATATACCTAGTGCATGATTTCAAAAATATCGTATATGATTTCAAAACATTAAACACATTTTCAAAGATCCCATGCATGATTTTCAAAGACTTTCTGCTTGTATGTTGACTTAGCATACATAGTACATGATTTTCAAAGACCTTTTGTTGTGTATGTTGACCTACCATACGTAGTACACGGTTTTCAAAGACATTTTGCTTTGTATGTTGAGTTAGCATGCCTAGCACATTGATTTCAAGGATCCTTTTTGCTTCATATGTTGACTTAGCATATCTAGCACCTTGATTTCATGAACACTTCACTTTGTATGTTGACTTAGCATAGCTAGTACAAGGTTTCGAAACATTTTCGCTACATGAATCCCAAATCCTTATAAGATCTCCCAATCTTCCTAGTTAGATTCTTGAGGATGTTTAAAGTACTAATTGAACTCCTTGATTGGATTACTTGTGTACTTTAAATACGTATGTACAAATTGACAACAAGTTGATGACCAAGTTGACAATTATGTGATTATGTGTTTACGTGTGATTCAAATGTTTGCAATCTAAATCCTTGTAGAATCTTCCATATTTTCATATTTTAGATTCTTAGAAGGATATCCAAAAGTACTATCTTAAATCCTTAATGGGCTTCTATGCAATAGTTAAGACCCTTGGATTTTAAAGTAGTATTCCATAGTTAAAGAGATCATGTGTTGATCGAGTTAAAGAAATTATGTGTTGATATAGTTAAAGAGACCCTATGGTGGTCTAGTTAAAGAGATTGATTCGTCAATCTAGTCAAAGAGATCATGTGTTAATCTAGTTAAAGATATCATGTGTTGATATAGTTAAAGAGGCCCTTTGGTGGTCTAGTGAAAGAGATTGATTCGTCAATCTAGTTAAAAGATCATGTGTTGATCTAGTTAAAGATATCATGTGTTGATATAGTTAAAGAGACCCTTTGGTGGTCTAGTTAAAGAGATGGATTCGTCAATCTAGTTAAAGATATCATGTGTTGATATAGTTAAAGAGACCCTTTGGTGGTCTAGTTAAAGAGATTGATTCATGTAGGTCCCCTTTGTTTGTACGGATCGTCACAGAATTGTCACTCCAATCTAGAGTGCGGAATCCTCTAGACCAGATTATCACAGAAACGAGTAGAAACACACAATTCACAATTAATCGGTCTTCTTTTGATTATCCAAACGAAACGTTTTACAATCAATTTAAGACTCACACAACCTCACAGCCTCTCTCTGTGATCTTGCCTCTCACAATTTGAATTCTCTTTCTCTCTCTACGATTTCTCTCTCTAGAATTCTCTTAGTTCTCTAACTCCTAAAACCCTAATCACAAAACATGTTTATATACCACATGTCTGTGAACTGGGCTTCCTACTGGGCTAGGCCATTTTCCAAGCCCATTACAACAATAAACTCACTAACCAATAAGCTAAGCCCATTACAAAATATCCAAAGACTAAATAATTAAACTATTAAGTTGTTGTCACCGAATATGCACCAACATACTCCCCCTTGACAATAGCTTCATAGTGTAACTTTGTCTTCAAACATCTTGTGTTCTTTTGGTCTTTGGATAGCGTCAGCAACACTGTTTCTGACATCAACAGACTCCCCCTTAGTTGATGCTTCCAATCTCCAAAACTTTAATTCATTGTAGATCAGTTAGCTAGCAATCTTTGGTTAAGCAAGTAAGCTCCAACTCTTCCATATCACTCTGCAATGTAGTAGAAGGATCCTACCATGCATCTTCACACGTTCTTTACTTCACTCTCAATCTGCACTTTACTTGTATTCTGCACTTCATTTTGATAACTGCATCAATCTGTTTAGAAACACAAGCAAGTATCTCGAAAAACCATTAGTCTTTTTCACATAATAAGATAAACTAATATTTTATCTTACCATGCAAAAACAACAACCTGTCAATTCAAAATGGAAGTCTTTTCAAAAGAAATATTTTTGGTATTTTTGATTTTTTTTAAACAAACTAACAAAGTAAACTAAACTCAAAAATATTTACAATTTCATCTTTTTGGGAGAATCATGTGTAAGAAGATCATATCAACAAAATCAAACTGTTTCACACTATTAGATAATTCTTTATATAATTTTTCATGAAAAGCAGTCCAAGACAATTACCAGTATGCTTGTCCACTTAAACAAAATGCATGAACATTTCAAGTACCATTACCATATGATACGTTAAGGTAATTTTATTACTGATATACTAGTGTGTCCCACTTCAGGATGTACCCCCGCGATCAAGGTATGCATAAAGATTCATCGTAGTAGGTGAGTATACTGAATTCATCTGTTTTGTTTTTCAACGTTTAGATAATTGGTGATCAGGTCAGTACTTCCGTACAGCAAAGAGACCAAAATATCTAACGAGGGCTAAGACGAATACCATTTTTGGTACGAATTATGCATTTTGCACATTTGAATGACTCTCTAGGAGAGCTTCTTCATTTATGGGTTTTGGCATTGTTAGCTCTTTTAAGATATCATGGTTGTGCCTAGATCAGCATGTATCTGGATGCAACAGAAGGACAACCCTGATATCCCCGGATGAAATAACAGTATAATAACCCAAAACCTCAGATTTTGGCAATCTATCAACGCAAGATTTAAGGTCATTAAACCATACGCCACTGATGTGTTACCCACTCAACTCAATTCGTTATGTTTATATCACATTGGTAAGTTGATTATTTCATGTTTTTTGTCTACTGGTACATCATATGATGAAGTTGCTATCACACTTAAGCAATTTAGGTCATTTTCAGTGTGACAGTCTAACGCTGATGTACTATCATTTCTTCTTTTTCACACCATGAAATCTTTTTTTTTTTTTTACAATTTTTCATTTTTTTTATGTTTTTCATTTTTTAATGTTTTTGTTTTTTAATTTTTAACTTACCCCCCCCCCCCTAAACACACGCACTAACTAAACTCTTTTTGGCTTAGGGAAATTTCTCCCCCTAATTTTTTGTTTTTATGGAGCAAGTTTTAAAAACAGAAATTTAAAACACAAACAGACTCCCACTTTAACCTGACAATAAGTTTTTCACCAATAAATCATCAATCAATCACTAAAGTAAATAGTTCGTTACCAATTTTAACCTACTATTCACCTCAGATACTTTACAGGAATAACCACCGTTGAACACATAAAACAGTCCTTCTTGGTCATCCTGCACACACTCAACAACTCAGTTAGACTTAACAACCCAAACCTGACTGGTTTTGGGTTGACCATGTAAATCCGTATACGATGCTTCTAACCAATATCCATCACACATTTCTGGTGTCTTGGATGTTTCACCCGTTGTTGAACAAGATTTATAACTTCCACTAGGTCTTTGATCGCAAGAGTTCCAATAAAATCTCGGATTTTCTGACCTTTGAAAATTATTATCTTGATACCTTCTTCGCCCATTATTATACCATGAATTTTGAAAAAAATTGGATGTTTTTGAACATTCGAGTTACTGAAACCCCTATGTTTGTTTCTTCTTTGAAAATTTCAATTACCAGAAGTCTGGTATCGATTTTGATATCCAAAATTTCTATTTTGACTTTGAAACCGATTTGATTTACCATTATAATGACTAAATTGTGGAGAAAAACTTCTCGGTCTATCAAATCTTCCTGATGTTGAAGGTTTAGATTGAAATTGTGGTTGATTATATTGACAATGTTGTTGAACATTATTATTCAAACCAACCCTATTCCCTTCCTTAACCTCATTAACTTTTTGCTTACCTTTCTTCAAAGGACAACAACTCGCCACGTGCCCTTTGTTGTGACATTTAAAACAATATTTTTTCTTATAAATTCTCTTTTTGTGAAATATCTTTTTAAATGTTTTCTTTTTTTCCTCTCCAGTATCCTCATCCGATTTATGAGGTGTACTGTTAGACTTAACAGATTCTTTCAAAGAAACTGGACTATTTGGCAAGTCCACAGCTATCGGATCCACTACTACTTGTGTAGTGGTTACAAAATCAGTCAACTCATCTTCATTTGGTAAAAAGGAGTAATCTTGACTTTTAGAAGATAAAGCTTTAATAAACCCAACCCTGTTTTATCGTTACTCTTTTTCAATTTTTTTTGAATATGAGTCCTAACTAACGAAGATTTTCCAAATTTGTCTAACTTCTCCTGAAGTTCTACAATTTTGGCTTGTGCATCACCCAATTCTGTGCACTTTTTCAAAAGTTCTTTCATAGTTTCACGAGCCAAATCAATGATCTGTGACTGTTCATTGACTTTGCTTGTTAAACTGTTGATTTCTTGTTCATTTGATTTGATTTTGTTTAAACAATCTGACTTCCTGTCAATCAAAAGAACGTTTGACTCTTTTAAATTTTCTAAACAAGCTAACATAATTTTGTTTTGCTCCGATAGTCTGTTAACTTTACTCTGTAGTTCAGTGCAATTAAGACATGTATGACTTACAAATTCCGATGTTACTTTCACCTCAGTTGTAAGTCCATTCACATCATTCAAGCACTTTGAAACTTTTGCCTCATTCTTCTCAACATTCTCCTCATCCGCTTTCTTCTTCTCTTCTACCACAACATCTGCTTCTACATCTGAAGCACGAGCACCTACACTTTGTCTTGATGAACTCTGATAACGTTTTTCTAAAGCTTCCCACAGCTCTCTAGAAGTCCCATACTTCTTAAAGAAATGTTTAATTCCCTCAAGCAAGGACATCTAGATCACTGCTAAAGCTTTCTTCTCAGCATCAACCACAAGTTTCTCATATTCATCCATCTTCTCATGAGAAATAACTTTAACTCTTCCTTCAACACGACATGTAGGAGCAACATATCCATCTATCATACAGCTCCACATCCTAGTATCCTCACTTTTCACAAATACCTCAAACTCCTCTTTCCAGACAGTATATTGTTTAACGTTTATCAGCTTTGGCAAATTTTTAACTGTCTCACTAACATTGCCCATTTTAACCATCTTTAAACACGTTTTTACCGTAACCGTACTGATAAAACAGTACCAAAAGTGTCCTAAAACTGTGATTACCAAATTATATAGTTAGAATCGTCTCGGAAAGACGAATCCAATGATATATAATGTCAAACACCTATTTTGAGATTTTCCAGATGAGCTATGGATCACTTTCTATTCATGAAAACGTTAAATCCTCTATACGTATCTAATTACTCCACCAAAATAAATACTCCACATTTTAATTCCTCTACTAATTTCGCTGGTTAATTAATTTAATTTCGCTGTGTAATTTCATTGATCACTTATGCTGTTTAATTATGCTGGTTAATCAATTTCGCTGGTTAATTATGCTGCACAATTTCGCTGGTCAATAATTTCGCTAAAGCGACGTCCAGTAACTTCGCCGATCACCGTAATAATGTCGCTGAGGACAATTACATGGTTACCAAAGTCTCCTTTGGATTTTAATTTCGCTGGCTAATCAGAGTATTTATCCGAAATCAGCAAATCCTCTATAAACAAATCTTTTCAAAATTTCAGAAGATTTTATCCTTATCTCTTATCAATTTTCTGCAAAATTAAACAACCAAATCAGCACTAATTTTTTGAAATTATGAAGAACACTAAGAACAGTCTTCGAATCATCAAATCTGTCCAGCCAAAAATTCTTCAAACATCAACAAAAACTGTTTCGAAATCCTGCAAATCAACAAACTGAAAACGCATAAGATCAAAACAACCAATTCTGATTAAACAAAAATTCCAAAATTATATCAAACCCAAAAATTTTGAAACCCAAATTATCAGCTTTAGGCTTCTTCAAGAGCCTAAAGCTCTGATACCAATTGTAGGTCCCTTTTGTTCGTACGGATCGTCACAGAATTGTAACTCAAATCTAGAGTGTGGAATCCTCTAGACCAGATTATCACAGAAACGATTAGAAACACACAATTCACAATTAATCGGTCTTCTATTGATTATCTGAACGAAATGTTTACAATCAATTTAAGACTCACACAACCTCATAGCCTCTCTCTGTGATCTTGCCTCTCACAATTCGAATTCTCTTTCTCTCTCTATGATTTCTCTCTCTAGAATTCTCTTAGTTCTCTAACTCCTAAAACCCTAATCACAAAACATGTTTATATACCACATGTCTGTGAACTGGGCTTCCTACTGGGCTAGGCCATTTTCCAAGCCCATTACAACAATAAACTCACTAACCAATAAGCTAAGCCGATTACAAAATATCCAAAGACTAAATAATTAAACTATTAAACTGTTGTCACCGAATATGCACCAACAATCGTCAATCTAGTTAAAGAGATCATGTGTTGATCTAGTTAAAGATATCATGTGTTGATATAGTTAAAGAGACCCTTTGGTGGTCTAGTAAAAGAGATTGTTCGTCAATCTAGTTAAAGAGATCATGTGTTGATCTAGTTAAAGAGACCCTTTAGTGGTCTAGTTAAAGAGGTCGTTCGTCGATCTAGTTAAAGAGATCATGTGTTGATCTAGTTAAAGAGATCGTTCGTCGATCTAGTTAAAGAGATCCTTTGGTGATCTAGTTGAAGAGACTCTTTGGTGGTCTAGTTAAAGAGATCGTTCGTCGATCTAGTTAAAGAGATCCTGTGCGGACTATGCAAGGAATTACGTAATTATAGATGCATACATAATTATGGAATTCAGTGCACAGAAACCACAACAAGTTTTGTCATGTGTAAGAACCTATAGTGATAAGAATAACGAAACGGAACAATGTAGTAAGGGCATGGTGGATACGCCACTGGTACTTCCTATATATAAGTGTTCCTTATTACATTGCAAATGTGGCATTATTTAAGTTACTAGAAGTTCTAGACCTTGACCAATGTTGTTTTATCTCTCCGACTCCAATTTCGAGCACACACAAGTTTCCAATAATAGTCTTCATAGTCATTCTTCCATCCATTGGTTCGAAACTCCAATGTCCTCACTCTCTTAGAATTCTTCCACAACAAGAATATCACTTTGTCAATTAACATGACGCTCTTGAGGTTCGGTACAATCATGCACCAATCTATTAGAATGAAGTTTAAATCTCCAGATCTTAACTCTTTCCTATAGACAACAGACGAGTACAATTAACAAAATTCACTGGAAATCCATGTCACACCCCAACCGATGGCGGAAACATCGGGGCATGGCACTGAGCGAAACAGATTGTCCATGAGTATCCATAACAACTATTCATTACCAGATAATTAAAATGTCATGTCCCATACCACAACATATCCAAATAAAAACAGTTATTACAAATAATTGTCTCATAAACAAATACTGCTCCGACGACTCAGATTTAAGCGTGACATAACTAGACCCCTAGCTTGATTCATGAAAGCACAGCAAATCCCTAGCAATTTAAGCACCTGCCACATACGTTAAAATAAAGGTCAATACACATAGTGTAAAGGTGAGCATACAAGTTTGATAATAGCATAATAGAGTTCGAAATCGTTTACGCATAACCAACAAGTACAACGTATAACGTGAAGCATGTAAGTTATCGACAAGGATCCTATCAATAGCAATGACTGCGAGTTGACTGCGAGTAGCGAGTGCGCAACACATGTTCACCACTGTGAACACGTGAAGTAATTGTCCTTAACAACCCCTGAATGAACATGTGCTGAGTCCAAACTATAGTACTATCGTTGCTAAGGCAGGTAGACAACAATCAATGTGTTAACATAACAAACAAGCATTCATCGAGTCAGGTATAACATGCATAAGAGGTCAGCGTATAAATAGTGTTGCGTTGTGTGTTCGATGTGATTTAGATTAAGTAATGTATGTAACACCCAAAAGTGCATAAAGCAAAAAGGGAGCGCTGAGAGAAATTAGCCTGAACAGTTAATGATAGCATAACAATGAGCGGCGCGTAAAACAATGCAAATGTAACAAGGATCAGATGGTAATCCGATCAGATGGCAAACCGATCGGATGGCCAGTCGATCGGGTGGCAATCCGTTCGGATGGTCATCCGATCGGATGGCCATTCGATTGGATTGTCACCTCGTTTGGTGAGGAGGTGTTTGTGTATGATGGTTTGTACTTTGAATTTTTCGTTGTAGCATTTTGAAAATAGAGAAATATCTCTGCCCTTCAGGTCGATCGATCGAACGACGGCTCGATCGGACGGCAATCCGATTGGCGAGTCTTCTTAGTTGAGAACAAGTTCACAGCAGGACGGTCACTCGATCGGATGGCTATCCGATCGGGTGGCAATCCCTTAGTTACTGATGTTCTTTCGAAAATTGAAAATCATTAGGTGTCGAAGCTCCAAAACGTCACACGATTGGATGGTCGTTCGATCGGATGGCTATCTGATCAGGCGGCAATCCGTTCAATGTTCAGGTTCTTGAAAAGTTGAATAAATAGTTTGAGTGTGGAACCAAGTGCAACCAGATCGGATGGCCGGTCAATCAGATGGCAATCTGATCGGACGACAATCCATCCCAACGATCTTGATCGTTTTGACACTTGATTTTGTTCTAAGGTTTACAGTTTTGAACGAGACGTGATGATAACTGGCTTAAACAACAGAAACCCCATCTCGACCTAAGTGACCCAATCGAACAGGAACCACCCTAGTTAGGCCAGTTCACGGTTCGAGATGGTAGTTCATGTTTAAACCTGAAATCATTCAACTCTCGGATAGAATTCAGATATTGGACTTACCCCTCACTAAGAACGAGTAGAAGATCCGAATGAGCTCCGATTCTATCAGGTTTTAGTGCATTGAGTGTAAAAGAGTTGAAAGAAAGTTGGAAAACCTTCCTTCAATCCTTTCAACCATGAATTTGTGTAAATCTATGCGAAAATATTGATAAATCTTGTGGAAATCCTTCAGATCTAAGTTGTTCTTGGTGAAATGAAGCCAAACTTTGAAGTTCATAAGAACCTTATGATGACATCACCCTAGAACACCTTAAACCCGGTGATTTCATGGTTAAAAGTTAAGATTCAAAGGTGAAAATGATGTAGAAGTGCGCGTAGATCATAGAAGTACAAGATTTAGGTTGGAAACTTACAAGAATCGAGAGAAATCGAGAGAAATGAGAGCTTGAGGTTGGATGGTCGAACAAGAGAGCTGTCACATCACAAATGATGTGACAGGTGGGTATTTATAGGGTTTCCCAAAAAGGAAAGTGGGGAAAGTGGCTGGTCGATCGGGTGGCAATCCGATCGGGTGGCAGACCGATCGGGTAGCAACTCGATCGGATGACAACCCAATCAGATGGCAATCCGATCGGATGGCCACTCGATCCTAGTGTTCGGCGCGGCGAGTTTTTTCGTTTTGATTCGCATTTTGAGCGTTGCGATGCGATTCGAGCGAGCAATGCGATAGTATTACCCATTAGTTACACAAACAACATAACTACTATATCTAATATACAATCACTATAATTAACTTGCGTTTAGCGTTTGCGATTCGATTACGGTGCGATAAATTTGCGATTGCGATTAACACCTCAACATAAACATAACATGCACAAGTAACATGGAAATAGCACACACACGTAAAACAATATCCAGAACATATAATTCGAGTTGCGATTGAAATAGCGATAAGCAATAAATCGATTAAACATGTGATTAATATGCGATTAAATATCGATTATTAATAGATACTCCACATAATACAACTAAAGCGATTAAACAAATAGATTCGCTTACAAGTCAAGAATTCAAAACACTAGTTAAGCAAGGAGTGACAGATCACAATTAGCAATCTTTTCTTCCTTTGACTTCAATCTTGATTTTGACTCTGAAACACGGGGTGTCACATCCTCCCCTACTTAAGGGAATTTCATCCCAAAATTAGGCTTCATCCGTAACAAACAACTGCGGGTATTTCGCCTTCATGTTGCTTTGAAGTTCCCAGGTGAACTTGGCGCCTCGTTTTCCTTCCCAGCGGACCTTCATAATGGGAATGCGTGAGCGTATGAGCACCTTGGTTTCTCGTCCCACGATCTCGACAGGCTTTTCCACGAAGTGTAATGTTTCATCCACTTGCAGGTCCTCAAGAGGGACATGTAATACCTGGTCGGCCAAGTACTTTCTGAGGTTAGAAACTTGGAAAGTCGGGTGGACGTTACTCAGTTCCTCTGGTAGTTCGAGTCTGTAGGCCACTTTTCCAATCCTTTCCAGAATTTTAAAGGGTCCAACATATCGAGGCGCGAGCTTTCCTTTCTTGCCGAATCTGATCACCCCCTTCCAAGTTACAACCTTTAAGAGTACGTGATCGCCAACGTCAAATTCAAGGGGCTTGCGGCGTCTATCAGCGTAACTTTTCTGTCGGCTCCGAACTTTCAATAGATTGTCCCGAATTTGGAGGATTTTGTCTGTCGTTTCTTGCAACAAATCGGGACCGGTAATTTGCGCGGCTCCGATCTCGTGCCACACAATAGGCGATCGACATCTCCTTCCCTATAAAGCCTCAAATGGTGCCATTTGTATGCTAGAATGATAACTGTTATTGTACGAGAATTCAACCAAAGGTAAGTACGCGTCCCAGTTACCACCGAAATCTATGGTACACGAACGGAGCATGTCTTCAAGGGTACGAATCATTCTTTCAGTCTGACAGTCGGTTTGGGGATGGAAAGCGGTACTTAGATTAAGAGTAGTACCGAGAGCAGATTGAAACGATTCCCAAAAACACGAGGTAAAACGGCCGTCACGGTCAGAGATGATGTCACGAGGCGTCCCATGTCGACTAATGATCTCGTTGGTGTAGATTCGGGCTAATCTTTATACCTTAAAGTCTTCTCGTATCGGCAGGAAGTGAGCTGACTTGGTTAAACGGTCAACCACAACCCAAATGCTATCATGACCAGATTTTGTACGCGGAAGTTTCGTTATGAAGTCCATGGCTATACTCTCCCATTTCCACATCGGGATCTCGAGTTGAACGAGTAAACCAGAGGGTCTTTGATGCTCAGCCTTGACCTTGGAACAGGTCAGGCAATTCCAAACATAGACTGCGATATCCTTTTTCATGCCCAGCCACCAGTACTTGTAGCGCATGTCCTGGTACATCTTGTCGGCACCGGGATGAAAGGAATATCGAGATTTGTGGGCTTCATCCATCAGAAGTTGTCACAAGTTCGTACGCTTGGGAATCCAGATTCGAGCCAAGTAGTGAAAGATACCATTAGATTTATTATCGAGTTGGGCGCCATCATTTAGAATCCTTTCCTTCTTCAAAGTTCGCTCGGTAAAACAAGCATGCTGTGCTTCACGGAAAAGGGTTTCGAGATGAAATTGGGCTTGAGAATTTCGTACGCTAAGCAAGTAGCTTCGTCAACTGAGAGCATCGGAAACGATGTTTGCTTTGCCTGGATGGTAACGAATCTCACAGTCGTAATCGTTGAGTAGTTCTACCCACCGGCGTTGACGCATATTCAGTTCCTTTTGGTCAAAGATGTGTTGTAGGCTCCTATGAACGGTGAAGATCGTACACTTGGTACCATAAAGGTAGTGTCATCAAATCTTTAACGTAAAAACAACTGCGCCAAGCTCGAGATCGTGTGTGGTGTAGTTCTTCTCATGGATCTTGAGCTGTCAAGAAGCGTACGCGATAACCTTGTCTCGTTGCATAAGAACACAACCAAGACCAAGGTTTGAGGCATCGCAGTAAACTATGAAATTGTCATTTCCGTCGGGCAATGAGAGCACGGGAGCATTGCAAAGCATAGTCTTGAGGGTTTGAAAGGCTTCCTCCTGTTTAGTTCCCCAAATAAAAGGTTTATCCTTATGCGTAAGAGAGGTTAACGGCACAACGATCTTAGAAAAACCTTCGATAAAACGACGATAATAACCTGCCAGTCCTAGAAAAGAACGGACTTCAGACGGATTCTTGGGTGTAACCCAACTCTTAACAGCTTCGATCTTCGCAGGGTCAATGTGGATACCTTGACTATTGACAATGTGACCCAAGAATTGGACCTCCTTCAGCCAAAATTCACACTTGGAGAACTTGGTGTAGAGACGGTTTCCCTAGAGTAACTCAAGAACCAAACGTAGATGTTGCGAGTGTTCGGCTTTTGATTTTGAATAGATCAGGATATCGTCGATGAATACGATTATGAAGCAATCAAGGAAGGGTTTGCACACTCGATTCATTAAATCCATGAAGACTGCAGGAGCGTTGGTCAAACCAAAAGGCATGACAACGAACTCATAGTGACCATAGCGGGTTCGAAACGGTGTTTTGGGTATATCCTCTTCTCGAATGCGCAATTGGTGATAGCCTGAGCGTAGATCGATCTTAGAAAAACACATAGCACCTTGTAGCTGATCAAACAAATCGTCAATTTGAGGCAAAGGGTAGCGATTCTTGATTGTCAACTTATTCAACTCCCTATAGTCGATGCACATCCTGAACGAACCATCCTTCTTTTTGACGAAAAGGACAGGCGTGCCCCATGGGGAGGTGCTAGGGCGAATAAATCCTTTATCAAGAAGTTCCTGGAGCTGACTCGAGATTTCGTGCATTTCAGAAGGAGTGAGACGATACGGCGCTTTCGCAGCAGGGTTGGCTCCAGGAATGAGGTCGATTCGGAAATCAATATCACGAGCGGGAGGTAATCCTGGTTGATCATCAGGAAACACGCTAGGAAATTCGCGAACAACGGGGACCTGATCCACCTCCTTAACTTCCTTTTTCTCCGCTACTACAATGTGCGCCAAGAAAGCTTGGTATTCCTTGCGGAGATACCTGCTAGCCTGAACACACGACATGAGTTGGAGTTTCTTTGACGCGACTTCACCATAAACACACAATTGATCACCATTAGCAAGCGAAAATCGAATCATTTTATCGAAGCAAACAACTTCAGCATGGTTTTCACGAAGAAAGTCCAAGCCTACTATGACGCAAAAACTACCGAGCTGCATTGGAATAAGATAGATAGCAAGGACGTGATTGTTGAGCTCGAGAGTACAATCACGAAGAACAGAATTGACGGCGACGGTTCTTCCGGTGGCAACTTCAACATCGAACGTCTAGGGGAGATGGGCACGCTTACGATTGAGGAGCTTTTCAAACGATACAAAACAGTTATCTGCTCCAGTATCAAATAAACACGTAGCATATATACCATTCACGAGAAACGTACCATTGACCACATTGTTATCAGCTTGAGCTTGGCGGGCGTTAATGTTGAATGCACGTCCGCGGGCTGCTGCGTATTGCTGCTGTTGCTGAGGCTGCTGCTGGGGCTGCTGCTGTTGTGGCTCTTGCTTGACCACTCGGTTCGGGCACATGTTGGCGAAGTGGTTGGGATCACCACACGCATAGCAAGGTCTAGCATTGACCACGGGTGCAAGAGCCGCTTGATGGCCTTGAGGAGCAGCAAGGAAAGCTTGTTGAGCAGGAGCTTGATCTTGGGTTGGAGCAGGGTTTTGACGTGGACCTGTACGGTAGTTGGCGGTGAAATGGCCGTACATGTTGCAATGAGCGCAGTATCCGCAGGCGATTCCCACTTGGTGGTGATAAGTACAAGTAGGGCAAACCGGATGAGGACCAGTATACGCACGCTTTGCTGGTGGTGCGTTGGTAACCGGGGCCGCTACTTGGCGGTGTTGTTGTTGCTGGGGAGCTGGAACTGATTGGAGCGGGGCAGCATTGGTTACAACTAGTAGTTCTTGTTGCTGGAACTGCTATAGTTCTTTCTCTTGCGTCTCGAGAGCTTGGATGACTGAGGAGCGGTGGCGGTTTTAGCAGTTGAAGCAGTAGTAGCTTGATGCAGATTCTTAGGAGCTTTATCCCAGACACCAGACTTGACTCACTTGTCGTTGATCTCAGCAGCGAGCAAGTATGTTTCTTCAATCGTTGTTGTCTTTGCTGCTTGAACAAAATCAGCCACGCAATCCAGAAGAGCACGGATATACTTCTTGATGGCGATCTCGGGCGTCTTAACTTGGTCCGGACAGATTATACTCAACTGCTTGAAGCGCGCAGTCAAACCAGCGTTGTCACCATCTTTCTACTTAATGTGCCAGGATTCATCCTCCAACTTTTGGTGCTCATGGGGAGGGCAGAACTCTTCCATCATCACGTCCTTCAACTCATCCCATGATAGCCCGTAAGCTGCATCATTTCCGTGTTTGTTTCTCTCGGCCTTCCACCAGTCTAAAGCGCGGGACTGGAAGATGCCAGTTGCGTTGAGAGTACGGAGATTGTCAGGACAACCACTTTGACGCAGGGTGACTTTGATAGAATCAAACCATTGGAACATGGCCGTAGGACCATCTTCACCAGTAAACTCTTTCGGTCCGCATGCTTTGAACTGCTTGAAGCTAAAAGCAGCTTTTGGCGAATTAGTTCGGGACTCTTCAGAAGAATTGCTTGCATTTTCGTTCAGTTCACTCACGATCTGGGGAATGACTTTGGCGATTTGATTGGCAACGAGAGAAGCAAGTCGCTTGTCAGCGTGCTTACTCCTAGCAGCTCGTGAGTGGAGAGATCCAGATAAGGACATTGTCTGCAACAGACAGCGCCATAGGATTCAAAACACTATTCGATTATTCCTGGTATAGTCTAGCGATTTACCATAAAGCTCTGGAACACGTACCCACATAGGCACATAAACACATAAGCACATAATCACGTAGGGCACAGAAACACCTAAGCACGTAAGGCATAGAAGCACATAAGGCAGTCAGAATACAGAAACCTAGCTATATGTTGCACGTATTCCCTATCCTTCACAGCACTTATAGCGATTAACTACAGCGATTGCGAGTATCGAGCAGCGGTTGCGAATAACGACCAGTGATTTGTTTGCGTTTCGTGTAGTGTGTTGTGTGATAAGCGGAGCAAGAAGCGTTGGATCAAAACCAATGATACCACAAAACGCTAACAAATATGCATAAAACCACATAAAACACATAAAGTTCCCATAAAATAGATAAATCACAGAGTTGGCGGGAGCAAATCCAGAATCGAAACACATAAAACTTGAGGATAGATTGTCTCGGGTTTGTAGAACACGTCTACGCACCCAGAGTGACTTGAGTACCCAAAGTGATTCGACTATTCACAAGGACCTGTAAGTGCATACTTTGGCCTTCTGGACTATGCTCTCGCTTCTATTTCAGTGATTGGCACGCATCCTTCCAGTCACAATGTGACCCGGGTCGTTGGAGTCCGTCGAGACTTTGGTGAGAGTTTTGTAAAACCAACAGTATAGAGCGGAAAGAGTCATCAAGGTTCGGGTTTCACCCCTAACTTAGAGACTACGTTCTGGCTTATGTGATGAAATCATGAAATAGATAAGGAGAATTGCGTCGAAGTATGTATTTCACTCCTGATTCAACGCAAATTCTGTTGTTTTATAGTAAAAATAGCAATTCAAACGAGTAATCCGGTCAAGAGTTTGCGACTTTCACACCTAATCTTAACCAGATCATTCGTTTGTGTGTGTTAAATCAACCTTAGGAAAGGCTGATCTTGTGCGGAACTGTAGTATGCGATGTTCACGCAAGTGTGTAGTGTACAGCGAGTTCGAGCGAGAAGTAGCGAGTAAGCTTGTACAAAACCCCTACTGGGCATGCACAGGTCGGTCTGTTGGTACTTAGGCTATAGACTAGGTCATTCTAAGACATCAACCCGGACTAGGTCGAGTCTTGCCTAATTCCCTATAGTTATGGCTCTGACACCAATCTGTCACACCCCAACTGATGGCGGAAACATAGGGGCATGGCACTGAGCGAAACAGATTGTCCATGAGTATCCATAACAAATATTCAATACCAGATAATTAAAACGTCATGTCCTATACCACAACATATCTAAATAAAAATAGTTATTACAAATAATTGTCTCATAAACAAATACTGCTCCGACGACTCAGATTTAAGCGTGACATAACTAGACCCCTAGCTTGATTCATGAAAGCACAGCAAATCCCTAGCAATTTAAGCACCTGCCACATACGTTAAAATAAAGGTCAATACACATAGTGTAAAGGTGAGCATACAAGTTTGATAATAGCATAATAGAGTTCGAAATCGTTTACACATAACCAGCATGTACAACGTATACTGTGAAGCATGTAAGTTATCGACAAAGATTCTATCAATACCAATGACTGCGAGTAGCGAGTGTGCAACACATGTTAACCACTGTGAACAAGTGAAGTAATTGTCCTTAACAACCCCTGAATGAACAGGTGCTGAGTCGAAACTATAGTAATATCATTGCTAAGGCAGGTAGACAGCAATCAATGTGTTAACATAACAAACAGGCATTCATCGAGTCACGTATAACATACATTAGAGGTCAGCGTATAAATAGTGTTGCGTTGTGTGTTCGATGTGATTTAGAATAAGTAACGTATGTAACACCCAAAAGTGTATAAAGCAAAAAGGGATCGAGTATACTCACAGATAGCGTTTAACTTAATAAACACTGCCTTGGATTGAAGGGAGCGCTGAGATAAATTAGCCTGAACAGTTAACGATAGCATAATGATGAGCGGCGCTTAAAACGATGCAAGTGTAACAAGGATCGGATGGTAATCCGATCGGATGGCAATTCGATCAGATGGCCAGTCGATCGGGTGGCCAGTCGATCAGGTGGCAATCCGTTCGGCTAGTCATCCGATTGGATGGCCATTCGATTGGATTGTCACCTCGTTTGGTAAGGAGGTGTTTGTGTATGATGGTTTGTACTTTGAAGTTTTCGTTGTAGCATTTTGAAAATAGAGAAGTATCTCTGCCCTTTAGGTCGATCGATCGAACGGCGACTCGATCGGACGGCAATCCGATTGGCGAGTCTTCTAAGTTGAGAACAAGTTCACAGCTGGACGATCACTCAATCGGATGGCTATCCGATCGGGTGGCAATCTGTTAGTTACTAATGTTCTTTTGAAAATTGAAAATGATTAAGTGTCGAAGCTTCAAAACGGCACACGATCGGATGGTCGTTCGATCGGATGGCTATCCGATCGGGCGGCAATCTGTTCAACGTTCAGGTTCTTGAAAAGTTGAATAAATAGTTTAAGTGTGGAACCAAGTGCAACCCGATCGGATGGCCGGTCGATCGGATGGCAATCCGATCGGATGGCAATCCGATCGGACGGCCATCCGTCCCAACGATCTTGATCGTCTTGACACTTGATTTTGTTTGAAGTTTTACAGTTTTGAACGAGACGTGATGATAACTGGCTTAAACAACAGAAACCCCATCTCGACCTAAGTGACCCGATCGAACAGGAACCACCCTAGTCCGGCCAGTTCACGGTTCGAGACGGTTGTTCATGTTCAAACCCGAAATCATTCAACTCTCGGATAGAATTCAGATCTTGGACTAACCCCTCACTAAGAACGAGTAGAAGATCAGAACGAGCTCTGATTCTATCGGGTTTGAGTGCATTGAGTGTAAAAGAGTTGAAAGAAAGTTGAAAAACCTTCCTTCAATCCTTTCAACCATGAATTTGTGTAAATCTATGCGAAAACATTGATAAATCTTGTGGAAATCCGTAAGATATAAGTTGTTCTTGGTGGAATGAAGCCAAACTTTGAAGTTCATAAGAACCTCATGATGACATCACCCTAGAACACCTTAAACCCGGTGATTTCATGGTTAAAAGTTAGGATTCAAAGGTGAAAATGATGTAGAAGTGCGTGTAGATCATAGAAGTACAAGATTTAGGTTGGAAACTTACAAGAATCGAGAGAAATGAGAGCTTGATGTCGGCTGGTCGAACAAGAGAGTTGTCACATCATAAATGATGTGACTGGTAGGTATTTATAGGGTTTCCCAAAAAGGAAAATGGGGAAAGTGGCTGGTCGATTGGGTGGCAATCCGATCGTGTGGTAGCCCGATCGGGCGGCAACTCGATCGGATGACAACCCGATCGGATGGCCACTCGATCAGTTGGCCACTCGATCCTATTGTTCGGCGCGACGAGTTTTATCGTTTTGATTCGTGTTTTGAGCGTTGCGATTCGAGCGAGCGATGCGATAGTATTACCCATTAGTTACACAAACAACATAACTACTACATAACATACAATCACTATAATTAACTTGCGTTTAGCATTTGCGATTCGATTGTGATGCGATAAATTTGTGATTGCGATTAACACCTCAACATAAACATAACATGCACAAGTAACATGGAAATAGCACACACACGTAAAACAATATCCAGAACACATAATTCGAGTTGCGATTGCGATAGCGATAAGCGATAAATCCATTAAACATGCGATTAATATGCGATTAAATCTCGATTATTAATGGATACTCCACATAATACAACTAAAGAGATTAAACAAATAGATTCTATTACAAGTCAAGAAGTCAAAACAGTAGTTAAGCAAGGAGTGACAGATCGCAATTAGCCATCTTTTCTTCGTTTGACTTCAATCTTGACTTTGACTTTAACTCTGAAACACGAGGTCTTACAATCCAAACAAGGCATAGAGTGTTACTCAGGGAACGGAGGATTCATTTGAAAGCGAAACAATCACATCTGTTTTCACAAGTTTCCTCTTAAATTAAATTTCGGGACGAAATTTCCTAAAGTAGGGGAGACTGTGACATTTGTGCCTTTACGACCATTGTACAATTATCCGAAATTGTATAATTACATATGACATTTACACACTTCAATCCTTGTACGATGTCGAACTCTCGAGAAGCTTTCCTGGAAGTTTTACGTAAACTGTTACGCAAACGATCAGTTTAACGCAACGTACACTCCAGAACAGTGATATAAGCTAAAAATACCCTAAATATCCTTTACATAACTTAGAAATAAGTTTTGAAGGGTTCGGTATGTCAAAAACAAGTTTATTCGATCACAGGGACTATTTACGACAAACTACGAAAGTTTGCCGATTCCGTACACTCCAGAATGATGAAATAAGCTAAACATACCCTAAATACCCATAATATAACTTATAAATAAGTTTCGGAGGATTCGGTATGTGAAAATATGATAATTTGATCAAAGGGACTAAAAGCGTCAAAACTGCGAAGGTTTGCCAATTCGCATATATTCTGCTTTCAGACCATATCCGCACATCCAAAAAAAATTGTAATCATTAAAATATTGTAAATTAGTGATGGGAATGCAAAAATACCATTCGAGTTTTCGTCGTAATTAAGCGCAAAACGCAACCATACAGCCGAACGAACTGATATCCACAATATTTCCAAGCATATTTCAATTTCCCTATGCTATAACGTCTGTTGGTGCATCAAATGTCTGTTAACTTCGTCTTAATCGAGTCTTATGTCTAGATAGGATAAACGAGCACACACCAGGGTTGAAATTAGGGTTTTATATGTGAAAGTGGGTAATTCCGCTTGAAAGTGTCAGTGACCAGTTCAAGCAAAATTAACCAAGTTAATTCCGCTTGAAATGGGCAATGGCATGTTCAAGCGAAATTACTAATTCCGCTTGAAACTCACATGTCATGTTCAAGCGGAATTAGAACATTATATATAGGTGTGTGCTGAGTTCATTTGGAACGGAATTAGTAGTGTGTGTTTGAGAGCCGAGGTGCTGCCGAATTGTTATCTGATTTGTAAAAGCTTAGGAAATCAATAAGAGAAGATAATTAGAAAAGAACAAGCTGTTTTACGTCATTTACATTGATTCCGCCTTTGTATTTGATGCTGAACTCATCGGATTGACTCGTTAGGGTCACACGACGATCCAACAAGTGGTATCAGAGCACAGGACGAGGAGTTCATACCAATTTAGCTTGATTTCACCGGATTCTATCACTTCTACTTCTTCTTTTCTGATTTGAACAAAATTTATCGGTTGAAATGGCTTAAAAATCACATATATCAAGCGAAACATAGTTTTAACTAATCCTTGAAAGATTTGGACCTTAATTCGAACAAATTTTGATAAAAACTTGTAATTCTGCTTGAAAACTGTTCGAACATGCTGACATCATCCTAATTCCGCTTGAACTTGCACGTATAATTTCAAACGAAATTAGCTTCTTTTGTTAATTTCGCTTGAAACTACTGTTGATTTCATACGGAATTACCTGTTCCGTTTGAAAGATATTGTCTGATTCCGCTTGAAATCAGATTCCGCTTGAAAGTTCAAATGAAATTAGTGATTTCGTTTCAAAACCTGATTCCGTTTGAAAGTTTCAAACGAAATTAGCTATTCCGCTTGAAAAGTCTTATTCCACTTGAAAAGCAATCTCGCTTGAAAGCTGATTTCGCTTGAGATAATTCCGTTTGAAACTGTCTTTTTCAAAATCAAAAATTTTTCTAAGTGTTTGTTGATTGTTTCAGATACTTGAAGATGAATGAGTTCATGAATCCGTTTTGTGACATTTTTGCTTTTGCTGGAAATGGTGGAGATGATATTTCAAACGACACATCAAACAACACAAATGAGAAAGCTCCGAATGCAAGAAAGACTCTTTCTGATGCATTATGTGTTGAGAGTGCTTATGGGACGTACAACAAACCTCCCAAGTTGATGGCTATTGAAGATTACAATAGGTGGGCTACAAGGTTTGATGAGTGGCTTCAAGCTTTTGCATATCCAAGCTGGAAAAGTTTAAAGAATGGTTACGTTAGAGGAGCAAGGTTTGGTGAAATTTTGACAGATACTGATGAAATTGAAAGTTATGTTGCTGAACAAAAGTGCATAGCATTTGTTGGATCTGAGTTTGGTTTTGATTGTATTTTTCGTTTGAATTAGAATGAAGATGGATGAGTTGTGCAGTGGAATTAAGATGGAAACAAACTTTACGTACAATCAAACGAGAGTATTCCTTTGATCAAACACTTTTCACAAAGAACCGAAAGATTGAATTTAATTTCAACAACGATTACAATGCAATGCTTAATACAAACTCCCCCTCAGCCAGAGCTCAGTGTTTGTTCGTGCAGAGAAGACAGTTTTGCAAAGAGCTAATAGAACAGTACAGAGCACTGTTCTATTTATAGGCACTAGCAAACCACTGAGCATCTAAGCTGACGTCAGCATGAAAGTGACATCTAACTTCCTAACAAACTCTAACCTCTGATCAATACAAACACTGCTATGCTAACTACTGCTATTACATTTCAATACATAAAAGACATCTAAATAACTGCTGCATCCTTCCACTGCTGTGAACCCAGCAGTACTTGTCCGGATCAGCAGTGCTTGACTCAAGGTAGTAGATTGGACAGTAGAGCTTTAGTCTTTCATCAGGACTTTAATTGATCAGCAGTTGTAGGTAAACAGTTTGCACGATCAGTAGATAGGAGGTCAGCAGATGTTGAAATCACTTTCAAGGGGAGAGACTTGTATGTAACATCTGCTTATTCTGGATCCACTGCTCTGATCCAGTTTTGGCTTTAATTATATGTTCCTCTGGTAGGGTTCAATCCCAACAATCTCCCCCTGGAACATATAATGCCAAAACTCTTCATTATTGTGGAGTTTTTATTGCCTCATAAACAGTTCCCTTATTTGCCCTTTAAGTTGTAGTTCAAAGGTTAAGGCATCTGTGTCATCACCATCCCTGCTAAGTGGAAGATCAAGGAGATCCTGCAAATCTTCAAGACTTAGGCCAAGTGCTTGTTCCCTTGATATTTTCTTCACTTCTCCATCAGACCTGAACATAGTCAGTACATGGGTCTGTTTGTCAGTTTCCCACTTTAGTACTTTTGAGCCTGGTGGGTTTCTTGGGAGATTTTTATTTGATGAGGTGTTTGGTGAAGCTGGCCTATTCATGACTGACTGAGCAGTACTTGCAGTTTGATCCAAACCAAGAGTTTCTATGATCATTTTCTTTATGCCTTCTTTTACAAGCGCATCTCCTTTCATCATCTCTTGGATGGTTTCACCACCCAACTGTTTGTGTGGCCTTCTTTTATAGATGGCAGCACCATCTGGAGCAGTAGTTCTTTTAACTTGCAGCTTTGGTGGTCTTTTTGAGACCTCTGCTTTGGAGTAGTCAGGCCTTTTTGGAACCGTTGGATCTTTCTTTCTAAGTTCCTCCAACTTTTTGTAGGTAGCCCTAACCCTATCTTCTCCCCACTTTGTCACAGAATTCTTTGACCCATAATCAGCTGCTATCAGCTCCTCTTTCATTCTCTTCAACTCTAAGACCTTATCAGCTTCAAACTGTTTGAATTTTGTAGGAGGAGTCTGCTTAACCTTATTTTTGATCATTTCTTGAATCCTGGCTGCCTCTATTTCAAGCTCAGGAATGGTCCAGTTTTTGTACATGTGTTTCTCCCCCTTGTATTTCTTGTAGGTCATGATGTTCTCAATGTAGTCTTTTCTCAAGGACTCATCTGCCCTTTCTGAGATTTGCTGACATACATTTTTGGCAAATTGCTCCATAGATCTGACCTGTGTGAGTAGAAACTGATAGTTTTGCTGGAATTCTCTATCAGATTTCCGTTGTTTATTTTTTATTGAGATATCCTCTGCTTGCTTGGCCTTGAGTTTCAAATATTCTTCAATATTTCTTGGTCTGGGATATCCTTCAATTGATGGCAAACTCCTTTTGGCTGGGTCATCCTCATAGTAGAAGGATTTGATTTCTTCCCTGACTGCTATGAGTTCCAGATGAAATGAGACACCAGTAGGAGGTAATGACTTTAGAAATTGAGCTGAAGAGAAAGGTATAGGTTTTGGAATTGTGATAAGTGACAGAGATTTTGAAGATGTTGGTGGTGGAGATGTGTCATCATCTTTTAGGATTAGCCTTCTCCTTTTTGTTTGAGGAGGGACTGATGATGCTTTGGGTGGAACAGTGGTGGTAGTTTGAGTGGCAGTGGTTTGTGGTTGACTAACAGCTGTTGATACAACTGGTGTTTCAACCACTGTTGTCATTACATCAGATGTTGTAACATCTGTTGTCTTCTGCTTTTTGGCAGGAGGTGATGATAGTGGTGTTTCTTTTGGTGGTGATGGTGGTGGTAAAGCAGTGGTTGTGGTGTGTGTTGAAGTGGTGTGTGTTGTAGTGATAACAGATGTTGAAACCTCTGAAGTACCAACAGTAGTTGATACAGCAGGAGTTACAACAGTTGTTTGGGTGGAGGTTTGATGCTGGTGGCTTTTGGATGGTGGTTTTGGAATATGCTTTGGAATACTGGATGGTGTGGACTTAGGTTTCCTTTTTGGCTTAGGATTTTTAGCATCCTTTGACTCAGAACAACCCTGCGCATTCAGCTCCATGTAAGCTCTTTTCTCCTCATTCCACCTTGAAATATCCTTCGCCGCTCTATCCCTTTAAACACTTGCTACTCCTTCATCAAGTGCTTCTTGGGTAGCATCAACCTTTTTTCTACCATCTGGCAAAGGAATTTTTCTGGTCATAGCATCTTTTTCTGGTTCAATGTAGAGACCATCATCTATTCCCTTCTTCTTCCACTCCTGAATTTTCTCCCCCTTTTTGGCATTATTTGGGGGAAGTTGATCAATAAACATAACAGTAAGAGGAGCAGTGCCAGTGGTTTCCAATAAATGGGCCTTGATTGCCTTAATGTCTGCTTGAGTGTTCTTGAATCTAGACTCCATGATGGTTCTCAGCTTTTGGACATGTATTTCCTGTTGCTGATCAGCCATTTGTTTTTGTTGTTGGAGAAAAGGTTGAAAGAGATTCCAGAGCTCATTTGTAGCAGGTGCTTGTGATGGAGCAGGTGCTTGAGGTGGAACAACAGTGGATTGCATCTTTTGTACTGTCAACAACCGTTGCAGCATTTCTTTGATATCTGCAACTGAAGTATCCAGTTTATCAACACGTTCCGTCAATTCCAAATATTTTAAACCATCACCCAATTTAATGGGATCACCTGATTTCCCACTAGCAGTGGTTTTATCAGTGGTTGAAGTAAGGAGTATACTCCAAACATTAACCACTGATGCCCCTTTTTCTTGGTACTGGGGTCTTCTCCCTTCAACACTTGACAATCTTTTGATGTTGCCAGTGGTAAAAAAGAATCCACTGGTAGATGTCAGAGGTGTTATGGAAGGAATTGCCTCCAAGGAAGTCTTATTAATGTAACCACTGTCCAAATGTAAACCAGTGGGTTCAACATTTGTAGTGGCTACTTCACTTGGATTACCACCAAGAGTTACTTGTAACTTAAGGGGTGTAACCTCCTCAGGTTGTGTTGGTGGGTTAGCAAAGATTGATACATCAGACCCAGTCATTTGTTGAGGCATGTTCTCATTGATAGGTGATTGAGAAGGACTGGTTAGTGCCTGGTTCAAATCAATTGCATCCAACAAAAGTTTAGTTGGTGGGGGAATTGTGGATGTGATGTTTGGTATAGAAAGAGAATGTGCCCCGGGCATTGGGCTGTGGATGATGGAAACAAGTGAATCCATAGCATCATGATGTGGAGTCCCTATGTGTATAACCTGTTCTTTTTGAGAAGGAGCAGGAGGAGTTTCGGTTATGGGTTGAGATATTTGTACCAACTGCTGTGAGGAAGTAGCAGCAGTGGTTTCTTGTGACTTTTGTGTTGTCACTGGCAGTAGCTCTGGTATCTCATCCTCCAGAGTTGCCTTTTTGATGGGTTTGGGGGGATTTTGATTTTTCTTTTTCTGTGGCTTTTTAGTGATTTTAGGTGTGGGTTTCAAAGCAGTTGTGTTGCTACTTTGATCACCTTGAGCAGTGGGCTCAACAGCAGATACCTGAGGAGCAGTGGTAGCTACTAAAATCTGCTCAGGTACCTCTGCTTGTGTTTTGCAATGTGTTGACATCCTTGTAAAACTTTCAGCAGTTAAGTTGTTTGTTTGAATAGATGCACCTTGTTTTATTGCAGCAGGATCATTCTTACCAAGTTTCTTTTCAAAATAATAACTCAAAAATCTTGGAAATAGTAAGAATGCCTTTGTTTTAACATTTTTAACCAGGTCATTAAAAATTTCCCGAGAATAATTAAAATTTTCTCCTTGAAGAATAGCATATCCCAGATTTTGAATTTTTAATGGTATTTCGTTAAAAGCAGTGGTTTTGTTTGAAACACACATTAGGGGGGTATGGAATAAAAATCTTGTTGCAGAAGGGAAGTAACCTTTTTGTAAGGTATCCTTTTTGACTTCTGCATTATACCCTCTTTCCAGAAAATCATTTTTTAACTCGTTTTTGGGGAAAGAAATTGTACCTTCCTGATCATCGAGTTGAAAGACCTCTGAAATTGATTGTGATGTAATTTTGACAGGTTTACCCTTTAGAGTAGAGTTAATGGCTATGACAGCGTCTCCTTGTGTTTCAAGGGTTGCATTCTTCCAAAACTCTCTTTGGGCTGTCAAATAAATTGGTGCATCCGCTGTTAACAAAGTTTTGTACTTTGATGCGGAGATGGTAGCAAGGATGGAATCGAAGATCTCTGTGGTGCCGGGTTTTGTGAGTAAACCCAAAAGATTGTGAGATGGTTTGTGTGGAATTTCAGTGGGTGTTGCCTTTTTAGAGGCTTGTGTTGAGGAGGATTTGGAAGTGGGTTTTGTAGATGGCTTCGATTTTCTCATTTTGGAGATGATGATCGAAGAAGATGTTGAAGGAATTTGATGAAGAAACTGCTTTGAGAAGAGAATTTTTGAGAATTCAATTCGACAGTAAAACCCTGTTTTGGTGTGAAGTGGGGGTTTCATAGATGAAAAAGTGAAGGCTGACGTGGCAGCGGTTACAAAAGTACTGACCACTATGTACTGCCCACATGCCAATCTCTGATGAAATGAAGGACAGTACTTTTATGAAAGTTACTGATGAAAGCAGTGGTTACAACGGTAAAATGGAAGCAGTAGATGATTTTTACTATCAGTGGATAAGACACTACTTTTGAACAACAGAGTTTATCAAGGAAATGAGAAAACAGAGGATGGCTTTCAGCAGTGGACAGACATTTTGAAGTAGAGCAGACATTTGAACAAGCAATGGATATGGCGGACTTTTAGGATTTTAATGAAAGCTTCATTTTTAGCTATTTTTAAGGATTGATTTTTGATTTTCTGAAAACATTTTAATGCTTTTATTCATAGAAAAACAAGATGTTGCTTGTTATTCCATGTTTAGCATGCCAATCCTAGAGACCAAACTTTCAAAGGTGGCAGTATCTAATGCTTTTGTGAGCACATCTGCCAGCTGGTCTTTAGTTGGAACATGATGCAGAGAAATCAAACCTTTTTCATAGCAATCCCTCACAAAGTGATGTCTGATGTCGATGTGTTTGGTGGTTGAATGGGAAACTGGATTTTTGATGATATTTTCTGCTGCGTGGCTATCCAACATGAGTGGTGTCTTTAAGGCAGTGATACCAAAATCCAGCAAGTGATTTTGAAGCCACAGGAGTTGGGCTGTACAGCTTGCAGCAGCAATGTATTCAGCTTCAGCAGTGGATGTTGAAACAGCTGCTTGCTTTTTGCTTTGCCATGAAACTAAGCAATCACCTAGAAACTGGCACCCTCCTGATGTGGACTTCCTTGTGGTGTTACATCCAGCAAAGTCACTGTCTGAAAATCCTGAAAGCTTGATATTCCCATTAGCTAGATACCAGATACCAAGTGTGGGAGCACTTTTTATGTATATGAATATCCTTTTTACAGCAATAAGATTGGATTTTCTAGGGGCTAATTGACTTCTTGCACAAACACATGTTGCAAACATGATGTCTGGCCTAGATGCAGTTAGGTACAACAAAGACCCAATCATGCTTCTATATAGAGTTTGGTCAATCAGCTCATCCTTTTCATCAGACATGACTAGCTTATTTGTTGCCATGGGTGTGCTGCATGGTTTACAATCATTCATATCAAATTTGTTTAAAAGTTCTTTTGCATATTTGCTTTGATGAATGAAAGTACCATTTTGCATTTGCTGAACTTGGAGACCAAGAAAGCATTGCAACTCACCCATTGCACTCATTTCAAACTCAGCTGTCATGAGTTCCCTAAACTCTTCACACATTTTGTTACATGTATTTCCAAAAATAATGTCATCCACATAAATTTGGACAATCATTAAATCCTTTCCTCTCCATTTAAAAAAAAGTGTTTTATCAATGGAACCTCTTTTGAAACCATTTGAGAGTAGAAAGGTGGAAAGAGTTTCATACCAGGCCCTTGGTGCTTGTTTCAGACCATACAGGGCTTTGTTCAGTCTGTAGACATGATTTGGATAAAATGGATCCTCAAAACCTGGAGGTTGACACACATACACCTCTTCTTGAATTGTACCATAGAGGAAAGCACTTTTGATATCCATTTGGAACACCTTCATGTTGTGGTTGACAGCAAAGGCCAGGAACAGTCTTATAGCTTCCAATCTTGCTACAGGGGCAAAAGTTTCATTATAGTCAATCCCCTCTTCCTGTCTGTAACCTTGAACCACAAGCCTGACTTTATTCTTGACCACAATACCCCTTTCATCAGTTTTGTTTTTGAAGACCCACTTTGTGCCAATGGGGCTAACCTCTTCTGGTAGTGGTACAAGCTCCCATACTTGTTGTCTTTTAAACTGTTGGAGCTCCTCTTGCATGGCTTCTACCCAGCTGTTGTCTTTCAGTGCCTCTTGGTACTTGACTGGCTGATGAAGTGATAGAAAACCAGCAAAAAGACAAATGTTTTGGGTTTGGCTTCTTGTGAGCACCCCTTCATTGATGTTGCCAATGATTTGATCAGGTGGATGAGATTTCAAGTAGATTAAATCTCCTTGGTATAGAATGCTGGCATTTGTTGGTGAAGGCTGCAAATGTGTATCAACTGAGCTAACCACTGCTGGTGACTTTGATGACCCAGCAGTGGCTTCAAAAGGTGGTGGAATAGGAGGTAATGAAGTGGACACATGCTGACTTTTATCCACTGTTTGGGGACTTTTGTCAGCAGTGTTTGATGATGTGGAAGCAGTGGTTGATGGGCTACTTTGGTCAATAACTGTTGAGGTAGCAGTGGTTGAGCTTTGACAGCTGTTTTGAACAACTGATGCTTTTCCCATTGTGGCAGACTTTTGAGGGATAATGATTTCATACCCATAGTCTGATGTTGATTCCTCTGATGTACCTACACTGTTAGTCTTGACAGCATTATTTTCAAAAGTGAATTTATCTAGATCAAACAGATCTGCAGGATTTGCTGGGATTTTCATTGATGAAAGTTCATTGAACTTTACATTCAAGGTCTCCTCCACTGCCTTGGTCCGTGTATTAAACACTTTGTAGGCCTTGGCAGTGTTTGAGTATCCCAGATGATAACCACAATCAATTTTGGCTGCAAATTTTGAAATGGAATCTTTTAAGTTCAAAATAAAGCATGGGCAGCCAAATACCTTGAAATATGAGATCAATGGTTTGATTTTATACAGAATTTCATAAGCAGTCTTTTTGTGCCTGGGGTTTATTAAAACTCTGTTTTGGACATAGCAAGCAGTGTTTACTGCCTCTGCCCAAAAAGTTAGTGGCAAACCTGAATCAGCAAGCATGGTTCTGGCAGCCTCAATCAAAGTTCTGTTCTTTCTTTCAACTACCCCATTTTGCTCTAGTGTTCTAGGGATGCTGTACAGCCTTACAATCCCTTTCTTCACACAGAAGGCATCCAACTCCTTATTTTTGAATTTTGTGCCATTGTCACTCCTGAAGACTTTTACTGGAAGGTCAAATTGCTTTTCAACCTGTGTCACAAAGTCTTGCAAAATGCCTGCAGTCTCATCTTTTGAGTGTAAAAAGAAGGTCCATGTAAACCTAGAGAAGTCATCAACAATAACCAAACAATATCTTTTCTTCTTGAGACTCATGACTTGAACTGGGCCAAACAAATCCATGTGCAGCATTTGCAAACACTGGGTTGTTTTGGACTCTTCAATGGACTTATAAGAACTTTTATGACGTTTTCCTTTTAAACAGGAAATGCAATGTTCAGGACATGAAAACAATTTTTGTGGCAGGCCTCTTACCAAACCATTTTTTGAAATTTCAGTGATTGTCTTAAGATTTGTGTGCCCCAATCTTCTGTGCCAAAGTTCTGTCTCTTTGTTAGAGGCAGCTGAGAACAGACAGGCATCAGCTCTGGGACACTCTTTTGACATATCAACAACATAAACATTTCCACTTCTTTGAGCAACAAGTTTTGTTTGACCAATTTTTATTATTGCTCAATCTTTTTGACCATTTCTGGTCCAACAATCCTACAACACTCCTTTGTGAAGAATGACCCATACCCCTTGTCACTCATTTGTGAAATACTCAGGAGGTTGAATTTCAGACTGTCTATCAGATTGACATTTTCAAATTTTACATTGCCAGACTGTACTGTACCAGACCCCAGAACTTTCCCTTTACTGTTATTCCCAAAGGATATATCACCCCCTCCATGAATTTTGAAATCTTTGAGTAGGGCTTTACATCCAGTCATGTGCCTAGAGCCTCCACTATCAACATACCAAAGGCTATCTAAGCAGGCAGAAGCTCCCTGCACATGAAGTAAAAGGATTAGTTAATTAGGGTTTCCAAAGCCAATAAGGCTTTGGATGGGGTCTCAACAGTGTCTGGGATGGATGCACATTGATGGACAGTGGTTAGATCAGGGGTTTGGACAGTTTTAGGACTGTTTCTTGCTATCCACTGTTGGGGGTCTTGACAAATCACCCGTTGGTACCCAAAAGGATGCCTGTTCACTTTAGGTTTAGAGGGCCTTTTGTAGGTCTCATAAACGTGTGGAACCCTAGGGAATGGTGGTTGTCCCTTACCTCTTCTATATTGATTGGCAGGGGGTGCATCAGTAACCTGAACATCTCTTTTAATAGATGTTTGGTTCAGCTGTTTGAACTGGCACAAACAGTGGTTGGTTTTTAGTGAATTTGACAGATGATGTTGATGGACTCAAGGATGTTTTAGCAATGTACTCATTCTTTTTCATATCAAAGTTTTTGAGATACACACATGCTTGAGTTTTGTGGTTTGTTTTACCACAGACGATGCAGCTTTCAGCAGGAACAATGACACTTGTTTTGTTCAAATCATAAGCTTTTAAATGGAAATAGTCTTTTGTTAGATGATTCTTTTTCTCACAAAATTCACAAAACAAGTTATTGATCTTTTCTTTCTTCTTTCTCTTTTCGGACTCCTTTGCAATAGAGGTTTTAACCTCTGTTGGGAGGTCCTTGAGAGGAATGACTTTAGCTTTTGGAGCTTTAACACCATCAGTGGATGTAAAGTCCATGGGCTTAAAATTTTCAAGAATATCACACTCATCAGACCATGTTGGTTTAAACTGATATTTTTCAAGCTCCTCAAAAGTAGAGGATCCCATTGGTCTGTCAAGTGTGATTTTGTTACCAAGTTTATCAGTGATTTTCACTTCTTGGCCATTCTTGTTTGTGGGGATGAACTAAGTGGTTACATCAGTGGTTTGAACAGATTTTTCAACAGCAGTGCTTTCATCATCATGTTTTCTATAACCAATACCAAATTTCAAATTGCTTTTAATCTGTTTTTCAAGCAATAACTCATATCCTTTGCAGGATTCCACTCATTTCTCACATGTGATTTGGGTGGACTCTAACTCCTTTTTGCAAACTTGGTATTTTTCTACCATAGTTTGGAGTTGAGTTCTGGTTATGCTCTGCTCTTCTTTCAGACTGCTGATCTCTTTTTCCTTTTCAGTCAATTTGTTTTTAAGTTCTTTTAAAGATCTTTCAAATTTGACTTCATCAGTTAAGATTTTATCCCGAAGGTTTTCATTTATTTCTTTGATGTTAGCAAAAGCAATAATGCAATTGTCAGAACATAGTTTTTCAAGAACTTGAGGAGATACCTTGGCAGCAGCCATCATTGCATAAGCTCTAACTTCTTTCTCACCTTCTTTCTTCTCTTCCTCTTCTTCTTTATCCTCTTCGGACCATGGATCTGTCAGTGGTTCAATCAGGGTTCCTGAACCTTCTCCCAGCAGTAGTTCACCAGCCACAGCAGTAACCACTGCTTCAGTCACCTCATCCACTGTTTCAGCACTTGGCTGTTCACCTTCAGTTTCAATCCCCTCTGGTATTGACTCTAATGCCATCAAACAAAATTCATTATTAGAAGGTTCATCAAAAGCATAGAGTGCAAAATTTTCATCACCAAGCTCATCAGGCATGCTGCTCCAGTCAACAAAGCCTTGAGTGAAAAAGCTTTGCTGATCTGGTTGTACCACTGCTGGAGCAGCTGTTTGAGGTGCAACAGGTTGCACTTGTGCCTGTGGGACAGGGGTTTGAACGTACTGAATTTGTGGAACAGTAGTTTGGACATAATGCACAGGCACAGGGGTAGCAGCATAGTGAGCAGTGTTAACATGAGCTACAGGGGTATATTGGGTATAGTGAACAATGCTTTGATTTTGTGGTCTAGGGTTTGAGCTGGGATGAGTGATTATAGGACCAGTTGTTTGACTCCTGCATTCCCTAGCAAAATGACCTAGCCTATTGCACTTGTAACACTTGATTTTTGATTTATCTAACCCAACCCTTAAATTCCCATGTAACCCTGGGAATTTTCTCCCTGTTCTTTTGTAGAATTTGCTTGTTCTTACACTAAGCAAAGCCAATTGATGCAGAATGTCCATCTCTTCTAAGTCAGTGGGATCAAAGTGTTACAAATCATTGAGTTCAAAGCACAAATTATCTGACATCTGGTTTTCGCTATTTACAGTAAAAGCATAATTTGCAGAATGAGGATCATTGTTGTTAAAATTTCCACCAGCAGTTATATCAATAAAGTGATCATAACCCTGATCCTTACCACTGCTACCAGATTCTTCCTGACCAAAAAGAGTTGTGCTACCGAATGAATAATCATAAGTAACTTTGCCAGACTCTTGCAACTTCTTTTTCTGGTTCAACTCCCTTTCATAGGTCAGGAGTCTACCATGAAGTTGGGTCAGGGTCAGATCTTTGAACTCAGCAGAGTTTCTAGTGACAAAAGCTATGGTGTCCCATTTTTCTGGTAGTGACCTAAGGAACCTGCTATTTTGAGTTGAATTTGGAAAAGTTACTTTAACAAGCCTTAGTTCACTAATGAGACAACTGAACAGCGCAAATTGCTGAGTCAGTGATTCACCCCTGATGTGACAAAATGTTTCATACTGCTGATTCAGAATTTCCCTATTGTTCTCAATGACTTCTTCTGTCCCTCCAAACTGTTCCTTCAACGCATCCCATAGCTCTTTGGCACTGTTACAGTGTAACAGTCCAGCATAGATCTCATTGGGTAATGCGGATGCTATGATGCTAAATGCTAAATGCTTTGGCATCGAGTTCGAACTTTTGAAAATCAGTTTCAGTATAGTTTTCATATGGTTTTGGTACGAACTTCTTTGGATCCTCAGCACTTGGCACCATAGGAACATGGGGACCAAAAACAACAGACCTCCAACATCCAGTGTTCTGTTGAGCAAGGATGTGACCCATCCTTCTCTCCCAGATGTTGTATTCATTACGTTTAAGCATGGGTGGTTTAAAAAGCGAGCCAATGTTATTCTTATCATCTTGTGATTGTGACGTCATCCTGGTTGTTTTACAGGCACTGATTAATCAACTTTAATGGTGATTAAACCTTGCTCTGTTTTTCAACAAAAATGAACAAACTATCGATATCAACGATTTTGAGCTGAACTATTTATGTCAAAATGATTGTTAAATAAAATTTGGCTGTCCAAGCTCTGATACCAATTGTTGGATCTGAGTTTGGTTTTGATTGTATTTTTCGTTTGAATTAGAATGAAGATGGATGAGTTGTGCAGTGGAATTAAGATGGAAACAAACTTTGCATACAATCAAACGAGAGTATTGCTTTGATCAAACACTTTTCACAAAGAACCGAAAGATTGAATTTAATTTCAACAACGATTACAATGCAATGCTTAATACAAACTCCCTCTCAGCCAGAGCTCAGTGTTTGTTCGTGCAGAGAAGACGGTTTTGCAAAGAGCTAATAGAACAGTCAGAGCACTGTTCTATTTATAGGAACTAGCAAACCACTGAGCATCTAAGCTGACGTCACCATGAAAGTGACATCTAACCTCCTAACAAACTCTAACCTCTGATCAATACAAACACTGCTATGCTAACTACTGCTATTACATTTCAATACATAAAAGACATCTAAATAACTGCTGCATCCTTCCACTGCTGTGAACCCAGCAGTACTTGTCCGGATCAGGAGTGCTTGACTCAAGGCAGTAGATTGGACAGCAGAGCTTTAGTCTTTCATCAGGCCTTTAATTGATCAGCAGTTGTAGGTAAGCAGTTTGCACGATCAGTAGATAGGAGGTCAGCAGATGTTGAAATCACTTTCAAGGGGAGAGACTTGTATCTAACATCTGCTTATTCTGGATCCACTGCTCTGATCCAGTTTTGGCTTTAATTATCTGTTCCTCTGGTAGGTTTCAATCCCAACAGCATTGATTCATCAGTCTGTGAGAGATGACATAATTTTGTTGATAGAATATGTTAATTCGACAGATCTTTGGGAGAAAATAAGGGTAAAATGTGTAGGTAGTGCTGAGATAGTCAAAAACAAAAAGAAACAGTTAAGAAAAGAGTTTGATTTATTTGGTTGTTTAAAGAACGAGTCTGTTTCCAAGATGATTGAGAGATTCGAGCATCTGAAATTGGGGCTGGCAAGACACAAAATTGTATATACTCAAGAAGAGTTGGTTGACAAGCTGTTCGACTCACTGCCGAATGAACAAGATTTGCAGTGCTTTGCATTAATGCTGAAGAATACAATCAAGTCTGAAGAGTTGATAGTGGATCTGCTTATCGAAAGACTGGAGAGTCACGAGTTGGAGATCAAGAAATCTAGCAAAGTCAACAACTCATCTTATTAGCAGAATGTGGAGTTGTACTACAGAGGAAATCTACCAAAGACTGGTTCTCCAAGAACAGCATTTTCTGCAGAGAGTTCAAATAATGTGAATCAAGAAACTCCTCACAGTGGTTTTCATAGTGGATCTTCTTCAACAACTCCAAGCCAATCTGCATCAAAGAATCTGTTCCATTGTAACATTGCTGTGGATCTGAAGAACGCTCAAAATTTCAGTGAAGAGTCAGCAAAACAACAGATGGTGTTCTTAGCGTCGGTGTTAGAATCTTACGAGAGCCTCGTGGCGGGCAAGATTGGAAACACCAACCTGACTAAGGAGGACTATGATCAAATAGATCCTGAAGAGATGGAACTGATCGATATCAGGTGGTGTATGGCCAGTGCAGTCCGGAGAGCGCAACGGTTCACGGAGATTACTCAGAGACATTCTATCGGTGGGCCGTCCACAAAACTTGGCTTTGACAAATCAAAAGTCATGTGCTTCAGGTGTAAACAAAAAGGACATTTCAAACGTGAATGTCGTAACGCTCCTGCTGATGATACTGCAAATCCATTCCGCGAGGATTACTACAAAAGAGCGATCTATCATCAAAATAAATCAGAACCGCCCAGAATGAAGCAGCTTGAGGATGCCCCCAAAGAAAAATCAAGAGCTCTTGCTGTTATTCATGATGACGAAGGTTTTGATTGGAGTGAATTACTACCAGAGGAAGACCCAGTAGGATACGCTTTCGTAGCAGAAAAGATTATTCCTTACAAAGACACCAGAAATGAAGAAGAAAAATACCTCAGTAGAAAGAGTAGAGCAGAATACAAGATGATCAGATTGTCTAAGGTGTTCAGTGAAGCCAAGAGAGCAAAGAGATGGGATGCTGATAGAGAATGTTACCTTGATCCTTAAGGAAACATTGCTATTGATACGAAAACTATTAGTCTAGAAGCTTTCATTGAGGAATTTGCTGAAGAAGAAGAAGCCTTACAGAGAGAATGGTGGGGAGGTGGAGAAGAGAAAGAAAAAGAGAAAGAGAATGAGTCGCAGTCTAAGAAGATTGATGATGGGATTATTGATACTTCACAAAAATTCACCGCTAAAAACTTGGGGAAGATGGCTGACAAAGTGCTTGCTGCAAAGGAACTTGAGGTAGACTCTAAGTCTGAAACTGGGTCTAAAAGCAAGGTCAGTCCAAACATTTCAACAAGAGAGTCGGGTAAGAAAGTCAAAGGTGATAGTGACTGCAAAAGTTGCATGAAAAACTGCAAGTTTTGTAGTACACTCACTTACCTTAGTGATACAAAGGTTGAAGAACTGACAACATGAGTCAGAAAGGTTGAAGATCAGATTCTAGACCGTGATAAAATGCTAAAAGCTTCAAATGATCGAGCTAAAAATTTAACTGAGAAAATTGAAAATGATAAAATTGAAGTAGAAAGAATTAGGAAAGAGAATGAAAAGCTAATTCACGAAAATCGTCAACTCTCAGAAAATTTTGACAAATTAAAACGAACGGTAAAAGATTCTGATGAAAGAAACGGTAAAACCAATAAAGAAAATGAGCATTTAACTGTAGTTCTTAGATACAAAGAAGAGCAAATCAACCAACAACTGGATGAGATTGCTAAATTGAAGCTTCAGTTTGAAGAAGCTAAGATTGAGAATGAGCGTATCAATCTGAAATTAACCAGTTACAACTCCGCAAGCTTTGTTTTACAACACATTGTTCCTAAACCCATCGGGAAAAACAAAGCAGGCGAAGATGTTTACTCGGATGGAACTGGGGTTGGGTATCATCAGGTTCCACCGCCAGTGTTAAACAATTTTTCAAAGAAAACATCCGGGTTGGTGAATGATGAAGATGAAACAAATGAAATAAAACTTCCAGAGTCAATTGATGTGACATTTTCTTCATCATCATCTGATGATAGTGTTCAAACTGAGATTGTGAAAGGCATGGCTGAAAGTGTTTTGAAGTCTGATAGTGATTCAGTTGAGGATGAAGAGTGTTTTCTGAACAATTACATTCCGAAACCAAAATCCAAAAACAACTTAAATGAAGAACCTACTCTTGTCATGTACAAGATATCGGGATCGGATAAGTTGTATTCGCATTCTGAGTTTCCACTGGAGAATGTTAATGTTGCTAAATTGACAAATGTGTTCAAATTGGTTGAAATTGATCTGTCTGAGATTGAAGGTCTAAAACAGACGAAGAGGCAAATGAATTTTGAAAAAGATAAAGCTTACTACAAGAAACATGTTGTTCCACCGCGTTTTTATAACAACAATCGAAACAGATGGTCGGGTGGTTATCAGGGTGGTAAGAATTATCAGAAAAAGAATGTTCAAAACAAGAAGTTTGCTGAGAAAAAGGTATTTGTGAACAGTTCACGTTCACTTTCTGATGAAGAATCTGAGATTTTTTCAAAATCAAACAAAGAGTTCTTTGAGAAGAAAGCATCGTAGCCTCAGTCTGAAGGCACAAGTCGGGTAGTTGACACCCGAACATGCTTCAAATGCAATCAAGTTGGACATATTGCACGAAAGTGTACCAACTTGAAGCCTAAGACTGAAGTTGTGATGAATTCAAGAAAGAAAGATGATGTGAAGGGAAAAGGTCCATTAGTTGTTGAGAAAAAGGTTTTGAAAAATGACAACTCCAAGATCAAAACTGAACCTGTTAAGAATATGGTAACTAAAAATGACAAGTTTTACAAACGGGTTGCATCGTCTCAACAAACATGGAAGCCAAAAGTGGTTGAAAAGAAATCAAGTGTTCCAAAACCAAAGGTTTCTGAGACTGAAAAACAATCATCTTTTACTACACCGGTAAAGATGAATGTTCCTTTGGATCATTATGAGAAACTTGAAAAACAAATGATTTCTGAAAAGAAAAATGTTCAAAAGAAAGACCAATTATCTGGTCAACCTCCAAAAAATGATTTCTTTTTATACAAAGAGGTTGAGATTGGGTCTGAAGAAAATTTGAAGATGAATGACAAAAACTTTCCACCTTTAATCCTAAAAAGAACTGTTGTTAACGTTAAGTTGCCTGAGTCAAAAGAGGCTTGGGTAGCATCTAAATCTAACTAAAGTATTTATGATATGTGCAGGAGCTTCCAAGATCCGTTTCGCGATGGATTATGGATAGTGGAGCTTCTCGGCACAAGACGGGGAAAACAGCCCTGCTGTACGATGTTAGAAATTTCAATGGAGGTTATGTAGGTTTTGCGGGAAATCAAGGTGGTAGAATAGTTGGTGAAGGAACGTTATCCAATGGGATTGTTACGTTTGAAAGAGTGAATTACATCGCCGAGCTTGAGAATAATCTTCTGAGTATTTCTCAGATTTGTGATAGAATGTATACTACTCACTTTACTGACAAAGAATGTTTGATCTTGAAACCAGGATTTGTTATCCCTGAAGAATGGATTATTATGAGAGCACCAAGAGTCAATGATCTGTACGTGTTGGACATGAGTGTAGCAACTACAACCACGGGTCAGGCTCATTGTTTTGTGTCAAGAGCAATTGAGAGGGAATCGCAATTGTGGCACCGGAAGATAGGCCATATTCATCTCCGAAAAATGAATCACCTGGTGCATAACGACTTAGTTACTGGTGTTCATGTGAAAGGTTTTCATCGGGAAGGATAGTGTATCAGTTGTGTCAAAGGAAAGCAAAAGAAGAAATCCCATCCTAAAAAGAAAGTTAACTCAGTCTCAAGACCGTTAGAGAGAATTCATATGGATCTTTTTGGCCTAGTGAATGTCAAAAGTATTACTGGTGATCTCTACTGTCTAGTAGTAACCGACGATTACTCGAGATTTTCATGGGTTTCTTTTCTGAAAACAAAGGATGAAACTTTCGAAAGCTTGATGGCGTTGTTCAGAAAAATTGAAAACTTGTACCAAACACGAATTAGAAGAATCAGGTGTGATAACGGTACAGAGTTCAAGTACAACAAGATGGAAGAATATTGTGATGAGAGAGGTATATTGCAAGAATTTAGTGCTCCTTACACTCCGCAGCAAAATGGAGTAGCAGAAAGAAAGAACAGGACACTAATTGAAACGGCCAGGACGATGCTTGCTGATTCTAAACTACCAGTAAACTTTTGGGCAGAAGCAGTATCCGCCGCTTGCTATACACTCAACCGGGTTCTCACTGTAAAGAAATTCAACAAGACATGTTTTGAGCTGATCAATAACTGCAAACCGAATCTGAAGTATTTAGAACCGTTTGGGTCTCCCTGTACTGTTCTAGAGCCTTTTGGAAAATTTGGTGCAAAGAGTATTGAAGGAATTTTCGTGGGTTATGCAAGTCCATTGAAAAGAGTCTTTGTTCCAAGCTTGAAGCGGATCATCAAAGCACAACATGTTGAGTGTCAGGGGTATACTATGCCGCCTCAGAATCCCGGTGACTCATGGTGTTTTAATTACGATACTTTATGGGATTCGTTTGACATTGAAGAAGAACCAGATTTCTTTGACGAGTTGGATATTTTGAGAGAGTATGAAGAATCGCAGGAAAGATTCCCAGCAGAAACTTTCAGTCGTCAACGACAAGCTTTGAATGATGATGAAGCAGGTCCGAGCAATGCTGGAGAACATGATGATATTCAAAAAAATGAAGTTGCTCCTGATAATCAGACGGCACAGAATGATAATCAAGAATCTGAGAACAGACCAGTATTTGATCATGGTGATTCAGATTCTGAGGGGGAGCAAATTCATATTTCAAGTCAAACAAACCCAGTCAGTGAACAAGGTGCAAATCAGAATGTTACTAATCTAGATGGCGAGGTAGATGTTCCTGGCGAGGTGATGCCAAGAACTCTTTCATACCATCCAGAAGAGCTGATCATTGGAGAATTACAATCAGGCGTTCGCACTAGACGTCAAATTGACCAAGGCCTTACTTGTTTTTATTCTACAGTAGCACCTTTGCAAACTGTGTTTTCACTAAGTTGTTTTATTTCGCAGATCGAACCGCGAACATACAAAGAGGCGCTAACTGAAGATTCTTGGGTCAATGCTATGCAAGAAGAGTTGATTCAGTTTGAGAAGTTAGGAGTGTGGAAGTTAGTAGACTTGCCTGATGGTCAAAGGAAGATAAACACCAAGTGGGTGTTCAAGTGCAAGAGAGATGATCGAGGAGTTGTTATTCGTAACAAAGCTCGACTCGTAGTCCAGGGTTTCAGTCAGCAGGAGGGTATAGATTTCACCGAAGTGTATGCTCCAGTGGCTCGACTAGAAGCAATCAGAATCTTCTTAGCATTTGCATCTTGGAAAAATTTTAAAGTTTATCAATTAGATGTGAAATCGGCGTTTCTCTATGGGAAGGTAAAAGAGGAGGTATATGTCGGACAGCCACCGGGCTTCACCGATCCAATCCACAAAGACAAGGTTTATTTGCTGGATAAAGCGCTGTATGGTTTACACCAGGCCCCGAGAGCTTGGTACGAGACATTGTCTCAACACCTGCTAGCCAACAGCTTCATTCGTGGAAAAGTGGATGCTACTCTCTTCACCAAAGAGGTCGACGGACATCTTCTGATCGTTCAGATATACGTGGACGACATCATATTTGGGTCAACGAATGAGAACCTGTGCAAAGATTTTGAACAAGTTATGAAGCAGAAATTCGAAATGTCATCGATGGGTGAGATGAAATTCTTTTTGGGTCTACAGGTTGATCAACTACCTGAGGGAATTTTCATACATCAAACGAAGTACGTTCATGATATCTTGGAGAAATTTGGGATGTCAGGTTCTACTCCAGCTTCCACCCCATTAGCGACGAACCATGGGATAAACCCTGATCTCAACAGAGAGAAGGTAGATGAAACGTTGTATCGTTCCATGATCGGATCACTAATGTATTTGACAGCTTCAAGACCCGATATTATGTATCCAACCTGCCTCGCAGCAAGATTTCAATCTAACCCGAGAGCGTCGCATATGGTAATTGTCAAAAGGATATTACGCTAGCTTAAAGGAACTCCATCATTGGGGTTGTGGTATCCAAAAAATGGCGAATTCATGCTCGAAGGTTATTCCGATTCCGATTTCGGATGCTGCAAAGTTAACGCTAAATCAACAACAGCGGGGTGCCAGTTCTTTGGATCAAGATTGGTTACCTGGCAATGCAAAAAGCAGACCTCTGTGGCTTTATCCACATGTGAAGCGGAGTATGTATCTGCTAGCAGCTGCTGCTCTCAGATCTTGTGGATCCAGCAACAGATGCGCGACTACGGTTTGCAATTTCTTAACACCCCTATCTTTTTTGATAATGAGGCAGCGATTAACATTACTAAAAATCCTGTTCATCACGCTAAAACAAAACACATTGAAATTCGTCATCACTTCATCTGAGATTGTTTTGAGAAGAAGTTTATACGAATTGAGAAAATCCACACTGACGAACAAAAAGATGATTTACATACCAAAGCTTTTGACAAAACTCGTTTTCAATACTTGTTAAAATTGAACGGTATGAAGCTTTTATCGGTGTTGGAGGAGATTCTTGGCGTTGATGAAGGTACCACTGTAGATGATGATCTTGAGAAGCAATCTGCAATGTATTGTCGTTTTTTTATTTGTTTTGGTATTTAGGGGGAGATAGGGTAATATTTTCAGAAAATACAAAAACAGTAAAAATTTCAAAAATCCAAAAACATGAGATATTTCAAAATCCAAAAACAATAGAAAACCAGAAAAGAGCTTGTCTAAAAAGGGAAAATGATAGTACATTGGCTTGACAGTTACGGTATGCTAAAGATATGTAAAGTTTAAAAAGTCTTAAACAGTCTCGCTGATGATGTGCCGATAGGTTTTTACACATTTAGTAGGTTTGTTCAGGATATAAACCTAAAATCCTTACTTGCTTATTTCATGGGGAACACTACTTGGATATATAGGTAACCCCTGAAATCTTGTTTGAAGGATCCCTCTTTCTGAGATACTAGGTCTTTATACTCAGTGATATCTGGGTATTATCCCGGGACTTCTGATAATGCGGAAGCAATGGCCTAGTCCCCGAATAATACTTTACTGCTTGCTTGAAATATAGCACCGCACTCAGCATAAAAAATGATGAAACATTGAAAAATGCTAATCATGTGCTGTTGTAAAAAAGATCCTCTAAAGGGGACACACCTAAAGACGAACCGTCATCTCTCTGCTGAACGGAAGTTCTGACCTGAGCTCTCACGGTTTCGCATTTAACCTCTTACAGATATCATCTGTGGTATACTCACCTGTAAGACTGAATATTGGGATTTGGATACGGGAGTATATTCAAGAGGTGGAACACATGAATAAGTTTAAGTCTTAAAACTCTATATCCGTATCCTGGACAGATTGAAATGTGTGTGAGAATTTAAGTGGATCAGTATATCGACAATCTAAGTAAATTGTTTAATTATGAGAATGTAATTAAAGCTTAACGGTACTAGTGACTTGTCAAATAGCTTATATGATTCCCTAACACGCTCACCAAAAATATGTTTGTAAATAGTTTACATTTACTGCATTTCAGTTATGTATTTCATTTCTAGTTTAGAAACTTTATTAAAAATCCAAAAAGATTTTACATTTCTGCTTTATTTTCTGACAAACCAAAGTGGAGAGTTGATCTTCATATTCGATTTGAAGCAGATGCAGTAAGTTTCTGAACTGGAGGATGAGTTGTGAGCTTAACATGATAAGTTTGTGAAAGTTGAAAAGTTAAAGCAAGTTCATTAATTTGAAACTTGTAAATTTCAGGAAATTGTTTAAACTAGTTTGTATGTAATGTCAGTATGAATTGTTTCAGATCAACCAAGGTCATTAAGTTGAACTTGGTAGACTAATTGAGTAATCAGGGTCATTAATTTAGACCTGAATACTTAAGCGGATTTCTAAACTCTGATAAAAACAACAAATGAGATTGAATGGTAAGTTTGGAATTGAAACTGTTATTGTCATATATCTTATATTTAGGTAGAGATTGTGCAGGTAACAGGTTTGTAAGTGAGATAGCAGCTAAGCAAATCCCAGCCTACTGATAGGGGGAGTCTGAAGACTTAAAAGTCAGATGCAGTTCTTGAATCTACATTCAAGGGGGGAGCTTGAAGGTTATTAAAGATTCAGATTCTGTGATTCACGCTAGCTGTTGATAGAAGAGAAGATTTGAAGGATGCTTTACAATGTCAAGATAATTTGGAAAGAGAAAGAGACAAAGACTAAAGGCTCGATGTCGAAGACTTCGTCAACATCCAAGGGGGAGTCTGTTGGTGCATCAAATGTCTGTTAACTTCGTCTTAATCGAGTCTTATGTCTAGATAGGATAAACGAGCACACACCAGGGTTGAAATTAGGGTTTTATATGTGAAAGTGGGTAATTCCGCTTGAAAGTGTCAGTGACCAGTTCAAGCAAAATTAACCAAGTTAATTCCGCTTGAAATGGGCAATGGCATGTTCAAGCGAAATTACTAATTCCGCTTGAAACTCACATGTCATGTTCAAGCGGAATTAGAACATTATATATAGGTGTGTGCTGAGTTCATTTGGAACGGAATTAGTAGTGTGTGTTTGAGAGCCGAGGTGCTGCCGAATTGTTATCTGATTTGTAAAAGCTTAGGAAATCAATAAGAGAAGATAATTAGAAAAGAACAAGTTGTTTTACGTCATTTACCTTGATTCCGTCTTTGTATTTGATGCTGAACTCATCGGATTGACTCGTTAGGGTCACACGACGATCCAACAACGTCCTTATAAAGCCTGAATTTTAGGTTAACGGGGGTTATACGCGTCAAAAACCATCAAAAAATGCTGCACGGACTGAAACTGTCAAAGCTGAAACTATTGACAGAAAGTGGTCACCCTCACGCCACGCGAGAGTCCACTGGTGTTCTAGCACGCCACGTAATAGTCCACATTTTTTACAACTTTCCATTTCAGCTGCAGCTCTTGTATTTTAACTTGGTTTTTGATATTGTGGGCTATTTGTGTGATCTCCAAGCATAGAATCTAATCTTGGACACATGGAATGATCTTGTTCTTCCTTGGGCAACACACAAAACATGTGGCATGATCTTGTAGCTCCTTAACAACTATAAATACCCCCCCCCCCATATCATTCACAACTTGCTCAACTCATTCTTTCTAATCTCACCTGCTCTAAATTGGAGGCTACCATCTTTTGGAGGCTTCCTATTGAGCATTCTTGGATCCTAGAACACAAGTAAGTGTTATATCCTAATCCTGTTCATTTCTTTTTGGCTATTTTAAGCTGAAAGTCAAACAGTTTGACTACCGTTTGACTTTCGGTTTTGATCATGAATTGTTCAAGTCAAAGTTCAATTGAACATTGCAATGTGATCGTAATCACGATGGTTATAATCCCTTGCGATTATACCTACTGATTACCACGTTGGCTAGTCAAAGTGACGAGTCAAAGTTTCGGTCAAAATGCATGTTTATGTGCATTTTACGATGGAACTATTTTCGGGCATCAAAACAAAGTGTTTTGATATCAAATCACTTTTCCAAGTTAGTTAAACATGTTTCGACATGTTTAACTCGTCACTTCTAGTTTAGTGCTTATTTAGGGTCGTAAGTCAAGCAGGTTTGACCACCACTTTGACTTTCGAATCCAACCCGTTTGGTCGATCATTAGGATCCAACCAAACACATATTGTAACCTTAGTTGTATAGGGAATAACCTCCTGAGGTTATACCTTATGGTGACTTCGTTTGGTTAGTTGTATGATAGGTTGTTTATATGTCGTTAGAAAATGATCAAAATGTCCTTTTTGCGCATAAATTCAATTTAAGCATATGCAACCTAAATTTTGACACTTAAACTGATATTACAACATTATTAAACATGTTTAGGCATATAAGACTTATCATAGGACTAGTTTGACCATCCGAACACGCATTTGCGCAAATGACACGTTAAAGTATCGTAAACTACCTTAACAGGTCATAACGGGTCAAAAGAACTTAGGCTTCATTTCAAATCAGAATGTAGACTTTGTTAAACCATTTCATATGAGTTCTAACACTCATTTGGATTACAAGAGCTCATTCTATCTGATTCCTCCGATTATGTACCGTTACTTTAACATAGTTACCCGATGTTAGGACACATTAGGACACGTACGAAGCTTTGATATTTCACTTGATTCAAGGATACTTTGCAATCCCAAATGAGTACATAGCTCCCCTATTTTATGCTTTCAATTGTTTTGGGGTGACTCGTATGTGCTAAATGCTTTTCATTTTTTCAAAATAAAGACTATGGTTTATATAAAACACGACGATTTCAATAATGTGAACGAACTTGTTGGTGCGTTAATTCATAACACGAATGACATTCATTAGCTTTGATCAAGCCGACCAGCAGTATGTTATGGTACCATAGGATTTGACAAATCCCGTTATCAGGCTATCCATTGGATTTGATGGATAGTTTGGGGTAACGAAAGAATCTGTTATTTTAACAAATCATTTGTTGATTTGTTAGTCGATGTTAAAGAGGGCTTTCAGGGTCTATTAAAGATACCCCATGGGTGGTATAGTCGAGTCACATAGGTTTGAATGTATTCATTAAAGAACGACCAAAAGTTTTCACAATTAAAACACGGACGGTTGACGATAGGTTTATAACACGGACGATTGAACAATGGTTTATAACACGGACGATTGACAATTTGTTTTGTAACACGGACGATTGAACAATTGGTTTATAACAAAGACGAATGGTTTTTGAACGATGTCACGCAATGATTTCACCTATAGATATAAACCATACAATGTTTACTTTCAAGACGATTTACTACTTGGATTTACAAAACAAATATTTTCAGTCAAGATTCATCGCTACAATGGTTTTGTTTTACTTATATCAACTTATAAAGTTGATAAAATATATATTGCAATATCAAACACTATTTGATTTCAAGGATTACACTCGTCGACTCTCGAGGTTAGACGAGGTATTGCAATATGAATTCAAAGCCATAAATTTGACTTACAAAACCTATGTACTCGCCGGCATTTATATGCTGACTATTTTTCACATATGTTTAGGTTCTATTATGTGACGATTGTTGATGCTTACTTCACTTAGGATGGACGCGGGCTTTAAAAATTTGAAAGACAATTGTTGTGCTTATTTGGTTTGTATCAAAACAATGAGTCAATTAATGTAATAAAACAAAACTTCAATTACCATGTGTTGTGAAACAATGATTCTGTGACATGACTCCTCGGCGTTTCCGCCGCGGTTTGTTGTATTACGCGGTCGGGGTATTACAGAATGTTCCAAGAATACAAATCAAGTATCACGTATTTAAGCATGCATGAATGGATTGTTTGTGTTTGCATAAAGTATAAGTGTGATTGTGTGTATTTGATAAATTAAACATATTGCACCCAAAAGTGTAAAGTGTAAAAAGGGCGTCCGAGTGTACTCACGGTTTTGCAAAGCTTTTCTTTGGTATCCCGTGAAGAGTTGGAGGATGGAAACACAGAGCTCACCCTACATGAGGTAAACGAAGGTGTGTGAGTATTCGGAATTATGACAAAGGATTCGAATTGGAATTTGAAGTACAAAAAGTATGTTTGCATAAAAGTATATCTTGTCTAAGTACTCGTTTTGACACTAAGTTGTATGTGATATCATGGGTCCTATTTTGCCTACTAGAATAAAAAAACGAGGAACTTAGAACATTAGATAAAATAGCCTAAGTTCATGACACATAATCATAAACCGATTATCATCATAACTTCAGCTATGTATGTATGTGTGTGTGTATATATATAGGGGAGTGTTTAAATGAGAACGCTAGATATTGCGAGAACCGTGAGAACGAATAAAAAACCAAGAGAACTTGGTCAAAAACAATTCAAATTAAAAAATTATTTTTACACTTATCATTATTTTTTCAATATAATATTAGGAATTAAACTTACACCTTCAAATTTACGTGAATTCGTAAATAAAGAAAATTTACACATGTGTAAAACATCTAATAAGAGTGATTTTGAGAGGAGAAATGAACTATTTGATGTTATTTCTTTTTTGATGTTGTATTTTAATTACAATCAGTGTTGTATTGAAAAAAATGGTTTTGATTGGTTTTTCATTCGTTCTCACGGTTCTCGCAATATTTAGCGTTCTCAAGATAACCCTCTCCTATATATATATAGGAAAAAGCCTAAAAAACATACAAAATTTTTTTTACAATTTTTTACTAATTTTCGCTAGTTTTTATATATAAAATAAATTCAAAAAGAATTTGTACTACACATATGCAATAATACAGAAAAGTCTAAACAACTTAACCCACCCCCTCACCGACACCACCCAAAAACCTACCCCCCACCCCCTAAAAACCTAAACCCCCCATCCCCCCCTCCCGAAACCTAAAACTAAAGCATAAATATAAACAAAAAAAAAACTAAACCCCCTCCCCCCACACCCAAAAACCTAATCCTAATCCTAAGCCTCCAAAAAACCTAACCCTAAAAGCTAAACTAAACTAAAAAGCTAATTTTAAGCATGTAATGCACATGTGTAGTACACATATAATGCACATATGCAGAGTGCAGTACAAGGTTTTTTTTTTTTTTTTTTTTGAAAAATCTTTCTTTTACATAAAAAAATAGCGATTTTTAATTAAAAAAATGTAAAAAAAATTGGTATGTTATTTAGGCTTTTTTAGTTAGTTTTTTAGTTTTCTCATTTATATGTAGTTTTCTCATGATTCTCTCCATATATATATATATATAGTTGTATAGTAATCCTAAGCTAAGTCCATCAAGAGTATCATAGAGGTCATATAAGTCAAGTATGGAGGTAAGATTAACCTCATTGTATGAATTCACCAATGCACAAATCATCACAAGGATGATTCAGATGGTCATGAATGAAAAGGGAAAGTACAACTATCTAATATTTCATCAAGTAGTCAAGTAAGATCAACCCGAGTGTGTCCTCTCAACATGGAAGAATGAACTAAGTGTTGGAGGCTAGATAGTGTTGTGTTACTTTAGGACTAGTAAGTGTTGGAGGCTAGACAGGTTCACACTTTCATCACAATACAAGTCTTGCTATATGAACTATGGTATACTTGGATGACTTCAACTCTTGTAGGTTGTCTTAAACCCTATCAAAATAGAAAGTTTAGAGGGTATTTGCACCTCTAAACTTGTAAGAATCAAGCTCTAACAATTCCCATATCCATAGATGGGTTTAGGAAGATGTTAGGCATGAGATTCATGAAGAAACGTTAAGTTTCATAAAAGTTTCCCATATATTCCTCCAAAACAGAATGTTTGGATCTCAAAATGGTGATGTTCCACCTTGGTTTATCATGGTAAACCTGTGGAAACACTTCTAGAGGTGTTCCAAGCTTTGTAGAGGAAGAAATGATGGGGAAAAGATGAAGAAAAGTGAGTTTGAACTCAATTTTAGCACTTAGAAGATTCTACCTTGTTCTTGATTTTCCAGCAGATTTGAGAGAGTTTTGAGTGTCTAGATGAGTTTGGTGTCGCAACCCCCGTCCCCTATTTACCCGGGAACGGTCGGCCGCGACCTGTTTCAGTGATATCGGTGTTTATCAATTTGGCAGCGGAATTTACATCAGGACCGTAGTTAGGAAATATTTTATCAGAGTAAATTACCATGCTTTTATAATATTAAACACATGGGAAATTCCCATGTTTCCAGTACACACATTTTCATAGGGATAAACCCTATCTTATTTAAATAAAAACATCTCTTTATTTAGGTAACTTTTATAGCCACTTTTCCAAGCCTTCAGTGTTGTCCAGCTGGCTTCTAATTGGTTTTCACATTTTGTTACCTGAAACGCGTTTAAAAACATTTTATCAGTAGGAAATACTGGTGAGTGAATCCCAGTTTAATCAAGACAAGTAAAACCGTTTACAGCATTGAGGGCGGTCGCGCAATTGCATTTGTTTATTTTTCTACCTTAATTACCACCCACTGTACTGTCAACCCGACTTGTAGTCATGTTACTACTCACAGTGTAGTAACAAATTTTGTATAAAAACCCCAACATACCGACAATAATTGTAGAATACAAATACTCAATCACTGTTAATCATAGGGTAAAACAATTGAGGTTTTGTAAAACCAGTTTAGGAAAAGGAGATTACTCACATTGCTATCTTAGGGTTTTCCTTTGGAATTTACTGGTGATTATCTATTAATTACACAATGCAAACGCATTGGTATAATAACCCAATATTTACATTAGTAACACCTTCCCCGAGACAGAATTCCAACGACTACTTCGGGCAGAACCACGACAGCCGTTACGGAACCCTAAATCAATCGGGCAGCGTATCTAATACGTGACGGGGGTTAAAATACTTACAACGTGGCAAACTTCATTATTTAGGGGGGTATAATGTCCAAGAATTATAATTACTATGCAGAGTATTGAGAGAGATCGAGAGAATTGAACGATTGTAAATTGAAGCCTGAACTCCCATTATATAGGGCTGGTCGACCAGGTTCTCACGGCCCGCGTAGATCGAAGGTAGCTCCTTCGCGGCCCGCGACGTAGGGTCCGTAGGGCCTAGCTTGGGCGATTCAACTTACTAGCTCCAACACTTTGCTGACACGTGGCAGCTCAGGGTGTCACCCTGGTGACTAGCTGTCGCGCCCCGCGTAGCCTGAAGGCAAATCCTTCGCGCCCCGCGAGCGACACTAAATTCTTGTTTTTATTTTATTTTTATGAAATTAAGGGTGTTTAGGGCCAAATATCGTATACAGGGTGTATTTCAAGACGTATAGGGACATTCTAAATATATTAGGGATGTTGGAAATAGTTTTGGAGGGTTGTTATATCCTCCCCACCTTGTTTTAGAACTCGTCCTCGAGGTCTACTGAAATAAGTGTGGGTATTTCCTTTGCATTTCTGATTCAAGCTCCCAAGTGTACTCTGGTCCTCTCTTGGAATCCCAATTCACTTTGACTAGAACCAATCTCTTGTCTTTGAGATTCTTGACTTTTCTGTCTTCAATCTGTAGCGGCTTTTCCACAAATTTAAGCTTTTCATTTACCTCTATATCTTTAAGAGGTACTACCAATGATTCATCGGCTAAACACTTTTTGAGATTAGATACATGAAATACATCATGTATTCCTGCCATTTCCTCTGGCAGTTGTAGCTGATAAGCTACAAGTCCTATTCTTATAATAATCTCAAAAGGTCCAACATACCTGGGGCTTAACTTTCCTCTTTTGATGAATCTGACTACTCCTTTCCATGGAGAGACTTTCAATAATACCTTGTCTCCTACCTGAAATTCCAACGGCTTTCGTCTGTTATCAGCATAACTCTTCTGTCGATCACTTGCTGCTTTCAGTCGTTCCTTGACTTGAACAATCTTGTCGGTTGTTTCTTGTACTATCTCGGGTCCGGATAGTTTCTTTTCTCCAATTTCTACCCAACAAACTGGAGTTCGGCACTTTCGTCCATAAAGTGCTTCGAATGGTGCAGCATTGATACTGGTATGATAGTTGTTATTGTAAGAAAATTCTATTAATGGTAAGTGATCGTCCCAATTACCTCCAAAATCAATTACACAAGCTCTAAGCATATCTTCCATTGTCTGAATTGTCCTTTCACTTTGTCCGTCCGTTTGAGGATGATAAGTTGTGCTTAGGTTTAGCTTGGTTCACATTCAAACTTAACGAATTTACAGGTTAACTTAGTTAAAGGAATGGCTATTCTAGAAAAATCTCGAATAAATCTTCTATAATAACCGGCTAATCCAAGGAAACTTCTAACCACGGTTAGTGACTCAGGGACTATCCATATAGTAATTGCCTCAATATTTGTAGGATCCACATGAATTCCTTCATGATTGACTAAATGCCCAAGAAACTATACTTCTTCTAGCCAAAATTCACACTTCGAAAACTTTGCATAAAGCTTTTTTTTTTTCTTAATAAACTTAGAATTGCCTGCAAATGATTTGCACGTTCCTCTTTGCTCTTAGAATAGATAAGAATATTATCTATAAAGACAATTATGAATTTATCCAAATATGGCTTACATATTCGGTTCATCATGTCCATAAATGCGGCTGGGGCATTGGTTAGACCGAATGGCATCACAGTAAATTCGTAATGGCCATACCTTGTTCTAAATGCGGTCTTAGGAATGTCCTCTTCCTGTACCTTTAATTGATGATATCCTGAGTGTAAATCGATTTTCGAGAAAAATCGAGCTCCTTGCAATTGGTCAAACAAATCATCGATTCTTGGTAATGGGTACCGATTCTTAATCGTGACTTTGTTCAATTCACGGTAATCAATGCACATACACATTGACCCGTCCTTCTTCTTGACAAACAATATTGGTGCTCCCCATGGTGATGAACTTGGCTGTATAAATCCTTTCTTCAACAGTTCGTCTAGTTGTTTCTTTAACTCTTGCATTTCAGCTGGTGCTAAGCGGTAAGGTGCTTTGGCAATTGGTGTTGTTCCTGGTAGCAGATGAATTCTGAATTCAACTTCCCTGTCTGGCGGTAGTCCTGGTAGTTCTTCGGGAAACACGTCTGAAAATTGAGATACTACAGAAATGTCTTTCAATTCTTTTCCTTTATTGTTAATGATTATAGAAATCAAATACACAAATGAACCTTTTCTTACATAACTGGCTGTTTTCATCACAGAGATGAATTTTGCGGATTTCGACGGCTTATCTCCTTTAATTGTGATCTTTTCAACCTTTGTTGAATTTACTTAGATTGACTTTTGATCACAAAAAATACTGGCTTTATTGGCTATTAACCAATCCATTCCTAATACAACATCAAATCCTGCCAGATTCATTGGATAAAGATTTGCAATAAATTTTTGATTTAAAAATTTTATTCTTGCTCCCTGCAAGATTTCGGTAATCTTAATGCTTTCCACATTTGCTGTTTCTACTAGACATTCTTGTGGGAGTTTAGTTAATGGTTGATTGAGAAGTTTGCAAAATGAAGTATTAATAAAACTTTGGTTCGCACCAGAGTCAAATAATACTTTAGCAAAAATATCATTAACTAAAAACGTACCGGCTATCACGTCCGGAATCATCTTGGCTTCTTCTGCAGTCAGAACAAATCCTCTAGCATTTTTAGTATTCTTGTTGTTCATGGCTGGAGCTAGTTTTGGACAATGTGGCTTGATGTGACTTTTTTCTCCACAGTTGAAGCACACTCCATTACTAGGTTTCTTCCTACAATCTTCTTCCTTGTGTCCTGGTATCTTGCAGAAATTGTAGTAGGTGGAGCATCTTCCTGAATGCTTCTTCTTACAGGCCTTGCAGTAAGGTGTGGAGGTAGAACCTTCATTTTTCCCATGGTTAGAATTTCCATAGCGGAATTCCTGGGTAAGCCTTTGAGCTAGGTTCCTCCTCTGGCCCTCTTCTCGCGTACGTACTAATTCATCAGTCAAGGTGTTTGCTAGTTCTACAGCTTCTTCTATAGTTTGGGGTCTAGCTGCTTTGACCACATGCCTTATCTCATTGATTAATCCCCAGATGTAACGGGAGATTAATACAGGTTCTGGTGATGCAAGGGTTGGGACTATTCTAGCATATTCAAAGAATAAAGTAGTATAACCCTTACTATCTACTCCAGTCATTCTAAGGTTTAAGAACTTATTTGCTATCTGTTCTTTTTCATTGGGAGGGCAGAATTTCCTTTCCACCATGTTTCTAAATTCCTCCCATTCCATATTGTAAACCCTATCAGTTCCTCTAGACTGGAGGATAGTGTTCCACCATTCTAATGCTGATTTCTTAAACAGATTGGAGGCAAACATTATCTTATCTTCTTATGCGCACTTGCTTATTTTTAAGACTGCCTCTGTCTTTTCTATCCAGCGTAGAGCTGCAATGGCCCCTTCATTGCCAGAGAATTCTATTGGTTTACAGGACCAGAATTCTTTGTAAGAACAACCATAAGACATGGTTCTTCTTCTTTTTGGAATTGGCATCTGAAAAATTGGTCCATTGTGCACGCTGTGACTAAGTTCAGTATGGGTTTGTTAACTCCCATTATCACTTTTATTATTATTTTTCGCGTCCCTAACATTTTGGATAATAGCTGGCATAGCATCTCTAATTCCTTGGGTTACCATGGGTCGAATTTCACTGTTATTTATATGATTTTCATTATTCTGGTTTTCTGGATTTTAAACAATTACCAAGTATTAATATCGCATAAAAATATCCAATGTAACAATCACACAACAAGCATGTTGATCCAAAATCGTCGAACATTGCGACTTACTCTATTTTATATTATGCATCTATATTTATTACAAATACAATAAAAATACAATACTAGTATGCATCACTAACCACAAGATGGTCTATACTACAATATATATATTATCATATAAATTTTTTTAAACACACACACACACACACACACACACATATATATATATATATATTATTTTTTGTGTTTAAAAAAATTTATATGATAATATATATATATATATATATATATTATTTTTTAGTGATAGGGGTTCATCCAAATTTCCATATTACGCTCGTCATATTTCCAGACGAGTGGTTCCCCAATTAGTCTCATTCTCTCACTTTCTTCTAAAATCTCCTCACCAATGGTTCGGAGTTCTTACACATTCTCAGTGCTCATGGGTGGTGCAGGTGCTGGTATTGGTTCTGGAAACTGGGGCATGGGTTCTTCGTAAGGGTAAGTATTTTCTAGAATCTCCCTGATGTATTGGTCGTTATCATAATAGGGATCTAGAGGGTTCAAGTTTGGGTAGGCTGCAAGGTTTGGCATGGGTTCTTCTGGTATTGGGTAGCGTTGTTGGTAATCCCTATGGTCGTCAAACCAGGGGTCATAGTCTGGGTCTGAGGGATGGGGTGCTGATACTCTAGGTATTTCTGTTGGGTCAAAAGCTGGTGCTGGGATTTGGTTTTCTGGGTTGGCTTCAATTTCCATTGGTTGTGTGGGAAACAATGGTAATGGTTGGGGTGCTATGAGTTGCTCTAGATTAGGGTCTGCAGCTGTAGTTGCTAAGATATGAAAATTTGCTAGACTCCTATTGAGCATATCCTGAGTGTGAGCATCCGTTTCTCTTTTAGCGGCTGCTAAAGCTCGCTGTTGCTGTAGCTTTTTCATCCTTTTTCTACGTTCATGCGCTCCTCTACTGAACCATCCTCGCTTCTTAGGAGGGAATGGTTCTTCAGATTGGGCCTTGAACACGAATATCCCATCTTCAGTATCAGCCGAATACCCCGAAATGGTAGGCTGTGAAGAGGTACCTTCGTTCCTAGGTGAGCTGGACAACTGACGGTAAGCGTCTGAAGGTCCTTGGTCGCTCATAACAATAATATACAGATATGCACGTATTATTTCCTAACATATTGAATAATATCTTGGTCTTCATCAAATCGAAACCTCAAGATTTCGAGTGAGATTGCGACTAGCATTAATCACTCGAAATCACTGTAGATATCGAAACACCATTTAGAGGTCGAAATCTTATCAGATCTCGAAATCATTAAGGGACTCGAAATCTCATTAGAATTTTGAGATTAAAAAGGCTACTCGAAATCATAAAGGAACTCATAACAAATTCGAAATCTTACTAGAGATCTCACTCGAAATCTCAAATGAACTCGAGATTTCATAAATAAGTCGAGATCTCACTAGAAATCTAACATGTTCTCGAAATCTCATTACTTTATTAGGCTGTTGATTTGAACTAAAATTTTGCTTGGGGCTCCGCCCCGAACCCCGTGGTTTGTTAATAGGTGGTTTGCTATTAAATACTTGGTTTTCTAAACACTTAATTAATCAGAATCAGATAATTTTTAAACAACAAAGTTATGTAATGACTTTTACCATATAATAATATGGAAATTTTTGTTTAAACTTCATAAGTTAGTTTTAAATACTAACTAAAGATTGTTTTTAAATTATGGGTCTTACACCCACCGCCGCAGCCACCCTTTGCCACCGCCAACACCCTCCGCCACCCACCATCGCCATCGACCACCGCCACCCATCGCCGGTTTTTTCCTTCTTCTTTTCATGCCTACCAAACAACACAAGGTAATGATTCATTCCATTCTCATATGGTAACCGAACAAGACCATGGAATGATAATGATTCAATTTGATTCTTTCGTCCATTCCATTACCTCGTCCATTCAATTACTCTATGCCAAACAAACCCTAAGTATATCTCTTACTTTTCCAGAAAGAATCCCAACTCGAATACAACTCCAAAAAGGAAAACCCTAACTGACTAAACACTATAGATACAAGGCATGTCAACAGAATTGGTATTCAATCCTGCTCAAACTTTTACACATACTTTTATTCTCTCGGCAAATACTTATTCTCACGCTAGATGGTGGTCACAAGGATAACCACATTCTTATGACAAGCCTAACGATGTTTTGTTTTGCAGCCATAAGATCCATATTCTTATCGTGGAAGATAATGCAAATCCAGATTCCCAAAAGATCCCTACTTCTGATACACATTCCTTCAACAACTTTAATTAAGTTTAATTTTACGTCTGTCTTTTCTTTTTCTTTTTTTTTTTTTGCTCCTATTTTTATCAGTTCTGTTTAAACATAATGGAAAACATGAATAACATACTTGTAACAACAGACAGGCCAACAGAGAATCCAGTCAAAGATGCAGCCATTGAGCTTGACATACTTGTCAAGATGATCTGGTTCCTCCTTAGGGTGCTAACTAATGATGGTGATGAAGAATCGAAAAAGGGTAATCGATTATGGAGAGAGAGGCGATTTGATGTTATGAGAATAATCAAGTTGTCTAACCTTATAAACTCTATATTAGTCTCCTTATATATGCACCCATGAGGAACCCAATTAGTCAATAAGGGTAATATGGTCCATCAACAATAACCAACTAATTATTTAATAGGTTGATGTATATTTTGATCTATATAATATAAATGATTATAATGGCTACTAGATTAAATATTACATTAATAATATATTTAATCTTACATTCTCCCACTTAGCCAAGTAATCATTTTTCATGAATATTAGATAAGCATGATCAGGAGTTAACACTCATTTTAGCTTTAAACCAAGAACCGTAGCAGAGAAATACAGCCGTTGAATCATTATGCGACTCAGGACCCCCATTAGTAATACAGCCTCAATTTAAAACCTAATCGTTATGATCAAAATAGGCATAAGCCCTTTGTTTGATTTGTAATATATTTGTCTATATGCCATTATACTGGTTGAACATATGTTAGAGACATAGAAAACCAAACTGAGGAATTGTCATTAATTAAAACATAAGCTAGTACAATATGCTAAACAAGGTCTTTAGTAAATCCCATATTCAGATAATGTTCTTCGTAAACTTTAGGTGGGAGACCTATAGTCATCGGATCTGCAAGCATGTCTTTAGTACTAATATACTCAATACAAAGATTATTTTCCTCAACCTGTTCACGTATGAACATATATTTTGTATCGAGATATAAACCAGCTCCACTCGAACTGTTACTATTCGAGAAACAAATGGCAGGTGAATTATTACAGTAAAGCTTCAATAGTCTAGAAATGGAATTAACGATTACGGGCCCAATAATCAGATTCCTAAGCAACATTCCATGACAGGTTGCGTTATAAACAACAATGTATTTTGCCATCATTGTGAAAGTTGTGGTCAACTGTTGTTTATGACTCTTCCATGAAATGGGTCCGCCTGCTAAGTTAAAGATATATCCCGAAGTGGATTTCTTGTCATTTTTGCATTTGGCAAAGTCGGAATCAGAATAGCCTACCACTTCTAAATGATCACTTCTTCTATAAGTCAGTTTATAGTCTTTCGTCCCTTGCGGATATCGAAGTACCTTCTTAGCTGCTTTCCAGTGATCTAGACAAGGAGTAGTCTGATAACGGCCTAGCATTCCAGCAATATACGTGATATCTGGGTGAGTACAGACTTGAGCATACATCAGGCTCCCGACTACTGACGCGTAAGGTATCTGGCTCATTTGCTCCTTTTTAACTTCTGTTGTCGGACACTAGAATGAACCGAAAACATCTCCCTTAACTAATGGAGCGACTGAGGGTTTGCACTGTTACATGTTGTAACGCGTAAGGACACGATCTATGTAATCCTTTTAAGACAATCCTAAGATCCCCTTGTGTCTATCTCGGTAAATTTCGATGCCAATTACATAAGAAGCATCTCCGAGATCCTTCATGTTGAAGTTATGCGAGAGTAACAGCTTCGACTCATGCAACATGTCTAAACTATTACTTGCCAATAGAATATCATCTACGTAAAGGACAAGTATAGTAAAGTTACTCCCACTCATCTTGAGGTAGGTGCATTGATCCACTTGATTCTTTATAAAACCTTGTTTCTTCATGCTTCGTCAGACTTGAGATACCATTGACGTGATGCTTGTTTTAACCCATAAATGGATTTCTTCAACTTACAGACTAGATGCTCCTGACCTTCAGGTTTAAAGCTTTTAGGTTGTTTCATGTAAACATCTTCGTCTAAGTCTCCGTTAAGGAAAGCGGTTTTAACATCCATCTGATGCAGTTCTATATCAAAAAGAGCTACTAGGGCCATAACGATCCTTAACGAATATTTACGAGAGACAGGGGAAAACGTCTCTTGATAATCAATTCCCTCTTTTTGAGTGTAGCCCTTCGCAACCAATCTCGCTTTGTAGCATTCAACGTTCCCTTTCGGATCTAGTCTTGTTTTGAATACCCATTTACATCCTATGGGTTTGAAACCTTTGGGTAATTCTACCAAATCCCAAACGTCATTTTTCTTCATGGATTCAAGCTCATCAATCATTGCTTTATTCCATTCAGAAGACTGATCACTACTAATGGCTTCATTATAAGAGACAGGATCATTGAGCTTTCAAGAATCCATTTCAATCAGGTAGGAAACATTAGTAGGCCTTCTAGGCCTAGATGACACCCTGAGTTGATTATCAGGTTTAGCGTTGTCTTGGTTTTGAGCGTTTGATATGCCTTCGTTATGAGGTACAATGGGTTCTAATTGTGGAGGTAAACTTGGAGTTGGTGCAGTAGCTTCAGGTGCAGTTGTTGCATTTGGTACAAGAGGAGTAAATGAAGTAATGGTAAGCGACGAATCTCCCCCCCCCCCCCCCACGTATTGTACTTCTTGCAATTCTTTGTAAGGGTTGGTAATGCTACCACTGACCTTGAATCCTCTAGGAACGCAGCACGCTTGGTTTCAACAATACGGGTGACATGGGAAGGACAACAGAAACGACAACCATTCGAGTGATCAGGATACCCGATAAAAAAACAGGTAACTGTTTTAGGGTCAAGTTTCCTTAGGAAAGGATTATAAAGTTTTGCTTCAGCAATGCAGCCTCATACTTTCATATATTTAAGACTCGGTTTCCTTCTTATCCAAAGTTCATAAGGAGTTTTAGGGACAGACTTAGAAGGAACTCTATTGAGTATATGAACAACTGCTTTTAACGCTTCAGTCCAGAGGAATAATGGTATATTAGTGTTAGCTAACATACTGTGCACCATGTTCATAAGGGTACGGTTTCTTCGTTCAGCGACACTGTTCTGCTGAGGTGTACCAGGCATGGTGTATTGGTTCACAATCCTCTGGCCCTTACAAAACTCATAAAATGGACCAGGAGATTGAACCACATCAGTATGCCTTCCATAATATTCACCGCCTCCATCTGATCTCACAACTTTAATTTGACAACACAGTTGCTTTTCAACTTTAGCTTTATAATCTTTAAAATTTGTAAGAGATTCAAATTTTTCCTTAGTGAGATACAAGTACATGTACCGAGAATAATCATCAATGAAAGTGATAAATGAAGTATGTCCGGTGATGCCAGTGATATGGTAAGGCTTCATCCTTTACGAGACGATTTAATCATTTAAGACATTTGACACATGAAATATGTCCAGTGATGCAAGTATGTCCTAGTGGCACCTTTCTTATTTGCTAATGTCATATTACCTTTAAGACATTTGACACATCTTCCAAATTCAGTGAAATCGAGAGGAGGTAAGACTTCATCCTTTACGAGACGATTTAATCATTCTCTTGAGATGCGGCCTAAATGTTGATGCCACAACATGGATGAAGTCTATAAGTCTCGTTTTTGTTTCACCTTTGTGAGTGATTCATTAATATTAGATGACAACAAAGATTTGGAAAATCATCATCTAGTTCTAATCTATAGAGACCCCTATCCAGAATGCCAGTACCAAAAACAACGGAATCATAGAGAATAGAGAGTTTGCGATGACCATGGGAAACAACAAAACCGTCAATGTATAACTTTGGTCCTGATACAAGGTTCCGAGTTACCTCAGGAACATATAAGGTATCATAAAATTTAATGCATAAACCAATTTTAATAAATAATGGTAATGTTCATGTGGCCTTCACTTCTAATTCCCGATCATCCCCAACCTTAAGTCTTCTTTGGTTTCTTCCCAGCTTCCGAATTGTAAGGAATCCCTGAGTAGAGTTGGCCGCATGAACCACAGAACAAGAATCAAACCACCAAGAATTAGCAGGAACATTTAAATTATAGGACTCAAGTGTCATGAAAAAATCGTTACCTTTCTTAGCCAGCCACTCCTTAAAGTATGGGCATTCCTTTGCATATGTCCTGTCTTTTACAGAACTTTCAGTGGGGTTTGCCTAAGTAGTTCTTAGAGCTGGAAGGTGCACTTGTATTAGGATTGGGCCTTTGGACCTTGGAAGCATCCTTTCTTGGATAATTCTTCTTCCTTTTCTTAGAATTGGAGGTAGTGAAGTTTGTAACATCAGTAGTGTGATCCATCTTGATACGCTCTTCCTCCTGCACGCACATAGTGGTCAGCTCACTCATCGTCGATTTATCCTTATGAGTGTTGTAATTGATCTTGAATGCTTCATAGGATGAAGGAAGCGAAGTAATGATGAAATGAACGAGGAAACCATCACTGATTTCCATGTCTAACCCCTTCAGCTTATTGGCCATGTCATTCATGTGTTCGCGAATGCCGCTCCTCCCAGCATACTTAGAAGTCACCAGCTTTAGGATTAAAGTACTAACGTGTGCTTTAGACGTTCCCTTGAATTGCGACTCCATAGAAGCCAAGTAGGTTTTAGCATCATCAGAATCAGGAATGGCTCCTCTTATTGCATTGTTTATGGACTGCATCATAAACATGAGAGACATGTGGTTACACCTAGTCCACTTTTCATGAGTCATCTGCTCAGCAGCAGTACTTTGAGGAGTAAGGTCTGCCAGCTTATTCTCCCTTAAAGCATAATCGAAATCCAGTAATGCAAGAGTAAGCATGAGAGAGTCCTTCCATGTAACAAATTTATCACCAGTCAAAGGTGAAATCCCGCAATTGGGTGCTGATAGTGGAAATAAAATGAGTGAATTACATTACTAAGAAAGAAGTCCTATGTCACACCCCGATATTTCCACGTATTACCGGTGGGCCCGGTGGGGAATATCGTGACGTAGTTGATATCATCATAGTTAATTAATCACAGTTTAATGCATAGCGGAAGTCTAAAAGTAATTATACAAACCGAGTTGAAAGTAAATAAAGTATTACACAGCGGATTATAAGTGGATCCACAGGCAGATCTAAAACAGAAAGAAATATTGTTGAACAGATTTTAAGTATCAAAAGCTTGCAAGACTCTTTATTTGATACTAGGAGTATCCAGCCCATTACGCGTAGTACCTGCACTTAATCTTTTTGAAAAATACGTCAGTTTACACTGGTAAATACAATTAACTGACTCTTTTGAAAACATTTATAAAATTGATTTAAATGCACAAGGCACAAATATTCTTTTATAACTTGCGACAATTATTTAAAATAATCTAGTATACAGATTTACATGTTTGTCGTCCGTTCAGGACACGGTTAGAAGAGCCAGATTAGATTAATAGACACACCACAAGTATATGCCCACAAGAGAGTGATATACCGTTTATACATACGCAACTGTCAGGTGTATGCCTACACCCCGTGCTTAAGCCGTGGCCATTTCTAATGAATGAGCCGAGGATATCCAGGACACGGTCATTAACCCCCCAAAGGCATTGCATCAAACAAGACATATTAAAATAGGTTTTCTCAATGATTTAACCACAAATCGATTAAATATTAGATACCCGACCAAGCGGTAATAATTTACCGTATCCCAAACCCGTATAAGGGAAAATAAGTTAAAATTATTTACCTGAGCTAAAATATAACTTTATTCTCAGCCGTATATTAAATCAGCAAGTACAAGTAGCTTTTACTGGGCTCCTAATCTGGAACGAAGGTTTTTAATAACGTATTAGATTCCTAACGGGTCTTATTTAAGTCTTAACTTAGACCGGTTAGTTTTAATGAAAAGTTTACGGTTCAAAATGCAAGATTAAGCGAAGACCGGATTAGAATGTGATTTAGACCCGACAAGTATGAAGACTTGTATAAAATGGGTAAACAAAACACATTCTGGATTTTGAAGTGAAAATGATAAGGTTTGACCCGTTTCGGTTAATTTATGCAAACTAGTTATATAAGTCGTACCGAACACGAATATGCATAACGGGTAACCAAATGAGTCATGTACAGGTTCCACAAGTTAATATGCTTTAAATATGTTATGATATCAGTAGGATACCTTCCATTATGCCCAAAACGAAATTAAAACCAATTTAAGCCCCGTAAGGGTATTTTGGTCATTTTAATGTTTATAAAAAAGGTTAAATAGCAATCTGAGGTTCTGGTCTAAAATAATCAATAAAAATATTTATTTTAACAAGTTACATCAGTAAGATATCATACATATGTGAAATTTATCATTTATGGCCAAACTATGCACCAGAGGGGCATTTTGGTCATTTCACATATGCTATAAGGGTCAAATTTAGAAATCTGAGTTCAAGACTTTTACTTACTTTTAAAGTATAATTTTTTTTTCTTATAACATCAGTAGGTAATAAGTGTTAGGCGTTAAATATGGTTTTAAACCATACTATGCGTTTAATAAGCGTAAAAGTCGGTATTTGACGATATTTGAAATGTTTATAAATTTTTGAAGTTTTGATCAGTCTCTAAAGCTTAAAATATTTTATTTAGCATATGAAATCAATAGAAAAAGGTTTGGTATCAAAATGTTATGTAAAACTCATTTTATCAAAGAAAATGGTACTTTCGTCAATACCGAATTTACACTAGAACTCTATAATATAACAAGTATAAAATTTGACAAAAATTTCCAAAAATCCCTAAATATTATATTACATTAGTGGGTAGAAAGTTTGGTGTCAAAATTTGGGTTTAAATATGATTTATGCCAAAAATCACATTTAATTAACAAAAAGCTTTTGTTTTACGATATCGCGCATAACTCTTATTTTAGAACATAAACTGATGTCAAATTTTTAGGACATACTTATATTTTAGTAATAAAACTTTTTGTCCTCTCACATTTTCAAAAATCTCGTTTTAATATCATAAAGGCATAATGGTCCATTTTTAAGCATTTTAACGGAAACATGCAAATGATTCAGATTTCAAAGGAACCATATAGTATAATCTCAGAGGGTTATACTAACATGTAATATGGTCCTAAAGGAACCCTAAGGCATATCTAAACTAAGCTAAATCGGGTCAGAACTGAAAGTCAAAGAAAAAGTCTACTTTTGCGACTTTCGGTTACGAACCGAGCCTAAACTCAGAATTGTCGGGTTGAACATGCCTAGACATGTTCTTATATTATTTACCAAGTTATTTAAGTGTTAAAACATGTTCCATAACTTCAGCATTATCAGTTATGAATTATTTTGCAAAAACTGACCAGTTTGACTTTTTATTAATAAGTTTGACTCGACAATTGACTAAGATAACGTGATAATTTGAAGGTGCCCTTTTAAGGGTTTAACACCTACATAATTACCAACACATAGCTATTTTTAATTTGAATAATGGCTGGACCGTTAGTGATTAATCACCAAGTCAAAGCTTGATTACGCTAACTTTGACTTTCGTTCATTAAGCTAATAAAACTTTAACTAAAGAAGCTAAGAACACTTACTATAGTCCTTAGCACGAATTTAGAACTTGAGAAAGCTTCCTTTAGCTCCAGGAGGCTTCAAAGAGTGAGCTTGAGTGAAAAATTTGAAAGTGTGCATGAACAAGAACATCAATGTGGGTATATATAGGACTTTGGGAGCTCCAAGATCAATCCATTTGTACTTAGGAGGTAATTTAGATGATCCCAAGTGTCCCTAGGGCAGTAAAAACCAGTTGCTCAGACCCTGGTATCGAAAACAGCCATGCAATGGCGGTGGAACAGGCTGCAACATGCAGCTGTCCCTTTTTTGGTCGCTGGCACCTTTTACGCGGCCCGCGTAAGAGTTTGAGAGAGCCTACGCGGCCTGCGACAATGGGCTGCTCCGGTTAAAAGTTTGCAAACTTTGCATTTTCAGTCCCTGGTCCATTTTAAGCTTAAATAACTTTCTTTTATTGCACTATTGACCCTCATAGTTAACTAACAAGTGCCTTGGGTCATAAATTAACTCCGTTAAGCTCCCGGTTAGTTGCTAGACCACCCGAAACGTTCCTTAAGTGCGTAGAAACTCCATGAAATCATTATTCATTATACATGGAAGCATAATGAAATATTACAAAGCCTTTGGATCATTAAAAGGTCACTCAGAGGTAACATTTAACATGTTGACACATTTAACCCTTGTGCGTTGTAAATTTTATATTTTTAAGCACAAACGGCTTCTTATGTCTGTCAATTTATTCATCCATGAATACGAACATCTAATGAGGTCATTCAGAGGCATGAGTTTGGCATGATGAAACATTTGATCCCTCTATACACATACTTTCTTTGTTTGTCCACATTAGTCCCTCGAAAACAATTTGTTACACGTTTAAAGTTCATGACACGTGTCTTTATTATATTGGACATGATTTTGCGAGGTGTTACATCCTCACCCCCTTAAAATAAATCTCAACCTCGAGATTGACTGAAATAAATGAGGGTATTTCTGTTTCATTGTGGATTCAACCTCCCACGTGTATTCTGAGCCTCTACGGGCATCCCATTTTACCTTCACAATCGGTACATGTTTTCTTCGAAGCTTCTTGACCTGTCGATCCTCGATTGACAAAGGTCTTTCAACGAACTTCAAACGCTCATCAATCTGCACGTCCTTATGCGACATTTCTAGCGACTCATCGGCTAGACATTTCTTTAAGTTGCAGATGTGGAATACATTATGAATTCCACTAAGCTCCTCTAGAAGATTTAGCTTGTAGGCCACAGTTCCGACACATTCGATAATTTCGAATGGTCGTATGTACGTTGGGCTCAGCTTTCCCTTTTTGCCAAATTGCATCACCCCTTTCCAGGGTGATACCTTGAGTAGCACTTTATCACCTACCTTGAATTTCAGAGGTTTACGCCTTTTATCCGCGTAGCTTTTCCGCCTATCGCTGGCAGCTTTGAGATGATCACGGATTTGAACAATCTTGTCCGTCATCTCGAGGACTATGTCAGGTCCTGACAGTTGGGTTTCTCCAACTTCCGCCCAACAAACTAGCGTTCTGCATTTCCTTTCGTACAAAGCCTCAAAAGGCGTTGCTTGAGTGCTCGAATGATAACTATTATTGTACGAAAATTCAATCAAAGGAAGATGGTCATCCCAACTTCCTCCTAAATCAATAACATAAGCCCTGAGCATATCCTCGAGTGTTTGAATCGTACGCTCGCTTTGCCCATCCTTCTGAGGATGATAAGCACTGCTAAAATTAAATCGAGTGCCTAAAGATTGCTGAAAGCTTTTCCAAAAATGCGATGTGTATCTTGTATCTCTATCATCCACGTACAACTGAGCTAGCTTGTCGGAGCTATGAGTTTCTTTAATCGGCAAGAAGTGAGCTGACTTGGTCAATCTGTCGACTATAACCCAAATCGTATCATTCCCACGCTTCGTCCTTGGTAAATTAGTAATGAAATCCATAGTTACCATTTCCCATTTCCATGTGGGAAGTTCAGGCTGTTGTAGCAACCCCGACGGCTTTTGATGCTCGGCTTTAACTTGTGCGCACGTCAGACATTTAGCCACATAAGCGGCTATAGATTTCTTCAAACCTATCCACCAATAATTTGCCTTTGAATCCTGGTACATCTTATCACTGCCAGGATGAACTGAATATTTCAAACTATGAGCTTCTTGGAGAATCACATCTCTAAGCCCTCCATGGATTGGAACCCAGATTCGACCATTCATCCTAAGGATTTCATCCTTGCCATATGATAATTGATCAGCAGTTACACCTAACTTCTCATTCGGATAGTTAGTTTCTAATACAGCTTCCTTTTGAGCGGCTAACAACCTTTCATTCAAGCCGTTCTTTAATTCAATGCTTTTGGCATTTATTCTAATAGATTTGATCCTTTCATTCCTGCTCAAAGCATCAGTGACTACATTTGCTTTTCCTGGATGATATCGGATTTCACAATCATAATCGTTTAATGTTTCCATCTATCGGCGCTGCCTTATGTTAAGATCCTTTTAATTAAACAGATGTTGAAGACTCTTATGATCGGAATAGATCATGCACTTGGTCCCATAAAGATAATGCCTCCAAAGCTTCAGTGCAAATACAACGTCACCCAACTCCAGGTCATGGGTGGTGTAATTCTTCTCGTGCACCTTTAATTGGCGTGAAGCATATGCAATAACCTTGCCCTTCTGCATAAGCACACAACCCATACCGGTGTGCGATGCGTCACAATAAACCACAAACTCTTCAATTCCTTCTGGGAATGTTAACACAGGAGCATTGCTTAATTTCTCCTTAAGAATCTCAAAAGATTCTTGTTGCTTGGGACCCCAATCAAACTTGACATTCTTGCGAGTTAACGATGTTAGAGGTGCGGCAATCCTTGAAAAGTTTTCATTGAAACGTTTATAGTACCCAGCTAGACCCAAGAAGCTGCAAATTTCAGTAGGTGTTTTGGGCGCTTGCCAATTCATAATCTCTTCAAACTTAGCGGGATCCACCTGGATACCACGCTCACTTACCACATGTCCAAGAAATTGGACTTCACGAAGCCAAAACTCACATTTAGAAAACCTAGCGTATAGCTTCTCTTGCTGTAGAAGTTTAAGGATACACCGGAGATGTTTTTCATGGTCGGCTTGACTCTTTGAATAAATAAGTATGTCATCAATGAAGATAATGACAAACTTGTCTAAATACGGCTTGCAAACGCGATTCGTGAGATCCATGAATGCTGCAGGTGCATTAGTGAGCCCAAAAGGCATCACTAAGAACTCATAGTGGCCGTAGCGTGTTCTGAATGCGGTCTTGTGCACATCTTCATCTCTGACCTTCAACTAGTGATAACTTGACTTTAGATCGATCTTTGAAAAGTAACTTTCTCCTTGAAGTTGATCGAATAGATCATCGATCCTGGGCAATGGATATCTGTTCTTAATTATAACCTTGTTTAATTTCGCGATAATCAATGCATAAACGCATTGAGCCATCCTTTTTCTTCACAAACAGAATCGGTGCTCCCCAAGGGGACGAGCTAGGTCGAATAAAACCCTTTTCCAATAAATCATCCAACTGTGTTCTCAATTCTTTCATCTCAGTTGGTGCCAATCGATAAGGTGCTCTTGCAATTGGTGCTGCTCCAGGAATGATATTGATTCTGAATTCTACTTGCCTGTCTGGAGATAATCCAGACAGTTCTTCAGGAAAAACATCTGGATATTCAGAAATAACAGGGATGTCTTCGATCTTGGGCTTTGGTTCATCAATGGTTACCTGTGTCATATAAATAACACAACATTTCTTCAAACACTTCGATGCCTTAAGCATAGACACTTGCTTGGGTAACCCGTACTGCGTATCTCCTTGAATTGTTAATGGTTCACCATAAGGAGTCTTGATAACCACTTGCTTCTTATCACATACAATTTGGGCTTGGTTACGGGATAACCAATCCATGCCTATCACTATGTCGAATCCTGCCAATTTCAATAGAAGCAAGGATAGTGGAAAAGAGTGATTCCTAATGGATATAAAACATCCATCTAGAATTGTTGAGGCAGTCTCTATAGTACCATCGGCCAATTCTACTTCATATTTTATGCTTAGAGTTTTAACAGGCAGATTTAACAATTTACAAAATTTATTGTCTACAAACGACTTGTCTGCACCAGAATCAAACAACACTTTAGCATAAACATCATTGATAAGAAAGGTACCTGTTATCACATTGTCATTCTGAACCGCTTCCTGAGCATTCATTTGAAAGACCCGTACATTGGTCTTTTTAGCCTCCTCAGGCTTCCTTGGATTTTTCGGGCAGTTAGTCTTAATGTGCCCCTTTTCGTTGCAACCATAACAGGTTGCATCCTTCAACTTCTTGCATTCCAAAGTCTTATGCTCTTTGGACTTGCAGATCCCACATCCAATAGGCTTTGACTGCGACTGCGATTGTGATTTTGATTCGAACCTGCACTTCCCAAAATGGTGCTTTTGGCAGGTCTTGCATTTGGGTTTCTCACCCGACTGTTGGTTGTCCTTTTTGAATCCAGAACCCTTCTTATGCTCAGAGTTCCTTTTACGCTTCTTATCAGAGCGACGTGAGTTCTCATCCTCACGTTTCCTCTTCCCTTCATCAGAATTCTTAAGCGACCTTTGCCTAATCGCATCGAGGGTAAGAGATAAAGACAGATTAACCACTGACCTAAAGGTGGTAGGTCTGGATGCTTTCACATTTGCCTTGATTTCTGGAGCTAGACCTCCAATAAAACGAGCTATGCGCTTTGGTTCCGGTGTGACTAAATAAGGAAGCAATCGGGACATGGTGTTGAAACTTGTAAGGTATGCCTGACAGTCCAAGTTCTTCATGACCAAGGTCAAGAAGTCGGTTTCAATCCTTTCCACCTCATGCTGAGGATAGAAATTTTCCCTGATCAATGCGACAAACTGATCCCAAGACAAGTTATACAACGGAATCTTTCCTGTAGCTTGGATTAACGACCTCCACCAAGCTAAAGCTTCACCCTTAAATGATTGTGAAACAAATTTTACAATATTTTGTTCAGCAAAACCACTGATATCAACCACAGTATCCATCTCATCTAGCCATGTCATGCAATCAATGGCTCCTTTCTCTCCTGTGAAGTCCCTGGCTTACAAGAGACGAAGTATTTATAAGAGCAAGTCTTAACGCGTGGCTCCTGATTGAGCACAATTCGCTTGGATGGAACGTTTCTCTGATTTGACGAATGATGAGAATCGTCCTTATGTGATGCGTGCTACTTGGAAGGTGGTTTTGTATGAGGTACAGATAGGGTCCTACTACGAGTACTACTTGATTCTTTGAATTATCTGTCCATAGCTCGGGTGACAGCATTATCTATCATTGCTTGTAAATCTGCACCAGCTACATTAATTTTGGTGGTATCGTTTCTCTTCCTGGGGTGACTGTTAACCTCATCTGATTCAGCCATGTAGCTTGATTGCTACGTACAAATGATGACAATAATTTATTCAGAAGTCTTATTATGGAATTGTCATTTTGACGATTCATTAACCATGGTAAATACAAACCCTATTGGTTATTTTGTTAGTCATATTTATTTGAGATTTTCATTATATTTTATCCTCCGATATAAATTATTAAAGATATTAGAGTGGCACAAAAGGCTTAGTCACAAGGACAGTTTTAAAATATAAGCCATGATTTTTATAAGATCGAGGCATTAAGGTTTGAACATAGTTCATCACCTTTTCTTGACAGGGAGTCATAGACTACAACTGTCTTTTGTCTTATTGGACAATGAATATGGCCTGCAGGCACTTTATCACTAATGGATATTTAAATTTAGTGAGAATAAGGAATTGGAAAAATCGAATACAAGGATGACTAGTGTGATTTTATCGAATCACATTTGCTAGGAGTGTTAACATATTTTCAGATGTTAACAAGGATTTGAATCTTAAAAAGGTTTTATCATCAAGGCCATGTCTAAAATGACATTTGGGCTAGGTTATACCTTCAAGATTTCCTTTAATATTGAATGGCAGATCAATTGTAAAATGGAATGATATTTTGATTTATAATATATTCATACGTATAATGACAAGTGAAATTTAAATTAAAACATCCCATAAATTGAAAGAAGTACATAATTGCCCTGAACGGGACTTTTAAATAAATAACATTGTCCTCGCATGGACAGAAATAGAAAGATAAGTCCACGCAGGGACCAAGTACATAAATAAGATGTCCACACAGGGACTTAATTGAAAAATAAAAATTACAAAACAAAATAAATAAGGAATTTCAATAATCCCTCTTCTTCTTCCCCTTTATTAGGTTTGCCAAACCCTTAAGCAGACCCCGGCGGCTCCTACGCTCCTCCTTCACTAGTTGCTCCACCTCGTGCAATAGTTGAAGGATTTCCTGCTGCTGTGGTGGTTGGATTTGTGGCGGCTACTGCTACGACGGTTGAGGAGGTGACGGGTATTGATACCAATAGGCTGGGTACCCAGTTTGGTATGAAGCTGTGAAGGGTCCTTCAGGGTGGAGAGCATTGTAGTTTTCCGCTTCGAGGTACGGGTCGACGGCAGGGGCATTGTAGTAATTGTAAGCTGAATAAGCCTGATGCTCAAACGAGTTATATGCTACTGCACCGGGGTAGGAAGGGATTGGGTTATCATAACCCATGGGTGGTGGTGGTGCGACTAGAGCCGAGTTTACTTCAGAAGCTAGGTTTGAACGCCCACCCATTTGCAGATCTTCATATAGCGGCGGGTAATGGCTGCCGCTGGAGTGTTGGGGGTGCCCCCATGCACGGACATCCGTGCACCTGTTCTTCATCCATCTCCATATCCTGCATCTCAGGATAATGATCAGCTAGTCCCAGAGGGTTTGTACCCTCTGGTTCTTACACCTAGTTCATCGGATTGAACCGGCTCTGGAAGTATGGGGTCGGGTCCTGGAAGGCACGGTGCGAACTCGACCACTGCAACGGTATGAAGGAATGGTGCGAATCGCTATGCTCCTCATCTTGATGAGGTCCGAAAGAGTGATGGTAAGACGGGGAGGAACTGAGGGAGACTGAGCGTCTCGCTGGCTCCAAATAAGTTCTCCAATCCTCCTGGGGACTAGAGCTAAAAGTCACTGAAGGTGTTCGCCGGTGAGATGGCTCGGCTTCATGATCATTCCTCATCAATACTGGGGCCTTTCCTCTTCCACCTCTACCTCTAACACACGGCGGCATTGTCTTTGTTCCTATCAAAACAAACAAAAGTGTTGGTGCATATGTCTGTCGACTTCGTCTTGTATCGAGTCTTGTAATAGAATTAATAGACCAAGACACGTAGTTCGAGAAAAACGGGAAACAGGCCAAAACCAGCAGGTTCACACGAAGTGGCCAGTTCGTGCGAACTGGCCACTTCGTGTTCATGCGACCTGGCCTCCCCTATAAATACTAGGTCTTGGTTCTTTATTTGTAACGTTGGATTCCGGTAGCGAAGCTCTGCTGAAGTGTTTCCAAGCTTGTAAAACGTTGAGATATCAATACAATCGACAATTTAATCTACTTCTAAGTGCATATCAAGCTGAATGAAGATCGAATCAACGAATTTCGCCTCTGATTTGGTCTAGAACTCTTCTGATCGACTCATTTTGATCAATTCAACGATCCTACAAGTGGTATCAGAGCTCAGGAGGAAGAGTTCTTACCATTTCGACTTGTTTTCACCGAAAATTCTGACTTCTACTCATTCTTTTACACTTTTTCATCAAATTAACTAAGATTTCATGGATAAAATGGACTGATTTTGTGATATAACACGCGAAACACTGTTTTAAACAATCCTTGAAAAAATCATAACAAAATTCAGCCTAAAACCTGATCAAATTGACAAAATACCTTTTGATTGTTCGACATGTCCCCAGTTCGCACGATCTGAGACACCAGTTCGCACGGACTGATTACTCAAGTTCGCACAAGAAGCTACCAATTCGCATGGGGAGGTCCACTTGGCACAAAATTGACCCAGGTTGCGCCAAGAAGGTCCACTTCACACGGTGTGAACTCAGGTCGCGGCAAGAAGGTCTCAGTTCACACGGATTGAACTTAGGTCATCAGGTCGTTTGAAAGTTAACCAGATCATTTGAAATCTTTCCAGTTCGTTTGAAAAGTTTGTGTTTGTGAAATTTCAATACCAAAACATGGACAACGAATTCTATAATGCATTTGCTACTGCCCCGGGTACTCCTGTTACCGTTGCTCAGAGTGTAACTATGGAAAATGAAACGGGAACGTTGCAGAAACCCCCAAAGCTAATGAGAATTGAAGAATATTATAGTTGGCAAGAAAGTTTCGAGAATTGGGTTTAAGCAAATCATCTAAGGTCTTGGGAATGTATTAAAACTAAGTACGTTCGACCTCATAATAATGTGGGAGTTACAAAGAATATTTCTGAATTTACGGAAAAAGAAAGAGAAATGTACAAAGCAGAAAAGATGATGATCAGTTTACTTCAACAAGCTGTGAAAGAAGACATCTTCATATTACTTCAACATGATGATAGTGCACGTTTGATTTGGGAAGCACTTCGTACAAAATTCGAAGGAAGTACGGAGATGATCAAGAATAAAAAGTCATTATTAAAGAAAGAATTTGAATTGTTCTCAAGTTTTCCGGGTGAAACTACAAAGACTCTTATTGGAAGATATTCTCATTTAGTACGTTCAATGAGTCGTTTGGATATCACAATAGATCGCGAGGAATGGGTTGAAAAATGTGACAACCCTCACCAAACCAGGTATCCGAACGAATTAATTAATATTTAATTAATGCTTAATTACAGTGCTTGCTTACAACTGTGGTTAAACTGCTTCTTGATTTCTGATACATACATACTCATGCATCACCCATTATACTGTCACTCTATTACTTACACACAAACATCAGTGACAACCTTGATGCACAAAAGCACAGTGAGCACACTATACGGATAACCCAGTAAACATGCTGACATTGCCAACACTAGACAGACATTGTCTCTGAGGCCAGTATGAGCCGGGAATAGATTACTACACCAGTAGGGAGTGTAGGGAGGTGAGGATTGTAAAACTGCGTCACTAGGTGATAGTTATAGTGACCGGATGTTCCTAAAACATGCTTTAATCACAAAATTCTGCACTTTGTGCAAAAATTCAGCATTTAACGTAACTAGTAAAGTGCAAAAACATGAGAGAATATTACTAGACACTTTCCAAAGTGTCAAGAATTTATTGTGTCACTAAAAATAATATAAAAGACACTTTAAATACTTATTTAACACTTTAACGGATCAGTATCCAACCGAACAGCCGGACTTTACCCGGAACATAAAAATATTGTCAATGACATTGTTTTTCCTTTTCTGAGCCAGATAGGGTCCCCGAACACCCTAACACCCTTTATATTCTTATACACACATTAATACACTAACTTATCATTAAAAACTAACTAGATCCTAACCAAACCATTACAACCCAACCCTATACCTTTTTTTTTTAAACCGATTACCATGGGTATCCCCACCCATGGCTTTATTTAATATTTTATTTGGGTATGTTGGGGATTTAGAAACATGGTGACCAAAGGTTAAAGATTGTAAAAGGGTTATTTAATAAGCACATGGGTTATAGTTTTTTTTCTCATCTTCACAAACATTAAACAATCAAAACTCCCTCCACCATACAAGTCTCGGCCAAACACCAAGCCCACACATCACCCACTTTCAGTCTTTAAACAAGCAATCCAAGTGTACTTCTAGGTGCTACAAAGCGTTCAACGAAGCTTGGCGTTCTCGGAAGTTGAAGGACCACTATCATTTTCTTTTATCCACCACTTTTACGCCATGATTCTTCCCTAGCCTTGTGCAAGTAGTAAGTGCCTCTAAACATCCTCTTGTTCTTGTTTAAAGTGGTTAATAAGAGATTTAACGGTTAAAATTTAAGAACACACTAGATCAAAACATAAAGTCTTGAAAGTATGATGAACTAGTTGGATAAAGAAAAACTAGTGGTGTAAATCTTATGAAACTGGTCTAGATGTGATTATTTTATGTTGTTAGTGGCTAGTAGTGGAACGGGTCGTCATCTAACCATGCTAGATCATGTTCATGGAACATGAACTAGCAATATGTTAAGTGAAAAAGTTACAAGATGATGAACTCTTCCACTAACAAAACATGAACTTGTGTAAAAATGATTTTTCTTGTAAAATAGAGTTCTAAACTAGTAGATCTAAAGATCTACAAGTGGTTTTTCGGAAAAACCAAGAAAAATATACAAGTCTTGTTTAAAACCCAGATCTTACATAAACTACAAGCATTTTAGTGAAAAAGCAAGTGTGTAAACACTGTGTAACAAAAAGATTTAACAAAGAAATATTTTTGTAAATATTGACTAGAAGTTGTGAGATTACGTATTCTTTAAAAATAAAGTTTTCGAGAAACTGATTTTTAAAGATGGAAAGATCTACTAAATATATTGGAAAGTTACTACATATTTTTACACAACTTACAAGTTCATGTGTTTGCGATTTATGCGTATTTTGACTAGTTGCATGTTTGAATGTTGTATATTGATGATTGGGACATTGTTGATTGAATTTTGAAAAGAAAATGATACGCTAGTAAGCGTGGCCACCTCCAGTTACAGAGGAAACTCTGGCGAATTTTTTTTTTCCAGAAAATAACTCTTGGAATATTTTTGGTGACAAGTGTTTATGAATATATTTTTTACTTGTTTTCCAAACAAACTTCGCCATGATTATTATTTCAAAATAACCAAGTGTCGGAGGTGGATTTTTGTAAAGGAAACTTGTTAAATATATATGGAGAATATATATTTCTTAATAAAACGCTTGTGTGCTTACGTGATTATTTTGTGAACTAGAGATATATTATTTTTAGAGTAAAAAGAATATTACTTGGAAATATCATGAAAACACGACTCCAATATAATACAAACGCTTTCACGTATAAATATTTAAGTTACACCGGTATTATTATTACCACACGAACTTTAAAATGTAACTTATGTATTTTCGGAAAATACTCTTAATGATGTATTTTGACAAAGTATTATATTTTGGAAATTGTATGGAATAAAATATAATATTTTTGGGAAAAATATATATATTTTGGGAATTGTATGAAGTAAAATATAATATTTTTGGGAAAAATATGTATATTTTGGAGATGGAATATTCTAGACAAACGAATTAAAATATATTTATTTAAGTGAGACTTAATAATATACTTTTGGAATTATAAGAACGCACATGTATAAATACCCCTATCCTTGGGAAGGAAATACGCATATACGATACTTGAGAAGTATAACTCTAAAATAGTCGTCTAACTATTATTCCAGAACTAAATACAATTATTATAACTTGGAATAATACCAGAATCATAACTCAAGAACATACATACTAAGACAAGGCACTACCCGTTCGTTTAATAGACGTTAGACCATTGTAGGTAGTCGTGTTTGCCGCGGAGATTTAGGTTACACATACTGAAGACGCAATACAGTGAGTTCATGTCCCCCTTTTCTCTTAACTGTTTTCAGTTTTTACACTTCGGGGGTGAAATACATGTTACATTTACTACAAACATTTTATACACGGTATGATTAGCTAAGGAACTTACTGCTAGATCACGTGAATGGATAGGCTATTATCGTAAGACCATTAATCCTTGTATAAGGACCGAGAGGCATGAGTGATAGATCTATCGGGTGTTGCGAGCCCCACACATGGGCCAGTGTGTGGCTGCATGTGTTGACTATGTTGTTCCGCCGGAAGGACCGGTATGAAATCCGCGTTACAGGTTTGAGTGCTTCCTAGGCCATGTCACTTATTAATGTATTAGCTACACATTAATTGATCTCTTTTTCCTTATTGCTACATACCAAGAACATACATTTATACAGACATATTCTAACGATTTATACAGACTCACTTACACATGAACTCGCTCAACTTTATGTTGACTTTTCAAACTACATGTATTTCAGGAAACTAACGGATCTGGCACGGTATGCACGTATTTCCAAGCTGCGTTTGAATAAAGAAGTCACCCAGGGTTTAAAAGGTGTAACCTCTTCCTGGACGGCTTACATATCCCTAAACCTAGTATTGTTTAAAGCCTTTTGCTAAGTCTTTATGAACTCAATTTAATCAAATTAAGGTTTGTAAACTTATTTTGTGATTGTTGAAAATGGGATTTTTCTAAACTTTATTAATGGATGAACATCTCATGTTTTTATCATATAGCATTGTTATGATTGTTGCTATGGTATTAAGAAGTCACACCAAATAAACCCACGCTTCCGCAAAGCCAGGGTGTGACAGCTTGGAATCAAAGCCTCGATCATAGCGAACTAGGATTCTTTCTCGAGTCTAGACTATGATCATCAGGGCTCTCACGAAAACTTTTTCAAACATTTTTACATTGCATACACTATACATCCAGATCCAGGAAACAAACCTTTTTACAAACAAAAGGCATAAATACACATTTCCAAATTTAAATTTATAGCTCGGTCGGGGAGACTGAGGGAGTCCAGTCGGGGAGACTGAGGGAGTCCAGTCGGGGAGACTGGGGAAAAATTAGGTCGGGGAGACCAGGAAAAACTAGGTCAGGGAGACCAGGAATTAGGTCGGGGAGACCAGGAGATTAGTCTGAGAGACTGAGAGATTTTAGTCTGAGAGACTAGAAAGTTCAGTCTGAGAGGCTGGGAGGTTAGTCTAGTGGGACTAGGAGGATCAGTCTGAGAGGCTGGGAGGATAGTCTGAGAGACTAGGAGGATCAGTCTGAGAGGCTGGGAGGTTAGTCTAGTGGGACTAGGAGGATCAGTCTGAGAGGCTGGGAGGATAGTCTGAGAGACTAGGAGGATCAGTCTGAGAGGCTGGGAGGATAGTCTGAGAGACTAAGAGAGTTCAGTTTGAGAAACTGGGAGGATAGTCTGGGGAAGACTAGCATGATTACTTGCTTACATTAATTGAGACTTACATGCTTATTTGATTTAATGTTGATGTACGTGCATATGTGGTAGTTATTCACATATACTAATTGTTAGTAACTACTATGGATATACATGTTATGCATCGGCACACATGTCACTCTAATTAGAGAACGAGTTATCAGACATTGATAACCCTACGACCACCGCCACAGATAATGAGACTACATCCGCGCCAGAAACGATTACGTCAAATACTGAGAGTGATCCTGACATGCTAATGACGAGGACGACTTCTAACAGTCCGTGCTAACAGATTTTGGTGATACTTCATCTTTGCTGATGGTTTCTCTGACAAGAATCTTTCTGTCACTCTTGTTTCAATCCATGACCACTCCATCACTGGTCATCCCACTGATGGACACACCATGGCTCCAATCCTCGATGATGCGCCTCCTGCGGGCATCTCTACTGGAGGTTGGCTACTCGACAAATAATATATGACTACGTGGGCATGCTTATTGATGGTCCTCCTGCCGACACCCATGACGATAGAAAATTAGATGAGGACACCGTTAATAACTTCACTTCTTAAGACCCCTGTTAACAAGCCATCCTCTGATTCTAGCATGCATTCAGACTCCTTTGTGTCTGTGATACCTGCAACCTTACAAACAGCTGGAGTACAGCATTCTACTACTGACACAAGACGACGACGACATGGCTGCTGCACTATCACCTGCTCGAGGCACCACACCGTTAGACGCCCCAGAGCCTGCTCTTGAGCTAGCTTCTGCACCTTTTGGGTCAGCTGGATGTTACACCTACTGATCCTACACCATTACTTGATCATGACCCTGTTTCTCTGGTTTACTAGACATTGCACCCCTACTATCTAACCCAGTACCAGCACCTGACAACCTCCTTATTGGTTGAAATGTTTGTTTTACACCCATAACCGCTGATGTTGCTTTTTTCCCCTGTGAAGACCGACGTTCATTGCGTCAACGTGCCTATCGCTCTCTTTCAAGACATACCCACACCCCGGAAAGGTACTCCAGGTCAGCACACCACGAGACAATCCGTTTTGCTACAGCAGCAACTTCTACGACCTCGCAGGCCGCACCGTTTGCTACCTTCACCTCAACACCGCTGGACGAGTCATTTCGATGGTTCCTATAATACACTATATTTATTTTTAGACCCTTACCGTCCCTCACATTATGGAGGCCACACCCGAGATGAGTTGCTCCTGTAACATCGACAACAGTTTGAGGATATGAGTCGCACAATGCTGAAGCTTGAGCTGACACCACATTGGGCAACTTCAAATGCAAACATTACATAACCGAAAACATGATTTAAGTGTCTACATCACAAGACACCATATTTTCTGAAAAGTTTATGTAAGACATCACGTCCTCCACTCTGTCTACTGCCAGCATACTTTGGTCCACCACATACATCAAGAATCCTTTAGAACTCTCACCTGCTGCTATTACACCTCTCCCAGGTTTTTAAGGCTCGTTTTTCTTTACTGTCAAGCAACAGGTCAATCAATTACTTCGACACATATACAAGCTCGCGAAGGAGTTCACGCATGGTGAATAGTTTACTTTTCTTTCCTCCTCCACCTCAGTCACCAGTATAATTGGTTCTGGATTTACGTGGATTGCATTACCCTTGGGTAAGGACACTAATGATAAGCTGGGATTAAGGAGACTTTTGAAGACCACTTCTGACTACGTGATTTTGATACACTAATATACGTGTTGGACAAGGGTAGGGTGACCCTGTGTCCCTTCTGATGTGATACACTTTGTAAGACACAGTGATTGTGGCCGGAGGATAACGAAAGCCCAATCATCTTTAAACATGCGACAATACTTATGATTAATAACTAATGAAAGACTCAGTCGCTATGTTCCCACTAAGCACGCTGTTGATCAGTGTATTTGTGCTATAACTATAATACTACATGCTTACTTGCTACGTTCTTATTTACAAGTTGTGCAATAATTGTGATGATATGTGATTGAATAATATAACGACTGTGTATATACATATATGTAATACACCTCTGAGGTCTTATTCGCTAAATAGAGGCTTGTGTGCTCGTGTACTTAACAAGACCTGACCTAACCGACTTTCTTCTAGGAAGATGTCGACTCAAGAGAACACCAACACCAACAACCCTCTGCCGACGACAGAGGCGGAATTTCAAGAACGCCTCTTGCAGTTCATCGCACAGTACGAGGCCCTTCGCTCCGAGCGCAGCGGAAGTACCTCAGGAAATAACCCACCCAACGGCTGCACCTACAAGCAGTTCTTGGGCTGCCAGCCCCAACATTTCGACGGCACTGGGGGTGTCGTAGCCTTCGTGCACTGGGTTGAGAAGACGGATTCTAATTTGCGTGCGAGCAAATGCGCCCCAGAGGATCAGGTCATGTACATTTCCGGGCTGTTCCAAGATGGAGCTCTGTCATGGTGGAAACTCCAGGTTCAGACGATGGGCGAGGCCGCTGCGTATGCCTTATCATGGGACGAACTGAAAGAGCTAATGTATAAAAAGTAGTGTTCAAGAACAGAAAGCCAGAAGGTGGAAACTGAGTTCTGGAACTTGAAGATGGAAGGTCCAAAAATAGCTGAGTACGTGGAGAAGTTCCAAGTTCTGTCGCGTATTGTTCCATACATGGTAGATCCAGAGTTTAAGAAGATTGAGCGTTTCATTTGGGGATTGGCACCTCAAATCATGAGCATGGTGACGACATCAAAGCCTGCAACGATCGCTGAGGCCATCAATCTAAGTGTGGCCTTGACTGAAGAGGCAATCAGGATGAACAAATTTTCAACCTCTGAAGAGAAGAGGGAGACTCATGTAAAGTCATCTGGGGACAACAAGAGAAAGTTGGCAAATTTCAAACAGGGTACCCAGTCGAGTAGCAACAACAAGGCCATAAAGAGAAAAGAGTACATGGGTAAGCTACCTAAATGCGACAGGTGCCGACGTCATCATATCGGGCGATGTAAAAATGGGAAGTGTGACAACTGTGGCAAAGTGGGACACAACAGGGAAACATGTTGGCGTGAGACGAAGTGTGGAAAGAAAGGAAAGGGGAAAGATAAGGGATGTTATACCTGCGGGGATATGAGGCACTATAGGAAAGATTGCCCAAGAGAGATTAAGCAAAATCGTGGGAAAGATGTCTAACACCGGAGCCAGGGAAGCACGCCAGGAATCCAAGCATGGATATCGGTACGTCCCATACTACTCAATGTTATGCATATGTATTGCCAAATACTGTTGCAAATTTTACGATTCGCACCTCTAGAGTTCGAGAGTATAATTGGTTTAAGCAGCGAGTAAGTAGATATTCAAGTACCCATTAGATCTAGCTTAGGGGAAGCTAGTGGAAGCCAACGCACTAACGGGAGTCAACGAGGTAAAAACTAGAGAGCGTAAGTTTACGATAGATCTACTGCCAGTTGAGCTGGGAAGCTTCGACGAGGTAATTGGGGTATATTAGTTGCCAAGCGACCAAGCGGAGGTTGATATCTGCACCACAATGACGAATGAAGGAAGGACCTCGACTCACAAAGAAGGATACGCCTCTACAGATCACGAATTGCTTAAGGGCACGAAAGTTGTTGCGGAAGGGATGTGTTGTTTTCTGGCTCATGTCGGGGACAAGGGAGCCGAAGAACTAAAACTTAAAAATACCCCCATGAACAGAGAATATCCTAAAGTCTTCCTCGAAGACTAGCCAGAATTACCTCCTCAACGACAAGTCGAATTTTTGCATCGATTTGATTCCAGGCGTCGCGCCTGTAGTCAATGCACCCTGAGCGACTTACACCTTCGGAAATGCAAATATTGACAGCGAAGTTTTTAGCAGTGGATAGAGAAGGAAGATAACAGACCAAGATGTCCCTAGTGGATAACCCCATTTCTGCTCGTCAGAAAGAAGGATGATGATTTTCAAATAAACATCAACTACCAGGAGCTGAGCGAGCTAACACACGAGAGTCGGTGACTCTTACTAAGGGTTAACGAACCTCTTACATAACTGACTATGAGGACCCAACTACTACTACACGACTGGTCGATGATCGAGCGTCTTTAGCGGTGAAATTCAGGAAGAAAGTATACCAGGGCGAAATTGTGGGACAATGACTTGTTCTTAGACATAAACAAGATAGTGTTTCCTACACAATGTATAAACCGGATCCACACGGGATACGAAATCTGGAGAATCTAGAAACTTATATCTAGGACCTTTGTGAACCCAGGTCCAAACTCGTATGGGTTTTTATTTAGGAACCATATCTGTCAACTCAATCAACCATCATTAACCTGGCGCATATGCCAGTTCCGTTGACCAAACAGAGAGTACTTGGATTTCTTTTACTTCTGGCAAGTAGATGTTTGCATCTCTACTCCCCTTAATGGTAGTTGCATCACAATAATTTTCTCGCTGAGAGCGAACACACATTTGCTTCGATAGCTGGTCATTTCTTCACTTTAGCAGATACTCGTTGTTCCTTTTCTAGGAAACTTACCTGACATACATGCATCATGCTACGCATGTGATTTCGTTTTGAATAAACACTTCATTGGAATTTACATATTATTTTGCTAAACCTAATTACTAATTCCTGATTCGAGTGACCTACATTATTGTTATTATTGGCTCTTTTGTTACCAAGCCAACGCACTTTCTTGAAACCGCTTTCTTTCAAGTTATAGTCATGGTTTATTTTTGCTACCATGCCGAGAATTCCTTTGTCGATACATACGTTTATTGTCGGGTTACGTTGAAACCAAGTTCAATTGCTTGAACTTATCCAGTTCATAGGTTTAACTTGAAACGCTATATGATGTATTGGGAGCATCATATTCAACTATTTTTGCAGAGATTCTTTCATTTCGAGTCGTAGTTGATTTGGTTGGTCTACGACTCCACTAAAACGTTTGATTTGTTTCGATACCTTGCGGTGATATTTTCATAAAATTGAAGCTTGCGCTAATTTGGCTACTCACTTCGTACACGGATTTAATTCCCTATTTAGTTGTTAACAATCCATTTTGGATCTTCACGATCAAAGCGGTCTCAACACAATTGTGTGTTAAGGAAATGGTACATATATTCATTTCATAAGCACAATGTACCTCCTAACGATTCTTTCATTGTCAATCAAATGCCTTGCGATACTCATTACTTTTCATCTTCGATTGGAAACAGTAGTCCTTTGATGTTCCGTATTTAATTAGAAACTCTATAACATGGTATAAATCAAATCTTCAGATTGCCTCAGTACACTTTCATTTGATTTCAAACGCGGTGAACTTGTTCAGTCACCACTATTATTGGGTAATGCAATTACGACACCTTGTGGTGTCATCATAAACTTGTAGCTTGTGCTAATCATGGTAACCGTTCTACACGAGACCACACATACTTTTGTTTGATTTATCATTTAAACATTTCTGATGCAACTACGAATCAAGACAATGATACACCAGATTCGCTTGTATTCTATTCGGTGTATCTTCACCATTCAAAAATGTCAACACACTAAACCTTACCAAACATTTATTCAGGAGTTGACAGATCATTTTACTATTACGTTGAGTTGTTGCTCTTGAGTTCATATAGCGGGTGCTATGGTTTGTGAAAACTCGTTTGCAGTTTGCAACCGATCGTTTAAAAATCTTATTAGTCAAAACTTCACTTTTGTGGAACCCCTGCTAACTGGATTACACTAGACTATACGTCAAATGCGTCTTGTACCTTTGACATCCAATGCTAGCAGCACACACCTTTCAACCCTAGGATTCGGGTTGTTATACATTCTTGGACTCACCTAATGTGAGTAATGTTTGTTTCGATTTGATGACTATCTACTTCGATATTATTCATATACATACGTGTGTGACTTAACCATAAGGAGGACGGAATTTCTTTAACGGGGGGAGAATGTGACAACCCTCACCAAACCAGGTATCCGTACGAATTAATTAATATTTAATTAATGCTTAATTACAGTGCTTGCTTACAACTGTGGTTAAACTACATCTTGATTTCTGATACATACATACTCATGCATCACCCATTATACTATCACTCTATTACTTACACACAAACATCAGTGACAACCTTGATGCACAAAAGCACAGTGAGCACACTATACGGATAACCCAGTAAACATGTTGACATTGTCAGCACTAGACAGACATTGTCTCTGAGGCCAGTATGAGCTGGAAATAGATTACTACACCAGTAGGGAGTGTAGGGAGGTGAGGATTGTAAAACTGCGTCACTAGGTGATAGTTATAGTGACCGGATGTACCTAAAACATGCTTTAATCACAAAATTCTGCACTTTGTGCAAAAATTCAGCATTTAACGTAACTAGTAAAGTGCAAAAACATGAGAGAATATTACTAGACACTTTCCAAAGTGTCAAGAATTTATTGTGTCACTAAAAATAATATAAAAGACACTTTAAATACTTATTTAACACTTTAACGGATCAGTATCCAACCGAACAACCGGACTTTACCCGGAATATAAAAATATTGTCAATGACATTGTTTTTCCTTTTCTGAGCCAGTTAGGGTCCCCGAACACCCTAACACCCTTTTTATTCTTATACACACATTAATACACTAACTTATCATTAGAAATTAACTAGATCCTAACCAAACCATTATAACCCAACCCTATACCCTTTTTTTTTTAACCGATTACCATGGGTATCCCCACCCATGGCTTTATTTAATATTTTATTTGGGTATGTTGGGGATTTAGAAACATGGTGACCAAAGGTTAAAGATCGTAAAAGGGTTATTTAATAAGCACATGGGTTATAGTTTTTTTTTTCTCATCTTCACAAACATTAAACAATCAAAACTCCCTCCACCATACAAGTCTCGGCCGAACACCAAGCCCACACATCACCCACTTTCAATCTTTAAACAAGCAATCCAAGTGTACTTCTAGGTGCTACAAGGCGTTCAACGAAGCTTGGCGTTCTCGGAAGTTGAAGGACCACTATCATTTTCTTTTATCCAGCACTTTTACACCTTGTTTCTTCCCTAGCCTTGTGCTAGTAGTAAGTGCCTCTAAACATCCTCTTGTTCTTGTTTAAAGTGGTTAATAAGAGATTTAACGGTTAAAATTTAAGAACACACTAGATCAAAACATAAAGTCTTGAAAGTATGATGAACTAGTTGCATAAAGAAAAACTAGTGGTGTAAATCTTATGAAACTGGTCTAGATGTGATTATTTTATGTTGTTAGTGGCTAGTAGTGGAACGGGTCGTCATCTAACCATGCTAGATCATGTTCATGGAACATGAACTAGCAATATGTTAAGTGAAAAAGTTACAAGATGATGAACTCTTCCACTAACAAAACATGAACTTGTGTAAAAGTGATTTTTCTTGTAAAATAAAGTTCTAAAGTAGTAGATCTAAAGATCTACAAGTGGTTTTTCGGAAAAACCAAGAAAAATATACAAGTCTTGTTTAAAACCCGGATCTTACATAAACTACAAGCATTTTAGTGAAAAAGCAAGTGTGTAAACACTTGTGTAACAAAAAGATTTAACAAAGAAATATTTTCGTAAATATTGACCAGAAGTTGTGAGATTACATATTCTTTAAAAATAAAGTTTTCGAGAAACGGATTTTTAAAGATGGAAAGATCTACTAAATATATTGGAAAGTTACTACATATTTTTACACAACTTACAAGTTCATGTGTTTGCGATTTATGCGTATTTTGACTAGTTGGATGTTTGAATGTTGTATATTGATGATTGGGAAATTGTTGATTGAATTTTGAAAAGAAAATGATACGCTAGTAAGCGTGGCCACCTCCAGTTACAGTGGAAACTCTGGCGAAATTTTTTTTTTCCAGAAAATAACACTTGGAATATTTTTGGTGACAAGTGTTTATGAATATATTTTTGACTTGTTTTCCAAACAAACTTCGCCATGATTTTTATTTCAAAATAACCAAGTGTCGGAGGTGGATTTTGTAAAGGAAACTTGTTAAATATATATGGAGAATATATATTTCTTAATAAAACGCTTGTGTGCTTACGTGATTATTTTGTGAACTAGAGATATATTATTTTTAGAGTAAAAATAATATTACTTGGAAATATCATGAAAACACGACTCCAAAATAATACCAACGCTTTCACGTATAAATATTTAAGTTACACCGGTATTATTATTACCACACGAACTTTAAAATGTAACTTATGTATTTTCGGAAAATACTCTTAATGGTGTATTTTGACAAAGTATTATATTTTGGAAATTGTATGGAATAAAATATAATATTTTTGGGAAAAATATATATATTTTGGGAATTGTATGAATTAAAATATAATATTTTTGGGAAAAATATGTATATTTTAGAGATGGAATATTCTAGACAAACGAATTAAAATATATTTATTTAAGTGAGACTTAATAATATACTTTTGGAATTATAAGAACGCACATGTATAAATACCCCCATCCTTGGGAAGGAAATACGCATATACGATACTTGAGAAGTATAACTCTAAAATAGTCGTCTAACTATTATTCCAGAACTAAATACAATTATTATAACTTGGAATAATACCAGAATCATAACTCAAGAACATACATACTAAGACAAGGCACTACCCGTTCGTCTAATAGATGTTAGACCATTGTAGGTAGTCGTGTTTGCCGCGGAGATTTGGGTTACACATATTGAAGACGCAATATACAGTGAGTTCATGTCCCCCTTTTCTCTTAACTGTTTTCAGTTTTTACACTTCGGGGGTGAAATACATGTTACATTTACTACAAACATTTTATACACGGTATGATTAGCTAAGGAACTTACTGCTAGATCACGTGAATGGATAGGCTATTATCGTAAGACCATTAATCCTTTTATAAGGACCGAGAGGCATGAGTGATAGATCTGTCGGGTGTTGCGAGTCCCACACATGGGCCAGCGTGTGGCTGCATGTGGTGACTATGTCGTTCCGCCGGAAGGACCGGTATGAAATCCGCGTTACAAGTTTGAGTGCTTCCTAAGCCATGTCACTTATTAATGTATTAGCTACACATTAATTGATCTCTTTTTCCTTATTGCTACATACCAAGAACATACATTTATACAGACATATTCTAACGATTTATACAGACTCACTTACACATGAACTCACTCAACTTTATGTTAACTTTTCAAACTACATGTATTTCAGGAAACTAACGGATCTGGCACGGTATGCACGTATTTCCAAGCTGCGTTTGAATAAAGAAGTCACCCAGGGTTTAGAAGGTGTAACCTCTTCCTGGACGGGTTACATATCCCTAAACCTAGTATTGTTTAAAGCCTTTTGCTAAGTCTTTATGAACTCAATTTAATCAAATTAAGGTTTGTAAACTTATTTTGTGATTGTTGAAAATGGGATTTTTCTAAACTTTATTAATGGATGAACATCTCCTATTTTTATCATATAGCATTGTTTTGATTGTTGCTATAGTATTAAGAAGTCACACCAAATAAACCCACGCTTCCGCAAAGCCAGGGTGTGACAAAAAATTAGCTGATGCATTACCTCAAAAAGAATGGGGTACATATCTTATGATCTTGAAGAATACCGGAGAGTATGATAGATTGATAATTGCTCAATTCAATGAAAAACTTCAAGGACAAGATCTTGAACAACAAAAGATTGCTAGAATGAACAATTCAAGTGGTCAACAAGATATTAAGATGTATTTCAAAGGTAATGTTCAAAATGTTGAAGCAAGTCCGAAGATCCAAACCGCTTTCAGCGTAGAAAACTCATCCGGATCAATTAATCAAAGTTCAACCAACAACAGTGGATTTTCTTCATATCCGAGTGTTAATCCTAATGTTTCAACTTCAAATCATCAGTTTCAAAGCTCAAACAATGGTAATGTGCTACAGTGCAATATCGTTTTGCATCTTTAGAATGGTCAGAATTTCTCTGAAGAAGTCGCTAAAGGTCATATGGCATTACTAGTTACCGTGTTAGAATCATATGAGGGTTTGGCTGCGGGAAGGATCGGAAATCCTATGTTGACAAAAGAGGATTACGATCAGATTGATGCTGAGGAAATGGAGCTAATGGATATTAAGTGGTGTTTAGCGAGCGTGTTGAGGAGAGCTGAGAAATTTAAGCAGATTACAGGAAGAGATGACTTTCGTGATGCTAATGTTTCTACTTTAGGTTTTGATAAGTCTAAAGTTACTTGTTTTCGGTGCAGGGAAAAAGGACATTTCAAGAGGGAATGTACCAACCAAGAAGCAGGTGGAGCTCAGAATCCTTTCGGGAACAATGATGATCATCGAAAATCGATTTATCATCAAATTGCTCAACAGCCGCATCAACAACAATCGTCACAAACTTCAAATGCTAGGAAGGATCTGATTGAAGAGCCATCAAAGAAAGCTTATCTAGTGCATCAAGATGATGAAAAATTGCCAGAGGGATTGAGCTGGGACAAATATATTCCGGCTGAAAGTAACTCAAAGTTTAGAGCATTTATTGCACAGATCATTCAAGAACCAGAGTTGATGAAAGAATGGATGGATGTGTTTGCAGATGATGAGAAAAGTCAAGATGAAGAGTCTGTTTCTTCATAAGATAGTTCAGAAAAGACACCACTCTTTGATCAATCATCAATTGATAGCAGTGATGATGATGAAGAAATAATCAAATAAACATTGGAAAAACTCATCTATCTCCTAAAAGTTTCAAATTTTATTTTGCAGATAAATTGGAGAAGTTAAAGGAGAGACGAGCAGCAAAAGAAAAGAAAGAAGTAAAATGTGAGAAGGTTGTTCAGATGGAAGAGAAGAATGAATAGAGTGGAGAGGTTAAAGTTGCTGAGAAGATTGTTAAAATTGAAAAGATTGTACAAGTCACAAAACCTTGTCTGAAATGTTTGGAACCATGGAAACATTGCGAAGAGAAGTGTTGGACCGTGTGCGTGACCCTAAAAAGTCAGTAAAGGCAGTTCATCATCGTGTACAGAGGTGGAATCAAAGTAAACAACGTCAAACAGCTTGTTTCCTCTTAATCTCTTCTCTATTACTGAAATCAAAGCTTTTTACAATGTTTTCTGATAGAATTTTGACAACACCTCGGCTCTGATTTCGCTCTGAAAGTTATAAATGAAATGAACACATCACCTATATATACAGCTCCTGATTCCACTCGAAACTGTTTAAGCGGAACCCCTATGTTCACTCGAGCGGAATCACCATCTTCATTTGGAGCGGAATCACCTAGTACCATCTGGAGCGGAATCACCTAATTTCCTGATTTAGCTTGAAATGACACAAATGTCATTTCGAACGGAATTACAACATTAATCCACTTTTTCAATTCCAAACTCCAATCTAACCTATCTAGACCTAAGACTTGATTAAGACGTAGTCAGCAGACATTCAGTGCACCAACAGACTCCCCCTTGGATGTTGACGAAGTCTTCAGCAACGAGTCTTCAGTCTTGGTCTTTCTCCAAATTAATTTGTCATTGTAAAATCTCTCTTCAATCTTTATCTTCAAACATTTATCTTCAATCTCCCCTTCGATTGTTGATCCAGAATTCTGACTCCCCCTTTCATAGACTCCCCCTCTCGATCAGCTAGGGCTTAAATTCTGGTTCAAACTTTTTTCATTTTCATTGCCATGGGGATTCCTGCATAATCTCTACCCAAATATAAGATATATGACAAGAACAGTTTCAAACCAAACTTACCATTCAAACCACAATTTGATAGTCTAACCAGTGTTTAGAAATCCACTTAAGTATTCAGGTCCAAGTTAATGACCCTGATTACTCAATTAATCTACCAAGTCCAAATTAATGATCTTGGTTGATCAGAGATAAATCACACTGTCATTTTGTTCAATTTGTTTTTCTGAAAATTTATAAGTTTCAAGTTAATGAACTTGCTTAAACTTTTCAACTTTCACAGACTTATCATGTTTAGCTCCAAACTCATCTTCCAGCCCAGAAACCTCGTGCATCTGCTTCAATTCGAATCTGAAGATCAGCTTTCCACTTTGGTTTGTCAAAAATAAAGCAGAAATGTAAAATCTTTTTGAATTTTTAATAAAATTTCTAAACTAGAAATGAAATACGGAACTAAAATGCAGTAAAAATAAACTATTTACAAACATATTTTTGGTTAAGCGTGTTAGGGAATCATATCAGCTATTCGACAAGTCACAAGTACCGTTAAGCTTCAATTACATACTCAGAATTAAACAATTCGCTTAGATTGTCGATATATTGATCCACTTAAATTTTCACACACATTCCAATCTGTTCAGGATACGGATTTAGTGTTTTAGAGACTTAAACTTATACGTGTGTCCCACCTCTTGAATATACTCCCGTATCCAGATCCCAATATTCAATCTTACAGGTGAGTATACCACAAATGATATCTGTAAGGGAATAAATTATGATCGAATCCGTGAGAGCTCAGGTCAGAACTACCGTTCAGCAGAGAGATCACAAATCGACTTGGGTGTGTCCCCTTTAGAGGATCTTTTTTACAACAGCATTGCTAAGCAATTTTATTGTCTTATCATTAATGCTGAGGGTGATGCTATGTTTCAAGCATTTCGGAAAGTATTATTTGAGGACTAGGTCAGAACTTCCATTCAGCAGAAGTCCCGGAATAATACCCCAGATATCACTGAGTATAAAGACCTAGTATATCAGAAAAAGGAATCTTTCAAACGAAATTTCAGGGGTTACCTATATATCCAAGTAGTGTTCCCCAAGAAATAAGTAAGTAAATATTTAAGTTTATATCCCGAACAAACGTACTAAATGTGTAAAAACCTATCGGCATATCATCAGCGAGACTGTTTAACGCATTTAAACATTCCATTTCTTTAGCATACTGTAACTGTCAAGCCGATGTACTATCATTTTCCCTTTTTACACAAGCTCTTTTCTGGTTTTCTAATGTTTTTGGATTTTTATATTTTTTACCGTTTTTGTATTTTCTGAAAATATTACCCTATACTCCCCCTAAATACCAAAACAGGTAAAAAATCGACAAACCATTGCAGATTGCTTCTCAACATCATCTACAATGCCTCCTTCATCAACGCCAATAATCTCCTCCAACACCGATAAAAGCTTCATACCATTCAGTTTTAGCAAATACTGAAAACGTGTTTTATCAAATGCTTTGGTATGTAAATCAGCTTTTTGCTCGTCAGTGTGGATTTTCTCAATTCGTATCAACTTCTTCTCGAAACAATCTCGAATGAAGTGATGACGAATTTCAATGTGTTTCGTTTTAGCGTGATGAACTGGATTTTTAGTAATGTTAATTGCTGTCTCATTATCAACAAAGATAGGGGTATTTAAAAATTGCAAACCATAGTCGCGCATCTGTTGCTGGATCCACAATATCTGTGAGCAGCAACTGCTAGCAGATACGTACTCCGCTTCACATGTGGATAAAGCCACAGAGGTCTGCTTTTTGCATTGCCAGGTAACCAATCGTGATCCGAAAAACTGGCACCCTGCTGTTGTTGATTTAGCATTAACTTTGCAACATCCGAAATCTGAATCGGAATACCCTTCGAGCGTGAAATCGCCTTCTCTTGGATACCACAACCCCAATGATGGAGTTCCTTTCAGGTAGCGTAATATCCTTTTCATAATCACCATATGCGAAGCTCTCGGGTTAGATTGAAATCTTGCTGCGAGGCAGGTTGGATACATAATATCGGGTCTTGAAGATGTCAAATACATCAGCGATCCGATCATGGAACGATACATCGTTTCATCTACCTTCTCTCCAGTGAGATCAGGGTTTATCCCATGATTCGTTGCTAACGGGGTGGAAGCTGGAGTAGAACCTGACATCCCGAATTTCTCCAAGATATCATGAACGTACTTCGTTTGATGTATGAAAATTCCTTTGGTTAGTTAATCAACCTGCAGTCCCAAAAAGAATTTCATCTCACCCATCGATGACATTTCGAATTTCTGCTTCATTACTCTTTCAAAATCTTTGCATAGATCCTCATTTGTTGACCCAAATATGATGTCGTCCACATAAATTTGAACTATCAGAAGATTTCCGTCGACCTCTTTGGTGAAGAGAGTGGCATCCACTTTTCCATGAATGAAACTGTTGGCTAGTAGGTGTTGAGACAATGTCTCGTACCAAGCTCTCGGGGCCTGGTGTAAACCATACAGTGCTTTGTCTAGCAAGTAGACCTTGTCTTTGTGGATTGGATCGGTGAAGCCCGGTGGCTATCCGACATATACCTCCTCTTTTACCTTCCCATAGAGAAAAGCCGATTTCACATCTAACTGATAAACTTTGAAATTTTTCCAAGACGCAAATGCTAGGAAGATTCTGATCGCTTCTAGTCGAGCAACTGGAGCATATACTTCAGTAAAATCTATACCCTCCTGCTGACTGAAACCCTGGACTACAAGTCGAGCTTTGTTGCGAACTACAACTCCTCTATCGTCTCTCTTACACTTGAACACCCACTTGGTGTTTATCTTCCTTTGACCATCAGGCAAATCCACTAACTTCCACACACGTAACTTCTCGAATTGGCTCAGTTCCTCCTGCATTGCATTAACCCAAGAATCTTCAGTAAGCGCCTCTTTATAAGTCCTTGGTTCAACCTGCGAGATAAAACAACTCAATGAGAATTCAGTTTGCAAAGGAGCAACTTTTGTATAAAAACATGTAAGCCCTTGATCAAGCTGTCTTCGAGTGCGGACGCCTGTTTGCAATTCTCCAATGATCAATTCCTCTGGATGATATGAAAGAGTTCGTGGCATTACTTCGCCTGGAACATCTACATCGCCTTCCAGATTAGTAACATTCTGATTTGCACCTTGTTCACTGACTAGGTTTGTTTGACTTGAGATCTGAATTTGCTCCCCCTTAGAATCTGAATCACCACGATCAAATACTGGCATGTTCTCAGATTCTTGATTATCATTCTGTGCCGACTGATTATCTTGAGCAACTTCATTTTGTTGGACATCATCATGTTCACCAGCATTGCTTGGACCTGCTTCATCGTCATTTGATGCTCGTTGTGGTCGCCTTGAATACTCAGCTGGGAACCTTTCCTGCGATTCTTCATACTCTCTCAGAATATCCACTCGTCAAAGAAATCTTCTTCTTCATCCTTATCTTCTTCCATGTCAAATGAATCCCATAATTTATCATAATTAAAACGCCATGAGTCACAGGGATTCTGAGGCGGCATAGTATACCCCTGACACTCAACATGTTGTGCTTCGATGATCTGCTTCAAACTTGGAACAAAGACCCGTCTTTATGGACTTGAGTAACCCACAAAACTTCCTTCAATACTCTTTGGACCAAAATTACCAAAAGGCTCTAGAACTGTACAAGGAGACCCAAACGGTTCTAAAAACTTCAGATTCAGTTTGCGGTTATTGATCAACTCAAAGCATGTCTTGTTGAATTTCTTGACAGTGAGAACCCGGTTGAGTGTATAGCATGCGGCGGAAACTGCTTCTGCCCAAAAATTTATCGGTAGCTTTGAATCAGCAAGCATTGTTCTGGCCGTTTCAATTAGCGCCATGTTCTTTCTTTCAGCTACTCCATTCTGCTGCGGAGTGTAAGGCGCGTTAAATTCATGCAATATACCTCTTTCATCACAATATTCTTCCATCTTGTTGTTCTTGAATTCAATACCATTATCACTTCTAATTCTTTTGATACGCCTTTGGTACAGATTTTCAATCTTTCTGAACAACGCCATCAAACTATCAAACGTTTCATCTTTCGACTTCAAGAATGACACCCACGAAAATCTGGAATAATCATCAGTAACCACAAGACATTAGAGATCTCCTGTAATACTTTTGACGTTTACTGGACCAAACAGATCCATATGTAGTCTCTCTAAAGGTCTGGAAACTGAATTGACTTGCTTTTTAGGGTGTGACTTTTTCTTCTGCTTGCCTTTGATGCAACTAATGCACTCCCCTTCCAGATGAAAACCTTTAATATTAAAACCCAGAACTAAATCATTATGCACCAGGTGATTCATTTTTCTCAAGTGTATATGACCCATCTTCCGGTGCCACAACTTCGATTCTTTCTCTGTTGCTCTAGACACAAAACAATGAGCCTGACCCGTGGTTGTAGTAGCTACGCTCATGTCCAACACATACAGATCATTCACTCTAGGTGCCCTCATGATAATCCATTCTTCAGGAATAACAAATCCTGGCTTCAAGATCAAACATTCTTTGTCTGTGAAGTGAGTGGTATACATCCTGTCACAAATCTGCGAGATACTAAGCAGATTATTCTCCAGCTCAGCAATGTAGTTAACTCTTTCAAACGTAACGATCCCATTGGATAACGTTCCTTCACCAACAATTCTACCACCTTGGTTTCCTGCGAATCCCACATATCCTCCATTGAAATTTCTAACATCATACAACAATGCAGTCTTCCCTGTCATATGTCGAGACGCTCCACTATCCATAATCCATCGTGAAATAGCTCTCGGAAGTTCCGGCACATATCACAAACAATTCAATAAAGATGCTGATTCATGCTTCACAATTACCAACTAGGAAGCTCCGGCAAGTCCAAAATTCTTAATGAGATTTTGATGCCACCCAAGCCTCTTTTGACTCGGGTAACTTTACTTTAATGTGAGTTTTAGCAGTGTAAAGTGGCGGAAAATTTTTATCATTCATTTTTAAGCTTTCTTCTGATCCAACCTCAACCTTTTTGTATAAGAAAAACTCATCTATCTTAAGTTGACCGGTTGGTTGATTTTTCTTTTGAACATTCTTTTTCTCTGTTGGAGTAGAAGATTGTTTCTCCAATTTTTCATAATAATCCAAAGGAACATCCATCTTTACTGGAGTGGTAGAAGACGATTGTTTTTCTTTCTCTGAAACCTTTGGTTTAGATGAATTTTCTTTCTTGTCAACCACTTTTGGCTTCCATGTTTGTTGGGATGATGCAACCCGTTTATAGAATTTGTCATTTTTAGTTACCACATTCTTAACAGGTTCAATTTTGACTTTTGTTTTCTCATTTTTCAAAACTTTCTCAACAACCATTGGAGCTTTGCCTTTTGCCTCAACCTTCTTCTTTCGATTCTCAACAACTTCAGTCTTAGGCTTGAAGTTGGTGCAATTTCTTGCAATGTGACCAACTTTGTTGCATCTAAAACATGTACGAGTATCAACTACCCGACTTATGCCTTCAGACTGAGGTTGTAAAGCCCTCTTCTCAAAAAATTCTTCATTTGATTTCGAAAAGATTTCATTTTCCTCATCAGAAAGTGAACTTGAACCGTTCACGAACACTTTCTTCTCAACAAATTTCTTGTTTTGAACATTTCTCCTTTGATAATTCTTACCACCCTAATAACCACCCGACCATTTCTTTCGATTGTTGTTATAAAAACGTGGTGGAACAACAGGTTTCTTATAGTAAGCTTGATCTTTTTCAAAATTCATTTGCCTTTTTGCATTTTTCAAACTTTCAACTTCTGACACATCAATCTCAACCAACTTGAAAACATTTTTCAATTTGTTCACATTAACATTCTCTAATGGAAAATCACAATCCGGATACAACTTATCAGATCCAGCCATCTTGTACATCACAAGACCCGGTTCATCACCTAAGTTGTTTTTGGATTTTGATTTTGGAATGTGTTTGTCCAAGAAACATTCATCTTCCTCAGTAGTGTCACTTTCAGATTTTAGAACATTTTCAACCACACTTTTTACCACTTCAGTTTGGACACTATCGTCATTGGAAGATGAAGAAAATGTCACATCAATTGAATCAGGAAGTTTCACTTCATTTTCATCTTCAAGATTAACCAACCCAGATTGTTTTTTCGAATAATTGTCTAGAACTGGTGGCGGAACTTGATGAAACCCGACCCCAGTTCCATCACAGTATACATCTTCACCTGCTTTGTTTTTCCCGATGGGTTTGGGAACAATGTGTTGCAAAACAAAGCTTGCAGAGCTGTAACTGTTCAATTTCAAATTGATACGCTCATTCTCAATCTTAGCTTCTTCAAATTTAAGCTTCAATTTAGCAATCTCATCCAATTGTTGATTGATTAATTCTTCTTTGATCCTCAAAACACTTTGTAAGTGACAATTTTCTTTGTATGTTTTACCGTTTCTATCATCATTATCTTTAACCGTGCTTTTAAGCTTCTCAAATTTTTCAGTAATCTGACGATTTTCAAGAACTAACCTCTCATTTTCTTTCCTAACCTTTTCTTGGTCAATTTTATCATTTTCAATTTTGTTAGTTAATTCTTTTACTCTGTCGTTCGAAGCTTTCAACATTTTATCACGGTTAAGGATCTGATCCTCAACACTTCGGACTCTAGCAGTCAGATCATCAATCTTCTTACCTTTGAGATAAGTGTTTGTACTATAAACTTTGCATTCTTTGATGCAACTTTTGCAGTCAACATCACCACTGACTTTCTTACCTGACTCAGTTGTTGACGCGTTTGAACTGACCTGGCTTTTAGACTCAGAGACGGATTTAGGGTCTACCTCAAGTGCCTTGGCAGCCAGCACCTTGTCAGCGATCTTTCCCATGTTTTCAGCATTCAACTTTTGAGTCGTGTCAATGATTCCAGTATCAACCTTCTTTGGCTTTTCTTTTTCTTTCTCTTTCTCTTCTTTCTCTTTCTCTTCTCCGCTTCCCCACCCTTTTCTTTGCCAATAATCATCTTCTTCTTTCATTTCTTTAATTATGGTTTCCATATCAAGAGTGGTATGATCAATGGCTATATTTCCATTAGGGTCAAGATAACATTCTCTGTCTGGATCCCATATCCTCGCTCTTTTTGCTTCACTATAGATAGCAGATATTCTGATCATTCTTTCTTGAGCTATCATCTTCCTGTAAGCATATCTCTTTTCTTTAGGTCTGGTGTCTTTCCAAGGAACAGGTTCAGATTTTGCCATGAATGCATATCCAACTGCATCCTCCTCAGGTAACAACTCGCTCCAGTCAAAACCTTCATCGTCATGAATCACCGCAAGAGCTCTGGATTTCTCTTTCTTATCCTCAAGCTGCTTCATTCTTGGCAGCTCCGATTTATTCTGATGATAAATCGCTTTCTTGTAGTAATCTTCTCTAAACGGGTTTTCAGACTCATCAGCATACGCATTTCGACATTCAAGCTTAAAGTGACCTTTCTGTTTACACTTGAAGCATGTCACTTTAGACTTGTCAAAGCCCAACTTGGTAGATGGTCCACCAATAGACTTTCTTCCAGTTATCTCCATAAAACGTTGTGCCCGACGAACTGCACTGGCCCTACACCACCTTATGTTAATCAGTTCCATCTCCTCAGGATCAATCTGATCGTAATCTTCCTTCGTCAGATTGGTGTTGCCTATCTTCCCTGCTACAAGGCTTTCATACGATTCTAGCACAGACGCTAAGAAAACCATATGTTGCTTTGCCGACTCCTCGCTGAAGTTTTGAGCGTTCTTTAAGTCTACAGCGATATTGCATTGAAATAGGTTCTTTGCATCTGATTGACTTGAATGTGACGAAGAACCACTGTGAAATCCAATGCTTTGACTTTCTTTGTTTGAAATGTTGGAATTCTCAGCAGAAAAAGCTGTCTTGGGAGATGTATTCTTTGGCATCATGCTTTTTGGATAATACAAATCCAAGTTCTGTTGATAAGACGAGTGATTCACTTTGTGTGTTTTTCGTAACTCCAACTCGTGACTCTCTAGTCTTTCAATCAGCAAATCTACAGTCAACACTTCTGGCGGCTTGATAGTATTCTTCAACATCAATGCATAATATTGCCAATCCATCTCTTCTGGCAATGAGTCAAACAATTTATCGACTAGCTCTTCTTGAGAATAGAAAATTTCATGTCTCGCCAGTTCCAGCTTTAGATGCCCAAACCTCTCAATCATTTTACAAACTGATTCATTCTTTAAACAACCAAATAAATCAAATTCTTTTCTAAGCAGTTTCTTTTTGTTTTTCACTATTTCTGCACTTCCCAAACATTTAGCTTTCAATTTTTCCCAAAGATCTTTAGAACTGTCGTACTCGATCAAGGATATTATATCTTCTCGAACTGATTGAAATAGCAGTGCGATGCATTTTTGCTCAGCAACAAACGATTCTATTTCTTCAGATGTAGTCAAACTTTCACCCTTTTTGCCTCCATCAAAGTATCCGTTCTTTAGACTTTTCCAGCTAGAATAAGCAAAGGCCATTAACCAATCTTCAAACTTCTTGGCCCACCGACTATATTCTTCGATAGCCATCAACTTCGGGGGTTTGTTATAAGTTCCGAAAGCACTTTCCATACTTAGAACATCCGATAAACTTTTCTTCGTATTCAGCGTATTCTCATTGGTGTTGCTAGGCGAAGTATCATCTCCATAGTTTCCAGCAAAGGCATACATATCGCTAAACGGATTCATGAATAGATCATCCATCTTGCACGTACCTGAAAAATTAGCAAACACTTAGAAATTTTTTAAGTTTTGAAATATAGAAAGTTCAAGCGAAATCACTTGAAGCGGAATCAGTTTCAAGCGAAATCAGCACAGTGAATTTCAAGGGGAATCTGATTCAAGCAGAATCAGATTTCACTTTCAAGCTGAATAAGAACTATTCCAGTTTCGAGCGGAATTAGATATTATCTTTCGAGCGGAATCTAAATTTTGAACTTTCGAGCGGAATGAGATTAAAATCTCAAGCGGAATCAGCTTTTTAAGATGGAATCTGCGAAGAACCTTTCAAGCGGAATCAGGTTCGTAGGTCATTTTTACCAGTTTTAAGTCGAGTTTTAATCTGATTCTTTGTAGGGTTTGTTAATACTATGTTTTACACAACATATATGAAAATCAGGTCATTTCAACCGCTAGAACTAGTTCAAATCAGAAAAATATGAGAAGAAGAGAGTAGAAATGAGAAAATCCGGTAGAATCAAGTTGTAATGGTATGAACTCCTCGTCCTGAGCTCTGATACCACTTGTTGGACCGTGTGCGTGACCCTAAATAGTCAGTAAAGGCAGTTCATCATCGTTTACAGAGGCGGAATCAAAGTAAACAATATCAAACAGCTTGTTTCCTCTTAATCTCTTCTCTATTACTGAAATCAAAGCTTTTTACAATGTTTTCTGATAGAATTTTGACATCACCTCGGCTCTGATTTCGCTCTGAAAGTTACAAATGAAATGAACACATCACCTATATATACAGCTCCTGATTCCGCTCGAAACTGTTCAAGCGGAACCCCTATGTTCACTCGAGCGGAATCACCATCTTCATTTGGAGCGGAATCACCTAGTACCACCTGGAGCGGAATCACCTAATTTCCTGATTTAGCATGAAATGACACAAATGTCATTTCGAGCGGAATTACAACATTAATCCACTTTTTCAATTCCAAACTCCAATCTAACCTATCTAGACCTAAGACTTGATTAAGACGTAGTCAGCAGACATTCAGTGCACCAACAAGAAGGATAAGAAGTATAGTGAGATCGATAAGATGAAAGAAAAATTATTGTTTGATATTAAGTACGAGAAAGAATCTTATGATGTGTTGAACATAACAGTAAACCAGTTAGAAAAGACAAATTCAGAAAGGGAAGATGCTTTGACAATGATGAATGCAACAATGATGTCTAAGCAGAAGGCCATAAATCACTATATTGAAGAGTGTGCGAAGTTAAAGCAGGAATTGGAGACTGAAAAGATTGAGAATGAAAAATCAGACGATTGCTGCAGAGTTATTCAAGTTCTGATTACTTGATTGATAGAATTTACCCGACAGTTGCAGGTTTTGAAGCTTTTCAAGAAAAGAAATCGGAAGATACGGATACTGGTAAGAAACAAAGTGCAAATTATAACAAGTGTTCGCCTTCGATCTGGGAAGGTTATTCTCCTAGAAAACCAAATTCGGAACAACTCAAAAAAGCAGTCAATATAAAGTTAAAGTCTGAAACAACTGGTGAGTTACCAGACAACATTGACGTCACATTCACATCGTCTGGCACTGATCATGAGTCAGAGTTAATAAAGAAAGTGGTCGATCAGGTGTTGGATAAGGATGAGGAGTCAGAGATAAAGTCTGAATCTGAGAGTTCAAGTTCATCAGTCAACAGTTCGAAATCATCGGTCAAAAGGGTTTACAATAAAGATTTTCTGTTATCAAAAAATAATTTGAATGATGAACCAATCAAGGTGGCATATACTTTGAATGATTCAGACAAATTATATTCTGATGAAGAATTTCCAATTAAAAATGTGATAATTGAAAATATTAACATGGTTTTTAAATTGATAAAATTAAAGTTTTCAGAAATAAAAGATAAAATGGGATTTTCAAAACCTAAATATACTACTAGAGTTCAACAACGCTTAAACAAGAAGAAAGGTTTCGGTCCAGATCATCAAAAGAAACCGAATCATAAAAGCAATTTCAAAAAGAGGGGGTTGGGTTTTGATGTTGAAAATAATCAAAATATTAAAGATTCTGTTGGTGCATGTTTGTGACAACAGCTTAGATTTGGTCTTTGGATATCTTGTAATTAGATAAACGATAAACAGTTAGCGGGTTTAGCTTTGTATTAGTGAGTTAATAGAGTTTGGGCTAAACAAAACCCAATTAGGGTGATGGAGGCGAATTGGGCCTGTCCAATTCGCAGTCCATGATGTTTAACCTTGGCCCAAGTAGCAAACCTTGTGTTATATAAACAAGGTTAGGCTTTAGGGTTTAGGTTAATCAGCCAAAACAGTTTTAGAGAGAGAGTAATTTCGTGAAAGGCAATAGGCTTGGACGAAATTGTGTTGGTTAGGGTTTTAATTGATTGTAAACTGCAAGTTGGATAATCAATAGAAAACCCAGTTTGAAAGTGATTGCTGATTTCTGTTTCTGCTCTTGTTTCTGTGATATTCTGATCAAGAGGATTCCGCACTCTTGATCGGATTGACAATTCTGTTGAAGATCCATACGAATAGGGGACCTACAATTGGTATCAGAGCGTTAGGCTCTTGAAGGCTCGGTTCAGAATTGTTGGCTGCAGAATCAAGAAGTATTTTCGAAAATTTTGAAACCTGAAAAATTAGGGTTTCGAAATTTCTTGTTGGCTTGATAAAATTTTCGAATTTGTTTGGCTGTTTTGATCTTCTGGTTTGGTTGATTGCTGTTTTTGCAGGTTTTAGGGTTTTCGGGATAGTTTTTGGTTGATTGTCTGAGGAATTCTGGCTGAAAGAATTGAAGATTCGAAGACTGTTTCTTTGTGTTCTTCATAATTTTCGAAATTTTTTGCTGATTTGGTTTTCTGATTTTGCAGATTTGTGTTGGAGAGAATCTGGAAAATCTCAGAAATTTGAAAAAGATTGAATTTCCTTATTACTGGCTGGCGAATTTAATAATTTCGCAGACTGATCCAGCATAATTAAACTGATCAGCGAATTTGGGACTTATATCTCGGTAACCGGCGAATTTAAAATCCAAAGGCGACTTTGGTAACCGTGTGATTGTCCACAGCGAAATTATCACGGTTTCGACGAATCTACTGGTCGTTGTAATTGCGAAGTTAAGGAGCGAAATAACCAGCGAACTTAACCAGCATAATTAGCAGCGAATTTAACCAGTTGACCAGCGAATTTAAACAACCAGCAAAATTAACAGCAACACTAGCGAAATTAACAGCATAACCAGCGAAATTAACAGCATAACCAGCGAAATTAGTAGCATAGTTGTGGTGGAATTTTCGTTGGCAAGCGTCGAGAAAATCTGACTGTTTTGAAAATAGAAAGTGATCCGTAGCTCGTTTGGCAGAACCGTTTGGACCGTTAGATTCCTTGGATTTTTAGGGTAAAAAAAAAGACTCTGGAAAATCCCGAATACGGTTTTTGACATTATATATCGTTGGATTCGTCTTTTCGAGATGATTCTAAAGGTGTAATTTGGTAACCACTGTTTTCGGAGAAATTTTGTACGGTTTTATCAGTACGGTTACGATAAAAACGTGTTTAAAGATGGTCAGAATGGACAAGGTCAGTGAGACTGTTAAACATTGGCCAAAGCTGAAAAATGTCAAAGAATATGCAGACTGGAAAGAGGAGTTTGAGACATTTGTGAAGAGTGAAGATACTAGAATGTGGTACTGTATGATAGATGGCTATGTTGCTCCTACGCGTAGTATTGAAGGAAGGGTCTTAGTGCTGTCTTATGACAAGATGGATGAATCTGAGAGACAGGTGGTTGATGCTGAAAAGAGAGCCTTGGCGGCAATAAAGATGTCCTTACCTGATAGCATCAAGCATACCTTCCAAAAGTACACTGATTCAAAGGATATGTGGGATGCATTACAAAAGCGATATCAGGGAAATGAGAGTGCCACTCAGGCATTCATGGCAGAGATAGTGCAAGTTGATGAGGCTGAAACTATTGTGAGTGATGCTGAATCTGAAGTGAAAGATGCTGAAGCTCAAGTGGAGAATGCTGAAGCTCAAGTGGAGAATGCTGAAGCTCAAGTGGAGAATGCTGAAGCAAAAGTGGATGCTGAAGTCGAGAAAGAGAGTGAAGCTGAACAGGTTGTTGCTGATGAAAACTCAGAAGTTCATGAGAAAGAGGTACAATCTAATTCAGTATGTTTGAGATGTCGTGAACTACAGGGTGAGGTTGCCAGGTTGACAACACAAAACCAAAGTCTGGTAAGTGAGATGTCTAACATAAAAGAAGCAAACTTTTTTGCTAAAAGAAATGAATCGTCATACTTGAAGAAGATAAAAGGTTATGAAGCTGAAATTGAAGCTTTAACTTGTAAACTAAATGAAAAACTTCAAGTCATTGATTTAGCTCATGACATGATGGCTGAGAAAACAAAAGAGATTTCTGAAAAATGCAAAGAGTTGTCAGATGCACAACTCAAAATTGTTGAACTTGAAAAGAAATTGAGTCAATTCATAGATTCGTCTTTTGTTATGAAACACATGATGGGTGGGTTAAAGAAGAGTAATGACAAGACCAGTGTGGGCTTCCAGGGCTTTAATGAAGTTCCACCTCCTCTTAGTCATAACTATTCATTCCTGCCTAGTGAAGATGAGCTAGCAGACTTTATGGCATCTACACCTAGTAGTTTCGGATCCACATCAAGTCAAGGTGATGGATCTGAGAGTGATGAGGCTAAGGAAAACAATAACAGGGAACCTTTGAAAAAGAAAAATTCACCGCCTAAGAATAAAAATCAAGCTTTTGTTAAAAAGATTAATTTTGTTCAAGGTAGTGATATGAAAAATGAAACAATTGTTATTGAAAATGAATCAAATGTAGAGTTTGCTAAAAATAAGAGCATAGAAAAATCTGAAATCAAGCAAACTGAACATGGTTCATCCAAGGGATCATCACCATCTGATAAGGGATCTACCTCAGAGACTCCAGCTAAGAAGTCTTCGAGAAAGAGATCGTGCTTCAAATGTCACGTCAAGGGACATGTAGCAAGCTGCTGTCCTAACAAAAAGAGTGAAGCACAACTTAGTGAAAAACAGAGAGGGAAATTACCAGTGAAGGAAGGTGTTAGTGAGGAGAAAGGATCAAATTCTCAAAAGAAATCTGCTCCTAAGCAACCAGAAAATGTTGTTGTTGGTGTAGATAAGGCTGGAACAGGAACTTCACAGGTTCCACGTTTTCAAAGAAATCAACCAAGATTTCAGCCTAGATCTCCACCAGGCAGATACGAGAGACCTAGAAGCAGTTCACCTAGAGTGAACAATTTTAATGGAAATTCAAATAATTTCAGAAGTCAAGGTCAATATCAAAATCGATACCAAAATAATGGTTGTCGAAATTTTTATAACAATGGCTTTAGAAATTATAACAATCAAGCTTCTTGGAATCAAAACTCAAGGTATCAAAATCAAAATTTCCAAAGGTCAAATAGTCCAAACACATATAGGAACCCCCAGGACCATAGACCTTATGGAAATAAAAATCAAAACCCATTTCCATCAACAGGTCTTAGATCCAAGACTCCAGTTAGGAGTAATGGATATTGGATGGATGTTCCAGTGGTTGGTGAATTTGGACGACCCAAGACCATTAAGGCTTGGGTCCCCCAATCTAACTAATTTCTTAGTTGGTGCGTGCAGGAGCTGCTAAGGAGGATTATCAACTTATGTTGATAGTGGCTGCTCTAGGCACATGAAGGGGGATGTGAGATTGTTGATATATTTATAATGATTGATTTAAATTGAAGTTCAAAGTGCTGAGTCGACACACTAGATAACCTGGCAGATCTTTATACTAAAGCTTTTGACAGGGCTCGCTTTGAACACTTAGTCGAACTCAACGGGATGAGGAATCCTGAATAACTGGTTTTTCATAAGAATTTTTGTAAATAGTTTACTGTTTTTCTTAAAAATCAAAAATAAATAAAAAAATTTGAAAAACCAAAAACATAAAAAAAATAGAAAATAAAAAATGAGTTATCACTGTGTGAAAAAGAAGAAATGATAGTACATCGGCAAGTTAGACTGTCACACTGAAATGAAATTTAATTGCTTAAGTGTGATAGCAGCTTCATTATATGATGTACCAGAAGGCAAAAAGCATGAAATAATCAACTTACCAATGTGATATAAACCTAAATGAACTGTGTATGAGTGGGGAACACATCAGTGGTGTATGGTTTAATGACCTTAAATCTTGCGTTGATAGATTGCCAAAATCTGAAGTTTTGGGTCTTTATACTGTTATTTCATCTGGGGATATCTTGACTGTCTTTCTGTTCAGCACTAAAATTGTACATGACCCCAGAAAAGAAAGTCACTTGGAATTAGCTCATTTCTATTTGAATGTCTGTATGTTGTCCCGATACACACAATTTTGATCTGATTCTGAAATCTTCTCTGAAAAAAATCGTGTACCTCCTCTGCTGCATCCAGATATATGCTGACCTGGAGGTGCTAGGCAATGACAGCTTCTGCTGCATCCAGATACATGCTGACCTAGCTGTACGTTGTCGCGCTATAGATCTAATACACCCGAAAGAGGCCCTCTAGTGCCCAAAAGAAACCCAATAAACCTATATCAAAATGAGAAAAACTCATTTGATCTGTATATTATACCATCTCTCCTAAAGATCTATTCTATTCTGTTCTCTTCTCAACCTATTCCCAGTTAAGATTTCAGAAATCTGGATTGGACTTGTGAAATATGTGGTAGGGAAGATACTTGCATGATAGAGTGTGTTGTTTATATTTCCAGGATTTGATTAGTATTTATTTGGGTGTTCATTGTTAAGCAATCAAAACATGATAAAACATATTATATGCAGACCAGACATTGTCAGGATATCTTAAAGTATGGCATCAGTATACTCACCTACTACGATGAATCTTTGTACATACCTTGATCGTGGGGGTATATCCTGAAGTGGGACACACTAGTATCTCAGTAATTAATATTACCTTAATGTATCATATGGTAATGGTACTTGAAATGTTCATGCATTTTGTTTAAGAGGACAAACATACTGGTAATCATCTTGGACTGCTTTTCACGAAAAATGAAATAAAGAATTGTCTAATAGTGTGAAAACAGTTTGATTGTGCTGATATGATCTTCTTACCAGTGATTCTCACAAAAATAGAGTGTTTATTGCTTTTGTTATTTACTTGCTTTCAGAAAATATAAAAAAAATCCAAAAATAGTGTCTTTTTCTGTTTAAAATTCTTAACGTACGGAAAACTGTTATTCTTGGAGGAATTGTTACTGATAGGGGGAGACGGTGTTATAAAGTGAGTTCAACATTTTAAATCATGCGGGTTATAGGGTGTGATTAAAAAGTTTTGCGTGTTGGTGATAAATTGGAAAAGGCTTAATCTGTTATACAGTTTAACAAATCTCTTGAATAATAATAATTTGTTTAACTTATGTTGAAAAATTCTTATGGTTTCTCGAGATGTTTGTTTTATAGTAAACAGATTGAAGCAGTGTGTTGCTGAGAAGTTGCTGTGTTGCTGAGTTGCTAAGTTGCTGTGAAAATGAGAGTTTGATTGGATGCATGGTAGAACCTCCTTTCTATATTGCAGACAAAGTTGAAGAGTTTGAAGATTGCTATACATATGCTAAACTGGAGTTTATCAAACGCTAAAGTTTTTGAAGATTTGGTGATTGGATGCATCAGCTTAGGGGGAGTCTGTTGCTGACAGAGCTATTGAAGCTGAAGCTATCCAAAGACCAAAGACAGTGCAAGACTGCATGAAGATTGCAAGAAGACTGAAGACAAAGTTATTTTATGAAGCTATTGTCAAGGGGGAGTTTGTTGGTGCATGTTTGTGACAACAGCTTAGATTTGGTCTTTGGATATCTTGTAATTAGATAAACGATAAACAGTTAGCGGGTTTAGCTTTGTATTAGTGAGTTAATAGAGTTTGGGCTAAACAAAACCCAATTAGGGTGATGGAGGCGAATTGGGCCTGTCCAATTCGCAGTCCATGATGTTTAACCTTGGCCCAAGTAGCAAACCTTGTGTTATATAAACAAGGTTAGGCTTTAGGGTTTAGGTTAATCAGCCAAAACAGTTTTAGAGAGAGAGTAATTTCGTGAAAGGCAATAGGCTTGGACGAAATTGTGTTGGTTAGGGTTTTAATTGATTGTAAACTGCAAGTTGGATAATCAATAGAAAACCCAGTTTGAAAGTGATTGCTGATTTCTGTTTCTGCTCTTGTTTCTGTGATATTCTGATCAAGAGGATTCCGCACTCTTGATCGGATTGACAATTCTGTTGAAGATCCATACGAATAGGGGACCTACAGATTCTAAAACAAATACAGTATTTGTTTCAGTGTCAAGTTCTGAAGAAGAGAAAAAGAGCTCTTTCTGGAAGCAATCAAACAAAGCATTTCTTGCAGAAAAACAGAAACATGAGAAGAATGAAGCTAATCAGAAAAAGGAGACAAGAACCTGTTACCGATGCGAAGAAGTTGGTCACATCGCATGGAATTATCCAAAGGAAACTAACACACAACAGGGAGTGTCTTCTAAACTCAAAGAAAAAGTTGTTGATAAAACTGAACCACCAACTGAAAAATTCAAAGTGTTTAAAAATTCAACATATGAAGTTGGTGAGTGTTCAAAAAGGTTTTACAAACGAAAAGTGAATCTTAACAACCAAACGTGGGAGTTACAAAGAATATTTCTTATTTACGGAAAAAGAAAGAGAAATGTACAAAGCAGAAAAGATGATGATCAGTTTAATTCAACAAGCTGTGAAAGAAGACATCTTCATATTACTTCAACATGATGATAGTGCACGTTTGATTTGGGAAGCACTTCGTACAAAATTCGAAGGAAGTACGGAGATGATCAAGAATAAAAAGTCATTATTAAAGAAAGAATTTGAATTGTTCTCAAGTTTGCCGAGTGAAACTACAAAGACTCTTATTGAAAGATATTGTCATTTAGTACGTTCAATGAGTCGTTTGGATATCACAAAAGATCGCGAGGAATGGGTTGAAAAATTAGCCGATGCATTACCTCAAAAAGAATGGGGTACATATCTTATGATCTTGAAGAACACCGGAGAGTATGATAGATTGACAATTGCTCAATTCATTGAAAAACATGAAGGACAAGATCTTGAACAACAAAAGATCCCTAGAATGAACAATTCAAGTGGTCAACAAGATATTAAGATATATTTCAAAGGTAATGTTCAAAATGTTGAAGCAAGTCCGAAGATCCAAACCGCTTTCAGCGCAGAAAACTCATCTGGATCAGTTAATCAAAGTTTAACCAACAACAGTGGATTTTCTTCATATCCGAGTGTTAATCCTAATGTTTCAACTTCAAATCAACAGTTTCAAAGCTCAAACAATGGTAATGGTAATGTTCTACAGTGCAATATCGCTTTGCATCTTCAGAATGGTCGGAATTTCTCTGAAGAAGTCGCTAAAGGTCATATGGCCTTACTAGTTACCGTGTTAGAATCATATGAGGGTTTGGTTGCGGGAAGGATCGGAAATCCTATGTTGACAAAAGAGGATTACGATCAGATTGATGCTGAGGAAATGGAGCTAATGGATATTAAGTGGTGTTTAGCGAGCGTGTTGAGGAAAGCTGAGAAATTTAAGCAGATTACAGGAAGAGATGACTTTCGTGATGCTAATGTTTCTACTTTAGGTTTTGATAAGTCTAAAGTTACTTGTTTTCGGTGCAGGGAAAAAGGACATTTCAAGAGGGAATGTACCAACCGAGAAGCAGGTGGAGCTCAGAATCCTTTCGGGAACAATGAATATCATCGAAAATCGATTTATCATCAAATTGCTCAACAGCCGCATCAACAACAATCGTCACAAACTTCAAATGCTATGAAGGATCTGATCGAAGAGCCATCAAAGAAAGCTTATCTAGTGCATCAAGATGATGAAAAATTGCCAGAGGGATTTAGCTGGGACAAATATATTCCGGCTGAAAGTAACTCAAAGTTTAGAGCATTTATTACACAGATCATTCAAGAACCAGAGTTCATGAAAGAATGGATGGATGTGTTTGCAGATGATGAGAAAAGTCAAGATGAAGAGTCTGTTTCTTCATAAGATAGTTCAGAAAAGACACCAGTCTTTGATCAATCATCAATTGATAGCAGTGATGATGATGAAGAAATTAATCAAATAAACATTGGAAAAACTCATCTATCTCCTGAAAGTTTCAAATTTTATTTTGCAGATAAATTGCAGAAGTTAAAGGAGAGACGAGCAGCAAAAGAAAAGAAAGAAGTAAAATGTGAGAAGGTTGTTCAGATGGAAGAGAAGAATGAACAGAGTGGAGAGGTTAAAGTTGCTGAGAAGATTGTTGAAATTGAAAAGATTGTACAAGTCACAAAACCTTGTCTGAAATGTTTGGAACCATGGAAACATTGTGAAGAGAAGGATAAGAAGTATAGTGATATCGATAAGATGAAAGAAAAATTATTGTTCGATGTTAAGTACGTGAAAGAATCTTATGATGTGTTGAACAGAACAGTAAACCAGTTAGAAAAGATAAATTCAGAAAGGGAAGATGCTTTGACAATGATGAATGCAACAATGATGTCTAAGCAGAAGGCCACAAATAACTATATTGAAGAGTGTGCGAAGTTGAAGCAGGAATTGGAGACTGAAAAGATTGAGAATGAAAGAATCAGACGATTGCTGCAGAGTTATTCAAGTTCTGATTACTTGATTGATAGAATTTACCCGACAGTTGCAGGTTTTGAAGCTTTTCAAGAAAAGAAATCGGAAGATACGGATACTGGTAAGAAACAAAGTGCAAATTATAACAAGTGTCCGCCTCCGATCTGGGAAGGTTATTCTCCCAGAAAACCAAATTCGGAACAACTCAAAAAGGCAGTCAATATAAAGTTAAAGTCTGAAACAACTGATGAGTTACCAGACAACATTGACATCACATTTACATCGTCTGACACTGATCATGAGTCTGAGTTAATAAAGAAAGTGGTCGATCAGGTGTTGGATAAGGATGAGGAGTCAGAGACAAAGTCTGAATCTGAGAGTTCAAGTTAATCAGTCAACAGTTCGAAATCATCGGTCAAAAGGGTTTACAATAAAGATTTTCTGTTATCAAAAAATAATTTGAATGATGAACCAATCAAAGTGGCATATACTTTGAATGATTCAGACAGATTATATTCTGATGAAGAATTTCCAATTAAAAATGTGAAAATTAAAAATATTAACACGGTTTTTAATTTGATAAAAATAAAGTTTTCAGAAATAAAAGATAAAATGGGATTTTCAAAACCTAAATATACTTCTAGAGTTCAACAACGCTTAAACAAGAAGAAAGGTTTCGGTCCAGGTCATCAAAAGAAACCGAATCATAAAAGCAATTTCAAAAAGAGGGGGTTGGGGTTTGATGTTGAAAATAATCAAAATATTAAAGATTCTAAAACAAATACAGTATTTGTTTCAGGGTCAAGTTCTGAAGAAGAGAAAAAGAGCTCTTTCTGGAAGCAATCAAACATAGCATTTCTTGCAGAAAAATAGAAACATGAGAAGAATGAAGCTAATCAGAAAAAGAAGACAAGAACCTGTTACCGATGCGAAGAAGTTGGTCACATCGCATGGAATTGTCCAAAGGAAACTAACACACAACATGGAGTGTCTTCTAAACTCAAAGAAAAGTTGTTGATAAAACTGAACCACCAACTGAAAAATTCAAAGTGTTTAAAAATTCAACATATGAAGTTGGTGAGTGTTCGAAAAGGTTTTACAAACGAAGAGTGAATCTTAACAACCAAACGTGGGTTGGTAAGAAATCAGATGTTAAATCTGGCGATGAATCTGACTCGTCAAAGTCAGAGGAGCCACAAGTTGAGCTAAAAAGTGATAATTTAGTTCCGCCAATGGATGACGTTAACTTTCCACCATTGTGAACTGCAAATTTTAAACAAAAAGTTGGAAAAGTGGAAATTTCGGATCAATTCTATTCTGAAAAGAAAGAATTCGATGTCGAAAAAGGGTTTAATGGCAAAGTGAAACATATTTTTGGAAAAATCGTCGATGGTAAGGAAAAAGGGGTAAAAGAATTTTATAAATCAAAGAGGAGAACTTAACCACCGAGTGAAAATAACTCGGATGCACCCAAAGCTGGTCAGGCTTGGGTGTCTGTATTCCATACTTAAAAATCCTGACTTGCTGGAGCTCCTAAGTTAGTAATCGTGGAGCATGAATCGGCATCTTTCTTGAGAAATTCAAAATTGTTATATTTCGACTTACAATTGGTATGGTTGATAAGAACCTACAAGTGGTTAATCAAGGTCATTAAATTGAACTTGATTTAATTTTCATTCAAGTGGTTAAAGAAAGAAAAGGAAAAGTGAACTTACAAGGGGTTTCATCCATAAGCTGTTGAAGGAACAATATGATGAACTAATTCCCATGATGTGTGAATTCAACAAAACTAATTTTCTGGAAAAACCATTTTGATTAAAACAAACTTATGTGTTTTGAAATCATAATGGGAAAATAGTTTGTTGTTAGGGGGAGTTCTGATTGTTTATGCCAAGTGAATGGTGAATTGAAGCAATTCACATCGGTTTGTCAAATTTTCTTTAAAATGGTTTTGAATTTTAGGGGGGGTAAGAAATTTCAGAAAATCCAAAAACATTAGAAAATTTGAATAAGCCAAAAACATCGAAAAATCAAAAATGAGTTTTGTTGTGAAAAAGAGGAAATGATAGTACATCAGTAGACAATCACAGTACGCTAAAGAATTGGAAAGTTAAAATGTGATAAACGGTCTCACTGATGATATGCCAGTAGGTTTTTACACGCTTAGTAGATTGTTGTCGAGATATAAACCTAAATATCAAACTTTACTTATTTCGTGGGGAACATCTCTCGGATATATAGGTAACCCCTGAAATCTTGTTTGAATGGCTTTCTATTTCTGACATACAAGGACTTTGTGCGTAGTGATATCTGGGGTATTATACCAGGACTTCTGATTTTGCGGGAGCAATAGCCTAGTCCTAGTATAATAATTTGCACTACTTTAAATCATAAAGCCCACCCTCAGCATAAAAATGATGAAACATTGAAAAATGCTAATCATGTGCTGTTGAAGAAAAGATCCCCAAACGGGACTCACCTAAAGTCGAGCCATCATCTCTCTGATTTTGCGGAAGCAATAGCCTGAGCTCTCATGGTCTCGCATTACCCATTTACAGATATCATTAGTGTACATTCACCTGTAAGACTGAATATAGGAGTCTGGATACGGGAGTATATTCAGAGGTGGGACACGCGAATAAGTTTAAGTCCTTAAAACACTAATCTCGTATCTCGGATCAATTGAACTTTGAGTGAAAATTTAAGTGGATCAGTAAACTGATAATCTAAGTGAATCGTTTAGAACTTAAAGCGTTTAAAGCTCAACGGTGCAAGTGACTTTATCATAAGCTGATATGATCCTCTTACACAAACTCACAAAAATATTGTCTGTAAATATTTCTTTACTGTTTTTCTTTAAAGACAAAAATTCAAAAAGAATTTATTTCATCTTATTTTCGACAACTGATGTTTGAAAAACTGATTTTCAAAATTCCAAGTGCTAAACATGATGAACAACAGGGTTGGGAGAGTTTGTGAGAAATGAGAAATGATTTTAAAGTTTTAAATGGTTACAAATTAATGAAATGTCAAATCTGAGTGTTACGAATACAAGTGGTAGAGCAGAATTTAAAATTGTTATAAATAAAAACCTTATGTTTTGGGAAGAGATTTGTGCAGATCCCCGTGTCTAAGCCTGAGCATAGTTTGAGCCAGGATACGATCCTAGAACGAGAGCTATTCCAGATTGCGATCCCAGCTTATCGTAAGGTGGAGTCTGAAGACATAAGAGCCAGATACAGATTTTGGATCAACATTCAAGGGGGAGTATAGCTGGTGATGCTGATGAGCTTAAGGAATCAAGAGATTTGATCAAGAGAATTTGAAGAGTCAGGTTGCGATTCTGAGAAAGAGAAGAGAGAAGATTGAAGGATGAGTTACAGAGAAAGATACTTTGGAGATAGCTAGAAGACTGATCAAGACTGAAGACTTGACATACTGAAGACTCGTACTGAAGACTCGTCAACATCCAAGGGGGAGTTTGTTGGTGCATATGTCTGTCGACTTCGTCTTGTATCGAGTCTTGTAATAGAATTGATAGACTAAGACAAGTAGTTCGAGAAAAACGGGAAACAGGCCAAAACCAGTAGGTTCACACGAAGTGGCCAGTTCGTGCGAACTGGAGTGTCATGTTCATGTGACCTGGCCTCCCCTATAAATACTAGGTCTTGCTTCTTCATTTGTAACGTTGGATTCCGGTAGCAAAGCTCTGCCGAAGTGTCGCCAAGCTTGTAAAACGTTGAGATATCAATACAATCGACAATTTAATCCACTTCTAAGTGCATATCAAGCTGAATGAAGATCGAATCAATGAATTCCGCCTCTGATTTGGTCTAGAACTCTTCTGATCGACTCATTTTGATCGATTCAACGATCCTACAAAAACAAACCAAGAAAAAGAAAACAATAAGATTAGGATTAGTCCTAAGTCATTTGCCTAGACTCGGAAGTCAAGGAATGTGTAAACTGTGTCATTGGGATTAAACACAAAAGGCTAGTGTTTAATTCACTCAATGTTGGCTCTGATACAACCTGTCACACCCCGATATTTCCACAGATTACCGGTGTGCCCGGTGGGGAGTATTGTGACGTAGTTGATATCATCATAATAAACTAATCACAGTTTAATGCACAGCGGAAGTCTAAAAGTAATTATACAAACCGAGGAAAGTAAATAATGTATTACACAATGGATTGTAAGTGGATCCACAGGCGGATCTAAAACAGAAAGAAATATTGTTGAACGGATTTTAAGTATTAAAAGCTTGCAAGACTCTTTATTTGATACTAGGAGTATCCAGCCCATTACGCGTAGTACCTGCACTTAATCTTTTTGAAAAATACGTCAGTTTACACTAGTAAATACAATTAACTGACTCTTTTGAAAACATTTATAAAATTGATTTAAATGCACAAGGCACAAATATTCTTTTATAACTTGGGATAATTATTTAAAATAATCTTGTATACAGATTTACATGTTTGTCGTCCTTTTAGGACCCGGTTAGAAGAGCTGGATTAGATGAATAGACACAACACAAGTATAGGCCCACAAGAGAGTGAGATACCGTTTATACATACGCAACTGTCAGGTGTATGCCTACACCCCGTGCTTAAGCTGTGGCCATTTCTAATGAATGAGCCGAGGATATCCAGGACACGGTCAATAACCCCCCAAAGGCATTGCATCAAACAAGACAGATTAAAACGGGTTTTCTCATTGATTTAACCACTAATCGATTAAATATTCGATACCCTACCAAGCGGTAATAATTTACCGTATCCCAAGCCCGTATAAGGGAAAATAAGTTAAAAGTATTTACCTGAGCTAAAATATAACTTTATTCTCAGCCGTATATCAAATCAGCAAGTACAAGTAGCTTTTACTGGGCTCCTAATCTAGAACGAAGGTTTTTAATAACCTATTAGATTCCTAACAGGTCTTATTTAAGTCTTAACTTAGACCGGTTAGTTTTAATGAAAAGTTTACGGTTCAAAACGCAAGATTAAGCGAAGACCGGATTAGAATGTGATTTAGACCCGAAAAGTATGAAGACTTATATAAAATGGGTAAACTAAACACATTCTGGATTTTGAAGTGAAAATGATAAGGTTTGACCCGTTTCGATTATTTATGCAAACTAGTTACATAAGTCGTACCGAACGCGAATATGCATAACGGGTAACCAAATGAGTCATGTACAGGTTCCACAAGTTAATATTCTTTAAATATGTTATGATATCAGTAGGATACCTTCCATTATGCCCAAAACGAATTTAAAACCAATTTAAGCCCCGTAAGTGTATTTTGGTCATTTTAAAGTTTATAAAAGAGGTTAAATAGCAATCTGAGTTTCTGGTCTAAAATAATCAGTAAAAACAATTATTTTAACAAGTTACATCGGTAAGATATCATACATATGTGAAATTTATCATTTATGACCAAACTATGCACCGTATGGGCATTTTGGTCATTTCATATATGCTATAAGGGTCAAATTTGGAAATCTGAGTTCAAGACTTTTACTTACTGTTAAAGTATAAAACAAATTTCTTATAACATGAGTAGGTAATATTTCTTAGGCGTTAAATATGGTTTTAAACCATACTATGCGCTTAATAAGCGTAAAAGTCGGTATTTGACGATATTTGAAATGTTTATAAAATTTTGAAGTTTTGATCAGTCTCTAAAGCTTAAAATATTTTATTTAACATATGAAATCAGTAGAAAAAGGTTTGGTATCAAAATGTTATGTAAAAATCATTTTATCAAAGAAAAGGGCACTTTCGTCAATACCGAATTTACACTAGAACTCTATAATATAACAAGTATAAAATTTGACAAAAATTTCCAAAAATCGCTAAATATTATATTACATCAGTGGGTAGAAAGTTTTGTGTCAAAATTTGGGTTTAAATATGATTTATGCCAAAAATGTCATTTAATTAACAAAAAGCTTTTGTTTTACGATATCGCACATAACTCTTATTTTAGACCATAAACTGATGTCAAATTTTTAGGACATACTTATATTTCAGTAATAAAACTTTTTGTCCTCTCACATTTTCAAAAATCTCGCTTTAATATCATAAGGGCATAATGGTCCATTTTTAAGCATTTTAACGGAAACATGCAAATGATTCAGATTTCAAATGAACCATATAGTATAATCTCAGAGGGTTATACTAACATGTAATATGGTCCTAAAGGAACCCTAAGGAATATCTAAACTAAGCTAAATCGGGTCAGAACTAAAAGTCAAAGCAAAAGTCTACTTTTGCGACTTTCGATTACGAACCGAACCTAAACTCATAATTGTCGGGTTGAACATGCCTAGACATGTTCTTATATTATTTACCAAGTTATTTAAGTGTTAAAACATGATCCATAACTTCAGCATTATCAGTTATGAATTATTTTGCAAAAACTGACCCGTTTGACCCGACAATTGACTGAGATAACGAGATAATTTGAAGGTGCCCTTTTAAGGGTTTAATACCTACATAATTACCAACACATAGCTATTTTTAATTTGAATAATGGCTGGACCGTTAGTGATTAATCACCAAGTCAAAGCTTAATTACGCTAACTTTGACTTTCGTTCATTAAGCTAATAAAACTTTAACTAAAGAAGCTAAGAACACTTACTAGAGTCCTTAGCATGAATTTAGAACTTGAGAAAGCTTCATTTAGCTCCAGAAGGCTTCAAAGAGTGAGCTTGAGTGAAAACTTTGAAAGTGTGCATGAACAAGAACATCAATGTGGGTATATATAGGACTTTGGGAGCTCCAAGATCAATCCATTTGTACCTAGGAGGTAATTCAGATGATCCCAAGTGAACCTAGGCAGTAAAAACCAGTTGCTCCAACCCTGGTATCGAAAACAGCTATGCAATGGCGGTGGAACAGGCTGCAACATGCAGCTGTCCCTTTTCTGGTAGCTGGCACTTTTACGCGGCCCGCGTAAGAGTTGGAGAGAGCCTACGCGGCCCGCGATAATGGGCTGCTCCGTTTAAAAGTTTGCAAACTTTGCATTTTCACTCCCTGGTCCATTTTAAGTTTAAATAACTTTCTTTTATTGCACTATTGACCCTCATAGTTAACTAACAAGTGCCTTGGGTCATAAATTAACTCCGTTAAGCTCCTGGTTAGTTGCTAGACCACCCGAAACGTTCCTTAAGTGCGTAGAAACTCCATGAAATCATTATTCATTATACATGGAAGCATAATTAAATATTACAAAGCCTTAAGATCATTAAAAGGTCACTCAGAGGTAACATTTAACATGTTGACACATTTAACCCCTGTGCGTTGTAAATTTTATATTTTTAAGCACAAACGGCTTCTTATGTCCGTCAATTTATTCATCCATGAATACGAACATCTTATGAGGTCATTCAGAGGCACGATTTTGGCATGATGACACATTTGATCCCTCTATACACATACTTTCTTTGTTTGTCCACATTAGTCCCTCGAAAACAATTCGTTACATGTTTAAAGTTCATGACACGTGTCTTTATTATATTGGACATGATTTTGCAAGGTGTTACATCCTCACACCCTTAAAAGAAATCTCGACCTCGAGATTTACTGAAATAAATGTGGGTATTTCTGTTTCATTCTGGATTCAACCTCCCAAGTGTATTCTGGGCCTCTACGGGCATCCCATTTTACCTTCACAATCGGTACATGTTTTCTTCGAAGTTTCTTGACCTGCCGATCCTCGATTGACAAAGGTCTTTCAACGAACTTCAAACGCTCATCAATCTGCACGTCCTTATGCGACATTGCTAGCGACTCATCGACTAGACATTTCTTTAAGTTGCAGATGTGGAATACATTATGAATTCCACTAAGCTCCTCTGGCAGACTTAGCTTGTAGGTCACAGTTCCGACACATTCGATAATCTGAAATGGTCCTATGTACCTTGGGCTTAGCTTTCCCTTTTTGGCAAATCACATCACCCCTTTCCAGGGTGATACCTTGAGTAACACTTTATCACCTACCTCGAATTTCAGAGGTTTACGCCTTTTATCCACGTAGCTTTTCTGCCTATCCCTGGCAGCTTTGAGACGATCACGGACTTGAACAATCTTCTCCATCGTCTCGAGGACTATGTCAGGTCCTGACAGTTGGGTTTCTCCAACTTCCACCCAACAAACTGGCGTTCTGCATTTCCTTCCGTACAAAGCCTCAAAAGGCGCTGCTTGAATGCTCGAATGATAACTATTATTGTATGAAAATTCAATCAAAGGAAGATGGTCATCCCAACTTCCTCCTAAATCAATAACATAAACCCTGAGCATATCCTCGATTGTTTGAATTGTACGCTCGCTTTGCCCATCCGTCTGAGGATGGTAAGCAGTGCTGAAATTTAATCGAGTTCCTAAAGATTGCTGAAAGCTTTTCCAAAACAAACCCTAAGTACTCTATACCAAACAAACCCTAAGTATATCTCTTACTTTTCCAGAAAGAATCCCAACTCGAATACAACTCCAAAAAGGAAAACCTTTGCGTAGAAGTGTAATCATTTAAGTATGTGTGCAAAATAATCGTAACAAATCAGCTTTGGGCAGAAATGAGACAATCACCTTAGTTATGCACTTGTCAAGTATGCTAGACATGTGTGAATTATATCACCTTTCGCCAGAAATAAGACATTCACGTTTGTAATGCATACTTAACATAGCTTTTATATTTACTTGAACAATAAATAGATGCATCAAATCACCTTTGGGCAGAAGTGATACATCAGAAGCTCATTCAAGTTAAGCTATTTGGTTTTGTGAAAAAAATTATCTAATTCTGAATAATTAAGTGTTTGCAAAACCAAGTATTTAATAGCAAACCACCTATTAACAAACCACGGGGTTCGGGGCGGAGCCCCAAGCAAAATTTTTGTTCACATCAACAGCCTAATAAAGTAATGAGATTTCGAGAACATGTTAGATTTCTAGGGAGATCTTAACTTATTTACGAAATCTCGAGTTCATTTGAGATTTCGAGTAAGATCTCTAGTAAGATTTCGACTTCGTTATGAGTTCCTTTATGATTTTGAGTAGCTTTTTTAATCTCGAAATTCTAATGATATTTCGAGTCCCTTAATGATTTCGAGATCTGATAAGATTTCGACCTCTAAATGGGGTTTCGATATCTACAATGATTTCGAGTGATTATTGCCAGTCGCAATCTCACTCGAAATCTCGAGGTTTCGAGTGATGAAGACTAATGCCTTGATGGGAAATAATACTTAATGTATATCTGCATGTTTTTAAACAACAAAGTTATGTAATGACTTTTACCATATAATAATATGGAAATTTTAGTTTAAACTTCATAAGTTAGTTTTAAATACTAACTAAAGATTGTTTTTAAATTATAGGTCTTAGACCCACCGCCGCCACCACCCACCGCCACAGCCACCCTTTGCCACCGCCAACACCCTCCGCCACCCACCATCGCCATCGATCACCGCCACCCATCGCAGGTTTTTTTCCTTCTTCTGTTCATGCCTACCAAACAACACAAGGTAATGATTCATTCCATTCTCATACGGTAACCAAACAAGACCACGGAATGATAATGATTCATTTTGATTCTTTCGTCCATTCCATTACCTCGTCCATTCAATTACTCTATACCAAACAAACCCTAAGTATATCTCTTACTTTTCCGGAAAGAATCCCAACTCGAATACAACTCCAAAAAGGAAAACCTTTGGGTAGAAGTGTAATCATTTAAGTATGTGTGCAAAATAATCGTAACAAATCAGCTTTGGCCAGAAATGAAACAATCACCTTAGTTATGCACTTGTCAAGTATACTAGACATGTATGAATTAAATCACCTTTCGCCAGAAATAAGACATTCACGTTTGTAATGCATACTTAACATAGCTTTTATATTTACTTGAACAATAAATAGATGCATCAAATCACCTTTAGGCAGAAGTGATACATCAGAAGCTCATTCAAGTTAAGCTATTTGGTTTTGTGAAAAAAATTATCTGATTCTGATTAATTAAGTGTTGACAAAACTAAGTATTTAATAGCAAACCACCTATTAACAAACCACAGGGTTCGGGGCGGAGCCCCAAGCAAAATTTTAGTTCACATCAACAGCCTAATAAAGTAATGAGATTTCGAGAACATGTTATATTTCTAGTGAGATCTCGACTTATTTATGAAATCTCGAGTTCATTTGAGATTTCGAGTGAGATCTCTAGTAAGATTTCGACTTCGTTATGAGTTCCTTTATGATTTCGAGTAGCCTTTTTAATCTCGAAATTCTAATGAGATTTCGAGTCCCTTAATGATTTTGAGATATGATAAAATTTTGACTTCTAAATAGGGTTTCGATATCTACAGTGATTTCGAGTGATTAATGCCAGTCGCAATCTCACTCGAAATCTCGAGGTTTCGAGTGATGAAGACCAATGCCTTGGTGGGATTTCGAGTTCCTTATGAGGTTTCAAGTGATAAACCACAGTCAAAATGATGCAACAGTCTTCTCAGTCGCAACAACCTGATTGTGAGTCAAAATCTTAGTCGCAATCTTAGTTGTCCTCGAATTTTAGTCAGATTTCGAGTAGGAATCTCAGTCGAAGCCATTAAATCTCGAAAACTTGTTTTCCAAATCTGGAAATCTGCGTATCAACACCTGTTAATTATGATAAGTTTGAAAATTTGAATATTTAGGGATTGTGAGATTGAGTTTCCTGTTTTAGTGCTAATCTAAAGTTATCAAAATATTTCGAAAATATCATCCATTTACCTTTTAACATATTTCGAAAAGTTTTATAAGATAAAATTAGATCAAAAACGGTAAAACACCCAATAATCCAAATTTTATTCCATAACATAAGGGAATTTTCAAATTTTCATAAGAACACATGATGAACCCTAAAAAATAAAACCAAAATTCTGGAATCCGAAACCTGAATATTAAGGTTTTGTAAACAGATTTCGGACAGTAAGATTACCCATTTGATTTCGAGACATTAATTAACCATTCTGTTTTTCCGGTGATTTCCGAAACAACGATTTGGGAACAATGACTCGAAACAGGGTTTTGAATTTTTATTAAGTTTTCAAAAATTATGTTTACCAGATTTCAATCCCATAGTAATGGATATGAAAACAGAACTGATTTATCAACATATGCTCTGATACCACATGTTGATCAGTTCTGTTTAAATATAATTGAAAACATGAATAACATACCTGTAACAACAGACAGGCCAGCAGAGAATCCAGTCAGAGATGCAGCCATTGAGTTTGACATACTTTTAATATTATGACCCCAAAATCTATGGATGTATTTTTTAAAAGAATTAATTTTTCTATTTAAAAAGGAATAGCGGCACAGTTTGTTGCCCGTTTACCATCTATCTCGATGTAAATTTATAACATGAAACTAAAGTCCATTCTTTTAAAAGTGGATTCAAAGGTAGCAGACTAGCTAAAAACCAAAAACAATTACATAACCCTCCTACGCGCAAAATACTTGTATATGTTCTAAGGGTATGTTTGGCAGAAGTAGCTGGTGGCTGGTGGCTGTAAGCTGTTGGCTAGTGGCTAGAAACTGGTAGCTGATAGCTGTAGCTGGTGACTGTAACTTTTTAGATATATTCAAGTATTTGGCAGAGTAGCTGGAGCTTTTAATAAAATGTATAAAATGACCAAAATGGACATTACTAAAAACTTAAAAGTTTGTGCATTAAAAAGTTTATTATCTTTAGAGGTTAAAATAGTCATTTTTTTCACTAAAAGCTTGTAACTCCTTCTAAACACTACGAGTAGGAGCGTTCAACCAAAAGCTTCAAGATTCTAACCTAAAAGCTTCAAGTTCCTTCAACCAAACAAGGCTTTTTATTAAGTATGAGCTTTTTCTTAAAAGTTTAAAGCTAGAAGCTTATAAAAGCTATTAAAAGCTCCATGCCAAACATGCCCTAAACCTCCTTTATATATACAAAAACAAGGCGTTAACATTATTTATTTCAGTCAATTTCTAATGGCCAAATCTATCCACACACCCTCTAACACTATTTGGTGCCCTAGACGCCTCGTATAGGGCTATACGAGGCGTCTAGGCACTGAATTCAAGGGGGTCTTCAGGGGATGTCAGGCACAAAGTTTAAGAAACCCTAGACGCCTCGTACAGGCCTATACGAGGCATCCAGGCATTGGGTGTTTTTTTGGTTGAAAGAAGGGGTGTTTTGGTGTGGTTATTTTGATAGTTTTTGAAGGTGTTTTTTTTAGGGAATTTTTTTGTGTTTTTAAAAAAAAGTTTTGTTTTTTACACTAAAAAAAATTTAACCGTTTTAAAAATCAGCTCTTTAAATAGATTCGATCGATTAAATATTATAATGTTTTTAACATTTTACTTTTTTAAATATTATTCTTCCGATTAAAATTTTATCTCGTTTAAATATTGTTTCCGTATTATATTCAGGGGTTATATTGTTTCCGTATTATATTCAAAACATATATTGTTTCCGTACTATATCAATTTAAGACAACAATCATTAAGTAACCGAATAAGTGAAAACAAACGTAAATATGACATATATAAGATAACTTTTGCACATCCACAACAAAAATATATAAGATAAGTTTGTACATCCATAACAAAAATAAAAACTACAACTGGTCTATGCATCAGGATCCGAATCTGGATCTGGCTGTTGCGGCTGTTACTGCTGATGTGGTGCTCGAGGTAGTGGGAGCGGTATCGCGGGTAACCCCCCTCTCTCTCTCTCGTCTATCATGTGCCTCCCGAACCAACCAACCTATCAAATCGTTGAGCCTGTCAAGCTCGGCTCGTATCTCTGGATGTACTGCAGCTCCTGGGGCATGAACTGGAATAACGTGACGTGGAAACTGAGGCGCCCCGGGAGGTGGTGGTGGCTGTGGCATCGCTGGACCGTCTAAATTCACCGGAGGGTCCGGTACGGGCACTGCAACCGGATCTGCCGGAGGATAGACTAGCTCGAACTGCCGTGGTAGGGGCTCCTCCGTCCATATGCCCCCTTCGCGGTTTTTAAACCGCGGGCCAACGACGAACCTCTTGATCAGTCCCATCCCCCACAGCGAAGGAAAACCCATCCGCGTCGGCATGATGGGCGGCGTCCGTAAATGTGGGTCATGCTTCGGTACGAGGCCAATGAACGGGCAATGACAGTCACGTACACGCCGCCATAAAAAAATCCACGCTCCTGCCGGTGATGGGCGGAGGCGTAGTACTGGGCTAGACCGTGTGCTAGTGCGCTTGGCCTCCTGTACAACAAACAATAAAAGAAAAAAGATATGTGCTCGTACACCACTCATGGCTATAGCCACGCCCTGCAATAGAAGTTGCGAGCATATAGTGCATATACCTGCAGATAATGTTAGCAAAATACAGAAACAGAAATTAATAAACAATACACATAATCACAATAATTGTTGTAATAAACGTACGTACCTGTAAAATGGGTCACCAATAAAAGAAACCCTCCCCTTCGACTTGTCGTGCTCCCAAGTATTTGCCCCCGCAATCACCTGTCAAAACCCTAAAAGAGTGGGTCTATCAACCACCACTAGCCCCCCTGTGTAAACGTCAGTCTCAATCTCTTCATGCATGTATAAACCGCAATGAACCGCAAACTGTGCTAGCGTCATCGAACGCAAAATGCCAGCAAGCCTGAAAGAAACCTCAGGCGGAGGGGGAGGAGCGTCTGGCTGTGCAGGCGGTTGTACAGCCTGAGGAGGGTGAAATGTGAATGACTAAAGGAACTCGACCAGCAGCTCCCTATAGCTCGGCGTGTGCGCCAACTAAAAAAGACGATGCCACAGTGAATCGACAGCTATAAACTGACGCACTCTAGGCGTCTCACTAATCTCATCTATCGCATCCCAGTCGATCGCTGCATGCAGTCCAATGTGCATCCTCCTAAGCTTCTGGCAATGAAGGGAGGCGGGGGTGCCGTCGGGAAACTCTAGATACGGGTGACCCTGCAGTGGATCCGAAGGTGGTGGTCGCCTCCGTCGCGGACCCCGCGGCACCGGCTGATCCCCCGGCGGTGCCCCATCAATCTCCATCTGAATCTCATCGTCCTCCATAATCAATCTGCAAATAAATACCGTGTACGTATAATTACAATAATAATAATAATAATAATAATAATAATAATAATAATAATAATAATAATAATAATAATAATAATAATAATAGTAATAATATTAAAATAATAAGAATAATAATAATTATTATAATAACAATAATAAGAATAATAATAACAATAATAATAACAATAACAATAACAATAATAATAATAATAATAATAATAATAATAATAATAATAATTAACAATAATAAATGAAAAAAAAAATTATGTGCCTCGGCTATGCCTCGTATAGACCTAGACGGGGCGTCCTGTTCTATCGTCTTCATCTTCAACATCAGTCAACAACACCTAACCCACCTAAATCTAAGAATCAGGGCAATCCTACGGTCTAATGGCAAAAACGAATGAAGAATACTAAACTACGGGTTGAAATACGTACCAGGGATGCTTCAATCGTCGAAAATACGGTCCGAATACGATCCCAGTCGCGTATATCAGTATATGGAGCGTATGTGTGTGTGAGTGTTTGGTTTGGGTGTTATGCAGGGCGTCTAGGTCTCCCCCTGTTATACGAGGCCTGGACGCCTTGTATAGACCTAGACGACCCGTCCCACCTTTTTGGATAATTACCATTTTACCCCTGTATTGCCCCTAGTATAAGTCTCATTCAGGGGTAAAATGGTAATTAACCATTGCAAAAAGATATTTCTGAAATGATTAATTACCATTTTACCCCTGAATGTGGCCTATACACGGGGAAATATAGGGGTAAAATGGTAATTTACAAAACCTTTTTAATTATTAAAAAAACCCCAAAAAGTTACCGCCCATCGTATATGACCCGTCTAGGTCTATACACGGTGTCTACATTTTAAAATTACCTTTGTGCCCCTGGTTGAGGCCTATACTGGGGGAAACTCATGGGTAAAATGGTAATTCAATAAAAACTTTTCAAAATTCAAATTTAAAAAAAAAGAAATCTTGCCGCCCAAAATAGACGACCCGTCTAGCTCTATACAAGGCGTCCACCTTTGTTAAATTTACTTTTGCACCCCTGGTTGAGACCTATACTGTGGGAAACTCAGGGGCAAATTGGTAAATGTACAAGTCCTTTTTAAAAATTCAAAACCCAAAATGCCGCTCAAAATAGACTACATGTCTAGCTCTATACGTGGCGTCTGGGTTTTGTGAAATGACCTTTTTGCCCATCGTTTAAGCCTAGACTAAGGGTATATCAGGGGTAAAATGGTCTTTTGACCATCCATAGACGACCTGTCTAGGTCAATACGAGGCATATATTTGTTTTTTTGTAATTATAAAAAAAATGATATAAATATGAGCAAAAATCTTATTAAACTGTTTTAATCAATTCTAATTATAAAAAATGATAGAATTTTTTATAAAAATCTTATTAAATTGTTTTATGCAATTGTAATTATAAAAAAATTATAGAAATTAATACTAAAAATATTATTATTTACAATAAGAATAATTATCGATACAAAAAATCCTATTAATTACAAAAATCATTCTTTCGTATCACTGTCGATGTAATTAAGACTAGGGTTTGATCTTGGTGGCGGATTCATTATCGATGTATACCATTCTAGACGTGGTAAGTACATATCTTCCCATTGTTCCGTATGGGGTCTTCGGTGGTTCAACCATAGCCCGTGTGTTGGTGGCATTGGATAATCCCCTTCCAGCTTAACATTTATGAAGTGGTTCTTGTTAACATGTGCAAGCGTTATGAATAGTGGTTGTTGATTAGCCGGAGGATTTAGTATCAGGAAGAAAGTGGAACTTGCACCCATGCTTAACAGGTGCACCCCGATACCGTACACTTGTGCAATAAGAAGCCCTACTAAGGGGAAGTCCATCCCGTGATCCGGGGGACAACCGGACACTGAATCCCAAATTAGGCCCTGACGATGCGTGTAAAAATATCCTTCATCTCATTCTTCAAATATTGGGAACCAGATCGATTCGTTCTGATCCATTTCTTGGACAAGGTCCCTTCGAATGAGCCCCTATGAACTCTGATCCATACCTAAGCCCACAGCCACAGACCGAAACCCACAATGACCGTCCGGCCTCACATCTCGTATGCACGAGATGTGCAGGTGAAACACTGGCGGAATGGCAGACTTAAACTGTTTGATGATTCCCACCTTCTCGTCCCCAATTATTAAAGGAAAACTGTGATCATCCCGTGTCTCTTTCTTCTTAGAACTATTTGAATGGCTTAGGCTCGCTTTGGGTTTTTGAGACCTTATAACCGACTGGTGAGAAGCCTGTGACGGAACATACGAGCTATGGGGGGGTTATCATATTTACTTTGTCAGGAACCTTCAAAGCACGTGTTTGCATCACCGAAGGAGCTTCTTGTCACACCCCAAAAGATGGCGGAAACATCGGGATGAGAGGAACAAATTGCTCAAAACTTCATAACGCTATATGACAATATAGATTAAATTCAAATTTCATAAAATTTCATAAAATGTCATACAAAAATCAAATAAGACAACATTGTTTCAAAGATACATTGACAAAATAGATTTATCTAAATGTGTTTCTAAGTCCACCTAAATCTTGTTTCTTCACTTAGCATCATCTTGTCTATCAAACCTGCAACATGTATTAAAATAGAGTTCAATGCAAAAGCCAAGGCGAGTATACAAGTTTGATACATAGTATAACATAGAATAAAATTGTTTTACGTGCTCGTATCGAACATGAACAACAATATGCAAGTTACTAGTACGCTGAGATTGTGTAACAATATATTCAAACCCAAGGATCCAATGCGTTAAAATAGCCTATCCCCGGATAGAATAAAGGGAGGTTAACATGTTTGACTTAACAATACCCCAAGAATCGTGGGCGGTGCAATACTCCTATAGCGCTATAATTGCTAAGGTGGGCTAGCAAAGTTAATGAGCATATATCAACACAAATAGTTTACGTAGCATACGAGATTAACAAGCATCAAATTGTTCAAAGTTTCACTCCCAATAGACTAGCGGGAGATTCACATGTTTCAATATGGATAGAGTGTGATTCAAATAGTTTCAAGTGTTTTCGTGTGTTTATATAGAATACATGTTTCACCCAAAAGTGTTTAAAAGTAAAAATGGGTTCGGGTATACTCACAAAATTGCATATGCTTTCCGATTTATCCAAAGTGACGAAGTTGTTGAGACTAGAAAGTTGAATGTGTTCGATTTAGAGTTTAAGAGGTGTTTACATATGGTTCTAGGGATTTGGAGTTTAAATAACATGAAAATAAACATATGAAAATATTCATCTAACACCTATGACACTTGTTCTTCACATTATGAAACTCCAAAAGAGTTTAAATGTTTTCATGGAACAAGGTTCCATTAGAATCGTGACAAGTTGTCAAGGCCTAAGATGATACAATCTACTAGCTTGATGAATGTCCATTAGTTCATCACCAAGAGTTAGATTATTTAGTTGTTACATAAGTATTACATAGTGTATATTACATCATATATGTCAAGCATGAGGTAGAAGATTAAAGTCTTCATTTAGGCACCTCTAAGTATCATAGAATTCATACATGAGGTAGGAGGAACAAGCTTCCATTTAGGCTCCTCTATTGTTCACCACTACACTTGTTGTTATAAACAACAAGGAGGGTCATGAACTTACAAGAATAATGAAATACAACATCTAATCTATGAGAAAACATCAAGAAGTGAGTGGATTTTTATGAAAGATAGCCCAAGCTAGTCTAACAATCACACATTCATCAAGTTTCAAGCTTGAACACTTCTTGTGGGTAAAACCCTAACTAAAACAGAATGTTTGTGAGGTTTTAACCTCTGATTTAACATGTCTCAACCTTGTTTTTAAGCCTAACTAACCATAGATGAGGTTATAAGCATTAGGACATAGGGTTGATATGAGCTAGACTCAAGTTTGAACAAGTTTAGTAAAGTTTGAATCAAAACAAAAATGAACAGTGAACTTTGGAGCCTTTTTGCCAGAGTTCCAAGGACTTATTTGTTGGGTTTTTCACATGTTTATCAAATTAATTTCATCCATATGAAATAAAAACGCAGCGGAAATAATTATTTAAAACATGTTACTTACTAGATATAAAACTTATTTTATATGTAAAACCCAATCCCGGATCCATATACGAACATGCATGCTATCAAAATAAAACACAACCATAGAGTGTTTAGAATACTACCTTCCAAGGAGTAAAGGACATGAAGATGATGATGATTCTTGAACGGTTGCCTTCAAGTGTAGAAGACCTCAAGCTTGTATACCCAAGCCTTCCAACAAACACCTTATGTTTAGCTAGGATTTCTACACATATGAACTCACTTGAAAAACCCTTATGAAGACCAACTCTTGGCCGAAATCATCTAGGGAATTTTGAGAGTTCTTGCACTAGAAAATCACTTGAGAAAACCTCTAAGATGGCACCCATGTTGGCCGATTTTAGAGAGCTTTTTCAAGTCTTGCTAGTTCTTGCATTTGTCATCTAAGTATTTATAGAACCATGAGAGAGAATTGCCACCCACCTTGACCAATCATGTGCCAACTTACACATGCAAGTGCATGAAATATGATTGGCCAAAATCTTTAGGGAAGACCACCCAATGAAAACACATGCAAGTGCATGTATCATTATTGGACCAACAATTTTTGGGAAGACCCCATGGGGGGGGGGTGGCGGCCTAGCTTTATTTTAAAAAAAAAATTCAAATTTTTTTTATAAAATTTAAGTCTTTTTTATTTTATACCTTTTATAAAATATAACATCATATGTTCATAAGACTTTATACAACTTTTATTAAGTTATTTAACTCATTAAATAACAAAATAAAATATTCTCTCAAAATAAATTATCCATATAATTTATTGGTTTGTCAAGTGCAATTATTTAGAAAACCAGTTTCTAAATATTGTAAGTGTCAATATTTATTTGTTTGATCATATCACAAATAAATAATATAAGTGTTTGTCTAGCTTGTTATTGGGTATGACTCGACTTGGATCATAACGTACTAGCCACATCAATTTAATATGTGTCTTGGGCATACAGAGTCCAACAATCTCCCACTTGCACAAGATACATAGAAGATTGATGCAAGCAGTAAATAACGCCTAACTACGGTTTACTACCCCTAATACGTATGACTATATGTGCCATTCAATAACATCATCCCCTTCAAGTCCCTTACTTGAACATGATTTAGGTGAATCTATCATTTATCCTTTCATTACAGATGTCATGTCAAATCCAGAGACACAGAGTGATCACTCTCTGTTGATTTAACTTTATCAGGCCTTAGACATCTTACTCTCAACGAATAAGAGGAACAAATCCCATCTTGACTACATACGTCTCTCACAATCACCTTGTACCACACCTGAGCTTAGCCTTATGTACTGTCATATTACTAACAGCGAAGAAATAAGTCAAGGTACAATATTTGGTGAATATCAAGACCTAATATGTATCTCAGGTCTGAGGATACTATGATATTCTCCTTTACTCAAATTTACTTATGATCAATCACAGATGATTCCATGCAGTAATATTTGAGAGCGAGTCAGTCCAATATTTGTATCCCACAAATATCTATGAACCTTGGCAGCAACACTTTGCTCTATATTCATACCTAATGAATATCCACCAATCCAGGTTCATAATAGTCTTACATTCATATTTGTTCCCACAAGTATGATCGACTACGGACATTTTGAATAATTAACTTATTCATGGATTTAAACATGCTAATATGGAACATAACTCAAAATACCATAAAGAGTTATAATAATAGTTGTTCCAATATCCAAATACAAAATAGATCAAATCCAATCACTAGAATATCGAAGTCCTAAGGCACAAGTATGACCCTCTCATGATTTGCCCGTTCAAGGAGCTTCGTGAGTGGATCCGTAATATTTTGATCAGTGTGAACTTTGCGAATACATGTCTTTCCCTTTTCAACTTCATCCCGTATGTAGTTGAAAATCCGCTCAATGTGCTTAGTCTTTTGATGTACACGAGGTACCTTGATTTGATCAATCACACCATCGTTATCACAAAGATCTCTTGGGGCCTTAATGGCAGGGACTACCCCTAGATCGGCAATAATTCAAGTGGCAGTTCCATATGAATTATCTCAATCAATGAAGCGGCGATGTATTCTGATTATGTAGTGGACAATGCTACCCTAATTGTGATCGAGAACCATCTCGATTAGTTTGGAAACTCGTATCCTTGTAACCCTTTACAATGAATTCCGAAACTCGCATCCCTGTAAACTTTTACAACGAATTCCGAAACTCGCATCCCTGTAACCTTTTACAACGAGTTCTTTTCCACCAGATCCATATATTAGAAATATATCCTTAGTCCTTCTAAGGTATTTCAATATATTTTTAACAGTCACCCAATGACCGTTACTCGCTGGTATCTTCTCGTCATGCTTAATGAGCATAACATGTCTGGTCTAGTGCATATCATTACATACATAATTAATCCTATAGCAGACGCATATGGGATTCCTTTCATTCTTTCTTGCTCATCCTTTGAGCTTGGACATTGATCTTTAACCTTTTCAAGACTTTGTCAATGTATGCACTTTGATTTAAACCTATCAAGCGCCTTGATCTATCCATATAGATCTTTATTCCCAAAATATAGGCGACTTCACCATGATCCTTAATGGAAAAACCACTTCCAAGCCAGGTTTTTACACCTTCCACGGTTGGAATGTTATTTCCAAATAGTAGAATGTCATCAACATATAATACTAATACAGTGATGATGCTCCCACTAGCTTTCATATATACACAAGCTTCATCGACGTTCTTGATGAATCCATATTCCCTAATCTCTTCATCAAAACGGTGATTTCAACTTCTAGATGCTTGTTTCAATCCATAGATTGATTTATTTAACTTGCATACTTTGTTAGGATGTGTTGGATCCACAAAACCTTCAGGCTGAACCATATAGACATCTTCCTCAAGATATCAATTTAGGAAAGTCGTTTTGACATCCATTTGCCAAATCTCATAATCATATTATGCAGGTATGGCAAATAATATTCTAATTGACTTTAGCATCGCGGCAGACGAGAAGGTCTCATCATAATCAACCCTTTGAGTTTGAGTGAAACCTTTTGCTACAAGTCTCGCTTTACAAGTATCCAAGTTACCATGCATATCGGTTTCCTTCCTGAAAACCCACTTACTTCCAACTACTTTGCAGTTAAGAGGTGCTACAACCAATTTCCATACTTGGTTGTTATACATGGACTGCATCTTTACGTTCATGGCTTCAAGCCATTCGTCACAGTCGAATTTTGACATTGCATCATGGTATGTGGTTGATTCACCTGAATCTACCATGTAGCATCCATCCATGAAAAATCCATATCTTTCAAGTGGACTACTTATTCTACCAGATCTGCGAACGTTTTGTGTATAATGATCAATCACTTGATCGTTTTCAACAACCTCTTGTTGAGCGCTAGTATCAACCAAACGTGTATCGGCTTGTGGTTCTTGATCCTCATCAAGTTCCACTGTTCTACTAGCTCCTTCCATAAGGAACTTAGCTTCCAAGAACTTAGCCTTTTGAGCAATAAATACTTTTTGCTCTGTTGGATCGTAGAATTAATATCCTATACCATCTTTAGGATATCCTACGAAGATACACTTAGTGGATCCTACTTCCAATTTGTTTGGGGTGTATTGCTTATTATAAGCTTCACAATCCATACTTTTAAATATGATTAATGATGGAGCCCTTCCATTCCATATTTCGAAAGGTATCATATCCACTTTCTTGGTTGTGGCCATACGGGCCGCGGAGAGCAAAGTGTAACCCCAAAATGATAGAGATAATGCGCTCCTAGCCATCATAGATCAAACCATATCTAATAGAGTTCGACTCCTCCTCTATCGAAACGAAGAACTTTAAAAGAGTTGATTTTGTACTTCACTTTTTGAAGATTCTAAACGTTTCAAAACTTCTTCTTTGTGTCAAGTACACATAACCACAACTACTATAGTTGTTGGTAAACTTAATGAAGTATCTTTCACCATACCAAGTTATTGGCTTAAAAGGATCACATACATTCGAATGTATGATACCTAATAATCTTTTGCCCTTTCCCACTGAAGGGATTACTTGGTCATTTTACTTTGTAAATAAGATTCGCATGTATCAAATGAACCAATTTCATTTGTTTCCAAAAGACAATTATTTCGAAGTGTTTACATGCGACATCTGTTTATATGACCAAGGTGATAATGCCAAGGATAGGTCTTACTCAAATCCATTTTGAGTTTCTTGGTGATTGATTGGTACATTAAACTATCAAATGATGTTTTATTATGAACCAATTCATAAATACCATTTGAAGGCATAGGTTTAAAGTAAAACATGTCATTCATCGATATAAATGTTAATGTTTGGAAACTTTAAGTCAAAACCATATTGTCTTATAAGGGAAACTTGAATAATGTTCCTAGTTAAACTAGGAGCATTCAAGACATTTTAAAACAATTTCCAAACCATTTGGAAGTTTCAAAACATAGTCTCCTTTCTTGTAATGTTTATTTCTTTTGAACCTTTTGTAATGAATTGCAAACATGAGTTCCACATTCGGTATCTAATACCCATGTGTTAGAAGAAATAACATTAAGGTCAATATGTATCATTAAGATTGTACCTGAGGTTTGCCTAGCATCCCTCTTGTTTTTCAACTCTTTGAGATAGGTTGGACAATTCCTATTTAAATGCCCTATCTCACCACACTCAAAGCATGGATCGTTCATGGCAACCTTTGCCTTCTTCTCTTTTGGTTTCGGTGGTTTCGCTTTAGTCTTTCTAATCATTTCCCTTTGAATTACCCGTTTCCATTTTCAACATTTGCTTTGGTGTCGGGGTGATGCCCTTTCTAGTTGCCACCCTCATTGATCGTTAGAATGGATAAAACCCTTTTATCCATATTGAGCCTTTCGAGGTGATCAATGTGGCTTTTCATCTTAAAGACATAAGATGATACCGATTGGGTTTCCTCCATTCGACATGCATGAAGCGCTCGAAGTGTTCTACCCTTACATATTGTAGGAACATTTCCTTCAATTGGGTAATCATGTCGTATGCTCATGATGTTCAAAATCCTTTTGAATTATGGGAATCATAATTCCTATCATGAGGCAAGAGGCTTGCATAGTGTCCTCGATATATTTAGTCAATCGTTATAGGTATCCTTATCTTCCATAAGATGTTCATTGGGATTAGGATCGTTCAACACATAGGATATCATTTCTTACTTGAGAACGATTCTTAAGTTTCTATATTAATCCATAAAGTGTTTTGATTGAAACGATCCTTTTAAGGATTGTTTTTAGTGATAGGTTACAGACGGTTTGGGTAATATTGTTAGCGGCCATCTACAAAATTTAACAAGGTTCAATTTTAGTATTTTCGATATTATTATATTTTAATCATTAATACCCTTTTATGTCTCATAGACAATTAATAATTAAAATCTAGAATCCAACGTTACATTTAAATATTGGTTAGGTGACCTTTATCCCTCTATTTAAATTAACAAGGTAGTCAACGTTTGACAATTGCAACTCTTTGCAACTTCTAGCCATATGGGATCGGTTAAACATCTTTATGTTTAGTTGGCATGTTTAATCCCATCAACACCTTTGTTCCCCATGCTTCGGTGACCCTAAGTTCATGGTTTCCAAATCAAGTTGTCCAACTTACACACACGTGTGAGTTTATTCACATAAGTGGTTAGGTGACCTTTATCCCACAAACATGGTAAACCCACCTCGAATATACAAGTTCCCTCAAATGTGGTTAGGTGACCTTTATCCCACAAAAGAGTTCCCAAGTGATTTGAGTGTTGTATAAAAGGATGGTGTTTGACTTGTTTTATAAAAGGGTTTTCTGAGTTTTCAAAAGTTCTAGTTTAGAAAACTTTATGTACCATACATTTGCATGCATTCAAATCCTTGGTACTTTAGTGAAAATCAATTTTCAAGGTTCTTTTTGATAAAACCCATTTTATTATAAAATCATTAATTTTTAATAACCTTTTATTAACCAATTTTAATGATTTTTCAAAGAACCATTTTTAAGCTTGTTGTTGATTATTAGTTTGTTAAGCATGCATATCCAAATATCATCCAAACAATAAAATAAGCAACCACACAAGCATAACACATATATCAATAGGTGCATAACCATAGCCAACTATTTTGACCACACTTGTTAGCCGAAACAAGTGTGCCAAAAGGTCCTTCCTAAAGGGTGAATATTGACACAAATAATGTGTCGTTGAACTCCCACTTGATCCCGCATCCAAATGCTTCAAGTCTCCTTCTTGTGTTGTGATTTCTCCATCTTCTTTGAGCTTCCAAAAGTCTTTTATTTTCAGCTCCAAACTCTTTTGGACTTCAAAAATGTGTTTTGGTTATCGGGCTAAAATCCCGTTAAGAACCGTGAAGTCCTTTAGGCCTGAAAATAGCCAAAACCAAAAACGCATTTTGTGTGCATCTTCTTTTACAAAAAATTATCCTAATACATTTTTTCTAGTAAAATAAAATGCACCTAATCTATTTACTTACATACCAAATGAAAATAAATTACATATTTTTACAAATGGAATAACAAAAATAATAATTATTACAACCCTTTGAAATAATTAAATATAAATCACAAACACAATCATTCAACAAATTCACACAAGGTCATGGCTAGGTTATGAACACCAAAATATATATATCCAAATATATAAAATTCAAGAAGCCAAATGGTTCCCTTTTTCAACATACAATTTTTCGGTCAAGAATGAAAAACCGAAAAATGTGGGTTTTTGTCCAAACAAAATAATCATCCAAATGAAATAATTTTTCAAGATTCATTTATGCATGTAAGAATATAATCTTGAAAAATAAAAGGGATAACCATAGTGAAAATTTTGGCCATAGGGTTTAACCAAACCCGAAACCCGAAAATTTCATATCCTATGAAGCATGCATTCATATAAGCGGCTCTGATACCACTGTTGGGTTTTTCACATGTTTATCAAAGTAATTTCATCCATATGAAATAACAACGCAGCGGAAATAATTATTTAAAACATGTTACTTACTAGATATAAAACTTATTTTATATGTAAAACCCAATCCCGGATCCATATACGAACGTGCATGCTATCAAAATAAAACACAACCATAGAGTGTTTAGAATACTACCTTCCAAGGAGTAAAGGACATGAAGATGATGATGATTCTTGAACGGTTGCCTTCAAGTGTAGAAGACCTCAAGCTTGTATACCCAAGCCTTCCAACAAACACCTTATGTTTAGCTAGGATTTCTACACATATGAACTCACTTGAAAAACCCTTATGAAGACCAACTCTTGGCCGAAATCATCTAGGGAATTTTGAGAGTTCTTGCACTAGAAAATCACTTGAGAAAACCTCTAAGATGGCACCCATGTTGGCCGATTTTAGAGAGCTTTTTCAAGTCTTGCTAGTTCTTGCATTTGTCATCTAAGTATTTATAGAACCATGAGAGAGAATTGCCACCCACCTTGACCAATCATGTGCCAACTTACACATGCAAGTGCATGAAATATGATTGGCCAAAATCTTTAGGGAAGACCACCCAATGAAAACACATGCAAGTGCATGTATCATTATTGGACCAACAATTTTTGGGAAGACCCCATGGGGGGGGTGGCCAAATTCAATTTTTTTTTAAATTTAAGTCTTGTTTATTTTATTCCTTTTATAAAATATAACATCATATGTTCACAAGACTTTATACAACTTTTATTAAGTTATTTAACTCATTAAATAACAAAATAAAATATTCTCTCAAAATAAATTATCCATATAATTTAATGGTTTGTCAAGTGCAATTATTTAGAAAACCAATTTCTAAATACTGTAAGTGTTAATATTTATTTGTTTGATCATATCACAAATAAATAATATAAGTGTTTGTCTAGCTTGTTATTGGGTATGACTCGACTTGGATCATAACGTACTAGCCACATCAATTTAATATGTGTCTTGGGCATACAGAGTCCAACAATATTTACTGTGAAAAAACCCATAGAATCGAAGATAAGGTCAATCCAAGCACATAGAAAAAAGAATGAGGCAAAACGGATAAGAAACGAAGAAGTTATGCTCACTTTAGTGAAGAGGTAGCAATCTACTCGAATCTAGAAACTCAGCTGCGTTTTTGATGTTTTGAGAGTGATTTGGATGAGTTTGCAAAGTGATTTAAGCTTGGGAATGGCTTGGTATTTATAGGGAAGGTTTAGGTTAGTTGGTGGTTGTGTATTTAATGTTAAAAACAAGTTTAAAATCAAAACAAACTCAAAAATCGTGCTAAAACGCGCTGAAATGGAAGTCTGGTCGCGGCTGCCAGCTTAATTGCAGCGAGTCTTTAAATTTAATGGAGCCGGGTTAAGATCAATGTGAATGTTATGGCGGAATTGTTTGGCGCGCGTTCGATAAGACTATCGACCCGGGTTCGAGTCCCGTGGTATTTAGTTTTTGAGTATTTATTTCTTTTCCTTTTCTTTCTTTCATAACCTCTATTTTCAGCAATTACACAAGCAGTCCCTGGTCTTTAACTTAGTTATTTGCACAAATGGTACCCAAAGTTCAATTAACTAACTAAGTTATAAAATCTTTTAAATTAATTAGGTTATCTAAGTAATTTAATTAGATAAATTAACTAAGTTTGCTAACTAGGTTAACTTGTTTTTACTAGTTTTAAAATCTAACGAAACTAACTAGATTGTTATTTTATTTATTTATTTATTTATAAAAAAACAACCAACACTGTTTATCTTAATATTAATTAATTTAAAAAAAAATAGGTTAGATAAATAACGAACTTAAATTTGGATAAAAATCTTTAAACGATTATTCATTTCACGAAGCTTTCGATTTTCGAGAATTAGGATCCGAACTTCATTATTTTAAAAGTTTTAATTAGTTTAACAAGTAACAAGTGTCGATAAATAAAGAATCTTTGAATAATATTTCGTTCAACCGAAAATTTCATTGTGATTTAAGTCTCGGATTCTACAAAGGTTACATCGAAACAACGATTACAAGAACGCAAAGTTTCCAAGAATAGGATTTTAAACAAAGGTTTCCAAATATAGAAGGTATGAAATAGCAGGGCGTTACAGTCTCCCATCCTTTAGGAAATTTCGTCCCGAAATTTATTCAAGAGGAAGACTTGGAGAGTTTTGGCAAAAATGTGATTATTCAGAATTGAGACTTGAAAATGTTGAAACGCAAAAGTATGAAATTTTTAAGAACGACCAGATAGGTTTGCAAAGGAGTTCGTTTGTCTAAAATGGTTGAGGTACCAAACATAATTGAAAACGTATAGGTACGTATATGGTTAAAGCGAGTTTAAACAAGTTTGAGAATCTCAATTGGATATGTATTAAAATGCATCGCATTAGGAAGGGGAACGGTTTGCATTTTGATGAATGTGGGGTAGCTTGCATAGGAAGTTTTAAGGATAGTAAAAAAATCGCAAATTTGTAAAAGTTGTTTATTGAGAGGAACGAGAGGGTTTGGTAAATAAAGTGATAACGGTCTACTAATTATGTTTACACAAGAATAAAGAATAGAAAGATGGTTTTAAAGGTAAAGAGGTAAGTTAGGATTCGAATGTTTAAACCAATGTGAATGTGAACGAGGTTCGCATAAGAGGACAAGGAATAATGGAGAATAATGAGAGTATAAAAGTGAATGATTGATGTTGATTACACGAATGCGAGTGTCAGAAATAGCATAAGTGCTGGATAGACGAAAGTAGCGTGCTTAAGGATGAAGTCTCATTGTGGATAACCGGTTATAATGCGTTTGTGAGTTGTTTAAAGTTTGTATTAGGTCCAAAAAGGTCCGCAAAACACCGAATTTCTCATGGCACATTTTACGAAAGTTTAGTAATATGGCGGAAACACTTATATATAGGATGTACCAGCGACGTATCCACCATGTTTCGATCGTTACGTCCGTTTCGTTATTCAGTGCAATGTTATGTTCCGTGTCTTATAATACACAGTAGTACACTCTATGGTTCTCATACGCCTATCATTATAATCCCGTGTGCACCCGCGATTATATTGATCGTTGCATGATCCGCATAGCTTGCACTAATTGCGTATGAATTAAGGTACACATAAATTCCAAAAATAAGATTGTGTGTGTATAGAAGTGTAGTATATAAGCATGTTTATGCTTAAGTATGTATGAGACCAACGTAAGTGAAACCCTCGAGTTACGCTCACATATAGGTACGTATGCATGAATATGAGTATGTCCATAAGTATGATTAGAAGTATAAACATGTATGGTGATGATTGAGTATATAGTACAATTTGAATACAACGAATTTTAGGTATACCAAAATGATCAAGAAGTGTTGTGTATGTAAATATGAATGATATATGTGAGTTGGTCGTGAAACGTCGACTAAAATGTGTAAGATGATACGTATGTATAGTTGTTTGACTAAAACGTTGCTTTTATCGTATCAAGCTGGTTTGAGTTTGACTTGAATGTAGAATCAAGTTGTGAATGTTAAAAGGATATAAAGTATCTATTGGTTACGCGAGATGTACTTTGTAAAAGAACGAAAATGCTATTCTTGAAAAAATAATTTACGTAGGTTGAAGATTGTCGGTCCCTATAAAGTTTTCTTGCCCACGTGTTTTGAATGTGAAATTGTGTATTGAGCGGTGTATGAAAAAGGTTTTTGAAAATGACAAGTTCGCATTATTAAAGTATTTTGTATCACAATATGCAGAGTTGTATTTTAGAGGCGTTTGCGAAAGCTTTAGTCCTAGAAAAAGATTTTAGCAAACTTGAACTTAGTGACTTTGGAAAGAGTTTTTGGCAAAATGATTTATGGATTTTGAAAAGTGGGTTTTAGCAAAATGATCTTATAACGCCTACAAGGTTTTATAAGCATGTAAGAAAAGTTGGTTTGGTTTTCGATTGAGAACAAATGTCTTCAGTATAATGATATAATGTGAGTGTGTTTTAGTGATTACGTCGAGTATGAAGTTTGTGGTACTAGAATATAAGTAATGAACAGTAAATGATGAACAATCAACAATGAACAATCAATGAACAATGAACAATCAATGAACAATTAACAATGAATTTTTAGTGATTAGGTTGGGTATGAAGTTCGTGGGCATGAGATTCATCAGACCGATTATGTCGATAGGTAGCATTTCATAAAGTTTTGAAAATCGGGTAACAAAATGTTTATGGTATGATTAAGAATTTCGTGTATGTGGGTGAATGAGAAAATAGGTTGTAGTATAAGAAGTAAGTTTAAATAATGCATGTTGAGATGAATAAGAACTTGACTAATAATAATCAATTTGAGTATAAACATGATAGTTTGTACATAATAAAGTCTATTAAAATAAAGTCTTGGTAACGATCACCTAAGTAAGGGAATCACCCCTAACTCGTTGGTGAGGTCGTTGTAAGATAAGAAAAGAAACGGAGTTAGTCGTCAAGGTAAGGAAATCACTCATATCTTGATGATATGCCACCATTTATTGTTACGAGGGATATAAATAAAATTATGTGAAATCATGTATGTGAATAACGTATAAATGTATGAAAAAAAGTATTAGTGCAATATATGCATAAAAGTGAAATCTCGAAAATAATTCGAATTCAAATTGAGGGGATTGTATCATAAATGAATGAGAATAATAAAACGTAAGTTCGATTAAAACTTGGACGGTTCCAAAACGGAATGTTGACAAACCAAAGTGGTCGAAAAATCTTTTGGATTTGAGGAGCATGCTTTGGCCTAATAGGTGGTATACTCTCGCCGACACGTCGGTTAACGGTATTCACCCTTCCGGTTACTACATGTCCCAATTCAATCGAAGATTCGAGACTTGGCGGGATTTATGAAAAATCAAGGAGTGGGATTAGTCGACAAGATGTGGGTTTCACCCCTAACTTGACGATTTCGTGCCCTAAGTGTGGTTGGTACTCGTCGGGTCAAAATTTAATTTCGACACGTTGACGAGGGTCCACTAGAATTTGAAATTGAAATTATTCATCAAGTTGAGGACTTCACTCCTAACTTGATGACGAATCTCGTGTAAAAAAAATAGGTAGATTGAGAGTCGTTCACCAAATTGTGGGTTTCACACCTATTTTGGTGAAGTTGTCTCGTTTGTATAATACGAGTGTTTGCGGATTTAGAATAGTCGATTAAAATGTATGAGGAAAAGTGTATGTTAAAGATTAGACAAACGAGTATAAACATGTCAAGAATAGCACATAAAGAATGGAATATTAAAACAAATATTAACACATAATGAAACAAGTATTAACACATAAGAATGGCATATCAAGTATCAACACATAAGTGGCATATATGTTTAAAAGATAAATAAGAAGTAATTAAAGTAGCATGCAAGTAGTTTCGAGCAAAACGTAAAAATAAGGCTCTAAAACTATAGACTAGGTAAAAGCATTCCTACTTTTTCTAATTCCCTATAGTTATGACTCTGATACCAATCTGTCACATCCCAACCGATGGCGGAAACATCGGGATGAGACGAAAAAATTGCTCAAAACTTCATAACGCTGTGTGACAATATAGATTAAATTCAAATTTCATAAAATTTCTAAAAATGTCATACAAAAATCAAATAAGAAAACATTGTTTCAAAGATACATTGACAAAAGAGATTTATCTAAATGTGTTTCTAAGTCCACCTAAATCTTGTTTCTTCACTTAGCATCATCTTGTCTATCAAACCTGCAACATGTATTAAAATAGAGTTCAATGCAAAAGCAAAGGCGATTATACAAGTTTGATACATAGTATAACATAGAATAAAATTGTTTAACGTGCTCGTATCCAACATGAACAACAATATGCAAGTTACTAGTACGCTGAGATTGTGTAACAATATATTCAAACCCAAGAATCCAATGCGTTAAAATAGCCTATCCCTGGATAGAATAAAGGGAGGTTAACATGTTTGACTTAACAATACCCCAAGAATCGTGGGCGGTGCATTACTCCTATAGCGCTATAATTGCTAAGGTGGGCTAGCAAAGTTAATGAGCATATATCAACACAAATAGTTTACGGAGCATACGAGATTAACAAGCATCAAATTGTTCAAAGTTTCACTCCCAATAGAATAGCGGGAGATTAACATGTTTCAATATGAATAGAGTGTGATTCAAATAGTTTCAAGTGTTTTCGTGTGTTTATATAGAATACATGTTGCACCCAAAAGTGTTTAAAAGCAAAAATGGGTTCGAGTATACACACAAAATTGCATATGCATTCCGATTTATCCAAAGTGACGAAGTTGTTGAGACTAGAAAGTTGAATGTGTTCGATTTGGAGTTTAAGAGGTGTTTACATATGGTTCTAGGGATTTGGAGTTTAAATAACATGAAAATAAACATATGAAAATAATCATCTAACACCTATGACACTTGTTCCTGACATTATGAAACTCTAAAAGATTTTAAATGTTTTCATGGAACAAGGTTTCATTAGAATCGGGACAAGTTGTCAAGGCCTAAGATGATACAATCTACTAGCTTGATGAATGTCCATTAGTTCATCACCAAGAGTTAGATTATTAGGTTGTTACATAAGTATTACATAGTGTATGTTACATCCTATATGTCAAGCATGAGGTAGAAGATTAAAGTCTTCATTTAGGCACCTCTAAGTATCATAGAATTTATACATGAGGTAGGAGGAACAAGCTTCCATTTAGACACCTCTATTGTTCACCACTACACTTGTTGTTATAAACAACAAGGAGGGTCATGAACTTACAAGAATAATGAAATACAACATCTAATCTATGAGAAAACATCAAGAAGTGAGTGGAATTTTATGAAAGATAGCCCAAGCTAGTCTAACAATCACACATTCATCAAGTTTCAAGCTTGAACACTTCTTGTGGGTAAAACCCTAACTAAAACAGAATGTTTGTGAGGTTTTAACCTCTGATTTAACATGTCTTAACCTTGTTTTTAAGCCTAAATAACCTTAGATGATGTTATAAGCATTAGGACATAGGTTTCAAATGAGCTAGACTCAAGTTTGAACAAGTTTAGTAAAGTTTGAATCAAAACAAAAACGAACAGTGAACTTTGGAGCCTTTTTTCCGGAGTTCTAGAGACTTATTTACTGTGAAAAACCAATAGAATCGAAGCTAAGGTCAATCCAAGTACATAGGAAAAAGAATGAGGCAAAACGGATAAGAAACGAAAAAGTTATGTTCACTTTAGTGAAGATGTAGCAATCTACTCGAATCTAGAAACTCAGCTGCGTTTTTGATGTTTTGAGAGTGATTTGGATGAGTTTGCAAAGTGATTTAAGCTTGGGAATGACTTGGTATTTATAGGGAAGGTTTAGGTTAGTTGGTGGTTATGGCGGAATGGTTGGGCACGCGTTTTGTAAGACTATCGACCCGGGTTCAAGTCTTGTGGTCTTTAGTTTTTGAGTATTTATTTCTTTTCCTTTTCTTTCTTTCATAACCTCTACTTTCAGCAATTACACATGCAGTCCCTGGTCTTTAACTTAGTTATTTGCACAAATGGTACCCAAAGTTCAATTAACTAACTAAGTTATAAAATCTTTTAAATTAATTAGGTTATCTAAGTAATTTAATTAGATAAATTAACTAAGTTTGCTAACTAGGTTAACTTGTTTTTACTAGTTTTAAAATCTAACGAAACTAACTAGATTATTATTTTATTTATTTATTTATTTATTTATTTATTTATTTATTTATTTATTTATTTATTTATAAAAAAACAACCAAAACTGTTTATCTTAATATTAATTAATTTAAAAAAAAATAGGTTAGATAAATAACGAACTTAAATTAGGATAAAAATCTTTAAACGATTATTCATTTCACGAAGCTTTCGATTTTCGAGAATTAGGATCCGAACTTCATTATTTTAAAAGTTTTAATTAGTTTAACAAGTAACAAGTGTCGATAAATAAAGAATCTTTGAATAATATTTCGTTCAACCGAAAATTTCATTGTGATTTAAGTCTCGGATTCTACAAAGGTTACATCGAAACAACGATTACAAGAACGCAAAGTTTCCAAGAATAGGATTTTAAACAAAGGTTTCCAAATATAGGAGGTATGAAATAGCAGGGCATTACACTTCTCCTCAATTCTTCGTCTATACGAGAGGCCTCGTCCAACCTTTGTTATACCTGCTTTGTTGTTGGTCGGCCACGAGTATTTTGTTGGACAACCGGTGGTTTCTTGGTAGATTTCTGTGGACTCAACACCGCTTTAATCTTTGACATCAGGCTTTTTTTCTGAGCTGGGGGTGCGACTCTAATTGTTGTCTAATAATATTTAGCTCTTCGACCACGTCAACGTCATCGTCTATCAATTTACAACTTTGGAAGTTAAGTTTCCGCTAGAAGACATCTATGTCTTCGAATTGAATCGGACGCTCTGCACGGTTAAAAACAACATTGTTTAAGTCACATGATTAACGGAAATATATCACACAAGTTGTAACGCCCTGCGTTTTCATACTTTTCATATTTGGAAACCATTGCTTGAAACTCTATTTTTGGAAGTCCTGTATTCTTGTAATCGTTTTTCATGGTAATCGCTGTAAAATCCGAGACTTGATTCATAAATAAAACTCATATTTCTTTAAATTTGTGTTATGCATGCTTCATACATATTCATACGTTTGATTTTGAGAAACAATTGATTCATATTCGTAATTCTTGGAAACTATGTGTTATACTTGCAAATACGTGAAACTTATGCATAATACGTCTTTTGAGCGAATACGATACTTAAATACGACCTTCATACGCTTAATTATACTTGGTTTATGTTCTACATACTTGTTTTGACCTTATACTATTCTTATATGTCGAAAACAACCCCTAAAACACCTTAAAACTCTAAAATATAAACTAGAGGGGCCGAAAGTGTAATAAAGCAAAACTTGTCTGGAGGAGAGTTGCAGGCCGTGAAGAACCCCCCAGGTCTTACGCGGGTCGCGAGCCACTCCCCAGATCAGAATCCCATTTTCAACTCGCGAATTTGAGCGGGATTTTGGGTTTAACTTGAGTTTGAACGAGTTTTGGACATTAATTACTCAACTAACACAACCCTAAACCCTTCCCTATATAAACCCAAGTGCCTCCAAGCCATTTTTACTTTACAAACACCCTCACAACTCTCTCAAATCAGTCACAATGTTGCTACAAACACAAGTTCGAGCAGATTCTTCAAGCTGCACTAAAGTGAGCATAACTCACTCAATTCTTGTCCAATTCACTCCATTCTTTTTCCTATGTGCTTGGATTAACCTTAGCTTCGATTCCATGGGTTTTTCACAGAAAACTAGTCCCTGGAACGTTGCTAAAAGGGCTCCAAAGTTCACTGTTTGTTTCTGTTTTGATTCAATCTTTACTAAACTTGTTTAAACTTGAGGAAACTCATCTCAAACCTATATCCTTATGCTTATAACCACTTCTATGGTTAGTTAGGCTTAAAAACAAGGTTGAGACATTCAAAATCAGAGGTATAAACCTCACAAACTTTCTGTTTTGTTGAAGGGTTTAACCCACAAGTGTTGTACAAGATCAAAGCTTGATGAATGTGTGATTTAGGATTAACTTGGGTTATCCTACATAAAATCCACACATTGCTTGATGAATTCTCATAGATTAGTGGTTCATATTCTTGTATTACTTGTAAGTTCATGACACTCCTTGAATGTTCATAACATCAAGTGTAATGGTGAACACATAGAGGTGCCTAAATGGAATACTTTTCTTCCTACCTCCTACATGATTTATATGATATTTAAGAGGTTCCTAAATGGAGGATTCATCCTCCTACCTCATGCTTGAACTATTGGACTTATTGATATATTACATAACTTATATAACACTTATATAAACTATCCATGTATTCGAACCTTTGATGATGAATTTGTGTTCATTCGTCAAAATACTAGATTACATCATCTAAGACCTAATAACTTGTTATGATTCTAATGGGTATTCTACCCATGAAAACCTTCTAACCAGTTAGGATCTGAGGATCTACTGATTGTGCTTGTTTGTGAGATTTGAACAAATCAAATAGATATGAGCAGTTTTAAGTGCAGCGGAAATGAATAACAAACTTTGTAAACACAATCAAAGGAGAATATAGTTTGATAAACAATTGCTTTTTCATAGAGTCGAAAGATTACATTAAAAGCAAAAGATTACAGTGCAAGCTTACAGACTAAACTCCCCCTCAGCCTGATACTCCAGAGTTGGTTGCACAAGATGAAAGGATTGAATTGAGGAGAAGAACTCACTTAAAACGATCGAATATAACAGTACAGAGTACTATCATATTTATAAGCAAACCAAACCACTGATGTACCTCAGCTGACGTCACCATGATAGTGACATCTAACAGCCTAACAACCTATAAGCACTGGTCTATACAAAACTACTGATGTCTAACAACTGATTGATAATTAAATACAAAACAAGTCTAACACTGATCACGTTCCACTGTTGTAGCCTAAGCACTGATTACTTGAACATCAGTGCTTTCTTCACAAGGTGATCAGTCTTTGAATGAGCAGTGCTTGGGTCTTCAGCAGTACTTAAGAGACAGCAGTAGATAGAGCTCAGTATTTTCCTTTTAGCAGTCTTTAGTTGTATCATCAGTGTTTGGTTCATCAGTTGTTCTTCTGAGCAGTACTTAGAGTGTATCAGCAGATAAGTAACCACTGTCAAGGGGAGAGCTTAGTGTAAATGTCTGCTTATTGTGAATCCACTGTTGTGAACAGGTTTTGGCTCTACATTATCTGTTCCTCTGGTAGGGTTCAATCCCAACAATCTCCCCCTGGAACAGATAATGCCAAAACCTGTCATTATTCTGGATCTTTATTACTCATCAAAAGTTCCCTTGCTTTTCTTTTGAATTCTTCTTCAAATTCTTTGGAACTTGTGTCATCTTCATCCCGGCACAGTGTAAGTTCAAGGATATCATGCAAATCTTCAACACTAAGGCCTAGTGCTTCTTTCCTTGATATGTACTTCACTTCGCCATTGGATCTGACCAGGGTCAATACGTGGGTCTTTTGATCAGACATCCACTTTAGTCCTTTTAAACCCAATAGGTTTCTTGGGAGAGATTTATTTGAAGATGAGCTTTGAGATATTGGCCTTGAGAAAACTTGCAGACTTTCAGACATTCTTTTGAAGGCCATTTCAATAACATTGTTAGCTGCAGCTATGTCTTCTGCAGTTTCTTTTTCTATCTGCTCCTGTCTCTTTTGTTGATCTGGCTCAATATCTGAAACTTCTGAAGCAAATGGTGATGCAGGTTTAGTTAACACCTTCTTAAAAAGGTTTTGAAGTTTTTCTGAGTTCGCTTCTTTTAGACCCATTTTCATGATGGTTCCTTTGAAGAACTCAACTTCCTTTTCCTTTACCTCTTCACTGGTCAGCTGTTCTCCTTTTTCTTGGTTTGTCATAAGAGTAGATCGGAACAGTGTTTTGAGGTTTTCAATCTGCTGTTCAAGCTTCATCATTTGTTCACGCTTCTTTGAAGTGCCTGATACAGTTATCTTCATTTTCTTCAGTCTTTCATAGGCTTCATCAGTTTGCTGCGTTGACCATTTTGATATGGCATTTGAAGTGTCCACCTTTGCGTCCACCAGCTCCTGTTTCTTTTTCTTGTACTCAGCTGTTTGGTCATTGATGAACTTTTTGTATTTACTCCAATTTGGAGCATTCTTCTTCTTTTTAGGATCATTCTTGAGTCTATCAATCCTATCAGCTTCATGCTTTAAAAGCACAATTGGCCATTCTTCAAATTGGTTTACTTCAGCAGGATAAAATTTTTCTTGCATTATGTATGCAAGAAGTTTTCTTCTCATCTCTTTTCATTGTTCTGCCTTTTCTTTGCTCAGCTCTTGTGCAAAATCTTTGATTTGATTAACTCTTGTGAGCAGAAGTTCCAATCTTTCAGCAATGGCTTCATCACTTTGACCTTTACACTCAACTTTTGCTATTATCTTAGCCTGTCTTGTTTTGAGCTGAAGATACTCATCCATATCCTCTGGAATCATGAAGCCAACGAGTGAAGGAAATCTTCTGTTTGAAGGATCATCATCAGTGTAAAACTGCCTCATCTCATTTTTTATGGCTTCAAGTTCCAACAGATATTTTGCAGCAGTGGGATCATATTGGTCCTCATCTGGCTGGGTAAGTTTTCTTTTTCTGGTGTAGAGCTTAGCTGGTTGTGATGTAGGAATGATGAGATCAGTGGTGGATGTTTGACTAACAGTGGTTGAAACAACTGGTGTTTCAACCGCTGTTGTCATTACAACTGCTGATGTATCAGCAGATGTCTTCTGCTTTTGAGCAGGGGTTTTTGATGGTGTTTTTTATGGTGGTGATGGTGGTGGTGACTCATCATCAGGAATGAAAACCCTTCTCCTTTTTAATGTAGGAGAGGCTGATGATGTTTTGGGTGGATCAGTGGTTTGAGATTGAATAGCAGTGGTTTGTGATTGTGATTGACTGACAGTGGTTGAAACAACTGGTGTTTCAATCACTGTTGTCATTACAGCAGATGTTGTAACATCTGTTGTCTTCTGCTTTATGGCAGGAGGCAGTGGTGGTAATATAATTGTAGATGATGATGTGAGGGCAGTGGTTTTGGTGGTGTGTGATGGAGTGGTGTGTGTTGAAGAGATGGCAGCTGTTTGGCTACTGACAGCAGTTTTTGTAACCACTGTTGTATCAGCTGTTTGGCTAACAGGTTTTGAGACCTGCTTTTCTTTTTCTTTTTCTTTTTCAGGCTCAATATAAAGGCCATGTTCTATTCCCATCTTATTCATTTTTCTCAACAGCTTGATATTCTCCCCCTTTTTGGCATTATCTGAAGGGGGTTAACAAGAAATGATAGGGAAGAAGGAACTTTCCCAGAGGCGCTTTGAATGCTAGCCTTTATAGCCTTGATATCTGCTTGAGTGTCTTTAAACCTTGATTCCACCATGTTGGTTAGCATTTGTACATGAATAGCATGCTTTTGATCAGCCATATGTTGCTGTTTTTCAAGCATGGGTTGAAAAATATTCCAAAGCTCATTTGCAGCAAATGCATGTTGTGCAGGTGCTTGAGCAGGAATAGCAGTAGCTTGTGCTTTTTGAGCTTTTAAAATCTCTTGCACTATATCTTTAATTTCAGCAACTGAATCTTCAAGTTTTTCAACTCTTTCCGTCAATTCCTGATATTTTGAATCATCACCTACATTAGTAGGATCATCTGAATCCCCACCAGTAGTGGTTGTATCAATGTGTGACTTAGGAACTGAGTCCCAGAAATCACCCATTGATGCCCTTTGTTCTTGGTACTCGGGACTTCTTTCTTCAGCACTCGATAAACCTTTGATGGTACCGGTGGTTAGAATCAACTCACTGGTGGTTACCGATGTTGCCATGGAAGAAATTGCCTTCAAGGGAGTCTTATTAATGAAACAACTGTCCAACTGAAGATCTGTTGATCCATCAGTTGTAGTTGCTGCTCCACTTGAATTACCACCGAGAGTTACTTGTAACTCAAGGGGTGTAACCTCCTCAGTTGTTGCTGGGATAGCAGAGGTATAAGCATCAGACCCAATCACTTGTGGGTGTATACTCTCAGTGATAGGTGATAGAGAGGAACTGGTTTGTGTCTGTGCAATATCAACCGCATGCAACAGGGGCATTATTGATTGTGGTAGTATGATTGGTGAGGGTATGGGAGTTGAAAGAGACATGTCCTTGGGATCAGGACTGTGGAAGATAGAGCCAAGTGGATCCAGAGCTTCATAATTTGGTGTCCCTGTGATTACAACCTGATCCTTTTGTGAGGATGCAGGAGGAGTTTTAGGCATAGGTTGAGATCTTTCATCCAACTGCTGTGAGGAAGTAGCAGCAGTGGTTTGTGGTGACATTTGTGTTGTCACAGGCAGTTGCTCTGGGATCTCATCTTCCAGAGTTGCCTTTTTCTTGGGTTTAGTGGGCTTTTTGGAAGATTTTCTTTTGGTCTTTTTGGTGATGTCAGGTGTGGGTTTCAAAGCAGTGGTTGTGTTGCTCTGATCACCTGGAGCAGTGGGCTCAGTAGAAGTTGCCTGAGGATCAGTGGCAGTTTTTAAAGTCTGCTCAGGCACCTTTGCTTTTAATTTTATTGGTGCCATCATTCTTGAAAATGTTTCAATTGTTAAACCTTTTATTTGATAATGGACACCTTGTTTGGGCAAATTTTCATCCTCTTTTTCAAATTTTTGTTTAAAGTAATAGCTCAGAAATCTTGGAAAAAGAAGAAATGATTTGCTGTCAACATTCTTTACCATGTCATTGAAGATCTCCTGGGAATAGTTGTAATCTTTATTGTTTAGAATAGCATATCCCAGACACTGAATCTTCAATGGTATTTCATTAAACGCTGTTGTTTTATTAGAAACACAACTCAAAAGTGTGTGAAATAAAAATCTGGGTGCAGAAGGGAAATAACCTTTTTGTAAGGTATCTACCTTTGATTGTTCTGCATATCCCCTTTTTATGAAATCAGTTTTCATCACGGCTTTATCAAAAGATATTTTACCGTTCTGGTCATTCAGTTTGAAGACATCTGAGATTGATTTTGGGTTTATTTGAATCGCTTTACCCTGTATCGAGGAGTTGATGACAGTGACTTTGTCGCCTTGTTTTTCAAGCGTCGCCTTCTTCCAGAACTCTCTCTGGGTTTGCAAGTAAATGGGAGCATCTGCTGTCAACAAAGTTTTGTACTTTGATGCAGATAGTGTATCAATGATGGAGTCGAAGGTGTGGTTATCGGTAGGTTTTGTGAGAAGACCCAAGTAGTTATGCGGTGATTTGTATGGGATTTCAATGGTTTCTTCGGTAGTTTGAGCGACCTCTTTTGAAGATGATGGTGATTTTGGTTTAGATTTTGATTTTGATTTTGACTTCGTCATTTTGATGAAGAAGAATCAGAGAGTGTTTTGGGAAGAAAGGTTGGAAACTGCTTTGTGAAGAGAACTTTTGGAATTCAATTCGACATTGTAAAACCCTGTTTGGGGTTTTGATCAGGGTTTTATTTAGGGAAAAAATTGATCGCTGATGTGGCAGCGGTTATGATGATCTGAAGGCTAAAAACTGACCACGTGTCAAACACTGATGAAATGGATGAAGGGTGGAGAACAGTTGTTTTTAAGAGCCACTGATGAATCAAGCATCAGTAGTTACAACGGTAATAATGAGGACAGTGGATGATTTTTACTATCAGTGGATAGCATATCAGTGGATAAGACACTGATTTTGAGCATCAGTGCTTGTCTTAGCAAAATGAAGAACCAGTGGTTGACTTTCAGCAGTGGATAGTAAATAGGAAACAGATGTTTGAACAAAGCAATGATTAGGATAAATGATACAGATTTGAAGGACAAGTATTTCAGCAACAGTTTTGAGAATTTCCATTCAAGGTTTTTGCCACATGTCAATTTGAAGGACAGTGGTTTAGTACCCCAGATGATGTAGACTTTTTGCTAAGGCACTCATTTTTGTTAGATATCCAAGTTAAAACATGAGATGCCCTAGTAGTTTAACCACAGTTTAGCAACCAACCTTTGATTAATGTTTAAAAACAAACCTGAGTATGACATGATCTTGAACAATGTATCATTTCCTTTTGACCCATTCATGAGGACAAGAATACCAACAAAAATAAGGTACTATGTCCTGACAGGAATTGAAACTAATGCCAACAAAAACAAGCAAAAGTTCAAAATATATTACTCCAAAAAAATGAATAATATATCCTGATTATACGAGAGAATCCTTTATATAAAAAAAATTTAAAGGATTTTCTGAGAACAGCATCAAAAAGGATCTGATATAATTAAAAAAAAACATAATCATATCATTCTCAAGTTTATGAAAATGGTCAGTGGTTTGACCGCAGTGGTAGAACATTTTGAATACATTTTGACCACTGTTTGGTACAATTTTCTTTGTCAGTTGATTGCAAACATGAGGACACATGAACCAGTCCTTTTGCAAGCTTAATCACTAAGAATACTACCGTCACCTGAATTTTCCTGAATCAGGAATACAAACAGTTGCTTAATGACCATTATTACCCCAAGCTTTGACTCTTAAGTGTTTTACGTTTATACTCTTTTCTTTTGACTTCAAGAGTTTTGAGATAAACACACTTTCGAGTTTTTGTGAATTTTAGTCCAAAATCATTTTGCAGTAATGTTTTAAGAGACTCGGTCATGTTTGCACAAATTTTTCAACCAATCTCACACTACATATGATACAGACTATGTTGACCCCTGATTTTCTTAATGTATTTTAACATAGTTGATTTTGTCCTTTTGAGGAACTCAACCTGTTTTTAACACATAAGATCTGAATGACTAAAGTTTTAATTTCCCTCTTTTTATGTTATCAAAAACACTAATGTTTTATGAACATAGGTTTTTGTTAATCTGAGGTTCATACTTTAGTATTTAATGAAAACATCACAGATTATACATCAACAATTGAAATCAATTTAGAAAATAAGAAATAATCTCATAGTTTAACAGATATTGTTTTCAGAACTAGAAACCATGAGTGTCTTGTGCATGAAATCACCTGTTGTGTGAAATTTGTGTGTCATATGACATCTTGGTTGAATTACAGAGTTTTTGAATAACCATTTTGATCATGATTTACTCGTTGCTCTGTTTTTCAACAGAATACAACCAACCTTAGTATCAATGAATTTTGAGCCGAACTGTTATGTCAAATTGATTGTTAGATCGAATTTGACTGTCCAAGATCTGATACCAATTGTTAGGATCTGAGGATCTACTGATTGTGCTTGTTTGTGAGATTTGAACAAATCAAATAGATATGAGCAGTTTTAAGTGCAGCGGAAATGAATAACAAACTTTGTAAACACAATCAAAGGAGAATATAGTTTGATAAACAATTACTTTTTATAAAGTCGAAAGATTACATTAAAAGCAAAAGATTACAGTGCAAGCTTACAGACTAAACTCCCCCTCAGCCTGATACTCCAGAGTTGGTTGCACAAGATGAAAGGATTGAATTGAGGAGAAGAACTCACTCAAAACGATCGAATATAACAGTACGGAGTACTGTCATATTTATAAGCAAACCAAACCACTGATGTACCTCAGCTGACGTCACCATGATAGTGACATCTAACAGCCTAACAACCTATAAGCACTGGTCTATACAAAACTACTGATGTCTAACAACTGATTGATAATTAAATACAAAACAAGTCTAACACTGATCACGTTCCACTGTTGTAGCCTAAGCACTGATTACTTGAACATCAGTGCTTTCTTCACAAGGTGATCAGTCTTTGAATGAGCAGTGCTTGGGTCTTCAGCAGTACTTAAGAGACAGCAGTAGATAGAGCTCAGTATTTGCCTTTTAGCAGTCTTTAGTTGTATCATCAGTGTTTGGTTCATCAGTTGTTCTTCTGAGCAGTACTTAGAGTGTATCAGCAGATAAGTAACCACTGTCAAGGGGAGAGCTTAGTGTAAACGTCTGCTTATTGTGAATCCACTGTTGTGAATAGGTTTTGGCTCTACATTATCTGTTCCTCTGGTAGGGTTCAATCCCAACATAACCCTTGGGGTTCATAGTGTCAAACAAGTATTAGATGATTAGATGATTACTTTTCATATGTTTATTTTTATGCCCACAAACTCCAAATCCTTAGACCATATGTAGACATCTCCTAAACTCCAAATGGAGCACACTCAACTCGCTAGTCTCAACAAATTCGTCACATTGGATAATCGGAAGAATTAGAAATATTGTGAGTATACTTGACCCATTTTACCATTTTCACACTTTTGGGTGTAACATGTTTTTTTATATACAAAACACACTAAGTATACATATTCTTATGCAACTACATAAACAAACAATCCAATACATGCTTACTATTTGTTATGCTTGATTCGTGTTTTCTGGGTGATTCTTATGTGATGAACTTGCCGTTAGCTTCGTACAAGCCTCCACTTAACATGTATAGCGCTATAGGAGTAACGCACCAACTATGAACGAGAGGTCATGTTAGGTTTATACATTCATACTTGCGTAAACAGAGGGTTGACTTGTAAATCGCATGCCACTTTAATACGTTAATCTTGATAACTAGGTTTGCCATGTGGACTGTTCCTTATCATTTTTATACTTATATACTACGCACCAAACTTGTATGCTCGCCAATACTTTTGTATTGAACTACACTTTTAAAACATGTTGCAGGTTTAGCGATGACGTTGGTGATGCATGGAATCTAGTAGGATGCTTAGATACACACTTTAAATTTGTATTCTTATTGTATTGTATTTCATTATTCATGTTGTAATTGTTACAAATCCTTGTAATTGACTCTTTAGAAATGAAATGAAATGAAAAAAAATTTATTTAAATGCTTGTCACAAATAGCGTTATGAAGTCTCTTGCAATCTATTTCGTTTCACTCCGATGTTTCCACCATCGGTTGGGGTGTGATAGATTCCCCTTTAAAGATTGGTATCAGAGCCATAACTATAGGGAATTAGGAAAATTGTCATGCTTTTTACCTAGTCTATAGTTATAGAGCTTTATTCTTATGTTTTGCTTGAATCACTTGCATGATACCTTTTTTGCTCCTTATTTATTTTCATTTGACCTTTTAAACATGTATGTCACTTTTGTGTTAATACTTGCTTTATTTTGTGTTGATACTTGCTTTATTGTTCTACCCTTTATGTGTTATTCTCTACATGCCTTCTTATGTGTTTATACTTGTTCGCTTATTTCATTATTTTAAATCCGACAACACTCGCACCATACCAACGAGACGACTTCACCAAAATAGGCGTGAAACCCACAATTTGGTGAACGACTCTCAATCCACCGATTCTTTTCACACGAAATTCGCCACCAAGTTAGTAGTGAGATCCTTATCTTGATGTAGAATTTCCATTTTCAAATTCTAGTGGACCCTCGTCAAAATGTCGAAATTAAATTTTTGACCCGACGAGTACAAACGACACTTAGGATATGAAATCTCCAAGTTAGTGGTGAAACCCGCACCTTGTCGACTAGTTCCACTCCTTGATTTTTTTTATAAATCCCGCCAAGTCTCGAAATTTTGATTGATTTGGGACATGTAGTAACCAGAAGGGTAAATACCGTTAACCGACTTGTCGGCGAGAGTATTCCACCTATTAGGCCAAAGCATGCTCTTCAAATACGAAAGACTTTTCGACCACTTTGGTTAGTCAAAGTTCCGTTTTGGAACCATCCAAATTTTAATCAAACATGTGTTTCTATTATTTATCTTATACGATGCAACCTTTCAAATTCAAAATTTACTTTCGATATTTTCTTCTCACGCACACAACAAAATAAATATTTTTCATACATTTATACATATACATGATTTCATATAATTTAAATTCATATTCCTTGTAACGACAAATGGAGACATATCATCGAGATAGGAGTGATTTCCTTACCTAGACGATTAACTCCACTCCCTTTTTTCCTTAAAACGACCTCACAAACGAGTTAGGGGTGATTCCCTTACCTAGGTGATTGTTACCAAAACTTTCCTTCAAAATATTTTATTATGCAAACCCGATCATGTTTTATACCTAAATCATTTATCATTATTCAAAATACCTACTTGTACCGATTTTAAAATACATTGTTTTATCAAACGTACTTCTTATTCTACAATTTATTTTCACTCAACTCATATACACGAGATTCTTAATCATGTCTTAAAATGTTTTATTACCCGAATTTCAAAACCTTACGAAATGCTACCTATCAATTCAGTCGGTCCAATGAATCTCTTGCCCATGAACTTCATATTCGACTTAATCACTAAAACACACACTCACGTTATATCACCATACTAAAGACTTTCATTCTCAAACTGAATTCAAATCAACTTTCTCATATACTTATAAGATCTTATAGATATTATACGAACCTTTTACCAAAGACGCTTTTCAACATCAACATATCATTTGTTAAAACTCTTTTCAATGACCACTAAGTCCGTTTTGCTAAATTCCTTTTCTAAGGATCAACGTTTTCATAAGAACCTCCAAAATTCAAATTTCTTGTTTTGATGCAAATGAGGCAAACCTATTATTTATGAAAACTTTATTCTACACCGCTTAATTAGTTATTCAAATTTCAAAACACGTGGGCAAGAAGACTCCATAGGGACCGACAATCTTCAACTTACGTAAACTCTTTTAAAAAAAGTAGCATTTCCATTCATTACAAAATACGTTATGCATAACCAACGAGTACTTTATGTTCTCTACATTTACAAACTACATTCTACCTTCCAAATCAAACTCAATCTACTTTTGATTCAATAAACTCAACATTTCGCTTAACCAACTATACATGTATATCGTCATAAACGTTTTAATCGATACCTTGCGACGAAATCACTTATATCACTCGTTTTACATATTCAAATTTCTCGAGCATTTTATATGCCCAAATTCGTTATGCTTCAACATACACTATATACGTGATTTTTATTATTTGTACCTACACTCATACTCATACGTTTTATGCTTATACTTATACTCATACTACTTGTACGTTTTATGTCTATACTCATACTTACGTGCATATTCATACTTAAACTTATATTTATGCTTATACTTTCATTCATACTCATGATTCATACATTCATACCCATACGTGAGTGGAATCTGAGGGATTCGCTTACGTGGGTCCCATACATATTTAAGCATGGACTTGCTTATATGCTACATTCGTATACGTACACGTTCTTATTTTTAAATTATGTATACCCTAATTCATACACAACTAGTACAAGCTATGCGGATCATGCGACGATCAAAATAATCGCGGGTGCACACGGGATTATAGTGATAGAACCCATATTCCTACGGTTAAAATTCCCATAACGGAATTCTTGAGTAAGCCTTTGGGTTAGGTTTCTCCTCTGTTCTTCTTCTCTGGTACGGATTAATTCATCTGTCAAGATATTTGCTAGTTCTACAGCTTCTTCTATAGTATGAGGTCTAGCTGCCTTGACTACGTGTCTAATCTCTCTGATTAATCCCCAGATATAACGGGAGATTAACACTGGTTCAGGTGATGCAAGGGTTGGCACTATTCTAGCATATTCAAAGAATGTGGTAGTATAACCCTTACTATCTACCCCGGTCATTTTTAAGTTTAGGAACTTATTAGCTATATGTTCCTTTTCATTAGGAGGGCAGAATTTTCTTTCTACCATATTCTTAAATTCTTCCTATTCCAGGTTGTAAACCTTATCACTTCCTCTTGATTGGAGGATAGTGTTCCACCATTCTAAAGCTGAGTTCTTAAACAGATTAGAAGCAAACATTATTTTGTCTTCTTCCGCACATTTATTTATTTTTAGAACAGCCTCAGTCTTCTCTATCCAGCGTAGAGCTGCAATGGGTCCTTCATTTCCCAAGAATTCTATTGATTTGCAGGACCAGAATTCCTTGTAAGAACAACCGTAAGACACGGTTCTTCTCTTTTTGGGAATGGGCGCTTGAAGTACAGGGCCATTGTTCACGCTGTGTTCTGGTTCAATTGGCCGTTTACTGCTATGTTTACTTTTATTATTCGCTTCCTGAATCGTTTGAATAATAAATGGCATTGCATCTATAATTCCTTGTGCCACTATGTGTTGAACGGCACTATTATCCATTTGGTTTCCATTGTTATTAATGCTCAGATTCTCATTAACCACGTTAATGTTACTCTGGTTATTGTTATTCAGATTTCCTTGAATTCCTTCGTCGGCCATCTGAATTTTAAACATTTACCCCAATATTAATGTCACAAAATAATATTGATATAGTCAATCACATGACACGCATTTTTGCCAAAAGCGTCGATCATTGCGACTTTTACTCTATTTATCTACTATTATGCATCTATTACACACTAGTACTGAAATAAAAATTACAATACCAACTGAAATAGAATTACACTAATAGTAATAGGCATCCGTACACACATATTTTATTTTATTTTTATTATTTTATTATTATTACTAGTACCATCTCCTCCATCAATCTATGGATATGGATTCATCCAAAAATCCATATTGCGCTCATCGTATTTCCAAACGAGTCGCTCTCCCACCTGTCGCATTCTCTCACTGCTCTCTAAAATTTCCTCTCCAAAAGTCCTAAGTTCTTGTACGTTTTCTGCACTCATTGGGGGTGCAGGTTCTAGGACTGGGTTCGAAATCTGGGGTGCGGGTTCCTGATATGGGGGTGAAAGTGCCTGAAATCGGTAAGGATCTTCTAAGATCTCCCTAATGTAGTCATCATGGTAATAGGTATCTAAAGGGTCCATACCTGGATAGGCTCCTATGTTCTGCATGGGTGTGTCTTCATGTATTGGGTAACGTTGCACAAAGTCCCTATTATCGTCCCACCAGGGGTCGTAATTTGGGTCTAGGGGGTTTGGTGTTGGTACCCTAATAATTTCTTCCGGATTGAAGTCATGCATCTCCACTTGGTTTTCAGGGTTTTCTATCTCCATGGGTTGGTCAGGGATTGGCAGTTGTGGTTGGGGTGCTATTATTTGCTCCAGATTTGGGTCAGCTGCAGTGGTTGCTAGTATGTGGATGTTGGCTATACCTCTATTTTTCATATCCTGGGCATAGGCATCTGTCTCTCTCTTGGCTGCGGCTAATACCCTTTGTTCCTGTAACTTTTTCATACGCTTCCTACGCTCGTGTGCCCCTCTACTGAACCATCCCCTCTTTTTCTGAGGAAATGGCTCCTCTGACTGAGCCTTAAACACAAAGATTCCTTCTTCCGTATCAGCGGAGTACCCTGAGAGGGCAGGCTGAGAAGAGGATGTGCCTTCGCTTCTAGGCGAACCAGACAATTGACGGTACGCGTCAGATGGACCTTGGTTGCTCATACTGTAAACTAACAAATAGTCAAATAACACATAACAATTAAATACAGTTATGCACGTATTTTCTAATTTATTTCCTAACACTTTACATCTTGATGTCAGCAGAACACCTCTGTGGCTGAATCAGTGGATTAGCTCTGATACCACCTCCTGTCGCAACTTCCGATCCCTGGTTCCCGGGGAACGGGCGGCCGCGAGCCAGATTCGGTGGTATCATGTATTGTCTAATTTGGCAGCGGAATTTTTTTTTTCGTCTGGACCGTAGTTAGGAAATGTTTATCAGAGTAAAATACCACATTTTCATAGCATTAAACAAATGGGATAAACCCAAGTTCATAGTACATGCTTTTTCATAGGAATAAATCCTATTTATTTAATAAAAACATCTATTTTATTTTTAGGTAACTTTATTGCCACTTTTCCAAGCCTTCAGTGCTGTCCAGCTGGCTTCTATTTGGCTTTCATAGTTTGTTACCTGAAACGCGTTTTAAAAACATTTGTCAGTGGGAAATACTGGTGAGTGAATCCCAGTTTAATCAAGTTTAAATAAAAAGTCTCAGTGTACAGTATTGAGGGCGATCCCGCAATTATATTTGTTTACAAGACATAACAATTAACATGCATGGTACTGTCGAACCCGACTTGTGGACATGCTACTCCTTGACCAGGTGGTAACAAATTTTGTATACAAAACCCCAACATACTCATCATAATTGTATTCTTACAAATACTCAATAACTGTTATTCGCATAGAAAAGTATTTAAGGTTTTGTAAAACAATTAACAAAAGGTTTACAAAAAGTGGATCAACTCACATTGCTGTCTTAGGTTTTCCGTAAGGGTTTCCAGGTGATAATCTATATTTTACACAAATGTACCTGCGTTAGTATTAATAACCCATTTTAACATTAGTAATACCCTTCCCGAGACGGTATTCCAATGACTACGTCGGGCAGAACCACGACAGCCATTACGGAACCCTAGATCAATCGGGTAGCGTATCTAATACGTATCCAGGGGTTATAATACTTACAACGGAGCAGAACTTCGCTAATTAGGGGGGTATAATACCCGCTTATAAAGCCTAATATTCAGATTTTGAGATTGAGAACGAATTGTGAGCGAATTCTGGTTGAACCCGATGGCCTTCTTATATAGTTCCTGAGTTTGGTCCTCACGAGGCCCGCGTAAAACACAGACAAGGGTTACGCGGCCCGTGTCAACCCTGGTCAAACATGTAGCTGGGCTGAGTCGATGTGTAGGTCTGCCGGGTGTTGAGCCACGTGGCGGCCCAGGGCTGCGCCACAATTCTGATCTCACGCGGCCCGTGTAAAATTGAGGTGGGGTTCACGCGGCCCGCCTCAACTTATAGTTTAACGAAATCTGATTAAAACCTCTATACCGCCCATGTGAAGGTTGAGGTGGGTCCTACGAGGCCCGCCTCAACTTATATTTCAGATTTTTATTTATTTTTAATACTATTTAATGTATTTGAGGCCCGTATTCGCGTATGGGGTGTATTTTGGGACATTTTGGGATATTTTAAAATATATTAGGGTGTAAGAAAACTAATCGAGGGTGTCGGTTTATTGAGGATTGTTACATTTAGCCAGTTATCATATACGTAACTGAAGACCCCTAAAGAGTAAAAATAATTTACTAAAATGTACATAGGTGAGTCGTATGTTATTAAAAAAAACTTACTAGAACGGTTGCACTCCACAAGTCGCTTTTGCAGGTTGTGCAAGTGGTACTCGTAGATGGGTATGGATGGAGACTCACACAATGACCCTCGGAATGCCAAAAAATTTTCCCAGTCTTCTTCTGTGAAGGCACCCTTGCAGTACTTTGTAATATTCTATTGTATGTGCCACCTACAAAGAAGCCTGGAGGCGTCTAGAAATACTTTATCACACGCTCCTATAAGGGCCAGGTCTCTATTCGTTATAATCACACGTGGCTCCATACATTCATCCAACATTGACTTGATCCTCTCAAGCACCCACACAAAGTTATCACCCCATTCTTTACTGACAACGGCATACGCGATACAAAACGAATGGTTGTTAGGCGTCATACCAACTAACTGGACAAATGGCATATTGTATATGTTTATCTTGTAAGTCGCATCGATCAGCACGAAGTGGGGGAATGCACGCCACGTGTCTCTCGAGTACCGATGAAGAAAGAAAATCTCTGTTACAGCCTCTGTTCCGGGTTCCTCCCGTGTCTCGTAAATAAATTCGTTGTTTATCAGCACGTTTTCTAGTGACTGCATGGGAGTCAATCCGTCTCTTTGTTCGGCTCTAATCTTCGCCACAGCATTTTAAACGTCTTTCTGAACATGAAACCTGTCGGGGTCCTGCTTCCTTATCGTTTGAAAATGTTTGCACGGCTCCATGTTTTGAGCTGTCAGCTGCTCGATCAGTTTCTTTTCACTTGGAGTAAACCTTCGCACAAACGCATGGGCCGACAGGTCCTCACAAAGTTCGTGGTTATGTTCAATTTTTTCCTCTTTTATCTCTCAGGTTTCATACGGGTGGTCTCGCACAGCCAACAGGTAAAACGGGAAACTGGTTTTTTTGCTTCCAGTTTTTCTAAGTGTTGTTGTAGTGTGGTGCTCACCACCACTGTCACATTCAAGCCATACCATCCCGTTCCTTCCCCCGATTTTCTTTGATCGACGTGTGACAATAACGAAACCATCCGCGTTTGCCATTTCTTGCATCCATTTCTTTAGTTCGTCTAGAGAGTTGAAAACCTGTTACATTGACAACAACAATTAATCTAACATAACATAACAAAATAAAATTGATACTTGTTTTTTTAAGTACAGATTATCCGGGATGGGGGGTGCTTGACCACCATATCCACCATATCCTCCAACGTCTGGATTGTTTTGATGAACGTAAGGACCCCCCGGGAAAATGAATTGCTGATGACCACTGTCTCCTTCGTGTCCACCGTCTCCTATGTATCCACCGTCTCCTCCGTACCCACCGTCTCCTCCGTATCCATCGTCTCCTCTGTAAGAATATTCACACCCGTATTGTAGGTCCCCTAATCCGTGCGGATCATAACATAATCGTCGATCTAACCTAGAGTGTGGAATCCCCTAGATCAGATTTCACAGAAAACGAGTAGAAACAGAAACAAGAACACGATACACTTTCAATCTGGTCTTCTATTGATTATCCAACACGAAGTTTACAGTCAATTCAAGACCCACTAGAAATCTCTCAGCCACTCTCTGTAGATTTCTCCAACTCTCTCTCAAACTCTATTCACTGGCTAACCTAAACCCTTATGCCAAGCCTTGTTTATATAGGACAAGGTTTGCACATGGGCTTTGGTCTGGGCCAGGCCATTCTCCAAGCCCATAACACTAATTAACTCCCTAACCAATATGCTAAGCTCAATACAAAATATCCAAAGACTAAATAAACAAACTATTAAGTTGTTGTCACAGAATATGCACCAACAAACTCCCCCTTGACAATAGCTGCATAATGTAACTTTGTCTTCAAACATCTTCCAAATTTTCCAAATCTCTCTCTGCAATGTAGTAGAAGGATCCTACCATGCATCTTCACACGTTCTTCACTTCACTCTCAATCTGCACTTTACTTGTATTCTGCACTTCATTTTGATAACTGCATCAATCTGTTTAGCAACACAAGAAAGTATCTCGAAAAACCATTAGTCTTTTTTCTCATTTAAAGATAAACCAATATTTTATCTTATCATACAAAAACAACCTGTCAGTTCAAAATGGGAGATCTTTTAAAAGGAAATATTTTTGGTATTTTTGATATTTTTCAACACAAACTGAACTAACTAAACTAAACTCAAAAATATTTACAATACTTCTTTTTGTGAGTATCATGTGCAAGAAGATCATATCAGCAAAATCAAACTGTTTTCACACTATTAGATAATTCTTTAGGTAATTTTCGTGAAAAGCAGTTCAAGACGATCACCAGTATGTTTGTCCACCTAAACAAAATGCATGAACATTTCAAGTACCATGACCGTATGATACGTTAACGTAATATTAATTCTGATATATTAGTGTGTCCCACTTCAGGATATACCCCCGCGATCAAGGTATGCACAAAGATTCATCGTAGTAGGTGAGTATACTGAAATCATCCGTTTTATTTTTCAACGTTTAGATAATTGGTGAACAGGTCAGTACTTCCGTACAGCAAAGAGACCAAAATATCTAACGAGGTCTAAGACAAATACCATTTTTGGTACGATTTATGCATTTTGCATTTTTGAATGACTCTCTATGAGAGCTTCTTCATTTTCAGGGTTTTGGCATTTTTAGCTCTTTTAAGATATCCTGGTTGTGTCTAGGTCAGCATGTATCTGGATGCAGCAGAAGGACAACCATGATATCCCCAGATGAAATAACAGTATAAAGACCCAAAACTTTAGATTTTGGCAATTTATCAACGCAAGATTTAAGGTCATTAAACCATACACCACTGATGTGTTCCCCACTCATACTCAGTGCATTTATGTTTATATCACATTGGTAAGTTGATTATTTCATGCTTTTGCCTACTGGTACATCATATGATGAAGCTGCTATCACACTTAAGCAATTTAGTTCAGTTTAAGTGTGACAGTCTAACTTGCTGATGTACTATCATTTCTTCTTTTTCACACAGTGAAAACTCATTTTTGATTTTCTATTTTTTATGTTTTTGATTTTTCAGTGTTTTTGTATTTTTGAAATTTTATAACTTACTCCCCCTATTCACACGCACTAACTAAACTCTTTTTGGCTTAGATGAATTTATCCCCCTAATTTTTTGTTTTTATGGAGTAAGTTTTAAAAACATAAATTTAAAAACACAAACAAACTCTCACTTTAATCTGACAAAAGTTTTTCAATGTTAAATCATCAATCAATCACTAAAGTAAATAGTTCGTTACCCATGTTAACCTACTATCCACCTCAGTCACTTAGCAGGAACAACCACTGTTGAACACATCAACAGTCCTTCTTGGTCATCCTGCATTCACTCAACAACTCAGTTAGTCTTGAGAACCCAAGCCCTGATAGTCTTGGGTTTTCCAAATTCATCCATTACAGGAACATCCATCCAATATCCATCACTCCTAACTGGAGTCTTGGATTGCTTACCCGTAGTTGAACAAGATTGATAATTTCCACTAGGTCTTTGATCGCGAGAATTCCTATAAATTCTCGGATTATCTAACCTTTGAAAATTATTATTTTGATGCCTTCTTCTCCCATAATCATACCATGAATTTTGAAAAAATTTTGGATGTTTTTGAACATTCGAGTTACTAAAACCCCTATGTCCATTTCTTTGTTGAAAATTTCGATTACCAGAAGTCTGGTATCGATTTTGATATCCAAAATTTTTTCTTTGACTTTGAAAACGATTTGATTTACCATTATGATGACTAAATTGTGGAGAAATACTTCTTGGTCTATCAAATCTTTTCGAAGTTGAAGGTTTAGATTGAATTTAAGGTTTCTTTTTCTGACAACTTGATTTTTCATTATTGCTTGACCCAACCTGATTCCTGTCTTTAACCTCATCAACTTTTTGTTTACCTTTCTTCAAAGGACAACAACTCGCCATATGTCCTTTGTTGTGACATTTAAAACAGGATCTTTTCTTATAAGTTTTCTTTTTGTTTGATCCCTTTTTAAATGTGTTGGCCTTTTTGTCTTTGGTATCCTCATCCACTTTATGAGGTGTACTATTAGACCCAACAGATTCTTTCAAAGAAACTGGACTATTTGGTAAGTCCACAGCTATCGGATCCACTACTACTTGTGCAGTGGTTACAAAATCAGTTAGCTCATCTTCAGTTGGTAGAAAAGGGTAGTCTTGATTTTCAGAAGATGAAGCTTTAGTAAACCCCACCCCTGTTCTATCATTACTCCTTTTTAAACCTTTTTGAATTTGAGTCCTGACTAACGAAGAATTTCCAAATTTGTCTAACTTACCCTGAAGTTCTAAAATTTTGGCTTGTGCATCAGCCAACTCTGTGCACTTTTGTGAAAGCTCGTTAGTCTTTTCTTTCAGAGTTTCACGAGCCAAATCAATGATCTGTAACTGTTCATTGACTTTTCTTGTTAAACTACTGATTTCTTGTTCATTTGATTTGAGTTTATCTAAACAATTTGACTCTCTTTTAATCAAAAGAACATTTAACTCTTTTCGGTTTTCCAAATCATCTAAGAGAATTTTGTTTTGCTCCGATAGGCTGTTAACTTTACCCTGTAGTTCAGTGCAATTATGACATGTATGACTTACAGATTCTGATGATACCTTCACTTCTGTTGTAAGTCCATTCACATCAGCCAAGCCCTTTGAAACTTTTGCACCCTTCTTTTCAGCATTCTCCTCATCTGCTTCCTTCTTCTCTTCTATCGCAGCAGCTCCCTCTCCAATCTTCACAGCTGCAAGCTCAGCTACCCATGCTTGATCACAAGTAGTTACTTGTGAAGATATCTGATAACGTTTTTACAAAGCTTCCCACAGCTCTCTAGAAGTCCCATACGTCTTGAAAGTATGTTTAACACTCTCAGGCAAGGACATCTTTATTGCTGCGAAAGCTTTCTTCTCAGCATCAACCAACTGTTTCTCAGATTCATCCATCTTCTCATAAGAAATTACTTTTACCCTTCCTTCAACACGACGTGTGGGAGCAACGTATCCATCAATCATACAGCTCCACATTCTCGTATCCTTACTCTGAACATATGCCTCAACCTTCTTTTTCCAGTCAGCATATTCTTTGACATTTATAAGCTTTGGCCAGTTCTTAACAACCTCACTTCCATTATCCATCTTAGCCATCACGCAGCGTAAAAGTTTAAATGAATTTTGGTAACCTGTGTCAAAATCCAAATCTAACTTCTCTACTGGTCCTTGTCTAGGGCTGTAAACGAGCCGAGCTAGACCCAGCTCGAGCTCGGCTCGAACTCGATTCGAGCTGGCTCGGCTCGAGCTCGAATTTCAAATCGAGCTGAGATTTGAGGCTCAAGCTCGACTCGATTAGAATTCGAGCTAGCTCGGCTCGGCTCGATCTAGCTCGAACTAACAAAGAACCGCAAAATTTACTACTTAAAAAACCCTTAAAATGAATTTATTCATAGACTAAGGGCCATAATTACCATTTAATTTAACCATATGGCTAAATATGCAAGTATAAATAGTTAATTCACTTTATACATTGTCTTTACTTTCTTTAATAGGGGAGATATTCTCTTAGTTTTTGTTTTCTAAGCAATGTGGGACAAAAAAATGAAGGATGTAAACCTTATCGAGCCAGCTCACGAGCCGAGCTAGGCTAAGCTCGAGCTCGGCTCGTTTACAAACCGAGCCGAGCCGAGCTGGCTTGTTTACAACCGAGCTAATTTCGAGCCGAGCTTTCTTCGAGCTTTTTTCAAGCGAGTTTCGAGCGAGCTGCAAGCCATGAGTTTTTTGAACACCCATATCCTTGTCTAGCTTTTACCGTAACCGTACTGTCAAAACCGTACAAAAGTTATCCGAAAACTGTTTTTACCAAATTATACCGTTAGATTCGTCTCGAAATTACGATTCCAATGATATATAATGTCAAAATCCTATTTCTGGATTTTCCAGAGTCGAAATGATAATCCGAAATGGTCAGAAGTGATCCGAAATTAGCACCTTCTGGTCCAAAATGAATTAATCAGATCTGAAATGAGACCCTCTGATCCGTAATGAACCAGTCTGATCCGAAATTGACACTCTCCGACCTGAAATCGTCCGAAATTCTTTAGTCTGATCCGAAATGCAAGCTTATCTGATCCGAAATGCAACAATTTTAATTCGAAATGGTCCGAAATTGTTGCTGTTTATCCGAAATGACTGCTTTTTGGTCTGAAATCCAAGTCTTTTGATTAGTAATGATCCTAAATGCTTGAATTTTATCCGAAATCAGCAGCAAAACTCAAGAACAGCCTTCAAACACGACCAAAAACTCCGATTTTCTGCAGAAACGATTCTGAACCAAGCCTATCAAGAGCCTAACGCTCTGATACCAATTGTAGGTCCCCTAATCCGTGCGGATCATAACAGAATCGTCGATCTAACCTAGAGTGCGGAATCCCCTAGATCAGATTTCACAGAAAACGAGTAGAAACAGAAACAAGAACACAATACACTTTCAATCCGGTCTTCTATTGATTATCCAACACGAAGTTTACAATCAATTCAAGACCCACTAGAAATCTCTCACCCACTCTCTGTAGATTTCTCCAACTCTCTCTCAAACTCTATTCACTAGCTAACCTAAACCCTTATGCCAAGCCTTTTTATATAGAACAAGGTTTGCACATGGGCTTTGGTCTGGGCCAGGCCATTCTCCAAGCCCATAACACTAATTAACTCCCTAACCAATATGCCAAGCTCAATACAAAATATCCAAAGACTAAATAAACAAACTATTAAGCTGTTGTCACAGAATATGCACCAACACGTATCCATAATCCGGATACCCTTGTTGCGTCAGATGACTTGGTTGACCAGCATGGTATGAGTCATCTACAGGGGATGTTTCATCAACAGAGGGATGCGTGTTCAAATCTAGAAACGGTCTGTTTTGTTTTCCTTGTATACTAGACACAACTTCCTCTTGCTCGTTAGAACCGGGAATGCCAGACTCTTCCAAAAAACGGTATCATCATTAGTAAATAATTAACTAAAACAACAAGTAATTAAAACAGTTAAGCTAATAACTGTTACCGGAACGCTTTTGGGCACCCAGTTGTCGCTAGAATACTGCCCGAAGACATAGTTGTCGTCCCAGTATGATGACATTTCAACACTTCTCAGTGATAAGAACACGAATGCAAACAACAAAAGTTTGTTTCGAAGAGATAGTAGCAGAAACAGAAAGAATGCTCGGGTGGACAAACAATGCACTCCAAGTTGCACTTTATATGAAATATAGACGCCTCGTATAGCCCTAGACGCCCCATATTGCTTTATGTCACTTGCTAGACACATAGTCACATCAGTCTTTAAGACGCCTCGTATAGGGCTATACGAGGCGTCTTAGTTGTGACACCTGTGACTCCGTGACCATCAAACAAATACCAAATCAATGAGACATTGTGTTTCATACTTGGGATCTGTAGAAATATGTGTATCGTTTGCACATATCAATTTTTGTTCAATTTCAAACTCTACATCACTTTCTGGAGAGTTATACGCCAACCGGTGCATAAACGTAATCAGTTTAATGCAAAAAACACTCCAGAACATCAACATATTCTTAACATACCTTAAATAACCTCTACATAACTTAGAAATAAGTTTTGAAGGCTTTGGTATGGCAAATTCGAGTTTAATCGCTTACAGGGACTAAATTCGACAAACTGCGAAAGTATGATGATTCGTACTAGAACAGACATTCCGGAACATGAACATAAGTTAAACATACCATAAATATCCTTTACATAGCTTAGAAATAGGCTTTGAGGGGATCGGTGTGCTAAAATAAACTTTTGGGTCATTCTGGGACTGAAAGCGTCAAAAAGTGCACAAGTTTGCATTTTCGCGCATATCTTACGTTCTGAATATATCCGGACATACAAAAATTTATGTAAGCATTAAAATATTTTATTATAGAGTTTTTCATGATAAAATTCCATTCGTCGCTTAATTTGGATTGTTTTTGCGTTCGTTATGACTTCCGTCATAATTAAGCGAATAACGCAACCGTGCGACCAAACGAACCGACATCCGAGATGTTTTTGAACATATTTTAAGTTCCCTATACTTTAACTTTATTTTAGAGCCTTGAAATGGGGTTAACGGGGCTTAAAAGTGCCAAAAATCAAGTTTTACAAGTGCAGGGACCATTTTTGAAATTTCTGGCAGATTCAATGAACCTAGTCCATTTTGAAGTGTTGATGGTTTTAACCCATGGTTTTGCAAAACCATGGGCTGGTATTCAATGAACATAGTCCATATTAGGGGCTCCCATGGTTTTAGAAAACCATAGGCACACATGTAAGGTCCAGATCAAAGCTCAGTTTTCGATGAACGATCTTAACGGTCCTAGAAATCCTATAAATACCCCCATGATCTCATTTGCAAAACCCACACCTTTGAATCTGAATTTGTTCTCTAAGTTGATGTGTTTAACACTTCATACCTGAGAATATTCGGATCAAAACTTCCGTTCTTGGACCCGTTGTAAGTCCTCTTTCGTTCTTTTAGCGTTTCTGCATTGTTAGCATTTTCTACGTTGACCAGTTTATGGTCAACACGAAGTTCGGTTGAACTTCGCAAACGTGAGCGTAATCACGATGGTTATAGTCCCTTGTGACTATACCTACTGATTACCACGTTATCTAGGCTTAGTGACGAGTCGTAGTTTCGGCCAAAATACGTATTCTTGCGTATTTTGTAACCAAACTACTTTTAGGTATCAAGACCGTTTGTTTTGATACCAAACTTGTTTTCTAACTTAGTTAAGCATGTTTTAACATGTTTAGCTCGTCACTTTTAGTTTTGTGCTTGTCTAGGGTCGTAAGGATAAGCGTTCTAATCAATCGCTTATGCTTTCGAACCCGACCCATTTGGTCGATCATTAGGATTCGACCAAACACTTTAGGTGACCATAGATGTATAGGGAATAACCTTCCGAGGTTATACCTTATGGTCACTTAGGTTTGATTAGTCGCATGATAGGTAGTTTATATGCCTTAGGTAAATTACCAAAACGCCCTTTTTATGCCAAAATTCATTTTAAGCATATGTAACATAATTTTTTATATCTAAACTGATTTAACAACAATATTAGACATGTTAAGGCATATTTTACTTATCATAGGGCTAGTTAGGCATTCCGAATGCGTTTTACGCGAACGATGCGTTAAAGTAGCATAAGCTACCTAAACGGGTCGTAATGGGTCGTAAGCACTTAGGTTAGGTTTCATGTTAGTATGTAGGCTTTGTTAAACCATATTACATGAGTTCCCACACTCATTTGGTTTACAAACCCTCATTCTATCCGATCCTCCGATAGGTCCGGTTTATTAACATAGATACCTATATTAGGTACCGTTTGATTTCTGTGATCTCTAGCATTCTTTGGTTGTTACTCAAGGACTACTAAGCAATCTCAAGTGAGTACATAGACCCCCCTTTTACTGTTTTCAAAACTATTTTCGGGTGAAACACATGTGCCTACTTGTTACTTTCATGTTTTCCTGTTTTCACATCATATACTTGCTATGTTCATTAGTACATTTATAGTACATGATTTACATTACATTGTTTCTCTATGTATGTTTACTTAGCATACTTAGTACATTGTTTTACTTTACATTTCTGCTATGTATGTTGACTGAGCATGCTAGCACATTGATTTACATTACATTAGTCGCATATGTTTACTCAACATATGGACACATTGTTTTACATTGCATTTTGTTGCATATGCTCATCCAGCATATGAACACATTATATTATATTTTGAACCGTTTGTAACTATTTGACTATGTAAACCGTTGTAACTACTTGACTATGTGAACCGTTGTAACTATTTGACTATGTGAACCGTTGTAACCATTTGATTATGAACCGTTTGTAACTGTTGAACCATGTGAACCGTATTTGGCCATACATAAACATTTCTACAATTGTTAAACATTTCATCTTGGTGGCTGTTTGGGTAAGTGGTTTAAGTAACGAGGCGACGTGTAATACGATAAAAACATGGTGGATACGCCGCTGGTACTTCCTATATATAAGTGCTTTTATGGTATTACATATCGTAGCGTTATTTAAACCATTTCAGTTTAGACATATTACATCTACAATACAATCTTCAAATAAACATCGTTTTACAAATAACTTAACTTATACAAACCCATTTTACTTGGTTACTCAATTAACCATACGTTATTCTTTTATATATATATATATATATCATTTGATTTATCCATTGCTTTTCAAATGATTTATGAAAGGAAACCCTCAACAAGATTCATGACTACTTCTTATTAAACAGTTTCTTTAAACTCAAGTCATGAATCCTGTTTTCACAAAACCTATGTATCTCACAGGCATTTTTATGCTGACGTACCTATTTTCACATGTGTTTTCAGGAGCTGTTGCATAGGATGATCAAGTCAAACATAAGCGGACCCGTGCCTTAGTAACTTAAAAATGAAGCTAGAACTAGTTTAATTATGTCATGTACTCTTTGTTTCTTGTTTAAGACAATGTAACTCTCTTGTTTGATAAATAAAACGTAACTTTAATTTCCATGGTTGTGAAACAATTTATTCTGTTACAACACTCCCCGACGTTTCCGCCACGTTTCGTTGTTTTACGTGGTCGGGGTGTGACAGAAAAGTTGGTATCAGAGCCAATGGTTATAGGGAATTAGGTTATTAGTATTGCTTTGACCTAGACTATAACTTTCCTAGGACCCTAACGCAAGAAGATTTGCGTTTAGATTTTTTTTTTTTTAAACAAAAACCGTCACCTATCCTTAGGTGATAACCACAACGGGGGCATCAATTCCGAATCCGCTTGGAAAATTAATCATCTTTTCTTGGATGATTGATTACTAGGTTTTGAACCCTCTATTGTAAGGTTTTGAACCCTCTGTTATAAGGTTTTGAACCCCTTTGAGTTTTCAAAATCTCGTCAAAGTTTTGGGTCCTAAATAGTGTGAACACATGCAAACTGGAAGAGTGAATGCCTGTACCCTGGGTTTTATGTCTAAGGCTAGAGTGTTCGTACAAATCCACATAATCGGACCAATCACTCTTACCTGGGAACTCTTGGGGTGAGTGTTCACTTATAGGCGAGCATGTCTTCGCGATACATTATTTTAACCCATTTTACTTTGATTAGTCACAATGTGTCGTTTGTTTGCCTTGTGGTAACAAACAAATGACCACCATCTTTGCTTTTGTCAAATTTTGTATCACCTCATCCTTTTCATCTAATCATCTCGCTCGTTTCCTTTCATGTTTCCCTCCTGTTAGAATGCCTCCTCGACGCAACAATCAGATAGCGAATGCCGAACTGGCAGAAATCATCGCGCAGCAAATGGCTGCTGCTTTCCCAAATCTTATTGCTCAACTGAACCAAGCCAACAACAACAATAATGCTCCGTGCAATTTAAAGAATTTCAATTCGGCTAAGCCACTCAAGTTTAGTGGTTCTGAAAGAGCAACTGGGCTCCTACAATGATTCGAGAGCACTGAGAGTACATTTCGTCACGTTCAGTGTCCTGATAATCGCAAGGTCGAGTTTGCTTCCAGTGTGTTTCTGAAAAGGGCTCTTACATGGTGGAACGGGGTGATGAGAGACCGTGGTGCCGAGGTTGCTTTAGCACAGACTTGGGCCGAGCTTAGGGCTCTTATGATGAAGGAATTATGTCCTCGTCATGAGCTAAGGGCTCTAGAAAGGGAATTTGATGATCTTAAGCAAGATAGCGGTGAGCATCGAGCCTACACGGACCGTTATGAGGAGTTAAGTCTGTTATGCCCAAACATGGTCACGCCTTTGGATAAGGCAATCGAAAAGTACATTGATGGCCTCCCTGACTCAATACAAGACATTGTGACTGGTAGCAGCCCTACTACAGTTAGATAGTCCATTGAGCTAGGTGCAACCTTGACTGAATCTTAGATCAGGAAAGGTAAATTTTTTCGAAAGGGTGACAAGAAACCAATCGAAGAATCAAAGACCATGGATGAACAGACTGGATCCCCTAAGAAGTCAAAGAAGCGAAAGGCTTCTCAGAACTTCGCCATGGTCGCTCACAGTGGTCAAGCCGTCCCCAACCAACCAACTCAACCCCCTGCTAGGAAGCCCTACAACGGAACTGCACCCTTGTGCAACCAATGTAGCCTACATCATCATGCTGGTGTGAAGTGCCGCACATGCCAAGTTTGTGGACTTATAGGTCATACAGCAAGGGTTTTCCCAACCGCAGCAGCATCAAATCAAGCTGGCAACAATCCTGCTCAAGGTCGTTTTCCACCAGGTTCTTGCTTCAACTGTGGCGAGATGGGCCATTTCCGAAGAAACTGCCCAAAGCTTGCTAATGCGAATCCAGTGCAGGGATGAGCATCTGACCGAATGGAAGACAACGATGTTTAGAAATAATCACGTCTTATGTATTATTTTCTTTTGTTGTCAAGGTCCATGAAACAGTTGTTATCATTGTTTATAAATAAAGCTTTTATTTTACAATGTAAAATACAAATATTGATGTGATTGCATGTGTAAACAACATATCTCCTATAATACCGACAATCAAGGAACCGTATCCCTTGAAGAACATACCACCCCCCCAAAATTCTTCCACTTTATGATCTCTTGCGTTTTCCACGAAAATCCTGAGTACCCGTTTCTTCCAAGGAAAACGAAGTACAAGGCGCAAGTTACAACTCTGGACGAATACCCACTCCTTAATGGGGTACCTAAGGACATTTCCGTAAGTCCTTAATTATTGTATACCTAAATTCAAATGTGGTGATTCCTTATAATCAAAAATCGAATTTTTGGAAGATCGTCCTATCTTTTCAGATAGATGATTAAGGACGTTGAAGTCCATCGACTGAGTTCCTGGTATACCTTGAATACCCATGTTCAAATCAACGGCAAGTTAATAGAAATCAATAACAAGATAATAACAATTAATAACCAAGAAAACAATTATGTGATTAAGTGCTTATGTGTTCCCTTTTATGTTTTTGTGTGATCCATATTATGTTATCTAAATCCTCATAGAATCTTCCATATCTTCGCATAAGGGATTCATAATAGGATACCCAAAGGTACTATCTAAAATCCTTAATGGACTTCTACGTTGTAGTTAAGTCCCTTGGATTATAAAGTGCTACTCCATAATTAGACCCCTTGAGTGGTCTAGTTAAACAGATTGACCCAAAAATCTAGTTAGGAATATCATGTGATGATATAGCTGAAAGGACTCCTTGGTGACCTAATTAAAAAGATCATCTGTCGATCTAATTAAAAGGACCCTATGGTAGTCTAGTCACCCTCATCACAGGTTTGATTTTTCTTCCCCTAAACATTACAAGACAAACTATGCGGACTGTGCAAGGAATTACGTAATTATGGATGCATACATAATTATGGAATTTAGTTCACAGAAATCACAGCAAGTTCTGTCATGTATCTAGAGTTAACCCAATTCATTTCCAACTCTGATGAAGCAACCGTTGAAGATGACTCTGTCTGTTCATTTTCGTTTCTAAAGATTATCCGTTGAGGAAATGAATATCCGTTTGATTATCCTTCAATTCCAACTCTAATGAAGCAACCGTTGAAGATGACTCCGTCTGTTCATTTTCGTTTCTAAAGATTATCCGTTGAGGAAATGAATATCCGTTTGATTATCCTTTTCATTTCCGTTTCTAAGGAAGTAGCCGTTGAAAATGACTCCATCCGTTCATTTTCATTTCTAAAGAATATCCGTTGAGGGAAATGAATATCCGTTTGTTTATATCCTTCATTTCCAATTCTGAAGAATATCCATTGAGGGAAATTAATATTCGTTGATTATTCCTTCATTCCCGTTCCTGACGAAGAACCCGTTGAGGAAAATGAATCATCCATTCATTTTCACTTCTGAAGAATATCCGTTGAGGGAAATGAATATCCGTTTAGTTAAATCCTTCATTTTCCATTTCCGAAGAACCCGTTGAGGAAAATGATTCCGTTCATTCATTTTCGCTTCTGAAAAATATCCGTTGAGGAAAATGACAAGATTATTCCTTATCTTTGATGGTTATTTAACACAAAGTCACAGACAGACTCCTACGAATAAATTTCGGGAAAAAATTTCCTAAAGTAGGGGAGACTGTGACACCTGTGCCTCCGTGACCATCAAACAAATACCAAACCAATGAGACATTGTGTTTCATACTTGGGATCTGTAGAAATATGTGTATCATTTGCACATATCAATTTTTGTTCAATTTCAAACTCTACATTACTTTCTAGATAATTATACGCCAACCGGTGCATAAACGTAATTAGTTTAATGCAACAAACACTCTGGAACATCAACATATTCTTAACATACCTTAAATAACCTCTACATAACTTAGAAATAAGTTTTGAAGGCTTTGGTATGGCAAATTCGAGTTTAATCGCTTACAGGGACTAAATTTGACAAACTGCGAAAGTATGATGATTCGAACTAGAACAGACATTCCGGAACATGACCATAAGTTAAACATACCATAAATATCCTTTACATATCTTAGAAATAGGCTTTGAGGGGTTCGGTGTGCTAAAATAAACTTGTGGGTCATTCAGGGACTGAAAGCGTCAAAAAGTGCACAAGTTTGCATTTTCGCGCATATCTTACGTTCTGAATATATCCAGACATACAAAAATTTATGTAAGCATTAAAATATTTTATTTTAGTGTTTGGCATGATAAAATTCCATTCGTCGCTTAATTTGGATCGTTTTTGCGTTCGTTATGACTTCCGTCGTAATTAAGCGAATAACGCAACCATACGACCAAACGAACCGACATCCGAGATGTTTTTGAGCATATTTTAAGTTCCCTATACTTTAACTTTATTTTAGAGCCTTGAAATGGGGTTAACGGGGCTTAAAAGTGCCAAAAATCAAGTTTTACAAGTGCAGGGACCATTTTTGAAATTTCTGGCAAATTCAATGAACCTAGTCCATTTTGAAGTGTTGATGGTTTTAACCCATGGTTTTGCAAAACCATGGGCTGGTATTCAATGAACATAGTCCATATTAGGGGCTCCCATGGTTTTAGAAAACCATAGGCACACATGTAAGGTCCAGATCAAAGCTCAGTTTTCGATGAACGATCTTAACGGTCCTAGAAATCCTATAAATACCCCCATGATCTCATTTGCAAAACCCACACCTTTGAATCTGAATTTGTTCTCTAAGTTGATGTGTTTAACACTTCATACCTGAGAATATTCGGATCAAAACTTCCGTTCTTGGACCCGTTGTAAGTCCTCTTTCGTTCTTTTAGCGTTTCTGCATTGTTAGCATTTTCTACGTTGACCAGTTTATGGTCAACACGAAGTTCGGTTGAACTTCGCAAATGTGAGCCTAATCACGATGGTTATAGTCCCTTGTGACTATACCTACTGATTACCACGTTATCTAGGCTCAGTGACGAGTCGTAGTTTCGGCCAAAATACGTATTCTTGCGTATTTTGTAACCAAACTACTTTTAGGTATCAAGACCGCTTGTTTTGATACCAAACTTGTTTTCTAACTTAGTTAAGCATGTTTTAACATGTTTAGCTCGTCACTTTTAGTTTTGTGCTTGTCTAGGGTCGTAAGGATAAGCGATCTAATCAATCGCTTATGCTTTCGAACCCGACCCATTTGGTCGATCATTAGGATTCGACCAAACACTTTAGGTGACCATAGATGTATAGGGAATAACCTTCCGAGGTTATACCTTATGGTCACTTAGGTTTGATTAGTCGCATGATAGGTAGTTTAAATGCCTTAGGTAAATTACCAAAATGCCCTTTTTACGCCAAAATTCATTTTAAGCATGTGTAACATAATTTTTGAAATCTAAACTGATTTAGAAACAATATTAGACATGTTAAGGCATATTTTACTTATCATAGGTCTAGTAAGGCATTCCGAACGCGTTTTACGCGAACGACGCGTTAAAGTAGCATAAGCTACCTAAACGGGTCGTAATGGGTCGTAAGCACTTAGGTTAGGTTTCATGTTAGTATGTAGGCTTTGTTAAACCATATTACATGAGTTCCCACACTCATTTGGTTTACAAACCCTCATTCTATCCGATCCTCCGATAGGTCCGGTTTATTAACATAGATACCTATATTAGGTACCGTTTGATTTCCTTGATCTCTAGCATTGTTTGGTTGTTACTCAAGGACTACTAAGCAATCTCAAGTGAGTACATAGACCCCTCTTTTACTGTTTTCAAAACTGTTTTGGGGTGAAACACATGTGCCTACTTGTTACTTTCGTGCTTTCCAGTTTTCACATCATATACTTGCTATGTTCATTAGTACATTTATAGTACATGATTTACATTACATTGTTTCGCTATGTATGTTTACTTAGCATACTTAGTACATTGTTTTACTTTACATTTCTGCTATGTATGTTGACTGAGCATGCTAGCACATTGATTTACATTACATTAGTCGCATATGTTTACTCAACATATGGACACATTGTTTTACATTGCATTTTGTTGCATATGCTCATCCAGCATATGAACACATTATATATTATATTTTGAACCGTTTGTAACTATTTGACTATGTAAACCGTTGTAACTACTTGACTATGTGAACCGTTGTAATTACTTGACTATGTGAACCGTTGTAACTATTTGACTATGTGAACCATTGTAACCATTTGATTATGAACCGTTTGTAACTGTTGAACCGTGTGAACCGTATTTGGCCATACATAAACATTTCTACAATTGTTAAACATTTCATCTTGGTGGCTGTTTGGGTAAGTGGTTTAAGTAACGAGGCGACGTGTAATACGATAAAAACATGGTGGATACGCCGCTAGTACTTCCTATATATAAGTGCTTTTATGGTATTACATATCGTAGCGTTATTTAAACCATTTCAGTTTAGACATATTACATCTACAATACAATCTTCACATAAACATCGTTTTACAAATAACTTAACTTATACAAACCCATTTTACTTGGTTACTCAATTAACCATACGTTATTCTTTTATATATATATATATATCATTTGATTTATCCATTGCTTTTCAAATGATTTATGAAAGGAAACCCTCAACAAGATTCATGACTACTTCTTATTAAACAGTTTCTTTAAACTCAAGTCATGAATCCTATTTTCACAAAACCTATGTATCTCACAGGCATTTTTATGCTGACGTACCTATTTTCACATGTGTTTTCAGGAGCTGTTGCATAGGATGATCAAGTCAAACATAAGCGGACCCGTGCCTTAGTAACTTAAAAATGAAGCTAGAACTAGTTTAATTATGTCATGTACTCTTTGTTTCTTGTTTAAGACAATGTAACTCTCTTGTTTGATAAATAAAACGTAACTTTAATTTCCATGGTTGTGAAACAATTAATTCTGTTACAACACTCCCCGACGTTTCCGCCACGTTTCGTTGTTTTACGTGGTCGGGGTGTGACATTAGTCCCCTTGTATTGCTCCCTCGTAACGGGCTAGACGCCCCGTCTGATGTGACTGATGTGACGTTGTACGAGGTTCAGTGGTTGGTCGGATAAAGTAACCCTAGACGCCTCGTATAGGCCTATACGAGGCGTCTAGAAGGGTGTGGAATTAGGCATTAAGGTGTGTGAATATGTAGTCCCTTTCTAATAAAAAAGAAAATTATAATATAAGTTCAGAATATCAGCCATGTCAAAAGTTTCAGTTTAATAATTAGCCGACCGAACCAAATGATTGCCAATAACCAATTAGCCAAAACAAATTGACCGAACCGGGTTTAGTTTTTTTTTTTTTTTTTTTTTTTTTTGAAAGGAAAACTTCATTAAAAACTCAGGCCCAGCCCAATAAGGCGGCCAAAAAACTATACAAATTTACACCAATCGATCCAATTCACATCATTGAATTTAGACCTATTTTTGAACCAAAGATAACCACTAGATTTAATCACACTAACCACTTCCTCAACTTTCCGGGAGACGATAGAAAAAACAAGATCGTTCCTGGCTCTCCATACTTGCAACACGTGATTATCACTATCCCTTTAAAAGCCTCTAACCTCCATCCCTTAAGACCACTGTGAATATGATACTCAAGGATATCTCGAACTGAGAAGGCAATAAGATCCGGCACTCCACACCAACGGGAAATTCTCATCCAAACCAAGGACGAAAACCGACATGACGTAAAAAGATGCTCGGCGGATTCCCGGTCAGACTCACACAACTGGCAGAAATCATCCGGAAGTTGAACATTTCTTTTATAAAGCTCCACCTTAGTCGGAAGTCTATCTAACTCCGCCCTCCATGCAAAAAGATTGCACTTTCACGGGACCCATTTGCACCATTCCCAAACATATCTTGCACTATAATCTTTATCCTTGTCAAACAACTTTTTTACTGAACCCACACAAAATTCGCCTGACTCGTCCCCTAGCCAAGACCATTTATCTTTTTCATCCGAAAAAACGACTTCCCGCAGTTTTAAATTTAACTCCAACCACTCAGCCAACTCAACATTAGAGTCTGGAGGGTGTTTCCAGTCCCAACTCGCTTCCGGGTTACTAATCGGCCGAACAATCCTATCGCGAACCAAACACTTCTTGTCCATTTCCAACCAAAAAAGGCTTGGGAAGCAATCTTTCAGCGCCTTATTACCCAGCCACGGATCAAGCCAAAAAAAGATACTCGAACCATCTCCAATGATACCCTGCATAAAATCATGAAACTTCTTTCCCGCCACAATAGGACAAGACACCACTCTAGCAATATTCTTCCAGACCCCACCCAAAGAAGACACAACCGGAAGAAAATCCCAAGTCCTTCGATTACAATGGATCGCCGAAATGACCTTCACCCATAGACTATCCTTTTCTGTTTTAAACCTCCACGCCCATTTGAGAATGAGAGATTTGTTAATAGAATCAAGACTCCTAATGTCGAGGCCACCACAATTGATAGGAGACGCCACACGATCCCAGGCAACCCAGTGTAGCTTTTTTTCTCCACCCGAGCCACCCCAAAGAAATTTTCTCATCAAAGCCTCTTCTCCACACGATCCCGGGTTTAGTTTGATGAGAGCTGAAAATTGAACCGAACACCTCGTGCACACCCCTATTTAGTGTTATAATTGACAACTAAATATAATTTAATTGCAATCTGCAATAGAATTTAAGAGAAAAGATCAAATAGGAAGTTAATTTTGGCTAGGAAGGATAGGAAGCCATAGGATTATGACATGTGGCAAATTTTAAAATAAAGAGAAAGAGTATTTTAGTCAATCTCATCATTTCTTCTTCCTTCTTCTCCCCAGTTACTTCAAAACCCACAATCTCCAACCTTTTCTTCACTTACTATCTCAATAATCACTACATTATAGTGTGATTTTCGTCATCAATCAATGATTCAACCACCCGATCAACGTGTTCTTCAGCTTTTTTCGAAGAAAACCCAGTTTAATTTCATTCAAAATCTCGTTTTTTCTGGTGATTTTGAAGATAATCCACTCGATTTGTTCGATTCAATCGCTGATAAGTGTTTCTATCATTTCAAATTTCGTCAATTGATGAAGAAACCGGCTTCGATCCATGTAAGAAATTATTTAATTTCATTTTCACGATCTGGGTTTTTATTTAGTCATTGCGTTTTACGATCTTGACGGGGGTCCGGGGGCGGCAGCCCCCGGCGGGGTCCAAGGGGCAGAGCCCCTGGCTGGGGTTGAATTGCTGTACTAAAAACGCATCAGAAAAAATAATTTTCCAGAAATTGACTCATTTCGAAGACAGTAATTCGTAGACAATTCAGACAGTTCACAGACAATTCACAAACAGTTTTATGTGTCCATTGCGTTTTAGAAATAAGAGAGTTTTATGTGTTTTCTGGCTATTGCGTTTTAGAAAAAACACATTTTTAAGTATCTTTAGTCATTGCGTTTTAGGTAAAACACATTTTTGAAGTGTTTTTAGTCATTACGTTTTAAGTAAAACACATTTTTAGGTGTTTTCAGTCCATTGCGTTTTACAGAGAACACTTTCTTTTGTTTTTTTAGGTCATTGCGTTTTAGAAATGAGACATTTTTAAGTGTTTTCTGGCCATTGCGTTTTACAAATAAAACATTTCTTTGTGTTTTCTGGCCATTGCGTTTTACAAATAAGACATTTCTTTGTGTTTTTTGTGCATTGCGTTTTAGGTAAAAACACTTTTTTATGTTTTTTCAGTCCATTGCGTTTTAGAAATAAGACATTTCTTTGTGTTTTCTAGCCATTGCGTTTTACAAATAAGTCATTTCTTTGTGTTTTTGGTGCATTGCGTTTTAGAAAAATGTCATTTTTAGGTTTTTTTTTTCATTGCGTTTTACGTAACCGGTGGTTTTTCTATTGCGTTTTACACAACTGGGTTTAAAAAAAAATAAATATAGCAATAGTATACTCGTTTTAAAGATAAAAAACGGTCGTTTTTTGGTGCAATTTTTATAAAAAAAATAATGTCGTATGAAAGAGTTATTAACGTTTAAAAAATGGGGGGGGGGGGGGAATTGGAGGAGAGAGAAACTATTGTCTTGGATTGACTAGAATGCCCTTGAACAAACTCACGCGCCTCTTTTCTTCCTTTCAATTTCCCTGATTTAATCTTAGCCCTTGATTAATTTAATGGATGGTCAAGATCGCTTCCTAGCCTTCCTAGCCAAATAAGCTTCCTATTGTATCTCCACCCTAGAATTTAATTAATAAATTTATATTTTATGCATAACTTAGAGTTAGATTGATATCCGTGTTCTATTTCATGTGATCCGCTTTTATCTTTTTATTTTTCTTCTTAGGAAAGATGATCAAAAAGGTATAAAAAGTATTATTAAACTTGTAACATGTTTTTTTTTGGACAACTAGATCACCCGATTAGGCCTTTAGCCTTTAATCACCCAGGTCATGAGTAGGAATTCCGCGGTTGGCATATTATTGCCAGTTTGAACCAGTGCCACAATTCGCCCACCGCAAGATTCGACCTTGAGACCTTACGGACAGGAACCCCACATAAGTGGGTAAACCTTCTCACCTCTCCCCAAACCAATTGGTCTGCGAATTATTGGCAAACTTGTAAAATGTTTAGTTAGAAGGAATTTTGTTAGGTACCAAATAGACCAAAAGGAATACTTGCTTTCTTAAATCACACAAAGAATAAGAATAACTTTATTATAGTCCATTTGTGATCATGCCACAAGCTTTGCTTTCAATCTATCTTTTTATCTCCCAGCAAGTTGCTTTACAAGGAATTCAATCTTTTAATACCCTTGGGCATCTAAATAGCTATCTCTACATTTGGTATTTTCGGTTATATTATTTCATAGCTAGCCATCTACAACCTAAGCATCGAAACAATGTCATCAACAAGCTTTCTTGATTTGCAATACAACATCTCGAAGCGTAAGTTCCTTCGTAAGCCATCTAGGATGTTCTCTAGTAGCGATAGACAATCTTCCGGCCTGCCTTTGTTCCAACCAAACATGACCGAGATGAGGCGTGTTTTTGACAAGTTTGATCGCGATAAAGATGGTAAGATATCAAGGGCCGAGTACAAAGCTATAATTAGAGCTTTGAGACAAGGGGGGACAGAAAGGGACGTACAAAAGATATTTGAGGTTGCAGATTTGGATGGTGATGGTTTTATCGACTTCAAGGAATTTATGGAGGTGCAAAAGAAGGGTGGAGGAGTGAAAGCAATAGATGTGCAAAGGGCGTTTAGGACATTTGATCTGGATGGTGACGGGAAGATAAGCGTTGAGGAAGTTTTTGAGTTGATGAAGAGGCTTGGAGAAAGGTGTAGCTTTCAAGATTGTCAGAAGATGGTGAGAGTTGTTGATTCTAACAAAGATGGTGTGATCGATATGGATGAATTTATGACCATGATGACTCAAAACATGAAGACTTAAATATTGTTGTTCTAGATTTAGCTTCTCATGTAAACGGATAGTCCTTTATCTAATGGTACTAGCTAAAGGTGAAGGTCTAGATCTCCATGACCCCAACTACTTATTATGGGCTTGTCTTTATAAAAACATGTATCTCCTTTGTACTAATTGCCTTTAAATTATATTTAGGTGTTATATATGTTTGTATGGCTGTTATATCATAAGTATTTGCAAGACTGGTTATTTCATGCACTATAAACTATATATAATACGCATCTTAAGTTCTTAAGAAGCGCATGTGTTGTTCTAGAGGTGCTTATTTTCTTTTTTGTTCATGGTCTGAAACTGGTTTATACGGGAAAAAAATTATTGATACAATTTATGTAAAGTAGATTTTAAAATTTTGTTATATTCAAGGGTGTGCATTAAGTGCAACGCACAAAGCCTAACAAAATTGCCATACATGAAAAGAGTAAACATCCCGTACAAAGCATCTTATCGTATAAAACGTACGAATGACATGGAAAAGTAAAAAAACGTGGTGGTATTTTTGTAATTATTTCAATCGTATTACCCTACAAGATCAAAACTGCCCTACAAAGGTCAAAATTACCCTACAAGATCATTTGTAGAGTAATTGTTACACGCTACAAAATTACCCTATACAAAATTACCCTATAAGATAAAAATTACCCTCTAAGATCAAAATTACCCTATTGTTGATCAATTCTGAATAAACATAATAGAAAACATGTAGAAATACCTGTAACAGCAGACATGCCAACGGAGAATCCAGCCAGAGACGCAACCATGAAGTTCGACATAGTTGTCAGGATGATCTGGTTCCTCCTTAGGGTGTAAGTTCTTAATGGTAATACCGAACTTTAGGGTTTGAGTTCGTGATTATGGAGGAGAGATAGAGGACGAATTTTGTTGATGTTATGGGAGTCCAAGTTGTGTAACCTTTTAACTTCTCTAATTATCTCATTATATATACACCCAAGAAAAAAAAACTAATTAGTTAATAAGGGTAATATGGTCTATCAACAATTACAAACTAATTATATAATAGGTATATTATATAAATGATTGTATGCTTACATGATTAAATATGACGTAATTAACATATTTAATCTTACATTCTCCCCCTAAGTTGATTAATCATTTATCATGAGTATTAGATAACCCTGATCAGGTGTTAACACTCATTTTAGCTTTAAACCAAGAACCGTAGCAGAGAAATACAGCCGTTGAATCATCATTCGACTCAGGACCCCATTAATCATACTACAGCCTCAATTTAAAACCTAACAATTATGATCAAAATACGCAAATAAGCCCTTTAACGTTTGATTTGTATTTATATTTGTCTATATGTCATTATACCGGCAGAACATATGTTAGAGACATACAAAATCAAAACTAAGGAAATTTCATTAATTAAAACATAACTAAGTACAATATGCTATTAAATAAGGTCTTTAGTAAAATCCCGTATTCAAAACATGTTCTTCGAAAACTTTATATGGGAGACCTTTAGCCATCGGATCCGCAAGCATATTTTTAGTACTAATATACTCAATACAAAGATTATTTTCCTCAACTCGTTTACGTACGAACAAATACTTTGTATCGAGATTTAAACTAGCTCCAGTAGAACTGTTACTGTTCGAGAAACTAACGACAGCTGAGTTATCACAGTAAAGCTTCAATGGTCTAGAAATGGAATTAATGATTTTGAGTCCAGTGATCAGATTCCTAAACAACATTCCATGACAGGTTGCATTATAAACACCAATGTATTATGCCATCATTGTGGAAGTTGTGGTCAACTATTGTTTATGACACTTCCATGATATAGGTCCGCCTGCTAACATAAAGATACAGCCCAAAGTGGATATCTTGTCATCTTTTCATTTGGCAAAGTCAGAATCAGAATAGCCTACCACTTCTAAATGATCACTTCTTCTATAAGTCAATTTATAGTCTTCCGTCCCTAGCAGATATCGAACTACTTTCTTAGCTGTTTTCCAGTGATCTAGGCAAGGATTAGTCCGATAACGGCCTAGCATTCCAGCAATATAAGCGATATCTAGGTGGGTACAGTCTTGAGCAAACATCAGGCTCCCTACTACTGACGCATAAGGTATCTAGCTCATTTGCTCATTTTCAACCTCTGTTGGCGGACATTGCAATAAACCGAAAACATCTCCCTTAACTACTGGAGCGACTGAGGTTTTTCACCGTTGCATGTTGAAACGTGTAAGGACACGATCTATGTAGGCCTTTTTTTATAAGCCTAAGATCCCTTTGTGTCTGTCTCGGTGAATTTCGATGCCAATGATATAAGAAGCATCTCTGAGATCCTTCATGTCGAAGTTATGCGAGAGTAACCGCTTTGACTCATGCAACATGTCTAAACTATTACTTGTCAATAGAATATCATCTACATAAAGGACAAGTACAGTAAAGTTGTTCCCACTCATCTTGAGGTAGGTGCATTGATCCACTTGATTCTTTGCAAAACCTTGTTTTTTGATGACTTCATCAAACTTGAGATACCATTGATGTGATGCTTGCTTCAACCCGTAAATCGATTTCTTCAACTTACAAACTAGATGTTCTTGACCTTCGGGTTTAAAGCCTTCAGGTTGTTTCATGTAAGCATCTTCATCTAAGTCTCTATTAAGGAAAGTGATTTTAACATCCATCTTATGCAGCTCTAAATCAAAATGAGCTACTGATGACAGTCGTGAGTGTCATACAAAAACCTAAATAACTATGTAGATAGTGTAAATAGGGTATCGGACCAGAGGAGTATGGTGGAAAGCATTATGAATTAAGTAATGATAAAGTAATTGCAAAAATGTAAAATTGGTTGTTTGATTGTTTGATTAAACTAAGAATTACTAAAATGAATTTGTAACAATGGGAGAAAACAATGGTTCCTCCGGATTTTAGATTCAAAGTAAACTTCAATTATGTGTTCGGTTTCTACAATCACATAGACTTGATTGTATGATCCAATTAACAAGTTGTGATTATCTAAAGACTAATTACTTCGATTACAAAACAACGGAAGGTTATCATACAAATAATCAACTGAAATTACCAACCCTAATCCCTATCAAATATATTCCAATTCCAAGAACTCTTGGGAATTAAATGAATTAGAACTAAAGTTTAAATAAAATCAATCGGTTACAACTAGTCAATTAGATCAAAAGATAAAAAAACATCGAATGCTTAGATTACCAAGTTCACAAACAATGAAAACACATAAAATCCGTTCACATACAAGAATCCTCCACCCGGAGGAAACCACTAAAAGATTGGCCGCTCATCTTGGTTGGTTGATCTTCAAAAGCTTGAAATACGATTGATTGCATCTTTTGAAGTGTTGATTTGATGAGATGTATGATGAAAAGTGATGGAAGAATGCCTAAACTTCTCTTATTAATCTCCAAAAATCGTATGTGGAAGGAATGAATGAGTCTAGGGTTTTAAAACCCTTTTTAATCCCTATCAAAAGTCAATGCACGCTCACTTATAGATCTCGTCGTAGCCTACTGTCCTTTGACCGTTGGATACGGTCCACAATAGCTGGTTCTTTTACTCAATCCCCACCGTAAGTTACACATGACAACTATAGGACATGTTTCAAGTCTGCTGGTGCCTTTTGTCTAAATTAGCTAAACTGTAGGCTACGGTCAATAGACCGTAGCTTACGTCGTGATTCTTAACTCCATTCCTTGGCAGCATTTCAACTTTCAATAAATGACCCAAAGGCCCTGAACTTCATTCTTTTATGTTTCTTGCAAATCCAAGCTATTTTCTAAGCTGAATCACGTCCCGAACACCATCTTTTGCCTTGGTTATCATTCTCGAATGTTCCATTCCTTCTCTAAACACTTTAACTTCTCCGATTTACGCGATTAACCTGCAAAATCACAATCTCTCATAGTTATCATGTTCAAATCATATAATCACTTAAACCACAAAATCACAATCTCTCGGGTTTCACCCTTTCCATCACATTCCCACACTTAACCTTACTTGTCCTCAAGCAACCATCACAAACATTACTCACCATATTAACTAATCATTTTCAAATCCCTTACCGATTTAATAATTTAAGATTCCAAGTCATACTCGTCCCATAGACTAACACAATCGAGGTTGACAATCTAACAAGTAAATGACACATATTTGAAACAATTTTAAGACTTTCCTAACTAAAACTAACATGCTTATGATACTACACACATGCCAACACGCCCCTCACAATAAGCACCCCTCTCGGATTTATCTAGACTAACGTGTACAATGCTAGTATATATATCGCTCAAAACCAAATATGATTGTGACAACCCGAACTTTCAAGGTTAGTGTCGTTTTGTCTCGTGATCCTAACTCCTCATTATTTCTCTTCAACGTTCCTCGCTATGTTAAACTTGTTAAACGTAAATATTATTGGATACGATTGAGTGTGTACTGGGGTTATTATTGTGTCAAGTAGTTAGCTTGGGCCGCAATTATCCTTAAACTATCTTGCCCTGGTTGCAAATGTTATTGGGCCGCCACCATCATTAAACAATCTCGACCCACACCCTTTATGGATTTTGCATATTTGTAGAATTAGGAGTTAGGGGTACATAAACATAAAAGGATAGCAAAAACCCTAGTGCACCCTATTCCCTTCGACGATCAGCCCTCCCCCCTTCGAAGATTCGTACTCTCCTTGAAGCTAGACTCTCGTGAATAGCAACATCCATAGTTCGGTGAGTATAATTATATATTAATGAATCTAATCTTGATTGGTTATTCTTGCTTATGTATAACGTATAGTCGATTTGCATGATAAGGTCGGTTATTTATAGGTTGGTTACAAATTGCTAGTCATGATGATTAATGTTCTTATGATAGGGTGTTCGATGATGATGATAGTATGAATGCTAATAAGGGATTGTATGTTAACAGTGTGATGAATGGTTCTTGTGTGATTGAATTACTAAACTTAATGATTGTGACTAGGATCAGATTTAAGATTGATGGCACCTTATTGTTTGATGAACTGTTAATCGGTTTCGGAAGTTATTATGCTATTGAGTCGCAATGAATATTGTTTGAGGATGATTGTTGTGTGCTATAATTCTGGAAAAAATAACCAATAGATTACGTAATCGGTTTGACCATGGTTCGAGGAGAATGAAACTGAAATAGGATTGCACACCCTTAATTGGTCGCACACTGTTTAGGTTGGGCAAGGGAACATTTGACCGCATCACCCAGCGAATGGACCAACTGGATTGGGCCGCATCACACAGCGAATAGATCAATTGGTTTGGGGTCGCACACCCCCTGATGGTGTTGGGCCACGCAGCTTAATGCGTCACATGATTGGGCCTGGAATCAACTGGGCCACGAATTGATTGTGATTAGTATGTTGGAAGATTAAGTCATACAATCTTTGTTGGGCCATTAACTTAGTTAAATTGTGCACCTTGTGAATAACGAAACGAAACGAAATGTTAACTGTTACGTGACTTGTGAAATATGAACTTGTGATGTGAACTTGTAAGTGAACCAACTAGTTATTGTGAGATTTCATGATGATAACCGGCTGTCATGCTGCATGATAAACTGTTATGATTCATAGAACATGTGTGTTCCTCGTATGTTACTACGTGTACATGATGAAATGCTATGAATACGTGAATTACTGTTACAACATGTAAAACAATTGATATAACTATTTGTACGACACTTGTTTATTTCATGCGTAGAAAATGTGGTTTAATTGCATGTGAAACTGATTATTAGTGGTAAACACATTAGGATTTAGTTAACCAACTTGGACAGGTAACAAAGCATAACACACCGAGCACTCTAATGTGAGTTCATTTCTCTTGAGCATGCGTCCCGGTGGTTGGGACAGTCAAATGGGTATCCCTGAGAGGGATAAGTCTTTTGGGTAAAACTAGAATGTTAGATAATACACTATTTTCTTATCATTTTAAGTCCCACCATATACCGAATAGTTACCTGAGAGGTAACGGGGTATTAGTTGATAGCGCTATTAGGCTTGACAACCTCACATTGTACTTGAGAGGACGGGCGTGAACTAATGACCTTAAATCATGACCAATGTTTGGATAGGGGCATTGGGGACGGGCAAAACAATCTGGTAGCCATCTTGTACGGTACTTGAGTTATTATCAACATTAATATCAATGAATTGAACTAAACACTTGGTAACTAACGTTTTCACAAACTATGAACTCGCCAGATTTGTCTGATACACTTGTTGCATGCTCGCAGGTCGTTAGATTATTTGGATTTGGAACTTGCTGTCTGGAGTGGCTAGAGTGGTCATGGGTCGAACTGAGTGGATACATATGATCGGATTATTGATTTCACACATTTGCTTTGAAACATTTAAATTATGGTTTACTTATTGCTTCCGCTGAACTTGTTGGATATTATTAAACTTATTGTTTGGTACATTTTATTTATAATTGGCAAATCCATTTGAAAACTTGTTATGAGTTCAACATGATTAGTGGCTAGATCCTGGTACGTCACACGCCTAGCGGGGTTTTCCGTATGTGGTACTTTGGGGGTGTGACAGTTTGGTATTAGAGCCAGGTTTTCGTTTTAGGTCAACATGCGAATCAAAACAATCCACCTGTCTGCACGTTTAAGACGTTCATGGATTGTAAGCCACAGACGTTTAGTGGGACTGAAGAAGCTGTGGGACTACTACGTTGGTTTGAGAAGGCGGAATCGGTTTTTGCTATGTGTAACTGTCCCGTGGGGGACCGGGTGAAGTATGCTACAGGCACATTGGAGAATGGTGCCTTAACTTGGTGGAATGCCCAGGTGCAAATGTTGGGCATTGAAATGGCTAATGCAACTACTTGGGATGATTTCAAGGAGTTGATGCGAGAGGAGTATTGTCCTTGTGATGAGATTCAGAAGCTTGAGAACGAGTACTACAATTTGAAGATGGAAGGGTCTGAGATTGAAGCGTATACGAAAAGGTCACATGAGCTCGCGAATATGTGTCCTAACTTATCACGACCACCACCCCGAAGAATCGAATTGTACATCAAGGGGTTAGCACCATCAGTCAAGAGTTTGGTCACTGCTGCAAATCTTGACAACCTGGCCCGAATCATACGTCTAGCCCACAAGAACACGGATCAGGAGGTGGAGCATGGCTCGCTACCACCGTGTGTTTCTGATGCTACTGCTACAACTATTACTCCCGCCACTAACAGCAAGCGTAAATGGAATGATGTGGACAAGGCATCCAATTCGATACAGCCACAGAAGAAACCAGACACCTGTAGCAATCGCAGTTTCAGTCAGTCATCTTCTGTTAATCAGAACCAGAGCAGCGATTCGAATCAGAGTTCATATGCGAGGAAACAGCCAAAGTGTAACATGTGCAACTTTCATCATCGTGGGCCGTGCACCCAAGTCTGTCACAGGTGCAACAAAGTGGGTCACATGGGTAGATATTGCAGGGCTCCACTCCCAAGACAGCAGCAGCAACCCCCACAGCAACAGCAGCCACAGCAATAGGATAGGCAGCAACCTCAGCAGAATCAGGGTAATCGCAAGGGTTGTTTTCAGTGTGGTGACGAGGGTCATTTCAGCTGGGATTACCCTCAGTTGAATCAGAATACGGGGAATAATAACAACAACACTGGGAATAACAACAATGGGAGCAATGGTGGGATCGGTGCACGTGGGAGAGTGTTTACTATTGGTGCTGGGGAAGCTAGGAATGATGGCAACGTGGTGACCGGTACGTTTTCAGTGAACAATCTATTTGCTTCTATTTTATTCGACTCTGGTGCCGATTGGAGTTATGTATCTTTGGGGTTCAGTCGTCAGTTAAGGTTGAGTCCTACACCTCTTGTAACCAAACACGTAGTAGAATTAGCCGATGGCAAATCGATTGAAGCTTCACATGTCCTCGTTGGGTGTAAACTCGATCTTATGGGTCAAGTGTTCGACATTGACCTACTCCCCGTCACTCTTGGAAGTTTTGATGTGGTAGTTGGCATGGATTGGTTGTCTAAGTATCAGGCGGAAATTCTCTGCAAAGAGAAAATCGTGCGTATCCCTATCCCTAGCGGAGAATCTTTGTCGGTTCAAGGTCATCGTAGTGGTGCAATGGTTGGCATCATCTCAGCTATGAAGGCTCAGAAGTGTCTGCATAAGGGCTACCCTGCTATTTTAGATCTTGTTAGTGATTCTCAACCTGAAGTAAGGAAGATTGAAGACCTTCCAGTTGTTCGTGAGTTTTCTGATGTGTTTCCTGAAGAGCTTCCTGGTTTACCTCCACATCGTCAGGTGGAATTTCAGATCGACCTTACACTAGGAGCAGCCCCGGTTGCCCATGCTCCTTACCGTCTTACGCCAGGAGAGTTGCAGGAGTTGTCAAATAAACTCCAAGAGCTGTTGGATAGAGGTTTTATCCGACCCAGTTCTTCGCCTTGGGGAGCCCCAGTTCTGTTTGTGAAGAAGAAGGATGGGTCCTTTCGAATGTGTATAAATTATCGTGAACTCAACAAGGTGACCGTCAAGAATCGTTATCCTTTACCACGTATCGACGATCTGTTTGACCAGTTGCAAGGGTCAAGTTTTTTTTCAAAGATCGACTTAAGATCGAGCTATCATCAGGTGTGGGTCCGAGAGGAGGATGTTCCCAGAACGGCTTTTCGAACGCGGTATGGGCACTATGAGTTTTTTGTTATGCCATTTGGGTTGACTAACGCACCAGCGGTTTTCATGGATCTCATGAACCGCATGTGCAAACCGTATCTCGACGATTTTGTTATTGTGTTCATCGACGACATCTTGATCTACTCCAAGAGCAAGGAAGACCACGAGCAACACTTGGAGCTCCTGCAGAAGGAGAAACTCTACGCGAAGTTCTCTAAGTGTGATTTCTGGATTCGGGAAGTACACTTTCTTGGCCACATTGTTAACGAGATGGGGATACACGTGGATCCTGCTAAGATTGATGCTATCAGAAATTGGGTGGCACCGAAGAATCCTTCAGAGGTGCGATAATTTCTTGGTCTCGCTGGGTACTATCGTCGGTTTATTAGGGATTTCTCAAGGATCGCTCAACCTCTTACCTCATTGACGCAGAAGGGTGTTGTATACTCGTGGGGAACGAAGCAGGAGGATGTTTTCCAACTCTTGAAACAAAAACTCTACAGTGCACCGATCTTGTCTCTACCTGAAGGTATCGAGGATTTCGTGGTATATTGTGATGCTTCTATTTAGGGTCTCGGTTGCGTGCTGATGCAACGTGAAAAAGTAATAGCTTACGCTTCCCGACAGCTGAAAGTTCATGAGAAGAACTATACGAATCACGACTTAGAGTTAGGGGCCGTAATTTTTGCGCTAAAGATCTGGAGGCATTATCTGTACGGTACAAATGCACTATCTATACTGATCACAGGAGCCTTCAGCATATTTTCGATCAGAAAGAGTTGAACGTGCGACAACGTCGTTGGGTAGAGCTTTTAAACGACTACACCTATGCCATCAAGTATCACCCAGGTAAAGCTAACGTCGTAGCTGATGCCCTTAGTCGAAAGGAGACGAAGCCTAAGCGTGTTCGCGCTCTGCAGCTCACTATTCACTCTAACTTACCTGATCAGATTTGTTCCGCTCAGATCGAAGCATTGAAAGAAGAAAACCTTGAGGCTGAATACTTGCGGGGCATGGAAAAACGACTTATGGAGAGATCTGATGGCATTCATTATTTTATGGAACGGGTATGGGTTCCTTTGTATGGTAATCTTAGAGAGCTCGTTATGGAGAAAGCGCATAAGTCTCGGCATTCTGTTCACCCGGGTTCGGATAAGATGTATCAGGATCTAAAAGTCATGTATTGGTGGCCGAGGATGAAAGCTCACATAGCGGCGTATATGAGTAAGTGTTTGACTTGTTCTAAAGTCAAAGTGGAGTACCAGAAACCCTTAGGACTGCTTCAACAACCAGAGATACCCATGTGGAAATGGGAGCAGATTGCTATGGATTTCATCACCGGTTTGCCAAGGACTCAAGGCGGAAATGATACTATTTGGGTGATCGTTGACCGTCTCACGAAGTCAGCACATTTTCTAGCAATCAAGGAAATGGATAAGTTCTCACAGGTCGTAGCGATTTATCTTAGGGAAGTGGTTTCTAGGCACGGGGTGCCAACCTCCATTATCTCAGATCGAGATCCGCGTTTCATTTCAGATTTATGGCAGTCGATGCATAAGTCATTCGGTTCATGTCTCGATATGAGTACTGCTTATCACCCACAGACGGATGGTCAGAGCGAGCGAACCATCCAGACACTTGAAGACATCTTGCTTGCATGTGTGATCGATTTTGGCAAAGGCTGGGAGAAACATTTGCCGTTGATAGAGTTCTCATACAACAACAGCTACCATACCAATATTCAGGCAGCTCCGTTCGAAGCATTGTATGGGCGGAAATGTCGTTCTCCTCTCTGTTGGGTTGAGCTAGGTGACAGCCAGATCACGGGTCCTGAACTTGTACTTGAAACTTTAGAAAAGATTGTCCAGATCAGAAACCGTATGGCGGCAGCGCGCGACCGTCAGAAAAGCTACGCTGACAAGCGTAGGAAACCGTTGGAGTTCGCTGTAGGCGATCGCGTTATGTTGAAAGTCTCGCCATGGAAGGGGGTAGTACGCTTTGGGAAACGTGACAAGCTTAATCCACGCCATGTCGGACCATTCAAAATTCGGGAGCGAATTAGTAAAGTGGCTTACAAGCTCGAGCTACCTGCTGAGTTGGGTAATGTTCATGATGTCTTCAATGTTTTGCAACTAAAGAAGTGTTTGTTTGATGAAACACTGGTTGTGCCGTTTCAAGAGCTGAAGATTGACGACAGATTACAGTTTGTCGAAGAACCTATTGAAATCATGGATTGGGAAGTCAAGGTTCATAAGCATAGTCGAATCCCGATCATGAGGGTTCGTTGGAACTCAAGACGTGGACCGAAGTTCACGTGGGAGCGCGAGGATCAGATGAAGCTCAAATATCCTCAACTCTTCCCCACTGACCAACCTAAATCTGGTGTAACTGGTGAATTTCGGGATGAAATTCCACTTCAAGTTGGGGATGATGTGGCACCTGAGGAAAATCTGCAGTAATCTTGAGCTACCACTTCACTTCTCTAGGATTTACTTATCAAATTTCGGGACGAAATTTCTTTCAAGTTGGGGATGATGTGACAACCCGAACTTTCAAGGTTGGTGTCGTTTTGTCTCGTGATCCTAACTCCTCATTATTTCTCTTCAACGTTCCTCGCTATGTTAAACTTGTTAAACGTAAATATCATTGGATGCGATTGAGTGTGTACTGGGGTTGTTATTGTGTAAAGTAGTTAGATTGGCCGCAATTATCCTTAAACTATCTCGACCCGGTTGAAAATGTTATTGGGCCGCCACCATCATTAAACAATCTCGGCCCACACCCTTTTATGGATTTTGCATATTTGTAGAATTAGGAGTTAGGGGTACATAAACATAAAAGGATAGCAAAAACCCTAGTGCACCTTATTCCCTTCGACGATCAGCCTCCCCCCTTCGAAGATTCGTACTCTCCGTGAAGCTAGACTCTCATGAATAGCAACATCCATAGTTTGGTTAGTATAATTATATATTAATGAATCTAATCTTGATTGGTTATTCTTGCTTATGTACAATGAATAGTCGATTTGCATGATAAGGTCGGTTATTTATAGGTCGGTTACAAATTGCTAGACATGATGATTAATGTTCTTATGATAGGGTGTTCGATGATGATGATAGTATGAATGCTAATAAGGGATTGTATATTAATAGTGTGATGAATGGTTCTTGTGTGATTGAATTACTAAACTTGATGAGTGTGACTAGGATCAGATTTAAGATTGATGGCACCTTATTGTTTGATGAACTGTTAATCGGTTTCGGAAGGTATTATGCTATTGAGTCGCAATGAATATTGTTTGAGGATGATTGTTGTGTGCTATAATTCTGAAAAAAAATAACCAATAGATTACGTAACCGGTTTGACCATAGTTCGAGGAGAATGAAACTGAAATAGGATTGCACACCCTTAATTGGTCTTACACTGTTTAGGTTGGGCCAGGGAACATTGGGCCGCATCACCCAGTGAATGGACCAATTGGATTGGGCCGCATCACACAGCGAATGGATCAATTGGTTTGGGGCCGCACACCCCATGATGGTGTTGGGCCACGCAGCTTAATGTGTCTCATGATTGGGCCTGGAATCAACTGGGCCACGAATTGACTGTGATTAGTATGTTGGAAGATTAAGTCATACAATCTCTGTTGGGCCATTAACTTAGTTAAATTGTGCACCTTGTGAATAACGAAATGAAATGTTAACTGTTACGTGACTTGTGAAATATGAACTTGTGATGTGAACTTGTAAGTGAACCAACTACTTATTGTGAGATTTCATGATGATAACCGGCTGTCAAGCTGCATGATAAACTGTTATGATTCACAGAACATGTGTGTTCCTCGTATGTTACTACGTGTACATGATGAAATGCTATGAATACGTGAATTACTGTTACAACATGTGAAACAATTGATATAACTATTTGTACGACACTTGTTTATTTCATGCGTAGAAAATGTGGTTTAATTGCATGTGAAACTGATTATTAGTGGTAAAAACATTAGGATTTGGTTGACCAACTTGGACGGGTAACATAGCATAACACACCGAGCACTCTAAGGTGAGTTCATTTCTCTTGAGCATGCGTCCCGGTGGTTGGGACAGTCAAATGGGTATATCCCTGAGAGGGATAAGTCTTTTGGGTAAAACTAGAATGTTAGATAATACACTCTTTTCCTATCATTTTAAGTCCCACCATATACCGAATAGTTACCTGAGAGGTAACGGGGTATTAGTTGATAGCGCTATTAGGCTTGGCAACCTCACACCAAGCCTGAGAAGACGGGTGTGAACTAATGACCTTAAATCATAACCAATGTTTGGATAGGGGCATTGGGGACGGGCAAAACAATCTGGTAGCCATCTTGTACGGTACTTGAGTTATTATCAACATTAATATTAATGAATTGAACTAAACACTTGGTAACTAACGTTTTCACAAACTATGAACACGCCAGCTTTGTCTGATACACTTGTTGCATGCTCGCAGGTCGTTAGATTATTTGGATTTGGAACTTGTTGTCTGGAGTGGCTAGAGTGGTCATGAGTCGAACTGAGTGGATACATATGATCGGATTATTGATTTCACACATTTGCTTTGAAACATTAAATTATGGTTTACTTATTACTTCCGCTGAATTTGTTGGATTTTATTAAACTTATTGTTTGGTACATTTTATTTATAATTGGCAAATCCATTTGAAAACTTGTTATGAGTTCAACATGATGTTGGTGTATACGTCTGTCGACTTCGTCTTGTATCGAGTCTTATACTAAACTAGATAGATCAGGGCACGAAAATCAAGAAAGTGTAATTAGAGGTGATTTCGCTTGAAATGACACTAGGTCATTTCAAACGAAATCAGGTAGTTGATTTCTCTCGAAGTTTCATGTTGATTTCTCTTGAGATGTTTCAAGCGAAATCAGGTTTCGCTTGGAGTTGTTTCAAGCGAAATCAGAGAGTCTATATATAGGGTTAGATCAGGTTCATTTGGAGCGGAATTAGATTGTGTGTTTCCGACGGCGAAGCTCTGTCGAAGTGTCTTCAGAACTGTAAACGTATCAGAATCAATATACAAGACAGTTTAAAGTGATTTCTTGCTGAATTCAACTCATCATGTCTGTTTCCGCCTTTCATTTTGAGTAGAACGCCTCTGATCGACTCATTTCGGGTCTGACAACGATCCTACAAGTGGTATCAGAGCTCAGGAGGAGGAGTTCTGCAGATTTCAGCCTGATTTCATCTTATTTTCTTACTTCTACACCTTCTTTTATCAATTGAACAAGTTTTAATGGATAAAATGGCCTGAATTTTTCACAACATAAACGAAACAGTGTTTTAACAAACCCTTGAGAATATCAGACCAAAATTCAGCTTAAAAGTGACAAAAGTGGACCAAAGTCCTAATTTCACTTGAACGAGTTCTTTAATTCCGCTTGAAAAGCTAAAGCCATTTCAAGCGAAATACCATATCCCGCTTGAAAAACGTTTTTTCGCTTGAAAGTTTCAAGCGAAATCAGTTATTTCGCTTCAACTGTTGATTCCGCTTGAAAATATATTTCGCTTGAAGTTGATATTATGTTTGAAACTCTTGATTTCGCTTAAAGTGGTTGTTTTGCAGGTTAAATTTCGCTTGAGTTGTTATCTCGCTTGAACGACCTTATTCCGTTTGAAAATGTCTGACGAAGAATTTTACAACGCATTTGCTACAACCCCGACTACTCCGGCTACTATTACTCATAACATGAACTTGGAAAACGAAACTGGAACTTTGCAAAAACCCCTGAAACATATGGGAATTGAAGAGTACCATGGCTGGAAAAATCGTTTTGAGAATTGGGTTCAGGCAAACCATTTAAGAGCTTGGGAAAGCATTGAAACAAAATATGTTAGACCACAGACTGCTTTGAAAGTTGATAAAATCATTTCAGAATTCACTGACAATGAAAGAGACAGTTATAAAGGAGAGAAAATGATGATTAGTCTTCTACAACAAGCTGTCAAAGAAGATATCTTTATTTTGCTTCAGCATGATGGTAGTGCATTTTCGATTTGGGAGGCACTTGAGAAGAAGTTTGAAGGAAGTACAGAAATGCTCAAGAGTAAAGCATCTCTGCTGAAAAAGGAGTTTGAATTGTTTACGAGTATGCCCGGTGAATCTACAAAGACTCTCATTGAGAGATATTGTCATCTTGTGCGTACCATGTCTCAGTTGAAAATTACTAAAACTCCAGCAGAATGGGTTAAAAAGTTAGCTGACGCATTACCGCAGAAAGAATGGGGTACTTATCTCATGATCTTAAAGAATTCTGGAGAATTTAGCAGATTGTCAATTGGATAATTTATTGAAAAGCTTGAGGCACAAGATCTTGAACAGCATAAGATTGCAAGAATGAACAGCTCGAGCAATCAACAAGACATCAAATTGTACTATAAAGGAAATATTCAAACTGTTGAAGCAAGTCCAAAGATCCAAACTGCTTTTAGTGCAGGAAATTCATCTGGATCAGTCAGTCAAAGTTCAATCAACACTAGTGGGTTTTCAAATGTTAATCCTCCAAGTGTTCAAAATGCAAATGTTGGTAATGGACATATGATTCAGTGCAATGTTGCATTGTATCTTCAAAATGGTCAGAATTTTTCTGAAGAAGTTGTTAAGAGTCATATGGCATTACTGGTTACTGCTTTAGAATCATATGAGGGATTGATTGCTGGAAAAATTGGTAATCCTATGTTAACCAAGGAAGACTATGACCAAATTGATGCAGAGGAATTGGAGCTTATGGATATAAAGTGGTGCTTAGCAAGTGTCTTGAGAAGAGCTGAAAAATTCAAAATGATTACAGGAAGAAATGATTTCTAAGATGCACATGTATCTGCTTTAGGTTTTGATAAATCTAAAGTTACTTGTTTTCGATGCAGGGAGAAAGGTCATTTCAAGAGAGAGTGCAAGAATCAAGAAGCAAATGGTGCAAAGAATCTGTTTGGCGGCCAGGATTACTATCAGAAAGCCATATATCAACAAGTTGCTCATCAACCGCATCAACAAAAGGATTCACAAACTGCTCATGGGAAAATGATCGAAGATGCAAACAAGAAAGCTTATTATGGCATCATTGATCAAGACGATGAGAAAATGGCTCCAGGCTTTAGCTGGGATAAGTTTGTAAATGAAAATGGAGAGTTTAAAGCTTTCATTGCTCAAATTGTTCAAAAGCCAGAATTGATGAAAGAATGGATAGCAGTGTTATCTGATGAAGATAAAAGTGAAGATGAAGAATCTGTTTCTTCTGAAAACAGTTCAACAGATACTAGTGATGATGATGAAGAAATTGAACAGATAAACATTGGAAAAACTCATTTATCTTCTGACAGTTTTGAATTTTATTTTGCAGATAAATTGAGGAAACTAAAAGAGAGAAAAGCTGCAACAGAAACAAAAGAAGTTAAGGTTGTTGAGAAGATAGTTGAAGTTGAGAAGATTGTTGAAGTGGAAAAGGTGGTTGAAGTTGAGAAGATTGTAGAGATTAAAAAGATTGTTGAAGTTACGAAACCTTGTCTTACATGTTTGAAACTTTGCAAACAATGTGAAGATAAAGATGAAAGGTTTAGTGAGCTTGAAAAGTTGAAAGAGAAGTTGCTGTTTGATGTCAAGAATGTGAAAGAGTCGTATGATGTTTTGAAAAAAACTGTGAACAATTTGCAGAAGACAAACTCTGAACGAGAAGATGCTTTGACAATGATGAATGCAACAATGATGTCGAAGCAGAAAGAGATAATTTTTTACATTGAAGAATGTGCGAAATGGAAGCAAGAGTTGGAAACTGAGAAAGCTGAAAATGAAAGAATCAGACGATTACTAAGAAGTTATTCGAGTTCTGATTACTTAATTGACAGAATTTATCCAACTGTTGCAGGTTTTGAAGTATTTAAAGATAAGAAGTCGAAGAAAAAGGATACTGGTAAGAAACAGAGTGTCAGTTATAACAAGTGTCCGCCTCCAATTTGGGAAGGGTATTCGTCTAGAAAACCGAATGAGGAACAAGTAAAAAAGGCAGTCAATATAAATTTGGAGTCCGAGATAACCGATGTATTACCAGACAATATTGATATCACATTCACAGCGTCCGACATAGATCATGAGTCTGAGTTAAGAAAAAGGATGGTCGATCAGGTGTTAGATAAGGATGAGGAGTCCGAATATCAGGAGTTCAAAGTCGTCGGGAAAAAGAGTGTATAGTAAAGAATTTTTATTGTCAAAATCTAATTTGAGTGATGAAACATTTGAAGTTGCTTATACTTTGAATGGTTCTGACAAATTATATTTTGATAAAGAATTTCCAATAAGAGGTGTTAAAACCGAAATGATTAAAAAGGTTTTCAAACTGACAGAAATTAATATTTCTAAAATAAAAGATTTAAATCTTTCTGAAAAATCTAAAAAGTACACTTCAAGAGTTCAACAAAGATTGAACAAGAAAAAGGGTTACAGTTCTGGTTCTGGTTTTCAAAAGAAACTAAACCATAACGGTAATTTCAAAAAGAGAGGACTTGGATTTATCCCACCAGAAAATTATAAAAATGATAAAATTTCTAAAAATACAAAATTTGTGCCAGGTATGTCTGCTGAGGATGAAAAGAAGAGCTCATTCTGGAGACAGTCAAATCAGGAATTTCTTGCTGAAAAGAAGAAAACTGAAGCTCATCAGAGAAAAGAGACTAGAACCTGTTATAGGTGTCAAGAAGTTGGTCACATAGCTTGGAACTGTTCTAAGGCAACCAACATAAAACAGGGACTCTCAGAAAAACTCAAAGAAGTAGTTGTTGATAAAACCGAACCACCAACTGAAAGGTTTAAATTTTTTAAAAATTCAACATATGAAGTTGGTGAGTGTTCAAAAAGATTTTACAAGAAAAGGGGAAATCTTGACAACCAAGCTTGGATTGTTAAGAAATCAGATGTAAAATCTGGCGATGAATCTGATTCCACAAAATCAGAGGAGCCACATATTGTTAAAAATGATGAAAACTCAGTTCCTCCAATGGATGATGTTCATTTTCCACCATTGAGGTCTGAAAATTTTAAATCAAAAGTTGGAAAGGTTGAGATCTCGAATCAATTCTATTCTGAGAAGAAAGAATTTGATGTCGAGAAAGCATTTAATGGGAATGTTAAAAAGATTTTTGGGAAAATGGTCGAGGGAAAGGCCAAAGGGGTAAAAGATTTTTATGCTACAAAGAAGGCAACTTACAATCCAACCCCAGGTGAAGTTGAGAAGGTCACATCCAAGTTCAGACAGGCTTGGATGGCTGTTTTTCATGAGTAAAAATCCTGACTTGCCGGAGCTCCCAGGTTGGTAAGAGTGGAGCAAGAATCGGCATCATTCTTGATATGTTTGGTTGGTAAATATACAGGTGATATCTTTATATTGTTATATTTTGATATACATGAGGTTATGATTGGTGAGTGAACCTACAAGTGGTTGAAGAAGGTTTTCGACTTACAAGTGGTAAATCAGGGACATTAAGTTGTACTTGATTTTCTACAAATGATTGGAGAACAATATGATGAACTCCTAATTTTACAAGTGGTAAAATCAACAAAACTTATTTTCTGGAAAAATCATTTTGGTTAAAACAAACTTAAGTGTTTTGAAATCATAATGAGAAAATAGGTTTGTGTAAGGGGGAGTTCTGATTGTTTATGCCAAGTGGATGGCGAAGTGAAGCGATTCGATATCAGTTGTCAATATTACTTGTATAGTTTGTTTTCAAATTTCCTTTAAATGTGTTTGCATTTTAGGGGGAGTAAGAATTTTCAGAAAATCCAAAAACATTAGAAAATTTGAAAACGTCAAAAACATGATAAAATTCAAAAATGAGTTTGTTGTAAAAAGAGGAAATGATAGTACATCAGTAGACAGTTACAATATGCTAAAGAAATGTAATGTTTAAATAGCGTTAAACTGTCTCACTGATAATATGCCGATAGGTTTTTACATATTTAGTAAACTTTTTCGGGATATAAACTTAAAATTCAAACTTGCTTATTTCGTGGGGAACACTACTTGGATATATAGGTAACCCCTGAAATCTCGTTTGAAAGGTCCATCTTTCTGAGATACTAGGTCTTTATGCTCAGTGATATCTGGGGTATTATCCCGGGACTTCTGATTTTGCGGAAGCAATGGCCTAGTCCCCGGAGAATACTTTACTGCTTGCTTGAAATATAGCGCCGCCCTCAGCATAAAATGATGAAACAATAAAATTGATAATCATTGTTGTTGTAAAAAAGATCCTCTAAAGGGGACCCACCAAAAGTCGAAGCCGTCATCTCTCTGCTGAACGAAAATTCTGACCTGAGCTCTCACGGTTCTTCGCATTTAACCCCTTACAGATATCATCTGTGGTATACTCACCTGTAAGACTGAATATTGGGATCTGGATACGGGAGTATATTCAAGAGGTGGGACACATGAATGAGTTTAAGTCCTTAATACACCTAATTCATATCCTGAATCAGTTGAAATTTGTGTGAGAATTTAAGTGGCTCAGTATATTGGTAATCTAAGTGAATTGTTTAATTCTTAATGTGTATCTAAGCTCAACGGTACTTGTGACTTGTCAAAAACTGATATGATCCTCTTATACAAACTCACAAAAATATTGTATGTATGTATTTCTTTACTGCATTTCATTTTATTAAAAATCCAAAAACATGATAAAATTCAAAAATGAGCTTGTTGTAAAAACAGGAAATGATAGTACATCAGTAGACAGTTACAGTATGCTAAAGAAATGTAATGTTTAAATAGCGTTAAACTGTCTCACTGATGATATGCCGATAGGTTTTTACATATTTAGTAAACTTTTTCGGGATATAAACTTAAAATTCAAACTTGCTTATTTCGTGGGGAACACTACTTGGATATATAGGTAACCCCTGAAATCTCGTTTGAAAGGTCCCTCTTTCTGAGATACTAGGTCTTTATGCTCAGTGATATCTGGGGTATTATCCCGGGACTTCTGATTTTGCGGAAGCAATGGTCTAGTCCCCGGAGAATACTTTACTGCTTGCTTGAAATATAGCGCCGCCCTCAGCATAAAATGATGAAACAATAAAATTGATAATCATTGCTGTTGTAAAAAAGATCCTCTAAAGGGGACCCACCAAAAGTCAAAGCCGTCATCTCTCTACTGAACGGAAGTTCTGACCTGAGCTCTCACGGTTCTTCGCATTTAACCCCTTACAGATATCATCTGTGGTATACTCACCTGTAAGACTGAATATTGGGATCTGGATACGGGAGTATATTCAAGAGGTGGGACACATGAATGAGTTTAAGTCCTTAATACACCTAATTCATATCCTAAATCAGTTGAAATTTGTGTGAGAATTTAAGTGGATCAGTATATTGGCAATCTAAGTGAATTGTTTAATTCTTAATGTGTATCTAAGCTCAATGGTACTTGTGACTTGTCAAAAACTGATATGATCCTCTTATACAAACTCACAAAAATATTGTCTGTATATATTTCTTTAGTGCATTTCATTTTATTAAAAATCCAAAAAGATTTTACTGTGTTTTAGCATAAATTTTGAAAATGCAAAAAGATTTTCGACAATTGATGTTGGAGAGCTGATTTTCAAAGTTCCAAGTGCTAAACATGATGAGCATGTGGTGAGGGGGAGTATGTGTTTAAACTAATGTTTTTGAATATTTACTTACAAGTGGTTGATCTAGTATTAACAGTGTTAAATCTTTCTGTTTTAAATTTGAGAGTGAGTCTGGATAGATAAATTTGTCAAATGTTAAATTTGTGAAATTTATTGTGAGGTAGAGGATGTGCAGGTCTCTGATTGATAGAGAGCCAGGTTCCGATACCTGAGGACTCTGTGTTTTTAACAAGCCAGGCAGCGATCCCAGTATATCGAAAGGGGGAGTCTGAAGAAATCCGAGGAAAGATTGATCGAGGGGAGTCTGTAGATGCTGAAAAGATAGAGATATAGATCGAGGATGCTTACACTGTTAGATAATTTGAAGGAAAGCCCGAAGACTGATAAAGACTGAAGACGTTGAAGACTCGACACTTAAGACTCGTCAACATCCGAGGGGGAGTCTGTTGGTGCATACGTCTGTCGACTTCGTCTTGTATCGAGTCTTGTACTAAACTAGATAGATCAGGGCACGAAAATCAAGAAAGTGTAATTAGAGGTGATTTCGCTTGAAATGACACTAGGTCATTTCAAACGAAATCAGGTAGTTGATTTCGCTCGAAGTTTCATGTTGATTTCGCTTGAGATGTTTCAAGCGAAATCAGGTTTCGCTTGGAGTTGTTTCAAGCGAAATCAGAGAGTCTATATATAGGGTTAGATCAGGTTCATTTGGAGCGGAATTAGATTGTGTGTTTCCGACGGCGAAGCTCTGTCGAAGTGTCTTCAGAACTGTAAACGTATCAGAATCAATATACAAGACAGTTTAAAGTGATTTCTTGTTGAATTCAACTCATCATGTCTGTTTCCGCCTTTCATTTTGAGTAGAACGCCTCTGATCGACTCATTTCGGGTCTGACAACGATCCTACACATGATTAGTTGCTAGATCCTAGTACGTCACATGCCTAGCGGGGTTTTCCGTATGTGGTACTTTGGGGGTGGGACAATGATACTCTGCACTCATACGCTTGTATGCCAGTCACACCTCCACTGTAACAAATAACGTAGCACATATCAAAAGGACTTCTTGGTTTTGGGTAAAGGTAAGGAAATTTTTGATTTTTTTTTATTATATGGCTAAAAAAGATGAATACACCAAACCATGACAACTTTATTCACACTAAACTACTAACACTTTGGGTTATTTTCGACCCACTTATATAATACGAACATAATAATTTTTTTTCTTTCCCTTTCTTTTCTCTTTTTTTTCTTTTCCTTTCTTTTTTCTATTTTCTATTTTTTTCATAACACATATCTAAACACACTTGTCATTCATGGTTGGTAATTCAAACGGTTCATATAAGGTGTAACAAACGAAGGTTTAAGGTTCAAAATGGGTAACTAAGGTGGGTTAGATAAATAATCGAAGGATAAAACAATGAAGGGATCCTAATGCCTTTATCATCTATATGCATACGCTATACCACAGTCTCGGCATGTATCAAACCGCACAAGTTCTAACACAGAGCAGCATACGGCCTACTCTCAACAAATGAACATTTATTGTAATTCAAACTAACAATTCTAGTAGGCTCAAACATCTCACAGAACGAAAGGAATACAGGTTTCCGACATGTAGCATGTGTAATTCCTAAAGCATGTTACCCCTAATTAGGCATCTCTTCTCAACTATTCTCTAAAAACCTGTTAGAAATACTCTCATGAAACTTAAAGGGAGACTAAGGATCTAGATTAGCTTAATATCAGCAAGAAACCTTTTAGTAATTGAAAATTTTTGTTTTCATGTAGTTCTAGCATACTTGAGACAAAAAATTTCAAAATTTTCATTTTTCTCACTTTATCAACCACTTTCAATCATTCAAGCGTTTTCAATCACTAATCCCTCTTGGGTTACCAATTCCCCACACTTGGGATACATTGTCCCCAATTTATGGTGCCTTTTATTAGCCTAACCTGAGTACCACCAAATATCAACCCTTGAGCAACCAATAACCCAATGGAATCATCATCTAGTTCTAATTTATAGAGACCACCATCCAAAATGTTGGTACCATAAACAACGGAATCATAGAGAATAGAGAGTTTGTGATGACCGTGAGAAACAACAAAACCCTCTATGTCTAACTTTGGTCCTGATACAAGGTTCCGAGTTACCTCAGGAACATATAGGTATAATGAAGTTTAATGCATAAACCAATTTTCATAAATAATTGTAATATTCCTATGGCTTCACTTCTAATTCTCGATCATCCCCAACTTTAATTGTTCTTTGGTTTCTTCCCAACCTCAGGGTTGAAAGGAATCCCTGAGTAGAATTTGTTACATGAACCATAGAACCAGAATCAAACCACTAAAAATTAGCAAGAACATTTAAATTATAGAAATCAAGTATCATGAAAAAATCGTTACCTTTCTTAGTCAGCCACTCCTTAAAGTCAGGGCATTCCTTCTACTTATGTCCTGTCTTTTTGCAGAACTTGCAGTAAGGTTTGCCTAAGGAGTTCTTAGAGCAGGAAGGTGCACTTGTATTAGGATTTGGCTTTTGGACCTTAGAAGCATCTTTCCTTGGGTAATTGTTCTTCCTCTTCTTAGAGCTAGAGGTCGCAAAGTTTGCAACATCAGTAGTTCGATCCATCTTCATACGTTCTTTCTCTTGCACGTACATGGTGATCGTCTCACTCATCGTCCATTTGTCCTTTTGAGTGTTGTAATTGGTTTTGAATGCTTCATAGGACGAAGGAAGCGAAGTTATAATGAAGTGTACGAGAAAACCATCACTGATCTCCATGTCTAATCCCTTGAGCTTATGGGCCATGTCATTCATCATCATGATGTGCTCACGGATGTCGCTTCCCCCATCATACTTAGTAGTCACCAGCTTGAGGATTAAAGTACTAGCGTGTGCTTTAGACGTCCCTTTGAATTGCTCCTCCACATAAGCCAAGTAGGTTTTAGCATCATCAGAATCTGGAATGGCTCCTCGAATTGCATTGCTAATGGATTTCTTCATAAACATGAGAGACATGCGATTGCACCTATTCCACTTTTCCATAGTCATCTGCTGAGCAGTGGTACTTTGAGGAGTAAGGTCTGCAGGCTTATCCTCTCTTAAAGCATAGTCAAAATCCAGCAAAGCAAGAGTAAGCATGAGAGAGTCTTTCCATGCAGCAATGTTATCACCGGTCAATGGTGGAATCCCGCAATTGGGTGCTGAGAGTGGAAATTATATGAGCGAATTATGATACTAAGTTAGAAGTTTTAATGTGATCTAAGGATATGTTACACTAAGGTAGGCATAAGTAATAACCATTTTAGTTATGAAGCTGTTATATTGTCTATTACTAACATCAAAATAATAGACTAAGTTATTCGGAAATTATACTTAAATGGAGACAAATCACCTTTGGGCAGAAGTGTAATCATCTAAGCATATGTGCAAAGTAATTGTGACAAATCATCTTTGGTCAGAAATGAGACAATTACCTTAGTTATGCACTTGTTAAGTATGCTTGACATGAATGAATTAAATCAGCTTTGGCCAGAAATGAGATATTCATGTTTGTAATGCATAATTAACATAGCTTCTTATTATATTTGAACAATAAATAGATATTAAATCACCTTTGAGCAGAAGTGATACACCAGAAGCTCATTCAAGTTAAGCTATTTGGTTTTGTGAAAAGTTATCTGATTATGTTTAAGTGTTTTACAAAACCAATTATTTAATAGCAAACCACATGTTAGTTCACAATAACAGCTTAATGAAGTAATGAAATTTCAAAAAATCTTGATATTTCGAGAACATTTAGATTTCGAAAAAAATAGTTAGATTTCCAAAAATTATAAGTTTTTGAAAAGTTGAGTTTTCGAAAAAAATATCGAAACAGGGCAAGATTTCGAAAAAATTGTGATTTCGAATTTTTTTTTGAGATTTTGAAAAAAAAATTTGTGATTTCGAATTTTATGATATTTTGAATTTTCCTGAGATTTTGAATTTTAATGAAATCTCGAAATCTTTTATGTGCTTTTTCGAAACTTGTTCTTCAAGATTCGAAATTTGCTAATTATAGCAGTTAGTTGTGACTTGTGATAAGGGTGAAAATCCGAAAATTAAGGGATCAAGAGATCATGTTTCCTGTTTAAATGTGGATTTATATTTATCTAAATATTTCGAAAAATTTTATCCATTAAATTATAACAGATTCCGAAAATTATTTAATGGATAAAACTAGATCAAAACATGAAAAACACCCTTCGATCCTTGATTCAATCCAAAATAAGGATATTTTTCGAATTTTCATAAGAATATGATGAACCCTAAAAATTAAATTCTGGAATCCGAAATCTAAAAATTTTATATGCTTATACATATTATGAATTAATACAGTAAATAAATTCTTATGAATTAATATAGTAGATAAATTCTTGTCACAATCCACAACCATTCTATGAAGTAGATGTATACAAACCGAGTTTTCTTTATCAAAACCAATTCGGGTTGTAAACCGAATCGGTTTAGTCAATTGTAGTAAAAAATGGTTCGAGGAGAAACCGATTTGGGTCATAAACTGAATTAGGTAAAAAAGTATTTGAACAATATTCAAATCGGTTTAAATTAGGTTCAAACTGGTTAAGGTCATGAATCGATACCCAAAACCGTTATTTAGAAAAAAAATTATGGGTGAGCTTGAAACCGATTTGGAGGAATCGGAATACAAATTGATAGTTTACATGAGGTTAAAAGTTAAAACGTAAACCGGTTTGGCTTGCCAATGACCTCTAGCTCAAGTGGTAGGAGAACTTGAGTTCTTCTTTGAAGACTCAAGTTCAATTCCTATTTGGTGCAAAAAAGGAGTGAGGCACTGGTGGGCAGTGATAGGAGACCAAGGGAAACCTGTGTTCGATCCTTGAGCCAAACGAGTTTTACCGGTAATTTTACCGTCGTGCCTACGTGCGGGTGGGTTACCGAGTTTTCCTTGGAATTAGTGATGGGTGACTCGGGTTACTCTCGGAGTACTCCGTTTATTCAATGAGTATCCTGAAAGTGCTCTTGATTGATTTGTTGGCCGTTAAAAAAAAAAAAAAAAAAAAAAAAAAAAAAAAAAAAAAAAAACCAGTTTGGCTTAATTCAAAGCTATTTTTTTGTCCATCTCTAGAAAAGTCTTATCCCAAACATGCCCTAAACCCTAACTCCCAAAATCTCCAATTATCTTCTTCTATCGCAGCCAGTGTTGCAAAAATCGCGACTACTAAGCGATTAATCGCCGACTAGTCGCTAGTCGGCCTCCTACTGAGTAATTTTTAACTAATCAATCAAAAAATCGCTAGTCGGTCAAAGCCGGTCAAAGCCGGTGCTAATCGCTCCTAGTCGGCCCAGTTAAAAAGGTTAAAAAAGTGGCCCAAAGTTCAAAATTTAGCCCAATTTCCATATCTTATGCCCTAAATCATTGTTATCTGCGAACATAACTTGAATCGTTGCCCTAAATTCTTTACAAAATATCAGCGACATCATCTTCATCAGGCGACACTGCTTCTCCGGCGGCCCTACTTCTCCGGCAGCCCTGCTTCTTCGCTTCTTCGGTTCAGCGGTTCAGCGACATCATCTTCATCAGGCGACACTGCTTCTTCGGTTCTTCCATACTCCAATAGGTAAGTTATGTAATTGTTAATTGTTGAGTTATCAGCTGGCATTAAGCTTCAGTTTCAGAATTTATGTAATTGCCGATTATGAATTGTTAATTGCCGATTATGAATTAAGTTTCACTTTCAGAATTCAGACCTTGGCCGATTATGAACTAAGTTTTAGTTTCAGTTGGCAGATTATGAATTAAGTTTCAGTTGGACTCTATTAGATGAATGAATCTAACAGTTTGTTACAATTAAGTTTCAGTTGGCCGATTATAGGTTGATGTTTATTTTAACAGTTTGTTACACAGTCACAGTACTTGTTTTACAGTTTATAGGTTGGACTCTATTAGATGAATCTGTACTGAACTGATGATTTTGAACTATTTTTACCTTTTTAAGTATTATATTGATATGGATGTGTGAGTATATATATACATATTTATAAAAATAATAAAATATACATATAAAATTTCCGATCCGATTAATCCTGAGTAATCCCGAGTAATCCCGAGTAGTCGCTAGTCCCCACCTCACCGGCCGACTAGCGACTAGCGAGTTCTACAACCTTGATCGCAGCCAACAATTTTCTTCTCTGTAAATTGAAGCTTTCTTCCAATTTCATTTGCAGATATGAAAGTTTACGAGCTATCTGGAACCACTCTATCAGTTGCTCTCTTCACAGATGTCGCTAACTCCAAGTACTATTTCTGCACACTCTTTTTTCGGCTAAATTTATGTGTAATTGAGGTATAATTTGTTTAAATTGAACGTGTATATGCATATATTCAGTTTCTTCAATCAATCATTTACTGTTTTTTCATCATAAATTAAAAAATTAAGCACATAAGCACCATGTTTAGTTTTTTATTTCCCAACTCTTGTGTTTGTTGTCCTTGACATTTGACCAATTTTAGGTAATTTTGACTAGCAAACAACTTTCTGTTTGGCTATCAAATTTGAATTTTATCTAACTTACATTCTATGTAACTTACAGCTAGTTTAGGCTGATTCAAGGCCATTTTTGGATGTTTCAGTCTTGGTTTTAAAAGGTGAGAGGCGCATAAAAGCGACGAGGTCTAAAACCGAGGCGCGAAGCGAAAAGCGGCGAGCTTTTCGTACATGAGACGCAAGCTAATTATAAATATTTTTTATATATCCCATAGGTTTTTAGCTTTCCCTACCCAAAATATAGCTATAAGTAAGGTTTATGTATGATTTTAGCTGCATGTACAAGCCAAAAAACCCAAGGTAGAACGATTAGATGCATAAAAGCGCCTCAGGTTCGAGAGGTGCGCGCCTCAGGCTAAAAAAGCCCAGAAAAATCCCAAAAAGCACGCCTTTTTGGCGCTTTTTGTAATTACTCTAGGCGCTGAGTGATAAATCCCCAGGGTGTGCGCGGTGCGCCTTGTTGTGCCTCACGCTTAAGCGCGCCTCACGCTTAAGCACGCCTCAGGCGCGCTTTTTAAAACTAAGGTTTCAGTCTTTCAGACCAGTTTTAGCTGTTGCATGTCTTGATGGACGCAAGGTGGTATGGCTGTGTTGGGCGCCTAGGGGAGCACCTTGTGCGCCTTAGTCTCTTTGACTACATAGTTTCTAACAAACAACTCGGAAATTCAGTATTGCTCCATTGTTGTGCATCTTCTTCTATAAATGTTATAGAAGTTAAAATTTAAGTGACTTAAATGCTAGGCAGTCAATAGCAGTGCTATAGCACGGCTATACCGGTTAGCAGACATCTGATACATAGCGGCCCAAATAGTGGTTCTGCTATTAGTGGTGCTATATGCCGCTATTTGACCACTATTTTGAATCCTGTATAGTGGTCATACTCATAGCACTGCTTTCAAGGTTCTTTAATTTCAAGCCAAAAGTAAGGAAAAGCTCAAAAAATCAAATCTTTTGTTTGGAATAACCCAAAAGTAAAGGCCCAAACTCTAATTAAACCTAGTCCAGTAATCCTAAATCTAGTGTGTGTGTCGGGTGACTGAGGCCAAAAAGCAATCCTTATCGCTGGTGGCTTGAGGGCTGAGGCTACTGAGATCGTTATTCTTCATAGTTCAAATATTGACACTTTCATGTTTTAAATTTTGATATAACTATTAAAAATATTCAACTATATATTTATATATATCATCATCATCATCATCATCATCATACTCAGTAATCCCACCAATAGCAAAGCTAAGGTAGGGTCTGAGGAGGGTAGATGTAGACAGCCTTACCTCTACCCCGTAGGAATAGAGAGACTGCTTCCAGTGAGACCCCCGGCTCGATTGTAGTTTTGTATCAAGCCTTGGACCTAAGACACATAACACTCAAACAATCGGGACAGAGACCGATTGGTGCATGTACCCCCGTGTCTTTCAGCAATCAACGTCGCCACATGATGCATGATTAACCATCTGCCGCTTTTAACGTTATTTTCATGAAATTAGTGAAATAACGTTAAAGTTAGTACCATTTCACTTTTGCCCCCCGAGCCCCACACATATATACATTATATGTGCATATATATACACACATAAATTCTGCATGATATAAAAATTACCGATATAGCAAATAGCGGACCTTGACCGCTATTTGATTTTGGACCGCTTAAACTGTATAGCTTAAATCTAATACATATGAAATTGGGTTACTGTTTTGTGAAACTTTAGTTCAGGTTAACGCAATCATGAGACCTCTTATTATTTATTGATTTTTTTCCCTATTATCTCCCTACTTCTGGTTAAATTTGAAAATGAAAATCACTAAGGAGCAACCATGATTCATATATATTCTATCCGGGTCTCTTATTTTATAGATATATTAACATGTATTAAACAATCTAACAACAATGGAACAATACCGATTTCTTGTAGTTAGAAAAAAGTTTGAGTGACTTTATTGTAATGCTGAAAAAACTTGGTTACGATTAGGTGAAATATCTAAAATAGACTTTGATACTTGCAAGGGAACTTTTGGAGCTGATGCAAGCTGGAACACTAGAACCTGAAGTAGCTCTTCTCAATGCATCTCTGGTAAACATACTTTAAACGCCTTCTCATATAAACTTCTCAAATATTCAGTCTTTAACACAATATCGCTGATACGATCTCTAGATCCCAGACATCTTTCCCGTTTTAGCAGCTGCTCATAAAACACAAGTAGCTAAATCAAGGGACTCGTTGACTACTCGTACTCTTCACTCTGAGCTTGTTTATAACTACTCGGGCTCTAAACATGTAATAACTCTTTTGACTGTAGCATCATTAAAGTACATCAACCTTATTGTTTTGATATGTGCTTTATATCTTTGCTTTTACCAGATTTCTGAGTCGTTAAAACGTTGTGGCATATCTGATAGCACCACATACATTCTTGTTGCTCGGTTTGGTGCTTTAGAAGAAGAGGTGACATCATCCTGCCATCGAATAGGTTATATGAATGTGTTTTTGATCAATCGTGTGTGCGCTAAAGATGATTTGTTGTTTTTTGTAGATGACTGCCATGAAGACACTTATTAAAGGCAAGGAAATTGATTTAGAAGAGTTGGAAGGAAAAGCAAACAAGCCTCAAATACAAAAGGTGTGTCATGTGTTATGTGAAAAACTGGGTTTTACAAAATGCAGTTTCATTACTCGTTAATAAATATTTAGCAACAACTCTTTTATCAACTCGGTAATTAGATTTTTTATTGCATTAATTCAGGTATTTATTTAACCTTGCATGAAATAGTAATCGTATTTTGTTTCGCATTCAACAGCACTACAAAATAACAGGAGTAGAACTGGGCATATCAACCCTGGGAGATGCTATAACGTGTCGAATTGCTGCGCGTGATGCGCTGTGAGGGTATCTACATGATAATTATTTCCATTTTCATGACTTTTTTTGCGAACTTTCATGTAAGCATGCGCATGGAAGCCGTAAGCATATGTTTACTTATCGGTCCTGCTTGGTGGATGACAATTTTTCTTTCTCTTGCATGTATTTTCTAGAACATTGTAAAGAGTATGACTTGCTGCAACTAAAAAGGTTAGCTACCGGTCATGACGGGCTCAGCTAGAAGCAAAGCAAGTAGTACTCTAGCACGAGTTAAACGTAGATGGAGGCCAGGTTGCCACACAAATTCTGTTTATGTTCACTTTCATAAATCTTTTAACGTGTTATATATGATCACAAATACTAGATTCTTGCAAATCTTAATTAAGCAATTTAGGAGGGTGGAACATTCAAATTTTGGATGTTGAATACATTCTTAATCAGCAGTTTATAGCTGTTTAAACTCACTTTAGAACATGATAGGTTGAAAGATAAGAAGCGTTGAACCTAAACACACTCAGCCGTAGCGAAACCGAATGTTAACCTGCAAGTATGAAGCATGTAAAAGGCAACAGTAAGTATGAAACATGCCGTTGCAGACAGAAATTTAACCGATAAAATACCCACCTATAGGGTAGGATCTTAACATTAAAAGTAGGAAGTATGTAAACGGCGATAGAAACTTAACCAATAAAAGACCCACCTATCGTGTGATTCTTCGGACTAGCAAACAATGCCCTGGTGTGTATAAAATCATTTCGCCTGCTAAAACCCCAAATCTGTATAAATGCAAGTTTTGACAAACAAATGCATAAAAACATTATAAACACTTTCTCTTCACAAATTAAACTCCAATTTTGACTTGCCAGTGATAGAAGTTAGTCGTTAGTATTGCAGCGAGTAGTAAGATCTAATTTGCATTGTAAATGGAAAATGTTATCTATCGAGCTTTACTATTTATTTGTCTAGTCACAACTGTCGTTCTCATTATTCATTTGCCTTGCAAAAAAGTTTGATCACTCATTCGTATAAGAGGTTATGTTTCACTCTAATCATGCCTACTCAATCCTATGTGCATTTGGGTGTTTGTGCAATCTGTTTCTCGGCAACTTTCAACGTACACATCTCGACAATAACATTCCATTAGACAATTATCTATCTTCCCTCCACTCAAGCTACCATAGTCTCCACTGCCACCATTACCTTCTGATCATTCTTATTTGCTACAAGCCTCGTAGTCCCCACCTCCCTGTCTTTATGACCCTATGGTTACTTGATCTTGTGACCAGGAACGCAAATCCTAAACACTTCCTTGATCATGTTCTACCTCATCCCCACTAATCCACTACATGTTTCCCTTGCATAGAAATTGTCAATTTGGTGGGATGCTACAAACATTGTTGTGCTTCATTCTAACTGTTAAGTAATAAAAATATATGTAAAATAAATAAATGAATAGTGTGAGGTTTATTGGGGAACACTAAAAAAGTGGGGAACAGTGGGGAACCGACTCAAACGAACTCCGATTGGATTCATTCCAGCGACGTTGGAACCGGCTTGTCGAACCCTAACTACAATCTCTTAACCCTAAACCCTAAATCATAACTCCTAAACCCTAAATATATTAGGGTTTGGCTTTTAGGGTTTAGCAATAGGGTTTAGGGTTTGGCTTTAGGGTTTAGCTTTAGGTTTAGCCTTTAGGGTTTAGCTTTTAGGGTTTATAGTTTAGATTTTACTGTTTAGCTTAGGTTTTAGCCTTATTTTTAGCTTTAGGGTTTAGAGTTTAGGAGTTAGGATTTAGGGTTAAGAGATCCTAGTTAGGGTTCGACGAGTCCATTCCAACGCCGCTGGAATGAGTCTAATCGGAGTTCGTTTGAGTCGGTTCCCTACTGTTCCCCACTTTTTTAGTGTTCCCCAATGAACCTTCCCCTAAATGAATAATATATTTATATAGTCGACTTGTGTTTGCAGGAGATGAGTCTCCAAGTTGATAGAATATGATTCCTATATAGCTTGTATATTGTATCAATTAAACTTCAGAAATACAATTATTCTTCTTTGGGTTTAGAATCAAATACAAACGCTCCTAAAAATAAACCAACTACACAAAAAAAAAAAACAAACCCTAAACCCCCCACCCGCATCACCTACCCCAAAAAAAAAAAAAAAAAAAAAAAATCCTGGTGGGGGTGTTTAGGTTTTTGGGTGGTGTGTGGGGGGGGGGGGGGGGGGGGTAGGTGTTTAGGTTTTTTTGAGGGGTAGGTTTTTTGGTGAGGTATAGTTTTTTTATTTTATTATTATTATTATTATTATTTTTTTTTTTTTGCTAGGGGGGGTTTAGTTTTTTGGATGGTGGTGGGGTGGGGGTGGGTGTTTAGGTTTTTTTGGGTGGTGGTGTAGTGGGTTTAGGTTTTAGGTTATTAGAAACTTGTTACTTTATAATGGCTTCTTACACTTCTTATTTTTAGGAGCATTTGTAAAATAATTTAACCCTCTTCTTTGATGTTGGAGTTGTTCTTTTAGAGAGCTATGACCTCTAGATTTTAAGAGAGCCATTCAGATTTGAGAGTTGTACCATTCGGATTAGATCTGGCAAAAGTAACCCATTTTTGGGTCCTTTTGGGTGACAATAATAAGTTTATGGGTTGTTATGGGTTTAGTAATATTTTTGATGGGTCAAAACGGGCAAAACTAAAAAGAAGAAAATGCTGGAATGGGTCCAAACGGGTTAAGAGAAAAATTAGAATGAGTGAAATAAGGTTGAACAAGAAATGAGCGGGTATCTTTTTTAACCATTTTGATCATTGCGCTTGAACAAAAAAAATGTCATTTGAACAAGAAATCTGCTCGATCTCGCATCTGAATTCGTCTCAGCCATAATCATCTTCCACGTCAATCTGATCTCTAACTTAGAAACTTCATTTCGACACGTTGTTGATGTATGGTGAAATTTCATATTTATCGACGTGAAATCATACAACAATTTAGAGATTTAATGTTGAATTAGTTGTTAATCTAAAAACACAGAAGATTGCTACTTGATTGTGAATTTATGTCCTAATTGTGTTGATTTAGGTATATATATGCAGGAATTATTCATGTTTATATGATGGAATTTCTAATTTATCGAACCTGAAATCGTTTGATAATTTAATGATTATTACTTGTTGTTTAAAAACCTAGAAGATTTGCTAGTTGATTGTGAATTTCTTACCTAATTGTGTGGATTTAGCTACATATGTAGGAGTTATTAGTGTTTATATGTTATAGGTATGCTGTTAATATGCGGTATAATATATTATTTGTTGATGTGAAACTGTATTGTTCTTCAATGATCTTGATGTTCAGTTACTTGCTGTTATTAAATAAACATAAAAGATTACTAGTTGATTGTTAATTTATTTCAGAATTGTGTGGATTTAGGTATGTACGCAGGAGTTATTGGTGTTTACATGTTATAGATATGCTGTTAACATAGTATGTATGCAGGAGCTATTCATGACCCAACCCGACCCGAAACCCATTCTAACCCGAATAAAAAAACAACCCTTTTACTGGATTGACCCGTTCCGACCTGAACCCATCTTGACCCGCCACCCGACCCGCCCGTTTTGCCGGGTGTACTTTGGATAAACCCTTTTCCGAATCATCTATTAATCTCACCTCTAACACCATTGCCTTCACCACATTCCGAAATGCATACCTTAAACTTTCGTCACCAGAAAACACCCCACGTGCCGCCACCTTCCACCCACGCGCTGCCACCTCCGTCTCACGCACTGGTGCGTGGCGGCGCGTACAACGTCACACCACCACCATATTCAACCTGTTTTTTTTTCTCTTCCTGTTCCGATAACATATGTGAAGTTTGTTTTTGGAATCGGGTACTTTGATTCTACACCAGATTTCAAGTCTGATTCGCAACAGATTTCTGATCTATATCAAATTTCAAATCATATTTCCAATCTATCATCAGATTTTCGCATCAGACTTTAAGATCGGTTTTTTTGGACCAGATTTACACCTCAGATTTTTCATATAAGATTTTTTGGTTTGCCTTTCTAACCCTTTTCGAATCTGACTATCATCAGATATCTGGGCTCTTCACACTTTAATTACTGAACATCAGATTTCTAGTAGGTATCTCTGATTTCTGGTCTAACATTGACTTTTGAATTTGACTTAAATTCTGGTCAAATGTCCAGAATTCTAACTTTGACCTGTGATGTTGACTTTAGTTTTGGTCAAACTTCCAGATTTCTGATTTTGACTTTTGATTCTGGTCAACCCTTCCAGACTTCTTGTTACTCTAATCTTTAGTTCATTATACCATTTTCCATTACTTTTTTGTTTCTTTAAATTCAGAAAGTTAAAATGACTGAACCCTAAAATTTATCAAGTGTTGTCAACAAAGGTGAACCAAGCTTTGCTATCAACTCTACTGATGTCCTTCCTATAGTAACTCGACTCACTAATAACAAACTTGATGGCACAAATCGAATGGAGCAAGAGTGTTTGTATCTATTTATGAAGCATCGGAAAGGCTTCACATCTCACGTCCGATCCTTCCATTGACAAAACCAAAGATCAATGGCTTCCACTAAGTTAGCATCCATTCGTATATTTATCTCATTGGTTACCACGCATAACTGGGGTTTGTATCAACTTAATACCAAAATCGCATTCTTACATGGAGATAAGAAGAAGTTTATATTGAGCAACCACCTGGGTTTGTTGCTCAAGGGTAGTTGGGTAAAGTATGCAGGTTAAAGAAATCTTTATATGGTCTTAAGCAATCCCCTCGTGCTTGGTCTGGGAAGTTCAGTACCGTGGTTACTAAATTCGGTTTAAAAAGAAGTTCATATGATCATTCGATGTTCTTCAATTCATTAAAATTGGTATACATTCTTCTAGTTGTATACATGGATGATATTGTAATTACAGGGAGTGATGAAGTTGGCATTAAGAAATTAAAAGGTTTTCTTGGAGCTCATTTTTAGACTAAAGATTTAGGAACATTAAAGTATTTCCTTGGGATTGAAGTATCTCGGTGTAGATAGGGATTTGTCTAAATCAGCGGAAATATTGTTTGGATGTTCTAAAAGATTTTGGGATGATTGAAGCTAAGAACTGTGATGCGCCAATGATACCAAATGTGAAATTGAAAGTAGATGATGATGAACCTTTTGAAGATCCAAAAAAAGACAGAAGAATCATTAGTAAGTTAAACTAACTAACCATTACTAGACCAAATATTGTATTTCCAGTTAGTGTGGTCAATCAGTTAATGTCATCACCTAGAACTGCACATTGGGAAGTTGTTTGTCACATCCTTAAGTACCTGAAGGGTGCTCTAGGTCGAGGCATCTTGTATAAAAATCATGGTCATCATACAGTAGAAGGCTTTACAGATGCGGATTATAATGGGGACCCGACAAACAAACGTTCTACTACTGGTTATTGTGTTTTCGTTGGTGGGAATCTTGTGTCATGGAAAAGCAAGAAGCAAAGTATTGTATCCCATTCGAGTGCATAATCAGAATACAGGGCTATGGAACAAACCACTTGTGAGCTAGTTTGGGTTCAAAATCTCCTTGGTGAAATCGGGTTTAGACAAACAAAACCTATGAATCTATGGTGCGCCAACATGACAGCTATTCATATTGCAAATAACCCGGTGTTCATGAAAGAACCAAACATATAGAGGTTGATTATCACTTCACCCAGGAGAAGCTTGAAGATGGAACTATTACAACGCCTCATGTCAGAATCGGAAATCAACTAGCAGATGTCTTCACCAAAGCTTTACCCGGAAACATAATTTACTCTATTTGTGACAAGCTGGGCATGATCAACATATATGCTCCAGCTTGAGGGGGAGTGTTAAATAATATAAATATATATAAATAAATAAATGAATACAATATCTATATAGTCCACATGTATTTGCAAGAGATAAGTCTCCAAGTTGATAGAATTGTTTATTGTATTTGATTCCTATATATAGCTTGTACATTGTATCAATTAAACTTAAGAAATACAAGTATTGTCCTTTGATATTGGAGTTGTTCTTTGAGTTATTCATCATATTTCAGTTTAGTTTTAAGTTTATTTCACTAACCATTCTGGATACCACCTCCTTCTAAGGCCAACATTATTAGGTATAAGTGGGTTTATCTAATCAAACGTCCTAATGAGTCAGTCATTCGCTATAAAGCCCAGCTTGTTTTCAAGGGCTTCCATTGTATATATGGTTTGGATTATACAAAGATGTTTAGTTTAGTTGTCAAACTAACAACTATTAGGTTGGATCTATCAGTTGGCTTTACACGTGAATGAAATATTCGGTAGGTCAATGTCCACCCTTCCTACCTGTATAAAGACTTACCCAATACTATGTTTATGGCATAACATCTCGACTTTCTTGACCCGACTCGGCTTCATCATTTTTTCTGTTCTCGGGATTCAGTTACTTGTTATATTCTCGTAAATGTAGATATAATTATTGTTACCGCTCTTTGAAATTTGTAATTGACTTGATTGATAGTTACATTTTCAAATTGCGCTCAAAGATATGTATAACTTGAGCTATATATTGGGGTCTAGGCTTCTATCTCTTGGGTATTGAATAATGAAAAAACTCATAAGGTATTGTGTAAAATTAACCAATAATTTATACACATACAATTAGAATAACTACAAAGAAAACCGATTCAAATCATATCTCCTAATTATGGTAATGATCTAGTAATAAATCTTAACTATGGGGGGAAGCGGCACCCAAGGGCATAACTTTTGCTTCAACCAATCAATTCCCGCCATGTCAAAAATCATAAAAACTACCATTAAGCCACAAAACACTGGTGGCGCCTTACCTTTGCCATAAACATTTTTGTTTCGGTTTTAATAAAACACTAAATAAGTAAACATAAAACTTAAACATTACATAAAAATTAAACATAAAACTTAAACATTACATAAAAGTTAAACATAAAACTTAAACATTAAATAAAAATTAAACAAACATCCTAATAATTTGCCACGCAGAAACGTGTTCAAAACCATGGTCGTACGTATGTTTGTAGTCGACGAGCGCCACTTGAATGACGTCCTCTTTCGTGAGGTTATTGTTGGGATTTTCCACATTGTTGAAAATTGAATAAAATCTTGCGCTTTTCACAAGGATAATCGTGAAACGTGAACTAAGTTCATCCACGATTCAGTTGGTCTCACCAACATGAATACAAAACTGTTGAAAAACTCAGTTCCAAAACGAAGCCTATGCATTAGGAGGCTCAGTCATTATGGGTTGTGAGCCAATATGTAGCCCACGCAATCTCTTCTTCTTCAATCCATTATATCCTTGCCATTTGAGATGAATTTTTTGTAGAGAGAAATATAAAATTGAGAGAGTTTAGTATGGTAAAATAGTGGAATGTGTTGGATTAAAATAGTGGAATGGGTTGGTTATATAAAGAAAGTTATTTGATTTTTTTGAATTTGATTTTTTTAACGGTCAAAACAAATGAAACATTCATGTTGACCTCGAAAAGCAAATCATTCACACGGGTTGTTCTACGTGTCCGCCTAACCTGCAAGGATGGCGGCGGTGTTTTGGCTCTGGTTCGAGCCCAGGGAGGGTACTCGCATGGATGCCCCGTCCCACCTAATATATTTTCCTTTATAGTTTATCATAACTGGAGTGGGAAGAAATCGAACGCTGGACCTAACAAACAATGAAGGTATAAGAAGAACATACATACTCAAAAAATGTAAATAGTAAGAAACTATATGTGGCAGCAAACAACACTCACGTATTTAAAGCCATAGCAACGGCGATAAGAGGCACAATGGCAAAGCTATGGTAATAGGAGCCACAACTGCGGCGACAAAAGCTTCAACTCCGAGGGCTATTAGTTAGAATATATTAGTTAGGGTTTATTGTTATACCAATAGCATAATTAGAAGATATGTTTTAATTAGGTTTCCATTTGTAATTATCCTCATTGTATCCCTATATGTTGTTGGTTAATTTTACATAATATCTTACATGGTTTTCATTATTCAATATTTTATCAGAGCCTTAATGTTCTTCACCACTTTTGCCACAAAATATTGGCTAGTTGTCGGCCCTCTTTACCCTGCATCCTCTTGGGTGATGACTTTTTTTTCTCTTCTTATCTGTCTCATCTTGCCCTTGGGACGCTTGTACACATATATAGATTAGGTTTTATTTATTCTTATCATGTCGCTGTTGTGCCCCCACAATTGAAGCCAGGTGCTCTTCATCAATCTCATCATTGATACTTTGAATAATTTATTAGAGTGCACTGGTCTTGGTTAATGTAAGCATTTGTTAACTCTTGTATCACCTAGTCGAAAATTATCACGATACTTTGTTGTACCCATGGACAATCCTTTGCTTTACCGAAACATTGTTTGTGATCTCTCATCTTGACTCGTCCAGATTCTATATGCCATTATTAGTAAGGCTTCCTATTCACCAGGCATTGATTAATCTTACTATTCATCTGCATACCATGCTAACTAGGTGGTTACCCGATGATCGTCGCTCTACTACGTGTTTCATGCTTCTAACCTTATTACTTGGAGCTGTAATAAACAACTTGTCAACTTATAGTTCCATACTCCAATACTGATGCTGAGTATCGTGCTCTAGCTAACACTGCAACCAAGATTTGTTGAATTACTTCTTTCCTTCATGATTTACTGTCACACCTCGATATTTCCACATATTACCGATGGGTCCGACGGGGAGTATCGTGACGTAGTTGATATCATCATAGACAAATATACACAGTTTATTGGACAGCGAAAGTCTTGGTAGAAAATACTATTACAAACCGAAATGTAAAGTATGGATAAAATATAATATAGACGGTTGTAAGTTAGGATCCACAGGCGGATCTAAAATGTAATACAAAATATTGTTCAACAGACTTTAAGCGTTACAAACTTGCAAGATTCTTTAACTAACGCCCAGAGCTCCCAGCCAATTATGATAAGTACATGCCACTTAATCTTTTTGAAAATACGTCAGTTTACACTGGTAAATACAATTAACCGACTCTTTTGGAAACAATTAAAAAAATTTATTTAAATGCACAAGGCACAAATGTTCTTTTATAACTTGGGACAATTATATTAAAAACAATCTTGTATCAGATTTACATGTTTGTCCAACATTTAGGGCCGGTATAAAAGCCAAACAAGATTAATCGACACACCACTAATATAATCCCACGGTGAGTAATCCTCAACAAATGGGTATATCTTTACATACGCAACTGTCAGGTGTATGCCTACACCCCGTGCTTAAGTCGTGGCCATTTACGATTTTTAAATGAGCCGAGGATATCCAGGACAAGGTCGTTAACCCCCAATGTTATTTGTTATCAAGAAACACTGATTAAAAACAGGATTATGCAATTTAACCATCTTCGATTAAAATGTTTCTACACCCGACCAAGTGGTAATATTTTACCGTATCCCAAGCCCGTATAAGGGAAAATAAGTTAAAAGTATTTGCCCGAGCTTAAAATGCTAGTTTTTGAATACTCAGCCGTATGTCCTACTCAAACAAGTGCAAGTATCTTTTACTGGGCTCCTAAATCTGGAATGAAGGTTATATTAACCTATGAGATTACTAACGGGTCTTATTTTAGTAGTAAACTTGGACCAGTTAGTTTAAGGAAAGGTTTACAGTACGAAACGCTAGATTAAGCAATGACCGGATCGGAATGTAATTTAGACCCGACAAGCATGGAGACTTGTATCATATGGGTAAACTAAATACATTCTGGAATTTGAAGTTAAAATGATAAGTTTTGACCCATTTCGGCTAGTTTATGTAAACTAGTCACATAAACCGTACCGTATGCGTATGAGCATAAACGGGTAACCGGATGAGTCATATACTAGTTCCATAAGTTATTATGCTTAAAATATGTTGTGATATCAGTAAGATATCAACAATTATGCCCAAAAAGATTTTAAAACCAAATAAAGTCCCGTAAGGGTATTTTGGTCATTTTGGAGTTTATAAAAGAGGTTTAATAGCAAACCGAGGTTCTGGTCTAAAACATTCTGTAAAAACATTTATTTTATGATGTTAAATCAGTAAGATATCATACATATGTGTGGCTTATCATTTATGGCCAAACTATGCACCGTAGGGGCATTTTGGCCATTTCACATATGTTTTTAAGGACAAATTTGGAAGTATGAGTTCATGACTTATATCTACTGTAAAAGTATTAAAATTTATCTATAAATTCAGTAGGCAACAAGTCTTGGGTGCTAAATATGGTTTTAAACCATACTATGCACCTAATTAGCGTAAAAGTCGATAATTGACGATATTTGCGATGTTTATGAAATTCTGAGATTTTGATCAGCCTTGAATATTTAAAATATTTTATTTTTCATATAACATCAGTAAGAAAAGGTTTGGCGTGTTAATCATATGTAAATCTCATTTTATTAACAAAAAGGACATTATCGTCATTTATCGAATTATACAAGAACTCAATGATATGGTCAGTTTATAATCTGACCTAATATTCCAGAAATCCCTAAAAATAATACCATAACAGTAGGTAATGAGTTTGGTGCCAAAATTTGGGTTTAAATATGATTTATGCTTAAAAGCGTAGTTTAATTAAAAAAAAGTTCAATTTTACGATATCTTGCATAACTTTAGTTTGAGACCAGAAAATGATGTCAAATTAATTTGACATACTTATATATCAGTAACAAAGCTATTTGTATACTCATATATCCAAAATTCTCGTTTTTACATTATAAAGGCATAATAGTCAAATTTAAGCAAATAACGGAAACATGCAAATGAATCTGATTACTAAGGGACCATGTACTACAACCTCAGAGGGTTATATGTAACACCTCGAAAATTCACGTCCTATAATGTGTTGACACGTGTCATGAAGTTTGAACGTGTGAAAGAATGTTATAAAAGGACTAAAGTTGACAAACATGGAAAGTACGTGATTATACGGGTTCTAAATGTCAACAGTGAATAAATATACTTCATAATAACCCTACACGATGTTTATAACATCAAACGAATAAATCATGGATCATACGAAACAAAAAGTGAGAGATTACAAACTACAGGGGTTAAATGTGTCAACATGTTTAAAGATATACCTCTGAGTGACCTTTTGACAAACCCGAAGCTTTGTAAATGTTAATTATACTCACTAGAATGCACGATTAATATTTCATAAAGTTTCGTTATCGTATGAGAAAATTATGACCAAATTCGTATGCGAGGGGTTAAAGTGCAAACATTGAAAGTTAAGACTTTTCGGGTTAACCGGAAGTGTTCAGGGACTTGGCAAAGTGGGTATAAGTCCTAAAGCCCTTATGGGTAAAATATAAGGGGGTCAAAACGCAAGAAATAACCTTAGTTGAACTCCCGAAGAGCCAAGGGTCAACTTTGCATTAAATAGAAAATCAAAAATCAGATTCACAGGCCCAGGCGGCTCGCGTGGTCTTCGGCTAATCGTGAGGCGGGCCTCGTCAGCCTCCCAGTACCGAAAAAAAATGGCTGTTGTCTGCCATGAGCTTTGTGCGCGACCTCTACCCGATTTTTCACATCCCCTGGCCCCTAAAACACCCCCTAAGCATCTAGGACACATGTTGGATGGTTGTGGTCAGCTGATAGACTTGTGTGTCCATGAATTGTGGTGGAATTTTCACTATAAAAGGCCATGTAGTGCATCATTGTTCTTCACATCATTCAAGTGCACTTCTGGTCGATTCTGGAGCTCAAGCCTGCTTCCAACTAATCATATCTCGTGCATAGGACCCTTGTAAGTCTGCTAGTCCTTCTTTATTTGAGTTTAGCTTAGTTAATTAGCTAAAAGTCAAACCGTCGTAATTACGGTTTGACTTCAAGATTAGTCAATAATGGCTCAGTCAATTCTCGAATCAAAAGTAGATATAAGATGGTATTTATGTGGGTAATGAAACCTCAAAAGGGTTTCCCCTGATCATCACTCTAACCAGGTCAAAAGTCGGGTCAAACCTTTACTTAAAAAGTCAACAGGAAGTCTAAAATGCCATTTATGCATAATTAACATTGTAGATCATATACAACCTGTTGGATCATTGTTATAACTTAGTAATAAGTGTAAGAACATATCTAAACATGTTCAACCCGACAATTTCCTGTTTAGACCCGGTTCGGAACCGAAAGTCACATAGTTTGACTTTCACTTTGACTTTCAGTTCTGACCCGTTTAGGCATATTTTAGAAATGCCTCAGAGCTTTAATTGGATTAGGTTACATGTTAGAACAACCCTCTGTGATTATACACCTTGGTTCATTAGTTATCCAATTAATATGCATGTTTCCGTTAATTGCTCATATGTTGACCGTTATGCCCTTATTACCTTAAAACGTGATTTATGAAAATGTAAAAGTGTAGAAACCTTTGTTACTGATATATAGACTTGTATGCAAAGTTTGACATCAATTTGACTTGTAGATTAAGAGTTATGCTCATTATCGCAAAATTAATGCTTTATGTTAATAAAATGGCGTAATTAGCGTATAGCCTAGTTAAACATACTTTTTGGTATCAAATCTTTTACCCACTGATGTAATATATTATTTTGGGATTTTTAAAGATTTTTAATTAATTTTAGGCTGAGCATAACTCAAAGTCGTAGGCTTAAACCGGTAATTGTCGGTTTTGCCCTTACGGGCCATAAAATGAGTTTTACATATCTAAACGACTCCAAACCTTTTGCTACTGATCACATATGATAATTAAATTATTTTAAGCCTTCTGGAAATATAAAAATATCAGATTTAAGTATCGGACCCGGAAATGGCCTTTAATCGCCTTATTTAGCGTTTTTAACGCATAGTATGTATTAAAATCATATTGAACATAACCGGGTTGATACCTACTGATATAAGAGGCAAATTATAATAATTTAATAGTAAGAAAAGGTTGATAAACTCAGACTTCAGTTTTGAGCTTTTTCGGCTTATGTGAAATTACCAAAATACCCCTACGGGGCATAGTTGGTTAAAAATGATAAATTTCACATACATGCTTTAACTTACTGATATAACTTAGCAAATTGATTATATTTGCTGATTACATCAGACCTGTAACTCAGTTAAACATTTAAACTCTTTTATAAACTTTTAAATGACCAAACTACCCCTGGGCCTAGTTTGTGTTTAAACACGTTTCTGGCATAACGAAAGACATCTTACTGATGTCACAACATATTTGAGGCATAATTAACTTAGGGAACCTGTATATAGCTCTCATGAATACCCGTCACGCTTATTACGCGTACGGTTCGGTTTATGTAACAAGTTTACATAAATTAGCCGAAACGGGTTAAACCTTAACGGTTTTATCTCCAAATCCAGAATGTGAATAATAAACCCATATTAAACAAGTCTTCAAACTTGTCGGGTCTGAATCACATTCTATCCGGTCTTCGCTTAATCGTGCGTACGAACCGTATCTTGAAACCAGCCGGTCTAAGCTTAAGCTTAATTAAAGACCCGTTAGGATTCTAATAGGTTATTATAAAACCTTCATTCCAGATTAGGAGGACCAGTAAAAGCTACGTGCATTTTGCTTATTGTGAATTATACATTTCTCAGGTAAATACTTTTAACTTATTTTCCCTATACGGGCTTGGGTTACGGTATATAGCATACCGCTTGATCGAGCATCAAATCTCCACAGTTGAGTGGGTAGTTGACTAATTTGATCGGCTCGTTTAAACAGTCTTGATTACTTAAAGCCTTTGGGGGGTTAATGACCATGTCCCGGATATCCTTGGCATCATCTTACAAGATGGCCACGACCTGAGCACGGGGTGTAGGCGTACACCTGTCAGTGTATAACTCTATGATGTGGTGTGTCTATTGATCTTTAACCCAGACAAGATCTAGGCTACTGAACGCACAAGTAACATGTAATTCGTTCACAAGATTATAATATTAAATAATTCTCCCAAGTTAAATAAAATGCTTTATGCCACGTGCATCCAAACCAATTTTCAATCATTTTCCAAAATGAGTCAGTTGATTGTATTTACCAGTGTAAACTGACGTATTTTCCCAAAAAGACTGAATGCAGGTACTAAACGAAATTGGCTGGATTGTCCCCTTAGCATCAATAAAAAGTCTCGCAAGCTTAGGATGTCTGAAGTCTGTTGAACCATTGTTTCTATTTTATTTCGATCCGTTCTGTGGATAAACATCCGAACATTGTGATACTTGATATTACAATAATTAAATTCGGTTGTATTATATTTTAAATTTGCTTCCGCTGTGCATATTAAAAATTGTGTTGTTTGACTATTACGTTGCCAACCACGTCACGATACTCCCCCACCGGGCCCACCGGTGACACGTGGAAATCGGGGTGTGACATTATACTAGCATATAATATGGTCACAAAGGAACCTTAAGGAATAAATAAATTAAGCTAATTTGGGTCAGAACTGAAAGTTAAAGCAAAAGTCAACTTTTGCGACTTTCGGTTGTGAACCGAACCTAAACTCAGAATTGTCAGGTTGAACATGCTTAGACATGTTCTATTAATAATTACCAAGTTATTTAGGTGACAAAATATGATTCATAACTTCTACATTATCAGTTTTAATTATTATTTGAAAATTTGACTATTTTGACTTTTTGACTAGTTACATTCACCCGACAATTGACTGAGTTAACGTGATAATTAGGAGGTGCCCTTTTGAGGGATTATAACCTAATTAATTACCAACACATAGCCACTTTCGCTTAGAACCATGGCTGGACTATTAAAGTTTAAACTAAAAGTCAAAGCAGAATTACGCTAACTTTGACTTTCGGTCCTTATACTAATAAAAACTGAACTATAGAAGCCAAGAACACTTACACAAGGTCCTTAGAACAAAGTTTAAACTTAAGAGAGCTTCCTTTATGACTAGGATGCTCCAGAAGCAAAGATTTAGAGAGAAGAATTCTGATTTGGAAAATGAGCAAGTTCAATTGAGGCAAATGAGGGCCTTTATAAAGAAGAGTAGGATGAATTAAGATTAATCCAAGTGTCCCAGATGTTTTATGATGCTCACAAGTGTCCAAATGGTTTTACAAAACCGTCAACATGCAGCTGGTTTCGATTCAGAGAGTTGCAGAAGATCTTGTGGAGATTTCAGATTGCATGCTGGCAGCTGCCAGTCTCTGCTGAAAAACCTCCTCCGTCGCGCCACGCGCCAGGGAGAGGAGAACCTGGCGTGCCACGCGAGGCAGCATGTTTCAAAAATTATTTTTCTTTTGTTGCAAGATCAGTCCCTGTACTTTCTGAACTCGTATTTCTTTCATTTTCAGCATTCGGGGCCCATATATTCAGGTTTCACATGACCTTGGGATTAAAACCAAGTATTATTAAGTTCCGGATTTATTAAAATGGTCTCCCGGGAGAAGAATTATCAAATTGACACTTTCAACCCTTCTTTCTTGGAAATTGCGATTAAATCGTATAATTGTACCGAAACTTCATGAATTCATTATCCGATATTCGTGGGAGTATAGTAAGACATTACAAAGCCTCGGGATCATTAAAAGGTCACTCAGAGGTAAGAATTAACATGTTGACTGATGTGCACAAAATGCAACATATAAATTACATCAATTGTGGCATAAAACTAACATTTTTTAGTACTAATGTTGGAAAAAGTGTGCTTTTGTCTTCCTTTTGTATTTTCAGGATTAAATGAGCTCAAATGAACAAAAGAAGCAAAAATGCAGCTAAATCTAACATAAATACAAGAAAAGGAACAAACGTGGCATGCCCGACCTCCCCAACAGCATCTTCCCAAGCAAAATAAGAGAACAGAAGGCTGAACACGCCCCGTACTCAGTGAACAAGGGGGCGTGCCCAAGTGCCAGCATAAAAGACAAAGCTATAGAAGCTTCTATCGCCTACAACGGGGCCGTGCTCAGCGGACATGGGGCCGTGGTCAACTATAAGATTCGCAGAATCCAGGCAAATCTTGATAGTACAAATACGCTTCTTCACACGGGGGCATGCCCAGCGGACACGGGGGCGTGGTCAACTAATGTAGACAAACTGCAATTAATGAAGACATAGAAGAGGATAGACACGAGCCCTGCCCACTGGACACGGGGCCGTGCCCGAGCTACTGTTCATGCTATAAATAGGGGTGCTTGGCTCATTTGCAAACCATCCCTTGGCACACCACCTCTCTCACACTTCACCCACCACCCACCACCATCACAACACCATCATCCACCACCATCATCAATTGTCCATCATAGAGTGTGTGAGTCATCTCGGGATCCAAGATTGATCATAAGAGTTCTTGACAATCAAAGGCCTTGTTTTCCTAAGTCTCTTACATCACTTGGTGAAGACAAGTGTCTAGTGTAATACTTTTTATTTTTAATCTTTTCACACTTTTTACTTGGTTATGTATTAATGACTTTAATAACTAGTTTCTTATGTTGAAGGTGATTATTCCTTATCGTTTGTCCGTGGTGTCTTGGCATTATTTTACTGTCTATATAAAATAAAAGATTTTCACCATTCATATCTCCACGGTCTATATGGAGATATGTTGGCTACCTGGTCGGGGGTTAAGGGAACGGTTTGGTAAGAGTCTTGCCTGGTTCAGTGTATAGATCCTGCAAGGACCTGGGTCAAATTTAGTAGGACCTCCTTCAATACCCACCGGTATTGGATGGCGGGGGTCCAAACTCTTTGATCCCCTCATATGTAAGCAACTATTAATACTTTAACCCGACTACTTAGGACTGTATCCTTGCTGACTCAGACTACTTAGCCGAGGGTAACGTCACCTTCAAAAGAGGGGCCTACCATAATATGCATTAATAGCTTAATTAATAATCTTTCAATAATCCGACCCTTTAGGATTGTATCCTTGCTGACTCAAACTACTGGGTTGAGGGTAACGTCACCTTCAAAAGAGGGGCCTACTACAATAACTAGGATAATCTCTTAAAAAGTGCAAAAGTGCGGAAATAATCAAAGGTTACACTTAACACGAGTCGGAGCCAAGTGATTCATCTAGTCTATCTATTTTTTACTTTTATTTTATTTTTTTAGCATTTTAGTTAGTTTTATTTTTCTAGTTTAAAAACATGTTTTTCTAACTTTTGATTTGATTAGACGTTGAGGATAAACCGGTACTAAAAGCTCTTGTGTCCTTGGACGACCTCGGTATCTTGCCAACACTATACTACGCTCACCATGGGTGCACTTGCCCATATGTGTGTTTGGTGTTAGTAAAATATCGTGTTTTATAAATTTAAAACTTGGCTAAAAAGTGTTAAAAAGGGCTTAAAATATACATTAAAAACCTATCACACTCGACACGCATCAAGTTTTTGGCGACGTTGCCGGGGACACAAGGATTTTAAGAAAGCTTAAAATCGACGGCCTAATCAGTTTTTCAAAACGTGCGCACATTTTTCTGCATTTTAGTTTAGTTTTGCATTTACAGTAAGTTGAACACGGGCCGTGCTCACTGAACACGGGTTGTGCTGTATATTTTTCATAAAAACACCCAGATACAGAGACTGAACATGGGGTCGTGCTCACTGAACACGCCCCCGTGCTCAACGAAATCAGTAACTTTAATTAAAATGCCCAGATACAGATTCTGTACACGGGGCCGTGTCCACTAAACACGGGGCCGTGTCCAGCCTCTGTTTCCGTTTTTATTTTTCTTTTCTGATCTCGAGACTTGGTTGTGGTCTGCTGAGTGATTCTTATGTATCAATACTCAGGAGGTTACAACTACACCTATGAGGAGGATGATTATAGGAATAATTATTGCACTAATTGTGGTGACCCGCACTCGGTTCAATATTATAACTTATATCAACCATCCACTTCATACACCTACTATAAGGAGCCCAGGTACGAGCCATCAACTTCATACACATCCTATGAAGACCAAAGGTATGAACCTCCTCCCTCATAGTCGTATTTTGATGAACCAAGGTATGAGCCTTCTTACTCCTACTTTGAGGAACCAATATATGAGCCACCACCTTCATATGCTTACTATGAGGAACCATGGCGTGAACAACCCACCTCATATGAGTATTATGAAGAACAAAACTATGACACTTATCCATCATATACTTACAATGAAGAACAATGGTGCGAACCATCTACTTCCTATGAGTATTATGAGGAACAAAGGATCGAACAACCGGATTCAAGCTTTGAAAATCCCGATCCTTACTCTATCACCGAAGTGACCGATAGGATATTAGAACACCTTAAAACTATCGAGCGCTACATAAAAGAATCTCACGTAAGGGAAGAGGAGTCCCGCGCAAGAGAAAAATTAAATAAAGAAGAGATAGTTGAAAGTGTAAAAATGGAAGAACAAATAAGTGAAGAACCGACACATGAGTTAAACAACGAAAAAGGTGAGTCTGTCAACGTTAAAATTCAAGAAGAGTCTAATTTTAAAGAAATTAATCTCTTGTCACATTCTTTTGAAAATCATTGTTTAATTCCCACTCATGCTAAGTTTTTAAAAGAGTTAAACACTAACACTAAAATTGACGAAACGGTAAGCGTTAAGTTAACTAATGATCAAACCTCGCTAATAAAAGAAGACCCATTTGAAATCAACATTACACCGGTTCCATGTTTTTTTCAAAATTCATTTATTAGTAATGTCACAATTGATACAGATCTTTGTGTTAACATAATGCCCAACTATATTTTCGAAAAATTAAGTATTAGTGATTTTTCTCCACTTCAAATACCCATTTTTCTATCTAATCAGAAAATAATAAAATCAATCGGTGTAGTTAAGGATGTCTTGGTTCAAACAAATCAAATGGTAATCCCAACCGACTTTGTTATACTCGATGACGCTCCTCTAGTGTTGGGACGACCCTTTGTAAAAACTCACGAAGCTTTGAAAAACCGAAAGTTCAACAATCTACCTATTCAATTAGGGGCATTTAAAAAGAGTGTCGATCTTGAGCGATCAATGAAATATCCCTTCGGCAATAATGACCCCCTAATTGATGATGAAGATGAACCACCCGATACAAGTGAAAAGTTTGATCACTTTGTTGAAGAAGAGGTCGCCATAGAACAAACTTTAAAAAGTTCTTGATCAAAATGAGCAACCAAATAAGGAGTCTCCTAAAGACCCACCTCTTGAGCTCAAAGAACTTCCAAAAGGTTTGGAATATGCTTTTCTAGAAAAAGATGGTAAATCACCTGTAATTATTTCGTCTAAATTAAGTAGTTTAGAAAAAGAAAAATTAATTAATCTTTTGAAAAAGCACAAAAATGCGATCGCTTGGAAGCTTCTAGATATTAAAGGAATAAGTCCTTCCATGTGCACGCACAAAATTTTAATGAATGAGGACTACAAATCGGTAATACAACCACAACGTCGAGTAAATCCAAATGTTCAAGAAGTGGTTAAAAATGAAGTCATCAAATTACTTGATGCCAGACTTATTTATCCTATCTCCGATAGTCCTTGGGTAAGTCCCGTCCAAGTTGTTCCAAAGAAAGGATGTATGACGGTTATAACTAATGAAAAGAATGAATTAATACCAACGAGAACCGTCACATGATGGAGAGTATGTATAGATTATAGACGATTAAATGAAGCAACAAGGAAAGATCACTTTCCTTTGCCTTTCATTGATCAAATGTTAGAAAGATTATCCGGTCATAAATTTTACTGTTTCTTGGATGGTTTTTCAGGTTACTTTCAAATCCCGATAGCACCCGAAGACCAAGAAAAGACAACCTTTACATGTCCCTATGGAACTTTTGCTTATCGACGCATGCCATTTGGTCTATGTAATGCCCCCGCAACCTTCCAACGTTGCATGGTAGCCATCTTCCATGACATGATAGAAAAGACAATGGAAGTCTTCATGGACGACTTTTCTATCTTTGGGGATTCATACAACCAATGCCTCGATAACCTTGAACGAATGCTATCCCGATGTGAGGAAACTAACCTCGCCCTTAACTGGGAAAAATGCCATTTCATGGTAACGGAGGGAATAGTACTCGGTCATAAAATCTCAAGCGAAGGAATGGAGGTTGATCGAGCCAAAATAGACACTATTTCTCGATTACCACCCCCATCCTCCGTTAGAGCTATCAGAAGTTTCTTAGGGCATGCCGGATTTTATAGGCGGTTTATCAAAGACTTTTCTAAAATTTCAAGGCCTCTAACAAAATTACTTGAAAAAGATGCTCCTTTCATCTTTGACAAGGATTGCAATCAATCATTTCTAACCCTAAAGGAAATGCTAGTCAACGCACCTATCATGATAGCGCCTGATTGAAAATTCCCTTTCGAAATCATGTGTGATGCGAGTGACTTTGCAGTTGGAGCTGTCTTGGGACAAAGAAAAGAAAAGCATTTTCACCCAATTTATTATGCTAGTAAAACACTTAACGATGCATAAGAAAATTACACAACAACTGAAAAAGAATTACTAGATGTGGTATTTGCTTTTGATAAATTTCGTTCTTATCTTGTTCTTTCTAAAACTATAGTCTATACAGATCATGCAGCCATTTGATATCTCTTCAAAAAGCAGGATGCAAAACCACGTTTGATTCGGTGGATTTTACTCCTCCAAGAATTTGATATTGAAATCAAAGACAAAAGAGGAGCAGAAAACACCACAGCAGATCATCTTTCACGCTTAGAAGACCCAGCTTTAGAGGCAACCAGGGACGAGAAAATCAACGAAAAATTTCCGACAGAGTCCCTATAAATGGTGGAATACAAAGAAGAACCATGGTACGCCGACTATGCTAACTACTTAGCTAGCGGTATAGTCGCAAAAGGTTGGCCACATCATCAAAGAAAAAAATTCTTTGCTAATGTGAAGCATTATTTTTGGGAAGACCCTTATCTTTTCAAAATGTGTGCCGACCAACTCATCCGACGATGCGTACATGGTAGTGAAGCACGAAGAATTCTCTGCCATTGTCATGAAGGTCCATACGGAGGACATCATGGTGCCGCTAGTACCGCACGAAAGGTATTTGATTCAGGGTTTTATTGGCCAACCATTTACAAAGACGCCCAAAGTCTTGTCAAGACATGTGATGCTTGCCAAAGAACATGTAATATTTCTTCCAAAAACGAAATGCCCCAAAATGGCATTCTTGTTTGTGAAATTTTTGATGTGTGGGGACTCGACTTTATGGGACCTTTCCCACCGTCAAAAGGAAACAAATATATACTTGTGGCAGTAGATTACTTGTTTAAATGGACCGAGGCCGAGGCACTTCCAACAAACGATGGAAGAGTAGTGGTAAGATTTCTGAAAAAATTATTCTCTCATTTTGGTACACCTAAAGCATTAATAAGTGATAGAGGTACCCATTTTTGTAACCATCAACTCGAAAAAATATTAACAAGATATGGGGTCTATCACCGGGTCTCAACAACATATCACCCTCAAACAAACAAACGGACAAGCCGAAGTGACTAATAGAGGTTTAAAACGAATACTTGAAAAAACCGTAGGGCTAAATAAAAAGGAATGGGCCGATAAATTAGATGATGCTTTATTGGCTTTTCGAACTGCTTATAAAACAACAATAGGTACAACCCCATATAAGCTAGTCTATGGAAAAAGCTGTCATTTGGCAGTAGAAATTGCACACAAAGCCTACTGGGCAATTAAAGATGTAAACTGTAACACCACGGAAAAACGTGTCCAATTATATATAGACACGTGTCATAAACTCCAAAGGTGTGAAAGATTTCGTTTGAAAAGCCAAAGTTGTCAAATAACGAAACTATGAAACCACAAGGGCTAAAAGTGTCAACATGCCAAACTTATGCCTCTGAATGACCTAACACGATGAATATATTCTTGAATGAGTGATTAATTGGATGTGAGAAGCCGTATACAAAAATAATCGGAAGATTATTATATTACAAGGGTTAAACGTGTCAACATGTCAATTCTGACCTCTGAGTGACCTTTTAACGAAACCGAGGCTTCGAAATATTCAAATATACTCTTAAGAATAAGTGGTATAAATTTCACGTGGTTTCGATATCGTTAAGCGTGATTTCAAGACTTTGGGCCAAAAGTGTAAACTTGACGAAACTTGCTTTCATAGTGATATTTAACGAACCCGAGCCTAACGGAGTTTGTTTATACATCCTTGGGCCCCAAGAAAATAATTACAAGGGTCTCTTTTGACAAAAATCATGTTTAAAAGGGTTAAAAACGTCAAGGGACTGATTCTGCCAGCTTTGCAACTTATTTTGCCAGTAACCCAGTCCCAGGCGGCCCGCGTGAAGCTAAGCAGAACATGAGGCGGGCCGCGTCAGGTCCCCAGTGTCAGAAAATGACCTGCAGCTACGGGTTTGCCAGTTCCACCGCCTTAATCTAGATTGTATCGACCTAGGGAGCTGTAAGTCGGTTTAAATGAGTAGGTAGGACACTTGGGTCAATCTTGGAGCCTTCTATTACACCTGGAAGTGATCTAGCTTCAAGAATTTGACTATATAAAGGAGCTAGTTCATGTGTTCATAACACACATTTGCAACATTTCATTTTGGGACTTGCTCTGGAGCTTCCAGCAGATTGAAGAGGATAATCAAGTGTAGAAAAGTTTGCTAGGACCTTAAGTAAGCTTCTAATTACTTGTTTAGTTGTCTAATTTAGCTTAATTACTCTTAAGTCAAACTTAGCGTAAAATTAGTTTGACTTTCGTTTTAATTACATGTGGCTTAACCACTGATCAAATTGAAAGTGGTTTTAAGACCACATTAGTGTAGGTGATTAACCCTTAAAAGGGCATCTCCTAATTATCTCGTTTGACTGGTCAATTGTCGGGTCAAAGTAGTTTGACAAAAAGTCAAACTGGGCAGAAAGTGTAAATATGATTAAAATTAATAAACCAAAGGTTCTAAATTATATTTTAACATTCTAATAACTTGGTAATTAATATTAAAGCATGTTTTATCAGTCCTAACCCGACAATTAATAGTCAAAGGTCAATTATTAACCGACAGTCACAAAAGCTTGACTTTTGCTTTGACTTTCAGTTCTGACCCGTTTAAGCTTAATGCACCCATGTTTTAAGCTTCCATTAGGACCACATTACTTAGTAGTATAATCCCCTGGAGTTATATTACATAGTACCTAATGGTTTGAATTATATGCACTTGATCGTAATTATGCTTAATAATGCCATAAACGCCCTTTTTACTTACAACTGAGATTTTTAACAATGTGATTGAATTAAAACCTTTGCTACTGATATTTAGACATGTCCTAAAGATTTGATAACAATTGGAGGTCTAAAATGGGAGTTATGCTCAATAACGTAATTAAGGGACTTTTTAGTAATTAAATGGTGTAATTAGTATGAAGCCTATCAAAACCCGATTTTTGACACCAAACTTCATACCTACTGATGTAAAATAATATTTTGGGAATTTTAAAGATTTTTAATTATTTTTAGATTGAGCATAACATTGGATCATAGCTTAATTTCGGTAAATGCCGGTTTTACCCTTTTCATGCATAAAATGAGTTTTACATAACTTTTTAGTGCCAAACCTTTTGCTACTGATTTTATATAATAAATAAAGTATTTTGAACTTTATAAACTGATTAAAAACTCAAATTTACAATATTAACCCGAATACCCCTTTAAACCGCCTTTTAAGCATTATTAGTACATAGTATGGGACAAACCTATATTGGACATATAAAACTCATTACCTACTGATGTTTTAAGTTAATTTATATAATTATACAGTAAGTTAAATTTTCTAAACTCAGAAGTCTATTTTGACCTTTAAAGCATACGTAAAATTACCAAAATGCCCCTACGGGACATAGTTTGGATATATGAGATAATTTTTACATATATAAACTATCCTACTGTTATAACATATAAAAATACATATTTTTACTGATGTAATCAGGTCTGAAACTCAGTTGCATAATTAAACTCTTTTATGGACATTAAAATTACCAAAATGCCCTTATGGGACTTGTTTTGGTTTAAATGAAATTTTGGGCATATATGTTAATATCTTACTGATGTATTAACATATTTTAAGCATAATAATGATTAAGACTTGTGTATAATTTATTTGGTTACCCGTTACGCATTTACGCGTTCGGATCGGCTTATGTGACTAGTTTACATAAAATAGTCGAAACGGGTCAAACCTTTTCATTTAATCCTCAAATTCCAGAATGTATTTAGTTTACCCATATTATACAAGTATCCAAGCTTGTCGGGTCTAAATCTCATTCTATTCCGTTCTCCGCTTAATCTAGCGTTTAGAACCGTAAGGTTTCTTTCTAGCTAGCCGGTCTAAGTCTTTGACTAAAGTAAAGACCCGTTAGCATCCTAATAGGTTAATAAACCTTCTATACAGATTAAATAGCTTCCAGTAGAAGGTGCCTTTGAAAAGCTTTAAGATTTTTACTGCTAAGCATCAGGTAAATATTTTAACTTATTTTCCCTATACGGGCTTGGGATATGGTATTATAATAATACCACTTGGTCGGGTATGAAATCATTTAATCGGATTGTGATTAATAAATTACATAACCCGTTTTAATCTGTCTTGTTTGATAACATAAACATTGGGGGTTAATTCGACCACGTCCTGGATATCCTCGGCTCATTTATTTAAAAATGGCCACGACCTATGCACGGGGTGTAGGCATACACCTGACAGATGCAAATGCTAAATATAAACCCTCATGTTGGGGATAACTCCTTTGTGGGTTCTACAAGTGGTGAGTCGGTTAATCATGACCGGCTTCCAACCGGCCCCAATTGTATGACAAACATATAAATCTGTACACAAGATTATGTTTAAATAATTGTCCCAAGTTATAAAAGATTTTGTGCCACGTGCATTCAAATCAATTTTTAAACCTTTTCAAAAGAGTCAGTTAATTGTATTTACCAGTGTAAACTGACGTATTTTCTTAAAGACTGATTTGACATGTACCTCTCGAAATAGGCTGGAGCTATAGGGTGTCTTTAAAGGATCTTGCAAGTCCATAAGATGCCTGCAGTCTGTCTTTTGTTTTCTTTTGTATTTGTTTATGATCCGCCTGTGGATCTTATTACATTCCAGTCTGTACATTCATAAACTCGAACACACAGACAGTATGGTTTGTAATAGTTTATTCACCCAGACTTCCGCTGTGCTATTATATTGTGTGTATTGACTATGATGATATCAACTACGTCACGATACTCCCCGCCGGGCCCACCGGTAATATGTGGAAATATCGGGGTGTGACAGGTTGGTATCAGAGCTAACATTGAGTGAATTAAACACTAGCCTTTTTGTGTTTAATCTCAATGACACAATAAGCACATTCCTTAGACTCTCGAGTCTTGGCAAATGACCTAGGATTTTACTCTTAACCTTCCTTTTATTGCTTTATTATATCTACTTGTTTTAACTGGAAAATGCCGCCAAGACTAAGGGGACGAGGCAAGGGACCTATGCGTGGAGGACCCTCTAGTAGCTCCGGACCTTCTCACAGGCGCACTCCATCCAATTCACTTACCGGTTCCGACTCCAAGGATAATTGGAGCCACAACCCTGAACCAGCGAGACATTCTGTCTCGTTGGGATCCTCACCGGCAGACCCTCCTTATTTTGGGATGCCTAATCTGAACGAACCTCATCATTCTCCCCTTTCGTTAGGAACCCATCAATCCAACCAATCATACCACTCTTACCAATCTCAACCTTTTCACCAATCAGACTCCACTTACTCACCTTCACAATTCAATCCTAACGCTTACATTAATGACTTTTTGGGCTATAACCCTTTAGGACCTGAGGATCATTTTTCACAAGAGATGGAGATGGATGACGACCCAGACCCAGATTTGCAAACTGGTACACCAGGGCACCCGATTAGTATCTCTAGCGGATCTCCATTTGTGGGATCACCGTACAATGGGCCCGACTCATTCCAGGAGAAGATGGGCCAGTATGACTGGTATTTCACGCCTTCATACCATAGCTCACCTAGCCAACCTCCCTTGGATGAGCCACAGCTTCGAGCGGTTACCCCACCACCCTTGCCAGTTGAGGATCCACCTCAACAACCTCCCGCGCCACCTAGACGAGGGAGGAATGCTAGGATGTCGGTTCGTGGGGGACCAAGGTTTTCATCTCCTCGTGGCTCAAGCTCGTACCCTGCTATCCCAGAAAACCCTCAGTTGGGTGAGTCGTCACGCACGGTGACGGAAGATAACCTTCCGCCAGTTTCACACGCACCATTTCAACCACCGTCGGGTTTCGACAACCCTATCCCGACCTACCCAGGATCATCTGGGTATAACCCGTCTGGATACCCATCCGACTATGGGACTCAGGATCCGTATCTTTCAGCTGCCCAATACCATCATCATTACCCTTCTTCATACCCACCACACTATCCTACTGGATACCCACCGCAGGATTCTCAATACCCGCCATACTATCAACCTCCTCCGTATCAGCAGCCGCAAACTCAGGAGATTTTAGAGAGGTTGGAGAGGGTTGAACATAAGGCTCAGGAAAATAAGAAAAAACACAATGGTTTTGTTAAGGGCCTTATGAACCTTCTCAAGGGTAAGAAGAAATAGGGTGATGTTGGGTTGTGTTGTTTTTGTTTGTTATGTAATAAAGTCCCTGCGTGGACGTTTATTTCGTTTTCATGTATCAAGTCCCTGCGCGGACTTATTTCCGTTTCAGTATGCCCCTGCGTGGGTAGTGTTTTTCAGTATGCCCCTGCGTGGGCAATGTTTTTTCAATAAACCCCTGTGAGGGTAATTTGTGTTGTTTTCTCAAAGTCCCTTTTCGGGCAACATTGTAACCGTACCATGGTTTTAATGCAGTTATTTTGGTTTTAATATATTATGCTATACTACTTTATTTAAAATTTTATTTAATCCGTCTAAGAAACTCTTAGAGGTATAACCTAGCCAAGATAGTAAATGGCTATGATGGTATAACCTTTTTAAGATATGACTCCCTGTTAACATTTGGAAACATGTTAACAATCCTGCATTGTGCGGTACGAGAAATCACACAATTTTACTAATATATTGGATTTTCCAAGCTACTATTTTTAGCCTATATGATCATTATGAATCATGGCTAATAAACACCAATATGATGTATACACCACACATCCATTAGAGATGTATGCATATAAGCAAAGGTGTAATAAAAGACAATGAAAGTTCTACTTATAAACTTCTTGTCGAAAAGGCGATGAACTTTATTCGACCCTTAAATGATCACTGGTCCAGAGGATCGTTGGTTATATTTAATCGTCCATGTGACAAGATTTTCTAAAGCTATTTAAATGTCCCTTAAGACGAGCTTTGTATAATATAATATTCTCTGTGATTATTATTTTATATGGCCTGTATGGTTTAATACCATGACCATCTACTCATCAATACGATGATCTAATATGTAAATTAAATATATCATCTATGTTTGATATAGTATTCAGAAATGGCTGGCTCGGATGAAGCAAGCAGTCATCCTTCAGAAGGCGACAAAACCAGAATTAATATCACTGGTGCCGATCTGCAGGCAATGATCACCGCAGCAGTTTGTCAAGCGGTAGATGCTAAGTTTAAAGAACCTAGTATCGTTAGGTCTCAAACTCATTCGAAATCCCATTCTCAACCCCACTCTAATAAGAAAAGTGAGTCTCAGCACTCAACTAACCAGAGTGATAAACCCAAGAAGCAGTTAGTCCTCAAGCCAACTTCTAGGTACGCCAAGGGTTGTACCTACAAGTATTTTGTCTCCTGTAAGCCTAGGGACTTTACTGGAGAAAAGGGGGCAATTGATTGTATAAAATGGTTAGACGAGATGGAAACCGTAATAGACATCAGCAGATGTGCTAAGGAGGATATGGTGATGTTTGTATCACAATCTTTCAAAGGTGATGCCCTTACGTGGTGGAAAGCCCTAGTACAGTCTACTGGGAAGGTTCACTTGTATAATCTTTCATGGGAAAAGTTTGTAGATCTTGTAAAGGATACCTACTGCCCTCAACATGAGGTTGAGAGGATTGAATCGGATTTCCTCACCCTAGTAATGAAGGATCTGGATTGTAGATCCTATGTGACTAGTTTCAACTCTATGTCAAGATTGGTACCATACTTAGTCACTCCTGAACCCAAACGCATCGCGCGTTTCATTGGTGGCTTGGCCCCTGAAGTAAAGGGAAATGTTAAAGCCTCAAAGCCAGCCACTTATAGATCCGCTGTGGATCTATCCTTATCCCTCACTTTAGATGTTGTGAGGAGTAGGGCGAAGAGGGCAAACGATGAAGGAAAGAGGAAACGAGAGGAAGACAAGTCTCCTCAGTCAAACAAAAAGGGCAAAGGGAACTCTAGTTCCAAAAAGGGGCAGTCGAGTGACAAGCCCAGATGTAAGACTTGTAACAAAAGGCATTTCGGGAAATGCAATCAAGATCCACAAGCTAAACCTTGTGGGATCTGCAAAAAGAAAGGGCACAAGTCTGTTGAGTGCCGAAATATAAAGGATGCAACCTGCTATGGTTGTAATGAAAAGGGGCACATCAAAACCAATTGCCCCAAGAATGCAAAGAAGACAGAGGAAGCAAAGAAAAACAATGCAAGAGTTTTTCAGTTGCAAGCAAAGGAAGCAGTGAATGACGAGAATGTCATAACAGGTACCTTCCTCGTAAATAATAATTATGCTAGAGTCTTATTTGATTCCGGTGCTGATAAGTCTTTTGTAGACCATAAATTCTGTAAGTCATTGAATCTGCCTATTAAGACTCTAGACATAAAATACGAGGTAGAACTTGCTGATGGTACCTTAGAAATAGTTTCCACTCTTCTTAATGGATGTTCCATATCCATTAAGAATCACTCTATCCCGCTATCTCTCTTGCCAATGAAATTGGCTGGGTTTGATATAGTTTTAGGCATGGATTGGTTATCGCATAACCAAGCCCAAATTGCATGTGATAAAAAGCTAGTCATTATCAAAACCCCTTCTGGTGAATCGGTCGCCATTCAGGGAGATACCCAATATGGATTGCCTAGCAATATGTCTATTCTCAAGTTAGCGCAGTGTATGAAAAGTGGACGTGTCATTTACATGGCGCAAGTGACTGTGAATGAACCTAAGCCTAAAATTGAAGACATTCCGATTATCTCTGAATACCCTGATGTCTTTCCTGACGAATTACCTGGATTACCTCCTGAGAGGCAAGTAGAGTTCAGGATAGACATTATACCAGGATCAGCACCTATAGCACGAGCTCCTTATCACCTAGCGCCTACAGAAATGAAAGAGCTCAGAACTCAGTTAGATGAACTATTGGAGAAAGGTTTCATACAACCTAGTTCTTCCCCTTGGGGAGCTCCAATATTATTTGTGAAAAAGAAGGACGGATCAATGCGTCTATGCATTGATTACCGTGAGCTAAACAAGGTAACAATTAAGAATCGTTATCCTTTACGCAGGATCGATGATTTATTTGATCAGCTCCAAGGAGCGAGCTTCTTTTCAAAAATTGATTTGAGATCCGGGTATCATCAACTTAAGGTTAGAACTGAAGATGTATCTAAGACGGCATTCAGGACGAGGTATGGACACTTCGAATTTTTAGTGATGCCCTTTGGGCTCACTAACGCTCCAGCAGCATTCATGGACCTCATGAATAGAGTCTGCAAACCATACTTAGACAAGTTTGTCATCGTCTTCATAGATGATATACTTATCTATTCTCGTAATAAGGATGATCATGAGAAGCATCTTCGGTGCATTTTAGGGTTACTGCGACAGGAGAAGTTATATGCTAAATTCTCCAAGTGCGAGTTTTGGCTTCGCCTAGTCCAATTTCTTGGACATGTCGTTAGTGAGAAAGGCATCCAGGTAGATCCTGCCAAAGTAGAAGCTGTTATGAATTGGGATACGCCCAAGACTCCAACCGAAATCCGTAGCTTTCTAGGGTTAGCAGGTTATTATAGGAGATTCATTGAAAACTTCTCAAGGATAGCCTCACCATTAACTTCCTTGACCCGTAAGAAAGTTAAGTTTGATTGGGGTCCAAAACAACAAGAATCCTTCAAGATTCTTAAGCAAAGGTTGAGCAATGCTCCGGTACTAACTTTACCTGATGGAATTGAAGACTTTGTCGTATACTGTGATGCTTCACACAACGGTATGGGTTGTGTGCTCATGCAGCGAGGCAAGGTGATTGCCTACGCATCACGACAACTGAAAGTGCATGAGAAAAATTACACCACCCACGATCTGGAGTTGGGTGCCGTTGTATTCGCACTTAAGTTGTGGAGACATTATTTATATGGAACTAAATGTGTGATATTTTCTGATCACAAAAGTCTCCAACATTTGTTCAATCAAAAAGAACTCAATATGAGACAACGTCGTTGGATGGAAACCTTAAACGACTATGATTGCGAGATTCGCTACCATCCTGGTAAAGCGAATGTGGTCGCGGATGCTCTAAGCCGAAAGGAAAGAGTTAAGCCAATTAGGATCAATGCCAAGAGCATTGAGTTGAAGAATAGTCTGAATGAAAGACTATTAGCTGCACAGAAGGACGCCGTTTTGGAAGATAACCTCCCAAATGAAAATTTAGGTAAAATTTTCGACCAGTTAACATCTGGGAAGGATGGAATCCTTAGGATGAATGAAAGAATTTGGGTTCCTATTCATGGAGGACTTCGAGAGGTAATCCTCCAGGAAGCCCACAATTCCAAATACTCAGTTCACCCGGGTGGTGACAAGATGTATCATGATTTAAAGGCTAATTATTGGTGGATAGGTTTAAAGAAATCTATTGCTACCTATGTAGCTAAGTGCCTGACTTGTGCTCAGATTAAAGCTGAACATCAAAAGCCATCTGGTCTGCTTCAACAACCAGAACTTCCCACATGGAAATGGGAAATGGTGACTATGGACTTTATAACCAAGTTACCCAAGACAAGGCACGGAAATGACACAATATGGGTTATTGTGGATAGACTGACTAAGTCAGCACATTTCTTACCCATTAAGGAGACTCATAGCTCCGATAAATTAGCCCAGTTGTATGTAGACAAGATTGTGGCTTTACATGGCGTACCGGTGGCTATTATCTCGGATAGAGATACTAGATACACCTCTCATTTTTGGAAAAGTTTCCAACAATCTTTGGGCACACGTTTGAACTTTAGTACCGCCTACCATCCTCAGACGGATGGACAAAGTGAGCGTACAACTCAAACATTGGAAGACATGTTGCGAGCATACGTCATTGATTTAGGAGGTAGTTGGGATGATCATCTACCCTTAATCGAGTTCTCCTATAATAATAGCTACCATACCAGCATTCAGGCTGCACCTTTTGAGGCATTGTATGGTAGGAGATGCAGAACGCCTGTCTGTTGGGCAGAAGTAGGAGAAGCTCAGTTGTCAGGACCTGAAATAGTCCTTGAAACAACGGACAAGATTGTCCAGATTCGAGACCGTTTAAAAGTTGCCAGAGATAGGCAGAAAAACTATGCTAATGGGAAACGAAGGTCTTTAAAATTTGAAATAGGCGATAAAGTTCTGCTGAAAGTATCACCTTGGAAAGGTGTGATGCGTTTTGGTAAAAAGGGTAAGTTAAGCCCTAGGTATATTGGACCATTCGAGATCATCGAATGTGTCGGTAGTGTAGCTTATAAGCTAAACTTGCCGGAGGAGCTAAGTGGGATTCATAATGTGTTTCACATTTGTAATCTCAAGAAATGCCTAGCCGATGAATCTCTAACAATGTCTCATAAGGACGTGCAAATTGATGAAAGTTTGAGATTTGTTGAAAAACCTATATCGATCGAGGATCGACAGGTTAAAAGGCTCCAAAGAAAACAAGTACCTATAGTAAAGGTCAAATGGGAAGCCCGAAGAGGTCCCGAGTATACATGGGAAGTCGAGTCTACTATGAAGCAGAAATACCCTTACTTATTTCAGTAAATCTCGGGGTCGAGATTTCTTTTAAGGGGGTGAGGATGTAACACCACGGAAAAACGTGTCCAATTATATATAGACACGTGTCATAAACTCCAAAGGTGTGAAAGATTTCGTTTGAAAAGCCAAAGTTGTCAAATAACGAAACTATGAAACCACAAGGACTAAAAGTGTCAACATGCCAAACTTATGCCTCTGAATGACCTAACACGATGAATATATTCTTGAATGAGTGATTAATTGGATGTGAGAAGCCGTATACAAAAATAATCGGAAGATTATTATATTACAAGGGTTAAACGTGTCAACATGTCAATTCTGACCTCTGAGTGACCTTTTAACGAAACCGAGGCTTCGAAATATTCAAATATACTCTTAAGAATAAGTGGTATAAATTTCACGTGGTTTCGATATCGTTAAGCGTGATTTCAAGACTTTGGGCCAAAAGTGTAAACTTGACGAAACTTGCTTTCATAGTGATATTTAACGAACCCGAGCCTAACGGAGTTTGTTTATACATCCTTGGGCCCCAAGAAAATAATTACAAGGGTCTCTTTTGACAAAAATCATGTTTAAAAGGGTTAAAAACGTCAAGGGACTGATTCTGCCAGCTTTGCAACTTATTTTGCCAGTAACCCAGTCCCAGGCGGCCCGCGTGAAGCTAAGCAGAACATGAGGCGGGCCGCGTCAGGTCCCCAGTGTCAGAAAATGACCTGCAGCTACGGGTTTGCCAGTTCCACCGCCTTAATCTAGATTGTATCGACCTAGGGAGCTGTAAGTCGGTTTAAATGAGTAGGTAGGACACTTGGGTCAATCTTGGAGCCTTCTATTACACCTGGAAGTGATCTAGCTTCAAGAATTTGACTATATAAAGGAGCTAGTTCATGTGTTCATAACACACATTTGCAACATTTCATTTTGGGACTTGCTCTGGAGCTTCCAGCAGATTGAAGAGGATAATCAAGTGTAGAAAAGTTTGCTAGGACCTTAAGTAAGCTTCTAATTACTTGTTTAGTTGTCTAATTTAGCTTAATTACTCTTAAGTCAAACTTAGCGTAAAATTAGTTTGACTTTCGTTTTAATTACATGTGGCTTAACCACTGATCAAATTGAAAGTGGTTTTAAGACCACATTAGTGTAGGTGATTAACCCTTAAAAGGGCATCTCCTAATTATCTCGTTTGACTGGTCAATTGTCGGGTCAAAGTAGTTTGACAAAAAGTCAAACTGGGCAGAAAGTGTAAATATGATTAAAATTAATAAACCAAAGGTTCTAAATTATATTTTAACATTCTAATAACTTGGTAATTAATATTAAAGCATGTTTTATCAGTCCTAACCCGACAATTAATAGTCAAAGGTCAATTATTAACCGACAGTCACAAAAGCTTGACTTTTGCTTTGACTTTCAGTTCTGACCCGTTTAAGCTTAATGCACCCATGTTTTAAGCTTCCATTAGGACCACATTACTTAGTAGTATAATCCCCTGGAGTTATATTACATAGTACCTAATGGTTTGAATTATATGCACTTGATCGTAATTATGCTTAATAATGCCATAAACGCCCTTTTTACTTACAACTGAGATTTTTAACAATGTGATTGAATTAAAACCTTTGCTACTGATATTTAGACATGTCCTAAAGATTTGATAACAATTGGAGGTCTAAAATGGGAGTTATGCTCAATAACGTAATTAAGGGACTTTTTAGTAATTAAATGGTGTAATTAGTATGAAGCCTATCAAAACCCGATTTTTGACACCAAACTTCATACCTACTGATGTAAAATAATATTTTGGGAATTTTAAAGATTTTTAATTATTTTTAGATTGAGCATAACATTGGATCATAGCTTAATTTCGGTAAATGCCGGTTTTACCCTTTTCATGCATAAAATGAGTTTTACATAACTTTTTAGTGCCAAACCTTTTGCTACTGATTTTATATAATAAATAAAGTATTTTGAACTTTATAAACTGATTAAAAACTCAGATTTACAATATTAACCCGAATACCCCTTTAAACCGCCTTTTAAGTATTATTAGTACATAGTATGGGACAAACCTATATTGGACATATAAAACTCATTACCTACTGATGTTTTAAGTTAATTTATATAATTATACAGTAAGTTAAATTTTCTAAACTCAGAAGTCTATTTTGACCTTTAAAGCATACGTAAAATTACCAAAATGCCCCTACGGGACATAGTTTGGATATATGAGATAATTTTTACATATATAAACTATCCTACTGTTATAACATATAAAAATACATATTTTTACTGATGTAATCAGGTCTGAAACTCAGTTGCATAATTAAACTCTTTTATGGACATTAAAATTACCAAAATGCCCTTATGGGACTTGTTTTGGTTTAAATGAAATTTTGGGCATATATGTTAATATCTTACTGATGTATTAACATATTTTAAGCATAATAATGATTAAGACTTGTGTATAATTTATTTGGTTACCCGTTACGCATTTACGCGTTCGGATCGGCTTATGTGACTAGTTTACATAAAATAGTCGAAACGGGTCAAACCTTTTCATTTAATCCTCAAATTCCAGAATGTATTTAGTTTACCCATATTATACAAGTATCCAAGCTTGTCGGGTCTAAATCTCATTCTATTCCGTTCTCCGCTTAATCTAGCGTTTAGAACCGTAAGGTTTCTTTCTAGCTAGCCGGTCTAAGTCTTTGACTAAAGTAAAGACCCGTTAGCATCCTAATAGGTTAATAAACCTTCTATACAGATTAAATAGCTTCCAGTAGAAGGTGCCTTTGAAAAGCTTTAAGATTTTTACTGCTTGGCATCAGGTAAATACTTTAACTTATTTTCCCTATACGGGCTTGGGATATGGTATTATAATAATACCACTTGATCGGGTATGAAATCATTTAATCGGATTGTGATTAATAAATTACATAACCCGTTTTAATCTGTCTTGTTTGATAACATAAACATTGGTGGTTAATTCGACCACGTCCTGGATATCCTCGGCTCATTTATTTAAAAATGGCCACGACCTATGCACGGGGTGTAGGCATACACCTGACAGATGCAAATGCTAAATATAAACCCTCATGTTGGGGATAACTCCTTTGTGGGTTCTACAAGTGGTGAGTCGGTTAATCATGACCGGCTTCCAACCGGCCCCAATTGTATGACAAACATATAAATCTGTACACAAGATTATGTTTAAATAATTGTCCCAAGTTATAAAAGATTTTGTGCCACGTGCATTCAAATCAATTTTTAAACCTTTTCAAAAGAGTCAGTTAATTGTATTTATCAGTGTAAACTGACGTATTTTCTTAAAGACTGATTTGACAGGTACCTCTCGAAATAGGCTGGAGCTATAGGGTGTCTTTAAAGGATCTTGCAAGTCCATAAGATGCCTGCAGTCTGTCTTTTGTTTTCTTTTGTATTTGTTTATGATCCACCTGTGGATCTTATTACATTCCAGTCTGTACATTCATAAACTCGAACACACAGACAGTATGGTTTGTAATAGTTTATTCACCCAGACTTCCGCTGTGCTATTATATTGTGTGTATTGACTATGATGATATCAACTACGTCACGATACTCCCCGCCGGGCCCACCGGTAATATGTGGAAATATCGGGGTGTGACATAAACTTAGATTTAGAATTTGCCGGTAGAAACCGATTTTGTCAGTTATATGAATTAGACGAACTTAGGAATTATGCATACTCAAACTCCGAAATTTATAAGGAAAGAATAAAAAACTTGCATGACAAACATATTAGACCAAATGAATTTCGAGTAGGAGACCAAGTTCTTTTGTTTAATTCACGACTTCGATTATTTCCTGGTAAATTAAAGTCTAGGTGGTCAGGACCTTTTTCCATCACCCATATTTTCCCACACGGTGCAGTAGAAATTAAATCTCGGAATGGAATTCCATTCAAAGTCAATGGCCAACGGCTGAAACTCTATCAAGGATTTATTGAGGATGAAGAGGAAGAAATCTCGCTTCAAACGGTCGAAGAATAAAAGCATCAACATCATACCTGGTAAGTTACGAATGAACGGGTTGACATCTAAATCGGTAAGTTTTCTAACCAAGTTTCTGGGAAACAAGAGCACTCACACGAGCACTTGAAAAATATATATATATAATTGCTCGGCACGAGTCCGTGTCCGCTGGACACGGGGCTGTGTCCGCGCGACTGTCGGGATAAAACCTTTTTTCATAACAGTTACTTCATTCCACACGCCCCGTTTCCCCGAAAACGCTCTGGTTCAAGGCGATTTTCCGCAGATTTACGACGTCTCCTCTACTTCTAACAACACCAAGGTATGATTCTATCATTATTAGTAGTTAGATTAAGCATTTGCATGTAGTTAAAACATCAAAAATTTGGGGAAAAATCTAGGGTTCTTGAACTTCATCCGGATCGAACCTCAAATTTTTGTATAAATCTGTTAGCATTAGTTTAGATTAGTGTTATAGGAAGTAAATCCACTTGTATTGTTCAAAGATTAGCCCGATTTCTCACAAAAAACCTCAAACCCTTGTTTTTGAACCGAAAAAGATGAAATTGAAGGGGTAAACGGTTTGTTTTGGGAAAAACGGCACTTGGGGTTTCATTTTCGAGGGAAACCGCACCTATTGGACCAAAAATTTTCAAGTTTTCAGGACCGGGACGAAAAATGAAGATTTTGAGAAACAGACGCCTGGAGACGGGGTCGTGTCCGCTGAAGACGGGGCCGTGTCCAGCTAACTGTTTTCAGTTTTCTCTGAAATTTCAACTGTTTCGTGCTAACTTTTGTTGTATTCTTTCAGATGTCGAAGAAATTCACAAGGTTCAACGCAAGTGAGCAAGATGCTAAGGCTAGATACGACGTGCTAGTCACCGGGCCACTGAGAGGAATACCCAAGACAAGTGTGCACGGATCTGTTGACATTAGTGAACCAACTTGACCACTTCAACAACCTAGTCACCGGGCCACTGAGAGTCGCCCTTACTACTCGCCTTCGCTCGGTCATCGAATATACTTTGGAATTCTATAGCACCTTCGTGTTCAATTCAAGGTGCGACCCATTTGACAGTGATGGGGTAGCGTTCCGATGTGGGGGGACCAAATACTCGATTTCGATGGCACAGTTTGGGTCAATAGTTGGGTTGTATGCGGAGGAAGATGCGGGTAATGAAGAAAACACCAGGGGGGTCCGAGATTTAGATGAAAACGAGCGCCAAGTCGCTTGGGCTCAAATTGGAGAAGGGCACTACAACCCGAGCAGCACTAAGAGCACTAAGCTGAGGGACCCACTTTACCGTTACATCCATTGGGTCCTCGCTTACTCTCTTAACCAAAGGCATGATAGCAGTGGCGTTGTTGGGTTGAGAGATTTGGTGGTCCTTCATTGCATTCATACCCGCAGACACCTAGATGTTCCGTACCTCCTGCTCCGTAACATGCATCTGAACCGGCTTGCTACTTCACCAACCCCTATCTTCTTCGGGGGGTGGGTATACCATCTCTTCAAGCATTTCGTGAACATGCCTAGGTCCTTCGAAAGGAGCCCATGGTCGGGAAGAGTGGATATACACATCTGCCGCTCCATGAGCTCGATCTATGAAGCCGAAGACGGGTCGGTTAGCTTCCAAAGAGCCCAAGGGTATGCATGGTGTAAGTGCAGTTCCTGCCGGGTAACTGTCGCTTATCAGTTATGTGTCAACCAAAGCAGAAGTCCAAGTTAAAGTCAATGATAATGAAGATTATCAATTGCTGAAGGCATTCCGGACTACTTTCTAGTGTTTCGGATTATTGTATTGTTTTGTATCCCGGACAATGTGTTTTGTCCGGGTTTAGTCCCTAGCCTATATATATGTGTGTATTGTGTAGATTAGGGCAACTCTTGAGTGCTTGGTGCACCTCTCACAAGATCCCATCTATTCTCCATCACTGTGGGATTCTAGAGAGAGAGGGAGACTATGTGTTAGTGAGAGAAAGCTAGGGTTTAGATCTTTGTGATCTAAACCAGCTTGTAGAAGATGATGTATACTCGTTTGGTATGTAATCTGTGATGATTGTATTGAAATGAATGAGTTTGTCTTGCATCTTCTTCTTCATCTACCCTGTTCTTGTTGTTTCACGTCTTGAATCAAGTGCAATGTTTGATGTTCGTCATCGATCCGGTGCTTTAACACATGGAACCCACAAGAGGCACTTGTCCTTCACGCTCCACAGCATCATCAGTACCAATATCAGCCCCACGGTGATCCGGGCCAATCCTCCTCACAAGGAGGCGGTTTTCCTAACTTCCAAAGTTTACATGATTTATTGCAGGAAAACCTCATGTGCACCAGGAACACCTATAACATGGCAAGCAATACGTACACCCGGGTAGGAGCAATCGAGAGAAACATTTCCGACATCCAAGATGACATCGGGAATATCCGGGAGTACATAGCAGGGCATGGTGGAGGAGGTGATGATGATGAGGACGAGGACATGGACTAGGCGGGAGGAGCGGAGGCAGAAGCGGTTGGTTGGTGATCTCACAGGTTAACCCCTTTATCTTGAACAATTTCCGGCCTACGTGCCGTGTGTTGAACAGTTTACTTTCCTTTAACTCTTTTTACTTTCTGCATTTGTTTTTCTTTTTAACTTTGTGATGTGGATGTTGAACTTGGCAATTTAGGATGTTTGCTATGGTTTGGTGTAGTGTTTATTGATAAAACAGGTACATACGAGGCTTAGAGCACTAAAACATTAGTGCTACTAAAGTCGGGACAGGAAAACCGGAGCCAGAAACCTGTTTTTTAACTTTGCAGATTGTCTACACGGGGTCGTGTCCAGCTGACACGCCCCCGTGCCCACTTCCCCAGACCTGCTGTTTGTTTAATTCTGCAAATTTTCGCCAGACATGGGGTCGTGCCCAGTTGACACGCCCCCGTGTCCAACTTCTGTAAGTTTTCGTTACTGGCACTCCGACACGGGGTCGTGTCCATCGGACACGGGGCCGTGTCCAGATGCCCAGTAACACAAATTTTGCTTTCTCACACCCTTTTTACACATTCAATCAACCTAAAAACTTATTTTTGGGACACATTGAGGACAATGTGTAATTTAAGTGTGGGGGGATGCTAAAATCTTGAATCTTGCAAGTCCTAATTACAAGCCTTACACAAAACTCTATTGGAACCGCTAATCACCCCAAAAATTTTCAAAAAAATTTTTCAATTTTTTTCTTGTCTAGTTTAATTTTGGAATTTCAAATTCTATAAAGGTTATATTTTTACAAATTTACAATCGATAGCGTCGTGATAAAAAGAACCAACATAAGAAAATTATGAAAAGGCATGACAAGTTTAGTTAAAATTTGATTATATATACTTGATCACATAAAAACTCATTCCCACAAAAAGTGAGTTTTGAGCCTTTATTGAGCATACAAATACATATCTTTAAACTAAATGCTCATTTTTCGTTTCTTGTGTGAATAGCCGCTTGGTTCTTACGACTCTAGAACTTGCCACGACGATACATTCCCGATCCTTACCAACTTAAACCCGAGTAAGTAAATGATGGAGGCATTAGAACTAACCCTTTTTATTTCTACACCATTATTTTTTTTTTTTTACCACCTACCCAAAATCCTCCTAGTTAACCCCTTTGAGCCTAAACCTTTTCATTTCTTAACCCAAAAACAAACACCCTTTTTACCCACCAAAACCTTTTTATTTTTAACCCTTTGTGTTAGTAACAAGCTCGGTTTTTCTTATGAATTTTTCAAAAAAAAATGTTGATGATGAAGCAAAAAAATAAACAAGCAAGTTCATCAAAAAATAACTTTGTTTGAATAATAGCTTCATCAAAAATAAAAATTGCAAAAATAAAAAGTCTTACGAAAACCGATGCTTTTTACGCTTTTCGCCCTTTTCTACTAACCACTAACCTAACCACCTACCTTTAACCCAAGCCTAACCTTTCACCCAAAAGTCCTCTTGATATTTACAAAGGTTTATAGTTAAAAAGGAGGAGGATTGATTGCTTGGCAAGCCTATAATAGGAGTAAGTTCCATGCCGCTCTCGAGTGATTCACTAAAATACATCTTCGGCCGAGTGTTGAGTGATCCCCCGTGAGGTATGAGAACTTGTATATAAAGGTAATTTTAAAAAGGCATGTTATGCCCTAATAAGTAATTTATCTTATGTAATGTTTTAAATAAATCATGACGAATAGGATTGTAAATAAATAAAAATAAAACTTGATAAAGAATCTTGGAAATCCCGACACTCTATGATAAGCCCAAAAACCTTCTCTTCTACCTATTCCATTTGGGAGTGTAAAGCCACATTATAAAGAGTTTTGCTTGAGTACAAGCAAAGATTCAAGTGTGGGGGTATTTGATATGCACAAAATGCAACATATAAATTACATCAATTGTGGCATAAAACTAACCCTTTTTTAGTACTAATGTTGGAAAAAGTGTGCTTTTGTCTTCCTTTTGTATTTTCAGGATTAAATGAGCTCAAATGAATAAAAGAAGCAAAAAGGCAGCTAAATCTAACATAAATACAAGAAAAGGAACAAACGTGGCATGCCAGACCTCCCCAATAGCATCTTCCTAAGCAAAACAAGAGAACAGAAGGCTGAACATGCCCCGTGCTCAGTGAACAAGGGGGCGTGCCCAAGTTCCAGCATAAAAGACAAAGCTATAGAAGCTTCTATCACCCACCACGGGGTCGTGCTCAGCGGACACGGGGCCGTGGTCAACTATAAGATTCGCAGAATCCAGGCAAATCTTGATAGTACAGATACGCTTCTGCACACGGGGGCGTGCCCAGCGGACACGGGGGTGTGGTCAACTAATGCAGACAAACTGCAATTAATAAAGACAGAGAAGAGGATGGACACGGGGTCGTACCCACTGGACACGGGGCCGTGCCCGAGCTACTGTTCAGGCTATAAATAGGGGTGCTTTGCTCATTTGCAAACCATCCCTTGGCACACCACCTCTCTCACACTTCACCCACCACCTACCACCATCACAACACCATCATCCACCACCATCATCCATTGTCCATCATAGAGTGTGTGAGTCGTCTCGGGATCCAAGATTGATCGTAAGAGTTCTTGACAATCAAAGGCCATGTTTGCCTAAGTCTCTTACATCACTTGGTGAAGACAAGTGTCTAGTGTAATACTTTTTATTTTTAATATTTTCACACTTTTTACTTGGTTATGTATTAATGACTTTAATAACTAGTTTCTTATGTTGAAGGTGATTCTTCCTTATCGTTTGTCCGTGGTGTCTTGGCATTATTTTACTGTCTATATAAAATAAAAGATTTTCACCATTCATATCTCCACGGTCTATATGGAGATATGTTGGCTACCTGATCCGGGGTTAAGGGAACGGTTTGGTAAGAGTCTTGCCTTGTTCAGTGTATAGATCCTGCAAGGACCTGGGTCAAATTTAGTAGGACCTCCATCAATACCCACCGGTATTGGATGGCGGGGGTCCAAACTCTTTGATCCCCTTATATGTAAGCTACTATTAATACTTTAACCCGGCTACTTAGGACTGTATCCTTGCTGACTCAGACTACTTAGCCGAGGGTAACGTCACCTTCAAAAGAGGGGCCTACCATAATATGCATTAATAACTTAATTAATTATCTTTCAATAATCCGACCCTTTAGGATTATATCCTTGCTGACTCAAACTACTGGGTTGAGGGTAACGTCACCTTCAAAAGAGGGGCCTACTACAATAACTAAGATAATTTCTTAAAAAGTGCAAAAGTGCGGAAATAATCAAAGGTTACACTAAACACGAGTCGGAGCCAAGTGATTCATCTTGTCTATCTGTTTTTACTTTTATTTTATTTTTCAGCATTTTAGTTAGTTTTATTTTTCTAGTTTATAAACCTTTTTTTCTAACTTTTGATTTGATTAGACGTTGAGGATAAACCGGTACTAAAAGCTCTTGTGTCCTTGGACGACCTCGGTATCTTGCCAACACTATACTATGCTCACGATGGGTGTACTTGCCCATATGTGTGTATGGTGTTAGTAAAATATCGTGTTTTATAAATTTAAAACTTGGCTAAAAAGTGTTAAAAAGGGCTTAAAATATACATTAAAAACCTATCACACTCGACACGCATCATTGACACTTTTAACCCCTGTGTTTTATAAACTTCTGATTTTAATCACAAACGGCTTCCTGCGTCTGACAAATTACCCATTAGAGAATACGAACATCGTGTGAGGTCAATCAGAGGCACAAGTTTGGCATGTTGACACTTTTAGTCCTTCTACATGCATCTTTTCCCTGTTTGTCAACTTTAGTCCCTCAAGGTTAACTTTTACATAATTAGGGTTTATGACATGTGCCACTACTATATTGGACACGAATTTTGCGAGGTGTTACAACCTCACCCCCTTAAAAGAAATCTCGACCTCGAGATTTACTGAAACAAATAAGGGTACTTTTGACGCATTGTGGATTCAACTTCCCACGTATATTCTGGGCCTCTACGGGCATCCCATTTCACCTTCACAATTGGCATATGTTGCCGACGAAGCTTTTTAACTTATCGATCCTCGATCGATAAAGTTTTCTCAATGAACTTTAAGCTTTCTTCTATCTGCACGTCCATATGCGACATTTCTAGTGATTCATCAGCTAGACATTTCTTGAAATTGCAGATGTGGAACACATTGTGTATTCCACTAAGTTCTTCAGGTAGGTTCAGCTTATAGGCTATGGTCCTGACACATTCGATGATCTCTAATGGTCCAATGTATCTTGGGCTTAACTTGCCCTTTTTACCAAATCTCATCACTCCTTTCCAGGGTGATACCTTAAGTAATACCTTATCACCTACCTCGAATTTTAGAGGTTTGCGCCTTTTATCTACGTAGCTTTTCTGCCTATCCCTGGCAGCCTTTAGACGATCACAGATCTGCACAATGTTATCTGTCGTCTCAAGGACTATCTCAGGTCCTCCTGATAGTTGGGTTTCTCCAACTTCCGCCCAACAAACAGGCGTTTTGCACTTCCTTCCAAATAAGGCCTCAAAAGGCGCGACTTGGATGCTCGAATGATAACTGTTGTTATATGAAATTCAATCAAAGGAAGGTGATCATCCCAACTTCCACCTAAGTCAATAACACCAGCCCGGAGCATGTCTTCCAGCGTTTGAATCGTACGCTCACTTTGCTCATCCGTCTAAGGATGATAAGCAGTACTAAAATTCAAACGAGTGCCTAGAGATTGGTGAAAGCTCTTCCAAAAATGAGATGTGTATCTAGTATCTCTATCAGATATAATTGATACTGGCACTCCGTGGAGAGATACAATCTCATCCACGTATAGCTGGGCTAGTTTATCGGATTTATGCGCCTCCTTGATGGGTATGAAATGAGCTGACTTTGTCAGTCTGTCAACTATAACCCATATCGTATCATTCCCATGTTTCGTCCTTGGTAGCTTGGTAATGAAATCCATATTTACCATTTCCCATTTCCAGGTGGGAAGTTCTGGTTGCTGCAGTAAACCTGACGGCTTTTGGTGCTTGGCTTTAACTTGTGCACACGTCAGACATTTAGCCACATACGTGGCTATGGATTTCTTCAAACCCATCCACCAATAATTCTCTTTCAGATCTTGATACATTTTATCGCTGCATGGATGAACCGAATATTTAGAATTATGTGCTTCTTGGAGGATTACATCTCTAAGTCCTCCACGAATTGGAACCCAGATTTGACCATTCATTCTAAGGATTCCATCATTCCCTGGTGACAACTGATCAACAGATGCACCTAATCTTTCTTCTGGAAAGTTTTCTTCCATAACGGCTTCTTTTTGTGCTGATAGCAACTTCTCATTTAAACTTTTCTTTAGTTCAATGCTTTTAGCATTGATTCTAATAGGTTTGACCCTTTCTTTCCTGCTTAGCGCAACAGCGACCACATTCGCTTTGCCCAGGTGATAGCGAATTTCACAATCATAATCGTTCAATGTTTCCATCCAACGACGTTGCCTCATATTGAGATCTTTCTGATTAAACAAGTGTTGGAGGCTTTTATGATTTGAGTAAATCACACACTTGGTTCCATATAGGTAATGCCTTCAAAGTTTGAGTGCAAATACAACGGCACCCAATTCCAAATCATGGGTGGTGTAATTCTTCTCGTGCACCTTCAGTTGACGCGATGCATAGGCAATCACCTTGCCCCTTTGCATAAGCACACAACCCATACCAGTGTACGATGCGTCGCAATAAACAACGAACTCTTCTATCCTTTCCGGCAATGTCAACACAGGAGCATTGCTCAATTTTTGCTTGAGAATCTCAAAAGATTCTTGTTGTTTGGGACCCCAATCAAACTTCACATTCTTGCGAGTTAAAGAAGTTAGAGGTGCAGCTAGTCTTGAAAAGTTTTCTATGAAAAGCCTGTAGTAACTTGCCAGGCCTAAGAAGCTGCGAATCTCTGTAGGCGTTTTGGGGGCTTCCCAATTCATAATTGCCTCTATCTTAGCGGGATCCACCTGGATACCACGCTCGCTCACCACGTGTCCAACGAATTGGACTTCTCGAAGCCAAAATTCACATTTGGAGAACTTTGCGTAGAGCTTCTCCTTTTGTAGAAGTTTAAGGACGCATCGGAGATGTTTCTCGTGATCAGCTTGGATCTTTGAATAAATAAGTTTGTCATCAATGAAGACAATGACAAACTTGTCTAGATACGGCTTGCAGACACGATTCATGAGATCCATGAATGCTGCAGGTGCGTGAGTGAGCCCGAAAGGCATCACTAAGAACTCATAGTGACCATATCGTGTTCTAAACGCGGTCTTGTGTACATCTTCGGTTTTGACTTTCAATTGATGATACCCCGACCTTAGATCGATTTTTGAGAATAAACTTGCCCCTTGTAGCTGATCGAATAGATCATCGATCCTAGGCAATGGATAGCGATTCTTGATTGTAACTTTATTCAGCTTACGATAATCAATGCATAGACGCATTGAGCCATCTTTCTTCTTCCCAAATAAAATGGGCGCTCCCCAAGGCGACGAGCTTGGTTGAATAAAACCTTTCTCCAACAAATCATCCAACTGGGTCCTTAATTCCTTCATTTCGGTCGGTGCCAAACGATAAGGAGCTCGTGCGACTGGTGCTGCTCCTGGTATAATATCAATTATGAATTCTACTTGCCTATTAGGAGGCAACCCAGGTAATTCTTCAGGAAAAACGTCTGAGTATTCCGAAATAACAGGAATATCATCTATCCTAGGTTTTGGTACGTCTACGGTCACCTGTGCCATGTAAATGACACAATCGTTCTTCAAACAGTTAAAAGCTTTAAGCATAGATACTTGACCGAACAGTCCATGGTGTATATCTCCTTGAACAATAATAGATTCTCCCGAAGGGGTTTTAATGATAACTTGCTTCTTGGCGCAAGCAATTTGGGCTTGGTTTAAGGATAACTAATCCATGCCTAAAACTATATCAAAACCTGCCAATTTCATTGGTAACAAGGACAACGGAAAAGAGTGGTTCCTAATGGATATGAAACATCCATCTAGAACTGTTGAGGCAGTTTCTAAGGTACCATCGGCCGATTCTACCTCATATTTTATGTCTAGAGTTTTTATAGGCAGATTTAATAGTTTACAAAATTTATTGTCTACAAAGGACTTATCCGCGCCTGAATCAAATAAAACTCTAGCATAAATATCGTTTATGAGGAAAGTACCTGTTATAACATTATCATTCTGCACTGCCTCTCTTGCATTCATTTGGAACACTCGAGCGTTGGTCTTCTTAGCCTCTTCAGGCTTCTTTGCGAGCTTCGGGCAGTTGGTCTTGATGTGCCCTTTTTCATTACAACTGTAACAAGTTGCATTTTTCAGATCCTTGCACTCTAATGTCTTATGACCCTTCGTTTTGCAAATTCCACAGAGTTTAGCCTGCGGATATATTGTGCACTTTCCTGGATGGAGCTTCCTACAGTTCTTACACACGGGTCTGTCACCCGACTGATGTGAGCTTTTCTTATACTTAGAACCTTTCTTAAACCCAAAATCACCCTTCTTTTTCTTATCAAAATGCCTCGAATTATCGTCTTCTCTTTTTCTCTTCCCATCATCTGTATTCCTTGCAGACCTACTTCTGATGATATCCAAGGTTATAGAAAATGACAAATCTACTGCTGACCTGTATGTTGCAGGCCTTGAAGCTTTCACATGACCTTTTACCTCTGGAGCCAATCCACCAATAAAGCGTGCAATACGCTTTGGCTCTGGTGTAACCAAATAAGGTACCATTCGAGACATGGAGTTGAAGCTAGTAACATAAGATGTACAATCTAAATTTTTCATAACCAGAGTTAGAAAGTCAGCTTCAACTTTCTCTATTTCATGTTGTGTACTGAAAGTATCTCTTATTAGATCAACAAATTTATCCCATGACAGATTATATAGTGGAATTTTCCCTGAGGCCTGTAACAGTGTCTTCTGCCACACTAAAGCTTCTCCTTTAAAAGACTAGGAAACGAACTTTACAATATCCTGCTCAGCACACCCACTGATGTCAACCACGGTCTCCATTTCTTCTAGCCATTCCATACAATCAATTGCACTTTTTTCACCCGTGAAGTCCCTTGGCTTGCAAGAGACAAAATACTTATAAGAACAAGTTTTGGAACGTGGTTCCTGATCAAATACTATTTTCTTTGACGGCTGACTTTTCTGATTTGACGAATGCTAAGAATCGTCCTTCTTCAATACATGTGTTTTGGATGGGGGCTTAGTGTGAGCTGCTGATTGAGTCTTGGTGCGTGTAGCACCTGATTCTTTGTACATTCTGTCCATAGCTTTAGTTACAGCATTGTCTATCATAGCTTGCAGATCAGCACCCGTTACATTCATTCTGGTGTTATCATTCCTTTCATTTGGATGACTATTAACTTCATCTAAGTCGGCCTTGGTAAAGCTTGATTGCTATAAAACAATTGACAATAACTCATTTAGTGGTCTATTTTTGAATCATCATATTCGGTGATTCATTAACCATGATATAAATAGACCATATTGCTTAATTTGTTAAACAGATTTAATAAAAATTTTATTATGATTATTCTCGGTTTTAGACCATTAAGAATTTTAAAGTGGCACAAAAGGCCTTGTCACAAGGACAGTTTTAATTTATAAGCCGGGATTCTTTAGGATCGAGGCATTAAGGTTCGAACATAGTTCCTCACTTCTCTTGACAGGGAGTCATAGACTACAACTGTCGTTTATTATTTAGTAAAAAAAATAATTTGGCCCGAAAGTGGAATAAAAGCATCACATAGTGAATGCTTTAATATGATCATCTCATTTGATGATATCAGCCGTGATTTCTAGATCATTGGGCTGGATAAGGAAACTGGAAGAATCCAATTATTAGGATGACTAGTGTAATTTTCTCGAACCACATTTGTCAAGAGTGCTAACACGTTCTTGGGTGTTAACAAGGATTTATCATCTCAAGAAGGTTTTTACCATCACAACCATGTCTATAAGGACATATAGGCTAGGTTATACCTTTTAAGATTGTCTTTTGAGATTTAAGGGCAGATCAACTATAAATTGAAATGATAATTTAATTAATGATACAATGTATATGTATAATGATAATGTAATTGCAAAAGGAAATTTCTCATAAATGGTCCTAAGAATTACAATAATTGCCCTAAACGGGACTTTAAACAAACAAAATTGTCCACGTAGGGACGAAATAAAGAAACAAGTCCACGTAGGGACTAAACACTTAAATGAAATGTCTATGCAAGGACTTAATTGAAAAGGAAAAATACAAAATAATAAATAAGGGTTCTTCAATGGTCTTTCTTCTTTTTTCCCTTAAGGAGGTTTGCTAAACCCTTAAGAAAACTTTTGCGGGATCTATCTCCCTCTTCCACCCTTTGTTCCACCTCGTGCAACCTTTGAAGAATTTCTTGTTGCTGTGGTTGTTGGAGTGGAGGTTGCGGTGGCTGCTGCTGCTGAGGTTGTGGAGGTAGCGGGTATTGATACCCATAAGCAGGGTACCCAGTTGGGTATGCGGGTGGAAAGGGCGAGGGGTAGAGAGCATTGAAGTTTGCTGCCTTAACGTATGGGTCAACGATAGGTGCATGGTAGTTATAACCCGGGTAAGCTGGTTGCTCAAACGGGTTATACCCAGCTGCATCTGGGTAAGCAGGGATTGGGTTTTCATAACCCATGGGTGGTGGTGGTGGTGGTGCAGGAGAGACTGGTGCATAGTCGACCTCAGAAATGGTGTTTGAAGGACCACCCATTTGCGGGTCTTCATACAGCGGCGGGTAGTTGCTGGAGTTTTGGGAGGTGCTGAAATGAAAACCCAATGCACGGACATCCGTGCACTTCTTCTTCGCCTCAATGGTTCCGGAGGCGGTGGCTGCTCTGGCGGTGGCGGTGGTGTGACCGCCTGAAATTGTGGGTCCTCTGAGGGAACCTGTTGGTGAGGTGGTGAGTAGTAGCGTGGGGGAGTGAACTCCCACTTGTATGTGCTCCACCTTTCGGCCCATATGTCGGGGCCTCTGTATGGCGAACCTGCAAAAGAAGATCCGCTGGAAATTTCAGAGGGATGCGTCGGCGTCCCAGATGGTGGCATGGCGGGATCTGGATCTTCGTTCATATCCATGTCCTGGTACTCGGGAAAGTGGTCTGCAGGTCCCAATGGGTTATGACCCACTGGTTCGTCTATTTGGTTCACGGGGTTGAAACGGCTTTGGAAGTAAGGTGTGGGGTTTTGAAAAGAGCTGTGAGAATCATAACGTTGTAAGGGAAGGTACGAGTGATGTGAGTCATGGGGCTCATCTTCCTGTGGTGGTACGAATGTGAAGAGCTAAGCGAGACAGAGCGCCTTGCTGGTTCGAGATAGGTTCTCCAGTCTTCATGTGGGCTAGAGCCAAAGGATGCTGAGGGTATGCACCGGTGTGACGGCCCTGCTTCATGGTCGTTTCTTCCCCTCATCGGGGCCTTGCCTCTGCCTCTACGACCACGTACTCTAGGCGGCATGATTAAAAGTAACCTGTTAAAACAAGGAACAAACAAAAGATATAAACCAAAAAGATTAAGGTTAGGATTAATCCTAGGTCGTTTGCCTAGACTCGGAAGTCGAGGAATGTGCTACTGTGTCATTGAGATTAAACACAAAAAGGCTAGTGTTTAATTCACTCAATGTTGCCTCTGATACCAACCTGACACACCCTGATATTTTCACATATTACCGGTGGGCCCGGCGGGGAGTATCGTGATGTAGTTGATATCATCATAGACAAATATACACAGTTTATTGCACAGCGGAAGTCTTGGTAGAAAATACTATTACAAACCGAAATGTAAAGTACGAATAAAATATAATACAGACGGTTGTAAGTTAGGATCCACAGGCGGATCTAAAATGTAATACAAAATATTGTTCAACAGACTTTAAGCGTTACAAACTTGCAAGATTCTTTAACTAACGCCCAGAGCTCCTAGCCAATTATGATAAGTACATGCCACTTAATCTTTTTGAAAATACGTCAGTTTACACTGGTAAATACAATTAACCGACTCTTTTGGAAACAATTAAAAAAATTTATTTAAATGCACAAGGCACAAATGTTCTTTTATAACTTGGGACAATTATATTAAAAACAATCTTGTATCAGATTTACATGTTTGTCCAACATTTAGGGCCGGTATAAAAGCCGAACAAGATTAATCGACACACCACTAATATAAACCCACGGTGAGTAATCCTCAACAAATGGGTATATCTTTAGATACGCAACTGTCAGGTGTATGCCTACACCCCGTGCTTAAGTCGTGGCCATTTACGATTTTTAAATGAGCCGAGGATATCCAGGACACGGTCGTTAACCCCCAATGTTATTTGTTATCAAGCAACACTGATTGAAAACGGGATTATGCAATTTAACCATCTTTGATTAAAAAGTTTCTACACCCGACCAAGCGGTAATATTTTACCGTATCCCAAGCCCGTATAAGGGAAAATAAGTTAAATGTATTTACCTGAGCTTAAAATGCTAGTTTTTGAATACTCAGCCGTATATCCTACTCAAACAAGTGCAAGTATCTTTTACTGGGCTCCTAAATCTGGAACGAAGGTTATATTAACCTACGAGATTACTAACGGGTCTTATTTTAGTAGTAAACTTAAACCGGTTAGTTTAAGGAAAGGTTTACGGTACGAAACTCTAGATTAAGCTATGACCGAATCGGAATGTAATTTAGACTCGACATGCATGGAGACTTGTATTATATGGGTAAACTAAATACATTCTGGAATTTGAAGTTAAAATGATAAGTTTTGACCCGTTTCGGCTAGTTTATGTAAACTAGTCACATAAACCGTACCGTATGCATATGAGCATAAACGGGTAACCGGATGAGTCATATACTAGTTCCATAAGTTATTATGCTTAAAATATGTTGTGATATCAGTAAGATATCAACAATTATGCCCAAAAAGATTTTAAAACCAAATTAAGTCCCGTAAGGGTATTTTGGTTATTTTAGAGTTTATAAAAGAGGTTTAATAGAAAACTGAGGTTCTGGTCTAAAACATTCTGCAAAAACATTTATTTTATGATGTTAAATCAGTAAGATATCATACGTATGTGTGGTTTATCATTTATGGCCAAACTATGCACTGTAGGGGCATTTTGGTCATTTCACATATGTTTTTAAGGACAAATTTGGAAGTCTGAGTTCATGACTTATACCTACTGTAAAAGTATTAAAATTTATCTATAAATTCAGTAGGCAACAAGTCTTGAGCGCTAAATATGGTTTTAAACCATACTATGCACCTAATTAGCGTAAAAGTCGATAATTGACGTTATTTGCGATGTTTATGAAATTCTGAGATTTTGATCAGCCTTGAATATTTAAAATATTTTATTTTTCATATAACATCAGTAAGAAAAGGTTTGGCTTGTTAATCATATGTAAATCTCATTTTATTAACAAAAAGGGCATTATCGTCATGTATCGAATTATACAAGAACTCAATGATATGGTCAGTTTATAATCTGACCCAATATTCCAAAAATCCCTAAAAATAATACCATAACAGTAGGTAATGAGTTTGGTGCCAAAATTTGGGTTTAAATACGATTTATGCTTAAAGCGTAGTTTAATTAAAAAAAGTTTAATTTTACGATATCTTGCATAACTTTAGTTTGAGACCAGAAAATGATGTCAAATTAATTTGACATACTTATATATCAGTAACAAAGCTATTTGTATACTCATATATCCAAAAATCTCGTTTTTACATTATAAGGGCATAATTGTCTAATTTAAGCAAATAACGGAAACATGCAAATGAACTCTGATTACTAAGGGACCATGTAGTATAACCTCAGAGGGTTATACTAGCATATAATATGGTCACAAAGGAACCTTAAGGCATAAATAAATTAAGCTAATTCGGGTCAGTACTGAAAGTCAAAGCAAAAGTCAACTTTTGCGACTTTCGGTTGCGAACCGAACCTAAACTCATAATTGTCGGGTTGAACATGCTTAGACATGTTCTATTAATATTTACCAAGTTATTTAGGTGACAAAATATGATTCATAACTTCTACATTATCAGTTTTAATTATTATTTGAAAATTTGACTATTTTGACTTTTTTACTAGTTACTTTGACCCGATAATTGACTGAGTTCACGTGATAATTAGGAGGTGCCCTTTTGAGGGGTTATCACCTACTTAATTACCAACACGTAGCCACTTTCGTTTAGAACCATGGCTGGACCGTTAAAGTTTAAACTAAAAGTCAAAGCAGAATTACGCTAACTTTGACTTTCGGTCCTTATACTAATAAACACTGAACTATAGAAGCCAAGAACACTTACAAAAAGTCCTTAGCACAAAGTTTAAACTTGAGAGAGCTACCTTTATGACTAGGATGCTCCAGAAGCAAAGCTTTAGAGAGAAGAATTCTGATTTGGAAAATAAGCAGGTTTAATTGAGGCAAATGAGGGCCTTTATATAGAAGAGTAGGATGAATTAAGATTATTCCAAGTGTCCCAGATGTTTTATGATGCTCACGAGTGTCCAAATGGTTTTACAAAACCATCAACAAGCAGCTGGTTTCGATTCAGAGAGTTGCAGAAGATCTTGAGGAGATTTCAGGTTGCATGCTGGCAGCTGCCAGTCTCTGCTGAAAAACCTCCTCCGTCGAAGAATTATCAAGGAGAGGAGAACCTAGCGCGCCACGCGAGGCAGCATGTTTCAAAAATTGTTTGTTTTGTTGCAAGATCAGTCCCTGTACTTTCTGAACTCGTATTTCTTTCATTTTCAGCATTAGGGTCCCATATATTCAGGTTTCACATAACCTTGGGATTAAAACCAAGTATTATTAAGTTCCGGATTTATTAAAATGGTTTCCCGAGAGAAGAATTATCAAATTGACACTTCCAATCCTTCTTTCTTGAAAATTGCGATTAAATAGTATAATTATACCAAAACTTCATGAATTCATTATCCGATATTCGTGGGAGTATAATAAGACATTACAAAGCCTCAGGATCGTTAAAAGGTCACTCAGAGGTAAGAATTAACATGTTGACACTTTTAACCCCTGTGTTTTATAAACTTATGATTTTAATCAGAAACGGCTTCCTGCGTCCGACAAATTACCCATTAGAGAATACGAACATCGTGTGAGGTCAATCAGAGGCACAAGTTTGGCATGTTGACACTTTTAGTCCTTCTACATACATCTTTTCCCTGTTTGTCAACTTTAGTCCCTCAAGGTTAACTTTTACATAATTAGGGTTTATGACACGTGTCACTACTATATTGGACACGATTTTGCGAGGTGTTACAGTTACGGATATCCCTTACCCATCCATCAACACTCTGTTGTGACAACATTGGCACTCCATACTTGGCGGTCTATTTTGTGTCTCATCAGCGTAGGGAACACATCACATGATTAACTTACACTACATCTAGGATATGGTACTTGGCTACGTGTATAACAACCCTCCTAAAATATTTCTGACACCCCTAATATAATTAGAATGCCCCTATACGTCTTAAAATACACCACGTATACGAAAACCAAGCTCAAAATATCTTATATAATTAAAAATTAAATAAAAAGAAGAAAATATAGGCGTTCGCGGACCGTGAAGGCCTTGCCTTCATGCTGCGTGGGGCGAGACAACTGGTCGTCAAGACACAGCCCGGTGCTGCCACATGTCACGCCATTTGTCGAGCCTACCCCATGACCAGGCCCAGCTAAACCCTACATGCCCTATGTCGCTGGGTGCGAAGACCCCTTAGGATTCCTTCGCGGGTCGCGAGAACCTGGTCGACCAGCCCTATAAAATGGGAGCTCAGCAGTTCATTTTCGTCGCTCATTTCTATCGAAATCTCTCTAATTTCTGTTGTGTAATCACTATACCCGGGCATTATACCACCCTAAGTAACGAAGTTCTGCCCCGTTGTAAGTATTTTAACCCACGGTTACGTATTAGATACGCTGCCCGATTGATCTAAGGTTCCGTAACGGCTGTCGTGGTTCTGCCCGACGTAGTCGTTGGAATTTTGTCTCGGGGAGGGTATTACTAATGCAAATATTGGGTTATTATACTAACACGTGTGCATTGTGTAATTAATAGATAATCACCAGGAAATCCTAAAGGAAAACCCTAAGACATCAATGTGAGTAGTCTCCTTTTTGTGAACCTTTTTGCAAACTGTTTTTACAAAACCTTAAATGATTTACATTATATTAAACAGTGATTGAGTATTTGTATTCTACAATTATGGTTGGTATGTTGGGGTTTTGTATACAAAATTTGTTACTACATTGTGAGTAGTAACATGACCACAAGTCGGGTTGACAGTATCGTGGGTGGTAAGTAAAGTGGATGGAAACAAATGTAATTGTGCGACCGCCCTCAATACTATAAAACGGTTTTACCTGTCTTGATTAAACTAGGATTCACTCACCAGTAATTCCCACTAACAAAATGTTTTTAAACGTGTTTCAGGTAACAAAATGTAAAAGCCAAGTAGAAGCCAGCTGGACAGCACTGAAGGCTTGGAAAAGTGGCTATAAAAGTTACCTAAATAAAGAGATGTTTTATTTAAATAAAATAGGGTTTATCACTATGAAAATATGTGTATTTGAAACTTGGGATTTTCCCATGTGTTTAATATTATAAAAGCGTGGTATTTTACTCTGATAAAATATTTCCAAACTACGGTCCTGATGTAAATTCCGCTGCCAAACTGATAAACACCGATACCACTGAAACTGGCCGCAGCCGCCCGTTCCCGGGTAGTTAGGGGACGGGGGTTGCGACAGAAGGTGGTATCAGAGCTAAGCCACTGATTCAGCCACAGAAGTGTTCTGCTGACATCAAAATATTATTCAATATGTTAGGGAATTATTACAAAACTACGTGCACATTTGTATATTATTGTTGTATGTTATTTGACAATTTGTTAGTTTATAGTATGAGCTACCAAGGACCTTCAGACGCTTGCCGTCAGTTGTCCAACTCACCTAGGGACGAAGGCACCTCTTCACAGCCATCCCTCTCAGGGTATTCGGCTGACAACGAAGATGGGATATTCGTGTTCAAGGCCCAATCTGAAGAACCATTCCCTCCCAAGAAGAGAGGTTGGTTCAGCAGAGGAGCGCATGAACATAGAAAAAAGATGAAAAGGTTGCAACAGCAGCGAGCTTTAGCAGCCGTTAAGAGAGAAACAGATGCCCACACTCAGGATATGCTCAATATGAGTCTAGCAAATTTTCATATCCTAGCAACTACAGCTGCAGAGCCTAATCTAGAGCAATTCATAGCACCCCAGCCATTACCACTGTTGCCCACACAGCCAATGGAAATTGAAAACAACCCAGAAAACCAAATCCCAATGCCTGACATGGACCCAGCTGAGATACCTAGAATACCAGCACCCAATCCCTTAGACCCAGACTACGACCCTTGGTTTGACGACCATAAGGATTACCAGCAACGCTACCCAATACCAGAAGACGAACCCATGCCAAACCTAGCAGCTTACCCAGACTTGGACCCTCTAGATCCCTACTATGATAATGACAAATACATCAGGGAAATTCTAGAGAACCCTTATCCTTACCAAGAACCCATGCCCCAGTTCCCAAACCCAGTACCAGCCCCTGCACCACCAATGAGCGCTGAAAATGTGCAAGAGCTCCGAAACTTTGGTGAGGAGATTTTAGAGGGAAGTGAGAGGATGAGGCAGATAGGAGAAGGACTCGTCTGGAAGTATGACGAGCGTAATATGGAGTTCTGGATGAACCCATACCCATAATAGTAATAATAATAATAATAACAATAATAATAATAATAGTAATAATAATAATAATATATATAATATGTGTGTATGTTTGAAAAAAAAATTAGACAATAGCTACGGATGCCTAATAGTATTATAATTTTAAATTTTAGTTCCAGTTTGTATTAGACGCATAATATAAAAAAGAGTAAGTTGCAATGTTTGACGATTTTGATCAATATGCTTGTTACATGATCGTTTGCATTAGATACTATTTTGTGATATTAATATGTGGTAAATGTTTAAAATTCAGATGGACAACGAAGTGAACCAGGAAAACCAGAATAACGATAACCAGAATAACAATAATAATGGAAACCAAGTGGATAACAGTGCCATCCAACACATAGTGGCACAAGGAATTATAGACGCAATGCCATATATTATCCAAACGGTTAGGGAGGCTGATAATAAAAGTAACCATGGCAGTAAACGACCTACTGAACCAGAAAACAGCGTAAACAATGCTCCCATACTTCAAGTGCCCATTCCCAAAAGAAGAAGAACCATGTCTTATGGTTGTTCTTATAAAGAATTCTGGTCTTGTAAACCAATGGAATTCTCGGGCAATGAAGGGGCCGTTGCAGCTCTACGCTGGATAGAAAAGACTGAGGCAGTCTTAAAAATAAGCAAGTGCGCAGAAGAGGATAAGATAATGTTTGCCTCCAATCTGTTTAAGAACTCGGCTTTAGAATGGTGGAACACTATCCTCCAATCTAGGGGAAGTGACAGGATGTATAATATGGAATGGGAGGAATTTAAAAACATGGTGGAAAGGAAATTCTTCCCTCCCAATGAAAAGGAACAAATAGCAAATAAATTCCTAAACCTTAGAATGACTGGAGTGGATAGTAAAGGTTACACTACACTATTCTTCGAATATGCTAGGATAGTGCCAACCCTCGCATCACCCGTACCAGTATTAATCTCCCGTTACATATGGGGATTAATCAGTGAGATTAGGCATGTAGTCAAGGCAGCTAGACCCCAAACTATAGAAGAAACTATAGAACTAGAAAACACCTTGACTGATGAGTTAGTACGTACACGAGAAGAGGACCAGAGGAGGAACCTAGCTCAAAGGTTTACCCAGGAATTTCGCTACGGTAATTCCAACCGTGGGAAAAATATAGGTTCTACCTCTACACCTTACTGCAAAGCCTGTAAGAAGAAGCATTCAGGAAAATGCTCCACCTACTGCGATTTTTGCAAGATACCGGGACACAAGGAAGAAAACTGCAGGAAGAAACCCAGTAATGGAGTATGCTTCAATTGTGGAGAAAAATGACATATCAGGACGAACTGCCCAAAACTGGCTCGAGCTACAAACAACAAGACTACTAAAAATGCTAGAGCATTTGTTCTGACTGCAGAAGAAGCCAAGATAATTCCGGACGTGATAGCCGGTACATTTTTAGTTAATGATATTTTTGCTAAAGTATTATTTGACTCTGGTGCGAACCAAAGTTTTATTAATACTTCATTTTGCAAAATTCTCAATCAACCATTAACTAAACTCCCACAAGAATGTCTAGTAGAAACGGAAAACAGAGAGACTATTAGGATTACCGAAATCTTGCAAGGAGCAAGAGTAGAATTTTCAAATCAAAAATTTATTGCAAACCTGTATCCAATGAATCTGGCAGGATTTGATAATGTATTAGGAATGGATTGGTTAATAGCCAATAAATCCAGTATTCTATGTGATCAAAAGTCAATCCAAGTAAATTCACCTAAAGGTAAAAAGATCACAATTAAAGGAGATAAGCCATCTAGATCCACAAAATTCATCTCTGTGATGAAAACTACAAGTTGTGCAAGAAAAGGATCAATGGTGTATATGATTTCCATAATCATTAACACTAAAGGAAAAGAATTAAAAGATATCCCTGTAGTATCTCAATTTTCAGATGTATTCCCAGAAGAATTACCAGGACTACCACCAGACAGGGAAGTTGAATTCAGAATTCATTTGCTACCAGGAACAGCACCAATTGCCAAAGCACCCTACCACTTGGCACCAGTAGAAATGCAAGAGTTAAAGAAACAGTGAGACGAACTGTTAGAAAAAGGATTCATACAGCCAAGCTCATCGCCATGGGGAGCGCCAATCTTATTTGTCAAGAAGAAAGACGGATCGATGCGTATGTACATTGATTACCGTGAATTAAATAAAGTCACGATTAAGAATCGATATCCATTACCAAGAATCAATGATTTATTTGATCAATTGCAAGGAGCTCAATTTTTCTCAAAAATCGATTTATGCTCAGGATATCATCAATTAAAGGTACAGGAAGAGGACATTCCTAAGACCGCTTTTAGAACAAGGTATGGACATTATGAATTTACTGTCATGCCATTTGGTCTAACCAATGCCCCAGCCGCATTTATGGACATGATGAACCGAATATGTAAGCCATATTTGGATAAATTCATAATTGTCTTTATAGATGATATTCTCATTTACTCTAAGAGTAAAGAGGAACATGCTGCACATCTGCATACACTTCTAAGTTTATTGAGAAAAGAAAAGCTTTATGCAAAGTTTTCAAAGTGCGAGTTTTGGCTAGAACAAGTACAATTTCTTGGGCATTTAGTCAATCATGAAGGGATTTATGTGGATTCCACAAAGATTGAGGCAATTACTAAATGGAAAACCCCTGAGTCACCAACAGAGGTTAGAAGTTTCTTAGGATTGGCCAGTTATTATAGAAGATTTATTCGAGATTTTTCTAGAATAGCCATTCCCATAACTAAGTTAACCTGTAAATCTGTTAAGTTTGATTGGGGACCAAAACAAGAAGTAGCCTTAAGAATTCTTAAGCAAAGATTAACCAACGCACCCATACTCGCGTTACCAGAAGGAACAGAAGATTTTGTTGTCTATTGTGACGCTTCCAAATTAGGGTATGGATGTGTGTTGATGCAACACCAAAAGGTTATAGCTTACGCCTCTAGACAACTTAAGAATCACGAAGAGAATTATTCAACCCATGATTTAGAATTAGGAGCTATAATTTTTGCCCTGAAAATTTGGAGACATTACCTTTACGGTAGTAAGTTTACCATTTTCACAGATCATAAGAGTTTAAGGTATGTTTTCGGACAAAAGGAGTTGAATATTAGACAAAGACGTTGGATAAAATTTCTTAGCGATTATGATTGTAATATCCAGTATCATGCAGGAAAAGCAAATGTAGTAGCCGATGCTTTAAGTCGAAAGTATCATGAGAAGCCAAAAAGAGTAAGTTCTCTTAAATTAAATCTATAAGTAGATTTAAATGAACAGATTAGAAAAGCACAAGAATCAGTTTGGAAATGGGAATTGATAACAATGGATTTTGTTACCAAATTACCCAAGGCACGAAAAGGTAATAATACAATCTGGGTGATTGTAGATAGGTTAACCAAATCTGCTCATTTCCCATCAATGAAAGAAACTTTCAGTATGGAACAATTAGCCAAATTATATGTAAATGAAATAGTTTCATTACATGGAATTCCTTTATCAATTGTTTCTGATAGAGATAGCCGTTTTACCTCTCATTTTTGGACAAGTTTCCAAAAAGCAATGGGAATCAAGCTAAATCTAAGCACAGCTTACCATCCTCAAACAGACGGACAAAGCGAAAGGACAATTCAGACAATGGAAGATATGCTTAGAGCTTGTGTAATTGACATCGGAGGTAATTGGGATGACCACTTACCATTAATGGAATTTTCTTACAATAACAGTTATCATACAAGTATCAATGTTACACCATTTGAAGCACTTTATGGACGAAAGTGCCGAACCCCAGTCTGTTGGGCAGAAATTGGAGAGAAGCAACTATCTGGACTAGGGATAGTGCAAGAAACAACCGACAAGATTGTTCAAGTCAAAGAATGACTGAAAGCAGCACGCGGTCGACAAAAGAGTAATGCTGATAACAGGCGAAAGACATTGGAATTTCAGGTAGGAGACAAGGTGTTGTTAAAAGTCTCACCTTGGAAGGGAGTTGTCAGATTCATCAAAAGATGAAAGCTAAGCCCCAGGTATATTGGACCTTTTAAGATTATCAGAAGAATAGGACATGTAGCTTATCAACTACAACTGCCAGAAGGAATGGCAGGAATAAATGATGTATTTCATGTATGCAATCTCAAAAAGTGTTTAGCCGATGAATCGTTAATAATACCTCTTAAAGATATAGAGGTAAATGAAAAGCTAAAGTTGGTAGATAGGCCTCTACAAATCGAAGACAGGAAAGTCTCAAACACAAGAGATTGGTTTTAGTCAAAGTTAAATGGGACTCCAAAAGAGGACCAGAATACACTTGGGAGCTTGAATCAGAGATGCAAAGGAAATATCCACATTTATTCCAGTAGACCTCGAGGACGAGTTCTAAAACAAGGTGTGGAGGATATAACAACCCTCCTAAAATATTTCCGACACCCCTAATATAATTAGAATGTCCTTATACGTCTTAAAATGCACCCTGTATACGAAAACCAAGCCCAAAATATCTTATATAATTAAAAATTAAATAAAAACAAGAAAATATAGGCGCTCACGGGCCGCGAAGGCCTTGCCTTCAGGCTACGCGGGGCGCGACAGCTGATAGTCAAGACACAACCCGGTTCTGCCACGTGTCACGCCATTTGTCGAGCCTATCCCATGACCAGGCCCAGCTAAACCCTACATCCCCTATGTCGCGGGGCGCGAAGACCCCTTAGGGTTCCTTCGCGGGCCGCGAGAACCTGGTCGACCAGCCCTATAAAATGGGAGCTCAGCAGTTCATTTTCGTCGCTCATTTCTATCGAATTCTCTCTAATTTCTGTAGTGTAATCACTATACCCCGGGCATTATACCCCCCCTAAGTAACGAAGTTCTGCCCCGTTGTAAGTATTTTAACCCCCGGTTACGTATTAGATATGCTGCCCAATTGATCTAAGATTCCGTAACGGTTGTCGTGGTTCTGCCCGACGTAGTCGTTGGAATTTTGTCTCGGGGAGTATTACTAATGTAAATATTGGGTTATTATACTAACACGTGTGCATTGTGTAATTAATAGATAATCACCAGGAAATCCTAAAGGAAAACCCTAAGACAACAATGTGAGTAGTCTCCTTTTTGTGAACCTTTTTGCAAACTGTTTTTACAAAACCTCAAATGATTTACATTATATTAAACAGTGATTGAGTATTTGTATTCTACAATTATCGTCGGTATGTTGGGGTTTTGTATACAAAATTTGTTACTACATTGTGAGTAGTAACATGACCACAAGTCGGGTTGACAGTACCGTGGGTGGTAATTAAAGTAGATGGAAACAAATGTAATTGCGCGACCGCCCTCAATACTGTAAAACAGTTTTACCTGTCTTGATTAAACTGGGATTCACTCACCAGTATTTCCCACTGACAAAATGTTTTTAAACGCGTTTCAGGTAACAAAATGTGAAAGCCAAGTAGAAGCCAGCTGGACAGCACTGAAGGCTTGGAAAAGTGGCTATAAAAGTTACCTAAATAAATAGATGTTTTATTTAAATAAAATAGGGTTTATCCCTATGAAAATATGTGTATTTGAAACTTGGGATTTTCCCATGTGTTTAATATTATGAAAGCGTGGTATTTTACTCTGATAAAATATTTCCTAACTACGGTCCTGGTGTAGATTCCGCTGCCAAACTGATAAACACCGATACCACTGAAACTGGTCGCAGCCGCCCGTTCCCTGGTAGTTAGGGGACGGGGGTTGCGACAACTTGCATAGAGTCTTAAGAGTTTGTTATGCTCTGAGTACATCTCAGATTGCTGACAAACTCATCAAAGGTTTATCGGCTACTCAATTTACTACACTTCCTTCTAAGCTACACATTGCTCCAAATGTTTAGTTTGAAGGGGCATATTAGCTACGTGTATCCTTTATCTGTTTGTAGGGCTGGCATAACGGGTCAACCCGATCTGTTAAGACACGAACACGAAACATGTAAACACGAATACGACATGAAATCTTATCGTGTTAGATTTTCTAAACACAAACACTAACCTGTTAATAAACAGGTTACACGAAACAACCTGTTAAGACACGAAAAAACTACCAACGTATCCTACGACCTGTTTAAGACATGGACACGACCTGTTAAAACACGAACACGACCTGTTAAGACACGAACACGACCTGTTTAAGACACGAACACGACCGAATTGGGGAAGATGTGAACCGAATTGGGAATGGTGGTGTTTGTGAGGGAGATTTAAAAATTAGGGTTTTGATTATGGAAAAGGAACCACGTGTGTTTGTGTATAATTCATCCCAGCTCCCACGACTGATGACCCCATGTCCACACCCACATATAATATTTTTTTAATTTTTAATTATTAACATGTACTTAACGGGTCTTAACAGGTTAACGGGTTTAACCTGTTTAGACACGAAACTTGTTAAGGCCTTATCGCGTTGACTTGTTTTAGACACGAAACTTGTTAATGTAAAATACGAAACATGATAACTTCGTGTAGTTTCGTGTCGTGTTATCGTGTTCGTGTCAGAATTATCAACCCTATTTGTGTGTATATTTACATGTTTTTCATACCTTTTGGAGATAAACTAGAGTACTTTTAACTCTCTACTTTACTATTCATATCTAGTAACTTCAATAGTTATTTTGTATAACATTATCTCTATATACAAATATATAAAAGCATTGAACATAAATATTATATTTTTGGTTTTCTATTTGAATTCCCTCCGGTCGAAAACATACGGCCTTGCCAGCTAGTAGAGTTTTGAACTTCGAAGTTTCATGGTCGGCATATCTAGAAGAAAAAAAGAAGGGTCAATCTTTGGTAGAAAGCATGAGGATGATGTCATCTTGGATGCTGGATGCCACTTGAATGGTCGGGACGTTGACTGGGATAGAAATGGTTATTGACTTGTTTTTCTTTTCTATCCTTAAATAGAATTCTGGAGTGGTCTGGTCAATTGTACTTTTTGTGTCACAATTCACTTTTGTTACTTTGAAAATTATTTATTAATTTTTTTAGGTTTTGGAGGTTGCATATACCAAATTGTTAGCTATAATTGGTGGGGTCGTTTATATACCAATACGTTGCATAGGAGAAGATTGAAAATGTTGTAAAGAAAAAGTCGGTAATACGACAAATAAAACGTACACTGTTTCTTTATTAATATGTGGAAATCCTCTGCGCTTTGCGACGTGAATTCGAGCTATATTGATTCAGTTTATTACGGCATTGATATGGTATCAATACTCAATATAGTAACCGTAAACGATAAAACCAAATAGTGGTTCCAAAAAGATAATCTATAGTGAATACAACTCTGTTTTCAATGAAATATATACCGGAAACCATAAGATGAATAGTGGTACTGCTATTGAAGTTGTTCGGATGGTATCAGTTTGGTTCGTCATAGTAAAAAAAAATCAAATATATTTAACTTATTTGATATTTGGGAAAAAATAAAGCTTTTATCCAGACGTCACTTTATACGAAAAATGTGTGGTAGTTTTGATAGCATTTACATTTGTGTTTTGATTATTTTTACATTGCTATTCACAACTCGTTTTTTTTTAAATACATATCGATACGTTAACGTACATGCTATCAAATTTTCCTCACATTTAGATTTTTGTATTTGACACCGTTTACCTTTTTTAGTATTTTAATAATATAATGTAATGCTTTATAAAGTTGCAAATATACTATTATGATATGTTTTTTTAATTTACGTGTCGATAGTTTTGTTCAAAAATTTTCATACCAAGTGTCGGCACCGTAATAAACTAAACCAATCAAATTACCGTGTTAACGTGCGACACAATTTCTCTAGTTAAAAATTAAATGGTATCGTTATTGATAGAGGGGTCAATCTTGACCCAAAACCTTCCAAGTGGGTCAATTTGGGTTACTTTTAAAATTATATGGGTTGGTTTGGGTAAGATATTTTAACTAAATGGGTCACTTAAAATTCCATCTTGTTATTTTCGGGTCAAAGCGGGTCGACAACATTAAAGAAATGGGTTGATGTGGGTTAGTGTCTTAAAGAAACGGGGCAGGTTTCGGGTCGGGAAGAGTTTCGTACCGTTTCGACCCGTACCCTTTCGAAGCGTACCGTTTCGAGGCGAGCCGTTTCGAATTGAACCTTTTCGACCCGTACTGTTTCGATGCGTACCGTTTCGACGCGAACCGTTTCCAATCGAACCGTTTCGATCCATACCGTTTCGACCCATACCGTTTCGATCAGTACCGTTTCGACCCGTACCTTTTCGACCAGTACCGTTTCGAATCGAACTGTTTCGACGCGAACCGACCCGTACCGTTTCGACCAGTACCGTTTCGAATCGAACCGTTTCGTCGCGAACCGTTTCGACCCGTACCGTGTCGACCAGTACCTTTTCGACCCGTACCGTTTTGAATAGAACCGTTTCGACGCAAACCGTTTCGACGCGTACCGTTTCTGTAACACCCCGTGTTTTCATAAGTGAAAGTCAAAGTCAAGGTCAAAGTCAACGACCGATTCGCGCAACTTGACTTGTAGAAATGTCTTTATTTTATTTGAATTATGTGGAGTAAGTGTCGTTCATTACAATAATCGATGAGTATTAATCGTATTTCAATCGACCTGCGACTGTGAACTATAGGAAGTAACCATGCGATAAAGTTAATCAAGCTATGCTAATTAAATCGACATCGAATCGTAACTCGAACTACGTAATTTTACTTATTGTTTATACGTGTGTGTGTGCCTTACGTGTTACCTGTGCATGTTTATTTGTGTTATGTTAATCAAGCGAACTCAATCGAACTCAATCGAACTCGAATGCTATCGAACTCGAACCCAAATCACAATCGAAGTAATTGAGACTGAAAGTAATTTGTCTAGGAAACCCTATCGTATCGAACCGCTCTCAACCAAAATCGAAATATCAGAAAACGTCGCGCAAAAACACTCGACAGGGGTAACCGATCGATCAAGCTTCCCAGCCGATCGAACAGCCAGCCGAATGGACTGCTGTCCGATCGGACAGGCTGTCCGATCGAGCTGCCAACCGATCGGCTAGCCCTTTCCTCTTTTGTCATCCTATAAATACCCCTGTCATTGTCATTCTTTCCACTTTTGGAAACCCTTGTTCGACCAGCACGCTCAACTCGCCTTTTCTCAGATTTCCCTCGATTCCGGTAAGTTTTCGTCCTAAATCTTGTACTTTCTTGATCTATGCACACTCCTACACCTTTCTATCTTTCAAATCTAAACTTTTAACCGTGAAATCACCAAGAATCAAGTGTTCTAGGATGATGTCATCATGAGTTCTTGAAGAACTTCATGTCTTGGCCTCAATCCACCAAGAATGACTTAGATCTAGCCGATTTCCACATAAACAAACAAGGATCTTTTCTAGATCTAGACATATACACAGTGACAAGGGCGGAAAGACGGGTTCACCAACCTTCCTTCAACTCTTTGTCACTCAGTAACTTCGAACCAGTGGAAACGGAACCTGAGCCGGTTTACAACGCACTTCAGTGGTTATACGGCTCAAGATCTGGATCCCATCCATGAGGTTAACCGACTTCGGGATAAATGTTAAACTTCGTTCCGAACAGACCACCGACCGGATTTGGGTGATTCCTGTCCGACCCGGGGGACCAAGTAAGAACGAGGCATCTATGGTTTTACTCGCTGTCAAAGTACCTCGATAAAACGACAAACAAACAGAACAACCAAGGTGTTAGACGCAAGGTTGATCAGGTCAGGATGCTGACCGATCGGACTGCTGTCCGAACGGACAGCCAGCCGATCGGATAAACCAGCCGATCGACTGACCAGCCGATCGGCTAGCACATGGTCCCACACGAACAACTTGTTTTGAAGAATGGTATTGAACGAACTGTTGTTCGATCGAACTACTGTCCGATCGGATTACTCTTCGGATCATGAGATACTATGCTTCAACACTTAATCAATTTTCAAACATGTTTAATGCACTAGAAGTGTCACCCGATCGAACAGCCGTCCGATCAGGTGACACCCTGCTGTCCGATCGAACAACCGTTGTGCTATTCGATCGACCAACCATCCGATCCATCTTGCAATTCATTAAAGTCTTTGACTTGTTGACTTGCCAACCGATCGAACACCTGTCCGATCCAAAGACTTCACCTTGAATTTCTGTTGAAGGCCTAACCGATCGGGCTGCCGGCCGATCGAACAGCCGTCCGATCGACCGACCTGAAAGGCAAAGGTACTTCAATGTTTTCAAAATGCTACAACGAAAACTTCAAAGGACAAGCCATCATACACAAACACATCCTTCTCAAAGGAAGGAACAATCTACTCGTACAGCCATCCGATCGGCCTACCGACCGATCGAACAGCAGACCGTACGGACTGTCAGTCGAATGGTCAGCCGTCCGATCGACCAACTGTCCGACTCCTCAATACTTGTTTCCTGTTTTACGTATCACTTATCGTTATGCTACCAAATCTATTCAGGCTAACCGTATTCGCTAAGCGCTCCCTTCAATCCATAAATCACTGTGAGTATACTCGATCCCTTTTTGCTTTAAGCACTTTTGGGTGTTACATACGTTACGAATATTCAAACTACAATTATCACACTACTCAAACTATTTGAACGCTAACCGTTAATGCATGTTATACGTGGCTCATGAATGCTTGTTTGTTATGCTTACACATGGAATGTTGTCTACCTGCCTTAGCAACGATAGTACTATAGTTTGGACTCAGCACCCGTTTACCCGGGAGTTGTTAAGGATCTTTTACTTGCATGGATTACGGTGGTAATCATGTATTGCGAACTGCCTCAGGCAGTCAACCCGCAGTCATTGGTATCGATGGGTCTATGTCGATCACTAACGTGCTTCATTTCACTATGTGTACATGCTGGTTATGCGTAAACGAATTTGAACTCTATATGCTATTATCAAACTTGTATGCTCACCTTTACATTTTATGTATTGACTTTATTTTAACGTATGTGACAGGTGCTTAGGAAGTTTACATGCTTAGCATGCTGTGAACTTGAGGCTAGGAAAGGTCTAGGATGCTCTCTGCGCCGTGATGAAATCGAAGCTAGGAAATGGGGTCCTAGAAACCAATAAATAAACTATCTTTACTTTTATTTGAATCTGAGTTGTCGGAACAGGATATTTGTCTTGATGTTTATCTGTAATAATTTGTTTACTATTTGTGACGTGGTATGGGACATGTTAACTTAAATTAAATGGTAATGGTAGTTGTTATGGAAACTTCTGGAAAATCTGTTTCGCTCAGTGCCATGCCCCGATGATTTCCGCCATCGGTTGGGGTGTGACAGTTTCAACCCGTACCGTTTCGACCCGTACCGTTTCAACCAGTACCATTCCGAATCGAACCGTTTCGACGCGTACCGTTTCGACGCGAACCGTTTCGACCCGAACAATTATGTTTTGCGTATACATACATACACACAGGTGTACGCTTTCGTTTTCACCTTCTCTCACTTCATAATACAGAAACAAACACACTTACACATGTTTGTATCTATAAAGAAACATATGTAATAAATGCAAAGAGTAAACTGCCATTTTGGTCCCTGAGTTTTAGTCACTTTTGCCACTTTAGTCCAAATTTGAAACTTTTTACATCTGGGTCCCTGTGGTTTCACTTTTATTGCCATTTTGGTCCAAAAATGAAGTCAACTCAGATTTCTCCAAAAAAATTTCTGATTTTTGTCCTTTTCCTCAAGGGTAAAATGGTTATTTTTTATTTTTTAGTTAAAAATAAAATAAATACCCTACTTCTTCTACCTCTTTCTCTCTGGATCTCTTCTGCATAATAAAACAACCACCATCCATCTCCACCGCCATCAATCTCCACCACCGCCACCATCTATCTCCACCCTCGAAACTTCCCTTGAACTGAACCATCAAAATTATTAACAATCAAGCCACAAAGAGTTATGGCTAGTTGACAAAGAACTGACTCCCTCAACAAGTGAATCCATTCAAATCAATCTGCAATTAAAAATCAAATTACACTAAAATCAAACCTTAAAACAGAGCAATAACAGAGCAACAAGATCTGAATCATGATTTTAACACCAATCAATTCAACATTTTGACGCCAACCCAAAATTACCCAAAACTTTATTAACAATAATCAATTCGAAATTTCTGAAATAACCTTAAATTGACAACAAATTTCTCAAAAAAAGTTAAAAACACTCTGTTTCGCATTTCTAGGGTTTGTAACAAATTTACGGAAAACATAATCAACAAATCAAGAATTGTAACACCCTTGGTAATATTTTACGTTTTTCATAAAATTTAAGTCTATAATCATGTAATCACGATCATAATTACAATGAAAATACTGGTTTATTAAAAAAACTTTTACAATTTAAAGTGATACAACATAATGTGGTCTAATTCGCCGTTTTAGATTAACGACGAAACAACATTGCGGAAGCTTCTTTAAACGTGTGTTCGGTTCTTGCTCGATGCTTGATCTTCATCCGGGACTCTCGACATTCACATGTGATCAAAACCAACTTAAAAGTTAGTTTTGATAATTAAATAACTAATACAACAAGGAAGATTTGGGTCGAATAATCGAATTAAACAAGGAAATCAAGAAATTCCAACATTGATATCTTAATCCCAAAAACAAGGATTTGGAACTGGCCTCCAACGTAACTTACGGTGGGCACCGTAAGTTACGGTGGCTCCTGGTATAAAATGCCCCACCGTAAGGCAGGAGGCATCTGCCGTAAGGCTTTTAGCCCTCATCGTAACTTACGGTACCCACCATAAGTTACGGTGGCCCCTGTATCAGAACCTCCCATTTTACCGTTTTTGACACGAAAACTTTCGTATCTTTCAATCCGCTTGTCCGTTTGACCTACCGTTTCTTCCTACGTGATTGTAATTTGATTCTCCACCTTATGGAATTAAAATCCAACATCCGGTTAAACAAAATTTCAGACTTTTAAGTCTTCGGCTTATTACCCTTTTTACCAAATTTTGACCCGTTTAATTTTTATCAAACAAACATGTTTATTTGATCCGTAAACTCATGAAATTCATAATTTCCATATCCCCTATCATATTAATTTCAAATCACGGGATTCTTACATAATAAAAACCCGTTTACGCTCAAGATCTTATTTTGACCCGTTTAGAGCGAATTATGTACATTTGACCCCCAAGATTGATACTTACAACTCTTACATGTGTCCAAGAGTTACCCAATGATAATACTAGTATCTAAACGAATTCTAAGGGTCGTTTGCCCGATTTACCTATCAAGGGCATTTTCGTCAACTTATTTCCTCCTTTTACGACATAGGTCCTTTTGCTAAGGTATTTGACCCCCATTGCATTTTTAACTATAAATTTGTATATATGTGTACCTGGATCGAGTCAACATATAGACCCGTTTTATACCTCGCATTAAATTAACCAATATTCTATGGCGTCGCAATTATCAAAATTGCTATTCGCTCCTGATAACACACAACTTGACAATCACATTAGTCGATATTGTCAAATGGTGTCATCATCACCATTTGACCCGTTTGGACTATAAGACCAAACATTTACATAAATTGGAATAAAAGCATGGTTTTAAATTTCCAAATTCACCCATTTGCCCCGTTTACCATAAACCGTGGTTTTTATCATTTATACTTGTTCCGACTTGTATCAATCGTGTCGGAACCCTTATTTTGGATATTACATCATTCGCATTTATAGTTTATAAAGTAAACACGTGTCCTACAAAAGGGGTGTAAGTTTTACTTACTTCGTATCCAGGCTACACTTTTCTTTTCCTTCTTGATTCGTTTGACCCGCTTTCTCCCCAAGCTTCACCTAGCTTGTTAAGCGCCAACTATTATTCATCATTCACAAGGTGGTTAGTTTAATCATGACTTAATACGATTATTCCACCTTACGCATTTCTATATCTAATTATCATTCATCACATCGTAGGTCAGTTTGACTTTTTAAAAGTCAAATGCCCATTAGTATACTAAATGCATATTCGAATTCATCAACTAGTTTTTGCATTCTTTAATTACCCGGTAGGCGTTATCTTTTGGCCACCGTTTTAACCAAAGTTCTAACCACGTTTATCACATTTCAATCACTTTAATTAGTTCAAGCGATTATCAAGACTAATTTATTCATTCATTTCACAAGAACTAAGGGTTCTCATCTATAAGTGAGACCTGTTCATCATATCACTAGCATTCATCCAAACACCTTATATAATCAAGTTCTTCATATGAACTAGTAGGTACCCAATTTCACTTAGGCGTTACATCGAACACCTTAAGAGCATGAAATTTTTACTACTAGAAATCAAGCTCATGACTAACTATTTAACCAAGATTTAAACATCTTTTCACATGTTCATGACAAATCTTCATATCAACAAATCTGGATTTGCTTCATAGAGCTCAAATACACTAAGTTAACAAAGATAATCCTAGTGTTTAACATAATTCTCCAAAACCCACTTGACACATGAGAGTATGATCATGAATTCACAACCATGAACATCAATTTAACAAATAAATGACTAGGGTTTACTCCTAGACATAGTTTCATCCCTAATTTCATCCAAACAACGAACATGCAAGCTCAGATTCGAATCTCACAAGTTCATCTAAAATTTAAGATGGAACCACATAGTAAAATTTCGCATACCTCATGATCCCTTTACTGAGGTGATCACTAATCTATGCTTGGATTTCGATTCGGAACGGATTTGAGCCTTCAATTTGGTGAAAATGCAAGAGCTAGGGTTGTGAGGGGAGTCTTGGTCGCCCCCTGTGTTCTTGATCGACGAGACACCCCAAAATGGGTGTTTGGTGTGTTTTATTTATTTTTTTGTTTAATGTTATGAAGTTTCAAATTTAACAACATAAGCCCCTCAACTTTAGTTTGGTTTATAACTTGATATTTTGTTCTTTCATTTAATTACAAGACTTGTACTAGGTTATTCATTTCCTAGTTATTTTATCTTGTTCTTAACCCGTTTTATTTTAAGTCCCGTTAAATCTCGGGCCTTTTACATACTTTGCTTTCTCAAAGTATTTCTCATCCTTTTAATAAATATTAGATTTATTTATTTAAATCCTAAAATTTACCGGGTAAGTTTTACCACTAACTATATTTTACCCGTCCTGTAGTATTAACGTGGTTTGATTACCAAACCCGTTTTCGGGGTGTTACAAGTCTACCCCCCTTAGAGAGGTTTCGTCCTCGAAACCTTTTCCTACATAATTCACTGAGTTTAAACTCAATGCATTTGATCCGAGAAATCTTTTAAACATTACTTATACTTTTAACCAATTGTTAGTATTACCAGATAAGTATGGTAACATCTTTTTGGTCACTCATTGTCTACGTATTTCATACGACATAGTGCAACTTGGAATAACGTAATCTCGTTATTTCCACTAGTTTAGTTAACTTAGCGATATCCATCGCTTTCATATACTATCAAATTCTTTATGAATCCGTTACTTTGACCCGTTTAAATGTCTTTAGTGAAATCTTTCACTTTTAGCAACAAATTCTTTTGTTTTCAAATTTATTTATTCGGTTCAGTTATACCGAATCTACCGCTTACAAGCAAACCAAATTTCTTGATTTGAATTGCTGACCTTAATCGGTCTCACTAACTACACTTATTAGTCCAGTTACTTTTACCGCTCGCTTGGTTATAATGTTATTCTACCTCACATTGCATTTCTTTACCGTGATCGTGTCACATCATGTTTAATTCATATCAACTTTTCATTTTCGAAAACATCACTTTTTCGAATATATCGTCTTGCGCCTATTAGTGTCAAGACTTGTATCCTTCATGCTTACTATTTGAATTCCTATCAGAATTTATATTTGTAAAAACGTTATTTCTTACTAAAACTGAAGTTTTAGTTTAACGTTTTATCTTTAATTTATGTCAAGCAATTTTGACGACTTGACATTTACTCTTTTACAGTCTTTGTTTTACGCGAGGATTCTCATCTGGTTCCCTCACTTTGTTTAAGTAACCCGTAGGTTCTCTCACGTAGCCTCGTAGGCTATTTCCTTAGATCTTCACCCCCCCTTTTTAATGGGAACCCTAAGGTTTATTTCCCTTTCTACTCGTGTCCCGAGGGTCATTCTGGTCCCGTAGACCTTAACACTAATTGCATTCCCGTAGGTTACGGTGATCCCGCAGATTCATCTTTTATTCATGTCTATATTCAATGTATATATATGTACATATATAGCTCCAAGGTATTCCTTGTTATATTGGGGATCATTTATTTTCGCTTTTGAGCTTTAGTTGACCTTGACCGTGGTCAAAGGCTTCATTTGTTTACTTTCGGACTAATCTTCCGACTCTATGACTCCTTACATCATTTACACATTGGTTTGTTTTACGCTCATCGTTTCCCGGTTCATAATTATACTTCTTTACAACCCATTAATCGGGTTCTTTTTACCTTAATGTTTTTAACGCCTTTAATCCTTTGCCTAGGTTTATTAATATTCCTCACTTTTATTTACTCGGTTCGCGCTTACTTATTTTAGCAAGCATTGTCCTTTATTAAATTCGTTTGACTTGTCGCGTGAAAATTCATCACTTATGAATGTCAAACTTCATTCTTTGTTCGACCCGTTCAACTTTAAAATAGTTGAACGTAACTTATCAAAATTTCTATTTACTTCATCTTGTCGTCTTTTAGTCATGACTCAAAACCCGAGTCTTTTGACTTTCATGCGAATTCCCGTTTCTCGGTCTACTCATGTGTTTAACTCCTTACCCATCAGCTGGGTGTTTTACCGAAGTCATTATTATTACAACCCTTCCGGTATGTATTAAGACTTCGTTCCACTTTTATATTCCGACTTTGTCCTCAGGTTTGGCGTTTTACAAAAAACGGCCCGTTAAGAGACACATTTGCATTCTCCGGGTTCGAGTGTAAGTACACCCCCTCCCAATGCATGTCTTAATCATTTTTACATGTTTACATTCTCCGGGTTCGAGTGTAAGTACACCTCCTCCCAATGCGTATCTTAATCATTTTTACATCAATCTTTGTCCCTTCACTCGGGCTCATTGTCCTAATGTAATACGCTTCCGTCACCCGGCTGTGCGTTTACGTTTTGGGGTGTTCAGAAAAAACCGTAACCAAATAAAAACCGTAAACCGAACCGTAACCGTAACCAAATAAACCGATCCGAATAACGAATTCGGTTTTTGGTTTGGTTTTTAACCGAAACCGAATTGTGAATATGGTTTTTGGTTCGGTTTATGGATCCACATTTTATTTTATTTGGTTTATTCGGTTTATTTGGATAACCGAATAAACCATTTAACTTAATTAATTATTAAATAAAAATAATAATATTCTATAAATCATATACAATTTATTAGCCCAAAATAGTTATTTTTATGTAACCCAAATACCAAATGTAAATCTAAAACCCCAACTCAAACCCACCAATTTCTAAAATAATAGAACTTAAGAGCTATATTTTCTTAGAGAAAGACTCATGTTTGAAGATTATTTATATTTGTGCCATTAGACTTGTTAACTATATATAGTTTCTATGATCTTTGTTTTGAAGCTTTAACTTTGTGGATGTGTTTGTTTTATTTCGCAATGAAAATTTCTTGTATTCATATATTGTTAGGTGTAAATTAGTTGCGATGTTCGAAAGTTGGAACACAAACATAAATATAAATTAGAAAAAAAATTACTTAGTACAATTTGGTTAGATTTGGTTTATTTGGATTATTTGGTTTGTAACCGAAACCAAACCGAATTGAATTTGGTTTGGTTTGGATCGGTTTTCATATTCCTTATTTGGTTTGGTTTGGTTTTTGGTTTAGGGTACAAAATTTTGAAAACCGAATAAACCGAACCGAATAAACCAAATAAACCATAAACCGAACCGATGAACACCCCTATTTACGTTTACTATCAAACATTTTATTTATTTGATTCCTTTGGGTACCATTTTAGTTAGTCCCATTCACCCCGCCCTTACTACATCGGACATAAATGTGTCCATCATAAGAAGTTCATGGTACCACGTGTTCACTACTTACTTGGCCAGAGTAAGCGATCAACACCTGATATACATGACATTTTTTATAATTTTCACATTACACCCCATGTAAGTAATGCCTCTATTTGTTTTTCTTGGAAACACTATCCCGGATAGGTTTTCCTATTCGGGTTTTTCCACGTTTTAATCTACATATGCAACTTTAAATCTCTACGTATTTGTTGCATATTACTATTCACATAATCATTTAAAATGCGCACCTGATAAATGCTTGCCCTAACGGGCTTTCCTTGTCATTACTTATTTGCGATTGTTACGCAATTTAGGTCCTTGATGAGTACGCTCTTCTCGTCATACCTCGGACCGTTTCATTATCATATCCGCAATTCATTCATCTCTCGTCATCTTCAGACGTGAGGGTCCTTAAATTAAAACATTAACAAGAGTTAGTAATGTCAACTTCAATAATTGCCCGTATTATAATACAAGGCTTTTTCTACTATACGCATCAACACACGAAATTTCGTCAACTACTTCAATCATTTAATTGGGGTAATGTGTATCACACGATAACCCTATGTGTTGTTTACAACACCTTAACACGCTAACTATTAACATACATGTACTTACCGGATTTGCGATCAAGCCTTGAACCGAACACCAATCTTTATCAAGAGTATAAGGTTTAAGTCCAAGCATAGTTTTCCCACCATACTTGAATCTCTTAAACCAAGGCTCTGATACCAACTTGTAACACCCTTGGTAATATTTTACGTTTTTCATAAAATTTAAGTCTATAATCATGTAATCACGATCACAATTACAATGAAAATACTGGTTTATTAAAAAAAACTTTTACAATTTAAAGTGATACAACATAATGTGGTCTAATTCGCCGTTTTAGATTAACGACGAAACAACATTGCGGAAGCTTCTTTAAACGGGTGTTCGGTTCTTGCTCGATGCTTGATCTTCATCCGGGAGTCTCGACATTCACCTGTGATCAAAATCAACTTAAAAGTTAGTTTTGATAATTAAATAACTAATACAACAAGGAAGATTTGGGTCGAATAATCGAATTAAACAAGGAAATCAAGAAATTCCAACATTGATATCTTAATCCCAAAAACAAGGATTTGGAAATGGCCTCCACCGTAACTTACGGTGGGCACCGTAAGTTACGGTGGCTCCTGGTATAAAATGCCCCACCGTAAGGCAGGAGGCATCTGCCGTAAGGCTTTTAGCCCTCATCGTAACTTACGGTACCCACCGTAAGTTACGGTGGCCCCTGTATCAGAACCTCCCATTTTGCCGTTTTTGACACGAAAACTTTCGTATCTTTCAATCCGCTTGTCCGTTTGACCTACCGTTTCTTCCTACGTGATTGTAATTTGATTCTCCACCTTATGGAGTTAAAATCCAACATCCGGTTAAACAAAATTTCAGACTTTTAAGTCTTCGGCTTATTACCCTTTTTACCAAATTTTGACCCGTTTGATTTTTATCAAACAAACATGTTTATTTGATCCGTAAACTCATGAAATTCATATTTCCATATCCCCTATCATATTAATTTCAAATCATGGGATTCTTACATAATAAAAACCCGTTTACGCTTAAGTTCTTATTTTGACCCGTTTTGAGCGAATTATGTACATTTGACCCCCAAGGTTGATACTTACAACTCTTACATGTGTCCAAGAGTTACCCAATGATAATACTAGTATCTAAACGACTTCTAAGGGTCGTTTGCCCGATTTACCTATCAAGGGCATTTTTGCCAACTTATTTCCTCCTTTTACGACATAGGTCCTTTTGCTAAGGTATTTGACCCCCATTGCATTTTTAACTATAAATTTGTATATATGTGTACCTGGCTCGAGTCAACATATAGACCCGTTTTATACCTCGCGTTAAATTAACCAATATTCTATGGCGTCGCAATTATCAAAATTGTTATTCGCTCCTGATAACACACAACTTGACAATCACACTAGTCGATATTGTCAAATGGTGTCATCATCACCATTTGACCCGTTTGGACTATAAGACCAAACATTTACATAAATTAGAATAAAAGCATGGTTTTAAATTTCCAAATTCACCCATTTGCCCCGTTTACCATAAACCATGGTTTTTATCATTTATACTTGTTCCGACTTGTATCAATCGTGTCAGAACCCTTATTTTGGATATTACATCATTCGCATTTATAGTTTATAAAGTAAACACGTGTCCTACAAAAGGGGTGTAAGTTTTACTTACTTCGTATCCAGGCTACACTTTTCTTTTCCTTCTTGATTCGTTTGACCCGCTTTCTCCCCAAGCTTCACCTAGCTTGTTAAGCGCCAACTATTATTCATCATTTACAAGGTGGGTAGTTTAATCATGACTTAATACGATTATTCCACCTTACGCATTTCTATATCTAATTATCATTCATCACATCGTAGGTCAGTTTGACTTTTTAAAAGTCAAATGCCCATTAGTATACTAAATGCATATTCGAATTCATCAACTAGTTTTTGCATTCTTTAATTACCCGGTAGGCGTTATCTTTAGGCCACCGTTTTAACCAAAGTTCTAACCACGTTTATCACATTTCAATCACTTTAATTAGTTCAAGCGATTATCAAGACTAATTTATTCATTCATTTCACAAGAACTAAGGGTTCTCATCTATAAGTGAGACCCGTTCATCATATCACTAGCATTCATCCAAACACCTTATATAATCAAGTTCTTCATATGAACTAGTAGGTACCCAATTTCACTTAGGCATTACATCGAACACCTTAAGAGCATTAAATTTTTACTACTAGAAATCAAGCTCATGACTAACTATTTAACCAAGATTTAAACATCTTTTCACATGTTCATGACAAATCTTCATATCAACAAATCTGGATTTGCTTCATAGAGCTCAAATACACTAAGTTAACAAAGATAATCCTAGTGTTTAACATAATTCTCCAAAACCCACTTGACACATGAGAGTATGATCATGAATTCACAACCATGAACATCAATTTAACAAATAAATGACTAGGGTTTACTCCTAGACATAGTTTCATCCCTAATTTCATCCAAACAACGAACATGCAAGCTCAGATTCGAATCTCACAAGTTCATCTAAAATTTAAGATGGAACCACATAGTAAAATTTCGCATACCTCATGATCCCTTTACTGAGGTGATCACTAATCTATGCTTGGATTTCGATTCGGAACGGATTTGAGCCTTCAATTTGGTGAAAATGCAAGAGCTAGGGTTGTGAGGGGAGTCTTGGTCGCCCCCTGTGTTCTTGATCGACCAGACACCCCAAAATGGGTGTTTGGTGTGTTTTTTTTTTTTTTTTTGTTTAATGTTATTAAGTTTCAAATTTAACAACATAAGCCCCTCAACTTTAGTTTGGTTTATAACTTGATATTTTGTTCTTTCATTTAATTACAAGACTTGTACTAGGTTATTTATTTCCTAGTTATTTTATCTTGTTCTCAACCCGTTTTATTTTAAGTCCCGTTAAATCTCGGGCCTTTTACATACTTTGCTTTCTCAAAGTATTTCTCATCCTTTTAATAAATATTAGATTTATTTATTTAAATCCTAAAATTTACCGGGTAAGTTTTACCACTAACTGTATTTTACCCGTCCTGTAGTATTAACGTGGTTTGATTACCAAACTCGTTTTCGGGGTGTTACAAGAATCCAGTAAAAGGGTATTACAATTAACCCCCATTGGAGATGAAGAAACATACCTGATTAAAGATTCATAACTGTATAAGTGAGGTTGAGCTGCGGTTTACAGATCCGATAGAACAAGATGAAAACAGAGGAAATCAAGAACAAGCAGCAAATTGGGAAATCAAGAACATAATAACCGGAATTCCTCGTCTCTCTCTCACTAACTCCCTCTCTCCCTAACTCTCTCTCTCCGATTTGCTAAGTGTGAAGGTAGAGGTGAATGTGTGGTGTTGCCGGAGAACCTCGCCGGAGAAGATGAAAGTGAGAGGGAGGAGGAGGGTGGTCGTGGTGTGGTGGTTCGTAGATAGGCAGGGGTTAATGGGACGATCCCTGTTAATTTAAGAGAGATGAGAGAGACAATGGGTGTTTAGAGTGTGGAGACAAAGGGTGTTTAATTAAAATAAAAAATAAAAAAATGACTATTTTACCCCTGAGGAAAAAGACAAAAATCAGGATTTTTTTTGGAGAAATTTGAGCTAACTTCATTTTTGGACCAAAATGGCAATAAAAGTAAAACCACAGGGACCCAGATGTAAAATGTTTCAAATTTGGACTAAAGTGGCAAAAGTGACCAATCTTCAGGGACCAAAATGGCACTTTACTCAAATGCAAAACTTGGTACTGTAACATTTGGTATTTTGCACTTGAATAAATGCAAAACATAATTGTTGTGTTGTAAAAAGAAAAAAAAAACATTTTTTAACTGACCCGACCCGAAACCTGTTCTGACCCGAACCCGTTCCGACCCGAACCCGTTTCAACCCGAACCCGTTCCGACCCGAACCCGTTTTGACCCGAAACAAAACAACCCTTTTTTTAATTGACCCGTTTTGACCCGAACCCGTTTCGACCCGAACCCATTTTGACCCATGACCCGACCCGACCCAAACCGACCCGTTTACCAGGTCTACTTTATTGACAAGTTGGTTTTTATGAAAATATGTGATATGTAAATTCCTTGATATTTAAGTTTATTAATAGCAGAAACAAAAAAAATCGAATCACATTTTATACATATACATTTAGAAGCTTGGGGGAATAGTGCCAGACAGCCTGCCTGGCACTCCCCCATTGGACCAAACCTTTTTTTAATTTAATTATATTACCAGCTTAAAATTATGTATACATATACATTTAGAAGCTTGGGGGGAATAGTGCCAGGCAGCTGCCTGTCACTCCCCCATTGGACCAAACCTTTTTTTAATTTAATTATATTCCCAGCTTAAAATTATGCTTTCGCCATTTGTTTAAAAATACGTTTTTGCCCCCAGTTAAAAATAAAATTATAATTTTGCCCCCACATTAAAATTACGCTTTTGCCCTCGGTTAAAAAACTCATTTTTAATTTTGTTCTCAGTTTAAAATTACGGTTTCGCCCTTCGTTTAAAATTAGATTTTTGCCCTCAGTTCAAAATAAAATTTTGGTTTTCCCTCTACCTTAAAATTGCCCATAGTTCAAAATAAAATTATGACCCCCCCCCCCCCCCCCGGGCTCAAAATTATGATTTTGCTCTCAGTTTAAAATTATGATTTCGCCTCTAGCTCAAAATATAATTACGATTTTGCCCTCTATACAGACATACATGTTATGAGAGAGAAATATTCGGTTTATTGTCCCGCAACGCGGGCGGGGAAAAAACTAGTTGCAAAACAAAACTTAATTATTAAATCCACTAAAACCTACGGTATTATTATTAAATTTATATAACTAAGTTTTTTAATTCCATATTTTCATGAGTATATTTATAAATGTTTTAGATTAGGACTACAAACAACCTAAATGAATACTTGTTCGTGTTCGTGTGTTGGAAATAATGTGTTCATAAACTGTTCATAAACACTTACTTAACGAGATTTTCTGTTTGTTTCCGTTCATTAAATAAATGAATGTGTTCATGTTCATGTTCATTTGTATTTGTTTGTTAATTTTAGATACCAGACAAAAACAAACACAAACAAAAATAAATGTTCAACAACATAGAGCAACACAAATAAACGTTCATGGATAGAAACAACATAAATAAACATATATTATATTTTGAATAAAATCGACATCTTTCGTCACAAACATTAAGTAGATCCATCTAAAATATACTACCCCAATAATCTTGATCACATAATTACCATAAATAATGTAAAAAAAACCACGAAATTATCATATTAAACTTGAAGCCTTCATTTAATTCACCCAAAATAATAGTTAATCAAAATGAGTGAAGTAATAATAATATGTCATACACTAATATTTATTAATTACTAGAATTTAAAAGTACTGAAATTTGAAATATAAGTTAAAACCCTAATGAACTATCAAACACAAACAAACATAAACGAACGCTCAAGAACATAAATAAACGAATACATCTGTTCATATTCGTTTGTTTAACTAAACACACAAAATTCATATCTTAGATTTAAAGAAAATTATGCATTTTAAATAGAGTTAAATGCCAATATTGTCTTGAGGTTTTGACACTTTTGTCTATTCCATACAAAATAAGAATAAATGGGTAAATTGTGAAAATCAAAACAATAATAATTATTATAGTTTATTATTGAAAGATAAAAAATAATTTAAAAAAAATTAAAAATAAAAGAATAAATCGGTAACTTGCTAAAATTGTCTCTGAGGTTTAAGAATTGTTAGTCATTCATTAGTTAACGATTAACTCTTTCAAATATATATCGAAAACAAAAAAAAATGACTTGGCCCACTGGTTGAGTCCTGCGTCCCAGGGCCGGCCCAAAGGGTGTGGGATGAGCGATGGCTCAGGGCCCAAACCCATCGAGGGCCCAATTTTTTTTGTTTTTGTATAAGTTTTACACTGTAAAGTTAGAATATATACGTAATGAATTAGAAAAATACCATCCTGAAGCATTTGGTTTGGTTGTTTGAAAGTCTCTTTAATAATAAGAAGACACGGTTTCTAATCCCGGTGTTCTCAGTTTTGTTTTGTTTTGTTTCTTATCTATTTATTAAATGCAAATGATATTAATTGAATAATTTTAACAAGTTACATTAAATGATTGGTGTTGATTCAAATGACATTAACTAATTTTCATCTATCTATCTATCTCTCTCTCTCTCTCTCTCTATATATATATATATAGAGAGAGAGAGAGCGGTTAACATACATTACAGCTTAACGTACGACCAGTACGTCACGAAATTACGCACGTTCAATGGAAAATCACGCACGTTATAATCTCAACAAAACAACATACGTTATTATTTAATATACACATGCGTGATTATCTCGTTATCATCTTCAACCTCCAAAACTGAGTTCAACATCATCATTCCAGCTCCTTCTTCAATTCCGTTTCCAACGATAACACTTCCTCATGTTTTCAGGTCTTTCGAAACCGAATCCACCACTGACGTAATCGATTTCCAAACGTACAAATTCATGCTCTGTTCTACAGATTGAATTCGAGGGTCGATTTATTGATGAAACTTTTCAAAATCAACGATGAATTCGAACCCAATTCGATGAAATTGACCGAACAATAGCCTATTTGAAGTGAAACGAAAAGAAATTTGAATCGAATTGGACAAAATTGATCAAACCCAGGGCTAATTGAAATCACGCATGTTATATACAATAATCACGCATGTTGTCGTACGTGATGTACGTTAAGCCGTAATGTACATTACACTTTCTCATATATATATATATATATATATATATATATATATATATATATATTATATTTTTAAAAATTTATATTTAAGGGCCCGTAATTTCCGTTCCACACGTAAACTAAAGATTTTCGAACATCTCCGGGCCCTATCTTGCTTTGTTTTTCAACTTCGAGGCTTGCTCCAGATTATTTTTAGTCGGTTCAATGCTCAGATATACACGTCCTTGTTTTTTTTTTCCAATAATATAACATACTACACAGCTTTGTGATTCAAATTTCTACAACTCAAATTCAAATTTTCTAATTCTTTTTATTTCTTTTTTATAACTATTTTAATAAACTAAATTTCAAAATAATAAAAAATAAAATCATAATGATTTTACAATTGAAAACTTTGAGAATTTTTTTTTCCTTATAATAAGATTAAGAGTTAAATGTCATTTTAGTCCCTATGGTTTGGACCATTTTGACAGTTTAGTAAATGTTTTATTTTTCGCATGTGGGTCCAAAAAGGTTTCACTGTTGCCATTTTAGTCTACTGGGTTAACTTCATCTATTATTCCTGTTAACGAGAAGGGCGATTCGGTCATTTTATATGGCCGAATTGCCTTTCTAGTTAACAGAATTACATATAAAATGACCGAATCACCCTTGTGGTTAACAGAAAAAAATGGATGAAATTAACCCAGTGGACTAACATGGCAACGGTGAAACCTTTTTGGACCCACAGGAGAAAAATGAAACATTTGGACTAAACTGGCAAAATAGCCCAAACCACATGTCCTAAAATGGCATTTAACTCTAAGATTAAAGTATGTATATCTCGAAAGCTAGAAGTAATTATGAGTTCAATAGCGTGTAGTATGGGCCGTCGAGAATTGTCGATCTCATCAAAGAAAATGCTTTCTTGTGGATCACCGGTAGGTCTAGGTTCGGGTCTTTAAATTGGGATAGATGGAAAGACTTTAACGTGAGAGATGTAATTTTGTAATTCCCGGGTTTCAGTTTCCTGTTGGCCCATTTCAATTTTTATATAGAGTTTCGCTGTTAAAAAAAAGTTGCGTCATGGGTCCTTGAACCTCCTCAACCTTTATGATCTAATTCAATTTTGGGCATGTTATTTTTAGTGTATTACTGTTTACTCTAGCAAGTACGTCAAAACCGATAAAGTTTGTACACACCGCAACACATGAGATTGATTTCACAAAATTAAAAACCCAACGAAAAATTTAGAGACCCATCTTTTAACTCGCAATCTCGCATAAAACCCTTGAATTCTTAGAGATGGCATGCAACTTGTTATCTTTGTATAAGCATAAAAACTTCTTAAATTTATCAACTCATAGTTAAATGTACTCAACAGGGGCGGACCTATAGTGTTACAAGGGGTAATCTTCGTTGCCCCTTGACGCTCATGTGACACTTTGACAGTAGTGTATAAATTTAGAAAAAAAAATTTGACGTTTTTTCAATTTCGTTACCTCCTTTTTTGAAATGTAAGCCTTATGCGGATTTTTTAATCCGTCACTTTTACTCAATTAACTTATAGTTAACTGAACCACATTGTTCCAATAACCAAACCGCTTATAGTATATAATCTAAAACCTAAATGTCAATCACAGCTGTCTATTTCAGCCAATGGAGTAAATTGGTGATAAATTTTTTTTTCCTTTTACAGAGTATATACCCATGCACACCTCCATTGAACTACTCGCACAAATAGTCGCAAGCTTTCAAAAAACTAAAAAAATAAAATAAATAAATAACATATTCTACATATTTAAAGTACTCAAACACTCCCGCCATTAAATTCATTAATCATCATCCAATCTTCATTCCATTTCTCCTCAATCCCCTCCAAATTATCCTTTTCTAAATCAGTCTCTTTTTTAGTTGCCTTACCTTTTAATGTTTCTAGTCCTTCTTTTGATGACGAAGATGCTTGTTGCGGGTTATCGGTCAATGCCGAAGATGTCTCATAATCCGTTAACGGAAAGTTGAGCTTCGCTCTAGGCCCGCGGAACTCTATAGCTGCTCGGTCATAAGCCCGAGCAGCTTCTTCCGCAGACCCAAAAGTACCTAACCATACCCGAACTGCCCTCCGAGGGTCTCTAATTTCCGCGGCCCATTTTCCCCATGGTCTTTGTCTTACTCCTCTATAATTCTTCTTTTTTCTTATCGGACCGACTCCCCCTCGGTCATCCATGTCGTTTTTCTCTAGTTTTTTATCCTCCGTAAAGAAGTTACACCCTAAGCAACCATTGATCCCGCATACCGGGCATGTTTGAGGAAGCGGGACCGCGAGTACAGAGTCTACCGCTTCGCTAGAGGCGGACGTGTATTGAGATGATGACCGGAGAATTGAGCGGCCGATTATGACGTTTTTGAGAGCAGCAACCATGACTGAAGTTTCTTGATCGTTGGTGAGGCGCCTCCACGGCTCGAATGGCTGAGAAGATGGCGGGTTTAGCTGCGGTGTGTCGTGAGAATTGGTGGTTGCTTCTTCGTTAAGTTTGTTGGTGAAGGTGTCCATTGATGGTGGTTGTGATAGTTTGGAGGGAATGGGGGTGGTCAAACTATTTATATATGTGTGTGTTTTGACTTTTGACTTTTGGCTTGTGCCAGCTAGGACGCTGTTCACACACGGTTTTTCACTTGAACTTTTGAGTTTCATGATATTTTGGTGCGTGTGCACGTGTTGATTATGTGGATAGGGTTGTTTGTTGCTTTGGATGAGGAATGTTTTAATTGCATAAAGGGTTGTGTTCCTTTTATAACTCTGAATAATTGTAAAATTTTCAGAAATTCTAATAAACAATTATTTATATATGTATATATTTATACTAGCTTACAACCCCGTGTATTACACGGGTTAAGTGACGAAAAATGTAAATTATAAACTTGTATATAATCCTTACTAATGAAATGACTTATTTAGATAAATTAGTAAAAATAAAGAACGGTTATATTTTCGTTACTTGTACATGTGATTTGATACCTTATTAGTAATTATTGTTTATATCTAAATAATATATTTTATCTTAACAAATATATATGGTTAGGGTAAAATGAAAACTTCTACGAGTTGTGAGAACTTAGAGAACTCAACCTTACAAAAGGTTTTTTGAATTTTTTACAGAGGGTGTGAATGAGCGGTTAGAGACTCAAAGTGTTAAACTTTTTGATTTTGGATTCAAGTGGTTAAAACCACTAAAACATAGGGACTCAAAAAGTAATTTACTATTAATTAAATTTGAAATTATACGTTTGATCTCTAACTATATTAAATAATATTATGCTTATTATATTATTTGATACATTTATATTTGTTATGGATAATTATTAAATAAATTTGAATTTAGACGTTTATCTCTAACTATATTAATTAATATTATATTATATTTTGTGTATAAAATTAATATGTAATACTATTATTAAAAGGGAGGAGACACCAGAGAGTGACACGTGTACAAAAAGATTTTCGTTTATTAGTATAGGAAGATTTAGGATAATTTTATCATTTATTATATGTATTTTTATGATTACATACATGTTAAAAGTAGTTTGCATATGTGTAATATCCAAATTATATATATGTGTAATAATTAGTTACATATATGTAAAAAAAGTAGTTTACAAATATGTAATCAAAATTACATATACAAATTATAAAATTACTCTTTAACATGTATGTAATCATAAATATACATATAATAAATGATAAAATTATTATAATTAAAAAAATATATAAATAAAAAGATTGTTTATTAGGAGTTCTCCAAGTTCTATAAATATTAAGGGTTCAGAAATTATCCTCACCAAACACTTAAATATATAATAATATTATTTAGTTATTTTTCATAAATTCATATAAAAAATTCTTTCTTTAGGCTCGTAAAATGACTTTTTTTTAAGGGTGACTTTCAATATGTACATGGACCATTGGTCACCGGGTCCCCGTCAAGGACGGTTACCCGTCAGCCCAGCATTCTCAGACGCGATGTTCTATCGGGCCCCGGCTGCCGCTGTGACTGACCTTCGCCCGGAAACCATACCACCCCCACACGAGAGACTCGCTGGGGTAACAGCTGGATGAAAACCGGGTTGCCCTCAAGACCGCACCATGCCTCGGTAGGAACGATCCATCATTGGGACGTCCTCCCCCATAAAGTCGCAGCCGTTGATCGAACCGATGACCTCCAAGGAGGAAACCGGCCCAACCCCACCACATGGGACCAACTGGGCTAGGGGTTCGGATGCTCGCAAAATGACTTGAGTTTGATAAGTAAAATTCGGACTCGAGCTGTTTTATCAACTAAGATTATTTTAGGCTATAGCATTTAAATTTAAGTCCAACCACGACGAACTTTACGGTTCATTTGTTTAGCCGGGTGAACCGAGCGAACAAAACTCAAGAACCTCGTAATCACATCAAAACTAATATAAAAATATTACGTTAAATTAAAAGTTTAATCCCACTTTTTTTGAGTTAAATGTCATTTTAGTCCATGTGGTTTGGGTTATTTTGGCAGTTTAGTCCAAATGTTTCATTTTTCGCCTGTGGGTTCAAAAATGTTTCACCGTCACTATTTTAGTCCACTAGGTTAACTTCATCCATTTTTTCTGTTAACGAGAAGGGCAATTCAGTCATTTGATATGTAATTTTGTTAACTAGAAGGCCAATTCGGCCATATAAAATGACTGAATTGCCCTTCTGGTTGATAAAAATAATGGATGAAGTTAACACAGTGAACTAAAATATTATACGCTGAATAATAAAAAATAAAATAATTTTTTTTGGGTCAAATGGGTCTTTTCGGGTCAACCCATGAATATACGGGTCGTGTTTAGATGCATATATTTGACACAATTTTCGGGTTCGAATCATGTTTGCGTTCGTATAAAATTCTCGAGATAAGGTCAGATTGAACCCGACAACCTTTGAACACAGATCCGGTCCCATCACTGAACCGATCGCTCAACACCCCCCCCCCCCCCACCCCACCCCACCCCACTACTCTTACCATTGTAGAAGCGGTCTAAAGCCACTGAACCAAACCGCAGCCCACCTCCCGGTCCGGTGGTGATCCGGTCAGCTTGAAAATACAGGTATCTTTAACTGACGTTGAGACGTAAGGGCACACATAATGATTACGTGGTATTGTGGCATATTTGTGGTATTTAATGATGCCAGATGGCAACATTCTAAAAGTTGGATATCACGTTGACCAGATTTGGAGAGTTGATTATGCCTAACTGTTAGTTTGGCAAGTCAAACAACCTGAATGAAACCGCTTTGACACGTACCTTTTCGATATAAAAATAAATAATAAATACTTCCCTTTTAACGGAAATAAAATCAGTTAGGTGGTGTTTGCTTTTTGGAAGAAGAGCTTCCTGGCCTCTTCTGTCTGCACCGTGCAGACGCGGGAAGAGGTTTAGCCTCAGAAGAGTGTTTGTTTTTTTTTTCGAGAAGTGCTTTTTACCTCTCCCCAACCTCTTCTTGGGGAAGAGATGAGAGGTAAGCTTCTCCAAGCAGAGGTTTACCTCTTCTTGGCACCACCACCCCTGCTCCGCCACCACCACCCCTGCTCCGCCACCATCATCATCATCATCACCACCCCTGCTCCGCCACCTCCACTCCGCCACCACCTCCGCTGCTCCAGCCCCAAATCGACGTCACAAACAAAACCCCCAAATCTTCTCCACCTCCACCTCCACTCCGCCACCACCTCTGCTCCACCTCCGACATCTGCTCCACCTCCACTCCGCCACCACCTCCGACATCATCATCAACAAACAAAACCCCCAAATCGAAAACCCTAAAATCGAAAACCCCCAAATCGAAAACCCTAAAAACGGAGAGAGAGAGAGATCGTAGAGAGAGAAGGGCGGTGATGATGATGGCGGTGTCGATGGCGGTGATGATGATGGCGGTGGTGAAGTGGTGGTGATGATGGCGGTGGTGATGATGACGGTGGTGAAGTGGTGGTGGTGGTGAAGATGGCGGTGGTAGAGAGAGAGTAGAGAGAGATCTGTGTGTGTGTTTGTGTGTGAAGATGTTTTATATAAAAAAAAACAAACCCTCTTCTCCTTGCAGACTGAAGACATTTGGTCCACCTCTTCTCCTGCAGATGCCTGCAGATGTGGCCTGCAGCAGAAGAGGTTTTCGTGCAGAAAAAACAAACAGCACCTTAATCACACTTAAACTAACAAGACAAGTTAATACGAAAAATATCAACTCTGTATGTTTAGGTCAATAGTCGAGGTTTATATAATTTTATAAATCAATGTTGTAAAATAAGGTCTAGAAAGCCGAGTACCCGCGCGAGCAATCGGTACAAGATAGGTTGTCGAGCGATTTTCTTCAATTCCGTGTAATTACTCGGAATCGATTTAATGTGGTCAACCTTGGCCATATTCAGATCTAGTTGGTCACCTAGACATATTCGGATCTAGTTGGTCATCTAGGATCATATCATGTTAAAAAATAAATATCATTTTTTCAAGAAGTGGGTATCAGTTTTTTAAATGCTTTACTGTTTAAACATATATTTTTAATTATATTAATATTCACGTATTTTGTTATAAATATTAGTAGACCTATGATATTTGACACATATATAATTTCCCGAAAACTTTTTTTGTATAATTTAAGATGTCCGTGTACTATTCGCCTAGACCAAGTACTCGCAACTCCCCATTTGACCGACTTGGGAGTGACTAGCGACTTTTGCAACTATGGTTTTATTATTATAAAAGATATATTAAACTTATAGTAAAATGCCAAAATCGCCCATGAGGTTTAGGCAGTTTTGCTTGTTCCTTCTTAAATAAGATTTTTTTTTTGCAACTGGACCCTGACATTTCATTTTTGTTGCCATTTCCATCCAAATCACTAACCCAGTTAAAATGTATCATTAACTCTCATAGACGATTTTATCAATTCCCAAACCTTAAGGACGATTTGGGCAATTTACCCATTTATTCTTTGGTTATTTAATATTTTTAAAACTTTCTTTTTATCTTTAAATATAAAACATTAAATATATATATATATATATATATATATATATATATATAGGATGAGGATCATTACAGAACACTAACTATTGCGAGAACAAAAAGAACAACTCTAAAATACAAAATGTTGGGATTTACAGTACATATTTTTTAAATTTTATGTTTCTTACATTCCTATGTGTATTATATATACATAAAAAAAACCAACAATTTTAACCTACACATAGCCTACATATATGTTGGTAATTTAACCTACACATAACCTACATATGTGTAGGTTATACAAAAAGTGAAAAATTTTCGTATTTTGTTTTGAATTCTAGTGTAAGAAACAATAAATCTTATATTTGTAACATCTTCATTTACATTTTAGGTTTTTAGGATAGAAAAAATGGGTGATTCATCGTGTTCTGCGTGTTCTCGCAATATTTAGTGTTCTGCATAGAACCTTCCCCTATATATATATATATATATATATATATATATATAGAGAGAGAGAGAGTGAGTGGGGATCATGCGGAAAGTGTGTTTTTCCTAGAAAGTCTAGGAAGCCATCTGGGTCATCCAATGGGTGTGTTTAATGGTTGAGATTATCTTGGTGACATTTTGGTAATATGTGTTTCTTAAAAATAGAATTATTTAATTAATCAAGGGTAGATATGTCATTTATCTTGTTTTAAATATGAAAATAATTGTCATTCCATAACCACCCCACATTTCTTGGGATTTTTTTTCTCTCTCTCTCCCCCTTTCTCTATTCTCTCTCTCTTCCTTCTATCCTTCAAGAAGAAACACATCAAGAAAACACATCGTATTAATCTGCTTGCTGTTAAAACACAACGGTATTAATCTGCTTGCTGTTAAAACACACTGTCAAGAAATCCTCCAGCATTACCAGCATGGATGGTAAAACACAGCATCAAGAAATCCTCCAGCATTAACAGCATGAATGTTAAAACACAATGTCAAGAAATCCTTCATCATTACCAGCATGAATGGTAAAACACAACGTCAAGAAATCCTCCAGCATTACCAACATGAATGCTAAAACACAACTGTATTAATATGCTTGCTGTTAAAACACAATGTCAAGAAATCCTCCATCATTACCAGCATGAATGGTAAAACACAGCCTCAAGAAATCCTCCAGCATTACCAACATGAATGCTAAAACACAACTGTATTAATATGCTTGTTGTTAAAACACAATGTCAAAAAATCCTCCAGCATTACCAGCATGGATGGTAAAATACAGCATCAATAAATCCTCCAGCATTACCAAGATGGATGCTAAAACACATCTGTATTAATCTGCTTGCTGTTAAAACACAATGTCAAGAAATCCTCCAGCATTACCTGCATGGATGGTAAAACACAGCGTCAAGAAATCCTCTAGTATTACCAGCATGAATGTTAAAACACAACTGTATTAATATGCTTGTTGTTAAAACACAATGTCAAGAAATCCTCCAACATTACCTGCATGGATGGTAAAACACAGCGTAAAGAAATTCTCCAGCATTACCAGCATGAATGTTAAAACACAATGTCAAGAAATCCTCCATCATTACCAGCATGAATGGTAAAACACAGCGTCAAGAAATCCTCCATCACCACCCTTCCGTCGTCATCTCTGATTCTCTTCGACACCCTCCATCTTCAACCCCCACCTTCATCATCGTCTCCGGCTGTCACCCATCATAATCACCATCTTCATCTCTGTTCAACCATCTCCGGCTGTTAACCTACGATGACAACCACCTTCACCGTGAAGTGAAATTAGGGTTTTCAGTTTGTGATGTAGAAGAAGACGGACATGATTCGTTTTTTGCTTGTTGTTCACATCTTACTATGTTTCGAAAACCACCATTGAGAAAATCATGGAGAAACAGTTTCCATAATTATGCATTGTTAGTTAATGAGAGATAAAATTCCAAAAATAAAATAAAATGTCAAATTACACAAGTGCCCTTTTAGTTAAAATCCTTCCATGCCATGTGTCACATTCTTATTGCTTCCTAGACTTTCTAGGAAAAACTCACTTTCTACCCAACTCCTCCTCTATATACATAGGGTAATGATCATTTCAGAACTATAAATTAGAGTAAATTACAAGTTTTGTTCTTTATGTCTACACAAAATTGCAGGCGCTATCCTTTAGCGCAAAAGTTGACAACTTTTGTACTTAATGTTTCAAAATCTTGCACGTTATGTCATTTAGGCTAAACCAGTTAGTTTTTTTTGGTTAAATATGGTCATCCAAGGGCATTTTAGTCTTTTTACCCTATTTATTTAATAGTATCTAAAAAATAAAACCAAATAATTTAAAATATTATTACTATTTTAACTATATATATATAACCTTCATCACCACCATCCTTCACCACCACCACCACCACCACCACCACCACACCCTCCACCTCCACATTCACTGCTCACTGCTACTTACATCAAAACCCCCTAAAAATCCCCTAAATACCAAATCACAGAATCGGACTTCACAGGCTCAAAATCACAGAATTGGACTTCACAACTGGGTAACTTTGCAACTAATTTGTACCTTAAAATTTCAAAGTTCTCATCTGATTTATATATTGGTTCTTGTTAAGGTAACTCTTGGATGAAATCATTAAGTTTTATGAATTTGGAGCTCCGGTGCCGGCTGGTGCTGTTATTAATAGGTTTATTAATAGGTTTGTTGATGTTTAGGTTACCCGTTTGCAGAACGTATCGTTCTAAAACATATAATGAATTATGCCAATTTAAATTTTCGAATGTCAAATGCTGAATTAGAGTATTTAAAGCAGATCATGGGTGAGAATTGGAAGGAGTGAATTATGAATAAGGATTTATCTACTATGGAGACTAGTTGTTTAGAGCTATTCCATCAGTAAATCAAATGGAGAGAGAAGAAAGAGAGAAGAGAGAGAGACAGTGAGGGAGGAAGAGGGAGAGAGAGAGAGTGCAAAGTTCTTTTATTATATGTTTTTATTTTGTACACAATAGCACCTTAATATTAGTTGTTGTACATAATAGTCCCTAAAGAGATGAAAAGACAACAATTCCCTTATGTACAAGGTACATGGCCAGATTTCACCAAAAAAATCTAACTGGGTTTGGCCTAAAGGACATAACGTGCAAGATTTTGAAACATTAAGTACAAAACTTGTCAACTTTTGCGCTAAAGGACAGTGCTAGCATTTTGGTGTAAACATAAAGGACAAAACTTGTAATTAACTCTGTAAATTATTACAGAACTTTTAGGACTCTTGATAAATAACCATTTTGTAGATATATTTTAATATTTTAGGTACTTTTATTATTTATTATATGTATTTTTATGATTACAAACATGGTAAGAGTAATTTATCCATACGTGTAATAATCAAATTATATATGTTACTAGGAACCAAGATATTTGAAAACATAACATGTTACTACCCCAATAGACCACTACCTCTAAAGAAGCCCACTGGATATCGTACGTTTTACATGTCCATCAAGCCCAATGGACTATTTTAATATAACATTTATATTTTAATATTAATAAAACTGTAATGACAATTTGCAATGTTGCATGTGAAATTAGTTTTTAGAGTTAATTGTCAAAATCGTCCCTGAGGTTTGGACAGGTTTGTCATTTTCGTCCAAAATGACACATTTGTACCAAATTGCCCCAAACGTTTGTAACTTTTTGCCATTTCATCAAAACCACTAACTTAGTTTATTTCATCTGTTAAGTTGAGGATATTTGGATTAAACTGGCAAATATAAAACCATAGGGACGATTTTGGCAATTTACTCAAACTCTTTTAAATTTCTTTTATTTAATTAATTTTGTTACATATATAATAAAAAATAATATACATACAATTTTATATAAAAAAAAATAATAGCTTTGTCACATATTTTTTTTATAAATTTTCATCTAACCACTAACTAAGTTAATTTTTCTATTAAGGCGATGGATGTTTATAGACCAAGACAGAAATTAATTTTTAATTTTTTTATATCGATCAGTTTTATAAAAATAAAATCTACTTAAACCTCTAAATTTTATAAAACTAAAATGCTGGTGACCTTATTGAAAAAGATCAAATAAAAAAATCTTATCATATGTTCCAAGTTTGTAATTCATTTTCTACTCTTTTAAATTCGCTCCTAAGCAAAAACAGAAGTCAGTTCCCCCCTCCCCCTATCAAACAAAGTATCGTTACCAAACCTTAAATTACCCACCAAATTGTAATTATAATGCTATGAACCAAAAGTTTCTTTACTCAAGCCACGCATAATAAGTATTAGTTAGTTACCCTCATAATCTTAATTAAATAAATATTTTATTTCTACCAACATATTTCCTAGGCGCTCAACACATTTAAAAAATATGTAACGTTTTACAATTTTTTTCTATCTCTACAACTGATAAATACTAAAAGTTGTAATCGATTGTTATGTGTTGCACACCAATGACGTTTTCTCTTCATAAAACTGATTTATATAAAGAAACTGTAAATTAATTTCTGTCTTAATTTATAAAATTTAAAACATCCTTCATCTTAACAGAAAAAAATAAACTGAGTTAGTGATTTGGATGAAATTTATAAAAATTATGTGACAAAACTATTAATTTTTTCTAAAAACTCCATCTATATTCTTTTTTATTATATATGTAACAAAAATAATTAAATAAAAGAAATTAAAAAGAATTTGAGTAAATTTCCAAAATCGTCCCTGTGGTTTTATATTTGCCAGTTTCATCCAAATATTCCCAACTTAACAGAAAAAAATAAACTAAGTTAGTGGTTTGGATGAAAATGACAAAAAGTTACAAACGTTGGGGGCAATTTGGTACAAAAGTGTCATTTTAGACGAAAATGGCAAACGTGCCCAAACCTCATGGATGATTTTGGCAATTAACTCTAGTTTTTATATCGGTTTCAGCCAGTTTTAATTGGTTCTGCTCCGCACTACATTAAAAACGAAATTTGTAGGGAAAGAAAAAAACTAGAAAAACCGACAACGAAACCGAGTTAAAGCATGACAATATCGGTTCTCTGGTTTCAGTTTGAATTATTGGTGTTAGCGGTTTGATCAAATGTTTTATGTCCAATATAATCCAAAATTCTAATTGGTTTATTTTCATAAATGTCTGATTATTATTTTTCGTAAAACAATAGTTTGTCCCGCAAAAATGTAAATGTGAGTTGGTACTCTCTTATAGGATTTGTAGTTAGGGTAGTTAAGGGGTATGGTCCCAGATCTTGCGTCAGACTTAGGCGTAAGTGACCATCACCCAATATACTTAGTCGCTTAAGGCTAAAAACATGATTCAGTCCCACGCAAGCCTACAGGGCGCACACCCAAAGATAGCATCTTATTATGATGCAAATGGAACCTTCGTTTGACTTCTACGTCCAACACATGCTACGGTCTTGCGCAAGCCTACAGGGCGCATGCGCAAGGGCAACATCTTATTACGATGCAAGTGGAACCGTCACTTTAACTTCTGTGGCCAACCAGCAAGTGGCACACCCTGACACTGACAACAACGGTCAGCTGATCGTGCAATACGCGGCTAGCCGATCCACTAACAGAAAGCTTCCACTTGCATAAAGCTGATGAACAGACTGACAACTAAAGCTAACAGGCCACGTGTCGGCTGCTCCTTCGTGCGCCTGACACACCAGGTCACGTGGCGATACTTCCACCGTGCGCCTAACACTTCTGCAGTCTGTACACCTGATAGACTAGAAGATAAGCTGATGCTTGTCACGTCAGGCCCATTAGACGGCCCATTGGCCTCTCTCCTTCACTCTTCGGCTATAAATACCATTACTTCGAACCAGGTTTGAGGTAATGCTAATCTGCTCTCTCACATTACTACTTAATCACTTAACTTGCTTCTTAAACAAATACTGATTCTCACGCCAGAAGGTGGTCACAAGGAGCAACCCTTCACCTCATTCTCCTTGTTACAAGTCCCGGTGTTTTCATTGTGCAGGCGACATATACAAGATCAACCAGTCATCGATCGAGGAAAGAAGGGATTAACCCTATCTTGACGAGATTCGACCCATGGACTAACCACTCGGTTAACCACCGTTTCTTCATAGGCGCTCACCGCTATTTTTACAAGCACTATTATCTTTTCTTTTCAGAATCATGACTGATCATAACACCCTTGTCAACCCAGACATGGACCCCTATGTTCCAGTCCCGATCGACCAGACGGAGAATGCTCCCCGTAACAAAAAAACAGGTCACAATGGAACATCCACTCAGGCGGGGAACGTCTCGGCGAATCTGCCGAATATTCCCCAGTTAGCATCAATTATACCAGAAGAGGAGGATCCTCTCTCATGGTTCTTAAAACAACAAGATGCTTTGAATGCAGCGTATGCCCAGCTCTACGCCAGGACACAACAGACTGTATAGCGTACAAATGCACCAATAGCACCAACGCCTCGTGTTCTTCAATACGAGACACCACCCCCACAGCCGTGGGCTCACTGGTATCATATGACGATTTCTAAGAAAAAATTCTTGTTCACTTCAGCCAACAAAGGCGACACGTTCGAGATACAGCGGATGTTATGACAATCTGGCACAGAGACAATGAAGGCTTGGAAGCCTTCATCACCAAATTTAACAAAGAATGCCTCGAGATTGGTGAGGTACCTGACGCGCTTGAACGCGCACATTTCTATTATGTCGCCAGGCATGACGAAATGATCAAGACGATTTTTGGTAAGGAGGGCTTACCAAAGAAATGGGACGACGTTATGACGGCAGCTAAATCGTTCGCCCAAACAGAGCGCTCATTACTTCAAAATTAAGAAAAAGATTTCACTTCATATGCTGGCCTGCATTCTTCAAGACAAGAGTCATTAAGGCGCAACAATAACAAGCGTAACAAAAACTTGTGGACGCGTGACCACGAGTCCAGATCATATGATAAGTATGGGTCCCAAGCGGATGCCAGATCTACAATCAACAACCAACGAGATCATCGGGCAACGAAGAAAGAGAATCGAGACCGACAATGGACCGATCTCACCTAATCACCAAAAGACATTCTTCTAATTAGAGAATGTAACTTTAAACTAGCAGCATCGATGAAAAACAAGAAGGGGCAAGACCTCAACTTGTATTGTGACTACCACAAGGATAGTAGTCACACCACCGACAACTGCATCAATCTCCGACAGGAGATTGAGAAGGCCCTTAAGAGTGGAAAGTTGCGACATCTGTTGCAGCATGTGAGAAAAGAAACAAAGCGCATCAATCGACAGGATGAGGGTCCTGACAAGAAAATGAAATACCTGAATGTCCACAGGATAACTGGTGGGCGCATGCAACATAAGAAGGCAGTAAAGAGGGCGCAAGACGATGATTGGTGCGATGAGCAAGTTGTCTTCCATCGAGTAAGAGGCGGACAGCACGACGGGCGAGCCGTCATAATAACCGGCTGCCTAGGACAGTACTGCACCGACCACGTCTTTATAGACCCGGGCAGTACCTCAGATATAATCTATGAACAACGCTTCAATCAGTTTGACCAGGAAGACAAGGATAGATTGTAGCCAGTAGATTATCCATTGGCCGGTTTCATGGGGGAAACAGTGTTCCCCCTTGGTCAAATAATTTTCCAAGTGACGCTTACCGATGGTAAGCATACACGAACAGAGGAGGTAAACTTCATGGTTTTACCTTACACCTCCATGCATGATGTGCTTCTCGGCAGAGAAGCACACAGAGACTTTAACCTAATAACATCCACTCCCCACTCAGCAATCGGTTTCCCAACTGAAACGGGGATTGCGATTTTATATGCCCGCCGACCAAAACGGCAAGGCTAACACCAAGAACTGAACCGGAGAAGTGGGTACTTAATGCAAGATACCCCGAACAAACCGTTACCTTAGGCCAAGCCTTATCCAACAATGTCAAAGCACACTTAAAGCAGTTGCTCTTAAAGAACAAAGATATATTTGCTTAGACTCCAGCCGACATGACAGGAGTCCCGCCCGATGTTGCTCAACATTGCTTGAATTTTATTCCTACAATCAAGCCCGTGGTCCAGGCGCGGTGCAACCTGGTAGAGATGTACAAAAAAACCAGTTATTCAACCGAAACCGGTAAAAAAACTGAAACTGTTTTTTTTATAAACCGGTTTTAGTAACCGGTTAGACCGGTTATGGCTCAGTTATACATTTTCTTGAACAGTCAGGTTATAAAACCGGTTTTTTAAAAAACTAGTTATTAATCGAATAACAGAAATAATTGGTTTTAAAATCGGTTACCCGGTAACGTTGTAAAAAAAACTGGTTAAAAACGCCCAGCATGCAGTAACGGTCTTATGACCGTTTGGGTTGAAAGTTAGCCGTTTTTTTTCCCTAAAATTCATCTCCAACTAGTATAAAAGGGTTGTGGGTGTTTAGGTTCAATCACACCACTCTCTAATCTCCAAAATCTCTAAAAAACGCTCACTCGATAACTCTCAAAAAACTATGGCAACCTCTAGTGCCCATGATTCGGTCAATGTTGGCGAGTCTACAATCGACACGGTGGTTCGTGTTGTTCCAACGAAGCACAACCCCAATGTTTGGCAACATTTCGATTTGTGCGAGATGGCCAATGGTAAAAAAAAGCGCGTTGTCATCATTGTCAAAACTTTTACGCCAAAACTGCAAACTCCACCTTGAAACAACACATTGAAAAACCGTTTTGCAAGGCGTTGAAACAACAAACCGTTAGTGGTCAAGCTTCCATGGCAAGTGATGGCGCTACTTTGTTCAACTACAATTTCGATATGTCTAGGGAGGAAATGACAAAGTTTGTAATCCGAGAAAGTTTGCCGTTCAACCATTTCAACAACCAATGCTATACGAAGATGGTTCAACAAACTCTCCAACCACGATACACCCATGTAAGTCGTGCTACTCTTAGGAAGGATTGTTTAATATTGTGGAAAAATGCTAAAATAGAATTAATTTCTTATTTTGAAAAATTAGAAACCGGTGTTAACTTGACTAGCGACGTTTGGTCCGCACCGCACGGTTCACCCGACTCGTATATTTGTGTCACCGCCAATTGGATTGAACAGGCGACGCGGCAAATGATGACACACGATTTTGTTTAAATTATTCGATTACCCTCACACCAGTGAAGTTATATATAAAGTAATCGACAAATGTATTACAACATAAAAACTGGAAAAGAAGGTTTTTTCAATATCTTTTGATAACACCTCAAAAAATACGACTTCGGTAATGCATTTAAAATTAAAATACAATCCGATTTGTGAGGGTATTTTTTTTCCATAGTCGATGTGTTGCACACATCATAAATTTGGCCGTTCAAGATGGTTTAAAGGTTATTGAACCACAAAAAGAAGCTTTCAAAAGAATGTTACAAAATATATATAGTAACACGCAAAGACATGCAAAATATATTAAAACTTGTAAGGAAGCGGGTCGAATATGCTTAGGACCCAATTGGGACGTTGCTCATAGTGGAACTCGACTTGCACCATGTTTGAAAAAGCTATTTTGCAAAAAGAAAGTTTAATAGAATTTCATAATATTTTGTCTAGTCGTAGAAAGTGTCTGCCTTACCACCCGTTGGGTTGGGCTACTATTGAAACAGTTACACAATTGCTTCAAGTTTTCAAAACATCAACAAAGACTTTATCAGGGGTTTACTATCCAACAAGTTCATTGGTACTTCACAATTTGTTTAAAATGTGTTTGAAATTAAACGAATTGTCGGTTAGAGGTAAACCATATTGTGACATGGCAGATACGATGAAGGAAAAACTAAGAAAATATTTTAAAGAACTACCAGGGGTTTTCACTTGTGCCACTGCTTTAAACCCTTGTTTTAATATTTTTGGAACCGGGTCTATGATTGAAAAAATTGCAAACGAGTTGAATTTAAACACCCCTCAAGAACCAAACTTTGGTGAAGGCGCAAAAATTCGTTTCAAATATCAACTTTCAAAAATGTTTGATGTGTATGTAACAAAATATAGTACAACATCGTCACACATTCACGAGTCAATGAGAAACGCCGCTTTCAGCGAAGGTTCAAGTATGGAAGATCAAAATTTGTATGTTTATAACCAATTGTATGATGAGTCGAGTCAAATGCAACGTGATAACACTAGTAGTAGTGAACTCGGTCGGTATGGTGGGTTGAACTTTCTACAAATGACGAGTTCACAAGAATTTAAAAATTTTGATTTGCTGGCTTGGTGGAAAAAGTAAGGAAGATCAATTTCCGATCTTAGCCACAATAGCCCGAGATTTAATAACGGTCCAAGCTTCAACGGTAGTTTCGGAAAGTGCTTTTTCTATTAGTGGCAGGGTGATTTCGACAAGGAGGACTTGACTAACACCAAAGGCGGTTGAGATGTCGATTTGCTTGAAAGATTACTTGGATGCGGCGGAGAGATGACAACACATACGCTCGCTCGAGGGAGAATTGGAATACGAAGGCAAAGTGTACGAGGACAAGGTCGAAGGCGAATTGACAACCCCAATCACCGACGAAGAAGCCGCATACGATGTCTTCCCACGCAATAGTTCAAGTTCGGGCGAAGAAGATTTAGGAGGCTTCTCAAGATATATTTTAGTATTGTAGTTCCACAAAAAAATATATATAATTGTGGACGTTCTTGCGGATTAATTGTTTAAGTTTACGCATTTCGTTTGTTATGGTTGTGTTCGTATTTCCTTTGTTTAGGTAAAAACGTTTGTTCAAGTTTGAATGACATTATGTTTTAAAAAACTGTTTTTTAAGCATAAAACTGCATAATGCAGCTCAAAACAACAAAAAAAACACAAAAATTAGTTTCTGCAGCTCAAAAAACAGCTTTTGCAGCTGGAAACACTTTTTGCAGACCGGTTATTAAACCGGTTTTTTCCAGTTAACCGATTAATACATGACCGGTTATAAAACCGGTTACACCGGTTAGGGCCGGTTATGATTTCCATGAAAAAAACCGGTTATTAATCTCAACGAAAAAACTGGTTCAGGTTTTTTAAATTAACCGATTCGTACACCTCTACAACCTGGGACCGGAAAAGAACCGTGCCATGAACGAGCAGGTGAAAGAATTGCTCGACGCAGGGACCCTGCGAGAAGTCAAGTACGAGACCTGGTTGGCAAACCCGGTCATGGTAGAAAAGGCTACTGGGGGTTGGCGCATGTGAATAGATTACAAAGATCTTAACAAAGCCTGCCCCCAAGACTGCTATTCACTTCCAGAAATCGACGAGAAGGTCGACAACCTTGCACCATTCCGATGGAAGTGCTTCCTTGATTACTACAAGGGATATCATCAAGTGCAGATGTCACTTGACGATGAAGACAAGACGATATTCTAAACAACCATGGGAAGCTTCTGTTAGACTAAAATGTCATTCGGGTTGAACAATGTTGGCGTAACCTACCAATGATTAATGGACAAGACGTTTGGCGAAAATATTAGTAAACGTATGGAGATTTACATGGACGACCTTATCATTATGAGCATGGAGGAAAACACCATGCTCCAAGATATCAAGAAGACAATCCAAACTCTGAGAAGCGTTAACATGAAGCTCAACCCGACCAAATGCTCGTTTGGAATGTAAGAAGGCAAGTTCCTTGGATTTGTCGTCACAAACGATGTATTCAAGGTGAACGACGAGAAGGTGCAAGCGATCTAGCGCATGCCATCGCCATCATTGATTAAGGAAATGCAAACCTTAGCCGACCGGCTGGTCGTGCTAAATAGATTCTTGGCTAATCATGCAGCCAAATCTTTTCCTTTTATGAGCACCTTACGTAACTGTGTAAAAAAACATTTCGAATTGACTAATGAAGCGGAATGCGCATTTAAGGAAATGAAAGAGTGTTTAATACAACTCCCCACTCTCATAGCTCCGCGCGAAAAGGAGCCACTAACTCTGTACCTGTCCGCTTCGGACAGAGCGACAGGCGCGGTGCTCCTATTAGACCGAGATGGGGTACAAACACTGATATATTATGTGAGCAAGATGCTCAATGACCCGGAAACAAGATACTCCATAATGGAGAAATTGGTTCTTGTGCTAGTACATGCCTCTAGGCGCCTGCGCTGATACTTTGTAGGGCATGTCATTAACGTCTTAGCCAATTACAGAATAGGTCAAATTCTTTCAAAGCCTGAAATCTCAGGCAGACTTGCCAAATGGGCTATCGAACTAGGTGCGCACAACCTAGTTTATAAGCCAAGACTAGCTATCAGAGGGAAAATGTTAGCATATTTCGCCACTGAAGTGTTGGCGAATCGAATACAAGTATGCGAAGAGGAACAGAACCCCGCGCCTCCCGCGCCATCAACTAAATTTGGACACTATACACAGATGGTGCGTCCAACGAAGACGGCGCAGGCCTTCGCTTGGTTAGCCCAGACAACCAATAGTTTACGTATGCCATACGCCTCGAGTTTAAAAACACAAACAAGGAGGCTGAATACGAAGCATTTCTTTCCGAGTTAAGACTAGCAATCAAGCTTGGCGTGCAAAATCTGGAAGCGCATGTCGATTCTCTATTAGTAGCTAGACAGAAAACAGTGAATACGCCGCAAAAGGGGACGTTATGGTCCTATACATAGAGCAAGCCAAGCAACTAATATCCAAATTTCACTACTTCAAAGTCATTCACAACAACAGGAGTGTGAATAAACCAGCGGATGCCCTTTCTAAATTAGCATCTACAAGTTTCCAGCACTTGGCCAATGACGTAAACACTGAAGTTCTGAAGAACCCTTTAGTGCCCTCGCTCCAAGTCAACCTGATCGAATTGGGGTAACCATCTTGGATGACACCCATCATAAGATACCTACAATCAGGCATGCTCCCAGAGAAAAAAACGGAGGCGCGTAAGTTACAACATAAGGCGTGCCATTACCAAATGAAAGACGGTATCTTCTATCGACGATCATACTTGGGACCACTCTTAAGATGCGTGGATCCCCAAGATGCCACATGTAACATCCGTCAAAATGGGTATCCAAAATCCGACCCGTTTTGAAATTCGGATCCTAATATCTGAAACTCGAAAGCTTTGCGAAATAAATAATCGTTGAAAGGTTTTTTCGTTAATTCGTTATAAATATGAGTACATATTTATTCATCGTTTAATTAATTAACTTAATTAATTTTATAATTTAATAGTTTTATTCTCTTTATTTTTATAAAAATACTCTCGTTAGCCTCGTTAGGTTGTAGAGTTAATTTAAAGGTAAAAATAAGTTAACCTAGTGTGTAAACCAAGTTAATTTATCTAGTTAACTGATTAATTAAAATAATCTTTTTGGCAAATTAAAATTTTAATTATTATGTCATAGTTAGGTTGATAAGTTTTAAAAGTTCCTTGTAAAATATATAATTTTTATAACTAGAGGGACTAATTTGGCATTTGTCCTAAAAATGAATTGCAGGGACCAGTCTTGTATCAAATGGAACTTGTTAAAGCTAAAAACAATAAAAACTTGGACAGCAGGATTCGAACCTGCGTCCACCAGGTCCATCAAACAACACGCGCACCACTACACCACTGTATTCATATAATTCTAGTATCATATTGTTTAAATTTTAAATAAACGAAAATTTCGCTCCATTTGACTTTCAAGTTTGCCGCCAACTGTTGCCAGCGAGAATTGAGTTGTTTATTTCCTTTTCTCCTCTTCCTGATTTTCTGGTGATTGCCGATCTTTAGCGCGTTCCCTTTCTTTGCGAGAATCATTAACTTAGACCCATTTTTATCACAAATACAAATCAATCGGAGATCATTACCAAGTTTACGAGACCTTTGGACACTATAAAACTGAACCCTCAACCCGTAACAAGCTGCACCATCTCTTTTCTCACAACCAACCTCTCCCTTCCACCCTCACTGTTCGATAACACCATGTCGGAAAACCCGCAGCCCTTGTTCGACACCATTACACACCATCGAAGAAGACACCGCCGGAGCTCAACCGCACGTTGCTGGAACCCGGAGAACCTACGCCGGAAAAGATAGTCGCGGCCGGAAAACTTGTTGGAAACCACGGTTCCTTTCGATATTCGGTATACCTCGTTTCCCACTTCTTTCCATCACTTAAATACTTGTCGAACTGTTTTGACGTTCTAAAACATAAACTGTAACACAATAGAACTTGGTTGATAAACTGTATTATGTTTTTAAGGTGGGTTGGTACCTTCTGTTCGAATCTAGGGTTTTAGTTTTATTATTTTACTTATTCATTTATTTTATAATTAATAAATTCATTTAGACAAATAGGTTTGAAGTAACATTTAATGATTTTTTTTTGAAACTATAAACATCAGTTTATTAAAAATAAAAGATTTATTTGATTAGGTTTAAATAAATAAATACCATTTTTGTTCTTTTCATATAAAACCTTTAACTTATCTTAAACAATTAGCAAATTGGTATAATCTTTTTATTAAAAATCTAATGTTAATAATGGGTTAAATTATAATATATAATTAATTTGTAAAACATAAACTTTCGGAATCTTATTTAACAAGTTCGTACACGTATTTCATATTTAGGTTAATCACTTTTGTTCGTCCTCTTGGATTGTCCCAATCTTACTCGTGCGTACTTACAAGAAATCGCAACGCAATCAATGTGAGTATACATGATCCCATTTTTATTTTATCACTTTTGGGTGCAACATGTATTCTATACAAAAACACGCAACACTTGAAACTTGTTTTATGCACACTCTATCCATTTTTAAACATGAAACAATTTGATGCTTGTTAATCTCGTATGCTATGTAAACTTTTCGTGTCTATATGCTCATTAACCTGGCTAAACTTGTGAAACTTGTGAGACTTGTGAGACTTGTTAGACTTCTTATACTTATTAAACTCCTATGTTATAGGAGTACGCATCGCCCTTGAGTGAGTCTTGGGGTGTTTGCATTGGAAACTTGGGTTTGACATATAGTGACACCGTTTCAGCATATTAGTAATTTGTATTATATTGTTCATGTTGGATATGAGTACTTAAACTTTTTATTCTACTCTATGCTATGTATCAAACCTGTATACTCGCCAACTTTTTGTTGATGTTATTTTAATACATGTTGTAGGTTGATTTGTTCAAGACTCAAGAAACAAGCTAGGATGGCTTTAGATACCCATTTTAGCAATTAAAAAATGTTTGAATTTATGTTTACTATTTGAGACAATTACTTCATATTGGTTGGGGTGTGACACCACATACCTGGTTCGTATTGTCACATTTAGTGTTATGTTGTTTTGAGCAATCTGTTTCGCTTAGCGCCACATCCCGATGTTTCCGCCATCGGTTGGGGTGTGACACCACATACCTGGTTCGAGAAATACACGAAGGCATATGTTGCATCCAAGTGGGACCGCGCATGGTGGTGGCCAAGATCATAAACGCTGGGGTACTACTGGCCTGACATGCACCTGGATGCTATTAAATGGCGCAACCCCCGTCCCCTATCTGTCCCGGGAACGGGCGGCCGCGAGACCAGTTTTGGTGGTATCGGTGTTTATTAGTTTGGCAGCGGAAATTACATCAAGACCGTAGTTAGGAAATATTTTATCAGAGTAAATACCACACTTTTATAATATTAAACATATTGGGATAAGACCCAAGTTTTCATTACAAACATTTTCATAGGGAAAATCCCGATTTTATTGAATAAAACATCTTCTTTTATTTAGGTAACTTTTATAGCCACTTTTTCCAAGCCTTTAGTGCTGTCCAGCTGCCTTCTAGTTAGCTTTCACATTTTGTTACCTGAAACACGTTTAAAACATTTTGTCAGTGGGAAATACTGGTGAGTGAATCCCAGTTTAATCAAGAAGAGTTTTATCTTTTAACAGTATTGAGAGCGATTACAATGTTTACATCTACACAATTACTCATTCAGTACTGTCAATCCTGACTGGTGAGTCATATTACACATTGGCTAACTCTTTGTCCAATGGTAACGTGTTCCATATTTTGTATACAAAACCCCAACATACCGGCAGTAATTGAAGAATTACAAAGACTCAATCACTACTTAATCACATTGTAAAATATTTAAGGTTTTGTAAAAACAGTTTATAAAAAGGAGATTACTCACATTGCTGTCTTAGGGTTTCCTTTAAGGGTTTTTTGGTGATTATCTATTAATTACACAAATGTACATGTGTTAGTATAATAACCCAATATTTACATTAGTAATATTCTCCCCGAAACGACATTCCAACGACTACGTCGGGCAGAACCACGACAGCCGTTACGGAACCCTGGATCAATCGGGTAGCATATCTAATACGTAACCGGGGTTATGATACTTACAACGGGGCAGAAATTCGTTAATTAGGGGGTATTATGCCCGAGAATAGCTTTAGCTATGTGGAAATTCGAGAGAGAAAAGAAATTTGAACGGTTTGAATGAACTGCCGAACACACCTATTTATAGTTGTGATTTCGGACTTCCACGCGGCCTGCGTAAGCCGAAGGACAGTCCTTCGCGGCCCGCGTAGTAGGGTTGTATGGCATAGCTATGCTGATTTGTCGAGTTTAGCTTTGACACGATCATGACATGTGGCATGCTAGGGTGTCGCCCTGACTTTGGGCTGTCACGCCCTGCGTAGACCCTGGGGTGGTCTTACGCGGCCCGCCAGAGACCCATTTTTCTTGTTTTTATTTAATTTTTAATAAAATAGAGGTATTCGGGGCCTGTTTACATATACGGGGTGTATTTTAGGACATATTGGGACATTTTAAATATTATCAGGGTGTCGGAAATATTTAGGAGGGTTGTTATATTAAAATCTTGCGCAAGTGCCTCAACTGTCAACGACATGCACCGAGGATCTTGAGCCTAAAAAACAACTTAGTTCCAGTGACCACAACATGGCCATTCCAGAAATGGGCCATTGACATGGTGGAACCTTTTCTCGACGCACCGGGTATAGTTAAATTTATCATGGTGGCTAAGACAACTTCACAAAGTGGATTGAAGCGAAACCCTTAGCATCCACCACTGCTATGACAGTACGAAAGTTCATTTGGGAACACATCATCTGCCATTTCGGTTTACCAATGTGCATCGTAACCGAAAACGACACCAACTTTTCATTAGAACATCTCCAAAATTGGCTGCAAGAGCTAAACATTGAGCACATCTTCTCTTATTTGGCGCATCCATAAGGGAATGGCCAAGTAGAGAGTATCAACAAAAGTATAGTAGAAGGCATTAAGGCAAGGTTGGGAACAACTAGAAGAGGCTTCGATGAACTCCCGAGTATCCTATGGGCGCATAGAACGATGCCCAAGACAAGCAATGGCGAGACACCATTCAGCCTAGTCTATGGCTATGAAGCAGTGATCCCCGCCGAAATAGGTCTCCCATCACCAAGAATGTTGGCTGTCAATACCATTGACAACAACAGGGAGCGCATACTAGATTTGGTACTTAGAAGAGAGGTACGAGAATGCTGCCATCAACGAAGCTAAGTACAAATCCAAGCTAGAAAAGTACTACAACGCGCACGTGCGAATCTGCACGTTCAACCCAGGTGATTATGTCTTTCGGAATAATGAAGCCTCTAACGCAGAGCACCCAGGTAAACTTGCCCCCAAGTGGGAAGTATCACACCCTAAAACGTCGCAGCGGAAATACAAATGTGGCGGTGATAGAGGTTGGTACCCAAAAATGTCTTATTGGTCGATGTAATATTTATTTTGGACATTTAGCTTATTTTAAACATAAAGTTTTAAGTTTCAATTTTTTTTTATAAATTTCGCTGGTTTTTATATATGAAAAAAAAAATCAAAAAAAAAATTAAATTTTTTTTTTTTTTTTTGGGTTGTACTGCACATGTGTAGTACACTAATACGGAAAGCCTAAACCACTTAACCCACCCCCCACCGACACCCCCCAAAAACCAAAACCCCCCACCCCCCAAAAACCTAAATTCACCCTCCCACCAAAAGCCTAACCCCCCACCCCCCCAAAAACCTAAACCCCCCCACCCCCCACCCTCCCGAAAACCTAAAACTAAACCCTAAACATAAACCCGAAAAAAACCTAAACCCCCCACCCCAACCCCCCAAAAACCTAAACCCCCTCCCCCCACACCCAAAAACCTAATCCTAATCATAAACCTCCAAAAAAACTAACCCTAAAAGCTAAACTAGACTCAAAAAGCTAATTTTAAGCATGTAATGCAATTGTAGTACATGTTATATTGCACATGTGCACTACTATAATAATAGTATTGAAAACAAGACGACACCATAAATCTTTTTTTATGTCATAAAAAATATGCTCGAATATACTTGAATGAAAGATACAAAAATTTGTGATCTTATGGTGCCATTTTTGTTTTAAAATGATAACGTATGGAGAAATGGGAAATGTTTGAAAAATTACATATTTTTTTTTCCAATTTTACCCCTCCTTCATTAAAAGTCTCCCCCCCTTCTTTTTAGTGGTTTTTAATTAGTTTTCGAGTTTTCACAATAACTAGTGGTTATCATTTCAACCTTCCCCTATATATATATATATATATAGAGAGAGAGAGAGAGAGAGAGAGAGAGGAGAAGGATCCGTTAGTAACCACCCTTTATTGCGAGAACCGCGAGAACCAGTATGAACACAAACAGTAATACCTAAAAAAAATCTAAAAAACACCCAAATTTTTTTTATTTACTATTTTTTTTGGAAAAATCGCTATATTTTGTTTATAAAAAAAATTAAAAAAAAAAAGAAAATCGAGTAACAGTTATCCATGCACATGTGCATTTGTATCATTTCTTTGACAAATTCCATAATTTATTACAAATATTAGACAATTGCACTTTCGTTTACACTACCACGTGTAATACACTACTTTTTACGTTAACAATATGAGAAATGCACATGTGCATCTATATGTATCAACATGAAATAAGGTGTGTAGGTACACTACTTTCTCTTTCATCTATCATTCCATCCATAATACACAAACGTGCACATGTGCATTTTTTGTCATTTCTTTGAGAAATTCCGTAATTCATTACAAATATTAGACAATTGCACTTTTATTTACTCTACCATATGTAATACACTACTTTTTACATTACCTATATTAGAAATACACATGTGCATCTATATGTATCAACATGAAATAAGGTGTTTTGGTACACTACTTTGAATACACTTTCCATTTCATCTATCATACCATCCATAATACACTACTATTACCTTCTACCATCCATAATACAATATCATTACCTCCTACCATCCATAATACAATACCATTACCAATATTTTCACTTTATTACATGTATATCAACACCATTTATACCATCCAATCAACATATTACATCATAAATTGACAACTATGACCAAACCATCAACCACTAGATATAACTAACCAAAAAACATGTATGTGGGCCTATTTCTCCATTAAAAATCACAAACTTTTTGTACCAAAACACGTTATATCATGATTATACATAATGATCCACATGTGCATTTTGAATATTGGTAATGTAAAAAGTAGTGTATTACGGATGGTATTGTAAATTAAAGTGCAATTGTCTACTACTGATAACGTATTATGGAATTTGTCGAAGTAATGATACATATGCACATGTGCATGGATAATGGTTACTCGAATTTTTTTTTTTTGCTAACTAAATATAGCGATTTTTTTTAAAAGAAAATATTAAAAAAAATTGAGTGCTTTTTGATTTTTTTTAGATTTTATTTTGTGTTCACATTAGTTCTCGCGGTTCTCGCAATAAGGGTGGTTCTCGCATGAACCTTACCCTATATATATAGGGGAAGGTTCAAATGAAAACCACTAGTTATTGTGAAAACTCGAAAACTAATTAAAAAAAGCCAAAAAAAACATACAATTTTTTTTGCAAACCAATTTTCGCTGGTTTTATTATATAAAAAAAATTTCAAATTTTTTTTTTTTTTTTTTTTTTTTGTGTAGTGCACATGTGTAATACTACACATGTGTAGTACAACATGTGTAATACTACACATATGCACTACACAAATTTTTTTTTTTTTTTGAAAAAAAGTTTTTTTATACATAAAAAGCAGCGATTTTTATAAAAAAAATTGAAATTTTTTTTTTTTTTTGTGTTTTTTTAGTTAGTTTTCGAGTTTTCACAATAAAAGTGGTTTTCATTTGAACCATCCCCTATATATATATATATATATATATAGGGTAAGGATATATAGAAAACCACTTTTAGCTAGAAAACCCGGGAAACTCTAAGCCCCCGACATTTTTTTTTTGAAAAAAATAACACATGTAATATACATGTTTTTAAGACTTTTGGGCAAAAAAAAAAAAAACAAAAAAGCGCCGAAGGGATTTAAAAAAAAATAAACAAACAAATTTCAGCATTTTTTGTGTAACACGTGTTACATAGCAAAGTTGCTGAAATTTGTTTATCTTTAGCCTATGGGTTCATTTCAGAACTCTAAATAATTGCTAAAAGTGGTTTTCTATTTATCTTTAGCCTATGGGTTCATTTCAGAACTCTAAATAATTGCAGAACTTTCAGAACTCCTAATAAACAATCATTTTATATTTTTTTTTGTATTTAGGGTCTTTTTATCTTCTATTATATGTATTTTTATGATTACATACATGTTAAAAGTAGTTTACATATGTTTAATAGCCAAATTATATACATGTGTAATAACTAATTACATATATGTAAAAAAACTAGTTTACATATGTGTAATTATAAAATTAGATATAAAAATTGATAAAATTACTCTTAACATGTATGTAATCATAAAAATACACATAATAAATGATAAAATTATCCTAAACAAAAACACATATAAATAAAATGATAGTTTATTAGGAGTTCTGCGAGTTCTGTAAATATTTATGGTTCCGAAATGATCCTGACACTATATATATATATATATAAATATAGGTAGAGGATCCTGTAAAAAAGGCCTAAAGTGTGAGAAAGGTAAGAAAGAATCTCAACCATTAGATCTTTTGATCTAATGGTTGAGATCAATAGGGACCAAAATGTAAAATATTTTTCTTAATTGGGACTGAATTGAAAATTATAGGGGTAATAAAGTCTTTATATCCATTCAAAATAGGAAACTGTAAATCAAAATTCCTATAATTCCGATCTCTCTCTCCAATTGGGCGTACAGATTCTCTCTCTTTCTACAATTTCAAAACCCTAATGCCGCTAAACCTCCATATCGATCGAACAGCGGCGACGACGAGCGGCAGCGGCGACGGCGAGTGACGAGCGGTGACGGCGAGCGGCAGCGACAGCGGCGACGGCGAGCGGGCAGCGGTTGTGCGGATCGGCAGCGGTGGTGCAGCAGTGGTGGTGCCGGAAGTGGCAGTGGTGGTGCCGGAAGTGGAGAAGATGATACAGAGGTGTTTTTTTATTTACTGCTGAATGGTGTTATTTTTGTGCTGAATGGTGTTATTTTTGTACTGAATGGTTTTTTTGTACTGAATGGTTTTTTTTATCTACTGCTGAATCGTGTTATTTTTGTGCTGAATGGTGTTTTTTTTGTGCTGAATGGTGTTTTTTTTGTACTGAATGGTGTTATTTTTGTACTGAATGGTGTTTTTTTTATTTACTGCTGAATGGTGTTATTTTTGTGCTGAATGGTGTTATTTTTGTACTGAATTGTGTTATATTCTTGTACTGAATGGTGTTTTTTTATTTACTGCTAAATGATGTTATTTTTATGCTGAATGGTGTTATATTTTCAAAATTGTGTTATATTTAAAACACCATGTATGAACATGCTCTGAATGGTGTTATATATATGGACGGTTATAAGTCCTAAAATCCAGGTTTTTCTCTCTCCAAATCCTTAAATCAAGGATTACCATATTTGAATTTGTTAATGCATTTACAATCCTACCATTTTCAATTAATTTTAATCTAATGGTTGAGATTCTTTCTTACCTTTCTCACACTTTTGGTCTTTTTTACAATAACTCCACCCTATATATATATATATATATATATATATATAGGAAGTGTGGGAATATTAACACTCTTTGAAAAAATAAAAATAAAAACATACACAACAGGACGAATACAATAAATTTTCTATATTTCGGTTCCGATTCGGTATAATTATTGTTGGCTCGTTGCTAATAAAAAAGTCGAATAAATTTGAGGTCGGTAAAAAAGGTATTTGTTTGGTAGCAAAACGACAAAGTAGATGCACTAAAGTTTGTATATTCAAAATAACACATAAGGCTATGGGGTGTACTCTAACATATAGAGTGATAACAATGACCTGACATGTTAACTAACATTGTAAACCACTCCTTTCTTGTGTTAAAGTGCGTTAAATGAGTTATGTGTTAACATGTTAATCCAATGTTAAGAGATTGAATTAATTATTACTTTTTTTAGAAAAAAATTCAATGTTAAAATGCATTAAATAAGTTATGTGTTAACATGTTAAACCATTTCCTTAGAGTTAGACAAAGTGAAATAAGAAAAAAAAAAGTTGACGTGTCACTTAAGTGGAGTTAAGTTAAGTTAAAGTATACCCAAAACCCTGATGTGTTTGATTAAATTCCTATATTTACTTATCTAGTCAAAACTTACTCAAAATAATTTAATGAACGTGAATAAGTACACAATATTTATGATTTTATTTTTTCATTTTAAAGGAAGTATGTAAAATTTAACAACCCACGTGTGTAAATGGCAATTCTAGCCCTATGGACCAATTTGTACTTCTAATAAATTGTTATGGGTGGTTTTGAGGTTTTGAGCTAGTTACGTACTCAACAACTAAAAACAAATCTTAAAAATAGAAGAAGTAACCGAACAAATTTTAAAAATACAAAAGGAAGTAACTGTGTGCCACTGCGCCCCTTAGACGACAAAGTCCTACACAAACGTCGACCCAAACAAAGTAAAAGTAAAGTTTGATATAACGTTTTTGCGACTCATTGTTTTGATTTGTCCGCTTCGAAAGCCCCTAGGTAGATTTGGGATTTGAGGAGTTTTGAATATTTTCTTTTATATATTTGGCTTAGAGCATTCGTATCGGAGGCTCCATATCAATCTATATAATTCAACAAAAAACACACTTTCCTCAGTGTTTTGTTTATTATTCAAAAACCTCCCACATCTAACTCTCTATCCTTATCTCTATCATACTCACAAAAACTTATTTTATTACTTTTTTCTCTTTTCTATATATTCACAACAAAAATATAGAGGGTTAATATGAGCCTCTAAATATAGAGTTTGTACTTTGCTTTCTATAAATATTTCTCTACTATAGAGACTCTAATGTAAGAGTATTTTTAATGTTTTCTTTATTTTTTACTTTATGTTATATAGAATATAGAATATATGAGTAAAGAGTCTCTGATGTGGATGCTCTTAGAGAATCATCAATACACGTTTATGACCACAAAAACACCAATTTGTATTTTTCATAAAGAGGAATTGATGGTGGACGTGAGTTTTTCATCAATCATGATATTTTTTTTCTGTTAGCTTACTTCTAACAATGAGTCATTTGTTTCTTGTATATGATTTAATGCAATAATATATAATTTGTTGATCGACATTGAATGAGCATTGCAAGACAATCAGTCCACATGTTGTTCTAATGATGTTACATGTCGATCACCTTGCAAAAGAAACATCATCCAAAAAGAGAATTTTTTTTTTGCAGGTTTGTGATTTGTTTGTTTCGATTTTAAAATTTTAGTGGTCTTCTTTTACAAATTGTAGCAGCTAGGGTCTTGAGATATAACTTGTTTCGTTTGTTTTTGACATAGTATTATTTTGTGGTGTTAATCAAAGATCTTGGATTTTTGACCAATATGATTTGGTTAATGTGTGTGATTGATACACTCTTCGAAGAGAGGTTTTGTCGACGAGGGCGTTTGGATTGGGGCTCCTTGTCTTGGGCCGTTTTAATTCGGCTTTTTAATAAACCAAACGTTGTTGTTACCTTTTGCAAGGAAATAAGAGAAAAAGGCGGGAACTTGGCACATCAGTTCTCTTGCAGAGGCATTTAATGCCTGCAACTGGAGAGAGAAAGATCGCCGGAATGAGTATGATGAAGAAACCGACTTCATTTAATGCTCATGACATCGCACCGATGATAGCTGGACACGTGTATGAGTCTCCCCAAGATGCCAGGATACCATTAGATCGTATCAAGGTCTTTACCGAGGTGATAAGCCATCTCTTCTATATAAGACGGACATAAGATCACCAAAGGTAAGCGTTCAATTCTCCTTACACTCGGCCTACACTCACACTTCATTTAATCCGGACATTCTCTGGATCACATTTAATACGTTCAATTAAGGGTTCACACCAAGGATATTCCGGCGACCATTACTCGTCTGAATAAACTCCATTTTCTCCGGCAAGCTTTCTTATTCTCACGCCGGAGCTTGGTCACGGATCCTCCCCTCCCCCGGGGCCCTCTGTGGCGAGGCTAACGATGTTCTATTTTGCAGGTTAACAAGAAAAGCCCATCGGAGCATTGACGAGCCTCGTTGACCTCTAACCAAAGATCAGGGACTCGACAGGTTTTATTTTGTACATAGCTTGCTAACTTCGTCATTTGGATATAAAGTAGTTAAACGAGTCGTATTCATGTTTAAAATTTTTGTTATAGATAAAAATAAACAAACGATCAAAAGGTTTTTGATAAAGGATATTCATATAAATTCATATTAAATACAAACATATTAAAAAAAATATATTAACCTTTAATCGTATGTCATAGAGGCGGAAATAATCTTGATCTCTAATATGTAAAATCGATATATTATAGAGATAAGGTAATTCTTATATTTTTATCCCTATATCGTAAGATATAATTTTTTAACCCAAGCATCATGGTATATTAATTTCTTTTAAGGAAGAGAAGATTTATTTATAATTATTTATTATGATAGATAATGGTTCTTATATTAATTTACTTATTATTATTTATTATGGTTAAGGTAGGATAAAAATTGCCACATAGCATTTTGGTGACATATTGATTGAGAGAATGCCATGTGGCATTAAATTTATTATTTTATTAGTATTATTATTAGTAGTAAAACCCGTGTGCAAACACTTGTGGTTTTTAGAAAACCATGCATATAGATATTATACCAAAACTTGTTATCTATTATAGATAATAGACAACTATAAAACTAGATCATCGGTTAATATATCAGTTACATACGACTATTTCCATTCTCATATCCAAAAAAATAGTACCCACTCATTGACAATGTAAACTGTTTATAAACATAACTACATATAAAACATGTCTACGAAGCTAAATTAGTACCACCGAGGAACCAAATTGTACAACCACAAACAACCATCACATCAAACATTGTTTATAAACCTCCAATCAACACAACACTCATGAAGAGGGCTTAATCTTTGTCATGAAATGCACAATTTTTGTTAGCTTCAGCAACTGAGGAGACTTGTGAAATTCAAACGAAGTTCATCACCAAAAAAAATATTTTGGTTCTTCAGATAACCATGCCATCTAACATAACGTAGCTGAATCCAGTATTGGTTTTTGAGATCTTGTAAATAGCTATTGGACTTTACCTTTTAGATTTTGGATCTTAACATGCTTAAGATTATTGGTATCCAGATCCAATGCAGATGATACATCTGATGGCAGATGCTAAAATACAGAAAATTAAATAATGAATTTTATAAAACATTGATATATAACTGAAATTGTTGAAATAACGAAACAAAGTAAGAACTGCAAAAACTTACATGCCTGTGTCCAGCTTGTGTGGTGAAGTGTAAAACTGGCTCTGAAGTGGATGATGCTAAATGAACCTTTTGAACTTTACATGGTCAATCAACAACTTGTTTATCCTCTACAATGGTCTTGCCACGAAGATTGCGCATCTTTTCAACCTAAGTAAATTAATTTAGTCTATAACAACTCTGAATACTTGAAATTTTGTTACTTTCTTTATCAACACAAATTATCCCTCAACTCAGATTTGAAGTTTAAGACTCAATCATACAGAAGAATATCAACATATTGAGAGAATAATAAAATGGGCAGTGTAAAACTAATAAACGCTTACATTAGATACAACACTTGGAGAGGCAGAAGTGTCATCAACAGAAAAATCTTTAGAGTGAAGTTGAGGATCATTAACATCAGCAGCTATTTTCACGGAATGATCTTCTGGCTACAAAAAAAATTTAAAAAACCTTGTTATACTTATTGCGCAATAAAATATATTTGTATATGTTTTATATAAAATAGATAAAAAAAGAAAGAACACTTAAACTTACAACACTTTTAACATCTGACTCATCAACCATAGCCGTTAACTTTGCATCGAATATGCCATCATCAACAGACTATATTTATAAGAATGATCATATATAACAAACCGTATTTTAAATCATAATAATAAGTAAACATTACTTGTCTATATATACATTAAAAATATCTTCAAAACTCGTAAATTGCGTAGAATTACCAACCGTGACTCTAGTCTCAGCACCATCTAAAGCAATTTTACCAGAATCCAGATCTTGTTTGTGTTTAGTCTACAATATGGCATTTCAATAGTTATTAGCATAATATAATAAAAGTTACTTATCGACGTCATATTATTAAATAGATGTATAACATGGAATTTTTATACCACAACAATAAATCAAACCCATCATCTCCATAAACCAAATCATCCAAAACAACAACATCAGCTTTCATAAATGAAATTTCAGTTCCAGTTTCTGGATGGAAAATAGAAAGCTCAAACGTTTTAGATGCAATCATGGTGAAAACTGTCGCAACCCCCGTCCCCCTTAAATAATTACGGGCACGGGCCCGCGAGCCAGTTTTGGTGGTATCTGGTATTGTCTAATTTGGGAGCGGAATTTACATCAGGACCGTAGTTAGGAAATATTTTATCAGAGTAAAACACCACATTTTATATAAATAAACATATTGGGATAAAACCCAAGTTTTTATTACAAACTGATTTATAGGGATAATTCCCATTTTATTTAAATTAAAACGCCTTCTTTATTTAGGTAACTTTTATAGCCCCTTTTCCAAGCCTTCAGTGCTGTCCAGCTGGCTTCTAATTGGCTTTCACATTGTGTTACCTGAAACGCGTTTTAAAAGCATTTGTCAGTGGGAAATACTGGTGAGTGAATCCCAGTTTAATCAAGAAACATTAATTTAATTTAAACAGTATTGAGAGCGATTACAATGTTTACATCTACCCAATTACTCATTCAGTACTGTCAATCCTGACTGGTGGGTCATATTACACATTGGCTAACTCTTCGTCCAATGGTAACGTGTCTCACATTTTGTATACAAAACCCCAACATACCGGCAGTAATTGTAGAATTACAAAGACTCAATCACTGCTAAATTGCATTGTAAAATAGTTAAGGTTTTATAAAAATAGTTTAACAAAAAAGAGATTACTCACATTGCTGTCTTAGATTATCCTTTAGGGGTTCCAGGTGACAATCTATAATTTACACAAATGCACACGTGTTAGTATAATAACCCATTTTAACATTAGTAATACCCTCCTCGAGACGACATTCCAACGACTATGTCGAGCAGAACCACGACAACCGTTACGGAACCCTAGATCAATTGGGCAGAGTATCTAATACGTATCCAGGGGTTATGATACTTACAACGGAGCAGAACTTCGCTATTTAGGGGGGGTATTAGACCCGAGTATAATGCCTACTGTGAGAGATTTACGTTTAGAAAGAAAGATTTGAGCGAGTTTTGATGAAACCCGATGTCTGCTATTTATAGTGCCACATCTCGATGTTTACGCGGCCCGCGTAAAGGTTAACATAGGGCTACGCGGCCCGCGTCAAAGACGGTCAAAGGCGTAGGTGATCCGGGTCAGCTTATAGGTTCAACACGAGTCGGACACGTGTCAGCACCGGGCTGCGCCACATTTTTGGCCTCTCGCGGCCCGCGTAAGGGTTAAGGGGTGCCTTACGCGGCCCGCCTAAACCCCAAAAATCTGATTTTTGATTATTTTTAACAATATTTAAGGTATTCGGGGCCTGTTTTCGCATATGGGGTGTATTTTAGGATGTATTGGGATATTTTAAAATATATTAGGGTGTCGGAAAAATTATGAGGGTGTCGGTTTTCTTTAGGGTTGTTATATCCTCCTCACCTTGTTTTAGAGCTCGTCCTCGATATCTACTGGAACAAGTGTGGATATTTCTTTTGCATTTCAGATTCAAGCTCCCATGTGTACTCAGGTCCTCTTTTGGAGTCCCACTTCACTTTGACCAGAACTAATCTCTTATGCTTGAGGTTCTTGACTTTTCTGTCTTCAATTTGTAGAGGCCTTTCTACAAATTTGAGTTGTTCATTTACCTCTATATCCTTAAGAGGTACCATCAGTGATTCATCAGCTAAGCATTTCTTGAGATTAGATACATGAAATACATCATGTATTCCTGCCATTTCCTCTGGCTATTGTAGCTGATAGGATATAGATCCTGTTTTTCTAATAATCTCAAAAGGTCCAACATACCTAGGACTTAGCTTCCCTCTTTTGATGAATCTTAGTATTCCTTTCCAAGGAGAGACCTTTAATAATACTTTATCTCCTACTTGAAATTCCAATGGTTTTCGTCGGTTGTCAGCATAACTTTTCTGTCGATCACGCGCTGCTTTCAGTCGTTCTTTGACTTGAATGATCTTGTCTGTTAGACCCAGTTCAGGCTCAAAACAACTTCTTTTCACGTAATATGGCAAGTGATTTCAGTAGATGTGAAAAAGATGTGCGGAAATGGAAATCAGACTTTCAAGAAACAAGACCTACAGAATTATCAAGTTTATATCACTTTGAAACAAAAATGGTTTACAAGGTGATTGTAAGATTATTATCTAATACAAACGAATCTTGAATTCTGTGGGGGGAGAGAGCAATGGCGTTTTGATGTATGTGTGAATGCTAAGCTTCAAATTCACTTTGCTTCTCCTGGTTGAGCCTTCTATTTATAGACGGATTCTATGAATAAACAATAGTTTATTCATACAATAATTCCTGCAAAAAGTAGCCAATTGACATATTCATTGATTCCAACGTTCAAGTTGCCTTTTTCATCATGATATCATTTAATGTCAACTTGCTTCGGTAAGTGTGGCAGGACAGAGCCAATTTCAGACAAGTGGGTTGTTTCATCAGAAATTCTGATAAACCACTTCATCAGAAATTCTGATGAACAAATCATCAGAATATCCTTGATGATCAGAATCGTCAGATACTGATGATATTTCATTAGAAATATCATCAGATCCATCAGAAATGACCTCTTCTGATAATCCAATTCAGCTCTTGATCAACTTGTGATTCTTTGAAGTAGATGCTATGTATTCCGGTTGTCCCATCTGATCTTCTTTTTCTAGTTCGTGATCTTCAGGACTGTGATCTCTTCATAGACACAGTTGATTGTGTTTTTCTTCAATACTTACAAATAAAGTTTCCTAACAGTTTCCCCCTAAGTATTGTAAGAAAAAGAACTACCTCATAAACAGAAAAATTTCCAAACAGTGGAAATATAATACTTGAAAATATAAACCAGTTACTGAAGTTAAAACAAATTACATAAAAGATGAGAAGTTAAATAAATAGTTCTTTAAGTTTCACTCTCTTATGCGTGTCTCCTGTCTTTAGCTTCTTTTTGTAGGAGATGTATTTGTTGCAGCTGACATACATGTCTTTATACCATTCTATTGCTTGAATCCATTCTTCAATCATCTGCTCAATTTCTTTTCTGCTTGCCTCCATGTTCTTTTCTATCTTCTGAAGATGTTCTTGTCCTTTGTTCATGGTTTTCAAGATATACCTCAGAGTTTGATTTGAGTACTTGCAGATGTCAACACTTCTGAACATAGCTTTGTTTTCATCCTGATCTCTGAAGATTACACCATAATATTGTTCTTTATTTGCGTTTGTCAGTATGATGATGTCTCCTGATCTTGCATCTTCTACTATGTCTGAAGGAACTTTTGTCTTTGGTGATCTGACATATACCTTTTTGTTGTGTACATGCTCAAAGTTTATGCATAAATCAAAGTCTGAAAAAGCTATTCTTTCAAACAGCAGTATTCCAGCCTTTGATATTCCATTTAATGCTCTTCTGACTTCTTGATTATTTTTCTTTTCCTTTTCATAATGATCCTTCATAAACAGAATGTCTAAAGGATGCAACTGGTCAGCAATTTCTTCATCAGTCACCTTTTGTTCTTCTCCATTCTCCCTCTGAAGTGTGTATCTGTTTTGCACATCAGTTCCTCCAATATCATCAATTGCACTCTTTACTTCACTTACGTTTAGAATTCTTTTTACTGGATTCCAATTTTGTTTGTGAATGCTGCTTGGCCCTCTTTTTATTCTCTCTTCTCTTAAGCCCAGTTTGGTTGGAGATAGTGATCTTGGTGCTGTATCTTCTTTTGTCAGATAGTAGCTCACCAGATTGGTCTCAGGAAATATCATTACATCTCGTGCAATCTCTTTAACCATGATAGACTTGGTTTCAGAGATCTTTCTCTTAACAGTCTTTGATTTTGTTGCTGACTCTCCTTCTTGTTCCCATTCATTCATAATTTGTTTATTCATATACTTACTTATTGCTGAGTCATCAGATATTGTTGGATTTGGGACAGATGCTAGCAAGTTCAAATTTGTAATAACTTGAGGTTTTGCAGTTGCTAACCTTTTCAGTATTTCTTCTTTTGGAACATTCGGAGGAGGACCCATCATTATGGTTCCAGCTTTTGTGATTGGTGAGATTGAGGATTGTTGAGGAGTTGACTTTGGAGTTTCTTGATGTGAGCTTTCAGCAGGAATTTCTTTCATGAGTTCTTGTGGATTCACTTTGGCTAGTTTTGCAATATTGAATTGCATCTTCTCTACCAGTTGTTGCACTTCTTTTACCTTTTTTGAGTTGCTGTGTATGTTTTTCTGAATATTTGTGAATTCAGTTTGAGCTTTTGTTTGAATTTCAGCCCATTCTTTTGACAGCTTCTCAAGGGCATCTGTGATACTATTATTACTTGCCCTTAGTATGGTAACTTCTTCCAAAACTCTGTTTGTACTACTTGACTGCCTTGATTCAATCACTTTTGCTACTTGTGCTTTGATTTTTTCTATTTCTGTGAGAATCATTTGGATTTCTGATGCAGAGATGTTGGATTCTGGTGCCTTTTCTTTCATCTTTTGAAGAGACTTTAGTGCTTCAGTGTTTTCTTCAGTTTGTTTCTTCATTTCCTTCACTGATTCTGACAAAGTCTTTATTTCAGCCTTTTGACCTTGTATTTCTGACAACAACATATCAAGTTTTTCTTCTACTGGATTTCTTTTGCAAACTTTGTAAACATTTTCCAGTATTTCTTCTAGATTTTCTTGGTTCATGGGTTTCTCAGGGATAATTGGAACAACAGATGTTCCTTCTAACATTCCAGCTGCAAACACATTTGCTGCTGTTTTAGAGATGATAGGGTCATTCTTGGCCAACACACTTGGTGCAGCTTTGAATTCACCAGAATTATCTCCACCAGTGATGAAAAACTCATTCTCATTCTGGATTTCCTTATTTCCTTGAATCATATCAATATATGATCCTCCATAAGTTTTTGAGGTAAACAAATTACCTTTAGCCAGATTTCCTTGATCAGTTTCCTGATCTCCATCTGTTGGGATCTCATCCTCTTCCTCATTTTCTGATTCGGAGTTGAGATTTATGGAACTAGTAACCTCTTGATCAACATTCGTTGTTCTGTATTCTATTTTGTAAGAAACGTTAACAGAACTTTCTGAGTTTGTTTCTTCTCTGTGAGTTTCTACTAGAACAGTGTGTAAAAGGGATGTACCAGCAATGTGAGATTCATCATGATGAATGACTTCAGTAGCTTCACTTTCAACATCGTGTGTTTCTCCAGCAATGTGTGATCCTGCATCATGTGTTTGATGAATTTCAAATTCATGATGAATTCCTGCTTCATGAATCTGTTGACTTTCAGCATGCTTTTCTTCGTTTTCTGGTGATTTGGCTATCTCCAAGTTAGCTTTTTCCAGAATTCTTCCTTCTTCTACACCCTCATTTTCTGATGGTGAGGACTTCTCATTATCTCCTTTTTCTGTTGATGAAGAACAGTTCACAATTTCTCTGCTTGGTTCTTCTGTGGGAGAGGTTGATTTTGTCAGAAGTTTTTCATGTTGTATTCTGTACTGTGAGTCTGGTGCAATGAAGCATAACATGCTCTCTGGTAACACAGGGATATCTTTGTCTGATTCCCATCCATGATTTGAACTCCAGGCCTTCATTGTTTTTGATCTCCAGATGTCTTCTAAGATTGGAATCTCCATGTTTCTTTCAATAAATGCTTCAGAAATGAAAATTGAGATTAACCTTGGATATGGCAGATGAGATGTTATTCTTCCATTTCTGGTGATGATTGATCTTTTGAGAAGATTAAAGATTTCTGACCCATAATCAATCTTGAACCCATTTATGAGTCCAAACATGATCGTCAGAATAACTTGATTGATTTGATCAGTTCCTCCTATCTTTGAGGTGAGACATTTGTTTAACACTTCCATCATCACTTGCCAGATGGCTAGCAATTCACTTCTTCTTATTGCTCCAATTTTGTTGATATCTCTTTTCTTGTATCCAAGCCCAATGACGAAGTCTAATAAATCTTCTTTGCTTGGGGCTTCAGTGTAACTCCCAAGAATAAGCAATCCAAGCCATTCTCTTACTCTTGCTGGAGTTAATTCTACATAGACACTTCCCCATACATGAGCAGACATCCGATTTTCTTCAACTTCTTTAAAAGTGTAAACAAATTGCTGTAGCATCCTTTCTGGTATTTCTCTTTCTTTTGTCAGTGCTCCTGAGATTGGGCATTTTGTAAGATATTCTACCAGAAGTTGACATCTTTTATCATACTCTGAATACTCTGTATTCATCAACAGATTGTTTTCCTTCATTGGTAGAAATTCTGCTTCCTCGACAAAAAGGTACTTCATGTTGAATAATTGGAATATTGAGGTTAACTTTTGCCATTTTTGGTCTCTGTGAGTTAGGGTTTGAAATTTAGGGATTTTTTATTTGTGGAAAAAACAGGGGTTTTTAGGATATGAGAGAATTGAGAGTATTGTAGGTGTATGAAGTAGAAGGAGTTGAAGAAGTATAAATCGTGGTATGAGATAGTGATAAAGAGATCATTAATTGTCTTTATAACCGTTAGATCGTGTATGCTGAGTTTTTGGTTCAAAAAATAACCGTTGGATCGTGGGTGTTAAGACATTAATGAAATTGTTTATCATGGAATCGTGGTTAAGTCCTTTCAACTTGACTCTTCAATTTGTAGTTTCTTTAGTCATTTCTTGAAAGTGTCGCACTGATTTTTGATTGGAGAAAACTATCGGTTCTATGACACCTTTTCTTCTTTGTGGACCCCCTTTGATAAAAGGTCCAATTATCTTTCTTCATATGTACCCTCTTTTCTTCATAATTCAGAAAGTCCCATTCTGATAAAATCATCAGAAATTCTGTTGACCATATGTATTCTTTTGTTTTGACTTCTGTTGACTCTTTTTTAAGATGTAGCTAACAGAAATAATTAGTCTTTTTATCAGAATTTCTGAGATTTCCCCCTAAACTTATGAGTCCCTTTTTTTTTTGGTTAGACATCCGTACCTTTAATGCATCCATATCCCATGATCCTTCCTTTCACACCATTTCCAAAGTTTACCATTCTACCCAGCTTTGAAACAAAGTTGCTGAGTAAGCTCCTGTCCCCAGTCATGTGCTTGGAGCTTCCTGAGTCGCAGTACCAGATCTGCTGCACATGATGGTCCTGAAATGAAATGATTAGAGGGTTTTCGGTACCCAGGCATGCTTGGGTATTGTTTCTGATGAAATTTGAAACATTTTATTTTTATTTCTTCTTGGTTTTGCATCAGAAACTCTGTTATATGCTGAGCCATTAACAGATTTTACATTTTTCTTTTGAAGATGGTGTTGGACAAGCTTCAGTATGTCAACACACATACAAGAGTTATCAGAATTTTCTGATTGTTCCTCTTGTGATGGAATGATTGGATAATTTTGAAAAGAAGAGTGAACTGCTTCTGGAGTTTTTACAGATTCTTGACTACATTCACTCTTGCTTGTTTTGAAGTTTGGTTTGTCAAAAGAATATTCAGAACAGATTGATTTGCAAGATTCAGATTCAGATTCTGATACTAAATTATCAGAAATCTGATGAGTTGCTTTTACAAAGATAGTGGGTTTATTTCTATTTGGTCTTGTAGCACTTGTATAGCCTAAACCCTCTCCTTTGTTCTTTGGTGTGGACTCAATAAAATTTATGAATTCTTTAGCCTGTTGAAAACCTCTTACGTTGATTTCTTTGTCATTGATTTTCTTGTAAAGATCTTTTCTTTCATTTTCATAAAACTCAATTTTTGCTCTTTGATCTAAACTGTCCTCTATAAGATGTTGGTTTTCAAGAATGATTTTATTCAAAGTCCTTTGCAACTCATCAGATTTTCTAATATCTGATTGATGTTTTTCTTGCAGATTTAGAAAATCTGACATGAGCTTGTTTAGTTTGTGTTCAAGATCAAGACTGTCTAAATTTACCTTTTGTTCTGAAGTTTCTGGTAGTCCTTCAGAGAGTGCCATGAGGCAAAAATTTGCCAACTCTTCTTCTTCATCATCAGAAGAATCATCAGATAACCATGTATCTGTTCCAGCAATTAAGCTTACTTGTTGCTGCTTCTTTGCTTCTTCAAGCTTTTTCTCATAATAGGCAACATCCTTCAGCTTTTTGGTCTTGCATTCTGATGCGTATTGACCTCTTTGCTTGCACTTGTAACACACAACTTCAGCCTTCCCTTTATCCCTAGATCTAAACTCTTCTTTAGATCTTCCATCCATCCTTCCTTTGTCACTCCTTTGGTATCTATGGTTACTTCCCCTCAACCTCTGCTCAAATGTTTTGGTGAGCAGTGCTATTGCTTCAGCAAAAGCTGAAAAGTCTGATGATGCATCAGAAGTTTCAAGATTTTGACTGTTTGAAGGTTGTGGATCATTTGTTGTTGTTGATCTTTGTGAGTTGGAGATTAGAGCTAAAGACCCCCCTCTTTGAATGGTTTCTTCAAATATTTCTTCCTCTCTGGGGATCAAGATGCTGTATAAGTCATGAAGACTCATGTTTCCTAGTTCTAAGGTTGATGATAAAGTCATGGTTAGACTTCTCCATTCTCTAGGAAGGGCATCAAGAAATTTTATGTTTCTTTCATCGTTTGATTTTGTTATACCAAATTTCTTTAGCTCGTTTAAAATTTTTGTAAATCTTTGATATGTATCATTTAACCTTTCATTGGGTAAACTTTTAAACCTTTCATAGGATGAGACATTATTTGTTCTCTTGTTTCTTCTCATCCTTTCTCCTCATTCACAAAGGTTTTCCAACTGATCCCATATTTCCTTAGCTGATGCACATGCATCAACTTGTGAAAATATGTCATTGGGGATGGCCATAATTAAAAGTGACTTAGCCCTTTCATCCCCAGCCACCAATTCCTTGTCTTCTGCACTCCAGTTTATTTCACTTTTAGGAGCACGGGAGGCAGGGATTGCTGGTGATTGGTCAATTGCTGGAATAGCAGGTATATCAGTCATTGGTGTATGTGGACCCCTTTCAATGGATTGAAACAGAGCTCGGTCATGACCATTAAGGAAATTAACCATCCTGATTTTCCACTGGGGGTATTCTTCTCTGACCAGAGTCGGAGGTTTAGACATAGAACCAATGTTAAAAGCATTATTCCAGGATTGAAAGCTGGCCATACTTAGAGAAAAGAAGATGAGCGATTGATCGTTTGAAAATAGTTTATTCAATCTGCTCTGATACCAATTGTTAGACCCAGTTCAGGCTCAAAACAACTTCTTTTCACGTAATATGGCAAGTGATTTCAGTAGATGTGAAAAAGATGTGCGGAAATGGAAATCAGACTTTCAAGAAACAAGACCTGCAGAATTATCAAGTTTATATCACTTTGAAACAAAAATGGTTTACAAGGTGATTGTAAGATTATTATCTAATACAAACGAATCTTGAATTCTGTGGGGGGAGAGAGCAATGGAGTTTTGATGTATGTGTGAATGCTAAGCTTCAAACTCACTTTGCTTCTCCTGGTTGAGCCTTCTATTTATAGACGGCTTGTATGAATAAACAATAGTTTATTCATACAATAATTCCTGCAAAAAGTAGCCAATTGACATATTCATTGATTCCAACGTTCAAGTTGCCTTTTTCATCATGATATCATTTAATTTCAACTTGCTTCGGTAAGTGTGGCAGGACAGAGCCAATTTCAGACAAGTGGGTTGTTTCATTAGAAATTCTGATAAACCACGTCATCAGAAATTCTGATGAACAAATCATCAGAATATCCTTGATGATCAGAATCGTCAGATACTGATGATATTTCATCAGAAATATCATCAGATCCATCAGAAATGACCTCTTCTGATAATCCAATTCAGCTCTTGATCAACTTGTGATTCTTTGAAGTAGATGCTATGTATTCCGGTTGTCCCATCTGATCTTCTTTTTCTAGTTCGTGATCTTCAGGACTGTGATCTCTTCATAGACACAGTTGATTGTGTTTTTCTTCAATACTTACAAATAAAGTTTCCTAACATTGTCAGTTGTTTCTTGTACTATCTCAGGTCCAGATAGTTGCTTTTCCCCAATTTCTGCCCAACAGACTGGGGTTCGGCACTTTCGTCCATAAAGTGCTTCGAATGGTGCAACGTTGATACTTGTGTGATAACTATTATTATAAGAAAATTCTATTAAAGGTAAGTGATCGTCCCAATTACCTCTGAAATCAATTACACAAGCTCTAAGCATGTCTTCCATCGTCTGAATTGTTCTTTCGCTTTGTCCGTCCGTTTGAGGATGATAAGCTGTGCTCAGATTTAACTTGGTTCCCATTGCCTTTTGGAAACTTGACCAAAAATGAGAGGTAAAACGGCTATCCCTATCAGAAACAATTGATAAAGGAATTCCATGTAATGAAACTATTTCATTTACATATAGTTTAGCTAATTGTTCCATACAAAAAGTTCCCTTCATTGGTAGGAAATGAGCCGACCTGGTTAGCCTATCTACGATCACCCGGATTGTATCATTACCTTTCTTTGTTTTGGGTAATTTGGTAACAAAATCCATTGTTATCAATTCCCATTTCCACACCGGCATTTCTAGCTGTTGCAACAAACCTGAGGGTTTTTGATGTTCAGCTTTAACTTGTGCATAGGTTAAACATTTAGAAACATAGGCTGCTATGTCCTTTTTCATTCCTATCCACCAGAATTTTTTTCTTAAATCCTGGTACATCTTATCATTTCCAGGATGCATTGTATATTTAGATTTATGGGCTTCTTCTAATCTACGATGACGTAGGTTTCCTAATTTAGGTATCCACATTCTTTTCTTATGGAATCTCCAAATTCCATCTGTTCCTTGTTCTAATTCTTTAATCATACCTTTTAGTTTTTCAGTATCATCCTTGATTACTGATTCTTGTACTTTTCTAATTTGATCATTTAAATCTACTTGTAGATTTAATTTAAGAGAACGTACCCTTTTTGGCTTTTCATGATACTTTCGACTTAAAGCATCAGCAGCTACATTTGCCTTTCCCTCATGATACTGGATATCACAATCATAATCACTAAGTATCTCCATTTAGAGTCTTTGTCTCATATTCAACTCTTTTTGCCCGAAAACATATCTTAAACTTTTATGATCAGTGAATATGGTAAACTTACTACCATAAAGGTAATGTCTCCAAATCTTAAGGGCAAAAATTATAGCTCCTAACTCTAGATCATGGGTTGAATAATTATCTTCATGATTCTTAAGTTGCCTAGACGCATAAGCTATAACCTTTTGGCGTTGCATTAACATACATCCGTAACCTAACTTAGAAGCGTCACAATAGATTACAAAATCTTCAGTTCCTTCTGGTAACGCTAGTATGGGTGCATGGGTTAATCTATGCTTAAGAATTCTAAATGCTTCTTCTTGTTTTGGTCCCCATTCAAACTTAATGGACTTACAGGTTAACTTAGTTAAAGGAATGGCTATTTTAGAGAAATCTCGAATAAACCTTCTATAATAACCGGCCAATCCTAAGAAACTTCTAACCTCGGTTGGTGACTCAGGGGTTTTCCATTTGGTAATCGCCTCAATCTTTGTGGGATCCACATGAATTCCTTCATGATTGACTCAGTGTCCAAGAAATTGTACCTGCTCTAACCAAAACTCGCACTTTGAAAACTTAGCATAAAGCTTTTCCTTTCTTAATAGACTTAAAAGTGAGTGCAAATGCTTTGCATGATCCTCTTTACTTTTAGAATAAATTAGAATATCATCTATAAAGACAATTATGAATTTATCCAAATATGGCTTACATATTCGGTTCATCATGTCCATAAATGCAGCTGGGGCATTGGTTAAACCAAATGGCATGACTGTAAATTCATAATGACCATACCTTGTTCTAAATGTGGTTTTAGGAATGTCCTCTTCATGTACCTTTAATTGATGATATCCTGATCTTAAATCGATTTTAGAGAAAAATCGAGCTCCTTGCAGTTGATCGAACAGATCATCAATTCTAGGTAATGGATACCGATTCTTAATCGTAACTTTGTTCAATTCACAGTAATCAATGCACATACGCATCGATCCGTCCTTCTTTTTAACGAATAAAATCGGCGCTCCCCATGGGGATGAACTTGGCTGTATGAATCCTTTTTCCAGCAATTCATCTAATTGTTTCTTCAGTTCCTGCATTTCTGCGGGTGCCAAACGGTAAGGTGCTTTAGCAATCGGTGCCATTCCTGGTAGTAGGTGAATTCTGAATTCAACTTCTCCGTCTGGTGGTAGTCCTGGTAATTCTTCTGGAAATACATCTGAAAACTGAGACACTACTGGAATGTCTTTTAGTTCTTTTCCTTTAGTGTTAGTGATTATGGAAATCAAAAACACTGGAATGTCTTGGATTGAATTTTGATCACATAAAATACTAGCTTTATTGGCTATTAACCAATCCATTCCTAAAACGACATCAAATCCTGCCAGATTCATGGGATACAGGTTTGCCATAAACTTTTGATTTAAAAACTCTATTCTTGCTCCCTGCAAGATTTCAAAAATCCTAACTGTTTCTCCATTTGCTGTTTCTACTAGACATTCTTGTGGTAGTTTAGTTAATGACTGATTTAGAAGTTTGCAAAACGAAGTATTATTAAAACTTTGGTTTGCACCAGAGTCAAATAATACTTTAGAAAAAACATCATTAACTAAAAACGTACCGGCTATCACGTCTAGAATCATCTTGGCTTCATCTGCGGTTAGAACGAATGCTCTAGCATTTTTAGTGTTCTTGTTATTTGTAGCTGGAGCTAATTTTGGACAGTTTGGCTTGATATGACCTTGTTCTTTGCAGTTATAGCATATCTTGTTGTTGGCTTTCCTCCTGCAGTCTTCTTCCTTGTGACCTGATATTTTCCAGAAATTGCAATATATGGAGCATCTTCCAGAATGCTTCCTTTTGCAATACTTGCAATAAGGTGCAGATGTGGAACCTACATTTTTCCCACGGTTGGAATTTCCAAATTGGAATTCCTGGGTAAGTCTTTGAGCTATGTTTCTCCTCTGATCTTCCTCTTTAGTACGGATTAATTCATTTGTCAAGGTGTTGGCTAGTTCTACAGTTTCTTCTATAGTTTGGGGTCTAGCTGCCTTGACTACATGTCGAATCTCTCCAATTAATCCCCAGATATAACGGGAGATTAATACCGGTTCCGGTGATGCAAGGGTTGGTACTATTCTAGCATATTCAAAGAATGTGGTAGTATAACCCTTACTATCTACCCCGGTCATTCTAAGGTTCAGAGACTTATTTGCTATCTGTTCCTTTTCATTGGGAGGGCATAATTTCCTTTCAACCATATTTTTAAATTCCTCACATTCCCTATTATAAATCCTATCACTTCCTCTGGACAGGAGGATAGTGTTCCACCATTCTAAGGCTGAGTTCTTAAATAGATTAGAAGCAAACATTATCTTGTCTTCTTCAACACACTTGCTTATTTTTAAAACAGCCTTAGTCTTTTCTATCCAGCGTAGAGCTGCAATGGGTTCTTCATTGCCCGAGAATTCTATTGGCTTGCAGGACCAGAATTCTTTATAAGAACAACCATAAGGCATGGTTCTTCTTCTTTTGGGAATGGGCACTTGAAGTACGGGTCCATTGTTCACGCTGTGTTCTGGTTCAATTGGTCGTTTACTGCTATGCTTACTTTTATTATTCGCTTCCTGAACCGTTTGAATAATAAATGGCATTGCATCTATGATTCCTTGTGCCACTATGTGTTGGATAGCACTATTATCCACTTGATTTCCATTGTTATTGATGCTTGGATTTTCATTAACCACGTTAATGTTACTCTGGTTATCGTTATTCAGATTTCCTTGATTTCCTTCGTCGGCCATCTGAATTTTAAACAGTTACCACGTATTAATATCACAAAATAATATTTAATATATAGCCAATCACATGACATGCATTTTGGTCAAAAGCGTCGATCATTGCGACTTACTCTATTCATATAATATGCATCTATTACATACCAGCACTGAAATTAAAATTACAATACCAACTGAAATAAAATTAGACTAATAATAGTAGGCATCCGTAGGTTTTTTTTCATACACATACACACCTATTATATTTTATTATTATAATTATTATTATTATTATTATTACTACCATCTCCATCATCACACTCATGGATATGGACTCATCCAGAAATCCATATTGCGCTCGTCATACTTCCAGACGAGTCGCTCTCCCACCTGTCTCATTCGTTCACTACTTTCTAAAATTTCCTCACCAAATGTCCTAAGTTCTTGTACATTGTCTGCACTCATTGGGGGTGCAGGTTCTAGGACTGGGTTCGGAATCCGGGGTGCGGGTTCTTGGTATGGGGGTGTAGGTGCCTGGAATTCGTAAGGATTTTCTAAAATCTCCCTAATGTATTCATCGTGGTAATAGGGATCTAAAGGATCCAAACCTGGGTAGGATCCAGAGTTTGGCATGGGCATGTCTTCATGTATTGGGTAACGTTGCACATAGTCCCAATTGTCGTCCCACCAGGGGTCGTAGTTTGGGTCTAGGGGGTTTGGTGCTGGTACCCTAGGTATTTCTTCCGGATTAAAGTCATGCATTTCTACTTGATTTTCAGGGTTTTCTATTTCCATTGGTTGGTCAGGGATTGGTAGTTGTGGTTGGGGTGATATCATTTGTTCCAGATTAGGGTCAGCTGCAGTGGTTGCTAAGATGTGGATGTTGGCTATACCCCTATTAATCATATCCTGGGCATAGGCATCGGTTTCTCTTTTAGCTGCTGCTAATGCTCTCTGGTCTTGTAACTTTTTCATACGCTTCCTACGCTCGTGTGCCCCTCGACTAAACCATCCTCTCTTTTTCTGGGGGAATGGTTCCTCGGACTGAGCCTTAAACACGAATATTCCTTCTTCCGTATCAGCAGAGTACCCCGAAAGGGCAGGCTGAGAAGAGGCACCTTCGCTTCTAGGCGAACCAGACAATTGACGGTACGCGTCAGATGGTCCTTGGTCGCTCATACTGTAAACTAACAAATAGTCAAATAACACATAACAATAAAATACAATTATGCACATATTTTCATAATTTATTTCCTAAAAATTTGAATTTTGATGTCAGCAGAACACTTCTGTGGCTGAATCAGTGGCTTAGCTCTGATACCACCTTCTGTCGCAACCCCCGTCCCCCTTATACAATTAAGGGAACGGGCGGCCACGAGCCAGTTTTGATGGTATCTGGTATTGTCTAATTTGGCAGCGGAATTTACATCAGGATCGTAGTTAGGAAATATTTTATCAGAGTAAAACACCACATTTTATATAAATAAACATATTCGGATAAAACCCAAGTTTTTATTACAAACTAATTTATAGGGATAATTCCCATTTTATTTGAATTAAAACGCCTTCTTTATTTAGGTAACTTTTATAGCCACTTTTCCAAGCCTTCAGTGCTGTCCAGCTGGCTTCTAATTGCCTTTCACATTTTGTTACATGAAACGCGTTTTAAAAACATTTGTCAGTGGTAAATACTGGTGAGTGAATCCCAATTTAATCAAGAAACATTAATTTAATTTAAACAGCATTGAGAGCGATTACAATGTTTACATCTACCCAATTACTCATTCAGTACTGTCAATCCTGACTGGTGGGTCATATTACACATTGGCTAACTCTTCGTCCAATGGTAACGTGTCTCACATTTTGTATACAAAACCCCAACATACCGGCAGTAATTGTAGAATTACAAAGACTCAATCACTGCTAAATTGCATTGTAAAATAGTTAAGGTTTTGTAAAAATAGTTTAACAAAAAGGAGATTACTCACATTGTTGTCTTAGATTATCCTTTAGGGTTTCCTGGTGACAATCTATAATTTACACAAATGCACACATGTTAGTATAATAACCCATTTTAACATTAGTAATACCCTCCCCGAGACGGCATTCCAACGACTACGTCGGGCAGAATCATAACAGCTGTTACGGAACCCTATATCAATTGGGCAGAGTATCTAATACGTATCCAGGGGTTATGATACTTACAACGGAGCAGAACTTCGCTATTTAGGGGGTATTAGACCCGAGTATAATGCCTACTGTGAGAGATTTACGTTTAGAAAGAAATATCTGAGCGAGTTTTGATGAAACCCGATGCCTGCTATTTATAGTGCCACATCTCGACTTTTACGCGGCCCGCATAAAGGTTAACAAAGGGCTACGCGGCTCGCGTCAAACACAGTCAAAGGCGTAGGTGATCCGGGTCAGCTTATAGGTTCAACACGAGTCGGACATGTGTCAGCACCGGGCTGCGCCACATTTTTGGCCTCTCGCGGCCCGCGTAAGGGTTAAGGGGTGCCTTACGCGGCCCGCCTAAACCCCAAAAATCTGATTTTTGATTATTTTTAATAATATTTAAGGTATTCGGGGCCCGTTTTCGCATATGGGGTGTATTTTATGATGTATTGGGATATATTAAAATTGTAAGTCCCGTATAACCGGATCTTTCAATGATATCAAACAACACCAAGTTTGTGCGGAATCCAAACTTGGTGTGATTCAAGATAAACCGAAAAGTATGAAAACGAAGAACAATACCGGAATCACTTTCAACACTTGCACACGATTCTATTACTTGAAAAGCAAAACCGTCTAGTACAAGTGCTCATAACCAAATCGCCTCCCACTCTGTGTTTCACTAGAATTTCTGTAACAATGGAGGTTCAAACCTAAAAACAAGTTGAAAACTTATTTATATACATGGACAAGCCCACTTCCCTACATGGGCTTCCCTTGGGCCTGCTTGGCCCACATGGCCTAAAGCTTGGCCCAAATGACCTATAAAGGTCCACAACCTAACATAAACTAACCCGGTAAGACCCAGTTCATAACCATAGCTCGTTGTATTAATTTGATGCGTCAGTCTCACACTTTAGGGCCTAACAATCTCCCCCTAGACTGATGCCATCAAATCGTCTTCATAACATGAATTGAGCAACGTCTTCAACGAAGTCTATGGTTGTCGCTATGCTGCAGATGTTATGGAAGTTCTTGACTTCTGAACTCTCAGCACTGGGTCTCTTTTCTTCAGCTCTTGTGGTTAGCTTCATATCAGGATCTCGATCAGCTTTGCTTGAAAATCTTGTTAAAGAGAATGTGAGAGGAGGATTCTCAACAACTCTTTTCTTCTTCAATCTTTTTCTTTCAAGCAGGTTCACGGTACTTCTTCAAATGCACTTTCACTGTCAGACGGTGTCTCGTATCCGGTTCTTCTGACTCAGGTACATCTTGTTGTTGTGCTGCTTCAGGCTTCTTCAGCAACTAACAGCATCTCAGTCTTCATCAACCCCTGTTCTTGATTGAAATCAAGTTCTGCACATTCTCACAAACTCATAAGCAAACATTTCTTATGCAACAGGGAGAGTACCATATGAACACTAGGTACATGAAATTTCACAATTTAAATTCTTTTAACTTTTGATGATCAGTCAAATCTTCAAGAACGGTTACATTTTTAATTTTAAGAAAAACAAATAAGCACTCTATTATTGGATTTTTTTTATAGAAAAGCAAGACACTATTTTTGTATTTTTGAATTTTTCCAATTTTTTAATTTTTTTTAATATTGAGAACTAAAAAACAAATAAAAACTCAAAATATAAACAACTACCATAATATACAATTACAATTGCAATGGGATCAAAATTCGTTCTCAGGCAGACTAAGGAACACTTTTCAGTACGAGCCTAATCAAACTGGTCTATGCGATTGCCAATATGTTTGTCCACTTAAACTTTAACGCTCAACTTTCAATTTTTCAACTTCGTGATATGCTTTAGGTAATATTATACTATTATACCCGTGTGTCCCATTCCAAGGCATACCCCCACGATCAAGGTAAGCACAACGATTCATCGTAGCAGGTGAGTATACTGATGTCATCCTTTAAGATATCCTGACTGTGTCTAGGTCTGCATATAATCTATTTTATCATGTTTTGATTTCTTAACAATGAACACCCAAATAAATACTAATCAAATCCTGGAAATATAAACAGTACACTCTATCATGCAAGTATCTTCCCTACCACATATTTCACAAGTCCAATCCAGATTTCTGAAATCTTAACTGGGAATAGGTTGAGAAGAGAACAGAATAGATCTTTTGCAGAGATGGTATAATATACAGATCAAATGAGTTTTTCTCAGTTTGATATAGGTTTCTTGGGTTTCTTTTGGGCACTTGAGGGCCTCTTTCGGGTGTATTAGATCTATAACGCGACAACGTACAGCTAGGTCAGCATGTATCTGGATGCAGCAGAAGCTGTCGTTGCCTAGCACCTCCAGGTCAGCATATATCTGGATGCAGCAGAGGAGGTACACGACTTTTTTCAGAGAAGATTTCAGAATCAGATCAAAATTGTGTGTATCGGGACAACATACAGACATTCAAATAGAAATGAGCTAATTCCAAGTGACTTTCTTTCCTGGGGTCATGTACAATTTTAGTTCTGAACAGAAGGACAACCAAGATATCCCTGGATGATTCAACAATATAAAGACCCGAAACCTCAGATGTTGACTATCTATCAACGCAAGATTTAAGACCATAAAATCATACGCCGTTGGTATGTTACCCACATGGTACATAGTTCGTTATGTTTATATCACTTATTATCTTTTATCATGTTGAGCGTCAAGCCTATCGACATATCGCGGTAGATCCTAGTCTTTTCAGCTATGGCACCTTACATGTGTTAGTCAAACCCTTTAACACGAACATTTATTTCACTTCCCATATCATGCAATTTTTCTTTTTGGCTTTTTTATTTTTCAAATGTTTTTGTATTTTTCTTATTTTCTCCCCCTAAACAATACATATTTACAGCAAACTCTTTTTGTATTTTCTGAGTTTTCTCCCCCTAAACTCTACATCTATCTATATGTTCCTCTCCCCCCCTAAATTTGTGCATAAATCTTGTATTTTTGCGCAAATTTACCATTTACTAGAGAAAGAACACTTTATATACAAAATAATAAACTAAGAAAAGAGAAAAAAATATTTTTGCTTAACCGTTCCGTCATTAGATTGAAGACTAATGAAATGCAAATCAAAGTACAGAATTTAAACGGTACCTTTTGCTGATCATTTCTTACTTCTCTAATCTCCTCCAACGGAAACATATCATCTGTAAAAAAAAATTGAACTTTTTGCAATAGTGAAATGTTACCCGTTTTTATCTCTGGAACAACCGCTATCAACATTCCAGAGATTGTCAACAGCTCCTCCTTGGTTGTTCCTGAAAGGTAAGTAGATTAGTAAGACATAGGTACCCAGGCCATCGTGGTCCTGGGATTTCCTGAAGCATCAAAGTAAGACACTTCTTTCAAACACAAGTCCCCTTTTGTTTCAAGGATTGGAGATGTTGCTGCTTTGGATTTGGGTTTCCAAAACTGTTTCGGTCTAGCAAACGCATTTGTTGCCTTCGGTTGAGCAACTTTAGCTGTTTCAGGTTTGTTAGTTTTAGAAACACGTTTTTGTTCCTGAACAGCCTTGCGTTTGTTTTTAGCAGCATTCCAATCCCCATCAGAAGGTTTAACCTTGGAATTCACGTTCTTCATTGCCTTAGGTGTAGATACCTTCATTGGCTTAGAATGGTAGTTATCCTTAGGTGTAACCCTCTGATTTTGCATATAATAGGGTACATAGGGACGGTGTGTGCAGTTTCGAGCAATGTGACCAGCAATGCCGCAATTGAAGCATGTTTGTCTTTTCACGTAGAAGGCATTCTGATCATCTTGTGTAGCTCTTGCAGGCCCTGAAGGACGAACCGGTCCTTTCTGTGCTTGTTTGTGTTGCACATTTCCTGCAGACGAAGATGAATTTGGGTGCCTGTACTTGTCGTTTGCAGGGGCCTTCTGTGGTGGAGATTTCCTTTGATTCTTCTTGTTTTCCTTAGACTGCAAGTCTTGTTCAGAAATCTCACCAGTCTTTATGAAACCCTTGTTAGCACAGTCAAATGCATATTTCTCACATTTGCCATTACAGACTGGCTTAACAAAGACATTTTTCACATCACGGGCCTTTTGAGGACTATTACTGCCCGTTGAGGACTGTGGAGAGCCTGATCGTCTTTGATGTTTAGGCTTCTTATTTCCGCGTCCTTTACCTGCTCGCTTCGGCTCTTGTTGCTTGATTTGAACTTTGTCATCACTAACAAAAGGTTCAGATTGTTTAGCTTGCGCACTTGGAGCCTTGTTCACGCATGTCTTCTCTTCATCCTTCATGTCATCAGCTTTGACAGAATCGGAGAGTTCTGGTTTGTCGGAAGAAATACCAGAAACTTTAGCAGAAACTTCAGCTGAAACATTTGACGAATTTTCAGCACAAGACGGTTCTGCACATGACACCCTTGAGCTGAATTCACTAGAATCAACCGATTCCAATTTCTCAGAATCAGCTGCTTCAGGTGATTCGCATTTGGAATTAGATGGTTCAGCTGGCTCATTCGTTTCGTTTTCCATTTCAGTCTCTGTTACACAAGCATCAACGTTTTCGCCCAAACCATCAGGCCTGAAATTAATCATAGAGTGAAAAAATGAGCCAAAAATGTCACACACATGAGAATTTGATGCTTGGTCATCTCCAACGACACCTTCAACTTTAATTTCATCTGCAAGGGAAGACGAAGCATTAGGATCAAAAGTACCCTTTGAAATAAAATTTACCGAAGGAGTCACTCGTTTATTAACAGGTCTGCTGTTGATTGATGACTTATCAGTTTTAGGACCATAAGCCATCTTGTCCTCATTCATCAATTCCTCCTCAGTCATGGGTAAATATGTGTAGTTATCATTGTAAGGAGGAGGAGCCTGATTGTAACCCAATCCACACCCTTTCTTTTCCTTGTATGCGAGCTGTTGATCACACAAGTTTTTGACTAATTTGCTGGAAGAATCAAATTTCTTAATATTAAGCTCATTTATTTGATATCTATCTCTGATATCTTCCAGTTCCTTAGTCACAGCACACAGTTTCTCCTGAACATAAAAGAGTTGACTGGATTTCACACTTACATCATCCTTGAGTTTGACGATGTCTTTTCGCTGAGCTTCAATCTTTTCTTTATAAAGTTTTTCGTTTTTTGATAAAGTAAAGTTTTTATTTTTGATGTCGTTGTAGTCTTGAATCAACTCAGCGTTGTGTAACCGATATGCCTCATTTCTTTCTCTACACTCAGGAGTGCAAAAGACAGAAAGTATCTCTTCACGATCACGAGTAACTTCTTGAGCCAGGGGTTTGTTAAACATAAATACTGAATTTTGTGTGGATGAGCAAATAGCAGCAGATGTGTTGCCTTGAGTAGACTGCTTGTCAGCATTGTCATATGATTTGATGAGTGAGATTAGCTCATCTGACTTCATTTTGTAACAGTTGCAGTCGGTTGTCACTATTATCTGATTAACATTGCGAAACCAACTACAGTTCGCCTGATCTGGAATCCCTTTTATAGCATCCAGAAGCTTTCTGTTGCTCATGCGAGTAGACACCACCATCTCTGCCTTCTCCATTTTAGAGAGCAGTTCAGCAAATCGGCCTGTAAGTGCTTCGATAGATTCACCATATGAGTAAGTGAATTCTTGGAGTTCCTGCTCAAGCAACTCTCTCTTAGAAGACATTTTTTTTTTTTTTTTATAAATGAGATCCCCAAAAATGTGCGTTTTTAACTATTTCCTCAACGCAAGCCCAAAGCGAGAACCTGTGTACTCACTAACTCAAACCCTTTGCACGTAATCAAACCAGCTTCTTGTATCACACCTCGAAACCTGTCAGACCGTTATCACAAAACCAACAAAACAATTTTTATTTTATTTTATTTTATAATTTTTTTATTTTTATTTTTTTTATTATTTTTTTTATTTTTTTTAAAGATTTTTAAGTTACTTTAATAAATTTAAAAAATATAAAGGTTTATTATTATTATTATTATTATTATTAACTATTATTATTATTATAAATAATGATTATGTAATGATTGCTTTACGATTATGATTATTATATTATAAAATTAAACCTAAACGACAAAATTCACGTCTAGCTGTCTTCCTCTTCGTTTTGTATAATCACACAACACAAACTCGAACGGTAATCGTGGTTGGACGGTTTCACGATTGTCACCGGAGAAGATGGTTGTTAAGTGATGTTCAGTTACCGGTGATGAAGGTTGAAACGGTGATAGCAGTTAACGGAGGATGGTGATTGGAGAAGTTGGTGGAGGTGGTGTAGTGATCGATGATGATGATAGTTGCAGGTTTGGTCGCCGGTGGGGGTGAAGCGGAGAAGACGAAGATGAAACAGCAGATGACTCGAGACTGTGAAATGAGATTGCGACTCGAGACCTGAAGTGTAGATAACTCAAAATCTCTGTCGAGAACACACCACTCGAGACCTCGGTTGCGACTCAGAAGGTTGATTGACGAAACCGTGGTTGCGACTCGAGACAGTGAATGTTGATGACTCGAGATCTCGGTTGCGACTCGGAACCGTGGTTGCGACTCGAGACTGCTCAAAAGGAGATGACTCGAGACCAGTGAGGTGATGAGTCGAGACCAATGAAGATGATGTGTTGGTTGCGACTCGAGAAGAATGATGTGACTCGAAACCAGGAAGATGGAAGTCGAAACAGTGATGACTCGAGACAAGAGGAATGATTATTGCTGCGACTCAAATGGTGACTCCAAATGTGGTAACTCGAAACCGTGAAGAAGATTGTCTTCACTCGAAACGAAACCTTCTGTAAAGTAGTGGTAGTTGTGATGATGACTCGAAATAAGAAACAATATTGACAGTTGTAGCAAACTCCGAGATACTTGGAAATTTTTTTAAATCAAGATACTTTTCAAATTTAAAAGGATTATGATTAACATCAAGATATTTTCGGAAAAAATAAAAAGATTATATTTAATCCTTTAACAACCTTTTCAAAATCTAAGCACCAAAATATACCAACTTTTTATAAAATTTGAATGAACACAATGAAGAACGCGAAGAACACCAACTCAAAAATTTCAGAAAACTTGAATCTTTGATATCACACCGAGCCTAGAAATAGGTTCTAATGGCTCTGATACCACTTGTAAGTCCCGTATAACCGGATCTTTCAATGATATCAAACAACACCAAGTTTGTGCGGAATCCAAACTTGGTGTGATTCAAGATAAACCGAAAAGTATGAAAACGAAGAACAATGCCGGAATCACTTTCAACACTTGCACACGATTCTATTACTTGAAAAGCAAAACCGTCTAGTACAAGTGCTCACAACCAAATCGCCTCCCACTCTGTGTTTCTCTAGAATTTCTGTAACAATGGAGGTTCAAACCTAAAAACAAGTTGAAAACTTGTTTATATACATGGACAAGCCCACTTCCCTACATGGGCTTCCCTTGGGCCTGCTTGGCCCACATGGCCTAAAGCTTGGCCCAAATGACCTATAAAGGTCCACAACCTAACATAAACTAACCCGGTAAGACCCCGTTCATAACCATAGCTCGTTGTATTAATTTGATGCGTCAGTCTCACACTTTAGGGCCTAACAAAAATATATTAGGGTGTCGGAAAAATTATGAGGGTGTCGATTTTCTTTAGGGTTGTTATAAAAATTAAACAAGATTCAACTGCTATCGGAACTTCTTTAATCACTTTTAACCATCCATCAGTAAAACCACATCCATCGGTCCATCCTTTCATCATCACATTCCAAAACCTTTTGCCAACATATATATTTGCCATCCCATACTCGTAATTTTTACCCTAGAATTCTTTCCATAATTTGTCAGCAATTAGCTATAGAAGAAGTAAAAAAATAATTAGTGCAGACTTACAAAATTGATATGAACTAATGATCAAGAGAGGTTACAACGGATTAGTCAACAGAAGTTAAAAGGAGGGTTAGTCAACACGGGTTCCAGTATTTACACACAACCTAACCACTGTTGTATATCGACTACTACATACCTCTGTTGCTTTTCAATAGAGGTTTCCTAACAACTGTCATCCATTATCCCCAACAGAGGATTGCAACGTGGACATATGTTAATTATCAGATGTTAGTCAACCATGTTAAAAGAGTTAGTCAACAGAAGTTAAAAAGGTTAGTCAACAGACGTTAACAGGATAAGGAAACAGACGTTAAAAGGGCAAACAAATGTTAGCAAGTTGTTGAGCTAGCAAAAAATGTTTACAGTGAGTAGCAAAATAATATAAAGTTACTTACAGTCATGCCAAGTTCAGGTCTAATATTTGCTGAAATTTAAGAATTCTCGTATACATTTTTTTAAAAGATGAGACAACGAATGACAAACTTCCAATAGATTTTACCAATACAGCATCTTTGGTTTTAAAACAACAATCTCTAACCAACTTTGTCCAACCATTCGTAAATATACAATGATCATCTCTCTTCCTTACTCATACTAACCATGTTTTGTCACCATCATGTAGTTCTACAGTTTGACCGTAGGAGACCTCCTTCCCCCACAACAAATTCTCAAAATCAAGTGGTATAGTCTGCGATAGTAATTAGCAAACATCTTACATCAAAAATTAATGTACAATCCTAATAGTAGCAAGAAAGTAAATAACATACAAAAAATATAAAATCATCTTCATTAAGAAATTTTAAAAAGGATTGTGTTTGGTTGGATGGATTTTATATCCGCAATAAAGGATTTAAAGTTACAAGTTATAAAGACAAACAACATCCAAGAAAACTTATAGACAAACAACGTCATATCTATTATTTTATTTACGTATATACAAATTGATCTCAAAAAAACATTCGTTAACATTCAAATATCAATAAAATAATTAAAAAAAACATCACTAACTTCAGTTAAACTAAATCAGTACTTAAAAACCAAATGTACCAAATATTAACGGGACTATTTGTATAATCACATACTTAGGGTTTTATAAAAATAAAGCACAAAACGAAAATCATCATCTCTCACAACAGTTAAACAAATCAACAAAAAAAAATATATGGTTGATTTATCAATCGTAATGTAGAAGACGACATCAAGAAGATGCATGCACAAATTGTCACAGAGAATGCTATCAATAACTTCATTTAAGTTAATGCAGTACTTAATCAATAAAAGTACACCAGATTACATCAATTATTATAAGCAAAACAAAGAATATGAAACGTCATTTATGAGGAATTCATACTCATAACATCAAAGAATGATAATCTAACATTTATAATACAAACGATAACATCAAAGAAACAATGCTTGGTTTTATAGTGTCTAATCTATATTATGCAATAGGCCCTTTCCGATTTTGATAAGAAACTTATGTGAGAAAACTTCCGAAGGTGTTTTGTGATGCTTCTGTTCAATAATGGAGTTGAAAAGAATTTTAAAAGGAGTTAATACAGATGCTCCACTTACACTGGTTGGGTGCATTTAAGTTTTGTAAAATTTATACTTACCCCCCCCCCTTTTTCTTTAAAATAATGTTATTTTAGCACATTTTACCACTACTTCAATATAAAGCCCAATTTAATGTTAAATAACAAAAGGTTATGCATTAATTAATTGTTAACATAATTAAAAATAGGTTTTTAAAATCCCGATATTAAAGATTCTTATAAATCAAATAAATAAACAAGTACATAATGGATAAGAATCTTACTTTTAACAATCCTAATACAATCTTTTCTCTTCTTCTTTTTTGGCGAAAAAACTATCAGCTTCTTCTTCTTTAGACTTGACGAACAAAAGTTTAAAGTTTTGGATCAAGTATTCTTTTGTTTTCTTGTGTATTTTACAGGTATGTTTTGACATGTTTGTTTTGGTTTCTTCATTTTGAATTATATAGAGATCAAAATCATAATCTGCTGATGATAAAATAGATAAATTTATGTGAACTTTTTTTTTGTTTTATAATAAGATTTATATGAACTTATTTAGTTTAATTACGATGCATTCGATCTAAATAAGAATCTGAGATAATGTTGTTTCATAAATATTTGGTTGTATATTTTTCGAATGGTTTTAGAATTATTGTATGAACTGAGATGTAGTATTGATATATTTCTTCTATCAAACTTAATTTTGGTAAAATATTATGCATTTGGTTTATAGTACCGTTATGTCTGATTTGTCACCGAATATAGTGTTGGTTGTTGGAAAAAATTGAAGTTTGAAGTTGACACCAACATAGATCTTTGGAAAGTTTAGTGTCACATAATATTTTTTATTATACAACAATATAACTTTGGTCCTGCAGGGTGTTAGACTCGTATTGTTGGTTGTAGGGACCAAGTTGAAATACAAAACATATAACTTTGGTCCTACAGGGTGTTAGATATTTTTTTTATATCTTAAATAGCATGCTTTTCTGATACAATTGATTTTATGTTTAAGTATTTAATGTTTATTGTATTTTTTACTTTCAGATGGGGTTTATGATAATTATCAATGTCTCTGAATTGACAGAGCTAAATGAGGGATTGGTAAGCTATATTCTTAGAACAACTTAACTCAAATCACGATTGTATGCTAAAAAGTGTGTTTATAATGAAAATATAAAATTAAATGTCAATAATATTTTATATATATAGGTACTTCCTAGGATAATGAGTAACCAATTACCAAGAGAGTGTCAAGTAATAAAGCTTGTTGATTATATGGGGTTTAAGTATAAGGTTGCGGTACAAAGCATGGGTCGTAAAAGTAAAAGGATAAACGGGCCAGAATGGATTCGGTTTGTTAAATCTTACAAAAATAAGAATATAGAGAAGCTGTATTTAAAAAAATTGAAAGAAGTAAAATTTGAGGTAAGTGTTTTGAGCAATGAGGTTTTAGAGGTTAGAAAGGATGCCTCGGGGAAAGATAATGTTCATGGTTGCTTGATACAAGCTGAAGAAGAAACATATTATAAGAAGGTTAAAAATTGCTACCTTGTTTTTATATATTGTCAATTTCTATTTTCTGGAAGAGAAACTTCTAATTTATATTTTGTATTTTGTATAAAGTCTAATATGACATTTTTGAAATGTATGAAAATTATAGGATTTATCGAATAATTTGTTGTGCCTGTTGTCAGAGAGGAGGTTAAAAATTGATAACATGGTTGCAAAAGTACACAGACCAAAGCAGAGTTGTAAAGTTAATGTGTGTTATGTTTTCCCTCCTGAAAATGAAAAGGGATTGGCTGCTGGTTTTATGGGGTCAGGATGGATAACTATTTGCTTTGAAAATGACATTGAGGAACGCTGCCAAATGTTGTTTCAATGGATGAGAAGTACTCCTGAAGACCACTTTAACTTCATTGTCAAGATTTTTAACAAATACAAGATTGGGCTTCACGTGGGGACTACACATCACTGTAGCCGTAGCAACCACCGACACCGCAAATGGCATCCACATTAGAAGAAATTGTTTGAATACCATGTCATAAGGACACACAGCCTGGTATTTACATATATACTTTTAATATGGTTTATTTTACTTATAATGTTGGATTTATCTGTTACTTAAAGGATATGCTATGGAGAATGAATAACCAAACAAAGAATTTACTTTTACAGACGATACCGAAGAAGTTTGTTTGAGAACACCAACTAAATAAGTACTATAGTGTTGTGTTGTCATTTGGTTATGTGAAGTTTCTAGTAAAACTGCTTGTAAGGAGAGATCATAGAAAAGTTGATGATAACACCCATCTAATAATGTATTCGAACTGGCAGTGTATCATGGATGAAGCGGGGATGTTTATGCGCAAACTGTTGAGGTTTGAGATGATTGAAGAAAAAAGTGTGCCAGGAGATAAAGTACACTTTGAAGTTTATTGATATGGTTTCTAAACATCATTTTAGGGTTTAATGGTTTATGTTTTTGTTTGTATGTTTGATGGACAAATTTCCTCTTCCAAAATTAATTGCATGTAGGATGAAGTTATGTGGTGGTGGTGTGTGAAAGTTATATATTTTCCAAAGTTTATGGATTTAGCTTTTTATGTTTTGCATCTAAACATTACTATATGGGTATCTTGTAGTTGGTATGTGCTGCATCACGTTTTCTAGTCGTTCAAGGGAAAGAGATATAAGATTTAAAATTAACAAAATACTCTACAACCTCTAATTACAAATAACAGTCTTTTGAATCTGCTCCTACCAAAGGGATAGACTCAACATCTGTTTTGCTAAACTATGCCAAAACAAAAGGTCCGTTGAAGCAAACAACCTCTGTCGATGAACACAAAAACTGTTGAAGCAAAGGTCTGCCAAAGAGAAGCTCTGCTGATGAAGCCAAATGTATGATGAATCTAAGTTCTACTGTGCATCAACAGATGACGCAATTCGACAGAGGATCTTTAACAAAATATCTTTAACAGATGATGATCAACAGATGATAAGGTCTGTTGAAGCAAAGTCTGTTCAACAGATACTAATGTAACTCAGATTCTAACAGTGCTTAGGCCCTAGCAGATGTTAGGAGTTTGTAACAGTGCTTAGCCTCTGTTGGATCTGAGTTTGGTTTTGATTGTATTTTTCATTTGAATTAGAATGAAGATGGATGAGTTGTGCAGCGGAATTAAGATGGAAGCAAACTTTGCATACAATCAAACGAGAGTATTGCTTTTATCAAACACTTTTCACAGAGAACCGAAAGATTGAATTTAATTTCAACAACGATTACAATGCAATGTTTAATACAAACTCCCCCTCAACCAGAGCTCAATGTTTGTTCGTGCAGAGAAGACGGTTTTGCAAAGAGCTAATAGAACAGTACAGAGCACTGTTCTATTTATAGGCACTAGCAAACCACTGAGCATCTAAGCTGACGTCACCATGAAAGTGACATCTAACCTCCTAACAAACTCTAACCTCTGATCAATACAAACACTGCTATGCTAACTACTGCTATTACATTACATTACATTATATAAAGACAGAATAAACAACTCCTGCATCCCTCCACTGCTGTGAACCCAGCAGTACTTGTCCGGATCAGCAGTGCTTGACTCAAGGCAGTAGATTGAACAGCAGAGCTTTAGTCTTTCATCAGGTCTTTACTTGAACAACAGTTGTGGGTTAGCAGTTTGCATGATCAGTAGATAGGAGGTCAGCAAATGTTGAAATCACTATCAAGGGGAGAGACTTGTATGTAACATCTGCTTATTCTGGATCCCCTGCTCTGATCCAGTTTTGGTTTTAATTATCTGTTCCTCTGGTAGGGTTCAATCCCAACAATCTCCCCCTGGAACAGATAATGCCAAAACTCTTCATTATTGTGGAACTTTATTGCCTCATCAACAGTTCCCTTATTTACCCTTTAAGTTGTAGTTCAAAGGTTAAGGCATCTGTATCATCATCATCATCCCTGCTAAGTGGAAGATCAAGGAGATCCTGCAAATCTTCAAGACTTAGGCCAAGTGCTTGTTCCCTTGATATTTTCTTCACTTCTCCATCAGACCTGAACATAGTCAGTACATGGGTCTGTTTGTCAGTTTCCCACTTTAGTACTTTTGAGCCTGGTGGGTTTCTTGGGAAATTTTTATTTGATGAGGAGTTTGGAGATGCTGGCCTATTCATGACTGGCTGAGCAGTACTTGCAGATTGTTCCAATTCAAGATCTTCTTTCATCATTAATCTAATGCCCTCTTTTACAACAGCATTTCCAGCTTTTAGATCTTGAACTGTTTCAGCACCTGACTGGTTTTGACTCCTTCTTTTGTAGATGGCAGCACCAGCTGGAGCAGTGTTTCTTTTGACTTGCAGTTTTGGTGGTCTTTTTGAGACCTCTGCTTTGGAGTAGTCAGGCCTTTTTTGGAACCGTTGGATCTTTCTTTCTAAGTTCCTCTAACTTTTTGTAAGTAGCCCTGACCCTATCTTCTCCCCACTTTGTCACAAAATTCTTTGACCCATAATCAGCTGCTATCAGCTCCTCTTTCATTCTCTTCAACTCTAAGATCTTATCAGCTTCAAATTGTTTGAATTTTTTAGGAGGAGTCTGCTTGACCTTATTTTTGATCATTTCTTGAATCCTGGCTGCCTCTTTTTCAAGCTCAGGAATGGTCCAGTTTTTGTACATGTGTTTCTCCCCCTTGTAGGTCATGATGTTCTCAATGTAGTCTTTTCTCAAGGACTCATCTGCCCTTTCTGAGATTTGCTGACATACATTTTTGGCAAATTGCTCCATAGCTCTGACCTGTGTGAGTAGAAACTGATAGTTTTGCTGAAATTCTCTATCAGATTTCCCTTGTTTATTTTTTATTGAGATATCCTCTGCTTGCTTGGCCTTGAGTTTCAAATATTCTTCAATATTGTTAGGCCTGGGATATCCTTCAACTGATGGCAAACTCCTTTTAGCTGGGTCATCCTCATAGTAAAAGGATTTGATTTCTTCCCTAACTTCAATGAGTTCCAGAGGAAATAAGACACCAGCAGGAGGTAATGACTTTAGAATTTGAGCTGAAGAGAGAGGCATGGGTTTTGGAATTGTGACAAGTGACAGAGATTTTGAAGATGTTGGTGGTGGAGATGTGTCATCATCTTTTAGAATTAGCCTTCTCCTTTTTGTTTGAGGAGGGACTGATGATGTTTTGGGTGGGTCAGTGGTGGTGATATGAGTGGCAGTGGTTTGTGATTGACTAACAGCTGTTGAAACAACTGGTGCTTCAACCACTGTTGTCATTACAACAGATGTTGTAACATCTGTTGTCTTCTGCTTTTTGGCAGGAGATGATGGTGGTGATGGTTAAGCAGTGGTTGTGGTGTGTGTTGAAGTGATAACAGATGTTGAAACCTCTGAAGTACCAGCAGTAGTTGATACAGCAGGAATTACAACAGCTGTTTGGGTGGAGGTTTGATGCTGATGGCTTTTGGATGGTGGTTTTGGAATATGCTTTGGAGTTCTAGATGGGATGGACTTAGGTTTTCTTTTTGGCTTAGGATTTTTAGTATCCTTTGACTCAGAACAACCCTGCGCATACAGCTCCATGTAAGCTCTTTTCTCCTCATTCCACCTTGAAATATCCTTTGCCACTCTATCCCTTTTTACACTTGCTACTCCTTCATCAAGTGCTTCTTGGGTAGCATCAACCTTTTTGCTACCATCTGGCAAGGGAATTTTTCTGGTCATAGCATCCTTTTCTGGTTCAATGTAAAGACCATCATCTATTCCCTTCTTCTTCCACTCCTGTATTTTCTCCCCCTTTTTGGCATTATCTGGGGGAAGTTGATCAATGAAAAGAACTGTTGGAGGAGCAGTGCCAGTGGTTTCCAATAAATGGGCCTTGATTGCCTTAATGTCTGCTTGAGTGTTCTTGAACCTAGACTCCATGATGTTTCTCAGCTTTTGAACATGTATTTCATGTTGCTGATCTGCCATTTCTTTTTGTTGTTGGAGAAAAGGTTGGAAGAGGTTCCAGAGCTTATTTGTAGCAAATGCTTGTGGTAGAGCAGGTGCTTGAGTTGGAACAACAATGGATTGCATCTTTTGTACTGTCAACAACTGTTGCAGCATTTCTTTGATATCTGCAACTGAAGTATCCAGTTTATCAACACGTTCCGTCAATTCCAAATATTTTAAACCATCACCCAATTTAATGGGATCATCTGATTTCCCACTAGCAGTGGTTTTATCAGTGGTTGAGGTAGGAGTGTACTCCAAACATTAACCACTGATGCCCCTTTTTTCTTGGTACTGGGGTCTTCTTCCTTCAACACTTGACAACCTTTTTATGTTGCCAGTGGTAAAAGTAAATCCACTAGTGGTTGGCAGAGGTGCTATGTAAGGAATTACCTCCAAGGGAGTCTTATTGATGTAACCACTGTCCAAATGTAAACCAGTGGGTTCAACATTTGTAGTGGCTGCTTCACTTGGAATACCACCAAGAGTTACTTGTAACTCAAGGGGTGTAACCTCCTCAGGTTGTGTTGGTGGGTTAGCAAGGATTGATACATCAGACCCAGTCATTTGTTGAGGTATATTCTCATTAATAGGTGATTGAGAAGGACTGGTTAGTGCCTGGTTCAAATCGATTGCATCCAACAGAAGTTTAGTTGGTGGGTTGTGATATTTGTACCAACTGCTGTGAGGAAGTAGCAGCAGTGGTTTCTTGTGACTTTTGTGTTGTCACTAGCAGTAGCTCTGGTATCTAATCCTCCAGAGTTGCCTTTTTGATGGGTTTGGGGGGTTTTTTATTTTTCTTTTTCTGTGGGTTTTTGGTGATTTTAGGTGTGGGTTTCAAAGCAGTTGTGCTGCTACTTTGATCACCTTGAGCAGTGAGCTCAGCAGCAGATACCTGAGGAGCAGTGGTAGCTGCTAAATTCTGCTCAGGCACCTCTGCTTGTGTTTTGCAAGGTGTTGACATTCTTGTAAAAGTTTCAGCAGTTAAGCTGTGCATTTGTAAAGAGTCACCTTGGTTTATTGCAGCAATATCTTCCTTACTGAATTTCTTTTCAAAATAATAGCTTAGAAATCTTGGAAACAGTAAGAATGATTTTGTTTCAACATTTTTAACCAGATCATTAAAAATTTCCCGGGAATAATTAAAATTTTCTTCTTGAAGAATAGCATATCCCAGATTTTGAATTTTTAATGGTATTTCATTAAAAGCAGTGGTTTTGTTTGAAACACACATTAGAAGGGTATGAAATAAAAACCTTGTTGCAGAAGGGAAGTAACCTTTTTGTAAGGTGTCCTTTTTTACTTCTGCATTATACCCTCTTTCCAGAAAATCGTTTTTTAACTCGTTTTTGGGAAAAGAAATTTTACCTTCCTGATCATCGAGTTGGAAGACCTCTGAAAGTGATTGTGGTGTAATCTTGACGGCTTTACCCTTTAGAGAAGAGTGGATGGCTGTTACAGTGTCTCCTTGTTTTTCAAGGGTTGCATTCTTCCAAAATTTTCTTTGGGTTGTCAAGTAAATTGTGCATCCGCTGTTAACAAAGTTTTGTACTTTGATGTGGAGATGGTAGCAAGGATGGAATCGAAAATTTCTGTGGTGCTGGGTTTTGTGAGAAGACCCAGAAGATTGTGAGATGGTTTGTGTGGAATTTTAGTGGGTGTTGCCTTTTGAGAGGCTTGTTTAGATGTTGATTTGGAAATGGGTTTTGCAGATGACTTTGATTTAGTCATTTTGGATATGATGATCGAAGAAAGTTGTTAAGGAATTTGAAGAAAAACTGTTTTGAGAAGAGAATTTTTGAGAATTCAATTCGACAGTAAAACCCTGTTTTTGGTGTGAAATGGGGGTTTTATAGAGGAAAAAGTGAAGGCTGACGTGGCAGCGGTTACAAAAGTACTGACCACTATGTACTGCCCACATGCCAAACTCTGATGAAATGAAGGACAATACTTTTATGAAAGTTACTGATGAAAGCAGTGGTTACAACGGTAAAATGGAAGCAGTGGATGATTTTTACTATCAGTGGATAACATTCAGTGGATAAGACACTGCTTTTGAACAACAGAGTTTATCAAGGAAATGAGAGGACAGAGGATGGCTTTCAGCAGTGGAAAGACTTTGAAGTAGAGCAGACTTTTGAACAAACAGTGGTTATGGCAGACTTTTAAGGATTTTAATGAAAATTTCATTTTTAGCTATTTTTAAGGATGGATTTTTGATTTTCTGAAAACATTTTAATGCTTTTATTCATAGAAAAACATGATGTGGCTTGTTATTCCATGTTTATCATGCCAATCCTAGAGACTAAGCTTTCAAAGGTGGCAGTATCTAATGCTTTTGTGAGCACATCTGCCAGCTGGTCTTTAGTTGGAACATGATGCAGAGAAATCAAATCTTTTTCATAGCAATCCCTCACAAAGTGATGTCTGATGTCGATGTGCTTGGTGGTTGAATGGGAAACTGGATTTTTGATGATATTTTCTGCTGCCTGGCTATCCAACATGAGTGGTGTTTTTAAGGAAGTGATACCCAAATCCAGCAACTGATTTTGAAGCCACAGGAGTTGGGCTGTACAGCTTGCAGCAGCAATGTATTCAGCTTCAGCAGTGGATGTTGAAACAGCGGCTTGCTTTTTGCTTTGCCATGAAACTAAGCAATCACCTAGAAACTGGCACCCTCCTGATGTGGACTTCCTTGTTGTGTTACATCCAGCAAAGTCACTGTCTGAAAATCCTGAAAGCTTGATATTCCCATTAGCTGGATACCAGATACCAAGTGTGGTAGCACTTTTTATGTATCTGAATATCCTTTTTACAGCAATAAGATTGGATTTTCTAGGGGCTGATTGACTTCTTGCACAAACACATGTTGCAAACATGATGTCTGGCCTAAATGCAGTTAGGTACAACAAAGACCCAATCATGCTTCTATATAGAGTTTGGTCAATCAGCTCATCCTTTTCATTAGACATGACAAGCTTATTTGTTGCCATGGGTGTGCTGCATGGTTTACAATCATTCATATCAAATTTGTTTAAAAGTTCTTTTGCATATTTGTTTTGATGAATGAAAGTACCATTTTGCATTTGCTGAACTTGGAGACCAAGAAAACATTGCAGCTCACCCATTGCACTCATTTCAAACTCAGCTGTCATGAGTTCCCTAAACTCTTTACACATTTTGTTACATGATGGACCTGCACTGTTAGTCTTGACAGCAGTATTTTCAAAAGTAAATTTATCAAGATCAAACAGATCAGCAGGATTTGCTGGGATTTTCATTGATGAAAGTTCATTGAACTTTACATTCAAGGTCTCCTCCACTGCCTTGGTCCGTGTATTAAACACTTTGTAGGCCTTGGCAGTGGTTGAGTATCCCAGATGATAACCACAATCAATTTTGGCTGCAAATTTTGAAATGGAATCTTTTAAGTTCAAAATAAAGCATGGGCAGCCAAATACCTTGAAATATGAGATCAGTGGTTTGATTTTATACAGAATTTCATAAGCAGTCTTTTTGTGCCTGGGGTTTATTAAAACTCTGTTTTGGACATAGCAAGCAGTATTTACTGCCTCTGCCCAAAAAGTTAATGGCAAACCTGAATCAGCAAGCATGGTTCTGGCAGCCTCAATCAAAGTTCTGTTCTTTCTTTCCACTACCCCATTTTGCTCTGGTGTTCTAGGGATGTTGTACTGCCTTACAATCCCTTTCTTCACACAGAAAGCATCCAACTCCTTATTTTTGAATTCTGTGCCATTGTCGTTCCTTAAGACTTTTAGTGGAAGGTCAAATTGCTTTTCAACCTGTGTCACAAAGTCTTGCAAAATGCCTGCAGTCTCATCTTTTGAGTGTAAAAAGAAGGTCCATGTAAACCTAGAGAAGTCATCAACAATAACCAAACAATATCTTTTCTTCTTGAGACTCATGACTTGAACTGGGCCAAACAAATCCATGTGCAGCATTTGCAAACACTGGGTTGTTTTGGACTCTTCAATGGACTTAAAAGAACTTTTATGTTGTTTTCCTTTTAAACAGGAAATGCAATGTTCAGGAAAAGAAAACAATTTTTGTGGTAGGCCTCTTACCAAACCATTTTTTGAAATTTCAGTGATTGTCTTAAGATTTGTGTGCCCCAGTCTTCTGTGCCAAAGTTCTGTCTCTTTGTTAGAGGCAGCTGAGAACAGACAGGCATCAGCTCTGGGACACTCTTTTGACATATCAACAACATAAACATTGCCACTTCTTTGAGCAACAAGTTTTGTTTGACCAGTTTTGATTATTGCTTCAATCTTTTTGACCATTTTTGGTCCAACAATCCTACAACACTCCTTTGTGAAGAATGACCCATACCCCTTGTCACTCATTTGTGAAACACTCAGGAGGTTGAATTTCAGACTGTCTATCAGATTGACGTTTTCAAATTTTACATTTCCAGACTGTACTGTACCAGACCCTAGAACTTTCCCTTTACTGTTATTCCCAAAGGATATATAACCCCCTCCATGAATTTTGAAATCTTTGAGTAGGGCTTTACATCCAGTCATGTGTCTGGAGCCTCCACTATCTACATACCAAAGGCTATCAAAGCATGCAGAAGCTCCCTGCACATGTAGTAAAAGGATTAGTTCATTAGGGTCTCCAAAGCCAATAAGGCTTTGGATGGGGTCTCAACAGTGTCTGGGATGGATGCACATTGATGGACAGTGGTTAGGTCAGGGGTTTGGACAGTTTTAGGACTGTTTCTTGCTAACCACTATTGGGGGTCTTGACCAATCACCTGTTGGTACCCAAAAGGATGCCTGTTCACTTTAGGTTTAGAGGGCCTTTTGTAGGCCTCATAAACGTGTGGAACCCTAGGGTATGGTGGTTGTCCCTTACTGTAACAACCTTGATTTTCAAACATGTACTTGTTTGATACACATTTTGAGATGCAATTTGTTTGATACATGTTTAGTTCTATTGTTGCTACATGTTTTGCCGACCCAAACGCGTGAATAATTTCAATTTGTTCTAGTTTCATACTCATAAACAAGACAATATTAATTACAAGGACCTAGCATGTCATTTTGTGGAAGTATAAGTTAAAGGACTCCTTTTGTCATTTCCTGAAACTTGTTCAAAATGTTTGATATTTAATCCGTATTTTAAAACCGGCACTATTTTGCAAAACATAAGTCCGGGACTAAATTGTCATTTTTGAAACTTGTTTTTATAAATAAAATATAAGTTTTTAAAAACTTTTAAAAGTTTAGGGTCTAAAATGCAATTTTTGAAACTTATATTTTTACAAAATAAAATACATATATTTTAAACTTTAAAGTCCAAGGACCAATGGGTCATTTTAACAAACTTGAAGTCTAAGGACCATTCTTGCCTTTTTGAAACTGATTTTCGGTTAAAAAGCCCTAACCGGGTTAGAATTTATAAAAGGAGTTCAAATTTTAAACATTAACTCAGTTAGTCTGTTCAGTTAACAAGTCCAGGGACTGTTCTTGTCGTTTTCAAAGTTATTTTAACCGGATAAACTAACTCAGTTAGATATTATATAAAGAAACGTGTTTTAAGAACTAACTCTGTTAAACTTTTTGGTTAAATATTGAGGGACTTGTTTAGACTATACAGAAACATCAGGGACCAAACCTGAAACTTCAATTCAAACCGGTTTTACACCGTTTATAACACCGGAAACCAATCCAAATCGCAAACGGACAAGGCTCACTGATCTACGAACATCCCTGCTTATTATCCTCGACATTTTGAACCATCCAAAGTTTTCAATTTCACCGAAACATGCAGAATTGTCTACGGAATCGAAAATATTTTTAAAAATCTTAGTGGAATTCAATTTGTCTGTTTCCGTATGTTTGAGGATCAATTAAAGTTGTTATAACGTTCCTGCAACCTCTACGAATCTCCCAGACCCTTCAAAACTCACAAACACTTCCGTAAATTCCTCTGTTTCGTCTCTGTATCTTCGCCGGAATACACGGTCACCGGATTTTATCGAGACGTTGATCTGACCGATACCGGACCTGTTTTCGATCATCCGTTCGGTATATCATCGTACACTCAATGTTCATGTTAATTTAATTGCAGTATAATACATGTTTCGATCGTAATTTGTTCGTTTGACTTTCTGGGTTGACTTCATTTGGGGAAGATGAAGTTGACTCCTATTTCTTTTTTTTTTTTTTATATAAAACAGTTTATTTATAAAATTCATATTAAATCGATGTTAACCCGTTTGAATCTGAAAATTTTAACTTAAATACTTTACATACTTATGCATTTATTAAAAATATCAAACATGCAAACTTATTTATAAAACTGTTTTTATAAATTAAAAACAGTTTAAAATTTACAAATTTATAATAAATTGATTTTAATGAGTTAATTATTGAAATTTTTATAGTAATTATTTTACATGTTTGACTTTACAGAAATAATATTTTTATCAATATTTCACATAATTTTGATATTTTTGTAAATTAAAACATTGTTTACACTTAAAAATTTTGGCTGAATCTTATTTATTTAAATTAAATAACTATTTAATTTGGGTCCAAAATTATTTTTATGATATTACACACTTTATTCTGAGTTTATATAAATTAGGTTACTGTTTTATTATTTACAGTTTATTTTACATAATTAAATCAGTTAAGTTACTTATTTAAGCCTAAACTGTTTTATTTATATAATTATACAAATTCTGCCCAAAAATATTTTTATAACAAAGTACCTATTTTTCTGAGCTTATAAAAATTCAGAAACTGATTTGTTTATTTTCAGATTATTTTTAGTAATTAAACTGATAAACTCAAATACTGATATTTTAACTATTTTAATTCCATTTATTTATATAAAATTATTCCAGAACCCTAATAATTACTGTAAATCAGTAATATTACATGTTAATAATTAAAAATGTTATTTTCAATTTCTCTGATTTAAATTAATTATTTAGATAATTAATTATAGAATTTCAGATTCTAGTTAAATACATATTTATTTTCTGTTTTAACTATACAAATATTAATTCTATATCCAGTAATTGTATAACTTAGTTATTTATACAAAATACACTGTTCTTAAATAATCCAAGTATACTTATCCCCCATTTCCGCAAACAAGACTGTTTGAAAACCATAGTTACCGGTTATGTCAAACCATACCAAACACCATGGACTTAGTTCCAGTTTACAATTAACAATATTTGTTGATACCAATTGCAATATTTTGTGCATGTTCGTACCATTAGAGTAACGTGGAAAAACCTTGTTCCCGCCAAAACTCTCACACTTTGAATACCTCTTTGGACTTACCCGAAATCAAGGTGAGTACATAGACCTCTCTTTTACTGTTTTCAAACTGTTTTGGGGTGAAACACATGTGCTTCTTTACTTTCATGCTTTCCTGTTTTTCACATACTTGCTATGTTTATTAGTACACTTATAGTACATGATTTACATTACATTGTTTTGCTATGTATGTTGACTGATAGCATACTTAGTACATGGTTTTACTTTACATTTCTGCTGTGTATGTTGACTGATAGCATGCTAGCACATTGATTTACATGACTTTTCTGCTTTGTATGTTAACTTAGCATATTTAGCACATTGTTTTCATTTAACATGGTTACAATCGGTATAACATTTGGTTTGTACAAACGGGACTTATATACGTTCATTAACATTAGCTACGCCGCTCGGTAGTAAGTAATGGTACCATAGGACTTGACAAATCCCGTTCCTAAAATCCTAGGTTTGTTTGGATGGATGGAATGACTGAATCCGAAAACATTTCTTTTGATAACCTTGACTGAAAGGGTTATCCGACTGTCACAAGACTTAAATGTATGCGTTAACTTACCACATAAATGTTTATACCAATAAAACATGCATTTACTTTGCAAAACATAACTTTTTGATATATTCAAAATACCTTGTTTTGTACATTTTTACATTTGGTTTATGTGACTACACTTTACTTACTTTACATAACAATTGTTACTTATTACTTGACTACATTGGGACTTTTAACAATTTACAAGGTTCATGACTAACTTTTATTAAACATTTCTTTAAACTCAAGTCATGAATCTTATTGTCACAAAACCTATGTATCTCACAGGCATTTTTATGCTGACGTACCTATTTTCACATGTGTTTCAGGATATGATGCGTAGGATTTATCAAGATACGCCTAGGCAGACTTGGACTTTAGCAACAATAAAAGATGCAAGACTAGTTAATTATGTTATATTTCTTGTCTGTTAAGACATTGTAACTCTCGCAATCAATAAAACGAAATTTCAGTTTTCCATGTGTTATGAAACAATGATTCTATTACAACACTCCCCGACGATTCCGCCAGGTTTTGTTGTTTTTACGTGGTCGGGGTGTGACACTTACCTCTTCTATATTGATTGGCAGGGGGTGCATCAGTAACCTGAACATCTCTTTTAATAGATGTTTGGTTCAGCTATTTTGTGATAGTTGTTTGAACTGGCACAAACAATGGTTGGTTTTTAGTGAATTTGACAGATGATGTTGATGGACTCAAGGATGTTTTAGCAATGTACTCATTCTTTTTCACATCAAAGTTTTTGAGATACACACATGCTTGAGTTTTGTGGTTTGTCTTACCACAGATGATGCAGCTTTTAGCAGGAACAATGACACTTGTTTTGTTTAAATCATAAGCTTTTAAATGGAAACAGTCTTTTGTTAGATGATTCGTTTTCTCACAAAATTCACAGAACAAGTTATTGATCTTTTCTTTCTTCTTTCTCTTTTCGGACTCCTTTGCAACAGAGGTTTTAACCTCTGTTGGGACGTCCTTGAGAGGAATGACTTTAGCTTTTGGAGCTTTAACACCATCAGTGGATGTAAAGTCCATGGGCTTGAAATTTTCAAGAAATATCACACTCATCAGACCATGTTGGTTTAAACTGATATTTTTCAAGCTCCTCAAAAGTAGAGGATCCCATTGGTCTGTCAAGTGTGATTTTGTTACCAAGTTTATCAGTGATTTTCACTTCTTGGCCATTCTTGTTTGTGGGGATGAACTCAGTGGTTACATCAGTGGTTTGAATAGATTTTTCAACAGCAGTGTTTTCATCATCATGTTTTCTATAACCAATACCAAATTTCACATTGCTTTTAATCTGTTTTTCAAGCAATAACTCATATCCTTTGCAGGATTCCACCCATTTCTCACATGTGATTTGGGTGGACTCTAACTCCTTTTTGCAAACTTGGTATTTTTCTACCATAGTTTGGTGTTGCGTTCTGGTTATGCTCTGCTCTTCTTTCAAACTGCTGATCTCTTTTTCCTTTTCAGTCAATTTGTTTTTAAGTTCTTTTAAAGATCTTTCAAATTTGACTTCATCAGTTAAGATTTTATCCCGAAGGTTTTCATTTAGCTCTTTGATGTTAGCAAAAGCAATAATGCAATTGTCAGAACACAGTTTTTCAAGAACTTGAGGAGATACCTTGGCAGCAGCCATCATTGCACAATTACATTGATGACTTTCTTCATCATCAGCTCTAACTTCTTTCTCACCTGCTTTCTTCTCTTCCTCTTCTTCTTTATCCTCTTCGGACCATGGATCTGTCAGTGGTTCAATCAGGGTTCCTGAACTTTCTCCCAGCAGTAGTTCACCAGCCACAGCAGTAACCACTGCTTCGGTCACCTCATCCACTGTTTCAGCACTTAGCTGTTCACCTTCAGTTTCAATCCCCTCTGGTATTGACTCTAATGCCATCAAACAAAATTCATCATTAGAAGGTTCATCAAAAGCATAGAGTGCAAAATTTTCATCACCAAGTTCGTCAGGCATGCTGCTCCAGTCAACAAAGCCTTGAGTGAAAAAGCTTTGTTGATCTGGTTGTACCACTGCTGGAGCAGCTGTTTGAGGTGCAACAGGTTGCACTTGTGCCTGGGGGACAGGGGTTTGAACGTACTGAATTTGTGGAACAGTAGTTTGGACATAATGCACAGGCACAGGGGTAGCAGCATAGTGAGCAGTGTTAACATGAGCTGCAGGGGTATATTGGGTATAGTGAACAGTGCTTTGATTTTGTGGTCTAGGGTTTGAGCTGGGATGAGTGATTATAGGACCAGTTGTTTGACTCCTGCATTCCCTAGCAAAATGACCTAGCCTATTGCACTTGTAACACTTGATTTTCGATTTATCTAACCCAACCCTTAAATTCCCATGTAACCCTGGGAATTTTCTCCCTGTTCTTTTGTAGAATTTGCTTGTTCTTACACTAAGTAAAGCCAATTGATGTAGAATGTCCATCTCTTCTAAGTTAGTGGGATCAAAGTGTTGCAAATCATTGAGTTCAAAGCACAAATTATCTGACATCTGGTTTTCGCTATTTGCAGTAAAAGCATAATTTGCAGAGTGAGGATCAGGGTTGTTAAAATTTCCACCAGCAGTTATATCAATAAAGTGATCATAACCCTGATCCTTACCACTGCTACCAGATTCTTCCTGACCTAAAAGAGCTGTGCTACCGAATGAATAATCATCAGTAACTTTGCCAGACTCTTGCAACTTCTTTTTCTGGTTCAACTCCCTTTCATAGGTCAGGAGTCTACCATGAAGTTGGGTCAGGGTCAGATCTTTGAACTCAGCAGAGTTTCTAGTGACAAAAGCCATGGTGTCCCATTTTTCTGGTAGTGACCTAAGGAACCTGCTATTTTGAGTTGAATTTGGAAAAGTTACTTTAACAAGCCTTAGTTCACTAATGAGACAACTGAACCGCTCAAATTGCTGAGTCAGTGATTCACCCCTGATGTGACAAAATGTTTCATACTGCTGATTCAGAATTTCCCTATTGTTCTCAATGACTTCTTATGTCCCTCCAAACTGTTCCTTCAACGCATCCCATAGCTCTTTGGCACTGTTACAGTGTAACAGTCCAACATAGATCTCATTGGGTAATGCGGATGCTATGATGCTAAATGCTTTGGCATCGAGTTCGAACTTTTGAAAATCAGTTTCAGTATAGTTTTCATATGGTTTTGGTACAAACTTCTTTGGATCCTCAGCACTTGGCACCATAGGAATATGGGGACCAAAAACAACAGACCTCCAACATCCAGTATTCTGTTGAGCAAGGATGTGACCCATCCTTCTCTCCCAGATGTTGTATTCATTACGTTTAAGCATGGGTGGTTTAAAAAGCGAGCCAATGTTATTCTTATCATCTTGTGATTGTGACATCATTCTGGTTGTTTTACAGGCACTGATTAATCAACTTTAATGGTGATTAAACCTTGCTATGTTTTTCAACAAAAACGAACAAACTATCGATATCAACGATTTTGAGCTGAACTATTTATGTCAAAATGATTGTTAAATCAAATTTGACTGTCCAAGGGGAGAGACTTGTATGTAACATCTGCTTGAACAACAGTTGTGGGTTAGCCGTTTGCACGATCAGTAGATAGGAGGTCAGCAGATGTTGAAATCACTATCAAGGGGAGAGACTTGTATGTAACATCTGCTTATTCTAGATCCACTGCTCTGATCCAGTTTTGGCTTTAATTATCTGTTCCTCTGGTAGGGTTCAATCCCAACAGCCTCTAACAGATGTTAATGTATCTCAGACCCTAATAGTTTTCCCACTAACCAATTGATTAAATTTACATTCCTTCACTAACAATAATATACAACCCTACTACTTGTGCAATACATGAATATCAACAATAATTTATAATAACAATAATATATAACAAAGAAAGGTCAAACTTTTAATTGTAGACATTACATACCAAATCCATCCGTTTAGATGTTTCAAATTGTAGCCATTACATACCAAACTTTTAACCACAATAAGTTAAAACAACAGTTAACAGACATAAATAAAAATCACAAGGAGTTTTCAAAATAAGTGGTTTCTACTTATCTCTCATATGAAATGTTTTTTCATAAGTATCTAATTGTTAACCTTAGATAGCTTCTTCCGGGTTCTTCTCACATTAGAGGATAGCTCACCAACATTTACAACATCAACATCTTGGACTATTCACTTTCCATTCGGACTTGGAACAGAATCCTTTTCGATTTCAACGGCTGAAGAGTCGGCCGTAACAGAGACAGCATCCTTGCAACATATCACAAAACAACTATTTATCTCATTTAATAAAATAGTGTACTCTTAAAACATATTAAACGTACTTTCAAAAATAAATACTCACCTTTGAAGTTCGTCCAGTAGACACCTGGGAACATTCTGAAAGGTTAACATCTCTGACTTCAGCTACTTCTTGAGTAACCTAAAGGATCGTAATATATGATATTATATATAAAGGTGCATAATCCAGTTTTTGAACCTCAAAAAAAAAAAAAAAATAGATTGAAAAAGTAAATTTATATACTACCTCATCAGCATTTTCATCAACATTATCATCTCCACCAACCAACTCAGCAATTATTACTGGTTCATCACATGTTTTTTGCAAGTATAAACACGATAGTCATTTTTAAGATTGAATTCTGAAACATCAATTTTAAAAGAGGCCTTCTTATCAACCAATAGAAATATCTTATGCGGGAAAGATTCAGTATCATTCTCCTTCACCCGCCTTTCTCTTATATCACTCGCCGCTAATCCAAGAATCTTCTGAACATCTCTATCAAACATAACAAAAGAAACACTACCACTCTCATCTTGCATCCGGACTTGCACCTTGAACCTGAAATATATATAAATGCCTAAATAAGCTCCGAAATTATATTAAAATACCAGTCTTAAACTGTTATTTATATAAATAAAAATGTTAAATAATCATCATTGCTTACTTTGTGGTGATGGATGTACATTCACTACGACATTTGGGAGAAACCAAAGAAGTCGCAGGCATTTGAAGAATATCATCCGAAACATTTTCAACATTCTGTAAGTATTCACTTTTAGCTATGACCTTTTTGAAACACTTATGACAGGCAGGATAAAACCAACCATACTCTTGTTGTCTTAATTGTCACAACCACAATACAAGACATTTCCTGTAATGTCACAACCCCCGCCCCCTAACAAACCCTAGAACGGGCGGCCGCAGCCAGTTTTGGTGGTATCAGTGTTTATTCATTTTGGCAACAGAACTTTCATTAGGACTGTAGTTAGGAAATATTTTATCAGAGTAAAATACCACACTTTCATAATATTAAACGCGTGGGAATAATCCCAAGTTTTAAGTACACACATTTTCATAGGGATAAACCCTATTTTATTTAAATGAGACATTTCTTTATTTTAGGTAACTTTATAGCCACTTTCCAAGCCTTCAGTGCAGTCCAGCTGGCTTCTTATTTGGCTTTCACATTGTGTTACCTGAAACGCGTTTAAAAACATTTTGTCAGGGGGAAATACTGGTGAGTGAATCCCAGTTTAATCAAGTTAAGTAAAAACCATTGTACAGTATTGAGGGCGGTCACGCAATTACATTTGTTTCCATCTACTTAATTACCACCCACGGTACTGTTAACCCGACTTGTGGTCATGTTACTCCTCGCAAGGCAGTAACAAATTTTGTATACAAAACCCCAACATACCAACGATAATTGTAGAATACAAATACTCAATCACTGTTTAATATATCATTTTTGTAAAACAGTTTGCAAAAAGGAGATTACTCACATTGTTGTCTTAGATTTCCTTTAAGGGTTTCCTGGTGATTATCTATAATTTATACAAATGCACATGCGTTAGTATAATAACCCAATATTTACATTAGTAATACCCTCCCTGAGACGGCATTCCAACGACTACGTCGGGCATAACCACGACAGCTGTTACGGAACCCTAGATTGATCGGGCAGCGTATCTAATACGTAACCGGGGTTATAATACTTTCAACGAGGCAGAACTTCGTTATTTAGGGGGGGGGGGGTATTTATGCCCGAGATTATAATAGCTATGCAGAATATTGTGAGAGAGATTGAAAAGTTTTGAATGATTTCGACTGAAACCGCTCGACCCTATTTATGGTGCTGATACAGCACTTCCTCGCGGCCCGCGACATAGGGGGTAGGGCCTAGCTATGCTGATTCGCCAGTTGTAGACTTGCCACGATGCTGACACGTGGCACGCTAGGGTGTCCCCCTGACTTTGAGTTGTCGCAGCCCGCGTAAGACGAAGAAGGTGTCTTCGCGACCCGCCAGAGAACAATAAAAATTGTTTTTATTTTATTTTTAATTATATAAAGGTATTTAGGGCCAAACATCGTATACGTGGTGTATTTTAGGACATATTGGGGTACTCTAAAATATATTAGGGTGTCAAAAATTTTCAGGAGGGTTGTTATATCCTCCCCACCTTGTTTTAGAGCTCCTCCTCGAGATCTACTGGAATAGGTGCAGGTATTTCCTTTGCATCTCCGATTCAAGCTCCCATGTGTACTCTGGTCCTCTTTTGGAGTCCCATTTCACTTTTACTAGAACTAGTCTCTTGTGTTTGAGATTCTTGACTTTCATGTCTTCAATCTGTAGAGGTCTTTCTACAAATTTTAACTGTTCATTTACCTCTATATCTTTAAGAGGCACTATTAGTGATTCATCAGCTAAGCACTTTTTGAGATTACATACATGAAATACATCATGTATTCCTGCCATTTCCTCTGGCAGTTGTAGCTGATAGGCTACAGGTCCTATTCTTCTAATAATTTCAAAAGGTCCAACATACATGGGGCTTAACTTTCCCCTTTTTATGAATCTTACTACTCCTTTCCAAGGAGAGACTTTCCAAGGAGAGACTTTCAATAACACCTTGTCTCCTACCTGAAATTCTAGTGGCTTCTATCTGTTATCAGCATAACTCTTTTGTTTGTCACGTGCTGCTTTCAGTCGTTCCCTGACTTGAATGATTTTGTCCGTCGTTTCTTGTACTATCTCGGGTCCGGATAGTTGCTTTTCCCCAATTTCTACCCAACAGACTGGGGTTCGGCACTTTCACCCATAAAGTGCTTCGAATGGTGCAACATTTATACTTATATGATAACTGTTATTGTAAGAAAATTCTATTAATGGTAAGTGATCATCCCAATTACCTCCGAAATCAATTACGCAAGCTCTAAGCATATCTTCCATCGTCTGAATTGTCCTTTCACTTTGTCCGTCCATTTGAGGATGATAAGCTGTGCTTAGATTCAACTTGGTTCCCATTGTTTTTGGAAACTTATCAAAAAATGAGAGGTAAAATGACTATCTCTGTCAGAAACAATTGATAGAGGAATTCCATGTAATGAAACTATTTCATTTACATACAGCTTAGCTAATTGTTCCATATTGAAAGTTTCTTTCATAGATAGGAAATGAGCTGACTTGGTTAGCCTGTCTACCATCACCCAGATTGTATCATTACCTTTTCTCGTTTTGGGTAATTTGGTAACAAAATCCATTGTTATCAATTCCCATTTCCATACTGGCATTTCTAGCTGTTGCAATAAACCTGAGGGTTTCTGATGTTCAGCTTTAACTTGTGAACAAGTTAGACATTTAGAAACATAAGCTGCTATATCCTTTTTCATTCCCATCCACCAGAAATTCTTTCTTAAATCCTGATACATTTTATCACTTCCAGGATGCATCGTATACTTAGATTTATGGGCTTCTTCTAATATACGATGACGTAGGTTTCCTAATTTAGGTATCCATATTCTTTTCTTATGGAATCTACAAATTCCATCTGTTCCTTGTTCTAATTCCTTAATCATTCCTTTCAATTGCTCAGTATCACCCTTGATTACTGATTCTTGTGCTTTTCTAATCTGCTCATTTAAATTTACCTACAGATTTAACTTAAGAGAACGCACTGTTATTGGCTTTTCGTGATAATTTCGACTTAAAGCATCAACTACCATGTTGGCCTTTCCTGCATGGTACTGGATATTACAATCATAATCACTAAGAATTTCTATCCAGCGTCTTTGTCTCATATTCAACTCCTTTTGCCCGAAAACATACCTTAAACTCTTATGATCTGTAAAAATGGTAAACTTACTACCGTAAAGGTAATGTCTCCAAATCTTAAGGGCAAAAATTATAGCTCCTAATTCTAAATCATGGGTCGAATAATTCTCTTCATGATTCTTAAGTTGTCTAGATGCGTAAGCTATAACCTTTTGGCGTTGCATTAACACACAACCATAACCTAACTTAGAAGCGTCACAATAGACTACAAAGTCTTTAGTTCCTTATGGTAACGCTAGTATGGGTGTGTTGGTTAATCTTTGCTTAAGGACTCTAAAGGCTTCTTCCTGTTTTGGTCCCCATTCAAACTTAACAGATTTACAGGTTAACTTAGTTAAGGGAATGGCTATTCTAGAAAAATCTTGAATAAATCTTCTATAATAACTGGCCAATCCTAAGAAAATTCTAACCTCGGTTGGTGACTCAGGGGTTTTCCATTTAGTAATTGCCTCGATCTTGGTGGGATCTACATGAATTCCTTCATGATTGACTAAATGTCCAATAAACTGTACCTGTTCTAACCAGAACTCGCACTTTGAAAACTTAGCATAAAGCTTTTCTTTCCTTAATAAACTCAAAAGTGCGTGCAAAGATTTGCATGTTCCTCTTTACTCTTAGAGTAAATGAGAATATCATCTATAAAGACAATTATGAAGTTATCTAAATATGGCTCACATATTCGGTTCATCATGTCCATAAATGCAGCTGGGGCATTGGTTAAACCAAATGGCATGACAGTAAATTCATAATGACCATACCTTGTTCTGAAAGTGGTCTTAGGAATGTCCTCTTCCTGTACCTTTAATTGATTATATCCTGATCGTAAATCGATTTTAGAGAAAAATCGAGCTCCTTGCAATTGATTGAATAGATCATCGATCCTTGGTAATGGATACCGATTCTTGATCGTGACCTTGTTCAATTCGCGGTAGTCAATGCACATACGCATCGATCCGTCTTTCTTTTTGACGAACATTATCGGTGCTCCCCATGGCGATGAACTTGGCTGTATGAATCCTTTTTCCAACAATTCGTCTAACTGTTTCTTCAGTTCCTGCATTTCTGCGGGTGCCAAACGGTAAGGTGCCTTGCCAATTGCAGTTGTCCCTGGTAGTAGATGAATCCTGAATTCCACTTCCCTGTCCGGCGGTAATCCTGGTAATTCTTCTGGAAACACATCTGGAAACTGAGATACTACGAGAATATCTTTCAGTTCTTTTCCTTTAGTGTTAGTGATTATGGAATCAAATACACTAATGATCCTTTTCTTATATAACCTGCTATTTTCATCACAGAGATGAATTTCGTGGATCTAGAGGGCTTATTTCCTTTAATTATAATCTTTTCACCCTTTGGTGAATTTACTTGAATTGACTTTTGATCACATAAAATACTGGCTTTATTGGCTATTAACCAATCCATTCATAATACAACATCAAATCCTTCCAGATTCATTGGATAAAGGTTTGCAATAAACTTTTGGTTTAAAAATTCATTCTTGCTCCTTGCAAGATTTCAGAAATCCTAACAGTTTCTCCATTTGCTGTTTCTACTAGACATTCTTGTGGGAGTTTACTTAATGGTTGATTGAGAATTTTGCAAAATGAAGTATTAATAAAAACTTTGGTTCACACCAGAGTCAAATAATACTTTAGCAAAAACATTATTAACTAAAAATGTACCGGCTATCACGTCCGGTATCATCTTGGCTTCATCTGCAGTCAGAAAAAATGCTCTAGCATTTTTGGTGTTCTTGTTGCCCATGGTTGGAACTAGTTTCGGACAATTCGGCTTGATGTGACCTTTTTCTCCACAGTTGAAGCACATTCCATTGTTAGGTTTCCTCCTATAATCTTCCTCCTTGTGTCCTGGTATCTTACAGAAATTGCAGTAGGTGGAGCATTTTCCCGAATGTTTTTTCTTGCAGGCTTTGCAGTAGGGTGCAGAGGTAGAACCTACATTTCTCCCACGGTTGGAATTACCGTAGCGAAACTCTTGGGTAAGCCTTTGAGCTAGGTTTCTCCTCTGATCTTCTTCTATAGTTTGGGGTCTAGCTGCATTGACTACATGCCTAATCTCGCTGATTAATCCCTAGATATAACGGGAGATTAATACAGGTTCTGGTGATGCAAGGGTTGGTACTATTCTAGCATATTCAAAGAATAACGTAGTGTATCCCTTACTATCCACTCCAGTCATTCTAAGGTTTAGGAACTTATTTGCTATCTGTTCTTTTTCATTGGGAGGGCAAAATTTCCTTTCCACCATGTTTTTAAATTCCTTCCATTCCATGTTGTAAACCCTGTCTCTTCCCCTAGACTGGAGGATAGTATTCCACCATTCTAAGGCTGAGTTCTTAAACAAATTGGAAGCAAACATTATCTTATCCTCTTCCGCGCACTTGCTTATTTTTAAGACAGCCTTAGTCTTTTCTATCCAGCGTAGAGCTGCAACGGCCCCTTCATTGCCCTAAAATTCTATTGGTTTACAAGACCAGAATTCTTTATAAGAACAACCATAAGATATGGTTCTTCTTCTTTTGGGAATGGGCACTTGAAGTAAGGGTCCATTGTTTACACTGTGTTCAGGTTCAGTGGGTCGTTTACTGCTATGCTTACTTTTATTATCCGCTTCCCTAACTGTTTGAATAATATATGGCATCGCATCTATTATTCCTTGTGCCACTATGTGTTGAATAGCATTGTTATCCACTTGGTTTCCATTATTATCATTGTTCGGGTTATCGTTATTCTGGTTTTCCAGGTTATTATCCGGGTTCTCTTGATTCACTTGGTCGGCCATCTGAATTTTGAACATTTACCACGTATCAATATCACAAGATAATATTTAACACGACCAACCACATAACACGCATATTGATAAAAAACGTCCAACATTGCGACTTACTTTTTCTTATTAATGCATCTAATACAAACTGATACTGGAATTTAAAATTACAATACTATTATGCATCTATAACTATTGTCTAGATTATTATATATATATATATATATTTTTTTTCAAACATACACACATATTATATATATTATTATATTATTATTGTTGTTACTACCTCCACCATCACCTTCACTGATATGGGTTCATCCAGAACTCCATATTGCGCTCGTCATACTTCCATAAGAGTCGCTCTCTAACCTGTCTCATTCTCTCACTACTTTCTAAAATCTCTTCTCCGAAAGTTCAGAGCTCTTGCACCTTTTCCACACTCATTGGGGGTGCAGGTGCTGGGACTGGGTTTGGAAACTAGGGCATGGGTTCCTGGTATGGGTATGGATTCTCTAAAATTTCCCTGATGTACTGGTCGCTATCATAGTAGGGATCTAGAAGGTCCAAACCTGGGTAAGCTGCAAGGTTCGTCATAGGTGTGTCTTCTGGTGTTGGGTAGCGTTGCACATAATCGCTATGGTCGTCTAGCCACGGGTCATAGTCTGGGTCTAAGGGATTGGGTGCTGGTACCATAGGTATCTCTTCTGGGTTAAAATCATGCATTTGGATTTGATTTTCTGGGTTGTTTTCGATTTCCATTGGCTGTGTGGGGAATAGTGGTAATGGTTGGGGTGCTAAGAGTTGCTCCAGGTTAGGGTCGGCAGTTGTGGTTGCCAGGATATGAAAATTTGCTAAACTCCTATTGAGCATATCCTGTGTGTGAGCATCTGTTTCTCTTTTAGCGGCTGCTAAAGCTCGCTGGTTTTGCAACTTTTTCATCCTTTTCCTACTTTCATGTGCTCCCCTACTGAACCATCCTCTCTTTTTAGGAAGGAATGGCTCTTCAGACTGAGCCTTAAACACGAATATCCCATCTTCATTGTCAGCTGAATACCCTGAGAGGGCAGGCTGTGAAGAGGTGCCTTCGCTCCTAGGTGAGCTGGACAACTGACGGTAGGCGTCGGAAGGTCCTTGGTCGCTCATAGTGTAAACTAACAAATAGTCAAATAACACACAACAATAAATACAGATATGCATGTATTTCCGTAATTTATTTCCTAACACTTTGAATAATATCTTGGTGTCAGCAGAACACTTCTGTGGCTGAATTAGTGGCTTAGCTCTGATACCACCTTCTGTCGCAACCCCCGCCCCCTAACAAACCCGGGAACGGGCGGCCACGGCCGTGTTTTGGTGGTATCGGTGTTTATTCATTTTGGCAGCGGAACTTTCATCAGGACCGTAGTTTGGAAATATTTTATCAGAGTAAAATACCACACTTTCATAATATTAAAGTTTTAAGTACACACATTTTCATAGGGATAACCCCTATTTTATTTAAATAAAACATTTTTTATTTTAGGTAACTTTATAGCCACTTTTCCAAGCCTTCAGTGCTGTCCAGCTGGCTTCTTATTTGGCTTTCACATTTTGTTACCTGAAACGCGTTTAAAAACATTTTGTCAGTGGGAAATACTGGTGAGTGAATCCCAGTTTATCAAGTTAAGTAAAAACAATTGTACAGTATTGAGGGCGGTCGCGCAATTACATTTGTTTCCATCTACTTAATTACCACCCACGGTACTGACAACCCGACTTGTGGTCATGTTACTCCTCGCAAGGCAGTAACAAATTTTGTATACAAAACCCCATCATACAGGCGATAATTGTAGAATACAAATACTCAATCACTGTTTAATATACCATTAATTAAGTGAGGTTTTGTAAAACAGTTTGCAAAAAGGAGATTACTCACATTGCTGTCTTAGATTTCCTTTAAGGGTTTCCAGGTAATTATCTGTAATTTATACAAATGCACACGCGTTAGTATAATAACCCAATATTTACATTAGTAATACCCTCCCCAAGACGACATTCCAACGACTACGTCGGGCAGAACCACGACAGCCATTATGGAACCCTGGATCGATCGGGCAGCGTATCTAATACGTAACAGGGGTTATAATACTTACAACGAGGCAGAACTTCGTTATTTAGGGGGGGGGGGTTATTTATGCCCGAGATTATAATAGCTATGCAGAATATTGAGAGAGAGAGATTGAAAAGTTTTGAACGATTTCGACTGAAACCACTCGACCCTATTTATAGTGCTGATACAACACTTCCTCGCAGCCCGCGTAGCCCGAAGATCAACCCTTCGCAGCCCGCGACATAGGGGGTAGGGCCTAGCTATGCTGATTTGCCAATTGTAGACTTGCCACGATGCTGACACGTGGCACGCTAGGGTGTCGCCCTGACTTTGAGTTGTCGCGGCCCGCGTAAGACGAAGAAGGAGTCTTCGCGACCCGCCAGAGAACAATAAAAATTGTTTTTATTTTATTTTTAATTATATAAAGGTATTTAGGGCCAAACATCGTATACGGGGTGTATTCTAGGACATATTGGGGTACTCTAAAATATATTAGGGTGTCAAAAATTTCAGGAGGGTTGTTATATGTAAAACGATATATCCACTTGTAATCTATAGTTTGACAAACATGTAGGTTATAAACCAAACTATATAAAAAGTAGTGAAACCTTTTCTATCTCACTAATCTCATCAACATGTTTCTTCACACCATCTGTTACAAGTTCTTTATGCAATGGAAAAACAGTCTGAGACGAAAGTATTGTTTGAGAAGTAGAACCACTCCCTTGTCCTTGTTTCAGTATAAGACTTTTCGATACCAGAAATGATTAGAATTAGTATACACATAACATGAAACAAAGTATTTGACTTCATAAATATATATAGTGCAAATTTTGTTGACAAATTACCTCCTCCTTAGTTGATTAACTTCATGGATTTCTTCATTCAGAAACAATTGTGTTGCAAACTTATCACTTTGAACTGTAAATTGATCTACATGCCAAAGTATATAAATATTTAGTCAACCTGCTATTATATTGCCAGAAATAAAGTGTATAGTTATGATTTGCAGAAAGTAACAAAAATTACCTCTCCATTCCATACACTTTCCATGCTGGATAACAGCCATCACATGCTCATGAGCTGGGGTTTTAGAGATGAACCCATTAAACTACAGAGCATAATCATTCACACGGTACCTCACAACACCATCCCCCTACATGAAAACAATATTCGTATGACCATAAACTAAACACTAATTTATGACCATTTTTTTACAATCTATAAAATCAAAACTAAATTGAATGAATGACAACATAAAATCAAAGGAAATTTATGACCATTTATTAAAGTAGTAAATGAGCCACAAATTAACTACCATATTCACTTGAAGAACAAATTGTTGATCTCATTTATTTCCATGATTCCACATTAGATACAAACACTATTGATCTCATTTATTACCATTACAATGATTCCACATTAAATACCAACATTCTTGATCTCATTTATTTAGATCATTCCACATTAATCACAAACAATGATTTGTACATGACTGAACATGTAAACGACCACTTACTCCAAGTCTTGAATATCGAAATTCATCCTCTTAGTTTCTTTTGGAGGTCGGCCAAAGAATTCAAGATCTCCACACCAAACCACAGATCCAACAACATCTATATGATCACATTATACTACATAGTAAGTAAAATTTCTAATTTTATACAGAAAAGACATGATTACAAAAATATACACTACCAACACTCAAAGATTTTACTGACTCTCCTTGAAGAATATCTTGATAAGCTCTGAAGTTGAAACCATACTCAACACCTTGCCAATCTCTCACAAGTGTTACAGTTGTGCATCGATAAAAGTTGATTTTATAGTCACGTGCTACAACTTTATATAAATCTTTATTTTCATCCACATCAAATTTTGACAGAATAAAAACATCATCTTTTTGAAGTTGTCCATCAAAAACATGTATCAAATGACTTTTAATGCCTCCTTGAATCTTAGCACACTAAACAACATTTAAACAAAGTATTTCTTAGCTTACAACCCTACAGTCTCTGATACAACGGAAAAACACAAATACAAATTACCTTTTCATCAATGAAGATGAGCTCCATTTTATAACCTTGATTCCCTTTTCGGAGGATCCTCGCTTTCATGTGTCACATATTGTTGATGCATGAAATGTCTATTGACTACGTCTACATCATGTCTTAGGTCAAGATAGGTCAACATAGGGTCTTGAAAGTCAAATTAGGGTTTTAATGATGTATTTTGCTTGAATGTACATAGGTTAGAAGTGATTTCGCTTATGTGTAATTATAGGTTTCGCTTCAAGGGACTTAGATGGTTTCGCTTATTAGTCATCGTAGGGTTTCGCTTATAGGGTCTTCATGGTTTCGCTTATATGGTAAGTTGGAGGTTTCGCTTATTGTGACATGCCGAATAAGCAAAACCACTTGGCCTATATATAGTCTTCATGAGCGGAACCATATCATTCATGTATGTACCTTGGAGCGAAACCATCTCATTGCTTGTGTAACGGAACTCTTTCAAAATTGATTCAGAAAGCAATAAAATAGAAGGAATTGAATAGGAAAAGCTGTGTAACTTCATTTACGTTGATTCCGCCTTCGTACGTGAAGATGAACATCCTTAACTGACTTTTCGGGGTCGCAAAACGGTCCAACAAGTGGTATCAGAGCTTCAGGACGAGGAGTTCATACTACTACAGCTGATTCGACAAAATTCTCTCATTTCTACTCACTTTCTCTCATACTTTTTCGATTTAAACTGGTTCCTACGGTTGAAATGGTCTGAAATTCGAGTATAACGTGTAAAACATACTATTAACAAACCCTAGAAAGTTTCAGGTTGAAATACGGATTAAAATTGGTAAAAATCAACTAAAAACCATGTTTCACTTTTTCGGACATTCAGACTAGTCACTTTCGCTTTTACGGACATAAGTTGACTGATTTCGCTGATAGTGACATCAGGTAGGTTCGCTCATAGTGACATCAGGTAGGTTCGCTCATAGTGACATCAGGTAGGTTCGCTCATAGTGACATCTGGTAGGTTCGCTCATACGGACATTCTGAGTTCGCTTATTTGGACAATACCTTATTTCGCTTATCTGTCATCACATATTTCGCTTATAGGAACAAGTCTGATTTCGCTTATTTGAACAACATAGTTTCGCTTATACGGTATTTCGCTCATAGGAACATTGACCGGTTTCGCGTATATGACACATTGATTGATTTCGCTTTTGTGTCATTGACTGATTTCGTTTATCTGACACTTTGACTGATTTCGCTTATCAGTCAAAATAGCTGATATTTCGCTTTTGTGTCATTGTTTTTCAAGATTTCAAAAATTTTTCTAAGTGATTGTTGATTTTGCAGGTACACTCAAGATGGATTATATTTTCTTGAACCCGTTTAACGACATGTACGCATTCGCTGGAGATTCCGGAAACGATGATTCTTCGTCTAGCAATGCGAATGAGAATACGCCGAAATAGAAGAAAAAGGAAGCTTGGGAATCGGAAAGTGCCTTCGGAACATTCAATAAACCTCCAAAGCTAATGGCTATCGAGGAATACAGTCGGTGGTCGAGAAAGTTTGAAGATTGGTTGATGGCATTCGCATTTCCCAGCTGGAAGAGTTTGAAAAACGGTTATGAAAATGGAAACAAAAATGGTGAAACTTTAAGATCAGCTGATGAGATTGCATCATTTGTAGCTGAACAAAAATGTGTGGCATTGTTATTTCAGTCCATCCGGGAAGACATTATTGCCTTGATCGATTATTCAAATGCAAAAGATCTTTGGAAAAAGTTAGAAAAGAAATGTATAGGTAGTGAAGAAATCAAGAAAAACAAAATGAAATTACTTAGGAAAGAGTTTGATATGTTTGGGTGTTTAAAGAACGAGTCAGTTTGTAAAATGATAGAAAGATTTGGTCATCTGAAGCTGGAATTAGTAAGACATGATATCATATATTTTGAAGAAGATCTTATCGACAAATTGTTCGATTCGTTGCCTGACGAGATGGATTGGAGATATTATGCGCTGATGCTGAAGAATACCATCAAAGCACCAGAAAAGTTGACATTAGATTTGCTGATTGAGAAACTCGAGAGTCACGAGTTGGAACTGAAGAAGACGTACAAAGTCAATCACTCATCTTACCAGCAGAATTTGAATTTGTATTATCCAAAGAGTATGATGCCAAAAGCAACTTCTCCCAAAACTGCATTTTCTGCTGAGAATGTGTCCACAACAAGCAAAGAAAATCAAAGCAGTCAAAGCAGTGGAAATCACAGTGGTTATCACAGTGGATCTTCATCATCTGGAAGTCATTCTGATGCAAAGAATCGTTTTCAATGCAACATCGCAATAGATTTAAAGAATGCTCAGAATTTTGACGAGGAGTCGGCCAAACAGCAGATGATCTTCCTAGCATCAGTGTTGGAATCGTATGAAGGGTTAGTAGCTGGGAAGATAGGCAACACCAATCTGACGAAAGAAGATTATGATCAGATTGATCCGGAGGAAATGGAGCTGATCGATATTCGTTGGGCTATGGCCAGTGCTGTTCGTCGAGCACAACGTTTCATGGAAATTACTGTCAGGAAGACAATTGGTGGTCCATCTACTAAGCTGGGTTTTGATAAGTCCAAGGTGACGTGCTTCAAGTGTAAGCAGAAAGGTCACTTCAAACGAGAATGCAGAAATGCTTATGCTGATGAGTCGGAGAACCCTTTCAGAGATGATTACTACAAGAAGGCGATTTATCACCAGAATAAATCTGAGCCGCCTAGATTGAAGCAGGTTGAAGACAACAAAGAGAAATCTAGAGCTCTTGCGGTGATTTACGATGATGAGGGGTATGATTGGAGTCAAGAGGTTCTACCGGAGGAAGATGCAGTTGGTTACGCATTCATGGCGAAAAACGACGAACCTATTCCGTGGAAAGATGATAGAACTGAAGAGCAGAAATATAGATACAGAAAAATGCTGGCTGAAAACAGAATAATTAGAATATCTCGTATCTATTTGGAAGCGAGGAGAGCAAATAGATGGGATCCGGACAAAGAGTGTTATCTTGATGAATATGGAAATATTGCGATCGATGACAAAACTCTTGATCTGGAAGCCATAATCAAGGAGATCAAAGAAGATGATGATTATTGGCAGAATAAATGGTGGGGAACTGGAGACGAGAAAGAGAAAGAAGAGAAAGAGAGGAAGGAGAAAGAAGAGCAGGAAAAATCAAAGAAAGTTGATACTGGAGTTGTTGACACAACGCAGGAGTTGACAGCAGAGAACCTGGGAAAAATGGCTGACAAAGTGCTGGCTGCTAAGGCACTTGAGGTAGACTCTAACTCCGTGTCTGAGTCAAAAAGCCAGGTCAGTTCAAACGTGTTAACAAATGCGTCAGGTAAGAAAATCGATGGAAATGCTGATTGCAAAAATTGCAACAAAGAGTGCAAATTTTGTAGCACAGTCACGTATCTCAACGGTAAGAAAGTTGATGATCTGACAGCAAAAGTCAGAAGCGTTGAGAATCAAATTCTTGATCGTGACAAAACAGTTAAAGCTTCAACTGAACGGATAAGAGAATTAACTAGCAAAATTGAAAATGATAAAATTGATCATGACAAAATTAAACATGAAAATGAAAAGTTGATTCTTGAAAACCGACAGATTTCTGAGAAGTTTGAAAAACTCAAAAGCACAATGAAAGATAATGATGATCGAAATGGTAAAACTTATAAAGAAAATGAACACCTAAAAGCAGTGCTTAGAGTAAAAGAAGAATCAATCAACCAACAACTGGATGAAATCGCTAAACTGAAACTGAAATTTCAAGAGGCTGAAATTGAAAACGAGCGAATCCAGTTGAAGCTTAACAGTTACAGCTCCGCAAGCTTTGTTTTGCAACACATTATTCCCAAACCCATCGGGAAAGACAAAGCAGGCGAAGATGTGTATTCTGATGGAACTGGGGTGGGTTTTCATCAAGTTCCCCCACCTGTTCTTGATAACTACACGAAAAAGCAATCAGGGTTGGTTGAAATTGAAGAAGAAAGTGAAATGAATCTTCCGGATTCAATTGATGTCACGTTCACATCTTCCAATGACGATAGTGTCCAGAATGATATTGTAAAAGGTGTTGTTGAAAATGTACTAAAAACGGAGAGTGACACTACTGAGGAAGATGGGTGTTTCTTGGATAAGTACATTCAGAAACCAAAATCCAAAAACAACTTAAGTGATGAACTGGGTCTTGTAATGTACAAGATGACTGGATCTGATAAGTTGTATTCGGATTCTGAGTTTCCGATTGAGAATGTTAATGTGAAAAAGTTGAAAAATGTTTTCAAATTGGTTGAAGTTGAGTTGTCAGAAGTGAACAGTTTGAAGCAAACAAAAAGGCAAATGAATTTTGAGAAAGATAAAGCTTACTACAAAAAGCCTATTGTGCCACCACGTTTTTATAATAACAATCGAAACAATTGGTCGGGTGGTTATAGGGGTGTTAAGAGTTATCAGAAAAAGAGTTTTCAAAACAAAAGGTTTGCTGAAAAGAAGGTGTTTATGAACGGTTCAAGTTCACTTTCTGATGAAGAAAATGAGATTTTTTCAAAATTGAATGAAGAGTTCTTTGAGAAAAGAGCTTCACAGTATCAGTCTGAAGGCACAAGTCGAGTTGTTGATACTCGAACATGTTTCAGATGTAATCAAGTTGGTCACATTGCACGAAAGTGTACAAATGTGAAGCCTAAGACTGAAACTGTGAAGATTCAAAAGAAGAAAGTTGACGAGAAGGGTAAAGCACCAATCGTTGTTGAGAAAAAGAGTGTGAAAAATGACAACATCAAAGTGAAAAATGAACCCGTAAAGAAAGTGGTAACTAAAAATGACAAATTTTACAAGCGGGTTGCATTATCTCAACAAGTTTGGAAACCAAAAACAGAAATGAAAATTTCAACTTCTGAAATGAAAAAGGCTGAAGAATCAATTTCGGTTGATTATGATGCAAATTTTCCACCTTTGAAGGCTGAAAATTTCAAAATTCAAATTGCGAGAGTCAAGGTTACACCTAAGGCTGATGAGGCCTGGGTGGACACCATGTTCGAATAAGCAGTTTGAATTGCCGGAGCTTCCTTGATCGTGAAGCATGAATCGGCATCTTTATTGAAGTTGGTTAAGTCAAAGTTTGTTATGTGCAGGATCTTCCAAAACTTGTATCCAGATGGATCATGGATAGTGGAGCTTCAAGACATATGACAGGGAAGACTGCGTTGCTGTATGATGTGAGAAATATCAATGGTGGTTACGTAGGTTTTGCAGGACACGAAGGTGGTAGAATTATTGGTGAAGGAACGTTATCCAATGGGATTGTGACGTTTGAAAGGGTTAACTACATTACTGAGCTGGAGAACAATCTGCTGAGTATCTCACAGATTTGTGACAATATGTATACTACTCACTTCACTGATAAAGAATGTTTGATCTTGAAACCAGGATTTGTTATTTCTGAAGAATGGATTATCATGCGGGCACCTAGAGTGAATGATTTATATGTGTTAGATATTAGTGTAGCAACTACATCTACTGGTCAAGCACATTGTTTTGTTTCTAGAGCAACTGAGAAAGAATCGAGATTGTGGCACCGCAAGATGGGGCATATTCACCTAAGGAAGATGAATCACTTGGTGCACAATGATTTGGTTCTTGGAGTTCATGTCAAAGGTTTTCATCTGGAAGGGGAGTGTATTAGCTGTGTTAAAGGCAAGCAGAAGAAAAAGTCACACCCTACAAAGCAAGTCAATTCAGTTTCGAGACCTCTGGAAAGACTTCACATGGATTTGTTTGGTCCTGTGAATGTTAAAAGTATTACAGGAGATTACTATTGTTTGGTCGTTACTGATGATTATTCCAGATTTTCGTGGGTTTCTTTCTTGAAGACGAAAGACGAAACGTTTGATAGTTTGATGGCGTTGTTTAAGAAAATTGAGAATCTGTACCAAAGGCGTATCAAGAGAATTCGAAGTGATAATGGTACTGAATTCAAGAACAGTAAGATGGAAGAATTTTGTGACGAAAGAGGTATTTTGCATGAGTTTAGTGCTCCGTACACTTCGCAGCAGAATGGAGTTGCAGAACGCAAAAACCGGACACTAATTGAGACGGCTAGAACTATGCTCGCAGATTCAAAGTTACCGATAAATTTTTGGGCTGAAGCTGTTTCCGCCGCATGCTATACGCTCAACAGGGTTCTCACTGTCAAGAAGTTCAACAAAACATGCTTTGAGCTAATCAATAACCGTAAACCGAATTTAAAGTGTCTAGAACCGTTCGGGTCACCCTGTACAGTTATAGAGCCTCATGGAAAGTTTGGTCCGAAGAGCATTGAGGGAATATTTGTTGGTTATGCAAATCCGATGCGACGTGTCTTCGTTCCAAGTGAGAAGCGGATTATTGAAGCTGTAAATGTTGAATGTCAAGGTTATACTATGCCGCCGCAGAATCCTGGAGATTCATGGCGTTATCATTATGACAAACTGTGGGATTCGTTTGACATGAAAGAAGAATCAGAGGAAGATGAAGATTTCTTTGATGAGCTGGATATTTTGCGTGAATATGAGTCGCAGCTAAGGTTTCCAGCTGAGTATTCTAGAAGACCATGGGAAACTTCAAATGATGATGAAGCAGGTCCAAGTAATGCTGGTGAACATGATGATGTCCAACAGAATGAAGTTGCTCAGGATAATCAGTCGGTTCAGGATGATAACCAAGAAGCTGAAAACATGCCAGTCTTTGATCATGGTGATTCAGATTCTGAGGGGGAGCAAATTCAAATTTCAAGTCAAACAAACCAAGTTGGTGAACAAGATGCAGAGCAGAATGTTACTAATCTGGAGGGCAATGTAGATGTTCCAAGCGAAGTGATGCAGCGAACTTTTTCATATCATCCAGAGGAGTTGATCATAGGAGAATTACAGACAGGCGTTGATGTGTTCAAATATTAACATATAAATTTCATCAAATGAGGCATAAAACTAACCCTTTTTTAGTACTAATGTTGGAAAAAGTGTGCTTTTGTCTTCCTTTTGTATTTTCAGGATTAAATGAGCTCAAATTAACAAAAGAAGCAAAAAGACACCAAAATCTAACATAAATACAAGAAAAGGAGCAAGACATGGCGTGCCCGACCCCACAACAGCATCTTCCCAAGCAAAACAAGAGATCAGAGGCCTGAACACGCCCCGTGCTCAGCCAGCACGGGGGCGTGCCCAAGTGTCAGCAGAAAAGACAAAGTGGTAGAAGCTTCTATTGCCCACCACGGGGCCGTGCTCAGCGGACACGGGGCCGTGGTCAACTATAAGATTCGCACAATCCAGGCAAATCTTCATAGTACAAAGATTCTTCTGCACACGGGGTCGTGCTCAGCGGACACGGGGGCGTGGTCAACTAATAAGACAAAGCTGCATTTAATGAAGAAAGAGAGGATGTGGACACGGGGCCGTGCCCGAGCTTCTGTTCAGCCTATAAATAGGAGTGCTTGGCTCAAGCTCAAACCATCCCTTGGCACACCACCTCTCTCACACTTCACCCACCACCCACCATCACCATAACACCATCATCCACCACTATCATCCATTGTCCAGCGTAGAGTGTGTGAGTCGTCTCGGGATCCAAGATTGATCGTAAGAGTTCTTGACAATTAAGGCCATGTTTGCCTAAGTCTCTTACATCACTTGGTGAAGACAAAGTGTCTAGTGTAATACTTTTTATTTCTAATCTTTTGCACTTTTTATTTGGTTTTGTATTAATGACTTTAATAACTAGTTACTTATGTTGAAGGTGATCTTTCCTTATCGTTTGTCCGTGGTGTTTTGGCATTATTTTACTGTCTATATGAAATAAAAGATTTTCACCATTCATATCTCCACGGTCTATATGGAGGTATGTTGGCTACCTGGTCGGGGGTTAAGGGAACGGTTTGGTAAAGGTCTTGCCATTGTTCAGCGTTTAGAGGTCCTGCAATGGACCTGGTTAAAATTTAGTAGGACCTCCTTCAATACTTAACGGTATTGGATGGCGGGGGTCCAAACTCTTTGATCCCCTCATAAGTTAACTACTATTAATACTATAACCCGGCTATTTAGGACTGTATCCCTGCTGACTCAGACTACTTAGCCGAGGATAACGTTACCTCCAAAAGAGGGGCCTACCATAATATTGCATTAATAACTTAATTCATTATCATCCAATAATCCACCCTTTTAGGATTGTATCCTTGCTGACTCAAACTACTGGGGTGAGGGTAACGTCACCTTCAAAAGAGGGGCCTACTACAATAATTAAGATAATCTCTTAATTATGTGCAAAAGTGCGGAAATAATCAAAGGTTACACTAGATACGAGTCGGAACCAAGTGATTCATCTTGTCTATCTGTTTTTATTTTTAATTTTATTTTCAGCATTTTAGTTAGTTTTTATTTTTCTTAGTTTAAAACATTTTTCTAAACTTTTTATTTTGATTAGACGTTGAGGATAAACCGGTACTAAAAGCTCTTGTGTCCTTGGACGACCTCGGTATCTTGCCAACACTATACTACGCTCACGATGGGTGCATTTGCCCATATGTGTGTTTAGTGTTAGTAAAATATCGTGTTTTATAAATTTAAAACTTGGCTAAAATAAGTGTTAAAGGGGTTAAAATATACACCTAATATATATAACACTTCACACGCATCAGGCGTTCGCACTCGAAGACAGATTGATAAAGGGCTTACATGTTTTTATACAAAAGTTGCTCCTTTGCAAACTGAATTCTCATTGAGTTGTTTTATCTCGCAGGTTGAACCAAGAACTTACAAAGAGGCGCTTACTGAAGACTCTTGGGTCAATGCAATGCAGGAGGAACTGAGTCAATTCGAGAAATTGGGAGTGTGGAAGTTAGTTGATTTGCCGGATGGTCAAAGAAAAATCAATACAAAATGGGTATTTAAGTGTAAAAGAGACGACAGAGGAGTTGTTATAAGGAATAAAGCTCGACTCGTTGTTCAGGGCTTTAGTCAACAGGAGGGAATTGATTTTACAGAAGTCTATGCTCCTGTAGCACGACTAGAAGCAATCAGAATTTTCCTTGCATTTGCGTCTTGGAAGAACTTCAAAGTATATCAGTTAGATGTAAAATCGGCGTTTCTTTATGGGAAGGTCAAAGAGGAGGTTTATGTCGGACAGCCGCCGGGCTTCACCGATCCAATCCACAAAAACAAGGTCTACTTATTGGACAAAGCGCTGTATGGTTTACACTAGGCCCCGAGAGCTTGGTACGAGACTTTGTCTCAACACTTACTAGCCAACAAGTTCATTCGTGGAAAAGTGGATGCCACTCTCTTCACTAAAGAGGTCGACGGTCATCTTTTGATAGTTCAGATTTATGTGGACGATATAATCTTTGGGTCAACAAATGAAAATCTATGCAAAGATTTTGAATCAGTGATGAAGCAAAAATTCGAAATGTCATCAATGGGGGAGATGAAATTCTTTCTGGGTTTACAAGTTGAACAACTACCTGAGGGAATTTTCATTCATCAGACAAAGTACGTTCATGATATTCTAGAGAAATTTGGGATGTCAAGTTCTACTCCAGCTGCTACCCCACTTGCAACAAATCATGGGATTCACCCAGATCTCACCGGAGACAGGGCTGATGAAACGTTTTACCGATCCATGATAGGTTCTTTGATGTACCTAACTGCTTCACGTCCTGATATCATGTACCCAACGTGCCTTGCAGCAAGATTTCAATCTAACCCGAGAGCTTCGCATATGATTATTGTGAAGAGGATATTGCGCTACCTGAAAGGAACTCCTTCATTGGGGTTGTGGTATCCTAGGAAAGGCGATTTTACGCTCGAAGGGTATTTCGATTCGGATTTCGGATGCTGCAAAGTAAATTCAAAATCAACAACTGCAGGATGCCAGTTCTTTGGTCCTAGATTGGTTACTTGGCAGTGTAAGAAACAAACGTCTGTGGCGCTATCTACATGTGAAGCGGAGTATGTATCTGCTAGCAGTTGCTGCTCTCAGATCTTATGGATACAGCAACAGATGCGCGACTACCGTTTGCAGTTTCTTAACACACCTCTTTTTGTTGATAATGAGGCCGCAATAAATATAACAAAGAATCCAGTACATCACGCTAAAACTAAACACATAGAAATTCGTCATCACTTTATTCTTGATTGCTTTGAGAAAAAGTTGATACGAATTGAGAAAATCCACACTGACGAACAGAAAGCTGATTTACATACCAAAGCTTTTGATAAAAATCAGTTTAAATATTTGTTAAAACTGAACGGTATGAAGCTTCTTTCAGTGTCGGATGGCATTATTGGAGTTGATGAGAGTACTGTTGCGGATGAAGGCGAGAAACAATCTGCAATGGTTTGTCGATTTTTTACTTGTTTTGGTATTTAGGGGGAGTAGATAGATGTATATAGATATATTTTCAGAAAATAAAAAAACAGTAAAAAAATGCAAAAATACAAAAACATGATAAAATCTGAAAAAGAGCTTGTGTATAAAGGGAAAATGATAGTACATCGGCTGGACAATTACAGTATGCTAAAGATTTGTAAAGATTAAATGAGTTAAACAGTCTCACTGATGATGTGTCGATAGGTTTTCGCACATTTAGTAGATTTATTCGGGATATAAACCTAAAATTTCAAACTTGTGAAATTCGTGGGGAACACTACTTGGATATATAGGTAACCCCTGAAATCTCGTTTGAAAGGTCTCATAATCTGATATACTAGGTTTTTATACTCAATGATGTCTGGGGTATTATTCCTGGACTTCTGCTGAATGGAAGTTCTGACCTAGTCCTTGGATAATACTTTCTGCATATGCTTGAAACACAGCATAAACCCTCAGCATGCCGATGAAACAATAAAATTGATAGTCGCTGTTGTTGTAGCTAAAAGATCCTCTAAAGGGGACATACCGTAAAGTCGAAGCTGATATCTCTCTGCGTATACGGAAGTATCGACCTGAGATCCCTCGGCCCTCGCATTACCTAATTTATGTACAGATATCATTGTAGTATACTCACCTGTAAGACTGAATATTGGGATTCTGGATACGGGAGTATATTCAAGAGGTGGGACACATGAATGAGCTAAGTTCATAAGACATCGAATTCGTATCCTGAGTAAATTGAAATTTGTGTGAGAATTTAAAATGGATCAGTATATCGACAATCGAGGTGAATTGTTTAAGTCTGAGTATGAAATGAAGCTTAACGGTACTTGTAATTTGTCTGATAGCTGATATGATTCCCTGACACGCTCGCCAAAAATATGTTTGTAAATAGTTTACTTTGTTTACTTTCTGCAATTTAAGTTTTCTGTATTTCATTTCTTAGTTTAGAACACTTTATAAAATCGAAAAAGATTTTATTTCTGCTTTATTTTTGACAAACCAAAGTGGAGAGTTGATTGTTGGATTCTCAGATGTTTGAAGCAGATGCAGGAGATTCTGGACTGAAGAATGAGGGAGAGCTTATCTTTGATAGAGTTTGATTTATTGTAAAGTCAAAAACAAGTTCATTAACTTGATACTTTTTATTTTCAGAAAATGTGTAAAATGTTTTCAAAATCAGTTTGATTCGTCAAATGATCAACCAAGGTCATTAAATTGAACTTGGTAGATTAATCAAGTGATCAGGGTCATTAACTTGGACCTGAATACTTGAATGGATTTCTAAAACTGATAGTTTGTGATTTATTGTTGAAAAGATAAGTTTGTAATGAATGATGTTTGAGAAACAGGTTTTGGACTTCATCATTCCCACGGGAGCTAAATGTCAAAGCTTGAACCAGATCAAGATCTCAGATTCTAGCATATTGAGAGGGGGAGTCTGTGAAAGGGGGAGTCTGGATCAACAGTCAAAGGGAAGTCTGAAGATGGAGCCAGGATAAGATTGTAAAACTGTGAAGATAGAGTGCTTATGATAAGACAGAGAGTTGAAGAAAAGACCAAGACTGAAGGCTCGGAGCTGAAGACTTCGTCAACATCCAAGGGGGAGTCTGTTGATGCATGAAATGTCTGTTGACTACGTCTACATCATGTCTTAGGTCAAGATAGGTCAACATAGGGTCTTGAAAGTCAAATTAGGGTTTTAATGATGTATTTTGCTTGAATGTACATAGGTTAGAAGTGATTTCGCTTATGTGTAATTAGAGGTTTCGCTCCAAGGGACTTAGATGGTTTCGCTTATTAGTCATCATAGGGTTTCGCTTATAGGGTCTTCATGGTTTCGCTTATATGGTAAGTTGGAGGTTTCGCTTATTGTGACATGCCGAATAAGCGAAACCACATGGCCTATATATAGTCTTCATGAGCGGAACCATATCATTCATGTATGTACCTTGGAGCGAAACCATCTCATTGCTTGTGTAACGAAACTCTGTCAAAATTGATTCAGAAAGCAATAAAAGAGAAGGAATTGAATAGGAAAAGCTGTGTAACTTCATTTACGTTGATTCCGCCTTCGTACGTGAAGATGAACATCCTTAACTGACTTTTCGGGGTCGCAAAACGGTCCAACACATATCTTTCACAGGATTCAAATCGTTCACAAAACTAAGATTGTTACTCTCAAATGATGTTGACATGCTTCTAATTCGGAATTCGGAATGAATTCAAATTTAAAAATCCAAAAACAGAGAAGACGGGAGTATGATCAAATATGAGGAGGGAAATGAGAAGAAAAGCCTTATATAAGAAGATGATTGACAAGAGTGAGTGAGTGACATGCATTAATTGCAAATTACGTATTGCTATGCATTTTGAATTTGAAATTTCTGGCAATTAACCTCTGCTGATATAATGGCATTGTATCAACCTTCAACCTCTGCTGGCTATTAAAGTATAGATGGATATGGGCAGTGGTTTTCTTGGCAGAGGTTTAAATGTATTTTAAAGTGATTTTATATATTAAGACTTATGATGCAATAATGACATAAGAAATGCATTGTTGGACAGCCTTTATGGCTGCCACCTCAGCTTTTCTTATGTCAGCGCGTTTTCTTTTATTATTGTTATTATTTTAAATGAATGAAGATACGACTTTGTAGGTCACTTGATTTGGCTTATCAAGTTATATTCTTTAATTTATTGTCGTTGAAATTTATGTCATATACGTTTATAATTAAATATTATACAATGATGTGTGATACGAGAAGTTTGCTTTAATATTCTAAATTTAACCTTTTTTTAGCGATGAGGAGTTTTAATCTATGAAAGCTAGCCAGGTACTAGCAAAAAGAGTACAAACACCAAAAAAACATGAATACACGATATAGGGCTAGGCAATATTGTTAAATACAAAACGTGTCCATTTTTCTCAATCGAGAGAAGCTAACTTGGACCTACTCGTTACCCAAAAAAAGCTAAGTGTTTTAATGTCTTCTAAGATATTGGACTATGTAATCGAGAGACAAAAGCGTTAGCGACGGGCTTCCAATTTTTAACTCAGTTCATATTTATGCCCACATGTAGTTCAAGCAATGAATAATAAATACCACCCTTAAGACTTCGTCATTACAAACGCCCACCCTGTATAGGTTGCATTTGTTGAGATTGATCTTAAGACCTGATATGAGATTAAAAAAAACTCTCAAAATTCTGGATAGATTTCGAGCATTTGAGTCCACCCACTCCCCTACAACAATGGTGTCATCCGCATATAGGAGGTGGGAGAGAATCAGGCTGTTGGAGGGCAGCTAGATCCTGTGAATGAGTCCTACAAAATCTCCCTTCTTTACTAAGCATGAAAAAGACTCCATCGCGAGAATGATTAAGAAAGGAGATGTGGAGTCTACTCACAAGTACTTTGGAGATTACTTTGTTTATGGATCCGATGAGACTAAGGCAGTCCGAGAAAGTCAATGGCCCTTTGGGTGGAAAAGGTTAAGCCACGTGGGCTGTTTTACATTCTCTTTAAGACTGTGTTACATTTGCTTTAAGGGCAGTATCGTAAATTTGCATTACACAAATACTGAATGTAACAGAGCTATTTGACTTTATGGGGTGACTTTGGCAAAAGTTGCAACATCAACTTTGCATTTAATACTATCTTTCTCTCACCCTTTCTCTCACTTCTTTATCACCAGAATTTCTTTACAGTCTCTTCTCTCTTTCAATCATTTTCTTTTTCCTTCATTCCTTTTCTTCAAGTAGATCTAAACAAATCGAAACAAATCTAAAGATGTCGATATCGGGGTTTACCAGATCTCTCTCATTTGCCGATATGGGGTGGTTTTGCCGGTGTGCTTAGGGTTCATTTAGGGTTCAGATCTAAACTTTGGTGATGCCGGTGGGTGAAGAAACCGATCAAAGATCCAGTGAACACAAGCGTTGACGGGTTTATTTTGGGTTCAGATCTAAACTTTGGTGACTTTGAAGTGACTTCCTGTGATTTAAAACATTTCCCGGTGACAAACCAGTCAAATATCCGTTGACATTACAACGAAATCGAAGAGATTTGAACAGATCTAGACGTGTTCGCATACTACACAACCACCGTTGCCGCTATATTGGATGAGAAAAGGATTTTTGTAGGTGGTTGAAGATGGTGGAGGTGGGTTGTGTAGGATTTTTATACCCCTTTTGTTGAAATGGCATTATTTCTCATTCATAAATATTGAATTTCATAAATGGGCAAAAGCTGATGTTTTATTGAAATGTATTATTGTTTTTTAGGATTATTATTACTTGAATCAATCCATCAAGATCTCTAAGATTTTAGCCACCAAGATCTGAAAAAACATCAATTTTGAATCGAACCACCACCATCATCACTAAGGTTCAGTTTTCTTATACATATTTGTTTAAATTTTTAATTTTGTATCATTTTATTTGTTGATATTTTTTGGTGTTTATGGTGATGAGAAATGGCACAAGAAGAAAAGTAAAGTAGAGTTGCAGAGAAATAAGGATATGGATGCAATAGGTAAGAGTATTGTTGTTTTTATCCCATCCACATGATCTTATTTTCTAGGCATGATCATGTAACATTTTTGTAGTTACAGAAATAAAGTTGGTTTTTTAGTTATCGTTTTATTTGAAGGATTTGCACATGCGGCTTGTACCCGATAACCTCAAATTGCTTCAAGATCTGTAAAAGGGAAAGAAGATCCGAGGAAGTGGGGTGACGATTCTAAAGTTTGATACATTTTTACATTATACAAATTTTTTTTAATTCATTATTCATAAATTTGTAAGTTTCGATTTTTTGTTTTAGTTATATATGTAACATGATAGTTACAAAATCTATGTGTGGTTTTTTATTATTTAACCTATGCATTTATTATGATGTTAACAATGTTGGATATTATTATGTTGTAACCTTTTATGTTACATCTAGTTGGATTTATTTACATGTTTAGGAGATAGCTTTACATAAATTTGTAAGTTAGGATTTTTTTTTTGGTTTTGTTATATATGTAACATGATAGTTACATAGTGTTTATGTAGGGTTTTTTATTGTTTAACATGTACATTTGTTATGGTGTTGACAATATTGGATTTTATTATGTGGCAACCTTTTATGTTACATTTAGTTGGATTTACGTTACATTTTACATCATAATGACACATAACTTAAGCATGTATGTAACACATGTATTTTTACCTAACAAAATATCTAACACGCTACAAGTAACATTCCTTTTATATCACACATTAATAATCCATCCCACAGTTTATGTAACAAATTATCACGAAAGTCTTTTTAATTAAAATCTAAGTCATAAATAGCTCATGGATGTCATCCCAATCATTAGTGGAGTAGGTGATTGGGGCATGATTGAGTTGATTTGAGAGCTTATGACTTGCTATTACGTGTTTTAAATATTCATTAATCTAAACTGAATGTTTCACGTAACAAATAAATCCATTAAACAATTACAAATGATACATTGATCATAACCACTAAACTACATTATCCATTCTTGTTAACTAAGGCCCATCATATGTCCAATCTCCTCTTCATACATGGTCACCTGTATCATGTGTAAAAATATTTTTTTGGGTCAACAAAGGTTGGTGAGTGAACCTTATTGTTATTGGAAAAATAATATGTTTAAGTTTGATTTATTGTGAAAAAGTGCGTTTACCAATGTAAGTAAATATGTATGTATGTCATATAACCGAACTTATAACATAACCTCAAATAATAAACAAACCAACTCAAATGATTCAAATGAATGTATGCATGTTGCACGGTATTATGGTGTGCTGATGAATGTATGTATGTTGCACGGTATTATGGGGTGCTGATGAATGTATGTATGTTGCACGGTATTATGGTGTACTGCAAGGTCTAAGCTCAATCAAACGGGGCTGACCTCGTATGGTTGGCAACGTCAAGTTTCGCTCATAGATAATGGGGAACTGACGAGCCTATGATGATGTGATGTCCAAAATGAATGAAATGCACCAAATGATAAATAACCAACAACACGTAACACATATACTACATAAGTAGGTAATTGCACGTAATTGATAAAAAGAATAATAATGCAAAACGACGCATGATACACTCCAAAAACGAGTAAATAATGTAAAAAAAGATAAGAGTTGTAAGATTCACTCACGTAATTAACTTTTTTTAACCATAAAGTTATATGTTTCTACTTATTCTAACAAAATTATTTTATATTATTCTAACAAAGCTATTATATATATATATATATTCTAGTGCTAATACCCGCGAATTTCGCGGTGTTGGAAAATGATATGTTTCTTACTTTTAGAAAAGAAATTACGTTACTGATCATAAAGAAACTATACACGTGAACTTATTATGGAAATCTGAGGTCGAATATTAAAATTAAACGAAGTATCGAAATATCTATGTAACAAAACCGAAAAGATAAATAAATGAAAGAAATACGTTTTTCTGGTTTGACATGTAAATTGAAAGCCTATTACTCTAATATCTACTTGCTGGAGTTTCGTAACCGATAACCTCGAATTCGTTTTAGACCAATTGAAAAAACAATCATCCCCTAACGAAATATGTTCGGCTTCAATTATATCATGTCATCCAACAACACCGTACCTATCATAAACAAAATATATGACAAAAAAATTATTAGTAACATACATAAAAATACATTGAAAACAAAATTATTCAATAGCATCAAAAATGGATTCACAAACCTTGTTTGACCATTAATATTATGTGTACGAAGATTCTTAACCAATACGGACGTACTTTTACGTATCTACGACATTTTTGTAGAATGCAAAGTATATCTTCTTGTGAAATAATCTATCACATAATGAAAGTATGAAGAGATGTTAAGTAAAACACTTCAGCTTTGTTTATTCGATAGTCGTTATTAGTTCACCAAGTAATAAACAAAAAAATGGTATTATCGTTAAAAAAAGGCTAAAAAATGACAACATTTAAAAATAAGACATATAAATAACAACTATAGTAAACACGCGTTTCATAGAAACTAATATACAGAAAATGTATACTAATTTAAGAACACGTACCTTATGAGATCTGAAAGCGGTATGTATAATATTAAACTTTATGACACTCAATGAGACCTTTTTTAACTTGATAATGAGATTCAGGGAGTATGACACTACAGGTGTCATATTTAAGCATATATATGTCCTTATATAACTTGACAATGATACACGTCGCTCAAAATGTGACATTTTAGCAAGAATTAAAGAGGCTGTAACAACATCAGATTCAAGTTTCTTGGTAGAAATCCACAAAAATACGTAGAAGCTAGCGACGGCTAGATGAACGACTGCGAGACACAACAAACAAACGATTACCGATAAAACTTAACAAAATAAAGAAAAAATGGATTAATAGACAAATTCATACCTTGGAGACGAAGATGATAATCAGATTCGAAGAAGATGGCCATTGATTATTTTTAGTTTTGGGCCCGGAGAAAATAAGAAAGCTATTATGGATAGTGATATTAGTAAGCCAAATTGTAATGTTAGTTATAAAACTCTTGCCATCCCAGTTCGTGGTCAGAAATTCATATAAAATAACATTTTCATGAGTTAGGCATCAAAGAACAAAGAAACACAACCTAGTTTTTAACTATTTTTTATGAGATTACCCGTTCAACCCATTGGTGAGAAATATAAAACTCAAATTAACCACGTGGGTCAAGACTTCCACCTCTATGCATTTATAGTGGGCTAATGATATTCGACTTGAAGACTTGAAAATAAAGTGGTTCTGCTTATCAAATGAAAAAAGAAAGAGGTTATCTTCAATTCAACTTTAAACAAAGAACCATCAATTTAGGTTCGAACAATGATGTAAAAACATTAAAATAATATATATCACAAAATCAGAGGGAGGGGGAGGGAGGCTGCACCTAAAACAACTCGGGATACATGACTTGAAGTGATTCACCCTGATACAAAAGATGAAATCCCAAATTTTCACATTATTAATAGGCTTTAATTCTTGAATCTAATGAAATAGACAATATGTAACATGAACTCACATGGATAGACTAAGAGACTTAGATACACCCGTGATGTTGCTTTTCCTTCTACAAACAAAAAATAATTTGATGCACCGACAAATTCTATGATAACAAAATCCATGGTAATATTTGCTCTAAGCAAGCAAAAGTGCTTGTGATGATATATACATGCAATAAAAAATTTGTAGTGCTAACCTTTAATAATAATACACCCATGTCATCATATATGGCTTAAATATTATCAGCAGCATGTCGGTGTTGTATCTCCCACATTGACTCTGCCTTGTCCACATCTTTCTCAAAACTAACCCTAAGTATAATGAGGTTGAAACATCTTAAACCACACACAGATACCTAGATAATAAGGTTGAATTTCAAATTGAGAGAAAATACGAAACACAAAAGAATTATAAATTACCTTTTTTGAAATTATAATGAGGTTGCTAATCATTCCTTGCTAATTAATCATTGCATTACTTCTAATCACTAATTATATATTAGGTAAGTTGACTTGAAGCTCACCTGTGACATGCACTGCTCCACATCATTGTCTTTGTTCGTTACACTTTGCCACTATAAAACATTTTACAATAAACAAACCAAATTAATTTCAAACAAACCAAATTAGAAAAACATAGATTTGTACCTAGAGATAATTCTACATTTTTTATACATAAAAAGTATCCAAACTCGGAATCAAGATCTTCTTTCATTTTTACAAAATTTCCTACTTTTATGGACTGCTCAAGTAGTAAATATTTTGAAAAGAAATAAAGTATAAAGGAGCTAAAATATGAATTTAAATACTTCAAGTTGTGTTTATCTATTTGGAGTAAATCTAAAACTAATATTTTTAACTAATGGGTGAGTTCCACCAATACTGATGATTCTGCAGAATAGAGAAGTTAAAAGTTGCATGTGGACCAAAAACCTGCCATGCCCAAGTGGAGTAGATCCCATACTCTTCTCTATTGTTATCCCATGATTATGACAAACATTAATGTACATGTTTGGAGTTAATAGACCATTATACATTCATGAATACAAAAAAAAATCGTTCAAGTTACTTCATCAACATGATATAAACCGGAAGCCACAACACCAGTCAGGTTGAGAGGGGCATAATCATCTAAAATACATTGAAAGTTCAAAAGTCAATTCCGTATCTATTAGTTTAATGATTTAAAACATATATGGTAACAACCAATAAATGTTTTTATTATGATTGTTGAATAATTTGAATCTAATTAGTTATATAGAAACCAATAATTGTTGATTAGAAGTTATTAAAATATAGAAACCAATAATTGTTGATTAGAGTTTATTAAAAATTAGGATAATTAGCAATTATAAAAAATGAATGTAGTCTACTTCTATTTCAGGTAACTTTATTTAAAAATAAGTTAAATATAATTTAAATTTAAAATTACTATAATATGTTGGAAGAATTTAATCAAAATTATATATAAAATTTTAAATTTTAAACCAATAACATGTCTAGGTACATTGAACCAAAATAAAAAAAGAAATCCAATTAATGTTATTAACTCCAAATCGTTTACTTCCATATTATCCTCCAAATCAAATTTTTAAATTTAAAATCAAGTTATTATCTATCCTCTAAATAAGGAAATTATCAGCCAAAAATACTAAAAACAAATTTTTGTCGTTTTTAATAATATTAATATATTGTTAAAATAGACTTCTAATAATTAAAATGATATTAGAAAACATACCAATGCTAGCATCTTGAGGGACATAATCATCTAAAATACACTGAAAGTTCAAAATTCAATTTTGTATCTATTATTTTAATGATTTAAAGCATATATGGTAACAACCAATAAATGTTTTTAATATGATTGTTGAAGATTTGAATCTAATTAGTTATATAGAAACCAATAATTGTTGATTAGAGGTTATTAAAAATTAGGATAATTAACAATTATAAAAAATGAATGTAGTCAACTTCTATTTTAGGTAACTTTATTTAAAAATAAGTCAAATATAATTTAAATTTAAAATTACTATAATATGTTGGAAGAATTTAATCAAAATTATATACAAAATTTTAAATTTTAAACCACTAACATGTCTAGGTACATTGAACCCACCTAAAAAGGAAATTCAATTAATGTTATTAACTCCAAATCGATTACTTCAATAATATCCTCCAAATCAAAATTTTGAATTTTAAATCAAGTTATTATTTATCCTCTAAATAAGGAAATTATCAGCCAAAAATACTAAAAACACATTTTTTGACGTTTTTTAAGAATATTAATATATTTTTAAAACAGACTTCTAATAATTAAAACGATATTAGAAAACATACCAATGCTAGTATCTTGAGGGACATAATCATCTAAAATACACTGAAAGTTCAAAAGTCAATTCCGTATCTATTATTTTAATGATTTAAAGCATATATGGTAACAACCAATAAATGTTTTTAATATGATTGTTGAATAATTTGAACCTAATTAGTTATATAGAAACCAATAATTGTTGATTAGATGTTCTTAAAAATTAGGATAATTAGCAATTATAAAAAATGAATGTAGTCAACTTCTATTTCAGGTAACTTGATATAAAAATAAGTAAAATATAATTTAAATTTAAAATTACTATAATATGTTGGAAGAATTTAATCAAAATTATATATAAAATTTTAAATTTTAAACCACTAACATGTCTAGGTACATTGAACCCACCTAAAAAGGAAATCCAATTAATGTTATTAACTCCAAATCGTTTACTTCCATATTATCCTTCAAATCAATTTTTTGAATTTAAAATCAAGTTATTATCTATCCTCTAAATAAGGAAATAATAATTAACAATAATAATTTTGTAACAAACGGATGGATAGCACCGAACCATTATCATGATCCGAAATTCAATTGTCAAACATCAAGGATCAAACCATTAAACTCCAAGAACACATATGATATTCAATCAATCTTCAAACAAAACAATAGAAAGGTGGAGCAAAGATTCGACAATATAATGAAATAAAAAGCAACCAAACACTTCTAAATTTCCACAAATTTATCTAGCCTAACAACAAATTACAAACACAACAGTCATAATCCGATGATCAATCACAATATCAAATCCTTAAGCAAAAAACAATATTAACATGAAAAATCATTCACTAATAGATCTTATACCTTTCTGATGAAGCCATTAGAACATAATCAAAGATTTGTGCTCCAAGACGTAAAAAACCTAGACACGAAACATATCAAAATAAAAAAACACAAATACAATAAAACATGTTAAAATGATAGATGGATATCAAGTAAAAACAATTTAGATAAACACTAATTTGGTACCTTGGTAATGATGCCATTTGATTAGCCAGAAAGATATATGCTCGAAGATGATGAAACCCTAGATACGAAAGGATGCAAATAAGACAATATACATCACAAAATCAAAATAATGTTTAAGAAAAAGAACATCTACATGTTAATAGTAACAAATCAGGATCGTACCTTGTTATTGGAGATTTCGAGTGATACGAATTAGATATCAAAGGAACGATGAAAACCAAACAGAAACAAATAAATCAAGATCAAGATTCAACAATTAACAAACAGTTTTATTTGATGAACATATACCTTGGATCTTGTATTGTTTGATTGGAAAAGAATCTATTACAACATCAAATCAAGAACAATATGGATACCAAACCATCAAAATAGCAATAAGACAACATTGTTGAAACAAACATGAATGTTCAAAACCCTAATTGCGATACAATCGACCAAATATTTTCGCGATACAAAAACAAAATCTAATACACGGAGGTAAAAATCAAAATAATATATCATTCAAACGCCATAAAAATCCTGTAAAAAATTAAACTATTAATAATATCAGATCTGGAAAAAATTCTAAAAACAGAATCATCTCAAACGACATCAATGTTCAAAACCCTAAATTTGATACAATCGACCAAATATTTTCACGATATAAAAACAAAATCTAATACACGGAGGTAAAAATCAGAATAATATATGAATATCAGAATCATACCTTGTTGGAGACAACATTTGTGTGTAAGAGAAGTATACATATCGAATAGTAAGAAACCCTAGGTATAAAAGAATGAAGATCAGTGAACCATGAAATCAAATATTGACAGATTGGAATGACAAAATCAGTAACAAAATCCGTATGTATAAACGAAACTATTGATGATCAACGAAAAGACTGATAAGACGAAGATGTTGTATACAATCCAATCGAAGAACTTAACAGGAAATCAGAGAATTATTTGATGAAGATATACCTTTGATATTTGATTGTTTGATTGGATTCGAAGGGAGAAAACCCTAATCGCGGCTGCTGATTTGAAACTTTGTGAGAGTTATGAGAGGAAACAAACGGGTTATGTGATTATATATGTTTGCAATCTTTGACCCATTTTCGTAATATGGATCATCCATAGCATTGCACCATAGGGAATGTAAAGAGTTTTAGCGGGAAAATGAGGTTTAGAGGCCCTAGATGGGGGACATGTGTCCCCTAGGTATGACTTTTATTAGGTTGTATATATATATATATATATATACATGTATATAAACTAGGAGTTGGCTAGAAAGTCCAAATATCCTAAAAAGTGTAAAAAGTCACGAAACGCCAAAATGTTAACCATAAAACACACCCAAACTCACATATATCGAAATGAAGATTACTAAAACAACATATATGAGGGTTTGTGTTTTGTGTTTTGGATGATAAGGCTCTAATTATCAAATGATAAAAATTATTGGGTTTTATGTAGATTGGCATGTTGTGTTTTACACTAATAGTTCTACGATTGTGTGTTTGAAATTTTTATGGGCTATTATGGTGTGAATATGGTGTTTTAGTAGTCTTCACTTTGTTATTTGTGTGTTTTAGGTGTGTTTTATGGCTGAAATTATAGTGTTTTATGACTGTTTACACTTTTTAGGAAATTTGGACTTTGTAGCCGAACCCCACCCTATATATATATATATATCCATCACATGGTCTAGAATTGCCCACGTGTCCCAGCCATCTCCATCTTTTCTTTTGCTTTTGAGGGTACATTTGTAAATTCAACAATAAGGGTCTTCCATTGATTCTTCCTTGTATGATTGAATCAGTATGAAGAAAAAAAGGGCGGCTCATTTGGATTTGGCTCTCAAAGAGAACGAGATTCAAATTTTGAATGCCATCTACTTTCAAGTATCCCCCAATCTTTTCATTTCCCCCCTTCATACACACACCACAAAGAAATAGAGACAAATGCTGATGGTGAATGGTGAGTCCAGCTCTAGGGTTTGGTGATAGAACCAACAGGTATTACTTATTTTTCTTTTCATTTGGAGAGAGAGAGAGAGAGAGAGAGCCTGGTACCATCAATTTCTTCGCTCCCCAAAAATCGTCATTCCCCAGTTCTTGAAGTGTCAAATTGAAGAAGAGGAAAAGGATAAAACGATAGAGGTGGAGATTTGAGGTTCAAGTTTTTAATTGAAGAAGTGTCAAATTCCAGGTTGTGTTGATGACGATTTGGGAAATCGATTTGCAGGAAGCGATGGATGAAGATGAAGTGCGTACCCGGCTTCTTATGTGAAGGTTGGATTTTTTTAATCAAGTTATTACCCTTATTTTTCTATATTTGATTTTGATATCAAGCAAGCAATTTGCTTTGAAGTTCAACTGTAGGGTTTGATTTCTTTGTGTATTGTATCCATACTCTCATCAAGATTTTTGTTTGATGTTTTCTTTATTTATTATGTGGATTAGTTCAATATGATTATTTTATATCATCTTAGAAAACCTAAGTTGAAATTCATACATAGATGAAGATGAATTTGTTTGATGTTTGGTTTATTAACGTCAATTTGTTTTATTTTTGCTTCTACATACACCAGTAGACCTTTGCCTATAATCTTGGCATGTTTTGGACCAACAACATTGGTTATTTCATTTTGAGTAAAATGCACGGATAGTCCTTGTGGTTTTGTAAAGTAACACCTATAGTCCCTAACTTTTGGAAATTACACTGGTGCTCCCTATGGTTTGACAGTTTGTTACTCGGATAGTCCTTGGAGTGGATGACGGTTAGTTTTCTCTGTTAAGTCTATCTGAAATTACTTATTTACCCCTTGTTTTTATTAAAATATAAACACACACACACACACACACACATATATATATATATATAAACACTCTGACACTCTCACTATCTCTCTCTCTCAAGAAAAGCCCCACCACCACCTACCGTCACCAGCACCACCACCTGCCACCATCCATTCCACCCATTGATTTCATTCAACTTAGAGACAATTAGAAAGAATCTAGAGAGAGACAAGAGATGTGTGTGTGTGTTTGACCGGCCACTGTCGTTGACGACTCCAATCAACTAAAGGCAATGGCAGGGGTGGCCTCAACAGGTGGAACGGAGACGGGGTGGTGGTGTTAGGTGGTGGATGGTGTGTAATGGCTAAGAAGGGAGGTGTTAGGTGTCTGGTGGCAGCGAGGGGAGGCGTGGTGATGTCGTGGGAGGCGATGTTGTGATGACGGGGACGGCGGTGCTGTGGTGGTGTTTGATGGCGTGTTGAAGTCCGACAGGTGGTGGATACTGGTGGTTTTAGTTGAAGTCCGACAGGTGGTGGATACTGGTGGTTCTATTCGTTTTCTGTAATCATTTTTTTGGTGCATCTTGTTCGTTTCTGTTCTTAGATTTAAACCCCCAATGTAATTCACTAGATCATTCACTGTACATGATTTATTTGTGGATCAAAGGAATTAGGGCTTGAATTTGGGAACAGGGGTGGTGGTGGTGTGGGGTGTAGGGTAGGTGGTGGTGTGGGGGTGGGTGGTGGCAGATGGTGGTGTCAGGTTGGATGGTGGCTAGTGGTTGGTGGTGGTGGCAGTGGTGGTGCTAGTGACGGTAGGTGGTGGTGGGGCTTTTCTTGAGAGAGAGAGAGAGAGAGGGAGAGAGAGAGAGAGAGACTCAGAGTGGTGTTTATATTTTATAGAGTGGAGAGGATGAAGGGTAATTTGTCATTTTACATCTACTTAACGGAGAAAACTAACCGCCATCCACTCCAGGGACTATCCGAGTAACAAACTGTCAAACCACAGGGAGCACCGATGTAATTTCCAAAAGTTGGGGACTATAGGTGTTATTTTGCAAAACCACAGGGACTATCCGTGCATTTTACTCTTTCATTTTGCTTCCAATATAATGTATAAGAAAGAAAGTAAGAAACAAGGTAATAAAATACAATTTTTAGACCAAATTAGAAATTTTGAACATATTTGAGAAGAAGAAGATAGATTGCAATGTGGATCTGATTGCAATTTTGAACATCGTCACACCCTAATACATGTTACACTTTATCCTATTAGACATAGCCATACAGTTTAAATTATTATAGTTATGACGTGTTTAACACATGCCCGATTTTTTTTATTTTTAGACGTCTAATAATCGGCACATCTGTTTTTAGAAACGAAAAGCCAAGTTTGTCTTACAGCACAACCAACGTAACACCTGTTATAGTCTGAACTCCTGTTTCACAGCTAAGCCAAGTTTGTCTTACAACACAACCAACGTAACACGTGTTATAGTCTGAACTTCTGGCTATGAATGTGTTAATATTTATGTCTGGTTAACGACTTAACGGTTATCTTATCTTTTTTTTTATTAGGACGGTGATGGATTCAAGGGAAATAAGATCCAATTTTCGGGACCGTTGGTTTCGTCAAAAGTGGATCAGATGCTCAAGGATCATGACCATGTTTATGTTACAACACAACACAACTAACACGTGTTATAGGTTGAACTTCTCGGACATGCATGTGTTACATGTGACATGAAACCCATGTACAACGTAACACATGGTACATGTGACATGAAAACACATTTTTATAACTTCCCTGGCATACGCACACCCACATGTTTACAAACCGTTTCAAGACCGACCCAAACAATAAAGCAAGGGTAGCCGTTGAAAAGCTAAGGCAGCAAAGGTAGCCGCTGAAAAGCTAAGGCAGACTGTAAAAGGAAGCTCCGCCATTTTCTTAGTGCTATGTATTTTCGTTTACTAGTAATATGTAATGTGAGACTCTTATTTTGTTTTGTCTAGTACATGATGTTAAAACGGTATGGACTTAACACATTATGGAAGTCTTAACACACGTTATAAAAGAGGCTTAACACACGTTATATCAGGTATACTATGTTGTTATTAAGTTACTATTGGAGTTTATGCATCCATTCTGGAAGTCTTAACATACGTTATAATAGAGGCTTAACACACGTTATACATGTCAGGCGTGTAACACATGTTACAGTATGTATATACAAATCTTGGTGTTTTGGAAACCACTAGCTTATACATGACACCATGTTGGGTTAAACCAAGATTATAATTCCATATTAACTTGTACACGTGTTACGATCAGTATATGCACATCATGGTGTTTTGCAAACCACTTTCATATACATGAATACAAGTCGGGTTATAATGGATACTTACATGTTATCATATGTATACAAGTGGGGTACAACAAGATTACGATATTAACTAAGCTCACCATTAAACTCATCGCCCCCGTCGACTGTTTTCATCCTTGTCACATGTTAAGCAATTACATGTTCCAAACAGACAAATTGTAACACATGTTAGATCAGTATATACACATCATGGTATTTTGTAAACCACTAGCTTATACATGAATACATGTCAGGTTACAAAAAGATTATAACAGAGGCTTAACACATGTTATACGTTCCAAAATGTGAAAAACAAATGACCCGTTTCATATTATATATTCCAAATTACCGGTACATGTGTTACCATAAATGGCTTGTTTCATATTACACGTTACATACTAACTTGTACATTTATTACTTGTACAAGTTTTACGCTCAGTATCCACATTATCAGATATTTTAAACATCAACAAAAATAAAACTGATATTACTTGTTTTATTTTAATTAACAAAAGGTTAACACACGTTATATAGGGTTACAACAAGTGGGGTTACAACAAGATTATGATATTAACTAAGCTCACCATTAAACTCATCGCCCCCATCGACTGTTTTCACCCTTGTCACATGTTAAGCAATTACATGTTCTAAACAGACAAATTGCAACACATGTTAGATCAGTATATACACTTCATGGTGTTTTGTAAACCACTAGCTTATACATGAATACATGTCAGGTTACAAAAAGATTATAACAGAGGCTTAACACATGTTATACGTCCAAAAATGTGCAAAACAAATGACCCGTTTCATATTATACATTCCAAAATTACCGGTACATGTGTTACCATAAATGGCTCATTTCATATTACACGTTACATACTATCCACATTACCGGCACATGTGTTACCATAAATGGCTCGTCTCCAGAATCCGTGACCATGTAAAACCGGCCATCACGGCCTCCAATGACATTCCGCCCAAAACCGATACCGCAGTCTGTAAGGCGCTTGCGGTTCTTTTGCCAGTTCGGGTCACACCTCCAGCAGTCATCAATGGGATTACCAGTTCCACATGAGAAGAATCCTAGTTTCCTTCTTTCAGTGATGTTTCTCATGCTCCTGCTCATCACAACAAACTAATATGTTGAATATGCAATCCCAGTTTACCGAAAAAGTAACTTTGCCTCTAATGAACAAAATGATTAATTGTTATCATAATCAACATATTATGATTAACACGCGTTATATATCATTCTAACAGGTGCTTAACACATGTTATGGGTCTGTCTCTGTAAATCAAGCAACCCAACAAAAAAAAACAATTATTATTAACAAAAAAAAAAACACTTACTGTTCAGATAAAAAACCCAAACAAGCAACCCAAACCTTTATGGGTTTGTTTCTGTAAACCAACACACATTATATAACATTCTAACAGGGGGCTTAACACATGTTATGGGTCTGAGTCTGTGAATCAAGCAACCCAACAAAAAAACACTTACTGTTCAGATAAAAAACCCAAACAAGCAACCCAAACCTTTATGGGTTTGTTTCTGTAAATCAACACACTTTATATAACATTCTAACAGGGGGCTTAACACATGTTATGGGCCTGAGTCTGTGAATCAAGCAACCCAACAAAAAAAACACTTACTGTTCAGATCAAAAACCCAAACAAGCAACCCAAACCTTTATGGGTTTGTTTCTGTAAATCAACACACGTTATATAACATTCTAACAGGGGGCTTAACACATGTTATGGGCCTGAGTCTGTGAATCAAGCAACCCAACAAAAAAACACTTACTGTTCAGATCAAAAACCCAAACAAGCAACCCAAACCAACAAAAAACAGCTACTGTTAAGATCAAAAGCCCCTAACAAGCAACCAAACCAACAAAAAAACCCGTTCCAAATCTCATCCTAAAGTTTTTGATTTATTTAAAATACATGAACATTAACCATTACTAAAACACTTTCAGCACACAAAAACATATTAACAACCATTTCAACAAAAAATCAAGTGTGAAATGACATTTCAAGAACACTTACCGGATCTATAACCGTCCGATGAACACGAAGAAGATCTTCAAACCTTTTTCTTGTCATCGTTCTCTCTCTAAAACAACATACTTCAAACTTCTTCTCTCTCACACACTTGTATGTGTGTTCTTGGTGTTATAGATGAACAAGATGAAGATTATTGTTTCTTTCTCTAAAACAAAAAATTCATCTCTCTAAAAACTTTTGTCCTGCCATCATTCTCTCTCTAAAAGATCTGGGATTAGTGTTTGTTGAGATCACTTTTAGATCTGGGATTAGTCTTTCTTGGAATCTTGAAGGCAGATATTTGAATTCTGAAATGAGATATCTTCTTCTTGTTCTTCTTCACGTTTGTGGGACGGGGGAGGAAAAAGAAAGAGGTAAGAGAAAGAGAAAGAGTTGGTGATTTGATGGTATTGCATAGGGAAGTGGAGTGGGTTATTTTCAATGGTCAAAAGGCCCCTTTTTCACTACCCAAAATGCCCTTCCACTTGTACTGATGTGTATTATGAGATTTCTTTTAAATCTAATTCTTACCAAAATGAAGAGAGCCATTGATCAAGTTAGATGAAATATAATCAATGGATGACATTGGGTTTGCAGAGTTTTGTCAAAAAGATAGAGTTTTCCATATAACCATGCCCTATATATATATATGGTAGGGTTCATGAGTGAACAATGATATATTTATGAACAAAATGAACTTATCCTGACTATTGATTTTGTAGATCTAGATTTTTCTTTAGTGGTAAGATTGTAATTATCTTTTGTAACTTACTTGTATTTTAATAAGCACAAGGGTATAATTGTATTTTTTTTTCTCTTCATTTAATTAATTGATTTTTTTCTCTCTCTTGATTTCTCTTTCTAATTAAAGAATATTTAATTACATTCTTTATACTTTTATCTCTCACAAATTACCTAACTTAATATTTGATAATTTAAAAAAAATACAAACATTATCAAACATAGTTCCATCTAGAACATGATTAAAAATATTTAATTACATTCTCTATACATATATGTATTAGATCAATGTTTGACGAAAAGATGCATAGTAGAAACAAGATGTAATAATACACAACTGTATAAGTCTGGTATATACCAACCTGTATACAATATGTACTTGAATAATACACATGTGTATACGTCTGGTATATACTGACATGTATACACATATGTACTTGAATAATACACATGTGTATAATCTGGTTTATACTGATCTGTGGGAACACAAGTGTATAAATCTTGTATATACTGGCCTGTATAAACATATGTTAAAAACCTAATTTAATTAGGTTTAATATATAATTTTAAAAAGAACATACGCGTTTATTAAAAAAAACATTAGCCCTTCAAACTCTCATAATTAAAATAATGGAGTAATTAAGAATGAGAGAGAGAGAGAGTTAAGAGATGAGAAAACTAAGGGATTTTAATTAAAAATACTTGGTTAATGTCAATCTTACCCTTTTAATCTAAAAATTGATTAAGGGTTAAGATTAGTTCACCCAGTTCACTCTCAAGAATTTGTTCACTCTTGAACCTAATCCTATATATATATATATATATATATATATATAACATTTGGTTATTTAAAAATGTTTTTGTTAATATAAACACCTAACATCCATATTTTATGTTTATACATTCGCTTTAGGGGGCCGGGGTGCTCCGTGGTGAACCGTGGTGGCCGGGTGACCACGTGTGGAACACTACCACCACAAAGGTGACCACGCGTGGATTCCACAACGCGTCGTCGGCATCACGCGTGAAGAGAGAATGGTCCTTTATCTTTTTTCAGAACAAATTGCAGAACAAGGTGAGAATGGTCCTTTATCTTCATAAATCAACAAATTGCAGAACACGGCTTTGACCGGTGAGGGAGGTTGGTGGAGAGTGGTGGGATGGAGTTTGATTATTGATTGTGAAACCCTTTTGTTTTCACACAGTTGCGGCTGTGAAACCTGTTCAACATCTCCTTCATGGTGTTTGAAGTTTGATTATTGATTATTGATTGTGAAGCCCTTTTATTTTCATGCAGTTCTTGTTTACACGGGGATAGAGAAAGGGGAAAACATGGTGGAAAGTGTGGTGGATGTTTAGCACATTGGAATCTCAATTTTGGTTGCATATATGCCATAAAATTGTTTTATTTAACAGAAAAAAAAAAACCATCACTAGTGATGGGCACCCCTAGTAAAATCCATCACTAGTGATGGAATAAAGGTCGATGATGTGGCGGAACTTGATTGAATGTTGTGAGTGATGGAAAACCATCACTATTGGAGTGCCCCTACCCCTCTTATTAGAAAACCTTTATCAATCCTTTTATAAAAACGGGTTTTTTATTAAAAGTTGATACATAAACACACATTATATCACCTTTATGCATTAATTCACATACTAAACCTAGGTGATAGACTTGAGTTTAGACTTAACTTTAGGGTAGTTTATAAATCTTTTTCTACATGTAGTGTAGTATTCGAGTAGGACTTACCTGATTTATTGTAACACCCCGAAAATATAAATCTTTATATTAGAAATTCAAGAATTTCATAAACAAGAATTTATTATCTAGAAATTTTAACCTAGTTAAAATTACAAGCCTAGAAATAACTAACACTAGGTTAAAAACACTAGTACTTAAAGTTAGATGATAAATGAGGGACTAAGCTTGCCAAAAATGAAAGTTTAAAGCTGAATTATAACAAAAACTCACCAAACACACCATTTAGGTGTGTCTGGTCGATCAAGTGAAGCAGGGGGGGGGGCGATCCCCACTTCTCCAAAACCCTAAAATCTCATTAATCTTGCAAATTGAAGGATTAATCCAAGTTGAAATCGAGAATTGAGCTTAGAATCGTAATCCTCATCACAAGAGGATTGTAAGGTATGTAAAATCTGATGAAATCTCTTAACTTGAATTTCTCATGATTTTAGAAAATCTGAAAATTGATGTTGCATGTGTGTTATTTGGTTTGATTAGAATTGATATGATGCTTAGAAGTGAAACCTAGCTAATTTCATGTGAAATCATGACCAAATTCAGGAAATTCCATGAACACCTTGAAGGTGGGTTGTGGGTTTTACATGATGATGATGAACACTAGGGTTTAGAGTGATTATTCTAGTGTAATTCGATTTTAGAAGGTGATTTCAGAAGAGTATGATGTTTAAATGCTATATGATGGCTTTATTGAAGTTAAGTTAACTAATTAGCAAGCTATAAACATGAATATGAATGATGTAGAAATTCTGCCCTCATAGTGTTTGTTGAAATGCCTCAAAGAAGGCTTAAAAATAGAAATTTAAAGCTTTAACGCATAATTATGATGTTTCGGTATATTACGCGAAGAGAGGTCTAAAGAGAGTTCTAAACATGTCTTGAATTGAACTCTATAGGACAAGATACCAGAACGTCGAGTGGACAAGCCGGTGGTGATTCGCGGTTGAAGGGCGTACGCTAAGGTATGTAACTTGACCCGTTACATTAAGTAAATTTAGATCATTGTAATATGCATAGTTGAATTTTAGAATATAAGCTACTATGAATTAAAGCGATGATATCGCTATATTGAATATTTGGTCAAAAGTTGGTTAAAACTCGTTGGTAGTCGTCAAAAAGGAAGAAATTCCGTAGACGAGCCAAACGGGTCGGATAATCAAGTAAGGCATGGTTATTGTTTCGGATTATGATAGTTTGATTGTTGTTTTTGAATATTATATAACATATTAGAAATACGAGGTTTTAATGAATTGGTATCATAGAAAACTGAAACCCGAGAGATGGGTCTTGGTGTAATGAACAAACAAAACAAAACATGAAATTCCAGGTACTACCGTAAATTACGGTAGTACCGTAATTTACGGTGGATGTGTTATGTTTACGGTGTGGATCAACTGGTTTACGGTGGACCAAAAATCTCCAGAACTCACCGTAAATTACGGTAACACCGTAATTTACGGTGGAACCAGAAAACTTTAAAATTTTTTTATTTTAATTGATGATTGGATCATATGTTTAAGTCTTATGTACCAAAGTCAAAACTAATGTTTTAATGGTTTTGACCCTAGGTGATTAGATGGACCTTACGGATGGTGGTCAAGCAACGTTGAAGAACCGAACACGATTTTTGAAGCTTCCGCTATGTGTTTAGTTTTAATTAAACTTTGTTCATGGGTTGTAAACAATTATTAATCAACTTTTGAATGTTTAACTTAGACATTAGATGACTAATGTTTATCTACTTGTAATCTTGATACTTTTGAAACTTATGTTAAACTATTATCCTTTATATAAAATTATACTTATATTCAAGTAAATTTTGAGGGTGTTACAAGTTGGTAATCAGAGCTCAAGGTTGTCAATAAGTGTTCGGTTCAAGCTTGATCGATCATCCGGTAAGAATTAACTTATTTTGTTAATAAATTATGTACTACGTAGAGAACGAGAAATGAACAAATATCCATGAAAATGAAAAGAGTGTGTAAGCTCACTCAAAAACAAGGAATGCATGAAACAAGAATTATTAAATCAAGTTACGAACTTGATTGAATTGAAATAAGAATGATTAAATCAAGTTATGAACTTGATTGAATTGAAACAAGAATGATTAAATCAAGTTACGAACTTGATTGAATTGAAACAAGAATGATTAAATCAAGTTACGAACTTGATTGAATTGAAACAAGAATGATTAAATCGAGTTATGAACTTTATTAAATCAAAACAAGTAAAGCATGTGCTATAAATGGAATGTTTAACAATCTATGTAAACATTTCAGAAATAGAGATGGCTGATGGAGGTAATGATAATGCGGTACCAAGAGTCACCGAACAAATGAGGGAAGTGATTGCCGAAGAGGTTGGAAAGGCGATCGAAAACAGTTTGTCGGGCTTTATTGATAAAATTCAAAACACAGTTTTATCAATAGTAGAAGAGAGAATCAAGAAATTGGAAGATGATTCCAATTCAGCAAAGGAAAAGCATGGTGGATGAAAGCCTTGTTCATACAAGGAATTCATGGCCTGTAAACCACCAATATATAATGGGGAGGTTGATCCAATTGTGTGCCAACGATGGCTAAGTGATATCGAAGGAGTATTCGAGAGAACTCATTGTGATGAAAATGACTACGTAGCTTATGGTACGGGTCAATTAAGAGGTCAAGCGAAAGACTGGTGGGATAACAAAAAGAAGGAGATTGGAAGTGAAGCGGCTAAGGCCATGACATGGGAGGAGTTTAAGACGCCGTTTCTTAAACACCATAGTCCCAAAGCGGTCATAAATAGAATCAAGGAAGAGTTCATGCAACTCAGACACAAGGGTGAATCCATAGACAAGATCACGGGGATGTTTATGGACAAGATAAAGTTCTGTGATGATTTGGTGACAAATGAAGAACAAAAGGTCTATTACTACCATAACATGCTAAGCGCGGAGTATAGAGAGTTCATAACCCCTTCAAAATACGAGACCCTTACTGAGATTGTCAATGCTGCTCGGGAAAGGGAGATCGAACTGAAAAAGAGCATAGAACGGGGTGAACGAAGGGCACAAGATGTGAATCCAAGCCCAACTAAGAAAGCACGAACAAATGAAAGCACAAAGAAATCAGATACGAAAGGCGGGTCGCCAAGTTGCAGAATCTGCGGGAAGGGTCATAAAGGCGAATACCGTTATAAGGATAAGCCTTGTCCCATATGCAAGAAAACGGGACATATGGCTATATCGTGCCCGGAGAAAGTGACAGTTTTTTACAATTGTTATCGAACGGGTCACAAAAAGTCGGAATGCCCAGAACTGGTTGGGAAGAAGGATGAGCAGAACCAGAAAGGTGAAGCTCCAAAAGCAAAGGCAAGATCTTTTCAATTGACCGCCGCAGAAGCGAAGGTTGAACCTGACGTGGTCTCAGGTATATTTGTTGTAAATTCGATTCCTGCACGCGTGTTATTTGATACGGGTGCGAATAAATCCTTTGTTTCATATGGATTTATTCGACATCCTTCATTTGTTTTAACAAAATTACTTGTGCCTTTAGAAGTAGAGATAGGTAATAACAAGAGCTTTATTGTTTGTGATGTATGTAAAAACTGTAAACTGAGCATTGACGACGAAGAATATTTGATAAACCTAATCCCGATGTCAATGGGAGAATTTCAAGTAGTCGTTGGGATGGATTGGCTATCTCAACACCATGCAAAGATCGTGTGTTTTCGTAAAGAGATAAAACTAACATCCCCGAGCGGGAAACACGTCACCATTTATGGCGAAAAAGGAGGCAACCCCATAGTATGCACAATGTTGAAAGCTCACAAGCTTATGAAACGAGGATGCAAGGCATTCATGATATACGCTAATGAGCCCGAAAAAGAATCACAAAAGATTGAAGACGTACCGGTAATATGAGATTATGAAGATGTGTTTCCGGAGGATTTACCGGGGATACCGCCTGAACGGGAGGTAGAGTTCGGGATCGAATTGATTCCGGGCGCAAAACCCGTAGCAAAAGCCCCGTACCGACTTGCACCGTCGGAATTACAAGAGTTGATGTCTCAAATCCAAGACCTGCTTGACAAGGGATTTATAAGGCCGAGTGTGTCTCCTTGGGGCGCACCGGTGTTGTTCGTAAGAAAGAAATACGGGAGCATGCGCATGTGTATCGATTACCGGGAGTTAAACAAACTCACGGTAAAGAACCGATACCCGCTCCCGAGAATAGATGACTTATTCGACCAACTACAAGGCGCGAACTGGTTTTCAAAAATTGACCTTAGGTCGGGGTATCATCAACTAAAGGTCAAAGAAGAAGATGTGCCGAAGACGGCTTTCCGCACGAGATACGGACATTACGAATTTCTCGTGATGTCATTTGGGCTAACAAACGCGCCCGCGGCTTTCATGGACCTCATGAACCGGGTTTGCAAGCCAATGTTGGATAAGTCGGTCATCGTGTTTATCGATGATATCTTGGTGTACTCGAAAAGTGAAGCTGAACACGCACACCACTTACAAGAAGTGTTAGAGACACTTAGACGAGAGAAGTTATATGCAAAATTCTCTAAATGTGCATTTTGGTTACGAGAGGTACAATTTCTTGGCCATGTCATAAATGCTGACGGAGTTTTGGTGGATCCGTCAAAGATAGAGGCGGTGTCAAAATGGAATCCCCCGAAGAACCCTTCAGAAATTAGAAGCTTTTTGGGGCTTGCGGGATATTATAGGAGATTCATTCAAGATTTCTCCAAGATTGCGTCACCGCTAACAAAGTTAACACGGAAGAAAGAAAAGTTCATTTGGGGTGTTGATCAAGAGAAAGCGTTTCAAACGCTAAAAGAAAAGTTAACTCAAGCTCCGGTACTGACATTACCGGACGGAGTCGAAGACATGGTGGTTTATTCGGATGCTTCACTATCGGGACTCGGTTGCGTGTTGATGCAACGGGGCAAGGTAATAGCCTATGCCTCAAGACAATTGAAGATACACGAGAAGAAATATCCCACGCACGATCTCGAGTTGGCTGCGGTGGTATTTGCCTTAAAAATATGGAGGCATTACTTGTATGGGGTAAAGTGCACCATATTCACCGACCACAAGAGCTTGAAATACTTCTTCGATCAGAAGGAGCTAAATATGCGACAAAGGCGATGGCTGGAAACGGTGAAAGACTACGATTGTGAAATACATTATCACCCTGGAAAGGCTAATGTGGTGGCGGATGCGCTAAGCAGAAAAGCGGACTATGTCCCAATACGAGTAAGATCGATGTAACTCGTGGTGACCTCGGGTATACTTGAACGTATTCGAGAGGCGCAATTAGAAGCAATGAAAGAAGAGAATTGGAAGAAAGAAAGAATAATCGGGAAAGTGAAGGATTTGTCGGATGGAAATAACGGATTGAAGACTCGATCCGGAAGAATATGGGTCCCACATACTTGCGGAGTGAAGGCGCTTCTACTTAATGAAGCTCATAAATCCCGTTATTCAATTCATCCGGGTGCAACCAAGATGTACAATGATTTGAAACAAAATTATTGGTGGCCCGGAATGAAGAGGGATGTGGCGAAATATGTGGAAAAATGCTTGACATGTTTACAAGTCAAGGCGGAGCATCAGAAACCATATGGCAAACTCCAACCGTTAGAAATTCCGGTTTGGAAATGGGAACATATTACAATGGACCTATTAACCAAGTTGCCTAAGACGAATCGTGGTTTCAATGCCATATGGGTAGTGGTGGATAGATTGACGAAAAGTGCTCACTTCATTCCGATTCGTGAGACTTATACATCAGAAAAGATGTCAGAAGTTTATACCAATGAAATCATAGCACGTCATGGGGTGCCGGTGTCCATCGTGTCTGATAGGGATACCCGGTTTACTTCGAATTTCTGGCGAGATTTCCAAGAGCAAATGGGGACCAAATTGTTCATTAGCACTGCGTACCATCCTCAAACGGATGGACAAAGTGAAAGAATGATACAAACATTGGGGGACATGCTACGGGCGTGTATAATCGACTTTGGAGGCAGTTGGGATGTTCACTTACCGTTAGTCGAGTTTTCGTATAACAACAGTTACCAATCTAGTATTAAGATGGCACCATACGAAATGCTTTACGGTAGGAAGTGTCGAACCCCGGTATGTTGGGGTGAAGTGGGTCCACGTGAACTCGCCCACCAAGATATAGTACGAGCCACGAATGAAAAGATCGATAAAGTTCGGGCACACTTGAAAGCGGCTCAAGACAGGCAAAAGGCGTATGCTGATAAAAGGAAAAGGCCAATCGAATTCCAAGTTGGAGACATGGTCATGCTAAAAGTTTCCCCATGGAAGGGCGTTATTAGATTCAGAAAAAGGGGGAAGCTAAGCCCAAGGTTTATTGGGCCATTTAAAATTATCGGGAGAGTTGGCAAGGTAGCTTACCGTCTTGAATTGCCGGAGGAGCTAAGTGGAATCCATGGCACGTTCCACGTGTCACAATTAAGAAAGTGCCTAGCAGACGAAACGGCCTATATCCATTACGATGATATCGAAGTGGATAATAGTCTGAATTATGCGGTGAGACCGGTGGAGATTTTAGACCGAAAGGTCAAACATTTACGAAATAAACAAATTGACCAAGTCAAAGTCAAATGGGAGCATATGAAAGGTTCGGACACTACATGGGAGTCCGAAGAGGAGATGCGACGTCTTCATCCTACTTTATTTGGTACGTAATTAGGTTTCGGGGACGAAACCCTTTTAAGGGGGGTGGACTTGTAACACCCCGAAAATATAAATCTTTATATTAGAAATTCAAGAATTTCATAAACAAGAATTTACTATCTAGAAATTTTAACCTAGTTAAAATTACAAGCCTAGAAATAACTAACACTAGGTTAAAAAAACTAGTACTTAAATTTAGATGATAAATGAGGGACTAAGCTTGCCAAAAATGAAAGTTTAAAGCTGAATTATAACAAAAACTCACCAAACACACCATTTAGGTGTGTCTGGTCGATCAAGTGAAGCAGGGGGGCGATCCCCACTTCTCCAAAACCCTAAAATCTCATTAATCTTGCAAATTGAAGGATTAATCCAAGTTGAAATCGAGAATTGAGCTTAGAATCGTAATCCTCATCACAAGAGGATTGTAAGGTATGTAAAATCTGATGAAATCTCTTAACTTGAATTTCTCATGATTTTAGAAAATCTGAAAATTGATGTTGCATGTGTGTTATTTGGTTTGATTAGAATTGATATGATGCTTAGAAGTGAAACCTAGCTAATTTCATGTGAAATCATGACCAATTTCAGGAAATTCCATGAACACCTTGAAGGTGGGTTGTGGGTTTTACATGATGATGATGAACACTAGGGTTTAGAGTGATTATTCTAGTGTAATTCGATTTTAGAAGGTGATTTCAGAAGAGTATGATGTTTAAATGCTATATGATGGCTTTATTGAAGTTAAGTTAACTAATTAGCAAGCTATAAACATGAATATGAATGATGTAGAAATTCTGCCCTCATAGTGTTTGTTGAAATGCCTCAAAGAAGGCTTAAAAATAGAAATTTAAAGCTTTAACGCATAATTATGATGTTTCGGTATATTACGCAAAGAGAGGTCTAAAGAGAGTTCTAAACATGTCTTGAATTGAACTCTATAGGACAAGATACCGGAACGTCGAGTGGACAAGCCGGTGGTGATTTGCGGTTGAAGGGCGTACGCTAAGGTATGTAACTTGACCCGTTACATTAAGTAAATTTAGATCATTGTAATATGCATAGTTGAATTTTAGAATATAAGCTACTATGAATTAAAGCGATGATATCGCTATATTGAATATTTGGTCAAAAGTTGGTTAAAACTCGTTGGTAGTCGTCAAAAAGGAAGAAATTCCGTAGACGAGCCAAACGGGTCGGATAATCAAGTAAGGCATGGTTATTGTTTCGGATTATGATAGTTTGATTGTTGTTTTTGAATATTATATAACATATTAGAAATACGAGGTTTTAATGAATTGGTATCATAGAAAACTGAAACCCGAGAGATGGGTCTTGGTGTAATGAACAAACAAAACAAAACATGAAATTCCAGGTACTACCGTAAATTACGGTAGTACCGTAATTTACGGTGGATGTGTTATGTTTACGGTGTGGATCAACTGGTTTACGGTGGACCAAAAATCTCCAGAACTCACCGTAAATTACGGTAACACCGTAATTTACGGTGGAACCAGAAAACTTTAAATTTTTTTTATTTTAATTGATGATTGGATCATATGTTTAAGTCTTATGTACCAAAGTCAAAACTAATGTTTTAATGGTTTTGACCCTAGGTGATTAGATGGACCTTACGGATGGTGGTCAAGCAACGTTGAAGAACCGAACACGATTTTTGAAGCTTCCGCTATGTGTTTAGTTTTAATTAAACTTTGTTCATGGGTTGTAAACAATTATTAATCAACTTTTGAATGTTTAACTTAGACATTAGATGACTAATGTTTATCTACTTGTAATCTTGATACTTTTGAAACTTATGTTAAACTATTATCCTTTATATAAAATTATACTTATATTCAAGTAAATTTTGAGGGTGTTACATTTATGCATTAGGGGAGTCGGTATGGTTGCGGGGACCGAGCTCGGGGAATGGTTTCACCGATCGGTGAACCACCCCTAGTGTTTGAATGGTGAGTGCGGAGTAGGAGAGAGGGAGAGAAATCGGTGATTATTCACTGAAGGTGGAGAAGGAGTGATGGAGGAGAGAGAGGAGAGAGAAAAACCAATCAAATTTTTTAATTTTTTAATTGAGTGAGTGTTTGAACCATACCTAGTGTTTGAGTAGAAAATGGGGAGTGAAGGGGGAAGTTGACATGGTTTTATATTATTGGGTAGAGAAAACTTAAACACCATAACTCACCCCAAACATACCGTCCACCCTTAAAGATTCATGCCTTACACAATATATTCAGGTGAGTTTTCGAGGCCCATTTTCAGTGTTTTTCGCGGGGCTGGGGATGTAGGCTTTCAAATTGCACATGTTCATGAATATTGATGTAAATTAAATGACTTAAACAAAATAACATACTTAAATACCCATTTAACTTCAAATGAAGCCGTTGGATACGTGGGCAACACTACTTGGGTTGATACCCCCGTTCATGGTTGGTCGCTCCCACTAGACATTGTTGAATCAATTGTATGCATATTTATCCATTCTTTTGATGTTTTGTGTTATGACACCGGTTTGGCATATGTACTATGTAGTCAAAGCTTAGATTGTGGGTTCATTGTAATTACGTCATTGTGTAGTGCAAAAACTTGCTATGTATTTGAATACAATTTCAAACTAAATTGTTTTCTCGTGCCTTAAACCTGTAAAATCCACAAACTATTTTGTAGTTGACCGTTTTAAGCATGTTTTCCAGAAAATACAAATTGAGGATTATCACTTAGGCATGCTTGTGGAGACATTTTGTGTTTGTTATTTTATTTTGTAAGCTTAATTCAAAGCAAGTCCTTAGTTTCTCTTGTAAACAATGTGTTTAAAGCTAGTTATTGTGACATCTTGTGTTTCTACTTTGGTGGGGTATGACATGTGATGAAGATGCATGACACATTTTTTTTTGTTGTTAAATACATTGTTTTTGTTCCGGTGTCTATTCAATTTTTCCCATTCACTATAACATCAATCAATGTTAGAACTTCATACTCATGAAATTAAAATATTAATGTGTGATAAATCTTCAAACACATAACTTCTATCATGTGTCAATTACAAATAAGTAGGAATATTTATTAGAAGTAAGTTGATTAAATAACATGTTTATAACTTAGTCACATTTTGATAAATTACCGGAATATAACTTATAACAAGATTCAGTTAATTTAAGATTAATAAAGTTTATCCAAGAATAAAAAAGTGTGAAGAGGCAAAGCAACATTCCACGATCTCCATTTTGTTGTAATTAAAAAAACCGGCATCAGATCCAAAGCATTCCGATCTCAAAACACCATAAACCACATGCATCCACTCCTTCTCTTTGTCCCCCCTTAACATCTTTTCTTTATTCATAAAACTTTATTTGTATTTTCACTTTTGATATGTAAACTAAATATATAGATTGGAAATGGTTATCTTGAGAACGCTAAATAACCATGAGAACGAATTAAAAAAACCAATCAAAACCAATTTTTTTAATACAAACCTCATTGTAATTAAATACAACATCAAAAAAAAAAAATTATACATCAAATAATTCATTTATACGCTCAAAATCACTCTTATTGGATTTTTTTTACATATGTGTAAATATAATAAATTTACGTATGTGTAAATAGCAAACTTATACACGTGTAAATTTTCTTTATTTATAAATTTACGTAAATTTAAACGAGTAAATTAAATTTCTAACGTTGTATTTAAATAATAATGAAAAGTGTAAAAAATTGAATTTAAATTGTTTTTGACCAAGTTCACACGGTTTTTCAATTTGTTCTCATGATTCTTGCAATATTTAACGTTCTCATTTAAATCTTCTCCTATATATATATTTAACGATTGAGAAAACCAATCAAAACCAATTTCTTTAATACAAACCCCAATGTAATTAAAATACAACATCAAAAAAAGAATTTACAATATCAAATAATTCATTTCTGCTCTCAAAATCACTCTTATTAAATTTTTACACAAGTGTAAATGTGTTAAATACAACAAATTTACACATGTGTAGATTATCAATATTTACGGATACATGTATATTTAAACCTGTAAATTTAATTTCTAACATTGTATTCGAATAATAATGATAAGTATAAAAAACAATTTTTGAATTTGAATTGTATTTTACAAGGTTCTCGCGGTTTTTTCATTCGTTTTCATGGTTCTCACAACATTTAGCGTTAAAAAAACACATAGGATGAGGATCATTACAAAACACTAACTATTGCGAGAACAAAAAGAACAACTCTAAAACACTAAATTTTGGGATTTAAGTTTCATGTTTTTATAAATTTTACGTTTCTAACATTCATATGCGTATTATATATACATAAAAAACCATATTTTTTTTACCTACACGTAGCTTACATACATGTTGATAATTTAACATACACATAACCTACCTATGTGTAGGCAATTTTGTAGAAGGCGCTAGTCGGGCAGTGAGGTACAGCCTAGGGATTAATCGGGATTAATCGGAATGGGATTTTTATATGTAATTTTTCAAAATTATATATATATACCCAATAATATAAAAATAATACTTCAAAATTCACATAAATACTTAAAGTTTCAGATAGTATGGTTCGATTTTGACCGATTTTGACCAATTTTGACCGCCTAGGACTGATTCTGATCGATTTTGACCGACTAATATTGTCCGATTAATCCGATTTTTGACCGCCTAGGACCGATTTTGACCGCCTAGGACCGATTTTGACCAATTTTTTACCATGACCAATTAATTGACCGCCTAGCTCAAAATTAGGCGGTAGATGACCGCCTAGCGCCTAGGCGCCGATTAATCGGCCGCCTAGGCCGATTTCTGCAACCATGTGTGTAGGTTATACAAAAAGTAAAAATTTTCTATATTTTGTTTTGAATTCTAGAGTAATAAACAATAAATCTTACATTCGCAAAATTTTCATTTACTTTTTAGGTTTTTAGGATTGAAAAAATAGGTAATTCATTGTGTTATGTGTGTTCTCGTAATATTTTGTGTTTTGCATAGAACCTTCCTATATATATATATAGGAGAAGGATCCGTTAGCAACCACCCTTTATTGCGAGAACCGCGATAACCAGTGTGAACATAAACAGTAATATCTAAAAAATCTAAAAAACACCCAAAAAAGAATTTTTTACTATTTTTTTTTGGAAAAATCGCTATATTTCGTTAATAAAAAAATTAAAAAAAAATTTCGAGTAACAGTTATCCATGCACATGTGCATATGTATCACTTCTTTGACAAATTCCGTAATTCATTACAAATATTAGTCAATTGCATTCTCATTTACACTATCACGTGTAATACAGTACTTTTTACATTAACACTATTAGAAATGTACATGTGCATCTATTTGTATCAACATGAAATAAGGTGTTTTGGTACACTACTTTGAATACACTTTCTCTTTCATCTATCATTCCACTAATAATACACAAACATGCACATGTGTATATGTATCATTTCTTTGACAAATTCATTAACTTATTACAAATATTAGACAATTGCACTTTCATTTATACTACCATATGTAATACACTACTTTTTACATTACTAATATTATAAATGCACATGTGCATCTATATGTATCAACATGAAATAAGGTGTTTTGGTACACTACTTTGAATACACTTTCCCTTTCATCTATCATACCATTCATAATACACTACCATTACCTCCTATCATCCATAATACAATATCATTACCTCCTACCATCCATAATACAATACTATTACCAATATTTTCACTTTATTACATGTATATCAACACCATTTATACCATCCAATCATAATATTACATCATAAAGTAACAACTATAGCCAAACCATCAACCACTAGATATAACAAACCAAAAAACATGTATATGGGCCTACTTCTCCATTCAAAATCACAAACTTTTTATACCAAAACATGCTATATCATGGTTATACCTAATGATGCACATGTGCATTTTGAATATTGGTAATGTAAAAAGTAGTGTATTACGGATGGTATTGTAAATTAAAGTGCAATTGTCTGTTATTGATAACGTATTACGGAATTTGTCGAAGTAATGATACATATGCACATGTGCATGGATAACTGTTACTCGAAACAAAAAGTTTTTTTTGGTAACTAAATATAGCGATTTTAAAAAAAAAATATATTAAAAAATTTTTTTGAGTGCTTTTTTGGTTTTTTTTTAGATTTTATTCTGTGTTCACATTGGTTCTCGCAATAAGGGTGGTTCTCAAATGAACCTTACCCCCTCTCTCTCTCTATATATATATATATATATATATAGGGTTAGGTTAACGTACAAATGCCTTTATTGTACATATGTACGCGCTCATCTCAGCCGTCAGATCTTCATCCCATGTTAAAATCGCATGTTGATTTTTTTTTAACAATTTCGTATGTTGTTTTTTTAACATGCGATTTCATCAAAATTAACACATGCGAAATTGTTACAAAAAACCAACATGCGATTTCATCAATGCTATTTTATAACATGCGATTTCCCTATATCGTACGTAATGTACGTTAAGGAATATTGTATTTTACACTTTCCCTATATATATATATATATATATATATAGTGTAAGTATCTATGGAAAACCCATTTAATCTAGAAAACTTGGGAAACTTGTTATGTGTGGTCAAGATTAATCCACCTCACTTTCTATATTCAAATGTCTAAAGGGCAATTTCGTCATTTGATAAACCTATCCATATCAAATCACTTTTTTTGTACTTTACCTACCTTTTCCACTCCCCATGTCATCTTGATTCCCACCCCACCAACTTCACCTTTCTCTCTCGATTCCCACCCCACCTTACTTTCTATAGTTCAAGAGATCTTCATCTTCCCTCCATTGATCATTCTCATCTCTTTCTCTCTCACACACAAACTCAAACTCAAACTCAAACACAGTTCTAGTTTTTTATCGGTGTTTCATGGGTGATCCACATGACTTTATGGATGATCTTAGTGCGTACTCTCCTAGACGTGTATTCCGTAACAACTTCATCGGTGATCGAAGCCACCAAATCTGAAGATCGAAGCCACCATTGAAGATCGAAGCCCCCATCAAAGCTCTCAAAGAAAAGGAAGCTCGGTGTCATTTTAATCACATCTTTGTTTCTGTTTTTTAGAGAGAGAAAGCAAATGTTTTGGAAGGAGAAACAACATTTTTCATCTTGTTCACCTAGACACCAAGAACACACACACAAGTGTGTGAGAGAGAAACAGGTTTAAAGATCTTACTTTTGTTATTTATGTAATTTGTTTAGATTTATACTTTGTATAACGTTTGGTAGATTTAAAATCAGAGCTAGTTTGTTTATTTTATTTTTTAAATCAAGATCTAGAAGAAATTTTTGTATGTTGTATTTCTCTCTTCAAAGTGTATTGATATTTTTTATGAAGATTAATGTTAAATTTCTAAATTGTTTGTCCAGAGATTTTGAGTTAATGATTGCTTTTAGTTGGATTTTTTTTGTGTGTGTGGGGGGGGGGGGGTGTGGGTGAGCTGGGTTTTTTTAGGGTTTATAAATTGGATTTGGTTTAATTTGTTTTCTGGTTTTGTTTAAATTCAGCATCACCATTGATGGTAGATAATTAGTTTGAAAATCCATAATTTTTACGATGTATGTTTCAAATTTCTTTGTTGTTTAGTTGTTTTTTGAATAAATTCACTCCGATATTACATTTTCATTACCTTTAGAAAGTCCATAATTTAATCGGATATCGGGTTTGTTTTACAAATAGAAATTCGTGTTTTTTACGGGCATAATTTGCTACATATGTTACATTTCTATCAGCTACATTTATGTGAAGAGTATATTGATATTTTTTACGAAGATTAATGTTGACTTTCTAAATTGTTTCTACAGAGTATATTGATATTTTTACGAAGATTAATGCTAAAATTTCTAGACTGTTTGTCATATATGTGGTAACACGTGTTACACTGAGGGTTACATATGTTGCATACAGGGTGTTACATGTGTTACACCCAGTGGGCTAGACATGTATACACATGTTACATGTTGATATTACCTGTGTTTATAGCCTCTTGTCTAACACATGAGTATACACTTGTTAATGTAATTAGGTTTTGTGGTTTTTTATTTACCAATTCAATATCTAACATATACAAGAAACATGTTTGTTAGCACATATGTTCTTTTTATTAAGTTTCATGAGAATGACAAGTGTTTATATGCAAATATAATATAACATGATGTAATATGACGTGTACCTATTTATCTCTTTAATTTGTTACACTAGTCTTATATACTGCTAGTTACATATATTACTTATTTATCAATCGATGTGACGTTTTGGATGATGTAATGTTGTTACATATGTAATTTTACCAAGTTTAAACTAACACTGACGGAGCTGCACATATATAACATATGTTTGTAACATATGTTACGCTAGAGGATAACACATGTATAGCCACATTACACATGTTACATATGGTTTTTACATGTGTTACACAAGTGGTTTTTACATATGTTTGTAACATATGTTACGCTAGAGGATAACACATGTATAGCCACATTACACATGTTACATATGGTTTTTACATGTGTAACAGTAAAGATATCTTTTTTCATTGTTACTTGAAAAGATATCTTTTTTCATTGTTACTTGAAAAGATATCTTGTTTTGAAGTAACAGTAAAGATATCTTTTTTCATTGTTACTTAAAAAGAATAGGTAGTTGTAACATGTGTTACACATTTTAAAATTGTCTATCTTTTTCAAATAACAACAGGCATTGTGACATGTATCTGGATAATGTAAAGGGTTCGAATAAGACTACGCATTTTATTTGGAGTTCTGAAACTTGTTATATGTGTTACCCCCGACATGTAACATGATTTTGTGCTAACCGCCTACCCTCTTTTTTCCCAGGTACAACATGATTGGTGAAGCTCAGTATGTTCTTCGTTACTTAGTTTAACGTATGTATGTTTCATGTGAAACATAAACAATACCCCGCTCGTGTTTCGACATGTATTTTGGTACCACTTTTATATGTTACCTTTACCACTTTTTATGTTTAACGACCTATTTTTGTTTTTTAAAAGGGTGCACCTCTGTAACCAATTCGGTAACCAATCAAACCATCATGTGATTACTTTTATGTGATTACTTCGATTATATTAGATGAAAATGATTCCCATGTGTTGCATTTACTTTTGTAACGTGTGTTACAAATCACATGTACTAGCATGTTTGGATGTATACATGTTACATATACTAAGTGTTTTATAGGGGAAGGATGTATAGAAAACTCACTTTAATTTAGAAAACCCACTTTAATTTAGAAAACCCGGGAAACTCAAAGCTCCCGATTTTTTTTTTTTGAAAAAATTTATACATGTTATATACATGTTTTTAAGGGTTTTGGGCAAAAAAAAAAAAATCAAAAAAGCGCCGAGTAGATATTTAAAAAAAAATAAACAAGTTTTGGTGTAACACGTGTTACATTCATCTGACATATTTGTAACACGTGTTACACCAAAACTTGTTTATATTTTTTTTAAATATCTACTCGGCGCTTTTTTGATTTTTTTTTGCCCAAAACCCTTAAAAACATGTATATAACATGTGTATATATTTTTTTTTAAATTCGGGAGGTTAGAGTTTCCCAAGTTTTCTAAATAAAAGTGGGTTTTCTATAGATACTTACATGTGTTTTATATATACCAAGTGTGTTTCATACACACATGTAACATGCGTATGCCTTTGTGGTGCATATACTCATGTTACATGTATACGTATTTTATTCACTACATCGTATGTAACACATGTTACTCATGTTACATGTATATGTATGTTATTCACTATATATGTGCCTTGTCTTTATTCACTACATCGTATGTAACCCATGTTACTTACATGTTCCACCATATACTGCATTTACTTACGTAAGATGTGTAACACATGTTACACTTGCTTATTGTTTCCAAGTAACATTAAAGGTATGTACCTTGTTTTCTACTTCATCCTGTGTAACACATGTTACACTTGTTAATTAGTATCAAAGGCTACAATTGAAACAATATGTTGACCACCCAATGCTCGTCTACTACTTTTCTTACAATTGGTAATGAATAAAACATGTTAACTAATAACACATGTAACTGATAACTGGTAACCAAATACATTTCCCACCATAACTATTTAACATCCAGACACCAACATATTACAGAGAAGACCAGAATGGTCATATTGTATTTTGGGTTATGGCCATAATTTAAAATAAACAAAATTTGTGGTGACTACGATAGTTACAAAAACCACCACGCATATATCACTAGCCAGTTGACTTGTTATAAACAAAAGTTGTGGTACCCAAGATAACTACAAAAACCACCATAGATGTTCCCACAAAAACTGTAGAAAAGACCACACTACCACACTCAGCGCCCTCCCATAAATGAGGCAACTTCTATCTTGCCTTTCAAAGTGTTAGAGGGCGACAACAGAATATTATGAGTGGCATACTTCGTCCGCAACTTTCTCACCTCTTTCATTTTCCTGCTCCCATTTGTTAAAGGGCGACAACAGGATATGAGTGCCGTTCAAAGTCTTAGAGGGCGACACCAGAATATGAGTGGCATACTTCGTCCGCAACTTTCCTACGCACGACCTCCCCTTCAGCTTCTTCTCTATCTTCATCCCATTCATCGTCCGTTTCTTCGTCTACTTTCTTTCGCTTTTTCGGTATCTTACCAGTTTGCGATCTTGTTACTCTCTTTGTTGCTGCAAATAAAACAGGTTTAACACACGTTACTTAATTTCATTAAAATAAAACAGGTTACCTAATATGTTTTTGATAAAATAAAGTCAGGTTTAACATATGTTGCCTATTTTTATAAAAATAAGACAAGTTTAACACTTGTTACATAACTTGGAAAAAATATGAGAGCTTAACACATGTTAACTAATCTGATAAAAATAATACAGGTTTAACACATGTTACATAATTTGATAAAAATAAGACAAGTGTAATACATGTTACACTAACATGTTTACCTAATAGGAGAGGTTTAACACATGGTAATAAGACAGGTTTAACACACGTTTACATCATTTGATAAAAATGAGACAGGTTTAACACATGTTACACTAATATGTTTACCTAATCATGGAGGTTTAACACATGGTACCCTAATAAGAAGGTTTAACATATGTTACGCTAATATGTTTATATGCTTTTTAGTCCGTTGACTTGTACCCTAATATCAGACAGGTTTAACACATGTTACGCTAATATATTTATATGCTTTTTAGCCCTTAGACTTGTACCCTAATATCAAAGGTTTACCTAATTTGTTTTTGATAGAAAACAAGGCAGGTCTAACACATGTTACCTAATATGTTTTTGATAAAAAATATAAGACATGTTTAACACATGTTTTTGACAGTAAACAAGACGGGTTTAACACATGTTACAAATCAATAGTTTTAACGTGCAGTTGGCAAGTTGGCAATCCAAAAAAAAAAATAATAATAAATAACCCGAGAATGCTTCTACTCAAAATAACTAACACTTCCTAGTCGCATTCAAAACAAAAATCACCATCAATCGGACCAAAAAACACCTACCGATTGAAAAAAAAAAACATAAAAACCAACATTAACACTTTCTAGTCTCATTCAAAACAAAAATCACCACCGATCAAATCACACACCGATCGGACCAAAACACCTACCGATCGGAAAAAACAGAAGCCCCCAACATTTATCCGATCAAAACACCTACCGATTGGAGAAAAGAAAAAATCATCACCGATCCAAAACACCTACTGATAAAAAATCACACCAAACTTACTTGCTTCTGCATTTAGTTCTTGCTTTCTTCCATTTCCGGCAACTTTTATCGGTCAGATCATCTTCTCCGGTGCCCCTTTTCTTCTCCGGTCAGATCATCTTCTCCGGTCAAAACACCTTTTTCCGGTGCCCCTTATCTTCTGCGGTCAGATCATCTTCTCCGGTGCCCCTTTTCTTCTCCGGTGGGTTTTGGGAAGATCGATTGTTTGAGAGAGAAAGAGATGAATTTGGGTTGAGTATTTTGAAATGTTTGAAATGAGGTTGGGGTATTTGATTAGTTCTTATAGATATTCGTGCACCTCCTTTAATGCATGTCAAATCACATAATATCTATATATATTAATAAATGAAAAGGATTTGGGCCATTTGTCATGTGATGGTGGAACAATTTATTGATGTGGCATGCTATGGTGAAAGATTTAGGTGGGAAGCAATCTCAATGTTCCATTCTCTATTTTGGACGCGGGATCCGAAAGAAAATGGGTCGGATTAATTGATCCTTTATATTTCTTTTTTTTTTCTCATTCTTCTTTCACACTACTCATCCACAAACCCTAAAAAAACATTTTGCAGCTCTCTCTCCCTCCTATCGCCACCGCCAAGATCCTCCATCAGTTCCACAAAATCTCACCTACCGACAATCATCTTCTATCACTTTAACCTAATGGTGTTCTTGACTCTTTGAAGCATTCGATAGAGATCCAAGGTTGCAACTGTGTTTTTATATGTTATTTGGATGTTTCTGAATCTTTCTTTTATTCGATACTAATTATTTTGTTATTAACTTCATCAACGATTATTTTCTTTCAGATCCGAACATAAAAATTACAGGTATGTTGTTTATTCAGATGAGAGTACAGGAAAGGAGGACAAAGCCTCAAGTAAGGATTCCGGTGTTCCGATGCTTTCATGGACTTCATGTAAATATGATTTGTTTCATGCTTCCAGATCTGAAGATATCGATTTGTTTGTTGTTTATTAATAATTACGGTGTGTTTTCTCATATCTAGGGTTTGCTTGGATTTTTTTAAGCCTGCACTGACATTTTCTTGGATCCTATAAAAATATTAGGTCACAAGCCAGAGCGTATTCACAATAAACCCTAACATCAGCCGCATCTTCTTCGAATCCATCCTCACCGCTACATCTTCTTCTTCAATCCATGATTACAAGGTTCGTTCTTTCAAACTAGGGTCATATTTTTCGCTTTTAAATTTCCTTTGATGTTAATTGCAATACAGTCCATACAAACTTGGTTGATTCATTTGAATCGTCCATCGATTTGAGAAGATTCATGATGTACTAATCATATTTAGGATTAGGGTTTATTTGTGTTCAGATTCATTTAAATTTTCCTTTAATTAGGCATGTTATCTCTCGATATGCTTCTTCCTTCTTTAGGATTAGGATTTATTTGTGTTCAAATTATGTTTTTTTTACAAATCAGTTTAGATTAGTTTTTTTTTTTGTTCAGATTTATTACATTGATTTGTTCCTCCTTTTCTTCATTGTTTAGCGATTTAGACTGGTCTTTGTTTCTTGATTATTAATTAAATATATCTTTGACTTTTTCTTTATAGATTCAACAACCTTTATTTTGGCAGACTCTTGTAGGAAATATTTTGTTTTTGGACTATGAGTCATGATGTCAATTTTAATCTTGCTTTCCTTCAAAAAAAGGTGTGTCGCTTTATCATTTTTTTCGTTCGACCAGGAGCGCATAATTGTTATTATGTTTGTTGTTTTAATCTATAGTAATTTGTGTTATTTTTTCTCTGTTAAATATTAAACCAGTAACTGCTTTATATGTAAATCCCGGTTGTATAAATGAAATTTTGAATTTCAAATTCAAATTAAAACCAAAAATAAATTAGAAGAGACTTTATGTTATGTAAATTATTGTCTATTAATTACCTACCAATCAGCTATATATTTACTATAATTATCAATTATTTACTGTTTTTATTGATCCAAAACTAATTAAATCAAATATTCTCTATGTTGTAATAAAATTTGTGTTTATTTTGAACTTTTGGAGTATTTTGAAATTTAAAAGAAAAAGTTATATAGTTATTGAAACAATCGATAAGAAAATGATCATAATTCAAATTAAAATTGAATTATTTTTTATATAATGTAAATTTATAATATTCAATCCAAGTCATTATAATTAAAACAAATAAAAAAGCACATAATTGAAGAATGTTATTTAACACAAGAAAAAGGACATGATTGAAGAATGGTTATAAGGTAATAAAATAAAGTATAAATCCGAAATTTGAAATTCAAATAAGATATAATATGGAAAGTATTGAATACTAATTAACTACAAAAACAAAACAAACAAACTGTTATTTTAAATTTCAAATTAGAATTAATATGAACACTAAATTAGAAGAAAAAGCAAAACATGGAAACTATTGTGTAATATCAATGATTCAATGTTTTTATGTTGAATCATAAATTTAATTAAATTAAATATACTCACCATTATAAAGAAAATTTGTGTGTGTTTTGAAATTCGAAATTTAAAAAAATATTACACTATTGATGTATTTATAAATAACGTAAAACTTAAATATACAATACAAATCATTACAATTCAAAGGTAACGTAATGGATATTTAACCCAAAGGAAAAAAGCGACATGATTGAAATGCATACCAATTATCAACCTTTATATGTCCAACATATCAACCAAAATCTACTAAATATGTTTACAAAAGATAAGCTTAATACTGTTTAGATACACCATAAACAAAAAAAACACATATAATATTGTTTAGAAACACAAACGATTAGCTACAATTTCAAGTCATTATGGGGAGAATGTTTGGTGTATGGTTTCGTTGGGGATTGTTATTCATCTCTATTGTTTTTTTTTCTTTATGTATGGATTGTTCTTTGCTTATCTTTATGTATCTTAGATTGATATTCATTATAAAGTTTTTATTACTTTTAGGAAGCACTGGATGTTGTTCATGTTAGCAAGACAATCAGGATAATGCTTTGCAATGCTAGCAGCAGTAGTGTGCTTAGAAATATGACATTTTCCATTGTTTGATAAGGAAAACCACGTCGAATTATTGATGCAGGTAAATTTTTATTGTTTATTATTTATACATTGAGTTAATTATACACACATTTATGAATATATAATATGATGTCGATACAACTCTGCTAAGTGTCGTTGAATTAGTTGCTATTGTTTTGTTGCTAGATCAATGTACATTTAGATTATTTCTCTAAAATATCAAAAGCTTATTCTTCAAGATCGTGATCGCGATAAATGTGACAATCACCTCGCGATCCAGTGACAATCACAGGCATGAAAATGTTTCCGGTTACCATCTTGGATGTAAAAGTTTATGTTTCAATGAATTTAAAGTAGATTTGTGAACATTTGTTAGAAATTTTGCAATTATGAATATATAAACATGTCTTGAAAATAAATATACCTACTAAACATAAAATAGATATATTTTTTAGTAATAAAATTAGTATGTGAACATGGTTAATGTATTAAATGAGATGTTGGAGTGAATCAATTTAGGTGGGTGTGCAAGCTAAAGACTTGAGAAATAGTTGGCAGTAAAAGAGCATTGCCAAGTCTGCAAGTCAAGAGGATCACCTGCAAGCCAAGTGTTTGTATTTTGTAAACTTTATATAAATACTATTTTTTTGAAATATTTGACTAATATTGTCAGTAAATAACTTTGACTTATGTGGTGTAGGGAGTTGTGTAGTCAACTAACTAAATGTTGTTAGTATCTTTAAACTTTTGTATTGTTTAGGTTAAAGTTTTAGATTGGATTACGAACATATCTTTCATTTGGAGGTTAGTTACTTTGTGATGTTATTTAATGTTTGTCTTTTATTTTGTAGATCTATTGTGATGGCTGTAGCCAGAAGTTCTAGATGGCCTAGAGAAACAGTAAAGGTTGTTTGTCGGGGGACACCTTAATCCTTAATAAAAGTAAAAAAAGTATAATGTTTTATACTTCTGTGCATTTTAACTGTATTTTCACTTTGTCAATAAATAATTTATGTAATAAATATGTCACTTTGTTTGTATTTATATTATTTGTACACTTTGTGATAATGTATATTAAATTTTCCGACCCGCGAAGTTCGCGGGTGATAACCTAGTTATAATATATATAATGTACTACAATTATGGTTGATTTTACCTAAATACCCTTCAAGTACTTTTGTTGACCTCATCATTCTATTAAATTAATTAAAAAAGGCTTCAAAATTTATGAGCCATTGGATGATCTTGATCAATGGTTATAGATTGGGTTTCCTAGGTTTTCTTAGCACAAATAAGTTTTCTATACATCCATGCCCTATATATATATATATATATATATATATATAGGGTAAGGTTCATGCGAGAACCACCCTTATTGCGAACCGCGAGAACCAATGTGAACACAAAATAAAATCTAAAAAAATCAAAAAAGCACTCTAATTTTTTTTTATTTTTTTATTTTTTTTTAATATTTTTCTTAAAAAATCGCTATATTTCGTTACCATAAAAAAAACGTTTTTTTTTTTCGAGTAACAGTTATCCATGCACATGTGCATATGTATCATTACTTCGACAAATTCAGTAATACGTTATCTGGAACAGACAATCGCACTTTAATTTACAATACCATTCGTAATACACTAATTTTTACATTACCAATATTCAAAATGCACATATGCATAATTAGGTATAACCATGATATAACGTGTTTTGGTACAAAAAGTTTGTGATTTTGAATGGAAAAGTAGGCCCATATACATGTTTTTTGGTTAGTTATATCTAGTGGTTGGTGATTTGGTTATAGTTGTCAATTTATGATGCAATATGTTGATTGTATGGTATAAATGGTGTTTACATACATGTAATAAAGTGAAAATAATGATAATGGTATTGTATTATGGATAGTAGGAGGTAATGGTATTGTACTATGGATGGTAGGAGGTAATGGTAGTGTATTATGGATGGTATGATAGATGAGAGGGAAAGTGTATTCAAAGTAGTGTACCAAAACACCTATTTCATGTTGATACATATAGATGCACATGTGCATTTCTAATATTGGTAATGTAAAAAGTATTGTATTACACACGGTAGTGTAAATGAAAGTGCAATTGTCTAATAGTTGTAATGAATTACGGAATTTCTCAAAGAAATGACAAAAATGCACATGTGCATGTTTGTGTATTATGGATGGAATGATAGATGAAAGAGAAATTACTGTACCAAAACACCTTATTTCATGTTGATACATATAGATGCACATGTGCATTTCTAATATTGTTAACGTAAAAAGTAGTGTATTACACGTGGTAGTGTAAATGAAAGTGCAATTGTCTAATATTTGTAATGAATTACGGAATTTGTTAAAGAAATGATACAAATGCACATGTGCATGGATAACTGTGAATCGGAATTTTTATTTTTTTTTTTGAAATTTTTTTTATTGTAAAGGAAATATAGCGAATTTTATAAAAATAAAAAAATAAAAAAAATTTGGGTGTTTTTTAGATTTTTTTAGGTATTACGGTTTATGTTCACACTGGTTCTCGCGGTTCTCGCAATAAAGGGTGGTTCCTAACGGATCTTTGTCCTATATATATATATATGTATATATATATATATATATATATATATATATATATAGGGGACCGCTAAAATGAGAACTACCTCGAGTTGTAAGAACCGTGAGAACTACACCGTACGGGGCGAGGTGGACCAAATTTTTTTCATAAACGTAGATGCGTGTATTATAAACACATTTGTAAAAAAAAATCAAAAAAAAAATGTCGGGTGTGTAGTTTTGAGCACCCAAAGTTTGCGTTCACGGGACCCGAATTTACGGTACCCGTAAACACAAACTTGTGGTGTTCAAAACTACACACACGACATTTTTTTTTGAATTTTTTTTTACAAATGTGTTTATAATACAAGCATCTAAGTTTATGAAAAAAAAATTTGGTCCAACTCGCCCCGGGTCAAAAAGTTCTCACGGTTCTTACAACTGGAGGTGGTTCTCATTTTAGCGGTCCCCTATATATAACGGTCCCCTATATATATATATATATATATATATATATAGGGCATGGATGTATAGAAAACTTATTTGTGCTAAGAAAACCTAGGAAACCCAATCTATAACCATTGATCAAGATCATCCAATGGCTCATAAATTTTGAAGCCTTTTTGAATTAAATTTAATAGAATGATGAGGTCAACAAAAGTACTTGAAGGGTATTTAGGTAAAATCAACCATAATTGTAGTACATTATATATATTATAATATTATATGATTTGACATGCATTAAAGGAGGTGCACGAATATCTATAAGAACTAATCAAATACCCCAACCTCATTTCAAACATTTCAAAATACTCAACCCAAATTCATCTTTTTCTCTCTCAAACAATCGATCTTCCCAAAACCCAGCGGAGAAGAAAAGGGGCACTGGAGAAGATAAGGGGCACCGAAAAAAGGTGTTTTGACCGGAGAAGATGATCTGACCGGAGAAGATGATCTGACCGGAGAAGATGATATGACCGGAGAAGAAAAGGGGCACCGGAGAAGATGATCTGACCGGTAAAAGTTGCCGGAAATGGAAGAAAGCAAGAACTAAGTGCAGAAGCAAGTAAGTTTGGTTCGATTTTTTATCAGTAGGTGTTTTGATCGGTGATGATTTTTTCTTTTCTCCGATCGGTAGGTGTTTTGATCGGATAAATGTTGGGTTTTCTGTTTTTTCTGATCGGTAGGTGTTTTGGTCCGATCGGTGTGTGATTTGATCGGTGGTGATTTTTGTTTTGAATGAGACTAGAAAGTGTTAATGTTGGTTTTTATGTTTTTTTTCCAATCGGTAGGTGTTTTTTGGTCCGATCGATGGTGATTTTTGTTTTGACTGCGACTAGGAAGTGTTAGTTATTTTGAGTAGAAACAGTCTCGGGTTATTTATTATTAATTTTTTTTGGATTGCCAACTTGCCAACTGCACGTTAAAACTATTGATTTGTAACATGTGTTAAACCCGTCTTGTTTACTGTCAAAAACATGTGTTAAACATGTCTTATATTTTTTATCAAAAACATATTAGGTAACATGTGTTAGACCTGCCTTGTTTTCTGTCAAAAACAAATTAGGTAAACATCTGATATTAGGGTACAAGTCTAAGGGCTCAAAAGCATATAAATATATTAGCGTAACATGTGTTAAACCTGTCTGATATTAGGGTACAAGACAACGGACTAAAAAGCATATAAACTTATTAGCGTAACATATGTTAAACTTTCTTATCAGGGTACCATGTGTTAACCTCCCTGATTAGGTAAACATATTAGTGTAACATGTGTTAATCCTGTCTCATTTTTATCAAATGATGTAAACGTGTGTTAAACTTGTCTTATTACCATGTGTTAAACCTCTCCTATTAGGTAAACATGTTAGTGTAACATGTGTTACACCTGTCTTATTTTTATCAAATTATGTAACATGTGTTAAACCTGTATTATTTTTATTAGATTAGTTAACATGTGTTAAGCTCTCATATTTTTTCCAAGTTATGTAACAAGTGTTAAACTTGTCTTATTTTTTATAAAAATAGGTAAAATATGTTAAACCTGACTTTATTTTATCAAAAACATATTAGGTAACCTGTTTTATTTTAATGAAATTAAGTAACATGTGTTAAACCTGTTTTATTTGCAGCAACAAAGAGAGTAACAAGATCGCAAACTGGTAAGATACCGAAAAAGCGAAAGAAAGTAGACGAAGAAACGGACGATGAATGGGATGAAGAAAGAGAAGAAGCTGAAGGGGAGGTCGTGCGTAGGAAAGTTGCGGACGAAGTATGGCACTCATATTCTGTTGTCGCCCTCTAACACTTTGAACGGCACTCATATCCTGTTGTCGCCCTTTAACAAATGGGAGCAGGAAAATGAAGGAGGTGAGAAAGTTGCGGACGAAGTATGCCACTCATAATATTCTGTTGTCGCCCTCTAACACTTTGAAGGGCAAGATAGAAGTTGCCTCATTTATGGGAGGGCGCTGAGTGTGGTAGTGTTGTCTTTTCTACAGTTTTTGTGGGAACATCTATGGTGGTTTTTGTAGTTATCTTGGGTACCACAACTTTTGTTTATAACAAGTCAACTGGCTAGTGATATATGCGTGGTGGTTTTTGTAACTATCGTAGTCACCACGAATTTTGTTTATTTTAAATTATGGCCATAACCCAAAATACAATATGACCATTCTGGTCTTCTCTGTAATATGTTGGTGTTTGGATGTTAAATAGTTATGGTGGGAAATGTATTTGGTTACCTGAAGGGGTAAGGTCCCAAAAAACCTCATAATAAGTGCTCGGGACCATACCACAACCCTACTTTTCAGCCTTGAACCTTGCGCGGCCGCGCACTGGTCTCACAAAAGGAAGACTTAAAGAACAGTTAACAATTAACACTTGCGCGCCCAAAGGAAATCATAAATCCTTGCACTTCCTCTCATAAACAAAGGATGAAAATCCCGAAATAAACACTTCCGCTTAAATACCCAGACTTGGGATTTATTTATTCAGCTGTCTCCACACGATAAGGTGCCACACCAGATTACAGCAGTAATCTTCTAGAAGAAATACAATCGTGCACCACCAAGACGGTTATAACCGTCTGGACACGTGTCACCATCTCAGGCATCCCTAAGACCACAACGAAAGCATGTAATTGGAGAGTAATCTCCACTTGATCACTTTACACGTGGCAAATCCCCAGCCTTCGATCTGAGTCACGATCCGTGTGCTCTCACGTCGGATCCAGAAGACTTGACGGAAGGAAATGTAACCGCTTACGGGGTTAGCATCTTCCATTAAGTTTTCACTAACGGGTTTTCCCGCCCAAAAGACTCCCGGCTATAAATACGAGAACTATTCAGGTATGAAATTCAAGTTACACACACTTCTCAAATACATCTTCTTCTTCATAACCCATACTTATTCTCACACCGGAGTCGGGTCAAGGAGAGAACCCTTTTCTCCTTGGCGAGGCTAACGGTGCTTCTTTTTTGCAGACTTATCGGAGAAGGAGATCAGTTGTAACCGAATCAGACGAGAGGAAACCCACCTTTTTATGCGGATTCAAACCCCCTAGATATCTCGGTTCCGACCATTTATCTAGTGTTTCTTCATTACCAGTTATCAGTTACATGTGTTATTAGTTAACATGTTTTATTCATTACCAATTGTAAGAAAAGTAGTAGACGAGCATTGGGTGGTCAACATATTGTTTCAATTGTAACCTTTGATACTAATTAACAAGTGTAACATGTGTTACACAGGATGAAGTAGAAAACAAGGTACATACCTTTAATGTTACTTGGAAACAATAAGCAATTGTAACATGTGTTACACATCTTACGTAAGTAAATGCAGTACATGGTGGAACATGTAAGTAACATGTGTTACATACGATGTAGTGAATAAAAACAAGGCACATATATAGTGAATAACATACATATACATGTAACATGAGTAACATGTGTTACATACGATGTAGCGAATAACATACGTATACATGTAACATGAGTATATGCACCACAAAGGCATACGCATGTTACATGTGTGTATGAAACACACTTGGTATATATAAAACACATGTAAGTATCTATAGAAAACCCACTTTTATTTAGAAAACTTGGGAAACTCTAACCTCCCGATTTAAAAAAAATATATATATACACATGTTATATACATGTTTTTAAGGGTTTTGGGCAAAAAAGATCAAAAAAGCGCCGAGTAGATATTTAAAAAAAAATAAACAAGTTTTGGTGTAACACGTGTTACAAATATGTCAGATGAATGTAACACGTGTTACACCAAAACTTGTTTATTGTTTTTTTAAAATATCTACTCGGCGCTTTTTTGATTTTTTTTTTTTTGCCCAAAACCCTTAAAAACATGTATATAACATGTATAAATTTTTTCAAAAAAAAAAAAACATCGGGAGCTTTGAGTTTCCCGGGTTTTCTAAATTAAAGTGGGTTTTCTATACATCATTCCCCTATAAAACACTTAGTATATGTAACATGTATACATCCAAACATGCTAGTACATGTGATTTGTAACACACGTTACAAAAGTAAATGCAACACATGGGAATCATTTTCATCTAATATAATCGAAGTAATCACATAAAAGTAATCACATGATGGTTTGATTGGTTACCGAATTGGTTACAGAGGTGCACCCTTTTAAAAAACAAAAATAGGTCGTTAAACATAAAAAAGTGGTAAAGGTAACATATAAAAGTGGTACCATACACAAGAATATACACATCTAGTAAAACAAGTTAAGGACAACCATGCCATTGTCAAATTACAACCAAAATACATGTTGAAACACGAGCGGGATATTGTTTATGTTTCACATGAAACGTATACACGTTAAACTAAGTAACGAAGAACATACTGAGCTTCACCAATCATGTTGTACCTGGGAAAAAAGAGGGTAGGCGGTTAGCACAAAATCATGTTACCTATCAGGGGTAACACATGTAACAAGTGTCAGAACTCCAAATAAAATGCATAGTCTTATTCGAACCCTTTACATTATCCAGATACATGTCACAATGCCTGTTGTTATTTGAAAAAGATAGACAATTTTAAAATGTGTAACACATGTTACAACTACCTATTATTTTAAAGTAACAATGAAAAAAGATATCTTTTCAAGTAACAATGAAAAAAGATCTCTTTACTGTTACATGTTACACATGTGTAAACTTTTTGTTGTAACACATGTAACATGCCTATACATGTATTACCGCCTAGTATAACACAAAAAAAACAGTTAGTATTCAGATCAAAAGCCCCAAACAAGCAACCAAACTAACAAAAACATGTAAAAACACGTGTAAAAACCATGTCAAAACCACTTGTGTAACACATGTAAAAACCATATGTAACATGTGTAATGTGGCTATACATGTGTTATCCTCTAGCGTAACATATGTTACAAACATATGTTACATATGTGCAGCTCCGTCAGTGTTAGTTTAAACTTAGTAAAATTACATATGTAACAACATTACATCATCCAAAATGTCACATCAATTGATAAATAAGTAATATATGTAACTAGCAGTATATGAGACTAGTGTAACAAATTAAAGGGATAAATAGGTACACGTCATATTACATCATGTTATATTATATTTGCATATAAACACTTGTCATTCTCATGAAACTTAATAAAAAGAACATGTGTGCTAAAAAACATGTTTCTTGTATATGTTAGATATTGAATTGGTAAATAAAAAACCACAAAACCTAATTACATTAACAAGTGTATACTCATGTGTTAGACAAGAGGCTATAAACGCAGGTAACATCAACATGTAACATGTGTATACATGTCTAGCCCACTGGGTGTAACACATGTAACACCATGTATGCAACATATGTAACCCTCAGTGTAACACGTGTTACAACATATATGACAAACAGTTTAGAAATTTTAGCATTAATCTTCGTAAAAATATCAATATACTCTGTACAAACAATTTAGAAAGTCAACATTAATCTTCGTAAAAAATATCAATATACTCTTCACATAAATGTAGCTGATAGAAATGTAACATATGTAGCAAATTATGCCCGTAAAAAACACGAATTTCTATTTGTAAAACAAACCCGATATCCGATTAAATTATGGACTTTCTAAAGGTAATGAAAATGTAATATCGGAGTGAATTTATTCAAAAAACAACTAAACAACAAAGAAATTTGAAACATACATCGTAAAAATTATGGATTTTCAAACTAATTATCTACCATCAATGGTGATGCTGAATTTAAACAAAACCAGAAAACAAATTAAACCAAATCCAATTTATAAACCCTAAAAAAACCCAGCTCACCCACACCCCCCCCCCCCCCCACACAAAAAAAAAATCCAACTAAAAGCAATCATTAACTCAAAATCTCTGGACAAACAATTTAGAAATTTAACATTAATCTTCATAAAAAATATCAATACACTTTGAAGAGAGAAATACAACATACAAAAATTTCTTCTAGATCTTGATTTAAAAAATAAAATAAACAAACTAGCTCTGATTTTAAATCTACCAAACGTTATACAAAGTATAAATCTAAACAAATTACATAAATAACAAAAGTAAGATCTTTAAACCTGTTTCTCTCTCACACACTTGTGTGTGTGTTCTTGGTGTCTAGGTGAACAAGATGAAAAATGTTGTTTCTCCTTCCAAAACATTAGCTTTCTCTCTCTAAAAAACAGAAACAAAGATGTGATTAAAATGACACCGAGCTTCCTTTTCTTTGAGAGCTTTGATGGGGGCTTCGATCTTCAATGGTGGCTTCGATCTTCAGATTTGGTGGCTTCGATCACCGATGAAGTTGTTACGGAATACACGTCTAGGAGAGTACGCACTAAGATCATCCACAAAGTCATGTGGATCACCCATGAAACACCGATAAAAAACTAGAACTGTGTTTGAGTTTGAGTTTGTGTGTGAGAGAGAAAGAGATGAGAATGATCAATGGAGGGAAGATGAAGATTTCTTGAACTATAGAAAGTAAGGTGGGGTGGGAATCGAGAGAGAAAGGTGAAGTTGGTGGGGTGGGAATCAAGATGACATGGGGAGTGGAAAAGGTAGGTAAAGTAAAAAAATGATTTGATATGGATAGGTTTATCAAATGACGAAATTGCCCTTTAGATATTTGAATATAGAAAGTGAGGTGGATTAATCTTGACCACACATAACAAGTTTCCCAAGTTTTCTAGATTAAATGGGTTTTACATATATACTTACACTATATATATATATATATATATGTTAAATGAGTACATGACAATTTAAATATAACTTGATTTTATAAGGAAATAAGATTTAATGCAGGGGCGGACCTATGTGGACACAAGGGGGAGCGCCCGCTACCGCTTGGCGGGGAAAAATTTGACGTTTTTAGTGTAAATTTTGGAAAAAATTGACGTTTTTTCGATTTCGTTACCGCTTTTCTTATAAAACGTTCCTGCTTTGCGTGAATCCTAGATCCGCCACTGATTTAATGTTTAATATGGTATCAGACAAATAAATAGAAACATGTTTATAAAATAAAAACAAACACTATATGTAATTTTAATAAAAATAAGTTTTTTTTTAAATGATATAGTCTAAAAAGCCTATTTTAAGGGAAAAAAAACAATCTATATTTAAAAACTTTATCTTTGCCAATGACCACGACCCTAAGGAGATGGTAAATAAAATTTAGAGTTAATTATTGTTTTCGTCTTTGCAGTTTGTCAAAAATCACTATTTCAGTCCATTAGCTTAAAATTGCGATTTCAGTCCCTCCCTGTGGTTTCAATTTCATAACCATTTCAGTCCAGTCTCCTAACACCGTCTATTTTACCGTTAAGTTTTTTATGAAATACCTAAAATACCCTCCGTTAAGAATCTAACTATATATAAACAAGAAAAATTACATAAACTCATATAGCGTATGTTAAAAAACAAAATGTACACTCTATTTTGAATGCAACTCTGCTCTCAACAAAAATTACAACGAAACACCTTAAAAATTAAGTAAAGTGAAGAATTTAGTGTTTTTTTAGTTAACAAACGCGAGTTAGTGGAGAAATTTTTTTAGCATAAATAGAAAAAAACAAAAATGAAGTTGCCACGTGACAGCTTCTTTATGGGTTGACCACTATTCATTAACTTTGTTTTTTAATATTTTGATAATGATAATTGATAATGATAATGATAATTAGCAAACAAAACTCATCTCAACCTCACCAGCAGACCACACCACCGCCCACCAAACAACCACCCTCATGCAATAGCCATTGTCATCTCCGGTCACGCACCCCGCCTCTGCAACAACCGAAATTCCGGCTGCACATTGACGGACTAACTCCGGCTGCACACCGACGGACTAACTCCGGTTCGTCTCATCCTCAATTTAATTTTGATTCCAGTGGAGTTTCTTGTGGTTTTGATGCCTTCAATAGAGGGCTTCAATCCATTCTATTCAAACCCATCCTCCACCTACCTCCTAAAACCAGAAAACCCAGTTCGTGATCAAAACCGAAAACCCAGTTCATCCATCACCATCGTGCTTCCAGTCGAACACCATTACCTTCGAGTATCACCAGCACACCACCATCGTCATCATGTCATTTTAGATCTGCTCGGTTTCACCTCTTGTCTCTACTCCGTTTTTCGGCGACCCACTACCATTAGATGTTCAGATCTGTAATAACGATTGTTGGGTCATCTTCTCAGATGACCCCTGATTTTCCGATAATCTTCTCAAACTTGCCACACTCCAGTTTTCTGGTCATCTTCTCCGGCGACCGCTGGATTATCTAAATCGCCGCTACCTTTGGTCTCCGGCCACTCCTCCGAGAACACCATTCGAGTTAATAATTATACCATATTACTCATCTCTTCTTTCCGAACAAAAGCCCTATTGTCTCAAGGGTTAATTGTTATGATTGGTGGTGTGTGGCGGAGGTGGCTGTGGTGTGGTGGTTATGTGAAGGGGATGGTGGTGTGTGTGGCAGAGGTGTGTGGCGTGTGGCGGAGGTGGCTATGTGTGGTGGTTATGTGACGGGAATGGTGGTTGTGTGTGGCTGTGGTTGTGGTTGTGTGTAGTGGAGGTGGGTGGTAACGAGTGTGGTTTGGTGGTAAGGGTTGCATTGTTTGGTGGTGGCAGTAGTGTAGTAGTGTAACTTGTGTGGTTCCACAGAGAGAGAGATTAAGTATGGTGATTAAACAACATATTAACAATTTAGCCCCTCAACTTCTTGGTTTGACAATTTAGCCCTTTATTTATTTATATTTGAGTAAAATGCACGGATAGTCCCTGTGGTTTGGTGAAATTTCACCTTTAGTCCCCAACTTTTCAAAATTACACTCTTAGTCCCTGTGGTTTGACAAGTTGTTACTCGGATAGTCCCCAAAGCGGATGAAGGTTACTCGGATAGTCCCTGTGGTTTTACAAGTTGTTACTCGGATAGTCCCTGTGGTTTGACAAGTTGTTACTCGGATAGTCCTTGTCATTTCACACCCACTTAACCAGAAAAACTAACCTCCATTCGCTTGGGGGACTATCCGAGTAACAACTTATCAAACCACAGGGACTAAGAGTGTAATTTTGAAAAGTTGGGGACTAAAGGTGAAATTTCACCAAACCACAGGGACTATCCGTGCATTTTACTCTTTATATTTTAACTTTAATAACAAGGGCATTATGGTCATTTCATATAAAACTAACAGAATAACTGGAAGGGGTTAACGAAGGTGGACTATAATAATTACGAAAGTGAAACCATAGGTACAGAAATTGTATTTTTTTAAATTAATGGACTAAAATAGTGATTTTTGACAAACTATAAGGACGAAAAACGTAATTAACTCTAAAATTTAAACCCGAATATATACATGTTAAAACAAAGTTAATACTTGCATAACTTTATATTTAGTAATTCTATTATTATTATTATTATTATTATTATTATTAATAATAATAATCAAGTTACATATAATCTAATCGATACCGACAATAATACTTGAAAGCTGAAACTTTGGAGACTTCGACAACCCATTTGTACTGAAAAGTACCATTCTAGACTTTAAAGAGAGAATTAACCCACTCAAAATGCCAAAAATGTGACCTTCAAATTACAAAAATGCCCCTTACTCCATTCATCACACCAAATTGACGAATTCAATTTGCACTCATATAACTTTGACCCACAATACACATGATGGCATCTGGTTCATCTTGAACTCAAAACCATAAAATTATGTACATTGATCACACATTTTATACATATAACACATGCATAAGACCGATGGGTGTGAGCGTGAAGTGTGGGCGTTTTGGCCCTTTAACGTTAGGTGCTCTACCCCAGGTTGGTGTTTTGGTTGGCGTTGTCCGCTTGGCGTGGAGATTTTACCTGGTGGGGTGGGGGGGGGGGGGGGGGGTGACATGGTTGGCTGTTGTTGGTTGGTTCAATGTATGTTTTTTTTTTAATTTTCTTTGTAGTTTTTAAAAAAATTCCAAATGGCTGACCACGTCCAACTAAGCGACGCCCCACCACACCCCTAGGTTTTTAGTATTAGCTTGTTGATCCCATCCTCGCCACGTGTGGCGCAATGCCCCCAACCCAAGCCCCTTCACACCCCATAGTCTAACAAAAGAAATATGTACGTACAATAACATGCTCAATGTATGAGTAACATCCAAAAGTACGAACCCTTAATTCCCTAAAATGGAATGATGTTGTGGGTTAACCAATAATTAATTAAATTGAAACAAAGTTGATAGAAAAAGAACAAATAAAAATATATAGGATGCATTTGTTGTATTTTCTGTATATGATATTGTGGGTACAAAACTTCAAATTCCTACCCCACAAAAGTTACTGACACACCTTGATGGACCAGATAAGATAAGTAGGGATGAATACGGAGTTGCTGCAGCAGAAGCTTATAAACTGATTCAGTAATGATATAGAGTTCAATTTAGCCAATGAGCCACTCAATGTTCACCTGTTTGATCAGGCAGTTATGGCTTTAATCCAACCCACTGGTACCTCCCATCCATTGGTACATCATTCACAACATCAAAGTTGTACCTGATAAAATTAATAACCTAATTAGTGCAAAAAATATTGTTCTAATTAGATGTATAGCACATAATGGTGTTTAATGCAACTTACTTGTCTGAGAACCGTTTTTGTTCTTTCTTTTCCGCTACTGCGAAAAACTCCTCGATCTCCACCGCTGTAGGAATTTTGGCTGCCGTTGCCAGTGGTTTACGACGGCAAGTAACCGCCCGTGGTGGTGGCTTCTTCTTCATCCTTGAAAATGTCTCAATATTGTCTGAATCTAAACAAATCTCACTTGATGAACTTGTTACTCCGCTGTAAATCATATAAATAAGAATTTTAATTGATACAGATCGACATATAAACAAGTAGCATTTAAAAGAAACATTCATAATTTTACCTTAAACCATCATCAATGGACATAAAGGTTTCAGCTTCTGTATGAACCTCTTCCTGCAATGTAGAGAATTTTGAATATATGTATATCCACACTAAGCATATGTAGAGAATTTTGAATTTTACCTTCAGATCTAACCGTAAACAATTCGAGAAGCATGAAGACGACAAAACATGATCACAGCTACTGAATTCTGCTGAAGAAACGTCGAGTTTTCTTCTCTTGCCAGAACCCGAGCTTGTAACGTCTGTATCTCTGCACCGTTGAACACCGCGGTGCGATTTTGAACCGTTAGTCACTGAAGTTTCATCAATGGTTATGCATCTGTGATTATCCATCTCACACGGTTCTCTCTCTAGGACCAAGTGAGGAGAGAGAGAGTGGCAATGAGTTGAGTTTGTTATTTCTGTTCGAATTTGCTGGCAGGGAGCGTTTAATATGTTAACATGAAATTTAAAAGTATATAATGTTTTATTAATGGTAAATTGAAGTTATGGAATTTATATATATATATACTAAAATCAAGTTACTGGTAGTGTGTTAGATTTATTAAATGGCACAAGTGCACAAGAGTGGGCGTTGTGCCGTTGTATAAAAATATACAGCCAATTGCGGTTATCATATTTTAATTTTAAAGTGGTTATGTGTTAAACTTAAACATGAATTATGTTGGATTTAGTTAGAACATTTTAAAACATGTATTTATGTTGGATTTAGTTAGGACGTTTTTAAACTATGATATTTTGTAGCAAAGGATTACATTTCTTCACGTTATACTATTCTTATATGTATTTGTGTAGAGTTAAAGATCATGTTAATCGTAAAAAACGGTGAAAAACATATCTGAGTCGTCTATATATTTAAGGGTAAATTACACTTCTCGTTCTTTATGTTTGTACCGGATTGCAACGGATAGCCTTTAACTTCAATAATTACAGTCACAATCCTTTATTTGCAAAATCCATTACACTCTACGTCCTTTAGCACTAACCTGGTTAAAATTTTTTGTTAAGTGTATTCACTTAATGGTATTATGGTTAATTCATGCTTTTATTTAAATGTTTAATAAATAAAACAAAAAAAAATCGCATATGCGCATCATCTTCCCCAAATTCCTAAACCTAAAACCCTAACGACAACATCTTGCCACCACCACCTCATCCTGCCGCTCAACCTCTATAACTCCCTCTCCCTTTATATATATATATATATACACGTTTTCTCCTCCGCCACCACCAAATACTGTTACGCCGTTAAAATCGAGCTGACGCCGTTAAACATCGCTCCACTCTGGTGTGCCAGAGAAGTGTTGGAGATGACAGAAGAATACAGTGAGGATAATCTTATTTCCAAGACTGAACGATTTTTTTTATCACAAACAGTGTTTAAAAGTTTGAAAAATCAATCAAAACGTTGAAGTCATGTGAAGATATGTTACGTTTGGCGGATTCGCTTGGCATTGTGCAAAGGTGCATTGATTCCATTGTTTCCAAAGCTTCGTCTTTGGATCCACCGTTGTTCGGTTAGCCGGTTAATGATGCTATTAGTTTCGATGGTGCTGCATCTTCATGCGAAACTAGTTCCAAAAGAAATGGAACTGGTGGAGATAAGTGGTTCGATGAACTTAAAAACCTCGGTCCTGAATCATTCAAGCGGTTTTTTACTAATCGGGTTTCCGCTTAGCCATGTACCACATTGATGAAGATTAGGATGTTTTTTACTAATCGGGTTTCCGCTTAGTGTGTACGGTTATGATGCCTAATATGATCTTGAAGATCATGATATTTAGAGAAAGAGTGAGGTGAATAATGGTGATGGTGTTATGGTGGTGAACAACCTTAAACCTTCTCTAATAAGCTCTATATATACAACCAAGGGGAAATCATATTCTACTAGTAAGGGTAAACACGTCCATCCAATATTTACCAATTTAGTGATCTTGGGCAACAAGGTCAATGATAAATTGTAATATATATGATAGTAATGGTCAAATGAATAAATACATTCTTACATTCTCCTACTTGGCCAAGTTATTATTTATTATGAGTATTAGATAAGCATGATCATGTGTTAATACTCATTTTAGTTTTAGATCAAAATCGTAGCAGAGAGATATAGTTATTGAAATGATATTCAACTCAACACCCCCAATAATCATACAATAATCCCAAATTTTAAACTTAAGTAGTTAGGATCAATTGACAAATAAGCCCTTAACGTTGATTTGTATAATAATAATTGTCTAGATGTTATTTAGGCTAGCATGAACATATATTTAGAGACAAATAAATCTAAACGGAAGAGGAAAATTAATTAATTAATAATTCCTAGTAAGATATGCAGTTGTATATGGTTATCAGTAAACCCATCATTATTATAAGCGCTTATATAATACTTATGAGTGATTGACCTGCATATCATAAATGTATTCGATACACATATTTAGTTTCCTATACTTGTTTATAAACGAACAATACTTTCGTATTGAAATTTAATGTCGCACCTCTCGAACTATTATTGTCACACCCCCAAAATACCACATGCAGATGTCACCGCGAGGCGTGTGACGTACCAGGATCTAACCACTAATCAAGTCGAACTAATAGTAAATACCAGTAATTACAAACATCATGTTTAACATGATTAGTGCATTTCAAAAGCGGACGATTTATAACGACCGTCTCAATTAATCAAGATTTTAAAAATAAAATACACATTTTAATGCTAAAATATGACTTTACAAAAACTTGTCATACTAACATTCCCATATGTTTACAACATTTCAAAAACATATTTATAAGTGTTTACATAATTCACTTATAACTAAACAAATCAATATTTGATGCGAAAGCTTCATTTAACGTGTGTTCGGTTCTTGCTCGTCGCTTGATCTTTACCCTGGACTCTCGACATTCACCTATGATCAAAACCAACTTAGAAGTCAGTTTTGATAGTTAAATAACAAGTACAACAAGGTAAGTGGGTCAAATAATCAAAATAAACAAAATAAACAAGAATTTCAAGAATTTAATCCGTCGCCGCGCGCGACGGCAAACCCTTCTGGCCGTGGCGTGACGCCACGGCCTCATTTTGACAGAATGTTTGCATTAGTTGCTGCATATTCCCAGCCAAGCTTGATTTTACGAAAACGAGCATAACTCTTTCGTTATTGATCTGATTTACACGATTCTTTTTCCTACGTGATCGTAATTTAATTCTCCATCACATGGAGTTAAAATCCGACATCCGGATTAAATAAATTTGAGACTTTTAAGCCTTTGACTTATTATCTTTTTACTAAATTTTGACCAGTCTATGTGTTTATCAAACAAACATGTTTGTTCGACTCCCATTTTCACGAACCCTTTATCTCCAACGTTGTCTATCATATAAGGTTCCAGTCACGGGTTCCTACGCATTATTTACCCATTTTACTTATAATCTGACTTTGACCCATTAAGGGTATTTATGTCCTTTTAAGCATAAATCACACCCATTTCTCGTATGCCTCATAATTTCAACCATTCATATTGATTGGTCTTCCACCACAACTATGATTGTGGTGGATTTAAAGTAATAGACTATTTATTCCGAGTTTTTACCTCTCAAATGTGTTGTTTTATGGCAAGACACATTTAGGGCATTCAACCCTTGAAAGTTTATGCATTCAAATTTTATACGCATCTATGGATTTTAAAATCATAATAATAATTTCTAAACAACCTCTAAAGGTTGTTTTACCCGGTTTACCCATCAAGGGCTTTATGGTCATTTTTAATCCTTCATTTTTGCGATGAAAGACTTCACTAAATATTCGACCTTACTTGCACTTTTAACTATAAAGTCATATAAGCTTACCTGGCCCGGGTCAACAAATAGACCCGATTTATACCTCGCTTTAATTATCACACAATCTATGGCGACGCAATTATCCGATTTGCTAATCGCTCCTGTTAACATAAGACTTGACAACCACATTAGTCGATATTGTCAAATGGTGTTATCGCCACCATTCGACCCGTTTGGCCTATATGCCGAACGTTACCTATTTAATCAAAAACATGGTTTTTGATTTCCAATTCACACATCCATCCCATGCCGGATTTTATTACCAAATCCTTTTTCTCTTAAATCCTTTTCTCACAAATTCAATCCATTTCGGCTTACGCCATGGGTATCCTTTTAACTTCGATTTACATTAGTCAACACTTGACTAATTTTCATTTTTACCCTTTTCCTCGTCATTAGATTACACTACAAGATATTCTTAACGGAAATCCGTATTTTTGATGTTATCGTTATCGCATTTATAACGTATAAAATAAACAAGTATTCTACATAAGTGTGTAAGTTTCACTTACCTCGCATCCCGAATACGCTTTTCTTCTCGTGCTTGATTCATTTGACCGCTTCTTTCCCAAGCCTCCACCTAGCTCGTTAGGCGTCAAACTATTGTCAACATTTACAAGGTGGTTAGACTAGTCATTAACAATCGTGACCATTCCACCCTACTTATTCTCTATGTCGAAACTACCATTTGACTTCATCATTGGTTAGATTAACTTATCAAAAGTTAATTACTTTCAATCACACGGTTTACACAATTGAGTCTAATTCAACATGATGTTTAGAACCCTTGTCACTTCATATTACGCATAGTTGCCATATCATTTAAATACGCGTTTCACCCCAAATTTCAACACTTTAGTTCTCATTTAGGCATTTTAACAAACACCTAATGTGCATAATTTTACATATTTACTAACTAGTTCATAACTAGTTATTTTCACCAAGATTTACATCAAAAATCAAACCTCTATGTCTAGTGTTCATGAACTACATCTAGAACTTATATCATAACATCAATATTCATCAATTTAACATTCTAATTTGAGTGTTCATAATATTATCATAAAACCCACTTAACACATAATAGGGTAATTATCAAATCCCTAGTTTTGACAACAATTCATCAAGTTTTCCACTATGGTTTGTTTCTAAACGAAAATTTCATCACAATAACACTCATAGATTCAACATTCATTCCAGAATTTCGATTATGATTGTTCATCATAATCTCAAAGTATCACTAAATCATAAAATTCAACATACCTTGTGATCCCCACGACTAGGTGATCATTTATATGTGTGTTCATGCATTGATTTGGGGTTTGAATTGAGCTTCAATTTGTTGATTTTGTGATGAACTAGGGTTTGCTCCATGGGGAGCTCTGCTCCTGATCGTATACACGCACACACACACTAGTGTGTGTGTAGTGTTTTGTTTCTAATAAATAAGTTTCGAATCTTTCATTTTTAGCCCCTCTAGTTTGTAACTTTATAAAAAGGGTTATTACCCATGTTTTCTTCATTGTTTTAAGACACCTTTTTAACTTGGTTAATATTCCTAGCTACTTGGTGAATTCGGGAAAATTATGACTTGATTTAATTTAAGTCCCGTTAATTCGGGCCTCTTATAAACTCATTTCCTTAAAAGCTTTTATTCACGTTGTAGTTAATATTAGGATTATTTATTTAAATCCTAATATTTACTGGGTTACTTTTACCACTAACGGTACTTTACCCGTCTTTTAGTATACAAAACCCGTTTTTGGGGTGTTACAAGTCTACCCCCCTTAAAGAGGTTTCGTCCCCGAAACCTTTCTTACGTAGTTCTTTAGGTTTAACTCTACGGACTTAGTTTCGGCAAATACTTGAGCATTGCTCGTAATTAACAACCTTACCAGAAAAGTAGGGTAGTATGCTTTTGGTTTTAAGGCGTATGACGTATGCGCCTTTCACGTGTAAGGCCTCCTAGGCCATTACTTTCAGCTTGTACTTCTTATTTTAGTCACTTATTTGACCGAGTTTTCATTTGATCGCTCGGTTATATTTATTTTCATCAAGTTTACTTCAAGCTAATCTTATTTCAATAGGAGCTTTCTATAAGTCGTAACACTACTCCGACTTTGAAAGGTTTTACCAGCCAGACTGATTAGTCGCCGTCACTTTATTCCCCGTCATTAGGGTATATCTTATTGCCAACCCGGCCTTTTACGTGTTTTCTGATTTTCATATCTCGTAACTCACGTTACGACTTGATTGTATTCTATATCACTTTTTGTGACCGTGATTACATCACGTTTTGTTTAAGTTTATGTCGACTTTTATTATCGGAAATCTTTCCTTCGAATGTATCGCTTTGCACCTACCAGTGTCAAGATCCATATTCCTTGATATTAATCATTTTCCGAATTCGTTTCATAATATTCGTATTTGTTAAAGCGTTGTTTCTCACTAATACTGAATTTTAGTTTAACGCTTTTCTCTTTAACTCATGTCAATTCCAAGGATTTATCCCCTTCCGTTGTCATTTCGGTAATGACTTCATCTACTTTTGTGACGTAACACAATTTAAATAATTGTGACTTCTTTTGTCATTTTTGCCCGTTTGAATGTTTTAGTGAAATTCTTCACTTTTGTCAACCCGGCCTTTCACAATCTCTTCGCTTTTAACCCATTTAATTAACTTAGCGAAACCCATCGCTTTTATACGAACTTTATCTCCCGTTATTATTTTATGCGGGAAGTTACAACCAGTTTCCTTGTTTTATACTATTGACTCGTAGGTTCTTTCGCTTAGCATGTAGGCTATTTCTTTATATTTTCACCTTTTTACCTTATTAAGGTGAGACCCCAACAATTCGTTTCTTTCTATTTGGGACCCGAATGTCTTTTTGGTCCCGTAGACCTTAGCCTCATTTATAATCTCATAGGTTATGATAATCCCGTAGATCATCTTTCATTTAAGTCTTTATTCAAAGGTATATACATTCATATATGTATATGGCATTAAGGCACCCCTTTTATGTTTAAAATCATTTATGGATGTCAAACTTCATTCTTTGTTCGACCATTCAACTTTAAAATAGTTGAACATAATTTATCAAAATTTCTATTTACATCATCTTGTCGTCTTTTAGTTATGACTCAAAACCCGAGTCCTTTAACTTTCCATCTGAGTTCTCGTTTCTCGGCCTACGCATGTGTTTAAATCCTTACCCATCAACCGGGTGTTTTACCGAAGTCGTTATTATTGCAACCCTTCCGGTATGCATTAAGACTTTGCTTCACATTTATATTCCGACTTTGTCCTCAAGTTTGACGTTTTACAAAAACGGCTCGTTAAGAGACTAAGTACACCCCCTCCCAATGCATATCTTAATCATTTTACATATTTGTATTCTCCGGGTTCGAGTGTAAGTACACCCCCTCCCAATGCATATCTTAATCATTTTACGTATTTGTATTCTCCGGGTTCGAGTGTAAGTACACCCCCTCCCAATGCATATCTTAATCATTTTACATATTTGCATTATCCGGGTTCGAGTGTAAGTACACCCCCTCCCAATGCATATCTTATTCATTTTACATATTTGCATTCTCCGGGTTCAAGTGTAAGTACACCCCCTCCCAATGCAAATCTTAATCATTTTACATATTTGCATTCTCCGGGTTTGAGTGTAAGTACACCCCCTCCCAATGCATATCTTAATCATTTTACATTAATCTTTGTCCCTTCACTCGGGCTCATTATCCTAATGTAATACGCTTCCGTCACCCGGCTGTGCGTTTACATTATTATCAAATATTTTGCTCATTTGATTCATTTGGGTACTTTTTAATTTGTCCCACTCACCCCGTCCTTACTACATCGGATGTGAGCATGTCCATCATAAGAAGTTCATGGTACCACGTGCTCATCACTTACTTGGCCAGAGTAAGCGATCAATACCTGGTATACATGACCTTTTTATAATTTTCACATTACACCCCATGTAAGTAATGCCTCTATTTGTTTCTCTTGGAAACAATATCCCGGATAGATTTTCTATTCGGGTTTTTCCAAGTTTTTAATCTACATATGCAACTTTCAATCTCTACGTATTTGTTGCATATTACTATTTGTGCAATTAAATTTAAAATGTGCACCTGGTAATGCTTGCCCTAACGGGCTTCTCTTGTCATTAGCCTTGTTCGCGGTCGCTACGCGGTTTAGGTCCTTGATGAGCATACCCTTTGGACCGTTCCTCTGTCAAATCCGCGATTTGTTAAACTCTCACTATCTTCATATGCGAGTGTCCTTCAACTAAAACATTTACAATAGTTAGTGATTTCGACATTAATGGATGCCCGTATTATAATATAAGGCTTTTCTACTATACGCATCAACGCGTGTAATTTCGTTGACTATATCTATTCTATATCGTTTTTATTGGTGTAACGTGTATTACACGATAACCATATGTGTTGTTCTCAACACTTTAATCATACTAAACCATTGGTATACATGTACTTACCTCAAGCCTCGAACCGAACACACTTTATTCTTTAACCATGAGCTCTGATTACCAACTTATAACGACAATCTCAATTAATCAAGATTTTAAAAATAAAATACACATTTTAATGCTAAAATGTGACCTTACAAAAACTTGTCATACTAACATTCCCATATGTTTACAACATTTCAAAAACATATTTATAAGTGTTTACATAATTCACTTATAACTAAACAAATCAAGAGTTGATGCGGAAGCTTCATTTAACGTGTGTTTGGTTCTTGCTCGTCGCTTGATCTTCACCCGGGACTCTCGAAATTCACCTATGATCAAAACCAACTTAGAAGTCAGTTTTGATAGTTAAATAACAAGTACAACAAGGTAATTGGGTCAAATAATCAAAATAAACAAAATAAACAAGAATTTCAAGAATTTAATTCGTCGCCGCGCGCGACGGCAAACCCTTCTGGCCGTGGCGTGACACCACGGCCTCATTTTGACAGAATGTTTGCATCAGTTGCTGCATATTCCCTGCCAAGCTTGATTTTACGAAAACGAGCATAACTCTTTCGTTATTGATCCGATTTACACGATTCTTTTTCCTACGTGATCATAATTTAATTCCCCTTCACATGGAGTTAAAATCCAACATCCGGATTAAATAAATTTGAGACTTTTAAGCCTTCCACTTGTTATCTTTTTACTAAATTTTGACCCGTCTATGTGTTTATCAAACAAACATGTTTGTTCGAATCCCATTTTCACGAACCCTTTATCTCCAACATTGTCTATCATATAAGGTTCCAGTCACAGGTTCCTACGCATTATTTACCCATTTTACTTATAATCTTACTTTGACCCATTAAGGGTATTTATGTCCTTTTAAGCATAAATCACACCCATTTCTCGTATGCCTCATAATTTCAACCATTCATATTGATTGGTCTTCCACCACAACTATGATTGTGGTGGATTTAAAGTAATAGACTATTTATTCCGAGTTTTTACCTCTCAAATGTGTTGTTTTACGGCAAGACACATTTAGGGCATTCAACCCTTGAAAGTTTATGCATTCAAATTTTATACGCATCTAAGGATTATAAAATCATAATAATAATTTCTAAGCAACCTCTAAAGGTTGTTTTACCCGGTTTACCCATCAAGGGCTTTATGGTCATTTTTAATCCTTCATTTTTGCGATGAAAGACTTCACTAAATATTCAACCTTACTTGCACTTTTAACTATAAAGTCATATAAGCGTACCTGGCCCGGGTCAACAAATAGACCCGATTTATACCTCGCTTTAATTATCACACAATCTATGGCGACGCAATTATCCGATTTGCTAATCGCTCCTGTTAACATAAGACTTGACAACCACATTAGTCGATATTGTCAAATGGTGTTATCACCGCCATTCGACCCGTTTGGCCTATATCCCGAACGTTACCTATTTAATAAAAAAACGTAGTTTTTGATTTCCAATTCATACATCCATCACATCTCGGATTTAATTACCAAATCCTTTTTCTCTTAAATCCTTTTTCTCACAAATTCAACCCATTTCGGCTTACGCCATGGGTATCCTTTTAACTTCGATTTACATTAGTCAACACTTGACTAATTTCCATTTTTACCCTTTTCCTCGTCATTAGATTACACTACAACATATTCTTAACGGAAATCCGTATTTTTGATGTTATCGTTATCGCATTTATAACGTATAAAATGAACAAGTATTCTACATAAGTGTGTAAGTTTCACTTACCTGGCATCCCGAATACGCTTATCTTCTCGTGCTTGATTCATTTGACCGATTCTTTCCCAAGCCTCCACCTAGCTCGTTAGGCGTCAAACTATTGTCAACATTTACAAGGTGGTTAGACTAGTTGTTAACAATCGTTACCATTCCACCCTACTTATTCTCTATGTCGTAACTACCATTTGACTTCATCATTGGTTAGATTAACTTATCAAAAGTTAATTACTTTCAATCACACGGTTTACACAATTGAGTCTAATTCAACATGATGTTTAGAACCCTTGTCACTTCATATTACGCATAGTTTCCATATCATTCAAATACGTGTTTCACCCCAAATTTCAACAGTTTAGTTCTCATTTAGGCATTTTAACAAACACCTAATGTGCATAATTTTACATATTTACTAACTAGTTCATAACTAGTTATTTTCACCAAGATTTACATCAAAAATCAAACCTCTATGTCTAGTGTTCATGAACTACATCTAGAACTTATATCATAACATCAACATTCATCAATTTAACATTCTAATCTGAGTGTTCATCATATTATCATAAAACCCATTTAACACATAATACGGTAATTATCAAATCCCTAGTTTTGACAACAATTCATCAAGTTTTCAACTAGGGTTTGTTTCTAAACGAAAATTTCATCACAGTAACACTCATAGATTCAACATTCATTCCAGAATTTCGATTATGATTGTTCATCATAATCTCAAAGTATCACTAAATCATAAAATTCAACATACCTTGTGATCCCCACGGCTAGGTGATCATTTATATGTGTTCATGCATTGATTTGGGGTTTGAATTGGGCTTCAATTTGTTGATTTTGTGATGAACTAGGGTTTGCTCCATGGGGAGCTCTGCTCCTGATCGTATACACGCACACACACACTAGTGTGTGTGTAGTGTTTTGTTTTTAATAAATAAGTTTCAAATCTTCCATTTTTAGCCCCTCTAGTTTGTAACTTTATAAAAAGGGTTATTACCCATGTTTTCTTCATTGTTTTAAGACACCTTTTTAACTAGGTTATTATTCCTAGCTACTTGGTAAATTTGGAAAAATTATGACCTGATTTAATTTAAGTCCCGTTAATTCGGGCCTCTTATAAACTCATTTCCTTAAAAGCTTTTGTTCACGTTGTAGTTAATATTAGGATTATTTATTTAAATCCTAATATTTACTGGGTTACTTTTACCACTAACGGTACTTTACCCGTCTTTTAGTATTAACCGGATTTGATTACCAAACCCGTTTTTGGGGTGTTACACAATTCAACAAAACAATGTATTTAGCGGAAGCAATATAATCGTTTAAACATGACTAAAAATCAAATTGTTTTAAAATGAGAAGTGTTTAATGTTCCCTCAAATAATACGCCCCATGAAAACTTCCACTCTCCAGATAGCAAGTTCTAGCGTATGATATATCTAACGACCTGCAAGAATGTAGAAAAAGTGTGTCAACAAAAAGTTGGCGAGTTCACAGTTTTGTTTAACGAAAATCATGTAAGTATTTAGTTTAAAGACATGTTACGAATAATAAACTCTGTATCGATTGACTGTTCGTTTTTGGTGCCCTCATCAATGTCTATTATCATTGATCAAAGTGTTTAAGGTCATTAGTTCACGCCCGTCCTCCCAGGTACGGTGTGAGGTTTGTCAGGCCTAATAGCGCTATCAACTAATACCCCGTTGCCTCCCAGGCAACTAGCTCGGTACGTAAGTAGGGACTTTCATGATAGAGTTGAGTTTATTAACTAACAACGAAATTAAACCAAGACATTTAAAAGTATTGGAATATTAGTTTATTTGTCCCCCCGAGACGCATGCTTGTGAAAGAGTAGTGAACTCACCTTAGTTTTCTCGGTAAATGATAGCGTGCTTCTACGCGTTAAATACAAGTTAGGTTTTACCAAAAAAATACAAGTTAGGTCCGTTATACGCGACCTGATATACATTCAGTGTTGATAAGTATACGAGTAGGGTTTGTAATACCCTTAGTGTCCAAACAATTCAGTGTTTTAGTGATCAAGTTAATATATTTATTATATAGCATCACACAACTTACCTATACCTAATACATAACAGTTAAACACATACATGTATTCGCACAACTCGGACAAGTACATCAGCATATTTGTGAACTAAACTCGGACCATTTTAAAGTTAACAAGTGCGGACCACAACCTAAGAGGTCACAAGTGCGGACAACTAAAGATCATAGGTTCGGATCATTTTAAATATCACAAGTGCGGACTTGTATACAAGTCATAGGTATATATATATATATATATATATATATATATATAAATGCGGACATATGAGCTAAGGGCGCATACATACGTTAAGTACGGACATGTAAGTTGAGTGCGCATATATATATATATATATATATATATGTTAAGTACGGACATGTATACATACATTCACTATGTTCGGACCTTTTAAACTTATTAAGTTCGGACCTCATATAACATGTGTGGACCCCTTTGAAACTCAACAAGTGCGGACATGTTGAATGATGATAAGTGCGGACATGTTGAATGGTTATAAGTGCGGACCAAGTATTTTTTTAATAAATTCGGACTATATAACTCACTAAGTGCGGACATTTATTTAACAAATGCGGACACTGGGTTATTTAACAAATGCGGACATACTTTGTGACTTCACAAAGTCTGACAAATCAGAAATTCCATTCTTCAAGGTTTCCTACGAACCAAAAACCCCAGTCGCATAGAAATCAACACTGTCAGGAATCAAATCAATCAATCTAACAGTTCTATCATGTCCATAATACCACTAACATCAAACAATCACTACACATTCATTCCATATTCATCTAGCATGATCAACTACATGCAATTAATTGTTTGGATCATCTAGGGTTTATATGAATCAAAAGAAAAAGTTATCAATAAAGTATAACACAAGCAGATAACTTAGATGGATATAGAGATTGTTTTAAGAGGATTGGAAAGATCAATATTGAGGATGGAGAGTTGTGTTACAAAGCCAAAATGATTGGAGATAAATGAATTGTCGTATAGTGATTATGAGAGGTTTTAGGGTTTGAAGTAGCCTATTAAAGTTTCACAAATATACTAAACACCCCTTAATTATATAATTTTCATACAAAGAGCACATAATATCATTCAGTTTATAATAAAGCACATACAGTTGTCATACAACATATAAGTTTCATATAGACCGTTCGTATAAAATTATCATTCGTGTTAATCATTAACGTTTAGAGAATTAATCTAGTGTGTTCCGGTAATTCCCCGATTTACCGAAGTAGACTCATTTAACTAACCCTTGTTAAATGCGGTGCTATGAATGTACATCTAAATTAACTATGGTTAAGTTAAAGTAGTAACCTAAAGTTGTGGGTTGTCACATCATCCCCAACTTGAAAGAAATTCCATCCTGAAATTTGATAAGCAATCACGGAGAAGTGAAATGGTAAGTTAAGATGACTATGGGTTTTCCTCGGGTACCACATCATCCCCAACTGGAAAGGAATTTCATCCCGAAATACACTAGTTGCATCAGGGTTAGGTTCAGTAGTTTTGAATAAGTGAGGGTACTTGAGCATCATCTGATCCTCGCGTTCCCACGTGAACTCTGGTCCACATCTTGAGTTCCAACGAACTCTCATGATTGGGATCCACTGTATTTACAGACCTTAACTTCCCGGTCCATGATTTCGACGGGTTCCGAGATAAACTACAGCTTGTCATCGATTTTCAGTTCTTGGAAAGGAACCACAAGTGTTTCATCGGACAAACAATTCTTCAGATTAGAGACGTGAAAAACGTTGTGAACATTACCAAGCTCGTCAGGAAACTCAAGCCGGTAAGCAACCTTATCGATTCTTTCCAGAATCTGGAATGGTCCAACATAACGCGGCTTGAGCTTGCCGTGTTTCCCAAAACGAACCACACCCTTCCACGGTGAGACTTTCAATAAAACACGATTGCCCACGGCGAATTCCAAAGGTTTCCTACACTTGTCGGCGTAGCTTTTCTGGCGATCACGTGTTGCCGCCATACGATTTCGGATTTGAAAATCTTTTCAGAAGTTTCGAGTATGAGTTCTGGACCCGTGATTTGGCTGTCACCCACCTCAGCCCAACAAAGAGGAGATCGGCATTTTCGTCCGTACAACGCCTCAAAAGGAGTTGCATGGATTCTAGACTGTAACTATTGTTGTAGGAAAACTCTACCAAGGGCAAATGTCTTTCCCATCTTTTACCAAAATCAACTACACATGCTCACATCATATCTTCAAGCGTCTGGATGGTTCATTCACTTTGACCATCCGTCTGAGGGTGATAAGCGATGCTCATGTCTAGGCGTGAGCCAAATGATTTGTGCATCTCCTGCCATAAATCAGACGCAAAACACGGATCGTGATTAGAAATGATAAAGGTCGGCACCCCGTGCCTAGAAACTACTTCCTTCAAGTAAATACTAGCAAGTTGCAAAAACTTGTCAGTTTCCTTGATCGCAAGGAAGTGTGCAGATTTTGTTAGACGATCTACGATCACCCATACGGTATCGTTTCTGCTTTGAGTTCTTGGCAAGACGGTGATAAAATCCATGGATCTGTTCCCATTTCCACATAGGCAGTTCTGGTTGCTGAAGCAAACCAGAAGGTTTTTAGTATTCCACTTTGACTTTCTCGCAAGTCAAGCATTTGCTCACATACGTCGCTATGTTCGCTTTCATGTTTAGAAACCAGTACAAGATTTTCAGATCCTGATACATCTTGTCAGAACCCGGATGAACAGAGTACCGAGACTTGTGCGCTTCATCCATAACAAAACCTATCAGATTACCCGCAAAGGAACCCATATTCACTCCATAAAATAGCAAATACCGTCAGACTTGGTTACGAGTTGTTTCTCCATGCCCCGCATAGATTCATCTTGAAGGTTCTTATCCTTCAATGCTTCTGTTTGGGCAGAACGTATCTGGTTGGGAAGGTTAGAATGGATAGTGAGCTGTAAGGCTCGAACGCGTCTAGGCTTGGTTTCCTTCCGGATGAGGGCGTCAACTACAACGTTAGCTTTGCCTGGATGATACTTAATTGCACAATTGTAATCGTTCAAGAGTTCCACCCAGCGATGTTGTCGCATGTTCAACTCCTTATGATCGAAAATGTGCTAAAGTCTCTTGTGATCGGTATAAATAGTGCATTTAGTACCAGATTGTAACACCCGTAAATTTTTTACTTGAATATAATAATAATTCATACCATTTTATATAAAAGATGTCTAAGTTATGACATAGTTCAAAAGTAGCAAGGATTAGTCAACTACCGACTAATTTAAACATACATAAGTTGTTTAGCAAAAATGTTTACATTCCAAAACATTGTCTATTAAATTAAGATAACGCGGAAGCTCAAAAGATTATGTTCGGTTCTTCGAATACTTCCTTGATCGCCATCCGTAAGATTTCCAAACATCACCTAAAGTCAAAACCATCCAAAATGTTAGTTTTGACAATGAATTGAATCCTGCAAACAAGTTCTAGCATCAAAACATGGAAAAACCAAATAAAATTTTGGTTTTAGTCCTGCCGCGTGTCGCGGCAGGTTCCTTAAACTCTGTCGCGTATCGCGGCGACCTCCGCGTGTCGCGGGAGATGAAATGGATTCCTCCGCGTGGCGCGGGGGAAGCAATTTTCCAGCAAGAGCAGGTTTTCAGCCTGCATTTGCTGCCAGCTCCGAAAAATTCAGATTTTATACTTAAATAGTCGTAACTTTCAGCTCGGTTGTCCGTTTTAAGTGATTCTTTTTCCTGAACGTCTGTAAATTCATTACCAACGTATCTATTAAATCTTTGATACCAAAAATTTAACTTGTGGACCGAACAACTAAATGTCGCTATGCATTTATTCGACCCATTATAACTCTACTTATTTTGCTACCATTTAACTAGTAACCCTAAGGCGCTTATTACCCAACTTCCGGGGCTTATCTTCACCGACACTTCATTACCAAATCTATGGCTTCGTGCTCTTGTGACCATTTTCGCCATTTTTATCTATCTACAAAATTAATACTTACAAAATATCATTATTTGACCCGTTTGGTTCATCTACGGTAAATCCTCCATTTTGATGACTACCAAACGACTACAAACCAATTCTTAACCTACGGATTTAAGTAACGTACATGATCGCTACAATCAACACAACTTTTAATCAACAACGCATAGTTTAACAACAATTCTTCGAATGTAACGGGTCAAGTTACATACTTGCGTAATTCATCAACATTGGTTTCTAACCATAGTTACCCATTCCCGGGCTTATCTATCTTAGCGTATCACGTTCATTCCATGGATCACTCCCTTATAACTCAATTTAAATGAGTGATGTTTCAATCACTTCAACACTACAAGATTCGACCATTATTTGACCCGTTTGGTTATTTAATGGTAACCACCATTTTACAACATACCAAGCTTGTTCTAACATTTAACCCATTTACTTATCTAGTGATCTTCGTCACTTCAACTAGACATCCAAATTCATACTCTATTCTAAATTCAAGTCTATTAGTAAAAAAAATACTTAACAAACATAACGTAATGAAACCGTGGTTACGTACCTTTAGTGCACGCCCTTCATCACGAATCGCCACCGGCTTGTCCACTCGACGCTCCGGTATCTTTTCCTATAGAGTTCAATCACGCCTTGTTTAGAACTCCTTTTTAACCATATATCGCATAATTTTGTCAAATCATCACAATCATGCGTCTAACTTTAAATTTCGATTTCGAACCTTCTTTAAGGCATTTCAACAAACACTTTAAGGGCAGAATTTTACATGATTATATAGCAATTCTCTAGCTTATAATCTAGCCCAAATTTCACACCAATCAACCCTTTTTACACAATTGTTAACTTCTAAAATCCTGAAGTCACTTTACCATTGTCAAATTACACTAGAACAACACCCAATTTCCTAGTGTTTATCAAGTTCTACAAAACCCACTTATCACCAACAATGGTGTTCATGGATTTTACTAAAATTTCACATGATTTCAACTTGTATTTGTCTAGGGTTTGTCCCTAGACACCATATTGTTCCTAGTTCATCATATAACAAACATGCAACCATAAAATTCAGATTTTCCCAATTTCATGAGAATTTCGAGTTGAGAGTTTTCATCAAATTTTACATACCTTGTAATCCTCTTGTGATGAGGATCAGTAATCTATGCTCAATTTTTGTTTTAGACTTGATTTTGACCTTCAATTCAAGGGATTAAGCAGGAACTAGGGCATGGAAGGGAGCCCTGGATCGCCCCCTGTGTTTCTGTCGATCTCCACACACATCAGTGTGTTAGAGATTCTAATTTTTTTTTTTATAAATATTTAGTTTCAATTTAAGCACATTTGGTCCCTTTCCTTTTGTTTTATTTAAAGTTTGGTTGTTTTTAACCATGTTATAAGTTATTTCTAAACTTGTAGCTAACTAGGTTAAAACTCCTAGTTAGTAAATTCTTGCTTATTTATACTTTATAACTCTAATATAAAGTTTCATATTTTCGGGGTGTTACAAGTCCACCCCCCTTAAAAAGGGTTTCGTCTCCGAAACCGAATTACGTATCAAATAAAGTAGGATAGAGACATCGCATCTCCCTTTTGGATTCCTACCTAGTGTCCGAGCCTTTCCTATGCTCCCACTTGATCTTGACTTGATCAATTTGTTTGTTTCGTAATTGCTTGACCTTTCGATCCAAAAACCTCTAATGGTCTCACCACATAATTCAGGCTATTATCCACCTCGATATCATCGTAATGGATATAAGTTGTTCCCTCCGTTAGACATTTCCGCAAATGCGACACATGCAACGTGCCATGTATTCCACTCAACTCTTCCGGTAGTTCGAGGAGATAAGCCACCTTGCCAACCCGTTCGATGATTTTAAATGGCCCGATAAACCTTGGGCTTAATTTCTCTCTTTTTCGAAATCAGATATCACCCCCTTTCTTGGGGAAAACTTTTAGCATAACTATATCACCTATTTCCTATCCCTTGTCCCCCTTTTTGATCGAGTTGTCTTTTGACCATTCAGTCACTAAGTCCATCAGCATGCTTACTCGACACTAGTCTTATATTGACAAGCGCTCTCCTTAGGTCACAGTGTTATTTAGGCTACAACTTGTTTTATTGCCTAAACTAATTGGTCACCATTTCACCTCATACCTCGTCATTCGAGTATGCATTATTGCCGTCATCGCCCTTTTGCATGCTTATAATTTCATATCTAGTCATTCACACTATAACGTGATTACATTCTATATTACTTTCGTGTCCGTGATCACATCACATCATGTTTAGTTTTACATCGACTATTCATTCTTAAGAATCTTTCCTCCGAATGCTTTCGGCATTAGGACCTATATTCTTTAGTACTAACCATTTTCTAGTTTCTCTCTCGGTATTTATAGGTGCTAGAACATCGTTTCTTTACTAAAACTGAATTTTAGTTTAATGTTTTTTTTTATTCATTGTCGATTAATCATATCAAGGAATTTACGACAAGGGATTATTCTTCTGGGTTATCATTTTACCCGAGAAATCATAATTGGTTTTCCCACGCTTTATATTATCGACCCGTAGGTTCCTTTACTTAGCTTTGTAGACTATTCTATTAGGCCTTCACCCTTTTTAGGGTGAGACCCTATAGTTTGTTCCGTTGTATTTGTGATCCGATGGTCATTTTGGTACCGTAGACTTTTACATTGTTTATAACCTGAAGGTTATGGTGATCCCATGGATCGTTTTCTTTTCATATCTTTATTTAATGGTATAAGTATACATATGGCATTAAGGCACCCCCTTTTTAGGTTTGGAATAAATAAATTTTTGCTTTCAAAAATTCATTTGACCTTGACCGTAGTCTAAAGCTATACTCATTTTCTTCCGGATTATCTTTCCGACTCTATGACTTCTTATGTCACCTTCGCGTTGGTTTATTTTACTCATACCGTTATTTGGTTTATGGCCCTATTTCCTTTCAACCCATTACCGGGTTCGTTATCTTAATTATCAAGCATTTTGCTTATTTGATTCGAACACCACCTTTCTGTTGTTAGCGACCCTTAGGTCTATTTCTTTTGCTAATGTTCCGAAGGCCCATTTCTCAAGTCTTATTTGGTAAACCACTGTCATGGTTATACGGCTTTTAGGATTTACCCGTTCTGATTCTAACACTTTCATAAAGTTTATTTTTACTAGGCTTTTATATAATCACATCCATTACTGCGATCACTGTTCTTCCTCATGAGGGTTCGATTAATAATGTATTACTTGGATAGTTACCCCTACCCAAATTTCTAAATTTGCATTTATTGATACTTTATTATTCATAATAGCGAATAATACGTATCATTCATTTAACTTCTTTTTCGCGGATACTCTCGGTCCGAGTCTTAATTTCTTATCTTTAACCTTAATCCTATTGCAACAATAACAAAATTAATTCATTTAATTTTATTATTGTTTATCGTTGCATGAAATTTATCCACATCATTTGTTGATGTAAATGACACTCCTACGCGTTTTATTTAGTTCAACCAAGTCTATAACCTTGCCTTCGCCATTTATTATTATTGCAATTTCCGGGTTCGAGTGTAATTACACTCCTTCCCAACACAAGGTTTATTCACTTCATTAATTTCCCGGGTTCGAGTGTACACACACTCCTTCCCATTGCAATATCTATCGAGATTACTTTTGCCTCGATACTCAACGTACAGTTTCAGCACCTCTTTTAAACAATAGAACTTTTATTATTATCTATTTCTATTTTTCAAGGCCTTGGTAATTTCGTTAACACTAATGTAGGATGTTAAATAAATCGGTATAAAACAAACGATTTATTTGCACTCGTAATAAATAATAATTAAAAATTCATACTGAAATTTAGTCTACAAGAGTATACCTGAAACGACATCAGGTTCAGCTTTAGCCTTCGTGGCTGTTATATAAAACAACTTTGTCCTTGATTTCTGGGCATCAGACCTTATGTCAGCTGTGTCCTTGGTTTCTTAGCCTCTCTGGACAATTAGACTTTTTATGTCTTGGCTTACCACATGTGCCCTTGTGAATTTTTCCACAAACTCTGCACTGATGTATACTTAGACTTCTTTACGGATCTTGGATTCAAATGCAACACCCTCATTTCTTCTATTTCTTGTAGTATGCTGTATTTCAATTCAGTCATCATATTGTTCACCACCGGCACAATTGTGGTTTGTAATCTATCAATATACTGTGATAGACTATTTTCTAGAGCTTTTCCGACCGCCTCGGAAATCTTAGCTTTCATCTGTTCAGTCAATTGAGATGTCGAATCATCTCCGGTTACACTAGACATTTCTTTAACTGAAACATCCATCACAATTTATCAATAATTATTTAATTCATTTCCATCTTATTATACGGAAATTTATATCACTCTTACTTAATCATAAGTAATGTGTTATTCTTTTTCGGTTTGGTCAAGTATATATCTTGCCTTACCTTTCTTACTTAGTGTATTTTCCTAGGTTCGAGCGTATTTATACACTCCTCCCATCTTTCCGTCATCTTGAATTTGAAATGTTTACACTAATTGTTAAACATTTCATTTATGACATATGCGTCATTCATTTTGATCTAGCCAAGTTCACCACTTGTTTAAACCATTTATGCTTAATGCACTTTTCCGGGTTTGAGTGTGTAAACACGCACTCCCCGTGCATATCAAATCAAATTTTCTTTTTCTAGTATTCTAGTAAGTCTACTAAAGCAATTAATTCTTATCGGACGATAACCGAACACTTTGTTGACAACCTTAAGCTCTGATTACCAACTTGTAACACCCGTAAATTTTTTTACTTGAATATAATAATAATTCATACCATTTTATATAAAAGATGTCTAAGTTATGACATAGTTCAAAAGTAGCAAGGATTAGTCAACTACCGACTAATTTAAACATACATAAGTTGTTTAGCAAAAATGTTTACATTCCAAAACATTGTCTATTAAATTAAGATAACGCGGAAGCTCAAAAGATTATGTTCGGTTCTTCGAATACTTGCTTGATCGCCATCCGTAAGATTTCCAAACATCACCTAAAGTCAAAACCATCCAAAATGTTAGTTTTGACAATGAATTGAATCCTGCAAACAAGTTCTAGCATCAAAACATGGAAAAACCAAATAAAATTTTGGTTTTAGTGCTGCCGCGTGTCGCGGCAGGTTCCTTAAACTCTGTCGCGTATCGCGGCGACCTCCGCGTGTCGCGGGAGATGAAATGGATTCCTCCGCGTGGCGCGGGGGAAGCAATTTTCCAGCAAGAGAGGATTTCAGCCTGCATTTGCTGCCAGCACCGAAAAATTCAGATTTTTGACTTAAATAGTCGTAACTTTCAGCTCGGTTGTCCGTTTTAAGTGATTCTTTTTCCTGAACGTCTGTAAATTCATTACCAACGTATCTATTAAATCTTTGATACCGAAAATTTAACTTGTGGACCGAACAACTAAATGTCGCTATGCATTTATTCGACCCATTATAACTCTACTTATTTTGCTACCATTTAACTAGTAACCCTAAGGCGCTTATTACCCAACTTCCGGGGCTTATCTTCACCGACACTTCATTACCAAATCTATGGCTTCGTGCTCTTGTGACCATTTTTGCCATTTTTATCTATCTACAAAATTAATACTTACAAAATATCATTATTTGACCCGTTTGGTTCATCTACGGTAAATCCTCCATTTTGATGACTACCAAACGACTACAAACCAATTCTTAACGTACGGATTTAAGTAACGTACATGATCGCTACAATCAACACAACTTTTAATCAACAACGCATAGTTTAACAACAATTCTTCGAATGTAACGGGTCAAGTTACATACTTGCGTAATTCATCAACATTGGTTTCTAACCATAGTTACCCATTCTCGGGCTTATCTATCTTAGCGTATCACGTCCATTCCATGGATCACGCCCTTATAACTCAATTTAAATGAGTGATGTTTCAATCACTTCAACACTACAAGATTCGACCATTATTTGACCCGTTTGGTTATTTAATGGTAACCACCATTTTACAACATACCAAGCTTGTTCTAACATTTAACCCATTTACTTATCTAGTGATCTTCGTCACTTCAACTAGACATCCAAATTCATACTCTATTCTAAATTCAAGTCTATTAGTAAAAAAAATACTTAACAAACATAACGTAATGAAACCGTGGTTACGTACCTTTAGTGCACGCCCTTCATCACGAATCGCCACCGGCTTGTCCACTCGACGCTCCGGTATCTTTTCCTATAGAGTTCAATCACGCCTTGTTTAGAACTCCTTTTTAACCATATATCGCATAATTTTGTCAAATCATCACAATCATGCGTCTAACTTTAAATTTCGATTTCGAACCTTCTTTAAGGCATTTCAACAAACACTTTAAGGGCAGAATTTTACATGATTATATAGCAATTCTCTAGCTTATAATCTAGCCCAAATTTCACACCAATCAACCCTTTTTACACAATTGTTAACTTCTAAAATCCTGAAGTCACTTTACCATTGTCAAATTACACTAGAACAACACCCAATTTCCTAGTGTTTATCAAGTTCTACAAAACCCACTTATCACCAACAATGGTGTTCATGGATTTTACTAAAATTTCACATGATTTCAACTTGTATTTGTCTAGGGTTTGTCCCTAGACTCCATATTGTTCCTAGTTCATCATATAACAAACATGCAACCATAAAATTCAGATTTTCCCAATTTCATGAGAATTTCGAGTTGAGAGTTTTCATCAAATTTTACATACCTTGTAATCCTCTTGTGATGAGGATCAGTAATCTATGCTCAATTTTTGTTTTAGACTTGATTTTGACCTTCAATTCAAGGGATTAAGCAGGAACTAGGGCATGGAAGGGAGCCCTGGATCGCCCCCTATGTTTCTGTCGATCTCCACACACATCAGTGTGTTAGAGATTCTAATTTTTTTGTTTTATAAATATTTAGTTTCAATTTAAGCACATTTGGTCCCTTGCCTTTTGTTTTATTTAAAGTTTGGTTGTTTTTAACCATGTTATAAGTTATTTCTAAACTTGTAGCTATCTAGGTTAAAACTCCTAGTTAGTAAATTCTTGCTTATTTATACTTTATAACTCTAATATAAAGTTTCATATTTTCGGGGTGTTGCACTGATCAACGTCGAAGTACCGATCAAAGATAAAAGATTAAATGCTCCTAAGTACCCTAAATTAGTAGTGGCAAATAGGGTGTCGAACCACGAAGATCTAGTGGTTGGTGTAAGATCTCAATCGATTGCAAAACATGGTAAAAACATAAAATTGGATATGTGTTTTGATTTGAGAAATTAGAATTAACTACAATTGTAAATTCAATAAAGTAAAAAATGAGCACAACCAAGTATGTGAATTGAGTAATTTAAGTTTGTGAATCTGGTTTGGAAGATTATATAGATATAACCTTGTGACATCATATGTGAATTGAGTATTGAAAGACCTATACTTGTGTATCTAAGCTTACAACGATTGAACACTGATGTAATTAGGCTATCACAAAATGATCACCATCAAATATAAACATGTTACCATAACCTTCAATCATATATCTTGACATACAATGATTAAACACCAATTCACTCAAAATACATGAAGTGATTCAAGAAAACAACGTTTAGGAACAATCAACACATAAAATAACAATTAAAAACTTAGCAAATGTCATAGATCACTAACAAACACCATGAATTCATGTCCAACATAGATAAACGATTCAACTTGAACTAAATGGCATACAAACCCTAGCCCTTGGTTATGATCACAAGGGTTTTCGCCACACATGATCATGCTTGATGAAGATATGTTGCGATTTCGGTAGCAATTGGAGAAATCTTGATGTTAGAACACTTTGTCACTTAGTCTTCCTTGTCCCCTGATGACTCCTAGTCTCCAATGGTGAAGAGTGGACGAAAAAATGCGGCCTATTCTTTTTAGAATCGTCCAAAATTGTGAAAACCGTTAAAGAACCGTAATAGGCCGTAATTTCTGGCGTAGGGCGGAATTTCCGCTCTGCCTACTTCATTTTCCGCTCCAAGTACTAGATACGGTCCCAATTACGCCAGGGAGGGCCAGAAAATACGGCCCAGGGGGATTTTACCGCTTCTGAACCTTGTTTTGCCTCTTTTGCTTCCCATTCTTGTCCCGCATGTTTCCACTTCGTTCCATGATGCTATATCAATCCAAAATGCCTCCAATCATCATCTGAAACTTGCACAAATAACTTGACAAAGTAACTAGTTTTTACATGTGTTTAATGATAAAAAAACGGGACTTAACATGCAAAACCATTATACATCAGAAACATATATCAAATTCCCCAACTTAAATCTTTTTCGTCCCAAAAAATGTCACACCCCGATATTTCCACGTATTACCGGTGGGCCCGGTGGGGAGTATCGTGACGTAGTTGATATCATCATAGTCAATTTATCACAGTTCAATGCACAGCGGAAGTCTAAAAGTAATAATAATACAAACCGATTCGAAAGTAACATAAAATGTTAAACGACGGTTGTAAGTGGATCCACAGGCGGATCTAAAACAGATAGTGAATCTTTGGTCAACAGACTTTAAGTATTACGAGTTTGCAAGACCCTTTATCTAATACTCAGGAGCTTCCAGCCCATTACGCGTAGTACCTGCACTTAATCTTTTTGAAAATACGTCAGTTTTCACTGGTAAATACAATTGACTGACTCTTTTGAAAATATTTAAGAAAATTGATTTAAATGCACAAGGCACAAATATCTTTTATAACTTGGGATAATTATTTAAAAAAAATTAAACTTGTAAAAGAATTATATGTTTGTTATACCAACCTGTCACACCCCGATATTTCCACGTATTACCGGTGGGCCCGGTGGGGAGTATCGTGACGTAGTTGATATCATCATAGTCAAATAATCACAGTTCAATGCACATCGGAAGTCTAAAGTAAATATATTACAATCCGAAATGAAAGTAACATAAGTATTACAAACGGAATGTAAGATGGATCCACAGGCGGATCTTAAAACAGAAATATAAACACTATTCAACAGACTTTAGACGTTTAGAACTTGCAAGATTCCCTATTAACGCCCTGAGCTCCCAGCCAATTTACGTACAGTACCTGTCACTTAACCTTTTTGGAAAATACGTCAGTTTACACTGGTAATACAATTAACTGACTCTTTTGAAAATCCTTATGAAAATTGATTTAAATGCACAAGGCACAAATATTTTTTTTTATAACTTGGGTTAATTATTTAAAAATAAACTTTTAAAATAATTATATGTTTATTATGCGTTCAGTAGCCCGGGCTGAATACCGGGTTAAAGATTAATAGACACACCACATGATATAATCCCGCGACGAGTTATTCTAGAACAGGCAGTTATATCTTTTTATATACGCACCGGCAGGTGTATGCCTACACCCCGTGCTTAAGTCGTGGCCATTTCAATGAATGAGCTGAGGATATCCAGGACATGGTCATTAACCCCCCAAAGGCTTAGAATACACAAAACAGATTAAACGGGTTATCTCAATTATTTAACCTTCATACGATTAAAAATTCAATACCCGACCAAGCGATATTTTATATACCATACCCCAAGCTCGTATAAGGGAAAATAAGTTAAAAGTATTTACCTGAGCAAATTATACAATTTATCCCAGCCGTACAAATCAGTAACTGCAAGTATCTTTTACTGGGCTCCTAATCTGGAACGAAGGTTTTAATTAACCTATTAGATTCCTAACGGGTCTTACTTAAGTTTAAACTTAGACCGGTTAGTTTTAAAGAAAGGTTTACGGTTCAAAACGCAAGATTAAGCGAAGACCGGATTAGAATGTGATTTAGACCCGACAAGTTTGAAGACTTGTATAATATGGGTAAACTAAACCCATTCTGGATTTTGAGGTAAAAATGATAAGGTTTGACCCGTTTCGGCCAATTTATGCAAACTAGTCACATAAACCGCACCGAACGCGATAATTGCGTAACGGGTAACCAAGTGAGTCATGAGCAGGTTTCCTAAGTTAATATGCCTTAAATATGTTGTGATATCTGTAGGATACCTTCCATTATGCCCAAAACGAATTTAAAATTAATTTACGCCCCGTATGGGTATTTTGGTCATTTTAAAGCTTATAAAAGAGGTTAAATAACAATCTGAGGTTCTGGTCTAAATTGATCAGTAAAAATAATTATTTTTTTAAGTGATAACAATAGGGTATTGCATATATGTGAAATTTATCATTTGAAACCAAACTATGCACCGTATGGGCATTTTGGTAATTTCACATAAGCTTTAAATGTCAAATTTGGAAATCTGAGTTCAAAACTTTTGCTTACTGTTAAAGTATAAAAAATTTACTTAAAACATCAGTAGGTATTAAGTCTTATATGTCAAAAATAGTTTTAATCCATAATATGCGTTTATAACGCGTAAAAAATCGTTTTAAGCGATTTTCGGGTTATTTAAGGAAATCTGAGTTTTTGATCAGTTTATAAAGTTCAAAATATTTTATTTATCATATAAAATCAGTAGCAAAAGATTTGGTATCAAAATGTTATGTAAAACTCATTTTATTCAAGAAAATGATATAATCGACAATTACCGAATCAAAGCAATAACCCCTTGTTATGATCAGTTTAAAAATAATTAAAAATCTTCAAAAATTCCTAAATATTATATTACATTAGTGGGTAAAAGGTTTGGTGTCAAAAATTGGGTTTAAATAGGTTTTATGCCGAAAGTGCCGTTTAATTAATAAAAAGGCTTTAATTTACGATATTGAGCATAACTCCTAATTTAGACCTCAAACTGATGTCAAATTTTTAGGACATGTTTATAAATCAGTAATAAATGTTTTTGTCCTCTCACATTTTCAAAAATCTCGTTTTACTCTCAAAAGGGCATAATGGTCAACTTTTAGGCATTTAACGGTAACATGTAATGAACTAGGATTTCTAAGGAACCAAGTTGTATAACCTCAGGGGATTATACTAACATATAATATGGTCCTAAAGGAATCCTAAGGCATAACTAAACTAAGCTAAATTGGGTCAGAACTGAAAGTCAAAGCAAAAGTCTACTTTTGCGACTTTCGGTTCCGAACCGAGCCAAAACTCAGAATTGTCGGGTTGAACATGCCTAGACGTGTTCAATTTATATTTACCAAGTTATTAAAGTGACAAAAATGATTTTATTTCCTTTACATCTTTAGTTATGAATTTTATATAAAAACCGACTCACTTGACTTTTATTTTAATTACTTTGACCCGACAATTAACTAAGCAATGTAAGACCCTAATTTCTACATGACAAAAGTCGCAGCGGAAACACTAACCATAAAATTTCTTGTATTAAAAATATCTCAACTTATTAAAACTTTTAACTTTAACTTGGTTCTTAATCAAAATCTGTCATCCTCTTATATGTTAACTAAAAACATAGCTTTCACTTATTACATTTTACATTCAACGTCCCCGTACAATCTCTCTCGTGACTCGGTCTTCGATCCCTAATCCTTGTGATAATCGCTCATCATCCGTACAACCTGCATTCACCACATACATCCGAAACATTAGCACAAGTTATATAAACCAGCTCATTCATATACACTTCCCATTTCATTCTTTAACAAGCTTTAAGCATCTCATCCGCGTATCCATTTTCTGATGAGGCTTCAATAATGTACCTGCATACCTTTCATTCTCAACGTGCACCATTATTAACGTAAACCCTCAACGTGTCTAAATCATGCTTACATACGTACGTACATTAAGCTCACATTTTTACATTCATGCATACACTCATACACATCTTTATACGTACATACATACACTTCCATATTCATACATACCCTTCCTACGTCATCACATACATGCATACTCTTCTTACATCATCACATACATGCATACACTCGTATATACACTTATACATACATACATACACCTCTATGTACAAACATACCTTTCCTACAGCTTTACATACATGCATACGCCCCTACATGCCTTCATACGTACTTACATACGCAACTACATACGTACATACCTTTCCTACATCATCACATACATGCATACACTCGTATATACGCTTATACATACATACATACACATCTACGTACAAACATACCTTTCCTACAACTTTACATACGTACCTACATTACTACGCATTCCCATACATGCATACTGTCACGCGTATCTTCATATATACATAAGACAAGGTTAGGGAGCTTTTCGGGAGCTTTACATACTACCGGGTCGTAAACCGAAGCATCAAGACGCGTTACGAGTCAACCGGAAACATAAAACATGAAAAAATAAAAGTTCACAAACAGGAGCCCGTCGCCGACGGGCCCCCAAGCCGTCGGCGACGGGTTGTGAATAAGCCCGTCGCGCCCTTTTACCCGTCGCCAGTAAGTTAACGCGTCGGAAGAAAATGGCCAAACGAGTGCCCGTCGGCGACGGGGTGTATACCCGTCGGCGACGCCCATCCTAAAACCCATTTTTCTGCAGAATCGTTTCGTCGTCCGAACGCACTAAAACGCGCATAACTTTCGAACCGTTTACCCGTTTAACCTCCCGTTTCTTCCTACATGCTTGTAAATTCACATTCTATCATATGAACTTAAAATCCCACATCCGGATTAACGAAATTCTTATCTTACGCCTTATCGACTTATTATCACATTCCAATTATTTGACCCGTTATGGGTATTTGCGCATTAATTGGTTTATGACATACCAAGACCATACTCTTCACTTCCATACTTGCTCAAAACATTATACTCATCAAATAACTTGTTCCTAAACTACTTGTTAAGATCGTTTGCCCAAAATACCCATCAAGGGCATTTTGGTCAACATCTCTCTATCCTTAACAACAAAGGAAATCCCTACATAATTAACCCATCCTTCTACTTAGCTTAAATTCTTAAACTCACATTCCTTACTCGGATCAATCTAAGATCCGTTTAATGCTTCGTTGACATCGCACCATTCATTCCTATTTAATCTCAAATTATCATATTTCATTCAAATGCATATAAATCTACATAAACAACTTGGAAGTGATTACGGAATCACTTACCTCATGCATCCGTGTTCACATCCGTTTCCACGCCTCTTCTTGACCCGTTAGCCTTTCGCGCTTGAGTCCATCTCCGCATGATTCCTATACTTTCATGTCATCGAAATCACGCTACCATTAGCATACTCATTTGTACATGATAACAATCATATCAATCCCATATTTCACACTTAACTTTCATCAATCATTTCTAACAAACATAACTCATATAATCATGTCCGCATACGTTTAACTCATGTAACTCATTATGTCATTACATTTAACACGGATTGTTATTACATGTACCATACGACTTCTCATCAACCTACATTTACGACAACGAGTCAACTCATGTCTCTTATACTCAGTTGACTTTCCAAAGTCAACTATTAACCATACATATCTATCGACTTATCAACATATTCCCGTAACATCATAATCGACTATACGGACGACACTATATACATTTTATCATTCACTTGATGTACGTACTACCTTTTAAGCATAACGTACAACTTATTCATACACAATCTTCTAAATTCATACATAGTTCATCAAATGCTTCTACAATCCAACATGGGGTATTTAGATTAAACATCATACATGAAATCCTCAATTTACACTACATCATCTAAAACCCACTTCATAACTACTTGTTAATCACTTACAAGTGATCTAATCTTAAGTTCTTCATAATTCATCATATTTTCGATATATGTACTACCTTGTAAGCATAGTGTACAACTAGTTCATGCATATCATTCTAATCTCATGCACAATTCATCAATTTCTTCCTCCTAATCAACATGATTCATACATGCATAACATCAAACATACTAGTATCACATTTCTTTCAATTCTTCTAACAAGAATACATCATACAACTCAAAATACATCAATATTAAGCAAGAACTTAAGCATAGATGATTTACCCATGTCATCTTCTTCACCGTAACAAATGGGTTTCACCCTTAAACATCAAATTAACCTAATTCATGCATAATCCATGTTCCAAATGATGATTCTAACACATACTCATACTCAATTTCATACATATTTGTGATTCACATCATAACCCACTTCGTGAAAGATCACCAATCTAACTTTTAAGACATACCTTACGATCCCCATGAGAAGGTGATCATTAATTCATGTTCATTCATGAATTTCGACCTTGATTTGCCCTTCAATTTGATGATTCTTCACATTTAGGGTTTCTTGAGCTCTTATGAGAGCTCCTGCTCTTTTCTAAAACACACGAATGTGTGTGTTTGTGTGTGTTGATTTTCATAAATAAAACCCATCTTTCCATCCTAACCTTTTTGGTCCCTCAAGTTTTGTCACTAATTAAAATTGACACAACTTTCATTCCTTATTTGTTTCTACCATACTTTTAACTAGGAAAAATAACCTAGTTATTTATTTCTTGATGTACAATATTAGAACATTTAACAATTATAAACCTTCGGGTTTTGGGGTGTTACAAGTCTACCCCCCTTAAATAAGGTTTCGTCCCCGAAACCTTTCTCATTTCCTCTTACACACACACGCATTCATGTTTGACTTCATAGTCACATCATAATCATAGTAATCATCCTATCTCATTTCATAATTATTAATACACTTGACTTCTTCCTCTTAACTAGTCTATACTTTCTATGGCATACTTTCACATAACATTCTCATTTCCTTTGACCCGTTAATAACAGGTCAATATACATGCTTATTTAAACTTATAATAATGCTTGCCTTCATATGATCATTTTATAACAGATTAAATACCTTCATCTCATCCTTTAAGATTTCATTCTCTAGACGCATTGCATAACATTTAACCCTTGTTTTGTTATCACAACAAAACTACCATTTCATAGTCACACCTACGTGCTTAACTCCGTAGCTAACATCATTCTACGTTTCTATAATCTTTTGTACCATACATATCCTCACGTTACTTGCACATTCGGATATTTTCATCCTATCATTCTTTTGTTCTTTTGCTTTACATTACTTTTATGACTTGCTTGACGCATACATGGTCAAGCTACTGACTTCTTCTTATGTAGACTATGTTACGTCTTCTATATTTTAAATCCGTTTCGCGGATTCGAACACATTATTCATACCTTTCGTACTTTCTATGTTTTGAATCCGTCTCGCGGATTCAAACATTGCATTTACGCCTTTCATTCTTTGAATTCGTCTCGCGGATTCTAGCATAGCATTTCATGTTTCGAATCCGTCTCGCGGATTCTAGCATAGTATATCATACTTCGAATCCGTCTCACGGATTCTAGCATAGCATATCATGTTTCGAATCCGTCTCGCGGATTCTAGCATAGCATATCATACTTCGAATCCGTCTCGCGGATTCTAGCATAGCATTTCATGTTTCGAATCCGTCTCGCGGATTCTAGCATAGCATATCATACTTCGAATCCGTCTCGCGGATTCTAGCATAGCATTTCATGTTTCGAATCCGTCTCGCGGATTCTAGCATAGCATATCATACTTCGAATCCGTCTCGCGGATTCTAGCATAGCATATCATACTTCGAATCCGTCTCGCGGATTCTAGCATAGCATTTCATGTTTCGAATCCGTCTCGCGGATTCTAGCATAGCATATCATACTTCGAATCCGTCTCGCGGATTCTAGCATAGCATATCATACTTCGAATCCGTCTCGCGGATTCAAACATTCCATTCATGCCTTTCATGCCTTGAATCCGTCTCACGGATTCAAACATTTCTTTCATGCCTTTCATGCCTTGAATCCGTCTCACGGATTCAAACATTTCTTTCATGCCTTTCATACCTTGAATCCGTCTCGCGGGTTCAAACATTCCATTCATGCCTTTCATGCCTTTGAATCCGTTTCACGGATTCAAACATTGCATTCACACTTTTCATCCCTTGAATCCATCTCGCGGATTCAAGCATTGCATTCATACTTTATTGATCCGTACTTTCTTACGGATTCAACATTCTTTATTCTTATCAGGCATGTTTTCATACTTTCATAGTACTCTCAATTCCCCGAGAGTCTTACTTCCCATTTCACCCACACGCCCGCCTGTTACCTAACTCTACCGGACATACCTGTAACAATTATCACGGTCTCACGAACGTCATATGCTTCACATGTACTGGCCAGGTACACAATCCACATACTAGTTTCGTGTCTTCGTGTAATTGTCACCTTATGTACGAAGAACTAGGTTTCAGCACGTGTATCATTTTCAAAACATATTCATTATACCATCATAGCCCTTCATTTAGCATTTTTCTTCCCTTAATGCATTTTACCATTTTACATATCCACATATTGAATTTACATACCTGGCTCATTTGCCTATTTGTCTTATTACCTCTTTGTCTGCCTTAGTATTCATCCTAGACTGCATTCACGGATCATCCTCTTCCAACACTTATGCTTACCTTGCACATACAAAACCGTCAGTTTCTTTATACGTACACATAAGTACATACTTACATTAGCCTTTACCTTTGGATCTTGATCGAGTCTTAGATTGTACGGGTTCCTTATCGTAAGAGCACACAAGTTTGAGTTCAAGTACTTACTTTCTTGTACTTGAGTCTCTCAAACCAGGGCTCTGATACCAACTTGTAAGACCCTAATTTCTACATGACAAAAGTCGCAGCGGAAACACTAACCATAAAATTTCTTGTATTAAAAATATCTCAACTTATTAAAACTTTTAACTTTAACTTGGTTCTTAATCAAAATCTGTCATCCTCTTATATGTTAACTAAAAACATAGCTTTCACTTATTACATTTTACATTCAACGTCCCCGTACAATCTCTCTCGTGACTCGGTCTTCGATCCCTAATCCTTGTGATAATCGCTCATCATCCGTACAACCTGCATTCACCACATACATCCGAAACATTAGCACAAGTTATATAAACCAGCTCATTCATATACACTTCCCATTTCATTCTTTAACAAGCTTTAAGCATCTCATCCGCGTATCCATTTTCTGATGAGGCTTCAATAATGTACCTGCATACCTTTCATTCTCAACGTGCACCATTATTAACGTAAACCCTCAACGTGTCTAAATCATGCTTACATACGTACGTACATTAAGCTCACATTTTTACATTCATGCATACACTCATACACATCTTTATACGTACATACATACACTTCCATATTCATACATACCCTTCCTACGTCATCACATACATGCATACTCTTCTTACATCATCACATACATGCATACACTCGTATATACACTTATACATACATACATACACCTCTATGTACAAACATACCTTTCCTACAGCTTTACATACATGCATACGCCCCTACATGCCTTCATACGTACTTACATACGCAACTACATACGTACATACCTTTCCTACATCATCACATACATGCATACACTCGTATATACGCTTATACATACATACATACACATCTACGTACAAACATACCTTTCCTACAACTTTACATACGTACCTACATTACTACGCATTCCCATACATGCATACTGTCACGCGTATCTTCATATATACATAAGACAAGGTTAGGGAGCTTTTCGGGAGCTTTACATACTACCGGGTCGTAAACCGAAGCATCAAGACGCGTTACGAGTCAACCGGAAACATAAAACATGAAAAAATAAAAGTTCACAAACAGGAGCCCGTCGCCGACGGGCCCCCAAGCCGTCGGCGACGGGTTGTGAATAAGCCCGTCGCGCCCTTTTACCCGTCGCCAGTAAGTTAACGCGTCGGAAGAAAATGGCCAAACGAGTGCCCGTCGGCGACGGGGTGTATACCCGTCGGCGACGCCCATCCTAAAACCCATTTTTCTGCAGAATCGTTTCGTCGTCCGAACGCACTAAAACGCGCATAACTTTCGAACCGTTTACCCGTTTAACCTCCCGTTTCTTCCTACATGCTTGTAAATTCACATTCTATCATATGAACTTAAAATCCCACATCCGGATTAACGAAATTCTTATCTTACGCCTTATCGACTTATTATCACATTCCAATTATTTGACCCGTTATGGGTATTTGCGCATTAATTGGTTTATGACATACCAAGACCATACTCTTCACTTCCATACTTGCTCAAAACATTATACTCATCAAATAACTTGTTCCTAAACTACTTGTTAAGATCGTTTGCCCAAAATACCCATCAAGGGCATTTTGGTCAACATCTCTCTATCCTTAACAACAAAGGAAATCCCTACATAATTAACCCATCCTTCTACTTAGCTTAAATTCTTAAACTCACATTCCTTACTCGGATCAATCTAAGATCCGTTTAATGCTTCGTTGACATCGCACCATTCATTCCTATTTAATCTCAAATTATCATATTTCATTCAAATGCATATAAATCTACATAAACAACTTGGAAGTGATTACGGAATCACTTACCTCATGCATCCGTGTTCACATCCGTTTCCACGCCTCTTCTTGACCCGTTAGCCTTTCGCGCTTGAGTCCATCTCCGCATGATTCCTATACTTTCATGTCATCGAAATCACGCTACCATTAGCATACTCATTTGTACATGATAACAATCATATCAATCCCATATTTCACACTTAACTTTCATCAATCATTTCTAACAAACATAACTCATATAATCATGTCCGCATACGTTTAACTCATGTAACTCATTATGTCATTACATTTAACACGGATTGTTATTACATGTACCATACGACTTCTCATCAACCTACATTTACGACAACGAGTCAACTCATGTCTCTTATACTCAGTTGACTTTCCAAAGTCAACTATTAACCATACATATCTATCGACTTATCAACATATTCCCGTAACATCATAATCGACTATACGGACGACACTATATACATTTTATCATTCACTTGATGTACGTACTACCTTTTAAGCATAACGTACAACTTATTCATACACAATCTTCTAAATTCATACATAGTTCATCAAATGCTTCTACAATCCAACATGGGGTATTTAGATTAAACATCATACATGAAATCCTCAATTTACACTACATCATCTAAAACCCACTTCATAACTACTTGTTAATCACTTACAAGTGATCTAATCTTAAGTTCTTCATAATTCATCATATTTTCGATATATGTACTACCTTGTAAGCATAGTGTACAACTAGTTCATGCATATCATTCTAATCTCATGCACAATTCATCAATTTCTTCCTCCTAATCAACATGATTCATACATGCATAACATCAAACATACTAGTATCACATTTCTTTCAATTCTTCTAACAAGAATACATCATACAACTCAAAATACATCAATATTAAGCAAGAACTTAAGCATAGATGATTTACCCATGTCATCTTCTTCACCGTAACAAATGGGTTTCACCCTTAAACATCAAATTAACCTAATTCATGCATAATCCATGTTCCAAATGATGATTCTAACACATACTCATACTCAATTTCATACATATTTGTGATTCACATCATAACCCACTTCGTGAAAGATCACCAATCTAACTTTTAAGACATACCTTACGATCCCCATGAGAAGGTGATCATTAATTCATGTTCATTCATGAATTTCGACCTTGATTTGCCCTTCAATTTGATGATTCTTCACATTTAGGGTTTCTTGAGCTCTTATGAGAGCTCCTGCTCTTTTCTAAAACACACGAATGTGTGTGTTTGTGTGTGTTGATTTTCATAAATAAAACCCATCTTTCCATCCTAACCTTTTTGGTCCCTCAAGTTTTGTCACTAATTAAAATTGACACAACTTTCATTCCTTATTTGTTTCTACCATACTTTTAACTAGGAAAAATAACCTAGTTATTTATTTCTTGATGTACAATATTAGAACATTTAACAATTATAAACCTTCGGGTTTTGGGGTGTTACAAGCAAACGTGGTAATTAGGAGGTTCCCTTTTTGAGGGTTTAATACCTACTTAATTACGATCACGTAACCATGTTTGTTGCGAACAATGGCTCGACCGTTTAAAAGTCAAAGCATTTATCGCAAATGCTTGACTTTTCGGCTTTTAAGCCAAATAAAAATAACTAGCCATAAGAGGGGACTTACAAGGGGTCCAAGCAAGGATGAACTTGATCTAGGATGCTCAGGTATGAAGCATAAAAGCTCCAACTCAGAACAATTCAGATCAAGTGTGAAATGAGAGCAAGAACAAGTGGATTTATATAGGATTTCAAGAACCGTTAGGATCGTTCCTCGATAATTGAACTTCGATCTGGACCGTACAAATAAGGCACATGGTTTTGGAATACTAGGGGTGCCCCAAAACCATCAAACGGTATTGAATAAGTTACATAAAGGACCCTGGACTTCAAGTTACATGCTGAAAATTGACCTGCTGTTGCTGAACATGATATTCTGCCCAGATGAGGTCGTGACGTCGCGCCACGGAAAAGCCTTATGGTGGTGGTGCAGCGTCACCATGTGCCAGCTCCAGAAACTTTGCCAAAATGGCAGAAATGGTCCCTGCAACACTTTTAAGCTATTTTTTATGCGTTTAAACCCCGTTAACCCCATTTCAAGGCACTACAATGATGCCTAAACATAGGGAACATGAAACATGCTTAAAAATATGTCGGATGTCGGTTTGTTTGGTCGTACAGTTGCGTTCTTCGGCTAGTTACGACGAAACCCGAACGGACGCGAAAAACGTTCCAAATTACGCGACGAATGAAATTTTATCATGCCAAACACTAAATAAAATATTTTAGTGATTACATAAATTTTTGGATGTCCGGATGTATTCGGAACGTAAGATATGCGCGAAAATGCAAACTTATGCACTTTTTGATGCTTTTAGTCCCTGTCGATCAAATAAGTTTAGTTTTTCGCACCAAACACCTCTAAGCCTATTTCTAAGCTATGTAAAGGATATTTAGGGCATGTTTAAGTTATGATCATATTCCGGAAGGTTCAATACCATACGAATCGATAGACTTTTGCAGTTTGACGCAATTAGTCCCTCTAATGTGTTAACTTGAGTATGTCATCGTTTAATAGCATCGAAGCCTCATCCAATCCATATTAGGCATTCTTGAAAGTAAAATTAAACATCATGATGCTTCGGGTTCGTAAAAGGGTTATTCAGAGGTATAATTAAACATATTGACACTTTTAACCCCTTAAACTTGCAAAGTTGCGCGTAACGTCATTTAAAGGCATAAAAGCCTTAGATGGCCAATAATTAGCATTCCCGAGAGTATAATCAAATATCATCAAGCTCCCGGTTTGTTAAAAGGTCACTCAGAGGTAAGAATTAACATGTTGATGCTTTTAACCCTTCATTGCGCAAACTTTCAATTAATTACGCAAACGGCTACACTCGTTCAACAAGTGGCTCATTTGTGAATATAAATACCGTAAAAGGTTATTCAGAGACTTATTTTAAGCATGATAACACTTCCAGTCCTTTCATAATCAAATTTTTTGACTTTTCGAAAAATTAGTCCCTTAAATTCAACGTTTGACTTTATTAGGGTTTATTACACGTGTCAATACATCATTGGACGTGACTTTACGAGGTGTTACATCCTCACCCCCTTTAAAGAAATCTTGACCTCAAGATTTGCTAAAATATTGGATGTACTTTCTGTCGGATAATGGATTTAACTTCCACAACCTATTTGGGCCTCTAAGGGCATTCCAAATGACCTTTATAATAGGTTCATGTTTTCTTTCTTAGCTTCTAATCCTGCCGACCCTTATTTGACACAGGTTTCTCATCAAATCATAAATCTGCATATCATCATGTGATAATGCTTCTCGATTTATCGGCGAAACATATCCTTAAATCACTAGTGTGGGTCACATGGATTTTCATCAAGCTACTCAGGTAAGTTTTAACTTATAAGCTACTTGATCTTGATATATTCGATTTCCTCGAATGATTCTATATATCCAGAGCTTAACTTACCCTGATAAATTAAAATTCAGCACACCCTTCTTAAGGCGATACCTTCAATTGAGCCTTATTCCTTATTAAGAACTTAAGAGGGTTGCGACTTTCATCAATCCTTGATTTTCCGTCGATTACTGGAAACTTTCAGACGGTTACGAATTTGTATGATCTTATTCGTTATTTCCAAGGTAATTTCAGGTCCTGCTAATTTGGATTTACCAAACTCCCGTCCATCAAACGGACGTTTGACATTCCATCTATACAAGGTCTCCAAAGGAGCAACCTTGATACTTATATAACAATTATTATAGAAAAGCTCATTTAAGGTGAGATGGTCAATCCAACCACTGCTTAAAACCAATCTTAAGGAATAGCTAATCCTTACAGTTACTCGAACAAACCGACGATCCTGGGCAGCTGATGGCGATTCTTACTTGTTGCCTAAATAGGGTTGCGGTAATCAATGCATAAGCAAAATGAACTGTCTTTCTTTATTAATAATACCGAAACTTTCAGAATTTGAATTAGGATTTAAGAACCTTTATCTTAAATTCATCTAAATAGGGTTTCGATTATTCCAATAATGATGGCACTAATCGTCATGGAGATTTCACGATAATGCAGTCCTATGGGGGATGTAAATCTTAACTCTACTTGTCTTCGGAGGTAAACAGGGTACTTCTTTGGAGAAGATAGTCAATACGCAAGGAGATTATAGAGATTTCCCAAATCTCAAGCCCCCGGTTCTACTATCATTGCCTGTGTCAGATAAATGACACATTTTCTTTATAAGTCCACGGATTCCTTAATCAGAGACACGTACTTGGACAATTCCTACATTGGATATCTTCTTTGAATACCACTAGCCGACTCTAGTACCATATGACCATCAGGATATCTCTGTGGTTCCATACATTAAACCTCCATACTGATCAGGCATGGAAGCAATCTATGGGACGCGCTATGATACACCAATCCTCATATGTCTCCTTTATCGAGCATAGTCTAGCATTCGCAGTTGATAGGAATCAATGATATAACAAAATAAAATAACATATATCATCGTACTCGATCTGGAGAAAGAGTACTTTAGATTTTAATGAATGAAGATTATAGGACGAAAATAGAAGTAAGGGTCTCTTATGATTCTTGTTGGTAAGTTTTACCTTACACTTAATGTCTGGAGTTCTTATGGGGGATTTCTAAGAGTTTGCTATGCTTATGGTCTTATGAGAGACTCAGTAGCACCTGAATCCAAACGTAATTCTTAGCAATAAGATCACAATAAGGGGCTTATCTGGTGTCATCCTTGATATGAACTGCATCTAACATTCATCAGGAGGGTTTAGGCGCCTCCATTCTTAATTCTTCTATACTTAGCTATAAAATCTTTGACAGTTTTAGGGCAGTTAGCTCTGATGTGGCCCGTAATGCCATAGCCGAAACATACTGCATTCCTTATGTTTCTATATTCAGGGAACTACAGATGCCACACTGCTTTGACCTTCAGTCTGTTAGACACTGTCCCAGTGCCTTTTGTTGCAGGTCATGCATACAGGCTCCTCAGATCTCTGGGAGTTATCCTTCTCCCTTTTTCCTTTCTTTGGTAGTCTCAGATTTGACTGATTTACTTCCTAACCCATCTAATGTGAGTGGCAGAGATAGATCCATAATGGATTTATAAGAAGCAGACTTTGACATCTTAACATGCCCTCTTATTTCTAATGCTAAACCACCAATATATATAGTGCATTATGCTTAGACTCTGGGTTTACTGAATAGGGTACTATCCCAGATAATTAGCTAAAGTCTATAACGTTCTGTTTACAGACTAGATCCATCATGGTGAGAATCAGAAAATTCTCATTCCACCTTTTCCATTCCGTGTTGCATACAACTGGTTTTTCTGATTAGTCCATAAACCTGGATCATCCCAATTTGTGTAAGAGTATTCTTCCTATAATCTTATTAAAGTTTTCCACCAATTAAGGGCACTGCCCTTGAATGACTATGATACATATCTCACAATGTCTCTCTCAGCACAACCACTGATGTCCACAAGTTAATATGCTTTAAATATGTTGTGATATCAGTAGGATACCTTCCATTATGCCCAAAATGAATTTAAAACCAATTTATGCCCCGTAGGGGTATTTTGGTCATTTTAATGTTTATAAAAGTGGCTAAATAGTAAACCGAGGTTCTGGTCTAAAATAATCAGTAAAAATATTTATTTTAGTAAGTTATATCAGTAAGATATCTTACATATGTGATATTTATCATTTATGGCCAAACTATGCACCGTAGGGGCATTTTGGTCATTTCACATATGCTTTAAGGGTCAAATTTGGAAATCTGAGTTCAAAACTTTTACTTATTGTTAAAGTATAAAAATTTATTCATAAAATCAGTAGGTAACATGCCTTAGGTTCCAAATATGGTTTTAAACCATATTATGCGCATAAATCGCATAAAAGTCGGTATTTGACGATATTCGGGTTGAATAAGGAAATCTGAGATTTTGATCATCCTTTACTGTTTGAAATAACTTATTTAATATATAAAATCAGTAGAAAAAGGTTTGACATGTAAAGGATGTGTAAAACTCATTTTATTAGTGAAAATGGCATTATCGTCAATTACCGAGCCTATGCGAGAACTCTATGTTATGGTCAGTTTAAAATTTAATAAAAATCTCCAAAAATCCTTAAGTATTATATTATATCAGTGGGTAAAAGGTTTGATGTCAAAATTTGGGTTTAAATAGGATTTATGTCAAAAATTCCATTTAATTAAAAAAAAGCTTTCATTTTACGATATCGAGCATAACTCTCATTTCAGACCAGATTCGGATGTCAAATTTTTAGGACATACTAATATATCAGTAATAAAGGTTTTCATCCTCTCACATTTTCAAAAATCTCGTTTTAATATCAAAAGGGCATAATGGTCAACTTTTAAGCATTTAACGGTAACATGCAATGAACTAGGATTTCTATGGAACCAAGTTGTATAACCTCAGAGGGTTATACTAACCTATAATATGGTCCTAAAAAAATCCTAAGGCATATCTAAACTAAGCTAAATCAAGTCAGAACTGAAAGTCAAAGCAAAAGTCAACTTTTGCGACTTTCGGTTGCGAACCGAGCCTAAACTCAGAATTGTCGGGTTGAACATGCCTAGACCTGTTCTTATATTATTTACCAAGTTATTTTAATGTTAAAACATGTTCCATAACCTCTGCATTGTTAGTTATGAATTAGTTTGTAAAAACTGACCCGTTTGACTTTTTATTAACAAGTTTGACCCGACAATTGACCAAGCAAACTTGGTAATTAGGAGGTGCCCTTTTGAGGGTTTAATACCACCTAAATACGATCACGTAGCCATGTTCGTTGCGAACAATGGCTTGACCGTTGGTCTAGCTAAAAGTCAAAGCGTTTATCGTAAACGCTTGACTTTTTGGCTTTAAACGCCAAATAAAACAAACTAGTCACGAAAGGACACTTACAATGGACCTATGGACTGAAAGGAGGTTCCCAAAAATGTGAGGATCCCCTTAGCATTTGAGAGAGAGCCAGATTTGAATGAAGTGTGAGTTTTTGAGCAAAAACCCACCTCTATTTATAGAGTTTGGAAGATGGTTAGATGATCAACAAGTGTTGGAAGGGTCCATGAGATATTAACAGGTGTATTCTGGTTTTATAAACCTGTTCGCAGCCCCTTGTGTGAGTTAAATGGTTTTCTAGAGTGTGAGAAAACAAGATTCCAACAAAACAGCAAACATAAAACAGTTTGCTACTGCTGTAACTGGGTCGCGGCCCGCGTAGGCTGCCCAAATGGGCTTCGTGGCCCGCCTAGACATTGGCCCAGATCTGCAAGTTTGCTGCAATGTTCAGTTTTGCTCCCTGCCGTCATTTTTTCGCAATAGGAATACAACAGATGCTGTTTTGTTGCTGCTGTTGGGCCTGATGGTCCGCTTAATACCAGTCCAGTGGGCTTTTGCAGCCGGTGAGGCTGTCTGACCCAAACTTTAATGTTCAGAACATTTGCCGATTTGGTCCTTCAATTACTTTTGTTATTTTAATTAGGAGCGGTGATCGAGTGTTTTAGCGAACGGATGATTTAATAGTGATTGCTCTGCTGATATGCAGCCTGTTATTCAGCTTTTAAGTTCCAAAAACTACCAGATTTATCCCTGCATTCCTTGAAATCCCTTTTTAACTTTCAGAAGTTACAGTTTTAGTCCCTGCAAGCTTGTAAGGCCCTTTTTGACACGGTTAAGGCCCTAAGCCATTTTCAAGGCTCTACAATGATGCCAAAGTGTAGGGGACATGAAACATGCTCAAAAACATCTCGGATGTCAGTGCGTTTGGCCGTACGGTTGCGTTGTTCGGTTAATTACGACGAAACACGAACGGAAACGAAAAACGATCCAAATTACATAACGAATGGAATTGTATCATGCCAATCACTAAAATAAAATATTTTAATGATTACATAAATTTTTGGATGTCCGGATATATTCAGAACGTAAGATATGCGCGAAAATGCAAACCTATGCACTTTTTGACGCTTTTAGTCCCTGTTAGACTCAAAAGTTTATTTTTGCGCACCAAACACCTCTAAGCCTATTTCTAAGCTATGTAAAGGATATTTAGGGCATGTTTAACTTATGATCATATTCCGGAAGGTTCGATACCATACGAATCGATAGACTTTTGCAGTTTGACGCAATTAGTCCCTCTAATACGTAAACTTGAGTATGTCATCGTTTAATAGCATCGAAGCCTCATCCAATCCATATTAGGAATTCTTGAAAGTAATATTAAACATCATGTTGCTTCGGGTTCGTAAAAAGTTCATTCAGAGGTATAATTAAACATATTGACACTTTTAACCCCTTAAACTTGCAAAGTTGCGCGTAACGTCATTTAAAGGCATAAAAGCATTAGATGGCCAATAATTGGCATTCCCGAGAGTATAATAAAATATCATGAAGCTCTCGGTTTGTTAAAAGGTCACCCAGAGTTAAGAATTAACATGTTGACGCTTTTAACCCTTCATTGCGCAAACTTTCAATTAATTACGCAAACGGCTACACTCGTTCAACAAGTGGCTCATTTGTGAATATAAATAACGTAAAAGGTTATTCAGAGACTTATTGTAAGCATGATAACACTTCCAGTCCTTTCATAATCAAAGTTTTTGACTTTTCGAAAAATTAGTCCCTTAAATTCAACGTTTGACTTTATTAGGGTTTATTACACGTGTCAATACATTATTGGACATGACTTTACAGGGTGTTACATCCTCACCCCCTTAAAAGAAATCTCGACCTCGAGATTTGCTAAAATAATGGATGTACTTTCTGTTGGATAATGGATTTAACTTCCACAACCTATTTGGGCCTCTCAAGGCATTCCAAATGACCTTTATAATAGGTTCATGTTTTCTTTCTTAGCTTCTAATCCTGCCGATCCTTATTTGACACGGGTTTCTCATCAAATCATAAATCTGCATATCATTATGTGATAATGCTTCTCGACTTATCGGCGAAACATATCCTTAAATCACTAGTGTGGGTCACATTGATTTTCATCAAGCTCCTCAAGTAAGTTTTAGCTTATAAGCTACTTGATCTTGATATATTCGAATTCCTCGAATGATTCTATATATCCAGAGCTTAACTTGCCCTGATAAATTAAAATTCAGCACATCCTTCTTAGGGCGATACCTTCAATTGAGCCTTATTCCTTATTAAGGACTTAAGAGGGTTGCGACTTTCATCAATCCTTGATTTTCCGTCGATTACTGGAAACTTTCAGACGGTTACGAATTTGTCTGATCTTATTCGTTATTTCCAAGGTAATTTCAGGTCCTGCTAATTTGGATTTACCAAACTCCCGTCCATCAAACGAACGTTTGACATTCCATCTATACAAGGTCTCCAAAGGAGCAACCTTGATACTTATATAACAATTATTATAGAAAAGCTCATCTAAGGTGAGATGGTCAATCCAACCACTGCTTAAAACCAATCTTAAGGAATAGCTAATCCTTACAGTTAGTCGAATAAACCGACGATCCTGGGCAGCTGATGGTGATTCTTACTTGTTGCCTAAATAGGGTTGCGGTACTCAATGCATAAGCAAAATGAACCGTCTTTCTGAGATAATAATGCCGGAGCTCTCAAAATTTTGAATTTGGCTTCGAGAAGCTTTATCTTGAAACTCAGATGATTAGGGTTTCCATCCTTCCATTATTGTTGTTACTAACCGATATGGAGCTTTTACAATAATGTAGCCCTAAGCGGGATGTTTTCCTTAACTCTACTAGCATCACAGGAGATAAACAGGGTGGTTCCTTGGATGAGATAACCAAAACACACCGAGATTACCGAGGTATTCTAAATCTCAGGCTTCTGTTCATCTATCAATACTCGTGTCAGATAATTGACACTTTTACTTTACGAATGCATGGATGCCTTAATTAGTGGCACGAACTGGACACTCCTGTATTGGATATCTTCTTTGAATACCATTAGCCGACTCTAGTACCATATGACCATCGGGATATCTCAGTGGTTCCATGCATTAAACCTCCATACTGATCAGGCATGGAAGCAATCTATGGGACGCACTAGGATATGCAAATCCTCATATGGCTCCTTGTAACAACCATAAATTTATTTAGCGAATCCCGTAGATAATCACAAATTACTGAGTAATTATGTTTAAACATTCATGCTCAAATACGGGTTTATTAAAACTTTTCTAAACTTTGAAAGCAAAACAACATAGTGTAATTTAATTCATCGTTTTAGAATAACGACGAAACAACTTGCGGAAGCTTCATTTAACGTGTGTTCGGTTCTTGCTCGACGCTTGATCTTCATCCGAGACTCTCGACATTCACCTATGATCAATACCAGCTTAAATGTTAGTATTGATATTTTAAATAATGGTACAAGACAAGATAAATGATAATGAAAGGAAATCCCAACATTAATCTCTTGATCCCAAAAACAAGGACTTCAACTGGCCTCCACCGTAGCTTACGGTAGCCACCGTAAGCTACGGTGGCCTCTGTTTTAAAATACCCCCACCGTAAAGCAGGAGGTAACTGGCGTAACGATTTCAGCCCCACCGTGACTTAGGGTGGGCACCGTAAGTTACGATGGTCCCTGTATCAGACCTTTCCATTTTTTTGTCGTTTTTGACACAAAAACTTCCGTATCTTTCAATCCGCGTATCCGTTTGACCTCCTGTTTCTTCCTACATGATCGTAATTTAATTACGAATGCATCTATCAAGATTATTATATCAAAATTTGGATGCACAGGCTGAAAGTCTATAAATGCCTTATGTATTTATTTGACCCGTTTAGCTTTTTCGCTAACTTAACCACTAACAAATTTTATGTTCGCAAGACGTATTTACCCAACATCCGAGGCTTATGATCACCGGTGTTTCATTACCAAATCTATGGTTTCACGCTCTTGTAATCCGTCATTGCCAAATGCTATTCTAAACACACTTTTCCTACTTACTAAACAATTATTCGACCCGTTTGACTCATTTATGGAATCCTTCATTTCTAATGACTACCAAACGCTTTCTAATCTAATTTAAACTCATTAAATCAAGTAGTGAACATTGTCACTTCAACTAATACCAATCTTTATTCTAAAACACAACTTTGAACGAATACAATATCTAATTTGCATAATGTAACGAAACAAGTTACATACTTGCATGATTCATCAACATTGGTTTCTAACCATAATTACCCATTCCCGGGCTTGTCAACCTTAGCGTATCGCGTCCGTTCCATGGTTTACGCTTTTATAACTCAATTTTTAACGAGTGATGTTTTAGTTACTTCAACACTATAAATTCAACCATTGTTCGACCCGTTTGGTTGTTTAATGGAAACCACCATTTTACATCACACCAAACTTACTCTAACCAATATTTTAATCCGTTTCTTTATCTAGTGAATTACGTCACTCTATTTTTATTCCAACGTGACTAATTACACAATATTATCAACCAACGTATCTAATTAGCTCCTTTGACTCGTTTGGTTTGTCGAGTGAACTTCGTCACTTCTATGACATACCAAACTCGCATTTGACGCTACTATCTCGTTAATATTTCTAAGACTTTTGTTTATGCACAATGTAACTAAACCGAAAGTCACGTACCTAAAGCGTTCCCTTCAATCGCGTATCACCACTAGCTTGTCCACTTGACGTTCCGATTTTCTTGCCTATAGAGTTCAACCATAGATGTTTAGAACTCTCTTATAGTATATAACGCATAATTTACCACACTAATCAAATATGCGTTTTTAGTCCAATTTCTCAACACTTGTCTTCTCTTAGGCATTATATCAAACACCTAATGGGCATGATTTCATACAATTCAAAATCAAGTTCTTGACTAACTATTTAACCAAGATTTAAACATTATTTCACATGTTCATGACAATTTTTCATATCAACCAATCTGGATTTGCTCTATAGAGCTCAAATACACTAAGTTAACAAAGGTAATCCTAGTGTTTAACATAATTCTACAAAACCACTTATCACCTTCAATGGTGATTATGAACTTCACAAGAAATAGGCAAAACTTCAACAAGTAGTTGACTAGAGTTTATCCCTATAAACTATTTCATCCCAAACAACCAACATGCAACATAAATTCTGAATTTCATGGATTTACTCAGAAATTTAGATGAAGGTTTTCCATGGAAATTACATACCTTATGATCCTTTTTCAAAGGGGATCACTATTTTGTGCTTGAAAATTGATTTGGAACAGATTAGGACTCCCAATTTGATCAATTTTGACAAGAACTAGGGTTTGGTGGGGAGCCCTTTGTCGCCCCTGTGTTCCTGATCGACCAGACACACCTTTGTGTGTGTTTGGTGTGTGTTATTTTATTTTTATTAAATCAAGTTTCAAGTTTTACAACATAAGCCCCTCAACCTTTGTTAACTTTATTATTTAGACTTTTTCAATCCTTTCATGTGTTACTACAAGACAACTAGCTAACTAGGTTATTTATTTCCTAGTTAGCTTATTCTCATTTATTTAGTACTTTAAAATTCTAATATAAAGTTTTATAAATTTCGGGATGTTACACTCCTTTATCGAGCCTAGTCTAGCATTCGCAGTTGATAGAAATCAATGATATAACAAACTAACATATACTGACGTACTCCATCTGGAGAGAGAGTATTCTAGAATTTACGAATGAAGATTATTGGACTAAAAGTAGAAGGAAAGGTCTCTATGATTTTTGTTTGTAAGTTTTACCTTACACTTGATGTCTGGAGTTCTTATGGGAGAACCCTAAAAGTTTGCTAAGCTTATGGTCTTATGAGAGACTCGGCAGCACCCAAATCCAAACGTGACTCTTAGCAATAAAATCACAATAAGGGATTTATCTCGTGTCATTATTGATGTGAACTGCCTCTAACATTCATTAGGAGGGTTTAGGCGCCTCCATTCTTAATCCTTCTATACTTAGCTTTAAAATCTTTGACAGTTTTAGGGCAGTCTCAGCTTTGACTGGTTTATTTCTTAATTTATATAACGTGAGTAGCTGAGATAGATCCATAATGGATTTATAAGAAGCAGGCTTTTAAAGCCCTAATATGCCCTCTTATTACTGATGCTAATCCACCAATAATTAATGCGTTAAGCTTAGATTTTGGGTTACCCGAATAGGGCACTATCTCAGATAATAAACTAAAGTATGTAACATTCTGTCAACAGTTTAGATCCTTCATGGTAAGAGTCAGAAAATTCTTATTCCACCTTTTCCATTCCGTGTCGCAGTCAATCGGTTTTTTTTCTGATTAGTCCATGAACTTGGACCATCCCAAATTGTGTAAGAGTATTCTTCCTGTAACTTCATTAAAGTCTTCCACCGATTAAGGGCACTACCCTTGAATGACTATGATACATATCTCACAATGTCTTTCTCAGCACAACCGCTGATGTCCATAATGGTTTCCATTTCATCCAACAATTTTACGAAATCAATGGCTCCCTTTTTTGCCATTGAAGTCTCTTGACTTGCAAGGGACAAAGTACTTTTAAGTACATCCTTTAGAGGAATGGGGCTCCTCACTATATGTCATCATATTTGGTTTGTCCTTCGCATTCGAAGTGTGAGCAAAACTCTTCTCATGAGCAGGGAAATATGATTTAGAGCAAGTAGCATTCGGCTTTTCAAACCTTTTCATGACCCTTCTCATAATCTTTCTAACAGCTGCGTCAGTTACAGCTTGGAGATTAACTCTATCCACCTTGAGGTTCACATTTTTCGCATTATTAGCATTTGTCGCATTATCAGTATCGCGACTGTTATTTGTCTCATTCAAGTTTGTCATACTTGAAGCTTGGCACTAAACACCAAAATTAACAATTGCTTATTTGCATTTCTATAGCTAGTCATCGTCCTAACGACCAACATACATTAGCCGTGGTATCCTTAAACCATACCGGCTAATAGGGTATGAACATTCCTAATGAATGTCATTTGTATGCACATCAATTACATTCAGCCAAGGTCACAAAAGGACCATCAATGGCCTTTAGGGTTTGGATCGAGTCCATTTCCTTTTGGACAGGGGATCACAATGTCATAACTATCTTTGTTATACTGATGATTTTTTTGATGGCTCGAAGGCTTGCCACAATGACTTTTAAATATGAAATATGAGTCCGTCAAGAAGGACTTAATAATCATATGGCACGAAGGCCTAGTCGCAAAGGACATTATAAGATATGGCAACAAAATCATGCGCGGAGGACATTAATTTATAAGCCGCAATCTTATTAGATCAGGGGCTTTAAGATTTGAACCTAGTTCTTCACCATTGGACAGGGAGTCATAGACTACAATTGTCATCGTCTTAAAAGACGATTCATTTTGGCACATAGGCAAATCATAGGACATCACTAATGGATGTTTATATATATATATATATATACATGTGTATATATATATAATTATTGCAATTAAGTATAACAGTCATGATCTTATCGATCTTATAGACTATAAGGCTTGGGCATTGCCCATTACCTTTGTCGATGAACCATAACAATCACACTTGTCAATGTCTCTAATTGCCCGTAGGCGACATAAATCCTAATGGTGATTCGGGATAACGCCACGAAGGGTAATACAATAAACACACTTATTATAGGAAGTACCAGCGGCGTATCCACCATGTGTTTATTGTATTACTCTTGTTTCGTTATCTAAATCATCGAAAATTTATGCATAAACCATAACTATCAAGTAGTAAAGTACTTCTTAAAAATCTCACTATGAAGGTAGGAAGGCCTAAGCCTGTACTTCAAAAATAATACGATCATCGTATCAGTTGATATTAGTCATGATCACATTGATCATATATAGACTATTAGGCTTGAGCACCGCTCACTACCTTGGATAGGGGATCATAAGGATCACAATGTCAATGTCATTAATGGACAATATATTATAGCCCGTAGGCACTTCATCACAAATGGAAGTTTATATTTTGATCATCACATTGATGATACTTGTCGTGATCAAATTCGATCATATAGGCTTTAAGGCTTGGACATAGTCCAATATCTTTAGACAGGGGGTCATAGACCACAACTGACGTTGTCTTATTGGACAACAAGTTTAGCCCGAAGGCACTTCATCACTAATGGATGTTTATATTTTGATCATCACATTGATGATACTTGCCATGATCTAATTTGATCATATAGGCTTTTAAGGATTGGACGCAGTCCAATTACCTGGACGGCTGGCGTGGTCTCTCAAGTCACACTGCCAGGAGTGTTAACATGTTCTCAGATGTTAACAAGGATTAATTTATCTTATGGTTACACAATATTACCATGATCGCATTGATCATATAGGTTTGGAGGCTTGAACATAGTTCACCACCTCTGGATAGAAGGGGTATCTCCCTTAACTATCATGGTAGAAGGAATAATTATCCTTAACTACCAAAGGTTTTGGCCAATTTATGTGGACTTGCCACTTGGCAGTGGTAAACCATTAACAAGATCTTTTGAAATTATTTAGCGGATCGATAAAATTTGAATAAAATTGATACTATTGTTGAATAAAGGACGAAATGAATACCTATAAAAAAAATTTCAAAACTTTCCATAAATTATTAGAAAATCTACAATAGTGCCTTAATCAGGACTTTGTAGTATCATATTTGTCCATAGAGGACTTTAAAAGGAAATTATATGTCCGTATAGGGATTACAAAAATATCATAAGTCCGTATAGGGACTATATTAAAACAGACAGCCAATGAAAGGACTATTTAGAAATAATATATCCCAAAGGGATTTTAATGAAATAACATGTCCATGAAAGGACTATTTTGAAGTAATATATCCCAAAGGGATTTTAATGAAATAACATGTCCATGAAAGGACTATTTTGAAGTATGATGTCCTCGAAGGGACTATTATTGAAATAAAATGTCCTCGAAAGGACTATATAGAAAGATAATGTCCTCAAAGGGATTTTTAATAGATAAACGTATATATATATATATATATATGTATATGGGATGGTTCAAATGAAAACCACTTTTATTGTGAAAACTCGAAAACTAACTAAAAAAAGCCTAAAAAACACACAAATTTTTTTTTCAATTTTTTTATAAAAATCGCTAGTTTTTATATATGAAAAAAAATTTCAAAAAAAAAATAAAATTGTAGTACACATGTGTAGTACACATACACATGTGTAGTATTACACATGTGCACTACACAAAAAAAACTTTTTTTTTTTTTGAAAAATTTTTTTATATAAAAAAACCTGCGAAAATTAATATGCAAAAAAAAATTTGGTATGTTTTTTTGGGCTTTTTTAATTAGTTTTCGAGTTTTCATAATAACTAGTGGTTTTCATTTGAACCTTCCCCTATATATATATAGGAGTTGGCCAGAAAGTCCAAATTTCCTAAAAAGTGTAAAAAGTCATAAAACACCATAATGCCAACCATAAAACACACAAAAAAACCCACAAATAATATGATGAAGATTACTAAAACATCATGTATGTGGGTTTTGTGTTGTGTTTTAGATGTTAAGGCTCTGATTGTAGAATGACAAATATTATTGTGTTTTATGTTGTTTAGCATTGTGTGTTTTATATTCATAGTTCTACGATGGTGCGTTTGAAGTTTTTATGGACTATTAGAGTTTGAATATAGTGTTTTAGTAATATTCATTCTATTATTTGTGAGCTTTAGGTGTGTTTTATGTCTGAAATTATTGTGTTTTATGACTTTTTACACTTTTTAGGAAAAACACACTTTCCGTAGGATCCCCACTCATATATATATAGGAGTTGGCCAGAAAGTCCAAATTTCCTAAAAAGTGTAAAAAGTCATAAAACACCATAATGCCAACCATAAAACACACAAAAAACCCACAAATAATATGATGAAGATTACTAAAACATCATGTATGTGGGTTTTGTGTTGTGTTTTAGATGTTAAGGCTCTGATTGTAGAATGACAAATATTATTGTGTTTTATGTTGTTTAGCATTGTGTGTTTTATATTCATAGTTCTACGATGGTGCGTTTGAAGTTTTTATGGACTATTAGAGTTTGAATACAGTGTTTTAGTAATATTCATTCTATTATTTGTGAGCTTTAGGTGTGTTTTATGTCTGAAATTATTGTGTTTTATGACTTTTTACACTTTTTAGGAAAAACACACTTTTCGTAGAATCCCCACTCTATATATATATATATATATATATATATATATATATATAGGGCCAGGATCATTTCAGAACCATAAATATTTACAGAACTCGCAGAACCCCTAATAAACAATCTTTTTATTTATATATTTTTATGTTTAGGATAATTTTATCATTTATTATGTGTATTTTTACTATTACATACATGTTAAGAGTAATTTTATCATTTTTTATATGTAATTTTATAATTACACATATGTAAACTAGTTTTTTTATATATGTGTAATTAGTTATGACACATATATATATCATTTTGGCAATTAAACATATGTAAACTACTTTTAACATGTATGTAATCAAAGAAATACATATAATAGATGATAAAAAAATCCTAAATACAAAAACTTATATATAAAATGATTGTTTATTAGGAGTTCTGAAAGTTCTGTAGTTATTTAGAGTTCTGAAATGAACTCAACCCTATATATATATATATATATATATATATATATGAAGTTTTGTCAAAAGAGGTAAGTCTACAAGGACTATGATGAAATAATATGTCCACAAGGGACTACAATAATCAAATGCCCAAACAGGGACTTAAATGAAAGAAGTATGATGAAAGGAGGGTCTTCAAATGTCTTCCTTTCTGCGGATTGCTTCTTCATCTTTATTTATCGTACGCAGTAGCGACTCTGAAGATTTTAGTGAATAAGTAATAATTCAAATCAGGATCCATTGCAGAAGTAGAATCCAAGGATTCACTGATTAAAGGAATGGCATGGATCACGGATTAGGTTTTGACTAGTATAGTCTAAGTTTAAAATTTGAAAACTCGGAGGTAAGAATTAGGGTTTAATATCATCCACATGCATCATCTTCAATATGGGAGCCTCAGGGACCTTCTGGTATGGACTCCGTAGTCTGGATAAGGGTTTAAACAAGTTTGGTTTTGGGAAAAGGTCCATAAAGGTCTTTCCTCCAACTGGTTGCACGCTTATCCTAGCCGCGGTTCGAAGCTTGGCATTTCTAGGCTTCGGATGTGGAGAATTTCCATCGACAGCTTCAGTGCTTGGCGACATATTCAAAATACATAAAATCGAAAGCAATGTTTACTTAATAGGGATGATAGCATTCCTATGTAGGGTCTAGAATCAAAAGGTCTAAGGAATGTGCTACTGTGTCATTTGAGATTAAACACTAAAGGCTAGTGTTTAATTCACTCAAACGTTGGCTCTGATACCAACCTGTCACACCCCGATATTTCCACGTATTACCGGTGGGCCCGGTGGGGAGTATCGTGACGTAGTTGATATCATCATAGTCAATTTATCACAGTTCAATGCACAGCGGAAGTCTAAAAGTAATAATAATACAAACCGATTCGAAAGTAACATAAAATATTACACGACGGTTGTAAGTGGATCCACAGGCGGATCTAAAACAGATAGTGAATCTTTGTTCAATAGACTTTAAGTATTACGATTTTGCAAGACCCTTTATCTAATACTCAGGAGCTTCCAGCCCATTACGCGTAGTACCTGCACTTAATCTTTTTGAAAATACGTCAGTTTTCACTGGTAAATACAATTAACTGACTCTTTTGAAAATATTTAAGAAAATTGATTTAAATGCACAAGGCACAAATATCTTTTATAACTTTGGATAATTATTTAAAAAATAATAATAAACTTGTAAAAGAATTATATGTTTGTTATACGTTCAGTAGCCCGGGCTGAATACCGGGTTAAAGATTAATTGACACACCACATAATATAACCCACGGCGAGTTATTCTCGAACAGGTGGGTTTATTAATTTTACATACGCACCGGAAGGTGTATGCCTACACCCCGGCTTAAGTCATGGCCATTTCAATGAATGAGCCGATGATATCCAGGACATGGTCATTAACCCCCCAAAGGTTTAGAACAAACAAAATAGATTAAACGGGTTATCTCAGTGAATTAACCTTCATATGATTAAAAATTCGATACCCGACCAAGCGGTATTTTATATACCGTACCCCAAGCCTGTATAAGGGAAAATAAGTTAAAAGTATTTACCTGAGCAAAATTATAAATTTTAATCTTAGCCGTATATCAATCAGCAAACACATGTAGCTTTTACTGGGCTCCTAATCTGGAACGAAGGTTTTAATAACCTATTAGATTCCTAACGGGTCTTATTTAAGTCTTAACTTAGACCGGTTAGTTTTAAAGAAGGGTTTACTGTTCAAAACGCAAGATTAAGCGAAGACCGGATTAGAATGTGATTTAGACCCGAAAAGTATGAAGACTTGTATATAATGGGTAAACTAAATACATTCTGGATTTTGAAGCAAAAATGATAAGGTTTGACCCGTTTTTGGTTAATTTATGCAAACTAGTTACATAAACTGTACCGAACGTGTAATTGCATAACGGGTAACCAAATGAGTCATGTACAGGTTCCACAAGTTAATATGCTTTAAATATCTTGTGATATCAGTAGGATACCTTCCATTATGCCCAAAATGAATTTAAAACCAATTTATGCCCCGTAGGGGTATTTTGGTCATTTTAATGTTTATAAAAGAGGCTAAATAGTAAACTGAGGTTCTGGTCTAAAATAATCTATAAAAATATTTATTTTAGTAAGTTATATCAGTAAGATATCTTACATATGTGATATTTATCATTTATGGCCAAACTATGCACCGTAGGGGCATTTTGGTCATTTCACATATGCTTTAAGGGTCAAATTTGGAAATCTGAGTTCAAAACTTTTACTTACTGTTAAAGTATAAAAATTTATTCATAACATCAGTAGGTAACAAGCCTTAGGTTCCAAATATGGTTTTAAACCATATTATGCGCCTAAATCGCCTAAAAGTCGGTATTTGACGATATTCGGGTTGAATAAGGAAATTTGAGATTTTGATCAGCCTTTACTATTTAAAATAACTTATTTAATATATAAAATCAGTAGAAAAAGGTTTGACATGTAAAGGATGTGTAAAACTCATTTTATTAGCGAAAAGGGCATTATCGTCAATTACCGAGCCTATGTGAGAACTCTATGTTATTGTCAGTTTAAAATTTAATAAAAATCTCCAAAAATCCCTAAATATTATATTATATCAGTGTGTAAAAGGTTTGATGTCAAAATTTGGGTTTAAATAGGATTTATGTCAAAAATTCCATTTAATTAAAAAAAAAAGCTTTAATTTTACGATATCGAGTATAACTCTCATTTCAGACCAGATTCGGATGTCAAATTTTTAGGCATTCTTGAAAGTAATATTAAACATGAAGTTGAGAAAACCGAGACTGATTTCTTGACATTGGTCATGAAGAACTTAGATTGTCAGGCATATCTTACAAGTTTCAATACCATGTCTCGATTGGTTCCTTACTTTATCACACCGGAACCGAAGCGTATAGCTCGTTTTATTGGGGGTCTAGCCCCAGAAATCAAGGCAAGTGTGAAAGCATCGAGACCTACCACATTCAGGTCAGCGGCAGATCTGTCACTATCTCTCACACTTGATGTGGTCAGAAACAATGTTGCCAAAGCTTCTAATGATGGAAAGCGAAAACGGGAGGATGAGAATTCTCATCGCTCTGATAAGAATAAAACGGGGAACTTTGATCATAAGAAGAGTTCCGGGTTTAAGAAGGACAACCAGCAGTCGGGTGAAAAAACCAGGTGCAAAACCTGTAGGAAATACCACCTCGGGAAATGCAGATTTGAATCTCAGCCCCTACCTTGTGGGATCTGCAAGTCTAAGGAAAATAAAACCTTGGATTGCAAGAAATTGAAAGATGCAACCTGTTATGGTTGCAATGAGAAGGGGCATATCAAGACTAACTGCCCTAAGAATCAGAAGAAGCCTGAAGAGGCTAAGAAGACCAATGCTCGGGTCTTTCAAATGAATGCTCAGGAAGCCATTCAGAATGACAATGTGATAACAGGTACCTTTCCTTCTCAATGATGTTTATGCAGGAATTTGTTTGATTATGGCGCAGAAAAGTCTATTGTGACAATAAATGTTGTAAGTTGTGGTATCCGCCTGTTAGGACTCTAGACATATAACGCGAGGTAGAATTGGCCGATGATACTTTAGAGGCTGCTTCAACAATTTTAGATGGATGCTTTATATCCATTAGGAATCACTCTTTTCCAATATCCTTATGGCAAGCTTTCAAGCTATCCAAAATCATCAATATGATCAAGACAGATGTAACATTTTGATCCTCCGTCAAAAAGGTGATATACTAGATCCAAACCTTAAACGCCATTGATGGTCTTTTTATGGCCTAGGCTAAATATAATTGATATATATATTTAAATAACATTCATTAGGAATGTTCGTACTATATTAGCCTGTATGGTTTAATGATACCATGGTTAGTATATGTTAGGTCATCAGGATGATGAATAGCGGTTGTTGTATTGCAACTAAGTAAATTGTTTCATTGGTGTTAGGGACCAAGTCTCGAGTATGACAAACTCTGATAAGAAAACCAGCAATCGCGTCATTAATGATGCGACACATGCTAAGGATGCTACAATTGTGAACCTCAAAATTGACAAAGATGTCTCCAAGCTATGATTGACGCAGCTGTTGGAAAAGTTGTGAGAAAGGTCATGAAAAAGTTCAAGGAGCCCAATGTTACTTGCTCCAAATCTCATTTAAGACCACATTTCCATACTCACGAGAAGGATCTTGTTCATGCCTCGGATGCAAAGAATGAACTTAAAAGGAAAGGGGAGAAAGATAACTCCCATACTTCTAAGAAAAAGGGTAAGCTTGAGCTTAAGAAGAACAAACAAAAGTCCAACAAGAAACCTGTATGCAAGACCTGCAAGAAGCACCATCTAGGGAAGTGCAGGTTCGAATCAAAATCCCAATCGCAGCCTAAGGCTTGTGGGATCTGCAAATCAAGTGAGCATAAAACGTTGGATTGCAAGGACATAAAAGATGCAGTCTGCTTCGGCTGTAACGAGAAAGGCCACATCAAGACTACATGCCCTAAATCTGTCAAGGGAAGTGCGGCTAAGGATAGAAAGCCTAAGAATGAAAGCGCTTAAACTCTCCTGATGGATGCCAGAAGTAGTTCATATCAATAATGACATCGGGTACATTCCTTATCATTCATCAGTAATATGAATGCTAAGATTCTGTTTTGATTCGGGTACCAATAAATCCTTCATAAATTGTAAGTATAGCAAACTTTTAAAATCTTCCATAAGAACCCCAAAGATTAAGTGTAAGGTAAAACTTACAGATGGAAAACATAGGAACCATTTCTTCTGTTCCTGTCGGAAATCTTCATTCGTAAAATGCTAGAGCACTCTCTTCAGATGGAGTACATCAGTATATATTAGTTTGTTATCTCAATGATTTCTATCAACTGAGAATACCAGACTGTATGATAAAAGCGCCATATGAGGATTGGTGTATCTTAATATGTTCCATAGGTTACTTCCATGCCTGATCAGTATGGAGGTTTAATGCATGGAACCACTGAGATATTCCAATGGTCATATTGTACTAAAGTCAGCTAATGGTATTCAAAGAAGATATCCAGAATGGAAACGTCCAAGTAAGAGTCTCTGATTAAGGAATCCATGGACTCGTAAAGTAAATGTGTCATTTATCTGACACAGGCAATGATAGATGAACTGAAGTTTGAGATTTAGAGTGATCTCTGTAATCTCATTACGTCTTGACTATCTTCTTCAAAGACTACCCTGTTTACCTCCTGAAAGGCAAGTAGAGTTAAGATTTACATCCCGCATAGGGCTGCAGTATTATGAAATCTTCGTAATGATTAGTACAACCATTTATGGAATAATCGAAACCCTGATTAAGTGAGTTTTAAGATAAAGGTTCATAAAGCCTAATTCAATATTCGGAGAATTCGGTATTATTAATTAAGAAAGACGGTTCATTTTGCTTATGCATTGATTACCGCAACCCTATTTAGGCAACAATTAAGAATCGCCATCAGCTGCCCAAGATCGTCAATTTGTTCGACTAACTGTAAGGATTAGCTACTCCTTAAGATTGGTTTTAAGCAGTAGTTGGAATAACCATCTCACCTTAAATAAGCTTTTCTATAATAGTTGTTATATAAGTATCAAGGCTGCTCCTTTAGAAACCTTGTATTGATGGAATATCGAACGTCCGTTTGATGGACAGAAGTTTGGTAAGGCCGAATTAGCAGGACCTGAAATTACCTTGGAAACAACGAATAAGATCATTCAAATTCGTAATCGTTTGAAATTTTCCAGTAATCGGCGGAAAATCAAGGATTGATGAAAGCCGCAACCCTCTTAAGTCCTTAATAGGGAATAAGGTTTAATTGAAGGTATCACCCCAAGAAGGGTGTGCTGGATTTTTTTTTTTTATTTATCAGGCTAGTTAAGCTCTAGATATATAGAACCATTCGAGGAAATCGAATATATCAAGATCAAGTAGCATATAAGCTAAAACCTATTTAAGGAGCTTGGTGGAGCTCGCAATGTGTTCCACACTTGTGATTTAAAGATATGGATAGACGATAAGTCTAGAAGAATTATCACATAATGATATGCAGATTTATGATTTGATGAGAAACCCGTGTCAAATAAGGATCGGCAGGATTAGAAGCTAAGAAAGAAAACTTGAACCTATTATAAAGGTCATTTGGAATGCCCTTAGAGGCCCAAATAGGTTGTGGAAGTTAAATCCATTATCCGACAGAAAGTACATCCATTATTTTAGAAAATCTCGAGGTCGAGATTTCTTTTAAGGGGCTGAGGATGTAACACCTCGTAAAGTCACGCCCAATGATGTATTGACACGTGTAATAAGCCCTAATAAAGTCAAACGTTGAATTTAAGGGACTAATTTTTTGAAAAGGCGAAAACTTTGATTATGAAAGGACTGGAAGTGTTATCATGCTTAAAATAAGTCTCTAAATAACCTTTTACGGTATTTATATTCACAAATGAGCCACTTGTTGAACGAGTGTAGCCGTTTGCGTAATTAATTAAAAGTTTGCGCAATGAAGGGTTAAAAGCGTCAACATGTTAATTCTTACCTCTGAGTGACCTTTTAACAAACCGGGAGCTTTATGATATTTGATTATACTCTCGGGAATGCCAATTATTGGCCATCTAAGGCTTTTATGCCTTTAAATGACGTTACGCGCAACTTTGCAAGTTTAAGGGGTTAAAAGTGTCAATATGTTTAATTATACCTCTGAATGACCTTTTTACGAACCCGAAGCATCTTGATGTTTAATAATACTCCCAAGAATGCCTAATATGGATTAGATAAGGCTTCGATGCTATTAAACGATGATATGCGCAAGTTTGCGCATTAGAAGGACTATTTGCGTCAAACTGCAAAAGTCTGTCGATTCGAACCTTCCGGAATATGATCATAAGTTAAACATGCCCTAAATATCCTTTACATAGCTTAGAAATAGGCTTAAAGGTGTTTGGTGCGCAAAAATAAACTTATTTGATCAACAGGGATTAAAAGCGTCAAAAAGTGCATAAGTTTGCATTTTCGCGCATATCTTACGTTCCGAATATATCCGGACATCCAAAAATTTATGTAATCATTAAAATATTTTATTTTAGTGATTGACATGATAAAATTCCATTCGTTTTTTTTTTTTGGCTTATAAACAACTCCAAGCCATTCTAAACCACTAAAATCAATTCTAGGGGCTCTTTGATGGTATTAAAACATGGTAAGGTAAAACACCTGTAATCATCTCATGGCCCCTTCCAACACTTGTCATGATCCTATGCAATCCCAAAAAGTATATAAAGGGGCTTGAATTCATTTGAAATTCACACCTTCTTCTTGGGTTCTTGCTCTCTATCTCAAATCTGAGGATCCTAATCATTTGGAGCCTCCTTTTGAGTTCTTTTCAGTCCTAAGGACCACTTGTAAGTGTTCATTTCGTGCTTAGTCAAGTTGTTTGGCTCTTAAAGCCGAAAAGTCAAGCGTTCGCGATAAACGCTTTGACTTTTAAACGGTCAAGCCATTATTCGCAACGAACATGGCTACGTGGTCGTAATTAGGTAGGTATTAAACCCTCAAAAGGGCACCTCCTAATTACCACGTTTGCTTAGTTAATTGTCGGGTCAAAGTAATTAAAATAAAAGACAAATGAGTCAGTTTTTAAATAAAATTCATAACTAATGATGTAAAGGTAATAAAATCAGTTTTGTCACTTTAATAACTTGGTAAATATTAATTGAACATGTCTAGGCATGTTCAACCCGACAATTCTAAGTTTAGGCTCGATTCGCAACCGAAAGTCTCAAGAGTTGACTTTTGCTTTGACTTTCAGTTCTGACCCGATTTTGCTTAGTTTAGATATTCCTTAGGATTCCTTTAGGACCATATTATATGTTAGTATAACCCTCCAAGGTTATACGACATGGTTCCTTTGAATCCGAATCATTTGCATGTTTTCGTTAATTGCTTAAAAGTTGACCATTATGCCCTTTTGATATAAAAACGAGATTTTTTAGAATGGGAGAGGACAAAAACCTTTATTACTGATTTATAAATATGTCCTAAAAATTTGTCATCAGTTTGAGGTCTAAATTAAGAGTTATGCTCGATATCGTAAATTGAAAGCTTTTATTTAATTAAACGACATTTTCGGCATAAAGCCTATTTAAACCAAATTTTGACACCAAAATTTCTACCCACTGATGTGATATAATATTTAGGGATTTTTGGAAATTTTTATTTAATTTTAAATTGATCATAACATAGAGTTCTCGCATAGACTCGGTAATTGACGATAATGCCCTTTTCGCTAATAAAATGAGTTTTACACATCCTTTACATACCAAACATTTTTCTACTGATTTTATATATTAAATAAGTTATTTTAAACAGTAAAGGCTGATCAAAATCTCAGATTTCCTTCATCAACCCGAAATCGTCAAATATCGACTTTTATGCGATTTAGGCGCATAGTATGGTTTAAAACCATATTTAGCACCTAAGACTTGTTACTTACTGATGTTATGAATAATTTTTTATACTTAAACAGTAATTAAAAGTTTTGAACTCAGATTTCCAAAATTGGCTCTTTTAACATAAGTGAAATGACCAAAATGCCCCTACGGTGCATAGTTTGGCCATAAATGATAAATTTCACGTATATATGATATCTTACTGATATAACTTATTAAAATAAATATTTATACTGATTATTTTAGACCAGAACCTCAGGTTGCTATTTAACCTCTTTTATAAACTTTAAAATGACCAAAATACCCCTACGGGGCTTAAATTGATTTTAAATCCGTTTTGGGCATAATGGAAGGTATCCTACTGATATCACAACATATTTAAGGCATATTAACTTGTGAAACATGTTCATGACTAATTTGGTTACCCGTTATGCATTTTACGTGTTCGGTACGGTTTATGTAACTAATTTACATGAATTAACCGAAACGGGTCAAACCTTATCATTTTCACTTCAAAATTCAGAATGTGGTTAGATTACCCATATTATACAAGTCTCCATACTTGTCGGGTCTAAATCACATTCTAATCCGGTCTTCGCTTAATCTTGCGTTTTGAACCGTAAACCTTTCCTTAAAACTAACCGGTCTAAGTTACAACTTAAATAAGACCAGTTAGGAATCTAATAGGTTAATAAAACCTTCATTCCAGATTGAGAGCCCCTGTAGAGGTACTTGTGCTTGCTGATTTGAATATACGGCTGAGAATAAAATTACAGTTTAGCTCAGGTAAATAGTTTTATCTTATTTTCCCTTATACGGGCTTGGGGTACGGTATATAAAATACCACTTGGTCGGGTATTGAATTTTTAATCGTATGAAGGTTAAATCATTGAGATAACCCGTTTAATCTGTTTTGTTTATTCTAAGCCTTGGGGAGGGGTTAATGACCATGTCCTTGATATCCTCGGCTCATTCATTGAAATGTGCACGACTTAAGCACGGGGTGTAGGCATACACCTGCCGTTGCGTATATAAAAAGATATAACCGCCTGTTCGAGAATAACTCGCCGCGGGATTATATCATGTGGTGTGTCTATTAATCTTTAACCCGGTATTCAGCCCGGGCTACTGAACGCATAATAAACATATAATTCTTTTACAAGTTTATTTTTAAATAATTATCCCAAGTTATAAAGAAAATATTTGTGCCTTGTGCATTTAAATCAATTTTCATAAAGATTTTCAAAAGAGTCAGTTAATTGTATTTACCAGTGTAAACTAACGTATTTTCCAAAAAGGTTAAGTGACAGGTACTGTACGTAAATTGGCTGGGAGCTCAGGGCGTTAATAGGGAATCTTGCAAGTTCTAAATGTCTAAAGTCTGTTGAACAGTGTTTATATTTCTGTTTTAAGATCCGCCTGCGGATCCATCTTACAATCCGTTTGTAATATTTGATGTTACTTTTGAATCGGTTTGTAGTATATTTACTTTAGACTTCCGCTGTGCATTGAACTGTGATTATTTGACTATGATGATATCAACTACGTCATGATACTCCCCACCGAGCCCACCGGTCACACCCCGATATTTCCACGTATTACCGGTGGGCCAGGTGGGGAGTATCGTGACGTAGTTGATATCATCATAGTCAAATAATCACAGTTCAATGCACAGCGGAAGTATAAAGTAAATATATTACAAACCGATTCAAAAGTAACATCAAATATTACAAACAGATTGTAAGATGGATCCACAGGCGGATCTTAAAACAGAAATATAAACACTGTTCAACAGACTTTAGACGTTTAGAACTTGCAAGATTCCCTATTAACGCCCTGGGCTCCCAGCCAATTTACGTACAGTACCAGTCACTTAACCTTTTTGGAAAATACGTCAGTTTACACTGGTAAATACAATTAACTGACTCTTTTGAAAATCTTTATGAAAATTGATTTAAATGCACAAGGCACAAATATTTTTTTTATAACTTGGGATAATTATTTAAAATTAAACTTGTAAAAGAATTATATGTTTATTATGCGTTCAGTAGCCCGGGCTGAATACCGGGTTAAAGATTAATAGACACACCACATGATATAATCCCGCGACGAGTTATTCTCGAACAGGCGGTTATATCTTTTTATATACGCACCGGTAGGTGTATGCCTACACCCCGTGCTTAAGTCGTGGCCATTTCAATGAATTAGCCGAGGATATACAGGACATGGTCATTAACCCCCCAAAGGCTTAGAATAAACAAAACAGATTAAACGGGTTATCTCAATGATTTAACCTTCATACGATTAAAAATTCAATACCCGACCAAGCGGTATTTTATATACCGTACCCCAAGCCCGTATAAGGGAAAATAAGTTAAAAGTATTTACCTGAGCTTAAAATGCAATTTATACTCAGCCGTATATTCTAATCAGCAAGCACAAGCACCTCTACTGGGGCTCTCAATCTAGAACGAAGGTTTTGTTAACCTATTAGATTCCTAACGGGTCTTATTTAAGTTGAAACTAAGACCTGTTAGTTTTAAGGAAAGGTTTACGGTTCAAAACGCAAGATTAAGCGAAGACCAGATTAGAATGTGATTTAGACCCGACAAGTATTGAGACTTGTTTAATATGGGTAAACTAAACACATTCTGAATTTTGAAATGAAAATGATAAGGTTTGACCCGTTTCGGTTAATTCATGTAAACTAGTTACATAAACCGTACCGAACGCGAAAAATGCATAACGGGTAACCAAATAAGTCATGAACATGTTTCACAGGTTAATATGCCATAAATATGTTGTGATATCAGTAGCATACCTTCCATTATGTCCAAAACGAATTTAAAACCAATTTATGCCTCGTAGGGTATTTTGGTCATATTTATGTTTATAAAAGAGGGTAAATAGCAATTTGAGGTTCTGGTCTAAAATAATCAGGAAAAGTATTTATTTTAATAAGTTATATCAGTAGGACATCATATATATGTGAAATTTATCATTTATGGCCAAACTATGCACCATATGGGCATTTTGGTCATTTCACATAAGCTTTAAGGGTCAAATTTGGAAATCTGAGTTCAAAACTTTTACTTACTGTTAAAGTATAAAAATTAATTCATAACATCAGTAGGTAACAAGCTTTAGGTGCCTAATATGGTTTAAAACCATACTATGCGCCTAAATCGCATAAAAGTCAGTATTTGACGGTATTTGGGTTAAATAAGAAAATATGAGATTTTGAACAGCCTTTACAGTTTAAAATAACTTATTTGATATATAAAATCAGTAGCAAAAGGTTTGGTATGTAAAGGATGTGTAAAACTCATTTTATTAGTAAAAAAGGCATAACCGTCAATTACCGAGTCAATGCAAGAACCCTATGTTATGATCAATTTAAAATTCAACAAAAATCTTCAAAAATTCCTAAATATTATATTACATCAGTGGGTAAAAGTTTTGGTGTCAAATATTGGGTTTCAATAGGTTTTATGCCGAAAGTGTAGTTTAATTAATAAAAAGGCTTTAATTTACGGTATTGAGCATAACTCCTAATTTAAACCTCAAACCGATGTCAAATTTTTAGGACATGTTTATAAATCAGTAATAAAGGTTTTTGTCCTCTCACATTTTCAAAAATCTCGTTTTAATCTAAAAAGGGCATAATGGTCAACTTTTAGGCATTTAACGGAAACATGAAATGAACTAGGATTTCTAAGTAACCAAGTTGTATAACCTCAGGGGATTATACTAACATATAATATGGTCCTAAAGGAATCCTAAGGCATAACTAAACTAAGTTAAATCGGGTCAGAACTGAAAGTCAAAGCAAAAGTCTACTTTTGCGACTTTCGGTTCCGAACCGAGCCTAAACTCAGAATTGTCGGGTTGAACATGCCTAGACATGTTCAATTTATATTTACCAAGTTATTAAAGTGACAAAACTGATTTTATTGCCTTTACATCTTTAGTTATGAATTTTATTTAAAAACCAACTCGCTTGACTTTTATTTTAATTACTTTGACCCGACAATTAACTAAGCAAACGTGGTAATTAGGAGGTGCCCTTTTTGAGGGTTTAATACCTACTTAATTAAGATCGCGTAACCATGTTCGTTGCGAACAACAGCTCGACCATTTAAAAGTCAAAGCGTTTATCGCAAACGCTTGACTTTTCGGCTTCTAAGCCAAATAAAAATAACTAGCCATAAGAGGGGACTTACAAGGGGTCCAAGCAAGGATGAACTTGATCTAGGATGCTCAGATCAAGTGTGAAATAAGTGCAAGAACAAGTGGGTTTATATAGGATTTCAAGAACCGTTAGGATCGTTCCTTGATAATTGAGCTTCGATCTGGACCGTACACATAAGGCACATGGTTTTGGAATACTAGGGGTGCCCCAAAACCATCAAACGGTACTGAATAAGTTACATAAAGGACCCTGGACTTCACGTTACATGCGGAAAATGGAACAGTTGTTGCTGAACATGATATTCAGCCCAGATGAGGCCGTGGCATCGCGCCACGGCAAAGCCTTATGGTGGTGGCGCAGAGCCACCGTGTGCCAGCTCCAGAAACGTTGCCAAAATGGCAGAAATGGTCCCTGCAACACTTTTAAGCTATTTTTGATGCGTTTAAACCCCGTTAACGCCATTTCAAGACCCTACAACGATGCCTAAACATAGGGAACATGAAACATGCTCAAAAATATGCCGGATGTCGGTTCGTTTGGTCGTACAGTTGCGTTGTTCGGCTAGTTACGACGAAACAGGAACGGACGCGAAAAACGATCCAAATTACGCGACGAATGAAATTTTATCATGCCAAACACTAAAATAAAATATTTTAGTGATTACATAAATTTTTGGATGTCCGGATGTATTCGGAACGTAAGATATGCGCGAAAATGCAAACTTATGCACTTTTTGACGCTTTTAGTCCCTGTCGATCAAATAAGTTTATTTTTGCGCACCAAACACCTCTAAGCCTATTTCTAACCTATGTAAAGGATATTTTGGGCATTTTTAACTTATGATCATATTCTGGAAGGTTCGATACCATACGAATCGATAGACTTTTGCTGTTTGACGCAATTAGTCCCTCTAATGCGTAAACTTGAGTATGTCATCGTTTAATAGCATCGAAGCCTCATCCAATCCATATTAGGAATTCTTGAAAGTAATATTAAAAATCATGATGCTTCGGGTTCGTAAAAAGGTCATTCAGAGGTATAATTAAACATATTGACACTTTAAACCCTTAAACTTGCAAAGTTGCGCGTAACATCATTTAAAGGCATAAAAGCCTTAGATGGCCAATAATTGCCATTCCCGAGAGTATAATAAAATATAATGAAGCTCCCGCTTTGTTAAAAGGTCATTTAGAGGTAAGAATTAACATGTTGACGCTTTTAACCCTTCATTGCGCAAACTTTCAATTAATTACGCAAACGGCTACACTCGTTCAACAAGTGGCTCATTTGTGAATATAAATACCATAAAAGGTTATTCAGAGACTTATTTTAAGCATGATAACACTTCCAGTCCTTTCATAATCAAAGTTTTCGACTTTTCGAAAAATTAGTCCCTTAAATTCAACGTTTGACTTTATTAGGGTTTATTACACGTGTCAATACATCATTGGACGTGACTTTACGAGGTGTTACATCCTCACCCCCTTAAAAGAAATCTCGACCTCGAGATTTGCTAAAATAATGGATGTACTTTCTGTCGGATAATGGATTTAACTTCCACAACCTATTTGGTCCTCTAAGAGCATTCCAAATGACCTTTATAATAGGTTCATGTTTTCTTTCTTAGCTTCTAATCCTATCGATCCTTATTTGACATGGGTTTCTCATCAAATCATAAATCTGCATATCATTATGTGATAATGCTTCTCGACTTATCGGCAAAACATATCCTTAAATCACTAGTGTGGGTCACATTGAGTTTCATCAAGCTCCTCAGGTAAGTTTTAGCTAAGCTACTTGTTCTTGATATATTCGATTTCCTCAAACGATTCTATATATCCAGAGCTTAACTTACCCTGATAAATTAAAATTCAGCACACCCTTCTTAGGGCGATACCTTCAATTGAGCCTTATTCCTTATTAAGGAGTTAAGAGGGTTGCGACTTTCATCAATCCTTGATTTTCCGTCGATTACTGGAAACTTTCAGACGGTTACGAATTTGTATGATATTATTTGTTATTTCCAAGGTAATTTCAGGTCCTGCTAATTTGGATTTACCAAACTCCCGTCCATCAAACGGACGTTTGACATTCCATCTATACAAGGTCTCTAACGGAGCAGCCTTGATACTTATATATCAATTATTATAGAAAAGCTCATTGAAGGTGAGATGGTCAATCCAACCACTGCTTAAAACTAATCTTAAGGAATAGCTAATCCTTACAGTTAGTCGAACAAACCGACGATCCTGGGCAGCTGAAAGCAATTCTTACTTGTTGCCTAAATAGGGTTGCGGTAATCAATGCATAAGCAAAATGAACCGCCTTTCTTAATTAATAATACCGAAATTTTCAGAATTTGATTTAGGCTTTAAGAACCTTTATCTTAAATGACACTAGCCCTTAGGTTGGTATCAGAGCCAACGTTTGAGTGAATTAAACACTAGCCCTTAGTGTTTAATCTCAAATGACACAGTAGCACATTCCTTAGACCTTCTGAGTCTAGACTTAACATAGGAATTCTCTCAACCCTATTAAGTAAAATATTGTTTTCGATTTTATGTATTTTTGGAATATGTCGTCAATCAAAGAAGCCGTGGATGGAGATTTTTCCCGTCAGAAGCCAAGAAATGCTAAGTTTCATACCACGACTAGGATAAGCATGCGACTGGTTGAAGGAGAGACATTTATGGACCTATTCCCAAAACCAAACTTGTTTAAACCCTTATCCAGACTATGGAGTCCATACCAGAAGGTCCCTGAGGCTCCCATATTGAGGATGATACATATGGATGTTATTAAATCCCTATTTCTTACCTTCGAATTTTGAGACTTCAGACTTAGATTATACCAGTCAAAACCTAATCCGTGATCCATGTCGTTTCTTAAATCATTGAATCCTTGGATTCTACTTCTGCAATGGATCCTGAATTGAAATAATTCTTTATTCACTAAAATCTTCAAAGTCGCTACTGCATACGATATATAGAGATGAAGTAACAATCAGAATAAAGAGAGGAAGACATTAGAAGACCCTCCTTTATCATACTTCTTTTCATCAAAGTCCCTGTTTGGGCATTTGATTATTGTAGTCCTTTGTGGACATAGTATTTCATCATAGTCCTTGTGGACCTACGTCTCCTGATAAGACTTGGTATATACGTATGTTTATTATAGTCCCTACATGGGCAAACTATTTTAATATAGTCCCTATACGGACTTATGATAATTTTATAGTCCCTATACGGACATATGATAATTTTTATGGTCCCTATACGGACTTATAATTTCTTTTTAAGTCCTCTGTGGACAAATAAGATACTAAAAGTCATGTTTAAGGCATTATGGTAAATTTCCTAATGATTTATGGAGAGTTTTGAAGATTTTATATAGGTACTTATATCGTCCTTTATCAACCATTAGTATGAATTAATTCGAACCTTATCGATCTGCTAGATAATTTCAAAAGATCTTCTTAATGGTTTACCCCTGCCAAGTGGCAAGTCCACATAAATTGGCCAAAACCTTCGGTAATTAAGGATAATTATTCCTTCTACCATGATAGTTAAGGGAGATACCCCTTCTATCTAGAGGTGGTGAACTGTGTTCAAGCCTCCAAACCTATATGATCAATGCGATCATGGTAATATTGTGTAACCATTAAGACAAATTAATCCTTGTTAACATCTGAGAACGTGTTAACACTCCTGGAAGTGTGACTTGAGAAACCACACCAGCCGTCAAGGTAATTGGACTGCGTCCAAGCCTTAAAGCCTATATGATCGAATTTGATCATGGCAAGTATCATCAATGTGATGATCAAAATATAAACATCCATTTGTGATGAAGTGCCTACGGGCCAAACTTGTTATCCAATAAGACAACACGACATTTGTGGTCTACGACTCCGTGTCTAAAAATATTGGACTAGGTCCAAACATAATAGTCTATATGATCAATGCGATCATGACTAATATCATCTAATATGATGATCATGTTATTTAACATCCCTTAGTGATGTTTTGCCTACGGGCTATAATATATTGTCCATTAGTGACATTGACATTGTGATCCTTATGATCCCCTGTTCAAGGTAGTGAGCTATGCTCAAGCCTAATAGTCTATATGATCAATGAGATCATGACTAAAAATCATCAATATGATGATTAAATTTAACATCCTTAATAATGTTTTGCCTACGGGCTATATTATATTCTCCAATCGTGACAAGGCAATTGTAATTTTTTTTTTAATTCCTTGCCCAAGGGGGGGTGAGCTATGCTCAAATCCCAAAGTCTATATGATCAATGCGATCCTGACTATTATCATCAGTATGATGATCATAATATTAACATCCCTAGTGATGAAATGCCTATGGGCTATACTTTATTCTATTAGAGATAAGACAAAGTTAGTGGTGGTCTTTATAATCCCCTGTTCAAAGTGGTGGGTTATACCCAACCCTAACAGTCTATATGATCAGTGCGATCATGACTAATATCATCTGATATGGTGATCATATTATTTTATAAGATATTTGAAGTACAGTCTTAGGTCTTCCTATCTTCATAGTGAGATTTCAAGAAGTACTTTCCGACTCGATGATTATGATTTATGTGTATCTTGACGGTGATTTAGATAACGAACCTAGAGTAATACAATAAACACATGGTGGATACGCCGCTGGTACTTCCTATATATAAGTGTGTTTATTGTATTAACCTTCGTGGCGTTATCCTGAATCACCAAAAGGATCTATCTCGCCTACGGGTTATATACTATATTGTCCATTAGAGACATTGTCAAATGTTACCGTTATGGTACATCGTCGAAGGTAATGAGCAATGCCCAAGCCTTATGGTCTATAAGATCGATAAGATCATGACTAATACACTCAATGACGATAATTATATATATATATATATATACATATATGTATATATGTAAGCATCCATTAATGATGTCCTATGATTTGCCTATGTGCCAAAATAAATCGTCTTTCAAGACGATGACAATGGTAGTCTATGACTCCCTGTCCAACGGTGAAGAACTAGGTTCAAATCTTAAAACCCCTAATCTAGTAAGATTGCGGCTTATAAATTAATGTCCTCCATGATAGGCGTTGTTGCAATATCTTATAACGTCCTCTGCGACAAGGCCTTCGTGCCATATGATTATTTATGTCCTTCCTGATGGACTCATGTTTCCTATTATAGAAAGCCATTATGGCAAGCCTTCGAGCTATCTAAAATCATCAATATGACAAAGACGGTTGTGACATTTTGATCCCCTGTCAAAAGGGTAATGGACTCGGTCCAAACCCTAAAGGCCATTGATGGTCCTTTTATGACCTAGGTTGAATGTAATTAATGTACATTCAAGTAACATTCATTAGGAATGTTCATACCCTATTAACTTATATGGTTTAATAATACCATTGTTAATGTTTGTTAGGTCGTCAGGGTGATGACTTGCTATAGAAATGCAATTAAGCAATTGTTTAATTTTGGCGTTTAGTGCCAAGCTTCAAGTATGGCAAACTTGAATGAGACAAATAACAGTTGCGATACTGATGATGCGACAAATGCTAATGATGCAACAACTGTGAACCTCAAGGTTAATGTGACTGACGCAGCTGTTAGAAAGGCTATGAGAAAGGTCATGAAAAGGTTCAAAGAGCCGAATGCTACTCGCTCTAAATCATATTCCCTCTGATCATGAAAAAGAGCTTTGTTCATACTTCGAATGCAAAAAAAATGAACTAAATAAGATGATATATAGTGAGGGGCCCCATTCCTCTAAAGGATGTACTTAAAAGCACTTCGTCTCTTGCAAATCAAGAGACTTCAATGGCGAAAAAGGGCCATTGATTGCATGAAATTGTTGGATGAAATAGAAACCATTATGGACATCAGCGGTTGTGCTGAGAGAGACATTGTGAGATATGTATCATAGTCATTCAAGGGCAGTTCCCTTAATTGGTGGAAGACTTTAATAAGATTACAGAAAGAATACTCTTACACAAATTGGGATGATCCAGGTTCATGGACTAATCAGAAAAACCGGTTGTCTGCAACACGGAATGGAAAAGGTCGAATAAGAATTTTCTGATTCTCACCATGATGGATCTAGTCTGTAAACAGAACGTTATAGACTTTAGCTAATTGTCTGGGATAGTACCCTATTCAGTAAACCCAGAGTCTAAGCATAATGCACTATATATATTGGTGGTTTAGCATCAGAAATAAGAGGGCATATTAAGACGTCAAAGTCTGCTTCTTATAAATCAATTATGGATCTATCTCTGCCACTCACATTAGATGGGTTAGGAAGTAAATCAGTCAAATCTGAGACTACCAAAGAAGGGAAAAACGGAGAAGGATAACTCCCAGAGATCTGAGGAGCCTGTATGCATGACCTGCAACAAAAGGTACTGGGACAGTGTCTAACAGACTGAAGGTCAAAGCAGTGTGGCATCTGTAGTTCCCTGAATATAGAAACATAAGGAATGCAGTCTGTTTCGGCTGTGGCATTAAGGGCCACATCAGAGCTAACTACCCTAAAACTGTCAAAGATTTTATAGCTAAGTATAGAAGAATTAAGAATGGAGGCGCCTAAACCCTCCTGATGAATGTTAGAGGCAGTTCATATCAAGGATAACACCAGATAAACCCCTTATTATGATCTTATTGCTAAGAATTACGTTTGGATTCAGGTGCTACTGAGTCTCTAATAAGACCATAAGCTTAGCAAACTCTTAGAAATCCCCCATAAGAACTCCAGACATTAAGTGTAAGGTAAAACTTACCAACAAGAATCATAAGAGACCCTTACTTCTATTTTCGTCCTATAATCTTCATTCATTAAAATCTAAAGTACTCTTTTTCCAGATCGAGTACGATGATATATGTTATTTTATTTTGTTATATCATTGATTCCTATCAACTGCGAATGCTAGACTATGCTCGATAAAGGAGCCATATAAGGATTGGCGTATCATGGTGTGTCCCATAGATTGCTTCCATGCCTGATCATTATGGAGGTTTAATGTATGGAACCACTGAGATATCCTGATGGTCATATGGTACTAGAGTCGGCTAGTGGTATTCAAAGAAGATATCCAATGTAGGAATTGTCCAAGTACGTGTCTCTGATTAAGGAATCCGTGGACTTATAAAGAAAATGTGTCATTTATCTGACACAGGCAAATGATAGTAGAACCGGGGGACTTGAGATATGGGAAATCTCTGTAATCTCCTTGTGTCTTGACTATCTTCTCCAAAGAAGTACCCTGTTTACCTCCGAAGACAAGTAGAGTTAAGATTTACATCCCGCATAGGGCTGCATTATCGTGAAATCTCCATGACGATTAGTGCCATCATTATTGGAAGAATCGAAACCCTAATTAGATGAATTTAAGATAAAGGTTCTTAAATCCTAATTCAAATTCTGAAAGTTTCGGTATTATTAATAAGGAAAGACGGTTCATTTTTCTTATGCATTGATTACCGCAACCCTATTTAGGCAACAAGTAAGAATCGCCACCAGCTGCCCAGGATCGTCGGTTTGTTCGAGTAACTGTAAGGATTAGCTATTCCTTAAGATTGGTTTTAAGCAGTGGTTGGATTGACCATCTCACCTTAAATGAGCTTTTCTATAATAATTGTTATATAAGTATCAAGGCTGCTCCTTTGGAGACCTTGTATAGATGGAATGTCAAACGTCCGTTTGATGGACGGGAGTTTGGTAAATCCAAATTAGCAGGACCTGAAATTACCTTAGAAATAACGAATAAGATCATACAAATTCGTAACCGTCTGAAAGTATCCAGTAATCGATGAAAAATAAAGGATTGATGAAAGTCGCAACCCTCTTAAGTCCTTAATAAGGAATAAGGCTCAATTGAAGGTATCACCCTAAGAAGGGCGTGCTGTATTTTAATTTATCAGGGTAAGTTAAGCTCTGGATATATAGAATCATTCAAGGAAATCAAATATATCAAGATCAAGTAGCTTATAAGCTAAAACTTACCTAAGGAGCTTGATGAAAATCAATGTGACCCACACTAGTGATTTAAGGATATGTTTCACCAATACGTTTAGAAACATTATCACATAATGATATGCAAATTTATGATTTGATGAGAAACCCGTGTCAAATAAGGATCGGCAGGATTAGAAGCTAAGAAAGAAAACATGAACCTATTATAAAGGTCATTTGGAATGCCCTTAGAGGCCTAAATAGGTTGTGGAAGTTAAATCCATTATCCGATAGAAAGTACATCCATTATTTTAGCAAATCTCGAGGTCGAGATTTTTCTTAAGGGGGTGAGGATGTAACACCTCATAAACTCACGCCCAGTGATGTATTGACACATGTAATAAACCCTAATAAAGTCAAACGTTGAATTTAAGGGACTAATTTTTCGAAAAGTCAAAAACTTTGATTAGGAAAGGACTGGAAGTGTTATCATGCTTAAAATAAGTCTCTGAATAACCTTTTACGGTATTTATATTCACAAATGAGCCACTTGTTGAACGAGTGTAGCCGTTTGCGTAATTAATTGAAAGTTTGCGCAATGAAGGGTTAAAAGCGTCAACATGTTAATTCTTACCTCTGAGTGACCTTTTAACAAACCGGGAGCTTCATGATATTTGATTATACTCTCGGGAATGCCAATTATTAGCCATCTAAGGCTTTTATGCCTTTAAATGACGTTACGCGCAACTTTGCAAGTTTAAGGGGTTAAAAGTGTCAATATGTTTAATTATACCTTTGAATGACCTTTTTACGAACCCGAAGCATCGTGATGTTTAATATTACTTTCAAGAATGCCTAATATGGATTGGATGAGGCTTCGATGCTAATTACATCAAACAGCAAAAGTCTATCGATTCGTATGGTATCGAACCTTCCGGAATATGATCTTAAGTTAAAAATGCCCAAAATATCCTTTACATAGGTTATAAATAGGCTTAGAGGTGCGCAAAAATAAACTTATTTGATCGACAGGGACTAAAAGCGTCAAAAAGTGCATAAGTTTGCATTTTCGCGCATATCTTACGTTTCGAATACATCCGGACATCCAAAAATTTATGTAATCACTAAAATATTTTATTTTAGTGTTTGGTATGATAAAATTTCATTCATCGCGTAATTTGGATCGTTTTTCGCGTCCGTTCGTGTTTCGTCGTAACTAGCCGAACAACGCAGCCGTACGACCAAACGAACCGACATCCTGCATATTTTTGAGCATGTTTCATGTTCCCTATGTTTGGGCATCGTTGTAGTGCCTTGAAATGGGGTTAACGGGGTTTAAAAGCATCAAAAATAGCTTAAAAGTGTTGCAGGGACCATTTCTGCCATTTTGGCAAAGTTTCTGAAGCTGGCACACGGTGGATCTGCGCCACCACCATAAGGCTTTGCCGTGGCACGATTCCACGGCCTCATCTGGGTAGAATATCATGTTCAGCAACCGCAGGTCCATTTTCAGCATGTAACTTGAAGTCCAGGGTCCTTTATGTAACTTATTCAATACCGTTTGATGGTTTTGGGGCACCCCTAGTATTCCAAAACCATGTGCCTTACGTGTACGGTCTAGATCGAAGCTCAATTATCGAGGAACGATCCTAACAGTTCTTGAAATCCTATATAAACCCACTTGTTCTTGCTCTCATTTCACACTTGATCTGAGCATCCTAGATCAAGTTCATCCTTGCTTGGACCCCTTGTAAGTCCCCTCTTATGGCTAGTTATTTTTATTTGGCTTAGAAGCCGAAAAGTCAAGCGTTTGTGATAAACGCTTTGACTTTTAAACGGTCGAGCCGTTGTTCGCAATGAACATGGTTACGTGATCTTAATTAAGTAGGTATTAAACCCTCAAAAAGGGCACCTCCTAATTACCACGTTTGCTTAGTTAATTGTCGGGTCAAAGTAATTAAAATAAAAGTCAAGCGAGTCGGTTTTTAAATAAAATTCATAACTAAAGATGTAAAGGCATGTTCCACCCGACAATTCTGAGTTTAGGCTCGGTTCGGAACCGAAAGTCGCAAAAGTAGACGTTTGCTTTGACATTCAGTTCTGACCCGATTTAGCTTAGTTTAGTTATGCCTTAGGATTCCTTTAGGACCATATTATATGTTAGTATAATCCCCTGAGGTTATACAACTTGGTTCCTTAGAAATCCTAGTTCATTACATGTTTCCGTAAAATGCCTAAAAGTTGACCATTATGCCCTTTTGAGATTAAAACGAGATTTTTGAAAATGTGAGAGGACAAAGACCTTTATTACAGATTTATAAACATTTCCTAAAAATTTGACATCGGTTTGAGGTCTAAATTAGGAATTATGCTCAATATCGTAAATTAAAGCCTTTTTATTAATTAAACGATACTTTCGGCATAAAACCTATTGAAACCCAAAATTTGACACCAAACCTTTTACCCACTGATGTAATATAATATTTAGGAATTTTTGAGGATTTTTGTTGAATTTTAAACTGATCATAACATAGGGTTCTTGCATTGACTCGGTAATTGACGGTTATGCCTTTTTTTACTAATAAAATGAGTTTTACACATCCTTTACAAACCATACCTTTTGCTACTGATTTTATATATCAAATAAGTTATTTTAAACTATAAAGGCTTTTCAAAATCTCAGATTTTCTTATTTAACCCAAATACCGTCAAATACCGACTTTTATGCGATTTAGGCGCATAGTATGGTTTAAAACCATATTAGGCACCTAAAGCTTGTTACCTACTGATGTTATGAATTAATTTTTATACTTTAACAGTAAGTAAAAGTTTTGAACTCAGATTTCCAAATTTGACCCTTAAAGCTTATGTGAAATGACCAAAATGCCCATACGGTGCATAGTTTGGCCATAAATGATAAATTTCACATATATATATGATGTCCTAATGATATAACTTATTAAAATAAATACTTTTCCTGATTATTTTAGACCAGAACCTCAGATTGCTATTTAACCTCTTTTATAAACATAAAAATGACCAAAATACCCTACGGGGCATAAATTGGTTTTAAATTCGTTTTGGGCATAATGGAAGGTATCCTACTGATATCACAACATATTTATGGCATATTAACTTGTGAAACATGTTCATGACTCATTTGGTTACCCGTTATGCATTTTTCGCGTTCGGTACGGTTTATGTAACTAGTTTACATGAATTAACCGAAACGGGTCAAACCTTATCATTTTCATTTCAAAATTCAGAATGTGTTTAGTTTACCCATATTAAACAAGTATCCATACTTTCCGGGTCTAAATCACATTCTAATCTGGTCTTCGCTTAATCTTGCGTTTTGAACCGTAAACATTTCCTTAAAGCTAACAGGTCTAAGTTTCAACTTAAATAAGACCCGTTAGGAATCTAATAGGTTAATAAAACCTTCATTCCAGATTGAGAGCCCCAGTAGAGGTACTTGTGCTTGCTGATTAGAATATACGGCTGAGTATAAATTGCATTTTAAGCTCAGGTAAATACTTTTAACTTATTTTCCCTTATACGCTTGGGGTACGGTATATAAAATACCGCTTGGTCGGGTATTGAATTTTTAATCATGTGAAGGTTAAATCATTGAGATAACCCATTTAATCTGTTTTGTTTATTCTAAGCCTTTGGGGGGTTAATGACCATGTCCTGGATATCCTCGGCTCATTCATTGAAATGGCCACGACTTAAGCACGGGATGTAGGCATACACCTGCCGGTGCGTATATAAAAAGATATAACCGCCTGTTCGAGAATAACTAGCCGCGGGATTATATCATGTGGTGTGTCTATTAATCTTTAACCCGGTATTCAGCCCGTGCTTAAGTCGTGGCCATTTCAATGAATGAGCCGAGGATATCCAGGACATGGTCATTAACCCCCCAAAGGCTTAGAATAAACAAAACAGATTAAACGGGTTATTTCAGTAATTTAACCTTCATACGATTAAAAATCCAATACCCGACCAAGTGGTATTTTATATACCGTGCCCCAATCCCGTATAAGGGAAAATAAGTTAAAAGTATTTACCTGAGCAAATTATACAATTTATCCCAGCCGTATAAATCAGCAAGTGCAAGTATCTTTTACTGGGCTCCTAATCTGGAATGAAGGTTTTAATTAACCTATTAGATTCCTAACGGGTCTTACTTAAGTTTAAACTTAGACCGGTTAGTTTTAAAGAAAGATTTACGGTTCAAAACGCAAGATTAAGTGAAGACCGGATTAGAATGTGATTTAGACCCGACAAGTTTGAAGACTTGTATAATATGGGTAAACTAAACACATTCTAGATTTTGAGGTAAAAATGATAAGGTTTGACCCGTTTCGGCCAATTTATGCAAACTAGTCACATAAACCGCACCGAACGCGATAATTGCATAACGGGTAATCAAGTGAGTCATGAGCAGGTTTCCTAAGTTAATATGCCTTAAATATGTTGTGATATCAGTAGGATACCTTCCATTATGCCCAAAACGGATTTAAAATTAGTTCGACAATATGGCTAAAACGCTTATATATAGGAAGCACCAGCGGCGTATCCACCACGTTTTAACCATATGGCTTCCGTCTCGTGAGGTGGTGTCATACGTGTCAACATAGTACAGTCAGATTTGTGATGACTCGATCCAAACGGGAAAGGGTTGGATCAAGTCTTGAAAGGCGAACCGAGTGATGAGTCGTTTTCATCTCAGTCTAGTGACACGAGCGAGTGCGATAGGCGGTAAGCGGGATGCAAAAAATTCGATAGTACAACACAAACATAATAAGCGAAGACGGCGGCGAAAAGCGTAAAGCGATAAGCGACGAGCGATAGCCACAACCGTCGAGCGATAGGCGACGATCGATGCGTTGCAAATGATAGGAAATATGCGATTTGATTAGATTAAACGACACCACAAGTTTTAACTAACATTAGACCCCACATGGCCTTTTTCCACGAAGTTCTGCTGATATGGCTAAAACACTTATATATAGGAAGTACCAGCGGCGTATCCACCATGCTTTAACCATATGAGTTTCGTCCCGTGAAGCGAGGTCATGTGTACTAACTAAACACAGACAGAATGGATATTGGTAAGCGATAGCGATAGCGATTTCGTTAAGCGATACACGATGAGCGATGTGGCAATATACAAGCGATAGAGTGATACACAAGCGATAGAGTGATACCCACGATATGCGATAGCGCGATGCACATAATAAGCGATTGAGCGAACACACAATAAGCGATTGAGATTGCGAGATAGATTCTAGCGATAATGCGATTGCGAGCGTGTTGACTTACGAAAAGTCTGGCGATTACACGCTTTGAGTTGCGATTGAGATTGTTACGCCTTGCGATGTAGTGTAGTGTGTCGAAAATAGAGTTAATAGTATACTTGGTCTAATAACGTTCAACTTGTATGGCACTTTCTTCACAAGTCATTGGTTGGCATGGCGAAGCACTTATATATAGGAAGTACCAGCGGTTTATCCACCATGCTTCAACCACACGCCTCTGCCCCGTGAATTGGTGTTGCACTGTGTTGACATGGTCGAGACGCTTATATATAGGAAGTACCAGCGGCGTATCCACCACGCTCGACCATGCTTTTAACGTTATGGCATCATTGAAACTCATTACGATCTTCGTGCACTGATCACAGTAATCCCGTGTGCACCCGTAACTAATTTGATCCTTGCATGTTGATCGTACTTTATCTCAAGAACGCATAGTAGGGGTAAAACACAGTATATAGTACATAGTGCTAGTATATAGTCCGTGAGCGAGTGCGAGATAGTGAAAGATAAATAGAGTCCACATTGCGTCGAGAAATAGAACAAGTTCAACATGCAAAAGAAATTAATGGTGAAAATCGTATCATTACAACAATATTGGAACCATAACTAATGTTGTTGTGGAGGACTTCTACGGAGACTGTGGTTGTTGTTGGAATTCCTCAAGTCTGCGGCCCCGTGCGGCAGTGCTGGGTGAGATGATCGTACCAGTTTCAATTTGCGCAAAAGCGACAGTTAGCCTCTTGCGGGTGATGATACGTACACATGAGACACAGGGGATGAGTTCCGTTGTAGTCGCGCTTCGAGTGAACTGGAATTGCTTGGAGAGGTTCTGGCTGCGACAGTTCGGTTGTTGAAGAGTTTGGGCTCATGGTCTTTCGTTTGCGGTTGGACCGAGCTTCCTGAAGCGGTGCGTTAGCGTCGGAGGATTCGTCTGAGGACTCACCTGAAGAATCGTCAGTAGAATCGTCGGAGGAATCGTCGGAAGAGTCGATGACGATTGCTTGATGAGCTTGTTTGACAGGATTCTTGGAGAAAAATCCGTCCAAGACTCGTTTATCATTGATTTATGCGGCCAAGCGGTAGGTTTCTTCGATGGTAGCAGGTCTTGCAGCTTTGACAAAATAGCCCACACACTCAGGCAAGCCGCGAATGTACTTCGTGATGGCTTTTTCTGAAGTGTTGACTTGACTGGGGCAGATCATGCTAAGCTGTTTAAACCTTGCGGTGTAGCCAGCATTGTCACCTTCGACTTGCTTGATTTTCCAAAATTTGTCTTCTAGCCTCTAGACTTCGTGGGGAGGGCAGTACTATTTCTTCATGAGCTCTTTCAGCTCATCCCAAGAGAGATCGTAAGCTACGGAGATCCCACGTTTATTACGTTCGGCTGTCCACCAGTCGAGTGCTTGCGATTGAAATACTCCGGTAGCGTAAGTAGTTCGAAAACCATCGGGACACCCACTCTGACGAAGGGTAACTTCGATAGAATCGAACCACTGGAGTAGTTGGGACACACCTCCTTCACCGGTGAACTCCATCGGGTCACAGGCTTTGAAGTGTTTGTAGAGGAAAGCAGATTGCGGTGCTTCCATCTTAGAGTCTTCCGGGATTCGAGAGTTGCTGAGAGAGTGCACTTGAGCGACAATTTGAGGAATGACCTTGGCCACAAGTGAGGCAATCCTCTTTTCAGCGCTTCGTTTGGCTCTTCTCCTAGCTGTTTGTCTCGTCGTAGAGTCGTTGGAAGGCATCTAGACAGAGGGAGATTTGGAGTGAGATTCGATCATAATGATTTTGAGTTTTTTCGATGCGATTGAGCGCGATCAAAACTTGTTACAGGTAGTATAATAGGTTTCACATAGGAGCCACATAGGAGACACGAGATTCCTAAGTTCCCACACAATTGATTTGTTTGTATATATATATATATATATATATAATTAGTTGTAGCTTATACTCATACACATACATGTCGGTATAGAATGCGCGAGGACGCGATGTTATGAATTAATTTTTATACTTTAACAGTAAGTAAAAGTTTTGAACTCAGATTTCCAAATTTGACCCTTAAAGCTTATGTGAAATGACCAAAATGCCCATACGGTGCATAGTTTGGCCATAAATGATAAATTTCACATATATATATGATGTCCTAATGATATAACTTATTAAAATAAATACTTTTCCTGATTATTTTAGACCAGAACCTCAGATTGCTATTTAACCTCTTTTATAAACATAAAAATGACCAAAATACCCTACGGGGCATAAATTGGTTTTAAATTCGTTTTGGGCATAATGGAAGGTATCCTACTGATATCACAACATATTTATGGCATATTAACTTCTGAAACATGTTCATGACTCATTTGGTTACCCGTTATGCATTTTTCGCGTTCGGTACGGTTTATGTAACTAGTTTACATGAATTAACCGAAACGGGTCAAACCTTATCATTTTCATTTCAAAATTCAGAATGTGTTTAGTTTACCCATATTAAACAAGTATCCATACTTTCCGGGTCTAAATCACATTCTAATCTGGTCTTCGCTTAATCTTGCGTTTTGAACCGTAAACATTTCCTTAAAGCTAACAGGTCTAAGTTTCAACTTAAATAAGACCCGTTAGGAATCTAATAGGTTAATAAAACCTTCATTCCAGATTGAGAGCCCCAGTAGAGGTACTTGTGCTTGCTGATTAGAATATACGGCTGAGTATAAATTGCATTTTAAGCTCAGGTAAATACTTTTAACTTATTTTCCCTTATACGCTTGGGGTACGGTATATAAAATACCGCTTGGTCGGGTATTGAATTTTTAATCATGTGAAGGTTAAATCATTGAGATAACCCATTTAATCTGTTTTGTTTATTCTAAGCCTTTGGGGGGTTAATGACCATGTCCTGGATATCCTCGGCTCATTCATTGAAATGGCCACGACTTAAGCACGGGATGTAGGCATACACCTGCCGGTGCGTATATAAAAAGATATAACCGCCTGTTCGAGAATAACTAGCCGCGGGATTATATCATGTGGTGTGTCTATTAATCTTTAACCCGGTATTCAGCCCGTGCTTAAGTCGTGGCCATTTCAATGAATGAGCCGAGGATATCCAGGACATGGTCATTAACCCCCCAAAGGCTTAGAATAAACAAAACAGATTAAACGGGTTATTTCAGTAATTTAACCTTCATACGATTAAAAATCCAATACCCGACCAAGTGGTATTTTATATACCGTGCCCCAATCCCGTATAAGGGAAAATAAGTTAAAAGTATTTACCTGAGCAAATTATACAATTTATCCCAGCCGTATAAATCAGCAAGTGCAAGTATCTTTTACTGGGCTCCTAATCTGGAATGAAGGTTTTAATTAACCTATTAGATTCCTAACGGGTCTTACTTAAGTTTAAACTTAGACCGGTTAGTTTTAAAGAAAGATTTACGGTTCAAAACGCAAGATTAAGTGAAGACCGGATTAGAATGTGATTTAGACCCGACAAGTTTGAAGACTTGTATAATATGGGTAAACTAAACACATTCTAGATTTTGAGGTAAAAATGATAAGGTTTGACCCGTTTCGGCCAATTTATGCAAACTAGTCACATAAACCGCACCGAACGCGATAATTGCATAACGGGTAATCAAGTGAGTCATGAGCAGGTTTCCTAAGTTAATATGCCTTAAATATGTTGTGATATCAGTAGGATACCTTCCATTATGCCCAAAACGGATTTAAAATTAGTTCGACAATATGGCTAAAACGCTTATATATAGGAAGCACCAGCGGCGTATCCACCACGTTTTAACCATATGGCTTCCGTCTCGTGAGGTGGTGTCATACGTGTCAACATAGTACAGTCAGATTTGTGATGACTCGATCCAAACGGGAAAGGGTTGGATCAAGTCTTGAAAGGCGAACCGAGTGATGAGTCGTTTTCATCTCAGTCTAGTGACACGAGCGAGTGCGATAGGCGGTAAGCGGGATGCAAAAAATTCGATAGTACAACACAAACATAATAAGCGAAGACGGCGGCGAAAAGCGTAAAGCGATAAGCGACGAGCGATAGCCACAACCGTCGAGCGATAGGCGACGATCGATGCGTTGCAAATGATAGGAAATATGCGATTTGATTAGATTAAACGACACCACAAGTTTTAACTAACATTAGACCCCACATGGCCTTTTTCCACGAAGTTCTGCTGATATGGCTAAAACACTTATATATAGGAAGTACCAGCGGCGTATCCACCATGCTTTAACCATATGAGTTTCGTCCCGTGAAGCGAGGTCATGTGTACTAACTAAACACAGACAGAATGGATATTGGTAAGCGATAGCGATAGCGATTTCGTTAAGCGATACACGATGAGCGATGTGGCAATATACAAGCGATAGAGTGATACACAAGCGATAGAGTGATACCCACGATATGCGATAGCGCGATGCACATAATAAGCGATTGAGCGAACACACAATAAGCGATTGAGATTGCGAGATAGATTCTAGCGATAATGCGATTGCGAGCGTGTTGACTTACGAAAAGTCTGGCGATTACACGCTTTGAGTTGCGATTGAGATTGTTACGCCTTGCGATGTAGTGTAGTGTGTCGAAAATAGAGTTAATAGTATACTTGGTCTAATAACGTTCAACTTGTATGGCACTTTCTTCACAAGTCATTGGTTGGCATGGCGAAGCACTTATATATAGGAAGTACCAGCGGTTTATCCACCATGCTTCAACCACACGCCTCTGCCCCGTGAATTGGTGTTGCACTGTGTTGACATGGTCGAGACGCTTATATATAGGAAGTACCAGCGGCGTATCCACCACGCTCGACCATGCTTTTAACGTTATGGCATCATTGAAACTCATTACGATCTTCGTGCACTGATCACAGTAATCCCGTGTGCACCCGTAACTAATTTGATCCTTGCATGTTGATCGTACTTTATCTCAAGAACGCATAGTAGGGGTAAAACACAGTATATAGTACATAGTGCTAGTATATAGTCCGTGAGCGAGTGCGAGATAGTGAAAGATAAATAGAGTCCACATTGCGTCGAGAAATAGAACAAGTTCAACATGCAAAAGAAATTAATGGTGAAAATCGTATCATTACAACAATATTGGAACCATAACTAATGTTGTTGTGGAGGACTTCTACGGAGACTGTGGTTGTTGTTGGAATTCCTCAAGTCTGCGGCCCCGTGCGGCAGTGCTGGGTGAGATGATCGTACCAGTTTCAATTTGCGCAAAAGCGACAGTTAGCCTCTTGCGGGTGATGATACGTACACATGAGACACAGGGGATGAGTTCCGTTGTAGTCGCGCTTCGAGTGAACTGGAATTGCTTGGAGAGGTTCTGGCTGCGACAGTTCGGTTGTTGAAGAGTTTGGGCTCATGGTCTTTCGTTTGCGGTTGGACCGAGCTTCCTGAAGCGGTGCGTTAGCGTCGGAGGATTCGTCTGAGGACTCACCTGAAGAATCGTCAGTAGAATCGTCGGAGGAATCGTCGGAAGAGTCGATGACGATTGCTTGATGAGCTTGTTTGACAGGATTCTTGGAGAAAAATCCGTCCAAGACTCGTTTATCATTGATTTATGCGGCCAAGCGGTAGGTTTCTTCGATGGTAGCAGGTCTTGCAGCTTTGACAAAATAGCCCACACACTCAGGCAAGCCGCGAATGTACTTCGTGATGGCTTTTTCTGAAGTGTTGACTTGACTGGGGCAGATCATGCTAAGCTGTTTAAACCTTGCGGTGTAGCCAGCATTGTCACCTTCGACTTGCTTGATTTTCCAAAATTTGTCTTCTAGCCTCTAGACTTCGTGGGGAGGGCAGTACTATTTCTTCATGAGCTCTTTCAGCTCATCCCAAGAGAGATCGTAAGCTACGGAGATCCCACGTTTATTACGTTCGGCTGTCCACCAGTCGAGTGCTTGCGATTGAAATACTCCGGTAGCGTAAGTAGTTCGAAAACCATCGGGACACCCACTCTGACGAAGGGTAACTTCGATAGAATCGAACCACTGGAGTAGTTGGGACACACCTCCTTCACCGGTGAACTCCATCGGGTCACAGGCTTTGAAGTGTTTGTAGAGGAAAGCAGATTGCGGTGCTTCCATCTTAGAGTCTTCCGGGATTCGAGAGTTGCTGAGAGAGTGCACTTGAGCGACAATTTGAGGAATGACCTTGGCCACAAGTGAGGCAATCCTCTTTTCAGCGCTTCGTTTGGCTCTTCTCCTAGCTGTTTGTCTCGTGGTAGAGTCGTTGGAAGGCATCTAGACAGAGGGAGATTTGGAGTGAGATTCGATCATAATGATTTTGAGTTTTTTCGATGCGATTGAGCGCGATCAAAACTTGTTACAGGTAGTATAATAGGTTTCACATAGGAGCCACATAGGAGACACGAGATTCCTAAGTTCCCACACAATTGATTTGTTTGTATATATATATATATATATATATAATTAGTTGTAGCTTATACTCATACACATACATGTCGGTATAGAATGCGCGAGGACGCGATGCAGAGAGTGAGAGTGAGAGCGAGTAATTAGACGTTAGTTTTGTTGCGAACATTCGGTTTTCGTTTCAGATTGCGATGGTTGTGCGAGTCGTGCGTTTATAAACCAAGGGCAAAAATCGATAAATCAAGAAATCGATAAAGTGTAAAGTTTAAATTGTAAATACATAAGCGTAAATAGATTCCATATAGCGTAAAATCGGCGAGTCGTAAGCTAGAAAAGTAGATAGAGTGCCTCGGGTGTTTAGGCTTCGACTGCCCAAGGTAACCCAACTATACCCAACCAGCTCGTGCACGCGCGTTGCCGTAGAAGGCTTATGCTTCCACTGGGATGCAGCTCATGGAATTCGTCTTCCTGGTCATCGCGTGGCTCGAGTTATCGTTATATCCAAGTCCTTGGTGAGAGCTTTTGAAAACCATTTTATAGAGAGCGGAACGGTTTATTAAGATACGGGTTTCACCCCTGACTTAATAACTTCGCTCCTCACTGTGGTTGTTCTCTTCGAATAAATTCGAGAGTCCCACTGGATTTTGAAATGGAGGCTTTCATTGAGATATGGATGTCACTCCTAGCTTAACAAAAGTTCTCATGCTAGAAAAATGTGTTGAGTGAGCGATCTTATCGAGAGTTCTTGGTTTTCACGCCTGATCTCGACTGGATCACTCGGTTGTGTTACGCGAGTATTTTCGAATATGTGTGTATTGTGTTGGCCTTAGGAAAGGCTAAGTAATATTCTAGCCTTAGGAAAGGCTCTTTGTCTGAAGTTGTAGTATGCGATGTTCACGCGAAGTAGTAGCTTTTAGCGAATTCGAACGAGAGTATCAAGTAGGCCCGTGCAAATCCTACAGGGTTCGCACGAGTCGGCCCGTTGGTACCTAGACTATAGACTAGATCGTTTCTAAGACATTGACCCGGACTAGGTCAAGTCTGGCCTAATTCCCTATAGTTATGGCTCTGATACCAATCTGTCACACCCCAACCGATGGCGGAATCATCGGGGAACGGCACTAGGCGAATCAGATTGCTCAAGAGAATCCATAACAACTATATTGCGACAGTATTTAATGCGTTCATTATCCCATACTAATAAATAATTACAATCACATAAGCTGTCACGAATTTCCTGTTCTCTCAAACAATTCAAATCCGACAACCTAGATTTTAGATGTGTTTCTAGACTTCCAAGCTTGATTTGATGTAGACTGCGACTAAACCTGCAACATACGTTAAAATAATGTCAATACAAAAGTATTGGCGAGTATACAGGTTTGATATGTAATAGTGTAATAGATAAAGGCTGCGAATTTCCACTTACATAAACGTAATGCACGACATATATACTCACAAAACTGATACTACCAGCTAAGTCCTCGAGCAGCGATTGCGATTGCTAAACTAGACCCCGTCGGGCGCAATAGTACTATACTAGTCATGGTGGGACGTCGCGAGTATAAGTCCTAGCACATATGTAACTAGCATCATGTATAACTATGCACGTAAGTCATTCGCAAGTGGTAAGTAGTTTAAGCATTTGATGTAATTCAATTTGATAGCAACGTATGTTACACCCAAAATTGCAAAAGCAAAAAGGGTTCAAGTATACTCACCGTCGGTGTTCAGCAAGTAAACACAACTTGGTTGGATTGAAGGGAGCGCGTCCGATATTAGCCTGATTATAGATTGATAGCGTAAGCGTTGAATAGTGCGATAAATGGTGGCGAATGAACCAAGTGTTGGATGGTAATCCGATCGGATGGCAATCCGATCGGATAGCCAGTCGATCGGGTGGCAATCCGTTCGGATGGTCATCCGATCGGAGAACCATTCGATTGGATTGTCATTTTGTTTGGTGAAGAGGTGTTTGTGTATGATGGTTTGCCATTTGAAGTTTTAGTTGTAGCATTTTGAAAACAGAGAAGTATCTCTACCCTTCAGGTCGGTCGATCGGACGAAGGTTCGATCGGGTGACGATCCGATTAGTAGGACACTTTAGTGAGAACAAGCTCACAGCAGTTTGTCACTCGATCGGGTTGCAATCTGATCGGGTGACAATCCGTCTGGAACCGTCTATGTATTGAATTAGTCCCAACATCACATGGTCAGATGGCTGTTCGATTGGGTGGCAATCCGATCGGACGGCAATCCATTCGACGTTCAGAACTTGAAAATTTGAATTTAAAAGTTTAAGTGAGGAACCAAGTGCAAGCCGATCGGACAGCTGTCCGATCGGGTGGCAATCCGTTCGGGTTGTAATCCGATCGGACGGCAATCTGTTCCGACGGCCTTAGATCGTCCTTTCACTTGATTATTTTGAAAGTTTGCGGTTTTCTCGAGACGGTATGACATCGTGCTAAACAACAGAACCCCATCAACACCCAGGCGATCCGATCGGGTAGGAATCACCCTAATCTGATTGGTCAGCTGTTCGAGACGATGGTTCGCGTTTAACTCGAGATCGGTTGTGAGGTTGATAATATACAGATCTTGAACCCACACATCAACAAGAAGGAGTAGAAGATCAGAACAAGCTCCGATTCTATCGGTTTGAGTGCATTAAGTGTAAAAGAGTTGAAAGAAAGTTAGAAAACCATCTTTCAATCCTTTTAACCATGAGTTTGTGTAGATCTATGCGAAAACGTTGTTTAATCATGTGGAAATCCTTCAGATCTGAGTTGTTCTTGGTGGAATGATGCCAAAACTTGAAGCTCATAAGAACTCCATGATGGCATCATCCTAGAACACCTCAAATCCGTTGATTTCACGGTTAAAAGTTAAGATTCAAAGGTGAAATTGATGAAGAAGTGTGTGTAGATCGTATAAGTACAAGAATTGATGTAGAAAACTTACAAGAATCGCGATAAATCGAGAGGAAATAGCCCCAAAGCGTGCTGGTCGAGTGGGAGCTGTCACATCACTGTTCAAGTGATGTGACTAGGGCTATTTATAGGTGAAGAGGAGAAAAAGGGGAAGGGAGTGCCATGGATCAGATGACTGTCCGATCGGGTGGCTGTCCGATCGGGTGGCAATCCGATCGGGTGGCAACTTGATCGGATGGCCACTTGATCGAGTGGTCCCTCGATCGGTGGTCTCCGGCGAATGGTGTTTCGATGGTTCGTTTTGTTCGTTAAGCTTCACAATAATTTGGTTACACATTTTCATACCCATATTCATATATTTATTATAATTAGTCACATAGGGTCGTATAAATATCCACATTTCGAAGTTGCGATACAATAACCGGGTTTCGTTTCGAATATGTGTTCTCTGCGACGCATCACGGCTATCGAGGCGGGTAGAATAGGTCCTCACTCAACATCATCGTGAGCGTTAGTGTGTGTGATGCGATGTGTTATAGCGATAAGGTATGCGTAATATGCGAAAATATTGCGAAATAGCGATGTATGCGATATAGCTACATTATGATCCGAATCTCTGGTGCTAGGCGTAACGAGTATAACGAGTGGTAACAACGCATGAACGTTCGGGTTGTTACATTTATAACTTGAGATAATTATTTAAAAAAATAATAAACTTGTAAAAGAATTATATGTTTGTTATACGTTCAGTAGCCCAGGCTGAATACCGGGTTAAAGATTAATTGATACACCACATAATATAACCCACGGCGAGTTATTCTCGAATAGGTGGGTATATTAATTTTACATATGCACCGGCAGGTGTATGCCTACACCCTGTGCTTAAGTCGTGGCCATTTCAATGAATGAGCCGAGGATATCCAGGACATGGTCATTAACCCCCCAAAGGTTTAGAACAAACAAAACAGATTAAACGGGTTATCTCAATGAATGAGATTCACTATCTGTTTTAGATCCTCCTGTGGATCCACATGCGGATCTAAAACAGATAGTGAATCTTTGTTCAACAGACTTTAAGTATTACGAGTTTGCAAGACCCTTTATCTAATACTCAGGAGCTTCCAGCCCATTACACGTAGTACCTACATTTAATCTTTTTGAAAATACGTCAGTTTTCACTGGTAAATACAATTAACCGACTCTTTTGAAAATATTTAAGAAAATTGATTTAAATGCACAAGGCATAAATATCTTTTATAACTTGGGATAATTATTTAAAAAAAATAATAAACTTGTAAAAGAATTTTATGTTTGTTATACGTTCAGTAGCCCGGGCTGAATACCGGGTTAAAGATTAATTGACACACCACATAATATAACCCACGGCGAGTCATTCTCGAACTGGTGGGTTTATTAATTTTACATACGCACCGGCAGGTGCATGCCTACACCCCGTGCTTAAGTCGTGGCCATTTCAATGAATGAGCCGAGGATATCCAGGACATGGTCATTAACCCCCCAAAGGTTTAGAACAAACAAAACAGATTAAATGGGTTATCTCAATGAATTAACCTTCATATGATTAAAAATTCGATACTCGACCAAGCGGTATTTTACATACCGTACCCCAAGCCCGTATAAGGGAAAATAAGTTAAAAGTATTTACATGAGCAAAATTATAAATTTTAATCTTAGTCGTATATCAATCAGCAAACACAGGTAGCTTTTACTGGGCTCCTAATCTGGAACAAAGGTTTTAATAAACTATTAGATTCCTAATGGGTCTTATTTAAGTCTTAACTTAGACCGGTTAGTTTTAAAAAAGGGTTTACGGTTCAAAACGCAAGATTAAGCGAAGACCGAATTTGAATGTGATTTAGACCCGACAAGTATGAAGACTTATATATAATGGGTAAACTAAATACATTCTGGATTTTGAAGCAAAAATGATAAGGTTTGACCCGTTTCGGTTAATTTATGCAAACTAGTTACATAAACTGTACTGAACGCGTAATTGCATAACGGGTAACCAAATGAGTCATGTACAGGTTCCACAAGTTAATATGCTTTAAATATGTTGTGATATCAGTAGGATACCTTCCATTATGCCCAAAATGAATTTAAAACCAATTTATTCCCCGTAGGGGTATTTTGGTCATTTTAATGTTTATAAAAGAGGCCATAAATGATAAAGATCACATATGTAAGATATCTTACTGATATAACTTACTAAAATAAATATTTTTACTGATTATTTTAGACCATAACCTTAGTTTACTACGTCACGATATGTAAGATATCTTACTGATATAAATATGATGATATCAACTACATCACGATACTCCCCACCGGGCCCACCGGTAATACATGGAAATATCAAGGTGTGACAAAAAAGAAGATTACAATGGGATTAGACTGGTTTGCAATCCTAAAACACTTTGTCTCCCTGAGAAGTTCAAACAGGCTTGATAGATATTGTACATCTTTATGAGATGCAACTTTCAATTAACTTTCAATGCAACACTTGGGTAATGGTCAGCTTTTAACACACACATGTTTTTCACCAACGCAAGCTAAGATCATAAGGCATACCCAACCCACAAGACTTACAACAATCAAGAGTTCAGAACCAAGAAAGCAAATAAGTGTGAATTACCTAATCAAACCTAATATGCCTCAACTTGTCAATACATAAGGTTTCGCACTCCTCACAATGTATCACTCCCCTCGGGTTATTTAGTGGACTAGTAAAATTGGTACTAGTATTTTTTTCTAAAATGCTCAACCCACAATTGCAACATTATTAGCATATGCTAGTAAAGAAATCAAATCGCCACCTAGTAACAAAAGACTAAATGCAAATCAAGAGGGCTTCATGGGCTGGCTTGGGTGAATAGTTTGGAATTAATGTTGGACAAATGGCTAAAAGGTGAAGAAATACGGATCCTACAACATAACACAAATAACTAAGAACTAACATAACCAGGGTTATTTTGACCCGAATATGCATGACTCACTTTTTTTTTGCAACCGTGTACTTTGGTCAATTTACCTCTCATGCATAGCAACATTTTTTTTTTTACTTTTTTTTTTCATTTTTTTCTTTCTTTTTGGATCGATATCACAATATACTAAACAAACTATCGACGTTGACCCGGATTTCATCAAAAGGGTTAAAAGAAGAAGTAGAAATGGGTTAATGGTAAATTAGGTGAATATTTGTGGGTTTTAACAAATGGAAGGAATAGGATAGAATTGGTGATCCAATGGATAATTTAAGGTGGGTTAATCAGATGAAATGGTTTTCATCAAGAAGGGGTATCCTAACGCCTCTATCACTTTTTCATAAATCTCAGTTCAAGATCTTGGAATGTATAACTACACTAGTTCTACCATAATGTACAATTTTTGGTAACCCTCTACAAAGAAAAGAGCATGATATATATGAATGTGCTCGAGTAGGCTCAAATTCTCACAAAAAACGGAAGGATATGGGTAAAAGTGTGAAACATGTGTTGACAAGTATATGGCATATTACCCTCAAATAGGTATTTCTATCTATTTAACTTGCAAAGCGTACTCTATCAAGCAACTTAAAGGGCTAACCTTGCCAAAGGACCTATGCTTATTCACCGGTTATAACATGCAATGAATTGTATACCTAATCATACTTGCATGCATAAAGTCAGTTACTTGAATGTTTATTATCCTCTTTTTTTCGTACAATCATCACAAATCCTATTATCCCTTCTTTTCAGATCAACTTCATGCCTAAGTATCGCATGCCAGAATTTCATCATTTCCCATTTACGTGTAACACTTTTTCAAGGACTTAACTCATTCATTCATCAATCAAACACATAGCATGTGTGACATTTAGCAACTTGAGTTCATCTTTATTAGAAACATAAAACAAATGCAACTACATGAAAATGTAAACTAGCGTACCACAATACTACGTTCCTACATGCAACACACCCAAAAACAAATAAACAAACATCATCACATCACTATGCTCATGCAAACACAAAACAAAAATGGAAAAGGAACATGCACCTAGACAAAACAATCAATGGGAGCTACCATCCACATCATGACCCTTCCCCAACTTAGTGGTGCATTGTCCCAATGCATGAGAAACTCTTGTATACACCTCCAACATGGCAACATAACATACCGAAACCTAACCATCCTTCCTTCCCCAACTTAATGTCTTGTAACATGAAGATGATATATGATGCATAATGGCCAAACAAACAAAAAACACATGCTAAAAATTCAAAAAAAACTCACAAACTTTCACATACACAATGGGTTGCCTCCCGTACAGCGCTAAGTTTCATGTCCTCAGCCCGACAATACCTAGAAGTCTCATGGTGGTCAAGTGGAATTTTGGCTTACCAATCGTTCCTCAAATATGTGCCTCCAATGATCTGGTAGGTCCTTCATCTCATTCCACCATGGACCAAACATTGTTGTTTTAACGCTCGAATTAATATGATTACGTGGATCGGCCACCTTTGTCTTCCGTGGAGACTTTCCTTTTTGCGTTGCCACCTCCTTCACCATGTCGTCCTTTTTTTTCACATCCGCGTTTTGCTACATTGACTTTTCAATCATTAAACATTCCTCTTTGGTGTGGTTCTCCTTTAAAGGAGGTACACATCTATTAGTAATGTCTCCTGTAAGACAATCATCACTAACAAAAGGGTCATTAACATTTGCAAACATATTTACCGCAACTCACGGTCACCGATCTTCATCCCCACAGCTCCATCAGCACAATCAATTAAAGAACACGTTGTAGCTAAAAACGATCTTCCTAAAATCACATTAGCTTGTTTCTCTACTTGTTTTGATGTGGAATCAAGCACTAAAAAATCAATGGGATAATAAAAGTCTTGAATTTTCACAATTACATCATGTAGCATTCCCCTAGGGAGTTTAGGTGACATATCCGCCATTACAATAGTAATATCAGTTTGCTTGAGTAGACCAAAGTCATGTTGGTCATATAAACTCCCGGTGAGGATACTAACACTTGCTCCCAAATCTAATAGTGCTCATTCAATGCTAACATCATCCACTTAGATGGAAATGAGGGGTGCCCCGGGATCTTTAAGTTTTTGTGGGAGAGAACTTGACAAAATTGCACTTACATTAGCTGTCAATTCGAGTTTCTTAGGTAACTTATGTTGTCGTTTTTTAGTACATAAATCTTTCAAAAAAAATTCATAAGAAGGGATTTCACGCATCGCATCAATCAACGGTAAGTTAATTTTGACTTTCTTAAATACATCCCACATTTTGTCCCCTTTTCCCATAAATTGATGATTTCACCGGATTTACCAAAGCATAAGGATATAGGGCGGCATTAGTCTCCACACCCTTATCCGCCACTTTGGTAGACTCGTTACCTACAACCTCTTGATTGTTAATTTTTTAAAAGTTGGATGAGGTTGAGTTTTAGTAACATGAGTTTCTATTTCTTGGTCATTATCAGATTCATCACTAACATCCTCCACCACACCTTCAACAAATTGTGATGGAGTTTCAACATTGTTCTTATAAGACTTACCATTTCTAAGAACACATACCTCATTGACGTGTTCATTTTTGTTGTTCTTTGATGATCCTTGATGTTGTGGGTTGATTGTTATGTCACTTGGAAGCTTTCACGGTTGTCTTATAGCCATTTCTTCTGCTAGTTGACCAACTTGTTGGGTTAGAGATCCCACAATCTTACCTTGAACTTCTTGTTCTTGTACCACCCCTTTCAAAATTCCTAAAATCTCATCTAACTTGGCTGAACCTTCATTGGTTGCATTTCCTTGTGATGAACTTGCTTGGCCTTGATTTTGACTTTGACCTTTTGGAAATTTCTTGAGTATCCTTGTTGTTGAGATATTCCTTGTTGGTACCCACCTTGATTGAAGCCTTGATTAAAGCCTTGATTGAATTACCCCCTTTGATAGTTACCTTGAAAGTTTTGTTGATGAGGCTGGAATTGTTGTTGTCCCCCTTGTTGGCTTGATCCTTGAAAGTTAGGATTCATTTGATTCGCGGGATTCCTGTATCAGAAATTTGAATGATTCCGCAATCCGGGATGATACATGTTAGAATTCATATTTCTTTCCCCGTATACTTGATTAACTTCTTCATTACTCCAAAATTCATAGGGCAATCAAAAGCAAGATGCCCCATATCTCCGCATATTTCACATAACTCTTGTACCTGCGAAACAAGAGAAACATCCTTTCCCATCTTTTGGCAAATCATACCAATTTTCCTTTCTAGTGCATCAAACTTTTCATTACTAGGTTGGTCATTTACAACTTTAATTTGATGTGGTTTAACACTCTGATCAGCAGAAGCTTGAGTTTGTGAACCTTTACTTAAAGTTTCTAAAACGTTCCATTCATAATTCTCATCTGAGTTAAAAAGGTTCCACTGCTACATGCAAAGACAACTATTTCATCCTCGGTAACTAAACCATCATAAAAAATTTTAACCAAATCCCATTTAGGGATGTCATGATGAGGACACATTCTAAATATTTCATTAAACGTTTGAAGGCTTCCTGAAATGTTTCCCCAGCATGTTGACTAAAAGATTTGATAGTATTTCGAGCTTCACTAGTTTTACTCATCGGATAGTATTCCTTAAGAAAAGTTCTTTGCATTTCATCCCATGTTCGAATACTATTGGATGGTAAAGTTGAAAACCATTGTTTAGCTCTACCTTTGAGTGAAAATTGAAAAAGATGTAATTTTACCTCTTCGGGTGTAAAGCCTTGTTTCCCAATGGTGCTACATATTGCTGCATAGTCAATCAAATTTGTGTAAAACTCGTCTGATGCAACTCCCCTAAAGGTTGGTAAAATAGCCAAGTACTGAGGTCGGATTTCAAATAATCTCCCATTTAAAACCGGTGTAGCAATCGGAGATGGCTTTCTAAAGATCGTCGGCCTGAAATGAGTGTATACTCCGGGTAGTGGTGGATCACCTTCACCATCTGCCATATTTGTGCTTTCGGTATCGCTTTCTTCAGAATCAAAAATGTATGAAGTGATTAGACTTGAAGTCAAGCTTGCTCTATGGACAATTCGGTTATGCCTTGCTAATCTTTCTATCTCCGAAACAAATGCTAAGGGTGATGATCTTCGAGAATGTCTAGTGTGCATGCAATGAAACTACTACCTGCGTAATCACCACACCAAACGTAACAAAGATTAAAAGATACAATACTTATGATATTTTTGGATTTTTAGCAATATTTAACAAAAACAGAAAAGCAAACAACTAAAAACAAACACCAAGCGCACGTGCTCCCCGGCAACGGCGCCAAAATTTGATCAACGTCGAAGTACCGATCAAAGATAAAAGATTAAATGCTCCTAAGTACCCTAAATTAGTAGTGGCAAATAGGGTGTCGAACCACGAAGAGCTAGTGATTGGTGTAAGATCTCAATCGATTGCAAAACATGGCAAAAACATAAAATTGGATATGTGTTTTGATTTGAGAAATTAGAATTAACTACAATTGTAAATTCAATAAAGTAAACAATAAGCACAACCAAGTATCAAGTTTGATACACAATTAGTAATTTAATTTTATGAATCTGGTTTGGAAGATTATATAGACATAACCTTGTGACATCATATGTGAATTGAGTATTGAAACACCTATACTTGTGTATCTAAGCTTACAACGATTGAACACCGATGTAATTAGGCTATCACAAAATGATCACCATCAAATATAAACATGTTACCATAACCTTAAATCATATATCTTGACATACAATGATTAAACACCAATTAACTCAAAATACATGAAGTGATTCAAGAAAACAACATTTAGGAACAATCAACACATGAAATAACACATAACAACTTAGCAAATGTCATAGATCTCTAACAAATACCATGAATTCATGTCTAACATGGATAAACAACTCAAATTGAACTAAATGGCATACAAACCCTAGCCCTTGGTTATGATCACAAGGGTTTTTCCTCTTTTGCTTCCCATTCTTGTCCCGTATGTTTCCGCTTCGTTCCATGATGCTATATCAATCCAAAATGCATCCAATCATCATCTGAAACTTTCGCAAATAACTTGGCAAAGTAACTTTTTTTTACGTGCATTTAATGATAAAAATGGGACTTAACATGCAAAAACATTATACATCGGAAACATATATCAGTACCGTACAAGCAATGCCTACAAATTTTAAGTGCAAAGACCACGGCTCCCAACTTATAACAACCCTCCTGAAATTTTTCTGACATCCTAATATATTTTAAATTACCCTTATATGTCTCTAAATACACCCCGTATGTGAAAATCGAGCCCAAAATATGAAATTTCATTAAAGATAATTAAAAACCAAAATTTTATAGGCGCTCGCGGGCCACGTAGCCTTTGGCTACTGCTTACGTGGGCCGCGACAGCAAGGAACCCAGGCCACACCCGGTGATGCCACGCGTCGTGCAGCGTGTCGAGGCTGGGGCTGACTCGGACAAGCTAGGGCCTACCCTAGGGAGCCTCGTGGGCCACGTAACCCGAGGACTCACCTTACGCGGGCCGTGTGAAAACGAAAATCAGGCCCTATATAAGAGGGCATCGGGATTTTAGTTTTCGTCGCTCACATTTCTTTTCTTTCTCTCAATTTTCACATAGTAGGTATAATACTCGGGTATAATATCCCCCTAAATAACGAAGTTCTGCTCCGTTGTAAGTATTATAACCCCAGTTACGTATTAGATACGTTGCCCGATTGATCCAGGGTTCCGTAACGACTGTCGTGGTTCTGTCCGACGTAGTCGTTGGAATGCCGTCTCGGGGAGGGTATCGTTAATATAAATAAAAGGGTTATTATACTAACATATTTACATTTGTGTAAATTATAGATAAATCACCAGGAAACCTTAGAAGAAATCAAAGACAGCAATGTGAGTTTATCCTCTTTTTGTAAACCTTTTTGTAACTGTTTTTACAAAACCTTAAATGTTTTACAATGTGATTAAGCAGTGATTGAGTCTTTGTAGTTCTTCAATTACTGCCGGTATGTTGAGGTTTTGTATACAAAATGTGGAACACGTTACCATTGGACAACGAGTTAGTCAATGAGTAATATGACCCACCAGTCAGGATTGACAATACTGAATGACTAATTGTGTAGAAATAAACATTGTGATCGCTCTCAATACTGTGTTAATTGATAAAATTCTTCTTGATTAAACTGGGATTCACTCACCAGTATTTCCCACTGACAAATGTTTTTAAAACGCATTTCAGGTAATAAAATGTAAAATCCAAATTAGAAGAAAGCCAGCTAGAGAGCACTGACGGCTTGGAAAAATGTGGCTATAAAAGTTACCTAAAAGACGATGTTTTAAATTCAATAAAATAGGGTTTATCGCTATAAACATGTTGTAATAAGAAACTTGGGTTTTACCCATGTGGCTATTAATATAAAATATGGTGGTTTTACTCTGATAAACATTTCCTAACTACGGTCCTGATGAAATTTCCGCTGCCAAAATGATAAACAAATGATACCACCGACACTGGTGTTCGCGGCCGCCCGTTCCCGGGACAGATAAGGGGGCGGGGGTTGCGACACAACTCTAAGTCGTGAGTCATGTAATTCTTCTCGTGAACTTTTAACTGTCGAGAAGCGTAGGCTATCACTTTCTCACGTTGCATCAAAACACAATCGAGACCTTGAAAAGAGGCATCACAGTATACCACGAAGTCATCCGTACCATCTGGTAGGGACAATATCGGAGCACTGCAATGCTTTTATTTCAAAAGCTGAAAGGCTCTCTACTGATTCACTCCCCACGAATAAGCAACACCCTTCTGAGTTAAAGCGGTAAGAGGTTGAGCGATTTTCGAAAATCCTTCGATAAATCTGCGATAGTACCCCGTGAGGCAAAGAAATTGTCGCACCTCCGTAGGAGTCTTAGGTGTCGCCCAATTCCTGATAGAATCGATTTTCGTTGGATCAACATTTATTCCTGACTCATTGACCACGTGACCAAGGAAGTGTACTTCTCGAATCCAGAAATCACACTTTGAAAAATTTCGCGTAAAGCTGCTCCTTCCTCAAGAGTTACAAGATAAGACGCAAACGCCACTAATGATCCTCCTTGCTTTTAGAATAGATCATAATTCCATCTATAAAGACAATGACGAAGTCATTAAGGTACGACTTGCACACACGGTTCATGAAGATTAGGATGTTCTTTAGATGAAAATTAGGATGTTCTTTAGATGAAAATTAGATACAAGTCACAAAGATCAATTCTTTAGATAAACATGATAGAAACAAGAAGTTAGAACATGTATACCAGATTTAGCCAGTCTGCCGCATTAATGAAGATTGGGATGTTCTTGACTGACCAGGTTCTCACTTAGGGTGTATGGTTATAATGTTTAACATGATCTAGGAGATCATGATATTTAGAGATAGAGGGAGGTGAATAATGATGATGGTGTTATGTTGGTGACCAATCTTAAACCCTATCTAATAAGCTCTATATCTACACATAATGGGAAACACTTAGTAAGGTAAATACATTTATTGGATATTTTCCAATAAGTCAACGATTTATTATAATATAAATGATAAATTGATAATAATGACCATACGAATGTATATATTAGATATATTCTTACATCATTGAATGTCAATGTTTAACTAGCTTTTGGTTAAAAAAAATATCGAAACTTTGATTATACGGGTTTAGTGTTTTTACCTTTTATTGAAATCATATTAGCTATCTAATTCTACATATAACGTAAATATAAATATTGGTTGTAAGAGTAAGGAATTAATCACTTAAATCAAACACATAACACATACAACGAACACACATATAGAATACAAAAAAGGACTGTACAGTTGGGTTTTACAGCATATGTTGTTCCGTTCTATAATCATAGAATTCCGTTGTTAAAGAAAAATATAGAATACGAAACCGGCTATCTAATAGGTGTTTGATTTAATATTTTAATTATATTTTATGGGGTATAATGCTTGCAGTAATTTGAGTTAATAGCGCGCGCATTCAGACAAATTAGTGCTTATTATGATGTTAAATTGGTACTCAAGAACCTGAAAATATCTACTGATACTGTCAGGCTAAAGAGTGTGGGGGGTATGGTTGGGTCATCAATCGTCATTTAGGTTCATTAATAAAGTGCTACACCACCCCCTTGTCTCATCCACCGTGGTTAGCATGGATTAAACCATGGCAACCATGGGCCTCCTTTCCTTTTTCAATATTTCCTTTTCCTTTTTCACAAAAATAAATTAAAATAAGATAATAGTGGTTTGGGTCATGGCCACACCCTTTGGGTAGTGGTTTTGAATGATGGATTAGAAGTGTGTGACATGGTGTTGATGTGGAGGGTCATGAAGACCATGAGGGTCATGACCACACCCTATAGCCTCAGGATCGATCATCTAGTCTCGTTTTAAAACCTTACTAAGAAAGTATACAAGACAAATAGTGTCAACCCTTGCTTCGGCTGAACCAGTATTAATCTCCCGTTACATCTGGGGATTAATTGGAGAGATAAGACATGTAGTCAAGGCAGCTAGACCCCCAAACCATAGAAGAAGCTGTAGAACTAGCAAATACCTTGACAGATGAATTAGTTCGTACACGAGAAGAGGATCAAAGTAGGAACCTAACCCAAAAGCTTACACAAGAATTTCGTTCTGGAAATTCTAATCGTGGGAAAAATGTAGGTTTTACCTCTGCACCCTACTGTAAGTATTGCAAAAGGAATCATTCAGGAAGATGCTCCATATACTGTAACTTTTGCAAAATATCGGGACACAAGGAGGAAGATTGCAGGAAAAAGGTTAGCAACAGGATATGCTACAATTGCGGAGAACAAGGTCATATCAAGCCTAACTATCCAAAGCTAGCTCCAGCTACGAACACCGAGAACACCAAAAATGCTAGAGCATTTGTTCTTACTGCAGAAGAAGCAAAGATGATCCCAGATGTGATCACCGGTACATTTTTAGTTAATGATGTTCTTGCTAAAGTATTATTTGACTCTGGTGCAAACCAAAGTTTTATTAATACTTCATTTTGCAAATTACTCAATCAACCATTAACTAAACTCTTACAAGAATGTCTAGTAGAGACAGCAAATAGGGAAACCATTAAGATTTCTGAGATTTTGCAGGGAGCAAGAATAGAAATTCTAAATCAGAAATTTATTGCAAACCTTTACCCCATGAATCTGGCAGGATTTGATGTTGTGTTAGGAATGGATTGGTTAATAGCCAATAAAGCCAGTATTTTATGTGATCAAAAGTCAATTCAAGTAAATTCACCAAGGGGTGAAAAGATCACAATTAAAGGAAATAAAACCTCTAGATCCACTAAATTCATCTCTGCGATGAAAATAGCAAGTTAAATAAGAAAAGGATCATTAGTGTATTTGATTTCTATAATCACTAACACTAAAGGAAAAGAATTAAAGGATATTCCAGTAGTATCCTAGTTTTCAGATGTATTTCCAGAAGAGCTACCAGGGCAACCTCCAGACAGAGAAGTTGAATTCAGAATCCACCTAATACTAGGGACAGCACCAATTGCCAAAGCACCTTACCATTTGGCACCCGCAGAAATGCAGGAACTAAAGAAACAATTAGATGAATTGTTAGAGAAAGGATTCATACAGCCAAGTTCATCACCCTGGGGAGTGCCGATCCTATTCGTTAAAAAGAAGGACGGATCAATGCGTATGTGCATTGACTACCGTGAATTGAACAAGGTCACAATTAAGAATCGGTATCCATTACCAAGAATTGATGATCTGTTTGATCAGTTGCAAGGAGCACGATTTTTCTCTAAAATTGATTTAAGGTCAGGATATCATCAATTAAAGGTACAGGAAGAGGACATTCCTAAGACCGCTTTCAGAACAAGGTATGGCCATTATGAATTTACTGTCATGCCATTTGGTTTAACCAATTCCCCAGCTGCATTCATGGACATGATGAACCGAATATGTAAGCCATATTTGGATAAATTCATAATTGTCTTTATAGATGATATTCTCATTTACTCTAAGAGTAAAGAGGAACATGCAAAGCATTTTCACGCACTTCTAATTTTATTGAGAAAAGAGAAGCTTTATGCTAATTTTTTGAAGTGTGAGTTTTGGTAAGAACAGGTACAATTTCTTGGACATCTAGTTGATCATGAATAAATTCATGTAGATCCTACCAAGATCGAGGCGATAACCAAATGGAAAACCCCTGAATCACCAACCGAGGTTAGAAGTTTCTTAGGATTGGCCGGTTATTATAGAAGATTTATTCGAGATTTTTCTAGAATAGCCATTCCCTTAACTAAGCTGACCTGTAAATCAGTTAAGTTTGAATGGGGACCAAAACAAGAAGAAGCCTTTAGAATCCTTAAGCAAAGATTAACCCATGCACCCATACTAGCGTTACCAGAAGGAACTGAAGATTTTGTAATCTATTATGACGCTTCTAAGTTAGGTTATGGATGTGTATTGATGCAACGTCAAAAAGTCATAGCTTACGCTTCTAGACAGCTTAAGAATCATGAAGAGAATTATTCAACCCATGATCTAGAGTTAGGAGTTATAGTTTTCGCCCTTAAGATTTGGAGACATTACCTATATGGTAGTAAGTTTACCATTTTCACAGACCATAAGAGTTTAAGGTATGTCTTCGGGCAAAAGGAGTTGAATATGAGACAAAGACGCTGGATGGAATTACTTAGTGATTATGACTGTGATATCCAGTATCATGCAGGAAAGGCAAATGTAGTTGTTGATGCTTTAAGCCGAAAGTATCATGAAAAGTTAAAAAGAGTATGTTCACTTAAATTAAATCTACAAGTAGATTTAAATGAACAGATTAGAATGGCACAAGAATCAATAATCAAGGATGATACTGAGAAGTTAAAAGAAATGATTAAGGAATTAGAACGAGGAACAGATGGAATTTGGAGATTCCACAAGAAAAGGATATGGATACCTAAATTAGGAAACCTACGCCACCGTATATTAGAAGCAGCCCATAGGTCTAAGTATACGATGCATCTGGAAGTGATAAGATGTATCAAGATTTAAGAAAGAATTTTTGGTGGATAAGAATGAAAAAAGGATATAGCAGCATATGTTGCCAAGTGTTTAACCTGTTCACAAGTCAAAGCTGAACATCAGAAACCTTCAGGTTTATTGCAACAGTTAGAAATGCCTGTTTGGAAATGGGAATTAATAACAATGGATTTTGTTACTAAATTACCCAAAACAAGAAAAGGTAATGATATAATCCGGATGATTGTAGACAGGCTAACTAAGTCAGCTCATTTCCTATCAATGAAGGAAACTTTCAGTATGGAACAATTAGCTAAATTATATGTAAATGAAGTAGTTTCTTTACATGGAATTCCTCTAATCAATTGTTTCTGACAGAGATAGTCGTTTTACCTCTCATTTTTGGACAAGTTTCCAAAAAGAAATGGGAACCAAGTTAAATCTAAGCACAGCTTATCATCCTCAAACGGACGGACAAAGCGAAAGGATAATTCAGACAATGGAGGACATGCTTAGAGCTTGTGTAATTGATTTCGGAGGTAATTGGGACGATCACTTACCTTTGATAGAATTTTCTTATAATAATAGTTATCACACAAGTATCAATGCTGCACCATTTGAAGCACTTTGTGGACGAAAGTGCCGAACGCCAGTCTGTTGGGCCGAAATTGGAGAAAAGCAACTATCTGGACCTGAGATAGTACAAGAAACAACAGACAAAATCATTCAAGTCAAGGAACGACTGAAAGCAGCACGTGATCGACAAACAAGTTATGCTGATAATAGACGAAAGTCGTTGGAATTTCAAGTAGGAGATAAAGTATTATTAAAAGTCTCTCCTTGGAAAGGAGTGGTAAGATTCATTAAGAGGGGAAAGCTAAGTCCTAGGTATGTTGGACCTTTTGAGATTACTAGAAGAATAGGACCTGTAGCCTATCAGCTACAACTGCCCGGGGAAATGGCAGGAATACATGATGTATTTCATGTATCTAATCTCAAAAAGTGTTTAGCTGATGAATCGCTGATAGTACCTCTTAAGGATATAGAGGTAAATGAACAATTAAAATTTGTAGAAAGACCTCTACAAATTGAAGACAGGAAAGTCAAGAACCTCAAGCACAGGAGATTAGTTCTGGTCAAAGTAAAGTGGGACTCCAAAAGAGGACCAGAATACACATGGGAGCTTGAATCAGAAATGCAAAGGAAATATCCACACTTGTTCCAGTAGACCTCGAGGACGAGCTCTAAAACAAGGTGGGGAGGATATAACAACCCTCCTGAAATTTTTCTGACATCCTAATATATTTTAAATTACCCTTATATGTCTCTAAATACACCCCGTATGTGAAAACCGAGCCCAAAATATGAAATGTCATTAAAAATAATTAAAAACCAAAATTTTATAGGCGCTCGTGGGCCGCGTAGCCTTTGGCTACTGCTTACGCGGGCCGCGACAGCAAGGAACCCAGGCCACACCCGGTGATGCCACGTGTCGTGCAGCGTGTTGAGGCTAGGGCTGACTGGAACAAGCTAGGGCCTACCCTAGGGAGCCTCACTGGCCGTGTAACCCGAGGACTCACCTTACGCGGGCCGCGTGAAAACGAAAATCAGGCCCTATATAAGAGGGCATCGGGCTTTCAGTTTTCGTCGCTCACATTTCTTTTCTTTCCCTCAATTTTCACATAGTAGGCATAATACTCGGGTATAATATCCCCCTAAATAACGAAGTTATGCTCCGTTGTAAGTATTATAACCCCAGTTACGTATTAGATACGCTGCCCGATTGATCCAGGGTTCCGTAACGACCGTCGTGGTTCTGCCCGACTTAGTCGTTGGAATGTCGTCTCGGGGAGGGTATCGTTAATAAAAATAAAAGGGTTATTATACTAACATATGTACATTTGTGTAAATTATAGATAAATCACCAGGAAACCTTAGAAGAAATCAAAGACAACAATGTGAGTTTATCCTCTTTTTGTAACTGTTTTTACAAAACCTTAAATGTTTTACAATGTGATTAAGCAGTGATTGAGTCTTTGTAGTTCTTCAATTACGGCCGGTATGTTGGGGTTTTGTATACAAAATGTGGAACACGTTACCATTGGACAACGAGTTAGTCAATGAGTAATATGACCCACCAGTCAGGATTGACAATACTGAATGAGAATTGTGAAGAAATAAACATTGTGATCGCTCTCAATACTGTGTTAATTGATAAATTTCTTCTTGATTAAACTGGGATTCACTCACCAGTATTTCCCACTGACAAATGTTTTTAAAACGCGTTTCAGGTAACAAAATGTAAAAGCTAAATTAGAAGAAAGCCAGCTGGAGAGCACCGACAGCTTGGAAAAATGTGGCTATAAAAGTTACCTAAAAGACGATGTTTTAAATTCAATAAAATAGGATTTATCCCTATAAACATGTTGTAATAAGAAACTTGGGTATTACCCATGTGGTTATTAATATAAAATAAGGTGGTTTTACTCTGATAAACATTTCCTAACTACGGTCCTGATGAAATTTCCGCTGCCAAAATGATAAAAAAAAATGATACCACCGACACAGGTGTTCGCGGCCGCCCATTCCCGGGACAGATAAGGGGGCGGGGGTTGCGACACAACTCTAAGTCGTGAGTCATGTAATTCTTCTCGTGAACCTTCAAGTGTCGAGAAGCGTAGGCTATCACTTTCTCACGTTGCATCAAAACACAACCGATACCTTGAAAAGAGGCATCACAGTATACCACGAAGTCATCCGTACCATCTGGTAGGGACAATATCGGAGCACTGCAATGCTTTTATTTCAAAAGCTGAAAGGCTCTCTACTGATTCGCTCCCCATGAATAAGCAACACCCTTCTGAGTTAAAGCGGTAAGAGGTTGAGCGATTTTCGAAAATCCTTCGATAAACCTGCGATAGTACCCCGCGAGGCAAAGAAATTGTCGCACCTCCGTAGGAGTCTTAAGTGTCGCCCAATTCTTGATAGAATTGATTTTTGTTAGATCAACATTTATTCCTGACTCGTTGACCATGTGACCAAGGAAGTGTACTTCTCGAATCTAGAAATCACACTTTGAAGAATTTCGCGTAAAGATGCTCCTTCCTCAAGAGTTCCAAGATAAGACGCAAGCGCCGCTCATGATCCTCCTTGCTCTTAGAATAGATCATAATGCCATCTATAAAGACAATGACGAAGTCATTAAGGTACGACTTGCACACACGGTTCATGAAGATTAGGATGAAGATTAGGATGTTCTTTAGATGAAAATTAGGATGTTCTTTAGATGAAAATTAGATACAAGTCATAAGATTAATTCTTTAGATAAACATGATAGAAACAAGAAGTTAGAACATGTATACCAGATTTAGCCAGTCTACCGCATTAATGAAGATTGGGATGTTCTTGACTGACCGGGTTCTCATTTAGGGTGTATGGTTATAATGTTTAATATGATCTAGAAGATCATGATATTTAGAGATAGAGGGAGGTGAATAATGATGATGGTGTTATGTTGGTGACCAATCTTAAACCCTATCTAATAAGCTCTATATCTACACCTAATGGGAAACACTTAGTAAGGTTAATACGTTTATTGGATATTTTCCAATAAGTCAACGATTTATTATAATATAAATGATAAATTGATAATAATGACCATACGAATGTATATATTAGATATATTCTTACATCATTGAATGTCAATGTTTAACTAGCTTTTGGTTAAAAAAATATCGAAACTTTGTTTATACGGGTTTAGTGTTTTTACCTTTTATTGAAATCATATTAGCTATCTAATTCTACATATAACGTAAATATAAATACTGGTTGTAAGAGTAAGGAATTAATCACTTAAATCAAACACCTAACACATACAACGAACACACATATAGAATACAAAAAAGGACTGTACAGTTGGGTTTTTACAGCATATGTTGTTCCGTTCTATAATCATAGAATTCCGTTGTTAAAAAAAATATAGAATACGAAACCGACTATCTAATAGGTGTTTGATTTAATATTTTAATTATATTTTATGGGGTATAATGCTTGCAGTAATTTGAGTTAATAGCGCGCACATTCAGACAAATTAGTGCTTATTATGATGTTAAATTGCTACTCAAGAACCTGAAAATATCTATTGATACTGTCAGGCTAAACTAAAGAGTGTGGGGGTATGGTTTGGTCATCAATCGTCATTTAGGATCATTAATAAAGTGCTACACCACGCCCTTGTCTCATCCATCATGGTTGGCATGGATTAAACCATGGCAACCATGGGCCTCTTTTCCTTTTTCAATATTTCCTTTTCCTTTTTCACAAAAATAAATTAAAATAAGAGAATAGTGGTTTGGGTCATGGCCACACCCTTTGGGTAGTGGTTTTGAATGATGGATTAGAAGTGAGTGACATGGTGTTGATGTGGAGGGTCATAAAGACCATGAGGGTCATGACCACACCTTATAGCCTCAGGATCGATCATTTAGTCTCATTTTAAAACCTTACTAAGAAAGCATACAAGACAAATAGTTTAATCAAGGAAAATAGAGTATAGTGAGTGTTTACACTTCCATCAAATTAATTCATGTCTTTTGGATAGGAGTAAATTACAAAACTTGTCCTTTATGTATGTATATTATTGCAAATCATGTGCTTTGTCTTCAATAATTACATTAAGCATACCTAATGTTTAAAAATTCTAACATGTTATATCCTTTACCTCAAACCCAGTTAATTTTCTCAGTTATTTATAGTCACTTGAGGCCCACGTGAGGGCACTAATGTCTTTTAACCTATCCATCTGTTTCCCCCGTTTAAAACCCCAAATAACCCTAATCAAGATTTCTTCAAGTATGAAGAACAGGATTTCTTCAAGTATGTCACAATCAAGAAAATGATAACAAGAATCTTGAAATCAGTGTAAACAATAGGTTTTCTTCAAGTATGTATATGAAGTATACAATATTACAATAGACAACCAAAACAGAGTCGCCGCTAACTTGCCAGAAAACTGATTGTTTTGCAAATTAAGTCGCTGGAGATCAGAGCATGAATCGATGTCTGCCGGGATCGAACTAGAGAGACGGTTGTTACGGAGAATGATTATCTGAAGTGCGGTTAAGTTTCCGATGGTGTTCACCGGAATATTTCTGGCAAGTCCGTCATCGGGGAGTCGGGGCTCCGTGACACGGTTGGTGACCGTTTCTTGCGTTATTTGGGATTTTTGTATGTGTGCTTTTGAATTTATAGACACCGACAACACCAAAGTTTGAGAGAAGAAGAATTGATCCAAAAAATGTGGCGGCGATAATACTCGGTGGTGGTGCAGGAACTCAACTCTTCCCTCTCACAAGCAAAGTGGCTACTTCGGCTGTAAGTATATGTCATTATCAATTTGTACGAGTATATATAAATTTCAAAATTCTTGCTATTGTAATATTGTATACTTGATATACATACTTGAAGAAATCCTGTTGTTTACATTGATTTCAAGATTCTTGTTATCATTTTCTTGATTGTGACATACTTGAAGAAATCCTCTTCTTCATACTTGAAGAAATCTTGATTAGGGTTATTTGGGATTAAACAGGGGAAACAGATGGATAGGTTAAAAGACATTAGTGCCCTCACGTGGGCCCCACGTGACTATAATTAATTGAGAAAATTAACTGGGTTTGGTGTAAAGGATATAACATGTTAGAATTTGTAAACATTAGGTATGATTAATGTAATTATTGAAGACAAAGGACATGATTTGCAATAACATACATACATGTTTTGTAATTTACTCTTTAGCCAATGAGGTAGCGGTGGAGTGATTGGGGAAAGAATTAATGTTCTTTGTGACCCAGGTTCGACTTGGATGGGAGGCGAGGTTTTACCAATTATTCCACTGTCGTGCCTTTAAGCGGCTTCCGCGCATCTGGGGAGAGCCATGGGACTGACGGGTATCGAGTAGTCGACCTTGGCCACAGTGCCCGATGTCACGGTGGTTGGCACGTAGTTCCTTGCCTTTCAAAAAAAAAATCATGTCTTTTAGTATGCGGTCGTTACCTAAATTTGAAGGAGAACATCGCTTATGTAGTTGAAACTAGGTGTTGCCCTGTCCGCGTTGCGGGGCGATGGCCGAATAATTCTTAACCAATTAAAAAAACAGTACCATAGTTTTGATAGAAAGAAAAAGTAAAAAGAGTATTAGGCAGCTCCTTAAAACGATTTTTAGCTGGGGACAAAATCATATTTTTATTTTTACTTGGGGGAAAAATCAAAATTTTTTCCCGAGGGTAAAATCCTAATTTTGGCTAGGGAAAACTGTATTTTTATTCTGCACTGGGGGCAAAAAAAAAACGTAATTTTGAATTGAGGGTGATATCGTAATTTTGAACCGAGGGGAAAATCGTAAATTTTAGCTAGGGGCAAAAGCATAATTTTATTTTGAACTGGGGGTAAAGACGTAAATTTAAATTGGGGGAAAAACCGTAATTTTAAAGTGGATATAAAATAATAAACTGGTGTAAAATCGTAATTTTTAGCCGGGGAAAAACAAAATTTTATTTTGAACTGGAGCGAAAACGTAATTTTGGCTGAGGGTAAAATCATAATTTTGAGCTGATGGCAAAATCGTATTTTTAAGGGAAAAAAACTAATGGCAAAACTGTAAATTGAAACGGGGCAAAAAAGTAATTTTGAACCGGGGGCAAAATCGAAATATTTAGCTGGGAGCAAAAGCGCAAATTTATTTTTAACTGGAGGCAAAGACATATTTTTGAACTGATGGCAAAATCGTAATTTTAAAGCGGGATAAAACCGTAAATTTGTTAAGCCAATAGGAAAGTGTCAGGCGGCTGCCTGGCACTATTCCCCCTTGCCGACCATTTCCTCCAATAGACGGTAGGCACTATACCCGCCGACACTTCCTTTTGTTGTTGAAAATTAGTGCAAGAAGATAAAACTCTTCGCTGATGATACGTTCATTTAGATCTTGCCCATTTCGATCTATATTGGTGTAATTTAATAACATTATTGTTCAATTTGATATAAAAAAAAGAGTTGATAAATATATATTTTTTTGTCTGGTTATTACATCTTTTCATATTTGTATAAAAAATTAATATTTGTACCAATTTTAATGGAAAGTAATTTGTTTAATATGTTTATAGGTGTTGGTTGGTAAGTCTACTTCGAAGTTAATTATTAACATGTGAGGTCTTGGGTCCTATCGATGTTGATTCTAATCCATATTTCATAACACACTCATGGCAATAATTAGCTAGAAAGAATAATGAGGTGTGGTTCATTGGTAAAAATAAAGTATTTAAACATCTTGGCAGAGTAAGGCTACTCGGTATGGTGATGGACCATCCTTGGAGGATGATCCGTCACGTAGGCGCCACGTCATAGTCCTTTCAAGGATGGTCCATCCTCCAAAACTAGAAGGCATGGGAGGATGGTCCTAGATGAGCCTACCCCACAAAAATATGTACAAGTATTAAAGCATAATGTACAAATCAAACACACACACAAACAAAAAAGGGCCCACCATACTGGATCGTCGCCAACGTCGGATTATGGCCGTTTAGGACGGGGACGTGGGGGGCGGCACGGTGTTCCTGGCGTCGCCGGAGCTCGACGGTATGGGGACGAACCCCATACCGTGTAGCCTAAGATCTTTTCACCCAAAGTCAAATGTTCAAACTAATGTCCGTTTGATAGAATGATGCATAATGTTACATTTTAGAAACATGAGGGCACAAAGTACCAAAAAAAAAAAAACCTTTCAGGGGCACCTTGCTTCTACCAACAAACCACAGGAAGACAAATTACACTTAACTCTAACTTTTTTTATATTCTGTTTTTAAGCTTCAATATCACTCCAATATCATAGGATTAATTTCATATATACCCTTACAAACTTTTAAAATTTTCATATGAGAAAAATGCCCGGATTATCCCTGTGATTTGCCCATTTTTCACCTTTAGTCCCCAACTTTCTAAAATTACAACTATAGTCTCCAACTTTTGCAATTTCGTTCCCGGATAGCCACTGGCATGGTTGGGGGGTTAATTTTCGGTATTAGGTGGATGTAAAATTACTAAAATACCCTTACTATTAAACATAAAAATTAAAACAATAAAAAAGAAATTTAATTACATTGTGTGCTCCACCTATATTATAAAAACACTACTAAAAATCAACAATCCCTTCCTTGTAAAGCTGTAGAAGCTTTCTTTCTCTCAATCTCAGCAAACCCATAAGCCCAATTCAACCGATGATGATTCAAACACATAAATGCAATTAGAATTTATAAAACTGAACCAATAATCAGCAAATCAAACCCATTGAGCTTCAATTCAAACAGTGCGAACAGAGTAACATAAACAGGGCACAATAATAGCAAATTAGTAATAAAAAATCGAATTTCCAACAAACCGAAAAGCCCAATTGAATATTAATCAGAATTAGAACCCACCATAAACAAACGCGATTAAATTTGATAAAATTGAGGGATACTTACAGGATGCGTGTGTGGATGAGGGCAGAGATGAGGAAGTGGAAGAGAGCCGAGGTTGAATGGAGAATTGAATTGTACAACAGTTTCAAGTGTTCGAGATCGTGAAGAGTGTCTGGTAGACAGCGAATCAATTCGAATAGTGAAGCTCGGGTGCTTAGGGCTTTGATGTATAGACCGACTTCTAGGGCAGCGATTGCGGCGGTTTTACGGCGGTGAAGGTGTCGCTAGAGGTTGTGATGGTGGGTTAAAGGTGACGGTGGAGGTGGTGGTGGGTTTAAGGTGCAGGTGGAGGTGGATTTTAGAGAGAGAGAAAGAGTGTGTGTGTGTGTGAGGGAGTGTGGAAGAACATGAGGGGGCAATCTTGTCATTTCACACCCACTTAACACAAAAAAAAAACTAACCTCCATCCGTTTCAGGGACTACCCGAGAATGAAATTGCAAAAGTTGGGGACTATAGCTATAATTTTAGAAAGTTAGGGATTAAAGGTGAAAAATGAACAAACCACAGGGACTATTCGGGCATTTTTCTCTTTTCATATATACCTAACTAGGGATGAGCAAATCCCGATCCCGTCCCGATCCCAAAAATCCTGATACCGAATTTCGCCAAAATTGGGTACCGGTACCGAAATATGTCAGTACAGTATCGGTACGGTAGCGGTATTTGAAGGTAAAAGTCGGTATTTTACCGGTACCGATCCCGAAAATACCGATACCAAAAATGCCAAAAAGTGGATACCGTTTCCGGTACCAAAAAAATTCGGTACGGTATTTTTGGGATCGGGATCGGTATTTGATACCAAATGCTCATCCCTATACCCAACCAGAACTAAAAGTATCATATATGCCTTTAGAAAGTAGTTAAGATATCAAATATACCTACTTTGTTAAAAACAATCTACTTAATTATCATTTTACCCTTATTTTTTAACTTCAAGTTTTCGTATATGTTCATTTCTTAACTTCGTATTTTATATAACACATTTTTAGCTTAAATTTATTTTTACCCTTTTTTTTATTTTTACCCATCAACAACAGGATACTCCATATATAATTTTTAGGCTAAATAAATGATGCTAGAAATGCGTAAATATAACATTTGAAGTTAAAGGTCATATATGAGATTTCAAAGTTTAAAAAAAATAAAGGTAAAATTGTCATTTATTAAATTGTTTCTAAAAAAATCAGATATATATATGATATTTCAACTACTTTGTAAGTGTATATATGATATTTATACTTTTGCATGGGTATATATATGATATTTTGCAAGTTTTTAGGGTATATATGAAATTACCCCAATATTGTAAATATGCTCTTTTGACCTATTACTTTTCTAATAGTTTTGTTTTTCTCTGATAACTTGCGTCTATTAATTTTTCTAAGAAAAGAAACTAAATACGTAGTTTAATATTTTTTTTTCTTAAAATAAGCATTCTTTTATTGAAAAACTAAGGGGGTGTTTGGTGTTGTGTTTTCAAAATAGATTTTGCGTTTTCAAAACTGCGTTTTGAAAAAGCATGTAGGTACATGCTTCTCCAAAACTGCGTTTTGGAGGCAGATAATCAGTTTTTCATCCAAACACTTTTTAGATTATTCATGTTTTACAAACGCAATAATCAAATAATCACTTCAAAACGTAATCCCAAACACCCTCTAAGTTCTATTTAAAATAAAGTATTTTTTGGTATAATAAATTATCGGGAGTACCGATACTGTAACAAACATTTCTAATACCAACTAAACAACATCGGTACCAATATCACTATTATCATATTATCAGAGGCAGTACCGGCATTCGTTTTATTTTTAATTGATGTATTGTAAAACACGTGTCTATATCTTTTTAAACATATCAAGAATTTATTTTTTGATTATACGACAGAGACAAATGTGTAATTAAATATGTATACATTTTCCTCGAGGGCTAGTGGAACTTACTAGTTAATTACAAATAAAAACACCGTGAGCACGTAGTGCGTTTGCAATTCAAATTCAAATTATGCCAAAAAATAATTTGATATTTCCCTTTATAATTTGCGTTCGGTTATATTTAGCAAAAACAAAATATGCAATTGTGTTTTTTTTTTCTTCTTTTGTCAACATTTGAATATAAATTATTTTGAAAACAGAGTTCTAAGCTATGACAGGCAATTACCTAACAACCATTATTTGTACACAAAGATATAATGTTACAATAAAACTCATTAAATGTTTATAAACTGATCTGATTATATGTATTTAGCAATATATAATATATAGTTTTAAACATAATATATTCACTAGAGAATACAAATGTTCAATGATTTCACATTTAGTAAATTCACTATATATGCATTTAGGCCTGAATTTTAATTATAAACATTTAGTTATGAGTTAAATGTTATTATAGTCTCTGTGTTTTGGGCCATTTTGTGAGTTTTGTCTAAATGTTTTATTTTTTGCCTATGGTCCAAAAAGGTTTCATCGTTGCCATTTTAGTCCACTGGATTAACTTCATCCAATTTTTCTGTTAACGAGAAGGGCAATTTAGTCATTTTATATGTAATTCTGTGAACTACAAGGGCAATTCGGTCATATAAAATGACCGAATTGTCTTTCTCATTAACATGATTAATGGATGAAGTTAACCCAGTAGACTAAAATGGTAGCGGTGAAACCTTTTTGGACCCACAGATGAAAAATGAAACATTTAGACTAAACTGGCAAAATGACCCAAATCACAGGGACTAAAATGGCATTGAATTCTTTTAGTTATTCAATATTTTAGAATCTTATACATATACACAAACAAAAAAAATTGAAGTTCCATTTTAGACTTTTAGTTTTCACATTAGTTATGATTCTATATCAAACCCCTCAGTAATACGGATGTATGTCATATGTGTTTTATAGAATAAAAAAAAAATACTATTGTAGGGAATTTAAAAAAAAAATGCTTTAAAAATGATATATACTGTTAGCATATGTTAGTCATGATTCTAGGGCTGTTCAAAAAGCTCGCGGCTCGGAGCTCGCTCGAAGCTCGCTCGGATTTAGCTCGGAAAAAGCTCGCTTGATTTGGCTCGGTTTAAAAGTGAGCCGAGCCGGCTCGGCTCGGTTAGAAAGTGAGCCTAGCTCGGCTCGGCTCGTAACGAGCCGAGCTGGCTCGGTTTGGCTCGCTTTGTAGCTCGGCTCGGTTTAGCTCGAATTATTTTACTTATAATAAGTTTTAATTTTATATACATTATAATATATTACAAAAAAACTGATTATTATTTACATGTATATAGGTTTGTAATTTGATATTTATGGCATATTTGAAGATTGATTACCATACTAATGAACTAATATTGTATTTTATTGAAATTAAAACTTATTTTGCGTTGTTAAACTTGATTTTGGTTTGAATTGTATTAGGTTGAACTTATTTTGAATATATTCTTTTAAATTATTGAATAATATTTTAGGCTATTAAATTTTAAGAGGTATATATTAGTTTTTTTTTTATAAAATCGAGCCAAACCAAGCCGAGCCGAGCTAGCTCGGTTTAAAACCAAGCCGAGCCCGAGCTTAGATTTTCAGCTCGGTTTCAAATCCGAGCCGAGCCGAGCCAGCTCGGTTTATAATCGAGCCGAGCCCGAGCTTGGCCTGGCTCGGCTCGGCTCGGCTCATGAACAGCCCTACATGATTCAACACTTGAGGGCTTCAACTTTCAATTTTGATTTGGTAATGCCTAACTCTTCATACATAGATTCATTATATTTTTCACATTTTTTGTAATTGTTTTTTCAATGTATAAATTAAACCAAAATATATATCTATTTCGATGTATAAATTCTATAAAGTCGACTTTAGAAGTATTAACTGAAACCTGTCTAAAAGCTTGAATTACTTCATTAGTTATCATTATAAATATGTTCGTATAAATGGGATTCATGAATCAATCTTGACATGTGTATTTAGTATGAGTTTTATTTATTTGACTTTTTTTAGGTTGAGCGTACGACATGCATTACTTGTTTCTAAAATAATCTTTTTGAATGATACAATTATTATATACATGGTTATAGATAATAGAACACCTATTATAAAATTATATGGATATAGTATATGAACACTTATATGTATTAATGTATGTATATGTGAAAGGGTTGATAGATTGGACCCAAGTAGATGAGGACCATGTTATTTGGGGAAAAACTTTTGATCATGTGATTCTTCCCCCATCATTTATGTTACTCAAATTGTTTGTATTCACCAAAAGCAAAGAAGTTTAAATACAAAATATGGCAACCTTAGCTTAGATAATAAAATTAAACTAATAGATTAATTAAATAAAATAATAAACATAATTATTTAAAGTTATTTTCGAAACATAATAATTTTGAAAACTTAGAAACTTTTTTAAACTATAGCCTTGGTAATCGGGTTTGGAAGCAGATGGGCAAAATAGAAAGACATCCCGGCCAACACGATTCAACATTTTCATAGTGCAGCGACTAGTGAAGGTATATGTTGTTGTCTATCGAAGGTTATTACTTGTTGACATGAAAGAACCAACAACTTAATTGATAACAACTGATTTTCAAACTATGAGGGCCAAACTTGTCACATTTGCAATCTATTGAAAGAACATAATTTATAAAGAGACAAAGTAAGGCCTATGTTAGTACTAGTGTTATGTTGGTGATCAAATATTTCAAGTCAATTGGCCCCATCAACCTCACCAAGTAGGTGATATTCCAATCTCATTTAGTTTGAGGAACACAAAGCGCTAGAGAATTGTTTGAAGGAGAAAGCTTTTGTCACACGGTGCGTTACACTCATGTCTAAAGTCATCTTTTTGTGTCTCCATCAAGCATAGTTGGTAAGGTAGTGGCGAGTATGCATCGGTGTCATGAAATAATACCTAACACGTTGATATGTGTCATCTTTAACCTTTAACGTGTCCCATCCACAACATTCCTTTTATAGATTTACACCTTGATAATAAAAAAGAGGTTAAATGAATAAAATAAAATGAATGAGGAAATTTTGTGATACCAAGTCAAAATCCATTAGGGTGTACGGTGTGGTGATCGGTAAAGGGTGGCAAACCCCTTTACCGATCGGTAAACACCACCGCCAACTCTTGTTTGGTCACCAAAGTTTGCCAAATCGGTGGTGGCATGCCGAATCGGTGAGGGGAGGAAGAAGAGAGAGGGGGGGGGGGGGGGGGGTTTGGGGTGGTGTCCAATCCAATCTCAACCAATCACACATTTTTCCTTTTTTAAAAAAAAATAGTTTACCACTTCACCAAGCGTCTAAACCATTGCCAACACTTTTCACCAAAGTTTAAACACTTTTCACCGATTGACATGGCGCGCTCTGATTGGTCGGTTTTTTGGTTTGCCACTCAAAGTGTTTAACCACTCCCTACACCCTTATAGTTGTTTTAGAAGTCAAATCCTGGATGATATTGGTTTGATTTATAAGAAAGAGATGATGGTAAGTTATCAATAAACAATTGAATTTGGAAAGTTTGTAGGAGGGAATTTTCATTTCATGTGGATGACCATCATTACCACATACATCTATGATAACAAATTAATGGTACTATTCCTCAATTAAATCATTACTTTCAAGTTTGATTACAAAAAGTGGAAGAGTGGAAGTGTGTTTCGTAAATGGAGAGTGGTAAAAAAAATTTATAGCTAATAATTTCATATCATGTTAACTTCCTTCTTCATTTTTTATTTTGTATTTAATTACTAGGGGTGTTTTACCCAACCAAATTTTTATTTAAAAAATTATAAAAATAAATAAATGTGTGATTGGTTGGAAGAGTGGGGCCCACCATTAAACCCCCTCTCTCATCGGTGACTAGTCACCGTATCACTCCTTCACCGTTCACCGAAATCACCCTGGCGCCGCCTCACCGATCGACAAAGATATTCACCGAAGGGGTCACCGAATGATGCCCCTTCCACCCTAAGTTTAAAACCCTTTCTAACTTTCACTGTCAATGAAATGTAAGGGTGTTTACCGGATTGGTTTTCGAGTTATCCTAATTCTCTGTCAGTAAAATGTAAGGGTGTTTACTGGATTAGTTTTCGAGTTATTCTAAATTATTTGAATTTGATAATTTTAAAGTAAATTCGAATTATAACTTCAATCGGTTTGAATTTGAAATTTGAAAAGCTTATTCGAATTCAATATTTTGAATTCGGTTTGAAACTTGGGTTGATTTGAATAACCCAGATTATGAGCAAATATGAATAATATATACATATATAGGGAAGGGTTATCTTAAATATTGAGAGATCCGTGAGAACGAATGGAAAAACCAACCAAAACCAATTTTTTAATACAAACCTCTTTGTAATTAAGTTACAACATCAAGAAAAGAATTTACAACATCAAATAATTTATTTCACTTCTCAAAATCACTCTTATTGGATTTTTTACATATGTGTAAATATAACAAATTTACACATGTGTAAATGGCAAACTTACACATGTGTAAATTTTCTTTATTTACGAATTGATGTAAATTAAACGTGTAAATTAAATTTCTAACATTGTATTTGAATAATAATGATAAGTGTAAAAAATTGAATTTTAATTGTTTTTGACCAAGTTCTCACGATTTTTCCATTCGTTCTCACGGTTCTCACAATATTTGGCGTTCTCATTTAAACATTATATATATATATATACACACACACACACACACTTATCATTATTATTCAAATACAATGTTAGAAATTTAATTTACATGTTTAATTTACGTCAATTCGTAAATAAAGAAAATTTACACAAGTGTAAGTTTTCCATTTACACATGTGTAAGTTTGCCATTTAAGTGAATTCTTAAATAAAGAAAATTTACGCATGTGTAAATTTGCCATTTACACGTGTAAATTTACATATGTGTAAAAATCTAATGAAAGTGATTTTGAGAGGAAAATGAATTATTTGATGTTGTAAATTCTTTTTTTTGATGTTGTATCTTAATTACAATGAGATTTGTATTAAAAAAAAAATTGGTTTTGATTGGTTTTTTTCATTCGTTCTCACGGTTCTTGCAATATTTAGCGTTCTAATGATAACTCTCCCATATATATATATATATAATGTAAGTATCTGGGGAAAACCCCTACAATTGAGAAAACTTGGGAAAACTGGATTGTGTGGACAAGATTCATCCACATCATCTATTAAAAACACATGTATAAAGGGCAATTTAGTCATTTTGTTCAACCCATCACCTCACCCTTCCCCATCTCATCATTTTCCTTATGTCACATCACTATCTCTCTCTCTCTCTCTCTCTCTCATATATCTTTTTTATCTTTTCATTAGATGTTATTCTTTCATCCATTCGAACCTGGATATCTTCTTCTCTCTCTCTCATTCCTTTCTTCCTCAGACACAACTCAACCCTGCATATCCTCTTCTCCGTCGAAGCCACGAGATCTGAAGATTGAAGATCGAAGTCACCAGATCTGAAGAATCCATTTCTCAAAGCCACCATCGAAGCCACGAGATCTGAAGATCGAAGTTCGAAGCCACCAGATCGAAGATCGAAGCCGCCATGTGTTCATGTACTCATCCCTTTCTTTTGAAGCCACCAGATCTAAAGATCGAAGCTACCATCAAAGTTCCCAAAGAAAAGTAGTAAGGTGTTGCTCTCATCACATCTTTGTTTCTGTATTTAGAGAGAGAGCTAATTTTTTAGAGAGAAACTACAATCTTTATCTTGTTTATCTTGACACTAAGAACACATGCACACGTGTGTGAGAAAGAAACAAGTTTAAAGATCTTACTTTTGTTAGTTATGTATTTTGTTTAGATTTATACTTTTTATGATGTTTGATAGATTTAAAATCAAAGCTTAGTTTGTTTATTTTAATTTTTTTTAAATCAAGATCAGGAAGAAATTTGTGTGTGCCTAATTTCTAATTTCTCCCTTCAAAGTATATTGATATTTCTTTTACTAAGATTAATGTTGAATTTTTAAAATGTTTGTTCAACGATTTGGAGTTGATGATTGTTTTTAGTTGGATTTTATTTGGTGGGGGGGGGATATACTTTTTATGATCTTGTTTATATTACAAATAAAAAGCCATGTTTTTTTTGCTGGCATAATTAGCTACGTATGTTACATTTCTGACAGTTGCATTCTAAACTATATGTCCTATATCTTGTAACATGTGTTACACTTCGAGGTAATATATGTTGTTACAGGGTGTTACACATATATACTTAACGTAATAGTGATTTTAAATGCAAAGATGTTTTTTAGATGGACTTCATTTGGATAACACATTTTCATTACCTTTAGAAACTTCATAATTTATTCGGAATATCTCGTTATTTTACAAATAAAACAAGTTACTTGTATGTAGTAACAACGTTACACATGTTACTTATAGTTACCCCCAACCCTTTTTTGGACACAAAGGGGGTTGCACGTATGTAACACATGTATAGCCACGTTACACGTCTTACATATAGTTGTTATATGTGTTATAACAAAACTTTACACATGTACACATGTTACATAGCAAATTAATTAGTTTAACTACAAGAGATTAATAGTGATGTACTTGTTTTGTTCATAGGTGAATGGATGTTTTGTGCTCAAGATGAAGATGGTTATCAAGAAGCGAAACATAGTTAGATTTTTGTTAACTTGTGATAGTTTTTGGATATTTTTTGTATTTAGTTCATATAAAACACTTATGTTAAGTTTAAGTTTGTTTGTAATGTTTTTTTATAATATATACAATCTATTTGTCCCTTTATTTTGTTACATATGTTACATCTTCTGCCAGCTACATATGTTACATTTTTTACAGATACAAATTTTACTTTTTTTAACAACTACATATGCAACAACCCATTGTTAAATATGTAACGACCAGCTAGGTGTCATCTTTGTTTTCAATGTTACAAACCTGGACAAAAGGAATGATGTGACCAACATTTTGTATTGATCTGGTTTATAATTATTGTATACCCAGGTTACACATGTTACATAGAGTCGTTGCATATTCTATACCAGAGGATAGCACATGTATATCTAGGTTACACATATTACATGTATGTGTAACTCATGTAACATACCTTTACATACATGAAGTTAATGTCTTACATAAGTGGTAACATATGTATACTCATGATATACACGTTACACCCTTATGTTAGAGACTCTAGCCTACAACCTGAGTATACACATGTTAATGTGTTTTTTAACCTCTAACATGTGTACTTTTCTACAGATGATCAACAACAGCCCCAAGGCACGAAATACTAGACACCTATTGTTGACAAGTAATTCCATCCTATACACGAATTGTTGATAAGCAGTTCCATCCTCTTCTTGCCATGTATAAAACTTTAGGTGATCAAGCAAGTTTTTCAGTCAAAAAAGTCACAAAACAAAAGTGTGGTCTTTTACATGTCTGGACTGTGTAATAGAATCAGTTATTTTAAAGTATTTGCGCCCTTATAAATTTCCATTTTTCCATCGATTTATGTGTTATATTAGGAAGCATCAGTTTTACTATATTTTTTTCATTGTGTTATATTAGAAAGCTACAGGTAACACAAGTTACATTTGAAGTGTTGGCACCTTTATAAATTTTCCTTTTCCATCTGAAAGGTGGAAAGATAATGTTATTAAATATTATTTCTTATGTACTTGTGTGCAATATGTCTTGACCAAAATACCCCTCCAACCACTTAAATGGTATTAGATTTAAATCAAAATACTATCTAATAATCCCAACCTATTTATAACCATTGATCGAGATCATCCAAGGGTTAATGAATTTTTAAGCTTTAGGGTGGAGATACAATAGGAAATTTATTTGGCTAAGAAGGCTAGGAAGTGATCTTGACCATCCATTTAGTTAATCAAGGGCTAAGATTAAATGATGGAAATTGAAGGGAAGAAAAGAGTGCGTGAGTTTGTTTAGGGGCATTCTAGTCAATCCAAGGCAATAGTTTCTCTCTCCTCCAATTCCCCCCCCCCCCCCATTTTTTAAACGTTAATAACTCTTTCATACGACATTATTTTTTTATAAAAATTGCACCAAAAAACGAGCGTTTTTTTATCTTTAAAACGAGTATACTATTGCTATATTTTCAAAAAAAAAATTAAAAACCCAGTTGCGTAAAACGCAATAGAAAAACCCCCAGTTACGTAAAACGCAATGAAAAAAAACCAAAAAAATGACATTTTTCTAAAACGCAATGCACCAAAAACACAAAGAAATGTCTTATTTGTAAAACGCAATGGCCAGAAAACACAAAGAAATGTCTTATTTCTAAAACGCAATAGCCTAAAAACTCAAAAGAAAATGTACTTTCTAAAACGCAATGTACTAAAAACACATAAAAATGTGTTTTACCTAAAACGCAATGCACCAAAAACACAAACAAATGTCTTATTTCTAAAACGCAATGGCCAGAAAACACTTAAAATGTCTATTTTCTAAAACGCAATGGACTGAAAACACATAAAAAAGTGTTTTACCTAAAACGTAATGCACCAAAAACACAAAGAAATCTCTTATTTGTAAAACGCAATGGCCAGAAAACACTTAAAAATGACTCATTCTAAAACGCAATTGACTAAAAAACAAAAGAAAGTGTTCTTCGTAAAACGCAATGGACTGAAAACACCTAAAAAAGTGTTTTACCTAAAACGCAATGCACCAAAAACACTTCAAGAATGTGTTTTTCTAAAACGCAATGGCCAGAAAACACATAAAAATGTTTTAGTTCTAAAACGCAATTGCCTAAAAACACCAAAGAAAGTGTTCTCTCTAAAACGCATTGAACCATGACAATAGTTTTGTCTGTGCTGTGAATTGTCTGTGCTGTGAACTGTCTGAACCAATGCAGTTTACGAATGCAGTTTCCAGAGGCAATTTACAGAGAATTAATTTTTCTGATGCATTTTTATTACAACTCAACCCCAGCCAGGGGCTCTGCCCCTGGGACCCCGCTACCAGGGGCGCTGCCCCCGGACCCCCGCCAAGATCGTAAAACGCAATGACTAAATCAAAAACCCAGATCGTAAAAATGAAATTAAAGAATTTCTTACATGGATCGAAGTGATTTCTTCAACAATTGACGAATTTTGAATGATTGAAACACTTATCAGCGCTCGAATCGAACGGATCGAGTGATTATCTTCAAAATCAACGGAAAAAATGAGATTTTGTATGAAATTGAACTGGGTTTTCTTCAAAAAAGCTGAAGAACACGTTGATCGTGTGTTTGAATCATTGAATGGTGATGAAAATCACACTATAATGTAGTGATTATTGAGATAGAAAGTGAAGAAATGGTTGAAGATTGTGGGTTTTGAAAATGGTGGGTTTTGAAGTTACTGGGTTTTGAAAAGGAAGAAGAAAGAGTTGGATTGACTAAAATACCATTTTTCTTTATTTTAAATGTTGCCACATGTCCTAATCCTATTGCTTCCTACACTTCCTTAGCCAAAATAAACTTCCTATTTGATCCTTTCCCTTAAGCTTTATTGATTTAAATTAAATACATTGATTAGGTTAATGAGAGTACTTGAAGGGTATTTATGTAAAATCAACCATAATTCTGGTACATGATATATATTATAATATTAGTACATACAAAATCATAAATATCTATCACATCACCTCTCTCTTCCCACCTATCACCTCTTTCTCTCTTCCCACCTTCCCTTTTCTCTTTCTTTTTCAAGTTCTGATACGTAAGATCAAAGGAAATTTTCTAGGGTATCTTTGAAATTAATTTACTGAAGGTTATAATCATGGTTAGAGTGGCTAATCGATTCGTACGAACACCGTTTGGAGCATGCTTTGATCTTCTACATTTGAAGCATCGTCCGAAGGGTGATTGTAGAGAGAGAAAGTTGCTGCCATAGAGAGAGAACCTACAATCTTCATCATGTTCATCTAGAACACCAAGAACACACACACAAGTGTGTGAGAGAGAAGTAGGTTTGAACCTAAGTTACCACGATTTTAGAGAGAGAAACAACAATCTTCATCATGTTCATCGGACGGTTCTAGATCCGGTAAGTCTTTTAGAGAGAGAAAATTGTTGTTTTAGAGAGAGAAACAACAATCTTCATCATCTTCATTTGGAACACCAAGAACACACGCACAAGTGTGTGTGAGAGAAGCAGGTTTGAACCTAACTTACCATAATTTTTAGAGAGAGAAACAACAATCTCTTGAGTGTTTTATTTTGAAAAATCATTTCACACTTGATTTTTGTGTGCTCAAAGTGTTCTAGTTAATGGGTAAATGTTTATGTAGTTTGCTGGTTTTTTGTTTTGTGTTAAAATCATTTTGAGTTTTTGATATTCTCAGTTGTTTTTTATATAAAATATCAATATCTTTTAAAATGTGGAAATGTTGTTTTAGATGGGTTTTTAACTGTCTTGTATAAACTTACTCGATGATCACATTTACATAACCTTTAGAAAGTACATAATTTAATATTTGATGATCTCGTTTATTTTACATATAAGAAGTAGTGTTTTTTTGCTGGCATAATTACCAGGTACATATGTTGTAACAATGTTACACATGTTACTTACAGTTGCACCAGCCCTTTTTTTGGACATAAAGAGGGGTTGCACGTGTGTAACACATATTTGTAACTTGTGTTACACTGGAGGTTGTGCTAACATTATGTAACATGACGTGTATATTTTGTCCCTTTAATTCGTTACACTAGTCTCATATACTACAAGTTACAATTGTTGTGGGGAGCACAACTGTCCAGTCTAGAAAACAAAAAAAAACTATAGTGTAAAAAAATGTGATACGACGACAAACAAATACGAAAGATTGTGCTAACATATGTTACCTGTTTTTTAGTGTTTTGCAGCGAGGGAGTTGGTTCCACAGGATATTAGATGTTTGAAGTGTAGGAAAAATAAAGATATTTATGGTAACTATTTTCATATGTAACATTTTTTGGCTGGTTTTATTCAGTTTTTTCTATGTGTGAAATGATGCAGATAAAATGCCAAAATTTGGGGAGCTTAAGTTCAGGGCATAATTAGGGGTGGAAGGTAACTTGTGTTAGTTATGTTACTACTATTGTTTTTAATTAGTAGATTAAAAATACTGGACTGTAACTTGTGTTATTACGACTTGACCATAGCAGTTGTAGCCAAATGAGAAGGGATCTTGGCAGGAAGAAAGAGAACCACAATATCGGATACGGCAAAGGTGGCCATAAAGCGAAAGAAGGTAGATGGAGAAACCGATGAAAATGGGAGTAAGAAGTCGATGAAGGGCATGTGGTGGGTACCTTTGACGTTGTACAGGAGTTACCCTCTAGTGTAACACATGTTACAAACATGTGTTACATATGTTCAACCCCTTTGTTACCAAAAATGGGCTGATGTAAATATAAGTAACACGTGCAACGTTGATACTACATTTTGTGTGCAAAAAATGTGTAATGTTGCATGTATACCATTGTTTACCTATTAAGATTAAAACACATTATATGATGTGTAACATGTGTAGAAACAGAATTAAAAGGTAACATATGTAACCTAGATATACAAGTGTTATCCACTTTGGAGTAACACATGCAAAACATGGAAATTGATAAAAAGATAGTATCCAATCAAAACCTTCATGAAAATATGAGCCCATACGTGACAATGTATACACAGTAAAAAAATTGGAGCATAAGGGAACCCTTGTAGTATACAACAAATATACTAGTTAAAAATCATGAAATATGATGTGACATATGTTAAACCAATATACGGTTACATATGTTGCGGTTTTGATATGTTTAAACCTTTGTAAGATGAGGGTGGAACAAAAATCCCAATATATATAATCATGTAACAGATGTTCCAAGCAGTGTTGCATGTATTAGGAGTATAAGTGTCGTACAATCCAACAATATTACATCATTTTTGGAGTAAAACTACATGAAGATGTAAGAAGATCTTGATATGTAACTTGTGCCATAATCCTACCGTTTAAAAAATGTAACTTGTATTACGAGTGTCAAATGTAAATTGTGTTACATTAAAATTTCTAATATAGCACATAAACACATGGAAAAGGGAAGTTTATAAGGGTGCAAACACTTCAAATGTAACTTGTGTTACGTGTAGCTTCCTAATATAACACAATGAAAAAAATATAGTAAAACGAATGCTTCCTAATCTAACACATAAACAAATGGAAAAAGCGAAATTCATAAGGGTGCAAACACTTCAAAATAACTGATTCCATTACATAGTCCAGACATGTAAAAGATCACACTTTTGTTTTGCGCCTTTTTTACTGAAAAAACTGGTTGATAACCGAAAGTTTTATGCATGACAAGAAGAGGATGGAATCACTTGTTAGCAATAGGTGTCCAGTATTTTGTGGGTTGGTGCCTTGTGAGGTCTCATGAACGTAGTAGCGAGGGGCTGTTGTTGATCATCTGTTGAAAAGTAGACATGTTAGAGGTTAAAAACACATTAACACGTGTATACTCAGGTCGTAGACCTGATTCTCTAACATAAGGGTGTAACGTGTATATCATGAGTGTTCATATGTTACCACTTATGTAAGACATGTAACACAATGTGTATAGAAGTATGTTACATGAGTTATACATACATGTAACATTTGTAACCTGGATATACATATGCTATCATCTGGTATAGAATATGCAACGACTCTATGTAACATGTGTAACCTGGATATACATGTGTTATCCTCTGGTATGAATATGCAATGACTCTATGTAACATGTGTAGCCTGGATATACAGTAATTATAAACCAGATTTACACAAAACGTTGGTCACATCATTCCTTTTGTCACATCATTTTCTTTTGTCCAGGTGTGTAACATCGAAAACAAAGATGACACCTAGTTAGTCGTTACATATTTAACAATGGGTTGTTCCATATGTAGTTGTCAAAAAAGTAAAACATGTATCTGTAAAAAATGTGACATATGTAGCTGGCAGAAAATGTAACAAAATAAAGGGACAAATAGATTGTATATATTATAAAAAAACATTACAATCAAACTTAAATTAACAAAAATGTTTTATATGAACTTCAGTATAAAAGAATGATCCAAAAACTATCATAAGTTAACAAAAATATAACTATGCTTCGTTTCTTGATAACCATCTTCATCTTGAAAACAAAACATACATTCACCTATGAACAAAACAAGTACATCAGTATTAATCTCCTATATAACATGTGTACATGTGTTAAGTTTTGCTATAACACATGTAGCAACTATATGAAAGATGTATAACATGGCTATACATGTGTTATATATGTGCAGCCCCCCATTGTGTCCAAAAAAGGGGGTCGGGGTAACTATAAGTAACATGTGTAACGTTGTTACTACATACAACTAACTTTTTATGTATATAATAAACTAGATATTCCGAATAAATTATGAAGTTTCTAAAGGTAATGAAAATGTGTTATCCAAGTGAAGTTTATACAACAACAACTAACAACCCATCTAAAAAAACATTTTTGCATTTAAGCTCACTACTACGTTAAGTATAAATGTGTAACACCATGTATGCAACATATATTGCCCCGAAGTGTAACACATGTTACAACATAAAGGGTTGGGGTAACTATAAGTAACACATGTTACAAACATATGTTACATATGTGTAACCCCCTTTGTATCCCAAAAAGGGTTGGGGTAACTGTCAGTAACTTGTGTAACATTGTTACTACATATGTAACACCCCGTGTTTCTGAAGTCAAAGTCAAACGACCGATTTCGCGACTTGACTTGTAGTGAATTTCTTTTGTGTGTTATTTTAGCTGTATTATGTGGAGTAAGTGTCAATAAACACAATAATCGATGTGTCTTATTCGCTATTTAATCGACGTACGACTGTAAGCTATAGGAAGTAACAATGCGATAAAGTCAACTAAACGCTAATCAATCTAGCTTAATCAACATCGAATCGCAATCGAACTCGCAACTCGAATTACGCATTTTGGTTATTGTTATACGTGTGTGTGTGCCATATGTGTTACTTGTGCATGATTATTTATGTTATGTGTGGTAATCGATCGAATCACAATCGAAACTCAATCGCAATCGAAACAATATGATAATTGGTGGAGAAGAGACAGTGCAAGATATGAGTAATTGGGATTAAAAGTAATTTGACTAGGAAAATCTATCGCATCGCAACGCTCGCAATCGCAATCGAAACGGAAAAACTCGTCGCGCCAAGCACTCGAACCAGGTGCCAGCAGGCCGGATTGCCATCCGACCGGGTTGCCACCCGAGCGAAGTGCCATCCTACCGAGGAGCCACTCGGCCGGACTGCCACCCGGATGAGATGCCATCTGACCGATCAGCCCTTTCCACTTTGGGAATCCTATAAATACCCCTTGTCACTTTCATTCTTTCCACTTTTGGCAAGTGACGTCCGACCAGTGCTTCTACTCGCTTTTTCCTTCGATTTCTCGCAATTCCGATAAGATCTCGTCCTAAATCTTGTACTTCCTTAATCTACACGCACTCCTACACCTTTCTATCTTTTGAATCTTAACTTTTAACCGTGAAATCATCAAGATTCAAGGTGTTCTAGGATGACGTCATCATGTGTTCTTGAAAAACTTCATGTTTTGGCATCAATCCACCAAGAACAACTTAGATCTAACCGATTTCCACATAAACAAACAAAGATCTTTCATAGATCTAAACAAACTCACAATGAGAAGTGGTGAAAGATGGTTTTCCAACTTTCTTTCAACTCTTTTACACTTAATGCACTCAAAGCCGATAGAATCGGAACTTGTACCGGCTTACTACTCATTCTTGTGGTTGTGTTGATTCAAGATCCGTACTCTATCCACGAGATTATCGATTTTGGGTTAACCAAGAACTACCGGCTTAAACCGGTGGACTAATCGAATTTGGGTGGTTCCTGTTCAGTCGGGTCACTAGAACTTAGAATGGAACTCGGTTGGTTAGCACAATATCAACACATCTCGATAACACGACAAACAATCAAGACGGCCAAGTGTAAGACGAACTGAACAACCAGGACGGAGTGCCGTCCGATCGGACTGCTGTTCGAACGGACAGCCATCCGAGCGACCGGCTGTCCGAACGACTTGCACCTTGGGTCCCACACTTAACTATTTTGCCAACGATTGAAGTCTGGTTGTTGAACGAGTTGTTGTCCGACAGGACTACCATCCGATCGGATAGCCATCCGAATCATGAAACATCTGGACTTTAACACTTAAACAATTTTCAACATGTTCAGTAACAGATTTGCCACCCGGATGGATGGACATCCGACCGAGTGACCGCTTTGCTGTGAACTTGTTCTCACCGAGGAACCTCGCCATTCAAGTCACCGTTCAACAGACTGACCTGAAAGGTAGAGATACTTCAACGTTTTCAAAATGCTACAACGAAAACTTCAAAGGTCAAGCCATCATACACAAACACATCCTTCTCATAGGAAGAAACAATCCACTCGAATAGTCATCCGACCGGACTACCGTCCGACCGGATAACCATCCGAACGGATTATCATCTGCACGATTGGCCATCCGATCGGATTACCATACGACCGAACTGCTGTCCGAGCCACTTACACCTTGCATCGTTTTACGCGTCACTTATCATTATGCTATCATTAACTGTTCAGGCTAACCTTGCTCTACGCGCTCCCTTCAATCCATCAACGCTGTGAGTATACTCGATCCCTTTTTTGCTTTACGCACTTTTGGGTGTTACATACGTTACTTATTCTAAATCACATCGAACACACTACGCAATACTTTAAACGCTAACCATTACTACATGTTATACGTGACTAAATGAATGCTTGTGGTTATGTTTACACATGGAATGCTGTCTACCTGCCTTAACGACGATAGTACTATAGTTTGGACTCAGCACCCGCTTACGCGGGGGTTGTTAAGGACAATTATTTGCATGGATTACAGTGGTGATCATGTATTACGAATTGCCTTGGGCAGTCAACCCGCAGTCATTGGTATCGATAGGTTCATGTCGATAACTAACATGCCTCATTTCACTCTGTGTACGTGCTGGTTATGCGTAACGTTTTCGAACTCTATATGCTATTATCAAACTTGTATGCTCACCTTTACACTATGTGTATTGACTTTATTTTAACGTATGTGACAGGTGCTTAGGATGCTTATCTTCTAGGAAATCAAGGCTAGAATAAGGTCTTAGAGGCCAACAAATAGTTGTCTATACAAATGAAATCTGAGTGGTCGGAACAGAACTGTTTGCCTAGATTTTACCTTTTGAGACATGGTATGGGACATGTTACTTTAAGTTGATTGGTAATGATAATTGTTATGGAAACTTCTGAACAATCTGTTTCGCTCAGTGCCATGCCCCGATGTTTCCGCCATCGGTTGGGGTGTGACAACATATGTAGCTAATTATCTCACCAAAAAAACGCAACTTTTTATTTGTAAATCAAACGAGATATTTCGAATAAATTATGAAGTTTATTTGTAACATATAGGATGGAATCACTTGTTAGCAATAGGTATCCAGTATTTTGTGGCTTAGTGCCTTGTGAGGTCTCATAAACGTAGTAGCGAGGGGTTGTTGTTGATCATCTGTTGAAAAGTAGACATGTTAGAGGTTAAAAAACACATTAACACGTGTATACTCAGGTCGTAGGCCTGAGTCTCTAACATAAGGGTGTAATGTGTATATCATGAGTGTTCATATGTTACCACTTATGTAAGACATGTAACACAATGTGTATAGAAGTATGTTACATGAGTTATACGTACATGTAACATTTGTAACATGGATATACATATGCTATCATCTGGTATAGAATATGCAACGACTCTATGTAACATGTGTAACCTGGATATACATGTGCTATCCTCTGGTATGAATATGCAATGACTCTATGTAACATGTGTAGCCTGGATATACAGTAATTATAAACCAGATTTACATAAAACGTTGCTCACATCATTCCTTTTGTCACATCATTTTCTTTTGTCCAGGTGTGTAACATCAAAAACAAAGATGACACCTAGTTGGTCCTTACATATTTAACAATGGGTTGTTGCATATGTAGTTGTCAAAAAAGTAAAATATTTATCTATAAAAAATGTAACATATGTAGCTGGCAGAAAATGTAACATATGTAACAAAATAAAGGGACAAATAGATTGTATATATTATTAAAAAACATTACAATTAAACTTAAACTTAACAAAAATGTTTTATATGAACTTCAGTATAAAAGAATGATCCAAAAACTATCATAAGTTAACAAAAATATAACTATGCTTCGCTTCTTGATAACCATCTTCATCTTGAACACAAAGCATCCATTCACCTATGAACAAAACAAGTACATCAATATTAATCTCCTATGTAACATGTGTATATGTGTAAAGTTTTTCTATAACACATGTAACAACTATATGCAAGATGTGTAACGTGGCTATACATGTATTACATATGTGCAGCCCCCCTTTATCTCCAAAAAGGGGGCCGGGGTAACTATAAGTAACATGTGTAACGTTGTTACTACATACAACTAACTTTTTATGTATATAATAAACTAGATATTCCGAATAAATTATGAAGTTTCTAAAGGTAATGAAAATGTGTTATCCAAGTGAAGTTTATACAACAACAACTAACAACCCATCTAAAAAAACATTTTTGCATTTAAGCTCACTACTACGTTAAGTATAAATGTGTAACACCATGTATGCAACATATATTGCCCCGAAGTGTAACACATGTTACAACATAAAGGGTTGGGGTAACTATAAGTAACACATGTTACAAACATATGTTACATATGTGTAACCCCCTTTGTATCCCAAAAAGGGTTGGGGTAACTGTAAGTAACTTGTGTAAATTGTTACTACATATGTAGCTAATTATCCCACAAAAAAACACGACTTTTTATTTGTATATCAAACGGGATATTTCGAATAAATTATGAAGTTTATACATTTTAACATTTAACAACCCATCTAAAAAAACATTTTAACATTTAAACTTACTATTACGTTAAGTACCAATGTGTAACACCTTGTATGCAACATATATTGCCCCGAAGTGTAACACGTGTTACAACATATAGGACAAACAGTTTAGAATGTAGCTGGCAGAAATGTAACAGACGTAGCTAATTATGCCAGCAAAAATTTGACACATTTAGCACTAATATAAAAAAAACACATCATCGTCACCACGAAAACCTGCTGATGCGTTGTAATCCTTTGAGGGGCTTCGCTTCTTGATAACCATCTTCATCTTGAACACAAAACATCTATTCACCTATGAACAAAACAAGTACATCAGTATTAATCTTCTATATTTAAACTTATTATTTTTCATCTAAAAAACATTTAACATTTAAACTTACTATTACGTTAAGTACAAATGTGTAACACCATGTATGCAACATATATTGCCCCGAAGTGTAACACATGTTACAACATATAGGACAAACATTTTAGAATGTAGCTGGCATAAATGTAACATACATAGCTAATTATGCCAGCAAAAGTTTGAAACATTTAACACTAATTATCAAAAAAAAAAAAGAACAAATGAAAATAGAATAACATAAAATAACACAATCCCTGGCCATGCGTCCCTTTTTTATTTCTTCTTCACACGACCATCCACATTCCCTTGTGCGTGTGTTCTTGGTGCTCTTCTTGAACATGATGAAAGGGTGATTTCTCACTCTAAAACATTAGTTCTCTCTCTAATATCTAAGGTATTATTTTCAAAATGGCTAGAAGAAAAGAGATATATGAGAGAGAGATAGTGACATGACATAAAGAAAATGATGGGATGGGGAAGGGTGACGTGATGGGTTGAACAAAATGACCAAATTGCCATTTATACATGTGTTTTTAAAAGATGATGTGGATGAATCCTGTCCACACAATCCAGGTTTCCAGATTTTCTCAATTATAGGGGTTTTCTGCATATACTTACATTATATATATAGAAACGGGATCAGGAGAAAACGCTCAAAAGTGTGAGACCGGTGAGAACGCTTCCTGGCCCAACACGTGTCACGCCGCTTAGAAAAGGGCAGAGGGGCTTTTTTGTCCTTTCATCTTCTGCTTTTCCAGTTCCGCTTTTCCCAATAATGTTTCAATTTTTAGTTTTTAAGATTTTTGGCGTTAACCAAATTCAATAATTAATAGTGTTTTAATGGTTTCATTGTATTAACATTTTAGCGTTTATGGCGTTTATTCAAATCGTATGCCATTGGAACCCAGGGTGGTCAGGAAATCTATCTGAATGGCGTTTTTCAAGGCGTTTTAAAAAAAATGGCCCATTGTTCTATTATTTTTTATAAACATTTTGGTGTTTGTGGTATCTTGGCGTTTTACAATTGTTAGATTATATTTCAACCACAGGAAAAAAAATACAAGCGAAGAAAATAAATTAACAATCCTAATCGGATCTCTCTTCACAATCTTCACTGTCATCAGTCTCTCCGTTCTTTAATAGTACAAGAACTGTCACAAAAAATATGGCGTTTTATGTAAAAATTAACAAACCCATCGGTTTGATTATTTTGCCTGCGCGTCTGTTGAAGTGGCTTTTTTTGTGGATGTTTGGGGACATAGATCTATGACGTGTGGGTGGGTTTTTCACGTTTTCTTCATGTTGATCTTCATCTTTCTAATCATCCCACTCTTCAGTGCCATTGATCTCTTCTCCTCATCCAAGCCTTCTTCAAGAACAAAAAATACAAAATGCCATATGACTGGCATCAGTATTTTTTTCTTGAATTTTTGTCCATCTCATGCAACAAAATCTTACTGAGTTATTCGCCTCCGCTAACAATTCATTCAGTGAAACTTCACGAATAACAATACTGAATATCCAAGAAAGCATATTAGACATCTTTGATTTTTTTTTTTTTTTTTTGCGTTTTACAGTGAGTGGTATTTAGTAGTATTGGCGTTTGTTTTTTTTTTTTTTTTGGTTTGATCAAATGGAAGTTGCTGAGACGTATCATTTTATAGGATCTATTTTTGACGCCTAAGTTAGGCGGTGCGTTATTATAATAAAGTATTAGTCTTTTCAGTTACTGTTTCTAATTATTGTTTTTGACAAGCTTTATCTCTGAAGTCTGTAACACGTCACATCTTTCAAGTTTGGCGTTTTAGATTCTAATATAATAAATTTTCCCTATCTTCAGTATTACTGATTTGTAGTTACTGTTTCTAGTTACTGTTTCAAGTTTTTTTTGTTTTTTTTTATTATTATTATTATTTTTTTTTTTTGGGTTTTTTATAATACTTTTCCAAAGTAATTTTATGATGGTTTGATAAACGCCAAAGGTGTAAGACATTTGGCTTTTTGGCGTTTTTATTAGATATGTCGTTGTTATTATATAACAATCAAATGAAAAAGAAAATTAAACAAAATAAATATTGATCTTCCAAATCTTCACTGTCACTAGTCTCTTTCTTCGTTTGAAGCATCTTCACTGGCTGTTTCGACTTTCGTATGATTTTTTTTTTTTTTGAAGTAGTTTTTTTGTTGTCGTTTGGAAACATAAAGTCTGAAATCAGCCACTTTTTCTATAATTTTTGTCCATCTCATGCAACAAAATGTTATTGAGTTTACACCCTTTCAGCCAAAATGTTATCTTTTTTGACGTTTTACCAAGAAAAAGAACGCCACAAAATAAACCATCTTAAAACTGTAAATTTGATCATGCTAAAATCAATAAAGTGTTGCTGTATGGTGATGGATAACATTGTTAATCCTCAGTTAAGAAAGATAACTGACAATGTTGTCCACCCCATACAGCTACACTTTATTGACAACAATATATTTGATGTTTAGGTTTTCTGGCGTTTATCAAACGAATGGTATATATTAAATATGACGTTTGGGGTTTTTGTGTGTGTTTTTAATTGAAGGTCTGAGTTGTTGTATATATAGGATTTTTTGGCCGTTTTTTTAGGCGGGATTTTACTATAATTAAGTTTGACGTTTTATATCTAATGGCGTTTTTAGTTAGAATGGTGTGTGATTTTTGTTTGGCGTTTTATTCTCATGAGATGGCGTTTTGTTTGGAGTAGTCAAAAGACGCCTTTACCCTTAATGAAGCGCGTCCATGTAATAAAATTGATGTTATTTACGAAAACGCCACCGCGCCAATCTAGTCCATAGATTGTTTTGATCGGGCGATCCATAAGTGTTCTCACCATTCTCACACTTTCCACCGTTTTCTCTAAATCCCGACCCTATATATATATATATATAGGCTAGGAGTTGGCTACAAAGTCCAAATTTCCTAAAAAGTGTAAAAATTCATAAAACACCAAAATGTCAACCAAAAAACACATCCAAACCCCACAAATTACAAAATGAAGATTACTAAAACATCCTATATGTGGGTTGTGTTTTGTGGTTTGGATGATAAGGCTCTGATTATCGAATGACAGACATTATCGTGTTTTATGTTGATTAGTACGTTGTGTTTTATATGCATAGTTCTATGATTATGTGTTTGAAGTTTTATGGATTATTATGGTTTGAATATGGTATTTTAGTACTCTTCCCTCGATTATTTGTGGGTTTTAGGTGTGTTCGATGGCGAAAATTATAGTGTTTTATGACTTTTTACAGTTTTTATGAAATTTGGACTTTGTAGCCGAACTCCACCCTTAGAAAACTAGTTTAAATAAGAAAACCAAAAAACTAACTAAAAAAGCGTAAAAACCATACCAATTTTTTTTACAATTTTATTATTTAATTTCGCAAGTTTTTATATATAATAATTATTTCAAATTTTTTTTTCTTGTACTGCACATGTGAAATAATACGGAAAGCCTAAACCACTTAACCCACCCCCACCGACATCCCCCAAAAACCTAAATTCACCCTCCCACCAAAAGCCTAAACCTCCCCACCCCCCCCCCCCCCACCGGAAACCTAAAACTAAACCCTAAACAAAAACCCGAAAAAAAAAACCTAAACCCCCCTCCCCCCACACCCAAAAACCTAATCCTAATCCTAAACTTACAAAAAACCTAAGTCTAAAAGTTAAACTAAACTCAAAAGCTAATTTTAAGCATGTAATGCATATGTACAGTACACATATAATGCACATATGCAGTACAAGTTTTTTTTTTTTTTGAATTTTTTTATATATAAAAATAGCGATTTTTTTATAAAAAAATTGTAAAAAAAATTGGTATGTTTTTAGGATTTTTTATTTAGTCTTTTAGTTTTCTCATTTAGATGTCCTCTCCCATATATATATATATATATATAGGGTCAGGATTTAGAGAAAACGGTGGAAAGTGTGAGAACTGTGAGAACGGTTATGGATCGTCCGATCAAAACAATCTATGGACTAGATTGGCGCGGTGGCGTTTTCGTAAATAACATCAATTTTATTACGTGCACGCGCTTCATTAAGGGTAAAAAAGTTAAAACATCATTTCTCACATAAAACGCCGTTGAAATATAAAACGTCAAATAAATACAAAACGCCAATTTTATCAATGCGTAGTTTTTTCTGTGTTTTTTATTTATGCTCTCGGGCTACAAAAACGCCATAAAATGTGAAGCACCATAATATATAACGCCAAGCCTTACATCCGGATAAATGTTAATTGCATTTTTTGTTATAAAAATAATATCCCGCCTAAACTATGTGCCAAAAAAAAATCCTATAAATAAAAACGTCTCACCACCTTCCGTTTATCACACCAAAAAAACACACAAAAAACACAGTGGTTCCTAAAAAAATACAACTCAATGTAAAACGCCAAAAAATACAACGATGGCAAACATCTTTTCTTTGATACTCAGTAATGTTCTGCATGAAGTTTCGCTGAATGATTTGTTAGGTAAGTGTAGTAAGATTTTGCTGCATGAGATTGACTAAATTCAAGAAAGAGGGACTGATGACACCCATATGTCATTTTGTATTCTTTGTTCTTGAAGAAGGTTTGGATGATTAAAAGAGACATATCCCAGTGTAAATGCTACTTTGGCCTTGATGATTATAATGAAGACGACGGGCAGATAGCATCCACCCACACGGTGTTGATCTATGTCTCCAACATCCACAAAGACACTTCAACACATTAACAAAGAAAATAAACCATGTCAAACCCAAAACGCCATTTATTTGTGACAGTTCTTGTAGTTTCAAAAGAAGAAAGAAACTGATGACACTGAAGATGTAGATCATAAATTGCTTGTATTTGTTTTTTTTTTTTTTTATCTGTTGTTTGTTATGTAATTTCAGCTAAGAAACAACAAAGTACATTAATCCTATAATGAAAAATATAATAAAACGCCAAACGAGCAAATGCTTGTAAAACGCCATCATGCCATAAAACGCCCCAAAAACTACCAAACTATAATAAAATTACTTTGCACAAGTACTATTATAAAAAAAGCTTAAAACAATGTACAAAGAAAATAAAACAAAAAAGTCTCATCATTATCTAAACGTCATTGGAAAACAAAACGCCATAATTACAGCCCTCAAGATTAGACGTGTTACACCATAAAAACAGATGAGTCTGAAAACAAAACACGGTAACTGCAAAAACAGTAAAATGAAACGACGGAAACATAATTACTAACATTTATTATATTGAAAGCCAAGGAGTAGGATCAAATATACATACAAACTGTAAGAACCATTTAAAAAGTGTCACGTGACATCCAACCAATTATAGAGAAATGATAAAATAATGAGTAAAATGCACGGATAGTCCCTGTGGTTTTATAAAATAACACCTATAGTCCCTAACTTTTGGAAATTACACCGGTGCTCCCTGTGGTTTGACAGTTTGTTACTCGGATAGTCCCTGGAGTGGATGGAGGTTAGTTTTCTCAGTTAAGTGTGTGTGAAATGACCTTAATACCCCTAGTACTAAAAAAAATAATTCCCACTATTTTGTTCCTACAAGCCACTACAGTAAAGCTACAGCATCATTTTAAATCATAAATTTACGAACGCAATGCATCAATTACTTAACTAGATCCGATTGAGTTTCATAATCAGTTTTCCAATTCACAATTGATCCATATATAATTCCAGTAACAACACGTCTTATAATTAACAGATCAAATTTCAGATCACAACAAAACAACACTAGAAATTACCACCTATTTCATTCTCAACATCCTCCACCATGATCAACAACCACCACCCTTAAATTTCCATAAGCAACATTTCCATTTCAACTTCAGATTCAGTAAACACTTCAAAAGTCAGTGACCAAATAACTCGAATCAAAATCCAAATCTAAATAGAGAAAAAAGACTTCAAAATCTGACTTATTTTTTAGCTTCTTCTTCTCTCGCCTCACTGCAAATCACCACCGAATCTTCACCTTTAGCGAAATAGATCTCTTCACATTTACGATTACAATTTCTCAAAACCTAATGCATGAAGAAGAATCAAAACTGTTAACGGTTATTTCAAACCTTAGGTTAAGCTATGGGTTGTGTGCTCGGTACAACAACAGGTTCAGAATGCCGGTCAAAGTCAGCTGTCCGCCATGACACCACGAAGGAATCTCAATCTACCACTGCTACTGATACGAAACCTAATACGGAAACTGCAGGAAACGTAGACCAGGTTAGATTGGATGGAGCTAGGGTTAATAAAACGGTTGAGAAGAGGATCCGACAAATTGCGATTGCCTGAGATGTTTGATATTGGATGCAAATCTGATGTGATTATTAAATCTGAAGTGTTTTTTTTGGAAATTTACAGGTGGAGGTTGTTGATGGTGATAGAGGATGCTAATGGTGGTGGGTAGATCTGTTTTGAAGTGGTGGTTGGTGTTCTTTGAAGAAGATGAATTGGGAATTAGGGTTTGATGTAATTGGAGAAGATGAATTGAGTGGTGGGCCCATTTTAATTAGTTTTATTTGTATTTATATGAAGGGTATTTTTGTCATTTTATATGAACTTAACTGAGAAAACTAACTCACATCCACTCTAGGGACTATCCGAGTAACAAATGAACAAACCATGAGGAGCATGAATGTAATTTTTAAAAGTTGGGGACTAAAGGTGTTACTTTGATAAACCACAGGGACTATCCGTGCATTTTACTCTAAAATAATATTCTAAATAATATCAATTATATTGAATTCCCTATAAATATGCTAACAAACAATTAATTATTTATTTGGATCTTCCTTTTGTTTTCAATGTGCTGTTAAGAAAAGTGCTAATATCATTCAAACATGTGCTAAAATCAATTATCTTGATTAATTTTTATGTGCTAATATAATTCAAAAGTGCTACTTTTATGTATGTATTGTTTTGGTATGTGCTAATTTAACTTTTTTTAAGTGTTAGGATCTCTTCTTACGGTTTGTAGGATAAATATGGTTTGTACCAGAACCAACCCTTGAAAGCCAAATACTTGGGGAATTGAATTTATTTATCTTTTTTTAAAATGCCATAATTACTTGTCATGCGTGGGAAAAAAATTCAATATAAAAGAAAACTATGAGAACACAAGCTCAAACACGCCAAAAACATTGACTAAAAAACGGCACATATTGTCTAAAACGCCAAAAACTTCAAAAATGGCTAAGGTTATTGCATGGAGGTTTAAAAGGAAAGAGAAACGATTCATCATAAAGTTCTCTGATAGGAGAAGGGTGAAGGTAAGGACAATCAAAGCCATGCTTGGTATGAATGAAGGGGTTCAGGGGGATATCCTGGCCCTTGGGGTTCCAATGGCCAACGATTGTGAAAGAACCCGAACTGTAATAAAAAGATTGAAGAGAAAATTTCCGGTAGAAGATGATGATGATATTGACAATACTCCTCTACCAACACTTAGCAGTTGGGTGATGCATGAAGAAGCAGGAACGGTTGAAGTGACTTATCAACACGGGGTGCAATATTCATTGCCAATGGAGGAAATGTTGAAGACAGGGAAGTTATCTCTCATTGAACAACTATGTGATTTAGCACCTTCGAATGATCCAAAATCCAGGGATGCACTTATATTCAAGAATAGGCTGCAGCAAAGAAGAGACGAGCTAATGGCGTTATACGCCAATCTAAAATTTGATGATGATGAATCTGAAGAAAGTGATGAACAAAGCGATGGGTACATATCTGATGTAATCCTATCCACAGAAGACTATTAGTTTATTTTGATTTCGTATTATTGTAATTTTATAAAAAATTAATCTATGGTAATCAATTATTAACAAAAAGACCCAGAACGCCAAAAAAATGACCTGGAAAACGCCATAACACAAAAAAAAAATAACTATGTGACACAAAAAGAATTAATTCAACGAGAAGAAATCTGGGAAAAACAGTAAAACGCCAAATAATTAATGATTCTAGTTAATGCCAAAATTATCTTGCACGCCAAAAATGAAGCAGCATGTCACACGCGAAAATCGGGAAAGGAGAAGAATATTGAAAAGACAAAAAAACCCCTCGGACCCTGATCACGTGTTGGGTCAGGATGCGTTCTCACCGTTCTCACTTTTGGGCGTTTTATCCAGATCCCGTTTCTATATATATATATATATATAGGGGAATGCTAAAATGAGAACCACCTCGAGATGTAAGAACCGTGAGAACTACACCGTAGGGGGCGCGGTGGACCAATTTTTTTTTTCATAGACGTAGATGCATGTATAAAAACACCATTTGTAAAAAAAAATTCAAAAAAAAAATGTCGTGTGTGTAGTTTTGAGCGCCACAAGTTTGTGTTTACGGGACCCGTAAATCTGGTCGGAAAATTTACGGGTCCCGTAAACACAAACTTGTGTTGCTCAAAACTACACCCACGACATTTTTTTTTTTGAATTTTTTTTTACAAATGTTGTTTTTATACATGCATCTACGTTTCTGAAAAAAAAAATTGGTCCACCAAGGCCCGGATCAAAAAGTTCTCGCGGTTCTTACAACTCGAGGTGGTTCTCATTTTAGCGTGATCCTATATATATATATATATATATATATATATAAAGTATATCGTACATTACGGCTTAATGTACTTCACGTACAACATCGTGCGTGATTTGTTCTATAACATGCGTGATTAGTGTTTTCAATATTCGTGATTATTGTGTTTCAACATGCGTGATTTTGGATTTTTGAATTATAACGTGCATGATTTTAAAATGAACGTGCGTAATTACCTGTCGTACGTGATGTACGTTAAGCCGTAATGTACGTTAACCTTCCTCTCTCTCTCTCTCTCTATATATATATATATATAGGGTAAGGATAGTGTAAAAAGGGCCTAAAGTGTGAGAAGTGTATTATAACACTATATATAATACTATATAACACCATATAAACACCGTATAACAATATGTAAGACCATATAATACCATATAACACTATGTAACACTATATATCATTATATAACAAATATAACACTATGAGTCTGTTTGGTATGGGGTAATGGAATGGATGGGGGAATGGAATGGACAAGGTAATGGAATGGATAAGGTAATGGAATTGATTATTACCATTCCATGTCTTGTTTGGTTACCATGTGAGAATGAAATGAATCATTACTTTTTGTTGTTTGGTATGCGAGAAAAGACGAAGGAATAAAATCGGATGTCGGTGGTCAATGATGGGCGGCAATGGTGAGTGGTGGCAATTTTAGCGGCGGCGGTGGTGGTGGGTGGAGATGGCGGCGAGTGGAGACGGCGACGGGTGGTGACAACGGTGGTGGTGGGTGACAGTGAAGGTGGGTGGCGGTGGTGGTCAGAGGTGGTAGCGGTGGCGACAGTGGTGCCAGGTGGTAGAGGTGGTGGCGGTGGGTGATGGTGGTTGATAGCGATGACGGAGGTGGGTGGCGACAGCCGTGGTGATCGGAGGTGGCAGCGGCGATGATCGAAGGTGGGTGGTGGCGGTGATCGAAGGTGGCAACGGCGATGGTGGATGGCGACAGTGGCGGGGATGGAGGTGGTTGGCGGCAACGACGGTGGCGGGTGGCGGCGGTGGCGGGTGGCGGCGAAGGCAGGTGACGGTGGCGGATGACAGTGGTGGTGGGTGGTGGCAACGGTAGTGAGTTGTGGTGTTGTTAATGAAGGGTGAAGAGGGAATGGAATGGAAAAAAAAACAGGGGGGAGGGATGGAATGATTTTGAGGGAATGGAATGCATTTTGGAATGGGCGATTCCATTCCATCGACCAACCAAACACTCTTTTCTTTATTCCCTCTCAATGGTCTATTCCATTCCACTTCTCATTCCTTCATACCAAACGCTACCTATAGGTTGTCTGATAGCATGTCTATGATAGATGTATAGTGTTATATTTGTTATATAATGATATATAGTGTTACATGGTATTATATGGTCTTACATATTGTTATACGATATTTATATGGTGTTATATAGTATTATATATAGTGTTATAATACACTTCTTACACTTCTCACACTTTGAACACTTTTTACAGGATCCTCTACCTATATATATATATATAATCTCTTATTTATAAAAGTTGTATAAATCGATATAAAAAAGGAAAAATTACAAGTTTTGTCCTTTATCTTTATAGTACTTTACAGGCGGTGTCCTTTTTTTCAAATGTTGACAGGCGGTGTCCTTTAGTAGGTATTTTGTTACAAGTTTTGTCATTTCCACCCAACCTGGTTAAAAAACTCAGTTAATTTGTGGCACATGATAAGCACATGAGGGTAATTATGTCTTTTCCACCCCACCACTTCATTTACCCCTTTTATTTATATATTTTACTCTATTTCTAATAAAAAATATTTTTCTAATAAAAAACCCACCTCAACCAGATTTTCCTCTCTCTCACCTCTCACCTCTCTTCAATCTCTCTCTACAACCCCACCACACACCATTACCAATTTTGATCAGAAACATATCAAACTCGCTAGCAAATCTTGATCAGAAACATCATCAAACTCTTCATCTCTCACTCTCTCTCTTCACAAAACAGGTTTCGACATATCAAACTCTCTTTATCAACATCTGAACTCCTCTCACTCTCTCTCTCTTCTCTCTCTAATCTCTCTCTATAACACAAGATCTGTGAATAATGGTGGTGGTTAAAAATAGCGACGAAACCGTCACGCGGTTGTTCTCCGGCGACTCTGCATCTGCAATTTCCGGTGAGTTTGTGCTTGAACGGAGACTCTGCATCTGCAATTTCCGGTGAGTTTGTGCTTGAACGGCGACTCTGCATCTGCATCTGCAAATTTCCGGTGAGTTTGTGCTTGAACGACGACTCTGCATCTACAATTTCCGGTGAATCAACAAGCAAATGATCGGTACGACGTCGTTTAGAGGTTGTGCTTGAACGGAGACTGTGAATAACGGCGGTTGGGTGGACGGTGGTGCTTGGGTGTTTGGGTAGGGCGGCGACATAATGTTCAGGTTATATGAAACTGCATAAATGTTTGCTTAGTTTCAGTTGGGTAATAAAATGGGTTGTTTTTGTTTAATTATTTAGGATTAGGGGAAAATTGAAGTGTGGTGTGTGTAATGGCTACTCGAAATTTGGAGAAATTGGCATCGATTGAAGCTCAGTTGAGGCTTTTGGTTCATGGGAAAGTACAAGAGGATGATAAGCTTATTGAGTATGAAGCTTTGCTTTTGGATAAGTTTCTTGACATTCTTTAGGATTTACATAGGGAAGATCTTAAGGAAACGGTATGATTACTCGAATTCTTGTTCGATTTTGGTGGTAGATGTGTGACGTCGGCGGATGGTTGTGGTGTGTGACGGTGGTGGTGCGTGATGGGGTTGTAGAGAGAGATTGAAGATAGGTGAGAGAGAGGAAAATCTGGTTGAGGTGGGTTTTTTATTAGAAAAATAATTTTTATTAGAAATAGAGTAAAATATATAAATAAAAGGGGTAAATGAAGTGGTGGGGTGGAAAAGACATAATTACCCTCATGTGCTTATCATGTGCCACAAATTAACTGAGTTTTTTAACCAGGTTGGGTGGAAAGGACAAAACTTGTAACAAAATACCTACTAAAGGACACCGCCTGTCAACATTTGAAAAAAAGGACACCGCCTGTAAAGTACTATAAAGATAAAGGACAAAACTTGTAAATTTTCCTAAAAAAAATCAGCTCGGGTCGATTCGTATTTGTATAAAAAAACGAATTTGAAATTTGGTTTGAATGAGAACCAAATTCGAATATTCGTGAATTCAAACTTAGTTCCAATCCATTATTCAAAGTTGGTTCGAATCGTATTTAGAGGTTTTCAAGTCCGACTCGAATAATGAATACTGCTACACCTACATATTTTCTTGGTGTCCAAACATCTATAAATAAATTCGAACCAAATAAAAGTTCTAAGCTACATGTGTGTTACTAAACCCATCTCACATGTCTATTCTGACACAGTAAATAAATGAACCAAAGCCCCTAGGGCAACCTAGAATTTTCTTGCTAAGGGTGTCCAGTGTGGGCGGCAAAAGAGAGCGGCAAAGTGGGTTTGCCGAGCGGGAATACCGCCGCTGGCCCCCTTTACCGATCGGCAAAGTTTGATGAGCGGGAAAGCTTTACCGATGCGAGGTAAGTTTTTTGTGAGAGATGATTGGCAGCTTTTGATTTATATGTTTTTTTTTAATAATAGTTTACCTAATCCAAGTGTTTAACCATTGACAACACTTTTCAGCATAGTTTAAACTCTTAAGGTTGAATGACATGGCACACTCTCATTGGTTGATTTTGAAGTTTACCACTTTCAGGTGTTTAACCACTCCCTATACTCTAAGCAACAAATATTATTACTAAGACTATCTTCAACAGTATATCCGTAGATATTCCCGATATGACATGGAATTCATCCAAATTTTGAGTTGCACTAGAGCATAGCTGATGTAGAGAAATCTGAAAACTTCATCCTTTTGCAAGGGCTTAAATACATAGGTTATTGTGCCATTTTCAATATATTATAATTTTACTTTCACCTTGATTTGTTGGAGAAGTATTCTTTTTGGACAATTTTATTGAAGAAGTATTAAATTAACTTATTAAAGCTATGCATTTATCAACTTCATCTAAAACTTCAATTTCTAAAACAAATAAATTATTTCAACGGTAAAACTTCAATTTCATATAAAACTTCAATATATGTTTTTATTTACTTTTTATTTTTTGATATTACTTATATTAACTGTTTAGAAACTTTTTTTATAATTTAAGTAATTAAACTTAAAGAAAAAATGGTGATGATGTGGAAAATATAAGGATGTGTAAGGATGTTTGTATGGTTGGAGGTGAAATTGAGGTTTTTAAGGATTTATAAGGATATGATATGGCAGCTGATTAGGCAGCTAAGGGCGTCTAAGGGCGCCCTTAGCATTGGAGATAGTCTAACTTTGTACCTGCAAGCTTTATGTACTTGTACAGTACAGTTACAATATGCCAATGGAAAGTGATGTGGGAACTCAAGGTGTAATTTACTATTGATATTTTAGTTCTCCAACAAGATACATAGCTAGTTTAGACTATGGGGTATACAGGAGGAGGTAAGTCTTTGGAGAATACCCTTCCACATTATCGGTATCTCAACATCCAAGGAGGATGTCCCTCCAATGATGGACCAAGGGGATGGAGGATTGGCCTCCCCCCATTATTATTATTATTATTATTTTAATTCAACATGTTTTTTAACATTTGATAAGTTATAAAATAAAAATCATTAATATTAAGAAAACAAACATTACATGACTTAAAAGAAAAACATAACTTAAAAAATACTAGATTGATAAAAATTAAAAGTCCTAAAATCCATTTTTAGCGATTTTTTTTTAATTTTACGCAAAACTGGACGGTATTCTTCCGGATACGAGTTGATATCAGCTGTCATTATCTCTCATTTCTTTAGTTCTACCGCCTCTTGCTTCAATCGAACTCGTTCATCCACTTCACGTTACTTCGCTTGTGCTTTTTGGGTTGTGACCTCGATGTATGCTTTGAACTGGGCCATCCAGTCGTCAATTTTCGAACCGCCCCCCGATGAGGCTTGTTTTTTTTGCAGTCGCTGCCTTTTTGGCTTTGTCCCTACCCGGTGAACGTGCCTCCTCTCGAACCACGTGCTCTTCGTCATCAAATTCCGGCTCATCGGTTATATTTATCTGACAACGTGGGTCCGAGCCCCCAGCACTATAACTTCCGGTCTTCGAGGTTTTTGTTCGTTTAGCGCTTGCAACCTCGTTTGGAACCGGCGTCCACTTCTTATTGGTTCGCAAAACCTCCCATGCCCAAACATGTGAGAAAATGACCCGATGCTCATCTTCGTATCTACGCATCACCTCTTTAAAAACGTCTTCGTCACTCGACCCACTTGGACGATTAACATATAAATTATTATAATACCCTCAAAATCGGTGCACGACCGGATGCATCTTTCGCCACTTCGAAGCGACGGAATCGAGATCGCGATACGGACCTTGTTCCATAATCGCAAGGAATTTTGCTAGTATTTCTTTCCAAAAACCATTGGCGGGTTGGTTGTTACCTATATTTTTATAATGTAACAAAAGTTATATATTAAAAAATTTAAAGTTTATATATTTAAAAAGTTTAAATTTTATATATTTTTACATACCAACAATGGGGCATTTTGACGTGCTAATCCACGCCTTAGCTAACGCCTCCTCCTCGAACTTTGTCCAAGTTTGTGGCTTCGCTCTCGAAGGTTGATCACCGGCTAGACACGCCACATGCTTCCCTTTTTTCCATTTCGAGGTTTGGGGTTGCGTCTCCGAAACATATTCTTCAACTTCATCTTCTATGGATTGAGACGATTCTACCGATGGCGGTGAAGATTGTGGTTGCAATTGAAATTGTGAGTTGAATGGGTTTCACATTAGCATTTGTTGCATGGATTGCATTTGGTTCATTTGAGCGAAAGCGTTGGGGGTTTGTTGGAAACCCGAGAAAGAAAATTGTGATGCCGACAAACTCGGATCCATTGTTGAATAGTAGTCGGGTACCGAGAAAACGTTTGGGTTTGGGTTCGGGTTTGGGTTTGTGTTCGCGTTTGGGTTTGGGTTCGGATTCGGGTTCGGGTTGTTTGGATTGTATGGATCCATGGGAAAATTTATAAAAAGAATGAAGAATTTTTTTAAGTTGAGAGAGAGTTTGGGTTGAAATGGTTAAAAAATGGAGTGAAAGATGTGTATTTAAAGATAAAATAATTAATTAATTTTTTTTAATTATAGCTGTTTGAGGCATTTAATTCAAAATTTATTTTTTTTATAAACAAGTAGCCGTTAAACGGCAAATGAGGCATTTAATTCAAAATTTATTTTTTTTATAAACAAGTAGCCGTTAAACGGCAAATGTTTGAAAGTGGAGGCACGGCATCAATGTCTTGGGGCCGACGGTAAAGACGGGGCCGGTCCTAGGGGGCGGTGTTCAAGCCCGTCGCCGACCCTCACCAACCCTAGGCCGGACCCTATACCGAATAGCAACTCAAAATTTGGATGAATTTCATGTCATCTCAGGCATATCTACTACGGATATACCGTTGAAGATAGTCTAATAAGATAAGGGATGGACCAGAAAGTACAAATGTAGCAGGGATTAACCAACTAGAGACAAGGGGACTACTTGTGTTGACCCAGTTATGGTTAAGTGGCCCAACTCTAAAGTCCAGAAAAGTACTCTTCTTAAATCATGGTAAAAACAGTTTACCTTTGCCTTAGACCATTGGGTATGGGGGAGGATAGTCTCCAAAGGACTATCCTCCACATAAGCGCCACGTAGGCAAAGGAGAAGGACCCTCCCCTTGGAGACTATCCAAGGGTGTGGGGATACTCCTCCTCTATTTTTTATTATTATTTATTTTTTGTCATATTAATTAAAACAAAGTAAATAAAATTAAAAAAAGTTACATTTAAATAAAAACTTAAAATTACATTTAAAATAAAAATACTAAAAACTTAAAATTACATTTAAAAAAAAACCTAAACTTAAATTAAAAAAAAGCCTAAAGTTACAAATAAATAAAAAAACTACGCGTTGTTTTCTCCGAGACTCTAAATGTGATCGATCAAGTCCGATTGAAGATTGACATGTGTGAAATCGTTATGTAACGAGAACCTGTTCAAATCTTGTTGTTCTCCGCTAACCGGAACATTATTCTCCTCCACCGCGTTCTCGTCATACTCACAAATTGCATGTCCTTCGTCTTCGAGGATCATGTTATGCAGCAGAATACAAGCATACATACAGTATCGCAACGTTTTGGGTGTAAAAGCGCGTGCTGGGTTTTCAATAATATGCCATCTTTGTTGGAGAACCCCAAAACACCGTTCAATATCTTTTCTAGCCGCTTCTTGAAACTTGGCAAATTTCTTTCTTTTTTCATCCGCAGGATGCCTAACCGTTTTAACTATTGTAGAGTATTGTGGGTATATTCCATCGGCAAGATAATACCCGCGACTGTACTCCACGCCCGAAACTGTAAAACTCGTATCAGGACCGACCCCTTTTATAACATCGTCAAAAACATCCGAATTTTGTAGAACGTTGATGTCGTTATTCGAACCAGGAATACCAAAGAAAGCATGCCAAATCCATAGGTCTTGAGACGCAACAGCTTCTAGAATTATTGTTGGATGTCCCTGATCGCCTCGCGTATACATTCCTCGCCAAGCGGTAGGACAATTCCGCCATGACCAATGCATGCAATCAATGCTCCCGAGCATGCTTGGAAAACTGTGCCTTGCTTGGTGGTGTTGATACAAATTTTGAACGTCATTGTGATTCGGTTTTCGCAAATATTTTTGGTTGTAGAGCTTCACCACAAATTTGCAAAACTTGTATAAACATTCTCTAGCTTGTCTTTCGGACATCTTTAAGTATTCGTCCCAAGAATCGGCTGTCGTCCCATAAGCAAGTTGACGAATCGCCGCAGTACATTTCTGTAAGGTGGTGAAGCCCATTTTGCCTCTAGCATCGGGTCGCTGGGTAAAAAACGGGTGATAAGCGGCTAAATCGTCGGCGATACGTAAGAAAAGTCGACGACTAATTCTGAAACGACGTCTAAAAATAGCCTCCGAGTACAGCGGCTCGTCCGCAAAGTAATCAACGATTAATCTTTGGTTAGCACCTACGAGATAACAAAATATATATATAACTTATAATTAAAAAAATAAGACTAAAAACATAAACTTAAAAAATTAAGAATAAATATATAAGAATATAAATATAAGAAAAAAAATATCACTAACTTTCTCGGTCTCGCTCGATGTGTGGGTTCCTGTTTCGTGGTTGTGACGAAACCTCCTCCTCCTCTTCTTCTTCCAAAATTATTTGTGTCGCCTCTACCACCTTGTTTATAAAAAAATTTACGGCTTCCATGGTGTCCGTCGAACCCGATGAAGAAGAAGATGACATGGTGTATTTTTTAGAGAAGATTATGTGGGTATTTTGTATAAAAAATGTGGGAGTTGTTTGGAGAAAGTGGGTGAATTTTGGTATAAAAGTGGATAGATATGTGGGTATTTATAAAGGTTTTAAATTAATTTGAATTTTTTTTTTTAAAATAGCCCAACGGATATATTGAATGGACCCCACCCTCCATGCCTCGTCTCCACCGTCGGAATTCCGATGTCTTTGCCTTGCTGGCCCCTAGGGGGCGGTGTGGGACTATCCTCCATGTGGGAGACGGGCCTAAGACAAGCCCCATACCGGGCAGTCTTATGTATGGATATTATCACCTTCCCCAAACTACTTTATGCCACTATGGCAAAGACACTCGTCACATTTTCGCAATCGACTCGCTAAAAGCCAGAATTAAGTTGAGCTTGAGAATTGAGATAAAAATAAGCTAGTTTATTAAATGAACCCGAGCTTGAGTTTCATTTGTTGAGCTCCACTCAACTTGTGAGCCTAAATGAGCATGGTACAAATAGTTTTTAACGTATGGAAGACTAACCTAATTATTACACTACAATTTTATAATTGCGTAATATTTATCACACTTCAATTTTGTTGTGTAATATTTATTATGCTATCTTTAAAGTAGCGTAGTAATTATTACACTTCAAATTTAATTCTAGTGTAATTATTTGTTTAGTAGTATAATTACGCTATTTACAAAACTGTCACCATGCATATTTTGTCTTAGAACCAAAAAACTTTTGTGTTCGAACTTAACGTTTTTTTGTCTTATATACACACATACTTATACTTATTATAAAATAACAAAATAATATATATTATCTTATAAGGGAAATAATTTAATAATATTATTTAATTGCAAGTACTGAATATTACTCCAATGGGGAGGTCTACAACTGTGTAACAAGATCATAGTATAGTGTAGATGTATAAGAAACATATACACACCATACGAGGAAGCTAGAGGTGCACAAAATAACTGGCCGTAACCGGTTATTAATCGAAACCGTAACCAGTTAATAACCGCTCGAGGAATAACCGGTTAGTGGTTATTTTTAACCGTAGGTTAGTAACTGGTTATAATAAATATTTAGTATAATAACCGGTTTTTTAACCGATAGACCGGTTAACCGAAAAAAAAAAAACAAAAAATTCAAAAAAGGGCAAAAAAACCCGGTTATTAACCAAAAATAACTGGTTAATTAGCCGAACCGGTTAAAGCAATTAACTGGACCAGTTAAAAAATAACTTGTTAAAGTATTAACCGGTTAAAGTCAAAAAGTCAACTTAACCGGTATAACCGGAACCGGTTATTGAAATTAAGCGGTTTATGCACAGGATGCTAGGGACTTGAGAGAAAAGCCAGGTGATGATATAGGTGGGTTGGGCATATTCGTAATGGGTCAAAACTAAACAGGCTTGTGTTAATGGGTCTCTTGTCAATACTTTCTTGTCCATTCTTTTAACTTCTTTCATGCTAACCCCAATTTTAGCTAAAATATTTAACTTGACTCATTTTTTTTTTGAACGGCAAATTTGGATCACTGACGGACCACTGGAGTATATCATCGTGCCACCAGAGGAACCACCCGATCATATCCATCTCCACTAGGCATAATGCCACACCAATTCAGGAGGAAACCCAATAAATATGGGAAAACCCCCCTTGTGGGAATCGAACCCAGGACCTATTGGTCCCAAAGCCTTATCCCACCACCAATATGCCACTAGGCTATAAAGCCATGGGCAACTTGACTCATTTAACCCGTTTGAAATGCCAAATCGACCCATTCTTAAGCAAACGGGTGGAAACTGCAACATCCAGAAAAACAACTTCGAAATGACCATTCATTTGTTCCAAGATCCACCCTGCATCGTTTAGCTTTGCATCCATCCGTGTAGTCGCAATACCATGACCACTGCCCCTAATTGTTTCTAAAAAGAAAAAAAATAGAGTTAAAATAGCAGAGTTATTAGCTTATTGGAAGAAAAGAAAAAAAAAACGCTTTATACAATGATGTGTCTGAAAAGCCAGTAGCTAATCTCTGAGAATGTGTGCTGAAACATAGAAAAGATAGAATGTATGACCAATTGTTATGTACAGGTTTCCTAATAGCATGCACAATTTAACTAGAGACGTAAAAATGGATGGGTTGAGTAACATGTCAAAAGGGGTCGAGTTACCCTCTTAGCACTTTTTGGTTCCTTTTTTGAATTACGAAACTATTTAAATTTTCTAAATGCAACAATTCAAATCCTTGCAAATGTTTGAATTCATGTTTAGCGACTTTAAAAACCCGTTTGACCCAATCCATCCCATAACATAACGCGAGGGTTGAGTAATGGGTCAGATTGGTTTCGTTTCAATCTTTTGGTCTCAATATTAACCTCACATGAATGGCACATAAGTTACTTGATGCTGGAAATATAACCTATGTTAGTGTCACGCCCCAGGGACAATTTTGTAGTAATATTGTATATCTCAACGTAACTTGTATTTTTTTGTCATTAAATATATCTTACTGTATATACATATAATAAGTTACCAATTATGTTCAACAACATTCACAGCTGACATTTTGGAAGACAACATATACATACCAACATTCCATACAGGAAAAGGAATTGGTGCAGCCTAGCACACCAATAAGGCCTTGTGTCCATCAAGCCGCACAGGCACACAAAAAATCCGGAAAAGCCAAATTCTTAAAATTAAAAAAAAAAAAAAAACAGCTAAAACTGGTCTTAGACCAGCCTAGATCATGTCCAAGATAGCTAAAAATTGCTTGTTTACACTCTGTGTCTTGCTTGTCTTGAGCCCTCACTTTTTAAGCACCTTGCGCCTAGGCGACATGCTCACCCTTTGTGCCTTGAGTCTTAAGACTTCAGATTAAGATAGTAACATAAAAAACTAAATCAATTCAAAGATCTCGGTATTACAATTTACAAACATATAGTAGGAAACATAAAGAATCCATTACAAGACATGATAACAATAACACAGATAAGGGATATATCATACGACCTTTATAAGTTATTTCTTCTTAATGTCCTCTAGACATTTGGGAAAGAACACAGCATTTAAAGTTGGATGGATGGAGTGATAGTATAGCATTGTAATACCATATATAGCTTCGTACTCATTAGTTCTATTGCATATATTCAATCCTAGTGTATGAATAATGATATTATGAGATGCATTTGATGATGCTCCTATGCAGTCACGTATATATACTCATCAAGTTTATATAAAACACATACACATTCGGGGCGGACCATGCATTTTTTTCGTACAATGTATACAATCGAAACCCGAGCAAACACTCAAGATTTTTTGACACACACCCATGAATTTTTTTAGTAGCCAGCGGCAACATAAAAATAATTTAAGTTTTCTAAAATTTACAAAATTTTAGGTTATTAAAAATAAAATGAACAAAATATTAACACATATAAACTCATAACTTATAAATAAATTACTATTTATATTCTATTTTTAAATTAACAAATATAAACTCGTTACCTATTGTAACCCACTTATAAGTCCGCCCAATTTTAAGCCCATTTACCCAATTCCCCCACCCCAACACATATACATAAAAAGAAAAGAAAATAGTCTATCGCACTATCAGGGGCCGATCTACCTTGTAACAAGGGGTAACCCACGTTGCTTCTTGACGTTCCACCGGTAGTGTATATTTTTGGAAAAAAGTTGACGTTTTTTCGGTTTCGTTACCTCTTTTCTTTGAAACATTGCCCCTATAAGGATTTTCTGAATCCGCCACTGCGCACTATGCCATCACTGTGACACTAGCAAGACCGCCACCTTGATACAATCTCCCACAATACACAACACATCCTACTCATAAACAAAGATACACATCCAACCTATAAAACCAAACGTTATATGCTAGGGGTATTTGAATAAATACAAGTAACATTAACTCTAATTTAAACTGAGCCGGCTTAACCTTTTTTGAGGCGAAAAGTTAAATAAAATTTCCAACCCTTTTTGATTTACAAGTATGCCAAAATTTGCTAAATAGTGTAACTTAAAACTATATTAAATTTTTGTCCATCACTATAATTGTATTAGGCTATACGGTATGGGTCCGCGGGGGGGTCATCAAGGTGAAGTGGCATTATGGGCACTAGTGAAACTCCCCTTCCCCATTAGTGAATCGTGAAGATAGTAGAAATCTCCATGATGCTCAAGAGTACATTAACATACAATCTAAAAGTGGATAATTTAGAGAAAATGATTTAAAAAAATAGGATGGGATAGTGAAACACACCCATGGACATTGGAGGAGAGAGATGATAGAACTGGATGTTGACATGGCGCTGAAATGGAGGATGGTGATGAGTGTTTACTAATGAACCACTCCCATCAGCCTTAGCTTTTTATCAGATAGCATTCCTTCACTCCTTTAATGTGTATTTTATGCATTCCCTTGTTATTCAGGTTTTGAATCCCTTGTAGTTAATAAGATAAGATGCATAAAACATGAGTAATCAAATGGTAGACAATCTAAATGATTCAAAAGCTTCAAACCCTAAAGAATTATTGTTTTATCCTTCAACAAAAAAAAAAAAAATACCATGTAAGATAAACAATTACCATATATAAATAGTCTCAATCCCAACAAAGTAGGAAAAGATATGGCTTCAAATTGGGTGTTTATAATACTTGTTTCTATTAACTTCTTCTATCATGTATATTTGTAGTCTTTAACAGCATTGAGGTTCATAAACATCTAAAGAAACCCTTGAAGACTTATGATCATTCCCATCCTTTTCTTCCATTTGTTTGTCAATAGGATTAGTAATCCCTCCAAAAAAGTTTTGCACAAACATGCATTCTTTCTTATTGGGTTTAATCCCGCTATCGTCGATGTAACAACCTGACTTTTTGAAGTCAAAGTAAAAGGAAGGAAAGATTGCTAATTGCGATCTGTCACTCCTTGCTTAATTATTGATTGTACTCTTGACTCGTAATCGATACTCTATTTTATTTTCGCTTTAGTTGTATTATGTGGAGTACTTATTAATGAATCGCTATTTAATCGCAGTTTAATCGCTAATCGACTTATCACTAATCGCATCGCTATCGCATCTCAACTCGAATTATAGGATGTGGATATTGTTTTACGTGTGTGTGTGTGTGCTATTATGTGTTCCTTGTGCATGTTATGTTATGTTGAGGTGATTAATCGCAATCGCAACCCTAAAACAACGCAATCTCATCGCAAACTCGAGATTTAAGGTTTATATTTAAGGTATTTATTAGTTAGGTTATTTGTGTAATTAATGGGTAATACTATCGCATCTGTCACACCCCCAAAATCCACCCGCGGAGTACTACCGCTTGGAGGCGTGACTGACCAGGATCCAGCCACCAATCATATCGAACATACGAGTTAAAAGATATAAAGTTTAACCAATACAATTGGTGTCCAAACAAACACATAGTTAAGTTGCAAGCGGAAGCATAAGTCTTAAATCAAAACATAAGTTTAATTGTTTCATAGTTTAACATGGCACACAGTCGTCCATGTCCCACAACGATCCTCCTCCATGCAAGCTCCAGCTTAAGAACCTAAGGACCTGCAAAGCATGTAGTAACGAGTCAACAACAAGTTGAGTGAGTTCACGGTTGGGTGTTCGTTTTAAGTTGTTTCGAAAACAGTTTCCTTTAGCTGGCATCCTGCCGTGGGGGTTACCCCATAGTTAAAAACGTGACTTGTTTATTCCCGGTTACTCTGGCTATCCAGCCGTGGGGGCTACCCCGTGTTAGTTATCTGGCATTTCGGCCGTGGGGGCTACCCCATGTATATACTAGACTCGTTACCATATCGACTGCTGACTGTAGTCATGTTTATGTGCCCTGAACTGTCAATGTCTATCATCATTGACGTGCCAGTAGTCCATTAGTTCACGCCCGTCCTCTGCGGCACGGTGTGAGGTTTGTCAAACCTAAATAGCGCTATCTAACTAATGACCCGCTCGCCATTGGCCTCGGCGATTAAGTCGATACAAAGATGAGGGACTTCGTGATAGAGTTTTGGTCTAGTACGAGTTATCTGTCCGTGAGGACGAGGAATTACATTCCTGAACCTTTGCTGTCCTACCCAAGGAGGACGAGGAACCCAGTTCCTTAACCCCAATTCCCGACCCCTGGGAATCCCATGCTTTGTAGAGGGTGTGAACTCACCTTGGTTTGCTCGGTAGAAAACACAGAAAAGTCAAACAAGCAACGTTGAGGCTACTCACGTCCTATCATAGTTGTATCATACAATCAGGTTCGTATTTAAGTAGTGCACGTATATTCTACACGTATGCTAGCACGTTGCATGCAGTTCATCGACATTCACATTCAACAGTAATATATCAGGTCTGTACACTAGGCCCAAGAGTCCGGCCCAATCAAATAAGCCCATAATTAAACAAGTCCAACAGTGTGTACCCGAATATGATCCCGAGTCGCAACTAGGCGTTTGCGACTCGCAACCGGAGTCGCAACCATGGTTTCGGTCCATGCTGTTTTGGTTACGAGTCGCAACCAGACTCGCAACAGTGGTTTCGAGTCACAAGGTTTATGTGCTGATCAGGTGTGGTCTCGAGTCGCAACCAGGTGTTTGCGACTCGCAACCGGTGTCGCAACTGGGCGGTTTCGACTCATCATGCATGGTTTCGAGTCGCAACCAATGGTTTCGGTTGGACAACTACTGATTCGGAACAGTGTACTATTCTGAATTCATGTAACAGTTTGTACTATCCAACCAAATTCCTTAAACATGTTTCTTGTCTAGCAATTTACTAAAAATGGATCAAACAAATCAGAATTCAAATATTCAACCATGCTCTTATGATGTTCAACAAGTTCTTCATGTTCATCAAATATTCAAAACACATTCATCATGTTCTTCACATATTAAAGTCATGTTCATATCACATTCCAACCATATTCAACACATATTCAAATATTCATATTCGACATGTGTTCATAGCTCTTGTATTTTCGGTCAAGCACCATAACACCTAGACTAGATTTTACCATTCAACATTCAATCATAGTCAAGCACACATTACTCACTCGAACATAACCAATACATTAACCTATCATCTTTAACCGAATATAAACATACTACATGAAACATTTATGAACCGATTACTCAAAAGGGGTGTATTTCTCATGTATAACACTTAACAAGTAGACATATTATCACATAATTTTTCATCACACATCATTATCAACCGAATATCACACATTATCTTCAAACCGAAACACCACATACATCATAAAATCACTAACAAACATCATAAACACTAACCGGTTGTGAGGTGGTGAAAGATGAAGCTTTGTTTGGTGTGAACAAGCAAAACCCGAGAATCCTTCTTGTGGTCGGTTGGTTTGATCCGAAAAGAAAGGAGAAGAGTGTGATGTTTAGTGTTTAGGGTTTTAGTGTGAGAGAGAGGAGAGTGTGTGTGTTGGAGAGTATGAGTGTTATCAAAATGGCAACATGTATCATAAACAAGTTTATATATTCGCCCCTAGCAATGCACCCTAGTGGGCTCTCGGGTAGGTCAAGCGTGGGTGTGTGGCCCAACCGGCCCATGTGTGGCGTGATGTTTACTCGAGACCACATGGTCTCGGGTCGGGTCCTTGTTGTTTCGGTACATATACACATATCGCATTCATACAAGCACACACAAATAACACATAATCACATAAAGGTTCATTGTCATTAATCACATAAGTTAACTAGCCACACGTTTAAGCATACACGCAAGGTTCTAAATTTCGAGTTGTCACATCATCCCCAAGTTGAAAGAAATTTCGTCCCGAAATTTGGTAAGCACTCACTGAGGAAGCTAGTTAAGTTGTATGGTTTTCCTGGTTTTCCCGGGGTGTCACATCCACCCCCCGTTGATCTGGAATTTCGTCCCGAAATTCCGTAGCTTCGGCCTCAGTAGTGGGTGTACTGTTTGCGAACAGCCGGGGATACTTTTGTTTCATCTGATCTTCACGCTCCCAAGTGAACTCTGGGCCGCGACGTGAGTTCCAACGAACTCGAACGAGAGGTATTCTAGTGCTCTTGAGGACCTTAACATCCCGGTCCGTGATCTCGACTGGTTCCTCGACGAATCGTAACTGCTCGTCGATAGTGAGTTCCTTCAAAGGAACTACGTGGGTCTCATCTGACGGACACTTCTTCAGATTCGACACGTGAAAAACGTTGTGAACTGCACCGAGTTCCGCTGGTAAGTTCAACCTGTAGGCCACCCTGCCTATTTTCTCAATGACCTCGAAAGGTCCAACGTATCGTGGGTTGAGTTTGCCGCGTTTGCCAAAACGAACCACACCCTTCCAGGGTGAAACTTTGAGTAGTACCCGCTCCCCAACCTGGAGCTCAAGTGGTTTCCTGCCCATGTCGGCGTAAACTTTCTGACGTTCGCGAGCGGCCGTCATGCGTTTTCGTATCTGAGCGATTTGCTCGGTTGTATCTACCACATATTCTGGACCAGTGATCTGACTATCTCCCACCTCTGCCCAGCAAAGAGGAGACCGGCATTTGCGTCCGTACAATGCCTCAAACGGAGCAGCTCCAATGCTGGTGTGGTAGCTGTTATTGTACGAGAATTCCACAAGTGGCAGATGCTTTTCCCAGCGATTGCCAAAGTCGATTACGCATGCACGAAGCATGTCTTCTAAGGTTTGAATAGTGCGCTCGGACTGCCCGTCCGTCTGAGGGTGATACGCTGTGCTCATGTCTAGTCGTGAGCCGAAGGATTTGTGCATTGCTTGCCACAGCTCTGAAGTAAATCGTGCATCTCGATCCGAGATGATGGAGGTGGGCACCCCGTGCCTCGAAACAATTTCCTTGATGTATATTTCTGCAAGAGTGGAGAACTTATCCGTCTCCTTGATAGCCAAGAAGTGTGCAGATTTTGTGAGTCGATCCACGATCACCCAAATAGTATCGTTCCCGCGCTGGGATCTAGGTAGGCCAGTGACAAAATCCATGGAAATTTGCTCCCATTTCCATTGAGGTATCTCTGGTTGTTGGAGTAGGCCTGAGGGTTTCTGGTATTCCGACTTGACTCTCGCACAAGTCAAACATTTACTGACGTAGGTCGCTATGTGGGCCTTCATGCTAGGCCACCAGTACGTAGTTTTAATGTCGTGGTACATTTTGTCCGATCCAGGATGTACCGAGTAGCGAGACTTGTGTGTTTCGTCCATCACAAGCTCTCGTAGGTTGCCATAGAGTGGGACCCAAATGCGTCCCGTTACGTAGTAAGCGCTGTCTTCCTTTTGTTCTAATCGTTGCCTTGATCTGCGTAGGGCTTCAGCCCTGACGTTTTCTGGTTTCAGTGCTTCTATCTGAGCAGCTCGTATCTGGGAGGGAAGACTAGAATGGATCGTGAGTTGTAAAGCTCGTACGCGCTTAGGCGCAGTGTCCTTCCGACTGAGGGCGTCAGCCACAACATTGGCTTTGCCCGGGTGATATCTGATTGCGCACTCGTAGTCACTTAGCAACTCGACCCATCGTCGTTGCCGCATATTCAGTTCCTTCTGCTTGAAGATATGCTCGAGGCTCCTGTGGTCAGTGTAGATGGCGCACTTGGTACCGTACAGGTAATGCCGCCATAACTTAAGTGCAAAAACAACAGCTCCCAGCTCCAAGTCGTGCGTCGTGTAGTTCTTTTCATGAACCTTAAGTTGGCGTGAGGCGTAGGCTATAACCTTATCTCGTTGCATCAATACACAACCAAGACCCTGAATGGATGCGTCGCAGTAGACCACAAAGTCGTCTGTGCCTTCTGGCAAGGAAAGGATAGGTGCGCTACAAGGTCTATCCTTTAGGTGCTGAAATGCCAACTCCTGTGCGTTTCCCCAGCGATAAACAACGCCCTTCCGCGTTAGTGAGGTGAGAGGCTGTGCAATCTTAGAAAAATCCTTTATGAATCTCCGGTAGTATCCTGCCAAACCCAAGAATTGGCGAATTTCCTTTGGTGTACGAGGTGCAGGCCAGTTCTTAATCGAGTCTATCTTGGATGGATCAACATGAATCCCATCCTCGTTTACCACGTGGCCTAGGAAATGGACTTCTCGAAGCCAGAAGTCGCATTTCGAGAACTTTGCATAAAGCTGTTCTGTTCGAAGGAGTTCCAAAATAAGTCGTAGATGCTGCTCGTGTTCCTTCTGACTTTTGGGATAGATCAGGATGTCGTCGATGAAGACTATAACGAACTTGTTCAGGTAAGGCTTGCACACTCGATTCATCAAGTCCATGAAGATCGCAGGTGCGTTTGTCAGCCCAAAAGGCATGACCAAAAACTCGTAATGCCCATAGCGAGTTCTAAAAGCTGTTCTGGAGACGTCCTCCTCCCGGACTCTCAGCTGGTGATATCCTGATCTCAAATCAATCTTTGAATAGTAACTCGACCTTTGTAGCTGGTCGAACATGTCGTCAATACGCGGTAGAGGATAACGATTCTTCACCATTACCTTGTTGAGTCCCCGATGGTCGATGCACACTCTGATGGAGCTAAGCGATAAGGTGCACGAGCTATAGGCGCAGCTCCAGGAGCTAGTTCGATCTGAGACTCGACTTGGCGATGAGGCGGAAGACCAGGTAATTCCTCAGGAAATACCTCTGGATAATCGCGTACAACTGGGCCAAAATGGCAGTGTGGCCCTTTCGCAAGCACTTTTGGGCCTTAAGGAGAGAAATGACGTTCTCAACAGCACTCCTCTTGTCGCCATGAATCATGAGAGGTTCACCATCGGGACCTGGAATACGGACAACCTTCTCGTTGCAAAGAATCTCTGCTCGGTGTTGGGACAACCAATCCATCCCAATGACAACGTCGAAACTACCCAAGACAATAGGAATGAGGTCGATAGAGAAGGTCTGGTCAGCGAGAATAAGTTTACAACCCTTGACTACGTGTGTGGCCTCTAAACTCTTACCATTTGCTAGCTCTACAATGTGCTTGTTGTTCAAGGGTGTTGGAATACGCTTAGGCATTCGACTAACTTCTAGTGACATGTAGCTAGTATCGGCACCCGAATCAAATAAAACTGAAACATAAAAGTCGTCGAGAAGGAACTTACCCGCCACAACATTGGGGTCATTCCTTGCTTCACCTTGGCCGATCACGAACGCCCGCCCCCGGGCTCCATTGTTGCTGTTGTCGCGTTTCTGCCTCATCTGCGGACAATTCCTCTTAAGATGGCCTTCAGCCCCACAACGGAAACACCCCTTTTTGCTACCCTGCTGCTGCTGGTTTCGGTGTGCAGGGTATGGGCTCTTGCAATCTCTAGCCACATGTCCCGTCTTCTTGCACCGATGGCAGCACGATTCCATACATGACCCGGTGTGGTGTTGATGGCATTTGCGGCATTTCGGCTTATTCCCAAGGTATCCCCCTTGATTTTGGTAGTTCAGCCCCTGCTGTACGAGTTTCCCGTGCGGGTCCTGTTGTATAGGGCCACGACCTTCACTCTGGTGATTACCCCAAATATGCTTGGTGTTAATAAGAGCATTTGCATTGGAGGGGTTGCGCTTGGGTAACTTGCCCTCTTCCACTGCCTGATCAGTGAGCTGGTGCGCCAAACGAACGATTTGTTGGATTGTGGAAAAGTTGGCCGCAATAACGGACCCTCGGATTTCTGGGGCTAAGCCTCTGAGGTATAGCTCGATTCGTCTAGAAATGGGTTGTGACAAGTTAGGACATAAGGCAGCCAAATCGTTGGACCTTTTCGTGTACGCTTCGATCTCTGATCCTTCCATTTTCAAGCCAAAGTACTCTATTTCAAGTTTGAGGATGTCGTCCGGATGACAAAATTCTTCCTTGATCAAATCCTTGAAGTCGCTCCAGGGGGTGGCATTCGCATCTGCTAACCCGAGCATCTGAACTTGTGTGTTCCACCAAGAATACGCTTTCCCTTGCAAGGTACCAGCAGCGTACTCTACTCGCTTACTGGTAGGGCTTTCACTTTCTTCGAATGCCGATTCGATCCTGCGAATCCAGTGTAGGAGACCTATCGCTCCCTCGGTGCCATTAAAGGTACTAGGTCGACAGTCCGTAAAGGTTTTGAAAGTGCACGCGGGTGGCTGAACGTGTTGACCTATCGTGGGTGAAAGAAAAGACAGAGTTTAACACAAAGGTTGGTTCACGAGAGTGGGATCCTAAAGATCCTAGAGTGAGTTCGGACTGCAGGATATACCTCCTGCGTGTGCAGCTGCAAGTGCTGCGGCAACTCGTTCGTTAATCAGAGCCGTCAACTGGGCTCGTGTCAGGTTAACGCGTCCAGACATGATCTTCATATCAAGAAGAACGTGAGTGAGAGGGGTTCGCGAAAGTACGATGTCAGAAGTGAGCAAGTGCACACGTGTTCAAGCAACAATAGTTATACTAACCAAGCATACCATAAGCAGTGTACTATGTAACTAACAAGTAGGCAATATATACACAGATCATATCACCTAGAGTGTCGAGCCTTGCATGTGGAGTGAAGCATCGTTGTGGACCGTTGAGCACTGTACAGGTTATAGTCTGGTTTTAACAAAAACGTTTTCCCCTTTATTAAAACCAAGTTCTCTATAACCAATGGCTCTGATACCAATCTGTCACACCCCCAAAATCCACCCGCGGAGTACTACCGCTTGGAGGCGTGACTGACCAGGATCCAGCCACCAATCATATCGAACATACGAGTTAAAAGATATAAAGTTTAACCAATACAATTGGTGTCCAAACAAACACATAGTTAAGTTGCAAGCGGAAGCATAAGTCTTAAATCAAAACATAAGTTTAATTGTTTCATAGTTTAACATGGCACACAGTCGTCCATGTCCCACAACGATCCTCCTCCATGCAAGCTCCAGCTTAAGAACCTAAGGACCTGCAAAGCATGTAGTAACGAGTCAACAACAAGTTGAGTGAGTTCACGGTTGGGTGTTCGTTTTAAGTTGTTTCGAAAACAGTTTCCTTTAGCTGGCATCCTGCCGTGGGGGTTACCCCATAGTTAAAAACGTGACTTGTTTATTCCCGGTTACTCTGGCTATCCAGCCGTGGGGGCTACCCCGTGTTAGTTATCTGGCATTTCGGCCGTGGGGGCTACCCCATGTATATACTAGACTCGTTACCATATCGACTGCTGACTGTAGTCATGTTTATGTGCCCTGAACTGTCAATGTCTATCATCATTGACGTGCCAGTAGTCCATTAGTTCACGCCCGTCCTCTGCGGCACGGTGTGAGGTTTGTCAAACCTAAATAGCGCTATCTAACTAATGACCCGCTCGCCATTGGCCTCGGCGATTAAGTCGATACAAAGATGAGGGACTTCGTGATAGAGTTTTGGTCTAGTACGAGTTATCTGTCCGTGAGGACGAGGAATTACATTCCTGAACCTTTGCTGTCCTACCCAAGGAGGACGAGGAACCCAGTTCCTTAACCCCAATTCCCGACCCCTGGGAATCCCATGCTTTGTAGAGGGTGTGAACTCACCTTGGTTTGCTCGGTAGAAAACACAGAAAAGTCAAACAAGCAACGTTGAGGCTACTCACGTCCTATCATAGTTGTAGCATACAATCAGGTTCGTATTTAAGTAGTGCACGTATATTCTACACGTATGCTAGCACGTTGCATGCAGTTCATCGACATTCACATTCAACAGTAATATATCAGGTCTGTACACTAGGCCCAAGAGTCCGGCCCAATCAAATAAGCCCATAATTAAACAAGTCCAACAGTGTGTACCCGAATATGATCCCGAGTCGCAACTAGGCGTTTGCGACTCGCAACCGGAGTCGCAACCATGGTTTCGGTCCATGCTGTTTTGGTTACGAGTCGCAACCAGACTCGCAACAGTGGTTTCGAGTCACAAGGTTTATGTGCTGATCAGGTGTGGTCTCGAGTCGCAACCAGGTGTTTGCGACTCGCAACCGGTGTCGCAACTGGGCGGTTTCGACTCATCATGCATGGTTTCGAGTCGCAACCAATGGTTTCGGTTGGACAACTACTGATTCGGAACAGTGTACTATTCTGAATTCATGTAACAGTTTGTACTATCCAACCAAATTCCTTAAACATGTTTCTTGTCTAGCAATTTACTAAAAATGGATCAAACAAATCAGAATTCAAATATTCAACCATGCTCTTATGATGTTCAACAAGTTCTTCATGTTCATCAAATATTCAAAACACATTCATCATGTTCTTCACATATTAAAGTCATGTTCATATCACATTCCAACCATATTCAACACATATTCAAATATTCATATTCGACATGTGTTCATAGCTCTTGTATTTTTGGTCAAGCACCATAACACCTAGACTAGATTTTACCATTCAACATTCAATCATAGTCAAGCACACATTACTCACTCCAACATAACCAATACATTAACCTATCATCTTTAACCGAATATAAACATACTACATGAAACATTTATGAACCGATTACTCAAAAGGGGTGTATTTCTCATGTATAACACTTAACAAGTAGACATATTATCACATAATTTTTCATCACACATCATTATCAACCGAATATCACACATTATCTTCAAACCGAAACACCACATACATCATAAAATCACTAACAAACATCATAAACACTAACCGGTTGTGAGGTGGTGAAAGATGAAGCTTTGTTTGGTGTGAACAAGCAAAACCCGAGAATCCTTCTTGTGGTCGGTTGGTTTGATCCGAAAAGAAAGGAGAAGAGTGTGATGTTTAGTGTTTAGGGTTTTAGTGTGAGAGAGAGGAGAGTGTGTGTGTTGGAGAGTATGAGTGTTATCAAAATGGCAACATGTATCATAAACAAGTTTATATATTCGCCCCTAGCAATGCACCCTAGTGGGCTCTCGGGTAGGTCAAGCGTGGGTGTGTGGCCCAACCGGCCCATGTGTGGCGTGATGTTTACTCGAGACCACATGGTCTCGGGTCGGGTCCTTGTTGTTTCGGTACATATACACATATCGCATTCATACAAGCACACACAAATAACACATAATCACATAAAGGTTCATTGTCATTAATCACATAAGTTAACTAGCCACACGTTTAAGCATACACGCAAGGTTCTAAATTTCGAGTTGTCACAGCATCGCTCACTCGAAACGCATCGCAACGCTCAACGCGCAAAACGAAAACACGAAAACCAACTCGCGACAACCAGTCATTCGATCGAATGACCATTCGATCGAATGGTCATCCGAACTGATGAATATCCGATCGGATGGCCGTCCGATTGGGTTGCCATCCGATCGGGTTCCATCTGATCCGTTGCTTGTGCACCACTTTCCTCTTTTGGAATCCTATAAATACCCTTGTCACATCACAAACAGTGATGTGACAGCTCTCTCTGCGACTCTTCGACTTCTTAGCTCTCTTTCTCTCGATTTCTCGCGATTCTTGTAAGTTTTCAACTCAAATCTTGTACATCTATCATCCACACACACTTCTTCATCATTTTCACTTTTGAATCTTCCCTTTTAACCGTGAAATCAGCGGATTTGAGGTGTTCTAGGATGATGTCATCATGGGGTTTTCATGAACTTCAAGATTTGACCACATTCCACCAAGAACAACTCAGATTTACATGATTTCCACATGTTTTAACACTATTTTCGCATAGATCTAAACATTTTCATGGGTAGAAGGATTGAAAGATGGTTACACAACTTTCTTTCAACTCTTTTACACTCAATGCCCTCAAACCGATAGAATCGGAACTCGTTCAGGCCTTCTACTCGTTTACTAGTGAAGTGTCGGTCTGAGATCTGATTCCTATCGAAGGGACAACCGATTCCGGATTGAACACGAACAAACCGTCACGAACAGTTAACCAATTGGACAGGGGTGATTCCCATCCGATCAGATAGAATGGACTTGGTGGGGTTCCTGTTGTTCAATACGTTGTCATACCGTCTCGATCAAACCGCAAACTTTTCAACTTAACCAAATATTCAAAACGACCAGATTGTTAGACGGATTGTCGTCCGATCGGATTGCCATCCGATCAAACGACAATCCGATCGGATTGCATATAGTCTTCAACACTTAAACTTTTTATCAAATTTTCAAAGATCAACAGTTTCTAACGGATTGTCTCACTGGAAGGATCACTCTCCGATCGAACGACCGTTCGATCGAACGACCTGAAAGGTAGAGATACTTCTCTGATTTTAAAATGCTACAACAAAAACTTCAAAGTCACATCATACTATTAAACTTGTATGCTCACCTTTACACTATGTGTATTGACCTCTATTTGAACGTATGTGACAGGTGTTTGAGATGCTAGGATGCTTGCTATGTGGAATCAATGTAGGAAGAGTCTAGAAACGAACAATCTATAAATCTGAGTCATCGAAACATTTAGTTGTTTAAGAGATATCTATGTCTGTAATAACTACTTTATTGTGATGAGTTATGGTATGGGACATAATATTAATTATCTGATAAATTAGTTGTTATGGATTTCTCCTGGACAATCTGTTTCGCTCAGTGTCGCGCCCCGATGTTTCCGCCATCGGTTGGGGTGTGCCAGTCGAATCTGAGGCATCTTTCAACAAACACTAATAATAGATCGATTCGTATAATTGTGGTGGTTCACGACCGAACAGATGCTCCTCTTCATCATCACCTTCGTCCCACACAACAATATTCAACTCAGTCTCCGCATTACACATCCCTTGTTGCAAGACAAGATCTAAGATCTTGAATCTTTGTCGAAGTCGTTTGATCATAATATCCCATTAAAGATCTCAAATCCCTTGTTAGAACCGCTTGATCTTAAGATCCCATGGGTCGAGATCAACTCCATCGCTACCTCGGTAGGTGGTTCTACGAGTATGGTGTTGATCTCTTTCATGGGTAACCATTTAATACAAACCAATAGCTCTGATACCAAATGATATAGAATTTGTGAGCATTAAAATGAGATGATTCAAAAGCTTCAACCCTAAAGGGGTATCGATAGAATTATCCTTTATAAAAATACATGGTTTAGAAGAACAATCACCAAATATAAATAAAGTCTCAATCCCATCAAAGTATGAGACCACTTATTTAAAAAAAATAGAAAAGTTAATCGTTCCTATTGCTCATGCATCATGATAACACTTTAACGCAACATTGTTAAAGTGTAAAAAGGGACCACTTGTTTTAAAAATGGAATTAAATATGTCAATTGTGTCGGGTTGGCGGGTTGGTGAGTTAAATTGCGCAACTTGAGAATGACCCATACTATTATTCATGTCAAATATTTCAACTCTAACCAACACACACATAAATTTAGGTCATCAGGAATATCAAAAAAAAAAAAATTCGGGAACGCTCTAGTATAAAGAGAATTTTGTGCCTGTAATTCCGATTTGGGTGTTGTTTATAGTCATTTTTGGAGCACGAGTAGGACGACTCTATAACAAATTGTGGTAGATAGTTTTCAGGTATATATTCTTATTAAGTTTATGTCTAGTTAATTAATTGTTGTTGTTTTTGTTATGCTTTAGGGTTATTGTCCGGGGAGGGTATTGGGCAGCCTAACCTTAGTCAGACATAAACTAATCACCCATGCTTAAACAAAGCAATGTTAAATCGTATCACGACTTAGAGATACTATTTGATTGTGCTAACAACTATTAAACAAATGAGTCATCGTACTTATGTAGTAAAATGTGATAGTATGCTCATCTAAATATGTAACAATGAGAATGCCGCAATATGCATATGTCGGTAGGGGTGTATGGGATCCTATTGTGTTTCATGGGGCGTGTTACTCTAGGAATGGTAATAATGTGTTGTACACACATGCACTTCATGGTTATATGGTCCAACAACACTCACCTATACGCTATACATATGTGACATCTATACATGGGACATAACTGGAGGACCAATATGTTCTTTATATGGTGGTTTGTGACAAGTCAAACGTCACCTATCAGCTTGAATGAGGCCCAACCTGAATTATTGTAAAAGTAGCATAATGTTATAGAAATGTTATAAGTTTAAATAAAGTTATGTGTTTCTTCCATTGTGTAACGATCCATATTTTGTACTTTCTATTTTTAGTAAACTTGTATGAGTATTTCGTTTAAATCATTGTAACATCGAGACTTTGATCATAATGGAAATAAATTTCAAATTGTACTTGTTGATTCATACATACATGATACATATACATGTTTTATAAACGAAACCGAATCATACTCAAAGTTTATTTATTTCCGGAATCATACTCGTATACATTCATGTTATTCACATACTCATACTCACCTTAAAAATGCCTTAAAACACTTAACGTATCAAAGAAATGGCATACATGAACAAACCACCAAACATCAAGGGCCAAAACTAATTTTTTTTATTTCAAGAAGCCCTTACGGACCGCGACCAAGGGCTTACGGGTCCGTAAGCCCCCTCTGGGCGGATAGAATGGTGCAAAACACGAGATTGGACCTCTTTTTCACCTCCTTTCTTCTCCAATCACCTTCCAACCTTCTTTTAACCCAAACCCTAATCCACAACTATATATACATGTCTTCCACAACTCCTCCACCCTTTACAAACTCTTAATCTTCCTCAAACACTCAAATTCTTTCACAAAAATTTTGTTTTAGGCTAAATACTCTCTAGTGTTCAAAGTGAGTTCTAACTCACTTCTCCAACTTTTTCTTTATGTTTTCTTGCTTCAAAACCCTTGGACAGCATCAAAAGTTGTTACCCAATGTTCACCAAGGTGTAACAAGGTGGTACAACTCCATATTTGTAGTCTAAAGCGGGTTATAAATTCTGCTTTCATAAAACTTTTACAAACTTACATTTTGCATTGTTCGTCTTATGGAATCTTGCACCAAACCTTGTTCCCAATTAAACTAATGTTAAGGGACTTGTGTTATGATAAATTTCCATAAGATTAGAGGTTCAAAAACCTCAAAACTTTCTGCCCTAAAGGTTCCTAAGTGACCTACAAGTGTTGAAACCATCCAAGCCCTAAAACCTTCAATGTTGTGAAGCTAGTGTTTTGGTAAAGTGTGAACAATGGAGCCTTGGCTTTCCAAATATGATTCCACTTCCTCACTTAGTTAGTTACTCCATTTTCTTTACCTAAGTCATCAAGTAAACTTTCTAGTAACAAAGTGTCCAAACTACACCAAGTCTCCAAACATTTGCCATGATTAGAATGCACTCGTCTACTTTGAGCACACTTGGTTACTTGGTGATTTAGATGATGCACATTCTAAGTAGCTTTCAAGAAATCAAAGTAAGCCAACCCCACCTAATCTTCAACATTTGCCATGTTGGGTATGTACACGTCTGGGTTGTCCTTATTTGGCTACCTAGCAAAATAGTTATTTGTACATTTTTATCTTATTCATGACTAACCAAAATCATCAACTAAGTTTATGATTTTCTGCTTTGGTGAATCCATATAATGAGGTTAAATGGATGGAATTCATCCTACCTCATTGCATGACCATTTCATGGTACCTTATAACACATATGACTATAATATATATTTTTTCGTCATTTTAATTTCGAACATAATCCATCAACCGAATCCATAAACTCATACACCTTCCTTTTCCTGTCGTAGGGTAACTTCGGTGTTCCAATCTCAAGACGAAACCACTCACGACTTCTTTGGAAGCTTTGCAAATTGTGAGTTTACATGATCCCATTCTTACCTTTTTCACACTTTTGGGTGCAATATATACAATCTTATCAAAATCACAAACACGATATCAATCACATTATGCACATCAATCAATCCGTTTATACATACTTAAATGATATGCTTAGGGTACATCATGCTAGAAGCCTTTCTTGCACAATATTTGTCACTAACATCGTGAGCCAACCTTAACATGTATAGCGTTATAGGAGTAGCACACCGCTCTTAGGAAGGGCCTGTGTTAAATTATTCAATCACGGTTTTGTTCGCCTCGGTGACAAAATACGCAACTTTGTGGACACAATTGGTTTGACCTATATTTGATACATGCTAGTATTGTTATGCTTTCACGCCTTACTATATTTTTATGTCACGTAGGATTGATGACAACTTTTCTATCTATGCCAGTAACTAAAACTTGTATGCTCACCAATGCTTTATGTGATGACATCTATTTTAATGTATATTGTAGGAAATGGATGCTATGACGTTTTGAGAATCTAGTAGGATGGATTTAGAAATACATTTTAATTTTATGTACTTCTCTCTTTGTCGTATTTGAACTTCTATGTTGTATTTTCATTTAAAAACATGAGTTAAATGCGTGGTTGGTCCCTGTGGTTTGCAAATATTGCAGACTTGGTCCTAGTGGTTTAATAATTACACGCTTGATCCATGTGGTTGTAATTTTTGCACTTGTGTGGTCCTTGTCACTAACATCTGTTAAGTTTTTCAGTTAAGTCTATGTTAAATGACCAAAATACCCTTACTTATTAAAAAAAACAAAAATAAAAAAAGTTTAATTAAACAATACAACCCACCCACCACCTAACCTCATCGTCACACACCATCACCTATCAAACTCCACCCACATTCTCAGATCAAATTCCACCGTGAAAGTGCAAGTTTTACACCATTAGCAATTGTTGAAGGCATACAAGATCTCATCCACACCGTTGGATCATAAAGCAACAACCATAAATCTATTCCCTCATCTGTTCGATAAACCTGAACATGAAGCCTGCTATATAAAGGGGCTCCAAATGAGAGATAGAAAGTATATGCCATATGCATCAAGATTTTGAATTGAAAAGTAATTTCAATGATTAATAGAATAATAATTTCGATGTATTCCCTCCTCTGTTCGGCCACAGATCTATTTCATTTTGTTATGGTTTTGTTTTGAATTTTCATGTAATTTCGATGACTGATAGAATACTTATAGGATAATTTGGCTTATTTTGCAGAGATGTTATACGAACAGAAGATTTTGAATTTTTGAGCTGTTATTGAGTTTTTTTACTCCACCGTTAGCGCCGCCGTGAATGGAGAGAAGAGAGAACGAGAAAAGCTTAAATGACTCAAATTGTTTAATATTGTCAGATATGGTGGTAGCCGGTCAGATTCTTTTTTCCGGCATTATTCGTTTTTCAGGCGAGTTCGAGTGGTGGTGGTTGGGGTGGTGTTGGCGGTGGAGGTTGGGGTGGTGGGCTGAAGGTGACGGTGGGGGTCGTGGCGTGGTGGTGGAGGTTGTGGTGGTGGATTGAAGGAGACGGTGGAGTTGGTGGTGGTGGTGGTGGTGGGTTTAAGGTGCAGGTGGTGGTGGTTGTCTGTGGTGGCCAGAAGTGTTTGTGAAGGAGGTGGCCGGCGGGGTTGGGTAGGGTAGTGGTGGGTGGTAGTGATGGTGGTGATTTGAATAATTAGGACACCTGTTTGTGATGGTGGAGATGGGGATTGGAGGATCCGGAGATGGGGATTTGGAGAGGTTGAAGAAGAAGACTCATCTTCTTTATATATATTTTTTTTGTTTTTTTAATTGTTTTAAGGGTAATATAGTCATTTCGCACATAGTTAACTGAGAAATTTAACAGAAGTTAGGTCAGGGGACCAACCGAGTTCATTTTTGACAACTTTTGAGACCACACGTGTAATTAGTAAACCACTAGAACCAAGTTTGAAATTTTTACAAACCACATGGACCAACCAAGCATTTAACTCTAAAAACATTGTATCACTTAGTTCATCAAAGAAATTTGAGTTTAATTAAATATTGTCACATTTAGCAAATTATGATGTCTCGAGCAATCAATTTCGTCTCGCCTCGATGTTTCTGTCATCGGTTGCGGTATGACATGTTGGTATCAGAGCCATAACTATAAGGAATTAGAAAAAATTGCATGATTTGACCTAGTCTATATCTAAGTACCTTATTCAATCATTCTTGGTTATCATCCTTGAAATTTACCAAAATCATACGCCTTCCCTAAGGCAAATTTACACTATGACACAAACCGAGATAATCATTTTTAAAGCGACTCGTTCTGACCTAAATGAGATCGGAGTCATCCTCACCACACACGATTGTAGGAGACGAGGATGGGGATGAGTGTTCCCAACCTCCCCACGATGATATGGCAACTTACCATATACTTCCCTAAAACAATAACAAATGGCGGAAAACTCTTAGTTTTTACTATATTACATACATTCATTGTTATATCAATTATTACAAGTCTTTTCTTATCAATTTTGTTTCCAACTTCAACTAAGTGTAAAGAAGACGCGTCCATTCAACTTTGACTAACAAATTTTACAAATGATATGTCTTGTGCAATTTTTTAATTTAAATTTCAAACAGCATATTTGACTTTCAACACGTTTAATTACTCTAATCTATCATTCACCCCTGATTTTAGTTTTAAATACTTAACAAAAAACAAATTTTAAATCAATCCACTTTTAGTTAAACTTATACAAAAACTAAAAACAAATTATTAGGAATCCAATCCAAACAAAGTTCCAAACACCTTTGAAATTTAAAAGCTCAAAAGTTTGTTTTTATTTTTTAAACCGCCTTTGACGAAGCCACACCCACACCTCTAATCTTGATCACATGCGACGCGGTGACCTTATTTAATATTCCCCTTGATCTATCTCCTAGCCGTCGATGTATCAATCAACGGTCATGATTCCTGTTTCAGGATTATTAATTAAAAGTGTAATTATATTATATTCAGATCAAGATCTATGAGCCTGGGCCCCACAACACGTAGCTGTCGGCTAATCAGACATAAGTCCTTCAATAGGTACGGTTGATTGCCAAAAATCACCGATCGTTTAATCCAACGGCTCTAATTAATCCTCGTGAAAAACAATGCAGCAGGAAAACACTAGGGCAATTTCCCAGATCCAACAACCCATTTTCTTGTATTCATATTTACATTTTCACCCCCTTGTGTTATCTTACTTTGACGAGCTTTGCCCTTGTACTTTTGTAAAGTTGATTCGGGAGCTTTTTATCTGTTTGACATAAGCTTTTTGAAAGTAAAATAAGCATTGATTGAAAAACAAGAAAGATTGTGTGAATTTTGGAGGTTTAACTTCTATTTTGGAGTTTGGGTAGTTTCTAAAGTTAAAGCTTGTTAGGGCTTTTGAAAACAATATGTTGCCCGTTTACCAATTATCTCGATGTAAATTATCTCGATGTAAATTCTTCGATTACATTGTAAAGTAAAAAAAAAAAATTTACGTATTTTTTTAAAATTAAATATGTGAAACTCTTTTGCATATGAAATAACTACCTTTTTTATGATAGTTATGTGTTTAATGTATTAAATGTTCTTTTATACTTTTGGTTATAGTTGTATCTACTTTTTTTAATAAGACTTTAATATGCTAGAAACTTCATCTCATAACTCTAGTTAGGCTATAGAGTGTGGTTATGACCCTCATGGTTTCCATGATCCTTTACATCAGTGTCATCTCCCTTACTTTTAATCCATCATTCAAAACAATTAACCTAAGGGTGTGGTCATTACCCAAAACACTATTCTGTTATTTTAATTTATTTTTGTGAAAAATGAAAAGGAAATATTGAAAAAGAAAAAGAGGCCCATGGTTGCCATGGTTTAATCCATGCCAACCATGGTGGATGATGCAAGGAGAAGGTGTACCAATTTATTAATGGTTCTACATGGCGATTGATGACCAAAAAATGCCCCCCACACCCTTTAATCTTAGTGCTCTAGCTCATATTTTAAACTACTTAAAATAACATAACTATTATTATTTAAAACATGAAACTTGGATTTTAACTGAGAGTTGTGGTTTGTTGACGTGTAAAATTCATATAAGTTATTAGATATGATGATTTATACGACACATATAAGTGAAGTTACAATGATTTATACAACACGTCATTTTGATCTTGTTAATCGGGTGCGCTTGCGCTCATTATATAGTTTAGCAATTAATGATCAATTTTGACCGACAATAGTGATATTGCAGTTTATGCGGTTTTAATTTTGTTGACATGGTCTTACACGTCAAAACCCTAAAATAGCTTACAATTATATGTTGTAACAATATTGATTTGAAAGCTTATTCCATATTTCCTCATATTAAATATCGATCATATACTGTCTGTCAATTAAATTAAACCACACAGACGTTGCGTCATCATTTTTAACATGTTAAAATAAAAGATGATATCTCTACTTTCAAAATTAAACTACATAAATTACATAATCAATTTAATCACCAAGAAACACTTTTTGGTTGTGAAACGAGATAACCAAGATACCTTTATACAAGTACTGAGATGAAACTATAATAGATATACTTAGAATAGTATTTATAATGATCGTATGTACATTAACTTAGTTATAAGGGAAGTTTGTAGAAGATACACCATATCAAAGCTCAATAAAACTAATTAAGGAAAACTTCAAAATTCGTAGTAACCACAATGCTAGCAATATTATTTCTACATAAGTCACACTTCATCAAAGGAATACCACAAAACAGTGTTATGTTTGTCACAATAAGATCAACCAAAATTTTATAATTGTAACTTTTTTAACACACATTATTGAAAACAAATAGTGTGTTATTGCATTTTTTAAGAGTAAATTACAACCGGTGTCCTTTACGTTTGCATCAAGTTATAACCGATGTCTTTTAACTAAAGAAATTACAGGCTCTGTCCTTTATGTTACCGGTTTTTAACACGTTATGTCCTTTAGACCTAACCTGGTTAAGTCTTACTATGTAGCTCTCACACGAGGGCAACATGGTCTTTTCATCTTAAGGAGGGATTGGAAATTCATGATAAATTGAGATGAAAAGACCATGTTGCCCTCATGTGAGAGGTACATGGTAAGACTTAACCAAAAAACTTAACTAGGTTAGGGCTAAAGGACATAACATGCTAAAATCTGGTAACATAAATGACAGAACTTGTAATTTCTTTAATTAAAGGACCTCGATTGTAATTTAACACGAACGTAAATGACACCGGTTGTAATTTACTTTTTTTAAAGAATAAAGTATCTAAATTTAAGATAACATTAAAAGAACATGTTACATTAAATTAAAAGTATTAAAAAGGATAGATTTTATACAATTTAGGTTATGACTTATGATTACATTTTATAAAACTATAAGGACTTAAAATCCACATACAAAAATAAACGAAGGTCTAAAAAATACAACCTTTCACATACTATTTCACCATTCGTAAGCCGTCTTTCATCTCTCTTTCTCGTTATCCATCCCTTCACAAACCCATACGTCGTCTCCTCCTCTCTCCGGCCACCCTACGCCGTCTCCCTCCTCCCTCACCCAATCCCATAACAACAACGGCAACACCCACATACAAAAGAACCAATCTCAACAAACAAAACATCACAAGATGCAACCAACAAACGGCAACAACAACAACAACAACAACGAGTTAACACCCCAACAGCAACAACTTCAACAACAACAATGGTTAGCGATGCAGCAATACCAACAACAACAATGGCTAGCGATGCAACAGTATCCTGCAATGATGTACCAACAACCACCGCCACACTACATGCCGTATTACCAGCAGCAGTATCAACAACAATTGCAACATACGCAACAGAAAGGTGGTCATCTTCAACCCACGAGTGAAGATAATAAGACGGTTTGGGTTGGTGATCTGCAACACTGGATGGATGAGAGTTATTTGCAGTCATGTTTTGCTCAAACTGGCGAGGTTAGGGTTTTGACTTTTTGACTTTTGATTCTTGTTGTTGTTGTTGTTGTTGTTTCTATTATTGTGAATATATGTACTTTTGGTGTTATATGTGGAATATTTCGTTTGTTGTAAATTGAGAAATAATAATAGTACAGTTTTGCAGTCTTGTTTAGGGGATGTTTTCATTATGCCAAAATTAGTATTTTAGTTTATTCAATCTTTTAATTTATCTGTAGCACTTGTAATTTGATTTTATATGTAACACATAGTTTGTATTTATTTTGATGTTATTTAGTTCATTTAATGCTGTTCGAATCTTCGATTTTATATGTAACACATGTAATTATTTGGTTTATTCGAATTGAGTAATGCGGTTTTGACATTTTTGAAACTATAAGGACCCGATTGGTGTTACATTTCGGGTAAGGATCCGATTTGGATATTCGAAATTCTAATTTGTTATTCGAATCGGATTGGATTTTGGGTTTTCGAGTTTGATTTGAATAATGAACACCCTTGCCTGTAAATAATTAGTGTTGTAGTAATCGCTAGTCGCTAGTCGGGCGGCGGGGTGGGGACTAGCGATTAATCGGCGATTAATCGGAATTTATGGGGATTAATCAGGATTCATTTGATTAATCGGCGACTAATCGGGGATTAATAGGTGATTAATGGCACCTAGTCAGGATTTTTACAACCGTGCCTATAATTATAAATTTTACTTTAATAATTGTAATGTTTTTCTTTGAATTTAAGTTTTGATATCATGAAATTAGCAGGTGGCATCTATAAAGCTGATACGGAACAAGCAAACGGGCCAATCAGAGCGTTATGGTTTCATCGAGTTCCATACACACGAAGCTGCTGAGAAAGTTCTTCAAACCTACAACGGGAGCATGATGCCAAACACAGATCAAGTTTTTCGGTTGAACTGGGCAAGTTTTAGTTCGGGTGAAAAACGTGCAGACACTGGTTCAGATTTATCTATATTTATAGGAGATTTGGCGCCAGATGTGACGGATGCAATGTTGTATGAGACATTTGCTGGTAGATATCCATCTGTTAAAGGTGCGAAAGTTGTTTTTGATTCGAATACTGGGTGTTCAAAAGGTTATGGGTTTGTTAGATTTGGTGATGAGAGTGAGAGAACACGGGCTATGAGTGAGATGAACGGACAATATTGTTCAAGCAGGCCCATGCGTGTTGGCGTTGCAACACCGAAGAAGCCACCTATGCAACAACAGTATGGTCAGCAACAATATCCGTCTCAAGGTATGTCTTTCTGGTCCCCTTCGTTTCGTTTTTTGTTTTTGTTTTCAATCTATTTACTTATGAATCGGTCGATTCATCATTCCGATTACGTTATGTCTCTTAACAGCTTAAATAGGTAATGTAATAAAAATAGGTTAATGGATAGAATGTTTTTTTCCAATGCATAAAACCTCCTAAGCTGTTTATTCAAAAGATTAGATTATAATTGCAATATAAATTGCACTATTTATTCATAAGAGTCCTTATTTTTTATATAAAAACATAAAAAGTGTTTCTCACCAACTCAAGACTTGACCTGCATTAGGCTTCACTTTTTGACCTGTTCGAGCCACCTATTTTGGCACCTATACTTGTGACTAGTTTTGTGCTCCATAGCCTCTATATACGCCATGGTTTTAAAAAACGGTTGAGGCGTGCGTCTCGAGGTGTGCCTCAAAGTGAAACGCCCAAAAAACGATTCTGAGGCGCGCCTCATGGGGTTTCTATTGTACGTGCGCCTCAGAGGGGCTGAGGCGCTAAAAGGCTGCGCCTCAGGGGTTTCTGATATTTGTTTGTGATGTTTTTGACTTTTTGTGTCAATTTCAAGCAACTTATGTCTTTTTTATGAGTGTTTTTGATGATTTTGATGAATTTGATGATGAATTTAGTTAGTATTATTATTTTTATAAGATATATAATTTTATATTTATTTTTTAATTCCGCCTCGGGCTTACGCCTCGGTTCGCCTCGAGGCTTACACCTCTTGAGGCGAAGGGAAAACGCCTTGAAACTCGTTTCCGTTTTTTTAAACCTTATTATACGCAAATGTGTATTATTTACTTGGAAGATTGCGACATTGTGCAATGTATTGAGTAATGGCAAAAAATTGGTGGGTTGGGTAATGAGTTTAAAAGTGTTCAGGTCAAACTGGGTACGGGTCCAAAGGGTTTTCTAAAAGTTGGATCAAACGGGTCAGGGGTTTGACTCGTTGGTTCAAGAAGCTGTTTCTCTGTTGTTTATTGACTTACTGCAAAGAGAAAACAACGGGCAGGCATGAACTATAAATATATCATAGGTTTAAAAAGTTATTGATATTTGAATGTTTGTATAATACACTTTGGACCTGCTCCAATATACTAATTCTCTTATATAAATGATTGAACTTACCATTTACCATGAGTTCTGTCCAAATAACCTCAACACAAAACAACTATTTCCTCAAGCTTTATCCATGTTATCTGCTTTGGCCTTCGAGTCATGATTGCCACGTATAAGTCATGTTAATTTATTTTTCTCCCATATTATGGATTGCCATCGTTTTTTGTTGGATATAATGAATACTAGTTTCTTGAAAATCATGTAAAATCTAGGATTTGGCTGCTGATCTATATCGTATACTAACATAGTTGTTTAAACGATAGATCATCATAAAAGAATGTGGATTAGGATGTTTGGTTTTGTGCATTTTTTGGATAGCTCAACTTTTACCTCTAGTTTTATTGAGTTTGTATGTTTACTCTGTTTTTTTCGTATTGTGCTTGTCTTTCACTCTTTTGTAAATATTATTTGGAATTTTTTTTCATACAATCCCTAAATGACTTTGTAATGTTATTGGGAAAATTTTGGTTAGGTTCTGTTTCCAACGGGTCAAATGGATAAATTTAAAAAAAGCGTACATAAAAGGAATGGATCAAATCGGTAGAAGAAAGTTGTGCAAAATGTATTTGTAAATTTCACTGCATACAACTGCCAAATGACTTTATGAAAAATTTGAATAATATTGTGATAAACTAATAATATGGTTTTTGTTATCATGTAGCTTGTTAGTTAAATATTATAAGAAAATAGACAAAGAAGGTGGTAGGCGTAGACCAAACCTATTTGACCAGTTTTGGCACACGTTTGACCCGTTAATCAACCCAATCAACCACTCATTTTGCCACTTTTGGCTTTGAATTTCACACACCTCATCTTTTTCATTGTTAAGATGATAGTGAAGTTTGTTGATGACAGGGACCAAACTAATAGTTTCTTCTGCAATATCTTTTTTTTGGATTAGGCATATGCATCTTTTTATATCCACACTATTCATATACTTATAAATGTAGGGTAAAGTTCTTGTACAAATAATCTTAACATACTAAACATACAAATTGAAGGAAAACTCAAAAAGACAAGGTGGCATTTTTGTAATTATCAATAACTTTCAAAGTTACTCTACAAATATACCTAAAAAAACCTAACCACCCCCCCACCCCCCAAAAACCTAAAAAAAAACCTAAACTCCCCACCCCCCAAAAACCTAAAAAAAACCTAACCCCCCCCCCCCCCCCCCCCCCCCCCCCACACACACACACACACACACACCCAAGCTAAAATGCTAAAAACTAAACCCCCAAAAAACCTAAAAAAAATAAAAAAAAAACACACAAATTATTTTATTTTATTTTTTTAACATTTTTTATTAAAAAATCGCTACTTTTAGTAGCAGCAAAAAAAAAAAAAAAAAAAAAAAATTTTTTTTTTTTTTTTTTTTTTTTTTGCTAACGAAATGTAGCGATTTTTTAATAAAAAATGTTAAAATTTTTTTTTTGTGTTTTTTTAGGTATTTTTGGTTGTAACTTTGATAGTTGGTGGTAATTACAAAAATGCCACCTTGTCTTTTTGGGTTTTCCTTCAATTTGTATGTTTAGTATGTTAAGATTATTTGTATTTGATCTTTTGCCTATAAATGTAATCTTTGTCATATGTTGTAGCTGTTCTATTGACCGGGGGACATGATTCATTCGGTGCTGTTCAGTCTGATGGCGATTCTTCAAACACAACAGTGAGTTACTGGTTTTTCGTTATATAACTAGAACCGCCAACAGCTTTACTAACACGTCTTATTGTTGCATAGATTTTTGTGGGAGGACTCGACTCTGAAGTCACCGATGATGACCTGAGGCAAACTTTTTCCCAATGTGGTGAGATTTTGTCTGTTAAAATACCAGTTGGAAAAGGATGCGGTTTCGTGCAATTTGCAAGCAGGTACAGTCTTTACAGTGTCCAAAATATATGTTATCTGTTATTTTTTTCTTCATATTTTGAAGTATTGATTTTGTTAAAAATGAGCTCATTTATCGTTCGAATTTTGATATTACAGAAGCAGCGCCGAGGATGCAATTCAGAACATGCATGGCACGGTGATTGGGAAACAGACGGTTCGTATATCATGGGGTAAAACTCCTGCTAACAGACAGGTAATTTCTTCGCTTTTGTTGACTCAGTTTTGACTTTTCAGTTGATTGTCATCATGTAAAATACAGTTGAAGGGGTTTGCACGATTCGGTTCGGTTTTTTTTTTTTTTTGGTTTTAGCAGTGGTTCGGTTTTTTGGTTTTTGACAATTAAGTTATTATATTTAACATTTTTAATTAATATTGTTTACATAAACCTAACCTTCTAATCTATTTTTATGTTTCTCTGAAGTTTTTTAAGACATTTTCTTTTATAATACTTTGGACATCATTTAGCTTTTATATTTTGTTATTTCTTGTAGGCAATGGATAAATCATTTCGAAGATAAATAAACATGTTAGTTTCTTATTATAAATACGTAACATTCAAGAATAAATTAAGAGTAAATTACTTTTTGAGTCCCTGTGTTTTAGTGGTTTTAACTACTTGAGTCCAAAATCAAAAAGTTTAACGCCCCGAGTCCCTAGATGCTTTTTTATAACTTTTTGAGTCCAACTTTTAACCTTTGGAGTCCATTTTTTTTATAACAAAATTGGACTCAAAACATAATTCCTAAATCAATATTTAACAAACATTAAAAAATGATTTTTTTGGTTATTTGGTTTGGTTTGGTTTTCATAAAATGCAAAACCATAACCGAACCGTAAATTTCGGTTCAGTTTTTTATTTTTTCTATTTTTTTTTGTGTAGTTCAGTTAAATTGGTTTTTTTGGTTTTCTGCTCAACCCTACAGTTGATGCTGATTAACTTGCAAGATATATCAAGATAATTATTTTACTTCATTTGATCTTATTTTTATATGCTTGTGTATTGTTTATGACAGAGGATGAGGGGGAACGGAAACTACTATGCGAAGCAAGGTTATGGCGGCGGTTATGGTGGTGGCGGTTATGGCGGGGGTGGGCAACAGAACCAGGATGGAGGTATGTATGGAGCTGCAGATGGATTATGACAACCATCAGCAGTCTGTTAGCTGATCTTACTGCTGGTATTTAAATTGAATCTGAACACCATATGATGAGATTTTAAAGACATATTATGTTTCTTTATGGGATATAAATATCTATGAATGCAACTGGAATTTTGAAGGGTCCTTTCTCTACATATACCTACTACTGATATACATATTTACATAGCAATACTATACTCAAATTAAAGATAATAAAATGCTCGTTTTTATAGCTAGTTTTTTTAATCAATGTATGAGAAAGTTATGGTTTAATAATTGTGGGAGAAGTTGGTTTAAAAGTAAAAAAAATAGTGATTACTTAAGCTCTTAGACCATGCGTAGTGGTGAAAAAAAGTGGGCGTTTTTTTCCCAATAATGCCCAACCACGCCCGACATCGGCCCCCCGGGGCGTTTTTTTGGCAAAATTTGGTTTAGGCGTGTTATTTTCCACGCCCAGCTTCATTTCCTGTGTCCAATCACCGTCATTTTTCTTTTTGTAAAACCAATCAGATTTTTTGATGTTTTTTTTATTTAATTTTATTACAAACATAATGCCCCACAATGCCCACATCCCTACTACACCCATTTTAGAAAACGTCTCATAATGCCCCATTGCTGACTGAGCTGCCACATGACGTAAAACGTCCAAGGGTGGGGTGTTAACCACTACACATGGTCTTAACTATGTAAAGTTATCTTTTTGTTCCCTTCATAAATATTTAAGAATTTGGTTGGTAGCATGTTTTGGTTTGAAGTCAGGCCGGGTTCAGATCAACCGAACGCATAAAGTACGACTAGGTACATGTAATATTTGTGAAACCGAGCTAGATAGATCTATAGTTTTGGTTCATAGACAAGTATTTGGAGATGTGATTGGTTTTGAGTGGTTTAAAATTAAAAGTAGAGATGGTCAAAAGGAATAAGTTGGTGTTCACTAAAGGAACAACAATTGTGGACCGTTGGTTGCATGGTAGGCCATCTTTTTGACCGTTTAGATCGGTTAAAGTTTGTGATTGCTTTAAACCAAAAATAGGCTTAACACTTAAAAAATATGTTTTCAACTTAGATCTAGTTAACACTTACTAAAAGTAAAAGGAGCACCCAATTTTTAAGGTTTAATACAAATTAAAGTATGAAAATCGTTGGGTTATGGCATGGAACTCTTTCTTAATTAGCTTTTCCTTTTGACATTAACAACTTGGTGGTATGAACATTCGAGCAAATGACAACTTGCTTGTTGACTTAGTCACATAAATTTTCATACTTGGCTTAACTTGTAGTGTTGATTTATTATTTAAGGATTGTACCTTAAAACAAAGTCATCAAAATATAAAATAATGGAACTCATCAAACACGAGTTTATATAATAAAATAAGTTTCTATGTGGTTTTAAAAGACAAGAAAATCCTTCTAATGTGTTTTAAGTAACAATCGTCACAATATTATCATAAATAACATATCAATTTTCACACTTAACAAAAAAATTATATAATAAAATGTTCATTATCAAGTATAGATATATTTGTGACAATCAATTCTACCCTTTCCTCGTACATGATAAAATAAGATGCAACAAATTAATATATATAAATAATGTGCACACATTCATAAATACGTGAGTAAATTACAAAAGTCGTTCTTTATGTATGTATGTTATTGCAAAGTGTGTTTTTTATCTTTAATAAATACAAAAAAACATACTTAATATTTACAAACCCTAACATGTTATATCATTTCCCCCCAAATTATGTTTATTTTTTCAGTTAACTCGTGTCACGTGGGGCCCATGTGAGGGTATTAAAGTCATTTAACCTACCCACTTGTCTTCCCTCTATTAAAGCCCTAATCCTTCAATTTAATGCCCTCGAGTCCCACGTGACATGAGTTAATTGAAAAAATAAACAAAGTTTAGGGTAAAGGATATAATATGTTAGGGTTTGCAAACATTAAGTATATAGTCTGTACTTATTAAAAACAAATAACATACTTTATAATAACATACATACATAAATGATGATTTTTGTAATTTACTCTAAATACTTAAATTTTTGTACAAAATACCAAAAAGTTATCCTAATAATTTACAACATCGACACACGAATATTCAAATATATTTGAAGTTTGGAATAACCACTCATGACAAATTTGTGCATAGGCTCCCTTCCAAAAGGTCTCCATGTGAATGATAAATCAACCCCACCAATAAATAATGTTTACCACTTTTTACACTAAATTTATTTGTAATTTTATTAAAACCTTATCATCATTGGAATATGCAACCAAACCCTTCTATGCATCCATGTATGTCGTGTATCAAGACATAAAAAGCACGACTCTTTTGCACACTACAAAAACAAAACGACATCGTTTCCATTAGGAAACAAAATATACAAAATTTTGTCAATAAATACATGTATCTACCTCTCATTTGTCACTTGAGAAATGGAGAGGGGACACACATTGTTGGTTACAAGACTTGAACTTCTTCTTCTTATTCTTGTAACGGTCACAACATGCGAGTGTCACATCCATGGCTCGCGGGCCAACCAAGCGGAAACGCTTATGGCATTCCGTCGTTCAAGAAACCGGGCCCAAGTTAATATAGTTAATGATGAGGATAAGATGAGTGAAATGGGCTTCAGTGAGATGAAAACTCACAATGGTGGGAGGAAAATGGAAGATGATTACATACATGGAGGGCTTCCGGGGCAGCCATTATCGAAAGCGTCGAAATTCAAACAATATGCGGGATATATCAATGTTGATAGCTTGAATGGTAGAAGCCTTTTCTACTATTTTGTTGAAGCTCTTGATGAACCATCTTCTAAACCACTTGTGCTTTGGCTTAATGGAGGTACTTTTGCAATTCTTCGCATTTCCTTTGGTTTAACGAGATAATTAAAGTAGTAAATTTTTTAAAAGAGCGTTTTTAACGAGTCAAAAGTTGACGTTACTGTATACTTACAACATCCTAAATCGTTTTACCACAAAACTAAACTTGTTTTTTAGTTTTGTAATTATATATGTAACGCATTACTTATTAATACATTTGCATATCGAGACAGGACCCGGTTGTTCCTCTCTCGGGGTTGGTGCCATGCTCGAGATTGGACCGTTTGGTGTTAACCCTGATGGCAAAACACTTTATTCACGAAGATTCTCATGGAACAAAGGTTTGTTTCTTTGTATCGAACGACCATTCTATATAAAAGAACGATTTACTTATATCTGTTTTGACCTGTTACCCAGTCGCGAATATATTATTCTTGGAATCACCGGCGGGAGTTGGATTCTCTTACTCCAACACAAGCACTGATTATGACTTGTCAGGGGATAAAAGGACTGGTTGGCTCCCTTTTCATTATTACATACACATATATCTTTCCCTTTCTATAAAGAAATAGAAAAAAGTTAATCATGGTTTTCTATCTATTGCTTCATTAGTAAGGCAATACATTTGAACCAACTTTTAATTTTTTTTTTGTCATTTTTAGTTAGTAAATGAGTTTAACTTGACACTTTTACCATAGATTATAATCTTGTTTTTGGTTTATCATACGGTGTTTTTTAACAAAACCGCAGCGGAGGACTCATACGCTTTCTTGGTGAATTGGTTCATACGATTCCCGCGTTACAAGAATCACGACTTGTACATAATAGGTGAAAGCTATGCAGGTATAGATTACTGTTTAGAACAAGCAACTTCAAACGGTTATTTAAAATGTATTTGTAACATTTTATTGTTTAGGAAAACATAAAATATGAATTATAAAAAGTACATTTATGTTGCAGGATTTTATATCCCAGAGCTAGCTGATGTGATTACCAAGAAAAACATGAAGGGTCACTCTAGTTCAATCATTAAACTCAAGGGTATTATGGTAAATACAACAACTATGGTTTGAAAAATATGAAATAATTGCTTTAGTATCAAAATGGACATGTTTAATATGTTAATATTTTCCATTGTGTAGATTGGCAATGGAATAATGAATGAGGATACGGATAACAAAGGGTTCAATGATTATCTATGGAGCCATGCCTTAATTTCAGATGAAATTTATACCAAATTAAGTCAAAACTGCAGTAGTAACGCCGTTAACAGCGACTACTGCAACAACTTAGAGGAACAACTCGGAGAGGACATTGGGGATATTGATTTCTACAACATCTACGGCCCAACTTGCACGCCATTGCCTGCTGGATTAACGACTAGGAGGAAGCGCCACAGTGTAGTTGATCCATGTGAAGGAGAATACGTCGAAAAATATCTCAACCTTGCCGATGTTCAAAACGCTTTCCATGCTAACATCACCAAGTTATCTTATCCATGGTCGACTTGCAGGTACGATCATTCGTATTTGACCCGTATTTAAAAGGTTATAATTCCTTTTACCACCAAGGCACCAAACATTAAAAAAAAAGTACATTTTGGGTTAAATGGGTCGTATAAGTGTCAACCAGTGACAATCACGTTGTGTTGGGGTCATGTGGCTAATTCGATTTTGGGTTTGACCCGTCAACCTGTGTACACGACCTGTTTCTCACCTCTAGGGTGGTTTGCTTGGGTCTGGGTCAAAACATTATTTGGGCCGTCGGGTCAGCCCATTTTCTTGGACAAAATCATTTAGTCTTGGTTAAGAAGTTGATTTAAAAGTTGTTTTGTTGCAGCAAACTCATTGCCAAGTGGAAGGATAGCCCGTCAACTATGTTTCCGATATACAAAAGGCTAATTGCTTCGGGTCTTCGAATACTTCTTTATAGGTACATTCAAGCCATACTCTTCAACAATTAAATGACCAAAAAAAGTTAATTATAATCATGTGTCACAATGACAGAACCAAAACCGCTCGGTCAGAGAGTGAATATCGATTCTCTATAGAGAAAGAAAACTCGTGTTCCCTTCATAAAAACTGTAGCAAACAATAAACCGTGAAAGCACTACCCCCTAAGCCCACAAGCGGGGAAACCCCTGTTAGATCCACACAGGCATGTTTTCCTCCTACCCATCCAAAGACAAGAATGTCAGCTAGTCGAAGGGTAGATCTCTCTTCCTTCCAACGGGTCAATTAAGAAATTAACGGGCGCTGTGGTTACATTAAAAATATCCCTCACGTTACAGATAGCTAATTCTACAACCAGAGGGTCCAATGACCTTGTCACCCCTTGGTTACGTCAATAATCTAACATGACACATTTTTTTACAGTGGAGATGTGGACGCGGTTGTTCCGGTCTCAGGCACACGATATTCTATCGATGCCATGAATCTTAAAGTGGTCAAACCATGGCGATTCTGGACAGACTCTACCAAACAAGTAATGTTTCTCGCCTAAAAACACCATTCGCACAATACTTTAGATTTAAATTTAATATACATTAAAAGATTATCAAACACGTTAAGATTTTGAGTTTTGGTTGTTTCAGGTAGCGGGGTACAAGGTAGTTTACGATGGTTTATCGTTTGCTACAGTTCGAGGCGCGGGTCATGAAGTACCTCGTTTTCAACCACGTCAAGCCTTTGCTTTGTTAAAGATGTTCTTGGCAAATCGCGACTAAAACAGTTCTTGGCAAATCTGTAAGATTAAATATATTACGTATTAATATTTAATCTAGTAGCCATATAATCATTTACATAATAGAGATCAAAATATATTAGAACCTATTATATAATTAGTTGGTAATTGTTGATGGACCATATTACCCTTATTAACTAATTAGGGTTTCCTCCTGGGTGCTTATATAAGGAGAATTATGTGGAGGTTAGAGGGTTAGACAGTTACACATTAGAAACACCCCATTAGTCATAACATCAATTCGACCTCCTCTCCTATACCGATTCCCTTATCGGTTTTCTCTTAGCCACCATCATCAGTCAGCACCCTAAGGAGGAACCAGACCAAGATGACAATCATGTCAACCTTAATTGCTGCGTCTCCATTGCTGGATTCTCTGCTAACCTGTGCTGATGCAACCAAAGGTATGATTTCATGTTTTCCTTTATGTTCAAACAGAACTGAACCAACATGTGGTATCAGAGCATATGTTGATTAGTCAGTTCTGTTTTTCGTATCCATTATTCTGGGATTGAAACTTGGAAAACGGAATTTTGAAACCTTATGAACTTAACAGCCGTTTCGAGTCATAAACATCGACTCGAGATCTTTGTTTTCGTGAAAAATAATCATATGTTCTTTCGATTTTAACTGAATTATGCCTTTTAACCGAAATCTGTTTAGGAAAAACTAATAAAATTCAGGTTTCGGGTTCCAGAATTTATGTTTTATGTTTTAGGGTTCATCATGTTCTTGAGAAAATTCGAAGTATTCTGTTATGATTTGGAATATGATTTGGATTATTAAGTGTTTTTTCCTGGTTTTGATCTATTTTTGTCCTCTAATTTTTTAGAAAAACTGTTAAAAAGATAAACAGTTATTATTTTCGAAATATGTTGATAAAATTAGATCACTTTAAAACAGGAAATAATATCCCATAATCCCTTAATTTCGAATTTTCGGTTATGATATCACAATTAACAGCTGTTAACGAGGTTGCTACTCGAGACCACGAGGTTGCTACTCGAGACCACGAGGTTGCTACTCGAGACCATGAGGTTGCTACTCGCAACCATGAGGTTGCTACTCGCAACCATGAGGTTACTACTCGAGAGCAAAAGGTCTACAACTCGCAACCATAACGTCATCACTCGCAACCGTGAGGTTGCTACTCGCAACCATTACGTCATCACTCGCAACCATGAGGTTGCTACTCGCAACCATAACGTCATCACTCGCAACCATAACGTCATAACTCGCAACCATGAGGTTGCTACTCGCAACCATAACGTGATTAGTCGAGACCGTAGTTGCGACTCGCAACCATAACGTCATTAGTCGAGATCGTGGTTGCGACTCGCAATCTCATTATTTTAAGCTGTTTAATGTGACCTAAAAATTTTTTTTCGGGGCTCCCGCCCCGAACCCCGGGCGGGGGCGCGCTGCCCCCCGCACCCCCCAGCGAACTCACCGCGGAGTTCGATCCGCGCTAACGGGTGGTTTGCCATTAAATACTTGGTTTTGTTTATACTTAGTTAATTAATAAGGATCAAATAATGTTTTACAAAACCAAAATAGCTTAACTTGAATGAGCTTCTGATATATCATTTCTGGCCAAAGCTGACTTAATACATCTACTTATCATTCAAGTATTACAAAAGCTATGTTGTGTATGCATCATAAGCATGAATGTCTTAATTCTGGCCAAAGCTGATTTAATTCATTCATAGATAGCATACTCAACAAGTGCATAACTAAAGTGATTGTTTCAATTCTGGCCAAAGCTGATTTGTTACAACTACTTTGCACATATGCTTAAATGATTACACTTCTGGCCAAAGCTGTTTTGTCTTCGTTTAAGTAGAATTTTTTTTTAGCTAAGTCTATTATTTTGATGTTAGTAATAGACATATCACAATATCTTCACATAATGATCCTTAACTTAATGATCCTTAATTAGTTTTTTCTGATCATTTCGTCTGCCTTATTCTTAGTGCCCATAATGTTACTCACTATAATTTTTCTTCTTTATATCAATATCTCATCCACTCTAATTTTTTAAACCTAAAATGTTTGCTTCATTTAAAGTATTTAAAGTTTCTATTAGAATTAGCTCTTAAATTAAATCCTTGATTATTTCCTAAGACACGATAATCCTATTGCTCTCTTCTGATAAAAAAAAATTATAAAGAAGAAAGTTAGAGCATGATGAATAGGACAAATCGAATATGATGTCTATTATGATAATCAAGAACTCTCTAATGTAAATGCTATCACTAAAGTTATTCCAGATTAAGTCTTTTCCTAAGACTAATCTTTATTTTATGGAATAATCACTAGAACTCCTAAGATGCATGCCTTAATTTGAAACTCTAAACTATAAAGTTAAGTGGTATATGTGAATACATTATAATGTACAAAACCATAACCCATAAAATTAAGGGCTTACGCATGGAAATAAGTACATTTTTTTCCAGTACATTACATACTAAGATTTTCACTTGTGCAATCTGATGCATTATAAATCAACTACAACACTCAAGAAATACCAAAGTATAACGAGTGTGTTGATAAGCAACATATGTACAAAGAAATACATGTTTAACGCTGGAAAATAAGTTGTTATTCACCTTACAACCACTAATAGTTTAAAAGAGGATTATTCTAAGGTCCATAGACAAATTACAAGTGCTAATTCCAACTTTAAGGTTCTTCAAGGGAAAATCTCACTGCATAATTATGTCATTAGGCTAGACATAAGCAACGAGACTATCCATTATTCTAAAGAACAGTTGGGTAAATTAATTAGATAGTCACTTATTAATGATATTTAAGTCTGATAATTCTTTAATATTCCAATTAACACATGATTAGTTGACTCTAGTTCCATACGTTTCCTTACCAGAACTCGACAAATAACTAATATGAGAGTTAGTGACAAAATTAAATTGTTAAGGCTATAAGAACCATAATAAGCAGTCTTCTAACAAAGCTTTCGATACATTACATGTTCTGATTATTAATCAGAGTACAGTATCATTACTTAGGCTATGTCATGAAGGTTGTGAGGTTTGCATAGTCAACATAAAGTCACACTTATCTTAAACTCTCATCTTATTTGTTCTAAATATCTGGATTGAAACATTATTAAAATGAAACTAGATGATACCTTACATTTTCACAACTTTTGTTATCATGCAAATGAGAACTTGACAAAAGGAAAATGAGACTTATAAATTTCATCCATTATAACCAAAATTTATGAGTAATCATGACATGGTTAATGAGGATGATTTTCCATCTAATCTCATTCTAAGTGATTTTAAATCATGACGTTAAAGCCCTAAGTATGACTTGGCTTAAGGAATAAGTATGGGTCCATCATAAGTCATTCATTGACATTCGTGGAACTTATTCCAAATGGAATATTCAGACATAATTCATTTATCATTTAAAAGACTATCAACTTGTATTTAAATTTCGTCGTATATGGCCCACGGTCTTAGAAGAAATCTATTCATACATATACTTAATTAGATTTCAATGAGATATGTCCCTAAAGTTTCTTATGATATTTGGACATTAAAGAAATCAAATAAAGTCTAACGTATATATAAGTTCCCACGTCACGTACCTCATTGAAACTTCTCTTGTAGCATTCTAGAGATATTAAAGATCAGTGGGAGCATTAAGTGTCTTAATAATAACTTGCAATAGTTGCAAGAGGTGGGGAGTGAAAATTTTACATTACCTCAGTTTGCACCTCTTGTACAAGACACCGCTCCATCACGACACTGTTCTATCAATACTTGTCTCCTTAAAATCTAATGCTACTCTTACAAAAGTTTCATAGTTGCTTCATTGTGGGCACACTTAGATTTCTTACCTAAACTAACATAATCCTCAACAAGAGAAACTACAACGACTAACGTCATTAATTTGTTTTCTCTATTAGAATTTATTGGTCGTTAAGCTTTGACCCTAAGCATGCTAAAGTTCCTAAAGATTCCTAAGGTCAGTGGGAGCAGTAAAAGTCCTTATTATGATTTGCAAGGAATACAAGAGGCGGGGGGAAGAGTGTCATTAAATTTCACTCCAAATTTAACTCCGATTACACCTCTTGTACACCATACTGCACCAACTCTTACAAACTTAGAATGAAAATGATAGCAACTTAACCAAGAGCTAATCCACAAAACTGAAACTTCTAATGAACCCAATAATCAACTCAGGAGGTCATCTAGGTTTAAAAAGCCTACTAACTTTGATGATTACATAACCTCCCTAACTGAAGTTGAAATGGATTTGGAAATGTTTACTGATCCTATCTCTTCAAATTAAGCCATTAGTGTCAATCAATATTCTTAATGGAATAAAACAGTTTTCTAGTAAAACTGATTTTATGTGTTCGTATAACGGTTGGGATTTGATTGAATTACCTAAGAGTGTTCATAACTAAATCAAATCCTAATATAAGCGTTAAGACACGAAGAAGCATGTTTGATTGTCAAAGGTTGTACTCAGGAAGAGATAAATTATTAAAGAATCTTTATTAAAGAATATCTTACAAAAGATTTCTTTAAGGATCATCACTGTTCTAGTAGCTTATAATAATTTTGAGCTACATTAGATGAACATTATAAACAATTTTCCATAACAAATGGCTGACACATTTACATGTTCATAAGACAACCTGAAAGTTCTAAACTTATGGTTAAAGAACAGTTTGTTTATAAGTCAATAAAATCCATGTATGGGTTAATGCAAACATCATAATGTGATGAAAAGCTAACGTAATTATTTTCATCAACAACCAAGTGGATTAATGTACCTACCTCAAGATGAGTGGGAGCAACTAAGATAAACTTGTCTATATAGATGACATTCTTTTGACAAGTATATGTTACATAAGTCAAAGCATTGTTAACACAAACTTTGATATAATATATCTCAGAGATATCTCTTACGTGATTGATATCATAACATACTGAGATAGACCCAATGGGATATTAGTTCTGTTCCATAAGTTTAACATTAAATGGGTCCTTACGTATGTAACAAATAATACTGCTCTCCTTTAGAGGATAATAGGATAAGTGAGATTATTTATTTACGCTTCATTAATTGGAAGCCTTATGTAAGTTTAAGTCTATACTCGTTTAGATATTACTCACATTGTAACACGCTAGATATGTCTAGATTATTGTGAAGCATCTAATGGAGTATTACAATATCTTTAAAGAAATGAGAGGCTATTATTTGAAGAATAAGTGAGAATTAAAACCGGTTTATTACTATAACTTTGAGATATTCAAAGATGACAAAGTGTAATTTCGGGTATATCCTTATGTTAGCAGACAAAACATATTTCATGGAGGAGTCATAATGCACTGATATTAACAACCTAAGTTATAACGACATAATATAGTCACTAAATGTTGTTAGAATTTTATCAGTGGACTCATAAGTTTATTAACTCCATATAATTAATGTTTTGAAGACTTAGTGTGATAAAGTCAGCTACCATAACTCCTTGAACAGTAACAGTTCAAGAGGTGCTGCATTAAATTTCGATACGCAATTAATTATTCGTTTATGAACGAATTGAGGAAACTAAGTTTTGTATCGAATACATTCATGATATGCTTAAGGATCCTATATCTGAAGGGCCACTACCCATAAGTCTTATTAAGAGAGCTCATAGACGGGTATTAGTTAATGGCCATGCGCAATTGCATATCGTACTATGAATGACTAAGTATTAGTTAATTTTTCCTCATCAGTTTGATTTTGTACGTCTCTAAGAATATGTCAAGTCGACATAATGGCATATAAGACAAATAAAGTTACAAATCAAACAAAGGGCTTACGCGTATTTTGATCATGACGATTAGGTTTTAAATTAAGGCTATAGTATGATTAATGGGGGTCCTGAGTCGCATAATGATTCAACGGCTGTATTTTTCTGCTATAGTACTTGTTTAAGGCTAAAATGAGTGTTAACTCCTGATCAGGCTTATCTAATACTCATAGTAAATGATTACTCGGCTAAGTGGGAGAATGTAAGATTAAATATATTACGTATTAATATTTAATCTAGTAGCCATATAATCATTTACATAATAGAGATCAAAATATATTAGAACCTATTATATAATTAGTTGGTAATTGTTGATGGACCATATTACCCTTATTAACTAATTAGGGTTTCCTCCTGGGTGCTTATATAAGGAGAATTATGTGGAGGTTAGAGGGTTAGACAGTTACACATTAGAAACACCCCATTAGTCATAACATCAATTCGACCTCCTCTCCTATACCGATTCCCTTATCGGTTTTCTCTTAGCCACCATCATCAGTCAGCACCCTAAGGAGGAACCAGACCAAGATGACAATCATGTCAACCTTAATTGCTGCGTCTCCATTGCTGGATTCTCTGCTAACCTGTGCTGATGCAACCAAAGGTATGATTTCATGTTTTCCTTTATGTTCAAACAGAACTGAACCAACAAAATCGCGACTAAAAACAATCGTCATGAAGGAACAAGTAATAGATTTTTTTACCGTTGCAAATTCAATGTTTCAATCCATGAACTAAAGCTATTTATTGTTTTGAAGTAAAAGTATAGCATCAATAGGGCACTTTTGTTATGGTAACCAAATAATAACAAGGGAAACTACTTTTTTTCCATCGACATATTATCAAAGCAACTCTACGATCCAATATTCCGAAACTTTATCCAACAATTCGAACATATGAATTATGTAAAAGAGTGGGGTAGGATTCAAAATATATTTGAATCTATACTATATAATAAAAGAAACCAATAAAGAGACACACGTCATTCATTAGAGCCATCTATAAATAATAAATTAAAAGATAATTATAAAATTAAATTTAATATAAATTTAAACAATTCGTATAAGAGATAATATAATATTTTGAAATATTTATTAGATTTAAAAATTATTTATCCTGAAATTAACAAAAAAAACGTACACTAGATATAAATTAATATAATGTAAATAATTTGTTTATTTTATTAAACTAAAGTAGTTAAGCGTAAAACCTATTTCAAAAATGTTTATAAGGGGTAAACAAAAACATTAATCAATGTCTATTGGTTCTATACTTTTATTTTCGTGTTCAACTCTCAACTCAAGTATGGTATCACTATGTTTACGTGACATTTATAAGAACTATCACCGCAATCACCCCATCAATCATATATCGAGTATATACGTTAGTTTTTTTAAAGATATATTTTTATTAGATTCATTCAACCTGTGATAAATGAGGTTTTTTTAAAGATATACTATTTTTATTATTTACTATACAAAATTACATTTATGCAACTCGTGTAATACATCGGGTTTCTAAAAATATAACTTTTTTTATTATATGGTAATAAAATTAGATTTATTCAATCCGTATAATACAGAGGGTATATAAAGATATAACCAGATATAACTTTTTATTGATTGGTATATAAAATTACATATGCTTAACCCATACAATACATAAGGTTCTTAAAAATGTAATTTTTTTCATTATTTAATATATAAAATTAAATTTACTCAACCCGTACAATACACGGGGTTCTTAAAGATATAACTTTTTTATTATTTAATATATAAAATTACATTTATTCAACTCATGTAATAAACGAGATTTTTAAAGATATATTGTTTTATTATTTGGTATATAAAATTACATGTATTCAACCCGTGTATTACACGGGGTTCTAACCTAGTATTAGATATGACAATTTAGAACCCCTTTAAGAAACTTCCGCTACTAATCTACGTGCATGTAATCCGAGTAACAATGATATTAAGTCTTACTGGTCTTTTATAGATTAGCCATAACCCCCTCTCCTATCTGGTATCAGAGCCATAGCGCTCCTGTTATCCCTTTCTAAGGTTCGGATTAGTATGCTGTGTGACTGCCGACTTTGCGCGGATCGTTGACATCAGAAAACCAACCTTACAAGGTCTTGATGGACTGGTCCGACGCACTGACTTTCTTATTGAGTCTAAAAGTAGCTTGTTGTGTGAGTGGCAAGTCGACAAGGGGTCGTGATAAAGTCTCAATTGTACGAGCTTGAAGAGATAAGAGTCATAAGAAGTCTAAACCCAATTATGAACCCGGATCACAGTGTTTCTTGTCCTAATTCCAATAGTAAAATGTCTTCCACGTCCAAAATCGACCAGTTATATGAGATATATTATTTATGTGATGATTCTAAAATCCCTTCACTAGTATGCCCATAATTAATAATCCTTATAGTGTCTTTTCAAAACCCTAAAAATCATTCTTTAAAAAAAAGTAAAACAATTAGTAGGTTCTGTGTCTAACCCATCAGTTAAAGAGTTCGTGCAAACCTCCAAGTTTAATTCATACCAACTCCTCGTCACAACCTCCGAACACCTCGTCCCCCCCTCCCCTCAGATCTTCCAAGGAACCCATATACACTTCGGTGCCATAAGATTAGCCCTAACCTTCTATGAAAGAAAAGGACTAACATTGTTCTCTTGTATCGCCCTCATCGATACTAGATTTATGGAGTACCAATACGCCTGTATCGGTACGATTCAAACCACGTTAAACGCCAGGACCATCTTTGTCACCTTCTTCTCTAACTTCAATATGCCCCTCAATGATCCTTCACTATTAACAACCCTGAAAGCCCAAATCTAGATCATAGGTACCCCTTAGGTTAACACTTTTCAGGCTACCTTTCATTACCAGATGGCATATCGTGTCTTAAATCACTCTTTGGACATCAAGGTCTACGAATCACAGGACAACACTGGTGACGTGTTGCTCATTGATGTCGATGCAAACGCTACACCAACATGCACATATATTCCTAAACAGTTATCCATAGATGAACTCATAAAGCTTTTCCTTAAAAATGGATAGCCAACTATGAACAGATCCACCAATAACTGGACTCCCGACTTTGTCCGCTACCAAGACGGACTTGTTGAGGCCAGGTTTGGAAGATAAGTTGACGAGAAGTTTTCTCTAAGATCAACATGATTCAACCGGTAGAAGATCTGACCCACTGCCCGTTTGACGTATACAATTGTCAGGTATGCCTAGACGATGCATATCTGGTAGAGTATGACGTTGATATACATGATTCAATATTGGTCTTTTTGTGAACCATCAGGAAAGTTTGACTAGTATTCCTGTATGGTGACTCACCACCAAAGACAGAACCAATACATTGTAAACCCTTTCCACCAAAACACCCTCCTACCTAACTAGATAGTTGTTTTACCTTCACCCCAGCTACTATTTCCCAAGAATACCAAACTGAATTCCCTCCATTAACTATCTGCGAACACACCCAACAAACAACCAAACACAACTGGAAAATCGAAAACCCTACCACCATTGGTCCTAATGGTGCTACAAGTTCAGTTACAATTGTTGAAGACACACTAAACTGGCAAAATGAAAATGTTGTCGCTCAGAATAAAGCACTCAAGACTATCATAGCTCAGCAAAAGAGTATCACGAAGGCTTATGAAGTCCTAGCAAGTAGAGTATATACCTTAGAAGGTTTCATCAATGAAGATAAAACTAAAATCATTGAACTTCATAATGAACAAATCTAACTATTACATAACACTCTGGGTCACAAATTCCACAAGGCCTGCCACAAAAAAAGTTGAGATGAAATTTATTAAAGCGCAACTTGCAGACCTAGAAAGACGACACCAACAAGAAATGGTCCCCACCTTTGTTGATGATCCATGGAGATTGTCACCTGCACTGTTTGTAAGAACAACCTTTGATTCCCAACCTTTACCCACTACACCGTTCCTACAGACCTTTCCATCCTTAAGTTGGGTAAAAAAAAAAAAGAACAAGCTAAAATCAAAGCATGTAGACAAAAAAAAAAAAAAAAAAAACAAAACCTTTGGACATGAAATGAAGATAATGCTTGACGGGGATGGAAAGTGGGTCGATCGAAGATCATGGTTGGTGGCGGCGTTATCAATCTCAATGTTGAAGGAGATGACGAACATGAGCACAGAGTTTCTGTGCCACCATGGAGATGTGAGATAAGCTAATCTCTTGCTTCCTTCCGGCTCTCAGCATCCCGTTTGTAGGTTTAGGGTGGGATGGAATGAGCCTATCTCTATCTAAAAAGCTTCACAGGTGAGGACACCAACATGGCATTTATGGATCTATCGAACTGATTTATGAGATGTCTAAGCGAAAGAGTCTTGGAAATGAAACCCATGGATTTGTGAATTTTTTGTACCTAGTAGCAGGACCTTTCCATGAGAATCTGATCCTAAGAACGTGTGTTTGACTATGCAAGTTGGGAATCTGATCCTAAGAACTCTTGTAAGTAAGTGTATTAGGACACTTATTTTGTTTATCTTAAAAGTTTTGCATTGACTGTAAAAAATCGTTGGCTATAGGCCCTCCGGTATTCTTTTGGGAGAATAGATGGGGTTAGGATGGAGGTTACTGACCCTGTATCAAAAAATGCAATGTCCAGGATATGTTTTGCATTGTGCTTGTGAGAAGGTGAACTTTGGAAACTGGTAGAGGTGCTTTCTTGTGTCTTCTATCTCGTACAGGAGGTGGACCTTACCATGCATATTTGCTTTGTCTTGGCTTGTAGGTTTGGTATTTTTGTTTTCTTCTTCAAAGTTCTTGGGAGGCAAACCTTTTCCTTTTGTATTTTTTTCGGCCCTATATCGCCTTCGTTTTCCAAGAATTGATTCCTGATCAATTTCTGGATTAGCCAACTGGCTGGGGATTCTTTCTTTATTTGTATTGGCTTTGTTTCCTTGGGTTAAGAATTTCAAGAAAGAGGAGGCGTGGTTTTCTTCCTTGATTGGCAATATTTCTGGAGCTCTTGAGGAAGCCATCAAGAGACTATCATCAGGGTTTGGCTTATTTTCAGAACATCTTCTTTCTCTACATAAGGAAAATATCTTGTTGATAATTTCAGAGGATGTGTTTCTTGTAGGAGAAGCTTTTCTTGCTTTTGCTTTGATTTTTTCTTGTTCTTTTTACCAAAGACTTAAGGATGGAGAGATTTGTAGGAACAGTGAGGTTGGTAATGGTTGAGGATCAAAGGACGCTTGTACAAACGGAGCTGATGGCAATCACCAAGGGTCATCAACAATGGTGGTGGCCCTTTGCTGTTTATGTTGTCTCTCTACTCTTGTAAGCTGTGCTTTGAGGAATTTCATCTCAACTTCTTTTTGTTGAAGGCCTTGTGGGCTTTGCGGCCCTAGAGAGTTGTGTACTAGCTGGAGAAGTTCATTATGTTGTTCAAGGATTTTGGCCTTGATCTCATAGATGATCTCTTCTAGACCTTGTACTCTGCTTGTTAGGTCTTCATGGGCTTTCTTGATATTGTTCTGTTGGGTTATGATGGTGTTGAGAGCTTTGTTTTGTGCAACAACATTTTCACTTTGCCAGTTTAGAGTGGTTTTAGCAGCTGTCATTGATTCTGGAACATCATTTACACCAATGGTGGTTGGATTTCTGATTTTCCAGCTGTGGTTGGTTTTTGTTGTGTATGTTCAAAAGAGGTTAAGGCCGGGAATTCAACTTGGTATTCTGGGGAGCTGGGGGTTGGGGGTTGGAGGTGTTGTTCCAAGAATAAAGCATCCGTCTAACTAGGTAGATGAATGCTTTGGTGGGGATGGTTTCAGCTGTTTAGGTTTTGGTTTTAAGCCACCATACAGGACATAGTAGTCAAACTTTCCTGATGGTTCTCCGAGAATACCAACTTTTGCATCTCCGGCTTTGTATCTTTTCTTTAGGGCATTTTAGGATCCTTTCTTCCATTTGTTTTCTGGTCTCTTCTTCATACTCAAGTTGATATGCGTCATCCATGCATTCCTGGCAGTCGCATATATCGAACAGGAGAAAACTTATCTTCGATCTTCTTTTCCAAACCGAATCGTAAGTAGTCCATCCTGATGGTAGACAAAGAAATGGGTTGTTGTTGTCTAATCGGTGCATGGTGGATTTGTTCGTAGTTGGTTATCCATTTTATAGGTAAAAGTTTTGTATGCTATTCTCTAGATAACTTTTTGGGAACATAGGTGCAGGTTGGTGTGGCGTTGGAGTCGATGTCTATGAGTGGAACCTCGCTAGAGATATCCTACGATATGGGAACCATGATGTCCAAATAGTGATTTTGGACACAATATTCCATCTATTAGTGAAAAGTAGCCTGAAAAGTGTTGACTTGTGGTGTACCACTATCTCGATTTGGGCTTTTAGGGCTGTTAACAGTGAAGGATAATTGAGGGGCATACTGAAGTTGGGATAGAAGGTGACAAAGAAGGTTTTGGTGTTTAATGTGGTTTGGATAGTACCGATGTAAGTGTCCTGGTACTCTACGATTCTAGTATCGACGAGGGTGACATGAGAGAACGTTGGTAGTCTTTTTCTTCCGTGGAAGGTTAGGGCTAGTCGTATTGCACCAAAATGGATATGGGTATATCCTTGGGATAGACAGATCCTTGGAAGATTTGAGGGAAGGGTGAGAAGGACAAGGTGTTCGAAGGTTGTTGTTGGGGGTTGGTGTGAATCAAACTTGGAAGTTTGCATAAAATCTTTGACAACATGGTTTGACGCAGAATTGACTAGTTATTTTACTTTTTTTGGAGAGGGAATTTTGGGGTATTTTTAAGAAACTATAAGTCTTACTGCCGACTTTTCGCGGATCTCTCACATCAGAATACTAACCTTACAAGGTCTTGTCAGTCTGGTCCGACACGCTAAGTTTCTTATCCTGAGTCTAAAAGTAGCTTGTTAGGTGAGTCGTAAGTCGGAAGGGTCCGCAGTAATTTCCTCAAAGTACGAGCTTGAAGATTAAGATAAGACTCGTTAGAAGTCTAAACGCAGATATGAATCCAAATCACAGTCTCTCCCGTTCAAATTCTAGTTTCCGTCGGTCATTTACGTCAAAGATTGATTAGTTATATGAGATATCTTATATATCTGATGATTCTAAAATAAAATCCCTATTACTAGTATGCCTTTAGTTAACCCTTATAGTGTCCTTAGAAAACCCCAAAATTCCCTCTCTAAAAAAGTAAAACAACTAGTCAGTTCTGCGTCAAACCCAGTTGTTAAAGAGTTTGTGCAAACCTCCAAGTTTGATTCACACCAACTCCCAGCAACAACCTCTGAACACCTCGTCCCTCTCACTCTTCCCTCAGATCCTCCAAGGATTTGTCTATCTTAAGGATATACCCATATCCACTTTGGTGCCATAAGACTAGCCCTAACCTTCCATAGAAGAAAAGGACTACCTGCGTTCTCTCAAATCGCCCTAGTCGATACTAGATTTGTGGAGTACCAGCACGCCTGCATTGGTACCATCCAAACCACATTAAAAGATGGAACCGTCTTCATCACCTTTTACCCCAACTTCAATATGCCTCTCAATGATCCTTCATTGTTGACAGCCTTGAAAGCCCAGATCCAGATCGGTGGCACGCCACAGGTCAACACCTTTCAGGCTACTTTTCACTACCATATGGCATATCGTGTTGAAAATCACTCTTTGGACATCATGGTTCCCGGATCGCAGGATAACTCTGGCGATGCACTACTCATAGACATCAACTCCAACGCCACACCAACCTGCACATATGTTCCCAAATAGTTCTCCAGAGAAGAACTTACAAATCTTTTACCTGAAAAATGGATAACCAATTACGAACAGATCCACCAAGCACCAGTTTAGAAAACCACAACCCCTGACTTTTTCCACCATCAGGATGGACAAGTTGAGGTTCGGTATGTAAAACAAGACTGAAGAGAAATTTTCTTTACGATAAGCATGATCCAACTGGTAGAAGAACCACATTTCCCGTTCGATGTCTATGCTTGCTAGGAATGCCTGGACGACGCATATGAACTTAAGTACAAGGAGGAAACCAAAAACAAAAGAAAAAAGGATCCCAATATGCCCTAAAGAAAATATATGAAGCCGGAGATCCAGATGTTGGCCTGCTTGGAGAACCATCGGGAAATTTTGGCTACTATGTCCTGTATGGTGATTCAAAATCAAAACCCAAAAGGACAAAACCATCCAGACCAAGATGTCCACCTACCTAGTTAGATGGATGCTTTATGCTAGGAATAACACCTCCAGCCCCCACCTCCCCAGAATTCCAAGTTGAATTTCCACCCTTAACCTCTTTTGAACATACCCAACAAAAAACCAAACATAGCTAGAAAATAAAAAAACCCAACAACCATTAGTGCAACCAGTGTTCTTGAATTAATAATAGCTGCTGAAGCCACTCTGAACTGGCAAAGTGAATATGCTGTTGCCCAAAACAGGGCCCTCAACACCATCCTAGCTCAACAAGACAATATCACGAAAGCTCATGAAGATCTAACAAGCAGAGTTCAAGACCTAGAGGATATCATCTATGAAATCAAGGCCAAAATCCTTGAGCTCCATCATGAACTTCTCTAGCTAGTACACAACTCCACAGGGCCACAAAGTCCACAAGGTCTTCAGCAAAAGGAAGCTAAAATGAAATTCGTCAAAGCACAACTTATAGACCTTGAGAGACAACACAAGCATCAAAGAGTCTCCACCTATGCTGATGACCCATGGAGACTGCCAACATCCATTTGTGCAAACATCCTTTGATCCCCAACCGTTACCGGCATCACCATTCCTACATAACTCCCCAACCTTAAGCCTCTGGTCAAAAGAACAAGCAAAGATCAAGGCTAGAAAAGCTTCGCCAACAAGAAGTACATCCTCTGAAAGTATTAACAAAGCGGCATCCTCAAGCACAGGAAAAGGGCCATCAGGGAGCAAACAGAACATGAGTGATAGCGTCATGATGATGACCTCCATGAACGCTCCTGATAAATTGCCTACAAGAGAAATGGCATCTCCTAGTTCTTGCAAGCTTTGACTAAAAAAGGAAGCAAAGAAAGCATGCCAATGATTGCTCCAGCAATAGCCCCACAATCACACGATGATACATCATCGGTTTCTGAAAGAAGCTCCACCTCCCAATTTTATGAAGAATTAGCCCCAACAGATGAATTCGAACATTTGTTCATGAACGAAGATGCTACTGAGAAGGCTTATGTTTCTGAAATTGACGATGAGGCATCCCAAACATCACCACATATAAGTGAAATGGCTCCTCCAAACACAGATTCGAAGCAACAATTCACCTTTGACAATATTCCCCCCAGCAAAATGACGTGACCGAAGCATTGAAATGTTAACCTGGTGCACGGCTGAACTCCAATACTATAGCATCGACATGGTCATCAAACGTTTCTTGGCAAGATGTCAAGGACGACTTCGGGATTGGTACATAAGTATTGGCGAATACAGGCAAACAAACATTCTAAAAAGCAAAAACCCAGAAGAATTCATAAACGCAATCTATTATGAATTCATTGGAAACCCCCTAGATCATACAATCTGAGCCCAAGAAGAGTTCTCAAAAAGGAAATGTTGTTCCTTTCATCCAAAAGATCTCGAAAAGAATTACAACAGAATGTCTGAAAGATTTGACTGTCTTCAGGGCATTGATGATGTAAATCTTAAACAAGTGTTCCTGAACTCCTTCCCAAAGTCCCTCTCAAATGAGGCTTACAGAGCCTTAGAAACTAACAATATGACGGTTGCTCAAGCTTCCCTTGGTGGTCTTTATCAACTAGTCATGAATGCCTTGATAAAGCTATGCAACCAAAAACAGTTTTTGGTTGAGCTTGAAAAAACCAGAAGACGACTCGAGTCTGCGTGCAATGACAAACACTTAAAAATAAAGTGCAAAGTTAATTCATCATGTAGTTGTTCGAAGCCCCACGGAAAATCCAGAGTTGTCCAGTTTAAAAGATTTGGTGATTACTACTCAAAGACGGGCAAACATAACCCTCAAAGAAGGTGGAAGTTCCTGAACAAAAAAATCAAGGAGAGGTCGGAACACAAATCGATGCTATGTCTGTAACAAGGAAGGTCACTTTGCAAAAGACTGTAAAGATAAAAGAAAGACCCAAGCTCTTCTTGAAGCCATTAACAAGGTCGAACCAGTAAACGTTTCTGATATCGAATCTCTATACTCCCTAGACGATGAACCAGGGAAAATAATGATATGCACCATATCCTATAGCTCCTGTGAGGAATCCGAAACAAGTGAAACGTCTGAATCTGAAGAACAGCCACTACAGATCTACATGATGGAAGAAGTTCCTCAAGATACTCACGACGACCAGTCACTAACGCCGACAACGTTCTAGAAAATCCAAAAATGTCAAAAACACAAACAGTATCCTAGCCTGAAGGATCACGTGGAAGATTCTCTGTCAGAAAAATTTAAAGAAAAAGGAACCCTATCACCTAAAAAGAATCCCCCATCTCAGCCTAAAAAAGCAAAAGATGTCGTAAAGCAAAAGAAAAATGGTGATATGACTCCCTCTCTGCATATTCCTGCCATAACGGACAAAAGAATCAGTCAGATAAGTGAGAATGGAAAGCTAGGCCCGCATGGGGTCAGAATAACGAATGGCCACAAATGAAGCTTACTCCGAAAGAAAGGCAAAAGGACAAATAATGGCTTATGGGTAAAAAAAAAGAAGTAGAAAACCCTCCAGAACGTCAAGCAAAAGCACAAGAATCCAACAAAGAACAAACAGAAGAAGCTACCCAAGAACCCATCATTACATGAGATGGCCAATCTTCAAGAATCCCGCACAACTGTTCAACAAAATAAAGAAAAGATCCTTAAAGATCCATGTGGGGTGGCATTGCCTATTTAAAGGCAAACAAGAATGAGAACCACCACAACCCAAACACCTCCATTCCAAAAAAGCATTCATGAGTACCTCAAACCCCCCAAACACTACCACTCTCATCCAAAAGCTAAAAGAGAAGGATGTCCCTACAGAAATCATCGAGGTGGTTACCAAACACGCCATCACAGATGAATCCCTCTTGAACTACAAAAACCTCCTCACTCTCTCCTTTAAAACATAAGGCCCGTTAATGGACGGAGATAAATTCTTCCCGAATTATCCCTTCCTAAATGTTTTCAGACTCAAAAACTTGCATAGGCTATCAAAAGAAGGCCTGGCCTTCCTATGGTACCTGACCGAGTCTTTTGTCAAAGCCATGGCCTTTAACTCTAACAAGCTGTTAGCCTATCTCTTACATTACCAGTTGGAAGGACTGCCACAGGAAAAGAAGAACCTTTCCAAGTTCCTCGAATGGTTTCTCCCAGCCTCTGACTGGGACTATCTCATGAGGGACTCCCCTAGAAAACATTGCATGGTTCTACTCCACAAACCCAGTATTTTAGAAAAAATGGACTTGACCTGCATTCTACAAGACCACCCACCTTCATACACTCTTGGTATGATTTAAACCCCGCAAGATTCTACTACAAAGTCAACTACCAAGATGCCTGGATAGACACTCGTGTTAATCTCGCGAAGGCAAACTAGATAAAGATTGAAGACCTGCCACCAAGAATCCTAAACGGAGAACACCCATGGAGAGAAGAAGACCCTCAAACAATTGAATGGGAAAAAACTATCATAGAATATTTCAATAGTATTCGCGCATTTACAAACCCTATCATGATCGTTCTTCCAATAGAACCCAGGAGAAACTCGGTATTTGATCCCGCCCAAGGTGATGAACCGTTTAAGAAGAATCTGTCCCCGTTTACTATCGAAATTTGCGACTTCGCAAAACCAAATTAAAAGCGGACTATGAATGTTTTATTTAGGTGTGATAATGGTGGGCTTAGGATTAAAATAAAGCTTTAATCACTCTTAAAGTGATGTAAGAACTTATGTCATGTATTTTGTTATTTTTCTAGATATTTTCTATGTATTTTAAGTGTGATGTCATGGATGATGTAATTAAGCCTTTTCTTGGCCTATAAAAGGAAGGCTCCCCTTCATTTGTAGATCATCCTTGGAAAGAAATAAAATCTTCTTCTATATTTCTCTCTATCTTATCTCTACTTTCTCACTCTAAATTCTAGAGTCAGAGTCTTGACTCCTTCTGAGTCCAAACCTTTGAGTCTTTTATGTTTATCACCCTAGTCACCCCCTAAAGTCTTACTGGTCTTATATAGATCAGCTATACACTCCCCCACATCTGGAAGATCTGAGGGAAGAGTGAGAGGGATGAGATGTTCAGAGGTGGTTGCTAAGAGTTGATGTGAATAAAACTTGGAGGTTTGCACAAACTCTTTAATAACTGGATTGGACGCAGAACTGACTAGTTGTTTTACTTTTTTTGGAGAGGGAATTTTGGGGTTTTCTAAAGACACTACAAGCGTTAACTAAAGGCATACTAGTAATAGGGATTTTAGACTCATCAGATATATAAGATATCTCATATAACTGATCAATCTTTGATGCAGACGATCGACGGTAACTAGAATTTGAATGGGAGAGACTGTGATCTGGATTCATATCTAGGTTTAGACTTCTAACGATTCTTATGTTAATCTTCAAGCTCGTACTTTGAGGAAATTACCACGGACCCTTCCGACTTACGGCTCTCTTAACAAGCTACTTTTAGACTCAGGATAAGAAACTCAGCGTGTCAGACCAGACTTACAAGACCTTGTAAGGTTAGTGTTCTGATGTGAGAGTTCCACGCAAAGTCGGCAGTCACAGAGCATACTATACAAACCTTAGAAAGAGATGGCAGGAGCGCTATGGCTCTGATACCAGATGTGGGGGAATGTATGGCTGATCTATATAAGACTAGTAAGACTTTGGGGGTGACTAGGGTGATAAACATAAAAGACTCAAAGGCTTGGACTCAGACGGACTCAGAAGGACTCAAGACTCTGACTCTAGACTCTAGAATTTAGAGTGAGAAAGTAGAGAGAAGATAGAGATAAATATAGAAGAAGATTTAATTTCTTTCTAAGGATGATCTATAAATGAGGGGGAGCCTTCCTTTTACAGACCAAGGAAAGGCTTGATTACATCATCTATGACATCACACCTAATAATACATAGAAAATATCTAGGAAAATAACACAATAAACGACATAAGTGCTTACATCACTTAAGAGTGATTAAAGCTTTATTTTAATCCTAAACACACCATTAGAAAACTAAATGACAAAATAGATCTTCTTTGTTTATTCTGAATCCGGATCCACTGCTGGGTCTAAACCTGATTCTTTGTCATAATCCTATACAGCTAGTTCGTCATTTGTGAGCATGGTGGCAGCTTTGGTAATATGCGTCTAGATATATTTTCTGTGAGCAGCATCCCATATTTTCGAGTGTGGGTCTTCATTTTTCCACGCATTTACGCCTTCTAGTACGTCTTTGGGCATATCTTCTGGTTTGAAACCATCTGTAGCAGCTAAACATTTTCAGATGTTCTTCCATTCTTGTTCGTGAAAGAGTTTGAAGAAAATGGTTGAGGGTTTATAACTGACCCAGGCATAGATGAAACAAAAAGGGGCATGATGAATGGCTACTTTTCCATCTTGGGGAATTGATGCAGGCGTAATGTAACATCTAGGTCTTCTAAACATAACGACGTAATACTTTTTGCCAGCTGCAACCATCTGTCCGGTCCATTGGTGAGGTGGGAGAAACCATTGGAGTAGGTGAGCGTATGCTTTTGTTCTTTGGATAATTAACCAAACTGACAGTCAATCAGGTATTGTTGTAATTTGGCGGTGTTGAAAGACATGGCAATGGTAAAAGCTTCAAAGAGGCACCAGAAGAAACATAGTGCTTCTTTTGGTAGATTGTATAAATCTCGTATATGAAAGACATTCATGAAATGATAGTTTGGGTTAAAGACTAAACCTTTCATAAACAAGCCATGGTGTCTCAAAGTGATAATGAGGAAAGTCTTGTAGTTCAAGACTGACCGGTCTTTCAGAGCTTGATCTGCTATTACTTTAATGATTCTTCTGGGATCTCATTTTCTTTAAATTCTTGATCAAGTGGAATGGCTTCATCTGGGGTTTGGGAGCTAGCGGCTTCCATGGTGAGAGTGGTAATGCTGAACCATGTTAGAGCATTTGCATTTATAGGCCTTTGGTCTGCACAAAAAATCTGCAAGGATATTGTCCTTGCCTTTGATATGCTTAACCGTAAATGTCCATTGGGAGAACCAATCCACCCATCGTAATAGTTGTGGTTCTGGCAGCATCTTTCTTTTGAATTCAAGCATTTTTTGAAAAGAGGACATGTCCATTTCTATCAAGAAACTGTAGCCGACTAGATGGAATTGAAATTTTTCGATTCCTTTCTTTACAGCTAAGATTTCTTTGTACGTGGAGTGATAATGTTTTTCTGATTCTTTGAGCATGCCCCTTTTGTATCCACTTATTTTCTGACACCTTCATCATCTTCTGTAATTAGTACTGCTGCCCAATGTTCATCGCTGGCATCTGTCTGTCAGATTCGTTTGTCGGTTGTTGCAGGAATCTTTAAAGGAGGCATCACATCAGCAAGTTGCTTTATTTCTTTTACAACTTGCATTTGCTTTTCTGACCATGCTGGCAGATTCTTTTTCAACATGGGGAACAGGTGTATTGTGTGATTAGACAATCTTGGCAGAAAATCAGCCATATAAATGACTAAGCCAAGAAACTGTTGCACCTCCTTTTGTGACGTTAGCTTATCAGGGAAATGGTGGAGTTCTTGGGAGATGTGTGGTTGTGGTTGGTACATGCCATCGATGATTTTCATGCCTAAAAAAATAATGGATGTAACTCCTATTTCCATTTTCTTTTCTAAAAGCATGATTCCATATTGTTTTACTATAGCGTGAAATTTTTCGAGTAACTCTATATGCGAGTCTTCATCTTTAGAAAACAAGAGGATATCATCGATGTATATTAGGGCATTATCAAGGATTGGTGCAAAGATTCGCACCATTGCCTTTTGGAAAACAGACGGAGCGTTTTTGAACCAAAGGGCATCACCTTCCATTGATAATGGTGGTTTGGGATGCAGAAGGCTGTTTTTGGCCTGTCTTCTGGTTTGATCCCTAGTTGCCAAAACCCCGCCTTTAGATCAAATTCTCAGTTAGATGGATGCTTTATTCTCGGAACAACACCTCCAGCCCCCACCTCCCCAGAATACCAAGTTGAATTTCCACCCTTAACCTCTTTCAAACATACCCAACAAAAAACCAAACATAGCTGGAGAATCAAAAACCCAACAACCATTAGTGCAACCGGTGTTCCTGAATCAATAACAGCTGCTGAAGCCACACTGAACTTGCAAAGTGAAAATGTTGTTGCCCAAACTAGGGCCCTTAACACCATCCTAGCCCAACAAGACAATATCATGAAAGCTCATGAAGATCTAACAAGCAGAGTTCAAGGCCTAGAAGGTATCATCGATGAGATCAAGGCAAAAATCCTTGAGCTACATCATGAACTACTTCAGCTAGTACACAACTCCCGAGGGCCACAGAGTCCACAAGGTCTTCAGCAAAAAGAGGCTGAAATGAAATTCCACAAAGCACAACTTACAGATCTTGAGAGACAACATAAGCAGCAACGAGTCTCCGCCTATGTTGATGACCCATGGAGGTTTCAAACAGCACCATTTGTACGAATGTCATTTGATTGCCAGCCATTACCGGCATCACCGTTCCTACAAACCTCCACATCCTTAAAACTCTGGTCAAAATAACAAGTAGAAATTAAAGCCAAAAAGGTTTCGAGAAGCATTACCTTGGATGGTGTTAGAAGAACACCTTACCTGAACAGAGAAACAAAAGAGATTAAACATAAACAAAACCTTGATGATAGCCCTATCATGGCTTCATCAAAGGCTCCAGAAGTTCTTCCAACTAAGGAAGAAAATTACACCCCCTCTTTTTTAAAATACTTGGGCCAAGAAAACAAAGCTGAGACAAATGAAGAGAAAATTCTAGATAATCTTGCAAATCCAGAAGCAAACCATGAGACAGTTCTGGGGAAAAGAAAACGGCGTGATATGGAAGAAACACAAAAGAAAAGGGTTCGCCACCTAGGAGCTCTGAAAAGAAAAATAAAAATACCCAGTCTGCGAGCCAAGACTAAGCAACTCTGCATGATAAAAGCCTCCTCTTGTCGACGAAGGCGCAAAAAGGCACCCTCACCAATTGCAAAGTTTCATCTCCTCACAAGCACATATGCAAAACCCATCCCGGTTATTGCATTTTTTGATACAGGATCAACAACCTCCTTGTGAACCCCGCTATTCTCCCTAAAGAATACTGGAGGCCTAATAGCAAGAAGTTTTATACAACCAATGGAAAATCCTTCAAGATAAAGAAAATAAGTGTCCCATTATACTTAAGGCTATTCCTATCATGCACAGTCAAACACAGATTCTTAGGATCAGACTCTCATGGAAAAGACCTACTACTCGGATTTGATATCCTCTATCGTCTAAGGGACTTGAGATACGGAGAAGAATGTCTTAGGTACAAAAAATTCACAAACCCATGGGCTTCTTTCCCGAGGCTCTACATGGTCTCTCCCATTTCACTTGACACCGTAAAGGTGCAAATAATCGAATCATCTTGTGCCTCAAGCCATACAGAATTTCTCACAAAACATAAATCACCATTATGGCTAAATCCATCTTTCTTTGTCTCATTACCGTTTAAACAAAATGAAGACATAAACCCGACAAAAGCCATTCACCCAGGAATGAACCCTGATCATACCCAACTCGCCATTCAAGAATGCCAAGAGTTGATAAACCAAGACTTAATTGAGCCAACGATGTCTCGATGGGCTTGTGAAGCATTTTATATAAACAAAAGGAGTGAACAGGTCCGGGGAAAACTACGGCTGGTGATAAACTATCAATCGCTAAACCAATTTTAGCTGACGATAAATTTCCCCTACCTCAAAAGAAATCCTTTTTCCAATCACTGGTAAACACAAAAACTTTATCAAAATTTGATCTGAAGTCAGGTTTTTGGCAACTAGGGATCAAACCAGAAGACAGGCCAAAAACGGCTTTCTGCATCCCAAACCACCATTATCAATGGAAGGTGATGCCCTTTGGTTTAAAAAACACTCTGTCCCTTTTCCAAAAGGCAATGGTGTGAATCTTTGCACCAACCCTTGATAATGCCCTAATATATATCGATGATATCCTTTTGTTTTCTGAAGACGAAGACTCGTATATAAAGTTACTCGAAAAATTTCACGCTATAGTAAAACAATATGGAATCATGCTTTCAGAAAAGAAAATGGAAATAGGAGTCACATCCATTGATTTTTTAGGCATGAAAATCACCGATGGCATGTACCAACCACAACCACACATCTCCCAGGAACTCCATCATTTCCCAGATAAGCTGACGTCACAAAAGGAGGTCAACAGTTTCTTGGCTTAGTCTATTATATGGCTGATTTTCTGCCAAGATTGTCTAATCACACAATACACCTGTTCCCCATGTTAAAAAAGAATCCACCAGCATGGCCAGAAAAGCTAACGCAAGCTGTAAAAGAAATAAAGCAACTTGCTGATGTGATGCCCCCTTACAGATTCCTGCAACAATCGACAAACGAATCTTACAGACAGATGCCAGTGATGAACATTGGGCAGCAGTACTAATTACAGAAGATGATGAAGGTGTCAGAAAAATAAGTGGATACAAAAGAGGCACGTTCAAATAATTAGAAAAACATTATCACTCCACGTACAAAGAAATCTTAGTTGTAAAGAAAGGAATCGAAAAATTTCAATTCCATCTACTCGGCTACAGTTTCTTGATTGAAATGGACATGTCCTCCTTTCCAAAAATGCTTGAATTCAAAAGAAAGATGCTGCTAGAACCACAATTATTACAATGGGCGAATTGGTTCTCCCAATGGACATTTACTGTTAAGCATATCAAAGGCAAGGACAATATCCTTGCAGATTTCTTGTCTAGACCAAAGGCCTGTAAATGCAAAGGCTCTAACATGATTCAGCATTACCACTCTCACCACAAAGACATCTTACCAATAGTTTTCATGATGGAAGCAGCTAGCTCCCAAACCCAGATGAAGCCATTCCACTTTATCAAGAATTTAAAGAAAAAGAGATCCCAGAAGAAATCATTGAAGTAATAGCGGATTAAGCTCTGAAAGATCGGTCGGTCTTGAACTACAAGACTTTCCTCATCATCACTTTGAGGCACCATGGCTTGTTTAAGAAAGGTCTAGTCTTTCACCTAAACTATCCTTTCATGAACGTCTTTCATATACGAGATTTATACAAACTACCAAAAGAAGCACTATGTTTCTTCTGGTACCTCTTTGAAGCTTTTACCATTGCCATGTCTTTCAACACCGCCAAATTACTGCAATACCTGATTGACTGCCAGTCTGGTCAATTATCCAAAGAACAAAAGCATACGCTCACCCTACTCCAATGGTTTCTCCCACCTCACCAATGGACTGGACAGATGGCTGCAGCTAGCAAAAAGTATTGCGTCGTTATGTTTAGAAGACCCAGATGTTACATTACGCCTACATCAATTCCCCAAGATGGAAAAGCAACCATTTATCATGCCCCTTTTTACTTCATCCATACCTCAGTTATAAACCCTCAACCTTTTTCTTCAAACTCTTTCACGAGCAAGAATGTATGAACGTCCGAAAATTCTTAGCTACTGCAAATGGTTTCAAACCAGAAGATATGTCCAAAGACGTCCAAGAAGGTGTAAATGCATGGAAAAATGAAGACCCACACTCAAAAATATGGGATGATGCTCATAGAGAATATATCCGAACGCATATTACCAATGGTGTCACCATACTCACAAATGACGAACTAGCTGTATGGGATTATGACAAAGAATTAGGTTTAGACCCAGCAGTGGATCCGGATCCAGAATAAACGAAGAAGATCTATTTTGTCCTTTAGTTTTCTAATGGTGTGCTTAGGATTAAAATAAAGCTATAATCACTCTTAAAGTGATGTAAGCACTTATGTCATGTATTTTGTTATTTTCCTAGATATTTTCTATGTATTATTAGGTGTGATGTCATGGATGATGTAATCAAGCCTTTCCTTGGTCTATAAAATGAAGGCTCCCCCTCATTTGTAGATCACCCTTAGAAAGAAATTAAATATTCTTCTATATTTATCTCTATATTCTCTCTACTTTCTCACTCTAAATTCTAGAGTCTAGAGTCAGAGTCTTGAGTCCTTCTAAGTCCAAACCTTTGAGTCTTTTATGTTCATCACCCTAGTCATCCCCAAAGTCTTACTAGTCTTATATAGACCAGCCATACACTCCCCCCACATCGGGTATCAGAGCCATAACGCTCATGCCATCCCTTTCTATGGTTTGTTTAGTATGCTCTGTGACTTCCGACTTTGCGCGGATCTCTCATATCAAAACACAAACCATACAAGGTCTTGTAAGTCTGGTCCGACATCCTGAGTTTCTTATCCTGAGTCTAAAAGTAGCTTGTTAGGAGAGTCGTAAGTCGGAAGGGTCTGCGGTAATTTCCTCAAAGTACAAGCATGAAGATTAAGATAAGAGTCGTTAGAAGTCTAAACCCAGATATGAATCCAGATCACAGTCTCTCCTGTTCAAATTCTAGTTACTGTTGGTCGTCTGCGTCAAAGATTGATCAGTTATATGAGATATCTTATATATCTGATGAGTCATAAATCCCTATTACTAGTATGCCTTTAGTTAACCCTTATAGTGTCTTTAGAAAACCCCAAAGTTCTCTCTCCAAAAAAGTAAAACAACTAGTTAGTTCTGCGTCAAAACCAGTTGTGAAAGAGTTTGTGCAAACCTCCAAGTTTGATTCACACCATCTCCCAGCAACAACCTCTGAACACCTCGTCCCTCTCACTCTTCCCTCAGATCTTCCAGATGTGAGGGGAGTGTATAGCTGATCTATATAAGAACAATAAGACTTTGGGGGGTGACTAGGGTGATAAACATAAAAGACTCAAAGGTTTGGACTCAGAAGGACTTAAAAGGACTTAAAAGGACTCAAGACTCTGACTCTAGACTCTAGAATTTAAAGTGAGAAAGTAGAGAGAAGATAGGGAGAAATATAGAAGAAGATTTTATTTCTTTCCAAGGATGATCTACAAATGAGGGGGAGCCTTCCTTTTATAGGCCAAGAAAAGGCTTGATTACATCATCCATGACATCACACTTAAAATACATAGAAAATATCTAGGAAAATAACAAAATACATGACATAAGTGCTTACATCACTTTAAGAGTGATTAAAGCTTTATTTTAATCCTAAGCACACCATTATCACACTTAAATAAAACATTCATAGTCCGCTTTTAATTTGGTTTTGCGAAGTCGCGAATTTCAATAGTAAACGGGGGCGGATTCTTCTTAAACGGTTCATCATCTTGGGCGGGATCAAATACTGAGTTTCTCCTGGGTTCTATTGGGAGAACGATCTTGGTAGCTTGTGTAAATGCGGAAATATTATTGAAATATTCTATGAAGGTATTTTCCTATTCAATCGTTGGAGGGTCTTCTTCTCTCCATGGGTGTTCTCAGTTTAGGATTCTTGGTGGCAGGTCTTCAATCTTTATATGGTTTACCTTTGTGAGATTAACACGAGTATCCATCCAGGCATCTTGGTAGTTGACTTTGTAGTAGAATCCTACGGGGTTTAAATCATACCAATAGTGTACGAAGGTGGGTGGTCTTGAATGCAGGTCAAGTCCATTTTTTTCTAAAATACTGTGGAGCAGAACCATGCAATGTTTTCTAGGGGAGTCCCTCATGAGATAGTCCCAGTCAGAGGCTGGGAGAAACCATTCGAGGAACTTGGCAAGGTTCTTATTTTCCTGTGGCAGTCCTTCCAACTAGTAGTCTAAGAGATATGCTAACAACTTGTTGGAGTTAAAGGCCATGACTATGACAAAAGACTCTGTCAGGTACCATTGGAAGGCCAGGCCTTCTTTTGATAGCCTGTGCAAGTTTTTGAGTCTGAAAACATTTAGGAAGGGATAACCCGGGAAGAATTTATCTCCGTCCATTAACGGGCCTTATGTTTTAAAGGTGAGAGTGAGGAGGTTTTTGTAGTTCAAGAAGGATTCATCTGTGATGGCGTGTTTGGTAACCACCTCGTTGATTTATGCAGGGACATCTTTCTCTTTTAGCTTTTGGATGAGAGTGGTAGTGTTTGGGGGGTTTGAGGTACTCATGAATGCTTCTTTTGCATTGGAGGCGTTTGGGTTGTGGTGATTCTCATTCTTGCTTGCCTTTAAATAGGCAATGCCACCCGACATGGATCTTTAAGGATCTTTTCTTTTTTTTGTTGAATAGTTGTGCGGGATTCTTGAAGATTGGCCATCTCCTGTAATGATGGGTTCTTGGGTAGCTTCTTCTATTTGTTCTTTGCTGGCTTCTTGTGTTTGGCTTGACGTTCTGGAGGGGTTTCTGCTTCTTTTTTTTTACCCATAAGCCATTATTTGTCCTTTTGCCTTTCTTTTGGAGTAAGCTTCGTTTGTGGCCATTCGTTATTCTGACCCCATGCGGGCCTAGCTTTCCATTCTCACTTGTCTGTCTGATTCTTTTGTCCATTATGGCAGGAATCTGCAGAGAGGGAGTCATATCACCATTTTGCTTTTGCTTTGCGACATCTTTTGCCTTTTTAAGCTGAGATGGGGGATTCTTTTTAGGTGATAGGGTTCCTTTTTCTTTAAATTGTTCTGACAGGGAATCTTCCAAGTGATCCTTCAGGCTAGGATATTGTTTGTGTTTTTTACATTTTTGGATTTTCTGGAACATTGCCGGCGTTAGTGACTGGTCGTCGTGAGTATCTTGAGGAACTTCTTCCATCATGTAGTTCTGTAGTGGCTCTTCTTCAGATTCAAACGTTTCACTTGTTTCTGATTCCTCACTGGAGCTATAGGATATGGTGCATATCATTCTTTTCCCTGGTTCATCGTCTAGTGTGTATGGAGATTCGATATTAGAAACGTCTACTGGTTCGACCTTGCTGACGGCTTCAAGAAGTGCTTGGGTCTTTCTTTTATCTTTATAGTCTTTTGCAAAGTGACCTTCCTTGTTACAGACATAGCATCGATTTGTGTTCCGACCTCTCCTTGATTTTTAGTTCAGGAATTTCCACCTTCTTTGAGGGTTATGTTTGCCCGTCTTTGAGTAGTAATCACCAGATCTTTTAAACTGGACAACTCTGGATTTTCTATGGGGCTTCGAACAACTACATGATGAATCATCTTTGCACTTTATTTTTAAGTGTTTGTCATTGCACATAGACCCGAGGCGTCTTCCGGTTTTTTCAAACTCAACCAAAAACTGTTTTTGGTTGCATAGCTTTGTCAAGGCATTCATGACTAGTTGATAAAGACCACCAATGGAAGCTTGAGCAACTGTCATATTTTTGGTTTCTAAGGCTCTGTACGCCTCATTTGAGAGGGACTTTGGGAAGGAGTTCAGGAACACTTGTTTAAGATTTACATCATCAATGCCCTGAAGATAGTCAAATCTTTAAGATTTACATCAATAATGACCTCCACGAACGCTCCTGATAAAAGCATTACAACAGAATGTATGAAAGATTTTACTGTCTTCAGGGCATTGATAATGTAGACCCAGGGATTGAAAGATTTGACATTTGCACTTTATTTTTAAGTGTTTGTCATTGCACGTAGACCCGAGGCGTCTTCCGGTTTTTTCAAACTCAACCAAAAACTGTTTTTGGTTGTATAGCTTTGTCAAGGCATTCATGACTAGTTGATAAAGACCACCAATGGAAGCTTGAGCAACTGTCATATTTTTGGTTTCTAAGGCTCTGTACGCCTCATTTGAGAGGGACTTTGGGAAGGGGTTCAGGAACACTTGTTTAAGATTTACATCATCAATGCCTTGAAGACAGTCAAATCTTTAAGATTTACATCAATAATGACCTCCACGAACGCTCCTGATAAAAGCATTACAACAGAATGTATGAGAGATTTTACTGTCTTCAAGGCATTGATAATGTAAATCTTAAACAAGTGTTCTTGAACTCCTTCCCAGAGTCCCTCTAAAATGAGGCTTACAGAGCCTTAGAAACCAAAAATATGACGATTGCTCAAGCTTCCCTTGGTGGTCTTTATCAACTAATCATGAATGCATTGACAAAGCTATGCAACCAAAAACAATTTTTGGTTGAGTTTGAAAAAACTGGAAGACGACTCAGGTCTGCGTGCAATGACAAACACTTAAGAATAAAGTGCAAAGATGATTCATCATGTAGTTGTTCTAAACCCCACAGAAAATCCAGAGTTTTCCAGTTTAAAAGATCTGGTGATTACTACTCAAAGATGGGCAAACATAACCTTCAAAGAAGGTGGAAGTTCCTGAACAAAAAAAAAACAAGGAGAGGTCGGAACACAAATCGATGCTATGTATGTAACAAGGAAGGTCACTTTGCAAAAGATTGTAAAGACAAAAGAAAGACCCTAGCACTTCTTGAAGCCATCAACAAGGTCAAACCAGGAGATGTTTCTAATATCGAATCTCTATACTCCCTAGACGATGAACCAGGGAAAAGAATGATATGCACCATATCCTATAGCTCCAGTGAGGAATCAGAAACAAGTGAAACGTCTGAATCTGAAGAAGACCCACTACAGATCTACATGATGGAATAAGTTCCTCAAGATACTCACGACGACCAGTCACTAACGCCGGAAATGTTCCAAAAAATCCAAAAATCTAAAAAACACAAACAATATCCTAGCCTGAAGGATCACGTGGAAGATTCCCTGCCAGAACAATTTAAAGAAAAAGGAACCCTATCACCTAAAAAAAAATCCCTTCTCAGCCTAAAAAAGTAAAAGATGTCACAAAGCAAAAGCAAAATGGTGATATGACTCCCTCTCTGTAAATTCCTGCCATAACAGACAAAAGAATCAGTCAGACAAATGAGAATGGAAAGCTAGGCCCGCATGGGGTCAGAATAACAAATGGCCACAAACGAAGCTTACTCCGAAAGAAAGGCAAAAGGACAAATAATGGCTTATGGGTAAAAAAAAAAGAAGCAGAAAACCCTCCAGAATGTCAAGCCAAACACAAGAAGCCAGCAAAGAACAAACAGGAGAAGCTACCCAAGAACCCATCATTACAAGAGATGGCCAATCTTCAAGAATTCCTCACAACTGTTCAACAAAATAAAGAAAAGATCCTTAAAGATCCCTGTCGGGTGGCATTGCCTATTTAAAGGCAAGCAAGAATGAGAACCACCACAACCCAAACACCTCCATTGCAAAAGAAGCATTCATGAGTACCTCAAACCCCCCCCCCCCCCCCAAACACTACCACTCTCATCAAAAAGCTAAAAGAGAAAGATGTCCCTGCAAAAATCATCGAGGTGGTTACCAAACACGCCATCATAGATGAATCCCTCTTGAACTACATAAGCCTCCTCACTCTCACCTTTAAAACATAAGGCCCGTTAATGGACAGAGATAAAGTCTTCCCGGATTATCCCTTCCTAAACGTTTTCAGACTCAAAAACTTGCACAGGCTATCAAAAAAAGGCCTGGCCATCCTATGGTACTTGACAGAGACTTTTATCATAGCCATGGCCTTTAACTCCAACAAGCTGTTAGCCTATCTCTTAGACTACCAGTTGGAAGAACTGCCACAGGAAAAGAAGAACCTTGCCAAGTTCCTCGAATGGTTTCTCCCAGCCTCTGACTAGGACTATCTCATGAGGGACTCCCCTAGAAAACATTGCATGGTTCTGCTCAACAAACCCAGGATTTTAGAAAAAAAAATGGACTTGATATGCATTCTACAAGACCACCCACCTTCATACACTCTTGGTATGATTTAAACCCCGCAGGATTCTACTACAAAGTCAACTACTAAGATGCCTGGATGGACACTCGTGTTAATCTCGCGAAGGGAAGCCAGATAAAGATTGAAGACCTGCCACCAAGAATCCTAAACGGAGAACACCCATGGAGGGAAGAAGACCCTTAAATGATTGAATCGGAAAAAAATATCATAGAATATTTCAATAATATTCGCGCATTTACACACCCTCCCATGATCGTTCTACCAACAGACCCCAGGAGAAACTCGGTATTTGATCCCGCTCAAGATAATGAACTGGTTCAGAAGAAACCGCCCCCAAACCAAATTAAAAACGGACTATGAATGTTTTATTTAAGTGTGATAATAGTGTGCTTAGGATTAAAATAAAGCTTTAATTACTCTTTAAGTGATGTAATCACTTATGTCATGTATTTTGTTATTTTTCTAGATATTTTCTATGTATTTTAAGTGTGATGTCATGGATGATGTAATCAAGCCTTTTCTTGGCCTACAAAAGGAAGGCCCCCCCTCATTTGTAGATCATCCTTGGAAAGAAAATAATATCTTCTTCTATATTTCTCTCTATCTTCTCTCTACTTTCTCACTCTAAATTCTAGAGTCTAGAGTCAGAGTCTTGGGCCTTTTGAGTCCAGACCTTTGAGTCTTTTATGTTTATCACCCTAGTCACCCTCCAAAGTCTTAGTGGTCTTATATAGATCAGCCATACACTCCCCCACATCCAGAGTCGTGAGTCCTTCTGAGTCCAAACCTTTGAGTCTTTTATGTTTATCACCCTAGTCACCCCCAAAGTCTTACTGGTCTTATATAGATCAGCTATACACTCCCCCCACATCTACTAAAGGCATACTAGTAATGGGGAATTTTGAATCATCGGATACATAAGAGAACTCATATAACTGATCAATTTTTAATGTAAACAACCTACGAAAACTAGAATTTGAACGAGAGAGACTGAGATCTGAATTCATAACTGGGTCTAGACTTCCATCGACTCTTATCTTAATCTTCAGGCTCGTACTTTGAGGATATTACCACGGACCCTTCCGAGTTACAACTCACATAACAAGCTACTTTTAGACTCGATAAGAAACTCAGCGTGTTGGAATAATCTGTCAAGAGCTTGTAAGGTTAGTGTTCTGATGTGATAGTTCCGCACAAAGTCCGTAGTCACAGAGCATACTAAACAAACCTTAGAAAAGGATACTATTTGTGGGGGGAGTCTATGGCTGATCTATAAACGACCAGTAAGACTCAGGGGTGACCAGACTCAAAGAGTTTAGACCCAGAAGGACTAAGAAGGACTCTGAGATGGACTTAAGACTATTTACTAGACTATGGAATCTAGAGTGAGAAAGTAGAGAGAAGGTAGAAAGAAATATAGAAGAAGCTTTTATTTCTTTCCAATGATGATTTACAAATAAGGGGGAGCCTTCCTTTTATAGACAAAGGAAAGGCATGCTTACATCATCCATGACACCACACTTAATAAGACATAGAAAATATCTAGGAAATAAACAAAATACATGACATAAGTGCTTACGTCACTTTTAGAGTGATTAAAACTTATTTGTCCTTAGCACACCATTAACACACTATTAGTACTAAGAAACATATTGGATCTTCTTCTTTTAATCTGAATCTGGGTCTTCTGTTGGGTCTAAGCCTGATTCTTTATCGTAATCCCAAGCCGCTAATTCATCATTTGTAAGCATGGTAATTCCTTTAGTGAGATGCGTCCTGATATATTCTTTGTGAGCGTCATCCCATATTTTTGAGTGTGGGTCTTCATTTTCCATGCATTTACTCCGTCTAGCACATCTTTGGGCCTTTTTTATGTTTTAAACCCGTTTGCAGCTGCGAGGCATTTTTGGACGTTCATCCATTCTTGTTCATGAAAGAGCTTGAAGGAAAAGGTTGAGGGTTTAGTATGAACCCAGTCATGGATGAAACAAAATCGGGCATGATAAACGGTTGATTTCCCCCCCTAAGGAATAGATGTGGGTGAAATGTAGCATCCATGCCGCCTTCTAACGATAATGACACAACACTTTTTTTAGACGTGGCCATCTGTCCGATCCATTGGTGGGATGGAAGAAACCACAGGAGTAGGGTGAGGGTATGTTTTTGTTCCTGGGATAACTGACCAAACTGACAGTCTATTAGATACTGTAGTAGTTTAGCAGTATTAAAGGACATAGCAATGGCGAAGGCTTCAAAAAGGTACCAGAAGAAACATAATGCTTCTTTTGGTAGTTTGTACAAATCCATTATATGAAAAACATTCATGAAAGGGTAGATTGGGTGAAAGACTAAACCTTTCATAAATAAGCCATGGTTTCTCAGAGTGATAGTAAGAAACGTTTTGTAGTTTAAGATCGATCGGTCCTTTAGAGCTTGGTCTGCTATGAATTTAATGATTTCTTCTTAATCTCCTTTTCTTTAAACTCTCTTCATTTAGACTAGATGAGCTAACAATGTTCATCATTTAAACTATTCGTAAGATGTCGTGGTGTTAAAAGTGGTAATGCTGGTATCATGTTGGTGCCCTTGGATTTATAGGCCTTTGGTTTGGATAAGAAATCTGCAAGGATATTATCCTTGCCCTTGATATGTTTAACAGTAAATGTCCACTCCGAAAATCAATTCACCCATCGCAGTAATTGTGTTTCTTGGAGCATCTTTCTTTTGAATTCAATCATCTTTGGGAAAGAGGACATATCCATTTTAGTCAGGAAACTGTAGTCGACTAGATGGAATTGAAATTTTTTGATTCCTTTCTTCATGGCTAAGATTTCTTTGTACGTGGAGTGATAGTGTTTTTATAATTCTTTAAATGTGTTGCTCTTGCATCCACATATAGTTCTGACACCTTCATCATCTTCTTCAATGAGTACTGTTGCCTAGTGTTCATCACCGGCATCTGTCTGTAAGATTCGTTTGTCTATTGTTGAAGGAATCTATAAAGGAGGCATCACATCAACAAGTTGGTTTATTCCTTTTATAGCTTGTGTTTGCTTTTCAAACCAAACTGGTGGATTCTATTTTAGCATGGGGAACAGGTGTACTGTGTGACTTTACAGTTTTAGCAGAAAATCAGCCATATAATTGACTAAGCAAGGAACTGTTGTACTTCCTTTTGTGACGTCAACTTATCTGGAAATTAGTGGAGTTCTTGGGAGATGTGTGGCTGTGGTTGGTACATGCCGTCGGTGATCTTCATTCCCAAAAAATCAATGGACATAACTCCTATTTCCATTTTCTTTTCTGAAAGCATGCTTCCATATTGTTTTAATATGGAGTGGAATTTTGCAAGTAATTCTACATGTGAATCTTCATCTTCGGAAAATAGGAGGATATCATCAATATATATCAAGGCATTGTCGAGGATTGGTTCAAATATGCGAACCATAGCTTTCTGCAGGACGGCTGGTGCATTTTTTAAACCAAAAGGCGTCACCTTCCATTGATAACGATGGTTCGGGATTCAGAAAGCCGTCTTTGGCCTATCCTCTGGTTTGATCCCTAAGTTCCAAAACCCCGCCTTAAGGTCAAATTTTAACAAGATTTTAGCATTCACCAAAGATTGGAAATGAGATTTCTTTTGTGGTAGGGGGAATTTGTCATCTGCTAAAAAATGGTTTAGCGGTTGATAATTTATTACCAGGCATAGTTTTCCTCGAACTTGTTCACTTCGTTTATTTACATAGAATGCTTCGCATGCCCGTTGAGACGTTGTTGGCTCGATTAGGTCTTGGTTTACTAGTTCTTAGCATTCTTGGATGGCGAGTTGTGTATGATCCGTGTTCATCCCTAGGTGACTGTCTTTTGTGGGGTTGATGTCTTCATTTTGTTTAAATGGTAATGAGACAAAAATGACGGATTTAGCGACAACGGGGATTTATGTTTTATGAGGAATTCCGTATGGCTTGAGACACAGCGTGACTGAATGATTTATCTCTTTTGGATGTCTAATGAAATGGGAAAGACCATGTAGAGTCTTGGAAATGAAACCCATGGATTTGTGAATTTTTTGTACCTAAGACCTTCCTCTCCATATCTCAGGTCTTTTAGTCGATATAGGATATCGAAACCTAGCAGCAGGTCTTTTCCATGAGAATCGGATCCTAAGAACCTGTGTTTAACTCTGCAAGTTGGGAATAGCCGTAAGTCTATTGGGAAACGTATTTTGTTTATCTTAAAAAGTTTTGCCATTGGCTATAAAAATAGCATTGGCTATGGGGCCTCCAGTATTCTTTTGGGAGAATAGTTGGGTTTGGGATGGAGGCAGTTGACCTTGTACAAAAAAAAAATGCAATGACTGGGATGGGTTTTGCAAATGTGGTTGTGAGAAGGTGAACTCTGGCAACTGGTAGAGGTGCTTTCTTGTGTCTTCTATCTCGTTTACAAGAGGTGGACCTTACCATGCATATTTGATTTGTCTTGGCCCATAGGTTTAGTATTTTTATTTTCTTCTTCAAAGTTCTTAGCAGGCAAACCTTTTTCTTTTATATTTTTTTGGTGCCATATCGCCTTCGTTTTCCAAGAATTGATTCCTGATCAATTTCTGGATTAGCCAACTGGCTGGGGATTCTTTCTTTATTTGTATTGGCTTTGTTTCCTTGTGTAAAAAATTTCAAGAAAGAGGACGTGTGCTTTTCTTCCTTTATTGGCAATATTTCTGGAGCAATTGCAGAAGCCATCATGAGACTATTATCAGGGTTAGGCTTGTTTCATACTGTCTTCTTTCTCTGCATAAGGAAAATATCTTGTTGATAATTTTCAGAGGACGTGTTTCTTGTAGGAGAAGCTTTTCTTGCTTTTGATTTGATTTTTGCTTTTTGACCAAAGACTTAAGGATGGAGAGGTTTGTAAGAACGTTGAGGTTGGTAGTGGTTGAGGATCAAAGGACGCTCGTAAAATGGAGCCGATGGCAATCTCCATGGTTCATCAACAAAGGTGGAGGCCTGTTTCTATTTTTGTTGTCTCTCTAGGTCTGTAAGCTATGATTTGAGGAATTTCATCTCAGATTCTTTTTGTTGAAGGCCTTGTGGGCTTTGCGGCCCTGGAGAGTTGTGTACTAGCTGGAGAAGTTCATTACGCAGTTCAAGGATTTTTTTCCTTGATCTCATAGATGATATCCTCTAGACCTTGTACTCTGCTTGTTAGGTCTTCATGGGCTTTAGGATCAACCTGTCATGGAAAAGACCTGCTACTAGGTTTCGATATCCTATATCGACTAAGAGACCTGAGATATGGAGAAGGTCTTAGGTACAAAAACTTCACAAATCTATGGGTTTCATTTCCAAGATAGTACATGGTCTCTCCCATTTCATTAGACACCATAAAGAGACAAATAATTGAGTCATCCTACATCTCAAGCCATACAGAATTCCTCATAAAACATAAATCCTTGTTGTGGCTAAATCCATAGTTTCTTGTCTCATTACCACTTAAACAAAATGAAGACATCACCCCATAGAAGCCTGATGTGTGCAAAATGCAACATATAAATTACATCAATTGTGGCATAAAACTAACCCTTTTTTAGTACTAATGTTGGAAAAAGTGTGCTTTTGTCTTCCTTTTGTATTTTCAGGATTAAATGAGCTCAAATTAACAAAAGAAGCAAAAAGACAGCAAAATCTAACATAAATACAAGAAAAGGAACAAACGTGACATGCCCGACCCCACGACAGCATCTTCCCAAGCAAAACAAGAAGATAGAAGAGTGAACACGCCCCGTACTCAGCCAGCACGGGGGCGTGCCCAAGTGTCAGCAGAAAAGACAAAGTGGTAGAAGCTTCTATTGCCCACCACGGGGCCGTGCTCAGTGGATACGGGGCCGTGGTCAACTATAAGATTCGCACAATCTAGGCAAATCTTCATAGTACAAAGATTCTTCTGCGCACGGGGTCGTGCTCAGCGGACACGGGGGCGTGGTCAACTAATAAAGACAAGCTGCATTAAATGAAGAAAGAGAGGATGTGGACACGGGGCCGTGCCCGAGCTTCTATTCAGCCTATAAATAGGAGTGCTTGGCTCAAGCTCAAACCATCCCTTGGCACACCACCTCTCTCACACTTCACCCACCACCCACCACCACCATAACACCATCATCCACCACCATCATCCATTGTCCATCATAGAGTGTGTGAGTCGTATTGGGATCCAAGATTGATCGTAAGAGTTCTTGACAATCAAGGCCATGTTTGCCTAAGTCTCTTACATCACTTGGTGAAGACAAGTGTCTAGTGTAATACTTTTTATTTCTAATCTTTTCGCACTTTTTACTTGGTTTTGTATTAATGACTTTAATAACTAGTTTCTTATGTTGAAGGTGATTCTTCTTTATCGTTTGTCCGTGGTGTCTTGACATTATTTTACTGTCTATATAAAATAAAAGATTTTCACCATTCATATCTCCACGGTCTATATGGAGGTATGTTGGCTACCTGGTCGGGGGTTAAGGGAACGGTTTGGTAAGAGTCTTGCCATTGTTCAGCGTTTAGAGGCCCTGCAATGGACCTGGGTCAAATTTAGTAGGACCTCCTTCAATACTTAACGGTATTGGATGGCGGGGGTCCAAACTCTTTGATCCTCTCATAAGTTAACTACTATTAATACTATAACCCGACTATTTAGGACTGTATCCCTGCTGACTCAGACTACTTAGTCGAGGGTAACGTCACCTCCAAAAGAGGGGCCTACCATAATTTGCATTAATAACTTAATTAATTATCTTTCAATAATCCGACCCTTTAGGATTGTATCCTTGCTGACTCAAACTACTGGGTTGAGGGTAACGTCACCTTCAAAAGAGGGGCCTACTACAATAACTAAGATAATCTCCTAAATAAGTGCAAAAGTGCGGAAATAATCAAAGGTTACACTATACACGAGTCGGAACCAAGTGATTCATCTTGTCTATCTGTTTTTTCTTTTATTTTTATTTTTCAGCATTTTAGTTAGTTTTTATTTTTCTTAGCTTAAAACATTTTTCTAAACTTTTGATTTGATTAGACGTTGAGGATAAACCGGTACTAAAAGCTCTTGTGTCCTTGGACGACCTCGGTATCTTACCAACACTATACTACGCTCACGATGGGTGCACTTGCCCATATGTGTGTTTAGCGTTAGTAATTATCGTGTTTTATAAATTTAAAACTTGGCTAAAAAAGTGTTAAAGGGCTTAAAATATACACCTAATATATATAACACTTCACACGCATCAAAGCCAGTCACCCAGGGATGTACCTGGATCATACACAGCTCACCATCCAAGAATGCCAAGAACTAGTAAACCAAAACCTAATCGAGCCAACGTCTCAACGGGCATGCGAAGCATTCAATGTAAATAAACGAATTGAACAAGTTCGACGAAAATTATGCCAGGTAATAAATTATCAACCGATAAACCATTTTTTAGCGGATGACAAATTCCCCCTACCATAAAAAATCTCTTTTCGAATCTCTGGTGAATGCTAAAATCTTGTTAAAATTTGACCTTAAGGCGGGGTTTTGGAAATTAGGGATCAAACTAGAGGATAGGCCAAAGACGGCTTACTGCATCCCGAACCATCATTATCAATGGAAAGTGATGCCTTTTGGTTTAAAAAACGCTCCATCCATCTTTCAGATAGAAAGCTATAGTGCGCATATTTAAACCAATTCTCGACAATGCCTTGATATACATTGATGATATCCACCTATTTTCCGAAGATGAAAATTCGCATGTAGAATTACTTCCAAATTTCCACTCCATAATAAAACTATATGGAAGCATGCTTTCAGAAAAGAAAATGGAAATAGGACTTACGTCCATTGATCTTTTAGGAATGAAGATCGCCGACAAAAAGTACCAACCACAGCCACACATCTCCCAAGAATTCCACCAATTTCCAGATAAGGTGACGTCACAAAAGGACGTACAACAGTTCCTTGGCTTAGTCAATTATATGGCTGATTTTTTGACAAAACTTTGAAGTCACACAGTACACCTGTTCCCCATGCTAAAAAAGAATCCGCCAACTTGGTCTGAAAAGCAAACACAGGCAGTAAAAGGAATAAATCAACTTGTTGATGTGATGTCTCCTTTAAAGATTCCTGCAACAACAGACAAACGAATCTTACAGACGATGCCGGTGATGAACACTGGGCAACAATACTCATTGAAGAAGATGATGAAGGTGTCAGAACTGTATGTGGATACAAGAGCGACACATTTAAAGAATCAGAAAAACTCTATCACTCCACGTACAAAGAAATCTTAGCTGTGAAGAAAGGAATTAAAATAATTCAATTCCATCTAGTCGGCTATAGTTTCCTGACTAAAATGGATATGTCCTCTTTCCCAAAGATGACTGGATTCAAAAGAAAGATACTCCCAGAATCGCAATTATTGCGATGGGCGAATTAGTTTTAGCAGTGGACATTTACTTTTAAACAAATCAAAGTCAAGGAAAATATCCTTGTAGATTTCTTATCCGGACCAAAGACCTATAAATCCAAGGGCACCAACATGATTCCAGCATTACCACTTTCAACACCCGACATCTTACCAACTGTTTTCATGATGAACATTGTCAACTCATCTAGATGGAATGAAGCCATTCCGCTCAACCAAGAGTTCAAAGAAAAGGAGATTCCAGAAGAAATCATTAAAGTCATAGCAGACCCTGCTCTATAGGACCAATCGATCTTAAACTACAAACGTTTCTCACTATCACTCTGAAAAACCATGGCTTATTTATGTATGGTTTAGTCTTTCAGCCAAACTACACTTTTATGAATGTTTTTCATATAAGGGATTTGTACAAACTACCAGAAGAAGCATTATGTTTCTTCTGGTACCTTTTTAAAGCATTCACCATTGCCATGTCCTTTAATACTACTAAATTACTACAGTACCTAATAGACTGCCAGTTTGGTCAGTTATCCAAGGAACAAAAACATACCCTCACCCTACTCCAGTGATTTCTTCCATCCTACCAATGGACTGGACAGATGGTCTCGTCTAACAATAAGTATTATGTCATTACGTTTAGAAGGCCTAGATGCCACCCTCATCGGTTCCTTAGAGAGGGAAATCAACTGTTTATCATGCCCCCTTTTGTTTCAACCATGCCTAGGTTTATACTAAACCCTGAACCTTTTTCTTCAAGCTTTTTCAGGAATAGGAATGGATGAACGTCCAAAAATGCCTCGTAGCTGCAAACGGGTTTAAAACAGAAAACATACCCAAAGATGTCCTAGAAGGAGTAAATGCATGGCAAAATAAAGACCCACATTCAAAATATGGGATGACGCTCACAAAGAATATATCCGGAAACATGTCACTAAAGGAATCACCATGCTTACAAATGATGAACTAGCAGCATGGGATTACAACAACGAATCAGGCTTAGACCCAACAGAAGACCCAGTTCAGATTCAAAGAAGAAGATCCAATATGTGTCATGGTAATGGTGTGCTAAGGACAAATAAGCTTTAATTACGCTTAAAGTGATGTAAGCATTTATGTCATGTATTTTGTTTATTTCCTTGATATTTTTTATGTATTATTAAGTGTGGTGTCTTGGATGATGTAAGCATGCCTTTCCTTGGCCTAAAAGGAAGGCTCCCCCTCATTTGTTAATCATCATTGGAAAGAAATAAAATCTTCTTCTATATTTCTTTCTAGCTTCTCTCTACTTCTCACTCTAAATTCCATAGTCTAGTAAAGAGTCTTGAGACCTTCTTAGTCCTTCTGAGTCCAAACCCTTTGAGTCTAGTCACCCCCTGAGTCTTACTGGTCTTTTATAGTTCAGCCATACACTCCCCCATATTTAGTATTAGAGCCATAACGCTCCTTCTATTCCTTTCTAAGGTTAGTTTAGTATGCTATGATGCTATGTGGCTGCCGACTTTGTGAGTATCTCTCACATCAGAACACTAACCTTACAAGGTCTTGAGGGACTATTTCGACACACTGAGTTTCTTATTGAGTCTAAAAGTAGCTTGTTTTGTGAATTGTAAGTCGGAAGGGTCTGCGGTAATATCCTCAAAGTACGAGCTTGAAGATTAAGATAAGTCTAAACCCAGTTTTGAATCTAGATCCCAGTCTCTCCTGTTCAAATTCTAGTTTCTGTAGGTCGTTTTCGTCAAAGATTGATCAGTTATATGAGATCTCTTATGTTTCAAATGATTCTAAAATCCCTATTACTAGTATGCCTTTAGTTAACCCTTATAGTTTCTTTAAAAAAAAAAACCCAAAATTACCTCTCGAAAAAAGTAAAACAACTAGTCAGTTTTGCGTCAAACCCTATCGTCAAAGAGTTTGTGCAAACTTCCAAGTTTGATTCACACCAACTCCCGACAACAACCTACAAATACCTTGTCCCTCTCACCATTCCCTAAGATATTCCAAAGATCTGTCTATCCCAAAGATATACCCATATCCATTTTGGTGCCATAAGACTAGCCTTAACCTTCCAAGGAAGAAACGGACTACCAACGTTCTCTTGTATCGCCCTCGTCGATACTAGATTCGTGGAGTACCAGCCCTCTTGCATCGGTACTATCCAAACCATATTAAACACCGGAACCGTCTTTGTCACCTTCTTCCCCAACTTCAATATGCCCCTCAATGATCCTTTACTGTTAACAGCCCTGAAAGCCTAAATCCAGATCAGTGGTACACCACACGTCAAAACTTTTCAGGCTACTTTTCACTACCAGATAACATATCGTGTCACTACCAGATAACATATCGTGTCCAAAATCACTCTTTGGACATCATGGTTCCCGGATCATGGGATATCTCTAGCGATGCTCCGCTCATAGACATCGACTCCAACGCTACACCAACCTGGACCTATGTTCGCAAACAGTTATCCAAAGAAGAGCTTACAAAACTTTTACCTGAAAAATGGATAACCAACTACGAACAAATTCAGCAAGCACCAGTTCAGATAACAACAACCCCCGTCTTTTTTCGCCATCAGGATGGACTAGTTGAGGTTCAGTTTGCAAAACAAGATCGAAGAGACGTTTTCTCCACGATTTGCATGATCCAACCGGTAGACGAACCACACTTCCCGTTCAATGTATGCGACTGCAAGGAATGCCTGGATGACGCATATTGAGTATGAAGAAGAGACCAAAAAGTTAGACATCGTAAAGTCATTGCAAGTTACTTCAGAATTGCATGGTTGATGGAAAGCTGTATGGGAACTGAGCATTAATAGGAACCAGTAAGTAGTGATAATTGATTATCACTAGTGACTACGATCAGCTATAACTTGGTTTATTGGGGGTATAGGAACCAGTAAGTAGTGATAATTGATCATCACTAGTGACTATGATCAGCTATAACTTGGTTTATTGGGTGAACTATAATTGTGTGGATCTAGAATTGATCATGGGCCACCATGTTGGGTAATTTGGACCAAATCCCTATCTTTATATATAAATTGTTTAAAATCAATCGAAATGAACAGTTAATGGTAAGTGGCGGATTCACCCATATACTGAGGTGGGCCTATGCCCAACGTACCCACAAAGCATATATGATAATATTTTTTCAAAGCAAGCAAATAAAACATACTAGAGAACCAATCAAAGAGTCAGGAAGCCTTCAGGAAATTATACAGCGAAAAGAAAGGATAGATTCAGAGTATTTCAAGCATGAAAAATACAACCCGACGAATATTTTTGTGGTTTAATTAATTTTTTAACCATCCAAAGAAAGTGGTGATGATCATAAAACAAAAATTAGATTTGATAAATTATATTAGATACCAAATAAAAAATACTAGAACAGTTCGAGAAAAAGTTGAATTATTAGACAATGAAATTGTAGATGATAAAAGTAACAAATGTTTTTATGTTTTTTTTATTTTCTAAAAAAAAGAACAAGCTAAAATATTGTATTTACTTACGTTTTAATTAATAAAATTTTCTCAATTTGATTTTGTATACAAATCAAACGTTTAAAAGACTTATTTGTCAATTTTGATCCCAAATATTTAGGTTTTAAATTTAGAAATGTAGTCTGAATAATGGGGGCCCTGAGTTGAATACTGACTCATCGGCTGTATTTGTCTGCTACGGTTTTGGTTTAAAATTAGAATGAGTATTAAAATTCGCATATCAATCTAATGCTCATAAAAATGATTAGTGGGCCAAGTGGGAGTATATAAGAATATATATATATATATATGTGTGTGTGTGTGTGTGTGTGTGGGTAAAATGAAAACTTATACGAGTTGTGAGAACTTAGAGAACTCGGCCTTACGAAAGGTTTATTTTCAAAAAAAAAGTTTACCAAAAATCCTTAAAAAATCAACTTTTCCAAAAAAGAACTACTTTTTTTTTTTCATTTACGGCAGCCGCAAATGCTGTAAAAAGTGATGTCATGTTTAGGTCATTAGCTTTTTACAGCTACTGTAAGGGCCGAAAAACACCACCTCGATTTTTTTTTTAAATTTTTTACGGCAATCTTTTCTAACATTTTAACTTAGGAGCGTGAAAAAAATGGGGGCAAAACTCGCACGGGAATGCCGAGTTCTCTAAGTTCTCACAGCTCGGAAGGGTGTTTCCCTTGGGTTTCGGAGCAAACGACTAAAACTGTAAAAACGGTGAGAACGATTTTCAGCCACAAGATCTTTGTGATTTGTCGCTGAGATAATACTAGTACCCTTAGAACTACCAAGAGGGGTAAAATGGGAAGATCGTAATAAGGGTGCATATGCTAATCACATGTCATTTCCCCCATAATATTTAAACGCCCATAACTTTTTTAGACATAATTATTTTAAAAAAAATTACACCATAAAATTTAGCGTATTCTTATCTTTAACGAGTATACTATTGATATACTTTTTCGGGAAAAAAATAAAGTGGGTTTTTATGGCGTTTTCAACTTTGTTTATTTATGGTGTTTTCAACTTAGTTTTTCATAGTGTCTTTTCTGAACTGTGTATTTTTATGGCGTTTTCAATTATTATTTTTAGACAAAATTGCAGAAAACAACCTTTATGTATACCCAAAACTGCACTTTATACCTTTCACTATGAAATCCGCCAAAACCAACCTTTACGTTCATGTTTTGCTACAAGTTCAACCTTTACACCTAACCTAGTCAAAAAAGTCAGTTAACTTACCTCACATGCTTTGCATGTGAGGGTATTATGGTCTTTTTAAATCCTTATTTTCTTTTCTATTTTTTGTTTCATCAGTCAAACAACATAAGTCAAATATTCTTTGATTTCCTTTTAATCTCTGCACATACACACCTAAAATCTCCAATCCTTCGATCCCCATCCATAAAATCCGACATCATAACTCCTCATCCATAAACTCAGTCACCGTTCCCCAAGACTCCCCATCCATAAACTTTTTCATAATACAATAAAGTTGATTGAGAGGATTCGTGCTCTGATTCAAGAAAATTTGGTGGGTGTGTGAAAATTTGTTTGTGGATATGTGGAAACCTTAAAGAAAATGTAAGTTGTTGATGGGTATGTGAAATTTTGTGTTTTTGATCTGAAATAATCTAAATAATCTAGGGTTTGTTGAGGTTTTTGGTGAAACAGGGGTGTTCAAGATTTATTGAACGGAGATAATGGAGCGACGGAGGCAGCGACGAAGAGTGATGGAGCGACGGAGGCAGCGACGAAGAGTGATGGAACGGAGATAATGGAGCGACGGTGACATGGAACGGAGGTTTTTTGGTGAAACAGGGCTTCTCTGTTTCCTCCTTCTTGATTCTGTTCCACTTCCACTTTCACTTTCACACCCCCTTTTCCTTTCTTTCTTGCTTTTGCTTTTTTTTTTTTAAACATCTTCAAGACTTGATTCAAGGAACAAAAGTTTGCATTTTTATCACAGGGGTTTGGTTTTAGTTATCAAGGTTCATACTTTTTACATAAAGATTCAAGATTATTGTTGAAATCAAGGGTAAAGATTTGGGGATTTTGTTGAAGTTAAAAGGGATAACAGAGGTATGGCAGGAGGAGCAGCACCACCACCTAAACAGGATGATCAGCAGCCACACCCTGCTAAAGATCAGCAACTAGTGGGATTGAGGTGAGAGTTGGGGTGATGATGTTAATCATACTTCTAATAACGTTCCTACACCAAGTCCCTCTATGCCTTCTAATGGTCATGTAAAAATACCTACCGATGGAACTGACGTATGGGAAATTGATGTTAACCTTCTGAAATTCGAAGATAAAGTGGCATCTGGGACTTTCGGTGATTTGTAAGCGTTTGAACTTTGAAATCTAAACCTTCCCTAGAATCTGCAAAAATTTCTTGGCTTTAGTATTTTGTAATATTTTTTCAGATATAAAGGCACATATTGTAGTCAGGAAGTAGCTATTAAAGTTCTTAAGCCAGAACTGCACCACATGATTGAAGTTTCTAATTTTAATGTGAAGAAGATAAAGAAAAGGTGAATTGAGTACAATGATTGATTGAAGTTTTTGCAGAAATTTCACTGGTGAAATATATCAAATTTAGCGTTTTTAGGTTAAATTCATCTGTGAATCATGTACCGAATTGGTACTAAATTGAGTTCTGTGATTATTAATTGATTTTTTGTTGCAGTGAAGTATGGATCTGAAAAATGGTGCTGGGTGCAGGTGGTTATGTGAAGAAGATAAAGAGAAGGGGTGGGGGTGGGGTGCAGTAGGTTAGTTTAAATGAATATTAAAATTAGAAAGGGAAATGACTTAAATGCCCTCACGTGCATCGCACGTGGGGCAACTTAACTGACTTTTTTTACTAGGTTAGGTGTAAAGGTTGAACTTGTAGCAAAACATGAACGTAAAGGTTGGTTTTGGCGGATTTCATAGTGAAAGGTATAAAGTGCAGTTTTGGGTATACATAAAGGTTGTTTTCTGCAATTTTGTCTTATTTTTATGGAGTTTTCAATTATTATTTTTATGACGTTTTTTCTGAATTTGGTGTTTTTATGACGTTTTCAATTAGGTTTTTCATTGTGTTTTTCTAAACTAGGTAATTTGTGGCGTTTTCAAATGGGTATTTCATGGCTTTTTTCTGAACCGGGTGTTTTTATGGGGTTTTTATTTGGACATTTTCTATGGTGTTTTTCGAAAACTCCATAAAAACACCCACGTTCATGAATACCCACTTCGTGCCATTTTTTTAATTTCAAAAGTATAGCAATAGTATACTCGTTAGAAAGATAACAAAACACTTGATTTTATGATGTAGTTTTTTTTTTTAAATAATCACGTATAAAAAAGTTACGGGAGTTTAAAAAAGACGTTGGAATATACATGTGCATGGTCTTTGGCATATGAGTGGAATGTGCATGTTGTTTTTGACAATATTACCCTCAGTGTATGTTAGCACCAGTGCCACATGTCAACACTAAAATCGTTCTCACCGTTTTCACACTTTTAAACGTTTTCCCCAGATCTTGTCCATATATATATATATATATAGGGAAAGGTTCATTGGGGAACACTAAAAAAGTGGGGAACAACGGGGAACCGACTCAAACGAACTCCGATTGGACTCATTCCAGCGGCGTTGGAACCGGCTCGTCAAACCCTAACTAAGATCTCGTAACCCTAAATCCTAACTCCTAAACTCTAAACCCTAAATATATTAGGGTTTGGCTTTTAGGGTTTAGCTTTAGGGTTTAGCTTTAGTGTTTAGCTTTAGGGTTTAGGGTTTAGCTTTAGGGTTTATGGTTTAGATTTAGGGTTTATCTTTAGGTTTAGCCTTTAGGGTTTAGCTTTTAGGGTTTATAGTTTAGATTTTACGGTTTAACAAAATAAGGCTAAAACCTAAGCTAAACCGTAAAATCTAAACTATAAACCCTAAAAGCTAAACCCTAAAGGCTAAACCTAAAGATAAACCCTAAATCTAAACCATAAACCCTAAAGCTAAACCCTAAACCCTAAACCCTAAAGCTAAACACTAAAGCTAAACCCTAAAGCTAAACCCTAAAAGCCAAACCCTAAAAGCCAAACCCTAATATATTTAGGGTTTAGGGGTTATGATTTAGGGTTTAGGGTTAAGAGATCCCGGTTAGGGTTCGACGAGCCGATTCCAACGCCGCTGGAATGAGTCCAATCGGAGTTCGTTTGAGTCGGTTCCCCACTGTTCCCCACTTTTTTAGTGTTCCCCAATGAACTCAGACTATATATATATATATATATATATATATATATATATATATATGGAATCATTATCATTTAGATGAGTTGGTAATTGTTGGATGGACATAATCACCCTTATAAACTAATCAAGGGTTTCTTATTAGGTGTATATAATAGGAGATAACTAGAGAGATAAAGGTTACACACAATCTCATTAACATCATCACACACGTAATCGTCCCCCTCCCCCTCTCTCACACACACACATAATCGTGTTCATCAAGAACACATAATCACCATCAAAATTGTAAATCCTAATCGGGAACTCCATCAAGCTAATGAGAAGATGTCTACTTCTCTCTCTACAACGATTACTGGACTCTCTGGTGTAACAAATTTTAATCTTTTATCATATTTTCCATACAATTGTTTCAGAATTGAACACATCGTCAACGATAAAATATCACATATTCATGTTGGTCCGCATGTCTATTATGTATAGATGAGCTAAAAAGGTTTTAATTTGTCTAAAATTCATGCATTAAATAATCTTAAATAAGCAGAAATTGCACGAAACACATATGCATAATCATGTAAGCATTATAACATTATACACATGAGAGTCCCCGGGACCCCCTGTAACAACCTGCACGTCCGTGCGTTGTTACCACTCGTTATACTCGTTATGCCTAGCACCAGAGATTCGGATCATAATGTAGCTATATCGCATACATCGCTATTTCACAATATTTTCGCATATTACGCATACTTTATCGCTATCACATCACATTGCACTTGCTGGCAACCACGAAGATATCAAATGAGGACCAATTCTACCCTCCTTGATAGCCGTGATGTGTCACAGTGCAACTCATTACTCAAAACGTACATCGCATCACACACATTAACGTTCAGGATGACGTTGAGTGAGGACCTATTCTACCCTCCTCAATGACCGTGAAGCGTCGCAAAGCAACACATATTCGAAACGAAACCCGGTTATTGTATCGCAACTTTGAAATATGGATATGTATATACGACCCAACGTAGCTAATTCTAATAAATATATAGAAATGTGGATGAGAATGTGTAACCAAACTATCGCAACGCTTAGCAATCGAAACGGAACGCCAAAACTCAGCTCGCCGGAGGCGTTTGATCGAATGGCACTTCGATTGAATGGCCATCCAATCGAACAGCCATCCGATCGGACAGCCATCCGATTAGACAGCCATCCGATCGGACAGCCATCCGATCGGACAGCCAACCGGTCGGACAGCCATCCGATCTGATGCACTGCACCGCCTTTCTCCTCCTTTGCCTATAAATACCCCACTTGTCACATCAACAACAGTTGATGTGACTGCTCGCTCTCGACCAGACGTCTTCTCGCCATTTTCCCTTGATTTCTGGCAATTCTTGTAAGTTTCTACCTCAAATCTTGTACTTCTATGATCTACATGCACTCCTTCATCTTTCTCACTATTAAATCTCACTTCTTCACCGTTAAATCTTTGGATTTGAGACGTTCTAAGGTGATGTCATCATGAAGTTCTTAGGAACAATGAAGTGTGACCTCATCTCATCAAGAACAGTCCAGATCTGATGGATTCCACGAAAAATAAGCAATAAACTCGCACAAATCTAAGCCGAATAAAGTTTTCTAAGTTTTCTTCAAACTTTCCTAACTTATCACTCGAAACCGGTAGCAACAGAGCTCGTACAGACCTTCTACTTTTCCTATAGTGAAGTGTCGGTTTGAGAACTGGTTCCTATCGACGAGATGACCGGCTTGTCATGTTAAACACGAATAACCATCGAGAACAGTTAACTGATTGGACGGGGTGATTCCCATCTGATCCGGTGACTCGGACCTGGTGGAGTTCCATTGTTTAGCTCGTAGTCGAAACGTCTCGATCAAATCGCAAAAACTGAACGAAATAGCCAAGTTGGAAAACGATAAGATTGCGGGACGAGTTACCGTCCGATCGGATTGCCGTCCGATCAGACTGCCACCCGATCGACCAGCAATCCGGTCGGGTTGCACTTGGGGTCAAGACTTAAACAAATTTTCAAACATTCAAGGATCTGAACAACTAACAGATTGCCGTCCGATCGGATTGCCGTCCGATCGAACGACCATCCGATCGGCTGACTTTTGGACCCTCAACACTTAAACATTTTACAAACCCTCATCACACATCAGTTCCAATGGATTGTCACCCGATCGGATTTCCACCCGATTGAGCGACCAGTCTGCTATGAACTTATCAGCAACCAAATTGTCTTGCCAATCGGATCACCGTTCGACCGACCGACCTGAAGGGTAGAGATACTTCTCTGCTTTCAAAATGCTACAACGAAAACTTCAAAAGGAAAACTGTCATACGCAAACACCTCATCACCAACCAAGGCGACAATCCAATCGAATGGTCATCCGATCGGATGACCATCCGAACGGACTGCCACCCGGTCGACTGGCCATCCGATCGGATTGTCATCCGATCGGATTACCATCTGACACTTGGTTCACCGCCACTATTATCACACTATTCAACACTTACGCTATCAATCTATAATCAGGCTAATCTCGGACGCGCTCCCTTCAATCCAACCAAGTTGTGTTTACTTGTTGAACACCAACTGTGAGTATACTTGAACCCTTTTTGCTTTTGCACTTTTGGGTGTAACATACGTTGCTATCAAATCGAATTATATCAAATGCTTAAACTATTTATCACTTGCGAATGACTTACGTGCATAGTTATAGTGATGCTAGTTACATATGTGCTAGGACTTATACTCGCGACGTCCCACCATGACTAGTATAGTGCTATTGCGCCCGACGGGGTCTAGTTTAGCAATCGCAATCGAAGCTCGAGGACTTAGCTAGTAGTATTAGTTTTGTGAGTATATATGTCGTGTATTACGTTTATGTATGTGGAAATTCGTAGGTTTTATCTATTACACTATTACATATCAAACCTGTATACTCGCCAATACTTTTATATTGACATTATTTTAACCTATGTTGCAAGTTTAGTCGCAGTCTACATCAAATCAAGCTAGGAAGTCTAGAAACTCACCTAAAATCTAGGTTGTCGGATTTGTATTGTTCGAGAGGACAAGAAATCTGTGATAACTTATGTGATTGTACTGATTGTTAGTATGGGATAACAAATGTAATAAATACTGTCACAACATAGTTGTTATCGATTCTCTTGAACAATCTGATTCGCCTAGTGTCGCGCCCCGATGATTCCTCCATCGGTTGGGGTGTGACAGATTGGTATCAGAGCCATAACCATAGGGAATTAGGCCAGACTCGACCTAGTCCGGGTCGGTGTCTTAGAAATGACCTAGTCTATAGTCTAAGTACCAACAGGCCGACTCGTATGAATCCAGTAGGATTTGCACGGGCCTACTCGATACTCTCGCTCGAATTCGCTAAAAGCTACTACTTCGCGTGAGCACCGCATACTACAATTTCACGCGAAGAGCCTTTCCTAAGGCTGGAATATTACTTAGCCTTTCCTAAGGCCAACACAATACACACGTTTTCGAAAATATTCGCGTAACACAACCGAGTGGTCCAGTCGAGATCAGGTGTGAAAACCAAGAACTCTCGACAAGATCGCTCACCCAACGCATTTTCTAGCACGAGAACTTTCCGTTGAGCTAGGGGTGACATCCATATCTCAACGAAAGTCTCCATTTCAAAATCTAGTGGAACTCCCGAATTTATTCGAAGAGCACAACCACAGCTAGGAGCGAAGTTATTAAGTCAGGGGTGAAACCCGCATCTTAATAAACCGTTCCGCTCTCTATAAAAATGGTTTTCAAAAGCTCTCACCAAGGACTCGACTATAACGATAACTCGAGCCACGCTGTGACCAGGAAGATGAGGGCCATGAGCTGCATCCCAGTGGAAGCATAAGCCTTCTAGGGCAACGCGCGTGCACGAACTTGTCGGGTGTAGTTGAGTTACCTTGGGAAGTCGACACCTAAACACCCGAGGCACTCTATCCAAATTTTTCTAGCATGCGACTCGTCAAATTTACGCTTTATGGAACCTGTTTACGCTTATGTGTTTACAATTTAAAACTTTACGCTTTATCGATTTCTCGATTTATCGATTTTCACTCCCTGGTTTATAAATGCACGACTCGCACAACCATCGCAATCTGGAACAAAAACCGAATGTTCGCAACATAACTAATGTCTAATTACTCACTCTCACTCTCACTCTCTGCATCGCGTCCTCGCGCATTCTATACCGACATGTATGTGTACGAGTATAAGCTATAACTAATTATATATACAAGCAAATCAATTGTGTGAGAACTTAGGAATCTCATGTCTCCTATGTGGCTCCTATGTGAAGTCTATTATACTACTCGCTACAAGTTTTGATCGCGCTCAATCACATCGCAAAATCATTATGATCGAATCTCACTCCAAATCTCTCTCTGTCTAGATGTCTTCAAACGACTCTACCTCGAGACGAACAACTAGGAGAAGAGCCAAACGACGCGCCGATAAGAGGATTGCCTCGCTTGTGACCAAGGAAGTGGCCATGGTCATTCCTCAAATTGTCGCTCAAGTGCACTCTCTCGGCAACTCTCGAACCTCAGAAGACTCTAAGACGGTTATTGTATCGCAACTTTGAAATATGGATATGAATATATGACCCAACGTAGCTAATTATAATAAATATATAGAAATGTGGATGAGAATGTGTAACCAAACTATCGCAACGCTTAGCAATCGAAACAGAACGCCAAAACTCAGCTCGCCGGAGGCGTTTGATCGAATGGCACTTCGATCGAATGGCCATCCGATCGGACAGCCATCCGATCGGACAGCCATCAGGTCGGACAGCCAACCGGTCGGATAGCCATCCGATCTGATGCACTGCACCGCCTTTCTCCTCCTTTGCCTATAAATACCCCACTTGTCACATCAACAACAATTGATGTGATTGCTCGCTCTCGACCAGACGCCTACTCGCCATTTTCTCTCGATTTCTCGTAATTCTTGTAAGTTTCTACCTCAAATCTTGTACTTCTATGATCTACACGCACTCCTTCATCTTTCTCACTATCAAATCTCACTTCTTCACCGTTAAATCTTTGGATTTGAGCCGTTCTAAGGTGATGTCATCATGAAGTTCTTAGGAACAATGAAGTGTGACCTCATCTCATCAAGAACAGTCCAGATCTGATGGATTCCATGGAAAATAAACAATAAACTCGCACAAATCTAAGCCGAATCAAAGTTTTCTAAGTTTTCTTCAAACTTTCCTAACTTATCACTCGAAACCGGTAGCAACAGAGCTCGTACAGACCTTCTACTTTTCCTATAGTGAAGTGTCGGTTTGAGAACTGGTTCCTATCGACGAGATGACCAGCTTGTCGTGTTAAACACGAATAACCATCGAGAACAGTTAACTGATCGGATGGGGTGATTCCCATCTGATCCGGTGACTCGGACCTGGTGGAGTTCCATTGTTTAGCTCGTAGTCGAAACGTCTCGATCAAATCACAACAACTTAACGAAATAGCCAAGTTGGAAAACGATAGGATTGCGGGACGGGTTACCCTCCGATCGAATTGCCGTCCGATCGGACTGCCACCCGATCGACCAGCAATCCGGTCGGGTTGCACTTAGGGTCAAGGCTTAAACAAATTTTCAAACATTCAAGGATCTGAACAACGGACGGATTTCCGTCCGATCGAACGACCATCCGATCGGCTGACTTTTGGACCCTCAACACTTAAACGTTTTACAAACCCTCATCACACATCAGTTCTAACGGATTGTCACCGGTCGGATTTCCACCCGATCGAGCGACCAGTCTGCTATGAACTTATCAGCAACCAAAGTGTCTTGCTAATAGGATCACCGTCCGATCGAACAGTCACCCGATCGAGTTGCCACCCGATCGACCGGCCGTTCGATCGACCGACCTGAAGGGTACAGATACTTCTTTGCTTTCAAAATGCTACAATGAAAACTTCAAAAGGCAAACTATCATACGCAAACACCTCATCACCAACCAAGGCGACAATCCAATCGAATGGTCATCCGATCGGATGACCATCCGAACGGACTGCCACCCGGTCGACTGGCCATCCGATCGGATTGTCATCCGATCGGATTACCATCCGACACTTGGTTCGCCGCCACTGTTATCGCATTATTCAACGCTTACGCTATCAATCTATAATCAGGATAATCTCGGACGCGCTCCCTTCAATCCAACCAAGTTGTGTTTACTTGCTGAACACCAACTGTGAGTATACTTGAACCCTTTTTTACTTTTGCACTTTTGGGTGTAACATACGTTGCTATCAAATCGAATTATATCAAATGCTTAAACTATTTATCACTTGTGAATGACTTACGTGCATAGTTATACGTGATGCTAGTTACATATGTGCTAGTACTTATACTCGCGACGTCCCACCATGACTAGTATAGTACTATTGCGCCCGACGGGGTCTAGTTTAGCAATCGCAATCGAAGCTCGAAGACTTAGCTGGTAGTATCAGTTTTGTGAGTATATATGTCGTGTATTACGTTACGTTTATGTATGTGGAAATTCGCAGCTTTTATCTATTACACTATTACATATCAAACCTGTATACTTGCCAATACTTTTGTATTGACATTATTTTAACGTATGTTGCAAGTTTAGTCGCAGTCTACATCAAATCAAGCTAGGAAGTCTAGAAACTCACCTAAAATCTAGGTTGTCGGATTTGTATTGTTCGAGAGGACAAGAAATCTGTGATAACTTATGTGATTGTACTGATTGTTAGTATGGGATAACAAATGTAATAAATACTGTCACAACATAGTTGTTATGGATTCTCTCGAACAATCTGATTCACCTAGTTCCGCGCCCTGATGATTCCGCCATCGGTTGGGGTGTGACACCCCTTGGATCGATGATGAACATTGTCACGGCCCCCGTCCCGGGTTTACCCGCTCCAAGAGCCGCGTGGCAGAAATCCGTGGTAATTATTATGTTGGCAGCGGAATTATTAACATGATCGTTTAAAAATTTAAAATACCGGATGATTTTATTTCACAATTTGGGATGAACCCCGTAATTTACAATAGAGGAATTTCACGAGGAAATTACCTGTTTTACAAAACATGTTTATTTATTTAACTGAGCCACCACTTCAAGCTTGATTAATGCTCTATAGCACTTTTCCTTAAGTCACAGTAGGTCATCTGAAACATGTTTTAAAAAGGTTTTATCAGCAGCAAAAATACTGGCGAGTCACTCAAGTTGCACAAAACGACACATTGTTATAATATACAGTATTAAGGGTGATTACATTGTTTCTATCAACCAATTACCCCAAATCAGTATTTGTCACTCGACTGTATCTGTGACTATGGTTAGATCACCCATTGGCTAACCCGTTGTCCAATGGTGACGGGAATCAAGTAATGTATACAAAACCCCACATACCGGCAGTAATTGAAGACTACAAAGACTTAATCCCTGTAATTATAACTTTGAAATAAATAGGGTTTTTGGAAACAATTTAGTAAAAAGAGAATGACTCACATTGCAGATTTAGATGGGCAGCGTTTAGCCTACTGATTTTAGCCTGATTAACCTAATTCAAATAACAATGAACACGAAAACTAGGTCAGTAACTTCATACAACTTTTACGACAACTCACGAGATTCAAAACCTTCATGACGAATGACAAAGTATAGCCCAATTACGGGCAGCACTTAAACATCCATCGGATTGGTTTTTATCGATCGGACATTAAATCATAGCAGTGATCGAGTTATTACCCTGTTATCGCGGCAGAATTTCGTGTTGTGTGTGTTTTTGGAGTAAACAGATGATATCTCAATATACGAAATGAGTTTTTACGTCGAACCAATGCCAAATTTCAAGTGCCAAAGCCCTGTATTTATACTGGAAAAACGGTTCCCTCGCGTGGCGCGAGGGCCTGTCGCATGGCGCGAGGGAACCACTTCTAGCATAGGGTAGCCACGTCTGTTTGTAGCCTGGGTGAGTCGACGGATCGATAAAATTTGATTTTTTTACAGCGAACTGTTTAGATAATACAAATTACGGAATACCCCCCTGAGTTTTAGGGGCCCTGATCCTAGTTTCGATTGTTCTGAAAATTTTAGGGGTCATGCAATATTTCTTGGGGGTCTCAATTAGGGTTTCCTAATAGACATAATAACATAAGAAATAGTAGTTTTAATGAGAGTTGTTACATCCTCCCCACCTTATTAAAATCTCGTCCTCGAGATTTATTGGAACAAGTAGGGATACTTTCTCTTCATCTCTGATTCCAGTTCCCAAGTGTACTCAGGTCCTCTCTTTAAATCCCACTTGACTTTGACTAGTACTAGTCTTTTGTGTTTGAGAAACTTGACCTTTCTGTCTTCTATCTGTAGTGGCTTTTCAACAAATTTTAACTTTACATTTACCTCTACATCTTGAAGAGGTACTACCAGGGATTCGTCAAATAGACATTTCTTGAGATTGGATACATGAAATACATCATGTACCTCGGCTAGCTCTTCTGGTAGTTGTAAACAATAGGCAACTGGTCCTATTCGCTGGATTATTGGGAATGGTCCTACGTACCTTGGACTTAACTTTCCCTTCTTACCGAACCGAACTACTCCTTTCCAAGGAGAAACTTTCAAGAGTACCTTATCTCTGACTGGAAATTCCAGTGGCTTGCGTCGATTGTCTGCATAGCTTTTTTTGGAGATCTCGAGCCGTTTTCAGTCTTTCCTTGATTTGAGTGATCTTGTCAGTGGTTTCTTGCACGATTTCGGGACCTGATAATTGGCTTTCTCCTATTTCTGCCCAACAGACCGGAGTTTTGCACTTTCGTCCATACAGTGCTTCGAATGTGGCAGCTTCAATGTTTGCATGATAACTATTATTATAGGAGAATTCAATTAAGGGTAGGTGGTCATCCCAGTTTTCACCAAAATCTATCACACATGCTCTGAGCATGTCTTCCAGGGTTTGAATCGTCCTTTCACTTTGTCCGTCTGTTTGAGGGTGGTATGCAGTACTTAAATTTAATCGCGTCTCCATGGCTTCTTGGAAACTTGTCCAGAAATGTGAAGTGGAGCGACTATCTCTATCCGATACAATGGAGAGTGGAACTCCATGTAAGGATACTACTTCGTCTACGTATAATTTTGCTAACCTTTCCATGCTAAAGGTTTCTTTTATGGGTAGAAAATGAGCTGATTTGGTTAATCGATCCACAATTACCCAAATTGCGTCATTACCTTTTTCTGGTTTTGGGCAACTTAGTAACAAAATTCATGGTTATTAGTTCCCACTTCCAAACAGGCATTTCTAATTGTTGGAGTAACCCTGAAAGTTTCTGGTGTTCTGCCTTAACTTGTGAACAAGTTAGGCACTTAGAGACGTATCTAGCTATGTCCTTTTTCATTCCTATCCACCAGAAGTTATTCCTTAAATCTTGGTACATTTTATTGTTACCAGGATGCATAGTATACCTAGATTTATGGGCTTACTCTAAAATCTTATTTCTTAAATTTCCTTGCTTAGGTACCCAAATCCTTTTCTTATGGAATCTCCAAATTACATCACTTCCTTGTTCTAATTCCTTTATTCGTCCTTTCATTCCTTCAGCATCATCTTTGATTGCTGTTTCTTGAATGTTTTTCAGTTGTTCCATTAAATCTAAGTGTAAACTTAATCTAAGAGCATGAACTCGCTTTTGCTTTTCGTGATACTTACGACTTAAGGCATCTGCAACTACGTTTGCTTTTCCTTCATGATATTGAATATCTCATTCGTAGGCACTTAGGATTTCCATCCATCTCCTTTGCCTCCTGTTCAATTCTTTTTGCCCAAATATATATTTTAAACTCTTATGATCTGTATAGACGGTAAACTTACTTCCACACAGATAATGTCTCCAAATTTTAAGGGCAAAAATTATCGATCCTAAATCTAAGTCATGTGTTATATAATTTTCCTCGTGCTTCTTCAATTGCCTTGAGGCATACGCAATTACCTTTTTGCGTTGCATTAGCACACATCCTAATCCTAGCTTAGAAGCATCACAGTAACTTCAAAATCTTCTGTTCCTTCTGGCAGGGCTAGAATTGGGGTGTTTGTTAACCTTAGCTTTAAAATCTTAAAAGCCTCTTCTTGCCTAGGTCTCCACTCAAATTTTACTGCTTTACAGGTTAGCTTAGTCAATGGTACGGATATCTTAGAAAAATCCTTAATGAATCGCCTATAGTATCCGGCTAACCCTAGAAAACTTCTAACTTCCATAGCTGATTGCGGGACCTTCCATTTGGTGATCGCTTCTATTTTGGAGGGATCTGCGCGAATACCTTCGTGATTCACCATATGTCCTAAAAATTGCATCTCCTAGAGCCAAAATTCACATTTGGAGAATTTGGCGTAAAGCTTCTCCTTTCTTAACAAAGTTAAGAGTGCATGCAGGTGCTGACAATGCTCATCCTGACTTTTGGAATAAATAAGTATATCGTCAATGAAGACAATTACAAATTTATCCAAGTACGGTTTACAGACTCTATTCATCATGTCCATAAATGCTGCAGGAGCATTTGTTAATCCAAATGGCATGACTGTAAACTCATAGTGACCATACCTAGTTCTAAAAGCAGTTTTAGGTATGTCTTCTTCTTGTACCTTCAACTGATGATATCCGGAGCGTAAATCTATTTTCGAAAAATATCTTGCTCCCTGAAGTTAATAAAAAAAGATCATCAATCCTAGGTAATGGGTATCGATTCTTAATTGTAACCTCATTCAGTTCCCTATAATCGATACGCATTCGCATCGAACCATCCTTCTTCTTTACGAACAACACTGATGCTCCCCAAGGGGATGAACTAGGTTGTATGAATCCTTTACTGAGCAATTCATCTAATTGCTTTTTCTGTTCTAACATTTCAGTGAGTGCTAATCGGTAGGGTGCCTTTGCTATGGGTGTAGTTCAAGGAATCAAATGAATTCTAAATTCTAGCTCCCTATCTGGTGGTAATCCTGGTAATTCTTCTAGAAATACATCCGAATATTCTGATACTACAGGAATTTCCTTAAGTTCCTTACCCTTAGTGCTAATGATTACTGAAATCATATACACTATTCCTAGCTTTCGTTCATAACTAGCTACTTTCATTACTGAAATGATCTTCATGGGTCTATGCGGCTTATCTCCTGTAATCGTAATTACTTCTCCTGTGGGTGCACGGATTTCTATGGAATTCTTATCACAGAGGATTCGAGCATGGTTGGCTACTAACCAATCCATTCCTAACACGACATCGAATCTAGCTAAATTCATGGGTAATAGGTTTGCAGAAAATTTATGACCTGAAAGTTCTATATTTTCTTTTTGCAAAACTGTATCTATGTTAACAGAATTCCCATCTGCCGTTCATTTTGTCGTATGAATTACAAGAGTGATGATTAAATAAAATAATGTTTATCATCAAAATTTATAGATACACACACGCTGATAAACCTAAATTTATCATTTGTCATACCTGTTCTTGAGTTATCCTTAAGGGTCGGTTATTTAAGGCTTTCGAATTTCCTTATAGATATGCATATCTATATAATTATTTATTTCATGTACACCTTATTCATAAGGTCAATATATAAAATAGGTTTACGTTCCCAAAAATAGGGCAAACATTGCTGGAGTGATTTTATTAACATATACCCCATCTCACCCGGTTTCACCGGAGAGGTATCCTCATCTTACCCGTACAAGCTGGAGTGTTACCACATCATACCTAGCTTTTCCGGAAAGGTAATTATTGTTGTATTTCTCATACTTAGAATCACAAATGTTCATTATTCAGTATAGCTTGTATCAAGAAACATGGAAATTAGTATTCTCATGATAGATCATATTCTAGAATCGAGTAATACAAATAAACAAGACATAACAGTGGCCAATTGTTATTGCTTATTTATCATATTTGCACTTTTCTAGTTATCATCCTCATGATATACCAATATCCATCCCAATTTATCTATACAAGTATTTAGCTTATACTAATGCATTAAAATCTCTTGTACTACTAAGCGTTAGTTTCTTCTAGGTTTCCATTATTCTCATTATTCCGGTTTTCCTGATTTACTTCGTTGTTCATCTGCATCTATCAATTATTAATTATCACAGGCTAATATTTAGTACAAACATTTAGGTACAACTGTACAAACAGATTTAATTAAAAATGGCGAACATTGCGACTTTTATATATATATATATATATATATATATACATGTCTATTACAAATTACAATTGAAATTCAAAATATACTAGGGGTTGTGCATTCATAATTTATTTTAGTCTATCTAGGAATATTATGCTCAACATGCTTTTATATAAGGTTTATTCTATCTCCTCTTACTAAGTTGTTCATCTAATGGGCAAAGTTCCTTTAAAGTTTCTAGCTCATAGGTGATATGGGTGCTAGTACTGGGTCAGGGTGTTGAGAGATAAGATAATTTATAAACTTTTCTGGTTGAGATCTAATTTCATTGGTTGGTCCGGGTTTAGCAGTTTAACTTAATTAAAAGTTAACATTTACTGCTGTAGTGGCTAACATATAGAGATTTGCCCATTGTTCATCTAATTCATCTTCCCATGGTGGGTTAGTGCCTATTTCCTGAGTTTCCTTATTAATCATCACTCCTTTTGGTTGTGACTTATTTATTTTCTCTTGACTTTTTCTAATAATCCAACTTCTTTTCATAGTGGTAAGTGGTTTCTCAAACTGTGTCTTACGAATAAATATTCCTTCCTCAGTATCTGCTGAGTATCTTGAGGAATTTGATTGAAATGAGGTTCCCTTATCTTTTGGTGAACTATCTAATTGACGATAGATGTCCGAAATTCTTTGCTTACCCATACTGTAAACTAACAAATAGTCAAATAGCACAAAAAACACATAATCACATAAGTTATTTTCTAACACGGAATTTTAGAATTTAAGTGTTAGCAGAACACTTATTTGGCTTAGACCAGTGGCATAGCTCTGATACCACCTTTTTCTGTCACTGCCCCCGTCCCGGTTTTACCCGGTCCAGGAGCCGCGTGGCAGAAATCCGTGGTAATTATTATGTTGGCAGCAGAATTATTAACAGGATCATTTAAAAATTTAAAATACCGGATGATTTTATTTCACAATTTGGGATGAACCCCGTAATTTACAATAGAGGAATTTCACGAGGAAATTCCTTGTTTTACAAAACATGTTTATTTATTTAACTGAGCCACCACTTCAAGCTTGATTAATGCTCTATAGCACTTTTCCTTAAGTCACAGTAGGTCATCTGAAACATGTTTTAAAAAGGTTTTATCACCATAGAAATACTGGCGAGTCACTCAAGTTGCACAAAACGACACATTGTCATAATATACAGTATTAAGGGTGATTACGTTGTTTCTATCAACCAATTACCCCAAATCGGTATTTGTCACTTGACTGTATCTGTGACTATGGTCAGATCACCCATTGGCTAACCTGTTGTCCAATGGTGACGGGAATCAAGTAATGTATACAAAACCCCACATACCGGCAGTAATTGAAGACTACAAAGACTTAATCCCTGTAATTATAACTTTGAAATAAATAGGGTTTTTGGAAACAATTTAGTAAAAAGAGAATGACTCACATTGCAGATTTAGACGGGCAGCGTTTAGCCTACTGATTTTAGCCTGATTAACCTAATTCAAATAACAATGAACACGAAAACTAGGTCAGTAACTTCATACAACTTTTACGACAACTCACGAGATTCAAAACCTTCACGACGAATGACAAAGTATAGCCCAATTACGGGTAGCACTTAAACATCCATCGGATTGGTTTTTATCGATCGGACATTAAATCATAGCAGTGATCGAGTTATTACCCTGTTATCACGGCAGAATTTCGTGTTGTGTGTGTTTTTGGAGTAAACAGACGATATCTCAATATACGAAATGAGTTTTTACGTCGAACCAACGCCAAATTTCAAGTGCCAAGGCCTTGTATTTATACTGGAAAAACGGCTCCCTCGCGTGGCGCGAGAGAACCACTTCTAGCATAGGGAAGCCACGTCTGTTTGTAGCCTGGGTGAGTCGACGGATCGATAAAATTCGATTTTTTACAGCGAACTATTTAGATAATACCAATTAGGGAATACCCCCCCCCCCTGAGTTTTAGGGGCCCTGATCCTAGTTCCGATTGTTTTGAAAATTTTAGGGGTCATGCAATATTTCTTGGGGGTCTCAATTAGGGTTTCCTATTAGACATAATAACATAAGAAAATAGTAGTTTTAATGAGAGTTGTTACAAACATCATCCACTGCCCTCGAACAAGACGTGAAACCATAAATACAAACAAAATAGAAAGATATAGAAGATGAATCTCTTTATTATTGAAACAATCATCAAAGATTTACAAACCGAAAGAGTATACATCATCTACAAGTTGGTTTAGATCACTGAGATCTAAACCTAGCTTTCTCTCACTATCACATAGTCTCCCCTCTAGAATGTGTATGCGCCTTTGAATAATTACAAGAGTTTGTGAGAGTTGCCCTAATCTAACCTATCAATACACACACACACACACACACATATATATATAAAATAGGGACCAAACCTAGACAAAACACATTGTCCAGGATACACAAACTTGGACTCCTAAGTCCTGACAACCTAGTCCGAATTTACACAAATTCGGTCACTTATCTCCCCTCTAGAATGTGCACGCGCCTTTGAAGAATTACAAGAGTTTGTGAGAGTTGCCCTAATCTAACCTATCAACACACACACACACACACACACACATATATATATAATAGGGACCAAACCCTGATAAAACACACTGTCTAGGATACACAAACTTGGACTCCTAAGTCCTGACAACCTAGTCCGAATTTACACAAATTCGGTCACTTACACAAGTTACAAATTCGGACTAGACACAAGCTAGGATGTCCGAATTTATACACATATTCGGACTCCCTTACAAACTCGGACAGGTTATACCTAGTCCGAATTTAATATAAATACGGACATACATATCAACAGCTAACACATCCCCAGTCCGAATTTAACTGATAAATTCGGACAACTCTATTGGATCTTTGACTCCCCCTTAACTGTTTCTATCAGTTTTGTATGATAATAATATCTCCAGTCACCGAATATTGCACTTACAGACTCCCCCTTGACTGATGATATCATGTTTGCTTTCACTTTGGCTGAAACTTGATATTTTCGGCAGAGCACAACGATCTTCAACCTTTCTAATAATAGAGTTGCTGACGATCACTTAAATGGTCGCTTTGAGAAACTCGAAGAATCCAACATCAAGCACTTTCGATCCTTCCCCTCAAACTTCTCCCGAATCAAGCTAATGCGAACCAACCTACAACCAAATGTAAGAACATCACTCAATCCTTGATCTTCAAACTTAAGCGACAAAAGAACGAAACATCGGATTTCCAATACCCAACATCAAACACTTCAAATTCCGCAAAGACATGAAATTTAGTTCGATGAATTAATAACAAACAGAACTTTGAAAAAGTACATCCAACATCTTGATCAAAGTCTTCAACCGAGTGTCTTAAATCATTTTATCTTGAATCTTCAAGATCCAATCTCGTATCTTCACGAATACACCAATTACCCGATGACTTTCGTCTCCGATCTCCTACTCAATGTAAGAACCTCCTAATTATTTCGAGAATCCGACCAGTCACTAACTTGGAAGAGGGACCAAGAAGACTAATCTTCCCTACTCTAACCGGCATATAATAAGGTTCAATCTTCAACTAATCGCCAAACAAACAATTAGCTTCATCACATCAACACTTGATCAAACCTCGAACAAACTCGACGAAATTCAATCAGACACCAGCTCTAAATTGTATCATGTTTTTAAACTTTTCTGCACCAGCGAGATCAAACCTCATTTAATCTCACGATTGGAAACACGAACTAGGTTCACCGTCGCACCACTAGCTTTTAGAAATTTACAAAGAAAATAGGATATTTTTAATTTTTTACCCCCCCCCCCTTTTTGTGTAAACTTTCAAAGTCCAAGACACTTCGACTTCGTTTCTCTTCGAATGCCCGATAAAAGTCCCAAATTGTCCGAAAACTCTAGTACGGACCAAATCCGAACACCGAGAAACTAGTAACCAAATTTTAACTCAAATACTCCGAATATAACCCATAAATCCGGATTTAACCAACAAACTCGGAATTTTTTAAGTCTGAATTTATATATATCCGAATTTAACAAAAAAATCAGGATTTTAACTCACAAGTTCGGACAATTTTTTTTATTATTTTTTTACATCTACTAGTCAAATTTGACCATATAAGTCCGAATTTAACAATATAAAGTCCGAATTTAGCAACTTTATTCTAAATTTAACCTATTTATTCCGAACTTAACATATGTTTTACCGAATTTACCTTATATATTCTGAACAAATCACAAACTCGGACACACTATGTGATCTAACAAGTTCGGACAAAGTAGAATCACAAATTCGGATACAATCAAATACCCAAATTCGGATAGGTTAAAACTTCAAATTCGGACAGGTTAAAACCTCAAATTCGGATAGATCAACTATGTCTCTCAAATTTGGACAAGGTTAACAGGAACAAATCCGGACACTATACCACTTCACAAATTCGGAACAGTTTGTAAATTCCCAAACTTGGACACATTCCAAAGTCACAAATCCGAAACTTGTATACTCGAAAATTAAATCCGGAGTTCCTCAAACCCAGATAGGTAATCTCGGAACACTTTTTCCGGATTATTTCCCATGCGTGACTTCACACAAGGTCATAAACAAACGCAGAAGGAACAAGTTCGGACATAATAAATTCAGACCTTCTAACAAAATTCATAAACTCGGAAGAGGTAATTTCAGATCAAACCTTAGATCTGCAGCAACTTAGAAAACAGGAAGACAATCTCAGTCGACGAACAACTTCAATTTCTTCAAATTTTCTGCAGAATCTTCACGTCTTCATGATGTTTGGAGGAAACAAACATCAAATCAAGAGCAATGGTGATTCGGAAAGCGGTTAGACCGTTCCAAATTGGTAACCATTCTCTGATGCCACCTGAGAGTCCCCGAGACCCCCAGGACCGATGACGAACAACATCCACTGCCCTCAAATAAGACGTGAAACCATAAACACAAACAAAATAGAAAGATGTAGAAGATGAATCTCTTTATTATTGAAACAGTCATCACAGATTTACAAACCGAAAGAGTATACATCATCTATAAGCTGGTTTAGATCACTAAGATCTAAACCTAGCTTTCTCTCACTATCACATAGTCTCCCCTCTCGAATGTCCACACGCCTTTGAAGAATTACAAGAGTTTCTAAGAATTTCCCTAATCTAACCTATCAACACATACACACACACACACACACACACACACACATATATATATATATAGAATAGGAACCAAACCCGGACAAAACACATTGTCTGGGATACACAAACTCGGACTCCTAAGTCCTGACAACCTAGTCCGAATTTACACAAATTCGGACACTTAAACAAGTTACAAATTTGGACTAGACACAAACTAGGATGTCCGAATTTATACACATATTCTGTGACAACTCGAATTTCCGACGTTCTTTATTCGCATTTAATGCACGTTGACTTTGACTGTTTAGTTGTTTGACTGTTTGACTTGTAACCATACATGTTATGTTTTAATGAAACGTGTTATGATTGTGCACATATGTGATTTACTGTTGTAAAAATGTAACATGGGTTATTATATTAAACAACTCGACGAAACAGAGTTGTGATTCGCCATGAGCATACTCGATGAAACAAAGTCTGTTTCGCCAACACGAACTCGACGAAATAGAACTTGTTTCGCCGGCCCGTAGACTCGCCGAAGCCCAGTATGGGCCCAAAACCGTTAATACACATTTAAACGTGAAACGGGTTCAGTTTCACACGCTTAGCAATCTGAAAACCCTAAAAAAAAAAAATCACATCACACACTCTCTCTTTTTGTGAAACCCTACGGCCGTTTGAACATCGAGTCCAGTACATCGATTGAACTTCTTGGGTTAGTATTCGATTACTCATGTTTTTCTAGATGGAATCATTTGTTTAATTGATGTATGAATGAACACTTAACATGTGATGGTGATGAATGATATGGTTCCATGATATTCTTGCAGTAAATGATTATGTTAATTTGCTGATATGGAATAATGATGTGTATGATCGGCTACGTGTTACGATTTGTTGAATATACAAAATAGGGTGCATGCTAGATGTTGAATAGCAATGATGATTTGATATTATTTGATGTAGTGGCCGACAACTTGGAACAAACAAACGCATGGGGTCTGATGAACAATTGAAATCTGCTTATGTGATACATGACTCATGATAACTTGCAAATGATATATGATTTCTCTATGGTTTGTGATCTGACTAGTCTGCCATCACATGTGCATATGGGAGTTTGTGTATGTTGATAAGGGTTGATAAGTGATGTATTATTATGGTCAATTTTCAGCAAGAAAACAACCAATACTTGTCGGCCATTGTTGAGCCATTTTATTAATGAATAATCTCGTGATGATTGGGCATGTGGTTGATAGTGTATATTAGGGTTTTGTGATATTATGACGTAACTAAGGTGATACGTAACTGATGGTTGACGAATCAGAACTTAATGGCGAATCTGAAATATGGCGAATCTGAAATATGACGAATCAGGATCTGATTCGTCAACAAATCAAACGACGAAACTGGGTTTGTTTCGCCGAAGGGGCTCTCGACGAAACTGATGGTGTTTCGTCGAGTGGGGAACCTGTTGTAACTTGGTTTATTTCCGTTAGAACTTAACTGACCTAATTAACTGCTGTTAACTGAATTGCATGTTTCGTATGTGTTCGAATACGTGTTATGTGCTACAAGATGATCTTTGACTCGGTGTTACCATGTTGTACTCGTACGTAAACTGATTTCTCATACGTGCATACTTTAGGACGTGATTGATTACTTGCGAGCATACACTTAGCATACCGAGCAAACCAAGGTGAGTTCACACAGCCAAGGCATGGGATTCCCAGGATGGGAATGGGTTGGATTATTTACTCGTTCAGTTTATGGAACTTAGATATATGATTCCCGGTAGAGGAAGGATTATGGATAAGAACAGACTAGACTGGTTATACTAATTTAAACGATCTTCGCACACACGCCAAGGGTCGGCCGCGATATTATGACAATCTTCGCACACATGCCTAGGAAGGGCCGCGAACTATATACTCTAATCTTCGCAAACATGCCAGGAAGGGCCGCGATACTACTATACCTAGTCTAGCAAACATGGGGAAAATCCCACTAATCTTCGCAAACATGCCTGGAATGGCCGCGATACGAATACTAATCTTCGCAAACATGCCTAGAGGGCCGCGATACGATACATACATGATCACTAAACGAACATACGAACTACTATACGAACATTATTACCAACTATTAACTGTGAACTCGCTCAACTAGTTGTTGACTCTCTCTTACATGCCTTGCAGGACTTTAGGTACATATGGAGCTTGCACAGGGAGGAGCAGGTCGTTGTGGGATACGGATCGTAGACGATATTTGAACTTATAACTTACTTTGGGTTTTCATTATTATGCTTCCGCTACTTAAACAATGTTTGGTTATGAACATCAGTCATGTCAAGATGAATTATATTTTCCTACTTTTACACTTAAATACTATGTTTGATATGATTGATGGCTTGATCCTGGTCAGTCACGCCTCCAGGCGGTGATACTCCGCGGGTGGATTTTGGGGGTGACTTTCCTCAAGTGCTCCCTGAGGAATTACCTGGGTTACCGCCTCACCGCCAGGTCGAATTTCAGATCGAGCTAGCTCCTGGAGCAGCGCCTATAGCTCGTGCACCGTATCGTTTAGCTCCATCAGAGTTGAAAGAGCTATCTACGCAATTACAAGAACTCTTAGATAAGGGTTTTATTCGTCCTAGTTCTTCGCCCTGGGGAGCTCCAGTGTTATTCGTAAAGAAGAAAGACGGTACGTTCAGGATGTGCATAGATTACCGCGAACTCAACAAGGTGACGATCAAGAATCGTTATCCTCTTCCGCGCATAGATGATTTATTCGACCAGCTGCAAGGGTCGAGCTACTACTCCAAAATAGACTTAAGGTCAGGATATCACCAGCTGAGAGTCCGGGATGAGGACGTCTCCAAAACAGCATTTAGAACTCGCTACGACCACTACGAGTTTATGGTCATGCCATTCGGGCTAACGAACGCGCCTGCCGTATTTATGGATCTTATGAACAGGGTGTGCAAACCCTATCTCGACAAGTTTGTTATTGTTTTCATTGACGACATCCTGATTTATTCGAAGAATCGGGAGGAACACGAGCAGCACTTACGATTTATTTTGGAACTCCTTCGAACGGAACAACTGTACGCCAAGTTTTCAAAATGCGACTTCTGGCTTCGTGAAGTCCACTTCTTAGGCCACGTGGTAAACAAGGATGGGATTCATGTTGATCCATCCAAGGTAGAATCGATCAAGAACTGGCCTGCACCTAGCACACCAACTGAAATACGCCAATTCTTGGGTTTGGCGGGTTATTACAGACGGTTCATCAAAGACTTCTCAAAGATCGCACAGCCGCTTACACTACTGACACAGAAAGGTGTTGTTTACCGTTGGGGTAATGCACAGGAAACAGCGTTTCAGCACTTAAAGGATAGACTTCGTAGCGCACCTATCCTCTCATTGCCTGAAGGCACGGACGATTTCGTAGTCTACTGCGACGCATCTATCCAAGGTCTTGGATGTGTATTGATGCAGAGGGATAAAGTTATTGCTTATGCTTCGCGCCAACCTAAGATTCACGAACGGAATTACACGACACACGACCCAGAGCTGGGAGCCGTTGTTTTTGCGCTCAAGATATGGCGACATTACTTGTATGGCACTAAGTGCACTATATACATTGATCACAGAAGCCTCGAACATATCTTCAAACAGAAAGAACTGAATATGCGACAGTGACGAGGGGTTGAACTGTTAAATGACTACGAATGCTCAATCAGGTACCACCCAGGCAAAGCCAATGTTGTGGCTGACGCCCTCAGTCGAAAGGACACCGCGCCTAAGCGCGTGCGAGCTTTACAACTCACTATACAGTCTAGTCTTCCTTCCCGGATACGAGATGCTCAGATAGAAGCATTGAAACCAGAAAATGTCAGGGCTGAAGCCCTACGCGGCTCAAGGCAACGATTAGAACAAAGGGCAGACGGCGCTTACTACGTAACAGGACGCATTTGGGTCCCACTGTACGGCAACTTACGCGAGCTAGTAATGGATGAAGCTCACAAGTCTCGCTACTCGGTACATCCTGGTTCGGATAAAATGTACCACGATATTAAGACTACATACTGGTGGCCTAGCATGAAGGCCCACATAGCCACATACGTTAGCAAATGCTTGACTTGTGCGAGAGTCAAGGCAGAATATCAGAAACCGTCAGGTCCACTCCAACAACCTGAGATACCACAATGGAAATGGGAGCAAATTTCCATGGATTTTGTTACCGGTTTACCTAAATCCCAGCGCGGAAATGACACTATTTGGGTGATCGTGGATCGACTCACTAAGTCTGCTCACTTCTTGGCAATCAAAGAAACAGATAAGTTCTCTACCTTAGCAGACATCTACTTGAAAGAAGTGGTCTCCAGGCACGGTGTGCCAACCTCTATCATCTCTGATCGTGACGCACGTTTTACTTCAGAACTGTGGCAAGCAATGCATAAATCGTTTGGCTCTCGTTTAGACATGAGCACGGCGTATCATCCTCAGACAGATGGGCAGTCTGAGCGCACTATTCAAACTCTAGAAGACATGCTTCGGGCGTGCGTAATAGACTTTGGCAATGGTTGGGAAAGACATTTGCCACTTGTGGAATTTTCATACAATAACAGCTACCACACAAGCCTTAAAGCTGCTCCATTCGAGGCATTGTACGGGCGTAAATGCCGGTCACCTCTCTGTTGGGCAGAGGTGGGGGAAAGTCAAATCACAGGTCCAGAAATGGTAGTCGATACTACAGAAAAGATTGCACAAATACGACAATGCATGGCGGCAGCACGTGACCGTCAGAAAGCATACGCTGATTTAGACAGGAAACCACTCGAGTTCCAAGTTGGGGATCGAGTGCTACTCAAAGTTTCACCCTGGAAGGGTGTGGTTCGTTTTGGCAACGCGGTAAACTAAATCCACGATATGTTGGACCATTCGAAGTTATTGAGAAAATAGGCAAAGTGGCCTACAGATTGAACTTACCACCTGAACTCAGTGCAGTTCACAACGTCTTTCACGTGTCGAATCTGAAGAAGTGTACGTCAGATGAGACCCACATAGTTCCCTTGAAGGAACTCACTATCGACGAGCGGTTGCATTTCGTCGAGGAGCCTGCTGAAATCACGGACCGGGATGTTAAGGTCCTCAAGAACACGAGAATCCCTCTTGTACGAGTTCGTTGGAACTCCCGCCGCGGCCCAGAGTTCACCTGGGAGCGTGAAGATCAGATGAAACTCAAACATCCCCAGTTATTCGGAACCAATGCAACTACTACTGAGACTGAAGCTACCAATACAGAATTTCGGGACGAAATTCCAAATCAACGGGGGGATAATGTGACACCCCAAGAAAACCGGTAATCTTCGCATACATGCTCGGGGAGCCGCGATACGAAACAGGTAAACAACGTCACACTATTAGCTTCCTCAGTAACTGCATGCTAAATTTCGGGACGAAATTTCTTTCAAGTTGGGGATAATGTGACAACTCGAATTTCCGACGTTCTTTATTCGCATTTAATGCACGTTGACTTTGACTGTTTAGTTGTTTGACTGTTTGACTTGTAACCATACATGTTATGTTTTAATGAAACGTGTTATGATTGTGCACATATGTGATTTACTGTTGTAAAAATGTAACATGGGTTATTATATTAAACAACTCGACGAAACAGAGTTGTGATTCGCCATGAGCATACTCGATGAAACAAAGTCTGTTTCGCCAACACGAACTCGACGAAATAGAACTTGTTTCGCCGGCCCGTAGACTCGCCGAAGCCCAGTATGGGCCCAAAACCGTTAATACACATTTAAACGTGAAACGGGTTCAGTTTCACACGCTTAGCAATCTGAAAACCCTAAAAAAAAAAATCACATCACACACTCTCTCTTTTTGTGAAACCCTACGGCCGTTTGAACATCGAGTCCAGTACATCGATTGAACTTCTTGGGTTAGTATTCGATTACTCATGTTTTTCTAGATGGAATCATTTGTTTAATTGATGTATGAATGAACACTTAACATGTGATGGTGATGAATGATATGGTTCCATGATATTCTTGCAGTAAATGATTATGTTAATTTGCTGATATGGAATAATGATGTGTATGATCGGCTACGTGTTACGATTTGTTGAATATACAAAATAGGGTGCATGCTAGATGTTGAATAGCAATGATGATTTGATATTATTTGATGTAGTGGCCGACAACTTGGAACAAACAAACGCATGGGGTCTGATGAACAATTGAAATCTGCTTATGTGATACATGACTCATGATAACTTGCAAATGATATATGATTTCTCTATGGTTTGTGATCTGACTAGTCTGCCATCACATGTGCATATGGGAGTTTGTGTATGTTGATAAGGGTTGATAAGTGATGTATTATTATGGTCAATTTTCAGCAAGAAAACAACCAATACTTGTCGGCCATTGTTGAGCCATTTTATTAATGAATAATCTCGTGATGATTGGGCATGTGGTTGATAGTGTATATTAGGGTTTTGTGATATTATGACGTAACTAAGGTGATACGTAACTGATGGTTGACGAATCAGAACTTAATGGCGAATCTGAAATATGGCGAATCTGAAATATGACGAATCAGGATCTGATTCGTCAACAAATCAAACGACGAAACTGGGTTTGTTTCGCCGAAGGGGCTCTCGACGAAACTGATGGTGTTTCGTCGAGTGGGGAACCTGTTGTAACTTGGTTTATTTCCGTTAGAACTTAACTGACCTAATTAACTGCTGTTAACTGAATTGCATGTTTCGTATGTGTTCGAATACGTGTTATGTGCTACAAGATGATCTTTGACTCGGTGTTACCATGTTGTACTCGTACGTAAACTGATTTCTCATACGTGCATACTTTAGGACGTGATTGATTACTTGCGAGCATACACTTAGCATACCGAGCAAACCAAGGTGAGTTCACACAGCCAAGGCATGGGATTCCCAGGATGGGAATGGGTTGGATTATTTACTCGTTCAGTTTATGGAACTTAGATATATGATTCCCGGTAGAGGAAGGATTATGGATAAGAACAGACTAGACTGGTTATACTAATTTAAACGATCTTCGCACACACGCCAAGGGTCGGCCGCGATATTATGACAATCTTCGCACACATGCCTAGGAAGGGCCGCGAACTATATACTCTAATCTTCGCAAACATGCCAGGAAGGGCCGCGATACTACTATACCTAGTCTAGCAAACATGGGGAAAATCCCACTAATCTTCGCAAACATGCCTGGAATGGCCGCGATACGAATACTAATCTTCGCAAACATGCCTAGAGGGCCGCGATACGATACATACATGATCACTAAACGAACATACGAACTACTATACGAACATTATTACCAACTATTAACTGTGAACTCGCTCAACTAGTTGTTGACTCTCTCTTACATGCCTTGCAGGACTTTAGGTACATATGGAGCTTGCACAGGGAGGAGCAGGTCGTTGTGGGATACGGATCGTAGACGATATTTGAACTTATAACTTACTTTGGGTTTTCATTATTATGCTTCCGCTACTTAAACAATGTTTGGTTATGAACATCAGTCATGTCAAGATGAATTATATTTTCCTACTTTTACACTTAAATACTATGTTTGATATGATTGATGGCTTGATCCTGGTCAGTCACGCCTCCAGGCGGTGATACTCCGCGGGTGGATTTTGGGGGTGTGACATATTCGGACTCCCTTACAAACTCGGACATGATATACCTAGTCCGAATTTAAATTAAATACGGACATACATATCAACAGGTAACACATCCCCAGTCCGAATTTATCTCATAAATTCAGACAACTCTATTGGACCTTTGACTTATTTGACTTAGACTTTTGACTTTGTTGACCAGAACTGATAAAGCACAGTTAACCGGCAGGAACTGCACTTACAGACTCCCCCTTACCTGTTGCTATCAGTTCTGTCTGACATTGATATCTTCAATCACCGGATGCTGCACTTACAAATTTCACATATTTTAACATTAAGACCTGCATTTCGTGCAAAAAAGTATTATAATACACATCAGTCCCCTAACTTCTAACTATACTAATTTATTTCTCGAATGACTATACGAGTATATCACATAAATACCGGTTTCCTATACATAATTTTTTTTATAACAAGACATTTGAAAGTAGTTGACCCGGCTAGCTTGTGATCACAACTTTTGGTCCTACACTCTTTCTTCTACATATTTAGAAACATTTCCCCAAATACCCATCCATTATCTCCTTAAATGAAACCACAGCTGAAATCGCCATTGGCATCGCCATCGTTGGCCGTCGACTTCAACTACGACAGCACCACGACTTCCCCATACGCCACCGCACCTTCAAGTCCTCAGTCCACCATCCCTTTCTTTTGGGAACACAAACCAGGAATCCCCAAACAAAACCACCATGACACTTTCACTTTCCCATTAGAATATGAGACAGATTTCGCATTCGGCTACCTTGAACGCCATTCCATATCCGCAGCAAACGACCTCTTCGACTGCGGCAAGATTAAGCCATTGAAACCATCCCAACGTCTGCATTGCTCCAACACTTCACCCACACCATCCAAACCACCAAAACTAATGTTAGACAATTGCACTTTCATTTACACTACCATTCATAATACACTACTTTTTACATTAACAATATTATAAATGCACATGTGCATCTATATGTATGAACATGTTATAACGTGTTTTGGTACACTACTTTGAATACACTTTCCCTTTCATCTATCATACCATCAATAATACACCACTATTACCTTCTACCATTCATAATACAATACCATTACCTCCTAACATCCATAATACAATATCATTACCAATATTTCACTTTATTACATGTATATCAACACCCTTTATACCATCCAAACAACATATTACATCATAAAGTGACAAATATAATCAAACCATCAACCACTAGATATAACTAACCAAAAAACATGTATATGGGTCTACTTCATCATTTAAAATCACAAACTTTTTTTTACTAAAACACGTTATATCATGGTTATACATAATGATGCACATGTGCATTTTTAATATTGGTAATGTAAAAAGTAGTGTATTACGGATGGTAGTGTAAATGAAAGTGCATTTGTCTACTACTGGTAATATATTACGGAATTTGTCCAAGAAATGACACATATGCACATGTGCATCGATAATTGTTACTCGAATTTTTTTTTTCTGGTAACGAAATATAGCGATTTTCTTTAAAAAAAAAATTTTTGTGTGTTTTTTTAGATTTTTTAGGTATGTTTTTGTGTTCACATTGATTCTCGCGGTTCTCACAATAAAGGTGGTTCTCGCGTGAACCCTACCATATATATATACATATAGGAACAAGATCAGGATAGAACGCCTCAAAGTGTGAGAACAGTGAGAACGATTCTCAGCCACAAGATCTTAGTGGTTTGTGGCTGAGATTGATGCGGTGGTATTTTTGTAAATAATAGGGGCCTTGAAACTACCAGGAGAGGTAAAATACGAAGATCCAAACAAAGGTGCACATGCTAATCACATGTCATTTTCCCTCATCATATTTAAACGACAATAACTTTTTTATACGTGATTATTTTTTGAAAAAAAAATTACACCATAAAACTCCGTGTTTTTTTATTTTTCCAACGAGTATACTATTGATGTACTTTTCGAAAAAAAAATTAATTGGGTTTTATTGAGTTTTTCTGAACTGAGTGTTTTATGGCGTTTTAGACTATGTATTTTCATGACGTTTTTCCGAACTAGGTGTTTTTATGGCGTTTTAACTAGTTATTTTCATGTCGTTTTTCTGAACTGAGTGTTTTATGGCGTTTTCAACTGAGTTTTTTATAGCGTTTTTCTGAACTAGGTGTTTTATGGCGTTTTTAACTGGGTATTTTCATGGCGTTTTTTCTGAATTGGGTGTTTTTATGACGTTTTATTTGAACACCCAGTTCATGTGAGTGAGTTTTTTTAACAATATTACCCCTTAGTATAATTTAGCATCAATGCCACATGTCACCACCAAAATCGTTTTCACCGTTCTCACATTTTTCACCGTTCTCTCTAAATCCTGACCTATATATATATATATGGAATCATTATCATTTAGATTAGTTGGTAATTGTTGGATGGACATAATCACCCTTATTAACTAATCAAGGTTTCCTATTGGGTGTATATAATAGGAGATAACTAGAGAGATAAAGGTTACACACAATCCCATTAACGTCATCACACACGTAATCGTCCCTCTCTCTCACACACACACACATATTCGTGTTCATCAAGAACACATAATCATCATCAAAATTGTAAATCCTAAACGGGAACTCAATCAAGCTAATAAGATGTTGTTTACTTCTCTCTCTACAACGATTACTAGACTCTCTGGTGTAACAGATATTAATCTTTTATCATGTTTCAATACAATTATTAAAGAACTGATCATCACATCATCAACAATAAAATACCACATGTTCATGTTGACCCGGCTAGCTTGTGATCACAACTTTTGGTCCACTTCTTTCTACACTCTTTCTTCTACATATTTAGAAACCTTTCTCCAAATACCCATCCATCATCTCCTTAAATGAAACCACAGATGAAATCGCCATCACTGGCCGTCGACTTCAACTACGACAGCGCCGCCACTTCCCCATACGCCACCGCACCTTCAAGTCCTCAGTCCACCATCCCTTTCTTCTGGGAACACAAACCAGGAATCCCCAAACAAAACCACCATGACCCTTTCACCTTCCCATTAGAATATGATACAGATTTTGCATTCGGCTACCTCGAACGCCATTCCATCTCCGCAGCAGACGACCTCTTCGACTGCGGCAAGATTAAGCCATTGAAACCACCCCCACGTCTGCATTGCTCCAACACTTCACCCACACCATCCAAACCACCAAAACTACGGTTAAAAGACGCATTATCTCCACGAACCAAGTCGAACGATTTCGACCCGTTCTCAGAGGCATTTAAACAAACACCTTGTGAGCAAACCCAACGCGGACGAAACCCGACTACTACGAAAACCATCAGACACAAGGTATCTCGATCTTTATCGCCATTTAGAGTTCCGGGTATTGTAAACAACCGGAAAAACTCATCGGATGAATCACCGGCTGTGGGCTTAACGTGGTATAATAAGTGGAAGTTGAAGAATTTATTATCGTTTCGAAGTGGGACTGAAGGAAGCGTGATAAAAACAGAAGATTCATTGAACAAATACACGGTGTTAGAGAAGAATGAAACGATGAAGGTGCCGTACAAATCAGGGTTGATGGGTTGCTTGAGGTTTAATCAAAATGCTGGATGTGTTATGAAAGAATGAATTGCATGAAGACTGAACCATTCAAGTTCGTCGGATTTGTTTTCTTTGTACTCCTCGTGGTTTCATCATTCTAACGGTTTTACCTTAATCCTTTAAAAGTAGTCATTTTACTTCGTGATCTATGATGCTTATCTCTATTTCACTCCCCTCCTCTAAACGCCATCCAATTCAACTGTTACATCCTGGTCACATGCCCCTCATATGAGGGGCATTTTAGTCTTTTCCTATCCCATATCTGAATCAGGATTTAACAGTTGAATTGGATGACGTTAGGGACGGGGAGTGAAATAGAGATAAACTTCATAGATCAGGGAGTAAAATGACTATTTTTAAAGGATTGGAACAAAACTGTTAAAACCACCAAACCAGACAAAGCAAAATAGAAGTTTACTCTATTCTGAATGTAGGTTCATCACATACGTATATTATTGTTTTTAAGATTTGTGAAATAAATTTTTTTTTGAAGGGTAAGATTTGTGAAATAATAATAAAAAAAGTTATTACTCTAGTGATAGTGACGATGATGATGATAGTGAATGGCAATTTGACCCACACCGGATATGTCGATTATTGTCGTTGCTTTTTAATTGTCTACAACATATCCACTATTATTTTCCCCAATACATTAATAATTTCATGATTTAACGTTTCTATTTTTCTTTAATAAACTTTCTTAAATATTTTTATGTTATTTATGGGTTCATTTTTAGCCATGCCCGAAAACCGAACTAACTAATCCGAATTAGAAAGGTATCTGATTAAATTCAGATCACTTATAATAAGAACGATTTGTGGAACCAATAATTGAATGGAAAACAAAATTCACAATTCGGTTTGGTTTGGTTTTTTCTGGTTACTAATACAATTTGGTGTTCGGTTTTCTTATAGGTTTTTTAACCGCTAATTGTAACAAGTTTCAATTCAATTCAAGGTATGAATTTCTAGGTTGCTTTTTTCTTGCATTAATTTTGTGTAAATTATGGGTTTCAAATTAAGGGTATGTTTGACACCTTCTGAATGATTAAGTGTTAAACCAATAAAAAGTATGAACCATTAAGTGTTGAACCAGTAAGAAGTCTGAACCATTAAGAGCCAGTATAATGTTTAACCGTTTAGAGGCAATTGTCTGATGAATTCAGATTAGATGTCTTAACCATTCAGACTTAGGGGCTGTTTGGTAGCCTCTGAATGGACATTAAGAGGCTACCTCTTAATGGAACCATTAAGAATTTTACCAATGAGAAGGTAGAAGAATGTGACATGTGATGATTTACCATTCAGAGGTTACATCTTAACCATTCAGACTTGAGGTTACCTCTTATTCATTCAGAGGTTTAAAACCATTAACAGGTAGCATCTGAATGGTCATTAAGAGGCTACCAAACAGCCCCTTAGTATAATGCTTAACCATTCAGAAGTAAATGTCTGAACCATTCAGACATCTGTCACGAAACAAACAGTCTGAACCATTAAGTGTTGAACCAGTAAGAGGTCTAAACCATTAAGAGGCTCATTAAGAGGTAAACAAACAGTCCCTAAACTAATGAAAGCAGAGATCTTCTTCGGGTTTAAAGTTTTTTCTATACAACTACCATTAAGGTGTGAAACCCATGCTTTTCTTGAAAATACTTACAATTTTTTTAAAAAAAATCTAGTGGTGTAAACGAGCCAAGCCAAACCCGATCCAGGCTAGGCTCGAGCTCATTTAATGTCTGAGTCCTTTTGAAGTATGTTTCTAAAGCTCGAGATCGACTCGTTAGTAGTTTTTCAAGCTTGAGCTCGGATCGGCTATACCTTAAAAAATCCATTGAATTCCAATAATCGAGGGTTAGGGGACCCCTTGGTTCCACCATCCTTAATGTCGATCATATATTATGTATCGTTTTGTTTTGACATGTGTCACTTCTCTTTTTATTTGAACTCACGATAAAAAACTTTATGTCGTGAAGCGAAGCGTGGTTTTGCTATCTAAGAGCATTCACAACAGTTCCATCATATTTCCCTCAAATTTTAATTTTTGTAAGCTAAATGTATAAAAATTATCCTTTCTTACTTCACATCAGGACCACCAAATCTACAACCTATTTTTATAATTTGAAACTAGTTACAATTTGGTGGATGAGATGTTGAAGATTTTTTTTAATATAAGAGATAAATTTTGAGAAGTGTAATTTTTAGTTACATTATAGGTTAGAATATTGATGGTGTTGTTATGAATGCTCTAACAAGTGATTTTGCTCAAATTTGAGTTTTTTTTCAAGCAAACGACAAGTTGCTTGTAGCCTAAAATAGTTCATTTAACCGAAATATAGTCACTTTACAAGTTGGTTAAAAGACAAGATGTTTTGCAACCCCCTATGGCCTTATATCACACAGATTGAATAACAAAAACATTAAATAGTTAGCAATATAAATTTAAAAATTATCAAACAATATTTTAAAAATACATATTTACAAATATTAGAGATATAATACGAATATGTGAAACAATAGAAACAACAAAAAAAATCTTAAACTTACAGAATTATGACACCTGATACTTTATTAAATATGGATATGATAATCATAAAATAAAAATTCAAATGCTTTGTTGTCACATATTTTTTTTCTATATTTCTTAGGATGGTTTCTTTTTCATCAAATTAGTTCTATCTAATTTCAAACTGTTATAACTTACTGAGCTAACTCTACTTAAATGGAATGAAACACTGTAGTTTTGTTGTTCCGTCGGCAAAGGGTGAAAAGGTGCAAGAGGATGGACCAAAGGGGGTCCAGGGGAATTTTAATATTTAAATGGCTGGTCTGGTTAGTGGACTATTTATCTAACCAAATAAGTCCTACACAACCAATAGTGCTTCAAACGACCTAACCCAGGCCCCTACCCACACCCAAACAAATGCACACAGCCACAAATATAAAGTTCTGTAATATGGCCGGCCATATGTAAATACATGATATGATTGAAGAAAACTGAGAACGATGTGATCATGTAAAATGAAACCATTATACAAGTCGCGTGTTCATTTTTAGTTTTGAGATTTAAAACACGGATTGATTGGTGAATGTTAGCATTGTTTAGGGGTGTGAATTTTTAACATAATTCGGAAAGCCGACACGAACCTAACACAAAATTCGCGGGTTTAGGTTTAGTCTAAACGGGTTCGGGTCAGTTTCAGGTTGAACCCGCGAACCCATTTAGGCTAACGGGTCGGGTTCGGGTCAACCTGGTTGGGCTGGCGGGTTGACCCGTTTAACATATTTATACTATATTATATTTTTTTACAATATATTTTATGTCATAAATTAAATGGCGTGTGTATTTTATGTCATGATTATAACTTAAAAAGAGAAATTAACATAAATTTTATAACTTAAATATGATATTATTATATACATTTGTGTTTTTTAAGTAAAATTTTAATTTAATATATTAATTTCAAAAAAAAATTAAAAATTCAGGTTGAACGGGTCGTGTTCGGGTCAACCCACGAAATTTCGGGTCGTGTTCGGGTTCATATGTATAATACGATTTTCGGGTTCAGGTCGGATAAAATTTTCGGGTTCGGGTCGGGTTGATCCCGTGAACACGACCCGTTTAGCACCCCTAGCATTGTTTGCATTTTGCAAAGTTGATCATTTTCTGCATCAACGAGTTTACCACTCATCGTCTTTTGTACCGTAAAAAAAGAATGGGTCATCACTTTTTTACAGCTGCTATAAGGGGTCGAAAAACACCACTTCGGTTTTTTTTTATTTACGACAATTTTTCTAACATTTTAATGTAGAAGTGTGAAAAAATAAGGGCAAAACTCGTACTATTCTAACAAGTTGAAAAAGTTTTTCATTGATCTTAATCCTATATTCTGTACTATAGAATAAAAGAGGTACTAGAGTTGACACATGTCACATGCACGTGCCTTTTCAAACTTTTTTTCCTTTATGCAATTTTATGGAGTCTATTGTAAACAACTCCATTATTTTAGTCAACTACACTTATAAGTCATTTTAACTAGTGAATTTATCCCGCGCTTCGCGACGAAAATTTGGTCGATATCTATTTTTTCTATTACGGTATCGACAATCACTGTAGTCATCGAAAGAGAAAACTTTACATCAATCAGAAACACTAAAAACAAATATTGACACCGGTACTGATGCTGTTTAGTTATATCAGTTTGGTTGGTTTGCATTCCATGTTTATTTTTACTCAACATTGAGATATAAATTTTATTGAAAACATATATTGTGTCGTTATCGTACCAAACCGAACCACAACCAACTGAACAACATCTGTATCGGTTCCAATGTTTATTTTTATTATTTTTGCTTTTGTTAAACTAATATCGTATCACTATCATACATGACTAAACCGAAAAATGTTGGTATTGGTATGTATTCATTTTTATGGTTTCTTGTTTGATAACGGATATAGTACCGCTACCTTAGTGAACTTAACCGAACGGAACGAACAACATTGGTTTCGGTACTGATATTTATTTTTATTGTATTTTCTTTCAATAAACTGACACTGTACCGCTACGCTACCGTACCGAATAATACCAGTACCGGTACGTGTATTCATTTTTATGATTTCAGGTTTAGAGAAGTTTTAATTTCTACAACTTTGTATGCGACAATAAATGAATATAAGTATCAATACCATGACAATCTAAACCGATCAATACCGTTTGAACAATATTGGTGCCGGTAACAGTGTTTATTTTTATCGTTTTTGATCGATGTAAAACATTTGTTGATTTCTATACCAAGTGCATATATCGGACCTCTACTGTATTGAAGCGAACCGTACTGATCCAATACCCATGGTAACGTACTATCACAACGTCGCGGGCAAATAACTTAGAATATATAACGCAAGTTATTGATAATAAATCAAATTTAATTGTAAACAAAAAAACTATTAAAAATTAAAAATAAATACTTAAAAATTGTTATGTACTATTCATCATCACTTTTAATTCATATGTATAACTAGCAAAATTCCTTCGCGCTTTGCGGCGAATATTCGGTTTATTTACGACGGTTTTATTTCATGAAAGTCGTCTAATGTAACTTAAAAAATAAGTCGTATATTAAATTGATCAAAAATTATAAAAGCAATTACCGTGGTAGCATTTATGATGTTATCGATAACAATAAGGATGTTTTGGGTTACATGAGGTATTTGGAAAAAAAAAGTATATCTAAGATTAGACAACTCTACCATTCACATGTAGTCTCGTTTTGTCTTTAACCCTTTTTTACTTTTTATTACTCAACTTTTTTTTTTGAACGGCGATTGACTCCAACAGTCGAAAGGATCACACCCACATTGCATGGGTCCCTAGTCCCCCTCGGGCGAGGCATCCGAGGTTGACCATAGGCGCTCCACGAGAAAATTTCCAGCCGACAGCCACTTGACTGCCGTTGCAGCCTCCGCACTCAAGAGCCGGAGTAACCGCACTGTAATAGAAAACTCGTGTGCGGCTCAAGACTCGAACCCGGGCTATTACGCACTCAAGGCTCTTATCCATCATTGCCATGACCCCTCAACCAAGGTTGGGGTCATTTACCCCCAAATGCAACAGGTGGGGATCGAACCCGGGTCTCCAAGGAAACCCAAAGTTCTTTCCACCACTCCACTACAAGTGGGGTATATTACTCTACTTTTATTAGACAACTCTACCATTCACATGTAGTCTCTTTTTGTCTTTAACCCTTTTTTACTTTTTATTACTCAACTTTTTTATGGATTTATTACTCATTTAAAATCCTAAAAGAAAGTTTAACTATGGTCACGCAAAGGAAAATAGTTTCAAATTAATTATTAGGGAAATATGAATTAGGATATAAGGATTATCATGGATGACAAAGGTTCGAAATTCATTTTTTGTGAATGTGTATAGTCTGAATTGTCACTAATATACGGCATCGGCACATGTACCAACCATTGTTCACTGGTTTAACCCACCTGTACCATTGTTCACCAGTTTAACCCGGTCAAACTTTCACCTAAAGCCTCCATAATACCACCAACAAAACCCTCATTCACTGTAGATGCGGCAGAAGCCATAAGTCGCTGGTAATGTTGTTCCATCGTCGGATCTGCTTATCGATCCCCCATCAACTATGTGCATCCAAGGAAGAAACTGATGTCGTCTGTTTTTACCTTGCCGGAAGCCCGGAACCCGAACAGGTCCATGGCACTTTAGTTGGTTGTTGTGGTAGCCGGAATAGTGCCTCACTGGCTCGGCTCCAAACACTTCTGGCTCCAAACACCAAGAAGCTGCGCCCTTGTTCCCAACCAACCTTTGACACCGCTGTAACACCCCGTGTTTTCAAGAAGTCAAAGTCAAAGTCAAGGTCAAAGTCAACGACCGATTTCGCGCAACTTGACTTGTAGTAGATTTCTTTTGTATGTTTATTTTAGTTGTATTATGTGGAGTAAGTGTCAATAATTACAATAATCGACGTATGTTGCTCGTAATCTAATCGACTTACAACTGTAAACTATAGGAAGTAACAATGCGATAAAGTTAACTAAGCGATAATCAAACTATGCTAATCAAATCGACATCGAATCGCAAGTCGAACTATGCATTTTAGTTATTGTTATATGTGTGTGTGTGCCTTATGTGTTACTTGTGCATGTTCATTTATGTTATGTGTGGTATTCAATCGAAACGCAAATCAAACTCGAAATGCAATCGAACTCAATCGACATCGAACTCGAATCACAATCGAACTGTGATAATTAGTGGAGAAGCGACAGTGCGAGATATGAGTGGCTGGGATTAAAAGTAATTTGAATAGGAAACTCCATCGCATTCGCATCACTCGCAATCGAAATCGAATCAGCAAAAATCGTCGCGTCGAACACACGAACCATGTGCCATCCGGCCGGATAGCCATCCGACCGGGCTGCCACTTGGTCATGGTGTCAAGATGCCATCCGACCGAGATGACTTCCGACCGGATAGTCATCCGAGCGGGGTGCCATCCGACCGACCCACACTTACCTCTTTTGGAATCCTATAAATACCCATGTCACTCTCAAACTTTCTACTTTTGGAACTCTCTGTCCGACCAGCTCGTGTTCCTCACATTTTCTTCGATTTCTCTCAATTCCGGTAAGATCTCACCCTAAATCTTGTACTTTCTTGATCTACACGCACTCCTACACCTTTCTATCTTTTGAATCTTAACTTTTAACCGAGAAATCACTAGATTTGAGGTGTTCTAGGATGACGTCATCATGAGTTCTTGAAGAACTTAATGTTTTGGCCTCAACCCACCAAGAACAACTTAGATCTAACCGATTTCCACACGAATACACAAAGATCTTTCATAGATCAAAACACTTTCACGGTGAAAAAGGATTGAAAGATGGTTTCTAACTTTCTTTCAACTCTTTTACACTCAATGCACTCAAAACCGATAGAATCGGGTCTTGTTCTAGTCTCCTGCTCATTCTTTGTGTTGTGCTAGCTCAAGATCTGGGTTCTACTCACGAGACCACCGATTTCGGGTTAAACAAGAACAATCGTCTTGAACCGGTTAACTGGCCGAACTAGGGTGATTCCTGGTCGATCAGGTCCCTTGGGTCAAGATGGGATTCTGTTGGTTAACACGTTGTCAAAACGTCTCGATAAAACGACAAACAGACAAAACGACCAAGTGTAAGACTGGCGGTGTCACACCCCCAAAATCCACACGTGGAGTATCACCGTTTGGAGGCGTGACTGACCAGGATCAAGCCACCTATCATATTGAACATGCATATAAGTAAACATAATTCAACCAAACAATACGAAAGGTGTCCAAAACCAAAGCAATAGTTAAGTGTTTAGCAGAAGCATAATTGTAAAACCCATTGAAAGTATTAAATACGAAATAGAGTAATGTTCATAGCATGGCACACACTGCCATGTCCCACAACGACCGTTCCTCCCTGTGCAAGCTCCATGAGTACCTAATGTCCTGCAAGGCATGTAGCAACGAATCAACAACAAAGTTGAGCGAGTTCACAGTTGGTTGTTTGGTTATAGTATTCATTTCGTAAATCGTATGTTCGTTTTGTAAACCATGTATCGTATTAATTCGTATCGCGGCCAATCCAGGCATGTTTGCGATGATTAGTGGGGGCTTCCCATGTATTACTAGACCACGCGTATCGACTGCTACGAAAATGTGAGAGGTGCCATAAGTCAATGTCTATCAGCATTGACCCTTTGCCCATAGTCCATTAGTACACGCCCGTCCGACTGGCACGGTGTGAGGTTTGTTAAACCTAATAGCGCTATTAACTAATGACCCGCTCGCCATAGGCCTCGGCGATTAAGTCGATAAATGAGGGACTTCATTTGATAGAGTTGATGGTCTTATAGTCGTGTACGTAGTTTTTACGTACGTGCCCTTCAATCCGAGGACAGTAGTCAGTATAAGTGTACGTAGGTTTTACGTACGTGCCCTTCAATCCGAGGACAGTAGTAAGTAGTTTAATAGTAATAGTTGTACGAGTAGTTATTCAATCCCATTCCCAACCCACCGGGAATCCCATGCCTTGGCTAGTGTGAACTCACCTTGGTTTGCTCGGCAGATACACAGAAAGGTCAAGTCTAGCTGCTAGTGGTCAACCACGTCCTAACATGGTTATCATACAAGTCAGGTTTTGGTTTCAAGTAGTGCACATAAGTATCACATAAGCTAGCAGATAAGGAACACACACAGATCATGGCAAACACACATCATCACGTTTAACAGTCATAACGTATTCAACTTGTACGATTAAAGATTGGGCTCGCACAAGCTTAGTGACCTTGTGCGAGTCATCCGTTGGAGCCCAACAGTACCCGGCCCAATAACCAGAAAGCCCAAATACATCTATATACATATACACGGCCCAACATATAAGCAAATAGTCTAGCTTGTGCGATCCACACATCTTGTACGACCAGCCTTGTTACCCAGCCCAATATATATACATACGGCCCAAAATAACAAACAGACAAACAATATTGTGCGACTCAATTGTCCTTGTGTGATTTGGACAACTTGTGAAATCCGATTGGGTTGTGCGATCAGACCTAGCCCAGCCCAACATGAACATCCGGCCCAACAGTTAAACGAACATAACAACTTGTGCGATCCAACAGTCTTGTGCGACTGGGGACCTCTTGTGCGACCAGATCAGCTTGTGCGACTAGACTTCTTGTGCGAATGGACCTCTTGTGTGACCAAGAGGTCTTGTACGAATGGTTTAAACATCCGAATATTATGGTAATCAGTTACATTGTTTCCTTTATCAGATGTAATCAACAATCAATCAATTAGGTGGTTTCCATCTATGAGATTATCAATCAACATTACCAACGGTTTCAATCATGCAAATAGATCGATCAAACAAAGGATTTAACATTAAATCTCTATGAACCCTAATCATGTTTCAAGCATAACATCTTATAACCTTTAAACTATCGTCATCAAACCAATCCGAAAACAGAAACATATCAGCCGATTAGCATCTATTCGGTACTAATCATCAACTCTAAGTCAATCTAAACATAAATTCATCACAGCCGAGAACATATACATTCGGTTCTTGGTTAATATCATGCAATGTTAACATTATCAATTGAACATGTGAGCCGATTTCAAGGACATCAATATTAACAGTTTACATCATCAATCATATAACAATACATCATCATCGATCAACATAAAATCAAATAACAACAAAACACTAAAACACTAACCGGATTAGAGGTGAATAAGGGTTAATCCGAATCACAAGCTTCGAGGGAGAGGGTGTTGTTGCCGTCGAGTTCTAGAGAGAAAGAAGAGAGCACTAGGGTTTTGTGGGTGTTTTGCAACAAATGAGAAACAACTTTCTAAGGGTGTGTGTGTATGCGTATGATGGAGTGGGCCGAACCCAACTTGGGTTGCCCTAGGTTCGGATGCAAGGAGTGTAGCCCAAGTGGGCTTGTGCGACCGGGTGAGTGTTGTGCGTTTGGGCCGTTTATATACATACATACATTACACAAGCACATATCAAACATAACATTCATTAATATTCATTTAATCAATCACTTTCATATAATCACATCACGTACACATACGTTACATTGAGCACAAAGATATGTTCTGAAATACGAGTTGTCACATTATCCCCAAGTTGAAAGAAATCTCGTCCCGAAATTTGGTACGTACTCACTGAGGAAGCTAGTTAAGTTGCATGGTTTTCCTGGGGTGTCACATCCTCCCCCCGTTGATCTGGAATTTCATCCCGAAATTACATAGCTTCGGCCTCAGTAGTGGTTGTACTGTTTGCGAATAGTTGGGGATACTTTTGTTTCATTTGATCCTCGCGTTCCCAGGTGAACTCTGGGCCGCGCCGTGAGTTCCAACGAACTCGAACGAGAGGTATTCTAGTGCGCTTGAGGACCTTAACATCCCGGTCCGTGATTTCAACTGGTTCCTCGACGAATCGTAACTGCTCGTCGATAGTGACCTCCTTCAAAGGAACTACGAGAGTCTCATCTGACAGACACCTCTTCAGATTTGACACGTGGAAAACGTTGTGAACTGCACTGAGTTCTGCTGGTAAGTTCAGTTTGTAGGCCACCTTGCCTATTTTCTCGATGACTTCGAAAGGTCCGACGTATCGTGGGTTAAGTTTGCCTCGTTTACCAAAACGAACCACACCCTTCCAGGGTGAAACTTTGAGTAGCACCCGCTCCCCAACCTGGAGCTCGAGTGGTTTCCTGTCCTTATCAGCGTAGCTTTTCTGACGGTCACGAGCTGCCGCCATTCGTTGTCATATTTGAGCAATTCGTTCTGTTGTGTCTACCACAAGTTCTGGGCCAGTGATCTGGCTATCCCCCACTTCTGCCCAACAAAGAGGTGACTGGCATTTACGCCTGTACAATGCCTCAAACGGAGCAGCTTTAATGCTGGTGTGGTAGCTGTTATTGTACGAAAATTCCACAAGTGGCAGATGCTTTTCCCAACCGTTGCCAAAGTCAATTACACATGCCCTAAGCATGTCTTCGAGGGTCTGGATGGTGCGTTCAGACTGCCCATCCATTTGCGGGTGATAAGCTGTGCTCATATCTAAACGTGAGCCAAAAGACTTGTGCATTGCTTGCCATAGTTCTGAGGTAAAACGTGCATCACGATCCGAGATAATAGAGGTGGGCACCCCGTGCCTCGAGACAACTTCCTTAAGGTATACATCTGCTAGTGTGGAGAACTTATCCGTTTCCTTGATAGCCAAGAAGTGAGCAGACTTTGTGAGTCGATCCACGATCACCCAAATAGTATCGTTACCACGTTGAGATCTAGGCAGGTCAGTAACAAAATCCATGGAAATTTGCTCCCATTTCCATTGTGGTATTTCTGGCTGTTGTAGTAGGCCTGAGGGTTTCTGATATTCCGTCTTGACTCTCGCACAAGTCAAGCACTTACTAACGTAAGTTGCTATGTGAGCTTTCATGCTAGGCCACCAATACGTAGTTTTGATATCATGGTACATCTTATTCGAACCAGGGTGTACCGAGTAGCGAGACTTGTGTGCCTCATCCATCACAAGCTCTCGTAGGTTGCCATAAAGTGGGACCCAAATGCGTCCTGTGATGTAGTAAGCACCGTCTTCCTTCTGTTCTAAGTGTTGTCTTGAGCCGCGTAGGGCTTAGCCCTGATGTTTTCTGGTTTCAATGCTTCTACCTGAGCATCTCGTATCTGAGAAGGAAGACTAGACTGTATAGTGAGTTGTAAAGCTTGTACGCGCTTGGGCGCAGTGTCCTTTCGACTGAGGGCGTCAGCCACAACATTGGCTTTGCCTGGGTGGTACCTGATCGAGCATTCGTAGTCATTCAGTAGTTCGACCCATCGTCGTTGTCGCATATTCAGTTCCTTCTGTTTGAAGATATGCTCGAGACTCCTATGATCTGTGTAGATGGCGCATTTGGTACCGTACAGGTAATGTCTCCATATCTTAAGCCCAAAAACAACAGCTCCCAGCTCTAAGTCATGTGTAGTGTAGTTCTTTTCATGAACTTTGAGTTGGCGTGAGGCGTAGGCTATAACTTTATCCCGTTGCATCAATACACAACCAAGACCCTGAATTGATGCATCGCAGTAAACCACGAAGTCGTCTGTACCATCTGGCAATGAAAGGATAGGTGCACTGCAAAGTCTATCCTTTAAGTGCTGAAATGTTAATTCCTGTGCATTTCCCCATCGATAAACAACGCCTTTCTGCGTTAGTTAGGTGAGGGGCTGTGCAATCTTGGAGAAGTCCTTAATGAACCTTCTATAGTAACCTGCCAAGCCCAAGAATTGGCGAATTTCCGTTGGTGTACGGGGCGCAGGCCAATTCTTAATCGAGTCTACCTTAGATGGATCCACATGAATCCCATCCTTGTTCACCACATGGCCTAAGAAATGGACTTCACGAAGCCAGAAGTCGCATTTTGAAAACTTGGCGTACAACTGTTCTGTTCGAAGGAGTTCCAAAATGAGTTGTAGATGCTGCTCGTGTTCCTCCTGACTCTTAGAATAGATCAGGATGTCGTCTATAAAAACTATGACGAACTTGTCCAGGTATGGCTTGCACACTCTATTCATCAAATCCATGAAGACCGTAGGTGCGTTTGTCAGCCCAAAAGGCATGACCAAAAACTCATAGTGTCCATATCGAGTTCTAAAGGCTGTTTTGGAGACGTCTTCTTCTCGGACTCTCAGATGGTGATATCCTGATCTCAAATCAATCTTTGAATAGTAGCTCGACCCTTGCAACTGGTCGAATAGGTCGTCGATGCGTGGAAGAGGATAGCGATTCTTCACAGTCACCTTGTTGAGTTCACGGTAGTCGATGCACATTCTGAAAGTACCGTCTTTCGTCTTCACGAATAGTACTGGAGCTCCCCAGGGCGAAGAGCTAGGACGAATAAAACCCTTATCCAAGAGTTCTTGTAGTTGCGTAGAGAGTTCTTTCAACTCTGATGGAGCTAGGCGATAAGGTGCACGAGCTATAGGTGCTGCTCCAGGAGCTAGCTCGATCTGAAATTCGACTAGGCGATGAGGCGGAAGACCAGGCAATTCCTCAGGGAATACCTCAGGATAGTCGCGTACAATCGGAAAATCTTCTATTTTCTTTTCTTTCTTCGAGGTGTCAGTAACAAGAGCCAAAATAGCAGTGTGGCCCTTACGTAAACACTTCTGGGCCTTAAGGAGCGAGGAATACGGACAATCTTCTCGTTGCAAAGAATCTCTGCTTGGTGTTGGGATAACCAGTCCATCCCTATGACAACGTCGAAACTACCCAGGGTGATAGGAAGGAGGTCGATGGAGAAAGTGTGATCAGCAAGAACAAGATTACAACCCTTGACTACGTGTATGACCTCTAGACTTTTACCATTAGCTAACTCTACAGCATGCTTGGGGTTCAAAGGTGTTGGGGTACGCTTAAGCAGTTGACTAACTTTTAGGGACACATAACTAGTATCAGCACCCGAATCAAGTAAGACAGTAACGTAAAAGTCGTCGAGAAGGAACTTACCCGTCACCACGTTGGGATCATTCCTCGTTTCACCTTGACCAATAAAGAATACACGACCCCTTGCACCATTGCCGTTGTTACCCCCGTTGTTTCCATTCCCCTGATTGTTATTATTGTTATTGTTCTGGTTCTGAATTAGCTGGGGACAATTTCTCTTGATGTGGCCTTCAGCTCCACACTGATAGCATCCCTTGTTGTCTCGTTGTTGCTGCTGCTGGTCTTGTGGAGCTGGTGGTTGTTGTCGCTGGTTCTGATTCGCAGGTCGTAAGCTCCTACAATCCTTAGCTTCATGACCCATCTTGAGACACCTCTGGCAATGACCCTTGTTGCACTGACCACTGTGGTGTTTGTTGCATCTGTTGCACTTTGGAAGATTTCCTCGATAACCACCTTGCCCTTGGCTACCAGAAGATTGCTGACCAGGGCTCTTGTAGTCTTCAGTTCTTCTCTGTTGAGACTGAGACTGAATAGAAGTTGAACCTTTGCTCGAAGCTCCATCCCACTTACGCTTGTTGTCACCCTGAGTTTCAGAAGCAGCTTTGAATTACAATTTAAAGGTCAGATAAGGGAGCTGTTGATGAGGCAATAAAGCATTCCACAAATAATGAAGAGTTTTGGCATTATCTGTTCCAGGGGGAGATTGTTGGGATTGAACCCTATCAGAGGAACAGATAATTAAAGCCAAAACTGGATCAGAGCAGTGGATCCAGAATAAGCAGATGATTACAGTTAGTTCATGCAAATCTCTCCCTTTGAAAGTGGCTTTGTATCTGCTGACCTCCTATCTGCTGATCTTACCAAGTGCTGATCCACAACTGCTGCCTTGCATCTACTGCCAAATGTTAAAGACTGATGGAAGACCAAAGCTCTGCTGACTCAATCTACTGCCTTGAGTCAAGTACTGCTGATCCGGACAAGCACTGCTGGATTCACAGCAGTGGAAGGATGCAGCAGCTGTTTAAGTGTCTTTTATGTAATGAATTGTAATAGCAGTAGTTACTACATCAGTGTTTGTATAGATCAGAGGTTAGAGTTTGTTAGGAGGTTAGATGTCACTTTCATGGTGACGTCAGCTAAGATGCTCAGTGGTTTGCAAGTGCCTATAAATAGTTCAGTACTTTGTACTGTTCTATTAGCTCTTTTGATCACATCGTCTTCTTTGCACGAACAAACTACTGAGCTCTGGCTGAGGGGGAGTTTGCATTCATTCATCAATCATTGTAATCGTTGTTGAAACAAATTCAATCTTTCAATTCATTGTGTAAAGATGTTTGATTAAAGTATTACTCTCGTTTGATTGTATGCAAAGTTTGCTTTCATCTTAATTCCGCTGCACAACTCTTTCATTTTCATCTTAATTTCAAACGAAAATACAATCAAAAAGAAACTCAGATCCAACAATCATACACAAACACATCAAAGGAAGAAACAATCCACTCGAATAGTTATCCGACCGGACAACCTGTGCGACCGGATGACCATCCGAACGGATTGTCATCCGCACGAACAAGCTGTTCGATCGGATTACCATCCGACCAAACTGCTGTCCGAGCCACTGACACATTACATCGTTTTACGCGCCACTTATCGTTATGATATCAAACTATTCAGGCTAACTCGCTAAGCGCTCCCTTCAATCCATTCATCGCTGTGAGTATACTCGATCCCTTTTTGCTTTATGCACTTTTGGGTGTTACATATGTTACAACTATTCAAAACACAACAAACACACTACTCAATACTATTTGAACGCTAACCGTTAATGCATGCAACGATAGTACTATAGTTTGGACTCAGCACCTGTTCGCAGGGGTTGTTAAGGACAATTACTTGCATGGATTACGGTGGTAATCATGTATTGCGAACTGCCTCTGGCAGTCAACCCGCAGTCATTGGTATCGATGGATCTATGTCGATAACTAACGTGCTTCATTTCTCTATGTGTACGTGCCGGTTATGCGTAAACGAAATTCGAACTTTATATGCTACTATCAAACTTGTATGCTCACCTTTACATTATATGTATTGACTTTATTTTAACGTATGTGACAGGTGCTTAGGATGCACATCCGGTAGGAAATCGAAGCTAGAATAAGACTCTAGAGGCCAACAAATAGTTGTCTGTACAAATTGAATCAGGGGTCTCTAGAAGCAGATAAACAATTGCTATATTTGAAAATATGAGTTGTCGGAATAGACTATTTGCCTAGATTTTGTCTGTAATAATTTGTTTACCTTTTGAGACATGGTATGGGACATGTTATTTTAAATTGATTGGTAATGATAATTGTTATGGAAACTTCTGGACAATCTGTTTCGCTCAGTGCCATGCCCCGATGTTTCCGCCATCGGTTGGGGTGTGACAGATTGGTATCAGAGCCATAACTATAAGGAATTAGGCAAGGCACGACCTAGTCCGGGTCGATGTCTTAGAGACCTAGTCTATAGTTAGGAACCGACAGACCAACTTGTGCATATCCGTTGGGGATTATGTATGAGCTTACTGCTATCTCTCGATATTCTCGCTTATGCTACACTATCACTGCACTCGAATTTTTCAACTATGAAAGAGTAACTAAGTCAAGATTAGGTGTGTAAACCGCAAACTCTCGACTGAAATTGCTAATCGACCCGCATTTTATCTACAAACGAGGAGAATTATGCCAAATCAGGAGTGAAATTCGTATTTTGATGAATAATCTCCTCTATTTTATCAAAACAGGAGCGAAGTTGTTAAGCTAGGGGTGAAAACCCTAACCTTTACGACTTCTTCCGCCCATTTTACAAAACTCTCACCAAAGCCTCGACGGACTCCAACGACCTAAAGTCACGATATGACTAACGGGATGCGTGCCCAACGCCCAAGAATCGAGGCAAAGGCACTGCCCGGTAGGTTAAGTGTGCACAACAAGTCCTTATGAATAGTCGAACCACTTTGGTTAGTCGATGTCTAATAGCCGCAGACGATCTATTTCTCGATTTTCATGTGTTTCAATTTTGAGCCCGCAACTGCCGACTCTGATGATTCATCGATTTTATGTGATTTATGTGGTTTATGTTTATTTGTTAGCGTTTTGAGGTACTACTGGTTTCGATCTAACGCCTTTTTGCTTCCGATAGTCACACAACACACTACCGCTCGTTAACAAATCGCTGAACTATGGACGACTTTATGCTACGTTATACGCTTATACTACCCGACTCGATATATTAAACGCTTGCAACCGTGATTGATACGTTTCAGTATTTTGAGGCAGTCAGAATGCTCTACGTGTCTCTATATGCTCCTATGTGCCTCTTGTAACTACATGATTTGGTGCTTCTGTGATTCTGTGCTCGATATGCTTATGAGCTTTTGTGTTTATGTGAATCTGTGATTACGTGTCTATGTGTTTATGTGATACGTGCTACATTGCGTGTTCCTAGGCTTTAGTAAGTAGTAGACGTGTGAGGTGAGATTCGATTATGATGTGTTGAGTCCTGTAACGATGTCTATTGCAGACAATGTCATCTGGATCCCGTCACACACCACTTTCTCGTCAAGAAAAGAGAGACAAACGTCTTGCTGCTATCATCGCTAAACAAGTAGCAAAAGCCATGAGTGACGTCTACGAGAACGTCAGCAAATCGTCTGAGGAGTCGAGAACCGAAGCTCCTAAAGCTACTACCAAAGCTCCCTTCAACTTCAAGCAGTTCAAGTCTTGTGGGCCAAAGGAATTCACTGGCGAGGAAGGCCCTACAGCGTTGTTCCAATGGTTTGATTCCATTGAGGTCACTCTGCGACAGAGCGGTTGCCCCGACGTCCTCCGCACTCTGAATGCTACCGGCGTCTTCTAGTCCCGCGCATTAGACTGGTGGACGGCTGAGAGAAACAAGCGGGGAAACGATGCAGCCTACGGTTTGTCGTGGGATGAACTCAAGGAGGTCATGCTGGAAGAATTCTGCCCTCCTCATGAGCGCCAAAAGTTAGAAGATGAATTCTGGCACATAAAGCAGAAGGAAGGTGAAAATGTTGCTCTCACTGCTCGCTTCAAACAAGTCAGTATTATCTGCCCTGACCAAGTCAAGACCTCAGACATGGCGATCAAGAAGTATATCCGGGCCCTGCCTGACTGCGTCGCAGATTTTGTGCAAGCGGCTAAGACTAAGACGATCGAAGAGACTTATCTACTGGCCGCTGAAATCAACGACAAACGGGTCAAGGCTGGTGTCTGGGATAAAACTCCAAAGCACCCGCATCAAGCCACCACCGCCGCACCAACTGCTAAAACCACCACCGCATCGAGCAACAAGAGGAAGAGCAAGAGAAAGAACAACTCCGGCAACAAGAACTGTGCGATCACTGCTGCACCGATACAAGCTGTACCAGCCCAACAGCGTCAAGTAGCGGCGCCTGTGACAATTGCACCGCCTGCTAAGCATGCATACACTGGGCCACACCCGCTTTGCCCTACTTGTTCCTACCACCACCCGACTTCCATCGCTGGCCGATTCTGTGCTCATTGCAAGATGTACGGCCATTTCACTACCAACTGCCGTGCTCGACAAGCTCCTGCTCATCAAGCTCTACTCACCGCCCCTCAGGGTCAACAAGCTCCTCCGGCACCCATGGTCAACGCCAGAGCCTGCTTCGCATGTGGCGATCCTAACCATTTCGCCAACATGTGCCCAAACAGGGCTGTGAAGCAAGAGCCCCAGCAGCAGCAGCAACACCAGCAGCAACAGCAACAAGCAGCACGCGCACGAACTTTCAACATCAACGTGCGTCAAGCCCAAGCCGACAACAACGTGGTTAATGGTACGTTCCTTGTGAATGGTATTTATGCTTCGTGTTTATTTGATATTGGAGCCGATAATTGCTTTGTGTCGTTCGAATTCGAAAAGCTCCTTAGTCGTAAGCGCTCCCGACTCTCCTCGACGTTTGATGTTGAAGTCGCTACCGGAAGAACCATCGCCGTAAATTCTGTACTTCATGATTGTACCCTTGAGCTCAACAATCACATCTTCCCAAGCGACCTTATTCCGATGCAACTCGGAAGTTTTGATGTCATAGTAGGCATGGACTTTCTTCATGAAAACCATGCTGAAGTTGTGTGCTTCAACAAGATGATTTGATTCTCGCTCGCGAATGGTGATCTATTGTGCGTTTACGGTGAAACTACTTCGAAAGGTCTCAAGCTCATGTCGTGTGTCCAAGCTAGCAAGTATCTCCGCAAGGAATACAGAGCTTTCTTGGCTAACATTGTAGTAGCGGAGAAGGAAAAGAAAGAGAAGAAGGAAGTGAAAGACGTTCCTGTGGTTCGAGAATTTCCTAATGTTTTTCCAGAGGATCTTCCCGGGCTACCGCCAAGTCGTGATATCGACTTTCGTATCGACCTCATTCCTGGAGCCAACCCTATTGCCAAAGCTCCCTACCGACTCGGGCCGTTCGAAATGCGTGAACTTTCAAACCAACTCCAGGAATTACTTGAGAAAGGCTTCATTTGCTCGAGCACCTCTCCTTGGGGCGTGCCAGTCCTTTTCGTCAAAAAGAAGGATGGTTCGTTCCGGATGTGCATCAACAATCGGGAATTGAATAAGTTAACTATCAAGAACCGCTATCCCCTACCCCATATTGACGATTTGTTTGATCAGCTACAAGGTGCTACATGCTTCTTGAAGATCGATCTACGTTCACGTTATCACCAACTACGCATTCAAGAGGAGGATATTCCCAAAACCTTGTTTTGCACTCGATACGGCCACTACGAATTCGTTGTTATGCCTTTTGGTTTAACCAACGCACCCGTGGTTTTCATGGATCTGATGAATCACGTGTGTAAACCATATCTCGACCGTTTCGTAATCGTATTCATCGACGATGTCTTGATCTATTCCAAATCGAAAACCGAACACGCGGAACATCTACGTTTGGTTCTTGAGCTACTCCAGGGGAACCAACTCTATGCCAAGTTCTCCAAGTGTGAATTCTGGTTGGAGGAAGTTCAGTTCCTGGGTCACATTGTAAATAGTCAAGGTATTCACGTCGATCCTGCGAAGATTGAAGCCGTTAAGATTTGGATTACACCTAAGAACCCATCTGAAGTCCGTTCTTTTCTCGGACTAGCGGGCTATTATCGACGATTTATCAAAGGATTCTCAAAGATCGCTGTGCCGCTTACCGCTCTCACGCATAAAGACAAGCCTTTTGTTTGGGGAACTGAACAAGAGTATGCCTTTCGAACCCTCAAGCACATGCTTTGCAATGCTCCTGTTCTCACTTTGCCCGACGGAAACGACGATTTCATTGTCTACTATGATGCTTCCAACCTCGGTCTCGGTTGTGTCCTTATGCAGCGGGACAAGGTTATAGCTTACGCATCTCGTCAGCTCAAAATCCATGAGAAGAACTATACAACCCATGATCTCGAGCTAGGCGCAGTTGTTTTTGCGTTAAAGATTTGGCGACACTACCTGTATGGTACCAAGTGTACGATCTTCACCGATCATAGGAGCCTACAACATATCTTTAATCAGAAGGAACTTAATATGCGTCAACGCCGATGGGTAGAACTTCTCAACGATTACTATCACCCAGGCAAAGCAAATGTTGTTGCCGACGCACTCAGCAGACGGAGCTATCTGCTTAGTACTCGTAATGTTCAAGCCCAACACGATCTCGAAACCCTTATCCTCGAAGCTCAGCATGCATGTTTTAATGAACGCACCCTGAAGAAGGAAATAATCTACCACGATGGAGCCCAACTTGTGAGCAAGTCGAATGGGATATTCCACTTTCTGGACCGAATTTGGATCCCTAAATGGACCGATTTGCGATAGATTCTGATGGACGAAGCCCACAAATCCCGGTATTCTATTCATCCCGGTGCCGACAAAATGTACCAGGATCTTCGCTATAAGTACTGGTGGCCGGGCATGAAAAGGGATATTGCTCTCTATGTTGGAAAATGCCTGACCTGTGCAAGAGTCAAGGCTGAACATCACCACCGATCCATATGTGGAAGTGGGAGAGTATAGCTATGGACTTTATAACAAAGCTACCACACACGTCATCAGGTCACGACAGCATTTGGGTTGTGGTTGACCGTTTAACTAAATCAGCTCACTTTTTGCCAATACGGGAAGACTACAAGGTAGAACGATTAGCCCGAATCTACACCGATGAGATCATTTGTAATCATGGGACGCCTCGCGACATCATCTCTGATCGTGATGCTCGGTTTACCTCGCGATTGTGGGAAACGTTTCAAACGGCACTCGGTACATCGCTCAATCTAAGTACCGCTTTCCACCCTCAAACCGACGGTAAGACTGAAAGAATGATCCGTACTCTTGAAGACATGCTACGTTCGTGTGTCATTGACTTCGGTGGTAATTGGGATAAATACATGCCGTTAGTCGAATTCTCGTATAACAACAACTATCATTCCAGCATTCAAATGGCACCATTCGAGGCTTTATACGGAAGAATATGTCGATCGCCTATTGTGTGGCATGAGATCGGGCATTCGCAATTAACCGGTCCTGAGCTATTACAAGAAACGACTGACAAAATTTTCCAAATTCGAGATAACATGGTAAAAGCTCGGAATCGACAGAAAAGTTATGCCGATAGACGACGCAAGCCCTTTGAATTTGACGTTGGTGACTACGTACTCCTAAAGGTATCACCTTGGAAGGGTGTGGTCCGATTCGGCAAGAAAGGAAAGCTCGCGCCTCAATATGTTGGACCTTTTAAGATTCTGGAAAGGATCGGAAAAGTCGCCTACAGACTCGAACTACCGGAGGAACTTAGTAACGTCCACCCGACTTTCCATGTTTCAAACCTCCGAAAGTGCCTGGCTGAGCATGATTTAATTGTACCTCTCGATGACCTTCAAATAAACGAAACATTACACTTCGTGGAAAAGCCTGTCGAAATCATGGACCGCCAAGCCAAGCAACTCAGACGCTCTCGTATTCCTATTGTGAAAGTCTGATGGGAAGGCAAACGAGGCGCAGAGTTCACTTGGGAACTCGAAAGCGACATGAAGGCGAAGTACCCGCAGTTATTTAAGGAGAAAGTCTAGAGAGAGAAAAGCGATTCACGGTGTTGTACAACTTTTAGCCTAATTTCAGGACGAAATTCCCTAAACAAGGGGAGGCTGTAACACCCCGTGTTTTCAAGAAGTCAAGGTCAAAGTCAACGACCGATTTCGCGCAACTTGACTTGTAGTAGATTTCTTTTGTATGTTTATTTTAGTTGTATTATGTGGAGTAAGTGTCAATAATTACAATAATCGACGTATGTTGCTCGTAATCTAATCGACTTACAACTGTAAACTATAGGAAGTAACAAAGCGATAAAGTTAACTAAGCGATAATCAAACTATGCTAATAAATCGACATCGAATCGCAACTCGAACTATGCATTTTAGTTATTGTTATACGTGTGTGTGTGCCTTATGTGTTACTTGTGCATGTTCATTTATGTTATGTGTGGTATTCAATCGAAACGCAAATCAAACTCGAAATGCAATCAAACTCAATCGACATCGAACTCAATCGACATCGAACTCGAATCACAATCGAACTATGATAATTAGTGGAGAAGGGACAATGCGAGATATGAGTGGTTGGGATTAAAAGTAATTTGAATAGGAAACTCCATCGCATTCGCATCACTCGCAATCGAAATCAAATCAGCAAAAATCGTCGCGTCGAACACACGAACCAAGTGCCATCCGACCGGATAGCCATCCGACCGGGCTGCCACTTGGTTATGGTGTCAAGATGCCATCCGACCAAGATGACATCCGACCGGATAGTCATCCGAGCGGGGTGCCATCCGACCGACCCACACTTACCTCTTTTGGAATCCTATAAATACCCATGTCACTCTCAAACTTTCTACTTTTGGAACTCTCTGTCCGACCAGCTCGTGTTCCTCACCTTTTCTTCGATTTCTCTCAATTCTGGTAAGATCTCACCCTAAATCTTGTACTTTCTTGATCTACACGCACTCCTACACCTTTCTATCATTTGAATCTTAACTTTTAACCGAGAAATCACTAGATTTGAGGTGTTCTAGGATGACGTCATCATGAGTTCTTGAAGAACTTAATGTTTTGGCCTCAACCCACCAAGAACAACTTAGATCTAACCGATTTCCACACGAATACACAAAGATCTTTCATAGATCTAAACACTTTCACGGTGAAAAAGGATTGAAAGATGGTTTCTAACTTTCTTTCAACTCTTTTACACTCAATGCACTCAAAACTGATAGAATCGGGTCTTGTTCTAGTCTCTTGCTCATTCTAAGTGTTATGCTAGCTCAAGATCTGGGTTCTACTCACGAGACCACCGATTTCGGGTTAAACAAGAACAACCATCTTGAACCGGTTAACTGGCCGAACTAGGGTAATTCCTGGTCGATCAGGTCACTTGGGTCAAGATGGGATTCTGTTGGTTAACACGTTGTCAAAACGTCTCGATAAAACGACAAACAGACAAAACGACCAAGTGTAAGACGGGCGGAGCAACCGAGGCGGAGTGCTATCCGACCGGACTACCGTCCGAGCGGATAAGCCACCCGAACGGATTGCCATCCGAACGGATCACACCTTGGGTCCCACACTTAATCAACTTTATCTGAAGTTTGAGTATTGAACGAATTGCCGTCCGACCGGACTACCATCCGACCGGATTACTCTTCGGATCATGAGATACTAGGACTTTAAAGACTTAAACAATTTTCAACATGTTCATTAACAGGGTTGCCACCCGGTCGAATGGACATCCGACCGAGTGACACTCCGGCTGTGAATTTGTTCCCATTAAGTAACCCTATCACTAGAGTCGCCGTCCGACCGGACTACCGTCCGACTGGATGACCATCCGAACGGATTGTCATCCGTACAACTGACCGTCCGATCGACCGCCTTGAAGGATAGAGATACTTCAATGTTTTCAAAATGCTACAACGAAAACTTCAAAGGACAAGCCATCATTGTTGGGATTGAACCCTATCAGAGGAACAGATAATTAAAGCCAAAACTGGATCAGAGCAGTGGATCCAGAATAAGCAGATGATTACAGTTAGTTCATGCAAATCTCTCCCTTTGAAAGTGGCTTTGTATCTGCTGACCTCCTATCTGCTGATCTTACCAAGTGCTGATCCACAACTGCTGCCTTGCATCTACTGCCAAATGTTAAAGACTGATGGAAGACCAAAGCTCTGCTGACTCAATCTACTGCCTTGAGTCAAGTACTGCTGATCCGGACAAGCACTGCTGGATTCACAGCAGTGGAAGGATGCAGCAGCTGTTTAAGTGTCTTTTATGTAATGAATTGTAATAGCAGTAGTTACTACATCAGTGTTTGTATAGATCAGAGGTTAGAGTTTGTTAGGAGGTTAGATGTCACTTTCATGGTGACGTCAGCTAAGATGCTCAGTGGTTTGCAAGTGCCTATAAATAGTTCAGTACTTTGTACTGTTCTATTAGCTCTTTTGATCACATCGTCTTCTTTGCACGAACAAACTACTGAGCTCTGGCTGAGGGGGAGTTTGCATTCATTCATCAATCATTGTAATCGTTGTTGAAACAAATTCAATCTTTCGATTCATTGTGTAAAGATGTTTGATTAAAGTATTACTCTCGTTTGATTGTATGCAAAGTTTGCTTTCATCTTAATTCCGCTGCACAACTCTTTCATTTTCATCTTAATTTCAAACGAAAATACAATCAAAAAGAAACTCAGATCCAACAATTTGTATCAGAGCTTGGACAGTCAAATTTGATTTAACAATCACTTTGACGTAAATAGTTCAGCTCATAACAGTTGATACTGATCGTTTGTTCGTCCATTGAAAAACAGAGCAAGGATTAATCACCATTAAAGTTGATTTCTCAGTGTCTGTAAAACAACAAGAATGACGTCACAATCTCAGGATGATAAAAACAACATCGGCTCGCTTTTTAAACCACCTATGCTAAAAAGAAATGAGTACAACATCTGGCAGAGGAGGATGGGACACATCCTCGCTCAACAAAGCACAGGTTGTTCGAAATCTGTCATTTATGGTCCCCATGTTCCTTCAGTGCCAAGTGCTGAAGATGCTAAAAATTTCGTTCCAAAACCAGTTGAAAATTATACCGAAACCGATTTTCAAAAGATCGAACTAGATGCTAAAGCGTTTAGCATCGTAGCATCAGCGCTGCCCAATGAGATATATGCTGGACTGTTACATTGTAACAGTGCCAAAGAGTTATGGGACGCACTTAAGGAACTGTTTGGGGGAACTGAAGAAGTCATAGAAAACAATAGGGAAATCCTGAACCAACAGTATGAAACATTTTGCTACGTTAAAGGCGAATCACTAACGCAACAATTTGAGCGGTTCAGTTGTCTCATCAGTGAACTGAGGCTTGTTAACACCACTTTTACAAACTCAACTCAAAATAGCAGGTTCCTCAGGTCACTGCCAGAAAAATGGGACACCATAGCTTTTGTCACCCGAAACTCACCTGAATTCAAGGATCTGACCTTGACCCAACTCCACGGTCGACTCCTGACCTACGAAAGGGAGTTGAACCAGAAAAGGAGGTTACAAGAGTCAGGAAAAGTTACCGATGATTACACTTTCGGTAATACTGCTCTTCTGGGTCAAGAAGAATCTGGGAGCAGTGGTAAGGATCAGGGTTATGATCACTTCATTGACATAACTGCTGGTGCAAATTTTAACAACCCTGATCCTCACTCTGCTAGTTATGCATTCACTGCAAATGAAAACCAGATGTCAGACAATTTAAGTTTTGAACTAAATGATTTGCAACATTTTGATCCCACTGATTTAGAGGAAATGGACATCCTGCACCAACTGGCTTTGCTAAGTGTTAGAACTAGCAAGTTTTACAAAAGAACAGGGCGAAAATTCCCAGGTTTGCATGGGAATCTAAGGGTTGGGTTGGATAAATCGAAAATCAAGTGCTACAAGTGTAATAGGTTGGGACATTTCGCTAGGGAATGTAGGAGTCAAACTACTGGTCCCATAATTACTCATCCTAGCTCAAATCCTAGACCTCAAAACCAAAACACTGTGCACTATGCCCAATATGCCCCAGCAGCTCAAGTGAACACTGCTCACTATGTTGCTGCCCCTGTGCCAGTACATTATGTCCAAACTACTGTTCCACAAATCCAATATGTTCAAACCCCTGCTCCACAGGTACAAGTGCAACCTGTTGCACCTCAAACCACTGCTCCAGCAGCAGCACAACCAGATCAACAAAGTTTTTTCACTCAAGGGTTTGTTGACTGGAGCAGTATGCCTGAAGACCTTAATGATGAAAATTTTGCACTCTATGCTTCTAATAATTCTTCACATGATGAGTTTTGTTTGATGGCATTAGAGTCAATACAGGAGGGGGTTGAAACTGAGGAGGAACAGAAGTGCTTTGAAACAGTGGAAGAGGTGACTGAAGCAGTGGTTACTGCTGTGGCTGGTGAATTACTGTTGGGAGAAAGTTCAGGTACCCTGATTGAACCAATGACAGATCCATGGTCCGTAGAGGACAAAGAAGAAGAGAAAGAAGAAAAGGCTGGTGAAAAGAAGGTGAAAGCTGATGATGAAAAAGATCATCAATGTGATTGTGCAATGATGGCAGCTGCCAAGGTATCTCCTCAAGTTCTTGAAAAACTATGTTCTGACAATTGCATAATTGCTTTTGCTAACATTAAAGAGGTGAATGAAAACCTTCGGGATAAAATCTTGTCTGATGAGGTCAAATTTGAAAGGTCTTTAAAAGAACTTAAAATCAAATTGTCTGAAAAAGAAAAGGAGAACAGTTGTTTAAAAGAAGAGCAAAGTATAACCAAAACCCAACTTCAAACTATGGTAGAAAAATACCAAGTTTGCAAAAAGGAGTTGGAGTCCGCCCAGATTACTTGTGAAAGATGGGTGGAATCCTGTAAAGGATATGAGGTTATGCTTAAAAACAGAGAAAAAGCAATGTGAAATTTGGGGTTGGCTATAGAAAACATGATGATGAAAACATTGTTTTTGAAAAATCTGTTCAAACCACTGATGTAACCACTGAGTTCATCCCCACAAACAAGAATGGCCAAGAAGTGAAAATCACTGACAAACTTGGTAACAAAATCACACTTGACAGACCAATGGAATCCTCTACTTTTGAGGAGCTTGAAGAATACCAGTTTAAACCAAAATGGTCTGATGAGTGTGACATTCTTGAAAATTTCAAGCCAATGGACTTTACATCAATTGATGGTGTCAAGGCTCCAAAAGCTAAAGTCATACCTCTCAAAGACATCCCAGCAGTGGTTAAAACCTCTGCTGCAAAAGAGTCTGAAAAGAGAAAGAAGAAAGAAAAAATTGATAACTTGTTTTGTGAATTCTGTGAGAAAAGGAATCATCTTACAAAAGATTGTTTCCACTTAAAAGCGTATGATTTAAACAGAACAAGTGTCATTGTTTCAGCTGAAGGTTGCATTGTCTGTGGTAAAACAAACCACAAAACTCAAGCATGTGTGTATCTCAAAAACTTTGATGTGAAAAAGAATGAGTACATTGCTAAAACATCCTTGAGTCCATCATCATCATCAACATCTGTCAAATTCACCAAGAAACAACCACTGTTTGTGCCAGTTCAAACAGTTGTTACAAAACAGCTGAACCAAACATCTGTCAAAAGAGATGTTCAGGTTACTGATGCACCCCTGCCAATCAGTTCAGAAAAGGCAGAGAAAAACAGTCTTACCAAAGGATTCCTCACGTTTATGAGGCCTACAAAAGGCCTCCTAAACCCAAAGTGAACAAGCATCCTTTTGGTTACCAGCAGATGATTGGTCAGGACCCACAACAGTGGTTAAAGAAACACTGTCCTAAAACAGTTCAAACTCCTGACCTAACCACTGTCCATCATTCTGCATCCATCCCAGACACTGTTGAGACCCCATCCAAAGCCTTGTTGGCTTTGGAGACCTTAATGAACTAATCCTTTTACTTCATGTGCAGGGAGCTTTTGCATGCTTTGATAGTCTTTGGTATGTAGATAGTGGAGGCTCCAGGCACATGACAGGATGTAAAGCCCTCCTCAAAGACTTTAAAATCCATGGAGGGGGTGATATATCCTTTGGGAATAATAGTAAAGGAAAAGTTCTGGGGTCGGGTACAGTGGAGTCTGGAAAAGTAAAATTTGAAAATGTCAATCTAATAGACAATCTAAAATTCAACCTTCTGAGTGTGTCCCAAATGAGTGACAAGGGTTTTGGGTCATTCTTCACAAAAGATTGTTGTAGGATTGTTGGACCAGAAATGGTCAAAAAGATTGAAGCAATAATCAAAACTGGTCAAACTAAACTTGTTGCTCAAAGAAGTGGCAATGTTTATGTTGTTGGCATGTCAAAAGAGTGTCCCAGAGCTGATGCCTGTCTATTCTCGGCTGCCTCTAACAAAGAGACAGAACTTTGGCACAGAAGGTTGGGACACACAAATCTTAAGACAATCACAGAAATTTCAAAAAATGGTTTGGTGAGAGGCCTACCACAAAAATTGTTTTCATGTCCTGAACATTGCATTTCCTGTTTAAAAGGAAAACAGCATAAAAGTTCTTACAAGTCCATTGAAGAGTCCAAAACAACCCAGTGTTTGCAAATGTTACACATGGATTTGTTTGGCCCAGTTCAAGTCATGAGCCTCAAAAAGAAAAGATATTGTTTGGTTATTGTTGATGACTTTTCTAGGTTCACATGGACTTTCTTTTTGCACTCAAAAGATGAAACTGCAGGCATTTTGCAAGACTTTGTAATACAGGTTGAAAAGCAATTTGACATTCCAGTGAAAAGCTTCAGGAGTGACAATGGCACAGAATTCAAAAATAGGGAGTTGGATGCCTTCTGTGTGAAGAAAGGGATTGTAAGGCAGTACAACATCCCAAGAACACCAGAGCAGAATGGGGTAGTGGAAAGGAAGAACAGAACTCTAATTGAGGCTGCCAGAACCATGCTTGCAGATTCAGGTTTGCCATTAACTTTCTGGGCAGAGGCAGTAAACACTGCTTGCTATGTTCAGAACAGAGTTTTAATAAACCCCAGGCACAAAAAGACTGCCTATGAAATTCTGTATAAAATTAAACCACTGATCTCATATTTCAAAGTGTTTGGCTGCCCATGCTTTATTTTGAACTTAAAAGATTCCATTTCAAAATTTGCAGCCAAAATTGATTGTGGTTATCATCTGGGATACTCAACCACTGCCAAGGCCTACAAAGTGTTCAATACACGGACCAAGGCAGTGGAGGAGACTTTGAATGTTAAGTTCAATGAACTCTCATCAATGAAAATCCCAGCAAACCCTGCTGATCTGTTTGATCTTGAAAAATTCACTTTTGAAAATACTGCTGTCAAGACTAACAGTGCAGGTACATCAGAGGATACAACACCAGACTATGGGTATGAAATCATCATCCCTCAAAGGTCTGCCACAAAGGGAAAAGCACCAGCTGTTCAAAACAGTTGTCAAAGCTCAACCACTGCTACCTCAACAGTTGTTGACCAAAGTAGCCCATCAACCACTGCTTCCACATCCTCAAACACTGCTGACAAAAGTCCTCAAACAGTGGATAAAAGTCAGCAGTTGTCCACTTCATTACCTCCTATACCACCACCTTTTGAAGCCACTGCTGGATCATCAAAGTCCCCAGCAGTGGTTAGCTCAGATGATACACATTTGCAGCCCTCACCAACCAATGCCATCATACCATACCAAGGAGATTTAATCTTCTTGAGATCTCATCCACCTAATCAAATCATTGGCAACATAAATGAAGGGGTGCTCACAAGAAGTCAAACCCAAAACATTTGTCTTTTTGCTGGTTTTCTATCACTCCATCAGCCAGTCAAGTACCAAGAGGCACTGAAAGACAACAGCTGGGTAGAAGCCATGCAAGAGGAGCTCCAACAGTTTAAAAGACAACAAGTATGGGAGCTTGTACCACTGCCAGAAGAGGTTAGTCCCATTGGCACAAAGTGGGTCTTCAAGAACAAAACTGATGAAAGGGGTATTGTTGTCAAGAATAAAGCCAGGCTTGTGGTTCAAGGTTACAGACAGGAAGAGGGGATTGATTATGATGAAACATTTGCCCCTGTTGCAAGATTGGAAGCCATTAGACTGTTCCTGGCCTTTGCTGTCAACCACAACATGAAGGTGTTTCAAATGGATATCAAAAGTGCTTTCCTCTATGGTACAATTCAAGAAGAGGTGTATGTCTGTCAACCTCCAGGTTTTGAGGATCCATTTTATCCAGATCATGTCTACAGGTTAAACAAAGCCTTGTATGGCTTGAAACAAGCACCAAGGGCCTGGTATGAAACTCTTTCCAACTTCCTACTCTCAAATGGTTTCAAAAGAGGTACCATTGATAAGACATTGTTTTTAAAATGGAGAGGGAAGGATTTAATGATTGTCCAGATTTATGTGGATGACATTATTTTTGGAAGCACATGTAACTCAATGTGTGAAGAGTTTAGAGAACTCATGACAGCTGAGTTTGAAATGAGTGCTATGGGTGAGCTGCAATGCTTTCTTGGTCTCCAAGTACAGCAATTGCAAAATGGAACTTTCATTCATCAAAGCAAATATGCTAAAGAACTGTTAACCAAATTTGATATGAATGATTGTAAACCATGCAGCACACCCATGGCAACAAATAAGCTGGTCATGTCTGATGAAAAGGATGAGCTGATTGACCAAACACTTTATAGAAGCATGATTGGGTCTTTATTGTACTTAACTGCATCTAGACCAGAAATTATGTTTGCAACATGTGTCTGTGCAAGAAGTCAATCAGCTCCCAGAAAATCAAATCTCATTGCTGTAAAAAGGATCTTCAGATACATAAAAGGTGCTCCCACACTTGGTATCTGGTATCCAGCTAATGGGAACATCAAGCTTTCAGGTTTCTCAGACAGTGACTTTGCTGGATGTCACACCACAAGGAAGTCCACATCAGGAGGGTGCCAGTTTCTAGGTGATTGCTTAGTTTCATGGCAAAGCAAAAAGCAAGCAGCTGTTTCAACATCCACTACTGAAGCTGAATACATTGCTGCTGCAAGCTGTACAACCCAACTCCTGTGGCTTCAAAATCAGTTGCTGGATTTTGGTATCACTGCCTTAAAGACACCACTCATGTTGGACAGCCAGGCAGCAGAAAATATCATCAAAAATCCAGTTTCCCACTCAACCACCAAACACATCGACATCAGACATCACTTTGTGAGGGATTGCTATGAAAAAGGTTTGATTTCTCTGCATCATGTCCCAACTAAAGACCAGCTAGCTGATGTGCTCACAAAAGCACTTGATACAGCCACTTTTGAAAGTTTGGTCTCTAGGATTGGGATGCTGAACATGGAATAACAAGCAACATCTTGTTTTTTTCTATGAATAAAAGCAACAAAATGTTTTCAGAAAATCAAAAATCCATCCTTAAAAATAGCTAAAAATGAAAATTTTTCATTAAAATCCTTAAAAGTCTGCCATTAACCACTGATTGTTCAAAAGTCTGCTTCCTTCAAAAGTCTGTCCACTGCTGAAAGTCAACCCCTGCTCTCTCATTACTTTGATAAACTTTGTTGTTCAAAAGCAGTGTCTTATCCACTGATATGCTATCCACTGATAGTGAAAATCATCCACTGCTTTCATACCACTGCCTTCATATGTCCATATCACACAAAGTACTGTCCTTCACTTTCATCAGGGGTTGTCACGTGGGCAGTACATATTGGTCAGACCTTTTGTAACGGCTGCCACCTCAGCATTCACTTTCTTCCCTATAAAATCCCCCACTCACCACCAAAACAGGGTTTTACTGTCGAATTGAATTCTTAAAAATTCTCTTCTCAAAGCAGTTTTTCTTCTCATCTTTCATCACTTTCTTCGATCATTCATCTTCAAAATGACAAAATCAAAGTCATCCTCAAAACCCTCATCCAAATCATCATCGAAACCAGCCTCTCAAAAGGCAATCTCCACTGAAATTCCACATAAACCATCTCACAATCTCCTGGGTCTTCTCACAAAACCAGGAACCACCAAAGTTTTCGATTCCATCATTGATCTCATGGCAAAATCAAAGTAAAAAACTTTGTTCACTGCCGATGCACCAATCTATTTGGCAACCCAAAGGGAGTTCTGGAAAAATGCAACCCTTGAAAAACAAGGAGACACTGCAACTACCATAAACTCTTCGATAAAGGGTAAAGTTGTCCAAATCACGCCACAATCCATTTCAGAGGTCTTTCAACTCGGTGATCAGGAAGGTAAAATCTCTTTCACTAAAAACGAGTTACAAACTGACTTCATTGAGAGAGGGTATGAAGCCACAATGATGAAGAAAATTACCTTAGAAAAAGGTTATTTTCCTTCTGCAACCAGATTTTTATTTCATACCCTCCTACTATGTGTTTCAAACAAAACCACTTCTTTCAATGAAATCCCTTTAAAGATTCAAAATCTGGGATATGCAATTCTTCAAGGAGAAAATTTTAACTATTCTCGGGAAATTTTCAAAGATTTGGTTAATAATGTTGAAACAAAATCATTCTTACTGTTTCCAAGGTTTTTAAGTTACTATTTTTCAAAGAAATTCAGTAAGGATGATTTAGCTGTAATAAACCAAGGTGATTCTACTCAAATAAACAGTTTAACAACTGAAACTTTTTCAAGAATGTTAGCACCTTGCAAAACACAAGCAGAGGTGCCTAAGCAGATTTTAGCAGTTACAACTGCTCCTCAGGTATCTGCTGCTGAGCCCACTGCTCAAGGTGATCAAAGCAGCAGCACAACTGTTTTGAAACCCACACCTAAAATCACCAAAAAGCCAACAAAAAGAAAAACACAAAAACCCCCAAAACCATCAAAAAGGCATCTCTGGAGGATGAGATACCAAAGCTTCTGCCAATGACAACACAAAAGTCACAAGAAACCACTGCTGCTACTTCCTCACAGCAGTTGGTACAAATATCTCAACCCATAACCGAAACTCCTCCTGTTTCTTCACAAAAAGAACAGGTTGTACAAATAGGGTCTCCACATCATGATGTTCTGGAAACACTCGTTTCTATCATCCACAGTCCAATGCCCGGGACACATCCTATTTCTACACCAATCATTACATCCACAATTCCCTCACCGATAAAACCACTGTTGGATGCAATTGATTTGAACCAGGCATTAACCAGTCCTTCTCAATCACCTGATAATGAGAATATACCTCAACAACTGACTGGGTCTGATGTATCAATCTTTGCTAACCCACCAACACAACCTGAGGAGGTTACACCCCATGAGTTACAAGTAACTCTTGGTGGTAATCCAAGTGAAGCAGCCACTACAACTGTTGAACCTACAGGTTTACAGTTGGACAGTGGATACATTAATAAGACTTCCTTGGAGGCAATTCCTTTTATAGCACCTCTGCCAACCACCAGTGGATTTATTTATCCTACTGGCAACATCAAAAGGTTGTCAAGTGTTGAAGGAAGAAGACCCCAGTACCAAGAAAAAGGGGCATCAGTGGTTAATGTTTGGAGTATACTCCCTACATCTACCACTGATAAAACCACTACTAGTGGGAAATCAGATGATCCCATTAACTTGGGTGATGGTTTAAAGTACCAGAAATTGACGGATCGTATTGCAAAGCTTGATAACTCTGTTGCAGAACTCAAAGATATGCTACAACAGGTGTTACAAGTTCAGAAGGTACAATCAACTGCTGTTCCACCTCAAGCACCTGCTCCACAAAGGGCACCTGCTACAAATGAGCTCTGGAATCTATTTCAATCTTTTCTCCAACAACAAGCACAATTAGCAGATCAGCAACATGAAAAACATGTACAACAGCTGAGAAATGCAATGGAGTCAAGGTTCAAGAACACTCAGGCTGATTTAAAGGCTCTCAAAACTCAGATCTTGCACACCACTGGCACTACTCCTCCAAAAGTATGATACATTTATCAACTCCCAGAAGATAATGCCAAAAAGGGGGAGAAAATTAAGGAGTGGAAAAAGAAGGGTGTAGAGGATGGTCTCTATCTTGAACCAGAGAATTCAAACATGACCAAAAAGATCCCTTTGCCAGATGGCAGCAAGAAAATTGATGTGACAACAAATGCACTAGCAGAAGCAGTTGCAAGTGTAAAAAGGGATAGAGAGGCCAAAAGGAAAGCCAGGGTGGACAGAATGGATCATCCAGATCAGGGTACTTCTGGGTCAAAGGATCATGAAAATCCTGTTGAGGAAAAGAAGAGGCCTACTAGAAAAGTAAGGCAACCCAAATCCATTCCAACCAGACGTTCAAAGTCTGCTAAAAAACCACCATACAAAACAGCTGATGCAACAGGAGTTACAAAAACTACTGCTTGCCAAACAGTTGTTCCATCAACACATACCACTTCAACACACACAACATCCACTGCTCTACCATCATCACCACCAAAAACAACACCTGCTGACATACAGCAGAAGACAGCAGATGTTATAACATCTGTTGTAATGACAACAGTGGTTGAAACATCAGTTGTTTCAACAGCTGTTAGTCAATCACAATCCACTGCCACTACATCTACCACCACTGTTCCATTCAAAACATGATCAGTCTCTCCTAAACCAAAAAGGAGAAGGCTAATTTTAAAAGATGATGACACATCTCCATCACCAACATCTTCAAAATCCCTATCACTTGTCACTATTCCAAAACCCATACCTCTCTCTTCAGCTCAAATTGTAAAATCACTACCTCCTGCTGGTGTCTCATTTCCTCTGGAACTCATTGCAGTCAGAGAAGAAATCAAATCCTTTTATTATGAAGATGACCCAGCCAAAAGGAGTTTACCATCAATTGCAAATTATCCCAGGCCTAACAATATTGAAGAATACTTGAAACTTAAGGCCAAACAAGCAGAGGATATTGCAATCAAAAATAGAAAAGGGAAATCTGATAGAGAATTTCAACAAAACTATCAGTTTTTACTCTCACAGGTCAATGCTATGGAGCGTTTTGCTAAAAATGTATGTCAGAAAATTTCAGAAAGGGCAGATGAGTCCTTAAGGAAAGACTACATTGAAAACATCATGACCTACAAGAAATACAAGGGGGAGAAACACATGTACAAGAACTGGACCATTCCTGAGCTTGAAAAAGAAGCAGCCAGGATTCAAGACATGATCAAAAATAAGGTCAAGCAGACTCCTCCTGAAAAATTCAAACAATTTGAAGCCGAGAAGATGTTAGAGTTAAGGAGAATGAAAGAGGAGCTAATTGCAGCTGATTATGGGTCAAAGAACTCTGTGACTAAGTGGGGAGAAGATAGAGTCAGGGCAACCTATAAAAAATTAGAGGAACTTAGGAAGAAAGATCCAAGAGTTCCACAAAAGCCTGACTATTCCAAAGCAGAGGTCTCAAAAAGACCACCAAAGCTGCAAGTCAAAAGAACCACTGCTCCAGCTGGTGCTGCCATCTACAAAAGAAGGAGCAAAAACCAGTTTAGCATGGAAACAATTCAAGATCTATTAGCTGGAGATGCCATTGTAAAAGCAGGCACAGAAGTAATGATAAAAGAAGATCTTGAATTGGAACAATCTGCAAGTGCTGCTCAGCCAGTCATGAATAGGCCAGCCTCTCCAAATACTTCTGCAAATAAACATCTCCCAAGAAACCCACCAGGCTCAAAAATACAAAAGTGGGAAACTGACAAAAAGACCTGCGTATTGACCTTGCTCAGGTCTGGTGGAGAAGTGGAGAAAATATCAAGGGAACAAGCTCTTGGCCTGAGTCTTGAAGATTTGCAGGATCTCCTTGATCTTCCACTTAGCAGGGATGATGAAGATACAGATGCCCTAGACTTTGAATTACAATTTAAAGGTCAGATAAGGGAGCTGTTGATGAGGCAATAAAGCATTCCACAAATAATGAAGAGTTTTGGCATTATCTGTTCCAGGGGGAGATTGTTGGGATTGAACCCTATCAGAGGAACAGATAATTAAAGCCAAAACTGGATCAGAGCAGTGGATCCAGAATAAGCAGATGATTATAGTTAGTTCATGCAAATCTCTCCCTTTGAAAGTGGCTTTGTATCTGCTGACCTCCTATCTGCTGATCTTACCAAGTGCTGATCCACAACTGCTGCCTTGCATCTACTGCCAAATGTTAAAGACTGATGGAAGACCAAAGCTCTGCTGACTCAATCTACTGCCTTGAGTCAAGTACTGCTGATCCGGACAAGCACTGCTGGATTCACAGCAGTGGAAGGATGCAGCAGCTGTTTAAGTGTCTTTTATGTAATGAATTGTAATAGCAGTAGTTACTACATCAGTGTTTGTATAGATCAGAGGTTAGAGTTTGTTAGGAGGTTAGATGTCACTTTCATGGTGACGTCAGCTAAGATGCTCAGTGGTTTGCAAGTGCCTATAAATAGTTCAGTACTTTGTACTGTTCTATTAGCTCTTTTGATCACATCGTCTTCTTTGCACGAACAAACTACTGAGCTCTGGCTGAGGGGGAGTTTGCATTCATTCATCAATCATTGTAATCGTTGTTGAAACAAATTCAATCTTTCGATTCATTGTGTAAAGATGTTTGATTAAAGTATTACTCTCGTTTGATTGTATGCAAAGTTTGCTTTCATCTTAATTCCGCTGCACAACTCTTTCATTTTCATCTTAATTTCAAACGAAAATACAATCAAAAAGAAACTCAGATCCAACAATCATACACAAACACATCAAAGGAAGAAACAATCCACTCGAATAGTTATCCGACCGGACAACCTGTGCGACCGGATGACCATCCGAACGGATTGTCATCCGCACGAACAAGCTGTTCGATCGGATTACCATCCGACCAAACTGCTGTCCGAGCCACTGACACATTACATCGTTTTACGCGCCACTTATCGTTATGATATCAAACTATTCAGGCTAACTCGCTAAGCACTCCCTTCAATCCATTCATCGCTGTGAGTATACTCGATCCCTTTTTGCTTTATGCACTTTTGGGTGTTACATACGTTACAACTATTCAAAACACAACAAACACACTACTCAATACTATTTGAACGCTAACCGTTAATGCATGTTATACGTGGCTTATGAATGCTTGTTTGTTATTTTACACATGGAATGCTGTCTACCTTCCTTAGCAACGATAGTACTATAGTTTGGACTCAGCACCTGTTCGCAGGGGTTGTTAAGGACAATTACTTGCATGGATTACGGTGGTAATCATGTATTGCGAACTGCCTCTGGCAGTCAACCCGCAGTCATTGGTATCGATGGATCTATGTCGATAACTAACGTTCTTCATTTCTCTATGTGTACGTGCTGGTTATGCGTAAACGAAATTCGAACTTTATATGCTACTATCAAACTTGTATGCTCACCTTTACATTATATGTATTGACTTTATTTTAACGTATGTGATAGGTGCTTAGGATGCACATCTGGTAGGAAATCGAAGCTAGAATAAGACTCTAGAGGCCAACAAATAGTTGTCTGTACAAATTGAATCAGTGGTCTCTAGAAGCAGATAAACAATTGCTCTATTTGAAAATCTGAATTGTCGGAATAGACTATTTGCCTAGATTTTGTCTGTAATAATTTGTTTACCTTTTGAGACATGGTATGGGACATGTTATTTTAAATTGATTGGTAATGATAATTGTTATGGAAACTTCTGGACAATCTGTTTCGCTCAGTGCCATGCCCCGATGTTTCCGCCATCGGTTGGGGTGTGACAACCACCACGGCTGAGGTCGCTTCCGCCGACGTTTCAACAACTCAGTTCTTCTAGCGCACCCTACTCTCACTCTCTCTATATCTCTACACACACTCAAGTACATCGTTGTAGTAAAGATGATGACGGAAAAGTTTAGACTACTAGTGAGTGATAACCGGTTGGAAGTGGTGGAGGTGATTACGAAAGAATTTAGACCGTCGATCTCTGTTGTTTCCTAATAGTATGAGGAGAAGCTATTAAAGAGAGCTTGGGAGACGACAGAATGGAGCTCTGGTGGGATGACGGCGTAAAGTACGGTTTGCCAGAAAGTTAAAATGATAAGCCATGGTTGTACAGAGAAAGCATAATGTGAGAAACTATTGTGGTCAAAACCCAAAAAAGGAAAAGGAAACTGGCGCAAATGGACAATGTCAATTGATATATATAATAATTTTTGTTGACAGATAGTTGAATTCAAAATTTTGTTTATCATCAATTAAATTGTTCTAACTATTTTTGCTTTTTGAATTCTACAAACTGAAAACGATTTTATAGTTAGGAATATGTTTATATATTCAAAAATCTAATATTTGTTATGATTTGTTAAATCCCATTATATTTTTTTTCCTATCAATGTAACAGAAAATATTCAAGTAATTTATTTCATTTTATTCCCATTCTGATTGATTTATGAACTATAATTGTGACTTAACATTTTTCACTATAATACGTAATATCAAATTAGAAATTTATAAATTATATAGTTTTCATTATTCAGCTTCTAACCTAGTATCTAATAAATTATCTATTCAAAATTTGAATTCAGCTTCTAACCTAGTATCTAATAAATTATCTATTCAAAATTTGAAAAACTAACTAAATAATATGCAAAGCACATGCAGAGATGGCAAACAGGGGTCTGGGGTTTTTCCCGTCTACTTGAACACATGCAAAGCACCCACCTCAAGACAGAAAACCTAAGGCTATCTTTGAAGGAGACTATCTCCAAGGACTTGGACTTTTTTTTAGATGTTGGGGAAGTTCTTAGGGCAGGGGATAAATCGTTACGTGGAAGGTGCATGGTGATGCATGCACTCAGTAGGGGGTGCAAGCATGATAATGAGGTTGTGTCGTTTGCCATGGTCTCGGGGGATGTTGAAGATTTCATTGTTGGGATCCGGAAACCACGTCAAGTGGTGGTTGACAAAAACCCTCGTCACCTAACAGGGCTCAGGGGTGATGTTAACCTCCTCGAGCGTGTGTTCTCCCTCCCTATTCAGACTGTTAAAAGCATTCCCCTCATTTATCGGCTGGTGTTTCCTCAGGTTTTAACAGGTGCTTTGCGCAAAGTGGTGGCGTCGCAAGGATCGGTCGACAATTGGGTCCAATTGCTTTTGCTACCGCGTTGCACCTTGCGGGTGGTCAGACCATCCTCCAGACAAGAGCAGAGACCAGGGAACAGGAAATCTTTGTAGTGTAGTAACATCTTGCATGCGCTTGCGGTTTGGAAAGATGGGTCTGGGTTTCATTATTTGGTCTCTTCCCTATTGGATAGCGTGGGGAAATCGAGGGCTCATAAGGGAGAATGCAGGAGAGAGGAAGAAAAAGAAAGGGACCCTAATATTAGGCAATGTCTTCGGAAATCAGGGATGGACATTTCACGGTTGCGGGTAAGGTCCTATGCTCTAGTGGAGTTGCCCCTCTAGGTGATTCGACCTTGAAAGCTCTTATTGATAAACACACAGTGGTGTCGCCCCCGTTCTTGCCTTCCAACCCTTTGGCCCAACCCACTCTTGTTGTTGATGAGGAGTGTGTGCTCAAATGTATTTGATCCTTTCCTAAAGACACGTCCTATGGTAGGGACGGGATGCAGGCCCAACACTTGTTAGATGCTATTGGAGACGAGGGCTCGGTGACTTCCTCGGGTTTGCTTACAAGCATTACTGAAGTTGTCAACTTATGGCTTGGCGGATCCTGCCCTAAGGTGCTTGCTGAGTTTGTTGCCTCCCCCCCCCCTAATTGAAGCTCGATAAATGAATTCGGCTTATTGTTGTGGGGGTTATTTGGTGAAGGTTGGTTTCCAAGGTGGAGATGAAGAATGTCGGGAAAGATATGACCCAGTACTTGGGGGACTTAAAATTTGGGGAGGGGATGCCAAATGAGGCAGAGGCAGTGCTTCACAATGCGAACAGGTTTCTTAACTCCTTTCATGCAGATGGTTCCTTGGCTTTGCTTATTATGGACTTCTCCAATGCTTACAACACGGTCGACCACACAACCTTCCTCCAAGAGGTTGATCAGCGTTGCCCGTCAATCTATCGGTGGGTCCAATTTCTTTACGCCTAGCCTGCTAGGTTGTATGTTGGTAACGACTGTATTGGGGCTACTACGGAGTGCAACAAGGAGATCTCTTGGGGCCCCTTCTCTTTGCCCTTGCCTTACACCCCCCTTATTCTTAAGGTTCAGGACTATTGTAACCTCCCGTTTCATGCTTGGTACTTGGATGATGGGACGATTATAGGCAACACGTCTGAGGTTGCTAAGGCCTTAGACATCATTAACGAGGAGGGGCCATCTCTGGTGCTTTATCTCAACATTAAGAAAACAAAGGTTTTTTGGCCAATATGCGACGGGTGGAAAGTTCAGGACGGTCTTTTCCCGAGTGGGATTGGTATAGACTAGAGATGGGGGGTTAAGCTCCTTGGTGGAGCTGTTAGCCGTGATCCTAGCTTTATTGGGGAGTTGCCTAGGCGGCGGGCCCCGGGGCGGTTGACCTCATGAAACTCTTTCCCTGCCTTAGGGATCCCCAATGTGAACTCCTTATGCTAAGTTCATGCATGGTGGTTGCTAAGTTACTTTTTGGGCTACGGACTTGTCAACCCATTTGATGGAGGATGCGGTATCTCAGTTCGATGATGGCCTCAGGGAGGCTATAGAAGACATAGTCGTGGGTGGCGGTCCCTTCTTTAGTGAACTTTAGTGGCGTCTGGCATCTCTGCCAATGCGTCTAGGTGGTTTGAGCCTCCTCTCAGATCGAGATGTTGGGGCTTATGCCTTTGTGGCTTCTAGAGCTCAGTCTTAGGAACTACAGGATCATATCCTTCGAAACAGTGGGGTCGTCGGGCTTGACCCATACTATAAGTAGGCGCTCGAACGCTTAAATGTCTCTCACCCAAACTTGGATATTGGCAGTTTCTCCAATAAGGACACCCTCGAAGCCACAAAAAACTTTGGCGAATGCTCTATTTAGAAAAATCGCTCAAAGCCTGGGAGAAGTTTTTGATTTATCATCCCGCCAGAAGACGGTGTTTTTGACCATTATCCCGATTGAGGGGTTGGGATAATGCATGTCTGCAGTAGAATACAGAGCCATTCTCAAATACCGGTTGATGATCCCTATGTATCCAGAAGATGAAACATGCCCGATATGCCGTAAAGCTTGTATGGGTTCAAATATCGGCATGACTGGGTGCAGGATGTTTTGTGGGACATCCTAAGAAGAACTGGGATTTCTGCTAAGAAAGAGGCCCCTGTGAATTTCCTCACGGACCCTATGGAAGGGAGATCTACTCTGCGACCAATGGATCTGCTCGTCTTTGGCTGGGCTGGGGGGAAACATGCTTGTGTGGACCTAAGGGGGTTTTCCCTTTGGTTGGTTTAAGTGAAAATGGGTTTGTAGCTGGACAAGCAGCAAAAAAGGCATAATTAAAGAAAGTGGATAACCACGCTAAAGCTTGCGTAGAGAACCAGCATGTCTTTGTCTCTTTTACCTTTGATACATTTGGCTCCCTAGCGCCAGAAGCTATCCACTTCTTGACCAGGGTCCAACGGGTCATCCACAACAATTGTTCAACTCCAGGGGCAGGGGTTTGTCAAGGTTAGAGTTTGCAATTCAGAAAGGGGTGGCGGCGCAACTTGTTACCCGTCTACCTTCTGTTTTGATGTAACTTGGCAAGTTTTTTGGTGAAATATTATAATTATAATCGGAAAAAAATTAACTTTCTTATCTGGCGAAAATTATTTATAGATAAATCGGACAAAAGTGTTCTTGGTCGACCAGGCCTGTTTTGACCCGTTACCCAACCCACCTGACCAACCATTTTGGCACATCTATCAAATTTCTTAATACCACATATCAAAGTTTATGAAGACCAAGTGAATATTTTTCCATCTCCTCGACAGGGGCGGCTCTGGGGTGGGCGGGGAGGACCACAGGTCACGGCCCGTGATTTCGAGGGGCATGTTTTTTTAATTCTAATATATAAATATGTTATAATTTTTTTTAATTAGTATACCTACACAAACACTAAGATAGGCCCATTTACAAAACAATTCTTTAAGTATAGAAGTTAGCCCATTAGATTTAGTTAGCCCAGTACTCATTTGATTTAAAACATAACTCGAATACTATGATTTCGTCAACGGTTGTATAAAAAACTAGTTTTCATTATATATTTCGTTTAAGGCCTAAGAACACAATTTTTTCGAGCTTGAACAAGCTATGTGAATTTTCAGTGCTGGCCCTGTTCTTCGATTCTCTTCCTTGCAGTCTCTCTTGCCTCGATTCTCTTCGTTATTTTTATTGTAGTAATACCCTGATGAGGTGCCATGCTCCCATTATATTCTATCATAAACAAAATGATTTATCAATTCGAAGAAATAACAGCCGTACAAAAAACTCAACTTTGAATTGAATTTTTTGTATATTAGAGTATTACTGAAATAATATGATAACTTTAAATCATATTTGACACACTTAATGTTTATAAGAAAGTTTAAAACATTTCCATACTATTAATTAGCATGTTTTGTAGGCTTAAATGTATTGTACATTATGTTTTATGAGTTTTTTAAAAAAGTTTGATTGTAGGTACATGGGTTATCTTTATTTTTATTATTACTTATTTTATGATTTCTTTGTTTATTTTTATTACTTATTTAAATCATGTATTTATTTTTGTAATACACATTAATTTCTTTTTTAAATTTTATTCGTGTCCATACACGACGTAAGGTGCGTATGTGGTTCAATGTCTTACGTCTATTTTTCCCACATGATAGGTTCGTCGCAACTCGCAGGTCCTATATCAACTTAGTTATTCTTTTCTATGTTTTACGTTTCGCTATAATTTCTTCGTATTAACAGCAACACGGGGGCGTGGTACTAGTTTGAGACAAAAAAGAAGTATTTGGGCCCAACCCGTTTCAACTAGCAACAAAAACAAGTTACCAGTTTACTTGCATGACCCGCCCAATACGTCAGCCCATCCCCCTTAATACTTGTATTGTCATACCCCCTCCCTAAAAAAGTATTTTAAAGGTTGTCAAGTTTCATCCCTATAAAAATCCATATTTTTATTAGATTTGTTAATAAAATTAAGATTTTTCCTATACATAAATAATGAATATTTTTATCAACTTGTAAGGCTGGATGGTGTGGGAGGGGCTTTATCAACGCCACGTCACAGAAGGGCTTTACTCCCCTTAACTTGCAGGGTATGGGATAAAGCCCCTTCAAGGTATAGCGCCCCCTCCTTAAATGTCTGGGTATGGGTGGTGGCGCCCCAACGACGCCATAGATGGCGACATGGCGGAGGTAGCGCTCCATACCCTCCAGCCTAAGTGTTTCATTATGAGCACCAGTAACTATATATCTTAAATTCTATTCTTTCTTTTTGTTTTTTATAATTATTGTATCTGTTTCATTATGAGCGAATGATAGATGTCGTGTGCAGGCAATAGCAAGTAATATAATTTCTTTTACATATAAGTAGCCTATCTATTAATTTGGGTACATATATCATTATCATCGGTTAAAGTTTTAAAATCAAATTATACAGGCGAAAGTGATGCTGAGTTTTAACCTCAATTTAAATCTAGAATGTAGTTTAAAAAACAATAAATTATTTCTTAAAACGGTTGTAAGATACTTACTAAGATCATAAGATTATATTAGAATATAAATTTCAAAAAATAACATTGATAAGTCATAAGTTTTTTTATAAGAGAATATAAATTTCAAAAAATAATATTGATAGGTTTTTTATAAGATTATAATATCAACAGATTATTAGGAGAGTTCAAATTAAAAAAATAGAAGGTTTGAATTGTATTTACTTGAAAACTTAGGGGAGGTACGTTTCCGGTCAACCCTATATTTAATGTTAGTAACCAAAGATCAAGCTATTCTTTATGCATATAGATTTTAGAGGCAGATACTTATTCAAGAGTAACAGAATCATGATCATGGATTATCATTCAAAACACATTTAAAGACAGCTTATTTTCTAGAATAATCTGAAACAACATAAATGGGAAATAAATTTGATATTGATTTTACTTGTCCTTCTCAAATAAAACATCATTTCACCTATAGGGCCGGCTCTTGGTGCATTTAAAATTTTAAATCAAGCAGCCGCTTAGGGCATACTTGATTAATTTCAGGCCCATGATTTTGAAACTTTGTTTTGATAATAATATTTGGGCTTGGGCTATTGTGTATCGGGTTAACCTTTTAAAGAAACTTAATGGGAGGAAATAGAGGTGCACAAATCGGGTTTTTGTTAATACCTGGTTCCGGGTATGATCGGGTATTGGAAAATCGGATATTAAGAGAAACCGGGTAGGGTTCAAGTACAGGTATTGAAGAGAAAAATCATACCCTATGTACCCGGGTAGGATATAATCGAGTTAGGGTATAACCGGGTATGAATCCGGGTATTAATACCCGATTTTAAAAAATATGTTTTTTTATTTTACATAAAAATAAATGCGTTTAAAAATTAAATTTTGTTTGTAAAAGTAATTAAAAACAAATTAAATAACATAAATTCACTCAAATACAAATTATTTGTTTTATAATATGCATTTTTAAAAAAACTTAAATATAAAAGTTGCAAACATAAACATAAAAATATACCTTAAAAATTTGGGTATTATATCGGGTATTAAAAAACCGGTATCGAGTATCGGGTATAGGGTATAACCGGGTTCGGGTATAGGGTATGATCGGTTCCGGGTATTTTCGGGTATAAATCGGGTACGGTTTCGGTTACGGGTATTGAGTTCAAAATGTATACCCGATCCATACCCTACGGGTAGGGTCGGGTTCGGTTACGAGTATACATTACCCGGATACAAAAATAACAGGTTTCGGGTTTTTTTTATCGGATCCGGTTCCAGGTACTTGCACCTCTAGGAGGAAATAATAATAACAAAAAGCATCTCGGTCGTTGGGTTTGCTTTGAGGCTCAATAGTCAAAACTAGGTTATTTGTTTTATATGATTACTATATTCATTATTAGGGTGGAGATATAATAGGAAGTTTATTTGGCTAGGAAGGCTAGGAAGTGATCTTGACCATCCATTAAGTTAATCAAGGGCTAAGATTAAACCAGGGAAATTGAAAGGAAGAAAATAGGCGCGTGAGTTTGTTCAAGGGCATTCTACTCAATCCAAGCCAATAGTTTCTCTCTCCTCCAATTCCCCCCATTTTTTAAACGTTAATAACTCTTTCATACGACATTATTTTTTTATAAAAATTGCACAAAAAAAACGAGCGTTTTTTATCTTTAAAACGAGTATACTATTGCTATATTTAAAAAAAAAAAAATTAAACCCAGTTGTGTAAAACGCAATGGAAAAACCACCAGTTACGTAAAACGCAATGAAAAAAAAACTTAAAAAATGACATTTTTCTAAAACGCAATGCACAAAAAACACAAAGAAATGACTTATTTGTAAAACGCAATGGCCAGAAAACACAAAGAAATGTCTTATTTCTAAAACGCAATGAACTGAAAACACATAAAAAAGTGTTTTACCTAAAACGCAATGCACAAAAAACACAAAGAAATGTCTTATTTGTAAAACGCAATGGCCAGAAAACACAAAGAAATGTTTTATTTGTAAAACGCAATGGCTAGAAAACACTTAAAAATGTCTCATTTCTAAAACGCAATGACCTAAAAAAAACAAACAAAAGTGTTCTCTGTAAAACGCAATGGACTGAAAATACCTAAAAATGTGTTTTACCTAAAACGCAATGACTAAAAACACTTCAAAAATGTGTTTTACCTAAAACGCAATGACTAAAGATACTTAAAAATGTGTTTTTTCTAAAACGCAATAGCCAGAAAACACATAAAACTCTCTTATTTCTAAAACGCAATGGACACATAAAACTGTTTGTGATCTGTTTGTGAATTGTCTGTGAACTGTCTGAATTGTCTACGAATTACTGTCTTCGAAATGAGACAATTTCTGGAAAATTAATTTTTCTGATGCGTTTTTAGTACAACAATTTAATCGAAAAAAAAAACACAAAGAAATGTCTTATTTCTAAAACGCAATGGACTGAAAACACATAAAAAGTGTTTTACCTAAAACGCAATGCACAAAAAACACAAAGAAATGTCTTATTTGTAAAACGCAATGGCCAGAAACCACAAAGAAATGTTTTATTTGTAAAACGCAATGGCCAGAAAACACTTAAAAATGTCTCATTTCTAAAACGCAATGACCTAAAAAAAACAAACAAAAGTGTTCTCTGTAAAACGCAATGGACTGAAAACACCTAAAAATGTGTTTTACCTAAAACGCAATGACTAAAAACACTTCAAAAATGTGTTTTTACCTAAAACGCAATGACTAAAGATATTTAAAAATGTGTTTTTTCTAAAACGCAATAGCCAGAAAACACATAAAACTCTCTTATTTCTAAAACGCAATGGACACATAAAACTGTTTGTGAACTGTTTGTGAATTGTCTGTGAACTGTCTGAATTGTCTACGAATTACTGTCTTTGAACTGTCTGTTTAGTACAGCTCAACCCCAGCCAGGGGCTCTGCCCCTTGGACCCCGCCAGGGGCTCTGCCCCTTACTTGATTATTCATTTAGTTCATTTTGCTTAAAATTAATCGTTTAGGCCTAATTGTTAGATTATTGATTTTGCGTGATCAATTAAACACTAAATTTGCTAATCGTTTAAACCATAATAGTTGAACACTTGATTCAGTTGAGTGAGAAAGCGGGCGGTTTCCTTTTTCTCTTATCTTTGGCGACTTTCTCGTCTCTCGTGTTAGCCAGCCTCTTGGTGACCATCTCTTTGTGGCGTTGGCCAAGTTCACGATATCTAATGCATGAAGGATTATTGGATATGAAGATTTTGCATAAGTTGCATTTTTCCCCGTCTAACCCAATACTGGAAATTAAAAAAAGGTGTCAATGAGACATTACAAAGTTTATATGTAACAGCATAAACAACAACAACAAAAACGTGTATGATAGAATCACTAAGCACACCAACAATGATGTTTTTACAACCTGTTGGCTGCAAGAACCACATAACCACTTGTACATATTGCTTAAAGATTAAGGGGCAGAGAAAGATAGGCGGTTATGCAGTTGCATAAGTGCCTTATGTATAAAAGTCAAAACAATATATATAAGTGTTCTGATGTATTGTAAAATACATCTTTATTCGCGTCCGTTTTAGTCGTTAGATATTTCGTTTTTGTTCGTTTTTAGCGTAGATTGTATATACTTTTGATGTTTTTATGTTTTCCAGGTCTTTTCAGCCAAAAGGAGCAGAAACGACTGAAATTCTGGAGAGGCGAAAGGCTGGAACGGAAATCGAGAAGCTAGGGAGCGAAACGAAGCGGAAAATCAGTTCCGGAGGACTGAGGCGGGCCGCGACAACTTATGTTTGATCACTACGCGGGCCGCCTCAACTTAAAAGAGGATCTCAGATATTGGAACGCGCGCGGGCCGCGTGAACTTGTTCTTATCCACTATGCGGGCCGCGAGGAATCTGAATACGGGAACCGACTTTGATTTGCAACGGCTAGTAGGGTTTCTTGGTTATTTAAGGATCATTATCATAACAGCCGTGATTAACATCACAATTACGAATTTTAGACATCTTTGGATGATCATAGAGGCTGATTACAGGCGTTTTGAAGGTTTAGTACTGCTGGGAATCATCGGAGAGCGTTAAGGAGCATACGGGATTGAAGTTAACGGGTTACACAATCTTGTTTCTTCGTTTCTTGTTTGTTTTACTTGTTTAATGATGAATTCTATTATTACTTGGATTATGAACCTGTTTTGGATTATGTTTAGCGGCTAAATCTTTATTACTACCTAGACATGGATGATTGATTGCGTATGTGTTTTGATTATTATTGGATTTTGGAAGCTATGGATTGTTTATAAATTGTAAACGGTTTGTTCTATCGGTTAGATGTGTTTGCGTGCTTGATGGTATTTAATTGTTGATTATTGCTTCGCATGAATCTTGGTGACGGTCTTTATCACATAATAGAGTCGTGCTAGGTTTTAGATTTTGGTAACTGTCTATATCACGTAATAAATCTTGAATCTTTAGGGTTAAATTGGCCAATAAACCTTAGAAGTAATAGTTGGTAATTTTATAAAATCAAGTGTTCTACTAATCGTCAATAGCTGTAAGGTGCGAGATTATTGCTAGGTCTAAGTGATTAAACCGTAAGGTGGGTCCTTCTTAGAAAGTTAACCTATTTGCTGCTGTCTAGCAAGTCTAACAGAGAAAACAAACCTATCCTAGGTTTAGGTCTCGTAAGGGAGTGAGCCTTGTAGGATACTTTTATAAACCCCATTAGATGTCTTGTAAGGGAGTCTAAAAACCGGTAGTTTAACAACCTTTAGGGGATCTTAGCGTGCTCTTGATAGGGGTCCTTAGATTTCCCGATAGGTGAGAATTTCAAGATCCCGGTTCCATAGCAGACAACTTCCAATTATAATCATAACTAAAAGCAATCAGGATTCCTGTCTAGGTAGTTCCCTCATCATCCTTGAGTTCAGTCTTCGTGAGAGTTCGTGTCTAGTTCGTCTAGTCTAGCTAGTTTTCATTATTTGCATTCTTAGGATTTTTAGAAACCCCCCCCCCCCTCAATAAACATATGGTTAAGTCGTGTCAGTTTTAGTCTAGATAGAGTCAGTAGCGTAATCAGTAGAGTCTCGTGGGTTCGATACTCGGACTTACTTTAGCTTTACTACATTGATCGGTATACTTGCCGGTTGTGTGGTTTAGGGTTTTAGGTCGAGTCTTAGTTTATAAATTTAAAGCTTAGAGTGTCTAATTTAGGATTAATTTAGTTGTTTTTATTAAACCACTTTCAGCACATCAAGTTTTTGGCGCCGTTGCCGGGGACTCTTTGGCGATTGCGTTAATTACTTTGTTTGGACTTGCTTGATATCATACGTGCTATTTGTGTTAGTTGAGTCGTAGGAGTCTAAAAAACTATAAAAATCCAAAAATATTTGCTTTAGTGTCTTTTCTAGGTTAGTGAGTCGTTGTTAGAGTCTTCTTACTTGTTCGTATTCGGTTTTTCAGTTGATGCCCCATACGCGTTCGCAGGGACCTCCGCCGCTTCCGTTTACGATCAAGTCTTCCTTCTCGTCTTCTGCGTCCGAGGTCAGTTCTTCTAGTTCCTCTTCGTTTTCACAGCCCACCCCCGCTTTCGATTTCACACCCAAGTCATCACCTCACGTTTCACCACACGTTTCCCCACCATCCTCCCGTTCTCGTACACCTAGTCCTCCACCCGTAGTTCAAATGGAGAACCGCACCGTTTACCAGCAGGCGACCACCGGTTTCACTGGTGCCACTTCACCCATCACCCTTCCGAACATCGCGAATGATACGTCCTGGCAGATTCCTTCCTACATCATGACGGCCATTACCAATTCTTGCCAGTTCCATGGTCGTGACGACGAGGATGCACCCGCTCATATCAATCGCATCACTCGTCTTTGTGGCACCTACTCCATAGAGGGTGTCAATCTTGATGCTAGGTACCTTCAGGTGTTCCCATTCTCTCTCGCTGGACGCGCAGCCGTCTGGTTCGATTCTCAGCCCGCAGGCACTTTCACTACTTGGGCAGGTCTTCGCGATGCATTCTTAGCCAAGTATTTTCCGCCAGCCAAGGCGTCTCGCCTTCGAGATCAGATCCACTCCTTCCGTATGGAGCCTGATGAGCCACATCATTTAGCTTGGGAGCGTTTTCAGACGCTCCTCTCTCGTTGCTCACAGCATGGTTTGTCCGACTGGGCGTTAGTTGAAAAGTTCTATAACGGACTTACTCCTGAGATTAGAGCGCGATTCGATACTTCAGCAGGAGGACAGCTTATGGGAAAGAAGACGGTGGTTGAGTGCAATGATTTGTTTGAGAGTTTTGCACATTCTGATATGGACTACAGCTCTACCAGCAGGACTTCCATTCCTGTTCGTACCTCCTCGGCCGGTCGAGGGGTAAACCAAGTTAGCTCGGATTCGTCGGTAGTTGCTGAAGTCGAGATTTTGAAGCGAGAGATTGATGAGTTAAAGAAGAAAGTTGATAGGTGTGAGCTTTGTAAAGGAGGTCACGACACGCTCGAGTGTCCCACACTTACGTTAGAGCAGGTAGAGTACATAGCCGGTCAGTCTAGGGGTCCCACGAATCCTTTCAATTCCAATTACAATTCCAACTGGCGCGGTAGTGGCAACAATAGCAGTTATCGTTCTTCTGGCAATCCCCCTGGATTCCCATCTGGTCAGTATCAAAATAGGGGGCCAGGTCTTTACACGAGTGGTGGTTCGGGTCAGAGTGGTCAATATGGTGGTTCAGGAGGTCAGTTTGCGAGTGGAGGGTCGAATCAGGAGAGTCAGGGCAGTGGTAAGGCTCCAGAGAGTGGTATGAGTAGGATGGAGGAGATGTTAGCTCAGATGATGACACAAAATCAGGCGATGATGACACAAAATCAGGCGACGCAGAAATCCCTCAATGATTTCACTAGGACCCAAGAGCAGATCAATAAAAGCCATGAACTTCAGCTGAAGAGTCAGCAATCCACACTGTTAGATCTCCAAAGGACAGTTGGTGGGATTGCTAAGCAGTTACAAGAGCATCCCCCGGGTCAGTTCTCGGGAAATACCTTCACGAATCCCGCGAATCATTCAGCGAAGGCTATTACGACCCGTAGTGGGAAGAGTTTGGGAGAGGTTGTGAGAAAGAATGGTGAGGAGAGTGACGATGAGGTAGATGAGGTGATAGAGATGGAGGCTCCAGGCAAGGTGCACACGAGGCTAGCCCCAGCAAGTACCGCACACGCCGAGGAGTCGCCAGTAGAGAAGAAAGTGGAGAAGCAGCCGACGAAGGTTCGGCCATCGCCAGTGATTGATTATTCCCGCCTTCCGTTTCCCGCTCGAGCTAGGCAGCAGAAATATGCTCAGGAATACGGGAAATTCCTCGAGATGTTTACCCAGTTGAAAATCAATCTTCCGTTTGTCGAGGCACTTCAGTCGATGCCTAAGTACGCCAAATTTCTCAAGGATCTTTTGAAGCGCAAGGAGAGGATTGGAGAGTTGTCGAATATTCCATTGACAGGAGGTTGTTCCGCGGTAGTCTTGAATAAGCTGCCAGAGAAATTGACTGATCCTGGTACTTTCACCATTCCATGTTTCTTTGGGGGAGCCGTTTCCCCCGCTCACGCTCTAGCCGATTTAGGGGCCAGCATCAATTTGATGCCGTTTTCGTTGTATGAGAGGCTTGGTTTAGGAGAGTTGACGCCCACACGTATGTCATTGTCTTTGGCTGATCGATCAGTCAAGTATCCTCGTGGGATAGTGGAGAATTTGTTGGTGAAGGTGGATAAGTTTGTGTTTCCAGTAGATTTCGTTGTGCTCGACATGGAGGCCGATGAGAGAGTTCCTATTATCCTAGGCCGTCCATTCCTTCGAACCGCAAAGGCGATCATTGACGTCTTTGACGGTAAGATTTCTCTTCGTGCTGGTGACGAGGTTGTCACATTCGAGATAGATAGGGCGATGCAGCACCCTGGGGGTGGAGACGACGTTAGTGGACCGTGTCATTCCGTTTATTTCTTACAGTCTTTCATATCTTGTGTCGACACGTGTTTCGAGTATATTAGTGGAGCTGATTTGGTGGGCGAGGGAGTTATCGAGGAGTCTGCTGAGGAGAGAGTTGAAGAGGTTGAGGAGGAGCAGTTGGTTGAGAGTGATGAGTTGTGTGTTACCGAGCCGTTGGAGCTCGACGCGATTAGTGATGAGAGTACTCCTGTAGAGATTCCACCGCCTTTAGAACTTAAGGTTCTTCCATCACATCTTGAGTACGCATTTCTAGGTGAGGAGCCGAGTATGCCTGTCATTATTTCTTCGAAGTTGACAGAGGAGGAGAAGTTGAGATTGATTGAGGTACTGAGAGAGCACAATGATGCGATTGCCTGGAGGCTATCCGATATCAAGGGCATCAGCCCTACTTTTTGCACGCATCGCATTCTGATGGAGGATGTTTACAAGCCTGTAGTGCAGCCGCAGCGTCGTTTGAATCCGAATATGCGGGAGGTAGTGAAGAAGGAGGTGAAGAAGTTGTTAGAGTCTAGTTTGATCTATCCGATTTCCGATTCAGCTTGGGTGAGTCCTACGCAGGTCGTCCCGAAGAAAGGGGGATGACGGTTGTTCTGAATGCGAAGGATGAGCTTATTCCGTCTCGTACTGTTACGGGTTGGCGTGTGTGCATTGACTATCGAAAGTTAAATGACGCCACTCGTAAAGATCATTTTCCGCTCCCATTCATTGATCAGATGCTTGAGCGTCTCGCGGGTCAGCAGTTCTATTGCTTTCTCGACGGGTTTTCGGGTTATTTCCAGATTCCTATTGCACCAAAGGATCAGGAGAAAACCACTTTTACATGTCCATATGGCACGTACGCGTACCGACGCATGCCGTTTGGTCTATGTAACGCTCCTGCTACATTCCAGCGTTGTATGATCGCGATTTTTTAGGATATGGTCGAGAGTTCGATGGAGGTATTTATGGACGATTTTTCGGTCTACGGTAGTTCGTTCGATCAGTGCTTGGTGAATTTAGAGAGGATGTTGAAGTGATGTGTTGAGACGAAGTTGATGTTGAATTGGGAGAAGTGTCACTTCATGGTGACTGAGGGTATTGTGCTAGGGCACAAGATTTCGAGAGCTGGTATTGAGGTAGATAGAGCGAAGATAGATACGATCAGCCAGCTTCCTCCGCCGACTAGTGTCAAGTCGGTTCGTAGTTTTCTCGGTCATGCGGGATTTTATAGGCGCTTTATTAAGGATTTTTCCAAAATCACACGCCCCATGACGCGATTGTTGGAGAAGGACGTTCCTTTCGTCTTTGACGAGGAGTGCCTTCGAGCGTTTGAGTTTTTGAAGGAGAAGTTAGTGAGTGCACCGATTCTCGTGTCACCTGATTGGAGCTTACCATTCGAGCTGATGTGCGACGCGAGTGATTACGCGGTTGGTGCGGTGTTAGGGCAGAGACGGGAGAAGCATTTCCACCCGATTTACTACGCGAGTAAAACCTTGAATGATGCCCAGGAGAATTACACCACCACGGAGAAGGAGTTGTTAGTAGTGGTGTTCGCGTTCGATAAATTCCGTTCGTACCTTGTCTTGTCGAAAACCGTTGTGTTTACTGACCATTCTGCTCTGCGTTACTTGTTTCAGAAGAAGGACATGAAGCCGCGCCTTATACGATGGATTCTGCTTCTTTCCGAGTTTGACATTGAAATTAGGGATAAGAAAGGGGCAGAGAATGTGGCGGCGGACCACTTATCACGTTTAGAGGATCCGAAGAGAGAGGAGATTCGTGAGGAGGCGATAAGAGACAGATTCCCTCTCGAGTCTATTGATGTTGTCATGGCAGGAGCCGTGGATCTCCCTTGGTATGGCGATATAGCCAATTATTTGGCTGACGGGTTTGTGATGGAGACGATGAGTGCGCAGGAAAAGAAGAAGTTAGTGAGGGATGCTAGGAAGTACATATGGGATGACCCTTACCTCTTTAGGATAGGAAGCGACCGTATACTTAGGAGGTGTGTTAGTAGGAGAGAAGGTATAGATATCCTGAGGCATGTGCATGAGGGTTTGACTGGAGGTCATCATGGAGCACACACGACCGCGCAAAAAGTCTTCGACTGCGGTTTCTTTTGGCCTACGGTGTTTGAGGATGCTCAGGATTTTGTTAGGGCTTGTGATGCATGCCAGCGTACCGAAATATCTCATTCAGGAATGAGATGCCCCAGAATCCTATTCAAGTGTTGGAAATCTTTGACGTTTGGGGTATTGATTTCATGGGACCTTTCCCTCCTTCGAGTGGGAATAGGTACATCCTCGTTGCGATTGACTATGTTTCGAAGTGGGTGGAAGCTCAAGCTTTGCCTACTAACGATGCACGAGTGGTGGTGAGGTTCTTGAAGAAGTTGTTTACGCGATTTGGTACTCCTAGAGCCATTATTAGTGATCGCGGTACGCATTTTTGCAATGCGGTTATGGAGAAGGCGTTGGAGAGATATGGAGTTACGCACCGCTTGTCTACCGCGTACCATCCGCAAACGAGCGGTCAAGTGGAGAACGCGAATCGAGGAGTGAAGAGGATTTTAGAGAAAACGGTCGGGAAGAGTAGGAAGGATTGGTCCGACAAGTTGGATGATGCGTTATTGGCGTTCCGCACCGCCTATAAGACGCCATTAGGTACGACACCGTTTATGATTGTGTATGGGAAGGCGTGCCATTTACCGGTTGAGTTAGAGCATCAGGCTCTTTGGGCACTCAAAACGGTGAATTTAGATTTGACCGAGGCCGCTAGGAGAAGATACTTCCAAATTCACGAATTGGAAGCCCTTAGGGATGCGGCGTATGAGCGTTCATGGATTATTAAAGAGAAAACAAAGGCGTTGCATGATCGAAAGCTTAAGGGGTTGAAGGAGTTTAGGGTTGGTGATAAGGTGCTTCTTTACAATTCGAGGTTTAAGTTGTTTCCCGGGAAGTTGAAGTCGAAGTGGACGGGACCGTATGTAGTGAGGGAAGTGTTTCCGCTTGGTGCGATCGAGCTATACAATAAAGAGAATGACGAGTCGTGGAAAGTGAATGGCCATCGTTTGAAGCATTATTTAGGAGGGCCTATTGACGACGTCGAGAGGGAGGAAACTCCTCTCGAAGATCATCCGGATATCACCGCGTAGGTTCTTGAGTGAAAACTCAAGTGTATAGTTTGTACTTTGAGTCATTGTCCGTGTCGTGTCATTAGTTTAGTGTTTGTGTGTCGTTGCGTCATTTATCGTTAGTTTGCGTCAAGTTTCGTATTTTTGCGTCGTATGTGTGTCGTAATGAGTTTTGCAGGTTACATCGCCTCCGCGTGGGCAAGATCGACGAAGCAACAGCATCACAGGTACGTAAAACGTAAAAAAATTGAACAAATGAACAGCAGGGGCAATTTGGGTATTTTAAAAAATTGATTTTGAATACATCTGCTGTTGCTGTATTGCAATTGCTGCTGCATTTACTGTCCATGCGGCCCGCCTCAACAATTGTTTTATTTAAAGCGGGCCGCCTTGACTCAACAGGTTTTTGAAATAATGGACACTCGCGGCCCGCATCCACTTAACTTATTTATAAAGCGGGCCGCTTGAAGACCATATGTCGTTAACAGCAGAAAGCCCCAAATCGGAGTCATATTGAAACCCTAATTTGTGCACCACCATTAACCACTCCCATCACCATCTCCGCATTCCACCATTCCACCTCACCATTACCCACCTCACCACTGTCCGCCGTATCTCTGCCCTACCTCAGCCATTTCCTCCGCCCTAACCCACCTCCATTTCACCCAAACATCACCATACCCACACCTGTCCACCACCGTGACCCACCACTTTTCACCGGCCACCATCCAACCACCACTCCCATTTCACTGTCACCCAACCACCACGGTTAACCCAACCCCAATAACCACCATATCTACGCCCTGTATCACCACCGTACTCACCACCTCCGACTTGACCACCATCTTCACCGGATACTACCTTAAACTCACCATTGTTCACGGTCACTCACGGTTTCGGCGATCCATCACTGGTCTTGTCTGTTGCTTCAGTTATTTGTCGATTAAGAGGATGTCTGGTGAGGGATCTTCGTCAGGAGCAAAGCGCAAGAGGCGAAATGCGAGTGCTCAGGGAGCTGTTGCAGAGCAGCCAGCTGTTGCATCACTTAGGGTGGTCGAGTATCGTGATAACGGGACCCCGCACGGTCAGCACACGGCGCTACTGGCCAGCCCATTGCTGCGATTTCTTTATGATACAGACGAGTATTGGAGGTTGGATAAAATTAAGACAGTGAGGTTGTTAGGGTTCAGGCGGATCGATTGGGATCTAGTTGAGCTGTTGGGGCATGTTGATAGATTGCGGGAGATTTTAGGGCCGAAGTTTAGTCTGGCGTTAGAGTGTGATGAGCCTCAGTACGAGCAGCTTACGTTGGAGTTCCACTCCACATTTCAGTACAGGCATCAGGGGGGTTTTGAAGAGGCCGATGTTGTCTCATTTGTGTTAGGAAAAAGGATCTTTAATATGACGATTCCTCAGTTTGCAGTGGCGACGGGTTTTTATACACAGGAGGAGGTTCAGACTGAGGCATTTAGGAGTTCGTTGAGGGGGGGGGGGGTGAAGAAGGCGAAGGAGTATTGTGTTGATAGGGATGATTTGGCAAGGTTCTGGCACACGATTGCTATTACGCCATTTTCGACTAACATGGTGGTGTCTGATATTCGGGATCCTTTGTATAGGTTTATACATAAGATTTTAGCGGCTACACTGATTGGGCGACACGAGGGAGATAACAAGGTAAACCGCCACAGTTTGTTTTGTTTGATGTGTATGGTGGAGCATAGGCCAGCGAATTTGGCGAGCGTGTTAGCGTGGTCGTTTGTGAGACCAAAGAAAGGAGGAAAGGATTCTAGGTTGTTTGGGGGACCGTATGTTACGAGATTAGCTGAGAGGTTAGAGGTATTTGCGGATTTCCCTGCTGAGAGTATGCGATTAGGGCCAGCTCCCACATTCATGGAACTGGGTAGTTTACAGCAGGCGGGTATTGTGACATATGATGACCCGCCAGTGTGGTCTGAGGTTTTGCCAGCGCCACCCTCACCAGATCCGGCCGCCGAAGAGGCAACACATACTACGATTCCTCAGCGATACCAGGTGCCACGACAGAGGCGTCAGTTGCCGGCACGACAGTATCCCATTATTGAGCCGAGGCCTGATCCGTTGACTCTGGAGAGTGTGTATGATAGAGTTGAGCAGGTTAGGCAGGAGGTGAGGGAGGTTAGACAGGATGTTGAGCAGGTTAGGAAAGGGATGAGGGCTGGTATTCAGGCTATTCTTGCTCACTTACAGTTACCACTGCCATCATCGTGGCAGCCATTGGAGTTGGATGTGGATGAGGAGTAGATGCGAGTGTGAGGATACGCAGCAGTGCTTATGGAGTTTATATCTTTTGTTTTTATTTTATGCTGTTTTTATCCTCATATTTTGGTCTGTATTAATATGATATATTGGTTGGTAGGGTTTGGGGTTGGTTGATGGATGGTACGCTGATTCTATGATGTATATATTATTTTGCATTATGTTTGATTTTTAGGTCGGCTGTTTGTGCCGCTTCCGTTCACGTGTCCGAGTTAGTACAGTTTGCTGAGCGCGTTTTGGATTGGAGTGCATATGTGGTATCGACTGGCATACTGACAGTCTCACATATTTATTCAGCTAAGTTGTTCCACTTGTATACTTTGTATTTCTTTTATTTCTTTTCTTATTTTTGATTTTTAGGTTTTAGGAGTCGTGTTTTCATCCTTGCATTAGGGACAATGCAATGTTTAAGTGTGGGGATGGGATCATTTAGTGTCTAGTTAGTAGAGTCTTGAGTCATAAAAATTGATAAAAATAAATAAATAAAAAAAAAAAGTTTGTTGCGAGTCCCGGTCCTTTAGCGCGTAGAAAACAAGAACCTTTTCAAAACGTCGGTAAAAAACGGTTTAATTGTCGAATTTACGAGTTGGAAAGCACATGTTTCTTTAAGTTGCGGGATAGTAGGTTGACTGAATCGGTTTTTGGGAGTAAAAGGTTTTGGGATGCCTAGGATAGTGGATGGAGCCGAAAGTAATTTTATTGTGCATTGTCGATATCGGTAGCCTTTATTCACCACATGATAGTGAGATTTGAGCCTTTATATGTGTCATATTTATTTGTTCACTACTTTCGTTTCATGTGTGTTTACCGACTTGTTGCATTACTTTAGAACTTGTGCGTTTTGATACAGTTTGAGACCTTCGGTTAGGACTTGGCATGGATATGATAGAGGCATTAGGATCACCTTGTTTATGTAGCCTTTGTGTTTGACCCGTTTCATCACTACCCTTAGATACCACTTTGAGCCTAGCCATTCATTTGTTACCCGTTTGTGATTTGATAACCGGATCGTGTTACGTGATTATAATATTTGTGAAGAAAAAAAAAAAAAGAAAGAAAGCAAAAGATGAGAAAAAGAAAAAAAAAAAGAAATAAAGTTGTAGGTCAAAATGACCAATATGGTAGTATTTTGTTTCGTGCATATTCGGTCTGGTTTTTCGTATGTTTACGTGTTTAGCCATATATTCCCAAAAAAAAAAAAAAAAACCTACCTTTAGCCCTTACCTACCCATTGAAGTCCTTTTGATCCATGTCGAGTTTTAACAATTAGGTGGAAATCTGATTGACGTACAAGCTTATAATTGTATGCTTCATAGTTCGGTTTTAAGAGTTCACCCAAAATTACATAATATTAGCCGAGAGATGAGTGACATTGTGAGGGGTGTTGACAGTGCATAGTTGATTGCTTGAAGGTAAGAAAGACTTGATTAGGTAGGCCCGTTTTCATTTAAATATTATGATTCGTCAACCTTTTGAACGATGTAAGTCTTGCGAAACCGCTGTGCTTGATGATTTCGTAGTTCGCGTTATAACTTGTTCGAGACTCACGTTATTGTTAAGTGTTTAAGTTGACATGTTGCTTAGGATTTTGCTTAGGGACAAGCAAAAGATTAAGTGTGGGGATATTTGATGTATTGTAAAATACATCTTTATTCGCGTCCGTTTTAGTCGTTAGATATTTCGTTTTTGTTCGTTTTTAGCGTAGATTGTATATACTTTTGATGTTTTTATGTTTTCCAGGTCTTTTCAGCCAAAAGGAGCAGAAACGACTGAAATTCTGGAGAGGCGAAAGGCTGGAACGGAAATCGAGAAGCTAGGGAGCGAAACGAAGCGGAAAATCAGTTCTGGAGGACTGAGGTGGGCCGCGACAACTTATGTTTGATCACTACGCGGGCCGCCTCAACTTAAAAGAGGATCTCAGATATTGGAACGCGCGCGGGCCACGTGAACTTGTTCTTATCCACTACGCGGGCCGCGAGGAATCTGAATACGGGAACCGACTTTGATTTGCAACGGCTAGTAGGGTTTCTTGGTTATTTAAGGATCATTATCATAACAGCCGTGATTAACATCACAATTACGAATTTTAGACATCTTTGGACGATCATAGAGGCTGATTACAGGCGTTTTGAAGGTTTAGTACTGCTGGGAATCATCGGAGAGCGTTAAGGAGCATACGGGATTGAAGTTAACGGGTTACACAATCTTGTTTCTTCGTTTCTTGTTTGTTTTACTTGTTTAATGATGAATTCTATTATTACTTGGATTATGAACCTGTTTTGGATTATGTTTAGCGGCTAAATCTTTATTACTACCTAGACATGGATGATTGATTGCGTATGTGTTTTGATTATTATTGGATTTTGGAAGCTATGGATTGTTTATAAATTGTAAACGGTTTGTTCTATCGGTTAGATGTGTTTGCGTGCTTGATGGTATTTAATTGTTGATTATTGCTTCGCATGAATCTTGGTGACGGTCTTTATCACATAATAGAGTCGTGCTAGGTTTTAGATTTTGGTGACTGTCTATATCACGTAATAAATCTTGAATCTTTAGGGTTAAATTGGCCAATAAACCTTAGAAGTAATAGTTGGTAATTTTATAAAATCAAGTGTTCTACTAATCGTCAATAGCTGTAAGGTGCGAGATTATTGCTAGGTCTAAGTGATTAAACCGTAAGGTGGGTCCTTCTTAGAAAGTTAACCTATTTGCTGCTGTCTAGCAAGTCTAACAGAGAAAACAAACCTATCCTAGGTTTAGGTCTCGTAAGGGAGTGAGCCTTGTAGGATACTTTTATAAACCCCATTAGATGTCTTGTAAGGGAGTCTAAAAACCGGTAGTTTAACAACCTTTAGGGATCTTAGCGTGCTCTTGATAGGGGTCCTTATATTTCCCGATAGGTGAGAATTTCAAGATCCCGGTTCCATAGCAGACAACTTCCAATTATAATCATAACTAAAAGCAATCAGGATTCCTGTCTAGGTAGTTCCCTCATCATCCTTGAGTTCAGTCTTCGTGAGAGTTCGTGTCTAGTTCGTCTAGTCTAGCTAGTTTTCATTATTTGCATTCTTAGGATTTTTAGAAACCCCCCCCCCCCCTCAATAAACATATGGTTAAGTCGTGTCAGTTTTAGTCTAGATAGAGTCAGTAGCGTAATCAGTAGAGTCTCGTGGGTTCGATACTCGGACTTACTTTAGCTTTACTACATTGATCGGTACACTTGCCGGTTGTGTGGTTTAGGGTTTTAGGTCGAGTCTTAGTTTATAAATTTAAAGCTTAGAGTGTCTAATTTAGGATTAATTTAGTTGTTTTTATTAAACCACTTTCAGCACATCATGTTCATCCGCTTTTCACAGTGCTCTTGGCGGAACTGTAAAAACATACATATACATAGTGCTCTTGGCGGAACTGTAAAAAACACACATATTTACAAGTTTTTACACAATTTTCTGTTATGAAGATTTATCTTCATTACATACTAAGAGGGTGTTTGGGATTGCCGTTACATAAGGTGGTTATACCGTCACATATACCCGGCCATTACACTAATTTAATTCATCATCGTAAATAAGGTGGATTTAAGACCCTGAATTGAAATAATATTAGAATTAGTGTCGGCTGATGATCTTTACCAAAGACTATCTAAAAGAGGTGATGTTAAACCTCTTGAGTCCATAAGGTAATCAAAGGACATATGTAAAATGGCTATGTTGTTTAACGTTTGTAATACGATTAGAATGCATTAAATGTAATTTTTACACACAATGCAAGAGATGATCACACCTTAACTGGCCATCTCATAATGAATCTTGAATGCAGTCTATTGACTGATTTATATTTTTTTGGATAAATTACACTTTTCGTCCTTTATGTTTATAGCTAATTGCAATGGATGACCTTTACCTTTAATAATTACAGCCACGGTCCTTTATTTGGAAAACTTAGTACGTCTTTCGTCCTTTAGCACTAACTTGGTTAAAATTTTCAGTTAAATTTATTTAACTAAGGGCAATTTGGTCTTTTTAGCAATCCAATTAAAATATATTATAAATAAAACAAAAAACAAAATAAAAAACTTATAAATACACGATCACAAACCCTATTTTGAGTCTGTATCTACATCATCTTCACCCAGGAGTTTCCTCCTCCTCACAACCGCCGCCGCCGCCGCCACTCCGGCCACTGACGACCACCCTACGCCGTCATATTGTCGCGATTGCTCCTCCTCCACGTCATCATCATCATCATCCTCATTGAAACCCACTTCTTCGATCTCTTGTACTCCCTGCATCTGTGATTGTCCCCTCCTGGTGGTGGCAGTGGCGGATTTGGTGGTGATAGGGTGGGGTTTGGTTGCAGAGAGAGGAGGTGGTGACTGGTGGTAGTCGGAGATAGAGAGCGGCAGCAAGTCCTCGCAACAACCCCAAAACCCTAGAACTTGGTGGGTTTCCGACGTGGTGGTTGAGAAGATTGTGGTGGCTGCACATGGTTTTTTAATTTCTTGAATTTGATTATGATGTGCAGAAGAAGCAAAAGGTTGCAGGTCACCTGTGATGGATGAATAGATCTGATGGCGGCGACGGGGTGTCAGGAAAACAGGTTGAACTATTAAATGTTGTTTTGAGATGAATTTGATGCTTAGTTAATCTTGTATATAGGAGTTTTTAAAATCTGCATTTAGGTAGTGTTTGGGGAGATTGATTTCAAGAATTGAAATTTGGGATTGAAGCTTATTTCTTTCAAAATGATGCTCTGTTTTTGTTAGTTTCAAGATTTAAGTTTATGTTGGAATGCAGATCGATTCTATTATGTTTCAGCATTCAAGTTATGAGTTTGTGTTGTCTAAAGAACCCGAAACCGTCGCTTGTTTTCTCTTTCTTTGATGGAAACCAATACCTCATATCTATGAATGAGTTTTTAGGGGATTTCTGTGGAAAATTTATGTTATATGTTTGTATGTTTATGATGGTGTTTCGTTTATGTTCATAGGTTTTAGGTCTTTACAGTTCTAGATGATTTATGAGGTCGTCTCACTCATGAATACAATTGGGCGTTTAATAGTGTATGCTGTACAGTAATGGTGATGGATGAATAGATCTGATGGAGGCGGTGGTGATGGATCTGAATCGGAAGACACGGGTTTGTTTAGAGAGAGAGAAAGTTAGAGAGAGAGAGTGTGTGTGTTTAAAGTGAGAGAGAGTGAGTGAAAGGGAAAAAATGGTATTTATATTTGATTTTATTTTTTTATTTATACTATAAATAATTAAGTTGAAAGACTAAATTGCCCTTAGTTAAATAAATTTAACTGAAAATTTTAACCAAGTTAGTGCTAAAGGACGAAAGACGTACTAAGTTTTCCAAATAAAGGACTATGGCTGTAATTATTAAAGGTAAAGGTCATCCATTGCAACTAGCTATAAACATAAAGGACGAAAAGTGTAATTTATCCTTTTTTTTTTCTTGTTTGATCTTGGAAATATATGGGATGGGTGTCAATTGTGTTTGGTTGATGGGTTTTGGGTTAACGGGGTGAATTCTTCAACCCTAACCCGACCCATATATTTACTTGTGTCGTGTTTTGTCGAACCCATTTATAATCATGTCGTGTTTTAGGTCGACGCGTTTAATGGTTGTCTGTGAATATGAGTAATAACCGATTACTTCTAGTAACAACCCGCACTTTCGCGCTTGTTACTCTCGTTACTCTCGTTACGCCTAGCACCAGAGATTCGGATCATAATGTAAACTGTATCGCAAACTACGCTACTTCGCATATTTTCGCACTACGTCGCTTATTACAAACGCTATATCGCACACCGCAACGCATACGCCTACAACGCTAACACGATGACATCACGTGAGTATCTAATCTACTCGCTCTCGCTCATCACAACGCAAAATCGAAACGCAGTTAGTCATGCTATGACCTATTATATTATATTATTAGATAGATGTAAATATCTACGTATTAAAACTTGTTTAAACGCGCACACGCTGGCATGCACAACTAAATTTATCGCACTGAAACGCGACACATAAGGATAGAAGTTGGTAATACGCCAAGGCTCGTCCGAATGGAGACCGCCCGAATGGCCATCCGCCCGAATGGTTATCCGCCCGAATGGCCATCCGTCATAATGGCCATCCGCCCGAATGGCCATCCGTCCTCATGGCCATCCATCCTAATGGCCATCCGCCCAAATGGCCATCCGCCCGGATGGAGCCATCCGGACACCTCTACTCGCACACCGACTTAACTCCTCGCCGCCCTCTATAAATACCAGGCGTACACCCTCATTTCAACAATTTGACACTCCCATCCGCTCCCAAGTCTCAGACGCGATTCAAGGCCTTTTTGTAAGCTTTTTTCTCCCAGATCTTCTTCAATCTTCATTCTATTCCACTTCTACTCATTTTTCTTCACCAAAATCACACACACGCTTTAACCTTTTCTCAAAATCACTGATTTTAGACCTCTTGAAGGTGGTTTCCACTCGTTTTGCTTCGGCAAACGGTTGTGGAGCATCATTCAAACAAGAACGATCTAAGATCTAAAGGATTTTAACATTTTTCAACTTATGTATGAAACTTCTCTTCGATTTTTACAAAACCTTGGTGGAATCGGGATTCAACTGGACTCTTGACTCATTCCATAGTCAAGAGCCGACTCGAGAACTGATTTCCATCAAAGAGATGGACCGACTAACGGGTCAAACATGAATCTTCATCAAGAACAGAACATCCGATCGAATGGGCAAAGCCCATTCGCCCGAATGGACTGGGCTTGGTGTTTTTCGTTGTTTGAATCCGTCAACGTGTCCGTCTCCGTCACCCAAAACCCATTGTTTGAGAAAATTTTACAAAAACTTCAGCTTAGCCCATCCGTCCGGATGACCTGGCCCTGACGAATTCTGTGGTTTAACTCTTGTTACCACGACTGTTAAAATGCTTTTAACCAAACTTCGAAATTTTAACGGTTCACAAATAAACACAGGCGATCCGCCCTAATGGCCATCCGCCCGAATGACCATCCGTTCGGATACACTGTTGAACACTTAACTCACTTTTACCCCACTCGGCACTCTGATTTTGACCGTGTCAGGACTTGGAAGACTTATGCTTCTGTTCCCGTACGCAGGCTGATCCAACATTCCCTTCAATCTAATCCAGATTATGTTTACTTGATAAACACACACAATGAGTATACTTGAACACAACACTTAAACGCATTACAAACGCTAACAGCACTCGCTTGTTATACGTGATTAGTTGAATTACTTGTTGCTATGCTTAGACAGTGTTACACTAGACCGCCTTTAGCAAGGATAGTACTATAGTTTGGACTCAGCACCTGATGTGAACAGGGGTTGCTAAGGATCACATACTCTACTTCACGTGTTCGCTTCGGTGAACATGTGTCGCGTATACTCTACGTCGGAGTCACGTGGTTAGGTTGTAGCATTGTTGATAGCTTACTTGATTCGCCTATTATGTGTTACATGCTGGTTATGCGTAAACGCTTTTTATGCTATACTTATGCAAACTTGTATACTCGCCAATACTTTTTGTATTGACTTTATTTTAACGTATGTTGCAGGTTAATCGCAGGTCATCATGAAACAAGATTAGGAAGTCTAGAAACTCACTTAAAATCTAGGTTGTCGGATTTGTATTGTTTGAGAGACATGAAATCTGTATGACGGTTTGTTGAGATATTGATTATTAGTATGGGATAATGAACGCATTAAATATTGTCACTAAATAGTTGTTACGGATTCTCTTGAGAAATCTTATTCGCCTAGTGCCGCGCCCTGATGATTCCGCCATCGGTTGGGGTGTGACAGATTGGTATCAGAGCCATAACTATAGGGAATTAGGTTGAGTCGTGTTAAACAGGCCTAGTCTATAGTCTAAGTACCAACGGACCCATTGTACGAACCCACTTGGGGTTTTGTGCGAACCTACATGTTTTTATACTCTCGTTCGAACTTATAATGCTATACTACACCTTCGTACGGACCCACATACTATAGCTTCGTACGAAGGGAGCCTTTCCTAAGGCCAAAAATCTACTTTGCCTTTCCTAAGGCTAACACAACGCACACGTTTGACAATACTCGCATAACACCAACGAGTGATTGTGTCGAGATTAGGTGTGAAAACCAAGAACTCTCGATGAGATCGCTCGCTCAGCGCATTATTCTTAGCACGAGAATCTTTCGTTGAGTTAGGAGTGATATCCACATCTCAACGGAAATCTCCATTTCTATCTAGTGGGACTCCCGAATTAATTCGGTAAGCACAACCACAACTAGGAGCGAAGTTGTTAAGTTAGGGGTGAAACCCGCATCTTAATGACCCATTCCACTCCTTAAAATGGTTTTCAAAAGCTCTCACCAAAGTCTCGACTATACCAACGACTCGAGCCGCGTAGTAACTGGAAGGACGAATGTCGTTAGCCGCATCCCTGTGAGAGCATAGTCTATTAGGCCAAAGCGTGTGCTAGAGCATGTTGAGAATAGTTGAACCACCTTGGGTAGTCGATGTCTAAAACCCAAGGCACTCTATCTATTTTCTAGCATGCAATCGCCGATGTTTACGAGTCATCGAAATTATTACGTTTATATGTTTTCGATTGAAAATTTTATGCTTTATCGATTTCTCGATTTTCGTTTCCCCGCTTTACGTGCGCACAACTCGCACAACCATCGCAATCTAAAACAAGAGCTGAACGTCCGCAACAAAACTAACAAGTCTAACAACTCTCCCTCTTAAACGCGTCCTCGCGCTATCTATACAAGCATATAAGTACATAGTATCTAATATACGATGTACGATCGCATACGCTTATGTGAATACGTGAAAATCTAGGAATTTCGTGTCTCCTATATGGCTTCTATGTGAATACGTATTACTATATCAGCTATGACAAGTTGTAACGCGCTAAAACGCATCGCATTCTAAAAAATCATTATGATCGAATCTCACTCCAAATCTCCCACTTTGTCTAGATGTCCTCGAACGCTTCCAACTTGCGACATCAAGCCCGAAGAAACGCCGACAAGAGGATCGCCTCACTCGTGGCTAAGGAAATGGCCAAGGTTATTCCTCAAATCGTCTCGTAGATTCGATCCCTCAACGATACTCAGACATCGGAAGACTCTAAAGCCAACACGCCTAAGTCTACATTCTCCTACAAGCAGTTCAAAGCCTATGACCCGATGGTCTTCATAGGCGAAGGAGGTGTATCTCAGCTGCTTCAGTGGTTTGATGCCATCGAGGTTACCCTACGTCAGAGTGGGTGCCCCGAGCATTTTCGCACTACATTCGCTACAGGAGTATTTCAATCAAGAGTCCTCGACTGGTGGACAGCCGAGCTTAACAAACGTGGGAATGATGCAGCTTACGCTCTCTCCTGGGATGAGCTCTCTCCAGGGATGAGCTGAATGAGCTCATGAAGGAAGAGTACTGCCCTCCCCATGAAGTCCAGAAGCTAGAAAACGAGTTCTGAGAAATCAAGCAAGTTAAAGGTGAGAATGCCAACCTCACAGCAAGGTTCAAACAGCTTAGCATTATTTTCCCAAGCCAAGTCTACACTCCCGAAAAGGCCATTAAGAAGTACATCTGTGCTTTGCCCGAGTGCGTTGGCGATTTTGTCGAAGCTACAAGACCGGCTGCCATCGAAGAAACCTATCTCTTGGCCGTAGAAATCAATGACAAGCGAGTCTTCGCTGGATTCTTCTCCAAAGATTCCACCAAGCAGGCTGACCAAGCTACCACCGAGTCATCTGACGACGCCGCACAGCCTCAAGACACCGACAAGCCCAGCCGCAAGCGAAAGAACTTGAGTTTTAATTGCTCAGCAACAGCTCCACCCCAAACAGTTTTAAACCCTAAACCTCTCCGAGCAATTCCAGTCTACCCAAAGTGTGCCTACACCGGAACACTCCCCCTGTGTCAGGAGTGCACTTATCATCACCAGGCAGGAGCAAATTGTCGTTATTGCCCAAATTGCAACTTCTTTGGTCACTTCACCCATCACTGCCGCACAGGGCCACAACCTCAAGGCACGCTAACACTCCCCGCACCGCCAACGCAGCCCGTAACCCCAGCAGCCGCTGCGCCAATAGCAATGACAATCGCGGAACCAGCAGACGCAGCACCCGCAGCAGTAGAAACTCCAACAGCAACCGCAGCCCCAGCAAGAGTCTTCAACATCAACACCAACCAGGCGCAGAACAACGCTGTTGATGAAACGATTCTCAACGTAAATTCTTATATGCTATACTTGGTCCATTGCTCGATATCGCCACAATATGCGACATTGACCCCCTTTCTCTCTATCTCGCTCTCTTTCTCCCTCGTCCTCACACTTAGTCTAAGTTCACACACAGATTACGTTACTAGCACTATATAGCATATCATGATATAATGTGTTTTAACCCGACTGTGCGTCCTTGGAATAAGTTGCGATAAACGTGCAAGGACCAAACCAATCACGGGTGCACACGGGATTATTTTGGTGAGTGCACGAAGATCGTATTAAGTTCCAATGATTCCATAACGTTAAAAGCATGGTTAAGCATGGTGGATACGCCGCTGGTACTTCCTATATATAAGCGTCTTAACCATGTCGACAAAGTGTGACATCTATTCACGGGACGGAAGTTGTGTCGTCGAAGCATGGTGGATACGCCGCTGGTACTTCCTATATATAAGTGATTTGCCATACTAACAAACTCTCGTGAAGAAAATACCATGTGGAGTTGAACGTTATTAGACCTCTTATACTATTGAGACTACTTTCAACACGCTAAACTCCTTCACAAGGCGTAACATCTCATCACATCTCAAACGCGTCAACGCTAGACTTTTCGTAAGTCTACACGAATGCAATCACACCTTGGCTGAAATCTAACTCTCTTCGCTAACGCTTTACCTCTCAACGCTTCAACACTTTAACGCTTATCGCACTTATCAATCTCAATGCTTCGATACTCTCATCAATTTCGATGCTTATCGCTTATCGTTATCGCGTATCGCTTACCGCCTATCGCTTATCGCTTACCACTTATCGCGTATCGCTTACCGCTTACCGCTTATCGCTAGTCCCTTATCGCACTCAACACTCACGCTACTCCAATATTTTGTTAGTCACTGAACCATTCGCGGACGCTCTTAACGCTAACTGGATTTGCAAAACAACTTCACCGTTCAGTTACTCAATCTCCCTCTCGAACTTGGTCCAACCACTTATCACTTGGACCAAGGATACTAAAACCTATCCGTGCCATGTCGACACACATAACATTGTTCCACGGGACAGAGGCAATATGGCTAAAACATGGTGGATACGCCACTGGTACTTCCTATATATACATGTTTTAGCCATATTAACAAACTTTCATTGAAAGGTGCCATGTGGGGCTCGACGCTAATTAAAAAATTTTCTGTACTGTTAAAACTTATTGTATAAACAAAATTTTTCTTGCAAACTTTGAGGAATAAATGGAAATTTTTCTGAAAATTTTAATCTGAATTAAAACTTTATTTTTGGGCAAACAAAACTTTCTTGCGACGATGGTTTAACAATAAACTCAGTTTAACACCACGTCATAAGAAAATTTTTCGTGAATCAAGTTTTTCTTAAAATCTTTTATTTACTTAACAAAACTTCTCTTACAATGCTGGTGTGAACATCGACTCAGCTTAACGCCACGCCGTAAGAGAATTTTTATAAACCAATTTTTTCCTTAAAATCTCTTTTCGATAAAACCTTTCGAGAACTTAAAACGTTTTTGGATCGCTAACTCGTGAGTTACCACCTTTTAGTCAAACGAATTGCTTCACTCATCGCTTTCTCCATATCACCGAGACGCTCTCACTCGTCAATCCTCAATCGATCGCTCGCTCACCCTCAGCTTACTCGAACGTCTTTATCATTACCTACTTGTGTCAATTCTCGCAGTCCTCCTTGCGAATAAATTTCGGGACGAAATTTCCTAAAGCAGGGGAGTAACAACCTGCACTTTCGCGCTTGTTACTCTCGTTACGCCTAGCACCAGAGATTCGGATCATAATGTAAACTGTATCGCAACTACGCTACTTCACATATTTTCGCACTACATCGCTTATTGTACACGCTATGGCACACCGCAACACATATGCTTACAACGCTAACACGATGACATCACGTGAGTATCTAAACTACTCGCTCTCGCTCATCACAACGCAAACTCGAAACGCAGTTAGTCATGCTATGACCTATTATATTATATTATTAGATTGATGTAAATATCTAAGTATTAAAACTTGTTTAAACACGCACACGTTGGCACGCGCAACTCAATTTATTGCACTGAAACGCGACACATAAGAATAGAAGTTGGTAATACGCCAAGGCTCGTCCGAATGGAGACCGCCTGAATGGCCTTCCACCCGAATGGCCATCCGCCCGAATGGCCATCCGCCCGAATGGCCATCCGCCCGAATGGCCATCCGCCTGAATGGCCATCCGCCCGAATGGCCATCCGTCTGAATGGCCATCCGCCTGAATGGCCATACGTCCTAATGGCCATCCGCCCAAATGGCCATCCGTCCTAATGGCCATCTGTCCTAATGGCCATCCGCCCGGATGGTCAATATAAAAACCCAATAGTTGTGATTGTGTGGGTCAATTGGGTTTTTATATAGGGTTAACGGATTTAAACACCCTCAACTATTGCCGTTGGACGCTGGCACTCTCAACTTTGACTTTGGCTCACACCACTCCCAACTTAACACTTGGGTTGCTGTGTCACCCCGTCGTTAAATAAACACTAACTTGGTTAGTTCTTTTTGTTGACATGGCCATTTTATCCAATGTGGCATGGTGACATGGCCTGTTTTTATGAGGTGATGTGTAATTTTTTATTTTCAAATGTGTATAAATCAACCAACATCATCTCCTTCCCCCTTTTCTCACCACCGCCATAATCAACCCAACCACCACCTCCTTCTCGGTTACCGGTGACGAAACCTCCGACACCCACACACCCCAACCACCCTTCACCTCCACCTTCACGTTGCAGATCGGAAGAAAGGGAGCCGCCGTACACGGCGGCGACGCAACGACAGAGAGACAGAGAACGAGATCAGAAAGAGAAGAAAGAGAAAGTGAAGCAGAGAGAGAGGGAGACGACAGAGAACAGCTGCACGTTTGCCAATCGTTCATTTCTCCGGCAAACACCCCCCTCTCCGCTTTTCCGATTATGATGATAATGAAGTTTACCGACGGCGGTGATAATCCTTCGACGGTTCTTTTCTTTTTCGGTAAACTCCTCATAACTCTCCTTTTCTTTTGATTCTTTTTGTAACGATCCGAGTGATATCGACAGCTAATATGTGTGTTTTCTGATGCTGATGATGAAGACGGTGGTATGGGTTAGGTGGTCGCAGTGGGTGGTGGCCAATGGTTGTTGAACAAGGGAGTATGGTCGTGGGTGTGGGTGGCTGTGGAAGACGATGGTGGGGTGGGTGGTTGCGGAGGATACAAACACAGCTGTAGCATCTCCGTCATCCGGTGCTCGTCATCTCTGTCGGAAACAACTAGCCAGACAGAAACTAAAGCCGCCGTGATCAGGGATTTCTAGGGTTTCATATGATTTGCTGTTTGGGGGTATTTGGAGTTATAAATATGGTGAAACAAGTTTACATTACACGTCACACTTGCCATGTTGGATTATATTGACACGTAGGCAAATTTTACTAACCCAGTTAGTGTGTATCTAACGACGGGGTGTCATGACAAACAATGTGTTAAGTTGGGAGTGGTGTGAGCCAAAGTCAAAGTTGAGAGTGCCAGCGGCCAAACGCGAATAGTTGGGGGTGATTAGATCCAATAACCCTTTTATATATTTAACTTGATATTAGAATAAGCGGATGAAATGATTAGAGAATCTGTAGTTAACTTGTAAAATAAATATGTTTGAAGTGAAGAATTGATGAAATAGTTCAAAAGAAAAAAAATCACATTTAAAAGTTAATAGTTATAGGAAAAAAATATACAAATATTCTTTTTTAAGTGCAAACTAACCTACTCTTAAATAATCTATACATTCATGCAGGATTTGATTTTTTTTTACCTCATATATCCAAAGGGAACATTTTATCATCACACAACATCCCTTGGAAATAAAATAAAGGGTTATTGGATTTTATCACCCCCAACTATCGGCCTTTGGCCGTTGCCACCCGCAACTAACACTTTGACACCCGACACCCCCAATTTGACTTTTTGTTTGTACTGGCACCACTCAGTTAAATTTACTCTAACTTGGTTAGTCATTTGTCCGACGCGGCACCATTTTGCTGATCTGTACATGCTGATGTGGCTAATGATGTGTGATGTCTCATTTATATACCCTACTTAGCTCATTTCCCAGTCATCAAACCCATTTTCCAGTCATCGCGATCATGAACAACGAAGAATGAAGCCCTAATCTCTCGAATCTAAGGTAGGACTTATATGAGTTCTTGAAATTAGGCATTTTTTTGAGATGTCGGCAACAATAGATGTTATGCTTTGGTATGGTGGTCACATTGAGGTAGGATTTGCTCAAGCACAGTATGTAGGAGGTGAATCAAGGCTTGTTAGAGTAGATGTAGACCAGAATTCATACTTTCAACTTGTAGATTATGCAATGGATTCGGGTTTTTACAGTTCTAGAAAAATGAATATGTATGGGTTGGATGCTGATGATGGGGGACTTCATCACTTTGAGAATGATAAAGATGTTTTGCACTTGGCTGGTAAGGTTTTAAAGTGGACTGAATCATTTATGGAAGTACTTATCCAACCAGGTCCAATACTGGCAGATGAAGCCCACTCCTGTTCCAGGCCCACTAACCCAGCTCCCCGGCCCAATGAACAAAAAGCCCAATCCGAAAAGTTTGCTAGGTTAACTGATAGGGTTTCAGTGGATATAGACAAAGACTATGGTGATAACAGTGATGACAATAACTATAATGAAGTAGCTGGATCAGGAGAATCAGATGATGATACTGATGATATTGATGACCTAGTTGCGAACAGTGATGATGATGAGGAAGTTCCGGAGGATGTAAAAGGTTCTGAGTCAGATAGAGAGGACTTGGAATGGAGACAGTCACAAGATGCAGTTAGAAAGGCTACTCATATTGAATATAAAGCCAAAAAAAAGTTGTTTGACGAATACTTAAGGGAGAAAGAAACAGAGGGAAACTTGCATGAAACTAATGATGCAGTGGGTTTACATATAAAGGGGTACAGTAGTTACGAGGAATCTGATGGTGACATTCTCACACCCGGTGATAGTGAGGACGATGATATCAGGGGTAAGAAGTATAAGGAAGCAGCTCCATCTGTAACTGAACACACTAACTGGAAGAAATTCATTTGGAAGGTAGGAACAAGGTTTACAGTAGAGGCATTATTGAAACAGGATAAAACTTGTTTCAACAGATGCTACTTGAAAACTCACACTAAATGTGATGTAATAGTGAACAACATGGCATAAACATTCAATGGTTACATCATCAATGCAAGGTCAAAGCATATTATTCACATGTTAGAGGATATCAGAATTCAGATCATGAGTAGCTTAGTGACAAAAAAAAAAAAAAAAAAAACCAGAAATGGCTGCCAAAGATGTTGTCATCTGCCCTAATATACAGGAAAAACTAGAGTTTTCAAAAGGTGCAGCTTATAGGTGTGAAGTGTACCCCTCATCTTATCAGGTCAACCCAACAGTCAACACAACAATCAACTCAACAGACAAGTCAACTCAACAGCCAACCCACCAGTCAAAGAGGGAGCAAACTGTCAGCTAAAAGAGGAAGACCAAGAGGGAAGGGCAACAGAGAAGGATGTACTTAGTTGGTGAATGTTTGACTTATGTTTGGACAATTTCATGTTTTGCCTGTTTTGGACAAGAATCATTTAGGCTTAATGTTAAGTAGTGAAACTATGCAATGTAATGACTTAATGTTTTATGTAATGTTTTGGTAAGTTAATGTTAATGATGCAGGGATAATTTGGTCATTTTACAGTTGTGGTGTGTATATAGCAGTGAGTTATAAAAGTTTTAAATCTTGCAGGGGAATTTGGTCATTTTACAGCTGTGGTGTGTATACAGCAGTGGGTTATAATCTTGCAAGGGTACTTTGGTCCTTTTACAGTTGTGGCATATATATATATCAGTTGTTTATGTAAGTAAGTTGCTGCAGGGGTAAGTTGGTGTCATTAACAAATTGGTCAAAACAGCTGTGGTAATTTGGTCATTTTGGAGCTTTGGTATATATATACCAGTGTGCTGTCATTAACAAATGGGTCAAAACAGACCAGATGCAAATGGCTCATTATACACCAGTGTGCTGTAATGACAAATGATCACAAGGTGCTGCACAAGTATGCAAATGGCTCATTTTGGTCATTGACTTATGTTTGATCATTGCCAAATCATCCAAATGGGTCAAAACAGACCACTTTTGGTCATTGACTTATGTTTGGTCATTACCAAATCATCCAAATGGGTCAAAACAGACCACTATTGGATGTTGACTTATGTTTGGTCATTAACAAATGATCCAAATGGGTCAAAACAGACCACTATTGGATCCTGACTTATGTTTGGTCATTACCAAATCATCCAAATGGGTCAAAACAGACCAAATGATGCAAAAGTCAAGACTGTACAATGCAAAAACAACTGTCAATTGGTAAATAAACATACATACTAAACAACTGTCAATTGGCAAATAAACATACTAAACAACTGTCAACTGGTTTTCATTAATAAGTTCAATATTGTACAACCTAATTAAATCACTTGTTCAAAATGTACATCCATATGGCAATGACAAAACACATAGTAAACACAAATGGTTGCTTCCACATGGACTTTTTGCCACGAATTTGTCTTTTCAGCATCGTGTTCTCTTCGAGTAGCAACTTGCTCTGCAATTGCAAGTTGTCATTCTTCAATTCTTCATAACTTAATGGACTTGAACTACAGTTTGAATGAGCATCGAAAAATTTGTCGAAATCTTGTTTCCACATAAAGAACTTTCAATCGGATAACTACAAAACAATATTCCCACTTCAGTTTCAACAAGAATTTAAGTTCAAGCCATAATTAAACAACTTACAGGTCATTGAGGGAAACCATAAAATTGATCACCATGTCGAACACTTTTAGGACCAGCGATGCGAAGAACAACAACAATTTCATGATGATAATACAAGTTTCCATCCAAATCAACCTTGAACAATTTAGGGGTTCGGTTCACACTCCATGAATAATTGGAAGATGAACTCATCTCGATTAGAACTTATGCTTCATTTAGACATGAGACGATTAGGGTTTTTGTGGGATGAATCGAAGTGATTACTGTGATTTTGTGGGATGAATAGAAAAATGGAGGAGATTAGGGTTTTTTTGGGATGTCTGTGTTATAAACGAGAGAAGATAAATGAGACATAACACATCAACAACTACATCAGCATATAGACATCAGCGAAATGGTGCCATGTCGGACAAAAGACTAACCAAGTTAGAGCAGATTTAACTGAGTGGTGCCAGTGCAAACAAAAAGTCAAGTTGGGGGTTCCGGGTGTCAAAGTGTGAGTTGCGGGTGGCAACGGCCAAAGGCCGATAGTTGAGGGTGATAAAATCCAATAACCCAAAAATAAAATATTTAACCATCAATATTATCACTTTCGATCTCTAAAATCTGAATATAAACATTTAAAAAGAAAAAAAACTCTTAAACAAGTTGACATGTTAACCTACTTTTTAAACGGGATGTGTTCGAGTTAACCCATTTATTAAACAAGAAATGTTCAGGTTAACTTGTTTAATAAAACAAATCATGTTAGCCGACCCAAAACTGTATTTATTCATGTCATGTGAGTAGTTACCAACCCTAAGCAAATATATGGTGGTAAATTAATAAGATAGGCAATAAATGTATTTAATATCTTTTTGAGTTTTTTTTTTTTTTTTTTTTGAAAGGAATACTTCATTAACATAGCCAACACCCAAAACCGGACGGCCGATACAACACACACAAACAAGAGCTTTAGATAAAATATAATCTACACCACTTAGTCCAAGAAAGGGACTTAAGATTCAACCTACTCCTAACCACAGAAAACCCAGCGATTTAACTTCGGCAATCACCTCTTCAATTCTCGGGGACTTGTTGTTGAACTTCCAATCATTCTGGCACTTCCACAGACACCAACACACCAACACGGTGATACCTTGAAAGACCGACTTAGCTGTATCTTTGAGGCCAACATGATTATGCAACTCTAGTAAGTCTCTGAAGCTAAACGCGAAAATATTCGGAACCCGACACCAAGAGATAACGTGTTGCCAGAGAACCGATGTAAACCCACAAGCAGTGAACAGGTGATCCACTATTTCTTCACCACAACCACAAAGCGGACAATCCACAACCTCTACCGCTATATTCCTGTTAATAAGGGCCGAAGTGGTCGGAATCCTACCCATTTCAGAGCGCCAAGCAAAGATGTTACACTTTAAAGGGATCCAACGACACCAATCCATAACATTGTTGTTACTGTGATCCAAACCTTTAGATAAAAGCGCCTTGACCGAAGCCACCGAGAAGGCAAAGGATTCAGCCCCAATCCACTGCCAAGAATCCTCCCTATTCACCAACTGAACCTGCTGAATAGCTTCCATAAGCTGGGAATACTCAATCCACTCATCCTTTGATCTCAACTGGCGCTTCCAATTCCACAACCAACATGAGTTACCTCCCAAGCGGCCTTTTATACTGCATTTTTTAAAAACTTCTAGACTAAAAAGTAACAGAAAGGCTTCCTTGAGCGACACATTCGAAACCCACGGGTCAACCCAAAAACCGATGCTTTCCCCGTTCCCACACCTACCTTTGAAAAACCTCCTAAGAGGAGTATCGTCGATCACCGTTCTTGAGAATAATTTAACTATGTTGTTCCAAACCCCTCTAAGCGATTTTCGACATGGAATAAAATCCCAACTTTTTTTGCTTGAATGGGAAGCCTCAATCACTTTCTTCCATAGATTATCCTTTTCCGACTTGAAAGAAGCGCTACGTTGATATTTCCAAGATTACTTAAACCAATACATCCTTACTTTTTCGGGATCGAGACTCTCTCCCATGCCACCCAGTGCATTTTTTTGGAAACATTGTTACCACCCCATAAGAATCTTCTAATCAATTTCTCAAGATCCTTTATCACACTAGCCGGAGCTTTAAGGCGAAGTAGTAACTAGGGAGGCTTTCCATAACGGACTTTATGAGGGTAACCCTACCCCTGATTGAGAGCGTAGCAGCATTCCACGCCGAAAGCCTAGCTTTGAACACGTCAAAAACTGGTTTCCAATTATTGACCCGATTCATGTTGGCTCCCACCATAAGCCCCAAATATTTAAACGGGGATGAACCCGCTTTGTACCCTACTTGCTTAGCTTCCTCCTCCAATTCCTCGGCTCCAACACCAAACCCGAAAAGGTTCGATTTCGAGAGATTAATCTTCAGCCCCTAACAAATAAAAAAGTATCTCAGAATGCGGACCAATGATGAAATGTTCGGGCTAGACCATTCCCCAAAAATTAATGCATCATCCGCGAAGAGAATGTGAGATAACATGGGACCATTATTGGGACATTGAAACCCATGAAAAACTCCCTCAACCTTCGCTTTATCTAACATACACGAGAGGGCTTCCATAACAATAAGGAATAAAAAAAAAGAGATAGGGTCTCTTTGACGCATACCTTTCTCGCACGTAAACTCGAACGTGGGGGATCCATTAACCAAGATAGAGGACCTAGCTGACCTCAACACCCCCAAAATCCACTTGTTCCAAACCGGAGGAAAGCCCATCTGATCCATAACATCGACCAAGAACTCCCAATTAACGTTATCGTAGGCTTTCTCGAAATTGATTTTCAGGATAAACACCAACTTCTTATTTCTCTTGCACCAAGAAATAACTTAATATATGATGAGGGGACCATCCAAGATATATTTCCCTTTGATGAAAGCCGATTGGGAATCAGAGATTGATCCCACCACCAACTTCAACCTGTTGGCAAGGATCTTCGAGACACACTTACTGATAACCCCCACCAGATTAATGGACCTATAATGAGATAGCTCCGTGGGATCTTTAACTTTAGGCACAAGGGTGATAAATGACGACCCACTCCCCCTCGATATAACACCATCATTATAAAATGATTCCATGACAGCCCATAAATCATTCTCGAAACAAGGCCAGACATGTTTGATAAATCTGAAATAGAAACCGTCCGGACCGGGGGCTCGGTCACTACCACAGCTAAACACCGCCTCCTTTATTTCTTCCTTGGAGAACCTACAAGTAAGAGCCCTTTTTTTATCTTCCGACAATCTCTTCATATTGGAGCACAGCAGCTGTCACGGCCCCTGACCCGGTTTGACCCGTTTCAGGAGCCGCAGGATAGAAAATCCCGTGGTATTTATTTAATTGACTTTTTTTACAGCGGAAGTTTATCATCAGGATCTTTTTAAAGCTAAATTTTCCCGATTATTTTATTTCGAAATCTCGGGATAAAACCCCGGTAATTTACAATCATATGATTTCACGGAGAAATCTTTAGATTACATAACATGATTTCTTTATTTTATAACGAGCCACTTTCTTAAGCTTGTAGTGCTTCACGGCACTTTTCCTGAATCATAACAGATCACCTGAAACATGTTTGAAAAAGGTTTTGTTAGCGGGAAATACTGGTGAATCATTCTATTTATTAAAACGACACGTTTGTTATAATTTACAGTATTAAGAGAGATTACAATGTTTCTGATATCAACCAACTACCCACAGTATTTGTCACTCGACCGGATCTGTGACTATGGTCATATCCCCCATTGGCTGCCCCAATGGTGACGATTATAAAGTAATGTATACAAAACCCCACATACTGGCTGTAATTTGGTGATTAAATATACTTAATCACTGTAATTATAACCTTGAAAATAAACATGATTTTGAAAGTAATTTGGTAAAAAGAGAATGACTCACATTGCAGATTTAACACGAACAGAGTCTAGTCTACTGATTAGCCTTGTTAACCTATTTTAAATAACAATGCACACAAAACTAGGTTAGTAATCAATACAGCATTTACGATAACTCACGAGATCAACCCTCACAACGAATGACAAAGTGCGATACTTAAACATCCATCGAATTAACGACGAATGACAAAGCATAACCCTAATGTGGGTAGCACTTAAACATCCATTGGATAGTTTAATCGATCGGACATTGAATCGTAGCAGCGATCGAGTTATTACCCTGTTTTGTGGTAGTGATTCGGGATTCGTGTGTGTTTTAGGACTGTTTCTGCTATAACACAGTGTACAAATCGAAATTTTATGTCGTTTCAACTCTAGAATTCAAGTCCCAAACACCCCTATTTATACATAAAATTTGACCCCCTCGCGTGACGCGAGGGGTACCTCTCTGGGCGTCGCGTGGCGCGAGGGGTCCCTATTTACCATAGGGTAGCTACATGTGTTTGTAGGCTTACTGAGTTGACAGTTTCGTAAAATTCGATTTTGACAGGATTTTATTTGGATACTCGTAACTAGGGTTTATCCCCCCTTGAGTTTTAGGGGCCCTGATCCTGATTCTGATTGTTCTGAAAATTTCAGGGTTTGTGCAGAATTACTTGGGTGTCTTAATTAGGGTTTCCTATTGAACTAAAATATAATAATAAATAATAGTTTTGGTGAGAGTTGTTACATTCTCCTCACCATAATAAAAATCTCGTCCTCGAGATTTACTAGAATAAGTGAGGATATTTTTGCTTCATTTCTGATTCCAGCTCCCAAGTATATTCAGACCCTCTTTTTGAATCCCACTTAACTTTAACTAGCACTAGTCGTTTGTGCTTGAGAAATTTCACCTTTCGATCTTCTATCTGAAGAGATTTCTCAACAAATTTTAACTTTTCGTTTACCTCTATGTCTTGAAAAGGTACTACCAGAGATTCGTCTGATAGACATTTCTTGAGATTGGATACATGAAATACATCATGTACTCCAGCCAATTCTTCTGGTAGTTATAAACGATAAGCAACTGGTCCTATACGTTGGATTACTGGAAATGGTCCTACGTATCGTGGACTTAGCTTTCCTTTCTTACCGAATCGAACTACTCCTTTCCAAGGAGAAACTTTCAAAAGTACTTTATCTCCGACTTGAAATTCCAGTGGCTTGCATCGATTATCGGCATAACTCTTTTGACGATCTCGAGCCGTCTTCAGTCTTTCCTTGATTTGTGTGATCTTATCAGTCGTTTCTTGCACAATCTCGGGACCTGATAATTGACTTTCTCCTATTTCTGCCCAACAAACTGGAGTTCTACACTTCCTTCCATACAATGCTTCAAATGGGGCAGTTTCAATGCTTGCATGATAACTATTGTTATAGGAGAATTCAATTAATGGTAAGTGATCATCCCAGTTTCCACCAAAATCTATTACACATGCTCGGAGCATGTCTTCCAGAGTTTGGATTGTCCTTTCACTTTGTCCGTCTGTTTGTGGATGATATGCAGTGCTTAAGTTTAGTCGAGTTCCCATTGCTTTCTGGAAACTTGTCCAAAAATGAGAAGTGAACCGACTATCCCTATCTGATACAATGGAGAGTGGAACGCCATGTAAGGATACTATTTCGTCTACGTACAATTTGGCTAACCTTTCCATACTAAAGGTTTCCTTCATGGGTAGAAAATGAGCTGATTTGGTTAATCGATCTACGATTACCCAAATCGCATCATTACCTTTTCTAGTTTTGGGCAACTTAGTAACAAAATCCATTGTTATGAGTTCCCATTTCCATACTGGCATTTCTAATTGTTGTAGTAGACCTGAAGGTTTCTGGTGTTCTGCCTTAACTTGTGAACAAGTAAGACACTTAGAAACATATCTAGCTATATCCTTCTTCATGCCTATCTACCAGAAATTATTTCTTAAATCATGGTACATCTTATTATTTCTAGGGTGTACGGTATACCTAGATTTATGAGCTTCCTCTAAGATCTTATTTCTTAATTCTCCTTGCTTAGGTACCCAAATTCTTCTTTGGTGAAATCTCCAAATTCCATCAGATCCTTGTTCTAATTCTTTTATTCTTCCTTTCATTCCTTCAGCATCATCCTTGATTGTTGTTTCTTGAAAATGCTTCAGTTGTTCCATTAAATCTAACTGTAGATTTAACCTAAGAACACGGACCCTTCGTTGTTTCTCATGGTATTTACGACTTAAGGCATCTGCAACTACATTTGCCTTTCCTTCGTGATACTGAATATCACAGTCGTAGTCACTTAGGATTTCCATCTATCTTCTTTGCCTCATGTTTAACTCTTTTTGCCCAAATATATATCTTAAACTTTTATGATCTGTATAGACAGTAAATTTACTTCCGTACAGATAATGCCTCCAAATCTTAAGGGCAAAGATTAAGGCTCCTAATTCTAAGTCATGAGTTGTATAATTTTCTTCGTGCTTTTTCAATTGCCTTGAAGCATATGCAATTACCTTTTTGCGTTGCATAAACACACATCCTAATCCTAGTTTTGAAGCATCACAATATACTTCAAAATTTTCAGTCCCTTCTGGTAAAGCTAGGATTGGAGCATTTGTTAATTTCTGCTTCAATATTCTAAAGGCTTCTTCTTGTTTAGGTCCTCATTCAAACTTAATGGCTTTACAGGTTAGCTTAGTTAATGGTACAGCTATCTTGGAAAAATCCTTAATGAATCGTCTATAATATCCAGCTAAACCTATAAAACTTCTAATTTCCATTGCGGTTTGCAGAACTCTCCATTTGGTAATGTCCTCTATCTTAGCAGGATCTACATGAATACCTTCATGATTTACCATGTGACCTAAAAATTGTACTTCCTTTAGCCAAAATTCACACTTCGAAAATTTGGCATAAAGCTTTTCTTTTCTTAACAAAGTTAAGAGTGCATGCAAGTGCTCACAATGTTTTGTCTGACTTTTGGAATAAATAAGTATATCGTCTATAAAAACAATTACAAATTTATCCAAATACGGTTTACAGATTCTATTCATCATGTCCATGAATGCAGCAGGAGCATTCGTTAACCCAAAGGGCATGACTGTAAACTCGTAATGACCATACCTAGTTCTGAAAGCAGTTTTAGGTATGTCTTCCTCTTGTACTTTCAATTGATGATATCCGGAGCGTAAATCGATCTTAGAAAAATATCTAGCTCCTTGAAGTTGATCAAAGAGATCATCAATTCTAGGTAATGGGTATCGATTCTTAATTGTGACCTTATTCAATTCTCTATAATCAATACACATTCTCATCGAACCATCCTTCTTCTTTACAAACAACACTGGCGCTCCCCAAGGGGATGAGCTAGGTTGTATAAATCATTTGCTTAGTAATTCATCTAATTGCTTTTTCAGTTCTAACATTTCAGTAGGAGCTAACCGATAAGGTGCCTTAGCTATCGGTGTAGTTCCAGGAATTAGATGAATCCTAAATTCTATTTCCCTATCTGCTGGTAATCCTGGTAACTCTTCTGGGAATATATCTGAGTATTCTGAGACTACAGGAATTTCCTTAAGTTCTTTATTCTTAGTATTAATGATGATTGAAATCATATATACTATTCCTTGCTTTCGTTCATAACTAGCAACTTTCATTACTGATATGAACTTCATGGGTTTATGTGGTTTATCTCCTGTAATCATGATTACTTCTCCAGTATGTGCCTGAATTTCTATAGAATTTTTATCACAAATGATTTGAGCATGGTTGGCTATTAACCAATCCATTCCTAACACAACATCGAATTCAGCTAACAGATTCGCAGAAAATTTATGATCTGAAAGTTCTATTTCTACTTTTTGCAAAACCTGATCTATTTTAACTGAATTCCCATCTGCGGTTTCGACTGTAAAAATCTGCCTAATGTTGGTTAAAGGTAACTTAAGAACTTGACAGAATGAAGTATTTATAAAACTTTGGTTTGCACCAGAGTCAAATAATACTTTTGCGTATACGTTGTGAACTAGGAACGTAACAGCTATTACATCTGGAATGAGTTCTGCTTCTTGAGTAGTTAACTGGAAGGCTCGAACATTCTTCTTGGTAGTTCCTTCGGTCGTCTTGGTTTTGTTGTCTGCTAGTTTGACCAATTTAGGACATTCTGTTTTAAAATGCCCTTTTTCTCCACAGTTGAAGCAGGTTATGGTTTTCTTTCTGCAGTTTTCTTCATGATGTCCTACAGTTTTGCAAAAGTTGCAGGTTACATTACATTTTCCATAATGTTTCTTTTTGCAATTCCTGCAGAACTGAGAAGTTGAGGATTGCCCTGTTCCTCTTTTCTTGAAGTTACTACTACTACCCACACGAAATCCTTGGGTAATTTTCTGAGCCAGTTCCTTCTTCTTGTTTTCATCTCTTGTGCGTACCAGTTCGTCAGTGAGGGTATTAGCTAATTCTACCGCATCGTCAATAGTGCGAGGTCTCGTAGCTTTAACGATATGACGGATTTCACTAATTAATCCCCAAATATAGCGAGAAATGAGTACCGGTTCTGGCGAAGCCAGTGTTGGTACCACTCTAGCATATTCGAAGAATGTCGACGTATATCCTCGACAGTCCACATTCACCATTCGGTGGTTTAGGAACTTATTTTCCATTTGATCTTTTTCATACTCGGGACAAAATTTTCTTTCTATAAGATTCTTAAATTCTTCCCATTTCATGGCATATGCCTCGATCCTTCTTTTAGCTTGAAACACTGTATTCCACCATTCTAGCGCCCCTTCTTTAAAAAGATTTGACGCATACATAACTTGATCTTCCTCAGCACATTTACTTATAGTGATCACTGCCTCAGTTTTCTCTAACCAACGTAGTGCTGCAATAGCCCCTTCGTTACCTGCAAACTCAGCTGGTTTACAGGCAAGGAATTCTTTGTAAGTGCAATCAGGCGTTACAGCTTTCATTTTCTTGAAAATTGGGGCTTGCAGATCATTATTGTTATTAATATGATTACCGCCTCCGTTTATACTATTACTAAACTTGTCGCCTTGTGTACGTTTACTAGGAATGATTGATTGAGGTTTAACAGGTTTTTGGACAGCAGCCACGATTGCTGGAATAGCATTGGCTATTCCTTGAGCTACGATATCCTCGATATCTTGCCTATTTAACAATTGCTCTTCCTGATTTTGCTCAGATTGATTTACTTCATTTACTGGTTCATTATCAATGTTTGCCATCTGATGATTAATTTATAGATAAATAATTAGTATAGAATAAGAAATAATCCAATCACAATTTAATCGCACATAATCATGTAAACAAATATACAACCAAAATTTGTAAATTTTCATTTGTTTTATATATTATGCTTCCATATACAACCGTTTTATTGTTTATTGTACACATACTGACTTTCATTAATATTACTGTTATTATACAAACACAGACTCATAACCCATTTTTCCCTCGTCAACTTGCATTTTTAATAACGATGTTCCCTCTCATCATATTTCCATGAGATTTGTCCTCCTATTTCTCGGATCCTATTCCCAGCATCCATCAGCTCTTCACCAAAATGGCGAAGTTCAGCCATATTCTCATTACTCATCGGTGGATTCGGTAAAGGTTCAGGATCGAACTGAGGGAAAAACGTATAGGGACTATTGATAAGGTTTTGGAATTTCCAATCATTAGTCCACCACTCATCCATTCCTAGGGTTTGAGTATGGATTATTGGTTCTGGGATTGCTGGTTCCAGATTTATAGGGATATGGGTTTCAATAGGATGAGTAAAAACATTTTCATTGACAGGCTTAATAGTATCACAGCTTGTCAATATAAAATCTATTTCCTCCTGAAATGTCATTTCCTGGGTTTGTTTAGAGCTTTCTCCAATTTCCATCTGGGTTTGTCTATAACCTTTTCCAACCTCCATTTCTATTTGCTTAGAATATTCATCAAACTGTATTCCCATTTGCCTATAATCTTCCCCGACTTCAATCTCCAATTCCTGCTGTCTAGAATTTTCCCCGGTTTCAATTCTTTTTCCTTTTTCTAAGGGATTGTTTATTTTAGGAAGTCTCTTGGCTGTCTTTCTCTTATGTACACGCCTCCCCCATACGAATCTTTTTCTTTTCTTAGGTTTTGGCTTTTCCAGAGGTGGAGCGTTGAATTCTATAGGTTGTTCCACATCAGGAAAGTACCCAGTAAACTCTTTAGAAACTTTTATGTTTACAGGGTAAAGGTTGAGATTCTCTAAGGCTCCAGATAACTCATTCATGCTGTTTAACATATATGTAAAAATAATAAATTAAAATTTTATAACAAATTTTATAGATAAACCTCAAATATTATTACATATTCTGTGACTAATTGAATACAAAGGAAAATTGACAATTTAAACATACTAAATTTTATTGTAATTTTATTTATTTACTAGATGATATTTCTGGCTTGTAAGTTGCTAATAAGGAGTCATGGTATTCTAAAGATTAGCATTTACTGCTACAGTGGCTAGCATATAAAGATCTGCCCATTTTTCATCTAACTTATCTTCCCATGGTGATTTATAGATTAATACCTGGGTTTCCTTTTTAACTTTCTTTTCTCGGGATTTCTTTAATTTCTCCTGACTTTTTCTAATAATCAAACTTTTTTTATCAGGAGAAAGTGGTTCCTCGTATTGGGCTTTTCGAACAAATATTCCTTCTTCAGGAGTTTGGGATGAACTTCCCTTCTCATTTGATGACCTATCTAATTTAAGATAGATGTTTGAAAGCTTTTGCTTACCCATACTGTAACTAACAAATAGTCAGTTAATAAAACACATAATCACATAATGGTAATCAGGAAAAATTAAGTATTTCTAAATACTTAATTAGCTTAACTCAGTGGCTCTGATACCACATTTTTCTGTCACGGCCCCCGACCCGGTTTGACCCGTTTCAGGAGCCGCGGGACAGAAAATCCCGTGGTATTTATTTAATTGATTTTTTTTACAGCGGAAGTTTATCATCAGGATCTTTTTAAAGCTAAATTTTCCCGATTATTTTATTTCGAAATCTCGGGATAAAACCCCGGTAATTTACAATCATATGATTTCACGGAGAAATCTTTAGATTACATAACATGATTTCTTTATTTTATAATGAGCCACTTTCTTAAGCTTGTAGTGCTTCACGGCACTTTTCCTGAATCATAACAGATCACCTGAAACATGTTTGAAAAAGGTTTTGTCAGCGGGAAATACTGGTGAATCATTCTATTTATTAAAACGACACGTTTGTTATAATTTACAGTATTAAGAGAGATTACAATGTTTCTGATATCAACCAACTACCCACAGTATTTGTCACTCGACCGGATCTGTGACTATGGTCATATCCCCCATTGGCTGCCCCAATGGTGACGATTATAAAGTAATGTATACAAAACCCCACATACTGGTTGTAATTTGGTGATTACATATACTTAATCACTGTAATTATAACCTTGAAAATAAACATGATTTTGAAAGTAATTTGGTAAAAAGAGAATGACTCACATTGCAGATTTAACACGGACAGAGTCTAGTCTACTGATTAGCCTTGTTAACCTATTTTAAATAACAATGCACACAAAACTAGGTTAGTAATCAATACAGCATTTACGATAACTCACGAGATCAACCCTCACAACGAATGACAAAGTGCGATACTTAAACATCCATCGAATTAACGACGAATGACAAAGCATAACCCTAATATGGGTAGCACTTAAACATCCATTGGATAGTTTAATCGATCGGACATTGAATCGTAGCAGCAATCGAGTTATTACCCTGTTTTGTGGCAGTGATTCGGGATTCGTGTGTGTTTTAGGACTGTTTCTGCTATAACTCAGTGTACAAATCGAAATTTTACGTCGTTTCAACTCCAGAATTCAAGTCCCAAACACTCCTATTTATACATAAAATTTGACCCCCTCGCGTGACGCGAGGGGTACCCCTCTGGGCGTCGCGTGGCGCGAGGGGTCCCTATTTACCATAGGGTAGCTACGTGTGTTTGTAGCCTAGCTGAGTTGACAGTTTCGTAAAATTCAATTTTGACAGCATTTTATTTGGATAATCGTAACTAGGGTTTATCCCCCCTTGAGTTTTAGGGGCCCTGATCCTGATTCTGATTGTTCTGAAAATTTCAGGGTTTGTGCAGAATTACTTGGGTGTCTTAATTAGGGTTTCCTATTGAACTAAAATATAATAATAAATAATAGTTTTGGTGAGAGTTGTTACAGCAGCTTTGGCCGGAGCAGAAACTCTTCCATTTCTAAAGAAGCCAAATACCTCTTTTTTAACTGTAACAATCAAGTTGACAAAAATATTAATGTCTAGTAGTTGGTTGACCATATTATGTTTTTTTGAACGACAAATTTCTTTTATTCTATGTCGTCTATAGGACTTGAAGCCAAGACCCTCTTCCAAAGTGTTTAAAGACTTTGTCTTTGCCAATGGATCACCATCCCATTGATATGTATCATCAGGTTCTCATCTCTAACAGCATCTAATCAAAGTATCCCTATCATAAGCGTGACCACAGAGTATAGAATATACATGCATACTTTTTACTGAACATTCAATTAGTATTAAATCAAAATGACTTCTACGCCAGGAAGAAATTTAATTAATCACTAATTACACAACTACTAAGAAAGGAACATGGTAATATACAGTGGCGGCGACACTTGAGATTTTTGACCGGGGGTCGAAAATGTATATACCTAAAAAATATAAAACCGGGGGGTCGAAAACGTATATACCTAAAAAGTTGTGCCCCCTGGTAATATAGTAGTAAAAAACGCACGAGACACATCTTGGCGCAAGGCGAGGAGCTTTAAAAACAGGTTACCACCATTTGGTTGGTGATGTTGAGCAACGAATCTTGTAAATTTCATGTGAAATATTATTAAGTTTAAACGTTTGGTATTATATTGATGATACCTTTAATTCCATTATTTTTATTTGTGCGAAGATACTAACATATATGATTTTAAATTTTATCCTATAGTTGTACCCTTTTACTAACTTTAACGTTATTTTACTAATTTCGTAAAAATAACGTTAAAAGCCGCGGATGGTTAATCATGCATCATGTGGTGACGTTAATAGCTGAAAGGCACGGGGGTACATGCACCAATCAGTATCTGTCCCGATTGTTTGAGTGTTATGTGTCTTAGGTCTAAGACTTGATACAAAACTACAATCGAGTCGGGGGTCTCACTGGAAGCAGTCTCTCTATTCCTCCAGGGTAGAAGTAAGGTTGTCTACATCTACCCTCCTCAGAACCTACCTTAGCTTTGCTATTGGTGTGATTTAGTGAGTATGATGATGATGAGTTGTACCCTTTTAGCATGAGATGAGACCCCTTTTTCTTGGGTATGTCTTCTTTTCCCGTCAAAGGATGGTCAAATCTTAGCAAGGTACCACTTTCATTGCATTATGTACAAGTCACTATAAGCATGATTCTGTTAGAAAATAATATATATTCTTGAGAATATTGGGATCAATCAAAAATAGGCAACATCATCTCCCATATTTCACGCCCTTAATCACAGCTCATCACAATCAATTTCCAGCCTTTAATTATTCTTGTATCCTTTTTTGGTTTCTGTTTTTGGTCTATAAATTAAAGGCCTGAATGTAATAATAATCATCAATCAAAATTACAATTCAATCATCTTTTTCATCTATTCACGACAACATGGTATCAGAGCGGTGCATACGATCTTGAGATCAATCCGCTCATCACCTACCAAATCAATCGTCCTACAAACACAAAACAAAGTCGATTAAAAGATCTCCTACCCAGTACCCATCGAAACCTACAAACCACAAAACAAAACCAATTCAGAAAAATCTTCGGTACCACACCGTACCAGTGCAGATCAACACCATCTTCAAACCAGAACCCGTCGTCATTGGCTACCAACCCGGTGGCTCAAGGGCATTTGTTTGGTATATATATATAAAAAAAATATATATATATATACAAAAGAGTCCGGTCACCAGAAAAGACACCACTCCGTCGTGCATCGGCCGGTATCGTCGAGACCCCTCAATTTTTTTTCCCAAACTACACAATTCAACCGCCGCTGCCACTGAAACCATATCGCCGTCGCTGCTGCCACCGCCGCTGCCACTGACGCCGCCGTTGCTGCCGCCCAAGCAGCCGCCGCTGTTGTTAAGTAGACGAGCCAAGGGTTTATCGGTGGTGGTCGTGAACCTGAAACCATAGCTGCCTTGTTTGTGCAGAGAAAATTGAGAAAAAGAGCTATTGATCTAAGTTGTGTGTGTGGCGGCTGACTTTCAGGTTATAGGGTTTGGAATTTCATCTCATACCCTTGAACTTCCTCATTTTTTCAATTTTATCCCCAATTTTTTAGTTGTTTCTTTTTCCCATAAGTATTAAAAGGTTAATATGGCAACAAATCGTGGATATTTGATTCCGGTGCCACTGACACCATGACATTTGAACTTTCAGACATGAGTTCAATGACAAAACCTCTAAGAACCCAAATTCATACTGCAAACGGAGGAACGATGCAAGTAAAAGGAGGAGGAACAATTAAAATTGTACCAACTATGACATTGTCAAATTGCCTTTATGTTCCATCATTGTCACACAAGTTGCTCTCAATTAGTCATGTTACCAAAGAATTAAACTGCACGGTACTAATGCACCCTACCTTTTGCATCTTACAGGATATCAGGACGGGTGTGATTATTGGACGTGGTACTGAGCGCCAAGGATTATATTACGTGGATGAGGTGGCTCAACTCGGTACTGTGAAGTTGGCACATGGAACTGAAAACCGAGAAGCATGGTTATGGCACAAACGGTTAGGACATCCATCCTCTGGTTATTCACATCTTTTGTTTCCGAAAATATTTTATTCAAATGGTAAAATAGATTGTGAAACTTGTTTTCTTGCCAAAAGCCATCGAAAAACTTTCAAACCTAGCAATACAAAAGTTGATTTGCCTTTTTCACTAATCCACTCTGATGTGTGGGGTCCTGCTCCCACTATAGGGGGGGCAAGGTTTTCGATTTTTCCTAATATTCGTGGATGATTGTACTCGCATGACGTGGGTATATTTTTTGAAAAACAAATCCGAAGTTTATGAGAAATTTACCATATTTTATGCCATGATTCACACTCAATTTAAAAGGGGAATACAAATCCTTCGATCTGATAATGGGGGGGAATTTGTCAATAAATCCATGAAACAATTCTGCCAAACCAAAGGATTAGTTCATCAAACCACTTGTTCTCACACCCCCGAACAAAATGGTGTTTCTGAACGAAAAAACCGTATTATTCTTGAAATGACTCGGGCACTTCTAATTGAATCCCAAGTACCTCCATCATTCTGGCCTGAGGCAGTTGCAACCTCTGTGTACCTCCTGAATCGACTTCCCACCAATGCTCTCTAGTTTAAGACTCCTTTATTCCTCATCCTCTTACACTTGAACCACGAATCTTCGGTTGCCTATCCAAGTTTGCCAAAATTCCTCATCCTCTTACACTTGAACCACGAATCTTCGGTTGATTGCCTATCCAAGTTTGCCAAAATTCCTCATCCACTTACACTTGAACCACGAATCTTCGGTTGTACTGCATTTGTCCACATACCAAAAATCAATAGAAACAAACTCGGCCATGTGCTGAGAAATGTGTATTTGTAGGATATGGAATTGATCAAATAGGTTATCGGTGTTATAACCCAAAAACTCGTCACATGTTCACCACAATGAACTGTGACTTTCTTGAAACAAAATACTTTTATAACACCCAACTCAGTGGTCAGGGGGAAAGTGAATGTATAGACACTCTGAGTTGGCTAATTCCATCGTCCGAAGAAGTAACAACAAAAGATCATCACATTACTTTGAACCAGTCACCTTCAAACACAACCACACAATCTGCGGAGCACAGTTCCACTGAAGAAACTCCATCCAACTTGATACCTGAGGTAAGAAATACTACGAACCCCGAATTCCCTCTATCTTCTAACCATGAAAATGAGATAACAGGGGAACACACAGAACCAGTAACAACAGAACATACAAAACAAGTTGAACCAACAACATCAGAGACAACAACAGAATATACAGAGCATGTTGAACCAGTTGCAACAGAGACAACTGGAAGATACGCTCTCCCTCCAAGGGCAAACAGAGGGGTTCCTCCAAAAAGATACTCTCCTGAAAAAGAAGCTCGAAGTTCAAAATATCCTATGGCAAATGTTGCCAAAGGAAATCTATCACAAGAAGCCAAGGCATTTGCGGCCTCCCTATACTCTGAAGCAACTCCAACCACTGTTGAGCAAACACTCAAATAAAAGAACTGGAAAGAAGCCATGAAATCAGAAATGGATGCCCTCAGAAAAAATGACACGTGGGAAAAATGTATCATTCCAGGAGATAAAAAAACCCGTGGGATGTCGATGGGTGTTTACCATAAAGCACAACCCAGATGGAACTATTGAAAGATACAAAGCACGGTTGGTAGCCAAGGGATATACACAGACATACGAAATTGATTATTCCGAAACTTTTTCCCCGGTTGCAAAGATCAACACGGTCAGGGTTCTCTTCTCTATAGCTGCAAACAAACAATGGCCACTCCACCAATTTGACGTTAAAAATGCTTTCCTACATGGGGAGCTTAAAGAAGAAGTATATATGGAAGCACCACCTAGGTTCACCGAAGGCTTTAAACCAGGAGAAGCTTGTCGTCTAAAGAAATCACTATATGGTCTAAAACAATCTCCTCGAGCTTGGTTTGGCAGATTTACCCTAGCTATGAAGAGATATGGATTCAAACAGAGCAACTCAGGTCATACTTTGTTCCTTAAACAAAGAGGCAAACTCATAACCTGTCTAATTTTCTATGTTGATGATATGATTGTTACAGGAAATGACAAGGAAGAAATGAATAGGTTGAAGGCAAATCTGTTTTCAGAATTTGAGATGAAAGACTTGGGAAGACTCAAGTACTTCCTTGGAATTGAAGTTCTAAGGTCAAACAGAGGAATTTTCATTTGCCAGAAAAAATACGTTCTCGACTTGTTAGCAGAGACAGGGATGATTGACTGCAAACCTGCAGACACCCCTATGATTATGAACCAAAAACTTTGTATGGAAGAAGGAGCTCAGTTGACTGACAGAGGTAGATACCATCGAATCGTGGGAAAACTAATATATCTGTCACACACTCGGCCAGATATAGCCTATGCAGTAGGGGTTGTAAGTCAATTCATGCATCAACCCCAAGAACTTCATATGGAAGCGGTTTTGAGAATTATTAGATATCTCAAGGGAACCGCTGGCCATGGTGTTTTATTTAAATCAAATGGGCATTTAGATATTCAAGCCTACACTGATGCAGATTGGGCGGGAGATAAAGGAGACCGAAGGTCAACCTCAGGATACTTTACCCTAGTTGGAGGAAATCTTGTCACTTGGAGAAGCAAGAAACAAAAGGTGGTGGCGCTTTCTAGTGCAGAAGCTGAATTCAGAGGAATCGCACGAGGCTTAACTGAAGTTTTGTGGGTTAGAAAACTTCTCACTGAAATTGGTTTCCCTCAAAATAAATCCAACCAAATTTTATGCGACAACAAAGCAGCTATTCAAATCTCTGAAAATCCAGTACAACATGACCGAACAAAACATATAGAGGTGGATCGAAATTTTATAAAAGAAAAAATTGAAACATGGGTTATTGAGCTTCCTTTCGTTCGATCTGAGGATCAGTTAGCCGACATTCTAACAAAGGCCGTCAATGGGAGAACCTTCAGCAAATGTTTGGACAAGTTAAATGTTGGTGATCCCACCATTCAACTTGAGGGGGAATGTTAGAAAATAATATATATTCTTGAGAATATTGGGATCAATCAAAAATAGGCAACATCATCTCCCATATTTCACGCCCTTAATCACAGCTCATCACAATCAATTTCTAGCCTTTAATTATTCTTGTATCCTTTTTTGGTTTCTGTTTTTGGTCTATAAATTAAAGGCCTGAATGTAATAGTAATCATCAATCAAAATTACAATTCAATCATCTTTTTCATCTATTCACGACAACATATTCCCATTATGGCTCTTGAATAAAAGGGTACTTGCTACCTTCATGATTTCTTAAAGCATGTCAAATACAGTCCATGCTTTAGTCATTCTCGTGTGCACAATAATTTTCTTTCCTTTTTCTTTTTAAGCATGTTAGTAAGTCGTATATATGGAGATCTGTTTTAAACGTGCAATTTGAATAGTCAAATTTTGTTTGGAATAATGCAATTAGGATAGTCCAAAATCATTTTATTACAACTAATCATACGAGCGGATGTATATAAGTAACTGGATCGGCTAAAGTCGACACAATGCCGCTGAGCTTGGCTTTTCTATATAACAAACTCGATTAGACCTCGATTATTTGATCGATTTTTTAGTTTGGCTCGGTTTACCTACATTATCAGAACTTAAACACGGATAATAACAATATTATTCTTGTTCAATTTGAATCGACTTTATAACATTATTGAGTTTGACTAATTAAATAGTACGCTAATTAGAACATACATAGTGGGGCGTGGAACCCCCACTTTAAGCCGGTTTACATGGGGCACACCGCCCCCTAGCATGTGAAAGGGGCATGGCTGGTCTTCGTGGTTTGATTCACGCCTCCAAGCTCACATGCTTCCAGATCATTCACCTCCACTATTGATTGGTTTTGTTTGATTTACACACTTCACACCATTTTGGGAGTAACTTCACTCATTCTGACGTGGACGTCATAGGGTGGAAAATGCCCATTCACCATGTGAATCACTACTCATGGTCTTATATGTGAATACACAAAGTAAAACTCTAAAACTAAGTTCGATAAAACAAGTGATTTTTACAATTTAAGAATTTTGATACTTGAGCTTGCCTTGAAGTCTTTTTGAAAAGCTTGATCTTGACCAGACTTACATCTAATCGATTTTAAATAGATTAGTTGATCTAAAGTAACTTGCGAGTTATCATATCCACTAAAGTATATGTCGAAAGACTAAAAGAAAGGGGGAGGAGAGGTTTTTAGTCTTTTATATAACATCATGTACGCGTCCCTCTCATCTGTAATATATGTTTCCGACCATCATTATATATTTTCGAACGATAACACCAGTAAAAAAATTCTTGGGTTCGTCGCTTCTCTAGTAAATTATTTAATCTTTCCCTTTGGCAAGTGTAAATATGTTGGGTATGTGAGGGTATTATGGGTATAGAAAATGAAAGATAATTCAAGAAACAATGAGTGAAGTTTAAGGAAAATGGGTTTGAAAGTGGAATCTTTTAGGTGGACCAACCAAACCACAACCGTTAGGTATGTGGCGAACCGATTCTCCCGCCCGACACGTTTCAAGAATCTTTCTTTCTTACCACTTGTTTTTACCTAATTTAAATATCTCTCTCTCTTACAAATTATTTTTAATTTAATTGGTTGTTGAAGAAGCAATATCATCGTTAGGCACTAGTTGACTAATAGGGTACTGAGTAACAATTAATCGAAATTAAAAAGGATCAATTGGATTGGAGTTTTATATGTAATTGTTAGTTTTGTATGTATATACACAAATTTTTATATGTATTTTTTTAAGTAGAAATGTTTTAACACCTTCTTCGACTCATATTTTCAAGCAGATAGCATTAATTGCCGTAATTTACAAGTTTTGTTCAAAAATATAGCCGGAACTGCTAGACCACTGATTTTTGGCCAATTAGAACTGGATATGACCATTGTTGACCACCTACTGATTAATTGGTCGTTTAGATCAAAATTACTCAGTGAACCTCTGACTAGCGATTAATCAGCGACTAATCGGAGGCTAGTCAGGATTTTTACAACCATGATATAAACTATCAAGGCTTCAACCCGATGTTGGTTTGAGTGTCGGAGGATTGCTTCAAGGAGTGTATCTTTCTTGTGTAACACCACTAGTATTTATATTAGAAATGGTTCTTTGTTACTTTCATCATATCTGATGTTGACATCTCCTTTTGTATTGGTGGTCCGTTTCCGCATCCGTATGAGTTGGGTTTTCTAACCCTCAATTGACAATATGGATCCGGCCCACCAATGGTCGGGTGTGAGTCCATATCTCATCAGTTTAAAATGTTATAAAAAACAAGAGATTATTGAATAACAACAGTTTCCTACTCTACTTTTAATTAAAAAGATACATTTGTTCCTATAATTGACAAAACTATTGCTGTGATTTATTGAAATCAAAACGTATGATGTCTATTCTAGTAATTCTTATAAGTTTTAAAGTTATTTTCCGTAAATTAAACAACATTTATTATAGGTGATGACGGGGGTAGCCTAAGACCAAATAAAATGGCTTGGACACATTAAAGTTTAAAAGGTTCAAAGGTTGGAAATCCGGGAGTTTAGATAAAACAATACGTGAACAGTAGGTAGTCACATCTCTGATTGCTTCACCAACTTTCCCAGCCGCAAAAGTAACACGAGTCCACAGAGCACAGCCTTTTATCCGCAGGTCAAAAGGCTTTAACCACCAAAAGGGCAAAACCCCCACTGCAAGCATGTTCACTAGTCAAATAGCTTCCTCTTTGAGCGATGGTTTTCCCTATAAATGTGACACTTCATTAAGTGTGAAAAACATTTCCAAGATCAGCTCTGATTCCAGGCGAATCTCTTGTCATTGTTCTCGAGTACTTGCTTCATGCAAGTCACTTTCTTTCACATTCAACACACACATTCCTTTTGCTCCTACATCCGAAGCTGAACACATTTCAGTGGAGGATCTCGAGCAAACAACAAAAATCAAACTAGTGAACCTCTCTCCACGTCTTGCAAACATGGGGGGACCCCACGACCTGTGTTAGGCAAAGTTGAACCCTTCAACCTTTTGCCTAACCAGCCTTGCTACAAACACTGGTATACTATATGTTGCATCAACAAGTTGGCGCCCACCGTGGAGCTACGCCACTAACTTTCTTCAAAAGGACCTAGTAGTGTAGCTCCATCTCCTTAAAATCACCATGTCAGAAAGTGAGTCGCCGGGAGAGCTAAATCAGGTTCCAAATACCTCTACCCCAAGTACTGGCCAAGCTCATGTGGCTATACCATCGTCTTTCTCGACACCGGGAAGCACTCCCGAGTTTCTCACTTTCCACACTCCAACTCCATCTAGATCAGGGGTCCCTTCCCCTAATGTCGGTGTCTCAAACACTCCCTCACATGTCGAACTTACCCCTGAAGGGGTCGCCAACAATTTCCTAGAGTTGAGGTCTCTCCTCAAACAATATGTGAGTAGGGAAAGAGACAAGGGAGTGAGGATTCGTTTGGACTATGACGAACCAGAACCAACTCTATCTCCTGGACCCCCATCCCTCCTTTTGCAAACTCACAACCTTCTGCGTCTAGGGATAAGGCTGGTCCCAGTAATCCTCCTCCTAATCCTAACCCATACTTGTACACGAGGCCAAATCCAACAACGTTTCCTCTATTCTCTTCCCAACCAGCTACAGTCGGTGCTCTACTAGGCCACGAGCTGACTTTGGATCAGCTCCTACAATCTCCAGTAGCGAGTCTTCCACCCTCAACAACAACTACATGGGAACAAGCTCTGTCTGTACTCCCCTTGGCACGAAGTGCCGTTATGAGTACTCCTTTGGGAGTTAGTTGCCCAGTTGCACCTGGAAGCCTTCAAGGCTTCAACCTTATGCCCTAGATGATAGCCAGCTTCCCGTGGCGGCACTTTATTAATCAAGTGTTGGCCACTCAAGGGAACAATAACAACAGCAACAACATGGGTGCAAGGGTTGAGGAAGATTTGGCCAAGCCTTACAAGCCAAGTAATCCCTCATGCTTCTCACAGCAAATAGCCGATTATGATTTTCAAACGAAGATCAAGATGCCATCCCATATCAAGACGTATGATGGGACTGAGGATCCGGAGGATCACCTTCAGATCTTTACTGGTGCCGCCAAAATCGAGAAATGGTCAAATGCTGAATACTGCCTTATGTTTATGCAAACTCTCGTTGGTTTAGCCCAGATATGGTTCAACGATTTGCCTGCCTGAAGCGTTCGAAGCTTCGATGACCTATGTAAAGGGTTTTTGGCCAATTTCTCACAGCAAAGGCGATACATCAAAGATGCTACAGTAATCTTTCAGATAAAACAAAGGGATGACGAAAGCCTTCGAGAGTTCATTGAAAGGTACAAGAAGGAAGGTCTTACATATGTAGGGGCAGACGAAAAAATGAGAGTGGCTGGTTTTATGAACGCCATTACATCTAAATATCTCATAAGATATTTCAACAAATCCCTGCCCAAGACCTTGGAAGAAGCTCTCGAAAGGGCTGAGGCCCACATCAGAGGAGATGAGGCCGTAGACATTAAAGAGCAAAGAAAAAGGGGATCAAGCTGGCTAGGCAACAGTCCGGCTAGGAAAAGGGGAAGCTTCCGTTCCTATGATAGACGCCAAAAGGGTTCAGATAAGCGAAGGCCTGAAGGCCGGAACCCTTCCAGCAGGGAAAAGGGGATAAGCTTCACACCCCTCACCAAGACCCCTCAAGAGATTCTTGCCACAGAAAAAGTAAAGCAAAGCTTTCGGCCTCCAAGACCTCTCCCCAAAAGCAAGAGGAATGAGAATTCCACCCAATTCTGTGAATTTCATGAAGAAAAGAGCCACCACACTAATGACTGCTTCCAGCTTAAAAAGAGGATTGAAGAGGCCGTTAAGTCCAGGGAACTCGCTCACTTGGTCAAAGGGGTGAGGGACAAGATGGCCGAAGGAAAGGGCAAAAAAGTTAACATGGTGGATTTTGATGGAAAGGTTCTTCACAAACGACAGAGGTTGGAAGCTTGGGAGCTTCAGTGTGTTTGTTTCCCTCCAACGGAAAAGAATCCACTTGCAAACCCTCTTGTGGTTGAAGCAACCGTGGGCACACTACAAACAAACAAAGCATACATAGACACTGGAGCAGCCACTGAAATCATGTTTGAAAAATTCTTCAACCGTTTGAGCAATGAGGAACGTTCGAAGCTTCAACCCTCTGGAACCTCCATAAAAGGTATCGCAGACATACCCCTCAAGCCTTTAGGGCAACTGACCCTTGATGTCCGTTTCAGCGAAGAGAAGATGGAAAGAGTTCAACCTCTCACTTTTGTGGTCATCAACATACCTTCAAACTATTATATAATCATAGGAAGACCAGGGCAGTGTGCTTTCTACATGGTTGTTTCTGTTGGTCATGGCACTGTCAAATTTCCTACCGAGAGGGGGATCGCAACCCTTCAACCTACTCAAGAGGCCTACATGGTTGAAGGTGAAAGCTCCAAGAATGAAGAAGACAAGCAAAGACTGATTATAAATCCCAAGTATCCTGAGCAAAGGATAAGGGTAAATCCAAGCCTTTCACAAGAAACCCTCTCATATCTTGAAAAGCTCTTGGTACACTATAGTGATGTCTTTGCTTGGTGCCCGGAAGATATGACGGGTATCTCTCGAAGCATTGCTAAGCATGAGTTAAGAATACCACCTAATGTCAAGCCTGTTGTCCAAAAGAAGCAAAGTCTAGCACCCGAAAGAAGCTTGGCTGCATGCCAAGAGGTTGAAAAGCTTATATCAGCCGGTATTCTCCGAGAAGTCAAGTATCAATCCTGGGTTGCAAATCCAGTCATGGTTCGAAAGCCCGACAACTCTTGGAGAATGTGCATAGACTTCAAAGACTTGAACAAGGCTTGTCCGAAAGATTGTTACCCGTTGCCAGAAATTGATCTCAAGGTTGACTCCCTCACTGGTTACCCTTTCAAGTGTTTCCTAGACGCTTACAAGGGTTACCACCAAATTCTCATGAAGGAATAAGATGAAGAGAAAACCACCTTTCACACGGATAAATGGATCTTTTGCTACCAAAAGATGCCTTTTGGTCTTAAAAACGCGGGTGGAACCTACTAACGCCTAGTTGACAAGGCTTTCGTTAGTCAAATTGGCAGAAACATGGAAGCATATGTTGATGATTTGGTCATCAAAAGCAAAACGGAATACCAAATGCTTGATGACATCTAAGAAACCTTCAAGAACCTAAGGAAGGTCAACATGAAGCTCAACCCGAAAAATGTTCATTTGGGTTCGAGGAAGGAAAGTTTTTGGGACACATAGTGGGAAAACAAAGTATAAAAGAAAATCCAAACAAGGTGAAAGCTGTCCTTGAAACCAAGCCACCAAGAAGCAAGAAGGAGGTAGAAAGTCTAAATGGGAAGCTTGCAGCCCTGAAGCGTTTCACCTCAAAGTTGGCTGAAAGGTCTTTACCTTTCTTCAAAATGCTCAAGGGATGCTCTGACAAGAAAGACTTCAAATGGACTGATGAGACTGAGGAAGCCTTCAACCAGATGAAGAAACACCTAGCCTCTCTACCTGATATTGCAGCCCCGGAAACGGGAGAATTGATCTCGGTGTACCTTTTAATTGCTGAAGAAGCAATAAGTGCGGTCTTCACCATTGAACGAGACAAAGTTCAGGTACCCATTTATTTCTTCAGCAAAACTCTAAAATTGGCAGAAATCAAATATCCTCCTTTGGAAAAACTTGCTTTAGCCCTAGTCCAAACGACTAGGAGGCTTCGAAGGTATTTCCAAGCACACCCTATACAAGTGGTCACCGACCAACCAATAAAAAGTGTGCTTGAAAAATCGGAGAATTCAGGGCGATTAGCCAAGTGGGCTGTTGAACTCGGTGAACATAACATCACCTATGTTCCCAGAAAAGCCATCAAAGCCCAGGTCTTGGCTGATTTCATTGTAGAAGTCCCAAAACAAACAACTGCTGAAGTAAACACAGCTGCCATTGAACCTTCAGACCTTGAAGCCTGGAAGCTTTTCACCGATGGGGCTTCAAGCGGTTGAAGGGTCAGGGGCAGGCCTTATTCTAATCAACCCGGAAGGGTTAGAATTCACGTATGCTCTTCGATTTGACTTCCAGACCACCAATAACGAAGCTGAATATGAAGCACTTATAGCTGGCTTATGTAACACCCCGAAAACGGGTTTGGTAATCAAACTCTGTTAATGCTAAAACACGGGTAAAATACCGTTAGTGGTAAAGGTAACCCGGTAAATATTAGGATTTAAAATAAATAAACCTAATATTCAATAAAACGAGAGTAAATGCTTTTAAGGAAATAAAGTTTATAAGAAGCCTGAATTAACGGGACTTAAAATAAACCGAGTCATAATTCCCCGAACCCACTAAGTTAACTAGGAATATTTAACCTAGTTAATAAGTGGGAGTAGTGTTAGAAATAGTTAGATTGTGGCCTACTTAATAACTAACCAAATATGAGGGACCAAACTGAGATATCTTGAAAATGGTTTTAATAAAAAATAAATAAATAACACAACACACACTAAAAAGTGTGTGTGTGCGTGCGTAGGATGGCCAGGAGAAAGCTCCCATGGAGCTCTAGCCCTAAATCCAACAAATCTCTCAAATTGAAGCTCAAATCAAACCCAAATCATCTGCATGTTTACAAATTCGTGATCACCTAGTCATGGGGATTACAAGGTATGTTGAATTTTATGATTTGGTGATACTTTGAGATTATGATGAACAATCATAATCAAAATTCTGGAATGAATGTTGAATCTATGAGTGTTATTGTGATTATATCTTGGTTTAGAAACAAACCCTAGTAGAAAATTTGATGAATTGTTGTCAAAACTAGGGATTTGGTAATTACCCTATTATGTGCTAAGTGGGTTTTATGTTAATATGATGAACACTCAGATTAGAATGTAAGATTGATAAGTATTGAGGTTATGATATAAGTTCTAGATGTAATTCATGAACACTAGACTTTGAGGTTTGAATGTGTTGATGTTAACCATGGTAAAGATAACTAGTTATGAACTAGTTAGTAAATATGTAAAATTATGCACACTAGGTGTTTGTTAAAATGCCTAAATGAAAACTAAAGTGTTGAAATTAGAGCGAAAACGCGTATTTGAATGATATGGCGATTACGCGTAATATGAAGTGATAAGGGTTCTAAATATTGTGTTGATTTAGACTTAATGTTGTAAACCTTGTGATTTAAAGTAGTTAACCTTAATAAGCTAAGTTAACTAATCATGAAGTCGAATAGTAGTTTCGACATATGAAATAAGTGAGATGGAATAGTCGTGAATAATTATGACTAATCTAACCATCTTACAATTTACAATGATAGTTTGACGATTAACAAGCTAGGTGAAAGCTTGGAAACGAAGCGGGTCAAACGAAGCAGGAATGACGGAAAGGCATAATTTGGAAGTAAGGTAAGTATGGCTTACACTAGTCTTAAATTTTAGAATATTCTCTTATCGTTTTAGTTACGAATAAGATAAATACATAGTTGAGGTATGATGTTCCGGCGAGTAGACGTACGGAACAAGATAGTCAAGCATGACAAGAAACCATGTTGATGGTTTAAGAGGAGTTAAATCAGTAATTCGATCATTTTATGACAAATGGAAAATGAACTTTTAAATGGTTACCTTATAGGGTAAACCAAAACAAACAAAAAGGGTAAAACGGTAAATTGGTCACGCATTGACCATAACTATTGGTTTTAAAGGACACTTATGAAGTAAGCCTTAATAGGCCAAAAGGTGTTAAGAAATGAATTTTAGGTAAAATGACCGCACGATGTGAATCGGAGCGAGTCATATAGTCGAGATGAAAATACATGTCGTCTCGCTAATATAATCGGTCATTTAGACCAAACGGGTCAAAAGGTGAAATTATCACCCTTTGACAATATCGACTAACCAGGTTGTCGAGTGGTATGATTTTAGGGAATAAATAGCACATGGATGTTTACGGCGCTATCTTTTAGCCGCCACTAAGGCAAGGTATTGAAACGGGTCAATATATTGATCCGAGCCAGGTATGTATAATAACACAACTCATCATGTAGAATTTGGTGTTCTATAAGAGTTAGACAAGGTTAAAATATAGATATTCGGTTATCTTTTAGGTAAACCGAATAAATTGAGTTAAGATTATAGTGTTTTAGAAGCACATGGGTTTACAAACAAGAATTATAGTTAAAAGGTCGAATTTTGAGTCAAACAAGTATTTAAAGGTCCTTGTAGTAAAAGAAGGGTGAAAATTGACCAAATTGCCCTTGTAAGCTAATTCGAACGAACGACCTTTAAAGGTGGTTTGGAAACGAGTTTTAGGATTAAATAAATGCTTAGAATGAGTATGGGTAGTGAAAGATGTAAATTCTTGGGTCGAAAGACTTTATATGAATCTTTGCCGTAAAATGATAATCCGAGGGGTAAAACTTGGAATATATAGATATCCACATTAAACCCAACACACATATAGTTGTAGTGGAAGATTACTTGATAAGAAATGTAGGAATAAGATGCTAGAAATGAATGAAAGCGATTTCATGCTTTAAAGTGCTTAAAATACCCTTAATGGGTCAAAATAAGCATACGAGCGAAAACGGGTTTAAATTGTGTAATAAACCTATGATTAGAACCTAATATGGTAGGTAACATTAATTTGAAGAAGTGTATGAGATATAGGAATCAAACAAATACATTTGTTTGATAAAATGCATAAACGGGTTAAAATTCGGTGAAAAGGTAACGAGTCGAAGGCTTAGAAGTCTCAAAATTTCTTATGTTGGATGTAGGATTTTAACTCCATAAGATGGAGGATTAAATTACGGACGCGTAGGAAAAAGAATCGGGTAAAACGGATCAATAACGAAGAAGTTATGGCCGTTTCCGTGAAAACTGGCATAGCTGAAACTGAGCTGCAGACCTGCTGGAAAAGTGCCTCCCTCGCGCCACGCGAGGGAGCAACATGGCGCCGTCACGTGGCGCGAAAGAACCCCTTTGTTGAAAATTTTGTATTTCAATCAGTTCAGCTTCCTGGACTCGTTTTGACACGTTTTAAACTACGTATGACTGATTCAATTCATGTTTTATGGATTGTAGGTATATTTACAGTACCGGAGGATGATCAAGCTCAACGAAGAATCGAACACGATTAAGTTACAAGCTTCCGCACTATGTATCGTTGTTATGTTAAATGACGAAACTCACACATGTTATGTTGTATAGTTCTAATTCTGTACAAGTTTTAATGAACCCGTATTTTTAATGTATTTGAAATCATAATTACCCGTTTATTTTCGTAAATTATACGAAAACCTTTAAATAATAATAAGGGTGTTACAGCTTAAGATTGGCTAAGGAAATGAAGGTCCAAAAGCTTGACGTCTTCATGGACTCGTTGTTGGTGTCAAGTCAAGTGAATGACAGTCATGTTGCAAAGGAACCTAACATGAAGAGATACAAGGAAAAAGCCAAGGAACCGATGAACACATTTCAAACATGCACCATCAAGCAAATTCCCAGGTCTCAAAACAAGAAAGCTGATGCTTTGAGTAAACTCACTTCCCTCACTTTTGCCCACCTCACTAAAAAGGTGTTGGTAGAAGTACTGAAAACTCCATCAATTGAAGAATTGGAGGTTTAAGACGTAATCACCGAAGAAGGCCCCAATTGGATGACTCCAATCAAGAAATTCCTAAAAAATGGTGAATTACCTGCTGATCAAACAGAGGCTGAAAGGGTTAAAATCAAGTCTAAACAGTATGTGTTGCAAGGCGAAATCCTCTACAAGAAGGGTTACCTTGGACCCTTGCTGAGATGTGTTGGTCCCGAACAAAGCCAGTATTTGGTCAAAGAGGTTCATAAAGGGATATGCGGAGCCCATTTTGGAACAAGAACGGTGGTTGCCAAACTAATGAACCTTGGGTATTTTTGGCCCTCCATGCACCAAGACACCACCGAGCAACTAAGGAAGTGTGATTCCTGCCAAATTCATGCACCAGTCCCGAAAAGTCTCAAGCATGATCTTGTCCCGATAACCTCAGCATGGCCATTTTATAAATGGGGGATGGACATTGTTCGCCCATTCCCACCAGCCAAAGGTGGAGTGAAGTTCTTGTTAGTAGCCATAGACTACTTCACCAAGTGACCTGAGGTTAAACCACTTGAAAAAATCACGGGCAAGCAAGTCATTGACTTTGTTTGGGAGAACATCATTTGTCGCTATGGGTTGCCAAGAGTGCTTGTCACTGATAATGGAAAACAATTAGCTGAAAAGCCTTTCAGCGTTTGGTGCAAAGAATTCAGAATAACTCAGGTTTTCAACTTAGTGGCATATCCACAATCAAACGGTCAGGTTGAAAGGATGAACTGAAGCATAGTTGAAGGAATCAAATCCAGATTGGGAAGATATGAAAGCAATTGGCTTGAAGAATTGCCAAGTGTTCTATGGGCCATAAGAACAACAGAAAAAACAAGCCATAAAAGAACACCTTACAGCTTGGTGTTCGGATCTGAGGCCGTGATTCCAGCTGAAGTAGGAGTTGTAACACAAAGAACGGTCAACATGGATCCCGAAGCTAACAAAAAAGAGACCATGTTGAACTTACAACTCTTAGAGGAAGCACGAGACCAAGCTGCAGTCCAAGAAGCTAAGTACAAGCAAGCGATGGAAGACTATTACAACAAAAGAGTCAAATATGAACGTTTCAAGCCAGGAGACCTGGTGCTTAGAAACAATGAAGCTAGTAGGAAAGAGAACCAAGGAAAACTTGGCCCAAAATGGGATGGGCCATATACAATCCTTGAAGCACACAAGGGTGGATCCTATAAACTAGCAGACTCAGAAGGCAAAAGGCTTCCAAGACACTGGAATGGAAAAACCCTTAAGAGGTTCCATGTGTAATCCAGAAAGATTGGTTTGTATTTCACAAAGTTGTATTTCAAGAGTTGATCACCTTTTGTAACACAATGTCTCTTGAATGAATGAAGTTGTTTTATCAAATTTGTCTTTCTATCCTAAAATCAGGTTGAGAACCTAGCAAAAAACTCCATGGCAAGGGCCATGTAAGGGGATGAGCTCCCAGGCCATATCGCTTAATAGGTTCAAGGGTTGAATGAACCTATATAAGGGGTGAGTTCCTAAATCAATACAACTCCATGAGACTTATTATTGAAAACAAAGTTGTCTCATAGATGGGTTTGAACAGCCTACATCAAATGTTCCTTAAGCCTTAGAAAAATATTGAAAAATAGGCTTACGAAATAAAATCAAACTAAGAAAGATGATGAATAGGATAGGTGCTATGTCTTTTTGTTAAAAATACCAAGGCTAAGTGACTGCAACACTGAACCCTTCAAGGTATGAAAAACATAAAGACAACACAAACCCAACAAAGACAAAACCACAAAGAAAAGAAATAATCTAAGGAACAATACAACAACATGAACAAAAAGGTTACACATAACCCAAAACTCAAAGATACAAACCAAGTCATAAAACTAAAGTAGTAACCAGAAGCCTCGAAGGCTTCAAGCTACATACGTGACAACCAGAAGCCTCGAAGGCTTCAACTTACATACATGACAGCCAGAAGCCTTGAAGGCTTGAAGCCAACCAAGCTGCCTTAACAAAACAGGCACAAGCATAAAAGACATAACACAAGGAAAATAGTTAAACTTAGTAGCATAATAAAGGAAGCCTTAAAGACTTCCAAACATCCAAACAAAGTTAAAACAAGCCCTAACGACTTGTAAACTTATAAATTGTTCAAATGGCCATGCAGGCCTAACCACAACCACATAATAGGAACCTTAAGGGTTCCTGTGAAACCTAAAATTGTTTAAGTTAACATTACAAACCATAAATTGTTTTCAAGGGTGCTAAGAAAGCTACGAATGTCCATCAAGCATCAACAGGAGGCTTGGAAACCCCGGAACCATCACTTTTAACCGTCTTTGCTCTCTTTGACTTCTTAGCTTTCAAGCCACCATCACCACCTACTACTGAACCTTCCAAGCTCGCATCCTTCTAAGCATCAGGTCCTCCTGAAAGGGTATCATCACTATCTCCCGAATAAAATCGCTTTCTTGAAAGGGAACCGAGGACTTCAGCACAAGCTTTTTCGTTAAGACCATCCGGTTTTAGATCCTGCAAGACAGTAAGAGGCTTACCAAAACAAGTAGAAACCTGATTAACATACGGGTAGGTCAGCCTCTCCATCTGTTCAACAGAACCCTTGAAGACCTTAGAAGCTTCAGGACGATATAAGGGAGACTTCTCCAAAGAATGGCCAGACTCATGAAGCTTATAACCAGCAATGAGACCTTGATGTTTCCCCAAGTTGAGCAATTTAGTATAAACTTCTCCAAGAGCAGAATTGAACTCCTTGGAGTGAAGAAGGTAAGTAACAACTTGCTGGAAACCTTGCTCAATTAGCCATTGGTTATCACTGGTGGCTTGAGCAACCAAAGCCTTCATGCCTTCCTTCTCTTCATCAAAGGCTCTTTGTTGAACAGACAAAACCTCCCTATCTACCTTTAGCTTCAACCGATCGGCTTCGAAGCTTTTCTTGAGATCACTTATCTCAATTTCATGCCTTCTAGTCAATTCACCAACCTTTTTTACCCAGGCCTCTTCCTTCTTAGCAAACCCATCAATCTCTTTCTTCATTGCAGCCATCGAAGATTTCATTTTCTCCTTCTTTTTAGAAAATTCCTCATACTCATGCATCCTCTTACGAAAACGAGCAACTCCTTGAGGAAGCATGGCAACAAGGCTGCAAGTACTTAAAATCATACGAGACAGCATCATGTCATCATCCATCTCAGCAAAAGTACCAGGAACCGAAGGAGTAGCAATATGGCCCAACACATCCTCACAAACAGCAGCATCCTTAAAACTATCATCAACCTTCACAGACCAATCAGGCACATAAACCTCATCCTCATTCAACCCTTCAACGTCCCTGCTTGAGGAACCATGAACAGGAGTAGCCATAACCTTCTTGGCTGGAGTCTTCTTCTTGCCATGAAAAACCAATTTCTTTTCCTTCTCAACATCCACATCAACACCTTGATCTTCAGAAACCTCAATATCATCACTCAATTCCACTGGTTCAGAAGAAGTGGATTGAGGAGCACCCTTCAACAAACGACGAGTAGATCGACGGGTTGAAGCCGTGGGAGCAGCAGGCTTAGAAAAACCCTTAACATTGGAGACACTAACATAGTCATCATCCTCAAACCTCTGTTCTATACCCCTAGCAACAACATCATCCCCTTCAGCGGCTTGGACATCCGTAAAAGCAACGTCAGATGTATCATCACTCTTGATAAAGTCCAAAGCAGACATGACTGCAAAATGTTTCAAAATCAAAAAATAAGTCACCAAACAAAAATTTTCCAAAAAGGCAGAACAAGGAAAAAGCATACCCTGGCCATTCCTCATAAGAACCGAATCCCGATTGGCTTTTTCCCACAATTTACTAATCCCTAACAGAACTAGCAAATGCTCAGGGAAAGGACGAACCCTTGAAGGGCACCCTCGGATGGCTTTAAGAAAAACTTCATTCAACTCGGATTCGGAAGGTTCCGGTTCATTGAGAACGGCATCTGGGTGCCTCCACACCATTTTGAAGGGGATAATAGAATCGGAGACCCAGAAAAAATGATCTTTCCAAGTACCAAGTGTGGTAACCATGGAAGAGATTAGGCAAGTATCAACCTTGGATGTTTCAAATGTGAACCAATCACCGTTTTTTGCCAAACGAAAAAACCGACGGAATAACAATAACGAAGGATCATAACCAAGGGCACGGCATAAAACCTCGAAGTGTAAAACCCTAGCCATGCCCTTCGGATGAATTTGGCCAAAGGAAACATGATAATACTCCAAAACATTCAACACGAAAAGAGAAAACGGATGACGAAGGTTGGAAAACTCAAAGTGCCGACAATACAGAGCAATCGAACCAGGGGGACATTGATCAACAAATTTATCACAAGCCGGCGTAACCGGATTGAACTTAAGGCCAATGCCCCAATCAATACAAAAGTTCTCCACTTCTTCTTAGGTCAGGCGTGAAAAACTAACGGAAAGATCCTTCCGTGCACCCATGATCAAAATAAAGAGCAAAATAAAACGCACAAAGAAATCGGACTAACCTGGAAAACGGAAGAGGGAATATGGAAGAAACTTGAGAGAAAATGAAGAAGTATTGTTAATTGTCTTGAATAATAAATGAAAATAAAACCCAAATAGGGGTTATGATTACACGGCGGTTAATTAACCTGCCCTCTGCAAAAACCGCCGAACTGCCACACATCAATCACATCAGTTGTCAGTTTTGAAATTCAAAAATTCAAAACTGTTCTCAAGCCTTCAATCCAAGCCTTTAAACAATAAAAATAAATGTGCAAAAGTCAGAAGTCTTTGAGCTCACTTCCCAAAAACCTCTGACTTGGGAGGCTGATGACGGGGGTAGCCCAAGACCAAATAAAATGACTTGGACACATTAAAGCTTAAAATGTTAAAAGGTTCAAAGGTTGGAAATCCGGGAGTTTAGATAAAACAATACGTGAACAGTAGGTAGTCACATCTCTGATTGCTTCACCAACTTCCCCAGCCGCAAAAGTAACACGAGTCCACAGAGCACAACCTTTTATCCGCAAGTCAAAAGGCTTTAACCCCCAAAAGGGCAAAACCCCCACTGCAAGCATGTTCACTAGTCAAATAGCTTCCTCTTTGAGCGATGGCTTTCCCTATAAATGTGACACTTCATTAAGTGTGAAAAACATTTCCAAGATCAGCTCTGATTCCAGGCGAATCTCTGGTCATTGTTCTCGAGTACTTGCTTCATGCAAGTCACTTTCTTTCACATTCAACACACACATTCCTTTTGCTACTACATCCGAAGCTGAACACATTTCAGTGGAGGATCTCGAGCAAACAACAAAAATCAAACTAGTGAACCTCTCTCCACCTCTTGCAAACGTGGGGGGACCCCATGACCTGTGTTAGCCAAAGTTGAACCCTTCAACCTTTTGCCTAACCAGCCTTGCTACAAACACTGGTCTACTTTCTGTTGCATCAACAATAGGAATTCCTATGTTTTCACTTCGGGACATGTCATACTTTATATGGATGCTTATTGTTTGGTACGATCTCGTCTTGATCCCAAATGATTCGGTTTTTAGTTGTGAGTTTATTAAGGGTATTTTTGTGTGGGTTGGTTCATTAACCGCCAAGTTTCTTAACCACTAAGTTTGCTAATTGATTAGTACAAGTTTCGTTGCGCGCACTTCAGGTTTTGATTACGGGTTGTCATCAGGAATATTTTTGAGGGTTGTTATAGTAACTAGTAATCTGATACTCGATGAGTATATGACCACATATTGGACACAATTTTAGAGTCATGTATGAGACCAGGAATAACAATACATGTCCCATTACTTTCCCTTCTAGGCTAGATGATTCTAAAAGGATGTCTCACATATTTGCTACATAAAGTTAAGCACTAGTTAAGTGAGTCATGGGGGTCTACCCCGCAATTCATTAGCAATGTTTTAAGTACTCTAACGAGAACGTATAAGGAAATGCTTGTATTGGCAAAGTTAAGGCCCACTCCCATTTATAGGTCTTAATAATCATCTAAATGATAATGACATGTGTGCCAGTGGGTTCATAGAGAGTAACATGTGACCCTACAGTGAATCGGTTTGATTTAGTACCTACTTGGTCGTGGATCCAATAAGAAATCATGATACAATCATGGAGGCCAATAGTTCTATTGGTATAAACATTCTTTTTGTTGCACGTTGTCAAACGATTTATCCTTGTTCTCTCATTGGTGCCTTCTTGTTTCGACATCCAAAATATTGGATTTAAGACCATCTTCATCTTTGCTGATGAAGAGTTTGATCACCATAATTGGTTTTTGGTGAAACTTCCCTTAAGCTAACATGCATATATGAATTATTAGGAATCGGTCTTATATCAAGGACACAAGTTTCTAGTCTTGACATGTTTTAAGCTTTAGGTCCGCGAAGAAATACAATGTTAGGATTACAATACGTCCATCAAATCAAATCAGTATTTGAAACATTATTGTCCATTAATATATGCATATATATGAAACATCGATAATAAGGTTGGATGGTGTCGAACCGCGCCCTTGTCCACATAAGTCCCATAGCATCCCCTACAATGCTGCAGGGGCGTGTCATGGAAATCATCGCGAGAGAGATAACGAGCTCAAAAGGTAAAAGTCGGTGGGGTCATTAATATTTGACCGTTGTCAAAGGGTTCAATTTTTTTTTAAAACAAAAATAAAAAATCTCCTCTATATAACCCACATATTTTTTTTTACAATTTTATACCACAAACTCTCTCACTTTATACTACAAAATCAATCAACCATCTCACTTTATATTATTCCATTATATCATATTTTTTGTTCATCAAAATTTAAATGGCGGGCCGATGGACTGAGGAAGAGAATATCGCTTTGGCTACGAGTTGGGTGCATATTGCCGGGCAAGGGCCGCCTCTAGATTCCCTTACGGCTTGGAACACGGTTTTGGCACAATTTCATCAACAATCGTAATGTGCATCTCAATATTGGTAGGTTTATGATGGTTCGACAAATGTGTGAGAGATTTGAGAGGCTCTTTATCAGTGCCTTGAAAGGTGAAGAGGATTTAACTAAAGATGAAACGATTGACACGGCCCGTGTCGAGTTCCAACATCTTCAAAAAACTAGTTTTCGTCATCTTTCAGCTTGGAGAATTTTGCGAGGCCGTTTTTTTAATGAAGTCGTTTATTTTAATTAAGTAACTTTTTAAGTATTGTTTTTAATTAAGTTGCTTTGTAATTTTTGTATTTCCAGTTTAATGGTACTTTTTATGTTCTATCTTAATTATTTTTTTAAAACTTATGTTTTTTTTAATGTTTATTAATTTAAAACAAAAATATAAATTAAAAAAACTGAGTAATGATGAAAGTGGCTTTATGAGACTTTATCCCACTACATAATAGTTAACAATAAAGTCCTCTGCTTACGTGTTATTAGGAGTGTGCAAAAAACCGAATTAACCGAATCATAACCGAATTAACCGACAAAACTGAACCGAAAAAACCGAACCAAATAAAAAACCAGTGGGTCGTTTAATGGTTTTTTTGAAAACCGAAAGTAGCGGGTCGGTTATGGTTATCATTTTGTCCATACCCACCATAACCGAACCAAACCGACATGTAATAAATCTTTGTAGGATTTAGAACTTTTCACCATATTTTTAATATTTTATGTTTTTGACTGAAGATTTTTAGTACTTATCAGTTTTTCATATCATTTTGTGGTTTTAGTTGAATGTTTATTTGAATTTATGGAATGTATCATATCACTTTATTTGAATATTCAATAATAATTGGTACTAATATTATAGATTATATGTATTTTTTTAATATTATGTAATATACTAATATATATACAAATATGCAATAACAATTTATTTCATGTTAAAAAAATTAAGTTATTTTTAGCTAAGCTAAATACACGGTTAACCACCCATAACCGACCCGCTATAACCATCAAAACTGAATAACCATAACCACCATAACCGATCGGTTATGGTTATGGTTATCTAATAACCGACATCACGGTTATGGTTATGGTTTTTGTCAAAACCGACCCATACACACCCCTACATATCATCTAGACGATGTTAACTTAGCGTGCACACCATATAATAACCTGAAAAAACAACAACAAAAATTTGCATCTTAAGATACTTGTTATTTTATGAGTTGGGCAATGAAGTGTCTAACCTTGCTAGAACATCTCCAATAAAAGAAGCCCAAAAAAAACCACATCCTTTTATTTTACATTGCCAATAATCTCTCATCCTTTACAAATATCTTTACATTCCCAAATCATCACTAACATTTTACATTTTCTTTCATTACTGAACTATGTATCATTTTATCTTTGTTTAAAAAAATTTATTACAACTTTTATGAAATTTTATAACTTTGTTAAGTTTTCAAATTTGACAACTTCTTTAAGAAGCGAGTTAATATAATATAATAAATATAAAAAAACAATCATACTTTAATTTAACCTATTTTCTAAATTATTTAACAAAAGAAAAAACTAAAGTAAAACAAAAGGCAGAGAGAGAGAAGCAAATAACCCACACCACCCCTTCTTTTATCATCTTTCACCCACACTATTAGAAAACTAAAAAGTTTCTTAGGTTATGGGGTATGGGGCTTGGGTTGGGGCGTGGGTTAGGTTGGGGGAAAATGCCCAAGGCACCACCTCGGGTGGGCTTGGGTTGGGGCGTGGCCCTTGGGGCTTGGGTTTCAAGCCGGGCGTGGGGCGGGGGAAGCGAGCTGACATGGCGGGCTGTGTATGGCTAAAACAAAATAGCCGTTGGCCAACGGCTATGTTAAAAAAAATTAATTTTTCACTATAAAACTCACATTTTTCTTCCATTTTTTACCACATTCAACCACATCTTCTATAATCATCTTCAATTCTCCTTCTACAAAACGAAAAAATGCATCCTTATAACTGTCCTTATGACCCGGACAACCCGTATGCATTCCAAGAAAATAATCCTAGCCCACCACCCAATCGTCCAATGCCTCGTCCATTTTTCATACACTCTTCTATGCCCCAAGAAGCGAGTTATGCATCGTATATTGGGAATCGTTTGTTTACTAACTTCCCACACACCGATGATTCGATACCTACCCCGTTTACACAATCGCCCATCAACCTTTCACCAACCTCCATCGACCTTTCACAAACCGAAACCGTCCCCGAAACTCAACCACCCAACGATGCTCCTTCCGCATCGAAACCCATCAAAAAGAGAAGTCATAAGAAAAAACCGAGGCGGATAAAGCAGTTGAAACCGTCAGACGAAAACAACAAAAATGGGTCGTTGCTGAAGAAGTTGCATTGGCGAGGGCTTGGTGTCAACAATCTCAACATCCAAGTTTAGGTATTCTTAAACTTTGTTTTTATTAATGGTTATTTTTTATATAACTTTGTAATATATTAAATTTTGTTTTTATTAAAATAGGAAATTCTCAACATCGAATCGCCCTGTGGGAAGCGGTTAGTAGAGTATTCCATGAAGAAATGGGAAGGGAGGCTTATCGTGAAAACGATAGCTTATCCTCGAAGTGGAGCGAGATAAGCACCCAACTTACAAAATATAGTGGTTTTTTAAATAAAGCAAAGCAAAACCCAAAAAGTGGTGAAACCGAAGCCGACGTTTTGACAAATGCAGTGGTCACATTCAAATCAAATGTGGGGACCTACTTCCGTTTCATGCATTGTTGGGAGATTTGTAAGTTCCATCCAAAGTGGGCGAATATCCCCATTGGTAGCGAAACTAACTCGTCTTCCAAAAGGTCAAGGGTCTCGTCCCAAGCCCAGTCTGATGCACGAGATCAAGAGTTTGAGGACCTTTTAGATGATTCGTCAAGCCCAAACCGGCCTGAGTATGAAAGAAATGCCGCAAGAAGGCGTGCTGAAAAATCAAGATCTGGTACGACATCGCCTTCAGCTGGGAGTTCGGGTTCGCGTAGGGGAATATACAGCGAGCAGTTGGATGACATTTCATGCAAGTTGGATACATTCAACGTATTCCAACAACAAAGGGCCGAAATACGAAGGAGCAAAGAAGCTAGAGATGCCCAGAAACAAAAACTGGATGATTTGAAATTTCTATCCCAACACATTGATCACCTAGAGGGTGAAGAGTTACAACTAATATTGGCGATGAGAGAAGAGATAAAAAACAAATATAAAAGTTAGGAATTTTTTTTGTAATTTTCTTTATTTAAAAATATTAAAAAAAATTTGTTGTTTTAAATAATATTCAAAAGCCCAGCGAAGCCCACCAAACCCACGCCCTAAACCCCTGCCCCACCATACCATGTTGAATGTGGGTTAGCCCATGTCTGCCCCCCAAGCCACGTGTCAACTAATGCCCCAACCCAAGCCTAACCCCCGTCCCACCATACCCCACGGTCTTAAGTTTTTTGTTCGAAAATTAAAAACCGATGTCTGTGACGCATTTTTTGCAAAAAATGGTTTGTCGGAAAAATGTTCGTAGGAAAAGTTTTCCAACACATTTACTACGCAAGTTCCGATACAATAACGACAAAAAATGGTTCGTAGTAAGTTTCCTATGCATTTCCAGTTGAAGATAAGTTATTTTTATGTTCCTCCGCAATCCGCATTATCTTTCTGTCGTTGTTTTGTCGCAGTTCTTTCCCAGATCTAGGGTTTTTATTTTTCTTTGAATTGCGTCGGGACTTCCGTTCGTTAGAAATCAGAAACGCGTTGTAAAAATTTTAATAGAAAAATGACCATTCGTTTATTAGTGCAAGGGTAACGCCCCCAACGATTTCTAAAAGATTATCTCAGTAATTTTCAAGGATGGCGACATCACCTTTCAAAGATGATGAAAACACCCTATTAGACTGGAGGGTATGGGGGGGGGGGGCTTGGCCCGGGGTGGCCCGACGCCGCACCCCCACCCTGATGCTTGTCCCGGCTTCACCGTCGCCCAGAAGACGTGCTCGCTGGCCCTCTCCTTAACACACATACTTATACACATACATATATATGTATATATATTTAGCCCCATCTTCCACCCCCTTGGTCCACAGGGGCGAAGGTTTGTTGGTGCCCGGGGGTGCACCTGCCCACCCCAATATTTCGGTTAGAAGTGTATAGGTTTCGATTTTTCGTCCGGAATTTTAAAAATTATATAGGATCGCCTCCCCCTAGGTAACAAACTTTACTTTAATTTATATATTGCATAAATATTTAGGAAAAAATATATAGGATCGCCTCCCCCCAATTATTTTTCCTAAATATTTATACAATATATAAATTAAAGTAAAGTTTCTTACCACTTTGTATATAAGTGATGGGTAGTTTTGTAAATATATTTTAACTCTTATTTGTTTAACCCTAGGTTACCCACCACACAATAAACTTAATCACAAATTTTTATGTCTGAGAACGGGTCCTTTGAAAGAATGAATTTTTTTAGTTTTATTTGGAACTATTATTATTTGACTTGACCCGAATCGATAGCCGCCCCGACCCGAAACATAACGATAGGAAAAAAAAATTGGGCCCTATCACTTTACGCCCCCTCGAAACTTTTGGTCAAGCTCCGCCACTGTTGGTCCATCCCCTTTAGGTCATCCTCACTCTCGATGACGTGGCGGCCCATCCTCCCCACACCATACCTTCCATCTTAAAGATGCTCTCCCTTGATTTCATGACATGATAAACAAATCGCGAAGCTAATCAAGTGCCCTAAATAAGTTTCAACCAGGACTTTATCGATTACATATCAAATCAATCATGCATCCGGAAAATTCAATTTATAATACATGTTTCTTTTCAAAGGGGAAAAGGCTTATATTCTCTAGCACGAGAAATCAATAACTCCAAGTATTAACGGTCCCGTGTACTGAAATTCCCCTTGCGATGCATTTTGTCCTTTTCCAAAATACTATAGTCACCATTTTTATTGGTATTGTAACAAAGAATAATTTTATGATTATTTGTAGTATCTCTAAATCATTTTCTAGTTGTTACAAATGACATAATATTATAACTTATATATGAAATAATGGATTAGGATCAAATACAAAGGCTTTTAAAAAAAAAACTCACTACACAAAAAAAAAAAAAAATTAAAAACCTAAACACCCACCACCATCCAAAAACTTAAACCCCCCCACATCACCCACCCAAAACAAAAAATAATAAAAATATTTTTTTTGCCGAGGGGAGGGGAGTGGTTAAGTTTTTTGGTGAGGTATAGATTTTTTTTTTTTTGCTGGGGTGGGGGGGGGGGGGGTGGTGGGTTGGGGTTTAGGTTTTTGGGTGGTGGTGGGGTGGGGTGGGTGTTTAGGTTTTAGGTGGTGGTTTAGTGGGTTTAAGTTTTATGTGGTGGTGTAGTGGGTTTATGTTTTACGTTATTGGACACTTATCTCTCTATAAATCATTCTTACACTTTTTACAATTAGGAGCCTTTGTAGAATAACTTAACCCATGAAATAATATCGTAATTTATAACTTATACATGAAATAATGTTGCAACTTATATGAAGTAATATTGATAGAAAATCCCCCATGATAAGAAAGGAAGAATATAAGAATGGGACAAGAGTTACCCTGGTGAAGAGGTCATATACATGATAACACCCCCACATCCACTCATTCACATGGTACAAAGAGTAGATTGATTAGGATTGTTTTGTCTATTCGTTCTCAATAAAAATAAAATAAAGGTTATCAAGTTTTCTTGATAATACAACAAAACTTTGAGATTGTTTGACAACTTCTGAATGGATAAATGCTGAATCAGTATGACGTTTGAACCATTAAGTGTTGAATTAGTAAGAGGTCTAAACCATTAAGAGCCAATATAATGCTTAACCGTTCAGAGGCAAATGCTTGATCAATTCAAATATCTGCTCACGAAACAAACAGTCTGAACCATTAAGTGCTGAACCAGTAAAATGTGTAAACCATTAAGAGTCTCATTAAGAGCTAATCAAACAGCCCCTAAAATTAATCGAAGCTAATTGTTGGTTTTTTTTTTAATATAGAAAACATGTTATTTTCATGAATTTGATGGTTAATTATGTTGTGTATTTCTATCTTGTGGATATCTTTTGGTGATATTTATAATCAATGCGGGTAGAATTTAGATCATGTTAATATACTTTCTTACTTAAAATTTGTCTAGAGTTTCACGAAATCTGTAATGGGATAATACAAATTCACATTCGAGTTTTTTTGGACATAAACAAGGGCTAGATATCATAGCAAAACATATAAATTGCTATGTTACCTATATATTCAAAGCGGAAAATCATCCCACTCTAAATTTGATCTATTTTTTAAACAAAAGAGATTTAACTCATCTTAGATGAGTGTATTAGAAGTTATCCCAAAACCTATCCACTCTCATATAAATTATATAAAATCGTTGAAAACATTAATTGCACCAACATTATCATAAAATCTTTTTCTTATTCAAATTCGATAAAGTTTGTTGTCATCTTATGAAATTCTATAGATTATATTCCGATACAGAATCCATTCATTGAATCTTATGCAAAATTTCGTTTCATTGTGAATTTGTGATGTGACTTCACCAGTTTTATTTGCTCGTTTTCTAAATGCAAAATAATTTGTTTTAATCTTACCGTATTTTTATAATGTGTTGTTTAATGTTGTAAAGGTTGAAAATAAATATATAAGGTGTATATAAATATTCAAGGTTAACAAAGATTGTCATCAGCTTCGACGATATACGCACACAATTCTCACTTCCAAATTCAACACTACTAAAAAAACACCTTTAATGACGCGCATTGCGTGTCATTAGAGGGTAGATATGACACACAAAAGAGGAGTTTTTTCCCAAAAGAGTGTTGGTGGAAAAAAATATTTACCAAAATAGGGGATTTGAAAAATATTTACCAAAATAGGTGTTTTTACTTTATTTTTTAACTAATCTATTTTAATTCTTTTTTTTTTGTTTGATATTCAGTCAACCTATTATCATATTTTTTTCTTGATCAACTCATTTAAGTTTTCTTTTTTAACTAATTTATCAGAATTAACTTTTTTTTCAAAAAAAAAGTGGCGGTGTGGTAGCGGCGTGGGCTACCTGGCGTGGGAGGACATGTGAAAATTTATATATATATATATAGGTAGAGGATCCTGTAAAAAAGACTAAAAGTGTGAGAAGGATAAAAAAGAATACACACCATTAGATCTTTGATCTAATGGTTTAGATTAATAGGGACCAAAATGTAAAATTTGTTTTATTTTTTGGACTGAATTGAAAATTATAGGGGTAATAAAGTCTTTTAAATACATTCAAAAGAGGTAACTGTAATTAAAATCCCTACAATCTCTCTCTCTCTCTCTCCAATCGAACTACCAGAGAGCCTTCTCTCTCTCCAATCGCAGAAATCGATGATAACATGAAACGAAAATCGGATTTCTGCAGTTGATCTTGTGAATCGGCTTTATGTAGGTCATCGATTGGAGTTTTTTTTGTGGTTTTGATCTTGTGAATCGGCGGTGGTGGTGCTGGATCTTGTGAATCGGATTTCTGCAGTTGATCTTGTGAATCGGAGTTTTTTTTGTGGTTTTGATCTTGTGAATCAGATTTCTGCAGTTGATCTTGTGAATCGGAGGTTTTTTTGTGGTTTTGATCTTGTGAATCGGATTTCTGCAGTTGATCTTGTGAATCGGCGGTGGTGGTGCTAGATCGGCAGTGGTGGAGCCGGAAGTGGCAGTTGTGGTGGTGCCGGAAGTGAAGAAGATGATACAGAGGTGTTATATTTATTTACGGAAGTGAAGAAGATGATACAGAGGTGTTTTTTTTTTCTGAATGGTGTTATTTTATTTTCATTAATGGTTTTTTTTTTTCTGAATGGTGTTATTTTATTTTTGTACTGAAAGGTGTTTTTTTGTTTACTGAATGGTGTTATTTTTGTTTGCTGAATGGTGTTATTTTTGTACTGAATGGTGTTATATTCTTTGTACTGAATGGTGTTTTTTTTTTATTTACTGCTGAATGGTGTTATTTTTGTACTGAATGGTGTTATTTTTGTGCTGAATGGTGTTATATTTTCTGAATTGTGTTATATTTAAAACACCATGTATGAACATGCTCTGAATGGTGTTATATTTATGGACGGTTATAAGTCCTAAAATCCAGGTTTTTCTCTCTCCAAATCCTTAAATCAAGGATTACCATATTTGAATTTGTTAATGCATTTACAATCTTACCCTTTTCAATTAATTTAGATCTAATGGTTGAGATTCTTTCTTACCTTTCTCACACTTTTGGTCTTTTTTACAATAACTCCACCAGGTAGAGGATCCTGTAAAAAAGACTAAAAGTGTGAGAAGGATAAGAAAGAATACACACCATTAGATCTTTGATCTAATGGTTTAGATTAATAGGGACCAAAATGTAAAATTTGTTTTATATATATATTTTATATTTTGACATTTATAAAATAAAACACACCAAGTTGTGACGCACGTTTCCAACATGTTGTTGGTATTCTTAAAACGCTCGTGTCCAGTAGGCGATTTGACCACGACGTAGCGTTCGTTGTGCGTCAACGATTGACGTCACTAGCGCTAGCTCCTCCTCCTCGGTCCAATGAACCATTTTTGGTTTTTGGGTTGGTTTTGGATGAAGATTTGTGTTTGAAGAAAGCAGATGTGAATAATATTGATGTTTAGGGTGAGTATTTATAGGTAAAAAAATAGTAAAAAAATTTTAAAATTTGACTTACATAGCGGTGACCGCCATGGGCAACGGCTAGCCCAAACGGCTATGGGTAACGGTCTAATTTTTATAGTCATTCCCAGCCAGCCACATCGACGCCCCAACCCGCCCCACGCCAGGCTTTATAGCCACGCCAGAGGGGCAACGCCGCTACCCAAGCTGGCCCGGTGTGGCTAAAGCGGCGCTGGTTTGGTTCCCACGCCCCAAATCCAAGCCCACACCCCGCGGTCTTAGACTCTTAAGTATATGTTTGATTCCTATATTTAAATCGTTGTTTTTGGCTTTCATAAATAACAGAGTTAATTTTTTTAAGAACCGGTCAGTTCGATTGCTTGATCTGAATATTGATAGTGCCACAAATCCATGTGATCAAAAGTCTAGTGTTTGCAGTTTATACTTGTAACCCATTAGAAAATAAGGATGGGCGTTCCACTAGTCAGTTTGATTTTCAGAACAAATATCTCTTTGCTCGGTTTAAAAGTAAAAGATTGCGATGGATATTTTCTCATAAACTACTGGCATTCAAACTTTGAGTATGGTCAAGTATTAATATACAAATGCTTGGAGTTTAGTATTAAAATCAAATTTTCGATTTAAAGTAAATTGCATATCCTTCTTAACATGGTTTGACATATTTTGTATCTAACAGTTTAATATAGTTTTGATTAAAATATAAAAAATAGAAGAATTATAATCAATTAGTTGACAAATGAAACATAAACAAACTATTATGAGTCGATTGGAAAATAATAATAGGTTGACCGTATAAGAAGTAAAATAAAAGAAAAGTAAAAAAGTAAGCTAAATAATAAATAAATGAAAAACACTCATTTTGGTAAATATTTTTCAAATCACCCATTTTAGTAAATATTTTTTCCACCAACACCCTTTTGGGAAAAAAAAACTCCACAAAAGAGTGTCAAGGAAGCCCATGTCATTAATTGAAGATGACATGCACTTGTGTGTCATCCTTTTATGACACACCTTAATGACATACCTTGATGACACGTGTTTATGACACACATTAATGACACGTCTTTATTAAACACGTTTATGACACGCATCGCATGTCATGGTTTTAATTGTTTAAAAAAATATATTATTTTTTTGTCGAATTTTTCCCTAGGAATCAAAATAATATATAAATAAGTCGTTTTACATTATTTGCAAAACAAATGATTTTGAAGGGTATATCTGTCCAAACAGTGGCGGACCCAAGATTTTTTTTTCCAACTGGGTCCATTTTTGTTCGATGTTCAAAATTTTCATAACAAAACGTTAAAATTTTCAGGTCGGGCCAGAGCGATGTTTGAATTAGATTTAAAAAAAATCATAAAAAGAGGCTATACAAGGATTGACAATAAATATTTAAGGTGTATATCAATATTCAAGGTTAACAAAGATTGTCATCAGCTTCAGCTTCGATATATGCACACAATCCTCACTTCCAAATTCAACTTGCAAAAAAATGGTTCATACAATCATCAATCGTTTTACATTATTTGCAAAACAAATGATTTTGAAGGGTATATATTTCCAAACATTAGCGGACCCAAGATTTTTTTTTCCAATGGGGTCTATTTTTTTCGGTGTTCAAAATTTTCATAAAAAAAACGTTAAAATTTTCTGGTGGGTCAAAGTGAGGTTTGAATTAGATTTAATAAAAAACATAAAAAAGGAGTTATACAAGGATTGAACACATGATCTCTTGTTGGTAAAGAGAGGGGTTTACCACTGCACCAAATTTCATTTTATTATAAAATTTAGAGTTAATTACACAAATGACCATATGGTTTATAACTAGTTTCACCTTTGGGTACTAATTTTTTTTAAACAGGTTTAGGTTTTAATGTTTTAATTTTGTAACACATTTGGGTACTAACACCAAAATTAGTTAATTTTATCAATATAATGACTAAAATACCCTTCCATTTTTTTTTCAATGTAACACCTTTGGGTACTAACAACTATTTTTATTTAAGTTTAAATCAATTTTACAAAATCTATTTATTTTTTTTATTTTCATCTTTTTATTATATCTCTTAATTAACATAAAATCTATTTTTTTTTTCATCTTTTTATTTAATTTCTTATTTAACATAAAATCTACTAAAAACATTTTGTTTTCTAACTGTTGACACGAAAGAAAATTCTGAAATAGTAAAATTACGTTGAGGGAGTCTTTTGTGTTTTTCTAACATGAAACTATAGACTTTCGTACAGCAAAACTATATCAAGAGACTTCTACATTAATTCTGAAATGTTTATGCATTAATTATACAAAACATTTTATGAAGTTTTCTTTTCAAAAAAAAAAATTGTAAGAAACATAAAGACGCAATTGTTGGTCAAGGAAAAAAAATAAGCTTCCTTTCTTACAATTTACAGATTTAATAGTAGATTTTTTTTAAAGGCAGATTTAATGGTAAATGAATAAACTTCTAATTTTTATACATCATTATCCAAATTATGACAATTTTGTTAGTTGGATTTGCAGGTGCAATAAAGAAAAAATGAAACAACAACTTCAAACTCGAAATTAAAGTTTTGAATTCCACTCGGATAACGTTTCATAAAATTGCAGATCTTGAATACCCAAATCACAATATCAGTATGTAACAAGAAATATTAAGATAAAACCTAACTTAAATGTAAGAATATTTAGGAATTGAGAATTGGGAAATTGAACCATCTCTACACCCATAGAGAGAAAGTTGAGGAAAAAGGAAAATGGCATCCGGTAATAGGCGGTGGAACGACGAACGGCTGCCGATCACGGTGGCGACGATGGGGCTTTCAGCGGTGTATCCCCTAAATCAACTTAATCGAAGATGGTGGCTCTAGACGCAGGTTAGAGGCGTTAGGATTTTGTCAAGAAGTCACGAACGTGCAAAGGCAACGACAATAATGATGATGGTGATGATGATGATGGCGTCCAGATCGGAAAAAACAAATATATGTATCAAAGGGAAAAAGCAAATAATGATGATGATGATGACGACGAGTTTCGCTACCTCCTCATAACAAACTCAACTCCGATCAAAATCGAAACCAAATCGATTTCTCTGACTCTGATCAACCGCCGACGGAATAAAGGAATGATGGTGGAGATCAGTGCCTCCATCTCCGGCTTCTATCTTTCTCTCATTTCTCTATCTGATTCTCTAATTTACCCACAAATGTGTGTGAGTGAGTGTTAAAATGAGAACATGAAGATGGAGAGGTGGTGAAGGTGGTTCTGTTTAGAGAGAAGACGGTGAAGGTGGTTACTTGTGGTGTAGGTGGGTGGTGGTTAATGGTTAATGGTGGGGGAAACAACGAGAAATGTGGGGGGGGGGGGTGGGGGTGGGGTTGGGGTGGGTTTGTTTTGTTTTGTTTTTATAGGGTGTAGAAGATGAAGGGTAAATTTGTCATTTCACATCCACTTAACAGAGAAAACTAACCGTCATCCACTCCAGGGACTATCTGAGTAACAAACTGTCAAACCACATGGAGCACCGATGTAATTTCCAAAAGTTTGGGACTATAGGTATTATTTTGCAAAACCACATGGACTATCCGTGCATTTTACTCTAACACAATGTATAGAAACCTTAGTAATAATGTAAGGACCAAAACCCAGTTGAAAGACACAATGGTTATGACCTTTAACACAATACAAAGAAAACTCAGTAAAAGTGAATTTTTTTTATTTTATTTTTATGTAGTAATATCATACTCATATTATAGATAAAAAAACACTCGTTATTATGGTGATTTTTTTTTAAAACAAATGACGTATAAAAAAGCTATGGGCGTTTTAAATTTGATGAGGAAATTGTCATGTGCCTGACATATGGAGAGAGAAAGTCAATATATGTAGGATTCCTTTTATGTCATTCTATTATTTTCTTTTCCCTAAACCTAGTCTCAACCCTCCAAATCTAATATCAATGGATTAGAATCATTCTTACTCTTCTTATTTATGTTGTCATTTGTATTGGATTAGGATCAAATACAAAGACTCCTAAAAATAAGAAGTGTACAAAGACTCCTAAAAAAACTACTACATCAAAACACACACACACACCCATTGTGACAACTGTCACAAAACTGGTAATTTTCGTACTATTTTAATTATTATTTATTATCTGCGATTATGTGCTTAAACATCAACATTATGTGCTTACTTGCTTTACATATGAACTCATGCATGTTTTATACTTCAAATATTGCATTGTGCAATACATTAAGCGTTGCGTTAGAAAGACTAGTAAACTCACCGGTAAGACAAGCTGTGTCAGCATTTCCGCAGAAAGCAGTCAGACAGTAGATTTAGGGCCTAGGAGTAGGTCCAACATCAAAAACACATTAAAACCCAAGTGTGGATACAAGGGTTAACACATACACTTTCCGGAAGCTAAAACAAACACTAAAAGACACCCGGAACTCACTTTAAATGCTGAATTCTGTAGAATTCAACATAAATCAGCAATAATTCAGCATTTAAACACAAAAATACTATGCAGAATTGATGTTTTAGTGTCCAGAATAACTTGTAAAGTGTCAGGTTAACTGTCACAAAAAGTGCTCCATACATAGTAAAACTGCGCAATTTAGCACTTTAACGAACCGTTAACCGAATGAATAACCGGACACTACCCAAAACATCAAAACTAGACTAGAAGCATTGTTTTTATGATATAAAGCTAGTGTTGGTGATAAAACACCTTAAAAATCATAAAAACACATAAACACACTTAATCTTACAAAAACCTTCCAATTTACACATGTAACCTTCAAGTTCCAAAAATTTACGTAATACCCCCCCTAATCTTGACCTGCCCCATAGGGAGCCACAACACTTTCCCATTAAAATATTACCATGTTGTCTAGATTTTGGACACATTAACTTGTGGTTAATAAAGGTGTTGGAAGATTATGTTATAAGAACCAAGGGTATGAAGAACAAGATCATAACTCCGTTTCCAAACACCATCTTTTCTCCATCCTCCCTCTAACTCTCGGCCATTAACACACACACATACATCTTCATTTTCACTTCTAAACCAAGCAAAATAAGGGTATACAAAGGTGCACAAGGATGATCTAAGAAGGTTTGGAGCACAAGAAGTGAAAGGACCACCTTGTGGAGCTTTTAACCTCTCACTTTCATCATTCTTCATCATCTTCTTTGTTGAGCCACTTCCCCAGCCATTAGAGCTAGTAGTAAGCTTGCTAAACTCCATTTTACTTCATATTAGTGTCATGTACAAGTTACACCGTCTAAGAAACTAAACTTTAAAAGATGAAGATGTGAAGATCCAACATAACCTAAAGGAAAACAAGTGATTTTAGTGATGTTTGATGTTTGTGATGAAGTGTTGTTAAATCTTGTGTTTATGTTTAGATCTATCATGTTAAAGCTTGTTAGAAGCTTAGATCTAACAAGTTTAAGCATGGATCTTGAAAGATCCATGGTTAAACTTGAAGATGAACTTGAAAGACCATTATGTGAACTTGAAAAATGATTTTTAAGCAAGATCTTGTGTTCTTAAAGTAACTAAGTTTATGTAAAGTTAACTTTTGAAACTAAACTCCATGAAAAGTTTGTAAAAGGTTCATCAAGAAACTTATTTATGAAAGATTCAAGTATGTTAAGTATGGATCTTGGAAGATCCATGATAAAACATGATTTTAAACATAAAGATCTTTTAAATAAGCACAAGAATGGTTTTAGAACATGTTTTTCAAGACTTTGAAACCCTAAAACTCATGGATGGTTTAGTTAGTAAGTTAAAGTTTCATAAAAAGTTGGTTTAAAATTAAACGGAGAACACTTGTTTTTGAAAGATCCTTGCATGTGAAGTGTAGATCTAAAAGACTACACATTTTTAACAAAAATCAAGTTAATCATAAGGTTTTACATGATAAAATTAGTGTATGTTACTTGTGAAAATTGTTGAAAATTGTTTTTGGTGATGAAAAGAAAATAAATACATGTTTTGAAAACATGGGAAACCTCTATTTTTAGGGGAAACTATGTCAATTTTTTTTTATAAAATTTTGACACTTAGAAAAATATAAGTTTTGATGAAACTTACTCCCCAAAAATTCATCTAAAAATATTTATCAAGTTTCCTAATTTTTGTACAAAATTACAAGCCAAGAAATAAGGATTTCTTCAAGTTAAAATCAATATTAAGTATGTATATTTTTAGGGAAAATATATATATTTAGTGATCACCAATTTTTGTGCTAAGTGTATATTATGTGTATTATATGTAGTAGTGTATTAGGAGCATAAAAATACACTAAATACTCCCAAGGAGTATCACCAACAAAATACACATAAAAATACATAACAAATCCCCAAGAATACTCATACAAAATAACCAATGAAAGGTTATATGGACAAATACAAGAAAATATATTTATATAAATATATTCCTTAACAAATTTTGGACTTGGACAATTTATGGACAATTTTGGACTTATATATATATATATATATATATATATTTGGACAAATATATATAACTATTACCAAGTAGTAAGAATTATACAAAATCGGAAAATAACAAGAATAAATATATATATTTTACAAGATAATAAAATATATTTATTTCACACAAGTCTTAAAAATATATTATTTTAAGAAATATTTTCCGGAAAGTATTAAAAATCAAAGTGTTGATATTTGGCAAATAATGTAAATTACACAAGTATTTACATAAAAATACAAGTATACTTTCCTAAGTATACTTGCACAAAAATAATATTGGAAATATTATTTAACTAAACACTGATATTTATTTTTGAAAAATAATATAAGTAACATATTTTGAATAAGTTAAAAATATAGTTTATTTTTAACACTTATTGATCTTTACCGATCACATAAACAAATATATATTTTTGGGAAGTAAAATATATATATTTACAAAAAGAACATTACAAATTCAAAATACAAGAACACGATGAACGGGCGAAACCCGACAAACAAGGGCACGACCCTCACACATGATGAACATACACAGAACAAATACATAAACCTAAGATGGTGACTTGTACTCCACGTGTTACAAGCCTAGTGACTAACGTACATAGAATACGTATAGGTTACGACGCTTACGAGACAAACTCGGTGAAGTTTACGATACAAGATACGCAAGACTGTGAGTTCATGTCCCCACTTTTAAACTTTTACTTGTTTTTTAAACTTGGGGAAAATACATGTACTATGGTATGTCGAACACAAAAACTAAGGAATGACACATAGATCGTGTGATGAATAGGGTGTCATAAGCACCATTAATCAACTATATACCTAGACCGCGGAACAAAAGGTTAGATCTAATGGGTTTCAAACAGCCACACTCTGGGCCACATTCCACTTAGAGTGCTTTTGTGTCTCGAGTAGTAAATCGACAGAAAAATGCCTATGGTTTAGATGCTTCCTATGTCGTGACATACGTTAATGTCATAGCTAAACATTAGCGATCTCGTATTCCTTACATTTATAGAACTCAGTTTACAGATACGTTTTACAAATTACATACCATGTTTTCATACAAGTATACAAACATTCTATACGAAAACTGCATGAATTCACACCAACTTATGTTGACGATTTTCCAAAACTTACATGTATTTCAGGTAACTAAGTGGATGTGCGCGTAGTCCCTTTTGCTCAAGGATGTCGTTTGTATTTCAAGTTATTATGTGTCGAGGCTCCAACGCCACTTTTGTAGGATTTAGTTATTATATCCCACCTCCTGCAGTGATATAATGATCAAAACCTTGATATTTGTTTTTGAAATGAAGTTGTAAACTTTTCAAACAATTATCTTATGGGTGATGTAAACTTAAAACTTAACTTTTGTTTTGGATATTAACTATCAATGGCATTGTGGGGTTGTTTTACATTCATGTAGCATGTTCACCTATTGTATGCAATGAGAACCTTTCAGGGTCACACCTCGTGCTTCCGCCTTAGAAATGGGTGTGACATATTGGTATCAGAGCTACGATTGTAGAGAACCAGGATTCCTTCTCAAGTCTTGACGTGTGTAAAATACAACATATAAATTACATCAAATGAGGCATAAAATTAACATTTTTTAGTACTAATGTTGGAAAAAGTGTGCTTTTGTCTTCCTTTTGTATTTTCAGGACCAAATGAGCTTAATTGAACAAAAGGAACAAATATGCAGCCAAATCTAACATAAATACAAAGAAAAGGAATAAATGTGGCATGCCCGACCCCTCGACAGAATCTTCCCAAGCAAAAACAAGAAAACAGAAGGCTGACCACGGCCCCGTGCCCAGCGGACACGGGGGCGTGACCAGATGCCTGCAGAAAAGACAAAGCTATAGAAGCTTCTATTCCCAGCACGGGGGCGTGTCCAGCTCAACACGGGCCGTGGTCAATGCTAAGATTCGCAAAATCTTTCAAATCTTGATAGTACAGATACGCTTCTGCACACGGGGCCGTGCCCAGCGGACACGGGGGCGTGTGGAGCCTAATACAGACAATTGCAATTAATGAAGAAAGAGAAAGAGGATGGCCACGGGGCCGTGTCCAGCGGACACGAGGACGTGTCCGAGCTTCTGAACAGGCTATAAATAGGGGTGCTTGGTTCACTTCAAAGTCATCCCTTGGCAAACCACCTCTCTCCCACTTCACCCACACTTCACCACCATCACAACACCCACATCCACCACCATCATCCATCATCCATCTTAGAGTGTGTGTAGTAGTCTCGGGATCCAAGTTTGATAGTAAGAGTTCTTGACAATCAAAGGCCATGTTTGCCTAAGTCTCTCACATCACTTGGTGAAGACAAGCATTTAATGTAATACTTTTGATTTTTAATCTTTTCGCCCTTTTTATTTGGTTTTGTATTAATAACTTTAATAACTAGTTTCTTATGTTAAAGGTGAAACTTCCTTATCATTTATCCATGGTGTCTTGGCGTTATTTTACTGTCTATATAAAATAAAAGATTTTCACCAGTAATATCTCTGCGGTCTATATAGAGATATGTTGGCTACCTGGTCAGGGGTTAAGGGAATGGTTTGGTAAGGTTCTTGCCTTGTTCAGTGTATATATATCCTGCAAGGACCTGGGTTAAGCTTACTAGGACCTCCTTCAATACCCACTGGTATTGGATGGTGGGGGTGCGAATGTCTTGATCCCCTCATATGTAAACTACTATTAATACATTAACCCGGCTACTTGGGATTGTATCCCTGCTGACTCAAACCACTTAGTCGAGGGTAACGTCACCTTCAAAAGAGGGGCCTACCACATTACGCATTAATAACTTAATTAATTATCTTCCAATATTCCGACCCTTTGGAATTGTATCCTTGCTGACTCAAACCACTGGGTTGAGGGTAACGTCACCTTCAAAAGAGGGGCCTACTACTATAACTAAGATAATCTCTTAAAAAGTGCAAAAGTGCGGAAATCATCAAAGATTACATTAAAGGAGAGTCGGATCCAAGTGATTAATCTTGTCTATCTGTTTTTATTTTTATTTTTCAGCATTTTAGTTTTTTATTTTTCATGTTTAAAACCTTTTCTAAAACTTTTGATTTGATTAGACGTTGAGGATAAACCGGTATTAAAAGCTCTTGTGTCCTTGGACGACCTCGGTATCTTACCAACGCTATACTACGCTCACGATGGGTACACTTGCCCATGTGTGTGTTTAGTGTTAGTAGAATATCGTGTTTTATAAATTTAAAACTTGACTAATGTGTTAAAAAAAGGGCTTAAAATATAAAGAAAAACATAATACACCCAACACACTTTGGCGCCGTTGCTGGGGACACAAGGATTTTAAGAAAGTAAGGAATCAACGGCCTAATCGTTTTTCTTATTTTTCTGTTTTTTTAGGATTTTCCTAAATTTTCAGCTTCTGTCGAGCTCAGCACGGGGCCATGCTCGCTGAACACGCCCCCGTGCCCAATCTTTGGTACTAGCAATCCTATTTTAAGTCAGACAATAGCTGAACACGAGGCCGTGCCCACTGAACATGCCCCCCTGCCCAATTTTCAGTTACTGAAAACAGAACCGTAAGATCCCGACGGTTGGTAATTTCTGTCATAAACATGAGTGATACTGATCATTTTTACTTTCGCTCCTCTTATGGTGCGTGGTGTCAAATATGTGGCGGATCTCATGAAGATTTAAAATGTTATTTTTTAAATTACGTTCCATACTCTGTAGACCCATTGTTTGCCTGTAGCCTTAAGATGGGCAAAAGTAAAAACAATCCTTATCTCTCTCTCTCTCGAATGCTCTCAATCATCTCTTCTAGATGATATGATCCTCGAAGAATTGTTTCAAATGGAAGAAATAATTCTCCAATTGATAAGAGAACTTGAGACAGAAATAACTAATTCATCTCAAGACGACGATCAAGGAGAATTATTGAGATCGCATCCGGATTACAACAACATCGTTGCTCCCGAAAGCACCTCTAACTCTTGTGAGGAATTGAGCTATAGTCGTCCCTGTGTCGATTGTGCCATGAAGGACTCCCCATCGGTCTCCGCCGATGCATACATAGACCTGAGCGATTCGACATATACTTTCTTTAACGAGAGCCCGGATAAGGAAAATAAAAGTTGGTCTCGCCCACCGGTATTTAGCTTAGGGTTCACCCTTTCCGATAACCTCTTGCGTTCTTGTCTAAAACTAGGGCAATTAAGGTACCTCAGGCACTTCAGTGTTGTTCCATCCAGTAAGGAACTGCCCGATCAGGATAAATTCCTTAAAAATAGACGAAACTTCATAAAAACCTCTGGCCATGGGGCCGTGTCCAGGTCAACACGCCCCCGTGCCCACCTGAAGATTCTTGTCTGACTATAGGTCAGAATACGGACAAAAAGTGTCAGAAACTTGTCTGCACATGGGGACGTGTCCAGCAGACACAGGGCCGTGTCTAGCGTGCTGTCGTTTTCTATAAATGCAGCAAGATTCCTGCACACTTGGACTCATTCCAAAGACAAAGATCTGGTGGGATCTTCACATATACCCTACAAGGTATATTCTAAAGAAGGTTCTCAACAACCATCTTGTGTTTTCTACTTTTGTCTATTGCCTTCTTCTTCATCCTCTCCTCAAAACCTCCATTAAAACTTGAAATCTCCATGATTTCAAGCTTTATTGTTTTAATTGTTAGGTTTTTATTCAAGGAATCTTATCAAAAATAAGTTTTACAACACTGTTTTAAGTTATTTCTGCTTAAAAATGCTTCAAAAGTCAAAAAAATAATTTAAAACTATAAGATTCCTTGTTTGAAAAATCTGCAGAGAGGTGGCCACGGGGCCGTGCTCAGCGAGCACGGGGCCGTGGCCGGAGTACTGTTTCATTAAATTGAACTTTTTCGACTTGTTTTCTTAGAATGTCAAGCCAGAATAGCGGAACCTCTTCAGCACATTCAAGGAACAGTCGCAGGGAACGAAGGCCTTCGATCGAAGCAACCCTCGTGCATTATGTGATGGCACTAAGGGAAGCTCTCGACGAAATGACATCTGTAGGAGAAGTCCTTATCGACCGTATCAACTATCTAACGGTGGGGCTAGAAAATAGCTTTCAAGAGATCAACCTTTTGCACCAAAGGTTGAATATTCTTGCAATGACTCCTATGGAACCAATCTTTCCCCAAGAAGATTGGTACTTGGCACAAGAAATCATTAACCCCACCGGGTGGGATGACATCCTCGCGGAACCTTCTCTTGACAACTTTACAAGAGGTTCCGGTGGAAGTCACACCCCCTCAAAATGAGGACGCCAATGAGCCTGCCTTTCTTCTTCCTCGGGAGATAGAAGAATGGCTTAACGATGTGTGAGGAGCCCTTACCGGAGGAGAAGTTCTACAAGCCTTTTTCAACCGAAAAAATTATCTTTTCAGAAGTTTTGTTCTTAAAATAAAAAAAAAATATCTAGGCTAGGACTTCTTTGTGGTTTGAGATTTCTTGTATTCCATGACCTATTTATCCAGATTTAGTTTATGCTTTCTTATTTTAGAACATTATGTAATCCACTCTTAAATGAATCATGGTTTTTAAGTAATAAATGGTGTTTGGATGATGTTGTAATGGTTGAATGCACTCGAAATGGTGAAGGTCACTAAGGGAAACTTGAACCCACACCCCATGCACAAAAACAGAGCCTCTCGATAATTTTTCTTCATTACAGCAAGTTCAGTATGGGGCCGTGCTCACCCTAACACGCCCCCATGCCCAAGGATCTGCAGAAAACGCCCAGTTCAGGTAACTGGACACGGGCCGTGCTCACTGAACACGGCCCCATGCCCAGCCTTCTGTTAATTACAATACTGGAGATCTGAACACGGGGCCGTGCCCGGACCAACACGGGCCCGTGTCCAGACGCCCAGTAACATAAAATTTTGTTTTTAAACACCTTTTTACACATTCAATCAACCTAAAAACTTATTTTTGGGACACATTGAGGACAATGTGTAATTAAAGTGTGGGAGGGGGATGCTAAAACCTTGAATTTTGCAAGTCCTAATAACAAGCCTTAACCAAAACTTTATTTGAACCGCTAATAACCCCAAATGTTTTCAAACACTTTTCATTTTTTTACTTGTTTTGGTTTAATTTGGGAATAACAAGTTCTAAAAATGTTATATTTTTACAAATTTACAACCGATAGCGCCGTGATAAAAAGATCCAACATAAGAAAATTATGAAACGGCATGACAAATCTAGTTAAAATTTGATTATATATACTTGATCACATTATAAACCCATTCCCACAAAAAGTGAGTTTTGAGCCTTTATTGAGCATACAAGCATACATCTTTAAACTAAATGCTCATTTTCATTTCTTGTGTGAATAGCCGCTTGGTTTCTTACGACTCTAGAACTTGCCACGACAATACATTCCCGGTCCTTACCAACTTAAACCTAAGTAAGTAAATGATGGAGGCATTAGGACTAACCATTTTTCTTTCAACACCATTATTTTTCATTTTCTTTTTCATCTACCCAAAATCCCCTTAGTTAACCCCTTTGAGCCTAAACCTTTTCATTTCTAAACCCACAAAACAAACACCCTTTACCCACCAAAACCCTTTTTCATTTTAAACCCTTTATGTAGGATCGTGTATGGACCCGAAATGAGTCGTTCAGAGGTGTTCTACTCAAAATGAAAGGCGGAAACATACATGATGAGTAGAATTCAGCTAGATATCACTAAAACTGTCTTGTATATTGATTCTGATACGATTACAGTTCTGAAGACACTTCGACAGAGCTTCGCCGTCGGAAACAATCAATCTAATTCCACTTCAAATGAACCGGACTAACACATATATATAGACTTCTGATTTCGCTTGAACAGACTCAAGCGAAATCAACATCTCAAGCGGAATCAAGCATTCAAGCGGAATAACATGCTTCGAGCGAAATCACTTGTAAACTTGTTTTCTCGAACTTCGTGCCATGAGCAATGCAAGACTCGATACTAGACGAAGTCGACAGACGTATGCACTACCAGACTCCCCCTCGGATGTTGACGAGTCTTAAGTGTCGAGTCTTCAACGTCTTCAATCTTTATCAGTCTGATCGCTCTCTGAAGTATCTGACAGTGTAAGCATCCTCGAACTATATCTCTATCTTTTCACCATCAACAGACTCCTCTCGAACCATCTCTCCTTGGATGTCTTCAGACTCCCCCTTTTGATATGCTGGGATCGCAGCCTGGCTTGTTAAAATTACAGAGTCCTCAGGTATCGGAACCTGGCTCTCTATCACTCAGAGACCTGCACATCCTCTACCTCACAATAAATTTCACAAATTTAACATTTGACAAATTTATCTATCCAAACTCCCTCTCAATTTTAACCAAAATGATTTAACAATGTTAATAACTGATGAACCACTTGTAAAAAAATTCAAAGTTTTTAGTTTAAACACACTCTTCCCTTCACCACATGCTCATCATGTTTAGCACTTGGAATTTTAAAAATCAGCTTTCCAACATCAGTCGTCGAAAATCTTTTTGGATTTTTCAAAATTTATGCTAAAATACACTTAAATTTTTTTTTAAGAATGGAATGAAACGCAGTAAAGAAATATTTACAAACAATATTTTTGTGAGTTTGTGTAAGAGGATCATATCAGTTTTTGACAAGTCACGAGTACCGTTGAGCTTAGTTACACATTAAGAATTAAACAATTCACTTATATTGCCGATATACTGATCCACTTAAATTTTCACACAAATTTCAACTAATTCAGGATATGAGTTAGGTGTATTAAGGACTTAAACTCATTCATGTGTCCCACCTCTTGAATATACCCCCGTATCCAGATCCCAATATTCAGTCTTACAGGTGAGTATACCACAGATGATATCTGTAAGGGGTTAAATGCGAAAAACCGTGAGAGCTCTGGTTAGAACTTCCGTTCAGCAGAGAGATGACGGCTTCGACTTTTGGTGGGTCCTTTTTAGAGGATCTTTTTTTACAACAGCATTGATTAGCAATTTTATTGTCTCATCATTTTATGCTGAGGGCGATGCTATTTTTCAAGCAAGCAAAAAGTATTCTCTGGGGACTAGGCCATTGCTTCCGCAAAATCAGAAGTCCCGGGATAATACCCCAGATATCACTGAGCATAAAGACCTAGTATCTCAGAAAGGGGGATCTTTCAAACGAAATTTCAGGGGTTACCTATATATCCAAATAGTGTTCCCCACAAAATAAGCAAGTTTGAATTTGAATTTAAGTTTATATCCCGAAAAAGCTTACTAAATGTGTAAAAACCTATCGGCATATCATCAGTGAGACTGTTTAACGCTATTTAATCATTACATTTCTTTAGCATACTATAACTGTCTACTAATGTACTATCATTTCCTCTTCTTAGACACCAAAACTCATTTTTGAATTTTATCATGTTTTTGACTTTTTCAAATTTTCTAATGTTTTTGGATTTTCTGAAAAATTCTTACACCCCCTAAAATGCAAACATATTTAAGAAAATTTGAAAACAAACTGTACAAGTAACGAGACAACTGATATCAAATCACTTCAATTTGCCATCCACTTGGCATAAACAATCAGAACTCCCCCTTTCAACAAACTATTTTCTCATTATGATTTCAAAACACTTAAGTTTGTTTTAACCAAAATGATTTTTCTGGAAAATAAGTTTTGCTGATTTTACCACTTGTAGGTTAGGGGTTCATCACATTGTTCTTCTCAACCATTTGTAAGAAAGATAAATCAAGTACAATTTAATGTCCCTGATTAATCTTGAAAATTAAATACCACCTATAAGAAAAATGCCGATACCTACTCCTCACTTACCAACCTGGAGTTCCGGCACTGTCTACAACCTGTAAAATTTAACAATTTTTAAGATTCATTCAGTTAAAAAATTTTTTATCAAGAATGATGCCGATTCCTGCTCCACGATTACAAACTTGGGAGCTCCGGCAAGTCAGAATTTTTACTCATGAAAAACTGCCACCCAAGCCTGACTAAACTTGGATGTGACCTTCTCAACTTCACCTGGGGTTGGGCTGTAAGTTGCCTTCTTTGATTCGTAAAATTCTTTTACCCCTTTTGCTTTCCTATTTACCATTTTTCTAAAAATGTTTTTAACATTCTCATTAAATGCTTTCTCGACATCAAATTCTTTCTTCTCAGAATAGAATTGATTCGAGATCTCAACCTTTCCAACCTTTGATTTAAAATTCTCAGCTCTCAATGGTGGAAAGTTCTCATTATCCATTGGAGGAACTGAGTTTTCATCATTTTTAACAACATGTGGCTCCTCTGACTTTGTGGAATCAGATTCGTCGCCAGGTTTTACATCTGATTTCTTAACAACCCAAGCTTGGTTGTCAAGATTTCCCCTTTTCTTGTAAAACCTTTTCGAACACTCACCAACTTCAAATGTTGAATTTTTAAACACTTTAAACCTTTCAGTTGGTGGTTTGGTTTTATCAACAACTACTTTGAGTTTTTCTGAGACTCCCTGTATTGTGTTGGTTGCTTTAGGACAGTTCCAGGCGATGTGACCAACTTCTTGACACTTGTAACAGGTTCTAGTCTCTTTTCTTTGATGAGCTTCAGTTTTCTTCTTTTCAGCAAGAAATTCCTGATTTGACTGTCTCCAGAATGAGCTCTTCTTTTCCTCCCCAGCAGAAGGACCTGACACAAATTTTGTATTTTTAGAAACTTTTTCATTTTTATAATTTTCTAGAGGAATAAAACCTAATCCTTTTCTTTTGAAATTACTGTTATGGTTTGGCTTCTTTTGAAAACCAGAACCAGAACTGTAACCTTTTTTCTTGTTCAATCTTTGTTGAACTCTTGAAGTGTACTTTTTAGGTTTTTCAGAAAGATTTAAATCTTTTATTTCAGAAATATTAATTTCTGTTAATTTGAAAACCTTTTTAATCTTTTCAATTTGAACACTTCTTATTGAAAATTCTTTATCAAAATATAATTTGTCAGAATCATTTAAAGTATATGCAACTTCAAATGTTTCGTCATTCAAATTAGATTTTGACAACAAAAATTCTTTACTATACACCCGTTTTCCCGACGACTTTGAACTCCTAACAGACGAACTCGAACTCCTGGACTCAGACATTGAATCGGACTCCTCATCCTTATCTAACACCTGATCGACCATCCTTTTTATTAACTCTGACTCATGATCTGTGTCAGACAGTGTGAACGTGATATCAATATTGTCTGGTAATACGTCAGTTATCTCGGACTCCAACTTTATATTGACTGCCTTTTTTACTTGTTCCTTATTTGGTTTTCTAGACGAATACCCTTCCCAAATTGGAGGTGGACACTTGTTATAAGAGACACTCTGTTCCTTACCAGTATCCTTTTTCTTCAACTTCTTGTCGTCAAAAGCCTCAAAACCTGCAACAGTTGGATAAATTCTGTCAATTAAGTAATCAGAACTTGAATAACTTTTCAATAATCGTCTGATTCTTTCATTTTCAACTTTCTCAGTTTCCAACTCCTGCTTCAACTTAGCACACTCTTCAATGTAGTAATTGGTCTCTTTTTGTTTGGACATCATTGTTGCATTCATCATTATGAAAGCATCTTCTCGTTCAGTGTTTGTCTTCTGCAAACTATTCACAGTTTTGTTCAAAACATCGTAAGATTCTTTCACATTCTTTACATCAAACAGCAACTTCTCTTTCAACTTTTCAAGCTCACTAAACCTTTCATCTTTATCTTCACATTGTTTGCGAGGTTCCAAACATGTAAGACAAGGTTTTGTGACTTCAACAATCTTTTCAATCTCCACAAACTTCTCTACTTCAACTATTTTTTCCACTTCAACTATCTTCTCAACAATCTTAACTTCTTTTGTTTCTTTTGCAGCTTTTCTCTTTTAAGTTTCTTCAATTTATCTGCAAAATAAAATTCAAAACTGTTAGAAGATAAATGAGCTTTTCCAATGTTTATCTGTTCAACTTCTTCATCATCATCACTAGTATCTGTTGAACTGTTTTCAGAAGAAACAAATTCTTCATCTTCACTTTTCTCTTCATCAGATAACACTGCTATCCACTCTTTCATCAATTCTGGCTTTTGAACAATTTGAGCAATGAAAGCTTTAAACTCTCCATTCTCATTCACAAACTTATCCCAGCTAAATCCTGGTGCCATTTTCTCATCGTCTTGATCAATGATACCATAATAAGCTTTCTTGTTTGCATCTTCAATCATTTTTCCATGAGCAGTTTTTGAATCCTTTTGTTGATGCGGTTGATGAGCAACTTGTTGATATATGGCTTTTCGATAGTAATCATGACCACCAAACGGATTCTTTGCTCCATTTGCTTCTTGATTTTTGCATTCTCTTTTGAAATGACCTTTCTCCCTGCATCGAAAACAAGTAACTTTAGATTTATCAAAACCTGAAGCAGAAAGATGTGCATCCAAGAAATCATTTCTTCCTGTAATCATTTTGAATTTCTCAACTCTCCTCAGAACACTTGCTAAGCACCACTTTATATCCATAAGCTCCAATTCCTCTGCATCAATTTGGTCATAATCTTCCTTGGTTAACATAGGATTGCCAATTTTTCCAGTAATCAATCCTTCATAAGATTCCAAAGCAGTAACCAATAATGCCATATGACTTTTAACAACTTCTTCAGAATAGTTCTGACCATTTTGAAGATGCAATGCAACATTGCATTGAATCATATGTCCATTACCAACATTTGCATTTTGAACACTTGGAGGATTTAACATTTGAAAATCCACTAGTGTTGATTGAACTTTGACCTACTGATCCAGATGAACTTCCTGCACTAAAAGCAGTTTGGATCTTTGGACTTGCTTCAACAGTTTGAACATTTCCTTTATAGTACAATTTGATGTCTTGTTGGTTGCTCGATGTCACGACCCCCGACCCGGTTTGACCCGATTCAGGAGCCGCGGTTCAGAAATCCCGTGGTATTTACTTAAGTGAGTTTAACAGCAGAAGTTTCTTCAGGATCATTTTAAAAACTGAAATATTTCCCGATTATTTTATTTCACAATTCGGGATAAAATCCGATAATTTACAATCTTGAGATTTCACGAAGAAATCTTTTATTTTACAAAACATGTTTCTTTATTTTATACTGAGCCACTTCCTTAAGCTGAGAGTGCTTCACGGCACTTTTCCTGGATCACAACAGATCACCTGAAACATGTTTGAAAAAGGTTTTGTCAGCGGGAAATACTGAGTGAATCATTCTTATTTAAATAAAACGACACGTTTGTTATAATTTACAGTATTAAGAGCGATTACAATGTTTCTGATATCAAACCAACTACCCACGGTATTTGTCACTCGACCGGATCTGTGACTATGGTCATATCCCCCATTGGCTGCCCCAATGGTGACGATTATCAAGTAATGTATACAAAACCCCACATACCGGCTGTAACTTGGTGATTACAAAGACTTAATCCCCGTAATTATAACTTTGAAATAAACATGCTTTTGTAAGTAGATTTGATAAAAAGAGAATGACTCACATTGCAGATTTAACAGAGCTTATTCTACTGATTAGCCTTGATAACCTAGTTTAAATAATCAAGCACACAAACTAGGTTAGTAACTTAATACAGCATTTACGACAACTCACGAGATTACAACCTTCACAACGAATGACAAAGTGCGATACTTAAACATCCATCGATTAATCGACGAATGACAAAGCATAAACCCTAATGTGGGCAGCACTTAAACATCCATTGGATAGTTTAATCAATCGGACATTGAATCGTAGCAGCGATCGAGTTATTACCCTGATTGCGGCATCACTTCGCGATCAGTGTGTGTTTATTGTAGTATTCAGATAATATCTCAACGTACAATTTGAGTTTGAACGTCGAACTAACGCACAATTGCATGAAACAGACGCTACTATTTATACATAAAAAACCGCCCCCTCGCGCCACGCGAGAGGTCCCTTTGTTCGCGTCGCGTGGCGCGAGAGACCCTAGTCTACTATAGGGTTGCTTCGTGTCTGCATAGCTCAGCTGAGTTGGTTTCGCGTTATTTTGAATTTTTGACAGCAAACTGTGTGGATATTACCGATTAGGGTTTACCCCCCCTGAGTTTTAGGGGCCCTGATCCTGATTCTGATTGTTCTGAAAATTTTAGGGTTTACGCAGAATTACTTGGGTTTCTCAATTAGGGTTTCCTTTTGGGTAATTTGATTAAATAATTATAACTTTTGATAAGAGTTGTTACATTCTCCCCACCTTAAAAAAAATCTCATCCTCGAGATTTACTGGAATAAGTGAGGATATTTTCGCTTCATTTCTGATTCCAGCTCCCAAGTGTATTCAGCTCCTCTCTTTGAATCCCATCTGACTTTGACTAAAACTAGTCGTTTATGTTTGAGAAACTTCACTTTTCTGTCTTCTATCTGAAGAGGTTTCTCAGCAAAATTTTAACTTTTCGTTTACCTCTATATCTCGAAGAGGTACTACCAGTGATTCATCTGATAAGCATTTCTTGAGATTGGATACATGAAATACATTATGTACTCCAGCTAATTCTTCTGGTAGTTGTAAACGATAAGCAACTGGTCCTATACGTTGAATCACTGAAAATGGTCCTACGTATCTTGGACTTAGCTTTCCTTTCTTACCGAATCTAACAACTCCTTTCCAAGGAGAAACTTTCGACAATACTCTGTCTCCAACTTGGAATTCTAACGGCTTGCATCTATTGTCTGCATAACTCTTCTGACGATCTCTAGCCGTCTTCAGTCTTTCCTTGATTTGTGTGATCTTATCGGTCGTCTCTTGTACTATTTCAGGACCTGACAATTGACTCTCTCCTATTTCTGCCCAACAAACTGGAGTTTTGCATTTTCTTCCGTACAATGCTTCAAATGGGGCAGTTTCAATACTTGAATGATAGCTATTGTTATAGGAGAATTCAATTAATGGTAAATGATCATCCCAATTTCCACCAAAATCTATTACACATGCTCGGAGCATGTCTTCTAGAGTTTGGATCGTCCTTTCACTTTGTCCATCTGTTTGTGGATGATATGCAGTGCTCAGATTTAATCGAGCTCCCATAGCTTGCTGGAAACTTTTCCAGAAATGAGAAGTAAAACGACTATCCCTATCCGAAACAATGGAGAGTGGAACTCCATGTAAGGATACAATTTCATCTACATACAATTTAGCCAGTCTTTCCATGCTATAGGTTTCTTTCATAGGTAAAAAGTGAGCTGATTTGGTTAATCGATCCACAATTACCCAAATCGCATCATTACCTTTTCTTGTTTTGGGTAACTTAGTAACAAAATCCATTGTTATAAGTTCCCATTTCCATACCGGCATTTCTAATTGTTGTAGTAATCCTGAAGGTTTCTGATGTTCTGCTTTAACTTGTGAACAAGTGAGACATTTAGAAACATATCGTGCTATATCCTTTTTCATTCCTATCCACCAAAAGTTCTTCCTTAAATCTTGGTACATCTTATTGTTTCCTGGGTGCATAGTATACCTAGATTTATGAGCTTCTTCTAAAATCTTAGGTCTTAAGTCTCCCTGCTTAGGTACCCAAATTCTACTTTTGTGGAGTCTCCAAACTCCATCTACTCCTTGTTCCAATTCCTTGATTCGTCCTTTCATTCTTTCAGCATCATCCTTGATTGCTGTAGTTTGAATATTCTTCAATTGTTCCATTAAATCTATTTGTATATTTAATCTGAGAGCACGAAACCGTCGTTGTTTCTCATAATACTTACGACTTAAAGCATCTGCAACTACATTTGCCTTTCCTTCGTGATACTGAATATCACAGTCGTAGTCACTTAAGATTTCCATCCATCTCCTTTGCCTCATGTTTAACTCTTTTTGCCCAAATATATATATCTTAAACTTTTGTGGTCTGTGTAGACAGTAAATTTACTTCCGTAAAGATAATGTCTCCAAATCTTAAGGGCAAAAATTACGGCTCATAATTCTAAATCATGAGTCGTATAGTTTTCTTCGTGCTTTTTCAATTGCCTTGAAGCATATGCAATCACCTTTTTGCGTTGCATAAGCACACATCCATATCCTAGTTTTGAAGCATCACAATATACTTCAAAATCTTCAGTTCCTTCTGGTAAGGCTAAGATTGGTGCATTTGTTAATTTCTGCTTTAAAATTCTAAAGGCTTCTTCTTGCTTAGGTCCCCATTCAAACTTAATGGCTTTACAGGTTAACTTAGTTAATGGTACAGCTATCTTGGAAAAATCCTTAATAAACCGTCTATAATACCCAGCTAAACCTATAAAACTTCTTATTTCCATTGCTGTTTGGGGAACCTTCCATTTGGTAATTGCCTCTATCTTTGCAGGATCTACGTGAATACCTTCGTGATTCACCATGTGTCCTAAGAATTGCACTTCCTTTAACCAAAATTCACACTTCGAGAATTTGGCATAAAGCTTTTCTTTTCTTAACAAAGTTAAGAGTGCATGAAGGTGTTCACAATGCTCTATCTGACTTTTGGAATAAATAAGTATATCATCTATAAAGACAATTACAAATTTATCCAAATATGGTTTACAGATCCTATTCATCATGTCCATGAATGCAGCAGGTGCATTTGTTAACCCAAAGGGCATGACTGTAAGCTCATAATGACCATACCTAGTTCTGAAAGCAGTTTTAGGTATGTCTTCTTCTTGTACCTTCAATTGATGATATCCGGAGCGTAGATCTATCTTAGAAAAATATCTATCCCCCTGAAGTTGATCAAATAGATCATCAATTCTTGGTAATGGGTATCGATTCTTAATTGTAGCCTTATTCAATTCTCTATAATCAATACACATTCTCATTGAACCATCCTTTTTCTTAACAAACAACACAGGTGCTCCCCACGGGGAAGAACTAGGTTGTATGAATCCTTTACTTAGTAATTCATCTAATTGCTTTTTCAGTTCTAACATTTCTGTGGGTGCTAACCGATAAGGTGCCTTGGCTATCGGTGTAGTTCCTGGAATTAGATGAATCCTAAATTCTACTTCCCTATCTGGGGGTAATCCCGGTAACTCTTCTGGAAATACATCTGGATATTCTGAGACTACAGGAATTTCCTTAAGTTCTTTACCCTTAGTACTAATGATTACTGAAATCATATATACTATTCCTTGTTTTCGTTCATAATTAGCAACTTTCATTACTGATATGAACTTCATGGGCTTACGTGGTTTATCTCCTGTAATCCTAATCACTTCTCTGGTGGGTGATTGAATTTCTATGGAATTCTGATCACAAAGGATTCTAGCATGGTTGGCTACTAACCAATCCATTCCTAATACAACATCAAATTCAGCTAAATTCATCGGCAATAGTTTTGCAGAGAATTTATGTCCTAAAATTTCTATGTTTTCTTCTTGCAAAACTTTATCTATTTTAACTGAATTTCCGTCTGCTGTCTCAACTATAAAAATCTGCCTAATATTGGTTAAAGGTAAATTAAGAGCTTGACAGAATGAAGTATTTATAAAACTTTGGTTTGCACCAGAGTCAAATAATACTTTTGCGTATACGTTGTGAACTAAGAACGTACCCGCTATCACATCTGGGACGAGTTCTGCTTCTTGAGTGGTCAGCTGAAATGCCCTGGCATTCTTCTTAATAGTTCCGTCGGTCGCCTTGGTTTTGTTGTCTGCTGGTTTGATCACTTTAGGACATTCTGTTTTGAAATGTCCTGCCTCTCCACAATTGTAACAAATTATGGATTTCTTCCTGCAATTTTCTTCACGATGCCCTACAGTTTTGCAAAAATTGCAGGTTATATCACATCTTCCATAATGTTTCTTCTTGCATTTCCTGCAGAATGACGGAGTTGAGAATTGCCCAGTTCCTTTTCTCTTGAAGCTGTTATTATTACCCGTACGAAATCCTTGGGTAATTTTCTGAGCTAATTCCTTCTTCCTGTTTTCATCTTGGGTGCGTACTAGTTCATCGGTTAGGGTATTAGCTAATTCCACAGCATCGTCAATAGTACGAGGTCTCGCAGCTTTAACAATATTGCGGATTTCACTAATCAATCCCCAAATGTAGCGAGAAATGAGTACCGGTTCTGGCGAAGCCAGTGTTGGTACCACTCTAGCATATTCAAAGAATGTCGAAGTATAACCGTGACAGTCTACACCCATCATCCTATGATTTAGGAACTTATTAGTCATTTGTTCCTTTTCATACTCGGGACAGAATTTTCTTTCTACAAAACCATTAAATTCTTCCCAAGTCATAGCATAAGCTATTATTCTTCCTTTTGATTGTAACACAGTGTTCCACCATTCGAGTGCTCCTTCCTTGAAGAGATTTGATGCGTACATGACTTGATCATCTTTAGCACATTTACTTATTGCAATTACTGCTTCGGTTTTCTCTAACCAACGCAGTGATGCAGTTGCTCCTTCATTGCCTGCAAATTCAGTGGGTTTACAAGCAAGGAATTCTTTGAAAGTGCAACCAGGCGTTGCAGTTTTCATTTTCTTAGGAAATGGAGCTTGATGTGGTTCTGCATTATGATTGACATGATCATTGCCTCCGTTTACACTATTACTGAAGTTATCTTCAGAAATGTGTTTACTAGGAACGATTTGTTGCGGTTCGATTGGATTCTTTATAGCGGCAACGAATGCTGGAATACATTGGCTTTCCCTTGAGCAATAATATTTTCGATATCTTGTCTAGTCATATATTGATCTCCTGGATGTTGCTCTGACTGATTAACCTCATTTACTGGTTCATTACCAACGTTTGACATCTGATAATAAATTTTATGTAAATAATTAGTATAAATACAAATATAATAAAACAATTTGCACATAATCACATTAACATGTATAATCAAAATTATCGATTTTACAAGTTTTATTTCTATATATTATATTATGCCTCGTACACACGATTATCATACAACGTTTTATTGTTAAGTTATTACACATGCTGGTTATTATGATTATTTATTAACAAATATTCCTGCAAACTCTCATTATCTGGTTAGCTAATTTCTTAAAAACGACGCTCCCTTTCGTCATATTTCCAAGTAACTCTTTCTCCCACATCCCTAATCCGATTTCCTGCATCAATTAACTCTTCGCCCCAAAGGCGAAGTTCAGTAAGATTCTCCGGGCTCATGGTTGGGTATAGTGGAGGTTCTGGGTCAACTTGTAGGAAAAATGTATCAGGGTTGTTTAAAAGGTTTTGGTATTGCCAATCGGTTGTCCACCATTCATCTAACTCTACGGGTAATGGTTGAGGTTGGACAATAGGATCTGGAATAGCAGGTTCCAGATTGATTGGGATTGGAGCTTCTAATGGGTAACTGAAAAGATCTTCTTCAGTAAATATAAGGTTTGGATTAGCTGCTTCAAGGTTTCCATCGGCAGGTCCGATGAGGTCACTCATTACTAATTTATGATCTAAAGCTTCCCAAGGAGTCATTTTCTGTTTCTGTCTAGAACTTTCTCCGACTTCTCTTTCTGTTTGCTTAAAACTCTTCTCAGCTTCTATCTCTACTTGATTAACATTTTCCTCAATTTCTACCCCTTTTCCTTTGTCTTTTGGTTCTTCAGTTTTAGTAACCTTTCTTGTTGCTGGCTTTTTCCTTCGTACACGCCTCCAGCCCACAAATCTGCTTCTTTTCTTGGGTTTAGGTTTTGCCAGTGGTTTGGATTGAAATTCCATGGATTCTTCTTTATCAGCGAAGTAACCGGTGAATTCCTTGGAAACTTCTATCTTAACGGGATAGAGGTTAAGATTTTCTAAACCTTCTGATATCTCATTCATGCTGTTTAGCATATATGCAAAATACATACCAAATGTTAAAACAACATTTTATAGATAATCCGTAAATATTATTGCATACATAAAACAACTGACAAGTAAATTATGCTACGATTTACGGTAACTTATTTATTTACTAAATAAGGTTTCTGGAAATAAAAGTGCTAAAACTTTTGAGTATTTAGAGATTTGCATTTTCTGCTACTGTGGCTAACATATAAAGATTTGCCCATTTCTCATCTAATTTGTCCTCCCAAGGTGATTTATTGATTAAATCCTGGGTTTCTTGTTTAACTTTCTTCTCTCGGTTTTCCTTATTTCCTCCTGACTTTTCCTAATAATCAAACTTCTTCTATTAGGAGAAAGTGGTTCCTCGTAATGTGCCTTACGGACAAATATTCCTTATTCAGGAATTACATAAGGTTTTGTTTGGGATGAACTTCCCTTCTCGTTGGATGACCTATCTAGTTTAAGATAGATGTTTGACAGCTTTTGTTTACCCATACTGTAATTAACAAATAATCAGTTAATAAAACACATAATCACATAATTGGCAATCAGTAAAAAAAAATTAAGTATTTCTAAATACTTAATAGGCTTAAATCAGTGGCTCTGATACCACCTTATTTCTGTCACGACCCCCGACCCGGTTTGACCCGATTCAGGAGCCGCGGTTCAGAAATTCCGTGGTATTTACTTAAGTGAGTTTAACAGCGGAAGTTTCTTCAGGATCATTTTAAAAACTGAAATATTTCCCGATTATTTTATTTCACAATTCGGGATAAAATCCGATAATTTACAATCTTGAGATTTCACGAAGAAATCTTTTATTTTACAAAACATGTTTCTTTATTTTATACTGAGCCACTTCCTTAAGCTGAGAGTGCTTCACGGCACTTTTCCTGGATCACAACAGATCACCTGAAACATGTTTGAAAAAGGTTTTGTCAGCGGGAAATACTGAGTGAATCATTCTTATTTAAATAAAACGACACGTTTGTTATAATTTACAGTATTAAGAGCGATTACAATGTTTCTGATATCAAACCAACTACCCACGGTATTTGTCACTCGACCGGATCTGTGACTATGGTCATATCCCCCATTGGCTGCCCCAATGGTGACGATTATCAAGTAATGTATACAAAACCCCACATACCGGCTGTAACTTGGTGATTACAAAGACTTAATCCCCGTAATTATAACTTTGAAATAAACATGCTTTTGTAAATAGATTTGATAAAAAGAGAATGACTCACATTGCAGATTTAACAGAGCTTATTCTACTGATTAGCCTTGATAACCTAGTTTAAATAATCAAGCACACAAACTAGGTTAGTAACTTAATACAGCATTTACGACAACTCACGAGATTACAACCTTCACAACGAATGACAAAGTGCGATACTTAAACATCCATCGATTAATCGACGAATGACAAAGCATAAACCCTAATGTGGGCAGCACTTAAACATCCATTGGATAGTTTAATCAATCGGACATTGAATCGTAGCAGCGATTGAGTTATTACCCTGATTGCGGCAGCACTTCGTGATCAGTGTGTGTTTATTGTAGTATTCGGATAATATCTCAACGTACAATTTGAGTTTGAACGTCGAACTAACGCACAATTTCCTGAAACAGACGCTACTATTTATACATGAAAAACCGCCCCCTCGCGCCACGCGAGAGGTCTCTTTGTTCGCGTCGCGTGGCGCGAGAGACCCTAGTCTACTATAGGGTTGCTTCGTGTCTGCATAGCTCAGCTGAGTTGGTTTCGCGTTATTTTGAATTTTTGACAGCAAACTGTGTGGATATTACCGATTAGGGTTTACCCCCCTGAGTTTTAGGGGCCCTGATCCTGATTCTGATTGTTCTGAAAATTTTAGGGTTTACGCAGAATTACTTGGGTTTCTCAATTAGGGTTTCCTTTTGGGTAATTTGATTAAATAATTATAACTTTTGATAAGAGTTGTTACACTCGAGTTGTTCATTCTTGCAATCTTTTGCTGTTCCAGATCCTGTGCCTCAAGCTTCTCAATAAACTGTCCAATTGATAATCTACTAAACTCTCCAGAATTCTTCAAGATCATGAGATAAGTACCGCATTCTTTCTGTGGTAATGCGTCAGCTAACTTTTCGACCCATTCTGCTGGAGTTTTAGTGATTTTCAACTGAGACATGATCCGCACAAGATGGCAATATCTCTCAATGAGAGTCTTTGTAGTTTCTCCTGGCATACTTGTAAACAACTCAAATTCTTGCTTCAACAATGACTTTTTTCTATTGATCATTTCCGTACTTCCTTCGAATTTCGTCTTAAGTGCCTCCCATATTGAATAAGCACTACCATCATGCTGAAGCAACACAAATATATCCTCTTTGACGGCTTGTTGCAGAAGACTAATCATCATTTTCTCTCCTTTATAACTATCTCTCTCTTTGTCTGAAAATTTTGAGATGATTTTATCAACATTCAAAGCAGTCTGTGGTCTAACATACTTTGTTTCAATACTTTCCCAAGCTCTTAGATGATTTTCCTGAACCCAATTCTCAAAACGATTTTTCCAACCATGGTACTCTTCAATTCCCATAAGTTTCGGTGGTTTTTGCAATGTTCCAGTTTCGTTTTCTGCGTTCATGTTTTGAACAATGGCAGCTGGAGTAATCGGGGTTGAAGCAAATGCGTTATAAAATTCTTCTTCCATGATTTGGTAACACGTTTATCAAAACAGTCACTTTTCAAACGAAATTAATTTTCAAGGGAGATAACAACTTAAGCGAAAACACCTTCTTCAAGCGAAATCAACCTGCACACACAACTTTCAAGCGAAATTAAGGTTCAAGCGGGATAAGAAGTTCAAACGAAAAATCCTTTCAAGCGAAATATCGTATTTCGCTTGAAAAGACTATTTTCAAGCGGAATCAACTACTTGAAGCGAAATCAACTGATTTCGCTTGAAATCTCAATCGGAATAACCACTTTTCAAGCGGAACAAGGTCTCGTTCAAGTGGAATACGAACTTTGGTCCATTTTAGTCACTTTTAAGCTGAATTTTTGTCTAAAATTCTCAAGGGTTTGTTAAAACAAGAATACGTTTGTCTTGTGAAAAATTCAGGCCCTTTTAACCGCTAAAACCTGTTCAATTGATAAAAGAAGGTGTAGATGAAAGAGAATGAGATGAAATCAAGCTGAAAACGGCAGAACTCCTCATCCTGAGCTCTGATACCACTTGTAGGATCGTGTATGGACCCGAAATGAGTCGTTCAGAGGTGTTCTACTCAAAATGAAAGGCAGAAACAGACATGATGAGTAGAATTCAGCTAGATATCACTAAAACTGTCTTGTATATTGATTCTGATACGATTACAGTTCTGAAGACACTTCGACAGAGCTTTGCCGTCGGAAACAATCAATCTAATTCCACTTCAAATGAACCGGACTAACACATATATATAGACTTCTGATTTCGCTTGAACAGACTCAAGCGAAATCAACATCTCAAGCGGAATCAAGCATTCAAGCGGAATAACATGCTTCGAGCGAAATCACTTGTAAACTTGTTTTCTCGAACTTCGTGCCATGAGCAATGCAAGACTCGATACTAGACGAAGTCGACAGACGTATGCACTAACACTTTATTTTAGTAAAAGGCTCGCTTTTCTTGTGACATTCCTTATAAAAAAATGAAGTCTAGCAATAAACAAACAAGTTCCTCAAAGAAACTTTGTTTGAAAGTGTTTAGTTTAAATAAAAGTCACAAAAATGAAAAGTTTTACGACGACCGACGCTTTTTACGCTTTTAGCCCTTTTTTACTAACCACTAACCCAAAACCACCTACCTTTAACCCAAGCCTAACCCTTCCCTAAGTCCTCTTGATATTTGCAAAGGTTTATAGTTAAAAAGGAGGAGGATTGATTGCTTGGCAAACATATGGTAGAAGTAAGTTCCATGCCGGTCTCGAGTGTTTCGCAAAATTACATCTTCGGCCGAGTGATGAGTGATCTTCCGTGAGGTATGTGAACTTGTATATAAATGGAATTTTAAAGAGGCATGTTATGCCCAAATAAGTAATTTCTCTTATGAAACGTTCTGAATAAATCATAACGAATAGGATTGTAAATAGCATAAAAATAAAACCCAATAAAGATCTTGGATTCCCGACACTCAAGACAAGCCCAAAACTTCTCTTCTAGCCATTCCATTTGGGCGTGTAAGCCACATAATAAAGAGTTTTGCTTGAGGACAAGCAAAGATTCAAGTGTGGGGGTATTTGATGTGTGTAAAATGCAACATATAAATTACATCAAATGAGGCATAAAACTAACCCTTTTTTAGTACTAATGTTGGAAAAAATGTGCTTTTGTCTTCCTTCTATATTTTCAGGACCAAATGAGCTTAATTGAACAAAAGGAACAAACATGCAGCCAAATCTAACATAAATACAAAGAAAAGGAATAAACGTGGCATGCCCGACCCCTCGACAACATCTTCCCAAGCAAAAACAAGAAAACAGAAGGCTGACCACGGCCCCGTGCCCAGCGGACATGGGGGCGTGGCCAGATGCCTGGAGAAAAGACAAAGTTATAGAAGCTTCTATTCCCGGCACGGGGGCGTGCCCAGCTCAACACGGGTCGTGGTCAACGTTAAGATTCGCAAAATCTTGCAAATCTTGATAGTACAGATACGCTTCTGCACACGAGGTCGTCCCTAGCGGACACGAGGGCGTGTGGAGCCTAATACAGACAATTGCAATTAATGAAGAAAGAGAAAGAGGATGGCCACTTGGTCATGTCCAGTAGACACGGGGCCGTGTCCAGGCTTCTGAACAGGCTATAAATAGGGGTGCTTGGTTCACTTCAAAGGCATCCCTTGGCAAACCACCTCTCTCCCACTTCACCCACACTCCACCACCATCACAACACCCACATCCACCACCATCATCCATCATCCATCTTAGAGTGTGTGTAGTAGTCTCGAGATCCAAGATTGATAGTAGTTCTTGACAATCAAAGGCCATGTTTGCCTAAGTCACTTACATCACTTGGTGAAGACAAGAATTTAATGTAATACTTTTGATTTTTAATCTTTTCGCACTTTTTATTTGGTTTTGTATTACTGACCTTAATAACTAGTTTCTTATGTTGAAGGTGAAACTTCCTCATCATTTGTCCGTGGTGTCTTGGCGTTATTTTACTGGCTATATAAAATAAAAGATTTTCACCATTCATATCTCTACGGTCTATATAGAGATATGTTGGCTACCTGGTCGGGGGTTAAGGGAATGGTTTGGTAAGGTTCTTGCCTTGTTCAGTGTATAGATCCTGCAAGGACCTGGGTCAAGCTTACTATGACCTCCTTCAATACCCACTGGTATTGGATGGCGGGGGTGTGAATGGCTTGATTCCCTCATATGTAAACTACTAATAATACATTAACCCGGCTACTTGGGATTGTATCCCTGCTGACTCAAACCACTTAGCCGAGGGTAACGTCACCTTCAAAAGAGGGGCCTACCACATTACGCTTTAATAACTTAATTACATATCTTCCAATATTCCAACCCTTTGGGATTGTATCCTTGCTAACTCAAACCACTGGGTTGAGGGTAACGTCACCTTAAAAAGAGAGGCCTACCACTATAACTTAGATAATCTCTTAAAAAGTGCAAAAGTGCGGAAATCATCCAAGGTTACATTAAAGGCAAGTCGGATCCAAGTGATTCATCTTGTCTATCTGTTTTTATTTTCATTTTTATTTTTCTGCATTTTTTTTTCATGTTTAAAACCTTTTCTAAAACTTTTGATTTGATTAGACGTTGAGGATAAACTGGTATTAAAAGCTCTTGTGTCCTTGGACGACCTCGGTATCTTACCAACGCTATACTACGCTCACGATGGGTGCACTTGCCCATGTATGTGTTTAGTGTTAGTAGAATATCGTATTTTATAATTTTAAAACTTGACTAATGTGTTAAAAAAAAGGATTAAAATATAAAGAAAAACATAATACACCCGACACACTCCAAGTCTAGACTACAATCCCTAGGATCCTCTCACAATTTTACAAAAAATTTTTCATTACATAAAACGTTCCACGACATCCACTACCTGAACTTGTTTTTCAAAGAGTCAAGTAAGGACACTACGAGACTTAGGGTGCACAGGGGTAGCACTTATCTTCAACTAGGGACTACTTGCTTATTTGTGTGTAACTATATATATTGATTAAGTAGTAATAATTAATATATGTACATATACCATGGATTTTAGATTACAGGTATTCATGTCATCTTCTGAGAACAGTGGTCTGTCTGATGAGCATGATCCTATGGCGATCGTCTCTGATGATGAGGTAGCACACGCCCCGAGATCTTCACGTCTGACTCCAAGAACGACCTGGAGATGATGTCCTAGGGGTGAGCAAACGACGATACCCGACCCGACCCTATCAGAACCCGACCCGAGAACCGGAAAACCATAAAAGATGGAACCGAATTAGGACCCTATAATACCGGGTCGGTTCCGGTTAGTTGGACAATCGGGTAGGTCGGTCCAGGTGTTAAACACCGACCCGATGAGAATCAGTTGGTTTATCACTTTAACAGCTAGTTTGTGATGATATCTATCAGAGAATCAGAGCATTCACCTTCAGAATCAGAGCCTACTTTGGAACAAAATTCAGTTGCTTTATCATCCTCTTGAACATATGTAAGATTCACCCCTACTTCATTCAAATCATGTCAACGTTTGCAGCAGGTTTGGATTATTGCTTTGTTACTTTTCATTCCAGTGTTAAATTTATTGATTGTTTGTTGTAGATTAAGTAGGTTTGTACTAATTGATACGAAATTGAAATTATTTCATGATTGATAAGGTGTTTATGCTTCAATCTAGTGTTTAGTATCCATGTTTAACTTTGTTGCATGCCAAGTGTTCGATAAAATGTCTGATCGAAAAAATTGACGAAAGGTGTTACCAAAACATAGATAAAACATTGGAATCAAAAACTGATAATTCAAACATAAAAAAATTCAAAAATTATTAACAAACTTCAAACATAATCCCAAACAAATGTAAGAAATCCAAACAAAATCCTCAAAATCCAAAGCAAACGAACTTAAACCGACACTACCTTTACTCTTTTTCTCCATTTTCCGTATCCATCTCTAGCCATCCGTTAATCGACATCGATATTCATTTGATCCGGTTCCACTTTATCATAATTTCTACATGAAAAAAATATAATGATAAATACAACGTAAACAACAAACAAGGATGTATTTCGGTGTATCGTAAAATTACCTTTTCCAATGTCATCGAACTCTGCCGAATCTTCGATGTAGATTTTCTTTTTAATTGATGCACGAATCCAATCCTCTGTACATATTAATGCCTCGACAATCGGAGTTGATAAAGAAGTTCGATAAGTATCGACAACTCTTCCGCCTGTACTAAACGCCTCCTCAGAAGCAACACTGGATACCGGGATAGCCAATATGTCTATAGTGATAGGAAGACAAAATCTAATTAACACTATCGTGTTATTATAAGTAATAAAAATAAAGTACTAATTAGTAAATATACCTTTCGCCATTTTCGCTAGTACAGGGTATTTTGAAGATGCGGCCTTCCACCAACCCAGAATATCAAATCCCTTGTAATGGGCCTCCTCTCCGTCGTCTAGGTATCTCTCAAGTTCTGACTTGGTGTTATAAGATGTAGAACCGCCATCCGCTTTAAATTCTGTAAAAAAAATCACTCTCTCCTTGTGATGATGGTTCAACGTTCTCCTGACTTGGTGAAACTTTATCTGAAGCTTGTTTTTCACTGCTTGATGCATAATGCTCATACAAAAGCTTCAATTCATCCTTTATACTATTAACTACAATTTTAACTCGTTTCTTCAAGTCATCTTCTGTCTCATCATCTTTTTTTTCAACCCTGAATATTCTCTCAAATCCAAACTGAATAACACGAACCTTTAACCTCGGATCTAAAATTGCAGCAAAATACAGAATGTAATTAAATGATCTGCCAGTCGGTAGATTTCTCCAGTACTTGTCGAACTTCAGGTGCATCTTAGCACCCATAAGTCTACCTTCCAAGTCAGAACCGTCTTTCATATTCCTTAAATGCTTGTCTATATCCATAACCTCGTTAAAAAATAAATTAACGGTAACTGTTTTTGTAGCAGAAGCGTTGGCAGTTTTACGCTGAAACAATTCTAACACACTTGCCAATTGTCTCGCGTAGTTCCAGTCACTAACTCTAGGAGCATCATCACCCATATCATTTTTATAATTTGGGTCTTCCAGATCATATCTGTTAAACGCCTTCTCAAATTTTTCTGCCTTCTCTAACATCTCCCAAGTCGAGTTCCATCTTGTAGTCACATCTATACCTATGAATGCTTTGCTTTCGATCTTTTCTGCCTTAACGCATTTTTTTAAAAGTGTCTATTCGCTGAGGAGACAATCTAATATAGCGAATTGCATCTCTGATACGATATATGCATGTTGACCCATCACGTAAGCCGTCTTTCACAATAAGATTGATTATGTGTGCCATACATCGGATGTGCAAGTATCTCCCTTCGAACAAGAGGTTGTTTAACCTAGTTTTTAGAAACTGTATGGCAACATCATTAGCTGATGCATTATCTAATGTAATGGTCAGCACATTTTCAATATCCCATTCTTTTAAACATTGAATAAGGGACCTACCTATCTCGTCTCCCTTGTGGCTGAATATTTGCTTGAAGTTGATGATCCTTTTGTGTAACACCCAGTTGTCGTCTATAAAATGAGTTGTAACACACATATAGTTAACCCGCTGATTTGAAGTCCACGTGTCTGTGGTTAGACACACCCGTGTGCTATTCTTTGCAAAAAATGACTTCAACTTCCCCTTTTCCTCTAAAAATATCTCCCCAATATCCCTCGCAATCGTAAACCTGCTTGGCATCTTAAAAGTCGGATTAAAACTTTCTATAACCCTTCTAAATCCCTGATGCTCAACGGTTGAAAACGGGACCTCGTCTATTAACACCATCTCTGCAATGGCTCTTCTACTCGCTTTCGGACAATACTTCCATGCCTTTACCTCACCACTACCGCCCTCGCCATCATCGCCTTTTTTCAAGAAAATATTGCTTTGGTTTTTTAATCAGTCCGGGTGCTTTTCACATCTCCTACTGTGTTTACTCAACGCCGATGTGCCATTTTTATACGGGTCCGCAGCCAAATCTTTCGAGCAATGCTTGCATCTTGCCCGTTGGTTTCTGTCCTCATCTTTATACTTCTCAAAATCAATCCAAACAGTAGATTTACCTGATGTTTTAGATCCTGTCGTTTTCTTCGTTGTTGTGGTTTTAATTTTCTTTTTTGCGGTTTGTTTTTCGACATTTTGTGACTTCCTCTTTCCTCTTCCGTCCACGTGAGAATCGTCGCTTGATACATTCTCGATGTCGACATTTGATGAATCCATCTACAGTTTGTCATAAAACATACAGTGAATTACGTAATCATTAAACGGGTAATGGTATCAAAGATTTCATTCAAATGCACCATAAATAGGCATTAGGACTGTACTTAACACAATGGTAATGGGTCAAACAGTGATTCATGAGTATCCGACCCTATCTATATATTACCAATTATAACTCTGATCTTATTATTATAACTCTAAATGGGCATTGGGCTTCATGGGTTACACAGAATATTCAACTCAAAAGTCTAATCCAAAACATACCATCATCAATTAATGGGTTACACAGAATATTCAACTCATATTATAACTCTGATCTTATTATTATAACTCTAAATGGGCCATTGGGCTTCACGGGTTACACAGAAAACGTTGATGTTATTATCATAAATACAAATTTAAGGGTATCTCAATAATACAGTTTATTAGACTATGAAGTTGAACCAACATAGCATTTCTTTCAGATTCATGTGTATTGTCGATTACATAACTCACCAACAAACTCTAAACAACTTATTCATATGAAAAAAAACAACACACTAGTGTGACATAGCTATACCTCAGTTGCTAAAAATCATTCACTGTTAAAAGAATACAAAATAACATACAATTTATCTTTCTTTTAGGTCCTGATTAGTTCCACATAATTAATCAACATCTACCTCAGTTGCTAAAAATCTATGACAATTAAGACAAACATAATTGCAGTAAGCTCATTGTTTGATCGGATACTCATGTATTCACCCTACAAATCTACAATCAATATCACATGTGCCACTCCTAAATGCAAGACAGATTGACCACATGGGCTTTTTATTTTTATATATATATATTTTTTCTGAAATCATCCATATGCTCGAATTAGAATATCTTTTTAGAAAAAAAACAAATTAACGATCAAACGAATTAACAAACGGTCTGCATGCGAAACTTACCTGATAATTCAAGTGCTGCTAGTCTCTTTTAAATCTCGATGCTGATTGCTGAATGCCTGACTGAGTTTCTGTATTCCTATCTTTTATGCATTGGGTCGTTGGGATTGTATTGGTTTTAGAATAGGAATATTAGGAAACCAATTTTTGAATGATATCTTTTATTTTCAAAAAAAAATTCGTGAATATCTTGTTGCTTGCATGGATATAGTACACAAAGTTTAAATAGTAGAGTGTATATTTTATATTCAAAGATAATATGCAATGGTTTTAATATATCTTTTATTTTCGAAAATTTATGCAGATGAGATGAATGTGCAGCCTTCCAGTTTTGATATGAATGATTTTGTAATTCAATTGTCGATTATAATATAAAAGGCTGCTGGGCTTTTAGCCCATATACTTAAATGAATTATCAATAGAAATCGGTTCCTATGTCCAACTCGGTTTTTACTCATATGTACCCGGAACCGACCCGAGACCGATTTATCCAGAATATATGGAATCGAACTGTGTACCTACTATCTTAGGTCAGGGTCGGTATCGGTTTTTTTTAGGGTCGGTTCTCGGTTAATTTCGGTCCGACCCTATTTTTGCTCACCCCTTTGATGTCCGATGACGACGATCTCGACGATTTTCAGCCTTTCGCCCTACCAGATTTTGGTGACGACGTCTCTTTTATTGATGATGTCCCAGCTTTACCTTTACCCCTCCATGACCAGCTTATCATCGGACATCCCGATGGTGAGCATCTTATTGAGCTTATTCCGATTCATGCTATTCCCCTTGCTGCCATCTCTACTGAGGATTGGCCTTTCGTTGTTGATTTGGATGATGATGTTGATGTCCCTGTGTTTGAGGTGGAGCACCCTGATGACGATCTTGGCGATGGCGAGGTGTTCGACATCGCTATCCTTGACATACCATCCCCAGTTGTCTCTGTTATCGATATCTCTTCTGATTCAGATCTTAAGTCCGACGCCGACTCTTTTGAGTCAGTGACTTCCTCTGCCCTTCAAGCCGCTGGATTAGAGGCTTACCCTACCGATGATGATGATGTTGTGTCTGTTGCACCAGCTACTCCCGTTCATGTTCCTACACCTACTGGTACACCTCCTCATACCCCCGTTCGAGCTATCAGTGATAGCTCTTCACAGCCACCTATCCTAGTGGACCATTCCAGTTGGTTACGTAGTATTCATTATGCTTCAGCTGTCACACCCCAACCGATGGCGGAATCATCGGGGCGTGGCACTGAGCGAAACAGATTGTTCAAGAGAATCCATAGCAACTATTAAATGACATTATTTATAAGGTTTAATATCCCATACTATTATACAAATAATTCAAAACAATCATTAAAAATGTCCAGTCTCAAAAACAAAGTCCATACCGACAACTCAGATTTTTATTTGGTGGGTTTCTAGACTTCCTAACTTGTTTACAACACAACATCCAATCAACCTATCACATACGTTAAAATAAAAGTCAATATATAAAGTAAAGGTGAGCATACAAGTTTGAATAAATAATAGTATAAAAGTGTTTACGCATAACCAGCATGTAACACGTAACGGGCGAAGCATGTAACTACCAACAATGATACAACCTAACCGCGAGACTTCGTTGTAGATTATGCGTGACACATGTTCACTGTAGCGAACACTTAAAGTAAAGTAATGTGATCCCTAGCAACCCCTGTCACACAGGTGCTGAGTCCAAACTATAGTACCATCGTTGCTAGAGGCGGTCTTGGGTAACACTGTATAAGCATAGTAACAAGCATTCAACAAATCATGTATAGCATGCGGGAGTGGTTAGCATTTATAAAGTGTTTGCGTTGTGTGTTATGTTTTGATAGAGAACGTATGTAACACCCAAAAGTGCGTTAAACGAAAATGGGTTCGAGTATACTCATGGAACGTGTACTAATCAAGAACACGATCCTCAATGGATTGAAGGGAGCGCCGAGTCAGCCTGCGTACGAGAACAGAAGCATAAGTCCTCCAAAGTGCTGAAACGGTCAAAAGTCGAAGTGTCGGTGGGAGAACAGAAGCTTCGTACCAAGCTGATGCCTTCGTACGAAGGTGGGTCTTCGTACACGTGCTGCTTCCGTTGTCCAAAATCGAGTGTCTTCGCGTCATCTTCAAAAAATCGAGTGTTCATCCCTCCAACCTTAAGCTATTGATTGAGCTTAGAGTCGGAGAGGTCTTTGATTGTGTCATGAATGGAAATTGGGCTGTGTTGTGTAAAACCAGAGCCTTCGTACGAAGGCAGTTCCTCCGTGCGAGGCCATGTCCCTTCGTACGAAGGAACTACCTTCGTAAGAGGTTGGCTTCGCACAGAACAGTCCAGTTCATAAACGTGGCTATTTTTGGCATTCGGTGTTGTGTTTTCGCCTGAATCGGATATGTTTCTGAGTCCTCTTCAAGCTGGTTTCAACTTTACCTCGTTCCACTATTCAGTGAACGAGATACATGCCGTTTTAGGTCCGTTTAGGGTGTAAAAATCAAGTTTAAAAGGTTTTACATAATTTTCACCCAGATCCAACACTTGGTGAGTGTGAAATCAACTGATTTCTAACTTGGGAAGCCGTAGCTAGTCCCATTACACCCGGTTAAGTGTAGATTAGAGGTGAAAGAAGAAGTTTTTGGTGAAAAAGATGAAGGGTTCCTGTGAAAAGCAGGAATTTATGGAGAAAAGAAGAAGTTAAGTGAAAAGTTGATTGTTTTTATGTGAAAACAGAAGAATTTAGATTAAAACTTAGTGATTCTTATGAAAATCAAAGTGGAAAACGTTGTATAATTGAAGAAAACTGTTAAATCTTACTTGAAGATGGTCGGACAACAATTCGGCAGAGTTTCGGCTCAAAATCAGCATGTGAGAATGAATGAGGAGCGGCCTGGGTATTTATAGAGTTTGTGGGTTCGCACAGGGAGTCTTGGTTTGAACAGGCTGCCTTCGTACGAAGGCAGTGCCTTCGTACGAAGCTGCCTAGCTTCAAACAAGGTGCTATTTTGTGCAACCTTTTTCTCGTTTCGTGTCTAAGATACTCGTTTAATGCGTTTTGTTGCGTTAGATAATATTGGTACAATAAGTATTTTAGCGTAGTATTGAGTTTCGAGTTGCGTTGCGTTTCGGTGTGATAAATCGAGTTGTACGAGTACCGTTGAGTTTGCGTTGCGATTGCGTTTGCGAGTAACAATACACATAATAAGCACACACAAATGAGACACATAAGAACACACATTATCACATTACTACTACTAATTTAGCGTGTTAGTCGTGATAAGCGTAGGTGAAGGCGTGTGATAACCACACAAACACACTCGGCAATTTACATAGCATCATTCTCTGTAATTCGTGTTGCATAAGCGTTGCGAATATAAAGCGTTTAAGCGTATGGCGGTGGTTAACATAACCCTTTATTTATGTCGCAACCCCCGCCCCCTATCTGTCCCGGGAACGGGCTACCGCGAGACCAGTTTTGGTGGTATCGTTTGTTTATCAATTTGGCAGCGGAAATTTCATCAGGACCGTAGTTAGGAAATATTTATCAGAGTAAATACCACACTTTTATAATATTAAATATATTGGGATAAAACCCAAGTTTTCATTACAAACATTTTCATAGGGAAAAATCCCTATTTTATTGTATAAAACATCTTCTTTTATTTAGGTAACTTTTATAGCCATTTTTCCAAGCCTTCAGTGCTTTCCAGCTGGCTTCTAGTTTAATCAAGAAAATTTTAATCCATTAACAGTATTGAGAGCAATCACATTGTTTATTTCTACACAATTACTCATTCAGTATTGTCAAACCTGACTGGTGGGTCATATTACACATCGGCTAACTCTTTGTCCATTGGTAACGTGTTCCACATTTTGTATACAAAACCCCAACATACCGGCAGTAATTGAAGAACTACAAAGACTCAATCACTGCTTAATCGCATTGTAAAACATTTAAGGTTTTGTAAAAACAATTTACATAAAGGAGATTACTCACATTGTTGTCTTAGACTTCTTTTAAGGGTTTCCTGGTAATTATCTATAATTTACACAATGCATACGCGTTAGTATAATAACCATTTATATTTACATTAGTTATACCCTCCCCGAGACGGCATTCCAACGACAACTTCGGACAGAACCTCGACAGTCGTTACGGAACCCTGGATCAATCGGGCAGCGTATCTAATACGTAACCGGGGTTATGATACTTACATCGGGGCAGAACTTCGTTTAATTAGGGGGGTATTATACCCGGAAATTATATTATCTATGCAGAATTTGAGAGAGAGATCGAAGATTTGAGCAACGGAAACTGAAGGTCGAGCACCTCTATATATATGCGACCCTTCGACTTCCCTCGCGGCCCGCATAAGATTAGGTTGGGGCTTACGCGGCCCGCGACATAGGGTTGTAGGCCCTATCCTTGATTTGTCACAGGTATAGCCTCGCAACGTGTCGACACGTGGCGGCTTTCGGGTGTCGCCTCGATGATGATCGCTCGCGGCCCGCGTAGGCTGTAGCCAAAGGCTACGCCCCCCGCGACAACCTCTTTTTTCTTGTTTTTATTTAATTTTTATAAAAATAAAGGTAATTGGGCTCGGTTTTTACATACGGGGTATATTTTAAGACATATTGGGATATTTAATATATTTTAGGGCGTCTGAAAATTTTAGGAGGGTTGTTATATCCTCCCCACCTTGTTTTAGAGCTCGTCCTCGAGATCTACTGGAATAGGTGTGGATATTTCCTTTGCATTTCTGATTCAAGCTCCCATGTGTATTCTGGTCCTCTTTTGGAGTCCCATTTTACTTTGACCAGAACTATTCTCTTGTGCTTGAGGTTCTTAACTTTCCTGTCTTCAATCTGTAGAGGCTTCTCTACAAATTTAAGTTGTTCATTTACCTCTATATCTTGAAGAGGTACTACCAGTGATTCATCAGCTAAGCATTTCTTGAGATTAGATACATGAAATACATCATGTATTCCTGCCATTTCCTCTGGAAGTTGTAGCTGATAGGCTACAGGTCCTATTCTTCTAATAATCTCAAAAGGTCCAACGTACCTGGGGCTTAGCTTTCCTCTTTTGATGAATCTCACTACTCCTTTCCAAGGAGAGACTTTTAATAACACTTTATCTCCTACTTGAAATTCCAATGGCTTTCGCCTGTTATCAGCATAAATCTTTTGTCGATCACGTGTTGTTTTTAGTCGTTCCTTGACTTGAATGAGTTTGTCTGTTGTTTCTTGTACTATCTTGGGTCCAGATAGTTGCTTTTCTCCAAATTCTTCCCAACAGACTGGCGTTCGGCATTTTCGTCCATAAAGTGCTTCGAAGGGTGCAACATTTATACTTGTGTGATAACTGTTATTATAAGAAAATTCTATCAATGGTAAATGAACGTCCCAATTACCTCCGAAATCAATTACACAAGCTCTAAGCATGTCTTCCATTGTCTGAATTGTCCTTTCGCTTTGTCCGTCCGTTTGAGGATGATAAGCGGTGATTAAATTCAACTTGGTTCCCCTGGCTTTTTGGAAACTTGTCCAAAAATGAGAGGTAAAGCGACTATCTCTGTCAGAAATAATTGATAGAGGAATTCCATGTAATAAAACTATTTCATTTACATATAATTTAGCTAACTGTTCCATACTGAAAGTTTCTTTCATTGGTAGGAAATGAGCTGACTTGGTTAGTCTATCTACAATCACCCAGATTATATCATTACCTTTTCTTGTTTTGGGTAATTTGGTAACAAAATCCATTGTTATTAATTCCCATTTCCAAACCGGCATTTCTAACTGTTGCAACAAACCTGAGGGTTTCTGATGTTCAGCTTTGACTTGTGAACAAGTTAAACACCTTGCAACATATGCTGCTATATCCTTTTTCATTCCTATCCACCAGAAATTCTTCCTTAAGTCCTGATACATCTTATCATTTCCAGGATGCATCGTATACTTAGACTTATGGGCTTCTTCTAATATACGGTGTCGTAGGTTTCCTAATTTACGTATCCATATTCTTTTCTTATGGAATCTCTAAATTCCATCTGTTCCTTGTTCTAATTCCTTTATCATTCCTTTCAGTTTCTCAGTATCATCTTGATTACTGATTCTTGTGCCTTTCTAATATGATCATTTAAATCTATTTGCAGATTTAACTAAAGAGAACGTACTCTTTTTGGCTTTTCATGATATTTTCGACTTAAAGCATCGGCTACTACATTTGCCTTTCCTGCATGATACTGGATACTACAGTCAAAATCACTAAGTATCTCCATCCAGCGTCTTTGTCTAATATTCAATTCCTTTTGTCCAAAAACATACCTTAAACTCTTATGATCGGTAAATATGGTAAACTTACTACCGTAAAGGTAATGTCTCTAAATTTTAAGGGCAAAAATTATAGCTCCTAACTCTAGATCATGGGTCGAATAATTCTCTTCATGATTCTTAAGCAGTCTAGAGGCGTAAGCTATAACCTTTTGACGTTGCATTAATACACATCCATAACCTAACTTTGATGCGTCACAATAGATTACAAAATCTTCAGTTCCTTCTAGTAACGCTAGTATGGGTGCATGGGTTAATCTTTGCTTAAGAATTTTAAAGACTTCTTCTTGTTTTGGTCCCCATTAAAACTTAACTGATTTACAGGTTAGCTTAGTTAAGGGAATGGCTATTCTAGAAAAATCTCGAATAAATCTTCTATAATAACCGGCCAATCCTAAGAAACTTCTAACTTCAGTTGGTGACTCAGGGGTTTTCCACTTGGTAATCGCCTCGATCTTGGTGGGATCTACATTAATTCCTTCATGATTGACTAAATGTCCAAGAAATTGTACCTGTTCTAACCAAAACTCACACTTCGAAAACTTAGCATAAAGCTTTTCTTTTCTCAATAAACTTAGAAGTGCGTGCAGATGCACTGCATGTTCCTATTTGCTTTTAGAGTAAATAAGAATATCATCTATAAAGACAATTATGAATTTATCAAAATATGGCTTACATATTCGGTTCATCATGTCCATGAATGCAGCTGGGGCATTAGTTAAACCAAATGGCATGACAGTAAATTCATAATGGCCATACCTTGTTCTAAAAGCGGTCTTAGGAATGTCCTCTTCCTGTACCTTTAATTGATGATATCCTGACCTTAAATCGATTTTTGAGAAAAATCGTGCTCCTTGCAATTGATCGAACATATCATCGATTCTTGGTAATGGATACCGATTCTTAATCGGGACTTTATTCAGTTCACGGTAGTCAATGCACATACGCATTGATCCGTCCTTCTTGTTAACGAATAATATCGGTGTTCCCCATGGCGATGAGCTTGGCTGTATAAATCCCTTCTCCAATAATTCATCTAATTGTTTCTTCAGCTCTTGCATTTCTGCAGGTGCCAAACGGTAAGGTGCTTTGGTAATTCGTGCAGTTCCTGGTATTAAGTGGATTCTGAATTCAACTTCCTTGTCTGGAGGTTGTCCTTGTAGCTCTTCTGGAAATACATCTGGAAACTGGGACACTATTGGAATATCCTTTAATTCTTTTCCTTTAGTGTTAGTGATTATAGAAATAAATACACTATGATCCTTTCCTTATATAACTTGTTGTTTTCATCACAGAGATGAACTTTGTGGATTTAAAGGTTTTATTTCCTTTAATTGTGATCTTTTCACCCCTTGGTGTATTTACTTGAATTGACTTTTGATCACATAAAATACTGGCTTTATTGGCTATTAACCAATCTATTCCTAATACAACATCAAATCCTGCCAAATTCATTGGGTAAAGGTTTGCAATAAATTTATGATTTAAAATTTCTATTTTTGCTCCCTGTAAGATTTTAGAAATCTTAATGGTTTCCCCATTTGTTGTCTCTACTAGACATTCTTGTGGGAGTTTAGTTAATGATTGATTTAGAAGTTTGCAAAAATGAAGTATTAATAAAACTTTGGTTTGCACCAGAGTCAAATACTGTAACTTTAGCAAAAACATCATTAACTAAAAACGTACCAGTGATCACATCTGGGATCATCTTTGCTTCTTCTGCAGTCAGAACAAATGCTCTAGCATTTTTAGTATTCTCGGTGTTCGTGGCTGGAGCTATTTTTGGACAGTTAGGTTTGATATGACCTAGTTCTCTGTAGTTGTAGCATATCCTGTTGTTAGGCTTTTTCATGTAGTCTTCCTCCTTGTGTCCAGATATTTTGCAAAAGTTACAGTATATAGAGCATCTTCCTGAATGCTTTCTTTTGCAATACTTACAATAGGGTGCAGAGGTAGAACCTACATTTTTCCCACGGTTAGAATTTCCAGAACGGAATTCCTGGGTCAGCTTCTGGGTTAGGTTCCTCCTTTGATCCTCTTCTAGAGTACGGACTAATTCATCTGTCAAGGTGTTGGCTAGTTCTACTGCTTCTTCTATGGTTTGAGGTCTAGCTGCCTTGACTACATGCCTAATCTCTCCAATTAATCTCCAGATGTAACGGGAGATTAAAACTGGTTCAGGTGAAGCAAGGGTTGGTACTATTCGGGCATATTCAAAGAATAAGGTAGTATAACCCTTACTATCTACCCAATCATCCTAGGATTTAGAAATTTGTTTGCTATCTGTTCTTTTTCATTAGGAGGGCAGAATTTCCTTGCTACCATGTTTTTAAACTCCCCCCATTCCATATTGTAAGTTCTATCACTTCCCCTAGATTAGAGGATGGTGTTCCACCATTCTAGTGCTGAATTCTTGAACAGATTGGAAGCAAACATTATTTTATCCTCTTCTGCACATTTACTTATCCTTAAGACTGTCTCTGTCTTTTCTATCCAGCGTAGAGATGCAACGGCCCCTTCATTGCCCGAGAATTCCATTGGCTTACAAGACCAGAATTCTTTATAAGAACAACCGTAAGACACGGTTTTTCTTCTTTTGGGAATGGGCACTTGAAGTACGGGTCCATTGTTCACGATGTTTTCAGGTTCAGAAGGTCGTTTGCTATCATGCTTACTTTTATTTTTTGCTTCCTTAACCGTTTTGATAATATATGGCATCACATCTATTATCCCTTGTGCCACTATATGCTGCATGGCACTGTTATCCACTTGGTTTCCATTATTGTTGTTTTTCAGATTTTCATTATCCGGGTTAATGTTACTCTGGTTATCATTATTCTGGTTTTCCTGGTTTACTTCGTCGTCCATCTGAATTTTAAACATTTATCAATTATTAATATCACAAAATAGTAAAAGGCAACCACCACACAACACACATATTGATCAAAAGCATCGGGCATTGCGACTTACTCTTTTCTATTATAGTATGCGTCAAATACACACTAAGACTGTAATTAAAATTACACTACTACTATGCACCGCTAACCACGAAGTGGTCTATACTACAACATATATTATTATTACACACACACACACACATATATATATATATATATAAACTTTCTTCATACAAACATATTATATATTATTATTATTACCAACTCTATTGTCACCTTCACTGATCTGGATTCATCTAGTAATCCATATTGCGCTCGTCTTACTTCCAGACAAGTCGCTCTCCTACCTACCTCGTCCTTTCACTACTCTCTAAAATCTCTTCTCCGAAAGTTCGGAGTTCATGCACATTTTCTGCACTCATCGGGGGTGCAGGTGCTAGTGCTGGGTCTGGGTACTGGGGCATGGGATTCTCCTGAGGGTACGAATTTTCTAAGATCTCCCTAATGTATTCATCGTTATCGTAGTAGTAGGGATCTAGAGTGTCCAGACCTGGATAGGCTGCTAAGTTTGGCATGGGTTCGTCGTTTAGGTGGTAGCGTGGCACATAATCCCTATGATCATCGAACCATGGATCATAATCTGGGTCTAAGGGATTAGCGGCTGGTATCCTAGGTATCTCCTCAGGGTTGAAATCATGCATTTGAACTTGATTTTCGGGGTTGTCTTCTATCTCCATCGGCTGAGTGGGGAACAAAGGTAAGGGTTGTGGGGCTACTAGTTGTTCCAGGTTTGGGTCGGCAGCTGTTGTTGCTAGGATATGAAAATTGGCTAAGCTCCTATTAAGCATATCATGTGTATGGGCATCTGACTCTCGCTTAGTGGCTGCTAGGACTCTCTACTGTTGCAACTTTCGCATTCTTTTCCTACGCTCGAATGCTCCCTTACTGAACCATCCTCTCTTTTTCTGAGGGAATGGCTCTTCAGACTGAGCCTTAAAGAGAAACATCCCTTCTTCCTGGTCAGCTGAATACCCAGATAGGGCAGGCTGGGAACAGATACCTTCACTCCTAGGTGAATCGGACAACTGACGATACGCGTCTGTGGGTCCTTGATCACTCATACTGTAAACTAACAAATAGTCAAATAACACACAACAATAAAATACAATTATGCACGTATTTCCATAATTAATTTCCTAACAATTTGAATAATATATTAGTGTCAGCAGAACGCTTCTGTGGCTGAATCAGTGTCTTAGCTCTGATACCACCTTCTGTCGCAACCCCCGCCCCCTATCTGTCCCGAGAATGGGCGGCCGCGAGACCAGTTTTGGTGGTATCGTTTGTTTATCAATTTGGCAGCGGAAATTTTATCAGGACCGTAGTTAGGAAATGTTTATCAGAGTAAATACCACACTTTGATAAAATTAAACATATTGGGATAAAACCCAAGTTTTCATTACAAACATTTTCATAGGGAAAAATCCCTATTTTATTGAATAAAACATCTTCTTTTATTTAGGTAACATTTATTGCCACTTTTCCAAGCCTTCAGTGCTGTCCAGCTGGCTTCTAGTTAGCTTTCACATTTTGTTACCTAAAACGCGTTTTAAAAACATTTTGTCAGTGGGAAATACTCATGAGTGAATCCCAGATTTATCAAGAAGATTTTTATCCATTAACAGTATTGAGAGCAATCACATTGTTTATTTCTACACAATTACTCATTCAGTATTGTCAATCCTGACTGGTGGGTCATATTACACAGTGGCTAACTCTTTGTCCAATGGTAACGTGTTCCACATTTTGTATACAAAACCCCAACATACCGGCAGTAATTGAAGAACTTGAAAGACTCAATCACTGCTTAATCACATTGTAAAACATTTAAGGTTTTGTAAAAACAATTTACTAAAAGGAGATTACTCACATTGCTATCTTAGACTTCTTTTAAGGGTTTCCTGGTAATTATCTATAATTTACACAATGCACACGTGTTAGTATAATAACCCTTTATATTTACATTTGTTATACCCTCCCCGAGACGGCATACCAACGACTACGTCGGGCAGAACCACGACAGTCGTTACGGAACCCAGGATCAATCGGGCAGCGTATCTAATACGTAACCGGGGTTATGATACTTAAATCGGGGCAGAACTTAATTTAATTAGGGGGGTATTATACCCGGAAATTATATTATCTATGCAGAATTTGAGAGAGAGATCGAAGATTTGAGCAACTGAAACTGAAGATCGAGCACCTCTATATATATGCGACCCTTCGACTTCCCTCCGGCCCGCGTAAGATTAGGTTGGGGCTTACGCGGCCTGCGACATAGGGTTGTAGGCCCTAGCCTTGATTTGTCACCGGTATAGCCTCACCACGTGTCGACACACGGAGGCTTCCGGGTGTCACATCGATGATGATCGCTCGTGGCCCGCGTAGGCTGCAGCCAAAGGCTACGCGCCCTGTGACAGCCTCAATTTTCTTGTTTTTATTTAATTTTTATAAAAATAAAGGTATTTGGGCTCGGTTTTTACATACGGGGTATATTTTAAGACATATTGGGATATTTTAATATATTTTAGGGCGTTAGAAAATTTTAGGAGGGTTGTTATATCCTCCCCACCTTGTTTTAGAGCTCGTCCTCGAGATCTACTGGAATAGGTGTGGATATTTCCTTTGCATTTCTGATTCAAGCTCCCATGTGTATTCTGGACCTCTTTTGGAGTCCCATTTTACTTTGACCAAAACTAATCTCTTGTGCTTGAGGTTCTTAACTTTCCAGTCTTCAATCTGTAGAGGCTTCTCTACAAATTTAAGTTGTTCATTTACCTCTATATCTTGAAGAGGTACTACCAGTGATTCATCAGCTAAGCATTTCTTGAGATTAGATACATGAAATACATCATGTATTCCTGCCATTTCCTCTGGCAGTTGTAGCTGATAGGCTACAGGTCCTATTCTTCTAATAATCTCAAAAGGTCCAACGTACCTGGGGCTTGGCTTTCCTCTTTTGATGAATCTCACCACTCCTTTCCAAGGAGAGACTTTTAATAACACTTTATCTCCTACTTTAAATTCCAAGGGTTTTCTCCTGTTATCAGCATAACTCTTTTGTCGATCACGTGCTGTTTTTAGTCGTTCCTTGACGTGAATGAGTTTGTCTGTTGTTTCTTGTACTATCTCGGGTCCAAATAGTTGCTTTTCTCCAATTTCTGGCATTTTCGTCCATAAAGTGCTTCGAAGGGTGCAGCATTGATACTTGTGTGATAACTGTTATTATAAGAAATTTCTATCAATGGTAAATGATCGTCCCAAATACCTCCGAAATCAATTACACAAGCTCTAAGCATGTCTTCCATTGTCTGAATTGTCCTTTCGCTTTATCCGTCCGTTTGAGGATGATATGCGGTGCTTAAATTCAACTTGGTTCCCATGGCTTTTTGGAAACTTGTCCAAAAATGAGAGGTAAAGCGACTATCTCTGTCAGAAACAATTGATAGAGGAATTCCATGTAATGAAACTATTTCATTTACATATAATTTAGCTAACTGTTTCATACTGAAAGTTTCTTTCATTGGTAGGAAATGAGCTGACTTGGTTAGTCTGTCTACAATCACCCAGATTGTATCATTACCTTTTCTTGTTTTGGGTAATTTGGTAACAAAATCCATTGTTATTAATTCCCATTTCTAAACCGGCATTTCTAACTGTTGCAATAAACCTAAGGGTTTCTGATGTTCAACTTTGACTTGTGAACACGTTAAACACCTTGCAACATATGTTGCTATATCCTTTTTCATTCCTATCCACCAGAAATTCTTCCTTAAGTCCTGATACATCTTATCATTTCCAGGATGCATCGTATACTTAGACTTATGGGCTTCTTCTATTATACGGTGGCGTAGGTTTCCTAATTTAGGTATCCACATTCTTTTCTTATGGAATCTCCAAATTCCATATGTTCCTTGTTCTAATTCCTTAATCATTCCATTCAGTTTCTCAGTATCATCCTTGATTACTGATTCTTGTGCCTTTCTAATCTGATCATTTAAATCTATTTGCAGATTTAACTTAAGAGAACGTACTCTTTTTGGCTTTTCATGATATTTTTGACTTAAAGCATCGGCTACTACATTTGTCTTTCCTGCATGATACTGGATACTACAGTCAAAATCACTAAGTATCTTCATCCAGCGTCTTTGTCTCATATTCAATTCCTTTTGTCCAAAAACATACCTTAAACTCTTATGATCGGTAAATATGGTAAACTTACTACTGCAAAGGTAATGTCTCCAAATTTTAAGGGCAAAAATTATAGCTCCTAACTCTAGATCATGGGTCGAATAATTCTCTTCATGATTCTTAAGCAGTCTAGAGGCGTAAGCTATAACCTTTTGACGTTGCATTAATACACATCCATAACCTAACTTAGAAGCGTCACAATAGATTACAAAATCTTCAGTTCCTTCTAGTAACGCTAGTATGGGTGCATGGGTTAATATTTGCTTAAGAATTTTAAAGGCTTCTTCTTGTTTTGGTCCCCATTCAAACTTAACTGATTAACAGGTTAGCTTAGTTAAGGGAATGACTATTTTAGAAAAATCTCGAATAAATCTTCTATAATAACCGGCAAATCCTTAGAAACTTCTAACTTCAGTTCGTGACTCAGGGGTTTTCCACTTGGTAATCGCCTCGATCTTGGTGGGATCTACATTAATTCCTTCATGATTGACTAAATGTCCAAGAAATTGTACTTGTTCTAACCAAAACTAACACTTCGAAAACTTAGCATAATGCTTTTCTTTTCTCAATAAACTTAGAAGTGCGTGCAGATGCGCTGCATGTTCCTCTTTTCTTTTAGAGTAAATAAGAATATCATCTATAAAGACACTTATGAATTTATCCAAATATGGCTTACATATTCGGTTCATCATGTCCATGAATGCAGCTGGGGCAATGGTTAAACCAAATGGCATGACAGTAAATTCATTATGGCCATACCTTGTTATGAAAGCGGTCTTAGGAATGTCTTCTTCCTGTACCTTTAATTGATGATATCCTAACCTTAAATCAATTTTTGAGAAAAATCATGCTCCTTGCAATTGATCGAACAGATCATCGATTCTTGGTAATGGATACTGATTCTTAATCATGACTTTATTCAGTTCACGGTAGTCAATGCACATACGGATTGATCAGTCCTTCTTTTTCACGAATAATATCGGTGCTCCCCATGGCGATGAGTTTGGCTGTATAAATCCCTTCTCCAATAATTCAACTAATTGTTTCTTCCGCTCTTGCATTTCTGCAGGTGCCAAACGATAAGGTGCTTTGGCAATTGGTGCATTTCTTGGTATTAAGTGGATTCTGAATTCAACTTCCCTGTCTGGAGGGTGTCCTGGTAGCTCTTCTGGAAATACATCTGGAAACTGGGACACTGTTGGAATATCCTTTAATTCTTTTCCTTTAGTGTTAGTGATTATAGAAATCAAATACACTAATGATCCTTTCCTTATATAACTTGCTATTTTTATCACAGAGATGAACTTTGTGGATTTAAAGGTTTTATTTCCTTTAATTGTGATCTTTTCACCCCTTGTTGAATTTACTTGAATTGGCTTTTGATCACATAAAATACTGGCTTTATTGGCTATTAACCAATCCATTCCTAATACAATATCAAATCCTGCCAAATTCATTGGGTAAAGGTTTGCAATAAATTTATGATTTAAAATTTCTATTCTTGCTCCCTGCAAGATTTTAGAAATCTTAATGGTTTCCCCATTTGCTGTCTCTACTAGACATTCTTGTGGGAGTTTAGTTAATGATTGATTTAGAAGTTTGCAAAATGAAGTATTAATAAAACTTTGGTTTGCACCAGAGTCAAATAATACTTTAGCAAAAACATCATTAACTAAAAACGCACCAGTGATCACATCCGAGATCATCTTTGCTTCTTCTGCAGTGAGAACAAATGCTCTAGTATTTTTAGTATTCTTGGTGTTCGTGGCTGGAGCTATTTTTGGACAGTTAGGCTTGATATGACCTTGTTCTCCGCAGTTGTAGCGTATCCTGTTGTTAGGCTTTTTCCTGCTGTCTTCCTCCTTGTGTCCATATATTTTACAAAAGTTACAGTATATAGAGCATCTTCCTGAATGCTTTCTTTTGCAATACTTACAGTAGGGTGCAGAGGTAGAACCTACATTTCTCCCACGGTTAGAATTTCCAGAACGGAATTCCTGGGTCAGCTTCTGGGTTAGGTTCCTCCTTTGATCCTCTTCTCGAGTACGGACTAATTCATCTGTCAAGGTGTTGGCTAGTTCTACTGCTTCTTCTATGGTTTGAGGTCTAGCTGCCTTGACTACATGCCTAATCTCTCCAATTAATCCCAAGATGTAACGGGAGATTAAAACTGGTTCAGGTGAAGCAAGGGTTGTTACTATTCGGGCATATTCAAAGAATAAGGTAGTATAACCCTTACTATCTACCCAATCATCCTAAGATTTAGAAATTTGTTTGCTATCTGTTCTTTTTCATTAGGAGGGCAGAATTTCCTTTCTACCAAGTTTTTAAACTCCTCCCATTTCATATTGTAAGTTCTATCACTTCCCCTAGACTGGAGGATGGTGTTCCACCATTCTAGTGCTGAATTCTTGAACAGATTGGAAGTAAACATTATTTTATCCTCTTCTGCACATTTACTTATCCTTAAGACTGTCTCGGTCTTTTCTATCCAGCGTAGAGATGCAACGGCCCCTTCATTGCCCGAGAATTCCATTGGCATAGAAAACCAGAATTCTTTATAAGAACAACCGTAAGACACGTTTTTTTTTTTTTTGGGAATGGGCACTTGAAGTACGGGTCCATTGTTCACGCTATTTTCAGGTTCAAAAGGTCGTTTGCTATCATGCTTACTTTTATTTTCTGCTTCCTTAACCGTTTTGATAATATATGGCATCGCATCTATTATCCCTTGTGCCACTATATGCTGCATGGCACTGTTATCCACTTGGTTTCCATTATTGTTGTTGTTCGGATTTTCATTATCCGGGTTAATGTTGCTCTGGTTATCATTATTCTGGTTTTCCTGGTTTACTTCATCGTCCATCTGAATTTTAAACATTTATCAATTATTAATATCACAAAATAGTAAATAATTTAGGCAACCACCACACAACACACATTGCGACTTACTCTTTTCTATTATAGTATGCGTCAAATACACACTAAGACTGGAATTAAAATTACACTACTACTATGCATCGCTAACCACGAAGTGGTCTATACTACAACATATATTATTGTTACATATATATATATATATATATAGGGGAGGGTTTAAATGAGAACGCTAAATATTGTGAGAACCGTGAGAACAAATGAAAAAAACGCAAGAACTTGGTCAAAAGCGAATCAAATTCAAAATTTTTTTCTACACTTATCATTATTATTCAAATACAATGTTAGAAATTTTATTTACACGTTTAAATATAGATGAATTCGTAAATAAAGAAAATTTACACATGTGTAAATTTGCCATTTACACATGTGTAAATCTGTTATATTTACACATGTGTAAAAAATCTAAAAAGAGTGATTTTGAAAGGATAAATGAATTATTTGATGTTGTAAATTCTTTTTTTGATGTTGTATTTTAATTACAATGAGGTTTGTATTAAAAAAAAATTGGTTTTGATTGGTTTTTTCATTCGTTCTCACGGTTCTCGCAATATTTAGCATTCTCAAGATAACCCTCCCCTATATATATATATATATAAAGGTTAACATACTTCACGGCTTATCATACTTCACGTAGGAAACAATGGTAACCGTTGGATCAGGGGTATAATCACGCATGGAACATATAATCACGCATGGGACCACATAATAACACTTGGGACCACATAATCACGCATGGGATCCAAAATCACGCACGTTATTTTGGTCAAATAAATAATTACGCATGTTATATATTTCGTGAAGTACGTTAATGTACGTTAAGGCGTGAAGTACATTATACTTTCTCTCTCTCTCTCTCTATATATATATATATATAATTTTTTTTCATACAAACATATTATATATTATTATATTATTATTATTAACAACTCTATTGTCACCTTCACTGATCTGGATTCATCCAGTAATCCATATTGCGCTCGTCGTACTTCTAGACGAGTCGCTCTCCTACCTGCCTCATCATTTCACTACTCTCTAAAATCTCTTCTCCGAAAGTTCGGAGTTCATGCACATTTTCTACACTCATTGGGGGTACAAGTGCTAGTGCTGGGTCTGGGTACTTGGTACGGGGGCATGGGATTCTCCTGAGGGTACGAATCTTCTAAGATCTCCCTAATGTATTCATCGTTATCGTAGTAGTAGGGATCTAGAGGGTCCAGACCTGGATAGGCTGCTAAGTTTGGCATGGGTTCGTCGTTTAGGTGGTAGCGTGGCACATAATCTCTATGATCATCGAACCATGGATCATAATCTGGGTCTAAGGGATTAGGGGCTGGTATCCTAGGTATCTCCTCAGGGTTGAAATCATGCATTTGAACTTGATTTTCGGAGTTGCCTTCTATCTTCATCGGACGAGTGGGGAACAAAGGTAAGGGTTGTGGGGCTACTAGTTGTTCCAGGTTTGGGTCGGCAACTGTTGTTGATAGGATATGAAAATTGGCTAAGCTCCTATTAAGCATATCATGTGTATGGGCATCTGACTCTCGCTTAGCGGCTGCTATGACTCTCTACTGTTGCAACTTTTGAATTCTCTTCCTACGCTTGAATGCTCCCTTACTGAACCATCCTCTCTTTTTCTGAAGGAATGGCTCTTCAGACTGAGCCTTAAAGACAAACATCCCTTCTTCCTAGTCAGCTGAATACCCAGAGAGGGCAGGCTGGGAAGAGATACCTTCACTCCTAGGTGAATCGGACAACTGACGATGCGTCTGAGGGTCCTTGATCACTCATACTGTAAACTAACAAATAGTCAAATAACACACAACAATAAAATACAATTATGCACGTATTTCCATAATTAATTTCCTAACAATTTGAATAATAAATTAGTGTCAGCAGAATGCTTCTATGGCTGAATCAGTGGCTTAGCTCTGATACCACCTTCTGTCGCAACCCCCACCCCCTATCTGTCCCGAGAACGAGCTGTCACGAGACCAGTTTTGGTGGTATCGTTTGTTTATCAATTTGGCAGCGCTAATTTCACCAGGACCGTAGTTAGGAAATGTTTATCAGAGTAAATACCACACTTTTATAAAATTAAACATATTGGGATAAAACCCAAGTTTTCATTACAAACATTTTCATAGGGAAAAATCCCTATTTTATTGAATAAAACATCTTCTTTTATTTAGGTAACTTTTATAGCCACTTTTCCAAGCCTTCAGTGCTGTCCAACTGGCTTCTAGTTGGCTTTCACATTTTGTTACCTGAAACTCGTTTTAAAAACATTTTGTCAGTGGGAAATACTCGTGAGTGAATCCCAGTTTAATCAAGAAGATTTTTATCCATTAACAGTATTAAGAGCAAACGCATTGTTTATTTCTACACAATTACTCATTCAGTATTGTCAATCCTGACTGGTGGGTCATATTACACATTGGCTAACTCTTTGTCCAATGGTAACGTGTTCCACATTTTGTATACAAAACCCCAACATACCCGCAGTAATTGAAGAACTACAAAGACTCAATCACTGCTTAATCACATTGTAAAACATTTAAGGTTTTGTAAAAACAATTTACAAAAAGGAGATTACTCACATTACTATCTTAGACTTCTTTTAAGGGTTTCCTGGTAATTATCTATAATTTACACAATGCACACGCGTTAGTATAATAACCCTTTATATTTACATTAGTTATACCCTCCCCAAGACGGCATTCCAACGACAACTTCGGGCAGAACCTCGACAGTCGTTACGGAACCCTGGATCAATCGGGCAGCGTATCAAATACGTAACTGGGGTTATGATACTTACATCGGGACAGAACTTCGTTTAATTAGGGGGTATTATACCTGGAAATTATATTATCTATGTAGAATTTGAGAGAGAGATCGAAGATTTGTGCAACGGAAACTGAAGATCGAGCACCTCTATATATATGTGACCCTTCGACTTCCCTCCGACCAGCGTAAGATTAGGTTGGGGCTTACGCGGCCCGCGACCTAGGGTTGTAGGCCCTAGCCTTGATTTGTCACCGGTATAGCCTCGCCACGTGTCGACACATGGCGGCTTCCGGGTGTCGCCTCGATGATGATCGCTCGCGGCCCGCGTAGGCTGTAGCCAAAGGCTACGCGCCCCGCGACAGCCTCAATTTTCTTGTTTTTATTTAATTTTTATAAAAATAAAGGTATTTGGGCTCGGTTTTTACATACGGGGTATATTTTAAGACATATTGGGATATTTTAATATATTTTAGGGCGTCAGAAAATTTTAGGAGGGTTGTTATATCCTCCCCACCTTGTTTTAGAGCTCGTCCTCGAGATCTACTGGAATAGGTGTGGATATTTCCTTTGCATTTCTGATTCAAGCTCCCATGTGTATTATGGTCCTCTTTTGAAGTCCCATTTTACTTTGACCATACCTAATATCTTGTGCTTGAGGTTCTTAACTTTCCTGTCTTCAATCTGTAGAGGTTTCTCTACAAATTTAAGTTGTTCATTTAACTCTATATCTTGAAGAGGTACTACCAGTGATTCATCAGCAATGCATTTCTTGAGATTAGATACATGAAATACATCATGTATTCCTGCCATTTCCTCTGGCAGTTGTAGCTGATAAGCTACAGGTCATATTCTTCTAATAATCTCAAAAGGTCCAACGTACCTGGGGCTTAGCTTTTCTCTTTTGATGAATCTCACCACTCCTTTCCAAGGAGAGACTTTTAATAACACTTTATCTACTACTTGAAATTCCAAGGGCTTTCGCCTGTTATTAGCATAACTCTTTTGTCGACCACGTGCTGTTTTTAGTCGTTCCTTGACTTGAATGAGTTTGTCCGTTGTATCTTGTACTATCTCGGGTCCAGATAGTTGCTTTTCTCCAATTTCTGCCCAACAGATCGGCGTTCGGCATTTTCGTCCATAAAGTGCTTCGAAGGGTGCAACATTGATACTTGTGTGATAACTGTTATTATAAGAAAATTCTATCAATGGTAAATGATCGTCCCAATTACCTCCGAAATCAATTACACAAGCTCTAAGCATGTCTTCCATTGTCTGAATTGTCCTTTCGCTTTGTCCGTCCGTTTGAGGATGATAAGCGGTGCTTAAATTCAACTTGGTTCCCATGGATTTTTGGAAACTTGTCCAAAAATGAGAGGGAAAGTGACTATCTCTGTCAGAAACAATTGATAGAGGAATTCCATGTAATGAAACTATTTCATTTACATATAATTTAGCTAACTGTTCCATACTGAAAGTTTCTTTCATTGGTAGGAAATGAGCTGACTTGGTTAGTCTGTCTAAAATCACCCAGATTGTATCATTACCTTTTCTTGTTTTGGGTAATTTGGTAACAAAATCCATTGTTATTAATTCCCATTTCCAAACCGGCATTTCTAACTGTTGCAATAAACTTGAGGGTTTCTGATGTTCAGCTTTGACTTGTGAACAAGTTAAACACCTTGCAACATATGTTGCTATATCCTTTTTCATTCCTATCTACCAGAAATTCTTCCTTAAGTCCTGTTACATCTTATCATTTCCAGGATGCATCGTATACTTAGACTTATGGGCTTCTTCTAATATACGGTGGCGTAGGTTTCCTAATTTAGGTATCCACATTCTTTTCTTATGGAATCTCCAAATTCCATCTGTTCCTTGTTCTAATTCCTTAATCATTCCTTTCAGTTTCTCAGTATCATCCTTGATTACTGATTCTTATGCCTTTCTAATCTGATCATTTAAATCTATTTGCAGATTTAACTTAAGAGAACGTACTCTTTTTGGCTTTTCATGATATTTTCGACTTAAAGCATCGGCTACTACATTTGCCTTTCCTGCATGATACTGGATACTACAGTCAAAATCACTAAGTATCTCCATCCAGCGTCTTTGTCTCATATTCAATTCCTTTTGTCCAAAAACATACCTTAAACTCTTATGATCGGTAAATATGGTAAACTTACTACCGTAAAGGTAATGTCTCCAAATTTTAAGGGCAAAAATTATAGCTCTTAACTCTAGATCATGGGTTGAATAATTCTCTTCATGATTCTTAAGCTGTCTACAGGCGTAAGCTATAACCTTTTGACGTTGCATTAATACACATCCATAACCTAACTTAGAAGCGTCACAATAGATTACAAAATCTTCAGTTCCTTCTAGTAACGCTAGTATGGGTGCATGGGTTAATCTTTGCTTAAGAATTTTAAAGGGTTCTTCTTGTTTTAGTCACCATTCAAACTTAACTGATTAACATGTTAGCTTAGTTAAGGGAATGGCTATTCTAGAAAAATCTCGAATAAATCTTCTATAATAACCGGCCAATCCTAAGAAACTTCTAACTTCAGTAGGTGACTCAGGGGTTTTCCACTTGGTAATCGCCTCGATCTTGGTGGGATCTACATTAATTCCTTCATGATTGACTAAATGTCCAAGAAATTGTACCTGTTCAAACCAAAACTCACACTTCGAAAACTTAGCATAAAGCTTTTCTTTTCTCAATAAACTTAGAAGTGCGTGCAGATGCGCTGCATGTTCCTCTTTGCTTTTAAAGTAAATAAGAATATCATCTATAAACACAATTATGAATTTATCCAAATATGGCTTACATATTCGGTTCATCATGTCCATGAATGCAGCTGGGGCATTGGTTAAACCAAATGGCATGACAATAAATTCATAATGTCCATACCTTGTTCTGAAAGCGGCCTTAGGAATGTCCTCTTCCTGTACCTTTAATTGATGATATCCTTACCTTAAATCAATTTTTAAGAAAAATCTTGCTCCTTGCAATTGATCGAACAGATCATCGATTCTTGGTAATGGATACCGATTCTTAATCGTGACTTTATTTAGTTCACGGTAGTCAATGCACATACGCATTGATCCGTCCTTCTTTTTAACAAATAATATCGGTGCTTCCCATGGCGATGAGCTTGGCTGTATGAATCCCTTCTCCAATAATTCATCTAATTGTTTCTTCAGCTCTTGCATTTCTGCAGGTGCCAAACGGTAAGGTGCTTTGGCAATTGGTGTAGTTCCTGGTATTAAGTGGATTCTGAATTCAACTTCCCTGTCTGGAGGTTGTCTTGGTAGCTCTTCTGGAAATACATCAGGAAACTGGGACACTATTGGAATATCCTTTAATTTTTTTCCTTTAGTGTTAGTGAATTAGGGCCTCGAGGTTATTCTGGAATTCAATTTTCAAGGTATTCTCGATGAAGCATGCATGTTGGGCGTCGCGAATTAGGGCTTCGAGGTTATGCTGGGCTTGAACGTCGCGAACGCTATACACATAGCTTCGTCGACTGAAGGCATCGGCTACGACGTTTGCTTTGCCTGGATGGTAGCGTATCTCACAATCGTAGTCATTGAGAAGTTCAACCCATCAGCGTTGGCACATGTTTAGTTCTTTCTGGTTCAAGATGTGTTGTAGGCTCATATGGTCGGTGAAGACCGTACACTTGGTACCATAAAGGTAGTGTCGCCAAATCTTCAACGCAAAAACAACTGCACCGAGTTCGAGATTGTGGGTAGTGTAGTTCTTCTCGTGGACCTTGAGCTGTCGAGACGCATACGCGATAACCTTGTCTCGTTGCATAAGAACACAACCAATACCTAGGTTAGAGGCATCGAAATATATGACAAAATCGTCGTTTCCGTCTGGAAGGGTAAGAACGGGAGCGTTGCAGAGCATAAACTTGAGGATTTGGAAGGCTTCCTCCTGTTTGGGACCCCAACAAAAGGTTTATCCTTCTGAGTTAGAGTGGTAAGCGGTACGACGATTTTAGAGAAATCAGAGATGAATCGGCGATAATAACCCGCCAATCCGAGAAAAGAATGGATTTCGGAAGGGTTCTTCAGCATAATCCAGCTCCTTACTGCTCCTATTTTCGCGGGGTCGACATGAATTCCTTGACTGTTGACGATGTGACAGAGGAATTGAACCTCCTCGAGCCAAAATTCACACATGGAGAACTTGGCGTAGAGGAGATTTCCTTGGAGAAGCTCGAGAACTAAGCGAAGATGTTGCACATGTTCGGCTTTCGACTTCGAGTAGATGAGGAAATCATCGATGAACACAATAACGAAGCGATCAAGGAAGGGTTTACACACACGGTTCATCAAGTCCATGAAGACCGCGGGTGCGTTTATAAGACCAAAGGGCGTGACCACGAATTCGTAATGGCCATAACGGGTGTGGAAAGCGGTTTTCGGAATGTCTTGCTCTTGAACTCGCAACTGATGATAGCCAGAACGTAGATCGATTTTAGACAAACAGGGAGCACCTTGCAGTTGGTCAAATAAGTCGTTGATTCGGGGTAGAGGGTAGCGATTTTTTACAGTAAGCTTGTTGAGTTCCCTATAATCGATGCACATTCGGAACGATCCATCCTTCTTTTTCACGAAAAGGACTGGTGCACCCCAAGGAGATGTGCTAAGGCGTTTGAAGCCTTTATCAAGTAACTCCTGAAGTTGGCTAGAAAGTTCACGCATTTTGGACGGTGCGAGGCGATAAGGAGCTTTAGCCACAGGGTTAGCTCCAGGAATGAGGTCGATACGGAAGTCGATATCACAGGTAGGAGGTAGACCGGGAAAATCGTCAGGAAAGACATTAGGAAAATCACGAACCACAAGTACCATTTCTGTCGGCTTCTTTTCCTCCTCTGCTACTACGATGTGGGCTAAGAAAGCCAAGTACTCCTTGTGGAGATACTTGCTTGCTTGAATACACGACATAAGTTTCAGCTCTTTTGAGGATACTTCGCCATAAACACACAATTGGTCGTCGTTTGGAAGAGAGAAGCGAATCATCTTTTCGAAACAAATGACTTCGGCAAGATTTTCATGAAGAAAGTCCATGCCTACTATGACATCGAAACTGCCAAGTTGCATAGGAATGAGATCGATCGGGAAAAAGTGATTGTTGAGTGCAAGAGTACAATCACGGAGAACGGAGTTGACGGTGACGGTTCTTCCAGTGGCAACTTCTACGTCGAAGGTGTTTAGGAGATTAGCGCGTTTACGTTGTAAAAGCTTTTCGAATTCAAACGACATAACAGTTATCGGCTCTAGTATCAAATAAGCAAGAAGCAAAAATACCGTTAACAAGGAACGTACCATTGGCAACATTGTTGTCAGTCTGAGCCTGGTGGACATTGATGTTGAAGGTTCTTCCGTGGGCTGCTTGCTGTGGCTGATGTTGTTGCTGTTGTGGCTGCTGAGGCTACTGCTGTTGTTGTTGCTGTGGTGGTGGTTGCTGATGTAATTCTTGTTTCACCACTTGCAGTGGCAAACATTAGCAAAATGATTCAGGTCACCACAAGTGTAGCAAGTTCATGCATGAATGGCGGGTGCAGGAGCTGCTTGGTTGACCTGAGGAGCAGGAAGTTGAGCTGGCGGTGCAGGAAGAGCTTGAGGAGCTTGTTGTCGGGGGCCTGAGTGGCAGTGCGCAGTAAAATGTCCATAGATGTTGCAATTGGAACAGAAACGACAGTTGACCCCTGTCGGATGATGATAGGTGCAAGTTGGCCATAGAGGGTGAGTACCAGTGTACGCACGCTTGGCAGGCGGTGCGTTGGTAGTAGCAACTTGACAGTTCTGGTTGTTGGGAGGTGCGGGGAGTGCGTTGAGCGGTGATGCGGTAGTCACATAGTTATTGTTGTTGTTGCTCTTTTGCTTGCGGCTTTGGCGTGAAGACTTTAAACCTTGAGATACTGCATTGTCGGTACTGGGAGTAGCAGTAGCCTGATTAAGACTCTTGGTCGAGGTTTTGAAAGCTCCAGCCAAGACTCGTTTGTCGTTGATCTCAGCTGCGAGTTGGTAGGTTTCCTCGATAGTAGCAGGTCTAGCTGCTTGAACAAAATCAGCTACACTGTTGGGAAGAGCGCGAATATACTTCTTGATGGTCTTATCAGGCGTGTCCACCTGACTGGTACAGATAATGCTCAATTGTTTGAAACGAGCGGTGAGATCAGCGTTGTCACCTCCTTCTTGCTTGATGTGCCAGAATTCATTCTCCAGTAGCATTCACAGTGCGGAGGTTCTCTGGGCATCCGCTTTGCCTGAAGGTGACCTCAATCGAGTCAAACCACTAAAACATTACACTGGGTCCATCTTCGCCAGTAAAACTTGCTGGACCACAGGCTTTGAATTGTTTGAAGCTGAAGGGAGTTTTGGGTGCGTCACTCTTTGATTCGACAGAAGATTTGCTACAGACCTCATTGATTTCACTAACAATTTGAGGTATGACCTTGGCCATTTCCTTGGCCACAAGAGAAGCGATTCGCTTATCAGCCTTTTTCCTCTGAACATGTTGGTGAGTATGGGAACCGAATGAAGACATTGTCGAGTGTAGGTTCTGCAGCAGACATTATCCCAAAGGGATTAGACGAGATTCGATTATATTAGGGGTTTGTTTTAAAAAGTTTAGCGTTTCACAACCCTTTTTATTATTATTGTTATTCACCTAAAGTTCAGTAACACGTCTGCATATAATCACGTATACACATAATTCACATAAGCACGTATACACATAGGCACATAGGCACGTATGAGCACATAATTCATGTAAGCACATATTTTGCACGTATCAGCCTACATATTTTGCACGTATCCACCTGTCTTTCAAGGGCGCGTAACGCGAACGAGAGTTGCGAGCGATAGCAAGTAGCATAAGCGAGGAGTTTAGCGTACGAGAGTTCCTAGTTTGTTCGCGATTAATTAGCGTTATAGATTTACGAAAAGCTGTGCGAGTTGTGCGCCTTTTGTAAGGCAGAGAGCGGAAAGCATAAGATCTCCAAAACCGAAACATATAAACACATAAAATCTATGACACGTAAAATCGGCGATTGCAGGCTAGAAAAATAAATGGAGTGTCCTGGGTGTTACACATCGACAACCCAAATTGAGTCAACTATCCCCAACAAACTTGGGTACACGCTTTGGCCTAATAGATTGTGCTTTCACCGAGATACGGTGAACGACACTCATCCTTCCAGTTACTACGTACTTTGGTGAGATTTGTAGAATCGAAGTAGGGAATGGAACGAGTTATTAAGATGCGAGTTTCACCCCTAACTTAACTACTTCGCCCCTAATTGTGGTTGAAACAACCATGAGATAGAATGGGAGATTCCCGTTGAGGTGTGGATGTCACTCCTAACTCAACGGAGAGTCTCATGCTGAGAGTAAAAATACACGCAGAGTGAGTGATCTTGTCGAGAGTTCTTGGTTTTCACACCTAATCTTGAAACCATCACTCGGTTGTGTTATGTGAGCGTTTTCCAAAACGTGTGTATTGTGTCAACCTTAGGAAAGGCAAAACTAAGTTTACACACCTTAGGAAAGGCTTCCCCTTCGTGCAAAGCTGAAATGAGTGGGTTCGTACGAAGGTGTTCATTGTAGGTTCGAACCAGGATGAAATCAGCATGTGGGTTCGTACGAAGTTGGTATGTTGGCACTTAGACTATGGACTAGGTCAATTCTACACGACTCGACCTAATTCCTTATAGTTATGGCTCTGATACACATCTGTCACACCCCAACCGATGGCGGAATCATCAGGGCGTGGCACTGAGCGAAACAGATTGTTCATGAGAATCCATAGCAACTATTAAATGACATTATTTATAAGGTTTAATATCTCATACTATTAAACAAATAATTTAAAACAGTCATTACATATATTCAGTCTCAAAAACAAAGTCCATTCCGACAACTCAGATTTTTATTTGGTGGGTTTCTAGACTTCCTAACTTGTTTGCAGCACAACATACAATCAACCTGTCACATACGTTAAAATAAAATTCAATACATAAAGTAAAGGTGAGCATACAAGTTTGAATAGATAATAGTATAAAAGTGTTTACGCATAACCAGCATGTAACATGTAACAGGCGAAGCATGTAACTACCAACAATGATACAACCTAACCGCGAGACTGCGTTATAGAGTATGCGCAACACATGTTCACCATAGCGAACACATGAAGTAAAGTAATGTGATCCCTAGCAACCCCTGTCACACAGGTGCTGAGTCCAAACTATAGTACTATCATTGCTAGAGGCGGTCTAGTGTAACACTGTATAAGCATAGTAACAAGCATTCAACAAATCACGTATAGCATGCGGGAGCGGTTAGCGTTTATAAAGTGTTTGCGTTGTGTGTTGTGTTTTAATAGAGAACGTATGTATCACCCAAAAGTGTGTTAAACGAAAATGGGTTCGAGTATACTCACAGAGCGTGTACTAATCAAGAACACAATCCTCAATGGATTGAAGGGAGCGCCGGGTCAGCCTGCGTATGGGAACAGAAGCATAAGTCCTCCAAAGTGCTGAAACTTTCGAAATCGAAGTGTCGGTGGGAGAACAGAAGCTTCGTGCTAAGCCGATGCCTTTGTACGAAGGTGTCTCTTCGTACAAATGTAGCTTCCATTGTCCAAAATCGGGTGTCTTCACGTCGTCTTAGGAAAATCGAGTTTTCATCCCTCCAACCTTAAGCTATTGATTGAGTTTAGAGTAGGAGAGGTATTTGATTGTGTCACGGATGGAAATTGGGTTGTGTTGTGTTGTGTAAAACCATATCCTTCGTATGAAGGCAGTTCCTTCGTGCGAGGCCATGTCCCTTCGTACGAAGGCACGGCTGGCTTTGCACAGAACAGTCCAGTTCACAAACGTGGATGTTTTTGGCATTCGGTGTTGTGTTTTCGCCTGAATCGGATATGTTTCCGAATCCTCTTCAAGGTGGTTTCGATATTACCTCGTTCCACTGTTCAATGAATGAGATACATGCCGTTTTAGGTCCGTTTAGGGTGTAAAAATCAAGTTTAAAAGGTTTTACAGAATTTTCACCCAGATCCAACACTTGGTGAGTGTGAAATCAACTGATTTCTAACTTGGGAAGTTGTAGCTAGTCCCAATACACCCGGTTAAGTGTAGATTAGAGGTGAAAGAAGAAGTTTTTGGTGAAAAAGGTGAAGGGTTCCTGTGAAAAGCAGGAATTTATGGAAAAAATAATAAGTTAAGTTAAAAGTTGATTGTTTTTTGTGAAAACAGAAAAATTTAGATGAAAACGTAGTGATTCTTATGAAAATCGAAGTGGAAAACGTTGTATAATTGAAGAAAACTATTAAATCTTACTTGAAGATGGTCGGATAGCAATCGGCAGATTTTCGGCTCAAAATCAGCAAGTGAGAATGAATGAGGAGGGGCTTGGGTATTTATAGAGTTAGTGGATTCGCACAGGGTGTCTTGGTTCGAACAAGGTGCTGTTTTGTTCAGCCTTTTCCTCGTTTCGCGTGTAAGATGCTCGTTTAATGCGTTTTGTTGCGTTAGATAATATTGGTACATTAAGTATTTTAGCGTAGTACTGAGTTTCGAGTTGCGTTCCGTTGCGTTTCGGTGTGATAAATCGAGTTGTGCGAGTAACGTTGAGTTTGCGTTGCGATAGCGTTTGCGAGTAACAATACACATAATAAGCACACACAAATGAGACACAACACGTTATCAAATTACTACTACTAATAACTGCGTTTGCGATTTAGCGTGTTAGTCGTGATAAGCATAGGCGGGGGCGGGGGCGTGTGATAACCATACAAACACACTCGGAAATTTAAATAGCATAATTCTCTGTAATTCATGTTGCGTAAGCTTTGCGAATATAAAGCGTTTAAGCGTATAGCGGTGCGGTGTGATGAAAAAGTAGTTAGTTTAACATAACCCTTTATTTATATCGAATCCCGGGATTCAAGGTGGTTACAAATCGAGGTTAAAGCAAACGGGTAATGATCCGAAAAGTCGGGTTGTTACATCAGCTTTTCCACGTACCTCTCCTACTCATGGGGGAGAGCCTTTAGGTCATCCACATATACCTCCACCCGAGTCGAGTCCATGTTTTTAGTCACCTCGATTATTCCCTCCATATACTATGCCGTTGTCTTATCCGTATCATCCTTCTCATCACTCTGGTTACACCAGAGATGATCTCCTGCTATCACTCCAGCTTCAGGTAGAGATCCAGTGTCGCAGAGTCTATGAGCTGGAGAACGAGGCCGATGCTAGTAGACCTCCTCCACCGACTTTTCGCCACCAATCACACCACCACCACCATCTTCACCCCCACCAGCATCTCCACCACCACCTGTTCATGCACCTGTTGATGGTCACGCTGCTGGATTCCTTACTCTAGAGCAGCATGTTAGTTTTCTGATCCATCGAGTCCACGAGCTCAAGGATGAGGTAGCTCCTCTTCGTAGCTTGGCTTTTCCTACACCCCCACCCACTCCACCAGCCCGTTAGATTTTCTTTGCAGGTACTTTATGTTGGAGCAGTATTTTTTGGGTCTGAAGACTACAGCCGAGTTTTTGCTACAACTTGAAGACAAAGGACCGCCACTGTGTAGAAAGATATTTTTCCTTTTATATGTATTAAACTTGTACTATTTGGGTGATGTAACCCTTATGCATTTTTGTTTTCTTCACAAACAATTATGTAATAAGTTGTCCTGGTATATATAAAAACTCGGTGATTATCTTTGTGACACATCAATATTTATCTGTTTATGCATGCTTGTAGCTGTATGAATTGATTTATATGTTTGGTGGATTGTTGATGTTGTGTGTGTATATATGTATATGTATATATATATATATATTCTATTATCTATTATGGTGGTATCAGATAAACGCCTAACTCTAATGTGTTGTGTTTTAAAAGAATATGGCACCTAGTAGAATGGTGAACACCAGAGGTTCTGACCAACCTCCACCACCACTGATGCCGAGGACTGCTGAAGAACTGAACTCTCTTCTGGAGGAATGAATTTCTGAAGCTATCGCCCAGTACGAGGCGAACCGTGCTGAGCACAGTGGAGGCTCAGGAGGTACCGGACGCAATGGACATGGAGATTCATTTGGAGGAAACCCTAACCAAAAGGTAACGTTTAGTTGATTTGCTACTGTTTGATGAAACTTATGAATGGTCTTTGTTTCATTGTTTCATTGATTGCTCATGTGCGAATTGGTTGAATAAATTTCAGGCTGCACCTACAAGCAGTTTCTAGACTGCAAGCCACTCAATTACGACATCACTGAAGGTACAGTGGCTTTCGTGCGCTGGACAGAGAAAACTGATTCCACGATCCGAATGAGAAAATGCACCGCGGATCAACAAGTCACCTTTATTACTGGGTTATTCGTCGATGAAGCTTTGACTTAGTGGAACTTACAAGTCCAAACTCTGGGTGATGATGCCGCTTACGGTATGTCATGGGACGATTTGAAGGAAAGAATGAGGGAGAAATACTATTCACGTGCTGAACTTCAAAAGCTGGAGACTGAGTTTTGGAATCTGTCTATGGTTGGTGTGGACATTGTTGGTTATACTCAAAGATTCCATGATCTCTCGAGAGTGATCCCCTATCTGGAGACTCCTGAATTTAAGCGCATTGAGCGCTACATCTGGGGATTGGCTCCAGAGTTTCACAGTTTGGTGACTGTGACAGAACCCACAACAATCACCCAGGCTGTAACTCTGGCTATCAGCCTTACTGAGGATGTTGTTCACATGAACAAGTTATCGTTGAAGACTACCGAGAAAACTTAGACGCATGCTGAGTCGTCTGGTGACAAGAAAAGGAAACATTCAAATCTGAATCAATCGACCCGCAACAACAACAAAGGTTCCAATAGCAAGAAGCCGTGATACTAACTGGCCTAAGGAGGCGAAAACACTTGTAGCTACGAATGATACCGTAGCTAGAGGATACCAAGGCACTATGCCTAAATGCAACAAGTGTAAGTATCATCATGATGGAGCTTGTCTCATTCCGAGGTGCGACAAATGTGGTAGATTGGGTCACCGAACAGAAGATTGTTGGGGAAGAGGAAACGGAGGCAATAATAAAAGTGGGAATGGGAACAGAAATGGAAATAGGAATGGAAATGGTGCTGGTAACGAAAATGGTAATCGTAATGACAATGGTGCTGGAAATCGAAATGGAAATGGGCAAAACCAAGGATGTTTTGGTTGTGGAAGTAAAGGGCACTTCAAGAAAGACTGCCCGAAAGAAAACAACGCTCAAGCTCGAGCATTCGTGATAGGAGCAAGGAACGCTCACGAAGACCCTAATGTGGTCACCGGTATGTTTCTCGTTAACAATCACTTTGCATCCATATTATTTGACACTGGTGTCGATTATAGTTTCATGTCTGTGGAATTTAAATGTGTGCTTGAGGTTGAGTCTATTAAGTTTGATATCCCTTACTCCATAGAACTAGCCGATGGTAAACTTGTTGAATCGGGCGAAGTTGTTAGAGGATGTACATTGGAACTTTGTGACCGAAGATTTAGCATTGATCTTTTGTCGGTCTAGTCGGGTAGCTTTGATGTTGTGGTTGGCATGGATTGGCTATCCAAGAATTGAGCCGAAGTCGTTTGTCACCAGAAGATCATTCGCATTCCCCTTGCGAATGATGAAACACTCATTGTGGATGGAGAGAAAAGAGACACGCCTCTACGGATCATCAACTATATAAAGGCATAGAAATGCTTACGAAAAGGATGCGTTGTCTTCCTGGCACACGTGGTAGATAAGAAGGTTGAGGAGCCGAAGCTAGAAGATATTCCTGTGGTAAAGGATTTTCCGGAAGTTTTCCTCGAAGACTTACCAGGATTACCTCTGCAAATACAACTCGAGTTCCATATTGACTTGGTTCCAGGGGCCGCTCCTGTAGACAATTTCTGGGATTAGCAGGCTATAACCGACGATTTATTGAGAATTTTTCTAAAATTTCTCAACCGCTCACATCCCTTACACAGAAAGACAAGAAGTTTCACTGGGGAGAAAAGTGGGAAGAAGCCTTCCAACTTCTCAAAGACGAGCTATGCGTGCACCAATACTATCTCTACCTGAATGCACTGAAGACTTCGTGGTATACTGTGACGCTTCACGTCAAGGTTTGGGTTGCGTGCTCATGCAACGTCAAAAGGTCATCGCCTATGCATCACGACAATTGAAGGTTCATGAGAAGAATTATACCACCCACGACCTGGAGCTAGGCGCGGTGGTATTTGCCTTGAAGATTTGGCGACATTTTTTTTATGGTATTCGTTGTACGATCTTCACAGACCACAAGAGTTTGTAGCACATATTTAATCAGAAAGAAGTAAATGTGTGTCAATGACGATGGGTTGAGTTGCTGAACGATTACGACTGTGAAATCAAGTACCACCCTGGAAAGGTGAATGTGGTAGCAGATGCCTTGAGTCGAAAGGAAAGGGTTAAGACCTTGAGAGTTCGAGCCCTGGAGATGACGATTCGAATGAATCTCACATCACGCGTTCATGATGCACAACAAGAAGCCCTCCAGGAGGAAAAACCTTAAAGCTGAATATCTTCGAGGTATGGAGAAACAATTGGTGCCAAATGAAGAGGGAACTTTATACTTCATGGGACGCATTTGGGTTCCGCTCTTTGGCGGTGTTCGAGAGGTAATCTTTGATGAGGCTCACAAGTCAAGGTACTCGATCCACCCAGGATCAGACAAAATGTATCAAGACTTGAAGGAATACTATTGGTGGCCGAATCTCAAGAATGACGTTGCTGCTTACGTTGGGAAATGCCTAAGCTGCACTAAGGTTAAGGTCGAGTATCAGAAACCATCAGGTCTACTGCAACAACCTGAAATTCCCGTATGGAAGTGGGAACAAATATCGAAGGATTTCATAACAAAGTTAACCAGGACCCCCAGAGGGCATGACATGATATGGGTAATAGTTGATCGATTAACCAAGTCTGCACACTTCCTACCAATTCGGGGGAAAGAAAGCACTGGAAAGCTTGCTGAGCTATATCTTAAGGAAATTGTGGCGCGTCATGGTGTGCGTATTTCGATAATATCAGAAAAAGATGGACGTTTTGTATCAAAGATCTGGCAATCCTTTCAAGAGGCTTTTATATCTCAATTGGATCTGAGCACGGCCTTCCATCCGTAGACAGATGGCCAGAGCGAACAGACCATACAAACTCTTGAAGACATGCTTCGCGCATGTGTAATGGATCTTGGCGGCAGCTGGGATACTCATCTACCCTTAGTTGAGTTTTCTTATAATAACAGCTACCATACGAGCATAAAAGCCGCACCGTTCAAAGCTCTATATGGCCGCAAGTGTCGCCCACCGTTGTGTTGGGCCGAAGCCGGATATAGACAGTTGATTGGTCCCGAACTTGTTCAAGAAACGACTGAAAAAATCATGTAGATCCGAGACCGTATCAAGGCGGCTCGTGATCGACAAAAGAGCTACGTCGATCAAAGACGAAAACCTTTAGACTTCGAGGCGGGAGACAAAGTGTTATTGAAGGTCTCACCTTGGAAAGGTGTAGCAAGGTAGGGAAAACGTGGAAAGTTGAATCCACGGTACATTGGACCATTCAAGATCTTGGAAAAGACTGGTACCGTAGCGTACAAACTGGAATTACTGGAGGAACTAAATGGTGTACATGATACATTCCATGTGTCAAACCTCAAAAAGAGTCCAACCCAGGAAATAGTTATCATCCCAGCGAATGAGGTGCACATCGACGACAAACTCCGATTTACAGAAGAGCCTGTTGAGGTAATGGATTGGAAGATCCAGAAAACAAGGAGAAGTAGCATTAAACTTGTTAAAGTACGTTGGAACTCTAAACACGGACCCGAGTATACTTGGGAACGTGAGAACTAATTTAAAGCTAAGTACTCCCACCTATTCGAGAAAGCTCCTGCGAGAGATAACTCATATTCAATTTCGGGACGAAATTCTATTAACGGGGGGAGACTATGACAACTGGCACAAAACCGGTAATTTCCGTATGATTTAAATTATTATTTATTATCTGCAATTATGTGCTTAAACATGAACATTATGTGCTTACTTGCTTTACATATGAATTCATGCATGTTTTATACTTCAAATATTGCATTGTGCAATACATTAAGCGTTGCGTCAGAAAGACTAGTAAACTCACCGGTAAGACAAGTTGTGTCAGCATTTCCGCAGAAAGCAGTCAGACAGTAGATTTAGTGCCTAGGAGTAGGTCCATCATCAAAAACACATTAAAACCCAAGTGTGGATACAAGGGTTAACATATACACTTTTCGGAAGCTAAAACAAGCACTAAAAGACACCCGAAACTCACTTTAAATGCTTCAGCATAAATCAACAATAATTCAACATTTAAACACCAAAATACTATGTAGAATTGATGTTTTAGTGTCCAGAATAACTTGTAAAGTGATGGGTATTAAAAATGTCACAAAAGGTGCTTCATACCTAGTAAAACTGCGCAATTTAACACTTTAACGAACCGTTAACCGGACACTACCCAAAACATCAAAACTAGACTAGAAGCATTGTTTTTATGATATAAAGCTAGTGTTGGTGTAACGACTCTCATCAAAAGTCATAATTATTAAATTAATTTGACCAATAGGAAACCCTAATTGAGACACCCAAGTGATTCTGCGTAAACCCTAAAATTTTCAGAAATTTCAGAATCAGGATTAGGGCCCCTAAAACTCAGGGGGGGTTAAACCCTATTGACGATTATCCACTTAAAACGTAGGCAGAAAGGAATTTTCGGAAACCGTCGACTCAGCTGAGCTAGTCCCACACGTGGCAACCCTATGCATGAAAATAGTTCTTACGCGGGCCGCCTCAAGTTAGATTAATTCTCACGCGGGCCGCCTAAGGGACAAAATTCACCTATAAATACAGGAGTTTGGGACTTGAATTCTGGCTTCAGAACGACGCTCAAATTCACTTTGTGCGCTGAGTTATGCTCTGTATACTCCAATTAACACACACGGTTTAATAATCGACGCCGCAATCAGGGTATTAGCACAATCGCTATTACGATTCATTGTCCGATCGATCAATGTACTCAATGGATGTTTAAGTGCTGCCCACATTAGGGTGATGCTTTGTCATTAATCGTTAATTCGATGGATGTTTAAGCATAGCACTTTGTCATTCGTTGTGAGGGTTGATCTCGTGAGTTATCGTAAATGCTGGATTGATTACTAACCTCGAATTGTGTGCCTGTTATTAAAATTAGGTTGAAAAGGCTAAATCAGTAGGCTAAACTCTGCCCGTATAAATCTGCAATATGAGTCATTCTCTTTTTATCAAATTATTTTACAATACCTCAAATTATTTTCAAGGTTATAATTACAGGGACTAAGTCGTGGATATCTTGAATTACTGGTTAGTGGGGTATTGTGCACATTACTAATTTTCTCCCAGTTAGGTTCATTGACCTACTCGGGATAATCACTGTTAGGTTCATTGACCTACAGGGATAATCATCACTATTTAGGTTCATTGATCTAAATAGTGGTATGACCATCGTCACCATTGTGACATGTCACCATTGTGACAGAATGCCAGATAAAAATAAGATAGAAGCCATTGTAATCGCTCTTATGTTGTAATTGATAACTATGCATCATTATGCAAAATAGAATGATTCACTCAGTATTTCCCGCTGACAAAACCTTTTTCAAACATGTTTCAGGTGATCTGTTATGATCTAGGAAAAGTGCCATATAGCACTACAAGCTCAAGGAAGTGGCTCAGTATAAAATAAAGAAACATGTTTTGTAAAATAAAAGATTTCTTTGTGAAATCAAACTATTGTAAATTACCGGGTTTTATCCCGAATTGTGAAATAAAATAATCGGGAAATATTTACATCTTAAAAGATCCTGATGAAAACTTCTGCTGTCAAACTCAATTAAATAAATACCACGGGATTTCTGTCCCGCGGCTCCTGAAACGGGTCAAACCGGGTCGGGGGCCGTGACAGTTGGTGATAAAAGACCTTAAAAATCATAAAAACACATAAACACACTTAATCTTACATAAACCTTCCAATTTACACATGTAACCTTCAAGTTCCAAACATTTTCATAATACCCCCCCCCCTTAATCTTGACCGGCCCCATAGGGACCCACAACACTTTCCCATTAAAATATTACCATGTTGTCTAGATTTTGGACACGTTAACTTGTGGTTAATAAAGGTGTTGGAAGATTATGTAATAAGAACCAAGGGAATGAAGAACAAGATCATAACTCCATTTTCAAACACCATCTTCTTTCCATCCTCCCTCCCTCTAACTCTTAGCCATTAACACACACATACATCTTCATTTTCACTTCTAAACCAAGCAATCTAAGGGTATACAAGGGTGCACAAGGATGATCTAAGAAGGTTTGGAGCACAAGAAGTGAAAGGACCACCATGTGGAGCTTTTAACCTCTCACTTCCATCATTCTTCATCATCTTCTTTGTTGAGCCACTTCCCTAGCCATTAGAGCTAGTAGTAAGCTTGCTAAACTCCATTTTACTTCATATTAGTGTCATGTACAAGTTACACCATCTAAGAAACTAAACTTTAAAAGATGAAGATGTGAAGATCCTACATAACCAAAAGGAAAACAAGTGATTTTAGTAATGTTTGATGTTTGTGATGTAGTTGTTGTTGTTAAATCTTGTGTTTATGTTTATATCTATCATGTTAAAGCTTGTTATAAGCTTAGATCTAACAAGTTTAAGCATGGATCTTGAAAGATCTATGGTTAAACTTGAAGATGAACTTGAAAGACCATTATGTTAACTTGAAAAATGATTTTTAAGCAAGATCTTGTGTTCTTGAAGTAACTAAGTTTATGTAAAGTTAACTTTTGAAACTAAACTCCTTGAAAAGTTTGTAAAAGGTTCATCAAGAAGCTTATTTAAGAAAGATTCAAGTATGTTAAGTATGGATCTTGGAAGATCCATAATGAAACATGAATTTAAACATAAAGATCTTTTAAATAAGCACAAGAATGGTTTTAAAACATGTTTTTCAAGACTTTGAAACCCTAAAACTCATGGATGGTTTAGTTAGTAAGTTAAAGTTTCATAAAAAGTTGGTTTAAAATTAACAAGAACACTTGTTTTTGAAAAATCCTTATATGTGAAGTGTAGATCTTAAAGACTACACATTTTCAACAAAAATAAAGTTCATCATAAGGTTTTACATGATAAAATTAATGTATGTTACTTGTGAAAATTGTTGGAAATTGTTTTTGGTGATGAAAAGAAAATAAACACATGTTTTGAAAACATGGAAAACCTCCATTTTTAGGAGAAACTATGTCAAATTTTTTATAAAATTTTGACACTTAAAAAAATATAAGTTTTGGTGAAACTTACTCCCCTAAAATTCACCTAAAAATATTTACCAAGGTTTCCTAATTTTTGTACAAAATTACAAGCTAAGAAATAAGTATTTCTTCAAGTTAAAATCAATATTAAGTACGTATATTTTTAGGGAAATATATATATTTAGTGATCACCAATTTTTGTGCTAAGTATATATTATGTGTATTATATGTAGTAGTGTATTAGGAGCATAAAAATACACTAAATACTCCCAAGGAGTATCACCAACAAAATACACATAAAAATACATAACAAATCCCCAAGAATACTCATACAAAATAACCCATGAAAGGGTATATGGACAAATACAAGAAAATATATTTATATAAATATATTCCTTAACAAATTTTGAACTTGGACAATTTTGGACTTAAAAATATATATTTGGACAAATATATATAACTATTACCAAGTAGTAAGAATTATACAAAATCGGAAAATAACAAGAATAAATATATATATTTCACAAGATAATAAAATTATATATTTCACACAAGCCTTAAAAATATATTATTTTTAAGAAATATATTCCGGAAAGTATTAAAAATCAAAGTATTGATTTTTGACAAATAATGTAAATTACACAAGTATTTACATAAAAATAGAAGTATACTTTCCTAAGTATACTTGCACAAAAATAATATTCGAATATTATTTAACAAAATACTTATATTTATTTTCGAAAAATAATATAAGTAACATATTTTGAATAAGTTAAAAATATAGTTTATTTTTAACACTTATTGATCTTCACCAATCACATTAACAACTATACATTTTTGGGAAGTAAAATATATATTTACAAAAAGAACAATACAAATTCAAAATACAAAAACATGACGAACGAGCGAAACCCGACAAACAAGGGCACGACCCTCACACATGATGAACATACACAAAACAAATACATAAACCTAAGATGGTGACTTGTACTCCGTGTGTTACGAGCCTAGTGACTAACGTACATAGAATACGTATAGGTTACGACGCTTACGAGACAAATCCGGTGAAGTTTACGATGCAAGATACACAAAACTGTGAGTTCATGTCCCCACTTTTAAACTTTTACTTGTTTTCTAAACTTGGGGAAAATACATGTACTATGGTATGTAGAAAACAAAAACTAAGGAATGACACATAGATCATGCGACGAATAGGGTGTCATAAGCACCATTAATCAACTATATACCTAGACCGCGGAAGAAACGGTTAGATCTAATGGGTTTCAGGCAGCCACACTCTGGGCCACGTTCTACCTAGAGTGCTTTTGTGTCTCAAGTCGTAAATCGACAAAAAATGTCTATGGTTTGGATGCTTCCTATGTCGTGACATATGTTAATGTCATAGCTAAACATTAACGATCTCGTATTCCTTACATTTACAGAACTTAGTTTACAGATACATTTTACAAATTACATACCATGTTTTCATACAAGTATACAAACATTCTATACGAAAACTGCATGAATTCACACCAATTTATGTTGACGATTTTTCAAAACTTACATGTATTTCAGGTAACTAAGCTGGATGTGCGCGCGGTCCCTTTTGCTCAAGGATGTCGTTTGTATTTCAAGTTATTATGTGTCGAGGCTCCAATGCCACTTTTGTAGGATTTGGTTGTTATATCCCACCTCCTGCGGTGATATAATGATCAAAACCTTGATATTTGTTTTTCAAATGAAGTTGTAAACTTTTCAAACAATTATCTTATGGGTGATGTAAACTTAAAACTTACCTTTTGTTTTGGAAATTAACTATCAATGGCATTGTGGGGTTGTTTTACATTCATGTAGCATGTTCACCTATTCTATGCAATGAGAACCTTTCAGGATCACAACTCGTGCTTCTGCCTTAGAAAGGGGTGTGACACCCGCCACCACCCAAAAACCTAAACCCCCCCCCCCCCATCACATACCCCCGAAAAAAATTTTATTTTTTTTGCGCGGGGGAGGGGGGTTAGGTTTTTGGGTGGTGGTGGGGTGGGGGTGAGTGTTTAGTTTATTTTTTAGGTTTTTTTTTTTTGCGCGCGCGCGAGGGGGGGGGTTGTTTAGCTTTTGGGTGGTGGTGTAGTGAGTTTAGGTTTTAGGTTCTTGGACACTTGTCACTCTATAATGCTTTCATACACTTCTTATTTTTAGGAGTAACTTAACTGTATTTGTATTTGATCTTTTATATATATATATATATATAGAAAGTGTAATGTACATTACGGCTTAACGTACATTACGTACGACAACATGCGTAATTTTACAATCTAACGTGCGTGATTTTGTTCTTTTTCAATTAACCTGGGTTTGATCAATTTCGTCCGATTTTTTTCAATTTTCTTTTCCTTTCACTTCAAATTCGCATTTGTTCTGTCAATTTTATCGATTTGGGTTCAAACTTATCTTTGATTTTGAAAAGTTTCATCAAATTGTCGACCATCGAAATCTAATCGTAGAACATAGGATGAAGGGATATGACGAAACTTTGATTTCGACCGTCTGAAACATGAGGAAGTGTTTATCGTTGGAAACGGAATCGAAGAAGGAGCTGGAATGATGATGCTGAACCCAGGTTTGGAGGTTGAAGAAGATAATTAGATAATCACGCATGTGTATTTAAATAATAACGCATGTTGGTTTGTTTGAGATTATAACGTGCGTGATTTTCCGATGAACGTGCGTGATTTCGTGACGTACTGGTCGTACGTTAAGCTGTAATGTATGTTAACCGCTCTCTCTCTCTCTCTATATATATATATATATATATATATATATATCCCCTAAGTTTATTGTTCATCCACTCCAATGACCATATATGTTATCTGAAAGTTAACAGTGATGACCATTTGTATAATCCTTAATACTTAGGCAGGAGATCAGAGGGTGTGGGGGCACCATCCTTGCCAACTCAACATCAATGGCGCCTGGGTGGTGGCGTCACGCCACCCCACACCATGCGATTCAAGAAGGGGCGCTATAGGTAGCTCGCCAACATGGTAACGAGGAAGAAGCATGTGTTCAGGTGGGGCCAACTTGATTTCATTCAATCAAATCTCTTTTTTTTTATTTTGTTTAACATGGGGCTTTATCCCACACCCTGCAAGTTAAGAGAGGACATGATAAAGCCTCCTGGCTGACGTGGATCCTACGTAGCGCTGACGTGTCCTGATAAAACCCCTAGAGGCTCCATCCCACACCCTATAGCCTTAGGGATCAAATGTGATGTGGATAAATCACATGGACCATTCGTCTAATTAACTCTATTTTTCTTATTTAAAAAGCAAGTAAAAGAAAATGAAAAAAAAAAGATAGAAAAGAGGGAAAAGGATAAAGCGAGGGTATAATTGGAATAAAGGAGATTCTCATGCCCGACAAAACCAATGGGTTCGAGAAGCTTAAAACGAATCTAAACCAGGAACCCATTCAAATCATTTCGCCAACAGATTCTTTACCAACTATTTTATTTTCTTGTCACGGAATCTAGCGGTTGTCAAAGTTTTTTTTTCTTTGGAAGGAGACTTTATCTGTACAGGACTGATCAGGTCTCCGGGGTCATGTCAAAGACATACCCCCGTCAGCCCCACTCTTCCGGACGCGATGTTCGATCGGGCCCCGGCCGGCGCGCAAGCTGACTTCTGCCCGGAAACCATACTGCCCCCACACGAGAGACTCGCTGGGGTAACAGCTGGGTAAAACCGGGTTGCCCTCAAGACCGCACCATGCCTCGGTAGGACACGATCCATCATTGGGACGACCCACCCCCGAAATGCCGCAGCCAAGGATCGAACCGGAGACCTCAAGAGGAAACTGGCCCAATCCAGCCACTTTAGAACCAACTGGGCTGGAGGTGGGTATTAGTGGTTTTCAAAGTTTATTTATTTATTTATTTATTTATTTTTCTTATAAAAGTTAGGATATTGTATTTTCTGAATGAATGAAATACACCAAGGAGTTTTAAGGTTTTTAGAGCGGTATCTAGTTCTTTATATTCGGAGATGATTAAAACACGATTTTATGCGCACTTGAACATTAAGAATCTTAACATAAACAAACTCTGGAATTATTGAGTTTGTTAAAGAAAAATACCACTCAATTTTCACTTTTTTTCTTTTAAGATGGAGGTAGCAGAGATGAGGATGCTGAGGTGGATGTGTGGTCACACGAGGTTAGATCGGATAAGAAATGAGGTTTTTAGGGAAAGACTAGGAGTGGCTAGTATATCGGAGAAGATTAAGGAGGGGAGATTGAGATGGTTTGGGCATGTGAAGCGGAGGGAAGCGACGGCTCCAGTTAGAGTAGTGGAAACTCTTATTGTGCAGGGGAGGAGAGGAAGAGGCAGACCCAAACTGACATGGGATGAGCAGATTAGGCATGATTTACTAGAGTTGTATCTTTCTGAGGACATGGTCCACGATAGGACTTCGTGGAGGCGTAGGATTAGGGTTAAAGACTTCTAGAGGTTATTGTAGCAAGGTCTTAGGTGGATTTTCAGGGACGTAGGTTTTTCTTATTCTTTAAGGGACCTTTCCAGTGTTTGCCTTATTGTGTTTATGACCAAATGATGTTGTATGCTATTATACATGATTTACATTGTGTTTATGCCCAAATGATGTTGTATGCTATGATACATGATTTACATTATATTGTGCCACTCTGATCACTTTCTTGCTAATGGGCGACTTCTTATTTCTGTATTCTTTCTATATTCTTTGACTTGTTGTGTTGGTTTGCTGTTCGTTGTCGAGCCGAGGGTCTCTCTGGAAGCAGCCTCTCTATCCCTAGGGATAGAGGCAAGGCCTGTCTACATCCCACCCTCCCCAGACCCTATAAGTAGCTCTGCTATTTGTGGGACTTACTGGGTATGGTTGTTGTTGTTGTTGTTGTATCACCCAAAACTATTGGCTATTGGCCGCTGCCACCCTCAATTATTACTTTGACGCCCGCCACCCCCAACTTAACACTTAGTGTATTCTGTCACCATGTCGTTAACTGTTAACTGATCACTAAATTTTGGTCATGTTACTATACTTTTGGAGGTGTTCTAAGATCCCTATGACACCCACAAAAGTATAGTAAAATGATCAAAAGTTAGTGATCGGTTTACGACGCGGTGATAGAGCATACTAAATGTTAAGTTGTGGGTGACGGACGTCAAAATGATAGTTGGGGGTGTCACCGACCAATAGCTAATAGTTTGAGGGTGATAAAATCCAATAACCATTTAAAATAAAAGGAGAGTATCAGACAAAATTATTAAAAAATTTACAAAACAAACTCCACCCCTAGGGCTAGACATGCCTCACGACGGAGAGAAAACACGAGTGTAAATAAACAAAGTCGTTTGTGAGCTTCAGTGAGGCAATTTAAAACAAGCTCGAGTCTAAAATAAGCATGTTTAATAAATGAGTCTTAGTTTCCTTTATTGAACTAGATTGACAATTCTAAACAAGCATATTATTTATACACCTTTTATTTAATATACTAAATGTAGGGTTAGAATCAAATACAAATGATAAAATAAATAAGAAGGGTAAGAAGGTTTCTTGTCCATTGATCTTAGATTTGGAGGGTTGAGATTAGTTGTAGGGGAAAAAAGACAATAGAAGGGCATAAAGGGAATCCTATATTTATGGATTTTCTCTCTCCACATGCAAGGCACATGTCAATTCCCCCATCGATTAAAACGTCCATAACTTTTTCATACGACATTTAAAAAAAAAACAAAATTCACCATAATAACGAGCGTTTTTTTATCTTTAATATGAGTACCATATTATCATATAAAAATAAAATAAAAAATTTCATTTTTACTGGGTTTTTTCGCATTGTGTTAAAGGTTCAGTTCATTGTGTCTTTTAACTGGGTTTTGGTCATTACGTTTTAGTAGAGTTTCTATACATTGTGTTATTATCAAAACCTATAACACAATGTCAATTTGGGTTCTATCCATTGCATTTTTATAAGAACCTATAACACAATATATGACACAATGAAGATGGTGTTATATCTGGGTTTTCTATAAATTGTGTTATTAGTTCAGGTCATTGTTTTTAATATGTTTTTCATTGTGTTTTTAATATGTTCTATCCATTGCATTTTTATAAGAACCTATAACACAATATATGACACAATGAAGATGGTGTTATATCTGGGTTTTCTATAAATTGTGTTATTAGTTCAGGTCATTGTTTTTAATATGTTTTTCATTGTGTCTTAATAATTTGTTCAATTTATTTATTATCTTGTTCATTGTGTTTTAGTTTGTTGTGTATCGTGTTTTTAGTTTATTTTCTATTGTGTTTTCACTACTCTCCATTGTGTCTTTTATCTGTTGTCATTAATTGTGTCTTTTATCTATTGTTATCAATTGTGTGTTTATTTAGTCTAATATTTATTGTGTTATATGTTAACACCATTGTGTTATACGTTATGGTCATTGTGTTGTTTTCCATTGTGTTTCAATAATTTGTTCAATTTTTTTTTATTATCTTGTTCATTGTGTTTTAGTTTGTTGTGTATTGTGTTTTTAGTTTGTTTTCTATTGTGTTTTCACTGCTCTCCATTGTGTCTTTTATCTGCTGTCATTAATTGTGTCTTTTATTTGTTGTCATCAATTGTATTTTTACTAGCCTAAGATCCCGCGAGTTTCGCGGGTGGCTTAACACAAACATATAATATGTTCTGGCATTGAAGCCCATGTAGATCATCACTTTTGTTCTAGGCCTTTCCAAACTTAGGCTTCACGTCTAAGGGTTGAAACAGGTCCCAAACAGACAATACACGACCCTAACCGGTACAAACCCATAACCGAACAGAATGATCACTTCCCTCTCCAAAAACCTGTTACATACCAGCGAACCTTTAATAGATCAACGAAAGGTCATGGTTTTCATCTTTTGATTGACATCAAGTTTATATAAAGTAAATTTTGACACTAACAAAAATCATCACAAGTTGACAACTCAAATTATCCGGTGGACTTTTGTTGACATAATAATACAGTTCCACAAACGAAACCAGACTCCAACCCAAAAACAAATTGAGACCAAGATGAGGACATGAACCTGGAATTTAAGCGCATCTTGATGGTTTGTTTTCATGTGTATTAACATCACAACTTGTGAAATCAAATTTATTATTCATGGGCTGCAGAGGTTCTTGAGATCCTCCCCTGGGCGTACCAAGTCGGTATTATTTTTTATAAATGAGGATACAGATCCTTGTATGAGTTCCTTATTGTCCCTTCTGCAACACATGTTGCTAGTGATACATCTGCATAAACCCACGTTTCTCTACTCAGTAACAATAATATTTAGAAAATAGAATGAACATATATCATCAAGAACACAGTACGTGGAAGCAAGTTTACCTTTGTGGGCTTTCTGGTGGCTGTGGAGAAAAGAAACAGCAGGCCGAAACCAGTCGCCGGAACTGAAAAGCTCGTTGTGGAGAACTCGCTCTGGAACGTCGCTGGAGTAATGTCTGGTGGCTGTGGAGAAAAGAAATAACAGGCCAGCAGCGATTTCATGTGTAGGGCATAGGGGTAAGTTTGTAATTTTGTTTTGGAAAAGTTACAAGCAGCTCAAAAGTCACAATACCCTGACTTCTTAAAACTGACTTTTTCTTCCTACACAAAAAGTCCTTTTAGGTTTGCCAAACACCTTTTCTCCTTATTAGCTTTTTGTAAAAGTCAATAAGTTATAAGGAGGTGTGGAAAAGCTTAGCCAAACACCCCCTAAAACTTTGCACATCAAGCATGACATACCTCCATAACATGCAAGATAGTGAAAAAACTTTTTTTTTTATCTAAGTTTGTGATTTTAGGCACAATGACTAACAAACAACAGTTACAAGCTACCAAATTCATCAAACAACCTGAAGAAAATCGTTTTTTCAGTTGTTTTTTGCACACTTACAGTCCGGTAGCCACAAATGATGCTTGTAACTGAGCTGAGCTGCAATTCATTGTTTTCCAAAAACCAGATCAAAGTTCTTTTATCGTGAACCAAAAACCAGGTTGACTAATTATCTGGCTAGCCCATCAACCCATCTACCTTTTTTGGTTCTTTCTCAGTTTAAACACCAGTCAAAGTCTATTTATGATATTTGTCTTTTATCTATTACTTTCTTAAAAATAAGGACTTGTACAATATTAAAACACCTATTTATCCGAATAAGAAAACTTTAAATAGAATAAACGCGTCCAGAATGCTATTTTCTAGTTATCTATTTCTATTATTCAATAACCATAAAAAGGAAAAAAAAAAATAAACTTGTTTACCTCATGTATCAAAACCATTGCTTCCACTAACTCGGGACCCGTATGTTTGTCACCCGAATATACAGTGTTGAAATAAAGATACAATGACCTTGAAATAAGTGAAAATAACATATTAGATTAAGAGAGCAAGAAATATGTTAAACTAATCATATGTTAAGAAAGCTTACCCAACAACCAATTGAATACACACAGAAGCCAATGTGTGTAGTTGTATCAACATGAGGTAGCATCCCAAAGCTATGTTGGTCAAAATGATGACCACAAGTGCAAAAAAAGTTGCCACATCTACATTCGAAGGGGGAGTGATTTACCTGATTTTGAATTTTCTTGTTGCGTACATAGGCTCCAATGCATTTCGACCCGATTAGAGTAAGTTCATAGGAATTACCAGATGCATCAGATGTGTGACATTCTTTAAAGACCTAAACAACCATACTCAAGAAGAAAACCATCAATTACATTTATCATTACAATATAAGTAGCATGAAATTGGAGCATATTTTTTAAGTTTCCAAACTGATTTAACAATATCATCATTACAAACAATTTGACAGCATTCATTTGAGCTCACAAAATTCTTTATTTGTCCTATCAAACATTATTTTGGATACTTTTGACGAATAATCAAACATTCAGGAGTTTATATGAAGTCAAACACCTAAATGTTCATAGCATAAGGTATATATTCACCTTGGTGTAGAATCTAGGTTCACAGTAGTGTGTCGGGTTGTGCTTTCGTTTATGGTATCTAGATTGATGAATGCATGACTCTCTAAAGAAAATATATCATCCCACCTTCACCCATTCAAAAGTCTTTTAGCCATATATTCAACCTGTAATTAGAAAAAAAAAAAAAAGACAATATCAGTATTGTTGTATGTAAAAACAACCAAACTGATATATAAATTTTAAAAGGTTTGCTTACGGAAAATGATTGATATCTAAATCAGATGAGATAGGCACAACTCTTGGTTGTAAATAAAGATTTATTAGTTTTAAATAGAGCAACACACATGAGGGTAGTTTAATTTTGTTTGGAATTAATAAAAAGAAGATGGAAATTTTATTAACACACCTTTCATTTAGTAAATCACTCTTAATTCCATAACTTTAAAGCAATTTGTGAGAGAGGATAGATGGTCAACATAAAACAATGTGCTAGAATTGTATGAGTCGGGAAAGAGCTTCCCGAACAATTTGTCGTCAGCAGCTAATTTTTCTCTAAGCTCGAGAGCTAGAAGTAACGCATCGGGATTTCCAGTTTATATGGCTCCTTCAAACCATTCGTGGAGACCCGGAGCTTCTAGAATTTGCTTCAACACAGCTTCAACAGGCAACTGCAATCCAAATAACTCCAGTTCACACATACTATATATAACTTCAGTTATCATAGTAATATTCTTTAAAGGTTTAAAATTTTGTTCCACCCTCTAAGTTATCTATCTAGTACCTTTTCACTTAACTGCGAGATAATCTCGACAGCAAGCTCCTGAAGATAGCGTTTCTTATTGGCTAATGAAATAACAGAGCTAGTGAATGCTTTTACATGATCTGAATCATCATCACTTTGTTGAATTAGTCGTCCTGATCGTGCAAGAGACCCATAAGCAAACAAACGACCTAAAAGAAAGTCTTTGATTTCCCGTATGCCATAAAGAAATATAAAATCCTTAGATAAACAATAAGCTGGCAGATTCATATTCAGGAAAGTTGGCTCCGCTACCTGACCCTTCAATGAAGAAGATACTTCCAATAAGTCAACAATTAGTTTCAGCAGCGAGTCTAATGAAATACTTGAAACCTCACCAACTAATATAGTCAAACCCAATGCAAATCCTTGCCTTGCACACTGCAAGAGAACGCCCACAACAAAGGCTCACAAATTAGACTGAACGATAAATTAAAAAGTTCAGCTTTTGCTTTAATCTCCAAACATTTTCATCATTCGCGAACACTATATAATATATAAACATTATACCTCTCTAGATGATGAAACACCACAAATAAGCCTTCGAACAACATATCTCACAGACGGTGCACAATTATAAAATATATTTGTTAAATGTAATAAATATTACCTGTAACACCATCCTCTCCAAGCCTTCTGCCCGTTTCCTTGCCAATGGCTAACTGATCACCCGTGATCATTTTCACATTGACTCCAAGGTGTAGAGCCCGTCGAATGGTTTCAGCACGGTCATGCCTTAGTGGGTCAAACAGTGGCAGTAAACCCGCAAACACCCATGGGACTCCCGGGCTCTCCTTTGTTTTCTCCGGTACCGCCTATATAATATTAGTGATAATTAGTTTCCAGGTTAAAAAACTGAAATATAAAAAGTTAAGAACTCAATTGTTGGCAAACAGCTAGAGAACGAAGACCACGTTTGGCAAACTTATCGATTATGGAAAACACTTTCTTCTTATCCTTTTCCTTTTGGTCGCATAGCTCCACAATCTGAGATATTTTGAGATATCATGTACATATAAACCGGTATAGGATTATTATGAATGGGTTGACTTGAGATCTGTGTTATTTTTAATGGGTCAAATAAGAATTAGCTAAAAGGAAAATGGGTCAGGTATGCCGAAAGTCTGACTATTATTGGAATAATACAAAAGAAATTACCTTTTTTTTCTTAGGGGGGCGGGTTGCTTCAGGTCAACTTATGTGTTTCAAGCTATACCAAATAGTTATTTGTTTTGACCCGTTAGCCAGCACATCGGCAGCAAATTTAAAAGCTCTCAATTTTAAACCCGTTACCTAACACACCCATTACAGATTAAATAAAATAGGACATGAAGTTATTCTTACCTGTGAATCTGAAGAAAAGAAGGTTATAATGTGGGAAAGAGCATCAAACATAACGGGAGATCCAGCACCTTGTGCTAATTAGATCCAACCTCTTCATGATCAAATAGTGCCACCATTCTTACACCACTCTCATCTTCAAGACTTTTTTCTGACACCGTTGCATTTATTAACGCCTGTAATAACCAAATTCTTAGAAACCCAAACCCATAAAACACACACATACGCAGATACATATAAAGCAGTAATTCTTACCTTCAAAGAACAGAAAGACATGCAGAGATTGTCGAGCCTTCCGGAGAATATAAACTCCTTCATTGCACCAGCAATAACACTTGGTTGAGTGTCACATGCTTGTAATTCAAAATCACAAATGTCATCTGGTTTACACCCAACCTGAGCTGCAAGTAGCTACAAAACGGGAACTGAACGATTAGTACATTCAAGTAAATTAACATGTGTTTTAAAAGTGAATATATGGCATAAAACTGATTATCTAAAAATCGATTATTTGACCCTTCATAATCATACAATCAGCATCACTACATCCAAAAACTAAAAGATTATTATGGTGACTTCAAGTAACAATAACCAGATAATCAGTTTCGCGTCACACATCCAAACACCCCTTAAAACAAATATTAGCTAAATGGCAGTTTTGTTCATAGACCTTCCACAAAAGATAGATAAAAGGCAAAAAAAAATAAAATAAAATAAAATAAAATGCATTACCTGCAAAATAAGAGAATGATGCTTCTGGCTATTTGGGCTTTCAATGGGCTTCCCATCTGGGCCATTATCAGCAACCACTTTATTGAGCTCAGCCTAATAAACATATACTTTACTCGGCATTACCAATTATTTAACAAAACGTGTCATCAATATCAATATATTCAACTAAACTAAAAAAAATCACCTTAACAGATGTCGCAAACACAGGAGCCAGATGAGTTTGTGTATTGACATGATGTGGAGATGTGTTAATGATAAAAAAAAACTGTTTAAATAACGAAAAAGGATGCGGTGATAAAGAAACCCACACCTTCGTACGAACCCAGATTAGCGATAAGGGATTGGAACTAATTGTTTGCTTCATACGAACCCGGATCTGGAACTGTTCACGAATTGACAAATCAGATTCAGATTCATCTTGCTGAATATTTACGGTCAGCACATCAGCATATCATTCTGGTTGGTATTTACGGATCAATATCAGATTTATTATGCTGAATATTTGCGTAGAAACTGGTTTCTAGATTCGAACGAATCAGGAGTTAGCATTATTTGCAGAACTGTCAATTTGTACAATAGATTATTCGCAGAAAACTATTATTTGCTGCCGAACCTATTCCTTCGTTGCAGACCCAGAACTGTCTATCCGCAGAATTCGCTAAACGCATAATTATTCACTGCAGAATTGTTTGTTTGCTGAATTATCCGCTGCAGAATCATCTATTCGCAAAACTGTTTAATTCAAAGTTCATTTGCTGCAGAATTGTGTTTTCGCTCAAACTTAAATCACTATTTTAGTCCATCCGCAGAATTGCATACATATGCTGATATATCAATATTCATTCACTGAAACAGTTTATTGGCGCAAAACAGATAGTGACATCCATTCGCTGATTATCAGTTTCATTCGCTGCAGAATCTAAACGTGTACATCCGCATAGTACAGGGTTCATCTGTATTGTCAAAAGTTCATTTATTTGAAACAGGTTCATTCGTTATCAAGAGTCCATTCATCAATAAAACAACACAAACTTTTAAATAAAACTTTTCCACGATAAAAAATGTAAAATCAACGAAGATAAGGAATCTTAATATGAAGAAATAACATACTTATCACATAGAATAAATCGGGGAGATCGTGAGATCCATGAGAATAATTCCCAATCTGCTGAGCACAAACATGAATCCAGCTGAACGACCACTATATCACATCCGGTCCAGTTCTAGCAATCAAAATGCTGGTACTACAATCGGTATCATTGAAATCAAAATCAGTTATGAAAAATCTGAAATCAATATATAAAAGCAATGCAGCTGACCACCAATCATCATCTTCTAACCTTCATTGACATAGAAAAGTGTTGAACAGGAACTGTTGAATTAAGTCAGAACAATAACTTGGTTCACAGAATTCTCCCGAATCCCTTTACAACCATCAAAAACAATACTTAAAACCTGGTGAGGTAAATAATCAAGCTTTCCCACCTGGTGAGGTAAATTAACAGAGTATTATAAACACATTAACAAACTTAAAACCATCAAAACAAAACTGAAGTTAAAAAGACTAAATTTGACACTCAATAATATTATGGTGTTTGACTAAAACTTAAATCTAACTTTGGTAAACCGATAATCGCAACAATTTGCATCGCAGTATCGGTTTCTGTTAGTTTATCGAGAAAGCCCAAACACCCCAGAAGTTTTGTTGCAACTTTTGGCCAAGTAATCACATAATCATGGTCAAAATCCAAAAATAAAATTAAATTTCGACTTTTAATCCAAGCACCCCCTAACTGCTGACAGAGCATTTCAATTTGACTTACGGATAGACCATCTTTTGTACAGTTGGATCATCCATCATCTTCTCTAAAGCTTCAACAGACATACCGTTATTTTTTGTACCTGTCCCAATATTAAATATAATTAAATTAGCTTTCTACTTAAAATATTAAAATAATACTAATAATACACAATTATATAAATTAAAGTATAAAATATCAGAGTTCTAAGTTACCTGTGGATGAAGCCTCCACAGATGGACTATCCATTGGCTTAAAAGCAGATCCATTTTCAGAAGCCTTCATTTCAAATTAAAAAAAAAACGATCAATCTTTATAAAATCCCTTATATAAAATCAGATATTGACCTGAAACATTTTTTACCGCCAAATTCTTACTTGATTTGCGAATTCAGAATCCTTTTGGGATTCAGTCTCTGTAGATTCTTCAAGCTTTTCAAAACTCGTTTTCAACGTTTCCTCAGGAGACACATCCACGAAAGCTGCAATTAATGGATTTTAAATTCTGTTGAAAGAACAAAGATAATTGCAGTCAAAATACACGTGAAAACAATCTCCAGTCACAACAACAGCTGAGAGAAGATTACGCCTTAGAAGCTCGTAAGTCAACCTGGTAAAAGCACAATACGCTTCACCTGTTATAGCTTATGGTGAATTTATTAAGTCCTTCCATTTAATCTAAACATAAAGCATCCATCAAATCCCGATTTCAAGTATATATATTTTTTTGTGATAAATCAACTTGTGTTGACTAAAAATGACCAACTTGTTCTGTTCCCTAATTGAAAAAAAAAATGATTTTCGTGCTGAATCACGCAAAATCTTACCAGTAAATAAGAACTAAGTTGACATGTGTATCGGTGACAAGATTATCCAAGAAATATATTTTCTCAAACTCTAATATAATAAACTCGGGTGCCCCGATAAAGTAGCTAACATAGCCCGGGCTTCCATTGCACTCTCGGCTGTTGAAAACACGGCTCTAATTTCCTATGTTTTTTTCTCATCTAATACTGGTTAATCACAAGAGCTGAGGTGTTGTACCGTAATACCCAATTGTTTTTTTACACCAATATCTCACTCGATCAGTTATAGCTAATAAAAACTCAACACCAAAGTGGAGCTTTATTCAACAAAACCAAAAAAGGCCCTTAGCAAGCAGCTAACAGACCCAAACAACAGAGAAAAACAAAAATAAAACACAATCAAAATCAAAATCAAAATCTTAATGCTGAGGAAAGGCCAATCAAGTTTAGGGTTAGAGAGTACCTGTTGGATCCGAATGTGAATCAACTCCTTCACTCAAAAGCCCTAAGAATTTGTTCCACTTTTCACAAACCTAAACATATACATCACACATGATACATAATTGTTATTCAACCGATTACTTAAACTAAACCTTAAATCCTGCCATTTAGAAAAAAAAAGCCCTAACAACTGAGGAGATGAAACAATAATTCAAGAAGAAGATGAAACGACGATCAAGAATGGGCCTGGATGAGATTTAGGGTTTTGGATGCGAGACGGATGAAAGAAACTGGAAAAAAGGAATGTAGAAAAAGAAGCAGCATCAGCGTGAAGAGGAGAGGAAGAATGGCTGTGAAGATTATTAGGGTTTAGAACGTGAGAACGAAAAAGAACGGAGGCATTGTGTGGTTTTGGCGCTCATATTGTTTCAAGAAGGAAGGATAGGATGCCAGGTGGCAATAAGTGGTTTAAGAACATGCCATGTAGCCTAAGATTATTTTGTTTTATTAGAAGTACTAGATTTAGTCTGATATTTATTGTGTTATATGTTATCGCCATTGTGTTATACGTTATGGTCATTGTGTTTTAGTATGTTGTCCATTGTGTTTTTATCTGTTGTCATTGATTGTGTTTTTGATCTACTTTACATTGTGTTTTACATCATGTCCATTGTGTAATATGTAATTGGGTTTTTGATTTTTTTTTTTTGTAAATATAACAATATGGTACTCATATTAAAGATAAAAAAACGCTCGATTTTATGGTATACTTTTTTTTTTTAAACAAATGATGTATAAAAAAGTTACGGACGTTTTAAAATTGGAGGGAAAATAGCATGTGCCTTGCATGTGCATATTCTCTTTCCTCATGTAGACAAAATTACAATTTCCATTTAATTCCTCCTAGAACACTTGTCACTCTCTGGTGGCTTCTTACCCTTCTTATTTTTAAATACTTTGCATTATAACTCAACCCACTAAATGTATATTTACATAACAATAATTATTATATATAAAGTTATGATTAAGGTAACTAAATAATATATGTATAGGGGAAGAATAAAACGAAAACCCACCTGAGTTGAGAAAACTCAAAAAATCTTTGTAAAAACTCCATGTAACATTTTTACCTTTTTCTAAAAAAATAGGAAATGTAACGTACATATATTTGAACATTTTTATAAAAGAAAAACAAAAAAGCGGCGAGTAGTTTATTTTTAAAATATGTTAAAAATTTCATGTTACATAATATATATATATATATATATGTCCAAAAAATGTAACATACAAATTTCGAAGCTTTTCTTAAAAAAAACTAGTAGGCGCTTTTTACATTTTTTTATAAAAATGTTTAAGTACATTTATGTTACATTCCTTGTTTTTTTAGAAAAAAATAAAAATATTATATAGGGTTTTCTTGGGTATATATATATACACACACACACACACATGGGAAAGGATCCACTAAAAAGTGGATTTTGCCTAGGTAGTCTAAGAAAGATTGTGATGATAACATGTGACACTCCGTATAAGTAGGAAGGAAGAACATTTTAGTACTAAAACATTTTGGTCCTTATAAGTAGGAGTGTGAAAATGACATATGGCACCTCTTTTGTTTTCTAAAAAAAAAAAAAATCCAGTACAAAAAAATCTAGCACAAAAAATATAGTACAAAAACATATAGCATAAAAAATTTAGTACAAAAAAATATAGCACAAAAAATCTAGTACAAAAAAATATAACACAAAAAAATCTGCTATAAAAAAATCCAGCACAAAAAATTCAAAAAAAAAAATTAATAAAAAAAATTATGCACAAAAAGTTTAGCAGAAAAATGTAGTCCAAAAATCTAGCACTAATAATGCTATATAACATAGAAATACAACACATTTTTGTTAGTTTTTTTAGTCGTCATATTTTATATAACAGTATGGTACTCAAATTAAAGATAAAAACACGCTTGATTTTATAGTGATTTTTTTATGAAAAAATAATGTCGTATAAAAAAATTATGAACATTTAAAAAATCAGGTGTAATATGCATGTGACTTGCATGTGAAGAGAGAAAGTCAATAAAATAAATATGATTTTCCCAAGATACCATTAAGTGTTTGTTTCGTATAGGGTAATGGAATAGACGAGTGAATGGAATAAACAAGGTAATAAAATGGATGAGATAATGCAATTGATCATTACCATTTCATATCTTGTTTGATTACCATGTGTGAATGTAATGAATTATTATTGTGTATTGTTTGATAGGTAAGAAAAACAAAGGAATAAAATCAGTGGCGAGTGGTGGTGGTGGTGGTCGGTGGTAGTGATTGTGGGTGGGTTATAGGTGGCGGTGGTGGGTGGCGGCGACGGTGCGACGGCGGGTGGCGGTAATTGGAGGGCGACGGGGGTCGTCGATGGTGGTTGGTGGCTATGGAGGTGACGGCGGTGGTGGTGGGTGGTGGCAGCGATGGGTGGCAACTGTGGCGGGTAGCTGGCGGCGGCAGTGGTTGCTGTCGGGGTGGCGACATAGATGGTGGCGGGTTGCGGGTGGCGGCGACGATGGCGTCGGTGGTGGCGGCAAAGGTGGTGGGTTATGGTGTTATAGATGAATGGTGCAAGAGGGGATGGAATGAAAAAAAACATGGGTGATGGATGGAATGATTTTGACGGAATTGAATGTCACGCCCCAACCGATGGCGGAATCATCGGGGCGCGGCACTAGGCGAATCAGATTGCTCAAGAGAATCCATAACAACTATATTGCGATAATACTTAATACGTTCGTTATCCCATACTAACAAATAATACAATCACATAAGTTATCATAGATTTCTTGTCCTCTCGAACAATACAAATCCGACAACCTAGATTTTAGTTGAGTTTCTAGACCTCCTAGCTTGATTTGATATAGTCTGCGATCTAACCTGCAACATACGTTAAAATATTTGTCAATACAAAAGTATTGGCGAGTATACAGGTTTGATATGTATAGCGTAATAGATAAAAACGTGTAGCGAATTTCCATATGCAAGAACGTAACACACGACATATATACTCACAAAGCTGATACTACCAACTAAGTCCTCGATGCTCGAATATGCGATGGCAAACTAGACCCCGTCGGGCGCAATAGTACTATACTAGTCATGGTGGGACGTCGCGAGTATAAGCCCTAGCACATATGCAACTAGCATCACGTATATCTATGCATAACAGTTATTCACAATTGATAATTCGTTTGATTGAACAATTCGTTTGATAAGTTCGGTTTGTTAGAAACGTATATTACACCCAAAATACGATTAAAAGGGGTCAAGTATACTCACAGTGCGTAATTGGCAAGTAAACACAACTTGATTTGGATTGGTTGAGAGTACGTCTGAGTTATCCTGGTTACAGATCGTTAAGCGATGAATAGCGCGTTAAATGGGGGCGAGAGAACCAAACTTGGTTCGGACATTGATGCATGGGCTCGTCCGGTCAGTTGGACATGTGGTCCGATCGGCTACCAGACTATCCGATCGGTTAGCATGTTGTCCGATCGGTTAGCATGCTGTCCGATCGGTTAGCATGTTGTTCGATCGGTTAGCATGCTGTCCGATCGGTTAACACGTTTTCCGATCGGATGGTTGGACGTTGTTTACTGTTCGATCGGACAGCAGCCCGATCGGACGGCAATTCGTTCCATTGTCCTTATTATGTCACTCTTGATGGGTTTCGGAAAGATTTCAGGTGAATTGACTGAGGTGGGGTGTCCCTTTGTTAAACTACCGAAACCCCATCAAATCCGACCCGTTCTAACGGCTGGGAACCACCCCGTTCCATCAGATCTGGCCGTCCTTGATGGTCTTTCCCGTGTTTAACCCGAAAACACACACACTTTGTTTAGAAAACGTAGATTTAGACTAGATTTATGTACAAACGTATGGAAATCACTCAGATCTGGGTTGTTCTTTCATGGGATGATATCACTCTTGAAGTTCATGAGAACTTCATGTTGACATCACCTTAGATTGCCCAAAATCCAGAGATTTCACGGTTAGAAGTGAAGATTTAAAAGGGTAGAAAGGTGTAGAATTGTATATAGATCATAGAAGTACAAGATTTAGGTTAGAAACTTACCAGAATCGCGAGAAATTGAGAGAAAAGTAGGTTGGAGCGTCTGGTCGAACAGGAGCAGTCACATCAGGTGTTCTTGATGTGACTGAGGGGTATTTATAGGCAAAGGAGAGGAAAGGAGGTGAAAAGAGGTACTGGATCGGATGGCCCGTTCGATCGGCCGGCCCAGCCGTTCGGCTGGCCTATCCGATCGGTTAGCCTATCCGATCGGCTGGCCTAGCCGTTCGGCTGGCCCATCCGTTCGGACAGCCTGTCCGTCTGGATGCCCTCCGGCGAGTTACCTTTGGTGTTTCGTTCCGTGTGTTGCGCGTTGCGGTAGTTTTGAGCACACATTTTCATTCGCATTTATTTACTATTTATTTATTTATTATAATTAATCACAAAGGGTCATATATACGTATTCATATTCCAAAGTTTTGATATAACAATTGGTTTCCGATTCGTGTATGTGATTATTAGTGACGTTTCACGGCCATCAAGGAGGGTAGTATAGGTCCTTTCTTGATGTCATTGTGAACGTTATTGCGTGTTGTGCCACAAAGCTTGGCGGGGTACCATTCACTCGTATTGTCATCATCGTCACGACGACTGGAGCTGTAGCACTCACCCGAGTGTCTTTGTTAGCGTTAATTGTTTACGTTTCGACACCTCACGGCTCTCGAGGAGGGTAGAATAGGTCCTCACTCAACATCATCGTGAGTGTTATTATTTGTGAAAAATAGCTTTGTAATTGTGATAGATTTCGCGTAATTATTCGAATATACCATGATATAGCGATGTATCTGACATAGTTACATTATGATCTAAACCTCTGGTGCTAGGCGTAACGAGTATATCGAGTGGTAACAGTGCACGAAGGTGCGGGTTGTTACAGTCTCCCCTACTTTATGAAATTTCGTCCTGAAATTAATCCAATAGGTAGACTTTTGAGAGTTGATCTTTCGCAAGTAGCGATACAGCGAGTGATTTGACCGTGAGTTGACAAGCGAGAGTGCTTTGAATAAGAGAGATCGATTGCGATAGCGAGATGGCGACGTAACGATAAAAGTAATATTCCACAAGTTGGCGTTCCAAAGGACCTCGTTTCGCGAAGAATTCGTTAGTTCGATGCGATTGCAATTTTTAAGGACTTGAAAGGTTTCTCATGACGTAGGGTTAACTGAGTCGATCGTTAATCAACGTTACAAGAGACGTTCGTTTCTAGACATTCGAAAGGAGTTATGGATGGAACTCTTGAAAATTTTCCTTTTAACGTAAGGTCACTGAGTCGATCTTAACCAACGTTGCAAGGAAGTTTAGGTTTTAAACATTTTAAGGAATTCGGAGATGAGAACTGGGGTTACGAAACTCTCCTACGACATGGGTTCAGCTGAACTCAATGTTGAACCAACGTCTCAAGAAAGTCTTGTTCTTGATATTGTAAAAGGTTTTTAGAAAAATTTTGGACTCATGAAAGCTTCCCTTGGGCATGGAGTTAAGCTGAGTCGGTGTTAACTCCCACGTTGTGAGGAATTTTCACTTGTCCCGTGGTTTTCAATAAAAGTTTTATAAAAATCAGTTTTACCTGTTTGGAAAAGACAATTTAGCATCAGGCCCCACTTGGCACCTTCCCACGGAAGTTCGTTAATATGCTTAAAACATTTATATATAGGAAGTACTAGCGGCGTATCCACCATGTTTCTCCCATATTACTTCCGTTCCGTGAGGCGGTGTCATGTGTGCCAATACAACACGGATAGAATTGCGCTCACTCGGTCCAATAGATAGAAAGTCAGACCGAGTATAGGACAGAATCGAATAGGTTAAACCGGCGAGTTGAAATGCGAGCGTAGCTGTAGCAGCGTGCGCGAGTAGTCTGATGACACAAAATATTTATGTGGCGTGTCTGGGCAGGCGTCGAGCGACAATTGATAAGTGAATAGCGCGTGTAGGATCGGATTGCGACCTGAATGAGTCGTTCGGAAGAGCTCTAGTCCGTTTCAGAGGCGGAAACTAAGAAACAGATGTAAAAACAGCTTGAATATCACTTTAAACGTCTTGTGTATTGATTTAATAGCAATTACAATCACAAGGAATACCGGCAGCACCTCGGTATCAAATCTGGAATCCTTACAAATGAATAGCTCTCATGCCTATTTATTGTGTTCCTGGTTTCTATTGAAAACACACATGTCAGCTTCAATAGAAACCTTTCAAGAGAAACCTACAAGTTCCACTTTCAAGAGAAACCTCCAAGTTCCACTTTCAAGAGAAACCTACATATATGACTTTATGCACGAACAGAACCGCAACAAGTCCAAGACTCGATATAAGACGAAGACGACAGATGAATGCACCAACAGACTCCCCCTCAGATGTTGACGAGTCTTAAGTGTCGAGTCTTCGCATCTTCAGTCTTTATCAGTCTTCAATCTTCCTCTGAAGTATTTGTCATTGCAAGAATCCTCATTCTCTATCTTTATCTTCAACAAATTCCTCTCTCTCAAATGTTGAATATCATGGTGTCTTCAGACTCCCCCTCTCAATCTGCTGGGATCGTAGTCTGGAATTCACTAGATCATAACCTGGTACTCATCCTGCTCTGGATCGAAACCTGGCCAACCTGCATAAACTCTACCCAAAAATAAATTTTCTGATAACCATTTGTGGATAAGATTTTCAAATCTAATTTACCACTTGCAGGAATAACGTTTTTATTGCAAAAACTTTTCTCATTTCATTTCAACAATCCTCAAATACTTTCACCCAAACCATTTGTTCATCATGTTTAGCACTCAGAATTTTGAAAATCAGCTTCTCAACATCAGTTGTCGAAAATCTTTTTGGATTTTTCAAAATTTATGCTAAAACACACTAAAATCTTTTTGGATTTTCTGAAAGTAAAAAAAACTAACACCATTTGTAGAAACAAGAAAATGCATAAATGAAATATTTACAGACAATATTTTTGTGAATTCGTGCAAGAGGAACATATCAGTTTATGAGACACATCACCAACACCGTTAAGCTTCATTTCATTTTAAGTTCTAAACGATTCACTTAGATTGTCAGTATACCGGTCCACTTAAATTTTCACACAAAGTTCAACTGCTTCGAGATACGAAATTAATGTCTTAAGTACTTAAACTGAATCGCGTGTCCCACCTTAGAATATACTCCCGTATCCAGATCCCAATATTCAGTCTTACAGGTAATTATGACACCAATGATATCTGTATATAAATTAGGTAATGCGAGGGCTGAGGGATCTCAGGTCGATACTTCCGTATACGCAGAGAGATATCAGCTTCGACTTTGGTATGTCCCCTTTAGAGGATCTTTTAGCTACAACAGCAGCGACTATCAATTTTATTGTTTCATCAGCATGCTGAGGGTTTATGCTATGTTTCAACCATTTGCGGAAAATATTATCCAAGGACTAGGTCAGAACCATCGTTCAGCAGAAGTCCCGGAATAATACCCCAGACATTATTGAGTATAAAAACCTAGTATATCAGAATATGAGACCTTTCAAACGAGATTTCGGGGGTTACCAATATATCCGAGAGATGTTTCCCCACGATATAAGCAAGTTTGAAATTTAGGTTTATATCTCGTCACAATCTACTAAATGTGCAAAAACCTACTAACACATCATCAGTGAGACCGTTTATCACTTTTTATCTTACCAATTCTTTAGCATGTTGTGACAGTCCACTGATGTACTATCATTTCCTCTTTTATGCAACAAAAACTCATTTTTCATTTTATCATGTTTTTGGCTTTTCAAATTTTCAAATGTTTTTGGATTTTCTAAAAATTTCTTACTCCCCCTAAAATGCAAACACATTTTAGGAAATTTGAAAACAAACTGTACACAAACATGACAACTGATATCGAATTGCCTCAATTCTCCATCCACTTGGCATAAACAATCAGAACTCCCCCTCACAACAAACTATTTTCCCATTATGATCTCAAAACACTTAAGTTTGTTTTAATCAAAATGGTTGTTCCGGAAAATTAGTTTTGTTGATTGATATTAACCATTTGTAGGTAAGGGAATTGGTTCATCACGTTGTTTTTCAACCACTTGTAGGAAATCAGATACAACTTAATGTCCCTGATTTACCACTTGTAAGATCAATCTGATTCAAATTCTGAACCACTTGTAAAAATCACAAACATACAACTTAAACCTGTTTTTCAACCAATTTACCATCTGTTGGTTGAATTCTCAAGGTGCCGATTCCTACTCCTCGCTTACAAACCTGGGAGTTCCGGCAAGTCCTGCAACACTTCTCAAAAACACATTATACAAACATGATAAAGAATGATGCCGATTCATGATCTACGATTACCAACTTGGGATCTCCGGCAAGTCAGGTTTTTACTGTTTGAAAAATATATCCACCCAAGCCTGACCTTCCTTGGGTGTAACAACATTTTCTTCTTCATCTGTTCTTTCAACAGACTTGTGAACACGTCTTTTAGAAGCATAAAATTCTTTGACACTTTTGGCCTTACCATTTACCATTTTGCCAAAAATATGTTTCACAGTTCCGTTGAAAGCCTTATCAACATCAAATTTCTTCTTATCAGAATAAAATTGATTTGATATTTCAACTTTTCCAACTTTCTTCATAAAATTTTCAGCACACAACGGTGGAAAATTTTCATCGTTCATAGTTGGAACTGATTTTTCAACCTTCTTCTCAACACGTGGCTCCTCTGATTTTATGGAATCAGATTCATCACCAGAATTATTACCTGAACCTTTCACAACCCATTTTTGATTTTTTACATTTTCTTTTCCTTTCAAAACACTCTTTGAACATTCTCCCTTCTCAAAGGTTGAATTTTCAAAGCCAGTAAATGGTTTGGTTGTAAGTTCAGTTTTCTCCACAACTTTCTCTTTCAATTTACCAGATACTTCCTGTTTTGGTTTGAATGTTTTCGGACAATTCCTAGCAACATGACCAACAATCTTGCACTGAAAACAGGTTCTGGTTTCTATCTTCTTTGGAACAGCATTTTTCTTCAACTCTTCTTGCTTCTTGGCAAGGAATTCATGATTCGTCTGTTTTCTGAATGCTTGTTCTTTCTCATCATCTAAATATTTTCCTGAAACAAACACAGTTTTTGGTTTAGAAAATTTTTCATTTTTATAATTTTTCGGTGGTACAAAACCTAATCCTTTCTTTTTGTAATTACGGTTATGATTTGGTTTCTTTTGGAAACTGTACCACAATTGTAACCCATTTTCTTGTTAAATCTTTGTTGATCTCTTGAAGTGTATTGTTTAGGTTTTCCATTAAGATTTAAATCTTTTATTTCAGAAATATTAATTTCTGTGATTTTGAAAACCTTTTGAATCATTTCAAATCTAACACTTCTTATTGGAAAACTCTCATCAGAATATAATTTGTCAGAACCTTTCAAAGTATATGCTACTTTGACCGATTCATCATTCAAATTAGATTTCAATAGTAAAAATTGTTTGTCATAAACCCGTTTGTCCTTTTTGATTGTAGACTTTGACGCATCAGACTCAGACTTTGACTCGGGTTTGGACTCCATGTTTGACTCCTCACTGTCATCTTTATCTAACACCTGATCGACCACACTTTTTATCAACTTTGACTCATGATCAGTGTCGGACGACGTATACGTGACATCAATATTTTCTGGCAAGTTATCCGATGGCCTAGACTCCCATTGTAAGTTTATTGCCTTTTCGACTCTTTCGGAATTTGGATTTCGAGGTAAAAATCCATTTTCGACCGGGGGTGGACATTTATTATAGACAACACTTGATTTCTCACCAAAAATCTTCACTTCATTATCTTTTCTTGTCTCTGACTTCTTTCCTTCTGAAGTCTTCACTTCTTCAAAAGTCTTCAAATTCTCTACAACCGGATAAATCCTGTCAACAACAAAAGTAGAACATGAGTAACTTTCTAATAACTTGTTGACTCTTTCAGTTTCTATCTTTTGTGTTGCCAACTTCAACTCTAGATCAGCACATTTCTTTATGTGAAAGTTGACATCATCAAGTTGTCTCAGATACGCTTTCTTCAGCGTATTCATTGCCACAACTTGTTCACCGTTTGAATCAGTATACTTGTTAATTTCTCTGTTCATTGTATCATAGGATTCTTTCAATCTGTTTATATTGTGCAGCAACTCATTGTTCTGTTTGATTAAAGAATCACAATTCATGCACTTTTCAGGAACTTTGACAGGTTCTGCATCAACTTTGACTTCAAATTCAGGAACCTCTTTGACTGTTCGGTTTGATTGTAAAAATTTATCTCTTCTCTTTTTCTCAGCTTTAGCTTCAACTTTTAATCTCTCTTCCTCTTCTTCAAGCTTTCTCCGTCTTGCTTCAGCAGCTTCCATTAGTTTTCTGCACTTTTCGGCACATTTCAGATCGTAGGCATTTGCAATGTAAGCTTTAACATTTGAAGTGTCTTGATCTGGGCAAAAATCGTCCCAATTGAAACCTTCAGCTAACTTTTCATCGTCTTGATCTGCCAGACACACTTTGCTGTTTGTTGGAACATATTTATCCCAGCTAAAATTATCATATTTGCCCTGATTAACTATACACGCTCTTTTTGAACCTTCAATCACATCTCTCCCATGTGCAGTTTGTGCCTGATGCGATGCTGGTGGTGTGATTTGATGATAAATTGCCTTTTTGTGATAATCGTTGTTTCCAAAAGGATTCTGGGCTCCAGTAGCTTCACGGTTTTTGCACTCCCTCTTGAAATGCCCCTTTTCCCTGCAACGAAAACATGTAACTTTAGATTTATCAAAGCCTAAATTTGAAACACTTGCATCAAGAAAATCATTTCTTCCCGTAATTTGTTTAAACTTCTCAGCTCTTCTCATTACACTGGCCATGCACCATTTAATATCCATCAATTCCATTTCCTCAGCATCGATTTGATGGTAATCCTCTTTTGTGAGCATTGGATTACCGATCTTTCCGGCCACAAAATTACTATAAGACTCTAGAACCATTCCCAACAAAGACATTTGATTTTTGGCAACTTCTTCAGAATAATCTTGGTCACTTTCAAGATTTAATACAATGTTACACTGAAGTTTTCTTCCATTCTTTGTTGCAGAAATGTTTGGATCGAATGATGAAAATCTAGTGCTGCTTGATCCCTGGGATGATTTCTTTTCTGAAGAATCTTTTGCACTGTAAGCAGTTTCGACTTTTGGAGAAAAATTTGACTTTTCGTTGACACCACCTTTGTAATACAAGCTGATATCTTGTTCTCCATCGTAATTCTTCATCCTGGCAATCTTTCTCTGCTCCATCTCTTGAGCTTCCAGGTGTTTGATGAAGTCTCCCAGTGTCAACTTTTTATAATCTTTCTTGTTTGATCTCAGCATCATCAGAAAAGTTCCCCATGTTTCATGTGGTAGCGCATCTGCAAGTTTTTCAATCAATTCATCAGTATCCTTTTTAATACCAAGTTTTGTCATATTTCTCACCAAGTTACAATATCTATCAATTATTTGCTTGGTGTTTTCAGATTTCAAACCACGAAACAGATCAAACTCTTTCTTCATGAGAGACATTTTGTTTTTGAGCATATCATCACTTCCAACAAATTTTGCTTCCAATTCTGTCTAGATTGAATAAGCAGTTCCATCATGTTGAAGCAGTATCAAGATATCTTCTTTTATTGTTTGCTGAAGCAGACTCACCATCAATTTCTCATCCATGTATTTCTTTTTATCTTCAGTACTCATTTGTCTAATTGTTTGCTGAACATTATTCGTTGTGGGTCTAACATATGGTTCTTCAGTGTGTTCCCAAGCATCCAAATGATAAGCTTCAACCCAATTTCCAAACCGTTCAGACCACCCATTGTAATCATCAATATCCATGAGTTTGGGTGGTTTCTGTGATGTCCCCGTTTCATTCTCAAGCAATGTACTCTGAGTAATTGATATAGGACTAGCAAACGCATTATAAAACTCATTCTCCATGTTTCGTTTTTCAAAATTCACAAACAAACTTCAATAGAAACCTGATTAACCTTCAATAGAAACCTGATTAACCTTCAATAGAAACCTGATTAACCTTCAATAGAAACCTGATTAACCTTCAATAGAAACCAGATAAACCTTCAATAGAAACCTGATTAACCTTCAATAGAAACCTGATAATTTCAAACGAAACCTGTAGTGTTCGTTCAATAGAAACCTAGTTTTTGTCCAATTTTGTCCATTTTTAGTCCGTATTTTAACATGAAACTTTCAAGGGTTTGTCTATGTCCAATTCCGAGTGCACTGTGAAAATTTGAACCAATTTGGACCGTGAAATCCTGTTCGATTGAAGAAAGAAGGTGTAGAAAACAGATTTTCAAGCTGAATATGGCAAGAACTCCTCGTCCTGAGCTCTGATACCACTTGTAGGATTGGATTGCGACCTGAATGAGTCGTTCGGAAGAGCTCTAGTCCGTTTCAGAGGCGGAAACTAAGAAACAGATGTAAAAACAGCTTGAATACCACTTTAAACGTCTTGTGTATTGATTTAATAGCAATTACAATCACAAGGAATACCGGCAGCACCTCGGTATCAAATCTGGAATCCTTACAAATGAATAGCTCTCATGCCTATTTATAGTGTTCCTGGTTTCTATTGAAAACACACATGTCAGCTTCAATAGAAACCTTTCAAGAGAAACCTACAAGTTCCACTTTCAAGAGAAACCTCCAAGTTCCACTTTCAAGAGAAACCTACATATATGACTTTATGCACGAACAGAACCGCAACAAGTCCAAGACTCGATATAAGACGAAGACGACAGATGAATGGTTAGATTCCACCTTAAACCCACATGGCACGTTTCCACGAGTGGTTGCTAACATGGTGAAACACCACGTTTAACAAGGTTAGTTTTTTTGCCTCGTGAAACGGTGTCATGTATACAAACGATTAGAGGATTAAGCGAATAACACAACACCATTAATGACGGCGGTGATAAACGATTACGATAAGCGGTAGTTGTTACGTTGCAAGCGATGGAGGTATACGCGATTTATGCGGTTCGATTTGATTGATTAACACCACGGAATTTAACTAACATCAGACCCCACATGGCCTTTTTCCACGAAAGGTCGCTGATATGACTAAAACACCTTGCTTTAACCATATGAGCTTTATCTCGTGAAGCGAGGTCATGCGTGCTAACTTAACACGAATATCACAGCTAACGGTATAGCGATAGATCGATACACAGCAAACGATATAGATTCACACTATAAGCGATAGAGGTTGTGAGATACACATGATAAGCGATTACGATTAGCCGAGTTTTGTTTCGAATAAGCTTAACGTTACGTTGCGACGCATCACGGCTATTGAGGAGGGTAGAATAGGTCCTCACTCAACAATATCGTGAGCGTTTATGTACTTGATGAGATTTGTTGCAACAGACTTACGACCAGTCTTGCGTCGATGCAATTGTCCTGCGAGGTAGACTCCCTAGAGCCCATCGATGAGGCGATTGCACTGCGTTTGCAGACTTACGACAAGTCTTGCGATGATACGGCTTGTTACGCCTTGCGATTGAGTGTAGTGTGTTGAAAATAATCACAATAGTATAATAGGTCTAATAACGTTCGACTCCACATGGCACTTTCTGCACGAAACTTCGGTAGTATGATAAAGCACACCTGGCTTGACCCCTACTACTTAGACCCCGTGGTTTGGTGTCATACTTCGTCCTAACGCTTATTGCACCTTTAGAATTTACTACGATCTCCGTGCACTGACCCAAATAATCCCGTGTGCACCCGTGATTAATCGTTCCTTGCACGTTTATCGTACCTCGTTCTAAGTGTGTAGTGAGAGTAAAACACATTATTTCGTGATATAGTATATAGTATGTGTGTGAATCTAGTCTAAGTGCGACGACTAGAGTGTGATAGAGAAAACGAAAATGGGAGTTAATGTTACGCATAGTGGCAACATCGAGTAATACAGTAGGTTCAAAACTTATAAATTAATGCCGAACATCGTATCATTACAACTTTATCCCACGCTTGATAGATGTTGATGATGAAGACTTCTGCTGGAGCTGTTGTTGTTGTACTCAAGTTCGCGGTTCGATGCGGCAGTTGCGGGTGAAGTGACCGTAACGGTTGCAGTTACTGCAATAACGACAGTCAGCCTCAACTGGATGATGATAGGTGCATGAGTAACACTGGGGATGAACTCCAGTGTACGCTCGCTTTGGAAATGCCAGAACTGCTTGAAGAGGTCTCGGCTGCGGCAGTTCGGCGGTTGACGAGTTCGGGCTTCAAGTCTTTCGTTTGCGGCTGGGTTTGGCGGCGTCTTGCGAAGAGATGTCGTCGTTGGAGGATTCGTCTGAGGACTCACTTGTAGAATCTTTGGCCGATCTTTCGGAAGATCCGTCGGCAGATTTGTCAGAAGAATCGTCAGTAGATCCATCAGAAGAATCGTCAACCTGTACGCCCGAAGAATTTATGGCGATTGCTTGATGAGCTTGCTTGACAGGATTCCTTGAGCATAACCCTTCCATGAGTCATTTGTTGTTGATTTCTGCGGCTAAGCGATAGGTTTCTTCGATGGTAGCTGGTCTTGCAGCTTCGACAAAATCACCCACACACTCAGGCAACCCGCGAATATACTTCGCGATGGCTTTTCCTGGAGTGTTGACTTGACCTGGGCAGATTACACTAAGCTGTTTGAACCTTGCGGTGTAGCCAGCGTTGTCACCTTCGACTTGCTTGATTTTCCAGAATTCGTCTTCCAGCTTCTGAATTTCGTAAGGGGGACAGTACTCTTTCTTCATGAGCTCTTTCAGCTCATCCCAAGAGAGAGCGTAAGCTACAGAGATTCCACGTTTGTTACGTTCGGCGGTCCACCAGTCGAGTGCTCGTGATTGAAATACTCCGGTAGCGCAAGTAGTACGGAAACTATCGGGACACCCACTTTGACGAAGGGTAACTTCGATAGAATCAAACCACTGGAGTAGCTGAGTCACACCTCCTTCACCCGTGAATTCCATTAGGTCACAGGCTTTGAAGTGTTTGTAAAGAAAAGCAGATTGCGGCACTTCCGTCTTGGAGTCTTCCGAGGCTCGAGAGTTGCTGAGAGAGTGCACTCGAGCGGCAATTTGAGGAATAAGCTTAACCACTTCCTTAGTCACAAGCGATGCAATCCTCTTATCGGCGCTTCGTTTGGCTCTTCTCCTAGTTACTCGTCTCGATGTAGAGTTGTTGGAAGGCATCTAGACAGGAAGAGACTTGGAATGAGATTCGATCATAATGATTTTTTAGTTTTGTGATGCGATTGAGCGCGTTCAAAACTTGATGCGATAGTATGTTAGTAATACGAATCACATAGGAGCCATATAGGAGACACGAATTTCCTAAATTCTCACACAACGAGTTGTTTGTTTATACGTAGATATATTTATATAATTGTAATTTGTAATCATACACATACAGGGTGATTTAGAATACGCGAGGATGCGTTGAGGTGAGAAAACGACAGCGAAGGCGATAGATTATGCATTAGTTTTGTTGCGAACATTCGGGTTTCGTTTTAGATTGCGATGGCTGTGCGAATTGTGCGTTTATAAAGCAGGGAGTGAAAATCGTTAAATCGAGAAATCGATAAAGCGTAAAGTTTCCAACCATTTGTAAGATTGGCGGGTCGTATGATAGAGTGCCTTGGGTGTTTAGGCGTCGACTGCCCAAGGTGAACCAACTACCTCTGACAAGTTCGTGCACGTGAGTTGTCCTAGAAGACTTCATGCTTCCACTGGGATGCAGCTCATGGCATTCACCTTCCTAGTCATCGCATGGCTCGAGTTATCATCATAGTCGAGTCCTTGGTGAGAGCTTTTGAAAACTAATTTAGAGAGTGGAACGTCGTATTAAGGTACGGGTTTCACCCCTGACTTAACAGTTTCATTCCTAATTGTGGTTATGCTCTTCGAATTAATTCGTGAGTTCCACTAGATCTTGAAATGGAGACTTTTGTCGAGATGTGGACGTCATTCCTAACTTGATGAAAGGTTCTCGTGCTAGAAAAATTGCGCTGAGTGAGCGATCTTATCGAGAGTTCTTGGTTTTCACACCTGGTCTCGACAGGATCACTCGGTTTCGTTATGCGAGTATTTTCGAAAACACGTGTATTGTGTCAGCCTTAGGAAAGGCTAAGTAGCATTTCAGCCTTAGGAAAGGCTCCTTCGCGTGAAGCTGTAGTATGCGGTGTTCACGCAAAGTTGTGTCTTTTAGCAATTTCGATCGAGAGTATCAAGTAGGCCCGATACAAATCCTACTGGGTTCGTACGAGTCGGCCTGTTGGTACTTAGACTATAGACTAGGTCAGTTTCTAAGACGTCGACCCGGACTAGGTCGAGTCTGACCTAATTCCCTATAGTTATGGCTCTGATACCAATTTGTCACACCCCAACCGATGGCGGAATCATCGGGGCGCAGCACTAGGCGAATCAGATTGCTCAAGAGAATCCGTAACAACTATATTGCGATAATACTTAATACGTTCGTTATCCCATACTAACAAATAATACAATCACATAAGTTATCACAGATTTCTTGTCCTCTCGAACAATACAAATCCAACAACCTAGATTTTAGTTGAGTTTCTAGACCTCCTAGCTTGAGTTGATATAGTCTGCGATCTAACCTGCAACATACGTTAAAATATTTGTCAATACAAAAGTATTGGCGAGTATACAGGTTTGACATGTATAGCGTAATAGATAAAAACGTGTAGCGAATTTCCATATGCAAGAACGTAACACACGACATATATACTCACAAAGCTGATACTACCAACTAAGTCCTCGATGCTCGAATATGCGATGGCAAACTAGACCCCGTCGGGCGCAATAGTACTATACTAGTCATGGTGGGACGTCACAAGTATAAGCCCTAGCACATATGCAACTAGCATCACGTATATCTATGCATAACAGTTATTCGCAATTGATAATTCGTTTGATTGAACAATTCGTTTGATAAGTTCGGTTTGTTAGAAACGTATGTTACACCCAAAATACGATTAAAAGGGGTCAAGTATACTCACAGTGCGTAATTGGCAAGTAAACACAACTTGATTTGGATCGGTTGAGAGTACGTCTGAGTTATCCTGGTTACAGATCGTTAAGCGGTGAATAGCGCGTTAAATGGGGGTGAGAGAACCAAACTTGGTTCGGACATTGATGCATGGGCTCGTCCGGTCAGTTGGACATGTGGTCCGATCGGTTAGCATGCTATTCGATCAGTTAGCATGCTGTCCGATCGGTTAACGCGTTATCCGATCGGATGGTTGGACCTTGTTTGCTGTTCGATCGGACAGCAGTCCGATTGGACGGCAATTTGTTCAATTGTCCTGATTATGTCACTCTTGATGGGTTTCGGAAAGATTTCAGGTGAATTGACTGAGGTGGGGTGTCCCTGTGTTAAACTACCGAAACCCCATCAAATCCGACCCGTTCTAACGGCCGGGAACCACCCCGTTCCATCAGATCTGGCCGTCCTTGATGGTCTTTCCCGTGTTTAACCCGAAAACACACACACTTTGTTTAGAAAACGTAGATTTAGACTAGATTTATGTAAAAACGTATGGAAATCACTCAGATCTGGGTTGTTCTTTCATGGGATGATATCACTCTTGAAGTTCATGAGAACTTCATGTTGACATCACCTTAGATTGCCCAAAATCCAGAGATTTCACGGTTAGAAGTGAAGATTTAAAAGGGTAGAAAGGTGTAGAATTGTATATAGATCATAGAAGTACAAGATTTAGGTTAGAAACTTACCAGAATCACGAGAAATTGAGAGAAAAGTGGGTTGGAGCGTCTGGTCGAACATGAGCAGTCACATCAGGTGTTCTTGATGTGACTGAGGGGTATTTATAGGCAAAGGAGAGGAAAGGAGGTGAAAAGGGGTACTGGATCGGATGGCCCATTCGATCGGCCGGCCCAGCCGTTCGGCTGGCCCATCCGTTCGGACGGCCTGTCCGTTCGGATGCCTTCCGGCGAGTTACGTTTGGTGTTTCGTTCCGTGTGTTGCGCGTTGCGGTAGTTTTGAGCACACATTTTCATTCGCATTTATTTACTATTTATTTATTTATTTATTATAATTAATCACAAAGGGTCATATATACGTATTCATATTCCAAAGTTTTGATATAACAACCGGTTTCCGATTCGTGTATGCGATTATTAGTGACGTTTCACGGCCATCAAGGAGGGTAGTATAGGTCCTTTCTTGATGTCATCGTGAACGTTATTGCGTGTTGTGCCAAATAGTCTGACGGGGTACCATTCACTCGTATTGTCATCATCGTCACGACTACTGCAGCTATAGCACTCACCCGAAAGTCTTTGTTAGCGTTAATTGTTTACGTTTCGACACCTCACGGCTGTCAAGGAGGGTAGAATAGGTCCTCACTCAACGTCATCGTGAGTGTTATTATTTGTGAAAAATAGCTTTGTAATTGTGATAGATTTCGCGTAATTATTCGAATATACCATGATATATTATGATCTGAACCTCTGGTGCTAGGCGTAACGAGTATATCGAGTGGTAACAACGCACGAAGGTGCGGGTTGTTACATTGAATGACTTATGGAATTGGTGATTCCATTCCATTGACCAACGAAACACCATTTTCTTCATTCACTCATAATGATCCTTTCCACCTGCATACCAAACACTACCTTACACTTCTCTTTTTTCCTACATTTTCATCTTAACCATTGATTAAAATGAACGATTAAGATTATTTCTCATCCTACTTAGACAAAATAAAATTTTTATTTGATCTTACCCTTATATATCATTAAGGTAACTAAATAAATCATATAGGTTTAATATATATATAGGGTAAGGTTCATGCGAGAACCACCCTTATTGCGAGAACCGCGAGAACCAATGTGAACACAACCTAAAATAGCTAAAAAAACCTTAAAAAAAACCTAACCCCCACCCCCCCACCCCCCAAAAAAAACCTAAACCCCCCAAGCTAAAATGCTAAAAACTAAACCCCCAAAAAACCTAAAAAAAATAAAAAAAAAATCTAATTTTTTTTAAATATTTTTATGTTAAAATCGCTACTTTTAGTAGCCAATTTTTTTTTTTAAACAAAATTTTTTTTAATTTTTTTTGCTTCGAAAAGTAGCGATTTTTTTATAAAAAATATTAATTTTTTTTTTGTGATTTTTAGCCATTTTTAGGCATTTTTGGTTGTGTTCACATTGGTTCTTGCGGTTCTCGGAATAAGAGATGGTTCCTAACGGATCTTTATCCTATATATATATATATATATATATATATATATAGGGTCTGGATTTAGAGAAAACGGTGGAAAGTGTGAGAACAGTGAGAACGCTTATGGATCGTCCGATCAAAACAATCTATGGACTAGATTGGCGCGGTGGCGTTTTCATAAATAACACGAATTCTATTAAGTGGACGCGCTTCATTAAGGGTAAAAGGGTCTTTACACTTCTATACCAAAACGCCAAACTAATGAATAAAACGTCATTACGGGCCAAAACACATTCCCTATATAAACAAAACATCCCAGACATAAAAAACACACCCCCGAACCTGAAACACCATATTTTCTATTATATACCATTCATCTTACAAACGCCAAAATTCCCAAAACATCAAACACACCTACTCAAAAACGCCATATTTTACTATATACCAATCATCTTAGAAAACGCCAAAACACTCAAACATCAAAGATTCCAAAAAATCGACGTTTCTTTCAGATACACTATTTCCTCAGTAAAACGCCAAAAATGGAAAATATCATTTCTTCTATATTCAAAATTGTTCTACGCGAAGTTTCGGAGAATGCATTCTTCCCTGAGATGTTGTGACTCAAATAACATTTTGCTGCATGAGATGGACAAATCATAAACAAAAAGATGCTGGTGTCAGACTTATGTCATTTTGTGTGCTTTGTTATTGATGAATATTATAATGGTATGAAGAGACGAATGACACTGATGAGTGGTTTGAAGACACATATTCAAACAAAAAACTCATGTCATTTTGTCTTTCCAAACGGCCACAAAAACACAAGCATAACAAAGCCTAACAGCCAGTAAACATGTTTCAAAGAAGAAAGAGAGTGATGACAGTGAAGATTTGGAAGATGAATTGTTTCTATTTTTATTTTCTTAATTTTCTTTTTCTGTTGTTTGTTATGTATTTTTCAACTAAGAATAAAAAAATATATTATATTAATAAAACGCCAAACAATCATAATGATTGTGAAACGCCATAATGCAGTAAAACACCAAAAACTCCCAAACTATAATAAAAGTAATTTGGATAAGTATTATTAAAAGCTAAAAATGAAAAAAAAATGCCAAAAACTACTTAAAGCCATTAAAAAACGCCAAACTTGGAAGATGGAACGTCTATGACCCTAAAAACTCACAAAAAGCTGAACAAAAACAGTAAAAATACACACAGTAACTGAAAAGACGGCTACTTTATTAATATTATTTATTATAAATAAAATCCCGCGTAAACTACGCGCCAAAAACATCCTATAAGAGAGACATCTCTGCACAATCAACTGATCACACACCAAAAACAACGCCATGTTTCCTAGAAACCATTCACTTTAAAACGCCAAAAAAATAGTTAAAAAAGCCACAGATGCAAAACCTCGTTTCTTCTATATTGAGTATTGTTCTGAATGAAGTTTCACTGAATGGATTCTTCTCTGAGGTGGGTATCTCTATAAGCTTTTGTTGAATGAGATTCACAAATATTCATGAAAAAGAGACTGATAACACTGATATGACATCATGTCACTTTGTTCTTGATGAATATACTGATGGCATGAAGGGATCAATACATTCGAGCAGTCGTTGATCTTCAACATGTCACCAAACAAGTATATATCAAACCACAATAAAGGATGCCACAAAAAATAAGCATCTTCTAAAGACGGACGTTATGTAGGAAAATAAGGATCTACATAAGGTATTCAAAACAGGTTAAAAACGCCAAAAAGGTTAAAGTAGAAGAGGCTAATGACAGTGAAGATTTGGATGAGAAATTAGATTATAATTTTTAATTTTTTTTTCATTTTCTATTGTTTGTTATCTAATTATCCGTTGTTTATTATCTAATTCCATACTAATAAAAAAATTGAGTATAAAACGCCAAAAACTACAAACACCAAAACGCCTGATAGTGTGAAAACTGTGAGAAAGCGTCCACGTTGTTGCTATATAAAACGCCAAAAAATGCCAAACAAAGTATTACTGGAAAAAACAAAACTAATTGACAAATGAAATTGAACGAAACAGTAATTGCAAAACAGTAAAATGAAGAGATGGTAACATTATTGCCAAACATTTATTATATTAAAAGCCACTACATGGAAAATTGAATTTATTTATCTTTTCAAAACGCCATAATTGTCTGTCACATTATAGGCCTGCATCCTACATGGTATAACACTTGATAGAAAAAAATAAATAAATATCAAGAAAATTACTGATGTTTTTTACATTATAGGCCTGCATCCTAATTGGCACAACAATCAAAGCCATACTTAGTTAAAACGCCAACATATTTACTATGATCCTGATCTAAAAACTATAAAACGCCGCGTAGTTGTTAAACGCCAAAAAATGGAAAGGTGTTGTGACACGCGTTTAAAAAAAGAATATTAAAGGACAAAAAAGCCCCTCTGGCCTTCTCTATGTCGCGTGACACGTGTTGGGCCAGGATGCGTTCTCACACTTTTGGGCGTTTTCTCATGATCCCGTTTCTATATATATATATATATATATATATATATAGGGTTAGGATCATGTGAGATGCATTAGGCTAATTGAGAAATTTGAGAATCATTCTGGACCACACATTTTCCCCAACCTTTTCATAATATACACATATGTATAGTTGAAAACTGACTATATACATATGTGTATAATTCAGGATTTGACAATATACATATATTTATATAGTCAGTTTTAAACTATACATATGTGTATATTAGGTAAAGTTTAGGGAAATGTGTGGTTCATAATACTTCTCAATTTTCTCAAATATGGTGTACTTCTCTTAAGATTCCTACCATATATATAGATATATATGTATATATATAACCTATATGATTTAATTAATAAATAATAAATAATAAATAAGCCAAACTCGAATTTAAAGAACTACTTTTGAGCTGAACTTGAGCTCTTGTAAGTTAAATATAACAAGCTTGGATTTGACTCAGCTTGCTTAGGGTGGAAAGGGCACTGTTCGTGACCCCTTCTGTGAGTGTATATGCCGATCGGGGAGGCACCCCTTGGGTGGATTCGGTGAAAGCTTATTACGGTGAGTAGTCACCGAGTGGGGAAGAGGAGGGAGAGAGAGGGGTTAATGGTGGGTCTTACCCTCTTTCAACCAATCACAAATTTATCTTTTAAAAAAAATGTTTATCACTCTCTATTTATTTGAGCACCCATAGTGTTTGAGTGAAAATAGGGAGTGAAGTGAGAAGTTGACATGGCATGATATTATTGATCAGGGAAAAAGTTTACTACTCCCCATTTGGGCCCTTCCACCCTAAAAAATAGACCAACCCTAAAGAAAATAATAAATTTAAACAACAATCCCTAAATTTCTAAGTCAGATGCATCACAACTAGGGGTAGCAAAAGTGATGGATTGGTCAGGTTTGGGTCATGGGTTAAGATGGGTTTGTGTTAGGATGAGTTTTTTTAAGAAAAAAGGTTAAAATGCTTATAGTTAGGATGAATTTGGGTAAAGATGAGTTTATTAAAGGTTAAGATGAGTTTAGGTAAATATTGATTCGACTTTCGATGATGACAAGCAAAAAATAAAACATAAAAAATTAAGACTAAATTGCCATTTTAGTCCTTGAGTTTTTGTCCAAATTGCCATTTTAGTCCAAATAGTTTTTTTTTTCTCCTCTGGGTCCCTGGCTTTTTCTTTTTCTTGCCATTTTGATCACATTGAATAACTTAGTCTAAAAACCAGGTTATAATCAGGGGTACTTTTGGCATTAAATTATTTTGAGGTTTATAAATTATGTTGTAAACTACCACTGGTTATCACTACAAAACAGTTATGCTAAAAATACCCCTAGTTATAACCAGATTTTTAGATTGAGTTATGCAATGTGTTCAAAATGGCAATAAAATAGAAAAGTCAGGGACCCAGAGTAGAAAAAAACTACTTGGACTAAAATGACAATTTAGACCAAACCTTAGGGACTAAAATGGAACTTTACTCAAAAATTAATAAAAACCAAAAAAATTGAAAATTAAAAAAATGAAAAAAACAAATTTGAAAAAAACAAAAAAGAAAATAAATAAAAAAATCAGAAAAGTAAAAAAAAATTAAAAAATGTTAATAAATAAAAAAAGATTAGAAAAAAATCAGAAAAAGTTAAATTTAAAAAACAAATTCAAAAAAATTAAAAAAGCAAAAATCCCAAAAAAAAAAATCAAAGAATTTAGAAAAAATAAAAAAATCAGAAAAAAAACTAAAAATTTGTAAAACGTTGTAAAAAATGAAAAAAAATGTTAAAAATAAGAAAAAAGTAAAAAATTAAATAATCCAAAAAATCAAACTAACTAAAAAAATTTAAAAATACCAAAAAAATTCAGAAAAATAAAAAATCAGAAAAATAAAAAATATAGACAAAAAATATAGACAAAAATAAAATAAAAAAATAAAAAAAACAAAGTTGTTTGGATATTTTGATTTTCAAACTTTTTTATGTTTTTGATTTTTTTATTTTTTATAAAATTTTTTATTTTTAATTTTTTTTTATTTTTATTTTTTTGGTTTTTTATTTTTCTGATATTTTTGAATTTTTTTGAGATTTTAAATTTTTTTATTCTTTTGATTTTTTGGATTTTATACTTTTATTCTTCAGTTTATTTTTATTTTTTAAAATTTTTTAGTTGTTTTTTATTTTTAGGATTTTTATTTTTTTTAATTTATGATTTTTTTTAAAATTTTTTCCTTTTCTGTTTTTTGTATTTTTAAGCATTTAAAAAATGTTTTTTTATGTTTCTGAATATTTTTTTATTTTTAATTTTTTTATTATTATTTTTTAAATTTTTCTGATTTTTTACATTTTTAGATTTTTTAAGCTTTTTTTATTTTTTAACTTTTTTTGTGAAGTCAATGTCTACGAACACTCGAATTGGATGAAAAATCTGACTGTGATACTCTTTTTATAGTTACTCTTTTATCCAGCGTAATACCCATCCTACCCATTCTGATCTATTCTCATTTTTAAAATGACTCAAAATAACTTAAAATACCCAAATAGGTTTTTATTGCCAGGCCTAATCACAACATTCACTCTACGGTCCCAACCTTTTAATTATAGATTATATCAATTTACCATTACACTAAAACTCCATAATATACTTCTACGAAACACTAGAGTACATCTATACTTTCCTAACGTTTTAATGCGTGTTTGTGTGGTCAGACAATCCACCACCAAATACTACTCCGCTAGTATTCCCACCATTCCACAATCTCAAAGGTAAATCAAGAATGGACAACCATAATGGAACCTTTCTAGGTTATGGCCATTTCTAAATAGTTTTAAGGTCATTTTCAAATTTAAATTTTAAAAAGTAGAAACTCAGATTTTTAACAAAGATGTGAACGATTCTCAGCTTCGTCCATATTCAAAAGGATAATCATTAAATAAAATATAACATATATATAATGTGTTCTTTTTTTAGACAATAATTTACTATACCTAAATACCACTTAACTTTATATTTACAAATGTTTGACCCCATACTATTTTTGTGAGAGAAAATACCATATCACTAGACCGTTAGGCTGGAGGATATGGTATAAAGCCCCTAGGGTTGATGATTATGGAAATCATATACACTAGTGATCATTTTCTTGCATAACTGGCTGTTTTCATCGCCGTGGAGAGCACCAATCTTGTTTGTTAAAAGGAAAGACGGTTCAATGCGTATGTGCATTGATTACCGAGAATTGATAAAGGCCATGATTAAGAATCGGTACCCATTACCAATAATCGATGATCTGTTTGATAAACTGCAAGGAGCTCGATTCTTTTCTAAGATCGATTTACGTTCAGGATATCATCAATTAAAGGTACAGGAAGAGGACATTCCTAAGACCGCTTTTAGAACAAGGTATGACCATTATGAATTTACTGTCATGCCATTTGGTCTAACCAATGCCCCGGCCACATTTATGGACATGGTGAACCGAATATGTAAGTCATATTTGGATAAATTCATAATTGTCTTTATAGATGATATTCTTATTTACTCTAAGAGTAAAGAGGAACATGCAGCGCATCTGCATGCATTCCTTACCTTATTGAGAAAAGAAAAGTTTTATGCTAAATTCTCGAAATGTGAGTTTTGGTTAGAAGAAGTGCAATTCCTCGGAGATATACTTAATCATGAAGGAATTCATGTGGATCCCACAAAGATCGAGGCGATCACTAAGTGGAAAGTCCCAGAATCACCAACGGAGGTGAGAAGTTTTCTAGGACTGGCAGGTTATTATAGACGGTTTATCCAAGATTTTTCTAGAATAGCAATTTCTTTGACAAAACTGACATGTAAATCTGTTAAGTTTGAATGAGGACCAAAACAAGAAGAAGCCTTTAGAATTCTTAAGCAAAGATTAACCAAAGCACCCATACTAGCATTACCAGAAGGAACTTAAGACTTTATAGTCTATTGTGACGCTTCTAAGTTAGGTTATGGATGTGTGTTGATGCAACGACAAAAGGTGATAGCCTATGCGTCTAGACAACTTAATAAAAAAAATATAGAAAATATATAATAACTTTAACCATCATATAATCTGTAAAAATCAGTAAGATTATTTATAAAAATTATTTATGATAACCTTGCATATATTTTTAAAGGATTAAAATATATAAACATATATTATGCAAACTAGATCTAACAATTCCCAAAAAAATTTAAGGAAAGTCTTTATAAAAATTACCCAGTGTTTATATAATCTGAAATAATCAATAAAAATGTTTATTGAATTCTATTTAAAAGATATATTTTGAAACCACAACATTTTTATTAACAAAATAACTAATCCACCCATTCACCCATGATTATCATATTATATTCACATCAAAACGAATTTTAGTTTAATATATTAAATGATATACTCTTTTATATTTTACATTGCCATTTAAGATGAATTTCGTGGATCTAGATGGCTTATCTCCTTTAATTGTGATTTTTTCACCCTTTGGTGATTTCACTTGGATTGACTTTTGATCACATAGAATATTGGCTTTATTAGCTACTAACCAATCCGTTCCTAATACAATATCAAATCCAACTAGATTCATTGGGTAAAAGTTAGCAATAAAATCTTGGTTTTAAAATTTCTATTCTTGCTCCCAGCAAGATTTCAGTGATCTTAATGGATTCTCCATTTGCTGTCTCTACTAGACATTCTTGTTGAAGTTTAGTTAATGGTTGATTGAGAAGTTTGCAAAATGAAGTATTAATAAAACTTTGGTTCGCACCAGAGTAAAATAATAAATTAGCAAAAACATCATTAACTAAAAACATACCGACAATCACGTCCGGAATCATTTTAGCTTCTTCGGCTGTCAGAACAAATGCTCTAGCATTCTTAGTAGTCTTGTTGTTCATGGCTGGAGCTAGTTTCGTACAGTTCGGCTTAATATGCCCTTTTTCTCCACAATTGAAGCATACTCCATTACTGGGTTTCTTCCTACAGTCTTATTCCTTGTGTCCTGGTATCTTGCAAAAATTGCAATAGGTGGAGCATCTTCCTGAATGCTTCTTCTTGCAGGCCTTACAGTAAGGTGCGGAGGTAGAACCTACATTTTTCCCACGGTTGAAAATTCCGTAGCGAAATTTTTGGGTAAGTTTCTGGACTAGGTTCTTCCTCTGGTTTTCTTCTTGGGTACGCACTAACTCATCAGTCAAGGTATTTTCTAGTTCTACAACTTCTTCTATAGTTTGTGGTTTAGCTGCCTTGACTACATGTCTAATCTCACTAATTAATCCCCAGATGTAACAAGATATTAATACTAGTTCTGGTGAAGCTAGGGTTGGCACTATTCTAGCATATTCGAAGAATATAACAGTGTAACCCTTACAGTCTACTCCAGTCATTCTATGGTTTAAGAACTTATTGTCTATCTGTTCTTTTTCATTGGGAGGACATAATTTCCTTTCAACCGTGTTCTTAAACTCAGTCAATTCCATACTATAGACTCTGTCATTTCCCCTAGACTGGAGAATAGTGTTCCACCATTCTAGAGCTGCATTCTTAAACAAATTGGAGGCAAACATGATTTTGTCTTCTTATGCGCACTTGCTTATTTTTAAGACTGCCTCAGTCTTTTCTATCCAGCGTAGAGCTGCAATGGCTCCTTCATTGCCCGAGAATTCTATTGGTTTACAAGACCAGAATTCTTTGTAAGAACAACCATAAGACATGGTTCTTCTTCTTTTTTGAATAGGCACTTGAATTATGGGTCCATTGTTTATGCTGTGCCTGGGTTCAGTAGGTGGTCGTTTACTTCCACTATTACTTTTATTATTATCCGCTTCCTTAACTGTTTTGATAATATATGGCATAGCGTCTATAATCCCTTGTGCCACTATGTGTTGGATGACACTATTATCTAATTGGTTGCCGTTATTATCATTATTCTGGTTTTCTTGATTCACTTCGTTGTCCATCTGGATTATAAACATTTACCAAGTATTAATATCATAAAGCAATAAATATGCATCTATATCTATTACAACCACAACTGGAATTTAAAATACAATACTAGTATGCATCAGTAGATATTGGACTTTAGTTGATTTTTTTTCAAACTACACGCATATATATATATATATATATATATATATATATATATATATATATATATATATATATATATATTATTTCATTATTATTATTATTAATATTACTGATAGAGGTTCATCCAATATTGCATGTTACGCTCGTCGTATTTCCAGACGAGTCTCTCCCCTATTTGTCTTATCTTTTCACTTTCATTTAACAACTCCTCACCAAAGGTGCGAAGTTCTTGCACATTCTCAGTGATAATGGGTGGTGCGGGTGCTGGTATCGGGTCAGGGTACTGGGGCATCGGTTCTTCGTATGGGTATGGGTTCTCTAGGATTTCCTGTATATATTGGTTATTATCAAAATATGGGTCTAGAGGGTCAAGGTTTGGATAGGGTGCTACTGGGTTTGGCATGATTTCTTCTTGTGGATGGAGTTTTGGGTAATCCCTATGGTCATCAAACCATGGATCATAGTCTGGAGGAGGGGGTGCTGGGACTCTAGGGATTTCAGCTGGGTCAAAGGCAGGTGCTGGAATTTGGTCTCCTGGGTTGGGTTGGGTTCGATTTCCATGGGTTGAGTTGGAAATAAGGGTAGTGGCTGGGGTGCTATGATTTGTTCTAGGTTCGGGTTTGTAGCTGTGGTAGCTAGTATGTGGAAATTGGCCAGTCTCCTATTGATTATATCCTGTGTTTGGGTATTCATCTCCCTATTAGCAACTTCTAAAGCTCGTTGTTGCTGTAATTTCCTCATCCTTTTCCTACGCTCGTGAGCTCCCTGACTGAACCATCCTCTCTTTTTGGTAGGGAATGGCTCTTCGGATTGCGCTTTGAATATGAAAATTCCTTCCTCTGTGTCAGCTGAATACCCCAAGGAGGTAGGCTGGGAAGAAGTTCCTTCATCTTTAGGAGAACTAGACAGTTGACGATAAGCATCTCACGGACCTTGATCACTCATATTATAAACTAACAAATTGTCAAATAACACAAAACAGTAATATACAGATATTCACGAAATCACGTAGATTATTTCCTAACAAAATGGATAACATTTTGGTGTTAGCGGAACACTTCTGTGGCTGTTGCTCTGATACCACTCTCTGTCGCAACCCCCGACCCCTAGTCACCTGGGAACGGGTGACCGCGAGCCAGATTCAGTGGTATCGGTGTTTATCAATTTGGCAGCGAAATTTACATCAGGACCGTAGTTAGGAAATATTTTATCAGAGTAAAATACCACATTTTTATAATATTAAATACATGGGAAATTCCCAAGTTTCCATTACAAACATGTTTATAGGGACAAAGCCAAATTTATTTAAATAAAACATCTTTTTTATTTAGGTAACTTTTATAGCCACTTTTCCAGGCCTTCAGTGCTGTCCAGCTAGCTTCTATTTGGCTTTCACATTTTGTTACCTGAAACGCGTTTAAAAACATTTTGTCAGTGGGAAATACTGGTGAGTGAATCCCAATTTAATCAAAACAGGTTTTATCATTGTACAGCATTGAGGGCGATCTCACAATTACATTTGTTTACCATTCTACCTTAATTACCACCCACGGTACTTTCAACCCGACTTGTGGTCATGTTACTACTCACAGTGTAGTAACAAATTTTGAATACAAAACCCAAACATACCGACGATAATTGTAGAATTACAAATACTCAATCACTGTTAATTATAATGTAAAAACAATTGAGGTTTTGTAAAAATATTTTGCAAAAAGGTTTACAAAAAGGAGATTACTCACATTGATACTTTAGGTTTTTCCTTTGTGATTTCCTGGTTATAATCTATTAATTAAACAATGCACACGCGTTAGTATAATAACCCAATTTACATTAGTTATACCCTCCCCGAGACAGAGACAGAAACTCCAACGGCTACGTCGGGCAGAGCCTCGACAGTCGTTACGGAGCACTAGATCAATCGGGCAGCGTATCTAATACGTAACCGGGGGTTATGATACTTACATCGAGGCAGAACTTCGCTATTTTAGTGGGTATAATACCCGATATAATTCCTACACCTCATAAATTGAGAGAGATTTTTGAATTGTGAACGAGTTGGGACTGAAGGCTGATGCCTTCTATTTATAGTGTCTGATCGACACTTTGTCGCGCCCTGCGAAAGAGACCACAAGGGTCTTCGCGGCCCGCGAGCTAGGCGGCTAGGGTTTTAGGGTTGATCAGTCACGAGTATAGGCTCGACAAGTGGCGACACGTGGCGGCTCCGGGGCTCGCCTGGTGGTCTAGCTGTCGCGGCTCGCGACAGAGTTGATCATGGGCGTCGCGCCCCGCAAGCGCCCCTTGAATTTCATTTTTATTTAATTTTTACAAAATGAAGGGTATTTAGGGCCATTTTATGTATACAGGGTGTATTCTAGGACGTATAAGGGTGTTCTAACAATTTTTAGGAGTGTCGGAAAAATTTTAGGAGGATTGTTATAACAAAAACAACCCCTAACTTGTAACTTTGATATTTTGATGGTTTTAATCCTTTTAAGCTAAAAAAAACTTGTTTTAACCACCAAAATTAACATAGTTAATTATTTTCCTTATAACTATTTACCGAGTTAACTGAGTCTCGCTTATAGACCTCCACTTTTATTCCGGTTCTGCTCCAACGCAAAACGTGATGATTAATTAAATAATAATAATAATAATAAATTAACTGAAAAGGGTCCGGTTTTTTCAATCCGGGTTGGATTTCAGAGACCCGATTTTTTACGGATGTTACAAAAGTGCTTCAAATGGTGCGGCGTTGATACTGGTATGATAACTGTTATTGTAGGAAAATTCTATTAATGGTAGGTGATCGTCCCAATTTCCTCCGAAATCAACTACACAAGCTCTAAGCATATCTTCCATCGTCTGAATTGTCCTTTCGCTTTGTCCGTCCGTTTGAGGATGATAAGGAGTGCTTAGATTTAACTTGGTTCCCATTACTTTTTGGAAACTAGTCCAAAAATGAGAAGTAAAACGGCTATCTCTATCAGAAACAATAGATAAAGGAATTCCATGTAATGAAACTATTTCATTTACATACAACTTGGCTAGTTGTTCCATACTGAAGGTTTCCTTCATTGGTAAGAAATGAGCAGACTTGGTTAATCTGTCTATAATCACCCAGATTGTATCATTACCTTTTCGTGTCTTGGGCAATTTGGTAACAATGTCCATTTTTATCAATTCCCATTTCCAAATCGGCATTTCTAATTGCTGCAATAAACCTGAGGGTTTCTGATGTTCAGCTTTAACCTGTGAACAGGTTAAACACTTGGTAACATAGAAACTATATCCTTTTTCATTCCTATCCACCAGAAATTCTTTCTTAAGTCTTGATACATTTTATCACTACCAGGATGTATCGTATACTTAGACTTATGGACTTCTTCTAAAATTTGGTGGCGTAGGTTTCCTTGTTTGGGTTTCCATATTCTTTTCTTATGAATCTCCAAATTCCATCTGTTCCTTGTTCTAATTCCTTAATCATTCCTTTTAATTTTTCAGTATCGTCCTTGATTACTGATTCCTGTACTTCTCTAATTTGATCATTTAAATCTATCTACAGATTTAACTTAAGAGAACGTACTCGTCTTGCCTTTTCATGATACTTTCGACTTAAAGCATCAGCTACTACATTAGCCTTTCCTGCATAATACCGGATATTACAATTGTAATCACTAAGAATTTCCATCCAGCGTCTTTGTCTCATACTTAACTCCTTTTGCCCGAAAACATATCTTAGACTCTTATGATCGGTGAAAATGGTAAACTTACTACCGTAAAGGTAATGTCTCCAAATTTTAAGGGCAAAAATTATGGCTTCTAACTCTAGATCATGGGTTGTATAATTCTCTTCCTGATTCTTAAGTTGTCTAGAGGCATAGGCTATAACCTTTTGACGTTGCATTAACACGCATCCATAACCTAACTTAGAAGCGTCACAATAGACTACAAAGTGTTTAATTCCTTCTGCTAATGCTAGTATGGGTGCGTTGGTTAATCTTTGCTTAAGAATTCTAAAATCTTCTTCCTGTTTTGGTCCCCATTCAAACTTAACTGATTTACAAGTCAGTTTGGTTAAAGGAATGGCTATTCTAGAGAAATCTCGGATAAACCATCTTTAATAACCTGCTAATCCAAGAAAACTTCTCACCTCCGTTGGTGATTCAGGGACTTTCCATTTAGTAATCGCCTCGATCTTTGTGGGATCCACATGAATTCCTTCATGATTTACCAGGTGTCCAAGGAATTGAACTTCTTGTAACCAAAATTCACATTTTAAAAATTTAGCACAAAGCTTTTCTTTTCTTAGCAAGTTTAGAAGTGTATGTAGATGCGCTACATGTTCTTCTTTACTCTTAGAGTAAATAAGAATATCATCTATAAAGACAATTATTAATTTATCCAGATATGGTTTACATATTATGTTCATCATGTCCATAAATGCGGCTGGGGCATTGGTTAAACCAAATGGCATGACTGTAAATTCATAATGGCCATACCTAGTTCTGAAATCAGTTTTAGGAATGTCCTCTTCCTGTACTTTCAGTTGATGATATCCTGAGCGCAAATCAATCTTAGAAAAGAATCGAGCTCCTTGCAATTGATCAAACAGATCATCGATCCTCGGTAACGGGTACCGATTTTTAATCGTGACCTTGTTCAATTCTCGGTAATCAATGCACATACGCATCGATCCGTCCTTCTTTTTGACAAAGAAGATTGGTGCTCCCCATGGTGATGAACTAGGCTGTATGAAACCTTTCTCCAGAAGTTCATCAAATTGTTTCTTCATTTCCTGCATTTCTGCTGGTGCTAAACGATAAGGTGCCTTGGCAATCGGTGTTGTCCCTGGTAGTAGGTGAATTCTGAATTCAACCTCTCTATCTGGCGGTAATCCGGGTAGTTCTTCTGGAAAACATATGAGGGTTGAGATACTACGGGAATATCTTTTAATTCTTTTCCTTTAGTGTTAATGATTATGGAAATCATATACACTAGTGATCCTTTTCTTGCATAACTTGCTGTTTTCATCACAGAGATGAATTTTGTGGATCTAGATGGTTTGTCTCCTTTAATTGTGATCTTTTCACCCTTTGGTGAATTTACTTGTATTGAATTTTGATCACAAAGAATACTGGCTTTATTGGCTACTAACCAATCCATTCCTAATACGATATCAAATCCAGCCAGATTCATTGGGTAAAGGCTAGCAATAAAATTTTGGTTTAGTATTTCTATTCTTGCTCCCTACAAGATTTCAGTAATTTTAATGGATTCACCATTTGTTGTTTCTACTAGACATTCTTGTTGAAGTTTACTTAATGGTTTATTAAGAAGTTTGCAGAATGAAGTATTAATAAAACTTTGGTTCGCACCAGAGTCAAATAATACTTTAGCAAAAACATCATTAACTAAAAACGTACCGGTAATCACATCCGGAATCATTTTGGCTTCTTCCGCACTCAGAACAAATGCTCTAGCATTCTTAGTAGTCTTGGGTGGAGCTAGTTTCGGACAGTTCGGTTTGATATGCCCCTTTTCTCCACAGTTGAAGCATATCTCATTACTGGGTTTCTTCCTACGGTCTTCTTCCTTGTGTCAAGGTATTTTGGAGAAGTTGCAGTATATGGAACATCTCCCTCAATGCTTCTTCTTGCAGTACTTACAGTAAGGTGCAGAAGTAGAACCTGTACCTTTCCCACGGTTGGAATTACCGTAGCGAAATTTCTGGGTGAGCTTTTGGACTAGGTTCTTCCTTTGGTTTTCTTCTTGTGTACGTACTAATTCATCAGTCAAGGTATTGGCTAGTTCTACGGCTTCTTCTATGGTTTGTGGTCTAGCTACTTTGACTACATGTCTAATCTCACTGATTAATCCCCAGATGTAACGGGAGATTAATACTCGTTCTGGTGAGGCTAGGGTTGGCACTACTCTAGCATATTCGAAGAATAAGGCAGTGTAACCCTTACAGTCTACTCCAGTCATTCTAAGGTTTAAGAACTTATTAACAATTTGTTCTTTTTCATTAGGAGGACAAAATTTTCTTTCGACCATGTTCTTAAAGTTAGTCCATTCCATATTATAGACTCTGTCACTTCCCCTATATAGGAGAATAATGTTCCACCATTCTAAAGCTGCATTCTTAAAAAGATTGGAAGCAAACATAATCTTATCTTTCTCTGCACATTTGCTTATTTTTAAGACTACTTCTGTCTTTTCTATCCAACGTAGAGCTGCAATGGCTCCTTCATTGCCAGAGAATTCTATTGGTTTGCAAGACCAGAATTCTTTATAAGAACAACCATATGACATGGTTCTTCTTCTTTTTGGAATAGGCAATTGAAGTAATGGTCCATTGTTCACACTGTGACTGGGTTCAGTAGGTGGTTGTTTACTTCCACTATTCGTTTTATTACTTTCTGCTTCTTTAACAGTCTTGATAATATATGGCATAACGTCTATAATCCCGTGTGCTACTATGTGTTGGATGGCACTGTTATCTATTTGGTTCCCATTATTATCGTTATTCTGGTTTTCCTGATTCACTTCGTTGTCCATCTGGATTACAACATTTACCAGGTATTAATATCACAGAATAAGATTTAATGTAAACAATCATGCAAACACATTGATCAAAATCATCGAGCATTGCGACATTTACTCTTTTTCATATATGTCTATTACAATCTGCAACTGGAATTGAAACACACTACTAGTTATGCGTCAGTAGGTATTAGGTTATATATTTTAGTTTATATTATATATATATATATATAAATATTATTATTATTATTATTATTATTATTATTATTATTATTATTACTAGGGGTTCATCCAGTATTGCATATTTCGCTCGTCGTACTTCCACACGAGCTTTTCCCCTATTTGTCTTATCCTTTCTCCTTCATCCACTAACTCCTCACCAAATGTGCAGAGTTCCTGCATGTTTTCTGTACTCATGGGTGGTGGTGGTGCGGGTATTGGGTCAGGGTACTGTGGTATAGGTTCTCCATATGGGTACGGGTTGTCTTGTATTTCCTGAACATACTGGTCGTTATCCCAATATGTATCTAGAGGGTTAAGGTTGGTATATTATGCTATGGGGTTTGGTATGGGTTCCTCCTGTGGATAGAGTTCTCGATAATCCCTATGTTCATCTTCCCATGGATCATATGCTAGAGGATTAGGTGTTGGGATTCTAGGGATTTCGTTTAGGTCGAATGCGGGTATAGGAATCTGGTCTCCTTGGTTAGGTTCTATTTCCATTGGTTGGGTTGGGAATAGTGGTAGTGGTTGTGGTGCAATGATTTAGTCTAGGTTTGGGTCAGCTGCAGTGGTGGCTAGTATGTGAAAGTTGGATAATCGCCTATTGACTATGTCTTGGATCTGAGCGTTCATCTCCCTATTGGCTGCTGCTAAAGTCCTTTGTTGTTGCAATTTTCTCATTCGCTTCCTACGCTCATGTATTCCCCGACTAAACCATCCTCTCTTTTTCGTAGGGAATGGTTCTTCGGATTGCACCTTAAAGATGAAGATCCCCTCTTCGGTATCAGTAGAATACCCCGAAGGAGTAGGTTGTGAGGAAGTTCCTTCACTTTTGGGAGAACTAGACAGGTGACGATAGGCGTCAGACAGACCTTGATCACTCATTCTGTAAACTAACAAATTGTCAAATAACACAAAACAATAATATACAGATATGCACGTAATTATTTCCTAACACAATTAAAATTTTGGTGTCAGCAGAACACTTCTGTGGCTGAAATCAGTGGCTGTAGCACTGATACCACCTTTTGTCGCAACCCCCGTCCCCTGCCCAGGGAGCTGGGCGGCCGCGACACGCAGATTCAGTGGTATCGATGTTTATTAATTTGACAGCGGAAATTACATCAGGACCGTAGTTAGGAAATATTTTTATCAGAGTAAAACACCACATTTTTATAGAAATAAATACATGGGAAAATCCCAAGTTTCCATTACAACATGTTTATAGGGGAAAACCCTAATTTATTGAAATAAAACTTCTTCACTATTTAGGTAACTTTTATAGCCACTTTTCCAAGCCTTTAGTGCTCTCCAGCTGGCTTCTATTTGTTTTTCACATTTTGTTACCTGAAACGCGTTTTAAAAAGTTTTATCAGCAAGAAATACTGGCGAGTGAATCCCAGTTTAATCAAAACAAGTTTTATCATTTTACAGCATTGAGGGCATCCGCAATTACATTTGTTTACATCTACTCAATTACCACCCACGGTACTGTCAATCCTGACTTGTGGTCATGCTACTACTCACAGTGTAGTAACAAGTTATGTATACAAAATCCCAACATACCGACAGTAATTGTAGAATCACAAATACTCAATCACTGTTAATTATAGTTTAAAATAATTGAGGTTTTGGAAAAACAGTTTACAAAAAGAGGAATTACTCACATTGCTATTTTAGATTTTTCCTGGTGACTTCCTGGTTATAATCTATTAAATTTAAACAATGCACACGTGTTAGTAAGATAACCCAAATTTACATTAGTTATATCCCCGAGACAAGACTCCAACGACTGAGTCAGGCAGAGCCTTGACATGCGTTACGGAACTCTAGATCAATCGGGCAGCATAACTAATACGTAACCGGGGGTTATAATACTTATATCGAGGCAGAGCTTTGCCAATTAGTGTGTATAATACCAGAGTATTATAATTACTATTCAGAAGTTGAGAAGATTTTCGAGAACTGAACGATTTCAACTGAAAGCTCGGACTCTCAATTTATAGGGCCTGATTAGGGGTGGCTCGCGCCCCACAAGAGTTTTAAGACAGGGCTTCGTGGCCCGCGAGGCTATAGGGTAGGACCTAGCCTCGGTTAGTCACCGGTATAGGCTTACCGGGTGTCATGCCACGTGGCGGCATGGGGTGCGGCCTGGTGGCCAACTGTCGCACCCTGCGACAGACTTTCTTGTCTGTGTCGCGCCCCGCGAGAACCTACCAGATTTGGTTTTATTTGATTTTTGTAAAAATAAAGGTACTACGGGGCCGTTTTTTGTATACGGGGTGTATTTTAGGACATATAAGGGTGTTTTAAGGATTTTAGGATAGTTGTTATACATTCATTGAGTACATTGAGGGCGACCGAGTTTGGACTTTGTTTTTTTTTAGGTTCTCCAACTCAAAAAGTTGTAATATATAAAAAAGGAAAGCAAATGAATACATATGTGTTGGCTAAGAATAAGCCAGATAACATGAGACGATTAAATCAAGCCAGATCCGCTTCGTCTAGATCTTCCATTTGCAAGGCCTGTCAAGGAATAAACCAAAGACTAAATTCCACTTAATCAAAATAAAACAACTTAAAGTTCAAAAAGAACCTGGTGCAATGGGCGACAATGGGCGAATGGTAAAACTTCAACTTTGTCGTTACGAAGATTGGTTTGATTCAAAACAAAGCAAATAACCAAACCATTTTAGAATCATCGACTCAACAAAAACTAATTAGACTATACAAAAAATATAACTAACACCAAGTGGAAATTATAAACCAAAATGATAGATAATAACAATCGGATTGAATATGCACACTTGTTCGATATTTTAAAAGAAATCAAACACACTCCAGACTATTTTCAGCTCTATTACGATTTACCCTATTTGACCCGTTAAATTTTTAACTAATAATTTTATATTACCTGTTTGACCACTTAAAATAGAACATAACCCTAACCAACTCATTCATACATAAAAGACCTCTAAAGAGAACCAATAAGTTATGGTATACTAACCGACTCATCAAAGAATGTTGCATCCCATCCAAGCTCAAGGTTAATGATGCACTATTGTAACCTCAAATAGTATAATAAACATTTAACCTAAAACACTAAAGAATTTTAACCCATTAAGGTGTATAAATTAACACATATCTGTGCAAAATTATAAGCTGTATAGTGTATAATTTTGACCCGTAACACATAATTTCAACCCATGATATAAAAGGTCTTAGTAACCAAAATTTTGTTAAAAGTTTTACTTATTCTTATTCTTATTTCATTCGCTTGTTTTCAAATGCTGCTACTCAAGTTACAAATCCTATATTCAAGGTAGAATAAAAACATATTCAATCGATCAATTAAAAACAACGTACCTGGCAATAGTGTAATCGGCTTAGCACTCCAACAGTAATGGTATCATCGAAAGGAAACAACTCTAAATGGTAACCTGAGAAAAAAAACAACAAATACAGAGTCTTCTTCAATTAATAACAAAAATACCTGGCAATACCGTAATTGGCTAGCCGACTCATCAAATTCATAGTCGTAGGAAGCCTATCTATGACGACTCGTTAAACCAAAAAAATTACCTTCAACGACACCCACCTGTTCCAAGTAAAGTTAATACCGTTGTTTGTAAAAGACCGCTTCTCTATAACCATCCTCAAGCTTTGTAAAAGAATACATGGTATTTATATTAGAACACATTTATGATTAAATGTAAACCACATGGCGAGCAGCTCTCATTCCCAAACAGAATACCTATGATAATCATCGAATCAGCAGGTTTACGCTTTAGAAATTATTTTCCTCATCATCAAAAGCTTCCATTAACAAAACAAAATCAAACATAAAAGACCAATTAACACGGTTACCTACCTGAGTCGCCGTCGAGGACGAATCGACACAAACATGTGTGTGTTATAGTGAATGAAATCACGGACATCGATCAAACATTAGGGTTACAGGTTTGTATAAAACCCCCAAAATCTACACAAAGGTTGGTCTAAGTGGTTCTCTAATTCAAAAAGTTGTAATATATGAAAAAAGGAAAGCAAATGAATACATATGTGTTGGCTAAGAATAAGCCAGATAACCTGAGACCATTAAATCAAGCCAGGTCCGCTTCAACTAGATCTTCCATTTGCAGGGCCTGTCAAGGAATAAACCAAAGACTAAATTCCACTAAATCAAAATAAAACAACTTAAAGTTCAAAAAGAACCTGATGCAATGGGCGACAATGGGCGAATGGTAAAACTTCAACTTTGTAGTTACGAAGATTGGTTTGATTCAATCTGATTCAAAACAAAGCAAATAACCAAACCATTTTAGAATCATCGAATCAACAAAAACTAATTAGACTATACAAAAAATATAACTAACACCAACCGAAAATTATAAACCAAAATGATAGATAATAACAATCAGATTGAATATGCACACTTATTCGATATTTTAAAAGAAATCAAACACACTCCAGACTATTTTCATTCTGTTACGATTTACCCTGTTTGACCCGTTAAATTTTTAACTAATAATTTTATATACCAGCTTAACCACTTAAAATACAACATAACCCTAACCAACCCATTCATACATAAGATACCTCTAAAGAGAACCAATAAGTTGTGGTATACTAATCGACTAATCAAAGAATGTTGCTTCCCATCCAAGCTCAGGGTTAAAAAGTGAAACCTAAGAAATGGAGAACATATTGTATGAAATAATGTCTAATACAGTAATATACTAATATGTATAATAAACATCAATAATATTCAAGAATTGCTCACCGTACTTATCATAAATGTAGCAATGGACCCAAAACCAGCAAGAGAGTTCGTATTTGGAGATCCCTTAAAGAATGCCTTAAGACCATCTGAAAGCAACTATGAGAAAGAAGCAATTATATATGATCAGCTAAATGTGTGGCTCTAAGCTACGTCAACATAAAATTAAAAAGCAAATAATGTCATATTTTGGTCTTTTACTCATTAAGGACAAATAATGATTAATTATAATAATGGGTATATTAGAGATCAATAGTGTTAGTCTAATAACATTTGGTATATGATTGTAGTCTCATATTTTTATCAAGAAAACACTAGTATATTTTAAAGAGGCAAAACCAAAAAAAAAAACTATCCAATAAATCGTTACCATTTTCGGTCCCATACCCCACAGCTAGCACCAAGATCTGAAGTTGTTCCACATGAACGTGAAGATACCTTGCATACATTAAACGACTCAAATATTATTTAGATTCCTGCTTCGCTTATGCGGTTTGTGATTATCTAAATGACTAAATCATGTATATATTGTATTACCAAAGTGTAAAACTGGAAATCCCTGCCCCCGGCTTCAATAGCAACAAAAATAGGTCGGTTTACAACAACTTTCTTGAGCGATGACTCCTCATTAACCAGTACATCATAACCATCAATAGTAACAACCTTCACGTTTTTTTTCGCACAAAGCAAACACACATCAGACATAAACCATAAAACCAAACTGAAAAAAATTCAAAGAACACAATCCAAATCTTGTAAGCATCACATCTACCCTCTCTACCAGTGTAAGGCTAGTCTTGTTCGGTCTTAATACCACCATAATCAAATATATAATCAAATTTTTTTTTTGCAATTATCTGTTAGTGTTATGGTATTTGTATATACACATGATTAATAATAAAATTAATCCTTATTATATTATCATATAGATCCAGAGAAAGTAAATTTACGAAGTTAGGGTTATCATCATCAATCTAAACTAAAAGACACCATGAACCCCATATTATCAAAATCAATCAAACCCTAAACAAAACAAAACAAAACAAAACAAAACACAAAGAAGTTCAAATACCTGTGAATAAAACTTGATGGAAGATTATGATGGCTTCTTTCAAAAGACGACTTACAGAGCTTTCGTCGGAACATACAATCAAGAGGCAGAGATTGAAACTGAGAAGTCGGCAGTGTAGAAGACGGCAGAATAGAGATCAATTAGGGTTTTTTAAGTTGAAATTCAAATGAAGAAGCAAAGGATCTCAATAATTTTGGCAGGTTTGATTGATTGGAGGGAGATAATGAAGAGGCGGTTTCACAATTGAATGAAGGAGAATGGAGGAAAAGCTTATTTGAGAAGCCGCTTATTATTGAGAAAACAAATTGCCGCTCAAAATCAATTAGGGAGGAGTATCACATTGCCACGTGGCATCTAGTAGCTTAAGTTCATGCCATGTTGCCTAAGCATGTTTTGCTTTATTATAATTTATAGATTTGTAATCCTTTGGCAATGATCCTATTCAACAATTATGAAGAGGTATAGCCCCAAATCAGTGCACACATGTCACCGAGACCACACCACTTTCCAACATGTCGTAAACATCACCCGAGTGCATCCAGAAGGTTCTGGAATCTTCTGGAAGGAATCGCCTAATGACAAGGAAGATGCTCCTGCTGGCAAAAAGGACAACACGTTGCACCAATAAATGGACATCAATTTCGATTGCAAGATCTTCGGAGAACAAGCCGACAGCCAGTACCAGCAGGTGCCCAGCTGGAACAAATAAGTGTGTGTCACGTCACCCACAGGACTGAAGATGGCAGATGGGACATAACGGATATTCTCCCTGGTTGGACACATGTCGGGCACTAGCTAGCTAGCAGGCCTCCTCCTTCATTCTATAGCTATAAATAGAGGACTCCATCTCCAGGTTTAAGGATCGGCTCTCTCACTCTTTTACTCTTAACACACACTTATTCCTCAGAACAATACTTATTCTCACGCCGGAGGGTGGTCACAAGGAGAACCCCCCTATTCCCCTTATTGTGGCGAGTCACCGGTGTTGTTTTGTAGGAGATTCAGCTTGACGACGAGTGGAGAAAGGGATTGAACCACCCTTTACGAGATGACCAACTGGAATAACCTAGCGTTAACCAGTGTTTCATCAAATTCAAATATATATATATATTTTTTTTGTAAAAAAAAAACATCTTTACCAAGAAAGTGCCATATCATTTATAAATTCTTGTGTGGTTAGTTAGTTATAAAGTATATTCATGTGATTATAATTTATACCAAAACTATATTCGTATAGAGGATCTTGTGACTATAGATAATTTGGCTTCTCTAGATTTTGCATTGTCTTGATGTTCTTATAGAGCTTTTATAGTTGTTCTGCGGTTAAACCGTAACATCGACCTTGGTGATCTTGCTCCTTTGATTCCACATGTCTTTGTTAGTTTTTACAAGAATGTTTGCCGTTAATCTACAAATGCATAGGGGATCAACCATTCAGTTACTTGAAAATTTATCTTCCTTGTGTTGCAATGAAGTATGAATTTACCAAATGGTAGACATACCTTATAAACAAATAGGTATCTTAAAATAGCAATTGACATATATGTTTCGATTTTGAACACCATCAATAAATACTTTATAATAGGCATGTATATACTGGAGTAGGATCAAATACAAACCACATTTCGTATACAAACTGTAAGAATCATTTAAAAAGTGTCATGTGGCATCCAACCAATCATTAGGCAATGGTAAAATGATAACCTAAATAATATCAATTATCTTAAATTCCCTATAATTATGCTAACACGCAATTAACTCTTTATTTGGATCTTACTTCTGATAAAGAAAAGTGCTGATATCATTTCACATATATGCTACAATCAATCATCTTGGTTAATTTTCAAGTGCTAACATAATTCAAAAGTGCTACCTTTATGTATATATTGTTTTAGTATGTGCTAATTTAACTTTTTTTTAAATGTTAGGATCTGTTCTTACGGTTTGTAGGATAAATATGGTTTGTATCGAAACCAACCCTACAACTATGAAGATGATTACTACCTTAATAATAAAATTATGATCACTACCTTAATAAAAAAATGTTATTGCATATAGATAAATTCTTAATAGACACCAATGAGTGAATACAAGGTGACTTATTTAACATCTAGTCAAACCACTATAAATCTTATGCTAAGTTCTTAAATATCTTAAACTTGTTCAAAACGTTTTTAAACCTTTTAGTTCCTTAAGAAATATTCTATAAATATACAAAGAGTTTTTAAAGTGGCCACTAAATAGAAAATTACATATCCCCCTTCTCTACATTCTTACCAATTTTACTAACATATTATTTTTAAATGTAGTGTAAAAGCACTCGAACTATTTTATAAACTAATTAAGTATATCAGGAAACTTAGTTATATTAATTATTATTTGTTATTAATACAACATCATTACATCAATCATCTCATTGGATTCAACAACTGACAGGATCTGAGTTTGATATGATTGTGTTTGTTTAACTAAAATGAAGATGAATCAGAAATAATTGCAGCGGAAATAGATGAATAAACTTTCAACACAATTAAAGAGAGAACAATTTTAAGCAAACATGTTGAAGATAGAGTCGAATGATTGTATTTGATTACAATACTCAAAAGTAATGCATGCATGCAAAAACTCTCCCCCAACAGTGATTGAAAAACTGATGTTTGGTCAGTCAATGTTCAGAACTTGTTTGGCTATGTTTTGAAGATATGTTGAGTTGTCATCCTCTAGTGCCATTGTTTTGATAGCTTCTTTGAAATACACAGCTTCTTGTTCTTTCTCTTCTTCATCAGTCAGTTTTTGACTCTTTCTTTGATTTACCACAATGGTAGAGGTATCTGATGATGTGAACAGTGGTTCAGAAGTGTGAGCCTGCTGCTTTGATTTAGCTGTGGTTTTGTAATCAGGCTTCTTTGGAAGTTTAGGATATGTTTCTCTCCTTTTTTTTAACCTTTCATAAGCCTCATTAATGTACTGCCTTGTCCATTTTGATATGGCTTTGGTAGTTTCCACTATTACATCAACCAATTCCTGCTTCTTTCTTTTATACTCCAATATAAGATCATCAATTTTCTTTTTGTATTTGCTCCAATTTCGTGCTGACCTTTTCATGCCTGGATCTCTCTTTATTCTTTCAATTCTATTTAGTTTTGTTTTGAGAGCAACAAGTGGCCAGTCTTGGAATTGTTTAGCTATGGCAGGGTAAAATTTTTCACTCAAGATCAGCTTGATGATGTCTTCTTTCAGATTTTCATGCAAGTTAGCTTTTGGAGGCAGGTTAGACATTTATTTGCTTAGGTCTCTTGCATAATCTTCCAACTATTTAACTTTAGTGAGCAAGAACTGCGTATAAGTTGAGACTTCATTGTCAGTTTTCCCTTGGCATTCAAGTCTAACTCGGGTATCAGCTTGTCTGGACTTGAGTTTTAAATACTCATTTATGTTGGCTGGATCTCTATAACCAATCAGGGAAGGGAATTTCCTTTTTGAAGGATCATCCACTAAGTAAAACTGCCTCATTTCATTCTTTGCAGCATGCAGTTCCAGTGGATAACTGGCAGCTACTGGTACAACATCAGCAGAGTCATATCCTTGGAGTTCTATAGGACCTTTGATTGGGTTGAACAATTTTGAAGGAATAAAGGATTGAGGTTTGGTGATATTGCAAGGGGCAGATGAAATGGGAACAGGTGCTGGTATATCATCATCATGCACTTGAAATTTTCGTTTTCTTGTATACAACTTTTTGGGAGAAGGTGTTTCTATTTGAGTTTTTGGATCAAAAGGAACAATGGCTTGTGAAGAGATAGGTGATTGACTAACAGCTGTTGAAACAACTGGTGTTTCAACCACTGTTGTCATTACAACAGAAGATGTGTCATCTGATGTCTTCTGCTTTTTGACCGGTGGTGATTTTGATGGTGGTTTTGTTGTGGCAGTGGTTGATTGAGTGATGATAGTGGTTGAAGTGTGTGTTGATGTATTGGTGGTGGTTGTTGGGTTAACATCTGCTGAAACCACTGAAGTATCAACAACTGTTGATACAACAGGTGTTCCTACATCTGTTGGTTTGGAAGATTGATGAGAGGAGCTTTTAAGAGGTTTACGAGTATATTTTGTGGATCTGGAAGGTGTGGATTTGGGTTGTCTCACTTGTCTAGTGGGCTGTCTTATTTTAGGCTTAGGTTTTTCTTCATCCTTGGGCTCAGAAGTACCCTGCTCTTCCTTCACCATAAAGATTTTCTTCTCCTTTTCAAACCTTGATTTTCTTTTTGCCTCCATCTTCATTAGCCAAGGCATTTAAGGATTCATCAACCTTTTTGGAACCATCTGGCCTAGGGAGGTCTGCAAGCATACTGGATTTCTCTGGTGCAATGTACAGCCCATCTTCATATCCCTTTTTCTTTAACTGGTTCATTTTCTCCCCCTTTTTGGCATCATTTGGTGGAGGGTTATCAACAAAGATTATTGTAGGAGGAGCAGCGCCAGTGGTTTTCAATAGATGGGCCTTGATTTCCTTGATGTCTGTTTGTGTATCCATGAACCTAGCTTCCATTAAATTTCTGATCTTTTGAATTTGAATTTCATGTTGCTGATCAGCATGTTCTCTTTGTTTGTGAAGCAGAGGTTGAAATAATTCCCAAAGCTCACTTGGAGTAGGAGCAGATGATGGAACAGATGTTTGAGCTGGTGCAGCAGTGGGTGTTGCTTTTTGTGTTTGTAACAACTGTTGCAGCATAGTTTTGATATCTGCAACAGATGTTTCAGTTGTATCCACTCTTGCCATTAATTCTTTGTATTTTAAAGCATCACCCAGGTTAATGGGATCATCTACTTTCCCACCAGCAGTGGTTGTATCAGCAGTTGACTTAGGGAAAGTTTCCCAAAAGTCATCCACTGATACCCCTTTTTCTTGGTACTGGGGACTTCTTTCCTCAGCAATTGATATCTTTTTAAGATCACCAGTGGATATCAGGGTTGCTGGAGAGGAAATTGCCTTCAAGGGAGTCTGATTGATGAAACAACTGGCCAGGTGTAGACTAGTGGATCCAACTCCTGTAGTTGCTGCTCCACTTGAACTACTGACATGAATTACTTGTAATTCCTACAGTGTAGCCTCCTCAACTATTGGTGGGTTAACATAGATTGAGACACCAGACTCAGTTACTTGTTGTGGCATATTCTCAGTGATAGGTGATTGAGAAGAACTGATTTTTGTCTGGGCTAAATCAACTGCATCTAATAGAGGTAACATGGATTGTGGTAATGTTATTGATGGAGGATGTAGGGTAGAAAGAGATATGTCCATGGGATTTGGACTGTGGAAGATGGAACTAAGTGGATCCAGAGCTTCATATTATGGTGTCCCTGTGCTTACAAGCTGATCCTTTTGTGAGGATGCAGGAGGAGTTTTAGGCAAATGTGGAGATCTTTGTTCCATCTGCTGTGAGGAAATAGCAGCAGTGGTTTCTGGTGACTTTTGTGATGTCACAGGTAGTTGCTCTAGGATCTCATCTTCCAGAGTTACCTTTTTGTGGGTTTGGGGGGCTTCTGGATCTTTTTCTCTTTGGGCTTTTTGGTAGTTTTAGGTGTGGGTTTCAAAGTAGTGGTTGTGCTGCCGTGATCACCTTGAGCAATGGGCTCAACAGCAGGTGTCTGAGGAGCAGCGGTTGCTGCTAAAGTCTGCTCAGGTACCTCTGTTTGTGTTTTGGAAGGTTTTGACAGCCTTGTAAATGATTCAGAGGTTAGGATGTTTATTCGAAAAGGCTCTCCTTGAATAAGGACATGAGCATTATCTTTTGAAAATTTCTTTCTAAATTAGTAACTTAAAAAACTTGGAAATAATAAAAATGATTTTTTATTAACATTTTTAACAAGATCATTGAAAATCTCCTGGGTGTAACACCCCGTGTTTCGAAAGTTAAAGTCAAAGTCAAGATTGAAGTCAAAGGGAGACAAGATTGCTAATTTTGATCTGTCACTCCTTGCTCAATTCCTGTTCTGACTTCTTTGACTTGTAGATAGTTTATTTTATGCCTTACGTTAGTTGTATTATGTGGAGTACATATTAATAATCGAGGTTTATTCGATATTTATCGCACGCTTTATCGCTATCGCAATCGCACTCGCAACTCGAATTACGCGTTCTGGTTATTGTTTTATGTGTGTGTGTGCCTTATGTGTTACTTATGCATGTTTAATTATGTTATGTGTGGTGATTAATCAAAATGCAATCGAAACTCAATCGCAATCGAATCGTAAACGCTAAACGAATATGAAATAAGGATGATTGTATGTTGATATAGTAGTTGGGATTAAAAGTAATTTGACTAGGAAACTCTATCGCATCGCAACGCTCGCAATCACATTCGAAATCACAAAACTCAACGCGTCGTGCCATCCAATCGAGTGGCTAGCCGATCGAGCTGCCACCCGATCGGACAGCCAACAGATCGAGGTGCCACTCGATCGGGCTACCACCCGACCAAGGGTGCTGCTCGATTGACCAGCCCCTCTCCTCCCCTTTCCTTTTTGGGAAACCCTATAAATACCCCCCCTGTCAACATCAAACTTACCATTTTTGGCATCTCGCGTCCGACTAGCTCTTCTTGCCCACTTTTCTTCAGATTTCTCGCGATTCTTGTAAGTTTTCAACCTAAATCTTGTACTTTCTTAATCTACACGCACTCAGACACCTTTCTATCTTTTGAATATTAACTTTTAACCATGAAATCACTAGATTTGAGGTGTTCTAGGATGATGTCATCATGGTGTTCTTAGGAACTTCATGTTTTGGCCTCAATCCTTCAAGAACAACTTAGATCTGAATGATTTCCACATAAATAAACGAAGATCTTTCATAGATCTAAACCTATCCAAGGTAAAAAGGATTGAAATATGGTTTTCCAACTTTCTTTCAACTCTTTTACACTCAATGCACTCAAAACCAATAGAATCGGAACTTGATCTGATCTTCTACTCTTTCATGTGGATGTGTTGGTTCAAGACCTGGATTCTATCCACGAGATTACCGATTTCGGGGTTGAACATGGAACACCGTATCGAACAGTTAACTTGTCGAGTTTGGGTGATTCCTGTCCGATCAGGTGTGAGACGTTATCAAAACATCTTGATAAAACGACAAACTATCAAAACAACCAATTGTGAGACGATCAGAACGATTAGGACGGAATGCCGTCCGATTGGACTACCGTCCGATCGGATTGTCACCCGATCGGGTTGTCACCCGATCGACTTGCACCTTGGGTCCCACACTTAACTCATTTTCAAGTATTTAGAGTTTGAACGTTGAACGAATTGTTGCCCGATCAGATTACCACCCGATCGGACTACCACTCGACTATGTAATGATTCAGACTTCAATACTTAACAATTTTCAACATGTTCAATGCACGAGGGTTGCCACCCGATCGGACCATCATCCGATCGAGTAACAATCTGCTGTGAACTTGTTCTCGCTGAAGTGTCCAACCAATCGGATTGTCGCCCGATCGAACGGTCGTTCGATCGATCGACCTAAAAGGTAGAGATACTTCTAAGTTTTCAAAATGCTACAACAAAAAAACTTCAAAAGACAAACCATCATGCACAAACACATCCTTCCCAAGGGAAGAAACAATCCACTCGAAAGGTCACCCGATCGGATGACCGTCCGAGCGAGTTGTCACCCAAACGACCAGCTGCCCGAACAGACTGCCATCCGATCGGACTGCTGTTCGACCCACTGTCACTTGTTTCGTTTTACGTGTCGCTTATCGTTATGCTATCAATCTGTTTAGGCTAACCCTACTCTATAGCGCTCCCTTCAATCCACCAATCGCTGTGAGTATACTCGATCCCTTTTTGCTTTATGCACTTTTGGGTGTTACATACGTTACTTATTCTAAATCACATCAAACACACTACGCAATACTTTAATCGCTAACCAATTTCCTCATGTTATACGTGACTTAATGAATGCTTGTTTGTTATGTTTACACATGGAATGTTGTCTACCTGCCTTAGCAACGATAGTACTATTTGTTTGGACTCAGCACCTGTTCACTCAGGGGTTGTTAAGGACAATTTGTTACATGGCTCACAGTGGTGAGTGTGTATTACGAACTGCCTTGGGCAGTCAACCCGCAATCATTGGTATTGATAGGTTCATGTCGATAACTAACATGCCTCATTTTCACTGTGTACGTGCTGGTGATGCGTAACGATTTCGGACTCTATTATATCTATTAAACTTGCATGCTCACCTTTACACTATGTGTATTGACTTTTTCTTTAACGTATGTGACAGGTGCTTAGGATGCTTATTTGCTTAGCTTGCTGTGAAATCGAGGCTAGGAAAGACCTAAGTCAACAATAAACAATTGTCTGTAATAAAAATCTGAGTTGTCGGAACAGAACAATTTGACTAGATCTTGCATGTAATAATTATGTTATCTTTTATGACATGGTATGGAACATATTTCTTTAAATAATTGGTAATTATTGTTGTTATGGAAACTTCTGGACAATCTGTTTTGCTCAGTGCCATGCCCCAATGTTTCCGCCATCGGTTGGGGTGTGACAGATTGGTATCAGAGCCATAACTATAGGGAATTAGGCAAGACTCGACCTAGTCCTGGTTGATGTCTTAGAAATGACCTAGTCTATAGTTAGGAACCAACGGACTGACTTGTGCATATCTGGTAGGGATTATGTACGAGCTTACTGCTATTTCTCGCTATTCTCACCTACGCTACACTATTACTGCACTTTAATTTTCAAAAGGAACTGGCGATTAGGTCGAGATTATGTGTGGAAACCGCAAACTCTCGACTAAATTGCTTGTTCGACCTGCATTTTTATCTATAGACATGAGAATTTGTGCTGAATCAGGAGTGAAATCCATACTTTGACGCATAAATTCTCTTTTATTTTATCAAAACAGGAATGAAGTTGTTAAGCCAGGGGTGAAACCCAAACCTTGACGACTTATTCCGCTCAAACTTGTTTTACAAAACTCTCACCAAAGTCTCGACGGACTCCAACGAATTGAGGTCACGATATGACTAGAGGGATGCGTGTCGATCGCCTAAGATTCGAGGCTCTAGCACAGTCCCGAAGGCCAAAGTGTGTACCAAGAGACTTTGTGAATAGTCGAATCACTCTGGTTTAGTCGATGTCTAAATAGCCGCAGACGATCCATTTTCTCGATTTTCATGTGTTTCAATTCTGAGCCCGCAACTGCTGACTCTGATACTCGTCGATTTTATGCGTTATGTGTTATATGTTTTAATTTTTGGAGATTTATTCAATTTCCGCTATCGCTTGATCGACACACGCTACCCGCACTACACTCTATCTCAAAACGTTAACAAATCGCTACTACCATGAGGAACCACCGTACGCTATGTTGCTTGCTATGCTATACGCTTATACTACACCACTCGATATGTTAATCACGATCGCTATTCTCGAACACTCGTGGACTTTGAACAATAGGGTTCTGTATTCTGACTGCTTCCATGTGCTTCTAGGTGGATTACGTGTTTATGTGCTTATGTGCTTATTGTGCTTCTGTGCCATACATGCTTATGTGTTTCTGTGCTTACGCGAATCTGCGGTCATACGTGTTTACATGATCGTATTCCTGAGCTTTAGTAGTATTAGACGTGTGAGGTGAGATCCGATTGTACTGTGTCTGAGACCCATGACGATGTCTGTTGCAGACAATGTCAACCGGACCCTCATCTGGACCCCGTCACTCACGAATCACTCGCCAAGAACAGAGAGACAAACGCCTTGATGTTCTCGTCGCTAAGCAAGTGGCAAAGGTAGTTCCCCAGATCGTGAGTGAAATATACGAGAATGTGAGCAAATCATCCGAGGAGTCCAGAATCGAAGCCCCTAAAGCTACTCCCAAGACTGCTTTCAGCTTCAAGCAGTTCAAAGCCTGTGGTCCAAAGGAATTTACTGGCGAGGATGACCCAACGGCTATGTTTCAACGGTTTGATTCCGTCGAAGTCACTCTGCGCCAGAGTGGATGTCCTGAAAATCCCCGTACTCTAAACATTACCGGTGTCTTCCAGTCCCGCGCACTAGACTGGTGGACGGCTGAGAGAAACAAACGCGGAAATGACGCAGCCTATGAGCTGACGTGGGAAGAGCTGAAGGCCATTATGATGGATGAATTCTGCCCTCCCCATGAACGTCAAAAGCTGTAGGATGAATTATGTCATATCAAGCAGAAGGATGGAGAGAACGCAGCTCTGAGTGCTCGCTTTAAGCAGCTCAGTATCATCTATCCCGATCAAGTGAAGACGCCCGAGATGACATTCAAGAAGTACATTCGAGCTCTGCCAGACTGTGTTGTAGATTTTGTGCATGCCGCAAAGCCAGCAACAATCGAAGAGACTTACTTGCTTGCCGCTGAAATTAATGACAAGCGAGTAAAAGTGGGTTTTTGGGATAAAGCTTCGAAGAACCTGCACCAAGCTACCGCCGCACCACACACTGAAACCGCCGCCGCCCAATCATCAAAATCCTCACAACGCAAGAAGAAGAACAACAACAGCAGCTCCAGCTACAAGAACTGTGTTGTCACTACCACTGTTGCTCCACTACAAGCCGTACCGGCTCAACAGCAATCTCAGCACCGATCAGCACCAGTTATCTATGCACCGCCTGTAAAACGTGCATACACTGGTCCCCACCATGCCTGCCCGACATGTACTTATCATCACCCGGTGGGTATCCCCTGCCAATTTTGCGTGCACTGCAATATGTACGGCCACTTCACTGCTAACTACCGTACTGGTCCCTGTCAAGCACCAGCTCAAGCCACTGCTCATCAAGCTCTACTTCCAGCTCCTCAAGGCCAAACAGCGGCTCAGGTACCCGCGATCAACGCTAGAGTCTGCTTCGCATGTGGTGATCACAACCACTTCGCGAACATGTGCCCGAACAGAGTTGTGAAACAAGAGCCCCAGCAGCAGCAGCAGCAACAGCCTCAACAGCAACAAGCCGCCCGTGCCAGAACTTTCAACATCAATGTGCGCCAAGCCCAGGCTGACAACAACGTGGTCAATGGTACGTTCCTTGTGAATGGTATTTATGCTTCGTGTTTGTTTGATACTGGAGCCGATAACTGCTTTATGTTATTTGAATTTGAGAAGCTCCTTAGTCGTAAGCGCTCCCAACTCCCCTCGACGTTCGATGTCGAAGTCGCCACCGGAAGAACTGTCGCCGTTAATTCTATTCTTCGTGATTGTTCTCTCAAGCTCAACAATCATATCTTCCCAATCGACCTCATTCCTATGCAACTCGGAAGTTTTGACGTCATAGTAGGTATGGACTTTCTTCACGAAAACCATGCTGAAGTTGTGTGCTTCGATAAGATGATTCGATTCTCGCTCGTGAATGGTGATGTATTGTGTGTTTATGGCGAAACTGCTTCGAAAGGTCTCAAGCTCATGTCATGTGTCCAAGCCAGCAAGTATCTCCGCAAGGAATACAGAGCTTTCTTGGCAAACATTATAGTAGTGGAGAAGGAAAATAAACGTAATCCTAGTGTGAACGATGTTCCTGTTGTGCGCGAATTTCCGAATGTATTTCCTGATGATCTTCCCGGACTACCGCCAAGTCGTGATATCAATTTTCGTATCGACCTTATTCCTGGAGCAAACCCTATTGCTAAAGCTCCTTACCGACTCGCTCTATCTGAAATGCGTGAACTCTCGACTCTATGCCAAGTTCTCCAAGTGCGAATTTTGGGTGGAGGAGGTTCAATTCCTCGGTCACATTGTCAATAGTCAAGGCATTCATGTCGATCCGGCAAAGATTGAAGCTGTTAAGAGTTGGATTACACCTAAGAACCCATCTGACGTCCGTTCTTTTCTCGGGCTAGCGGGCTATTATCGACGATTTATCGAAGGATTCTAAAAAATCGTTGTGCTGCTTACCGCTCTCACGCATAAAGACAAGCCTTTTATTTGGGGAACTAAACAAGAGTCTGCTTTTCAAACCCTCAAGCACATGCTTTGCAATGCTCTCGTCCTCACCTTACCCGACGGAAACGACGACTTCATTGTCTATTGTGATGCTTCGAACCTTGGTCTTCGTTGTGTCCTCATGCAACGGGACAAGGTCATTGCATACGCATCTCGTCAGCTCAAAATCCACGAGAAGAACTATACAACCCATGATCTCGAGCTAGGCGCAGTTGTTTTTGCGTTAAAGATTTGGCGACACTACCTGTATGGTACCAAGTGTATGATCTTCATCGATCATAGGAGCCTACAACATATCTTTGACAAGAAGGAACTTAATATGCGTCAACGCCGATGGGTAGAACTTCTCAACGATTACGACTGTTAGATTCGTTATCACCCAGGCAAAGCAAATGTCGTTGCCGACGCTCTCAGCAGACGGAGCTATCTGCTCAGCATTCGTGATACCCAAGCCCAATACGATCTCGAAACCCTTATCCGCAAAGCTCAGCATGCCTGTTTTAATGAACGCACTCTGAAGAAGGAACGAATCTATCACGATAGAGCCCAGCTCGTGAATAAGTCGAATGGGATATTCCACTTTCTGGACCGAATTTGGATCCCTAAGCGGACCAATCTGCGACAGATATTGATGGAAGAAGCCCACAAATTACGGTATTCTATTCATCCCGGTGTCGATAAAATGTACCAGGACCTCCGCTACAAGTACTGGTGGCCGGGCATGAAGAGGGATATCGCTCTCTACATTGGGAAGTGCCTGACTTGCTCAAAAGTCAAGGCTGAACACCAAAGACCCTCTGGCTTACTCGAACAACCCCTGATCCCTATGTGGAAGTGGGAGAGTATAGATACGGATTTCATAACGAAACTCCCGCGCACGCCATCAGGTCACGACAGCATCTGGGATGTTGTTGATCGTTTGACCAAATCAGCTCATTTCCTGCCAATACGAGAAGACTACAAGGTGGAGCGATTAGCCCGAATCTACACCAATGAGATCATTTGTCGACATGGGGCGCCTCGCGACATCATCTCTAACCGTGACGCTCGGTTTACCTCGCGATTGTGGGAAACGTTTCAAGCGGATCTCGGTACTACGCTTAATCTAAGTACCGCATTCCACCCTCAAACCGACGGTCAGACTAAAAGAACGATTCGTACTCTTGAAGACATGCTCCGTTCGCGTGTCATAGATTTCGGTGGTAATTGGGATGCTTACCTGCCATTAGCCGAATTCTCGTATAATAACAGTTATCATTCCAGCATTCAAATGGCACCGTTCGAGGCTTTATACGGAAGAAAATGTCGATCGCCTATTGTGTGACACGAGATCGGGCACTCGCAATTAATCGGTCCTGAGCTATTGCAAGAAACGACTGACAAAGTCCTCCAAATTCGAGACAATCTGCTGAAAGCTCGGAGTCGACATAAAAGTTACGTCAATAGACGACGCAAGCCCCTTGAATTTGACGTTGGCGACTACGTACTCCTAAAGGTATCACCTTGGAAGGGTGTGGTCAGATTCGGCAAGAAAGGGAAATGTAACATTCCCATTTTTATCATATAAGAATTTTAGGATTTGTTTAAATTTATTAGCCACTAGTAACTAGTTTTATTTCTAATATAACTATTCGACCCAAATAGTTTTAAAAACTATTTTATATATAGTTGGTTGAAATGGTATATTAATTAATTGGCCTGTATATGGGTGACATTTCTAATAAAATAAAAGTATATAAAAACTTATATTATTAGACGGGTAGTTTACGGGTAAGTTGAAAATTAGAAATATGAAGTATTTAGACGGACCCAGGAACCGTTTAATAATTAAATTATAAAAATACATTACATTTGAACATACTCCGTTTTTAATAAAACTTGGTTCAAAATGTAGACAAAAATATATTCGTTCTAAAGACATGTTCATTGTTTTGTAAAATGTCATATTTTAGAAGTTATACACGCTAAATAAGTGAAGTAGTTAAATTAATAATAATAATAATAATACCAAACCAATAGCTACATATGAAATTCCCCAAGGACTGTCGTGTCCCCTTTACCCAATTCGTATCCCATATTTGATATATGATAAATATTAAAATATTGAAATGAAACTAGAAGTGGACATATGTACATGAAATGATAAGAACAAAATAATAATATTAAAAATTTACACTAACATTCAATTGTGAAAGGCTACGTGTCTTTACTTCATGTAACTGTTTGTAGTGTAGTATAAATAGAAAGGCCTTGATTCAACAAACAAATTGTCTTTCTTCTTTATACTCTCTCACTAGATATTGCCTATATATATATTTTCTTTTTATTATTTACCTCCTAATAATAATAAAGCCCTGCCCCGTTTTAAGTGTTTTAACTCCCGATCACCGCTACCCTTTCCGATTGATCTGAGCCCCATAACACATGTCAAGGCTCTGCCTGACTAAGTTCGTTGGGGTTCTGTCTCGTGACATAGGGACAAGGTTGAATTAGGGGTACTATACTTGACACGAGTAAAAATATATATATATTTTTAAGATAGCTCAGAGTTATACCCAATATTTATAACAGGAGGCTTTCTAGTTGAACCCTAAAGTTACAAAGTGGGTCCATTCTCTTTTCTCACTATTTTATTTCTTTTTCTTTGTGAATATAAATATATTCAAAAATGTCCTAAATTAATCCGTAAGTAAAAAACCCGGACACCTGAAACCCCAATCCATATCAAGAATCAAGAAAATCAGATATTTAGTCTTCTCGCGGGCCGCGTAAAGAATAGGTAGAAGGTCATGCGGGCCGCGACAGCTCGTGGGTCTCCGGATATGCATGAAGGCCACGTGTCGTGACCACCGGTGACTCAGCAACCTCCGATTTAATCCACACTTCCTCGTGGGCTGCGTAAGGAACAAGAAGTAGCTCACGCGGGCCGCGATAATCTCAGAAATCAGCTATAAATAGTGCAGTTCATGAGCAATTCACCTGTGAACGTAAAACTTTCAAATTCACTAATATTCTGCTCGAATTTCAACTTCACAATAGCCAAACGCTGCTACGATACCGGGTATTAACTCAATCGCTGCTACGATTCAATATCAGATCGATTGAAACTATCCGACAGGACGTTTAAATGCTATACTTTGTCATTACTCGTGATTCCAACAGGATGTTTGAGTGCCACCCGAACTCGGGGTGTACTCTGTCATTCGTTGCGAATTCGATGGATGTTTAAGTGTTGCACTTTGTCATTCGTTGTGAGGGTATTAATCTCGTGAGTTATCGTAAATGTTGTATTAGTTACTGACCTAGTTCATGTGTATTATTATTTAATTAGGGTACAAGGCTAATCAGTAGGCTAAGCTCTGCCCATATAAATCTGCAATGTGAGTCATTCTCTTTATATCAACTGTTTTACAATACCTCAAATTATTTTCAAATGTTATAATTACAAGGAGTAAGTCATGGTAATCTTAATCAATGGCTAGTGGGGTATTGTGCACATTACTAATTTCTCACGGGGTTAGGCTAATAAGCCCTAACACAGGTTAGGCTAATAAGCCCTAACAGTGATATATCATCACTAATTGGGTGACAGGACCCAATAATAGTATGACCATCGTCACCATTGTGACACGACGCCATATAACAATAAGATAGAATCTATTGTAATCGCTCTTATGCTGTAATTTATAACTAAGGGTCATTTTATAAAAATGAATGAACTCACCAGTATTTCCAGCTGACCAAATCTTTTTAAAATGCATTTCATGAAATTACAGTAGATCAGGAATTAGAGTTGGATGTTGCACCAACAAGGCTTACAGAAGTGGCTCATTTTATCAATTAAATTAAATTAATAAAAGTTGTTTAATGTATTCCGATTTATTCTATATTAAGGCTACCTTTTGAAACTTGGTTTTATTCCCTCTATTTAATAAATAAAATCTAGTGTTTTCTAAACTCTGATAATTTTTCCTAACTCACGATTCTGACGAAATTTCCGCTGCACTACTTTTCAAAATAACCACCGTACCACTTGGCTGCTCGCGGCTCTCGATTCCACCCAGGGTTGGGTCGGGGGTCGTGACAGAAGGTGGTATCAGGGCCACTGATTTAAGCCTATAGGTGTTGTGATAATAATACCTAAGCTTATATAAAAGAGTTAGGAGATTGCTATTAACTGGTAGCACACCTGATAGCATTTAGACTTGAACTTAAGAAAAGTTGCCTTAGTATCAGCCCCGAGATAAGCTAAATACCTGTGTAAATAAAGTGTGATGGGTTTTGGTATGCCGTAAGAATAATAACTAGAACGTTGCAAGTATAATAAATAAGCAATAACACTTGACCACTGTTATTTCTTATTTATTGGTACTACTTTGTTCTAGAATATGACCAGTCAGGTGAATATTTATTTCCTGATTCGTGTTGAAAGTCATAATGCACTTTCCAAATCATGATTTAAGAAAAATACTACTTATGGGAAATACAAATTTTTCTCCGGCCAGACTGGGTATGGTGTAGCAGACTCTCCAGCTTGTCCGGATATAACGGGGTTACCTCTCCGGCTAGAACCGGGTAAGCAGGTATATAATATGTCAAACAAGTGACAAGATTTCCCTAAATAGTATCATGACTTGATATCCGACTTGTTTTGGAAATAAGAATCTGTTAAATACATGGACCTTATGAAGGGTATATATATATTACAGCATGTGAAATATATGATTATATAGATATGTATATCTATAAGGAAATCCAAAAACCATAAGGATTGACAATTTGGAATAAAACACAAGCATATGTGTCTAGATTTCTTATTCAAGAATCTCTTTAATTCCGATATCAAACATTATTTCGTTTGATCATCTATCACGTAACTCGTACGATAATATAAACAATGGAAACCCTTTAAGTTGGGACGCCATCAAAAGTATAAGAAATTCCAATACGTTACCATAGACTACTAACACAAGTAAGAAGCAGGTAAAGTTGTGCTAGTGCACAAGAAAATACATGAAACGTAAATTATACGTCCGCACACATCGAAGTATATCACACACAACTTTCAAGGCAAGATCTTTGGAATATATGATTGGGCACGACAACAACAATGCTATTCCCGGCAGTGGGAGAACTACTGATCAAAAAGCGGCACTTTGCCACATGATCCTACAAACAACATAAATCTTGCTGAGGTACGTTGGAACAAGATTTCACAACCATCGGTGCACAGTCTAACCAGAGTCATAATTATTATCACTTCAAAAGGAGTCACATACCTTTGCAACTCCCCTATTTCATTTTATTCGACATTCCCTGTTAATGTCACTTAACAACGGTTATCACATGAAATTCCAGATAAAGTTCTTATATTTCTTTTGTTGAAATTCTAACATCTGTGAATAGACTTTTGCATTGCTACTTCCCCTAAATGGTCATCATACCATGAGAATTTCTTTCATAGTAGCGAATATTGATCTGTTTTATTTCTTGGTAAATCCACACGTTACACATGCACTGTTTGTTGCGCATGTGGTTCGTTTGATTTATGAAGACCACTGGAGGGCTTCATTCTAATTTGTTGTTTTATCCAAACTCAAATATCATTTCGCTATACTTGATCTTTGGCACTGTGATCCGCATAATTGCAAAACAATAACTCTTTGATACCGAGTCAATAAATTTTTGAAAAACTCAATTTTCTTTGGCATACATGGTTTTCGTTGTGACCATGTCCGAACTTTCTTATTAAAACTCGTTTTGTTTAAACCAAGTTCAATTGTTTGACTTGCTTGCATTACGTAGTCCCATATGATACATTAAAGCCATCATATTCGAAATAATCACAACAAGCACTTCAATTCTCTTGAACTATAACATGCTTGTTTGGTCCTCGACTTCATTAAATTGTTTCTTTGATCACGATCACCTTGTGGTGACGTTTTCACAAATCTAAAGCTTATGCTAATCTCATTTGTACATATCATATATGGATTTATTTATTTATTTATATTTAATCTGTTTCGTTGGTTTATCCTATAAAAGCAATCTTAAACACAATCGTGTGCTAAGATAATGATACACAAATTCATATCATAATTCGGTGTATCTCTTAATAATTCTTACAGCATCACTCGAGCCTTTCGTGATATTTACTTTATCATCTTCAATCGAAAAACATTATTCCATTGTTTCAATTTCAATCGAAAATCTTACTAGATTTGTTTGAAACAAACATTCGAACTTACTTCGTAGAACTTTCATTTGGTTTCAAGCATGGTGAACTCATTTCAGTCACCGCTATTATTATTTCGATTACTATGACACCTTGTGGTGGCATTTTCTTTAAATTAAAACTTGAGCTAATCTTATTTTCACATTTGATGTACAGATTTTAATTTCTGTTGGTTCATTAGCTTAAAACAGTCTTAATACAATTTTGTGTTAAGATAAGAGTACACAGATTGGTATTATATTCCGTGTACCTTCAAAGATTCTTCATCATTAATCGAAAAAGCTATGATATTCATTTGGTCTTTCATCATCAGTTGAAAATTCTATAATATTTATTTGAAATTTTCTTCATTAAAGCTTTCAGTTGATTATACGGTGAATTTATTCGGTCACTGTAATTATTGAATTATTTCAGTCATTACGACACCTTGTGGCGTCGATATAAACTTGTAGCTTGGGCTAATCATAATCATTCAAATCATTCAAAATCACATGTCTTTCGCTTGACTCATCTTTGAAAATGGTCTTAATACAACTATGTGTTAAGACAATGATACACTAAACTCTATTGTATATCGGTGTATCCTTGCTATTCAATAAAATGTCCACATATTGATTTTTCTCATATCACAATTCGATAGTTGACAATCATTTTTCATGATTCTATTTCATTTGAGCTTATTAATTCTGAGTCTTCCTCAGTTGACAATCAAAGTGTTTACAGAAAGGATGTGTTGCTTTTCTGGCGCACATCGTGGACAAGAAGGCTGTCGAGCCAAGGATCGAAGACATCCCTGTCGTAAGGGAATATCCAGAAGTCTTCCCAGAAGACTTACCCGGACTGCCACCTCAGAGGCAAGTGGAGTTTCACATTGACCTAGTTCCAGGCGCCGCGCCTGTGGCTAAGGCACCGTACAGACTTGCTCCATCTGAGATGCAGGAATTGTCGACCCAACTTCAAGAGTTGTTAGACAAGGGTTTTATCCGACCAAGCTTCTCGCCTTGGGGAGCTCCGGTCTTGTTTGTCAAGAAGAAGGACGGAAGTTTCCGCATGTGTATTGACTACAGAGAATTGAACAAGCTGACGATCAAGAACAGGTACCCTCTGCCAAGAATTGATGATCTGTTCGACCAACTTCAAGGTTCAAGCTGTTACTCTAAGATCGATCTTCGATCTGGATACCATCAACTAAGGATACAGGAGGAAAGTATCCCGAAAACAGCCTTCCGAACTCGCTATGGACACTACGAGTTCCTCGTTATGCCATTTGGTTTGACGAACGCGCCTGCGGTATTCATGGATCTAATGAATAGGGTTTGCAAGCCATACCTGGACAAGTTCGTGATTGTATTCATCGACGACATCTTGATTTACTCAAAGACGAAGGCTGAACACGAACAACATCTTAGAACCATATTGGAGCTGCTAAAGAAAGAACAACTGTACGCCAAGTTCTCTAAGTGCGAGTTTTGGCTACGCGAAGTCCAGTTTCTCGGACATGTGGTTAATGGGGATGGAATTCATGTTGATCCCACAAAGATCGAGGCGATCAAGGATTGGGAAACGCCAAGGACGCCAACCGAGATTCGGCAATTCTTAGGTTTGGCTGGTTACTACCGAAGGTTCATCGAGGATTTCTCGAAGATCGCTCAACCCCTTACCGCGCTCACACAGAAGGATAGGACGTTTGATTGGGGAATCAAACAGGAAGAAGCCTTTCAGTTATTGAAGAACAAACTTTGTGATGCGCCAATCTTAGCTCTACCAGAAGGTACTGATGACTTTGTGGTATACTGCGACGCATCGCGTCAGGGATTGGGTTGCGTGTTGATGCAACGCCAAAAAGTTATTGCTTACGCATCTCGCCAATTGAAGGTGCACGAAAGGAACTATACCACACACGATCTAGAACTTGGCGCCGTGGTATTTGCCTTAAAGATCTGGAGACACTACCTATACGGTACGAAATGCACAATCTTCACAGATCACAAGAGCTTACAGCATATATTCAACCAGAAAGAGCTAAATATGAGGCAAAGGCGTTGGGTTGAATTACTGAACGATTACGACTGCGAGATAAAGTATCACCCAGGGAAGGCGAATGTAGTCGCCGATGCCCTAAGTCGTAAAGAAAGAATCAAGCCCATAAGGGTTAGGGCTTTGGAAATGATTGTACGAACCGACCTTCCCTTGCGCATTCGTGCTGCACAAAAGGAAGCTCTCAAGGAGGGAAACCTTGAGGAAGAATATCTCCGTGGAATGGAGAAGCTTTTGGTACCAAACGAGGAAGGAACGTTATGTTTTGAGAAAAGGATTTGGGTTCCTCTGTTTGGTGGATTAAGGGAAGTTATTTTCGACGAAGCGCACAAGTCACGGTACTCTATCCACCCTGGATCGGATAAGATGTATCAAGATCTTAAGGATTACTATTGGTGGCCTAGGATGAAAGGCGACGTTGCTGTTTACGTGAGCAAATGTTTAACGTGCGCTAAGGTCAAGGCGGAATACCAGAAGCCTTCGGGACTTCTGCAACAACCTGAGATTCCCAAGTGGAAATGGGAACAAATCTCAATGGATTTTGTTACAAAACTGCCAAGAACGCCAAGAGGCCATGATATGATTTGGGTGATTGTTGACCGCCTAACAAAGTCCGCACACTTTCTGCCAATCAAGGAGAAAGACAGTACTAGTAAACTTGCGGAAATTTACATGAGAGAGATCGTAGCACGTCATGGAGTACCTCTCTCGATCATCTCTGATAGAGACGGAAGATTTGTGTCAAGAATATGGCAATCTTTCCAAGAATCTTTTGGCTCACAATTGAATCTGAGCACTGCATTCCATCCGCAAACTGATGGCCAGAGCGAGCGAACAATACAAACTTTGGAAGACATGCTGAGGGCATGTGTTATGGATTTAGGCGGTAGCTGGGATAAACACTTACCTTTGGTTGAATTTTCATACAACAACAGCTACCACACCAGTATTGGTGTCGCGCCATTTGAGGCCCTATACGGACGCAAGTGCCGATCACCACTATGTTGGTCTGACGCGGGTGATAGGCAGCTTGCTGGTCCCGAGATCGTCCAAGAGACGACAGACAAGATCGCGCAAATTCTTAAACGCATCGAAGCCGCTCGCCACAGACAAAAGGCCTATGCGGATCCAAACCGAAAACATATGGATTTTCAAGTTGGAGAAATGGTTTTACTGAAGGTATCACCCTGGAAAGGGGTGGCGCGCTTTGGAAAGCGTGGAAAGTTAAATCCTCGCTACATTGGTCCCTTTAGAATTCTAGAAAGAATTGGGACGGTAGCATACAAGTTGGACCTACCCGCTGAACTAAATGGTGTTCACGATACATTTCATGTATCCAATCTAAAGAAAAGTCCAACTCAAATTGACGTTGTCATTCCTATCGACGAGATTCATATTGACGACACGCTCCACTTCGTTGAAGAACCTGTTGAGGTCACGGATTGGAAAGTTAACAAGACCCGCCGGAGCAGTGTCAAACTCGTCAAAGTACGATGGAATGCCAGACATGGTCCTGAATTCACATGGGAACGTGAGGACCGGATGAAAGAAAAATACCCCCACTTATTTCCCAAGAACCCTGCTTCTACAAGCAGAACTTAAATTTCGGGACGAAATTTATTTAACGGGGGGAGAATGTGACAACCCGCACTAAACCAGGTATCCGTACGACTTAATTACTGATTAATTACTGCTTAATTACTGTGCTTGATTGAACTAGCTGATGAACTGCTACCTGCATACTGATACATGCACTTACTTGCATCATACTTTATTTGCTGTCACTACATTATTTACATGTTGAACCCTAGTGACAAACATGATGCACAAAAAGCACAGTAGCACTAAACGGATACACAGTGAACATGCTGATATAACCAGCATCAGGCAGATACTGCCTCTAAGGCCTGTTAAGAGCCTCATATATTTGGCTACACTGGTAGTGAGTGTAGGATATAAGGGTTGAGTTACCGCGTCTCTAGGGATAAGATACACTGATTCGGATGTGCCAAAAACGTACTTTAAGTACCAAACACAGCACTTTAATGATTAATCCAGCTTCTAGCTGACTAGTAAAGTGCCAGAACATGAGAAAATAACACTAGACACTTTCTAAAGTGTCGGGAAAACAATTGTGTCACTAAAAATGTAATAACGACACTTTAAAGCCTTTTGTAACACTTTAACGGATTACTATCCAACCGGACACCCGGACTTTACCCGGAACATGTAAATATTAGTATTTTCACTTTTTATATTTTGCTGAGCCAGTTAGGGTCCCTGATTACCCTAACACCCGTCATAACACGTTGCACGTAACTAACGGAGTTTAACACTTAACCTAACTTACTTAACTAAACTAATTATCCTAACCACCTACTTAAAATCGGACCAAGGACCCCCCCCCCCAACCGATCGGTTACCTAGGGGGCACCACCTTGTACTTGAGATCTTGTCAAAATCTTGTGTTGTCTAATATCCACACTACACATTAACCATTGGACCATAACACATGATTTTCTCTATAAATACACACTAGCACTTAGAAGATAATTACCACTTAACATCACCAACTTCCACTCACTCTCTCTTGTTCTCTATTCTCGGCCGAACACCCCACCAACCGCCACCATACTTTCGGTTCTTGCTTTCATCATTCCATCATCATACAAACATCACAAGTTGCGTATAAGGAGCTTTGGTGCACTCGGAACACGAAGGACCTCAACCGTTGGCTTTTATCCACGCGTTTTTCGTCACGATTCTTCCCTAGCCCCGAGCTAGAGGTATATTGTTTAAAACTTGTTTTTACACTCATCTAAAGTGGTTAAAAGGATTATTGTCGGTTGAATCTCGTTATATTGAAAGATGATGCATTAAAGTCTAGTAAAATCACAAAAATGGTGGTTAATAGCATATAACTTGTGTAAAAGTCGTAGGACTTAAAATATGTGTTTATTGAGACCCGATCTATGATGTGGTAGCTCGGATCTCCGTTTAACCCAACTTTGTAAGATCATGTATCTTCACATAAGCTCGTTTTTGAAAGATACAAGGGTTAAAGGTGAAACACTACCACATTTAGAGCATGAACTTGTGTAGAAATATTTTTCTTGTGTAAAAGTAATTTAACCGGTACAATGGTGTTTAAAACTAGCGGATCTACGTATCCGCAAGTGGTATTTTTGAAAGACCACACTTTAAAGGAATCATGTTTTTCTAAAGATGGATCTTACACTAATAAATATGATTTTATAAACCACAAGTGTGTAGACACTTGTGAAATGGAAAGATCCGACAAAGAAGTAAATTTGTCACTTGTTACTAGAAGTTGTAAAGTCGGATTTCTCTAAACACAAGGTTTTTATGAGAATAAAGCTACTTTATATAAAGATCTACATATATAAAGGTGATTTACATTGAAGTTGCGGAAAAACTACAAGTTCATGCGATTATGCACATTTACATACTTGTCGACTAGTTTGATGTGTCGGAAATTGTTTGATTGAATAAAGAAGATTGTTGAATTGAATTGTTAAAAGAAAATGATACGCTTGAAAGCGTGGCCACCTCCAGTTACAGAGGAAACTCTGGCGAAATTTTCTAAAAACCTAACACTTAGACTTTTTACACAACAAGTGTTAGAACTATCTTTAGACATGTTTTCAAAACATAAATTTCGCCAGCACTATATTTTACTAAATATTCGGAGGTGGGATTTTCACAAAGATTAACGTGATAAAGATATTTGTCACGACACTGTTTATGATTATTTTGTGAAAATACATAAATATTATTTTAGAGTGAAAATAATATTTACAAGCGTTAATGATTCCAAAACTTTACGAACGCTTCCACAACCATATAAGTTACACCGGTAATTACATTACCACAAGATTGATAAAACGTAACTTACGCACATGTATTGTATCCCCCATCCTTGGGAAGAAGAATAACTACCAAGTGTTTACGGAACATAAACACGAAATAGTTGTCTAACTATTTCCCAAAGACATAAACTATAAAGCTAAGGCACGGCCGTCCGTCTAATAGAATTAGCACTTGTAGGTCGTTGCACAGCTTACTTTATTGGAGACACTTGGTAGAGACGCGCATTCACTGTGAGTTCATGTCCCCCTTTTCTCTAACTGTTTTCAGTTTACTTAACTGCGGGGGTGAAATACATGTTACATTGTTTACAAGTACTTTTATACACGGTATGATAACGTAAGGAGGTTTTAGATCATGTGAATGGGTAGGCGGAAACTTGAGGCTATTAATCCTCAGGGTAGGACCGAGGGACAGGAGCGGTAGATCTATCTGGGTGTAGCGAGCCCAGCCCCAGGCCAAACAGAACGGACCTCGGGGTGACTTTGTGCCCAACGCATAAATCCGCTAGGTTTGAGTCTTCCTACTTGCATTTCACAACATGCTAATGGCCTTGCAAACCATTGGTGATCACAAGTCCTCTTACACTGCTACATACCAGGAAACTTTTATACTTACAAGTGTTTTACTTACTCACTTGCACATGAACTCGCTCAACATTATTGTTGATTTTTCAACTCACATGTATTTCAGGAAATTAAACGGATCTGGCACGGTATGGAACGTTTTCCGCTGCACTTGTCATGGAGTCATCAGGGTTTAAGGGGATGTGTCTCTTTCCTGGACAAGACACAGTCCTTAAACCACGTTTATGTTATGTTTTAGTTTGTAATGTTGTTGAACAAGGTTATGGTTGTTGGTTAAAACAATGGTACTGTATTTTGTTTTCAAAACTTAATGGATGACTTGCATGGTTTTTAAATTCATATAGCTTGTTATGATTAAGCTATGGTATTAAGAAGTCACACCAAAATTTACCACGCTTCCGCAAAGCCAGGGTGTGACAGCTTGGTATCAGAGCTCTGATCATAGCGAACTAGGATTCTGTCTCGAGTCTAGACTATGATCACTAGGGCTCTCACGAAAACATTTTTCTGCATACCACTTAAGTCCAGATCCACAACTTTTTACAAACAAATGTTGAGCACATTTTATTAATTATAAGTTCAGCTTGGAGGGCTGAGGATCGGTCTGGAGGATCGAAGTGATTAAGGTAGTTGAGCACGTTGGGTTGTTATAGGATCGATCTGGAGGATCGAGATGATTAAGGTAGTTAAGCACGTTGGTTTGTTATAGGATCGATCTGGAGGATCGAGGTGATCAAGGTAGTTGAGCACGTTGGTTTGTTATAGGATCGATCTGGAGGGTCGAGGTTTGGTTTAAGTGAAGGATAGAGCAGTCTTGTAGACTGGATGGTATTGGCTAGTAAGACTAGGAGGATTATGTGATGCCTTACTTGATGACTTATGTGATTACTTGATTTATGATTGACTATTTGTGCATGTTTGTGTATATGTTACAGACACATGGATTCTGCAGACACTGGTGGTTCAGGCACCACAGGCCCGAGGCCTATCGTTTCAGACGACATTGAGTCATCGGAGCACGAGGTTTATACGTCAGACTTCACCAGCACGGATGATGATGACTTTCAGCCATTCGCCTTACCCGACGGCGTTGATGAGCTCCCAGATGATCTTCCGGCCGGGGATTTACCACTCGCGGTGATCCCTGCACCTGTACCCCTTGCATATTACCCTGCTTTACCCATCGACGACGAGGAGGACGACGTCGATATGTTTGAGGAGGAGCCTTTGGAGGATGCTCAGGGCGAGGCCCTACCTGCTGTTGCTCCCTTACTGATCGCAGATGCTCCGGCTGCGGAGTCACCTGCTCATTCCCCAGTCGCGGACTCCTTTGAGTCTGTGGCTTCTGCACCCACACATGCTCATAGTGCGCAGCACTTCTCCCATGGGTCCGATTCTGACCAGGCTTTTTCTGTTGCTTCCATACCTGGACTTGTTTTTGACCATGACGTCGAGGAGGATTCAGATCCTATGTTCCCACCAGGATTTGATCCTGACCGTGATTTAGAGTATGTCCCGATGGACGAGTTGATGGAGGACCCAGTAGACGCTGTTGACCCTTTTGATCCGATTGATCCTGATTTTGATTTTGACATGGCGTTTGATGACTTTGAGCCTGCCATTGCTCCTGAGCAGGCAGCTGCTCTTGATCCTTTACCAGAGCATGACCCTGCGCATGCTGATGTACCTTTTGAGCCCATTGCTGATGATCACCACATAGATGTTCCTGTTGATCCCATTGATCCGTTACCCATTGTTGCTGTACCAGTTGACCCCCCTTTCGAGCACTTGGCACCCGTTCACCCTGTTGTTGCTCCCTTATTTGATCCCGTTCCCATAGAGCCCGGACATGCCCCGTTCGCGGCTCATATGGATCCACCGGACGAGTCTGCCCAGCATGGCTGGATACCGGCAGACGAGGACGTTCCCCCATTCCCTCCACAGATTCCTGTTGCACCACATACTGACTTTTCGTTTCAGGTTCCTATGTTTATACCTCCAGCAGGGCCTGGAGAGGGCTCTTCAGCACACCCTGATGGACATGTACCGATGCCCATGCCTTTCACGCCTCAGATTCCTTTTGTTCCACCCACTACAGCTCCTTTTGGGGTGGCACCCTTTGACCCCACACGTGAGCCACTGCTGTGGTCACCACTTTCCCCTATGCCACCCACTGATCCATACCACAGGTTCCATGTGGGGCACACCATTGAGGATGTATTGATGTCCTTTGTATACCAGCATGAGTCGCATGAGCAGCGACTACAGGAGTTGGAGAGAGCCCGTCTGCAGCCATGTCAGTGCCATGGCCGGGTACCCTCTCCGTTACAGCCGTTTCGACCATTACCCCCTGACTATGCTGCTCGTCTTACTACTTTGGAGCAGCAGATTGCTTCCATTATTCGCACACAGCAGGCGATGGAGGCGGACTGGTTACAGTTGCGCCGTTTGTTTTATACCCATTTTCCTCCTCCACCACCATCTACTTAGAGCTCATCGGTGCCACTTGGGTAGGCGAGGTGATAAGGCGGCGATTGCTTTTTGATTGCACAGCATTTTGGGGAGACTACGTTATGACTTGACTTTTGTTATGTACTTGATGTTGTATTGATACTGATGTAGCTTTTGACAGGGGTTATGTAGCCCCTAGTGATTGATGATTGTATGTATACACTTACGATGTGGTCTCATTTATATGGCAATCGCAGTTTTCTCACCATATTTGGATTCGCTTGATTACTTATTTGCATTGTTATGGTATGGGATGTTGTGTGATTGATATTTGTGATATGTGATAACATGAGGTGTTATGTGATTATACTATTACTACCGTTATATACGTACACTATATTACGAACTGATTTACGTACTATAACAACGGAGCCTTACTATGGCCTAACCAACTTAAACCATCTTTTAGAAGATGCCGCCAAGACGCGAACCAAACATGCCAACAAACGAGGCAGAACTACAACAGATCATTGCGGCTGCCATAGCACAGTACGCAGCATCTCAGCCAGGAGCAAGCGGAAGTGTTAACCAAGGCAATAACAATCCACCTCACGGTAATACCACGCCATTCGAACCTACCATGTCCTAGCTGGACATCTTTAGCAATGATGCTAATGCCAAACACATGTTTTAACATACGTGCAGGATGCACCTACAAGCAGTTCTTAGACTGCAAACCAGTTAACTTCGATGGCACAGGAGGTGCAGTTGCCTTTACCCGCTGGGCTGAGAAAACCGATTCCGTTTTACGCATGAGCAAGTGTGCTGAGGATCAGCAAGTCACGTACATTTCGGGGCTGTTTCTAGACGGAGCCCTATCTTGGTGGAACTTACAAGTCCAAACACTAGGCGAAGCTGCCGCCTACGCCCTGACTTGGGCCGAATTGAAAGAACTGATGCGCAAAAAGTACTGTTCACGCGCAGAAATTCAAAGGTTGGAGACTGAATTCTGGCACTTAAAAATGGACGGTCCGAAAGTAGCAGAGTACGTTCAGAGGTTTCATGACCTATCTCAAGTGGTTCCTTACATGGTTACGCCAGAATACAAGCGAATCGAGCGCTTCATTTGGGGTTTGGCTCCCCAAATAATAAGCATGGTAACCTCCTCCAAACCAGCGACTATCACTGAAGCCATCGACTTGAGCGTGGCTCTCACCGAGGAGGGGATTCGTTTAAACAAGTTTGGTGATGTAAAGGCAAAGGAGAAAGAGACTCATGTTGAGTCGTCAGGAAGTAACAAAAGAAAGTTTTCGAACTTCAAACAAAGTGTTGGCAGTGTTGGTAAGAAAGGGGAAACGAACGCACCAGCTCAGATTACAGCTGGTAGTGGAAGGAAAGGAAGGGGATATATGGGCACCCAGCCCAAGTGTAATGCATGCCAGCGTCACCATTCTGGCCGATGTGGGTTGAGGGTATGTGATTCGTGTGGAAAACCTGGCCACTTGAAGGATTCTTGTTGGGCCACTGCCGGCCGTGGAGGCCAGGGAGGATATGGAAATAGGAATGATAACCGTGGTGGAAACGGGAATCGCCCGCAAGGAAATTTTGGAGGAAACAGAAACCGAAGCAACAACGTAAATCGGGCTGGCAACGCCAACCAGAACAACACCCCAGCTGGAAACGGGGATGGAAACGGGCAGAGACTCGGATGCTACAACTGCGGGGAAATCGGGCATTTTAAGAAGGACTGCCCAACGTTGAATCAGGCCCGTGGTAGAGTGTTCCAACTAGAAGCCAGGGAAGCACGCCAAGATCCTAATGTCGTTACGGGTACGTTCCCTATCAATCAACGCTATGCATCCGTTTTATTTGATACTGGTGCCGATTATAGCTTCGTATCGCTAGAATTTAAGAATATGCTTGGGTTAGCTGCTAATAAGTTAGACATACCCTACTCGATCGAATTAGCTAATGGAAAGTTAGTTGGAGCCGACGAAGTAATCAGAGGTTGTGTGATAGAATTGGGAGAACGCGAGTTTACTCTGGATCTACTACCAGTCCAATTGGGGAGTTTCGACGTGGTGGTAGGAATGGATTGGTTATCCGGAAACAAGGTTGAGATAGTATGTCACGAGAAAGTTGTTCGTATCCCAACCGATAATGGTGAAACAATTGTGGTTCACGGAGAGAAGCGTGACACGCCGTTAAGATTTATCAGCTGCTTGAAGGCAAGGAAGTGTTTACAGAAAGGATGTGTTGCTTTTCTGGCGCACATCGTGGACAAGAAGGCTGTCGAGCCAAGGATCGAAGACATCCCTGTCGTAAGGGAATATCCAGAAGTCTTCCCAGAAGACTTACCCGGACTGCCACCTCAGAGGCAAGTGGAGTTTCACATTGACCTAGTTCCAGGCGCCGCGCCTGTGGCTAAGGCACCGTACAGACTTGCTCCATCTGAGATGCAGGAATTGTCGACCCAACTTCAAGAGTTGTTAGACAAGGGTTTTATCCGACCAAGCTTCTCGCCTTGGGGAGCTCCGGTCTTGTTTGTCAAGAAGAAGGACGGAAGTTTCCGCATGTGTATTGACTACAGAGAATTGAACAAGCTGACGATCAAGAACAGGTACCCTCTGCCAAGAATTGATGATCTGTTCGACCAACTTCAAGGTTCAAGCTGTTACTCTAAGATCGATCTTCGATCTGGATACCATCAACTAAGGATACAGGAGGAAAGTATCCCGAAAACAGCCTTCCGAACTCGCTATGGACACTACGAGTTCCTCGTTATGCCATTTGGTTTGACGAACGCGCCTGCGGTATTCATGGATCTAATGAATAGGGTTTGCAAGCCATACCTGGACAAGTTCGTGATTGTATTCATCGACGACATCTTGATTTACTCAAAGACGAAGGCTGAACACGAACAACATCTTAGAACCATATTGGAGCTGCTAAAGAAAGAACAACTGTACGCCAAGTTCTCTAAGTGCGAGTTTTGGCTACGCGAAGTCCAGTTTCTCGGACATGTGGTTAATGGGGATGGAATTCATGTTGATCCCACAAAGATCGAGGCGATCAAGGATTGGGAAACGCCAAGGACGCCAACCGAGATTCGGCAATTCTTAGGTTTGGCTGGTTACTACCGAAGGTTCATCGAGGATTTCTCGAAGATCGCTCAACCCCTTACCGCGCTCACACAGAAGGATAGGACGTTTGATTGGGGAATCAAACAGGAAGAAGCCTTTCAGTTATTGAAGAACAAACTTTGTGATGCGCCAATCTTAGCTCTACCAGAAGGTACTGATGACTTTGTGGTATACTGCGACGCATCGCGTCAGGGATTGGGTTGCGTGTTGATGCAACGCCAAAAAGTTATTGCTTACGCATCTCGCCAATTGAAGGTGCACGAAAGGAACTATACCACACACGATCTAGAACTTGGCGCCGTGGTATTTGCCTTAAAGATCTGGAGACACTACCTATACGGTACGAAATGCACAATCTTCACAGATCACAAGAGCTTACAGCATATATTCAACCAGAAAGAGCTAAATATGAGGCAAAGGCGTTGGGTTGAATTACTGAACGATTACGACTGCGAGATAAAGTATCACCCAGGGAAGGCGAATGTAGTCGCCGATGCCCTAAGTCGTAAAGAAAGAATCAAGCCCATAAGGGTTAGGGCTTTGGAAATGATTGTACGAACCGACCTTCCCTTGCGCATTCGTGCTGCACAAAAGGAAGCTCTCAAGGAGGGAAACCTTGAGGAAGAATATCTCCGTGGAATGGAGAAGCTTTTGGTACCAAACGAGGAAGGAACGTTATGTTTTGAGAAAAGGATTTGGGTTCCTCTGTTTGGTGGATTAAGGGAAGTTATTTTCGACGAAGCGCACAAGTCACGGTACTCTATCCACCCTGGATCGGATAAGATGTATCAAGATCTTAAGGATTACTATTGGTGGCCTAGGATGAAAGGCGACGTTGCTGTTTACGTGAGCAAATGTTTAACGTGCGCTAAGGTCAAGGCGGAATACCAGAAGCCTTCGGGACTTCTGCAACAACCTGAGATTCCCAAGTGGAAATGGGAACAAATCTCAATGGATTTTGTTACAAAACTGCCAAGAACGCCAAGAGGCCATGATATGATTTGGGTGATTGTTGACCGCCTAACAAAGTCCGCACACTTTCTGCCAATCAAGGAGAAAGACAGTACTAGTAAACTTGCGGAAATTTACATGAGAGAGATCGTAGCACGTCATGGAGTACCTCTCTCGATCATCTCTGATAGAGACGGAAGATTTGTGTCAAGAATATGGCAATCTTTCCAAGAATCTTTTGGCTCACAATTGAATCTGAGCACTGCATTCCATCCGCAAACTGATGGCCAGAGCGAGCGAACAATACAAACTTTGGAAGACATGCTGAGGGCATGTGTTATGGATTTAGGCGGTAGCTGGGATAAACACTTACCTTTGGTCGAATTTTCATACAACAACAGCTACCACACCAGTATTGGTGTCGCGCCATTTGAGGCCCTATACGGACGCAAGTGCCGATCACCACTATGTTGGTCTGACGCGGGTGATAGGCAGCTTGCTGGTCCCGAGATCGTCCAAGAGACGACAGACAAGATCGCGCAAATTCTTAAACGCATCGAAGCCGCTCGCCACAGACAAAAGGCCTATGCGGATCCAAACCGAAAACATGTGGATTTTCAAGTTGGAGAAATGGTTTTACTGAAGGTATCACCCTGGAAAGGGGTGGCGCGCTTTGGAAAGCGTGGAAAGTTAAATCCTCGCTACATTGGTCCCTTTAGAATTCTAGAAAGAATTGGGACGGTAGCATACAAGTTGGACCTACCCGCTGAACTAAATGGTGTTCACGATACATTTCATGTATCCAATCTAAAGAAAAGTCCAACTCAAATTGACGTTGCCATTCCTATCGACGAGATTCATATTGACGACACGCTCCACTTCGTTGAAGAACCTGTTGAGGTCACGGATTGGAAAGTTAACAAGACCCGCCGGAGCAGTGTCAAACTCGTCAAAGTACGATGGAATGCCAGACATGGTCCTGAATTCACATGGGAACGTGAGGACCGGATGAAAGAAAAATACCCCCACTTATTTCCCAAGAACCCTGCTTCTACAAGCAGAACTTAAATTTCGGGACGAAATTTATTTAACGGGGGGAGAATGTGACAACCCGCACTAAACCAGGTATCCGTACGACTTAATTACTGATTAATTACTGCTTAATTACTGTGCTTGATTGAACTAGCTGATGAACTGCTACCTGCATACTGATACATGCACTTACTTGCATCATACTTTATTTGCTGTCACTACATTATTTACATGTTGAACCCTAGTGACAAACATGATGCACAAAAAGCACAGTAGCACTAAACGGATACACAGTGAACATGCTGATATAACCAGCATCAGGCAGATACTGCCTCTAAGGCCTGTTAAGAGCCTCATATATTTGGCTACACTGGTAGTGAGTGTAGGATATAAGGGTTGAGTTACCGCGTCTCTAGGGATAAGATACACTGATTCGGATGTGCCAAAAACGTACTTTAAGTACCAAACACAGCACTTTAATGATTAATCCAGCTTCTAGCTGACTAGTAAAGTGCCAGAACATGAGAAAATAACACTAGACACTTTCTAAAGTGTTGGGAAAACAATTGTGTCACTAAAAATGTAATAACGACACTTTAAAGCCTTTTGTAACACTTTAACGGATTACTATCCAACCGGACACCCGGACTTTACCCGGAACATGTAAATATTAGTATTTTCACTTTTTATATTTTGCTGAGCCAGTTAGGGTCCCTGATTACCCTAACACCCGTCATAACACGTTGCACGTAACTAACGGAGTTTAACACTTAACCTAACTTACTTAACTAAACTAATTATCCTAACCACCTACTTAAAATCGGACCAAGGACCCCCCCCCCAACCGATCGGTTACCTAGGGGGCACCACCTTGTACTTGAGATCTTGTCAAAATCTTGTGTTGTCTAATATCCACACTACACATTAACCATTGGACCATAACACATGATTTTCTCTATAAATACACACTAGCACTTAGAAGATAATTACCACTTAACATCACCAACTTCCACTCACTCTCTCTTGTTCTCTATTCTCGGCCGAACACCCCACCAACCGCCACCATACTTTCGGTTCTTGCTTTCATCATTCCATCATCATACAAACATCACAAGTTGCGTATAAGGAGCTTTGGTGCACTCGGAACACGAAGGACCTCAACCGTTGGCTTTTATCCACGCGTTTTTCGTCACGATTCTTCCCTAGCCCCGAGCTAGAGGTATATTGTTTAAAACTTGTTTTTACACTCATCTAAAGTGGTTAAAAGGATTATTGTCGGTTGAATCTCGTTATATTGAAAGATGATGCATTAAAGTCTAGTAAAATCACAAAAATGGTGGTTAATAGCATATAACTTGTGTAAAAGTCGTAGGACTTAAAATATGTGTTTATTGAGACCCGATCTATGATGTGGTAGCTCGGATCTCCGTTTAACCCAACTTTGTAAGATCATGTATCTTCACATAAGCTCGTTTTTGAAAGATACAAGGGTTAAAGGTGAAACACTACCACATTTAGAGCATGAACTTGTGTAGAAATATTTTTCTTGTGTAAAAGTAATTTAACCGGTACAATGGTGTTTAAAACTAGCGGATCTACGTATCCGCAAGTGGTATTTTTGAAAGACCACACTTTAAAGGAATCATGTTTTTCTAAAGATGGATCTTACACTAATAAATATGATTTTATAAACCACAAGTGTGTAGACACTTGTGAAATGGAAAGATCCGACAAAGAAGTAAATTTGTCACTTGTTACTAGAAGTTGTAAAGTCGGATTTCTCTAAACACAAGGTTTTTATGAGAATAAAGCTACTTTATATAAAGATCTACATATATAAAGGTGATTTACATTGAAGTTGCGGAAAAACTACAAGTTCATGCGATTATGCACATTTACATACTTGTCGACTAGTTTGATGTGTCGGAAATTGTTTGATTGAATAAAGAAGATTGTTGAATTGAATTGTTAAAAGAAAATGATACGCTTGAAAGCGTGGCCACCTCCAGTTACAGAGGAAACTCTGGCGAAATTTTCTAAAAACCTAACACTTAGACTTTTTACACAACAAGTGTTAGAACTATCTTTAGACATGTTTTCAAAACATAAATTTCGCCAGCACTATATTTTACTAAATATTCGGAGGTGGGATTTTCACAAAGATTAACGTGATAAAGATATTTGTCACGACACTGTTTATGATTATTTTGTGAAAATACATAAATATTATTTTAGAGTGAAAATAATATTTACAAGCGTTAATGATTCCAAAACTTTACGAACGCTTCCACAACCATATAAGTTACACCGGTAATTACATTACCACAAGATTGATAAAACGTAACTTACGCACATGTATTGTATCCCCCATCCTTGGGAAGAAGAATAACTACCAAGTGTTTACGGAACATAAACACGAAATAGTTGTCTAACTATTTCCCAAAGACATAAACTATAAAGCTAAGGCACGGCCGTCCGTCTAATAGAATTAGCACTTGTAGGTCGTTGCACAGCTTACTTTATTGGAGACACTTGGTAGAGACGCGCATTCACTGTGAGTTCATGTCCCCCTTTTCTCTAACTGTTTTCAGTTTACTTAACTGCGGGGGTGAAATACATGTTACATTGTTTACAAGTACTTTTATACACGGTATGATAACGTAAGGAGGTTTTAGATCATGTGAATGGGTAGGCGGAAACTTGAGGCTATTAATCCTCAGGGTAGGACCGAGGGACAGGAGCGGTAGATCTATCTGGGTGTAGCGAGCCCAGCCCCAGGCCAAACAGAACGGACCTCGGGGTGACTTTGTGCCCAACGCATAAATCCGCTAGGTTTGAGTCTTCCTACTTGCATTTCACAACATGCTAATGGCCTTGCAAACCATTGGTGATCACAAGTCCTCTTACACTGCTACATACCAGGAAACTTTTATACTTACAAGTGTTTTACTTACTCACTTGCACATGAACTCGCTCAACATTATTGTTGATTTTTCAACTCACATGTATTTCAGGAAATTAAACGGATCTGGCACGGTATGGAACGTTTTCCGCTGCACTTGTCATGGAGTCATCAGGGTTTAAGGGGATGTGTCTCTTTCCTGGACAAGACACATTCCTTAAACCACGTTTATGTTATGTTTTAGTTTGTAATGTTGTTGAACAAGGTTATGGTTGTTGGTTAAAACAATGGTACTGTATTTTGTTTTCAAAACTTAATGGATGACTTGCATGGTTTTTAAATTCATATAGCTTGTTATGATTAAGCTATGGTATTAAGAAGTCACACCAAAATTTACCACGCTTCCGCAAAGCCAGGGTGTGACAAATAAGCCCTAACACAGGTTAGGCTAATAAGCCCTAACAGTGATATATCATCACTAATTGGGTGACAGGACCCAATAGTGGTATGACCATCGTCACCATTGTGACACGACGCCATATAATAATAAGATAAAATACATTGTTATCGCTCTTATGCTGTAATTTATAACTAAGGGTCATTTTATAAAAATGAATGAACTGACCAGTATTTCCTGCTGACCAAATCTTTTTAAAATGCATTTCCGGAAATTACAGTAGATCAGGAATTAGAGTTGGATGCTGCACCAACAAGGCTTACAGAATTGGCTCATTTTATCAATTAAATTAAATTAATAAAAGTTGTTTAATGTATTCAGATTTATTCTATATTAAAGCTATCTTTTGAAACTTTGTTTTATTCCCACTATTTAATAAATAAAATCCGGTGTTTTCTAAACTCTGATAATTTTTCCTAACTCACGATTCTGACGAAATTTTCGCTGCACTACTTTTCAAAATAACCACCGGTACCACTTGGCTGCTCGCGGCTCTCGATTCCACCCAGGGTGGGGTCGGGTGTCGTGACAGGAAACTAGCGCCTCGATATGTTGGACCTTTTAAGATTCTAGAAAGAATCGAAAAAGTCGCCTACAAACTCGAACTACCGGAGGAACTTAGTAACGTTCACCCGACTTTCCATGTTTCGAACCTCCGAAAGTGCCTGGCTGAGCATGATTTAATTGTTCCTCTTGATGATCTCCAAATAAACGAAACACTACACTTCGTGGAGAAGCCTGTCGAAATCATGGACCGCCAAACCAAGCAGCTCAGACGCTCGCGCATTCCTATTGTGAAGGTCCGATGGGAAGGCAAACGAGGCACGGAGTTCACTTGGGAACTCGAAAGCGACATGAAGGCGAAGTACCCGCAGTTGTTTGTTACAGCTTCGACCTAATTTCGGGACGAAATTCCCTCAACTAGGGGAGGCTGTAACACCCCGTGTTTCGAAAGTCAAAGTGAAAGTCAAGATTGAAGTCAAAGGGAGACAAGATTGCTAATTGCGATCTGTCACTCCTTGCTCAATTCCTGTTCTGACTTCTTTGACTTGTAGATAGTCTATTTTATGCCTTACGTTAGTTTTATTATGTGGAGTACTTATTAATAATCGAGGTTTATTCGATATTTATCGCATGTTTTATCGCTTTATCGCTATCGCAATCGCACTCGCAACTCGAATTACGCATTCTGGTTATTGTTTTATGTGTGTGTGTGCCTTATGTGTTACTTGTGCATGTTTAATTATGTTATGTGTGGTGATTAATCAAAACGCAATCGAAACTCAATCGCAAACGCTAAACGAATATGAAATAAGGATGATTGTATGTTGATATAGTAGTTGGGATTAAAAGTAATTTGACTAGGAAACTCTATCGCATCGCAACGCTCCCAATCGCATTCGAAATAGCAAAACTCAATGCACCGTGCCATCCAATCGAGTGGCCAGCCGATCGAGCTGCCACCCGATCGGACAGCCATCCGATCGAGGTGTCACTCAATCGGGCTGCCACCCGACCAAGGGTGCTGCTCGATCGACCAGCCCCTCTCCTCCCATTTCCTTTTTGGGAAACCCTATAAATACCCCCCAGTCAACATCAAACTTACCATTTTTGGCATCTCTCGTCCGACCAGCTCTTCTTGCCCACTTTTCTTCAGATTTCTCGCGATCCTTGGAAGTTTTCAACCTAAATCTTGGACTTTATTAATCTACACGCACTCCTACACCTTTCTATATTTTGAATATTAACTTTTAACCGTGAAATCACTAGATTTGAGATGTTCTAGGATGATGTCATCATGGTGTTCTTAGGAACTTCATGTTTTGGACTCAATCCTTCAGGAACAACTTAGATCTGAACGATTTCCACATAAATAAATGAAGATCTTTCATAGATCTAAACATATCCAAGGTAAAAATGATTGAAAGATGGTTTTCGAACTTTCTTTCAACTCTTTTACACTCAATGCACTCAAAACCAATAGAATCAGAGCTTGATCTGATCTTCTACTCTTTCATGTGGATGTGTTGGTTCAAGATCTAGATTCTATCCATGAGATTACCAATTTCGGGTTGAACATGGAACATAGTCTCGAACAGTTAACTTGTCGGGTTTGGGTGATTCCTGTCCGATCAGGTTGCTATGGCTTGACGAGGTTTCTATTGCTTAACACGTTATCAAAACATCTTGATAAAATGACGAACTATCAAAACAACCAAGTGTGAGACGATCAGAACGACCAGGACAGAATGTCGTCCGATCGGACTACTGTCCGATCGGATTGTCACCCGATCAACTTGCACCTTGGGTCCCACACTTAACTCATTTTCAAGTATTTAGAGTTTGAACATTGAACGAATTGTTCCCCGATCGGATTACCACCCGATCGGACTACCACTCGACTATGTAATGATTCAGACTTCAATACTTAACAATTTTCAACATGTTCAATGCACGAGGGTTGCCACCCGATTGGACCATCATCCGATCAAGTGACAATCTGCTGTGAACTTATTCTCGCTGAAGTGTCCAACCAATCGGATTGTCGCCCGATCGAACGATCGTTCGATCGATCGACCTGAAAGTTAGAGATACTTATAAGTTTTCAAAATGCTACAACAAAAAAACTTCAAAAGACAAACCATCATACACAAACACATCCTTCCCAAGGGAAGAAATAATCCACTCCAAAGGTCACCCGATCGGATGACCGTCCGAGCGAGTTGTCACCCGAACGACCGGCTGCCCGAACGGACTGCCATCCGATCGGACTGTTGTTCGACCCACTGTCACTTGTTTCGTTTTACGTGTCGCTTATCGTTATGCTATCAATCTGTTCAGGCTAACCCTACTCTCTAGCGCTCCCTTCAATCCACCAATCGCTGTGAGTATACTCGATCCCTTTTTGCTTTATGCACTTTTGGGTGTTACATACGTTACTTATTCTAAATCACATCAAACACACTACGCAATACTTTAATTTCTAACCAATTTCCGCATGTTATACGCAACTTAATGAATGCTTGTTTGTTATGTTTACACATGGAATGCTGTCTACCTGGCTTAGCAATGATTGTACTATTTGTTTGGACTCAGCACCTGTTCACTCAGGGGTTGTTAAGGACAATTTGTTACATGGCTCACAGTGGTGAGTGTGTATTACGGACTGCCTTGGGTAGTCAACCCGCAGTCATTGGTATCGATAGGTTCATGTCGATAACTAACATGCCTCATTTTACACTGTGTACGTGCTGGTTATGCGTAACAATTTCGAACTCTATTATATCTATTAAACTTGTATGCTCACCTTTACACTATGTGTATTGACTTTTACTTTAACGTATGTGACATGTGCTTAGGATGCTTATGTGCTAAGCTTGCTGTGAAATCGAGGCTAGGAAAGACCTAGGTCAACAATAAACAATTGTTTGTAATAAAAATCTGAGTTGTCGGAATAGAACAATTTGACTAGATCTTGCCTGTAATAATTATGTTATCTTTTATGACATGTTATTGGACATGTTGCTAATTGGTAATTATAGTTGTTATGGAAACTTCTGGACAATCTGTTTCGCTCAGTGCCATGCCCCGATGTTTCCGCCATCGGTTGGGGTGTGACACTGGGAATAGTTAAAGTTTTCTTCATTCATTATAGCATAACCCAGGTATTGGATCTTCAATGGGATTTCATTGAAAGCGGTGGTTTTGTTTGACACACACATTAGAAGGGTATAAAATAAAAACCTTGGGGCAGATGGAAAACTCCCCTTTTGTAAAGTTTCTTTTTTCATTTGTTCAGCATACCCTCTTTCAATGAAATATGTTTGATACTCAATTTTTGGAAAAGAAGTTTTACCTTGAAGATCATCGAGTTCAAATACCTCCGAGATGGTTTGTGGAGTAATGGTGACAGAAATATCCTTTATTGTAGAAGTAATGGCTAAGGGCGTTTCATCCTTAGTTTCAAGTTTCGCATTTTTCAAAACTCTCTTTGGGTTTCCAAGTAGATCGGAGCATCATAGGTTAACAAAGTTTTGTACTTTGAGGACGAAAGAGTGTCTATGACAGAATCGAAGGTGGTGGTATGACTTGGTTTTTCGAGTAAACCCAAGTAGTTATGAGGAGCTTTGTATCGAAGAGCCATGATGAATCGTGGATTTTGATGAGTGAATGAAGAAGATGAGCGATTGAGAAATGAAATGGAGAAATGATTTGAGAGAAATTGATGGTAATTGCTTTTAGAAAAGAATTTAAAATTTGATTCGAAAGTGAAAACCCTGTTTGGGGTTTTGATCAGGGTTTTATAGGTGGAAAGAGTGTATGCTGACGTGGCAGTGGTTACAAAATTTCTGAATGCTAAGTACTGTCCACGTGCCAACCGCTAATGAATAATGGATGACAGTTATTAGGAAACCACTGATGGAACAATATCAGTGGTTTGCAACGGTAACAATGAAAACAACGTGTGATTTTTAACTATCAGTGGATTAAAACACTAATGTTTGATCAACAGTGCTTAACAAGGAAATAAGAGAACAGAGGTTGACTTTCACCAGTGGACAACATTTAGTAGAAACAGGTGTTTGAACCAAAAACAGTGGTTATGGCAGACTTTTTAAGGATTAATGAAAAATTTTCATTTTTAGCTATTTTTAAGGATGGATTTTTGATTTTCTGAAAACATTTTAATGTTTATATTCATAGAAAAATAGGATTTTGCTTGTTATTCCATGTTTAGCATGCCAATCCTAGAGATCAAGCTTTCAAAGGTAGATGTGTCTAACGCTTTTGTTAGCACATCTGCCAGCTGATCTTTTGTTAGCACATCTGCCAGTGATTTTGAGAGAAATGGATGATAACTGCTTTGAGAAAGGAATTTTGAATTCGATTCGACAGTAAAAACCCTGTTTGTGGGTTTTGATCAGCGTTTTATAGGGAGAAAAGTGAATGCTGACGTGGCAGTGGTTACAAAAAGATCTGACCGCTATGTACTGTCCACGTGCCAACCTCTGATGATAATCGAGGACAGTTGGTAGGAAACCACTGATGGAACAATATCAGTGGTTTGCAACGGTTACAAATGAGAACAGTGACTGACTTTAAGCTAGCAGTGGATAGCCATCAGTGGGTTAAAACACTGATTTTGAACAACAGTTTTTTTTTTATTTTAACTTTAATTTTTATCACCAAAACAATATTCGAGGAACTCTTATCTCATTGGAATGTAACGATTAGGTAAAATTATAATTTCATTGTAATTCTTGTTTTCATTTGATAATTTCATTCTATAATTAATTAACCACATCAACAATAAAAATGTGAGCAGTGGATGTTTTTTAGGAAAACCAACGATTGTCAATATCAGTGGATGTCAACAATAAAAATGTGAGCCGTGACTATTTTTTAACTATCAGTGGATAACCAACAGTGATTGAAACACAGATGTTTGGTCAGTCAGTGGTCAACATGAAGAATGAAGAAACAGAGGTTGACTCTCTGTAATTTGCAGGAGCACAAATTATTCAAAAAACTGCTCTCAATGATCAAATTCTAAACATTTGTTTTATCTTTGCACTCTCCTACTAACCATCAAACGAACCTTTGATACTATTAAACCTCTGTTGACTTACCAAACAGATGTTCAGACACAATTCAACATCAACATAATTTGTTCACCATCAAACCAATCCTTGACACTATTAAACCTCTGTTGACATACCAAACAGATGTTCAGACACAATTCAACATCAACATAATCTAAATCTTACTCAAACACTAAATAATAAGTAAAAATAAAACACAACATAGATTCATAAAATTAAAATTTATTCATTTATTCATGACCTTAAAACTAAAAGTCCAATAATTACATCACATACTGAACAACATTAAAGTTCAAATCTAAGAATTAAAGCAAGAATTAAGAAACTTTAGTTTCAACTCCATTGATTGCTGAACCTCTCGATGTATGTCCTTCAGCATCGCCATGAACTGCATGTCTCTATCACCGCACTCTATATTACTGAAAAACACAAAGTTCACGAACGGAAGTTGAAGGCATCTGCATAAGATCTCTGGAAACCTGCTCTCTAGTGAACAGGCCAACTTGCAATCCATCAAAACATCTCTTCAGCTCTTGAAGAGTAGCCCAATCTTCATGCACCTGTTCCTCGATTTACCTGACAAAACGCTGCTTTAAATCATCTGATTTTACATTTGTGAATGACGCCATTTGAATAAACTATAATACTCGACTTTCCTGAAAGTATGATATCTTCGTAGGAAAACTTGATGAAAAAAAGGCGAAGTGACTATGAGTTTCTATACTGAAATTTGTAATTGTGAAAACGTGTATATTTAATATAAACATATTAATGTATATTACAAAACAGCAGTCCTTTAATGCACAAACCTTTTCAAACCCCAACTTTTATGGGAAAACTGTAAAATTAAATACCAAGAAAAACAAGGGACAAAATTTCGAAGTTCAAAGAACAAAAACAGATTATCACAATTACAATTAACCTCTTCATTTACCAAGTAGACACGTTTTTAAACTCTATAAAAGACCGATGATTACTTTTAATTCAAAACATCAACAAATTGTCCTACAAATCACTTTCTGTCAAAATTTGTTCCAAATCACAAAACCAACAAAAAATCTACATGGCAAACTTCAGCTTCTACCACTGGTCAGACACCAGTGATGTTAAAACACAATTCTCGATGTGGTCACTTAAAGAACAAAGAACAGACGAAGAACTAAACAGGAAAGTCGACAACATCAATGACACTAATTACAACAAAACCTGGAACAGCATAGCATTGCTCGATGAAGTCCTCCACTCTCCTCCATCAGATTTCCAAAAGAATGCCGAAGAGTTTCTGACACAACTTCTAAAACAGGATCAGAAAATCCGCCACATGCTAACTGACCTGAAATTCAAAAGAGAGCATGAAATCACATGGAGAAAGGCCAGAGTCTACGAAATCCTAGCAAGTGTTAACTCTAGCGTGTAATACTTTATAAATATTTCATTAAATTTCTATTTTTCTATGTAGTAGTTCATTTTAATAATATAAACATGCATCTTAACATATTCTAAAATGTCAATGTAAATAAAAACTCTCAACATCATCAACAGTTAATCAAAATAAGAAACAAACCTCAAATGCAAAGGTCTCTACTCAACTGTTGTAGCACATCTGACTTTTCAAGATATTGCACGAATCTATACTTTCTATAAAAGGAGAAAATCTTCCTGACGCAAGAAAAGCTGACTTTCGATTTAACGAAAATCGAACAATGCAACTCTCCCATCAAAGAAGATAGCACATGCAACTTTTCACGATAGAAGATACATATCATCCGTTCAAGTTGCAACTCTCCCATCAAAGAAGGTAGCACATGCAACTTTTCACGATGTTGCAACAATGATACTGCAACATCGATATTGAAAGGTTGATGGGTGATGGAAAGCTTCATTGAAACGACGATGTTGGAACAATGATACTGGAGCGATAACATGTAAACATAATCAACAAACATTCGAACAAAGAAGTGTAATCGGAGATTAGCGGCTGAATCACGAGAAAAATGCATTTGAGAGAGAGATACGCTCACATATATGAGCGAGCGAGATTTGAATGTGAAAGCAAATAATCCTATCTTATTTATAGGATTAGAATATATGGTTTGAATTTTGGATTTTAGAATATATGCTTTGAATTTTGAACTATATTGCGAACTGATGTTTGATTATAAAATGTTGAGGGCAGATGTTTATTGGGAACTGATGTTTATTGGGAATCGACAGTAGTTTGGATTTTAATAACCGTCAGTTTGAAATTCACATTTTGCATATTTTAAATGTCCAAAGCTCAAGAAATTAGCATTAATTACTGATTTGAATTGCAACAAATAGTCATCAAGATTATTTTTTATTTTTTAATTTAACTTTAAATTTTATCATGAAAACAATGTTGGAGGAACTCTTATCTCATTGGAATGTAACGATTAGGTAAAATGGTCATTTCATTGTAAGTCTAGTTTTTATTTGATAATTTCAATCTATCACTAATTAACACCATCAATAATAAAAATGTGAGCAATGGTTGTTTTTAGGAAAACCGCTGATGGTCAATATCAGTGGATGTCAACAATAAAAAAGTGAGCAGTTGCTATTTTTTCCTATTAGTGGATATCCAACAGTTTTGAAACACTGATGTTTGGTCAGTCAGTGGTCAGCACGAAGATTGAAAAAACAGAGGTTGTATTTCAGCAGTGGATAACTTTTAACAATCAAATGTTTGAACCAACACAGTGGTTGTAACAGGCTTTTAAACAGACGTTGGGGCTTAAACATATGTTTCACATTATATATCTGTAGAATCTGTACATCTAACAAATAATCAAAGAACAAAGAAACAAATAATCAGAGATGAGATACATAAGTGCTTGCCTTTAACAGGGATTTGTCTTCAACAGTGGATAGGCCTCATCAGTCTTTAAGTCCATCAGTCTTTATAAGGAGCAGTGGTTAGTTATAACAGTCCTTAGCATGATCAGCTGTTATAACCACTCCATAACCCTTTGAGAGGAAGCAAGGGTTGGTCTATTTAATTGAGAGGAATAATTGCATTACATCCCTGTTGAAAAATAGAATTGCTAAATTTAGGGAAAGTGAGGTTGAAAGATGATAACCCAACAGTGGAGGATCTCATTCTACAGCTTCGATAAATTCAAGGGTATTATCAAATAATGGTTCATGGATGCTTCCAAAGAATCAGCACTTTGGACATATGTTGTTCTTCAAACATCTAGTATCTATTATCTATTCTATCTATTATATATAATAAATGAAAGTTATTTGGTCCACGTGGCTCAAATAACTTTCATTTATTATATATAATAGATAGAATAGATAATAGATAATAGAAGTTTGAAGACAACAGATGTCCAAAGTGCCGCTTCATTGGAAGCATCTAGGAAGAATTATATGAGAATACCGCTCAATTTATCAAAGCTGTAGAATGAGATCTCCACTGTTGGGTTATCATCTTTCAACCTCACTTTCCCTAAATTTATCAATTCTATTTTTCAATAGGGATATAATGCAATTATTCCTCTCAATTAAATAGACCGACCCTTGCTTCCTCTCAAAGGGTTATGGAGTGGTTATAACAGCTGATCATGCTAAGGACTGTTATAACTAACCACTGCTCCTTATAAAGACTGATGGACTTAAAGACTGATGAGGCCTATCCACTGTTGAAGACAAATCCTTGTTAAAGACAAGCACTTATGTATCTCATCTCTGATTATTTGTTTCTTTGTTCTTTGATTATTTGTTAGATGTACAGATTCTATGGAATGTAGTTAAGAGCCGCACATAAATCTGACAAGTTATGGTTTCGGTAAGTATCGGTAAATTGTCTTTGATTTGTTATTGTTTATTCAGATGCTTGCATTGGTGTACCATGTGATTACCAGTAGATTGATTTCGATATGTTTGTAGTTTTTGTTTTTCACAATCTGTTTTGTTGTTTTATTCACCCATGTTTCATTCATAGATCTCTATAATCCATATTTATGGTTTCAAATCTGATTCCTGAGTTATTTACAGTTGTAGCACGCCAAATATTTGTTATTTGTATTGAGTTGGTATATTGGGATTAAATACTGAACTGATGGAATTACAGCAAGTCTAGGTTATGCTTTAAGCTATCTCGATCTCTTTGGAGCTGGGTAGGTGTCTTTCGGAGGTCTGAAAAACAGAATTGATAAATTTAGTGAAAATGGGGTTGAAAGATCATAACCCAATAGTTGAGGATCTCATTCTACAGCTTTGATAAATTCAGGGTTATTTTCAAATAATGCTTCCTAGATGTTTGAAGACCGACAAATGTTCAAAGAAGCAGCCCTGTGGACATTTGTCTGTCTTTGTCGTTCTTCAAACATCTAGGAACCATTATTTGAGAATACACCTGAATTTATCGGAGCTGTAGAATGAGATCCTCCACTGTTGGGTTATCATCTTTCAAATCCATTTTCTCTAAATTTATGGATTCTGTTTTTCAACAGGGATGTAATGCAATGACTCCTCTCAATGGAATAGATGGACACTTGCTTCCTCTCAAAGGGTTATGGAGTGGGTATAACAGCTGTTCATGCTAAGGATTGTTATAATTAAACACTGCTCCTTATAAAGACTGATGGACTTAAAGACTGATGAGGCCTATCCACTGTTGAAGACAAAGCCCTGTTAAAGACAAGCACTTATGTACATAAAGCCTGATCAACGAAAGGAAAACCACTGCTCAGTAGCAGCAGTGGTTCAGCATCTACAGCGGAATCAACGAAAGGAAAACCACGGCAAGTATCTTATGATTGGATGGTTGAATTAGTTTTATTTTGGGTATTTTTGGATGATTTCATCCATTTCTTTAAATAGTTAATGATTGAAGATGCAGTTGAACGTATCTTTTGAGTGAAATGAATGTTGTGTTAGTCATGTATTTGATTTTTGCCCTTTTCTTTACCATTGAAGTTGTGGAGACACGAATTAAGATGGTGGAGCGGAAGACAATCTCAGATGAGTATAGGAATTTTAGTGCATGATTGAGATCATTTGGACCCATGTATTGTAAGTCATTGAATGTTTCAATCTTTCAATCAGTTTTACTTTGTTGAAGACCAAACCAATGATGAAGACCAAAGTACTGTTGAAGACAAGCACTGATGAACCAAAGGCCTGATCAACCAAAGGTGAACCACTGTCGAACAACAACAGTGGTTCAGCATCAACATTAGTTATTCTACCTTTGTTTATGTTAACAGTGTTTATATGTAACAGTGTTTTTCACATCAGTGTTTTATAGTCTGTTAGGTTGTTAGATGTCATCACCTCAGTGTTTTATATGTAACAATTTTTATGACATTAGTGTTTATATGTAACAGTATTTATTACATCACTTCAGTGGTTTGATCTGTACTATAAATTAAACAGCTGTTTCATCTTTATATTAATAAATAAAAATCAAGTACACTTGGATGATTATTAAGCTCCTCATTTTGATTGTTTGGGTATAGTATTCTTGAAATTGGTCTTTTTTTGCAAAAAAAATGTTTACGGGCAAACATTTGTTTAAGCTCAAACATTTGTTTAAGGCCAAACATTTGTTTAAGGCCAAACATCTGTTTATGGACAAACTTCTGTTTATGGGCAAACATCTGTTTAAGGTCAAACTTCTGTTTATGTCCAGACAACTGATATATAAGGTGAACATATTCACAGATCAGTAATCAACAGATGTTGTACTCGTGTCATCACCGTTAAGAAAAAACCCTTAGTTTCTGAACATATTCAAACATACCAGTTCATGGCGGAAATCGAGCCGCAGGTAAGCGGATCTCAACTTTGATGATCATCGATGACAACAACACTGGAACCATATGATGAGATTAGGAGTAGAAATTAGGGTTTAATTAGAAACTTTGTATTAAAATAAGAAGAAATCAACACAGATCTATAAACATACAAATCAAACCTCAAATGGAAGAACCTTCCCGGCGAAGAAGATGAAAGAATCTTCCCAACTATAGCTCGGGATGAAAATTACAAAAGCCAGATATTACCTCTTCATGGTATAATCAGACATGAAAATTACAAAGGTTGATTTCACGTTATGTCTTCTTCAATTTCAGGTTCAATGTCGAATTAGAGCTACAAAATCAAGAAAACCAAGTTAGGATTGCAACTAAAATTAGGGCTACGATACTGAAATAAATGAAGATATAGGGCTTACCTGGTGACGCTTCGAATGATTCATGATGAGATGATTTGGTTTGATCTTTGATTCAGAAGGGAGAAGAGTGGAGTAGAAGGAGAAGGAGAAGAAGTTTCAGATCTAGTGTTTTGAAAAGGAAAAAAGGATACGGAGGAAGTATAAAAGGGATGGAAGTGTGGTACTGTTGGGCAGGAAAAGGGAACTGAGGATGCCCTAATTAAGTGACACGTGGCCAAGATCACGTTCATTTATTATATATAATAGATACGCTAAAACACCTAATCACTAAAGATTTATACTAATGTTCATGCCAAAGGAACTCACACACACGAAATGAGTTACGCAACCATAACCAAGTATATGTTAAATACTAGTAAGTAGTAACCAAAGTTACGGTGCTTTTATGACTCTGCTATTTTTATAATTTCATAATGAGTTCTTGGTTTTTTTTCATATGACAATAGAGATTGTGAAGCTATGGATTAGTAGAATTGCGGACACGCCCTTGGTATGATGCTTAATACAATAATTATTGTTAGTGCACACATCTGTCGACTTCGTCTTATATTGAGTCTCGGGTTGCGTTGCGAATCTGATCAAGAGTGATGTCATCAAGCTTGATGATGACATCATAATAGTGACATCATCATTACATAACTACACAAAACACAAGACATGCATGAAACTGAAACAGAATATTATATAGTTTGTGTTTCGCTTGAACTTGTAAATTTGAGGTTTCTCTTGAAAGTCAATGAGGTAGGTTTCGTTTGAGAGGTCCGCTTGAAGCAGACATGTTCATTTCAAGCGAGACCTTGAAGGCTATATATAGGGTTGTTGTCATTTCATTTGTAACAGAGTTCTCAGAGTGATACTGAGGTGCTGCCGGTTTATTCTTTGATTGTAAACATTGTAAAATCAATATACAAGAGGATTAAAGTGTGAATCAAGCTGTTTTCATGTCCGTTTCTTTGTTTCCGCCTTTGAAACGGATTTGAGCTCTTCCGAACGACTCATTTAGGTCGCAATTCGATCCTACAAGTGGTATCAGAGCTCAGGACGAGGAGTTCTTACCAAAACAGCCTGTTTTCTTCACAAATTCTGTTTCTACACCATTCTTTTTCAAAAATTAAATTTTTTCACGGTTAAAATTGGCTCAAATTCACACATCTTATGCGTAATCATGTATTAACAAATCCTGGAAAGTTTCAGCGTTAAAATCGACTTAAAACTGGTTAAAATTGTACTTTCGCTTGAAAAGTTGTTCGAAATGCTGATGTCATCGAACTTTCGCTTGAATTTACATGGTGTTCCGCTTGAAAACGACCTTTCGCTTGAATTTACATGGTGTTCCGCTTGAAATAGACCTTTCACTTGAGTTTACATCGTGAGTCTCGCTTGAAACGACCGCTTGAATCACCAGTTCACATGAGTGTGTACGTCGAGTTGTGTAAAACTTTAATCGAGGTGTCAGTATATTGGGAAAAAGAACTCACATGTCTTGTGTCAGTCTACACGAGGTGATCAGAATCATTTGTCATTGCATGTGATATTAGTTTGTCATCATACAAAGTAATTGGTTGTTTGTCTTGACCCAAGAATTGCATGTGATATCATCGGTCCAATCAGTTTGTTGCATAGTTAAAATTGTCGGCTAAGTGGATTTGTGTCAGCCCATGTGATTGTGTTTATTGTCCGAAGCTCTCGGCCCAAGATCCATAAAGTGTGTCAGTTGGTTTCATTCAATACTTTGCATGTGAAGTTTTTTTTTCGGCCCAAGAATCAAAGTATTTGCTGCCCACTATTCAGTTAGAGGTCCAATAGAAGTTGATTCAATCCACGTGATTTGGCACCGATTCATTTACCTCTTAGTCCATGTGATTTAAAGTGAATGGCCCAATGAGATTTTACATATTATAAACAGTTTTCGGCCACTATTTTGTTGTTCATGTGAGTTGTGTCAGCAAGAATTTATCCAACCCATTTGAGTAAAGAAGTTTGCATCTATTCATCTTTAAGTGGAACGAGTCCCCAAGTCTTCGACACGAGTCCTAGTTAGATTCAATCGTCACACATTTTTACGTATGCTGTTAGTTTAAACTGATTGTTTGTTTGTTTGTTTCAGGTATATTTTTTACAAGGTGATACAATTCATTGAGATCAATATTATTGAAACAAGAAAGTTTGTGTTTTGAGAACTTTGAAAAACCCAAACATGGACAACGATTTCTACAATGCGTTCGCTACATCTTCGGTTACTCCGGCTTCGATTGCTCAAAACATGAATTTGGAAAATGAAACCGGAATAACACAAAAACCCAAAACTAATGAACATTGAAGAATATTATGGATGGAAGGATCGCTTCGAAAACTGGGTTCAAGCTAACCATCTCAGATCTTGGGAGTGCATTCTGAAGAAATATGTATTACCACAGACTGATCTGCAAGTTGAGAAAGCAATATCTGAGTTTAGTGATGAAGAACGTAATATGTACAGAGCTGAAAAGATGATGATTAGTCTACTTCAGCAAGCTATCAAAGAAGACATTTTTGTGTTACTTCAACATGACAAGACTTCAAAATCAATTTGGGATGCTCTTAGAGTCAAGTTTGAGGGTAGTGAGAATATGATCAAGAGCAAGAAATCACTACTCAAGAAAGAATTTAATCTGTTTACAAGTTTGCCCCGGGGAAGATACAAAGAAGCTAATTGAAAGATACTGCCACTTGGTGCGATCTATGTCGATGCTTAGTATAAAAAAGGATCGTGAAGAGTGGGTAGACAAGTTAGCTGATGCATTACCGCAAAAGTAATGGGGTACTTACTTGATGATCTTGAAAAACACTGGGGTTTATGATGGGTTAACGATTTCTCAGTTTATCGAGAAGATTGAGGGTCAAGATTTGGAACAGCAGAAAATCACGAGGATGAACAATCCAAGTGGTCAACAAGATGTAAAGATGTACTACAAAGGCAGTGTTCCAGAAGTTGAAAGAAGCCCGAAAATACAAACTGCATTTAGTGCTGGAGATTCTAGAGAAAAGGTTGATCAAAGTCCTAAAAGCAGCAGTCGTTTCTCTTCATACCCGAGTGTCAATCCAAAAGATACTACATCAAGCTTTCATTCTCAAAGCACAAAGACTGGAAATGGTTATGTGATACAATGCAATATTGCTTTGAATCTTCCTGATGGTCAAAGTTTTTCAGAAGAGGTTGCTAAAGATCACATGGCGTTGCTTGGTTCTGTGCTATTATCTTATGAAGGATTAGTTGTTGGGCGGATCGGGAATCCTATGCTCACAAAGGAGGATTACAATCAGATATACGCTGAAGAAATGGAACTAATGGACATCAAATGGTGTCTAGCTGTGTTCTTAGACGAGCTGAAAAATTCAAGCTGATTACTGGAAGAAATGACTTTCTTGAATCTTGATGCACATGTTTCTACTTTGGGTTTTGACAAATCTAAAGTTACTTGTTTTCGATGCAGGGAGAAAGTACATTTCAAGAGGGAATGCAAGAATAGAGAGGCAAATGATCCAAAGAATCCGTTCGGAAAAGATGACTACTACCGGAAAGCTATATATCAACAGGTTGGTCAGCAACAACATCAAGAACCACAGGTGGCTCATGGTAGAAAAGTGATCGAGGATTCAAAAAGAGCATGTATGGGGAATCAAGAGAACTTTAACTAGAATTTTCAAGATGATGAAAAATTGCCTGAAGGTTTTAGTTGGGATATGTTTGTGAATGATAAAGGAGATTTCAAGGCATTCATTGCTAAAATTTTGAAAGAACCAGATATGTTTACTACATGGATGAAGTCTATTGGTGAGACTGTGAAGAATGTGGAGGAAAAGTCTGTTGCATCTGAAGAAAGCTCACAGAGTTCAGATGAAAGTTCACAAAGTGATGAAAGTTCAGAAAAGGAAGTTGTTTTTTATCAAACACCAGTTGATTCTGATTCTTCGAATGATAATTCTGACAAATCAGTAGAGTTTGATCAAACACCAACTGATGACAGTAGTGATGATGAAGAAGAACGACATATTAATGTTGCTAAAATTCATCTCTCTCCTGAAAGTTTTCATTTCTATTTTGCAGATCGCTTGGAGAAGCTGAAAGAGAAACAAGCCGCAAAAGAACAAAAAGTAATGAAGTCTGAAAGTGTTGCTGAGAAGAATGTTGAGACTGAGCAGGTAGTTGACGCAGAAAAGGTGACTGAAGATGAGAAAGTGGTTGAAATTGAAAAAATCATAGAAGTTGAAAAGATTGTGGAAGTCGTCAAGCCTTGCTTGTAGTGTTTGGAACCATGCAAGGAATGTGCAGCAAAAGATGAAAAGTTGGCTGAGCTTGAGAAGATGAAAGAGCAATTACTGTTCAATCTAAACTACGTGAAAGAATCATATGATGTTTTAAACAGAACAGTAACTGGTCTTCAAAAGACTAACTCTGAGAGAGAAAAGGCTTTAACGATGATGAATGCTACATTGATGACGAAGCAGAAAGCTATTAACTTTTACATCGAAGAAAGTGCAAAGTGGAGGCAAGAGTTGGAGATTGAGAGAATTGAGAATGAGAGAATCAGACGTTTATTACAAAGTTACTCTAGTTCTGATTATCTTATTGATCGTATTTATCCGACTGTTGCAGGTTTTGAAGCTTTTAAAGATGATGAAAAGCCAAAGAAGAAGGATACTGGTAAGAAACCGAGTGTTACCTATAACAAGTGTCCGCCTCCAATCTGGGAAGGTTATTCTCCCAGAAAACCAAATGAGGAGCAAGTTGAAAAAGCAGTCAATATAAAGCTAAAAACTGATACAACTGATGATTTACCAGAAAACATTGATGTTATTTTCACATCGTCTGATACTGATCATGAGTCTGAGTTAATAAAAAAGGTGGTCAATCAGGTGTTGGATACTGATGAGGAGTCAGAATTAAAGTCTGAGTCAAAGTTCGAGTCTGGGTGTTCAAGTTCGTCAGTCAAAAGTCCGAGTTCGTCGGTCAACAGTTCAAAGTCATCGGTTAAACGGGTTTACAACAAAGAGTTTTTGCTATCAAAATCTAATTTGAATGAGGAAACATTTGAAGTTGCATATACTTTGAATGATTCTGACAAATTATATTCTGATAAAGAGTTTCCAATAAGAAGTGTTAGATTTGAAATGATCAAAAAGGTTTTCAAAATGACAGAAATTAATTTTTCTGAAATAAAAGATTTAAACCTTACTGAAAAACCTAAAAAATACACTTCAAGAGTACAACAACGTTTAAACAAGAAAAAGGGTTACAAATCTGGTTCTGGTTTTCAAAAGAAACCAAACCATAATGGTAGCTACAAAAAGAAAGGTTTAGGTTTTATTCCACCTAAAAATTACAAAAATGACAAAATTTCTAAACCAAACACAAAATTTGTTTCAGGTGGTAGTGCAGAGGAGGAACAGAAGAAACATTTCTGGAGACAATCAAACCAGGAGTTTCTTGCTGAGAAGAAAAGGAATGGAACTGGAGTGTTTCATCCAAAAGTGACTCGAACCTGTTTCAAATGCAATGAAGTTGGTCACATTGCATGGAACTGTCAGAAAAATGCTAAGATTAAACAGGGAGTTTCTGAAAAACTGAAAGAAATAGTTGTTGATGTTGAACCACCAACCGAAAATTTTAAAATTTTTGAAAACTCAACTTATGAGGTTGGTGAATGTTCTAAAAAGAATTTTTACAAAAAGAAAGCAAAAGATAACCAAATGTGGGTTGTTAAGAAGTCTGAAGAGAAAGTCGGCGATGAATCTGGTTCCACAAAGCCAGAAGAGCCACAAGATGAGGTAAAAGAGGTAAATCATGTATCTTCAGTGAATGATGATGAGTTTCCATCACTGAATTTTGAAAAGATTAAACAAAAAGTTGGTAAAGTTGAGATTTCAAATCAATTCTTTTCTGAGAAAAAGGAATTTGATGTTGAAAAAGTTTTCAATGGACATGTTAAGAAAATTTTTGGGAAAATGCTTGATGGGAAAGTAAAAGGGGTTAAAGATTTTTACGCAACAAAGAAAGCAACTTTTAACCCTACTGAACAAGAGCTAAAAGAGCTAAAAACACCCAAGGTTGGTCAGACTTGGGTGGAAATTCTTTTCCCTTAAACAATCCGACTTGCCGGAGATCCCAAGTTTGTAATCGTGGATCAGGAATCGGCATCTTTCTTAGTAATTGCTGATTGTGAATGAATCTTATAAAGGTTAAATTTTTACAGGTTAAGTGTGACTTGCCGGAGCTTCCAGGTAGGTAAGTGTGAAGCAGGAATCGGCATTTTGATTGGTAAAATGGTTTGTGTAGATGATTTATTCCTACATGTGATTAAGTGTTTTGGATTTACTTACAAGTGGTAAGAGATTGATTCTGACAAAGTGATTACTCAAGGTCATTAGTTTGAACTTGATGTAATCCTTATACAAGTGGTTGAAGACAATGTGATGAACCAAACCCCTAATCTACAAGTGGTAAAATCAACAAAACTTATTTTTCGGAAAAATCATTTTGGTTAAAACAAACTTAAGTGTTTTGAAATCATAATGAAAAAATAGTTTTGTGAAAGGGGGAGTTCTGATTGTTTATGCCAAGTGGATGGCGAATTGAAGTGATTCGATATCAGTTGTCAATTTTCTTGTATAGTTTGTTTTCAAAAAATTTTAAAATGTGTTTGCATTTTAGGGGGAGTAATTAATTTTTTTTCTTGAAAATCCAAAAACATTAGAAAATTTGAAAAAGACAAAAACATGATAAAATACAAAAATGAGTTTTGGTGTCAAAGAAGAGGAAATGATAGTACATCAGTAGACAGTTACAGTATGCTAAAGAAATGTAATGTTTAAATAGCGTTAAACAGTCTCACTGATGATATGCCGATAGGTTTTCATACATTTAGTAAACTTTTTCGGGATATAAACTTAAATTCAAACTTGCTTATTTCGTGGGGAACACTACTTGGATATATAGGTAACCCCTGAAATCTCATTTGAAAGGTCCCTCTTTCTGAGATACTAGGTCTTTATGCTCAGTGATATCTGGGGTATTATCCCGGGACTTCTGCTGAATGGAAATTCTGACCTAGTCCTCGGAGAATACTTTCCGCTTGCTTGAAAAATAGCGCTGCCCTCAGCAAATTGATGAAACAATAAAATTGATAGTCATTGCTGTTGTAATACAAAAGATCCTTTAAAGGGGACACACCAAAAGTCGAAGCCGTCATCTCTCTGCGTATACGGGAGTATCGACCTGAGCTCTCACGGCCCTCGCAATTTAACCCTTACAGATATCATCTGTGGTATACTCACCTGTAAGATTGAATATTGGGATCTGGATACGGGAGTATATTCAAGAGGTGGGACACATGAATGAGTTTATGTTCTTAAAACACCTAACTCATATCCTGAATCAGTTGAAATTTGTGTGAGAATTTAAGTGGATCAGTATATCGGCAATCTAAGTGAATTGTTTAATTCTTAATGTGTAACTAAGCTCAACGGTACTTGTGACGTGTCAAAAACTAATATGATCCTCTTGCACAAACTCACAAAAATATTGTCTGTAAATATTTCTTTACTGCATTTCATTCTTTTCAAAAATCCAAAAAGATTTTAGTGTGTTTTAGCATAATTTTTGAAAAATCCAAAAAGATTTTCGACAACTGATGTTGGAGAGCTGATTTTCAAAATTCTAAGTGCTAGACATGATGAACAAATGGTTTGGGAGAATGTGTTTTGAAAAGGAAAATGATTAATTTTTTGCAAATGGTTCATCAGAATTTATCATTGATAAATCATTCTGGTTTAATTTGAGAGAGAATCTAGGTTTATAAATTTGTTAAATGTTAAATTTGTGAAATTTATTTCTGGGTTAAGAATGTGCAGGTGTAGCCAGGTTTCGATCTTAAACCTGAAGATAGAGTGCCAGGTTCTGATACCTGAGGTCTATGTGATTTCAACAAGCCAGACTGCGATCCCAGCATATCGAAATGGGGAGTCTGAAGACATCTGAATAGAGATTGTTCGTGGGGAGTTTGCTAGAGAGAGAAGGATTTAGAGTGAGACAAGAGCTAGGATAAGATTTTGGATGTTCAAAGACTGATAAAGACTGAAGATTGTAAAGACTCGACACTTAAGACTCGTCAACATCTGAGGGGGAGTCTGTTAGTGCACACATCTGTCGACTTCGTCTTATATTGAGTCTCGGGTTGCGTTGCGAATCTGATCAAGAGTGATGTCATCAAGCTTAATGATGACATCATAATAGTGACATCATCATTACATAACTACACAAAACACAAGACATGCATGAAACTGAAACAGAATATTATATAGTTTGTGTTTCGCTTGAACTTGTAAACTTGAGGTTTCGCTTGAAAGTCAATGAGGTAGGTTTCGTTTGAGAGGTCCGCTTGAAGCAAACATGTTCATTTCAAGCGAGACCTTGAAGGCTATATATAGGGTTGTTGTCATTTCATTTGTAACAGAGTTCTCAGAGTGATACCAAGGTGCTGCCGGTTTATTCTTTGATTGTAAACATTGTAAACTCAATATACAAGAGGATTAAAGTGTGAATCAAGCTTTTTTCACGTCCGTTTCTTTGTTTCCGCCTTTGAAACGAATTTGAGCTCTTCCGAACGACTCATTTAGGTCGCAATTCGATCCTACAATTATGGTGGTCTCGAGCTATGGGTTAGACTATGGGGTATGGGGCTTGGGTTGGGGCGTGCGTTTGAGGAAAATGCCCAAGCCACCACCCTTGGGGCGTGGCCCTTGGGGCTTGGGTTTCAAGCAGGGCGTGGGGCGGGGGAAGCAAGCTGACATGGCGGGCTGTGAATGGCCAATTCAAACTAGCCGTTGGGCTAGCTGTTGGGCATGTTTTAAAAAAAATTCCTTTATAAATACCTTACCATATTTAACATTTTTCTCACACAATATCAAACACATAAAACACAATCTTGCCATGATTTCTTCAAGTTATAGTGAATCGTCATCATCATCTGACGATGGTGCGGAAATATTTCTACAAACGATCGCGACAGTGGAGAAAGCTATTGTGGAAGACGAAGACGATGAGGAAGAGACTCAACAACCTAAGGAGAAGGTACATCGCTCGTGAACGGCACACCGCTAACAATTTTTTGGTAAGCGATTACTTCTCAGCGGAACCTAAGTATGATGAAAAAATGTTTAGGCGCCGTTTTCGTATGAGTAGAAACTTATTTTTAAGGATATCTAGAGATCTTGAGGAGAAGTATGTTTATTTCCAACAAAAACCCGATGTAACCGGGCAATTAGGATTTAGTACGTGGCAAAAGGTCACGGCCGCACTTAGGCAGTTAGCGTACGACAATAGTTCGGACATTATGGATGACTATTTAAAAATGACTGCACGTGTAGCTAGAGAAAGTCTTCACAACTTTTGTTCGTGTATTCTAGAACTTTATAGGAAAAGATATTTGAGAAAGCCCTCCTTCAGTGACATGCAACAAATATTGGAACATCACGCAGATTATCATGGTCTACCAGGGATGCTAGGTAGTTTAGATTGTATGAAATGGGCTTGGAAACTTTGTCCTACGCAATGGCAAGGCGCTCACACTAGTGGATTTCACGTGATGCTAGCCATCATGCTTGAAGCGGTTGCGTCCCAAGATCTTTGGATATGGCATGCATTCTTCGGTATGCCAGGTTCCCATAATGATATTACCATCATAAACCACTCTCCCCTTTTCAATGATCGGGTAAATAGTATAGGACCCAAATGAACTTTCTTTGTAAACGGGGTTGAGTACGTGTATGGGTACTACCTAGTTGATGGGATTTACCCAGAGTGGGGGGTTTTCGTAAAATCGTTCACAAGACACGGTACCACAGATCCAAAGAGATTAAAGTTTAACAGGGTCCAGATGGCTGCACGTAAAGACGTCGAGCGAGCATTCAGTGTTTTGAAGAAAAGGTGGCGAATATTGGCAATGCCTTGCCGACTATGGGACAAGGACCAGATTGGAAACGTGATGTAAATATGTACCATTCTTCACAACATGATTTTGGAGGATGAAGGTAGAGCGGTCGTTACCTACTATGATGACGATGACCCCCAACCAGGTAACGTAACAGACGAAGATAAAGCAGCAAATGAATTTTTGATAAAGTCAAGTGATATACATCACAACATTCGATCTGATTTGGTGGATCATGTTTCAACGATTCCTGGGTTCGAAACCGACGAAGACGATGAAGAATGATAGTTTTTTATTTTGATAATTATTTTGTATGTTTATTTTAATAATTATTTTGTATGTTTATGTAGTTTTTAATGGTATATATATATATATATATATATATAAGGGACCGCTAGAATGAGAACCACCCCGAGTTATGAGAACCGCGAGAACCACACCCCACGGGGGGGCGTTGACCACGATTTTTTTTACAACTAGATGCGTATATTTTAAAAACATTCGTAAAAAAAAAATTTAAACGGCGCGGCCGAGGGGGTAGTTTTTTACACCCAAAGTTTGGTGTAAAAAAATAAAAAAACAAAAAAAAAAATAAAAACACCAAACTTTGGGTGTAAAAAACTACCCCCTCGGCCGCGCCGTTTAAATTTTTTTTTTAACGAATGTTTTTAAAATATACGCATCTAGTTGTAAAAAAAAAATCGTGGTCAACGCCCCCCCGTGGGGTGTGGTTCTCGCGGTTCTCATTCTAGCGGCTCCCAATATATATATATATATATTAAAAAAAGCTGATGTGGCTTGGCCACGCCAGCCAAGCCACGCCCACCATACCCCATCCAAAGTGGGTTTGTGAATTGAGTTTTGAAATTACACGTATCAACTCATGCCCAAACCCAAGCCCCACCATACCCTACGGTCTTAGTAGAGTTGTGGACATACTCTTGATTTTACCTCCTTTTTTATTTTGAAATGCTTCTTTCTAAAAAAATTCTTCGATATTTTGACTTTTAGCACATTTTTATAAATTTTTTAGTTCTTCCACAACAACTTAGGTTGCCCAAAAATTAATATAGAATTTACAAAACAATTTTCTCTTGACTTAAATCTTTAAACTAAAATAAAAAATAAAACAATGGAATACTGTAATTTTAAAATGGGGGCAAAAATGTAATTTGTCAGGACAAATGAGCATTGCTTGACACGAATAAAAATTACATCTGGTCAACAAATTAAAACAAAACACTACCAGAGTTTTGTTAAAAAAAAAAAAAAACCAAAACGATAACATTATTGTAATTTTAAATTGAGTGTAAAATCATAATTTTTAAGGGTAAAAAAATAAGACGTGGAAAAATTGTAAATTTAAACTGGGAACAAAATCGTATTTTTTCGTGAGAAAAAAAAAACAAAAATGAAAATTCTGTATTTATATACGGTGTGAATTTACCTTTGCAACTAGGCCCCACCCATGCCCCAAGATTCCATGTTTACCTTCTCCAAAATTATTTGGTCACGTGCTTTAGTCATGAATGTCCAACGACCCATTCACATGCACGATAACGTACTCTTGTCTTGGCTTAACATTTTTGTTTTTCCTTTCTATTTTATTTGTTTGTCCCAATTTCATTTCATACAAAACACTTCATGTTTCTCCTATATAAGCTTAATAATTTTATATGTGATTTTTTTTTTAAAAACTGAATCGGTTATTAAATCGTTACTTTATCGGTTAACGAGTTCAATTTTTTTTAACGGTCAACAAAAAACCATTTTATTCATAATAAGGATTAACAACACTTAACCCAACGACACCAAACAACATCAAGATTCCTACATGCCAATACACAATAAATTAAAATTACACCAATTTTTTCACGTGAGTCCAGTAGATCTGGACCTGTTTTTACACCAAAGAAAAGACAGTATTCGAACCTCCTCCTTGATGCTTCTTATGTTCGCTTGCTTTCCGTTGAAGATCAACTTAATTGTAAATTGAATGATGTCATAATTAATTAAACAACTTAGGAACATAGAAAACATACACAAATACTATACTTTAGTTAGACATGATTTAAAACATGAATGTATGGTGTAGATCACTACATAAAAGCTTGCTAGATGATGATTTAAAACATGATCTAGCAAGTATGAGGATGAATCTTGAAAGATCTATGTTGATCATCCTTTATGTTAAGTGTGAACTTGAATATGAACATGATTTTGTGTAGGATGATGATTCCTACAAGTTGTAAGTCTTAAAACTATAAGATTTCAAAAATAAAAGTTTCAAGAAAATAAAGTTTACATCAAGAGTTAACATGATTTGATTTTAAAAGAAAGTGAACATGTTTTATGTATTAAAATGGAACACTTGATGTATGGAAAACATGAAAAATTCAAGAAGATGAAATTTTGTAAAAGTGTGTCATAAGTTGTAAATAATGAAATCTTGTAAGAATGATTTTTATGAAATAAAAATCATGGTTTTAGTGTTAGTATACTATGTTAAACATCATGGTAAAATACTACAAAATTCTACAAAACTTCAAGTTCATACCATCTTGTAAAAATGCATGTTTTGGCTTATGGTAAGTTGTAGGATAATTGTTTATGATTGATGATGAATTTTTGAAAAGAAAATGATATGCTAATAACCATGGAAACCTTCATTTTCAAGGGAAACTATGACAAAATTTTTGTAAAAATCCAACGCTTAGAAAAATATTTTCAAACAAGTGTTTACAAGTAATTTTTTATCATAGTTTTAAATATAAAATTTGCCATAATTTTTGTTACAAAAATTACAAGTATTGGAGGTTGATTTTCAATAATAAAAATGACTAAGTATATATTTAGGAAAATATATATTTAGAAGTTACAAAAATTATGTGCTACATGTATATTACTTGTATTAGTATATTAAAAATTAGGGACTTGGAAATAATAAATCACACCAAAATACCAAAATTTGTAATTTGAAATATTACAAAAATCATAAGAAAATAAATATATAACCTCCCAATAGTGAACTGCGTGAACAGATATGGACCCTTGATTTCCTTTTTAGTTGTTAAGGGTAAGATTGTAATTATATAAAAAATTAGATTTAAATCATTATTTTAATAATTGAATTAAGTTACATCTTTCCTAATTTAAATTCATTATCCACATTATGTTTATTTATTAATAAGATAATTATCAAAACAAACAACAAATCACCAGATTTCAATTTTTATTTTTATTTCAGATTTCATCATCAGAATTCAAATTTTGATTTTTAAGATCTACGTAACCTTCATATTTCAACGGTATACACATGTGTACTTGGATATAAATAGAACAGTAGACATGTGTACTCAGCATCGTACATATGTGCACAGTAATTCACAGTTGTACATCAACATTCAATATAAAAAAAATCTGAGATATCACAAAAACAGACGATATACACATGTGTAAATCGAATTAAAAAGAGGGCAAAATCAGAATACACATGTGTACATCGCATTTAAACAAATAATTATTTTAATAATTGAATTAAGTTACATCTTTCCTAATCCTTGATTTGATTTGTGAGAGATTTATGCAATCAATTTAAGAGGATAATTGATTACTTGATTTGTGAGAGATTTATGCAATCAATTTAAGATTGAAATTACACATATAACCTTTTTGTATTTAATTAAATGGAAAAAATTAACCAAATAATTACCATCATGCCACTCACTTTAATCTCAAGATCATAAAAATCAATGGCCCAGATTAGTTCACGCGGTTCACTCTTGGGATTTTGTTCACGTTTGAACCTAATCCTATATATATATATATATATATAGGTAGAGGATCCTGTAAAAAAGACTTAAAGTGTGAGAAGGATAAGAAAGAATCTACACCATTAGATTTTTGATCTAATGGTTTAGATTAATAGGGACCAAATCGTAAAATTTGTTTTATTTTTTGGACTGAATTGAAAATTATAGGGGTAATAAAATCTTTTAGATCCATTCAAAATAGGTAACTGTAATCAAAATCCCTATAATCTCTCTCTCTCTCCAATCGACACCATAACCCTAACATCGCCACCACCCTTAGCCATCATCATCGTCGCCGGTCAACCACACCCCTCCATCCGACGCCGGTTCACTCACAACCACCGCCCTGAACCACCTTCTCCACTGCTTATCGTCGTCGAAGCTTGCATGCCGTCGGAAGCAGAGGAGACTATCGCAGACCATCACCACCACCCGCAGCCGGTAATGACGACGGCGCTACGGCGGATCACCGGTGTGCTTCGTGCAGTCAAACGCAAGGTGAGATGGTGAGATGGTGGTGCCGGAAGTGGAGAAGATGATACAGAGGTGTTATTTTTTTATTTACTGAATGGTGTTATATCTTGTACTGAATGGTGTTATTTTGTGTACTGAATGATGTTTTTTTTTATTTTCTGAATGGTGTTTTTTCCTTTTCTTAATGGTGTTTTTTTACTGAATGATGTTATATTCTTGTACTGAATGGTGTTTATTTTATTTACTGCTGAATTGTGTTTTTTTTGTGCTGAATGGTGTTATTTTTGTGCTGAATGGTGTTTTTTTTTGTGCTGAATGATGTTATTTTTGTGTGAATGGTGTTTTTTTGTGCTGAATGGTGTTATGTTTTGTGCTGAATGATGTTATTTTTGTGTGAATGGTGTTTTTTTTGTGCTGAATGGTGTTATATTTTTGTGCTGAATGGTGTTATATTTTTTTGAATTGTGTTATAATTAAAACACCATGTATGAACATGTTCTGAATGGTGTTATATTTATGGACGGTTATTTTCCTTAAATCAGGGATTTTCTCTCTCCAAATCCTTAAATCAAGGATTACCATATTTGAATTTGTTAATTAATTTACAATCTTACCTTTTTCAATTAATTTAGATCTAATGGTTGAGATTATTTCTTACCTTTCTCACACTTTTGGTCTTTTTTACAATAACTCCACCCTATATATATATATATAACACATAATTAAACGGGTGAATCAACAACTAGTTAAAGTTTAACTTCTAAACAGAAAATCCATTTAATTTTAGAAGTTCTGCTCTACATATATTGTAAGTTAGACCGCTTAAAGAGCCGATGGCATTATAGCTTAATGGCATATTGGGTTCGATTCCCACAAGAAGGGTTTTTCTCAGATTTATTGGGTGTATAGACTTTATTATTACCTAGTGGAGATGGATATGATCGGGTGATTCTACTGGTGGCACGATAATACTCCAGTGGTCCGTCAGCAATCCAAATTTGCCATTAAAAAAAGTCCGCTTCAAGAACCTTGGCTTTGTATGAGATCATAAATGGGGACGGAAATGCCACTTGTAACAATGGCAAGTATAAACATTAGAGTGTTGTAGATAGTCGTGCGTATTTACAAGTATTCTAATGAGTTGAATAGATCAATTCGACACTAATTATTGAATACAAGGAGAATTTGACATATTAATTAATATTAAAGACATTCATTAATATGTGTGTTTTTTCTTATTTTGTAGATTAAGGATTGGGGGAAAATAAATGATTTTTTATATCATCATTTCTTTAATGTAATTGAGATTTATGTCCGGCTCGTTAATTGATAATCTCCAATCCTTGATCATGCAATTGATCATCTTTTAGGGATGATAAAAATATTTAGTTTTTTTAATAACAAATGTTATTCACCTACTTTACATCAATAAATCTTAAATTCCTCTCTTGCCCAGGTTTACTAAAGCATTAACTCGATTTTAAGATCTTATTATATTGTAATGTTCACTAAAAGGTGCTACAAGCATATTTCTTGCATATGGTCTCCAATCCTGATTTGATCTAACAAGATGAGAACGATTTGTAGTGAATCTCAATGAAGGGTGTGAATTTCTAACACGACCCCGAAAACATGATACGAACCTAACACGGTGTTTGCGGATTTGGGTTTAGTCTAAATGAGTTTGGGTCAGTTTCAGGTTGAACCCGCCAACCCGTTTAACTACACGGGTCAGGTTCGGGTCAACCCGGTCATGTTGACGGGTTGACCCGTTTAACCCATTTCTATTATATTATTTTTTTTACAATATGTTTTATGTTATAAATTAAATTGAGTGTGTATTTTATGCTATAATTATCACTTAAAATAGAAATTGACATAAGATTATGATTTTAATATAATTTTATTATATAAATTTGTGTTTTTTAGTAGATGTTAATTTTAATAAATATTTATTTGCTGAAAAATAGAAAAATAAATTTTTTTGGGTTGAACGGATCGGGTTCGGGTTAATATGTATGACACGATTTTCGGGTTCGGACGGGGTTCGAATTCGTCTGAAATTTTCGGATTCGGGTCGACTTGAACCCGCAGACACGACCCGTTTAGCACTTTTAAACTCTGGCCGGAAGGATTTTGAATTATGAAGTTGACCATTGTTGTCCAAGTTTTCTAATTTCGTGTAAATTGTAAATTTTGTTTTTATACATAATGCAAATTTAAAAAGTCCTCTTTCTAACTTCTCAATAAAATACACGAGGATGAAAAGATTAATTTATGACCTTTAAGATGTCACCACTAGCAAAGCTTGTTTAAACAACAAGCTAACCACTTTCAACTTGTGTAAATAAAAAAGGATACTTTAATAAGTGTGAGTTGAAAACAAAAATTGAACTTGCAAATAAGGAAAAAATAAATAAATTGGTTTAGAGGTTAACTAGATGTAGTGACGGACCCATTTTTTTCTTGAGGGGCAATCGAGGAGTTTAATCAAATTTTTAGTGGGCGAAATAAAATTTTTGTTTAAAAATTACGCTATTTTTTAAGAGGGACGGCTGCACTCTAAGTCATTACCTTGGTTCGCCTCTAAGATCGTCCTTAGTGGGCGTGTTTTTTTCAAAAAAAAAAGCCCCCAAACACGCCCGAAAACGCCGACCAACCACCCCTAGGCGTGTTTGGCCTGATTTTTGGTTTTGACGTGTTTTAAATCACGCTTGCGGGGCAAGTTGTTGGCCAATCAGACCGTTTGCAACGGTCATATTATTTTTTTTCTTTTTTCATTTCTCACCTATATATACACACACACTTCTACTCCAGTTTTACAAACAAAAACCTCTACAATCTCAAATATTAAACCATTTTTATAAAAAAAATGGGTTCCCCAAGTTCCTCGTCCATCGCAAATTATTTCTGTAGAAAGTTTTTAGCGGATGATGGTGAATCCACCGATGAGGAGGTCGAGCAAAAGGCAGTTACGAGTGCTTGTCAACTGGCGGTGAGATATATGAAGCATTGTAGCCGACCCGAACGTGAAATTAAAACAAGAGATTATATTGAATGAGACTGACGTGCGGCAAACGATCGGTTGATGAAAGATTATTTCGATGAAGCGCCAACATATCTGAACCCAGAAGTTTTTATGCGTCGTTTCCGAATGAGTAACCGTTTGTTTCTACGCATCGTCGACTTTGAAAACAACTTCGATTATTTTAAACAAAAAGCGGATGCGAAAGAGACACTTGGATTCACCGGTATTCAAAAGTGTACGTCGGCGCTACGAGTCCTTGCTTACGGAAACACAACCGACATTAACGACGAGTATTTAAAAAGGGCCGAGAAAACAACGCGAGACACCTTGGAACATTTTTGTCGCGGTACATTCCTATACTTTACTATAAACATTACAAGTATTTTTTTTTTATTTTTTTAGCTTATGGTTGTATACGTTTGTTAAATGTATTATAAATTTGTACGGTGCGCGTTATCTGAGAACGCACACATGGTACGACCTTCAAAAGATTTACGAGGTATATTCTAGTGAGCATGGTTTGCCGAGTATGATCGGGAGCTTGGATTGCATGCATTGGCGTTGGGATAATTGCCCGACCGCATGGCGAGGTCAACATACACAGGGTGACCAAAAGGGACATACTGTTATTCTTCAGGCGGTTGCCTCTCAGGACCTTTGGGTTTGGTCGGTTTACTTTGGCGTGGTCGGGTCATGCAATGATATAAATGTTTTTGAACAATCTCCGTTGTTAGAGGACTACATTTCTGGCAGAGCTCCAAAAGCGTCTTTTTACGCAAACGGAAACTACTACCCTCATGGATATTATTTGTGTGACGGACTTTATCCTAGGTATTCGATTGTCGTGAAGACGTTTAGTGATCCTATCGATGAAAAAAGAGCACACTTTAAAAAGGTTCAAGAGTCTTCACGAAAAGACATTGAGAGATGCTTTGGGGTTATTAAACAACGATGACAATATTTGAGAAATCCTTGTTGTGCATGGATCAAGCAAAAAATGAGAGATGCTATGTACGCTTGTATAATCATGCACAACATGATTTTGGAAGACGAAGGAAATGCAATATGCCAGAATTATGTACCGTAAGTCGTTTAGAAGGAGCGTCCGCAAGCGTCAATGGAAGAAAGAGTGAATAATGCACGAGAATTGCGTTACGAACCCTACCATTTTGCGTTAACGGTTTATTTGATACAACACGCATGGTCGGTTCGGTATATCCCACCTGAGGGTGAAGAAGAAAAGGAGGACGAGAAAGACGAAGATGACGAGAATGACAAAAACGAAGATGAAAATTAATGTATTTTTTTCCCGGTTTGTTTTATTATTTTTAGTAATTTTTTTAACTTTACCCCATTTTTATTTTTTATTTTATTTTTTAATATTGTAATTTTTTTATTTAATGAAGTATTATTAGTTTTTAATTTAAAAAAATCAATAATTGTGTAATGATTGGTTGGGGCATTATCCCACTACGCCCCTTTTGTAAAAACGCCCAATAATGCCCCCTTACTGACTGGACTGCCACGTGACAAAAAACGCCCAAGGATGAAGGCATTATTGATAAAACGAGTACACATGGTCTAATTATATGGTCATATGGGCTCTTAAAGTCTTAAAGGAAAATAAAGGGGTTTTTTGGATGGATTTGTAAACCATCAAATTAAAAAGAATAAAGTATAATATCATATTTACTATTTTCATGAAGGATGTCATTAGTGGCGGACCCATAATTTTTTTTCAATGGGGTCCCCTTTTTTGGTGTTAAGATTTTTCGTCAACCAGCGTTAGAAATTTCGGGTCGGTCTTCGTTCGGTTCGGGTCGGGTCAGGACGGTGGACATAAAAAATTAAGTTGTATTTTTTCTTGTCTATGATCATCGCTCATTTTTTAAACACACAATAAAAATATGATGTCATTCAAAATGAAATCAAAAAAACTAAAAAAAAAATAAGTTGTTCTTACGAGTTTTCATCTTTTGTTAACGATCCATTACATTTTTTTGCCGCTTTCTTTAGTCAAGCAACAAACTAATGAAAATACTTTATCCAACTTTACACTATACTCCAACTACAGTTAAACCGTAAATACGATTCATTTTTTAATTACTTCGATCATAATTCAATTATTGGATTGCATCCCTTAGAGATCGCATGAAACATTAACCACCTTAAAACAAAGAGCCAAGAATTATGAGCCCTATTTATTAACAAACAGGGAAATTATGGAGACCTGTGGTGCACTAGAGAATCCTAGAGATGCCCATCGATGGTTTGTTGTTCAATCTCATTTTAAAAAAAAAACCCATAGTTTTAATTTGAATTTGTAACAAGAAGAAAAAACGGGGCTCACAAGACTTGATCATCAAGTGACCTGTTTGATGGGAAACAAGGGAATTTTCCACTGCATCAGTGTCTACTTTAATGTTATGGTGTCCATCTTATTATTTTTATGGGGTCCCTAAAAAATTTAACATATCGGTTCTACTATATTTTTTAAAAACATTGGGGTCCGGGGATCCCGACCCGCTCTATATGGGTCCGTCCCTTGATGGCATGCATAAATTCTCTCTTAAAACAAAAGGTGACGTTTTAGAACTTTGGAGGGGGTACATATAAACACCAAGGGATGGTGGAAATGCTACCACTTTAGTGGTAGAGAAATCACTTTGGAATCTCATATTTAGCCCTTACAACTTGACATTGTGACATTACGGTCCTTATCATGGATTCATTCACTTAGATGTTTCTTTCATGTTTAGATGAGAATTAGGTTCCATTCTCTAGATTCATTTTCTTGTTTCTATAGAACTTTATGTACTTATGATTTTGCATCAAAATTAAGCAAACGTTGTTATATTATATATGACTTTGACCAATGGAGTACATCATCTTCTAAAATACCATCAATAATAGGTTTTTTCGTTTTTGTAAAACTTTGTTGCTTGCTGAGATGAAATATCTTTTGTAGTAGCAACCTTCTAGTCATTTTGGCAACCACCACCCCTCTAAAATTTTCTTAGATGTTTCATTGACCATATAGCATATATGCATTTACTTTTAAGGTCGAATGGTGTGGATTAACGTCCACCTCCACATCAACTTATTAAAGCCCTCAACCCGCCTCATACTAGCCAAAGGGGATGCCATCATCACTATCGCCATGTTCTTGGCGAGCGTTAACCATTTCATGTGTGTGGGGACCACCCGTGTTCAGCCAATTTCATTTCTTTTATTTTTTAACCTTTAGCTATACCATACCAGGTTAGTTAACGGTTGGGCTAGTTAACTCTCCACTACTTATGCGGTAGTGACGTGGTGTTTTAACTAGCACTGTTTAGCCAAACCACACCACATACCCTAAGGGCAAATTCTAAATAATCAAATTCGTTGTTATTTGTGTACAACTAACAACTTACAAATAATCCATTTAACTGAATATGCATTGTTCATGTTAAATCACTTTTTTTTTAGTTTTTTTTAATGGTGTTACACTACTAGATATGATGATTTGTTAGTCACAGTTTAACAACTACTATGTTGGAAAATAGGTGAAAATAGATTTTTTTACAAATATAGGAAAATGATTTTTTCTTATTTTGGACTAGAAATAAATATAATAAAATGAGCGGGTTTTATATATTTATTTGTGGGTTTGTGTTCTATGTTGGAAGAGTTTCGCAACGAACTAAACCACGTCCAAAACGGAGCTAAGATGAATGAGATATCGATGCTCAAAGTTGGGTGTTTGAAACATTGAATGCTGAAACAAAAGGGAAAGTAGCACATTGTCCCACATCGGAGGAGAGATGGAACTTAAATAGGTATTTAAGGTGGAACCCTCCATCCTTATTATTTCATGGAAGCACACACTAAGTGTCCTCGCGAAGGGTGCGGAGCACCCTAACTCGCACGCGCACACACGCGCGTGGCGTGGGCGATGAGGCTCAATGTGGCGCTTTGATGGCGCACTTTGCATGCAAGGACCAAGTGGTGAAGTGGCATGCAGGTTCGAGGCGCGTGACATGGCAGTCAGCGCGCGAGTACAAGTGGCACGAAGGCGCGCCGTTGCGCATGGTGCATGGGCCTGATGTGACGTGCGCGTCGCACTAGAGTGAGCCAAAATGGCGCGACTGTGTGGCGTGCTCGTATAGGCTCACAGGTGATGTGGCGCACGCGCGCATGACGCGCGCATGACACGGGTCAGGTTCGGGTTCCTGTGCCAATTCCGGCAGTACATCTGCTCCGGCTGTTGTACCCTGGGAAACAAAACGAGTACTCCTAGGAGACTCGGAATTTGTTTTAAGGGAAGCGTGTGATCACGTGCCTCAGCCACTTTACTTCTACACCTTTCTTGTATTTTGATTTTTCAGTTGTAATAGTAATATTGTTTCCAGCTTTCTTTGTTTCTGTTTTGTAATCTGTAATAAAATTTGTTTATTTTATTTATTTACGCGAACGGTTCCTACAATCTTAAAACAAATTTTTAAAACCGTTCGTGTAATCAAAACCATTCTGTTTGTGATTCAAACCAGTTTTGTTTTCACTCAGTTTGTGTTTTAAAAAACAGATTTTTTTTTGTTTTCATCTTCAAAGGAGCGACTTTGGTTGAAAACTATTTTGGTTACATTCAGATTGTCCTAAAATTTGCTAAAACTTTCTGATTTGGTCTTCAAAGTTGGACTTAGAAGCCAATCAGTAAGTTCTAAAATTATAAATTTTCTGTTTTTGGTCTTCAAAGTTGGACTTAGAAGTCGAAACAGTAAATTGTGGTAAAATTAAAATTTAGTAGTTTCCTTCTGGTTTTTGCGTAAATCAGACCTTTTTTGGACTAAACTTTAAAATTTTAATTTTTCAATATGTCGAACGAAACGTCAACAACACTACAAATGTTGTGACGGGAACCCCCTTGAATGTCACCACTGTGGGAGCATCCACAGTGGCTAATCACGTTGAACGACCCGAGAAGTTCTCGGGTCTACACTTCAAAAGGTGGCAGCAGAAGATGTTCTTCTACCTGACCACCATGAACCTTGCGAGGTTCTTAACTGAAACCGCTCCCCAACCTGCGGAAGGGGAGACCAACACTCAGGCTCTGAGCGCGGTAGAGGCTTGGAAGCACTCGGATTTCATTTGTCGAGGCTATGTGTTAAACGGGCTTTCAGATGCATTGTATAATGTATACTACAATGTTAAGACTTCCAAAGATCTTTGGGATGCCTTGGACAAGAAGTACAAAACAGAGGATGCTGGCAAAAAGAAATTTGTGGTAGCCCGTTTCTTGGATTTCAAAATGGTTGATTCTAATACAGTTATGAATCAAGTCCAAGAATTCCAAATTATACTACATGACATCTTTGCGGAAGGCATGACACTTAGCGAGACATTCCAAGTGGCATCGATGATTGAAAAGTTACCTCCTAGTTGGGTTGATTTTAAGAATTATCTTAAACACAAAAGAAAGGAGATGACTATAGAGGACCTTATTGTTCGTCTTCGGATTGAAGAGGACAATAGAATTGCCCAAAAAGGCAACCTTGCGCAGACTAGTGCTAGCGCAAATCTGGTTGAGCATGGGCAATCCTCTAAGGGCGCGAAGGGCAAGGGGAAAAAGGACAAACAGAAAGCAAAGGCTAGCAAACTTGGACCGAAGAAAGGGGTTGTGAAAAAGAAACCTCAGACGTTCCAAGGGACTTGTTACAACTGTGACGAGCGGGGGCATCGGGCTAACCAATGCAAGAAACCAAAGCGTGAGCGTGCGCACATGGTGGATGAAGACGGAATGCCTTTGGGGGCAATGATTTCCGATAAAACCGCAATGTTGGATGAGGTCAATGCTGTGACTAACACTCCAAAAGGATGGTGGGTTGATACGGGAGCGACCCGTCATGTGTGCCCAGACAGGAGCCTCTTTACCACCTTCAAGGAGCTTGCGGGAGATGAGAAGCTGTACATGGGAAATGCAGCCACCGCGGACATCAAGGGTAAAGGAACGGTGATTTTGAAGTGGACTTCAGGGAAGGAGCTCACTTTAAGCAACGTGTTATATGTCCCAGACTTGCGCAAGAGCCTAGTCTCGGGATGGTTGCTTAATAAGTTTGGATTTCGTTTAGTTTTTGAGAGCGATCAATTTGTACTAACTAAACGAGGAATGTATATAGGCAAGGGCTATGCCCAAAATGGTATGTTTAAATTGAATGTAATGGCAGTCAAGAAAAACATGAATAAAATTGCTACTACTTCTACTTATATGCTTGAGTTTTCTGATTCGGATAAATGGCATGGTAGATTAGGTCACGTAAATTTTAATTCAATACGCCGTTTAATCAATTTAAATTGTATACCAACATTCCATATTGATTCACACTATAAATGTGAAACATGCGTTGAATCCAAACTTACAAGATCATCATCGAAATCGGTTGAACGAATAACCGAACCCCTTGATTTAATTCACACCGATATTTGTGATTTAAAAGCGGTACCCACAAGAGGTGGAAATAAGTACTTCATCACGTTTATTGACGATAGTACTAAATATTGCTATGTATATTTACTAAAAAGTAAAGATGAAGTAATAAGTAAATTTATCTTGTACAAAAATGAAGTTGAGAATCAACTTCAAAAGAAGATAAAAGCTTTGCGAAGCGATCGAGGAGGCGAATATGTTGCACCTTTTGCTGATTTATGCGCAAAAAGTGGCATTGTACATGAGTGTACATCTCCTTATTCTCCACAATCAAATGGCGTGGCGGAACGAAACCGTACATTGAAAGAAATGATGAACGCCATGTTGATAAGTTCTGGGGTGAGCCAGGAAATGTGGGGGGAAGCCATTCTCTCAGCCAATTATCTTTTGAACAAGATACCACTAAAAAATAGAGACGAAACTCCATATGAGTTATGGAAAAGGAAGAAGCCTTCATACAAATACTTGAAAGTGTGGGGGTGCCTAGCAAAGGTGATTGTACCACCTCCTAAGGCTCTTAGGATATGACCCAAAACTGTTGATTGCATATTTATTGGGTATGCGCATCAAAGTAGTGCACATCGCTTTCTTGTACATGAGTCCAAGAATCCTGATGTACACGTAAACACTATCATGGAGGTGAATCCTAACGTTGTGTCTTACTTTGAAAATGTGTTTCCTTTGAGAAGACAAACACATGCAACGTCATCAACACCTAATTTTGAAGTAGGTGAAAGCTCATCTACACCAGTTGATGAGATAGTTCATGATAAGACACATGAACGACCTGAGGTTGAAGAAAGTGATCGTAGGCGAAGTAAAAGGCCAAGGGTTGAAAAATCCTTCGGTCCAGACTTCGTTAGCTATATGGTTGAGGGCGAGCCCAATACATATCGCGAAGCGGTTTCCTCTTCAGAAGGACCTCAATGGAAAGAAGCAATAAGGAATGAAATTGATTCTATATTGCAAAATCATACTTGGGAGTTAGTAGATCTTCCACCTGGTTACAAACTACTTGGATATCGTTGGATATTTAAAAGGAAGATGAAAACTGATGGATGTATTGATAAGTACAAGGCTAGGTTGGTGATTAAAGGATTTAGACAAAAGGAAGGTCTAGATTACTTTGATACCTACTCGTCTGTGACGCGCATAACCTCGATTAGATTGGTTCTTGCTATAGCGGCTTTAAGAAATTTGGAAGTTCACTAAATGGACGTTAAAAACGCATTTCTAAATGGCGATTTAGAAGAAGAGATTTACATGGAGCAACCTGAAGGTTTCTCCGCCCCAAGTCAAAAGGGTAAAGTATGTAAACTCGTCAAGTCTTTGTATGGCTAGAAGCAAGCACCAAAAAAATGGCACCAAAAGTTTGATCATGTCATGATTGACAATGGTTTCAAAATAAATGAGTGCGACAAATGTGTTTATTCCAAAGACACAAATGAAGGTTATGTGATTTTATGCCTTTATGTAGACGATATGCTTATCATTGGGAGTAATGATAAAATTATCAAAGCTACTAAAAGCATGTTGAAAGCGAGATTTGACATGAAAGACATGGGTTTAGCGGATGTGATTCTTGGAGTAAAGATCATAAGAACCCAAGATGGTCTTGTGTTAAGTCAATCTCACTATGTGGATAAAATTCTTGAAAAATTCAACTCGGGAGATACGAGTGTAGCTCGAACTCCAGTTGATACCTCCCAACATCTCAATAAAAATAAAGGAGATGGAGTTGCTCAGTTAGAGTATTCAAGAATTATTGGCAGTCTAATGTATCTAATGACATGTACTAGACCCGACTTGGCTTACGCGGTGAGTAAGCTAAGTAGATACACCAGCAATCCGTGCACGGATCATTGGAAAGCTATCACGATGGTGCTTAGATACATAAGATACACAAGGGATTATGGACTGCATTATACCCAACAACCAGCAGTGATCGAAGGATACACTGATGCAAACTGGATATCGTATAATAAAGATTCCAAATCAACAAGTGGTTACGTGTTTACACTTGGAGGAGCTGCTATTGCTTGGAAGTCGTCTAAGCAAACGGTTATAGCAAGATCCACAATGGAATCTGAATTTATCGCCTTGGATAAGTCAGGAGAGGAGGCGGAATGGCTACGTCAATTCCTGGAATATATTCCAAGATGGCCAAAGCCTTTGCCAGCCATATGTGTACATTGTGATAGCCAATCAGCGATTGGTAGAGCTCAAAGCTTGATGTACAATGGCAGATCAAGGCATATGCGACGTAGACATAACACGGTATGACAACTACTCTCAACGAGTTTTATTACAATTGATTATGTGAGATCAAAGGATAACATTGCAGACCCGTTTACAAAAGGCTTAAGCAGAGAGTTAGTAGAAACTTCGTCAAGAGGAATGGGACTAAAGCCCGTGGTAAATGGGAATATGAGGGAAACCTAACTTAGTTGACTGGAGATCCCAAGATCTAAGTTCAATAGGACAACTTAATCATATTACCAAAACTGAGTCACTGTTGGGGAGTACCCCAAACTAAATAAAAGGGAGTTATATATACTTCCTAGTCCATTCCAATCAGTGACATTGAAGCGAGGCTAAGCATATTAAGGTTAACGATTTCGGGAAATCAAATTAACCATGATGCTTTTAATGATTCAGAGGAATCACGTATGTTAGAGAGAAGTGGGGTCGCTTCGAATGGATTTGTGGGGTGCGCAAATCCTAGAGCTCTCGCAGAGCCAGGCTAGTGTTCCAGGACCATAATAGGACACGACAATGAGGGGTTGGCCAAACCAGGGAGAGTATTGTGTGAAGTGTATTTTCGTTTACACAAATGGGGGTATGTTCAAGGACATCGCGTCTACAAACCGCTAGTAAGCTAAGTATGCTTCACAAAAGAAGGTTCAAAGGCAACAACCTACCTATCTTGCAATACTCAACTGTCGAAGTTTTTCGTTGAAAAGTGTAAGGTAAAGATCCATTTCCATACATGTGGGGGATTGTTGGAAATTTGATGAAAATAGCATTTTTCATGTGGGGGATTGTTGGAAAATAGGTGAAAATAGCATTTTTCACAAATATAGGAAAATGATTTTTTTCCTATTTTGGACTAGAAATAAATATAATAAAATGAACGGGTTTTATATATTTATTTGTGGGTTTGTGTTCTATGTTGGAAGAGCTTCGCAACGAACTAAACCACGTCCAAAACGGAGCTAAGATGAATGAGATATCGATGCTCAAAGTTGGGTGTTTGAAACATTGAATGCTGAAACAAAAGGGAAAGTAGCACCTTGTCCCACATCGGAGGAGAGATGGAACTTAAATGGGTATTTAAGGTGGAACACTCCATCCTTATTGTTTCATGGAAGCACACACTAAGTGTCCTCGCGAAGGGTGCGTAGCACCCTAAGTGTCCTCGCGAAGCGCGCGCGTGGCGTGGGCGATGAGGCGCAATGTGGCGCTTTGATGGCGCACTTTGCACTTCACATCGCCGCGATCCGCTTGAGAGCCGCCTTTGTATTTTTGACCACGTGCATGTGGTGGATCACAGAGCCTTCAAGGACCAAGTGGTGAAGTGGCATGCAGGTTCGAGGCGCGTGACATGGCAGTCCGCGCGCTAGTACGAGTGGCATGAAGGCGCGCGTTTGCGCATGGTGCATTGGCCTGATGTGACGTGCGCGGTGCACCAGAGTGAGCCAAAACGCCACGACTGTGTGGCGTGCTCGTATAGGCTCACATGTGACGTGGCGTATGCGCGCATGGACCTGAGTCAGTGTGGCGCACGCGCCCATGGCAGTGAGCCAAAAGGACGCACCGCGCATGGGCGTGAAGACCTGGGCGCGCGCGCACCAGTTTGACTTGCGCGCACGCGCGCGCAGAAGCTTCCAGCATTGAATAACAGTGCAGTTACAGTTCAGCTTAGAAACTGACGAGTTAACGGTCTTTGACTGAGAATTAAATGACGTATTAAATTTCATTGAAGACGTTTAATGCAATTTAAACCTCTTTTTAATTCCTTTTTTACTGTTTCGACTTAGGAGCTGTATAAATACAGCTCCATACCCAGCTGCAGAAGACACCAGAACCAACAGCACCTACAACTCTCTCTACATTCTTCTGATCTTTTTCTTGCAGCCTTCAAGGTAGACATCGGGTTCCTGTGCCAATTTTGGCAATACATCTGCTCCGGCTGTTGTACCCTGGGAAACAAAACGAGTACTCCTGGGAGACTCGGAATTTGTTTTAAGGGAAGCGTGTGATCACGTGCCTTAGCCACTCTGCTTCTACACCTTTCTTGTATTTTGATTTTTCAGTTGTAATAGTAATATTGTTTCCAGCTTTCTTTGTTTCTGTTTTGTAATCTGTAATAAAATTTGTTTATTTTATTTATTTACTCGAACGGTTCCTACATACTATGCCTTGAATTAAACTTGGCTGGTCGTTCGATCGAGTCCATCCCTTGAAGTCGTACCCTCCCAAGTTGCATAAGTCTTCCGCCGATTGACGGAAATGCCCATTAAGCAATTCCTCTCATCCCGATAAAGGGAGTCACCCGTGATTCGATAGTTCCATTTTCCGCTGATGCAGGCTGATTAGGATCCTAGCAGTCAAACCATTGTCTTCGTTCCTCAATCTCCTTGCAATCAAATCTATTCTAAGGTGCCCGGAGGCAGTGGAAACAAAGGAGGGATTGATCGACCAACTTGAACAGATCCAGAGTAATTAGCCAATCAGGTGGTAACCAGATGGGAGCCCCACCTCCATACGGAAGGGTGTTTAAATGTGTTAACAGATCCCTTTTTAACGTTCAATTAGATTAAGATAAATTATAAACTACATTTATAAACATGATTGTTTACATTACTAAAAAAAGTTACAATCAACTATTTAAACTTAAGATAAATGTAGGTTTACTTTTTTCATTAACGTCAAAGGCCTAGCAAAACACGCTACAAGCTTGTCATTTTCAACTTGTAGCTCGACCTGTCTTTGGCGTATATAGTTAACTCTTTCAGTTAGCTCATTCAGCTTGTTATCTATTTTGCAGTCCGAATCGATAACCTCTTCAAGAAGCCGACTAAGCCTTTCTAAGACAACCGCACCATCATTCTACGTAGACGTGCTAACGAGAAAGGAATCAACATGTTATTTATGGTATAATAATAAGAACAAATATATGAAGAAATAAGTCATTACAAATAGCCTCAAACACATGATTGTAGCCGTTTGTTATGGTAATAGTATGATGGTTACAAAGACCGTGAAAACAGATTATTTGTCATCGCCAACATTGATATAACCTGAATATATACAATAAAAGGAACCTAAAAAAGCGCAACAAAAACAAACAACATTTACTTGAACTTAAAAGAAAAGTGTATAACAATTCATTTTGCATTTAATTCTTTAACTTAGGAATATGGTTTACATAGGTTGCTTTTATTAAGCCATCTCAGATATACTCAACCATATTGAAAAAATCACAGCCATGTAATGCCCATAAATTCTTAAGGTCAAAAGATGTGAAAAATGTCAAACTTGAAAAATTCATTTCACCACTTACATTTTTACCAAAAAGACCTTTACTATAGTTCGAGTAAACACATTCATCAAAAGTATCACAAGTGTTCACCCGAACTATCATAACAAAGTACAAGTTCCTAAATTTACTTACGAATAATCCTAAATATTTAGTTAACATTTACAACCAAAATAACGTTTTGACCCATTTGACACTAACAAAAAGTAAATCGGAAGCGCATAGTGAGCACGAGGTGTAGTGTGTTCGTTCCAAGCTCGCCGTCATCAAACATGGGATTTACCTATCATCCATAACACCAAAACATTCATTAGTTCAATTTACAAAACAAAATTCAAGACTTTCATTTACTCAATCTCCTTTCCTACTTCTTCCACAATCCTTTCATTGAACATGTTTTGTCGTGCAGCTTCATTATCGTTCACATTTGCATCATTCGTCTTCTACGTAAAACATTCATCTCATTCATTAGATTTCCTTTCATACTTTTCTTCGTCATAATTAAACTAATGTTACCATACTACATTCAAATTTACAATTCATCCTTCATACATTATCGTCATTAACGATTATGATGTATTGTATAGACCATAATCTTTGATCATACAGATTTACATCCTTACCCTTCTTACGTACCTTCCTTCAAAAATTGTTTCTTGAAACTTAATCACATGACATGTTTAAATTTCATGTATTCTCATTGAATGTTAAGCTATCCTTGGGGTTTAATAGGAATCTTTAAAATTTGGGGGTCTAAATTAAAATTTTATTTCTAGCCAGAGTCCACCATAAGCTACGGTTACTCCACCCTAGCTTACGATATCATTTCTTTATAAATGGGCCTCCACCGTAAGCTACGGTGGCCACCGTAGCTTACGTTGGCATTAAAAGTGCTACGGTGATCCTCTCTTGGCCTACGGTGATCAATTATTCCCAGTTCCCACCGTAGCTTATGGTGGCTACCGTAAGCTACGGTGATCCCCAACATTGTTGGCTGAATTTTTCTCATTTGCAGCCGTTCAAAACCGTTTTCGAATACAGATTCAATACAGCCCATCCCTGAGGGTTAAAAATTCACCTTTCAATATTATTCCTACGTTTTTACTTCTTTCTAATCCTTCAATAACATCATCAATTCAAAACATCATGTACAAGGAATTCTTTGAAAAGTTTACCTCTTCTTGCGTCTTGGAGCAAACACACTCATTCATGCGAGCTTTCGGTTTGAGTCCGAGCACTCTATCGTGTTCGAATCTCTCAAACCTGGGCTCTGATACCAACTTGTAATGCCCATAAATTCTTAAGGTCAAAACAACATGTGAAAAATGTAAAACTTGAAAAATTCATTTTACCACTTACATTTTTACCAAAAAGTCCTTTACTATAGTTCGAGTAAACACATTCATCAAAAGTATCACAAGTGTTAACCCGAACTATTATAACAAAGTACAAGTTCCTAAATTTGCTTACGAATAATCCTAAATATTTAGTTAACATTTACAACCAAAATAACGTTTTGACCCATTTGACACTAACAAAACGTAAATCGGAAGCGCATAGTGGGCACGAGGTGTAGTGTGTTCGTTCCAAGCTCGCCGTCATCAAACAAGGGATTTACCTATCATCTATAACACCAAAACATTCATTAGTTCGATTTACTAAACAAAATTCAAGACTTTCATTTACTTATCATTATTCGACCCGTTAACAAATTCATCATTTTGTCAACATTGTTATTGTCGTTATTCTTTCCTTGCAAGCATAAATTTTCTTTATGCTCATTCATCCTTACATACATAAATCTACATAAAGGGTATACAAAGTTCATAACCGTGATCTTGCGATGCTTGCGACTTCAAGTGTCTCGTGCCTTCTTCTATTGTCGTGCTATACGTTATAACTTCACACTTTTAGCTTTCGTATACATTGCATCACATATACGTTTTTACTTATTCCTCATGGCGTTGCATAACTAAACATACATCCATTTTCATTTTACAACATCATTTAATCAAGAATTCATGTCAAAATACAACTAAATCATTCTAAGGCATTTCAATGTGTGTACTATCTACAAAGCATAAAGTACAAGTACCTTAAGCACATTTTTCCCAAAATCCACCCAAGAATTAACCTATTCTTTCCTTGCATGCATAAATTTTCTTTATGCTCATTCATCCTTACATATCGAAATCATTCAAATAATAAACCTTTCGACCCATCCGAAATGGGTCGATTCATACCATACATTCTTAACTCACTTTCATCACTTTGACCCGTTGTCGATAAGTCCTTTCCCAAACCATTTCGACATCATACTTCCCAATTATTTCAACCCATTTGAAACGGGTCATCAAGTGTTTGTTACTATTGCATTTTCCTAACTATCTCTCGGTATTCCATATATCACAATCTACAGTAATCATCAATACAACATTACACTAAGATTTAACTACTAAGTTAACATACATAAATCTACATAAAGGGTATACAAAGTTCATAACCGTGATCTTGCGATGCTTGCGACTTCAAATGACCCGTGCCTTCTTCTTTCTTCGTGCCTATACGTTATAACTTCACACTTTTAGCTTTCGTATACATTGCATCACATATACGTTTTTACTTATTCCTCATGGAGTTACATAACTAAACATACATCCATTTTCATTTTACAACATCATTTAATCAAGAATTCATGTCAAAATACAACTAAATTATTCTAAAGCATTTAATCGAACACGTGGCGTGCGTACTATCTACAAAGCATAAAGTACAAGTACCTTAAGCACATTTTCCCCATAATTCACCCAATAATTAACCTACTCTTTCACAATCAATATCAAAACCATACTACCAATGTTTTATATCAAATTACCCATCTAAACACACTCTATAACATTTATCTAACACCAACATTACCCAATTCATTCCACAAACTTTACTTAACTCTATTTTCATACAATTACAAATGGGTTTTACCCCAAGCTATCACTACATTCAAAATTGCACATAATACAACCTCTATAAGTTCATATCACATATCAATCATGTTAAACCATACACATAATCACGGATTACACAAAACCCGCTTTATCAAACATTACCAAATCATGAAATTAAACTTAGTTGATGTCAAGAACACTTAGGTGATCATAGTTCCTAAATTATGCATAGCAAATTCAGCCCTAAAGCCTCTTGATTTTGATGATTTTCTTGCTAGGTTTTGAGGAGAAAGGTACTCCTGGTCTCTCTCTCTCTCTCTCGATCGCACATAGCCAGCACCAAACACTGACCATTTTTTTATTAAAACTTTACTCTATAATTACACATTCAGCCCCTTATCTTTTAGAGTGTGTTCATATTATTATTTCCCCTACTAACTTGGTCACTTTTCATTTGGTTAACTTAGTTACATAAATATGTTTTGAACTTAGTATCATTTATTTAACTTTTCTCATGGCATAAATTTATATTTGCCATTTTCTATTATTTAAGCATCACTACATAATGTTATATTGGCATACGAAAATTCGGGGTGTTACAAGTCTACCCCCCCGCCCCTAAAGAAGGTTTCATCCCCGAAACCTAAATACGCACCAAATAATTCCGGATAGTGTTTTCGCATATCATCCTCCGCTTCCCATGTAAGATCCGACCCCTTTCGGTGTTGCCATTGAACTAATACTTGTCGAATAGACTTGTTGCGGAGTTGCTTCATCTAGTAATCTTTTATTGCGACAGGCCTTTCAATATAATTTAATCTCTCATCCACTTCAATATCATCCAATGGCATGTATGTCGTCTCATCCGCAAGACATTTCCGCAACTGGGACACATGAAAGGTATTGTGAATTCCATCCAGCTCGGGTGGTAATTCCAACTAGTATGCCACCATTCCAATTCAAGCTAGTATTTTGAAAGGTCCGAATTATCGAGGACCTAGCTTTCCATGTTTGCGAAAGCGAATTATTCCTTTCCATGGGGAGACCTTTAACAACACAAAATCTCCCACTTGGAACTCAATTGGACGCCTTTGCCGATCCGCATAAGATTTATGTCTATCTTGCGCTGCCTTTATCCTTGATCTAACCATATCAATCTTCTCATTCGTTTCGGCTACTACATCCTTTGACGCGAGTTCGCGCTGACCCACTCCCCCCCCCAACATACCGGGGTTCTACATTTCCTTCCATAGAGTATTTCGTAAGGGGCCATCTTTATGCTGTTATGATAACTATTATTATATGAAAATTCTACCAAAGGTTAATGATCATCCCAGTTTCCTCCAAAATCCAAAACACACGCTCTTAGCATATCGACTAGTGTTTGGATGGTTCGTTCCGATTAACCATCGGTTTGAGGATGGTAGGCGGTGCTAATATGTAACTGGGTCCCCAACTCTTCATGAAACTTCCTCCAATAACGAGACGTGAACCGGGTATCCCGGTCGGATACTATTGACACCGGAACCCCATGCCGAGATATAATCTCATTCATATAAATTCCCGCCATCTTTTCCGAATGATAGGTTTCCTAAATGGGTAAGAAATGTGCGCTTTTGGTAAGGCGGTCCATGACTACCCAATAACATCATGCCCTTTCCTTGTCTTGGGAAGCTTAGTCACCAAATCCACCGTTATATGTTCCAACTTCGACACCGATATTTCCAACAGTTGCAACTTTCCATACGGTTTTTGGTGTTCGGCCTTTACCTGAGAACATGTCAAGCACTTCGCAACATACTTGGCAATGTCTTTTTTCATTCCCGACCACCAATAATTCATCATCAAGTCTCGATACATCTTTGTAGCTCCCAGATGAACGGAGTATCAAAACTTGTGACCCTCATTCAAAAGCAAATCTTTCACATCACATTCCCAAGGTGTCCAGATTTGGTCATACCTCGTCTTCATACCATTCGTATTCTCTTCTAAATTGTGAATAAATCCTTTCGTCCTTTCTTTCTTTGGGTTATCGGCATTCAAGGATTTAATTTGAGCTTCTCGTATTTCTTCAAGGAGACTAGAAGTGACTACCATCTTCATCAATTTTACCCGAATCGGAGGCGGGTATTCTTTTCGACTTAGTGCGTCTGCTACTACATTAGCCTTCCCGGGATGGTAGTGAATATCACAATCGTAATCCTTGATAAGTTCTAGCCATCTTCGTTGCCTCATATTAAGATCTTTTTGCTCGAAGAAGTATTTGAGGCTCTTATGATCCGAGTAAATGGTGCATTTGACTCTGTACAAATAATGCCTCCATACCTTTTAAAGCGAACACTACAGCCGCCAACTCTAAGTCATGAGTTGGGTAGTTACCTTCGTGTTGCTTAAGTTGTCTCGAGGCATACGCCACCACCTTACCCCGTTGCATTAGAACGAACCCTAAACCTTGACGGGAGGCGTCGGTGTATACAATCAAATCTTCCATTCCATCCAGTAATGTCAACACCAGAGAACTCGAAAGCTTTTCCTACAAGGTTTGAAAGGCCTTTTCTTGGTCCATACCCCAAACAAATTTCTCTTCCTTCCTCGTTAGCTTAGTCATAGGTAAGGTTATCTTAGGAAAATCCTGGATGAACCTTCTGTAGTAGCCAGCTAAGCCTAGAAAACTTCTTACTTCACTTGGATTCTTAGGGGGAACCCATTTCATTACTGCTACTACCTTTGACGGATCTACTTTGACGCCTTCCTCATTGATCACATGACCCAGAAACTGTACCTCTCTAAGCCAAAATGCGCATTTCGAGAACTTCGCATACAATCTTTCCTTACGGAGCATTTTTAGCACTTTTCGTAAATGTTGAGCATGTTCGGTCTCACTTCGGGAGTATACCAGAATGTCATCTATGAAAACAATTAGGAACTTATCTAACATAGTTCGACATACTCGATTCATTAAATCCATAAACACGGTCGGAGCGTTCGTCAAACCAAAAGACATTACTAAGAACTCGTAATGTCCGTATCGAGTCCGAAACGCAGTCTTGGATACATCCTCTTCTCGTACCCGTAGTTGGTGGTATCCCGATCATAGATCGATTTTGAAAACCAAATCGCCCCTTGAAGTTGATCAAATTGGTCGTCAATTCTGGGCAACAGGTAACGATTTTTCACTGTTAACTTATTCAAATTCCCGATAGTCGATGCACATTCACATCAAACCATCCTTCTTTCTCACGAATAACACGGGTGCTCCCCACGGTGAAACATTCGGTCATATAAACCCTTTATCGAGCAGTTCTTGGAGTTGCGTCATTAACTCTTTCATTTCGGTCGGGGCCAACCGATAAGGAGCCTTAGCCACCGGTTTGGCATCCGGGCAAAGCTCGATTTTAAACTCCACTTCGCGTTCGGGCAGAAGTCCTGGTAAATCTTCTGAAAACACGTCCGGATATACATTCACTACATTGACATCTTCGAGCTTCGGGGCAACTCGATTGGTATCTATTACGTAAGATAGATACGACTTACCCCCGTTCCTTACATATTTGACTACTTTAATTATTGAACAAAGTGATAACCCTATCCCCTTGAATACTCACCTGTTTTTCCTCAAAGGTTATTACATGAATAATTTTCTTCTCACATTAGATTTTGGCCTGATTTTGGGCTAGTCAGTCCATTCCCACGACTACCTTAAATTCCCCCATACACATGGGAATAAGATCTATACTAAATTCCTCATCTTCAATTAAGATCTTATAGTTTCTACATACACCGTTGATGTGCACAAAATGCAACATATAAATTACATCAATTGTGGCATAAAACTAACCCTTTTTTAGTACTAATGTTGGAAAAAGTGTGTTTTTGTCTTCCTTTTGTATTTTTAGGATTAAATGAGCTCAAATTAACAAAAGAAGCAAAAAGGCAGCTAAATCTAACATAAATACAAGAAAAGGAACAAACGTGTCATGCCCGACCCCCCAACAGCATCTTCCCAAGCAAAATCAAGAAGACAGAAGACTGAACATGCCCCGTGCTCAGTGAACACGGGGGCGTGCCCAAGTGCCAGCATAAAAGACAAAGCTATAGAAGCTTCTATCGCCCACCACGGGGTCATGCTCAGCGGACACGGGGCCGTGGTAAACTATAAGATTCGCAGAATCCAGGTAAATCTTGATAGTACAGATATGCTTCTGCACACGGGGGCGTGCCCAGCAGACACGGGGGCGTGGTCAACTAATGCAGACAAACTGCAATTAATGAAGGAAGAGAAGAGGATGGACACGGGGCCGTGCCCAATGGACACGGGGTCGTGCCCGAGCTGCTGTTCAGGCTATAAATAGGGGTACTTGGCTCATTTGCAAACCATCCCTTGGCACACCACCTCTCTCACACTTCACCCACCACCCACCACCATCACAACACCATCATCCACCACCATCATCCATTGTCCATCATAGAGTGTGTGAGTCATCTCGGGATCCAAGATTGATCGTAAGAGTTCTTGACAATCAAAGGCCTTGTTTGTCTAAGTCTCTTACATCACTTGGTGAAGACAAGTGTCTAGTGTAATACTTTTTATTTTTAATCTTTTCGAACTAAAAGATTTTCACCATTCATATCTCCACGGTCTATATGGAGATATGTTGGCTACCTGGTCGGGGGTTAAGGGAACGGTTTGGTAAGAGTCTTGCCTTGTTCAGTGTATAGATCCTGCAAGGACCTGGGTCAAATTTAGCAGGACCTCCTTCAATACCCACCGATATTGGATGGCGGGGGTCCAAACTCTTTGATCCCATCATATGTAAGCTACCATTAATACTTTAATCCGGCTACTTAGGACTGTATCCTTGCTGACTCAGACTACTTAGCCGAGGGTAACGTCACCTTCAAAAGAGGGGCCTACCATAATATGCATTAATAACTTAATTAATTATCTTTCAATAATCTGACCCTTTTGGATTATATCCTTGCTGACTCAAACTACTAGGTTGAGGGTAACGTCACCTTCAAAAGAGGGGCCTACTACAATAACTAAGATAATCTCTTAAAAAGTGCAAAAGTGCGGAAATAATCAAAGGTTACACTAAACACGAGTCGGAGCCAAGTGATTCATCTTGTCTATCTGTTTTTACTTTTATTTTATTTTTCAGCATTTTAGTTAGTTTTTATTTTTCTAGTTTAAAACCTTTTTTCTAACTTTTGATTTGATTAGACGTTGAGGATAAACCGGTACTAAAAGCTCTTGTGTCCTTGGATGACCTCGGTATCTTACCAACACTATACTACGCTCACGATGGGTGCACTTGCCCATATGTGTGTTTGGTGTTAGTAAATATCGTGTTTTATAAATTTAAAACTTGGCTAAAAAGTGTTAAAAAGGGCATAACATATACATTAAAAACTAATAACACTCACGCACATCAATCGTGCAGTAAATAACTCTTATTATAGGCTACTTCCACTTCTAAGGGTATTAACATCTTTTCAAGCTTATAGGAAGGATGGTATAGTAGTTCATTCGAAACAAATGACCTACTAGCCCCGGAATCAAATAAGACATTCATAGGTATAGAATTAACTAAAACTATACCTAAAACCACATCCGGGTGAGTTTTAGCTTCTTCCGATGTTAACTGGAACATCCTTCCACGAGCCCTAGATGACTCTTCTTTCTTTCCTTCTTTCTTCGTCGCTTGTTGGAGTTTTGGACATACCGCCTTAATATGCCCTGATTGGTAGCAATTGTAGCACGTCTTTGGATTGTTGGGACACTTGTAGTACGGGTGTCCCTCTTGCCCACATTTGTAACATCTTTTCTTTCCATGTAAGCATTCACCCGAGTGGTGTTTCCCGCAAGTCATACAGGTCGGGATCCCACTATTCGTCTTCCCTTTCTTGGCTTGATCTTGAAACTTAGACTTCTTTGATGGGCTTGGATTTGTAGGCTTCTCCATCATTCTTTTCTTTCCTCGTTCAACTTGTCTTTTCAGCTCGATTTCCCTATCTCTTTCATAGTTAATTAACTCATTTAATGTTTCACACTTGGAGGGATTTATAAATTCTCGGAATTCAGCCTTCAACATATCGTGATAACGAATAATCTTCATTCTCTCAGTCCCCACTATCTCTCAATAGAACTTCATCTTGTCAAGGAATGTATTCTGATGTATTGCAAAATACATACTTATATCGTGTATAGTTTGTACATTTTATCGTTAATTCTAGTTTAGTTTTATTTAGAACTACGTGCTATTGATGAAAGTTCGGTTTTTCAGGTCTCGATACGATAATTGGCTGGAAATTGAGTAGAAACGAGCTTGATGCTGAATTCGTATGTTTTGGAATGAGTTTAAAAGTGTTAGAATAATTCTTGGAATTTTTGGAGACATAAAGCTGGAATTGTAAGGCAACATTCTGTGAAAAAACGTCACTCGCGTAGCGCTACGGTAGGAGGCAAGGCAGTCGCGCTACGCTACCATTAACAAACAAGAAAATCTGATCTTGGAGGAGCTCGCGTAGCGCGAGAGTGAAAGGCAGACCCGTCGCGCTGCGCGACGGGTAGGAGAATCGCGAATTTTTGTTTACTGATTAGGGTTTACTATTTAAATCAAGAATCATCATCATTGAAGAAGTTACAAATTAACAAACCCTAAGGAGACTTTGGAGCAGATTTTTACATCATTCGAGGTGTTTTAGCTTGCGGGAATCATAAGGTTGAAGCTAGGAAGCGTGGAAGAGAAGATTGTTCGGGTTCTATCTCCCGGTTTTCTTTAATTTCGTGTTTTTGATCTTTTCCCAATGAATTCTTGTTTTGAACTTGATTTGTTTGCTATAGACAACATGTTTCTTGGCTAAACCCTAGATACTACCTAGACGAGATGATAGTTTGATTAAAGTTTGGATCTTTTAATGGTTATTATTGTTTGATTATGGATTGATTCTTGAAAGTAGATTATTCTAGAATTCTTACTTGGTGCATATGCGTGCTTGACGATTATTCTACTATTGTTTATTGCTTCGTATAATCCTTAGTGACGGTCTTTATCACATAATAGGGTTATATTAGGATTCTTGATTTAGGTGAGTGTCTATATCACGTAATAGATCATTAATCCTTTAGGGTGAAAATCTAGTAAGTAACCTTAGAAGTAATATTCGGTAATTTAATAAAATCAAGTGTTCTGCTCAAATTGTCGCTGAGAGGCTCGAGTTAGTTATTAGGTCGCGGTGCAGTATATATTTAAGATAGGTTTTGAGAGAAGTCGATCTTATTTCCCTAATTGCATTTGTGTCTAGTAAACCAAGTTAGAACCTAGAATTGTCGTAGATTATCACGCCGAGAGGTAGATAGTCATATTAGGGCACTTTTAGAATCGTTAGAGGACTGAGAGGAAGTCTAACAGTCGGTAATCACAACAGCCTTGTAGGGTTTCCTAGGTTTCTTCCTGAGAAGGGTCGGGAAGTCTTAGCATTGAAATACCTTAAGGTTTAGTATTTTACGATCCCGGCTCCATACAACAATAATATCGTTAGAAGTCCATTCCCATTCAAACTGGATTCGAGTCTAGGTAGTCGTTAATCTCATCTGAATACATCCTTAGTTTTCATTCGTGTCTTAGTCTAAGTCTAGTTAATTAATTAGGTTAATATAGATTTCCTAGTTTTTCAGTAACCCCCCCCCCCCCAAAACAATTAAACAAGTTTAAGTCGCGTCTGTCAGTGTCTATTAGGGTCTAGCTTACGTAATATATAGAGTCTCAGGGTTCGATACTCGGACTTGCTTAGGCTATACTACATTGACCGGTACACTTGTCGGTTGTGTGGTTTAGGTTTTAGAGAGTCCTAGTCTATAAATTTAAAACTTATAGTGTCTAGATTAGAGAGTCTAATTTAGGTTGTTTTTATAGTCTGTTTAGCACACATCAAGTTTTTGGCACTGCTGCCGGGGACTCTTGGCAATTGCGTTTATTAGCTTTGATAGACCTAATTGATATATACGTGCTACGTGTTTTCTTTGTTTTGTTGAGTCTTTGTCTTCTCTTGTGTCTCGGTAACTAGTGTTTGCTTTTCTTGTGTTCAGGTTTTTGCTAGTAGTGGATGCCACATCTGCGCTCGCACGGACCACCGTCACCAATCAAGCAGTCATCATCTCAACTGGGCGAAGGCCCAGAGGTTAGTTCTTCATCTTCGCCTGTTTTTCCAGATTTCGACACCAATCCAATTCCCGTCCCACCACCTTCACCAAACCATTCACCCAAGAATACCCCACCCAGTAGTCCCACTTCTAGTACCTTTAGTGAACCAGAGAACGTAGATCAAATGGCCAACCCTAGGCAAACCGTCCATCAGCAGGCCACTCAGAATTTCACCGGCCTTGCTTCACCCATCACCGTTCCACCCATAGTTACCGAGCATTCATGGCAGATTCCATCTTATGCCATGCAGGCCATAACCAATAGCATCCAATTCCATGGCCGAGACGATGAGGACGCCCCGGCCCACATTAACCGTTTCTCCCGCATCCTAGCGACTTTTAGCCTTCAAGGTGCTCCCAATGATGCCACTTACTTACAGCTTTTCCCATTCTCTTTAGCTGGCCGTGCAGCTACTTGGTTGGATTCACAACCAGCCGGTACCTTCACCACTTGGGCGGGGCTTCGTCAAGCTTTTCTGAATAAGTATTTCCCGCCCGCTAAAGCCTCACGCCTTAGAGACCAAATCCATTCCTTCCGCATGGGGCCCGACGAGCCCTACTACCTTGCTTGGGAGCGTTTCCAAAACCTTTGTGCTCGTTGCTCCCAACATGGTCTTTCCGATTGGGCTTTATGTGAGAAATTTTATAACGGTCTCACCCAAGAGACTCGTGATAGGTTCGATACTAATGCGGGGGGGGGGGGGGGGGCATATGATGGGTATACTTACAGTAGCTGAGTGTTTAGAGAGATTTGAGGCATTTGCTCAATCTCAATCCCAATCGCGTTCCGATCAGCGGTATCAAAGTGGTAATTCTAATACCACTACTAGTGCACCCACCCGAGGGGTGAACCATGTCACCATGGATCCTAGTTTAGCCGCTGTTTTGGAAAACATGTCTAGGGAACTTAAGGAAATTAAGGCTAAGCTAGACAAATGTGAGTATTGCCGAGGGGGTCACGACACAAGTGCATGTCCTTTACTAGCTGGTGAGGAGCAATGTGATTATTTAGGAGGAGGGTTTGGTAGAGGTCAGTCTAGCGGTTTTGGGGGTAATAATCTTGGCTCGGGTTGGCGAAATAATAATAATAACTATAATAATAATAGCAATTTTCGCTCAAATGGACCTCCTGGTTTTCAAATAGCTCAAAATCCAAATAGAGGTCTAGGTTCGCTTTTCGGTGGGGGTTTAAATGGGCAGGTTAAGGATGGAGGGTCAAGTAGTCAGGTTCAAACAGGTCAAGGTTCAAGTTTCGATTTAGGGGGTAGCATAGAAAGAATGGAGTCCATGATGAGTCAACTCATTGCTAGGGATCAAAACACCCAAAAGAAACTTAGTGAACACGATCTCATGCTTAAGAACCACCAAGCCTCATTTCAGGACCTTCAAAGGGTTGTAGGAGATATGTCTAGGAAGTTGGAAGAGAGATTACCCGGTCAATTTGCGGGAAACACCTTAAAGAACCCTAATGCCTCTGTTAAAGCCATTACCACCCGTAGTGGCAAGACCGTAGGTAATCCGAGAGTCGAAGAGAGGGTAGTTGATGAAGATGGAGATATAATAGATGAGGAGATCCAAATGGAAGCACCCGGTAAAGTGCAATCTAGGTTAACCCCAGCAAGTACCGCACACACCGGGGGGCTTCCAAGTGAGAAGAGTTTAGGTAAGAAACCCACTCAAGTCGTTCCATCACCCACTGTTGATCTTTCCCGTGCTCCTTTCCCATCTCGTCTTAAAAACCAAACATATTCTAAGGAGTACGGGAAGTTTCTAGAGATCTTTAAGCAGCTTAGGATTAACCTTCCTTTCATAGAAGCCTTTCAATCAATGCCTAAATATGCAAAAATTTTAAAAGATCTTCTAAAACGTAAGGAAAGGTTAGGAGAGGTTTCTAACATCCCCCTTAGTGGAGGGTGTTCTGCCGTAGTCTTGAACAAGGTCCCGGAAAAGTTGACGGATCCGGGCCTTTTCACCATCCCGTGTTTGTTTGGGAGTGATACCGAGTGTAGGGCCCTAGCCGATTTAGGAGCAAGTATAAACCTAATGCCATATTCCTTGTATGAGAGGCTAGGTCTAGGAGAGCTTTCACCTACACGTATGTCTTTGTCTCTAGCCGATAGATCAGTGAAGTATCCATGTGGTATAATAGAAAACCTCTTAGTTAAAGTGGATAAATTCGTCTTCCCCGTAGACTTTGTCGTTCTCGACATGGAAGCCGACGAAAAGGTACCGTTAATTCTAGGATGCCCGTTTTTAAACACCGCAAAAGCTCTTATAGATGTCTTTGTAGGCACCATTACACTTAGAGCGGGTGAGGAATCGGTAGTTTTTAAGGTTACGAATTCGAAAGGGCCTAGTGATATAGAGCATGAGGTATCGTTAGTGGGGGAGTGTGAGAAGGATGAGCGAGATGAGGAGAGGTTAGTGAGTGATCCGAGTCTACAGGAGGTGATAGGACTCAAGTGTGGGGACCCACCGGATAGTAAATTAGAGGAATTAGAGGAAAGGGTGGTGTGTTTAGAATCTAAGATAGAGACACTGAGCAAAGCTCAGTGTGGGGATAGAATTCAATATGAAGAGTATCGATTCAAACCACCAGGTGAAGCGTTACGAGGTTGTGAGAGAGATAAGAATGCTTGGGGTGATTTGGGCAATAATAGGTATAATGGTGCTGCGGCCCGTGAGTTTGTTTTTGGAGGTGAGCTGCATCTCCATGATCCTCCGTAAGTATGTGAGAAGTTATTACTCATTTGTAGAGTTTGTATTTTGAGTCTTTTATTTTGTACCATGAGTCTAGATTAGTAGTTTTTGAGTCGTTTTTAGAGTTGGTACTGCTTTGGGTTTTGTTTTGCTGTGTTTGTGCAGGTTTGGATTGTACCACCCGTACTCAATCTCCATTCGGGTGATTTCGGAACTGCCATATTGATAAACTCAAGCAGGCTAGGTAACGATCGCGAATGAAATGCTATACGATCGTTCGTTGGATTCAAGACTCGTACGGCTGGCACTGACTTTTGTCCTAACCAGCTAAGTCTTTTCCAGCTCTCTCTGTATTTTATTTCGTTCGTATTTTTTGTCGTATTTTCATTCTTGCATTAGGGACAATGCAATCCTTAAGTGTGGGGATGGGATACATGTAAATATTCGAGTCCTCTATCGAGTCCTCTATTTAAAAAAAAAAAAAACGGAAAATGTCTTTCGATATGAGAAGTTTGTAAATTAAAACGGAAAATGATAGAAAAGGTGAATTGTTGCTTGGGGTTGAATAATAATAATATGAGTTTATAATAAATCGAGCTTGCGTCTAGTTAGGGATATGTGGATAGGCCCGGGTTTGGTTTTAAGTCCCTTTGATTTAATATACCTTAAATTGTCGGTCTGCTAGTGGGTTTTCGCCTGGGAAATATGGGAAATCAAAACTGCCAAAAATAGTATAAGGGGCACCGTTATAAGTTAAAACCGTTAGAGTTTGTGGTCATGCGAAAAAAAATAGAATAAAAAGTGAGCTAGAAACTAAATGAAAGTAACACAGGCCTATGTAATCCGAGTTGGGGATAGCGACTCTACAGCCGGATTGCCTCTGGGATGTGTGAAATCGACTTGCCGAATAAAAGTACCGAAACCTAAGTAATCTGTGGTTGGGGATAGCGACTCTACAGCCGGAATACCTCTTGGTTAGGGAAAGCATCGTCTAGACTCACGATAGAAAAAAAAAGAGAAAAAAAAAATAGAAAAAAAATGGAAAAGAAAAGAAAAAGTTGATTGTTTACTCTCTTGGTTTTGATATAAAACGGTTAGGAATTGATCCAGTGATCGTTCTTTTAGTTCTATAAGCTTGAGGTGGGAGTAGATGGACCGTAAATTCTAGTGTGAGACCCTAGGTGGATTGACCGCACCTAAATTAAATTCATATGATAAGGGCTTAGGATTAGATTCGGGTTTAAAAGGACCAGTATATTCGCAATCGCAGCTAACGCAAGCTTTGGTTTTCATAAGATATAAATAATTTTTGATCCAAGTGATGATTCGTCTCTGATTCCGTTGCACAATTCTTTTTCGGGGACGAAAAAAGTGAAAGTGTGGGAATGTTTGATGTATTGCAAAATACATACTTATATCGTGTATAGTTTGTACATTTTATCGTTAATTCTAGTTTAGTTTTATTTAGAACTACGTGCTATTGATGAAAGTTTGGTTTTTCAGGTCTCGATACGATAATTGGCTGGAAATTGAGTAGAAACGAGCTTGATGCTGAATTCGTATGTTTTGGAATGAGTTTAAAAGTGTTAGAATAATTCTTGGAATTTTTGGAGACATAAAGCTGGAATTGTAAGGCAACATTCTGTGAAAAAACGTCACTCGCGTAGCGCTACGGTAGGAGGCAAGGCAGTCGCGCTACGCTATCATTAACAAACAAGAAAATTTGATCTTGGAGGAGCTCGCGTAGCGCGAGAGTGAAAGGCAGACCCGTCGCGCTGCGCGACGGGTAGGAGAATCGCGAATTTTTGTTTACTGATTAGGGTTTACTATTTAAATCAAGAATCATCATCATTGAAGAAGTTACGAATTAGCAAACCCTAAGGAGACTTTGGAGCAGATTTTTACATCATTCGAGGTGTTTTAGCTTGCGGGAATCATAAGGTTGAAGCTAGGAAGCGTGGAAGAGAAGATTGTTCGGGTTCTATCTCCCGGTTTTCTTTAATTTCGTGTTTTTGATCTTTTCCCAATGAATTCTTGTTTTGAACTTGATTTGTTTGCTATAGACAACATGTTTCTTGGCTAAACCCTAGATACTACCTAGACGAGATGATAGTTTGATTAAAGTTTGGATCTTTTAATGGTTATTATTGTTTGATTATGGATTGATTCTTGAAAGTAGATTATTCTAGAATTCATACTTGGTGCATATGCGTGCTTGACGATTATTCTACTATTGTTTATTGCTTCGTATAATCCTTAGTGACGGTCTTTATCACATAATAGGGTTATATTAGGATTCTTGATTTAGGTGAGTGTCTATATCACGTAATAGATCATTAATCCTTTAGGGTGAAAATCTAGTAAGTAACCTTAGAAGTAATATTCGGTAATTTAATAAAATCAAGTGTTCTGCTTAATTTGTCGCTGAGAGGCTCGAGTTAGTTATTAGGTTCGCGGTGCAGTATATACTTAAGATAGGTTTTGAGAGAAGTCGATCTTATTTCCCTAATTGCATTTGTGTCTAGTAAACCAAGTTAGAACCTAGAATTGCCGTAGATTATCGCGCTGAGAGGTAGATAGTCATATTAGGGCACTTTTAGAATCGTTAGAGGACTGAGAGGAAGTCTAACAGTCGGTAATCACAACAACCTTGTAGGGTTTCCTAGGTTTCTTCCTGAGAAGGGTCGGGAAGTCTTAGCATTGAAATACCTTAAGGTTTAGTATTTTACGATCCCGGCTCCATACAACAATAATACCGTTAGAAGTCCATTCCCATTCAAACTGGATTCGAGTCTAGGTAGTCGTTAATCTCATCTGAATACATCCTTAGTTTTCGTTCGTGTCTTAGTCTAAGTCTAAGTCTAGTTAATTAATTAGGTTAATATAGATTTCCTAGTTTTTCAGTAACCCCCCCCCCCCAAAACAATTAAACAAGTTTAAGTCGCGTCTGTCAGTGTCTATTAGGGTCTAGCTTACGTAATATATAGAGTCTCAGGGTTCGATACTCGGACTTGCTTAGGCTATACTACATTGACCGGTACACTTGCCGGTTGTGTGGTTTAGGTTTTAGAGAGTCCCAGTCTATAAATTTAAAACTTATAGTGTCTAGATTAGAGAGTCTAATTTAGGTTGTTTTTATAGTCTGTTTAGCACACATCATATTCGTTATTTCATCTATCGTCTCATCCTTTTGTCGAAGACGTAAGAAGTCCTCTTGAATCCTATCGATTGCGGATTGTGGACAATGATGTTTCAAGAAAGGCTCCTTGAACTCTTGCCATGTTAATGCCTGCATTTTATCTTCCCCCAATTCCTTACAGTAAACATCCCACCAATCCTTCGCTTGGAGTTGGAGGAGGCCCGTTGCAAACATTACTTGATCCTCCATCTCACATCTACTTCTTACAAACACGGCCTCAGTACTTGAAATCCATCTTTGACAGGCTATCGGGTCAATCTCCCCATTGTATGGTAAGGGGTTACATGCCATGAATTCCTTATACGTGCCCCTACGAGTACTTTTCTTTGTTTGTAGTTTACTAATCATTCCTTTTAACTCTTCCATCTTGGTCGTCACTAATGCATCAACTACCCCTAATACTTGGGTTTCTACTTCTTGAGCTAGTCGGGGAATGCTAGCCTCAATCGCCTTTCCTACTTCTTCCACAATCCTTTCATTTAACATGTTTTGTCGTGCAGCTTCATTATCATTCACATTTGCATCATCCGCCTTCTACATAAAACATTCATCTCATTCATTAGATTTCCTTTCATACTTTTCTTCGTTATAATTGAACTCATGTTACCATACTACATTCAAATTTACAATTCATCCTTTATACATTATCGTCATTAACGATTATGATGTATTGTATAGACCATAATCTTTGATCATACAGATTTACATCCTTACCCTTCTTACGCACCTTCTTTCATAAATTGTTTCTTGAAACTTAATCACATGACATGTTTAAATTTCATGTATTCTCATTGAATGTTAAGCTATCCTTGGGGTTTAATAGGAATCTTTAAAATTTGGGGATCTAAATTAAAATTTTATTTCTAGCCAGAGTCCACCGTAAGCTACGGTTACTCCACCGTAGCTTACGATATCATTTCTTTATATATGGGCCTCCACCGTAAGCTACGGTGGCCACCGTAGCTTACGTTGGCATTAAAAGTGCTACGGTGATCCTCTCCTGGCCTACGGTGATCAATTATTCCCAGTTCCCACCGTAGCTTACAGTGATCCCCAGCATTGTTGGCTAAATTTTTCTCATTTGCAGCCGTTCAAAACCATTTTCGAATACAGATTCAATTCAGCCCATCCCTGAGGGTTAAAAAATCACCTTTCAATATTATTCCTACGTTTTTACTTCTTTCTAATCCTTCAATAACATCATCAATTCAAAACATCATGTACAAGGAATTCGTTGAAAAGTTTACCTCTTCTTGCGTCTTGGAGCGAACACACTCATTCATGCGAGCTTTCGGTTTGAGTCCGAGCACTCTATCGTGTTCGAATCTCTCAAACCTGGGCTCTGATACCAACTTGTAATGCCCATAAATTTTTAAGGTCAAAACATGTGAAAAATGTCAAACTTGAAAAATTCATTTCACCACTTACATTTTTACCAAAAAGTCCTTTACTATAGTTCGAGTAAACACATTCATCAAAAGTATCACAAGTGTTAACCCGAACTATCATAACAAAGTACAAGTTCCTAAATTGGCTTATGAATAATCCTAAATATTTAGTTAACATTTACAACCAAAATAACGTTTTGACCCATTTGACACTAACAAAACGTAAATCGGAAGCGCATAGTGGGCACGAGGTGTAGTGTGTTCGTTCCAAGCTCGCCGTCATCAAACAAGGGATTTACCTATCATCTATAACACCAAAACATTCATTAGTTCGATTTACTAAACAAAATTCAAGACTTTCATTTACTTATCATTATTCGACCCGTTAACAAATTCATCATTTTGTCAACATTGTTATTGTCGTTATTCTTTCCTTGCAAGCATAAATTTTCTTTATGCTCATTCATCCTTACATACATAAATCTACATAAAGGGTATACAAAGTTCATAACCGTGATCTTGCGATGCTTGCGACTTCAAGTGTCTCGTGCCTTCTTCTATTGTCGTGCTATACGTTATAACTTCACACTTTTAGCTTTCGTATACATTGCATCACATATACGTTTTTACTTATTCCTCATGGCGTTGCATAACTAAACATACATCCATTTTCATTTTACAACATCATTTAATCAAGAATTCATGTCAAAATACAACTAAATCATTCTAAGGCATTTCAATGTGTGTACTATCTACAAAGCATAAAGTACAAGTACCTTAAGCACATTTTTCCCAAAATCCACCCAAGAATTAACCTACTCTTTCACAATCAATATCAAAACCACACTACCCATGTTATTGTAGTTATTCTTTCCTTGCATGCATAAATTTTCTTTATGCTCATTCATCCTTACATATCGAAATCATTCAAATAATAAACCTTTCGACCCATCCGAAATGGGTCGATTTATACCATACATTCTTAACTCACTTTCATCACTTTGACCCGTTGTCGATAAGTCCTTTCCCAAACCATTTCGACATCATACTTCCCAATTATTTCAACCCATTTGAAACGGGTCATCAAGTGTTTGTTACTATTGCATTTTCCTAACTATCTCTCGGTATTCCATATATCACAATCTACAGTAATCATCAATACAACATTACACTAAGATTTAACTACTAAGTTAACATACATAAATCTACATAAAGGGTATACAAAGTTCATAACCGTGATCTTGCGATGCTTGCGACTTCAAATGACCCGTGCCTTCTTCTTTCTTCGTGCCTATACGTTATAACTTCACACTTTTAGCTTTCGTATACATTGCATCACATATACGTTTTTACTTATTCCTCATGGAGTTACATAACTAAACATACATCCATTTTCATTTTACAACATCATTTAATCAAGAATTCATGTCAAAATACAACTAAATTATTCTAAAGCATTTAATCGAACACGTGGCGTGCGTACTATCTACAAAGCATAAAGTACAAGTACCTTAAGCACATTTTTCCCATAATTCACCCAATAATTAACCTACTCTTTCACAATCAATATCAAAACCATACTACCAATGTTTTATATCAAATTACCCATCTAAACACACTCTATAACATTTATCTAACACCAACATTACCCAATTCATTCCACAAACTTTACTTAACTCTATTTTCATACAATTACAAATGGGTTTTACCCCAAGCTATCACTACATTCAAAATTGCACATAATACAACCTCTATAAGTTCATATCACATATCAATCATGTTAAACCATACACATAATCACGGATTACACAAAACCCGCTTTATCAAACATTACCAAATCATGAAATTAAACTTAGTTGATGTCAAGAACACTTAGGTGATCATAGTTCCTAAATTATGCATAGCAAATTCAGCCCTAAAGCCTCTTGATTTTGATGATTTTCTTGCTAGGTTTTGAGGAGAAAGGTACTCCTGGTCTCTCTCTCTCTCTCGATCGCACATAGCCAGCACCAAACACTGACCATTTTTTTATTAAAACTTTACTCTATAATTACACATTCAGCCCCTTATCTTTTAGAGTGTGTTCATATTATTATTTCCCCTACTAACTTGGTCACTTTTCATTTGGTTAACTTAGTTACATAAATATGTTTTGAACTTAGTATCATTTATTTAACTTTTCTCATGGCATAAATTTATATTTGCCATTTTCTATTATTTAAGCATCACTACATAATGTTATATTGGCATACGAAAATTCGGGGTGTTACAAGTCTACCCCCCCCCCCCCTAAAGAAGGTTTCATCCCCGAAACCTAAATACGCACCAAATAATTCCGGATAGTGTTTTCGCATATCATCCTCCGCTTCCCATGTAAGATCCGACCCCTTTCGGTGTTGCCATTGAACTAATACTTGTCGAATAGACTTGTTGCGGAGTTGCTTCATCTAGTAATCTTTTATTGCGACAGGCCTTTCAATATAATTTAATCTCTCATCCACTTCAATATCATCCAATGGCATGTATGTCGTCTCATCCGCAAGACATTTCCGCAACTGGGACACATGAAAGGTATTGTGAATTCCATCCAGCTCGGGTGGTAATTCCAACTAGTATGCCACCATTCCAATTCAAGCTAGTATTTTGAAAGGTCCGAATTATCGAGGACCTAGCTTTCCATGTTTGCGAAAGCGAATTATTCCTTTCCATGGGGAGACCTTTAACAACACAAAATCTCCCACTTGGAACTCAATTGGACGCCTTTGCCGATCCGCATAAGATTTATGTCTATCTTGCGCTGCCTTTATCCTTGATCTAACCATATCAATCTTCTCATTCGTTTCGGCTACTACATCCTTTGACGCGAGTTCGCGCTGACCCACTCCCCCCCCCCCAACATACCGGGGTTCTACATTTCCTTCCATAGAGTATTTCGTAAGGGGCCATCTTTATGCTGTTATGATAACTATTATTATATGAAAATTCTACCAAAGGTTAATGATCATCCTAGTTTCCTCCAAAATCCAAAACACACGCTCTTAGCATATCGACTAGTGTTTGGATGGTTCGTTCCGATTAACCATCGGTTTGAGGATGGTAGGCGGTGCTAATATGTAACTGGGTCCCCAACTCTTCATGAAACTTCCTCCAATAACGAGACGTGAACCGGGTATCCCGGTCGGATACTATTGACACCGGAACCCCATGCCGAGATATAATCTCATTCATATAAATTCCCGCCATCTTTTCCGAATGATAGGTTTCCTAAATGGGTAAGAAATGTGCGCTTTTGGTAAGGCGGTCCATGACTACCCAATAACATCATGCCCTTTCCTTGTCTTGGGAAGCTTAGTCACCAAATCCACCGTTATATGTTCCAACTTCGACACCGATATTTCCAACAGTTGCAACTTTCCATACGGTTTTTGGTGTTCGGCCTTTACCTGAGAACATGTCAAGCACTTCGCAACATACTTGGCAATGTCTTTTTTCATTCCCGACCACCAATAATTCATCATCAAGTCTCGATACATCTTTGTAGCTCCCAGATGAACGGAGTATCAAAACTTGTGACCCTCATTCAAAAGCAAATCTTTCACATCACATTCCCAAGGTGTCCAGATTTGGTCATACCTCGTCTTCATACCATTCGTATTCTCTTCTAAATTGTGAATAAATCCTTTCGTCCTTTCTTTCTTTGGGTTATCGGCATTCAAGGATTTAATTTAAGCTTCTCGTATTTCTTCAAGGAGACTAGAAGTGACTACCATCTTCATCAATTTTACCCGAATCGGAGGCGGGTATTCTTTTCGACTTAGTGCGTCTGCTACTACATTAGCCTTCCCGGGATGGTAGTGAATATCACAATCGTAATCCTTGATAAGTTCTAGCCATCTTCGTTGCCTCATATTAAGATCTTTTTGCTCGAAGAAGTATTTGAGGCTCTTATGATCCGAGTAAATGGTGCATTTGACTCTGTACAAATAATGCCTCCATACCTTTTAAAGCGAACACTACAGCCGCCAACTCTAAGTCATGAGTTGGGTAGTTACCTTCGTGTTGCTTAAGTTGTCTCGAGGCATACGCCAACACCTTACCCCGTTGCATTAGAACGAACCCTAAACCTTGACGGGAGGCGTCGGTGTATACAATCAAATCTTCCATTCCATCCAGTAATGTCAACACCAGAGAACTCGAAAGCTTTTCCTACAAGGTTTGAAAGGCCTTTTCTTGGTCCATACCCCAAACAAATTTCTCTTCCTTCCTCGTTAGCTTAGTCATAGGTAAGGTTATCTTAGGAAAATCCTGGATGAACCTTCTGTAGTAGCCAGCTAAGCCTAGAAAACTTCTTACTTCACTTGGATTCTTAGGGGGAACCCATTTCATTACTGCTACTACCTTTGACGGATCTACTTTGACGCCTTCCTCATTGATCACATAACCCAGAAACTGTACCTCTCTAAGCCAAAATGCGCATTTCGAGAACTTCGCATACAATCTTTCCTTACGGAGCATTTCTAGCACTTTTCGTAAATGTTGAGCATGTTCGGTCTCACTTCGGGAGTATACCAGAATGTCATCTATGAAAACAATTAGGAACTTATCTAACATAGTTCGACATACTCGATTCATTACCAACCCGCTTTATCAAACATAGCATTTCGAGAACTTCGCATATCACATAGCATTCATGTTAAATCATACACATAATCATGGATTACACACAACCCGCTTTATCAAACATTACCAAATCATGAAATTAAACTTACTTGATGTCAAGAACACTTAGGTGATCATAGTTCCTAACTTATGCATAGCAAATTCAGCACTAAAGCCTCTTGATTTTGATGATTTTCTTGCTAGGTTTTGAGGAGAAGGGTACTCATGGTCTCTCTCTCTCGATCGCACATAGCCAGCACCAAACACTGACCATTTTTTTATTAAAACTTTACTCTATAATTACACATTCAGCCCCTTATCTTTTAGAGTGTGTTCATATTATTATTTCCCATACTAACTTGGTCATTTTTCTTTTGGTTAACTTAGTTACATAAATATGTTTTGAACTTAGTATCATTTATTTAACTTTTCTCATGGCTTAAATTTATATTTTCCATTTTCTATTATTTAAGCATCACTACATAATGTTATATTGGCATACGAAAATTTGGGGTGTTACAAGTCTAACCCCCCCCCCCTAAAGAAGGTTTCGTCCCTGAAACCTAAATACATACCAAATAATTCCGAATACTGTTTCCGTATATCATCCTCCGCTTCCCATGTAAGATCCGATCCCTTTCGGTGTTGCCATTGAGCTAATACTTGTCGAATAGACTTGTTGCGGAGTTGCTTCATCTTGTAATCTTTTATTGCGACATGCCTTTCAACATAATTTAATCTCTCGTCCACTTCAATATCATCCAAGGGCAAGCCGTCTCATCCGCATGACAGTTCTGCAACTGGGACACATGAAAGGTATTGTGAATTCCATCCAACTCGGGTGGTAATTCCAACTGGTATGCCACCGTCCCAATTCGAGCTTGTATTTTGAAAGGTCCGATGTATCGAGGACCTAGCTTTCCACGTTTGCGAAAACGAATTATTCCTTTCCATGGGGAGACCTTTAACAACATAAAATCTCCCACTTGGAACTCAATTGGACGCCTTTGCCGATCCGCATAAGATTTATGTCTATCTTGCGCTGCCTTTATCCTTGATCTACCATATCAATCTTCTCATTCGTTTCGGATACTACATCCTTTGACGCGAGTTCGCGTTGACCCACTTCCCCCCAACATACCGGGGTTCTACATTTCCTTCCATAGAGCATTTCGTAAGGGGTCATCTTTATGCCGTTATGATAACTATTATTATCTGAAAATTCTACCAATTATATGTGATACACATATTATCAATTAGCTACAAATTCTTTGGCTTATTAAGACTAAGAAGCAAGTCACGGGTGCAAATAATGTTGCCTTTCCAAATGACATGCAACGTTATAGTCATTAAGGATATTCCTCTATGAAATTGCCCCAAATGAGTTCCCAAACAACGCGTTTTAAAAACATTTGATCAGTGAAAAATTTCATTCAATTCGTATAAAAGACACAGTATTGCAATTACAACATTAAGAGTTTTTTACATTTGTTTATATCTTACTATTGCCCAAAGGTATTTGTTACTAGGCAATTCTTGTGACTGTGGTCATATCACTGTTGGTCATTCTCCCAATGAGTGAAACGTATCAAGTAGTGTATACAAAACCCCACATACTGACAGTAATTTCCATGTAAGAATACAAAGACTTAATCACCGTAAACACAATTAGAAAACATTTAGGGTTTTGAAAGCATTTTGATAAAAAGAGAATGATTCACTTTGCAGATTTAGGGTTTTCAATAATAGCCTTCTCGTCTAAGTCTTGGGTTCCTAATTAAGCGCACAATGCAACACGTATTGGTGTGTTGACCCAATTTAAACTTTAACGATAATCATGAGATCAAAACCACAACGTAGCTGACAAAGTATAGCCTTATTCAAGCAGCACTTAAACATCCATTGATTTGGTTTCAGATCAACCAAACAGGGTATCGTACCAGTGATCCAGGTTAGCACACTGATTACGGAGCAGAGTTTTAGGGCTTCAGGTATTATAGCAATACTACGAGAGAAAGAGAAAGAGAACATAGAATGATCGAGTCTGAAATACTCAATTCACATCCATTTTATAGTTGTGGATCAACCACGTCACGTCACGCGACCATGTTTCTGATTCACCTTCGCGTAGCGCAAAGAGGTTAGACTAGAGCATAGGTGGCATGAGTCACCACGTAGGCATGCCATGTGGCTGCCACGTGGTGCTACGTGTCAGCTGGCAATCAAGGAGCCGTCGCGTCACGCGACCGCACAACCCTATCACCGTCGCGTAACGCGACGCGACCCAAAACTGGGTTTCTTCGTCTTTCATGCTGGTTTCCTTCGGACGCATTCGGAGTCTTGATTATGAATAGTTATGGGCCTTATTCGAAGGTTTATATAGTGGACAGTTAATCATGGGTCATGTGGTGGCGTTGATAGCCGAAAGAAAAGGGGGTACATGCACTAATCAGTCTGCTTTGATTGTTGAGTGTTATGTGCCTTATGTCCAAGGCTTGATGCAAAACTACTATCAAGTCAGGAGGTCTCACTGGAAGCAGCCTCTCTATTCCTATGGGGTAATTGTCTGCATCTTACCCTCTTTAGACCCTACCTTAGCTTTGCTATTGGTGGGATTTACTGAGTATGACGGTGATGATGAACAATTTGAATTCCAAGAATAGTAATTTATTTTTCAAAACCTTTTTTTTTACTTTTAATTTCACTCATTATAGTATAAGCTACATTGTACCTGTATCGTATCAAACCAAAATGATACCGACCAAAATCCGACATCATAGGTCGATTTGAACAATGAACTTTTTTAAAAGTTTCAATTTCACCTCATACTATATATAATATACGCTTTTAACTTGCGTTCTTTAACTTTTTGTAATAAGGATAAGCAGTTGTATTCCGATATAAATTTTATTGAAAATGGAGTTGCACTCAAATTTTGTATCGTAAGCTATGTCAAATACCACACTAATTCCATGACAAACTGTGCTGATACCCATGAAACTGAATTCCTGTCGCATCGTGTAAGGAATCCCACTAGTTAAACTATACATATAAGAGCATTCAACCATTAACATTCGATCCTCCATATTTATATGAGTTGGTTCGCTATATTGTATGAAGTGGTTGTGAGTGGATGAGAGAGAAAATGCTACTATTCATCATTTCGTAAGACACTATTCACCCTTTATATTTTTTAATAGTTTTTGAAAATGGTTGTGAATGGAGAAAACAGAAAAAAATAATAATTATAAAACTATAAAAAAATCATTATTTAACCGAAAAGAATAGAGAAAAAATAACTTTTAGTGTAAGTATAAAGAAGAAGATGGAGAATGGACTATGGATGGTCTAAAGTTATAAAAAAAAGTTATAACAAGAAGAGAGAAAACTATAAGCTTAACCTAAGAAAGGTTTAAGGGTAGTTTAGGTATTAAAGTCACAAATCACGAACCGGGTTCAATGAGTGGGTGTGAGCCAGTTTACGCGACGAGCCGAGGGTGTGACAGATAACCCCTCATCGCTTAAGAGAATCTTGCATCTCTCTCTCTCTCTCTCTCTTCATCTCTCATTCTCTCTCTCTCTCTAGATTCCCATGTTCTTTCATCTGTATATGACATAATCACAACAACTATACATATAGATCCTTCACTCCCCACTCTTTCTCTTCGTGCCATCAAATTCACGATCAAATCCACACATTCAGAGAGATGGGGAGCTTCAATCCGATTCCTGAGCTTACTTTGGATTTCAAACCTACTTTTATCCCCAAAACTATTGCTCAATTTCTTCGTCAAGTTTCCTCAATCGGTAGCGTGCCTGACAAGATATTGAAACTTGATGATTTTGTTACCCGATTAGAGTCCGAAATGCGGAAAATCGATGCCTTTAAACGTGAACTCCCCCTTTGCATGCTCCTTATTAATGATGGTTCGTTATTCTTCTTCAATTTATTCAGTTTTATTACACATAAAGTTTTGATTTTGATTTTTTTATTTTTTTTTGAGGTGGGTTTTTGTAAATGGGATGTGGGTTGTTGATGGTTTTGATGATAATGTATTGTGTAAATTTTTATAATATTTGTACACCAAACTGTTTGATGAATTGTCAAGGAGAGACTGTAGGTTTTAAAAGGGATGATTTTAAAGATGAATTTTGACTTTTTTTTTGAGGTGGGTTAATGTAAATGGGAATTGGGTATTTGATGGGTTTGATGATGATGTATTGTGTATAGTTTTATCATATTTGTACAGCAACTGTTTGATGAATTGCCTATGAGAGACTGTAGGTTTCAAAGGGGTGATTTTGGATATGTTTGTTAGTTGATTAGTGCTAGTGAAAATGATGTGTCTAACAGTGTGTTTTGGCAGCTATTATTGCATTAAAAGAGGAGGCAATGGTGTTCAAGAAATCATCTAGTGTTGAGCCAGTGCTTGAAGAATTTATACCACTTAAAAAGAGTAGTGATGAAGGGGTAGAAGTGGATTTGATCAGGGAAGAAAAGGGTGGAGGAGATAAGAAGAATTGGTTGAGCTCCACACAGCTTTGGAACACTAATGAAAACAGTCCAAACATGAATCAAATCCAAAGTCATAAACCAAATTCAACAGATACAATAACCAAAAAGGTAAAAACTAAAAAGGGGTGCATCATCTTGTACCACCATTCACTATTTTCGTTATATTATAATCAAATAAGAAAAGTGTTTGTTAGATTTATATGATTAATATCCTTGTAGAGAGCTGTGGAAGAAGATGACCGAATGATCGACGGATCGCATCGGTCATTCGGAAACCATCTTGGAAAAGCTTTTATCCCATTGAAGGGATGTTATGGATTTACAATGGTAACACCAGGAGAGAAAGATAGGGAGGAATTACCAATTCCTGGGCTTTCTTTAATTACTCCCGGAATCGGAATCAAGAATTCCATGAGGGGAAACAATTTAGTTACTAAAACTAGTCCTGATACCAAACTGACCCCTTGTTTTGCGATGAATGATCAATCGACCGGTGTCCCTCGTGGTCACTCGCCTCAGCAGCAATCGTCTAGAAAACAAAGAAGATGTTGGTCCACTGAGTTGCATAGACGATTCGTCAATGCCCTGCAGCAACTCGGAGGTTCACAAGGTTAGCCCTTAAAACTTCAACATCTTTTTAACTAAATTTTTGTCGGTTTTAAGCAATAAGTTTTTGGTGAGATTCTTAGAATGATTATCACTAGTGTTATGATCTATATGTATGCAAATTATATGAGAATTGTTTGATTTTAGGCCATTGATCTTTGAAATTGCGAGTAGAAACTTTAATTTATGAATTGTTCGAATCGTTTGCAGCTGCTACCCCTAAACAAATTAGAGAACTTATGCAAGTTGACGGCCTTACCAATGATGAAGTAAAAAGCCATCTGCAAGTGAGTTACTGTTTTAGTGTTCGATTCACATAAAGCTCTCAACTTTTATTCATATGTTATTTCGTTTCGCCTGTGAATTGTAGAAATACAGACTGCACACACGAAGACTTCCATCTTCTAACACCTCAACCGTGAATCAAACTGGCGGTGTTTTGGGAGGAGGCACGTGGACCCCGCCCCAAGATCAGTTTGTTGAATCCTCGAAGCACGGTATTTCTCAGTCAAGTTCTCCTGATGGCCCGTTTCTTACCGGAACCACCACGACCACCGGTGGGGACAGCATGGATGATGGAGAAGATGCTAAATCTGAGAATTACTGCTGGAAAGGTGTATAAATTTTGATATAATTTTTTTCAAAAAATAATCGGTTAATTATATAGGTGAGTTTATATATAAAATAGACAACCTGAAAAAATAACTTATACATAAAGATTGATGAAATTTTGCAGGATTAGTTTTCCTTTTTTTTTTTTTTTTTTTTGGAACTTTTAGAAATTTGAGTTGTTACAATTTTCTTGGATTCTTTGTCCAAGTAGCTTCATGTGAAGCACATCTGTATTTGAGATGAGAAACATGATCATTGAGGTATGCAGTATTTTATGCATATTATTCCCTTCTTACTATCTTTATGAAATCTTGAATCTTTTTGCCCTTGAGATTTACTTTTTTTTCTATTAACTTCTTTACTTTGGGATGGTAAAAAGTCTCCTTTATTTTGTGTTTAAATTCTAAATTTATATGTGTATGTCTGTGTAAGATTCCCTTTTGGCAAACACAAACAACAATACAAACCTATTTTATGTTTGTTTTCCTTTTTTAATAAAAAACATGGAATTTGCAAACCATCCATTTTTTTGTACTTTTCAAGATGCCTTTTTAGTTAGCACTCAACATTTATCATTAAATAGAATCTCTATCAATCACCATGTATGGTATAACCTCTTTTAAAATAAGATATTAATTTACACAATCATTTTCATTATCATATTAAATATGTGTATACAAAAATAAAAATAAATATATTTTATTCATAAAAACAATGTTGCAGAAGTCGCTACGCGCTCCTAACTCGATCAGATGGAGAGTTGTGAGTACCCGGCTTAGACGGGGAGTTGGTTGTTGTCGTCCATAGTTTTGGAGATAATGTGAATCAGCGTTGCCAAGTTAGAGTTTTAGGATATTAGCTTTTTTTTTAAGTCAAACTTATGTCCAAGTTGGCATCGCCTGATTCGGTCCCATTCCGTTCGATTCCACTTGATTCCCCCCGAGTTTGACCGAGTCATGTCGATGTTTGACCGAGTCCGATTCTTGATTACTGAGTTGGTGAAAATCGCTAAAAAAGACCCTCGATTCCTTGCTGTTCCTAGGCTGAGTCGGCCAAGTTTTACTGACACTGCGTAAAAATTAAAATTAACAAGTCTTACTAATAGGGCTTCTCATAATATCAACATCAAATATTCATTAAAGAATATTTGGATTAGAAATGAATTAATACTTATATTAAATAATATGCCTTAATTGATAAACATAACATCAACATCAGTATTTATTAAAAAAGTATTTAATTTAAGTAAGAAATAAAGTAATTACTTATTGAATGTTTAAAATATATAAATTTAATTGAAAAAAACCTTATCTTTTGTCCTAATCCCGGAATCTATGCCTCAAAAATGAATAGAAAGTATTTGTTCAAAGATTTGATGAAATCAAGAATCTTTGAATTTGTTCAATTCAACCCTAAATATAAAATATATTTGCTGTCAACTGAGTTATATCTTTTTCTTTGGGTTATCTATATTCCTCCTGTCTTGATTAAGTCAAATTAGATGATATGTTTATTCGTTTCTTATTTTGGTGATAAAAGGTATATTAATTAAATGCCAAAGATAAAATACAAATACCCTTATCATACAAAAAGTATGAATAGGGTGAAAATGTAAAAAAAACGGTAACATTTTCGTAATTATTTACTGGTAGAGTAATTATCAAAATTACTTTACAAATGATCTTATAGGGTACTCGTAGAGTAATTATCAAAATTACTCTACAAATAATCTTATAGGGTAATTTTGATTTTGTAGAGTATCATAATTACTCTACAAATGATCTTGTATGGTTATTTTGATCTTGTAAGGTAATTTTGTAGAGTATGATAATTACTCTACAAATGATTTTGTAGATTAATTTTGAATTGTATGTTGCTTGATAAAATTTTGATGTAGAGTAATTTTGATACACTTGTATATTAATTTTGATAATTACCATACAGTATCAAAATTACTCTAAAAGATCATTTTAGAGTAATTTTGATAATTACCCTACGACCAAATAATTACGAAAATACCACCGCATTTTTTTTGGATTTTTCATGCCTTTTATACGTTTTGTACGACAAGACACTTTGTACGTGAACTTAACCCATTAATTAAAATACCATTATATCAAATTACCACAAACTTCTTGCCATGTGAATATCATACACAAAAATCATAAGGATTTTTGAGATAATATATAATAGTGTCACTCAAACTTTTTTTAACGGCTTTTTACCCATGTCATATATGTGGGACTTGAAATCTTGATCATAAGACATTCTCCTTCTCAACTCAACTCAAGTGTTTAAAGGCTTTATCTTTACTAACAAACAATCATTCTATTGGTAAAAATGTCAATCAACTTATACTATTTGTTTCATTAAAATCATTAAAATACTAAAACTGTTTTATAGGCGATTAAATCACGAATCTATTTTTTTTATATAAAAACCGCGAAGATAGACTGTTATTGGTTATTTGCTCTATTATGTAAAGTAAAAGTTACTGAATGATTTCAAATAAATGGAGTTTTTAATTATAATTATGTTTATTTATGTATTATTCATATAATAAAAGATAGCTACATTCAAGTGCGTTATACAATAGCTTTAATATTTAAACAGATTTAACTAAAAAAAGTTGAATAAATAATTGACAATTTTTTTATTATAACTATATTAGATCTTGGTTATATATGTCAAACTAGATGACACGATTATTTAATTCTTAAGATAACCAGGAATGCAGTAGTAATGTTATATACCCCGATAGCAATAGTAATGTGATAAAGGAAATCACTTTTATTGTAAGACGTTGCACAACATAATTTATTGATGTGTCTCCTTTTATGTATGTATCACCCATTAATATTTAGACCATCCGTAGTGGTAAGAGTTTTAAGCGTGTGTTTGCCCGATAATACTATCAAACGTCTGCACACCGCCCCTAGGTCTTTTTTTTTTGGTCAAAAAATGTGTCTCTACATGTCAATTCATGCCCAAAGATAGAGCATTAGTTTCAAGACCCACTATACATAATCTTATTATACTCCTCATAAATAGACTCTTTTCTTGATTTCGTGTCATGTATCACCTTTTAGTTGTGTAACTTCTAATTCTCTTTCTTTTAATGATAAATAAAGTTGACAACTTGACATCATGTTTTTATTGCAAGTTTCATGATTTTATCTTAAACTTTATTGCCTTTTATTTTGCTGATAAAAAAAAAAAAAGATTGGTTGCTGATAAAAAAAAGTTCTTTAATTTAAAATGCTACAAGTGAGATTTCATCGTGCGATGCGTCAGATATTTAGTGTTGGCAATATGCTATGATACTAGTACGGTACTGATTCCCAATATATTTTACGATACCAAATTTGAATACAACTCCAATCTAAAGTTGACATATTGTTTTGTTACAAGTTTCATGATTTTTTTTCTAAAACTTTATTGCCATTTATTTTGGTGATAAAAAAAGTTTGGTAATTTAAAATACCACTTGTGAGATTTCCTCGTACAATGGGATGAGAATTTGGTTTTGGTCAATATCAATTCGGTTTGTTATGGCATTGGTATGATGTCGGTGTTTGGTATATTTTTTAGGTTTTTGAGGGATGGGTGGAGGGTTAGGTTTTTTTTTTATTATTGGGTGTTTAAGTTTTGGGTGGTGTTGGATGAGTTTATTTTATTGTGTTCATATTGGTTTTCGTAGTTCTCGCAACAAAAGTGGTTCTCAAATGAACGCTACTATTTTTATTTTTCATTCAACTTGACTAATAATTTGGTTTTGCTAACTTTCCAAAATAATTTATATAGGCAACTATAATAATTTTTTCCCTACATCTCGATATAAAATTTTATTGAAAAATGATACGTACCGAACCGAAAACCGAAGGAACAACATTGGTATAGGTCCTAGTATACATTTTTACAGTTTCTAATTTTGATAAACTGACCCTGTATCGCTATCGTACAATACCGAGTTGAACCAAACAACATCAGTACTTGTATCCGTATTCATTTTTATGGTTTCCGGTTTCGATAATATTTCATTTATATAACTCTGTCTGTGACAATAAATGAATACCGGTAATGATACCAATACCATGATAAAAGGAACCAATACCGTCTAAACAACATCGGTACGAGTGTTCATTATTATGGTTTTTAATTGATACTGATACCATGACGAAACTAAAATAATACCGTCCTAATAATATCGACGATGATGTTTGTAACTATTGTCTTTAATTGATGTAAAATACGTGTTGATTGTTGTACCAAGTGTCTGTATCGTACCATTAATTTAACAAACCAAACCAATGTCATCGAAAACTTGTCACGATACCACGGAAAATGTCACTAGTTTGTTTTTTTTTTAGAATAGTAATCAAGTTTTAAAAGTGTTCCAATTAGGTCACTCAAGTTTCAAAAGTGTTCCAATCAGGTCACTCAACATTCATTTTTCATTAAAATTTAGGGGTTTTTCATCCATTTCATAGGTAACCGTGGTTATGTGAATTTTTGTTTATTTTTCCCCTTTTATTTGATGCTAACGTCGAGTGATGACGTGGATTTTAACTTTTTTTTTTAATTTTTAATGTAATTAAAGTGTTTTTAATTTTTATAAATATAATTTCATATATTAAAATAATCCGACCCCAGCATCTTATCCTCCATTTTTTTCTTGACACATGGAAAAAATGACATGACTCGATTTGAATTTTAAGTTATTTAATTGGGACATAAACGATACGAGTGAACTAATTAGAACACTTTTAAAACTTGGTTACTATTCTGTGACATTTTCCTAAACATAAGAAAAGAAACTTGGTGATTTATTATATAATTCTAATAGTTAAATAAATGTAATAAATAACCAAATAGATAGATATTCTCATATTATATCGTAAGAAATTTTAGGTTGATGGACTTAGGTTAAGTGTAATGGGTTGATGCCCATTTACATATCAACAATATTTGAGTGTTAAACAACGCGTCATATGTTAAAATTAAGGTTACCACTCATGTATTGAGAGTCGAATCAAGCTTGACCTTGTCTGCTTCCTCTCTCTCTTTTCACCTCTCCGGCCGCCGATGGCTCGATGAAGAGAAAACTGTTGTGATAGCGTGTGAGGTCGCCTGGGTGCTAGGCTTGACCTTCCATCCTATCCCGATCGTTCGATCTATCCATTCGCCTCCCGGGGTTAGGGTTCTTCTGTTTTGTCTTCCTCTTCGCCGGCAAATCGAACTTGATTGCTTAGTAGGTGTAACAACCCTCAAAAACGACCCTAAACGTCCCAAAATATACTCAGTATGCTAAAAGTGGACCCTAAACACTTTAATTTTATAAAAATAAAATAAAAACAATTCCTGAGGGGCACTCGCGGGCCGCGACAGCTCAAGGTCAGGGCGACACCCTGAGCTGCCACGTGTCACGATCGTGTCAAAGCTAGAATCGACGAATCAGCAAGCCTACGCCCTACACCCCTACGTCGCGGGCCGCGAAGCCCTTAGAGGACTTCTACGCAAGCCGCGAGGAACTCAAAATCAGCTCCTATAAATTGGGTGCTTCGGCAGTCATTTTCCGTCGCTCACAATTCTCTTTCTCTCTCAAAATTTCTGAAGTAATAATAATTCTCGGGTATTATACCCCCTAAACCCGAAACTCTGCTCGTTATTAGGGTAATAACTCGATCGATGCTACGATACTATATCTGATCGATTTAAAACCGATCCGATGGATGTTTAAGTGCTGCCTACATTAGGTTATACTTTGTCATTCATCATGAGGGTTTTGATCTCGTGATTATCGTTAAAGTTGGATTAAGTTAATACGCTAAGACGAGTTCCATTGTATCTAGAAATTAGAACTCATAACCAGGGAGCTGCTAAACGAGAATACTTAGCAATTATGTAAACTTAATAGTTAAGTAAAATTAGTAGTTAAAGATAACTTAGCGGTTAAGAAACCTTAATAGATAAGTAAAACTTAACAGCTAAAGTAAGATTAAGTAAGATTAATTAATCAGCTAAGTAAGATTAATTAAGTAGCTAAGTAAGATTAATTACTCAGCTAATTAAGATTAATTAATCAGCTAAGTAAGATTAATTAATTAGTTAAGTAAGATTAATTAATCAGCTAAGTAAGTTAATCAGTTAAACAGCTAAAACAACAAGATATACATGAAGTAGATAATATCTAAATAGGTATATATGGGATAGGTATTATCTAAAGAAAATATTATTTAAGGAAAGTAATGTATAGGGAATGTTTTATCTAGGGAAGGTTCAACTGAGGAAGATAACACCTAGGGAAATTCTATATAGGGGTAAGACTTATCCCCTTACCTATAAATATGAAGCTTAGGATTCATTTTTCTTTGCTCATTCCTTCTATTCTTCTCTCTATACGTTGGTGTTCTAACCAAAAATCACCGATACGATATTCTTTCTGATTGATTCGGGAACCAACTAACGAATGTCAAAGTGCTGTCTAAATAAGACTATACTTTGTGAATTTCGTTAAGGTTCTGATCTCGTGACCATCGTTAGGTTTGATATGGTTTAACACTAATACGTATTCCACTCTGTTAAACTAAATGTTTAACTACCAGAAAACTCTGCACTATACACTTACAATCAAAATAGATGCTTAGTTATCAGAAGACTTAGAATCAGGAGGCTTGTTAAATCAAGACTGCATGCTTATAATGTGAGTCATTCTCTTTTTATCCAAAGTGTTTTACAATACCTCAATGTTTTCCAGTTATATTTTACAGGGATTAAGTCTTTGTTATCTTAAACTACTGGCAGTAAGTGGGGTATTGTGCACAATTACTACTGTTTTATCACTTTTAGGCGAAATGACCTAAATAGTGATACTCGTCACTACTGGGTGAAAGGACCCAATAGTGGTATGACCACAGTCATAGATCCGGTCGAGTGACAACTGAACCAGCTAATTATAAGATAGGGGCACTTGTAATCGCTCTTAATACTGTAAATTAAATAAATGTGTTTTTATACAAAATGAATGAACTCACCAGTATTTCCTGCTGATAAAATGTTTTTAAAACGCGTTTCAGGTGATTACAGTAGATCGGAATAAGAGTTGTGATACGGCACCGAAAGGCTTAAAGAAGTGGCTTATTTTATCAATTTAATTAAATTAAGCAAACATTATTTCATATATTCGGGTTTATCCCATATTAAAGCTACCTTTGTAAAACATGGATTTATTTCCATCTGTCTAATAAATAAAATCCGGTATTTCTAAACTCTGATATTTTTCCTAACTCACGGTCCTGATTCCGCTGCAATGTTTTTAAAATAACCACCGGTACCACTTGACTACTCGTGGCTCCCGTCCAGGGTGTGGTCCGGGGTCGTGACAGAAGGTGGTATCAGAGCCAAGCCACTGGTTTAAGCAATTGGGTGTTGTAATAATACCTAAGCTTGAACGAAAGAGTTAGGAAATTGTTATTAATTGATAGCACCCAGGATAGTATTTAGACTTGAATTTAAGAAAGATGCCTTAGTATAAGCTTCGAGATAAGCTAATTACTTGCTTTGATAAAATGGAATGGGTATTGGTATGCCGTGAGGATGATGACTAGAACGTTGCAAGTATGGTAAATAAGCAATAACACTTGGCCACTGTTATTTCTTATTTATTGGTACTACTGGGTTCTGGAATATGATCCGTCTTGTGAATACTAAATTCCTTGTTCTCTGATGAAAGTCCTAATAAAGGATGCTTTTTCAAAATCATGAATTGAGAAAATTCTATTTATGGGAAATACAATGATAATTACCTCTTCGGCGAGAACCGGGTAAGATGGGGTGTATAAGATGTCAAACAAGTGACAAAATTCCCTAAATAGTATCATGACCTGATATCTGACTTGTTTTTTGGAAATATGAATCTGTTAAATACATTGACCTTATAAATGGTATGTACATTACAATATGTGAAATATATGATTATATAGATATGTATATCTATAAGGAAATCCAAAAACCATTAGGATTGACAATTTAGCATAAATCACGAGCATGTGTGTCAATGATAATTCTAGAATTCTTTATCAGGAATCTCTCGTATACATCTATAATTCCGATATGAAACATTACTTTGTTTGATTATCAGTCTCGTAACTCGTGCGACAATATAAACGACGGGAACCCTTTAAGTTGGGACGCCATCGAAAGTATAAGAATTCCCTTTGCATTACCTTATTAACGCAGTAGGAAACTTGTAACTAAAAATTCATGCTAGGCACAAAACGTCTCAAAACTTACGCTCATAAGAGTAATTCTACTTTTTTAAGAACTCTTGCAAAGATAAAAGTAACCACGAATAGATGCACTTACAAAGACTCTTCACCTATAGTCCTACTAAGATTACCAGTAATAAAGCTGTTACGAAATACATGGACTGCAAAAGACTAAAGTTGTCCAAACCATTAATATATATGTTAAGAAGAATGAAGTAATGTATGCTTCAAAATTTAGACGTTAAGATAGTAAGACCCGATCTTCAAAACACATGATCACGACGTATGCCATGAAATGGAAAGAATGAAAAGAACTGACAGAAAGGAAAATTCTGTCTGCTTCATAAAAAGGAACAAATGGCAACGATGATTCCTGAGGTGATTGCTGAATTAGGTTGAGATTTGCAAGCCAACCGGAGAAGTGACCACAAGGAGACAAGACAGACCAGCCGACAAAGTTCGTCTCTGTGATGAAAGCTGCGAGTTATACACGAAAGTAAGACATAGCGTATATGATCTCGGAGTTCATTAACACTAGAGGCATGGAACTGAAAGAAATTCCAACCAACGTTTTCCCAGAGGATCTACTTGGACTATCACCCGATCGTGAAGAGAAGCTCAGAATTCATCTGAGACTAGGAACAACACCGATTGTTATATCACAAAAGTTAAGACTAATGTAGTAGTTGATGCTTTAAGTCATAAGTTTCATAAGAAGCCGAAACAAGTACGTGCTCTTAGATTAAATTTACGGATAAATTTAATGGAACAATTAAAGAGTACCCAAGAAACAACAATCAAGGATGATGCTGAAGGATTATAAAGGAAAATAAAGGAATCAGAAAAAAGAAACTGATGGAATTTGGAAATTACATAAAGAATTTGGAAACCTATCTAAGGAAACATACCTAATTCTTAGGAAAGCTCATAAGACTAAGTAGATGATGAATTATTAGGAGTATCAATGTTTGAATGAGAATTGAGGATATCTAAGAAGGAAGAAGGATGTAGCAAGTTACAAGTATTTAATTTATTTGCAAGTTAAAACTAAACAATAGAATCCTTTAGGTTTACCTCAGCAATTAGAAATGCAAGTATGGATATGAGACTGATAACAATAGATTTTGTTATCAAATTACCCAACATGAGAAAATGTAACGACACAATCTCGGAGATTGTGGATCGACTAACCAAGTCAGTTAAATCTCTACCAAATGAAGGAAACCCTTTAGTATAAAACACTTTGTTAAGTTGTGTGGGGACGAAATAGTCTCATTAGATAGAACCCCGTTATCTATTATATTAAATTGAGATAATCATTTCACTTTTCATTTCTGGGAAAATTTTAACCCGACTTATTTTAAGCAGTGTGAAGGAACACTACAAACATAGAAAGACATGCTAAGTACATGTGCGATAAATATTGATAAAAGTAGGACTATCATCTATCACTCATAATATTTTTCAATCATTATCCTACAAGTACTTTAGGGATGAAGGTACCATCTAGTATGTTGGGCAGAAATATGAGAAAAGCAACTATCAAGCCGTAAGATAGGCAAACTATTAGAATTTCAAAACAGAAAAAACTGATACTAAAAGCCTCTCCGTGATTGAAAAATATTATGAGTGATAGATGATAGTCCTACTTTTATCAATATTTATCGCACATGTACTTAGCATGTCTTTCTATGTTTGTAGTGTTCCTTCACACTGCTTAAAATAAGTCGGGTTAAAATTTTCCCAGAAATGAAAAGTGAAATGATTATCTCAATTTAATATAATAGATAACGGGGTTCTATCTAATGAGACTATTTCGTCCCCACACAACTTAACAAAGTGTTTTATACTAAAGGGTTTCCTTCATTTGGTAGAGATTTAACTGACTTGGTTAGTCGATCCACAATCTCCGAGATTGTGTCGTTACATTTTCTCATGTTGGGTAATTTGATAACAAAATCTATTGTTATCAGTCTCATATCCATACTTGCATTTCTAATTGCTGAGGTAAACCTAAAGGATTCTCTTTCTCTCTCAAAATTTCTGAAGTAATAATAATTCTCGGGTATTATACCCCCTAAACCCGAAACTCTGCTCGTTATTAGGGTAATAACTCTATCGCTGCTACGATACTATATCCGATCGATTTAAAACCGATCCGATGGATGTTTAAGTGCTGCCTACATTAGGTTATACTTTGTCATTCATCGTGAGGGTTTTGATCTCGTGATTATCGTTAAAGTTGAATTAAGTTAATACGCTAAGACGAGTTCCATTGTATCTAGAAATTAGAACTCATAACCAGGGAGCAGCTAAACGAGAATACTTAACAATTAAGTAAACTTAATAGTTAAATAAACTTAATAGTTAAGTAAACTTAATAGTTAAGTAAACTTAATAATTAAGTAAATGTAGTAGTTAAAGATAACTTAGCGGTTAAGAAACCTTAAAAAATAAGTAAAACTTAACAGCTAAAGTAGGATTAAGTAAGATTAACTAATCAGCTAAGTAAGATTAATTAATTAGCTAAGTAAGATTAATTACTCAGCTAATTAAGATTAATTAATCAGCTAAGTAAGATTAATTAATTAGTTAAGTAAGATTAATTAATCAGCTAAGTAAGTTAATTAGTTAAACAGCTAAAACAACAAGATATACATGAAGTAGATAATATCTAAATAGGTATATATGAGATAGGAATTATCTAAGGAAAATATTATCTAAGGAAAGTAATATATAGGGAAGGTTTTATTTAGGGAAGTTCAACTGAGTAAGATAACACCTAGGGAAATTCTATATAGGGGTAAGACTTATCCCCTTACCTATAAATAGGAAGCTTAGGATTCATTTTTCTTTGCTCATTCCTTCTATTCTTCTCTCTATACGTTGGTGTTCTAACCAAAAATCACCGATACGATATTCTTTCTGATTGATTCGGGAACCAACTAACGAATGCCAAAGTGCTGTCTAAATAAGACCATACTTTGTGAATTTCGTTAAGGTTCTGATCTTGTGACCATCGTTAGGTTTGATATGGTTTAACACTAATACGTATTCCACTCTGTTAAACTAAATGTTTAACTACCAGAAAACTCTGCACTATACACTTACAATCAAAATAGATGCTTAGTTATCAGAAGACTTAGAATCAGGAGGCCTGTTAAATCAAGACTGCATGCTTATAATGTGAGTCATTCTCTTTTTATCCAAAGTGTTTTACAATACCTCAATGTTTTCCAGTTATATTTTACAGGGATTAAGTCTTTGTTATCTTAAATTACTGGCAGTAAGTGGGGTATTGTGCACAATTACTACTGTTTTATCACTTTTAGGTGAAAGGACCTAAATAGTGATACTCGTCACTACTGGGTGAAATGACCCAATAGTGGTATGACCATAGTCATAGATCTGGTCGAGTGACAACTGAACCAGCTAATTATAAGATAGGGGCAATTGTAATCGCTCGTAATACTCTAAATTATAACAAATGTGTTTTTTATACAAAATGAATGAACTCGCCGATATTTCATGCTGATAAAATGTTTTTAAAACGCGTTTAGGTGATTACAGTAGATCGGAATAAGAGTTGTGATACGGCACCGGAATGCTTAAAGAAGTGGCTTATTTTATCAATTTAATTAAATTAAGCAAACATTGTTTCATATATTCGGGTTTATCCCATATTAAAGCCACCTTTGTAAAACATGGATTTATTTCCACCTGTCTAATAAATAAAATCCGGTGTTTCTAATCTCTGATATTTTTTCCTAAGTCACGGTCCTGGTTCCGCTGCAATGTTTTTAAAATAACTACCGGTACAACTTGACTGCTCGCGGCTCCCGTCCAGGGTGTGGTCGGGGGTCGTGACAGTAGGTCTGTTATCGGTCGTGGTTATCCCGTATAATTTAGCTAGACCGGTACGAATCCTATTAACCTTTTAAAGATCCTTTGTTCTGCCTGGTTAGGAATGGGTGAGGTTAGTTTCGAGATAACAAAGTTCTTCGTCTCCAATCTTCAGGAGCGGAGTAGTTCTTTGGAAATAGGGGATTTTTTCAGTGCTTTCGGGGAAGTCGTGAGTGTTTATGTGGCTAGGAAGAGAGATAAGAAGGGGAACATGTTTGGGTTCATTAGCTTTAAGGGGGTTAGGGGCAAGAAAGAACTGGAAGATAGGATGAAGGGAACTAAGATGGGTGATTCTAAACTTCTGATTAATGTGGCCCGGTTTGCGGTGGAGAACTCTGTGACCAACGCCAACCCTGGGATCAACTCCAGCGTCCCTAGTTATTTCAGCCAGGCTGAGAGGAACAAGCTGGTTAAGCTTAGGGATTGTAGGTCTTATCGTGATGTTTTGGGTAAGTCAAAAGGTGCAGGTGACCCTGTTAAAGAATTTGAGGGACATACAAGGGCGGTTAACTCCGTAGTTGAGAAGATGGTGGTGGTTCCAGATAGAACGTTAGCCTTCAAGGATTTACACGGGTTAGCGGTGGTGGGAAGAACGGTGGATCTGGAGACTTTAGTTGATTTTTATAGACTCTTGAAGATCGCTAAGACGGACTACGACAGGTTCAGTATCTTGGCGGTTTGTCCATTCTTATTTTCTTTGTTGATGAGCCTTCAGCGTCACGTTTTCTGGAGTCCCGGGATGTCTGGGGTCCTTGGTTTAACAAGCTGGAACCATGGGCAGGACAATCGTTATCTTTAGAAAGGGTGGCTTGGCTTAAAATGTATGGTATTCCATTGCATTTGTTGGTTCCTGATGTTTTGAGGCAGGTCGGAGATTTTTTCGGGAAAGTCATCCACGTCCCTAGTTCTTTGGACGAGGACCAAGATTTATCGGTTTTCAGGATCGGGGTGTTAGCTGGGGAGGCTAATAGAATCAGAGAGATTGTATCTTTGAAATGGAAGAATAGGATCTTTAGAGTATGGGTGGAGGAAGAGCAGGATGTTTGGATTCCGGACTGCCTGGGCAGTGAGGACAGTGTCTCTCGTGACGGTGGTTCGCCGTTGTTGTCATCGCCGGTGGTCGGGCCAGGGAATTCTGGGGAAAAGGTAGGTGGAGGGACTCAACAGGTGGAAGGTTCGGAAGATATCGAAGAGACGCCTCTTTTTGATGTTGCTAGTCCCCATGCTGATATCCCCATGCACGAGGTTAATGTTAACAACCCCATGCACGAGGTTAATGACAATTCTAATGATTTTTTTGCACACGGCAGCTGGGGGGTCTCCTAGGGACCAGAGGGCAATCATTCTGAGTCTTCCTCGGTGGGTCCTAGTGTCTCTATTAAAGGTGGTGGGCCAGTGTTTCAAGGTTTTTGCTCCCTCCTGGTAAGAGTAATTCCAGGGCCCAACGCAAATCATCTTTAGGCTTAAAATCTTCCATAGGCCGGGCCCAAAGGAGTAAAAGTTGTTGGATCGTTGTGTGACCCTAACGAGTCAATCAGAAGAGTTTACAATCTATTTCAAAGGCGGAATCAGAGAAATAGACGTGTAACAGCTTGATTCCTCTTAATTATCTTTCTTTTATTGATTCCAAAGCTTTTACAGATCGTTTGACAAACTGGCAGCACCTCGACTCTGAATCGGAAAAGTTACAAATGAACAAGCAACACACCTATATATAGTGTTGTGATTTCGTTTGAAAGTGGCATGGCCATTTCAATCGGAATTACATTGTCTAATTTCGTTTGAAACTGCCAGTGGCACTTTCAAGCGAAATTACACAAACACAAACCCTAATTTGATCCTGTTGTGTGCTTGCTAAACCTGTCTAGACATAAGACTCGATAAAGACGAAGTTAACAAACATTCATGCACCAACAGACTCCCCCTTGGATATTGACGAAGTCTTCGGCGTCGAGTCTTCAGTCTTTTCTCTTTCCAGTTTATCTAACAAAGTATACTTCCTTTAAATCTTCTCTTCTTCTCTCAACAGCTAGCATGAATCACATAATTTGAATCTTTAACAACCTTCAAGCTCCCCCTTGAATGTAGATCCAGGAACTGTATCTGACTTTTAAAATTTTAGACTCCCCCTATCAGTTAACTGGGATTTTGCTTTGCTGTCTTCTCAATAACACACCTGTTACCTGCACAATCTCTACCTAAATATAAGCTTTATGATTATAACAATTTCAATCCAAACTTACCATTTGACTTCATTTGTTAGTCTTGTCAGAATTTAAAAATCCACTTAAGTATCCAGGTCCAAATCAATGACCCTGTGCACTTAATTTGTCTACCAAGTCCAACTTAATGACCTTGGTTGACCTGAGACAAAACACACTAACATTTTGTACAAACTAGTTCAAACAATTTTCTGAAATTTACAAGTCTCAATTTAATGAACTTGTTTTGACTTTTCACTTTCTCAAGTTTAACATGATAAGCTCACAACTCATCTTCCGTCTCAGAAACTTCCTGCATCTGCTTCAAATTGCGAATCTGAAGATCAGCTTTCCACTTTGGTTTGTCGGAAAATAAAGCAGAAATGTAAATTTTTTTTGGATTTTAATAAAATTTCTAAACTAGAAATGAATTACAGAAATAAAATGCAGTAAAAGTAAACTATTTACAAACATATTTTTGGTGAGCGTGTTAGGGAATCATATCAGCTGTCGACAAGCTACAAGTACCGTTAAGCTTTGATTATATACTCAGAATTAAACAATTCGCTTAGATTGTCGATATACTGATCTACTTAAATTCTCACACATATTTCAATCTGTCCAGGATACGAATTAGGTGTATTAAGAACTTAAACTCATTCATGTGTCCCACCTCTTGAATATACTTCCGTATCCAAATCCCAATATTCAGTCTTACAGGTGAGTATACCACAGATGATATCTGTAAGGGGTTAAATGCGAGGCCATGAGAGCTCAAGTCAGAACTCCCGTTCAGCAGAGAGATGATGGCTCATCTTTCAGTGGGTCCCCTTTAGAGGATCTTTTTTACAACATCACATGATTAGCATTTTTCAATGTTTCATCATTTTTTATGCTGAGGGTGGTGCTATATTTCAAGCAAGCAGTAAAGTATTATACGGGGACTAGGCCATTGCTTCCGCAAAATCAGAAGTCCCGGGATAATACCCCAGATATCACTGAGTATAAAGACCTAGTATCTCAGAAAGAGGGATCTTTCAAACGAAATTTCGGGGGTTACCTATATACCCAAGTAGTGTTCCCCACGAAATACGCAAGTAAAGATTTTAGGTTTATATCCCGAACAAACCTACTAAATGTGTAAAAACCTATCGGCACATCATCAGCGAGACTGCTTAAAACTTTTAAACTTTACATATCTTTAGCATACTGTAACTGTCAAGCCAATGTACTATCATTTTCCCTTTTTACACAAGCTCTTTTCCGGTTTTTCTATTGTTTTTGGATTTTGAAATATCTCATGTTTTTGGATTTTTGAATTTTTTTACTGTTTTTGTATTTTCTGAAAATATTACCCTATACCCCCCCTAAATACCAAAACACGTAAAAATCGACAAACCGTTGCAGATTGCTTCTCAACGTCATCTACAATGTCTCCTTCATCAACGCCAATAATCTCTTCCAACACCGATAAAAGCTTCATACTGTTCAATTTTAACAAATATTGAAAACGAGTTTTATAAAATGCTTTGGTATGTAAATCAGCTTTTTGTTCGTCAGTGTGGATTTTCTCAATTCGTATCAACTTCTTCTCGAAACAATCTCGGATGAAGTGATGACGAATTTCAATGTGTTTCGTTTTAGCGTGATGTACAGGATTTTTTGTAATGTTTATCGCTGCCTCATTATCAACAAAGATAGGGGAAATGCAAATCGTAGTCGCGCATCTGTTGCTGGATCCACAAGATCTGAGAACAGCAACTGCTAGCAGATACATATTCAGCTTCACATGTGGATAAAGCTACAGAGGTCTGCTTCTTGCATTGCCAGGTGACCAATCGTGGTCCGAAAAACTAGCACCCCGCTGTTGTTGATTTAGCGTTAACTTTGCAGCATCCGAAATCAGAATCAGAATACCCTTCGAGCGTGAAATCGCCTTCTTTTGGATACCACAACCCCAATGATGGAGTTCCTTTCAGGTAGCGTAATATCCGTTTCACAATCACCATATGCGAAGCTCTAGGATTTGACTGAAACCGCGCTGCGAGGCAGGTTGGATACATAATATCGGGTCTTGAAGCTGTCAAATACATCAGCGATCCGATCATGGAATGATACATTGTTTCATCTACCTTCTCTCCGGTGAGATCAGGGTTTATCCCATGATTTGTCGCTAATGGGGTGGAAGCTGGAGTAGATCCTGACATCCCAAATTTCTCTAAGATATCATGAACATACTTTGTTTGATGTATGAATATTCCTTTGGGTAGTTGATCAACCTGAAGTCCCAAGAAGAATTTCATCTCACCCATCAATGACATTTCAAATTTCTGCTTCATAACTCGTTCAAAATCTTTGCACAAATTTTCATTCGTAGACCCAAATATGATGTCGTCCACGTATATTTGAACTATCAGAAGATGTCCGTTGACCTCTTTGGTGAAGAGAGTGGCATTCACTTTTCCACGGATGAAGCTGTTGGCTAGCAGGTGTTGAGACAATGTCTCGTACCAAGCTCTCGGGGCCTGGTGTAAACCATACAGCGCCTTATCCAGCAAATAGACCTTGTCTTTGTGGATTGGATCGGTAAAGCCCGGTGGTTGTCCGACATATACCTCCTCTTTTACTTTCCCATATAGAAACGTTGATTTAACATCTAGCTGATAAACTTTAAAACCTTTCCAAGATGTAAATGCTAGGAAGATTCTGATCGCTTCAGGTCTAGCAACCGGAGCATATACTTCAGTGAAATCTATCCCCTCCTGCTGACTGAAACCTTGGACTACGAGTCGAGCTTTGTTACGAATAATAACCCCTCTATCGTCCCTTTTGCACTTGAACACCCACTTGGTGTTTATCTTCTTGTGACCATCAGGCAAGTCTACCAATTTCCACACTCCTAACTTCTGAAACTGACTCAGCTCCTCTTGCATCGCGTTGACCCAAGAATCTTCAATTAGTGCTTCCTTATATGTTCGCGGTTCAATCTGCGAAATAAAACAACTAAGTGAAAACTCAGTTTGTAAAGGAGCAACTGTAGAATAAAAACAAGTAAGGCCATGGTCAATTTGTCGTCTAGTGCGAACGCCCGATTGTAATTCTCCAATAATCAACTCCTCTGGATGGTATGAAAGAGTTCTCGGCATCACCTCGCCTGGAACATCTACCTTGCCTTCCAAATTTGTGACATTCTGATTTGCACCTTGTTCACTGACTGGAATTGTTTGACTTGAATTCGGGATCTGCTCCCCCTCAGAATCTGAATCACCATGATCGAATATCGGTCTATCATCAGATTCTAGATTCTAGATTATCGTTGACTGCCGTCTGATTGTCAAGAGATTGTTGAATATCATCATGTTCACCAGCATTACTTGGACCTGCTTCATCATCGTTTGAAGCTTGTTGTTGACGAATATAAGTTTCCGCTGGGAATCTTTCCTGCGATTCTTCATACTCTCTCAAAATATCCAACTAGTCAAAGAAATCTGGTTCTTCTTCAATGTCAAATGAATCCCACAAAGTATCGTAATTAAAACGCCATGAGTCACCGGGATTCTGAGGCAGCATGGTATAGCCTTGACACTCAACATTTTGTGCTTCGATGATCCGCTTCAAGCTTGGAACAAAGACTATTTTCAATGGACTTGCATAACCCACGAAAATTCCTTCAATGCACTTTGCACCAAATTTCCCAAAAGGCTCTAGAACTATGCAGGGAGACCCAAACGGTTCAAGATACTTCAGGTTCGGTTTGTGGTTGTTGATCAGCTCGAAACATGTCTTGTTGAATTTCTTCACTGTGAGAACCCGGTTGAGTGTATAGCAAGTGGCTGACACTGCTTCTGCCCAAAAATTGACTGGTAGTTTTGAATCAGCAAGCATCGTCCTGGCCGTTTCAATTAGCATCCTATTTTTTCTTTCTGCTACTCCATTTTGCTGCGGAGTGTAAGGAGCACTAAATTCTTGCAATATACCTCTCTCATCACAATACTCTTCCATCTTGTTGTTTTTAAACTCAGTACCGTTGTCACTCCTGATTCTTCTGATTCGAGTTTGGTACAAGTTTTCAATTTTTCTGAACAACGGCATCAAACTTTCAAACGTCTCATCTTTTGACTTCAGAAATGATACCCATGAAAATCTTGAGTAGTCATCTGTTACTACTAGACATTAGAGATCCCCAGTTATACTTTTGACGTTTATTGGACCAAACAGATCCATATGGAGTCTCTCTAATGGTCTCAAAACTAAGTTGACTTTCTTTTGAGGATGTGATTTCTTCTTTTGCTTGCCTTTGATGCAGCTAATGCACTCCCCTTCCAGATGGAAACCTTTCACATGAACACCAGTTACTAAGTCATTATGCACCAGGTGATTCATTTTTCGGAGATGAATATGGCCCATCTTTCGATGCCATAATTTCGATTCTTTTTCCGTTGCTCTTGACATAAAACAGTGAGCCTGACCCGTGGTAGTAGTAGCTACGCTCATGTCCAACACGTACAGATCATTGACTCTGGGTGCTCTCATGATAACCCACTCTTCGGGAACAACAAATCCTGGTTTCAAGATCAAACATTCTTTTTCTGTAAAGTGCGTTGTATACATGCGATCACAGATTTGAGATATGCTCAGAAGATTGTTTTCAAGCTCGGCGATGTAGTTTACTCTTTCAAATGTAACAATGCCATTAGATAGAGTTCCTTCACCAACTATTCGACCACCTTGATTACCTGCGAATCCCACATAACCTCCATTAAACCCTCTAACATCGTACAGTAGGGTCTTCTTCCCCGTCATGTGCCGAGAAGCTCCGCTATCCATAATCCAACATGAAACGGATCTTGGAAGTTCCTGCACATTTCAAAATCAATTAGTGAGATTTTGATGCCACCCAAGCCTCTTTTGACTCAGGTAACTTGACATTAATGTGAGTTTTTGCAATGTAAAGTGGCGGAAAATTTTTGTCATTCAACTTTAAGCTCTCCTCAGACCCAATCTCAACCTTTTTGTATAAAAAGAAATCATTTTGAGAAGGTTGACCAGATGATTGGTCTTTCTTTGGTACATTCTTCTTTTCAGAAGTAGTAGCCTCTTGTGGTTCAAGTTTCTCATAGTAATCCAAAGGTACATACATCCTCTTAGTTGAAGATGGTGATTTTGCAGTCTCAGACACCTTTGGTTTTGGAGAACTTGTGGTCTTTTCAACTGATTTTGGTTTCCATGCTTGTTGAGGCGAAGCAACCCGTTTGTAAAATTTGTCATTTTTAGTTACACATTCTTTACGGATTCAGTTTTGATCTTGGTGTTTTCATTTTTCAAAACTTTCTTCTCAACAATCATTGGAGTTTTGCCTTTTGCATCAGCTTTCTTTTTCTGACTCTCAAAAACTTCAGACTTAGACTTTAAGTTGGTGCACTTTCGTGCAATATGTCCAACTTTGTTGCACTTAAAGCATGTACGAGTATCAACTACCTGACTTGTGCCTTCGGTCTGAGGCTGTGAGGCCTTCTCCTCAAAGAACTCTTCATTTGATTTTGAAAAAATTTCAGATTCTTGCTCGGAATGAGAACTCGAGCTTTTTACAAACACCTTTTTCTCAACACACTTCTTGTTTTGAAAATTCATTCTTTGATAATTCTTACCACCCTGATATCCACCCGACCATTTATTTTGATTGTTTTTAGAAACACGTGGTGGTACAATAGGCTTTTTATAGTAAGATTTATCTTTCTCAAAATTCAATTGTCTTTCAGCATTTTTCAAACCTTCAATTTCCGACACATCAATTCAATCAACTTGAACACATTTCTCAGTTTCCCTACATTCACATTCTCCAAAGGAAAATCACGATCCAAATACAACTTATCAGATCCCACCATCTTGTACATCACAAGATTAGGTTCTTCATTTAAGTTGTTTTTGGATTTTGATTTTGAAATATACTTATCCAAAAAGTATTCATCATCCTCAGTAGTGTCACTTTCAGATTTTAAATCATTTTCAGCCATACTTTTAACAATTTCAGATTGGACACTATCTTCATCGGAAGATGAAGTGAATGTGACATCAATCGTGTCTGGAAGCTTAACTTCACTTTCTTCTTCATCATAAATCAACCCTGATTTTTTCTTTGAAAAATTATTTAAAACAGGTGGTGGAACCTGATGAAACCCAACCCCGGTTCCATCAAAGTATACATCTTCGCCTGCTTTGTTCTTTCCAATTGGTTTAGGAACTATATGTTGAAGAACAAAACTTGCGGAGTTGTAATTGTTCAGTTTCAACTGGATGCGTTCATTTTCAATTTTAGCTTCTTGAAACTGAAGCTTCAACTTAGCAATTTCATCCAGTTGTTGGTTGATTAGCTCTTCTTTTACTCTCAGAACACCTGTCAACTGAACATTTTCTTTGTATGTCTTACCATTTCTTTCATCAGAATATTTTACCGTGCGTTTTAGCTTCTCAAAATTTTCTGAAAGTTGACGATTTTCATGAATTAACTTTTCGTTTTCTTTCCTAATTCTTTCTACTTCAATTTTATCATTTTCGATTTTCTCAGTTAATTCTTTTACTCGATCATTTGAAGCTTTCAACATTTTGTCACGGTTTAAGATCTGATCCTCAACGTCTCTGACTCTTTTTGTCAATTCTTCGGTCTTTTTACCGCTAAGGTAAACAATTGTACTACAAACCTTGCAGTCTTTCATGCAATTTTTGCAGTCACTCTCTATTTTAGCTTTCTTACCTGACTCATTGATTGCATCATTCTGACTGACCTTGCTTTTAGACTTAGTGCCAGAACCAGAAACTACCTCTAGCTCTTTTGCAGCAAAAACTTTGTCAGCCATCTTCTTCAAATTTTCTGCAGTAAACTCTTGTGACGTGTCAATAATCCCGTTATCAATTTTCTTTGTCTGCGGCTCTTTCTCTTTTTCTTTTTCTTTTTCATCAGCTTCTCCTCCTCCCCACCACTCTCTCTGTCTGGCTTCTTCTTCTTCAGCAATTTGTTTGGTGAGAGTTTCAACATCAAGAGACTTTGGATCAACAGCAATGTTTCCGTTGGGATCAAGATAGCATTCTCTATCAGCATCCCATCGTTTCGCCTGTTTTGCTTCTTTGTATATATAACCGACTCTAATCATCCTGTTGTGGGCTATCATTTTTCTGTTGATGTATTTCTGTTCTTCGTTTCTGCTATCTTTAAACGGAACCATTTTTGTCACAAACGCATAGCCCACTGCATCCTCTTCCGGTAGCACATCACTCCAATCGTATCCCTCATCGTCGTGAATAACAACAAGAGCCCTTGATTTTTCTTTGGGGGTATCTTCAAGCTGTTTCATTCTGGGAGGTTCCGATTTGTTTTGATGAAAGATTGCTCTTTTGTAGTAATCTTCTCTGAATGGATTTGCAGTATCATCTGCAGGTGCGTTTCGACATTCACGTTTAAAATGTCCCTTTTGTTTACATCAGAAGCACGTGAATTTTGATTTATCAAAACCAAGTTTTGTGGAAGGTCCGCCAATTGAATGTCTACCTGTAATCTCCATGAACCTTTGAGCTCGTCTGACTGCACTAGCCATACACCACCTGATATTTATCAACTCCATCTCCTCTGGGTCGATCTGATCATAATCCTCCTTGGTGAGGTTAGTGTGTCCAATCTTGCCCGCAACAAGGCTCTCGTATGATTCAAGGACAGATGCTAAAAACACCATTTGCTGCTTTGCGGATTCCTCTCTAAAGTTTTGTGCATTCTTCAAATCCACAACAATATTACATTGAAACAGATTCTTTGGAACTGATTGATTTGAAGTAGTTGATGATGAACTACTATGAAAACCACTTCTTGAGCTTTCTTGATTTGATGTGTTAGAACTTTCAGCTGAGAAAGCTGTCTTAGGAGACACATTCTTCGGGCTCATACTTCCTTGGTAACACAGCTCAACATTCTGCTGATATGATGAATGATTGACTTTGTATGATTTCTTGATCTCCAGCTCATGACTCTCCAGTCTCTCGATTAACAGATCAACCGTCAGTTTATCCGACTCGATTGTATTCTTCAGCATCAAAGCAAAGTATTGCCAGTCTCTCTCATCCGGCAACGAATCAAACAGTTTGTCATCCAACTCTTCTCGAGAATAAATGATTCCGTGTCTTGCCAGCTCCATCTTCAAATGCCCAAATCTTTCAATCATTTTTGACACAGATTCATTTTTTAAACATCCAAACAATTCAAAATCTTTTCTTAACAACTTCTTTTTGTTTTTGACTATCTCAGCACTACCCACACATTTTACTCTCAATTTCTCCCATAGATCTTTTGCATCTGTGTACTCAATCAATGATATTATGTCGTCTCTCACAGACTGATGAAGTAATGCAATACACTTTTGTTCAGCAACATATCTTTCTACTTCCCCAGTTACTGTCAAATTTTCATAATCCGTTCTTCCCATATTGAAACCATTCTTCAAGCACTTCCAACTGGGATATGCAAACGCTTGTAACCATTCTTCAAACTTTTTAGCCCATCTATTGTAATCTTCAATCGCCATCAGTTTGGGAGGTTTGTTGTACGTCCCATAAGCACTCTCCACACTCAAAGCATCAGAAAGAGTTTTCCTCGCATTCGGAGCATTCTCATTTGTGTTGTTTGATGTGTTGTTTGAAGTATCATCTCCACTGTTTCCCGTGAAAGCAAAAACGTCACAGAACGGATTCATGAACTCATCCATCTTCAAGTATCTGTAACAATCAACAAACACTTAGAAAATTTTTGGATTTTAACAAAGACAGTTTCACGCGAAATCAGTTCAAGCGAAATCATCCTTTCACACGAAATTACTCCTCTCATACGAAATCAGGGTTTTTCAAACGAAATAGGGTTTTCAAACGGAATCACCAAACGGAATTTAATTTCGTGCGGAATTAGATTGGATTCAAACGGAATCAAGTCACTTTGGAGCGGAATAGCTAATTTCGTGTGAACTCTCAAACGGAATCTGATTTCGTTTGAAATTAGAGGCAATTTCAAACAGAATTAGTGATTCCGTGTGAAACAAACAGCAGTTTCAAGCGAAATTAGTTATTTCGTGTGAAATAACAGCACTTTCAAACGGAATTAGTGATTCCGTGTGAAATGACAACGACGATTTCGAGCGGAATTAGGATGACATCATCCTGTCGGCCTCTAATTTGTCAAATTGACCTGGATTTTGATTGAATTTTGGTCCAATTCTTTCAAGAATTCATTAAAACAGTGTTTTACGTGATATATGTGAAATTCAGTCCATTTTGTCCGTTATATCTTGTTTAATTGAGAAAAGAAGGAGTAGAAGTGATGAAAACAAGCTGAATTGGTATAAACTCTTCGTCCTGAGCTCTGATACCACTTTTTGGATCGTTGTGTGACCCTAACGAGTCAATCAGAAGAGTTTACAATCTATTTCAAAAGCGGAATCAGAGAAATAGACGTGTAACAGCTTGATTCCTCTTAATTATCTTTCTTTTATTGATTCTAAAGCTTTTACAGATCGTTTGACAAACTGGCAGCACCTCGGCTCTGAATCGGAAAAGTTACAAATGAACAAGCAACACACCTATATATAGTGTTGTGATTTCGTTTGAAAGTGGCATGGCCATTTCAAGTGGAATTACATTGTCTAATTTCGTTTGAAACTGCCAGTGGCACTTTCAAGCGAAATTACACAAACACAAACACAAACCCTAATTTGATCCAGCTGTGTGCTTGCTAAACCTGTCTAGACATAAGACTCGATAAAGACGAAGTTAACAAACATTCATGCACCAACAAAAGCGGGTCTCCGGTGGACCATAGACCCAAAAAAGATCTCGTTCGGTTATCAAGGATGTGGAGCCAGGCTTTTTGTATATTGGTTTCACCTCCAGGACATCAAATGGAACTGAGGGCAGGAGATCGAACGAAGAGGGAGGGAATGGAGGGATTGATCTGAATGTCAGAGCCAATCCGGAGGCTCCTTGTCCTAGTTTGTCAAAGGACTCTAGTCCTCATCGGTTGTCCGGAGGGGATTCGGTAGGGGTTAGTGTGGATCACCAAGCTCAAATGGACGAGGAGGTCAAGAACACGGTGTCGATTAGGGAGAAACTTGGTGTCGAGCTCCATAACCACTCCGATTTAATCAGGAAGTCACTTCTTTCTTTAGGTATTAAATTGTTCCCTAAATGAAGTTCTTGTTGGTTAATATTAGAGATATTGGGGGTGGTCACAAGTCTGGTTGGATTAAGTCAATTGTTCGGGAACACGACATTAATTTTCTAGCGATTCAGGAGTCAAAGCAGTTCAATGTCTATCGTTTGGAGTTGTCGAAATTTTGGGGTAACAATAGGTTTGGGATGGAGTCCGTTGATTCTTCGGGTCTTTCGGGGGGTTTAATTTGCTTGTGGGATGAGAACTTGTTTCAGAAGGAGGAGTCGAATAAAAACAGGCATTTTCTTCATATCAAGGGTAGGTTGGGTGTAATTCTACAGTAAATTTTTTGAACGTCTATGCCCCCCAAGGGATGTCGGCGAAAAAAGAAACTTGGGATGCGTTGACTGAGCTTGTTAATAGTGTTGAAGGTTTCTGGATAGTCGATGGTGATTTTAATGCAGTTCGGTTTCGGGAGGAAAGGAGGAACTGTTCCTTCAAACCTACTTGTGCCAGCAACTTCAACTCGTTTATTTTTTATACGGGGCTGTTTGAATTTGACATGAGAGGATCTCAGTTTACGTGGCGTTCTGAAAACGGGAACAAGCTTAGTAAGCTCGACAGATTTCTAGTTAACTTCGATTTTCTCAACAATTTGCCGGAAGCCGGGTCCAGGCTCTCCCGAGGCTTTGGTCTGATCATAGCCCAATTATTTTGATTTCGAAGTCCGCTAATTTTGGGGCTCGCCCGTTTCGAGTTTTTAACTCTTGGATGGAAAAAGAGGGGTTCTCAGAGGTGGTTGAGGAGGCGTGAAAAAAATTTTGTGATTCGGGTTGCTCTCCTGACGTGTTCCTAATTAGAAAATTGAGTTTTATTCGTTGTAAGTTAAAAGAGTGGAGAGATATGATGCTTCAAAAGGATAGTGAGGTTCGTAGTCTTGCGGTAGAGGAATTAGCAGCTATGGAGTCAATTTTAGATTCTAGAGATTTATCTGAAGAAGAGGAATGGATTTTGGCAAAGAATAAGAAAATTATTGCTGAGATTGATAATGCTAAAGTGATGGATCTCAAACAGAGATCCCGGGTTAGATGGGCTAAAGAAGGTGACGAAAATTCAAAAATTTTTCATTCTTTGATTAATTGCAAGAAAGCAAGCAACACGATTCACGGGTTGAATATTGGAAGTGTTTGGGTCTCTAAGCCGTCTCTGGTCAAGAAGGAGGTGTTCAACTTCTTTAGATCTAAATTTGTGGAGGATTATGCGAGCCAGCTGTCTTTATCCTGTCCTAACTTGAAGAGAATTTCAGCATCCGATGCGTCGTGGTTGGAATCTCAATTTTCGATGGATGAGATCAAAACCGCTTTGTTTGAATGTGGGGACGATCGGGCTCCCGGGCCAGACGGGTTTAATTTTCGGTTTTTTTAAGCGTTTCTGGAGACTGTTCAAGGAAGATTTTGAGAAGTTGCTGGCGGCCTTCTTTGAGACTGGTCGTATCAATATGGGGTGTGGTTCTTCCTTCATCGCTCTCGTCCCCAAAAAGAGAGATCCCTCGGCCCTCAACGATTATCGCCCCATTAGTCTTGTTGGGGTTGTGAAGGGGTAACGTCCCAAAAACCTCATAATAAGTATTTGGGACCATACCATAACTCTGTCTTTTCACCTTTTAACCTTGCGCGGCCGCGCACTGGTCTTGCAAAAGGAAGAGAGTAATCAGCAATTTATAATCGCGCGCCCAAAGGAGAACATAAATCCTTGCGCTTTCTCCCATTAGCTAAGGGTAAAAATCCTGAGATCAATACTTCCGCCTAAATATCCAGACTTGGATATTATTTTACCCAGACTTGGGATTTATTCGTCTGTTTCCACACAGTAAGGTGTCACACCAGATTACAGCAATAATCTTCTAGAAGGAATACAATCGTGCACCACCCAGACGGTTATAACCGTCTGGACACGTGTCATTACCACAGGCACCCCTGAAATCACAACGAAGGCATGCAATTGGAGAGTGATCTCCACTTGATCACATTACACGTGGCAAACCCCCAGCCTTCGATCAAGACCACGATCCGTGTGCTCTCACGTTGGATCAAAGAACTTAAACGGAAGGAAATGTAACCGCTTACGGGGTTAGCATCTTCCGTTAACTTTTCATTAAACGGGTTTTCCCGCCCAAACGACTCCCGGCTATAAATATGAGAAGCAACCCAGGTATGAATTCAGATTACTCACACTATTCAAACACATCTTCTTCTTCATTATCAATACTTATTCTCACACCGGAGTCGGGTCAAGGAGAGAACCCTCTTCTCCCCTTGACGAGGCTAACGGTGCTCTTTTTGCAGAGCTTCGGAGAAGAAGATCAGCTGCAACTGAATCAAATCGAGTGAGAGCTAACCTTTTTTATGCGGATTCAAACCCCCTAGATATCTCGGTTCCGACCATTTATCTAGTGTTTCTTCATTGGCGCCCACCGATTCCTTTGTTTTCTAGTTTTTATCTCGTTTCGATTCAGTTCTTTTCATTTTCTGTTTTGCACATGGCAGAAAATTCGTCATCTCATTGGCAACCTGGTCCTCGACCAAACGCCGGAAACAATTTACAAGTAGAAGGAATCGTAGAAGAGGCCTCATACGATAACGAGGTATAATCCAATCGAGCAAACGATCCTGTTACTCCAGGAGTGTTACCAGCAAATCCTGCTCAATCAATTTTACCACCAGGAGAAACTCCGATATCATGGTATGTCCGGTCTCAAGGGGCATTAAACGCAGTATACACACAGCTGTGTGCTCAAACAGCTCCCATGACCCAATCACGGAGACCAGGATCTCGTGCCCATGCCTCCCAACGGGAAGAATCAACTTATGAAGATACAGAAGTTCATGCCAGATCTACGTCACAACGAGAATACACTCAGACATGCGGTTACCAGAGACAACACCATGGTGAACCACACCCTCGTCGAAGACAATCGGTTCATGATAGGTTGGGTTCCCAACGGGACACTCACACCGATGAATCCGATCAAACATATCGTTTGAGTGCAAACACCAGTGTATTCAACAGACTGCAGCCAAACTATAACAAATGCTGACCTCGAGCGGTTTATAACCCTGAGGCAGAGCACAATTATGACTTAGTTTACCGCCCTGCAGAAGCAGCGGAAAACTCGAAGTTCATACTGGAGATAGCTCTAGCTCCATTAGAGAAGGCCAAATTACCATCCAACATAGGGAAGTTTAATGGGTTGTCAGACCCCGATGATCATCTGAGAGTATTTACCAGCGCGGGTTTGGTTGGAGGTTGGACCCTTCCGCTATGGTGTCATTTGTTTGTACAAACATTAACTGGCCCAGCGCGAATCTTGTTTGATAACCTACCAACTGGACAGATTGAATCATGGAAAGATCTGCGTAACAAGTTTTTAACACACTTCAGCCAGCAGCGGCGCTCCATTAGAGACACTTCCGACGTCATGAATATATGGCGTCGTGATGACGAAAATCTAGAGGATTTCATCACTAGATACAATAAGGAAGTGTTGGAAATTGGCGGTGTTCATGAACAACTAATCCGTGCTCAGTTCAAGTACGCGGTTAGGTGTGATGACATGGTTAAAGTCTTATCCGGAACAGAGGGCCTTCCAACAAGTTGGGAAAAGATAATGGCGGCGGCCAAAGTTTATGCGCAAACTGAGAAAAACCTCACAACAAACAGGCCGCCACCACCGCACAACAGGCCCGCGGATTTAAGCTTAACTGGTGAAAGAAGGTTTAAGAAGTCATGGCGAGAGTCCGGGTCAGGAAGTCGATCATCTGAAGATGCGCGCACAACAATCAACAAACTCTCCGCGCAAAGGGAAAACAAACAAGAAAATAGGGAGAGGCAGTGGACTCCCCTAACAAAGACCCCGCCGGAGGTTCTGAGTACTGAGGACTATCAATTCAAACCTCCGATTCCAATGAAGAGTAAACATGGACAAGACCCGGCGCAATACTGCGAGTATCATAAAGACAACGGGCATTCCACTAACAACTGCATATCTCTGCGCACAGAAATAGAAAAAGCCCTCAAGAGCGGCGAACTCACGCATTTACTCCAAAATGTGCATAAAGAGATTAAGCAGATAACCCGGGGAGAGGAAGGCCCAAGCAAACGGGCAAAAGCTTAAAACACAAGTTCTCCGCGGAAAGACATGATCCATCAAGCAAGGCGGAAACACTAAGTTAAGTTCCATATAATTATTAGCAAAAACTTTGTAAAGCCTCTGCGCTCTATCCATTAATAAAAATACAAAGTTTCTATTATTCCTATGTTTACAAAGTACATGCAATTTCTTTTAGTAAGCGCAAAAACATTATGGTAGTTCTAAAATAAGCTTCATGAACGGTTAGTGATCACATCACAAACGACCATAAGTTCAAACATGAATCTTATACCAACTTTATTCGCCTTACTTGACAAAAGTAATCGTACTCATGCAAAATATTGTAAACAAACAAATAGAAACATGCAATTGTTAGCGTACAAATACGCCCTAAAGACTTTCAAACACGGCAGTGTTTAAGTTGTTTGCGCAGCAGCGCATCTTCAAAAATAGGGATCCACATCCCGAATATTACATATAAAAAATTGTTCAATACAATTTCAAACTACTCTAAATCTTCACCCTCATCCGGAAAGATTTCCCTAAGTTGCGCCACGTGATCGTCCGATTGCAGCGCCACATTTATTAGTTCCATGACCGGAAGTTGCAAATTGTTAAACTATGTTTTCATGGAAGCAAACGCGGCGGCAGTATTTACGCCAAAGGTAGCAGACTTGCTATCATCCCAGTTAGCCTTCAACGCGCTATTCACATGTTAGGAACATTCCGCATAACCTTGCGCATACCCATCTCGTCGTGCAGCAACCATTAAATTAGCGACAGTTTTATCCAGCTCTTCAGAGTTTAACACAGATTCAGCAACCTATGAAAACAGGCAAAAATGAGTATCGAAAAAGCGCATATATAAGGAGAAAAGAAACTTACAAAAGCAATCCCGCGATCTTTCAACCAGGCCATATCATTCTTTAAAGGTTCAAGCTCGCTTTCCGCTGTAACCCGCGCCGTTTCTGAATTGTCTAGCTTCTCTTCAGTCTCAGCCAAACGGCGGGAGGTTTCAGTATTCTCGGCATGCGCAAGCTCCAGATCCTTCTTCAATTGTTCCTGGTCAGAAACCAAAGCAGTAAGTTCCTCTAACTCTCTATCTCTGAGGGCAAGAGTGGCGAAAGCTTGTACCTCCCGTTGCTCACTGCGTTCCCTATGAGAACGCGCTTCCGCAAGAGCAGCTTCCACATCAGCTTTCTCCTTCTTTAATTTTTCTACCTCCGCATCCTGATTCTTCAATTTGTTAACCTCAGCCTTGAGGTTATTAATAATGTTGCGAAGGTTGGCTTTCTCAGCATTGTCTTTTTCACAAATTTTTCTCCAATTTTTGCGTTCTTCGGAAAGGAGAGCAGCTTCAGCTTCCGCTTTTCTTCTCCAACCAGCAACAGACCATTCCTCAGTCTTGCGTTCAGTCTCAAACCTGGCCTGATCAGCTTCTAATTTAGCCATCAGTTGAGCCAGACGTCTCTCATCTTTGGCAAATTTCTTCTGAGAAGACATAAAGGATTCCTGCTCCTTATGCATACTGTACCACTCACGTACTATGCGGTGAGTGGTAGAGACATGAGAAGCAGTTTCTGCAAGATATGACTGATAGGTCTGCTCATAAGAACGACTTTCCTGAAACTTGATTTCTCCAGGAGGAAGAATCCCCTGCAACCAATCTTGGCACACATGCCAATCTGAAAAAGTATCGCCTTTCTTTAAATTCCAAACAGGGACATGAGGATCAGAAGCATCTTTTTCCATATAAGTCCGGTAATAATATTCTCCCAGAGTTTCTTCTGGAGGAATTGGAGATTGTTTATCAACACCAGCAGATGAGCCTGGTTCCTCAGTTGTGACCCTCTCAGTATGTTCAGGCATAGCATCAGAAGGTCTAGGGGAAGAAGTTGAAACTTTTTCAGCAGTCTGCTCTTTCCCCAAATCTTGAACAACAGCTTCAGGGGTTGGTGGATTATCAGCGCCATCTACCACGCTCGGTTCAACAATCTTTTCAGCCTCTGTATCAACACCAACAGGCTTCTCAGCCTCAACAGTTTTCTCCACACCTTCCCCAGCAACCTCTGAAGGCTCTAGCGGGTCTGCAACAGCAGCACGCGGAGGAGTAGAGGGACGTTCTTCATTAACCACAGATTGCATTTCTGTGGGAATAGGGGAAACAGGAACTTCTGGACAAATAAAAATCTGTAATTTTCTTCCTTTGCACTTTCTTAGGAGGTTGACCCTCCGCTTCAGTATCAGTCTGTTTCCTTTTATCAGCCTTCCTATGAACCAAATGCTCGGGACTAGAATCCAAATCGATAGGCTCATTCGGGTTAGAAGGGGGAATATCAGCAGAATCCCTTGGTTCAGGCTTTGGTTCCCGTATAGTCACTGCAGGAGTAAGACCCTCCAAAGAATCAGAAACCACCACATAATCACACCTGGAGTCAGAAGAACGGCGCGTACCTTTCTTCTCTCCAACATTTTTCTTCAAAGGTTGAGCTTTAACAGTCTCACTCCTTTTTGGCATAGAGGTAGAAGTCGTTGCGCGTTTCTTCTTCTCAGGGCCTATGCCCAAATTCAACAATTCACCTACAAAAGCGCAAAGCAAAAACTTACCCACAAAGAGCAAAAAGGAAAAGAAAAGCAGATATAACTTACCAACACCAGCAGCTGGTTGAGCAGATAGGTCCGCATCTCGCGGAAGAACAAAATTCCTTACAATACGGTGATACCAAAGCTCCTCTTCAGGTTTCTTTTTGATGGTACCCATTCTACCGCCTTCTCTCTTGAATGCAACAACATACAAGGAAATAACTACATTCAAAAAGAAAACAGGTCAAAAAAAAAAAAAGGAGAAAGAATGGAAAAGCCCCAAACTTACTATGACCATCCTCCGTATATACGGGTTTGTCATCACGCTCCATCTTCCAATTTAAACTCATGCCGGCTCCGACAAGAGCTTTCTCCTGCAATGCAATATTGGGCACATCCTTCAAATCCTGATACCAGTTTTCATCAACTGGAGTCTGAAGGGTTTCGATCGGAACATCTTCTTTCCCCCTGAGAACCATCCTCACCGGAATTACTCCGGCCTTGATAAAAAAGAATTTCTGCTTCCAATCATGAAAAGATTTTGGGGGTTGATGAAGAATCTTCTTTGCAGAAGCCCTCTGAACGAATGAATAGAACCCTTGGGTACAATGCATCTGATGAAAAACCCTAAATCGGGGAACGGTTGGCTCAACATGCATTGTCCGACACACGAATTCAAAATGTCGAACCCTAACCATGCCAATTGGGTGAAGTTGGGAGATATGCAGGTTATAAAACCCAAGGATTTCAAGAAAAAATCTAGTAACAGGCAAGCGAAAGTTACCATCGCAGAAAAAATCCCGAAAGAGGGTAATATACCCAGCCGGAGCATCCGCCGCCATCTGTCCCTCCTCAGGGTATAGAGCTCCCCAGTTTTCCGGGAATTTGAGATTCCGAATCAAACCATCAAAGGATGCTCTAGGCCACTTCAACGTTGGAAGTTTAGTCGACATCTCTTCAACAAGATCTTCTTGATGTTCTCCGATTGACATAAGAGGACGAATGATGGAATTTTTTCTTCTTAGGGAAAAAGGAAGGGAAAGTTTTTCAATAAAACAATGATTGCACAGAGGAGGTTACCCAAACGTTATATATACTCATCGCAATAAATAGCATCGGTAACCGTCACAACAACTTTTCCGGGTATCACAGTTCCCCAAGCAGCAGAAAAAGTAAATGTCAGACACACACGCGTTTACACGCACGCGTGTAAGACAAGGACAGTAAAAACAACTGACAACGACAGGTTGTCACTCAATTTACTGTACCAGTTTCATTAAAAGTCAAAGATTTAAAAAAAAAAATCTTTACAAAATTCAAACTCAATCTTCTCATAGAAGATTTCTTATTTCTCGCGCCCAAAAGCATTTCCCTCTCATAAGTCCAGTGCTCCACTTATTTGCATAAGTACAACACTAGACTGGGGGGACTTGAAGGGGTAAGGTCCCAAAAACCTCATAATAAGTATTTGGGACCATACCATAACTCTGTCTTTTCACCTTTTAACCTTGCGCGGCCGCGTACTGGTCTTGCAAAAGGAAGAGAGTAATCAGCAATTTATAATCGCGCGCCCAAAGGAGAACATAAATCCTTGCGCTTTCTCCCATTAGCTAAGGGTAAAAATCCTGAGATCAATACTTCCGCCTAAATATCCAGACTTGGATATTATTTTACCTAGACTTGGGATTTATTCGTCTGTTTCCACACAGTAAGTTGTCACACCAGATTACAGCAGTAATCTTCTAGAAGGAATACAATCGTGCACCACCCAGACGGTTATAACCGTCTGGACACGTGTCATTACCACAGGCACCCCTGAAATCACAACGAAGGCATGCAATTGGAGAGTGATCTCCACTTAATCACATTACACGTGGCAAACCCCCAGCCTTCGATCAAGACCACGATCCGTGTGCTCTCACGTCGGATCAAAGAACTTAAACGGAAGGAAATGTAACTGCTTACGGGGTTAGCATCTTCCGTTAACTTTTCATTAAACGGGTTTTCCCGCCCAAACGACTCCCGACTATAAATATGAGAAGCAACCCAGGTATGAATTCAGATTACTCACACTATTCAAACACATCTTCTTCTTCATTATCAATACTTATTCTCACACCGGAGTCGGGTCAAGGAGAGAACCCTCTTCTCCCCTTGACGAGGCTAACGGTGCTTTTTTTTGCAGAGCTTCGGAGAAGAAGATCAGCTGCAACTGAATCAAATCGAGTGAGAGCTAACCTTTTTTATGCGGATTCAAACCCCCTAGATATCTCGGTTCTGACCATTTATCTAGTGTTTCTTCAGGTTGTGAATAAAGTGATCTCGAAGATTCTAGCAAACAGGGTAAAGAAGGTTCTTGGCTCGGTGATTTCTGTTAGCCAATCAGCATTTTTGAGCAATAGATTTATTCTGGATGGGCCACTCATTATTAATGAGGTTTGGTCGTGGCTTAAAAAATGTAATAAGAAAGCGTTTTTGTTCAAAATTGATTTTGAAAAAGGCCTACGATAACGTCAACTGGGGGTTTGTGGTGGACATCTTCCGTCAGATGGGTTTCGGTGAGAAATGTTGTAACTGGTTATGGGGTGTTCTGTCGTCTGCTCGGGCGTCGGTCCTGGTCAACGGGTCGCCGACTCATGAGTTTAAGTGTGGTAAAGGGATGAGACAAGGGGACCCTATTTCGCCGTTTTTGTTCTTTGCGGCCATGGAAGCGTTGTCTTGTTTGATTGATAAGGCCGGTGAGGTGGGTGTGTTTTCTTGCATTCAGCTTCCTAACGATGGTCCGATGTTATCTCATATTTTCTTTGCGGATGATGCTCTGATCGTTGGTGAGTGGGAGGAGAATAATGCTTTAAACATAGTGAGAATTCTAAGGTGCTTCCATGCTTGTTCAGGGTTGAAAATCAATTTGGGAAAGTCCAATCTGTTTGGTATAGGGGCGGATTCAGTGGAAGTTGGGGTTATAGCGGACATTGTCGGTTGCTTGTCGGACTCTCTCCCGTTTAAGTATCTCGGGTTAAAGGTGGGGGCTAATATGAATAGAATCAATAATTGGAGACCAGTGTACGACATTTTTGAATCCAGACTCGCTTTGTGGAAATCCGCTATGTTGTCTATTGGAGGGAGAATTACGCTTATTAGGTCGGTCCTCGAGAGTCTTCCAAATTATTATTTTTCTCTTTATAAGGCTCCTGTTAAGGTTGTTAGAGATCTGGAAGGGATAATTAAAAAGTTTCTATGGGGAGGTTCGAGTGAGGTTAGAAAAACTCATTGGGTGGTCTGGGATAGAATAACGAAGTCAAAAAAGTCTGGTGGTTTGGGGATTTGCAAACTCAATAATGTTAATAGGGCCCTTTTATGTAAGTGGGGTTGGAGATATAAAAAAGAAAAAGATAACCTGTGGGTCAAGGTGGTGGACGCTATCCATTTCGGAGGATCTGCTTGGTCGTTTCTCCCGGTCAAGAAAGCGCTCGGTGGCGTTTGGAACAACATTGTTTCCGCTATCAATAAACCCTTGGTCGGAAACTCTCGGCTTCGTGGTTTTTTTAGCGGATCGGTGGGAAGGGGAGATAGCATTTTATTTTGGTTGGATCCATGGCTTAAGGAAGTCCCTCTTATGGAGGTTTTTCCTAATTTGTTCATGCTTGAAACAGTGAAAACCTGTTCTATACAGGATCGGCTTAGTGGAGAATGGCTTTGGAGACACAACCCTGATTTGGTTGATGAAGTGAGGGAGCTGGCGGAGCTCTATGCTGCCATCTCCTCGGTTACGTTGAGCGAGAGGAAGGACGAATGGAAATGGCCGCCAGATCAATCGGGTTCTTTTTCTGTGAGATCGGTTAAGCGGGTTTTGGACGGCTTCGACGACAGTAGCAGCAAGTATGTGTTGGAGTGGTGCAAGTGGGTTCCGATAAAATGCAACGTTTTTGTTTGGAGAGCGGAAATGGATAGAATCCCTACCTCCGATGCTCTCCGAAGGAGGGGTATCGTTGTGGGCGACGAGTTATGTCCTTTGTGTAAGATGGAGGCCGAGACCGTGGAGCATCTTTTTACGTCATGCATTACGGTCGTGGTGTTGTGGCAAAAAATCAGTCGTTGGTGCCGTATTCCTCTGATCTTCGCTTTTTCTTTCAAAGACTTGTTGGAAATCCATAATGCTAGGTCCATCAAACCAGGGGATAAAGCTGTTGTTCGTGGCATTATTTTCATTTCTTGTTGGTGCTTATGGTCGGCTCGTAACAAGGCGGTTTTTTCGGAGGTCGAGGTTAAGGTAGAAAGTGTGTTTAGTGAAATTAGATCGTTGGGTTATTTATGGTTTAAATATAGAACTAAGGGCAGTCCTATCTCGTGGTCGGACTGGTGTAAATTTGTAATTATGTAGTGTGCTTTTGTTTTTGCCTGGCCCGGTCTTCGGGCGTGGACGTTTTTTTAATGAAGTTCTCCTTTCAAAAAAAAAAAAAAAAAAAACAACACGTCATGGGAATCAACGACAGGAATGAAAGGGAGATGCATGGATATGTGTGAGAATTTTTAATTCTATTGCAACCAATGAAAGCCCCCAATACTTAGGTAGTGTTTGGTATGTAGGATTGAGATGTGGGATGGAATAGGTTATTATGAGGGAATGAAAAAAAATGTGTTTGGTTGGTCAAGGTAATAAAATCACCCATTACATAGGGCATTCCATTCCATCCACGCACCTTGTTTTTTTTCATTTCATTCCCTCTCTCACCTTTATCACCAACACCTCCCACCACTAGCCACCCACCGTCGCTACCACCACCCATAGCCGCCACCCTACGCCACCGAACACCGGCACCACCACCACCACCACCGACCACCGCAATCACAACCCACTACCTCCGCCACCACCCAATCGCCGCCATCCTCCGCCACCAAACACCAGCGGCACTGTTGACCACCACCACCCGTCACCGCTTTTATTCCTTCTTCTTTTCTAGCCTACCAAACACTATGAGGTAATGATTCATTCTATTCCCATGTTGTAACCAAAGAAGACCATGTAATGGAATGATCCATTTCATTCCTTTGTCAATTCCATTACCTCGTCCATTTCATTCCTTTGTCCATTTTATTACCTCATACCAAATAGACCCTTAGTTTATTAGAAAAAAATACTAACATTAGAAAAAAATATCACTTATTAGTAACCATGATCCCTATATTTTTAATCTATATGTAAATAATTACTAAAGTTAAATGTCATTTTAATCCCTATGGTTTGGGTCATTTTGTCAGTTTAGTCCAAGTTTTCATTTTTCGTCTATGGGTCCAAAAAAACCATTGCCATTTTAGTCCGCTGGGTTAAATTCATCCATTTTTTCTGTTAACGAGAAGGACAATTCAGTCATTTTATATGGCCGAATTGCCCTTCTAGTTAACAGAATTACGTATAAAATGACCGAATTACCCTTATCGTTAACAGAAAAATGAATGAAGTTAACCAAGTGGACTAAAGTGGCAACGATGAAACCTTTTTGGACCAACAGGTGAAAAATGAAACCTTTGGACTAAACTGGTAAAATGACCCAAACCACGGGACTCAAATGACATTTAACTCTGATTACTATTACAAAGGATTGAACCACCTAATGGAAGATGAGGTGTTGTTTGTTTTTTCAGAGGTAAAACGTCTGCAGTCTGCGGACCACATCTGCAGACATCTGCGGCTGAAGAGTTGGACCAAACATTTACAGTCTGCAAGAAGAAGACTGTTTGTTTTTTTTTAACTTCTGCAATGAATTTACATCAATAGTTTCATCTTTCACAAACAAACAACAAACAGCACCATAGTTTCCTAATAAATGAACTTGTACTGTGTTTAAAAATCATCAAGAACAAACAACACCTAATAAATTTGAAGATACCTAAATTTGATGACCTAATTATTGTGTTTAAAAATCATCAAGACCTAATTTCATCTTTCACAGCCAATGTTCTGTGTTTAAAAATCATCAAGAACAAACAACACCTAACAAAAACACAAAGAAAGAACAGAATAACAAACATCTAAAAAATGAGATATGATTCGTACCTGAGTAATGCGAAGTTGGCTGGAAGTGGAGATGGTGAATGACGATGGAGAAGGTCGACAACAGAGGAGGTGAACGACGGTGGAGAAGGTTGACGGTGGCTGGAAGTGGAGATGGTGAACGATTGGAGGGGCGGCGGAGGTGGAGGGTGTGGCGGAGGAGGTGAGGTCGGCTGGAAGTGGAGATTGGAGCTAGGGTTTGAGGTTTGAAGATGTGCAGGTGTTTTGAAAGAGAGGTGTTTTGAAGAGGTTGGTCCAGATCTGCGCGAGGAAGAGCTCTTGAAGAGCTATTTTAGTGAAATCTCTTTCAGAAAACAAACAGGCTGCAGACCCAAAGGTCTGCGTGCGGTCTGTGCGGCGCTACTTTTTGCAAAAAACAAACACCCCCTGAGTAACCATAAGAAAAAAAAAAGAAAAAAAAACTTAGTGGAACAGTTGAGAAACACGATTATTGTTGGGTGAAGTTCTCATTGACATAAATCATACTACAAAATCTCCACCGAAAAACAACCCACCTCCATTGATTTCTCTCTCATTCATCATTTCTTCTTGGATTTCTACATCAGCTTTGTCACTCCGATTTAGATTTGAATAATAGGAGGAATAAAGGAGGAACATCTCCTAAAAAGTGACTTTTTGACTTTGTAGGCTAACATGATATTGTAACCAGGATTAAAGGGTATTTTGGTTTTAAAATACAAACTCTTACCTTTTGTTTTCTTAAAATACAACACAAAAAATTCTAGCATAAAAAATCTAGAACAAAAAATCCAGTATAGAAAATTAAACACAAAAAAACCAGCACAAAAATCTAGTATAAAAATCCAGCATAAAAAAACTTGTTATAAAACACATATTTTGGGTTCTTTTAGTTGTCAATTTTTATGTAGCAATATAGTACTCAAATTAAAGATAAAAATATACTCGATTTTATGGTGCAATTATTTTTGTAAAAAGGCTAATGTTGTATAAAAAAAGTTATGAGCGAGGAATTTGAAAAAAAAAAATCAACATAGTGGCTATTTCAAAAGCATTCTTGCTCCTTTTTCTCGGGCACTTTGGTTTTAACCATTGAATTGAAAATGAAAAACATTGAATTGAAAATGAAAGATGATAAATACGATACGGGTGATTATAGATCTAGTTTTGATGGTGTATGTTTGTGTCTTTGATTTTCATGGCTGGTTTATATTTTAGGGTCGGTTTAAAATTTTTGAACTCAAATCGGGTTTTTGGTTCGATTTCATATATATATATATATTTTTTGTGGATAGGTGGCGGAGGAGTGTGTAACAATGGCAGGTGACATAAGCTATTGAGAACGACCGTTGGTGACAGTAGTGCTTGATGGCGGTGGTTGCTTTCTATGCTCTATGCATTTCAAGTGAGGTGCCCAGACTTTATCCGAGTCAAACTTAGTAAGAGTTTTCAAAGCTAGGCTGACTTGTTTAACTTCGAGCCTATGCCTAAACTTAAGTTGGCTTAGCTCTCATTAACCCGTCCTATTTCCGTTGACCACTTTAAACAACAATATCTTAAATCTTAAACTGATTATCATCTACAACATAGTGAACTTATTATCATGCTCCATGATATATCTCGTCAGATAATATCCTGATTATCCAAAATAGGGTAAATAAATTCATGAAACATTACTTAAAGCTTCATTTTAAACTAAATTTAAGAAAAGAAATCGTGCGATGTAGCATATCACCAACAGGTTCCTATAAATTAACTATATACCTTATTATGCCAACTTCAGAACCGGTTGTTGACAATAACGTAAGTGCATTATATAGCAAATAATGTGTACTTGAGTGAATTTATGTTATTGTAATTTATTTTAGTTATTTTTACAAATTACAAAAACCAAATTTAATTTTTAAACGAATTTACTTGTGTAAAGTAATAAACAAAATAACTTATTTTTAAAAACCAGTTATTAATACCCGGACCCATGCCCAATTCCAATACTTGCTTATACCCAAACCCGATCATACCCTACCCAGATACATAAGGTATGGTTTTTCTCCTCAATACCTGTACCCGATCATACCCGGAACCGGGTATTAAAAAAAGCCCGATTTGAGCACTCTATTGGCAGTAATCGCAAAGAAGCAGCTCAGCCTATTTGGAAGCATCACTAATGAAACAGGGTCGTAAAGATCAAAGCATGCCAGATTGTTTACAATGGAAAAAGGGCGGCCTGTTTTAACGGGTTTATCGTTAGGTCTGATGCTCAAGTTCTGTCGGTTTTAGTTGTATTATACACTAGAAGCTCCTTGAACAACAATTGTTAAAAGTTTGCATGCTTTTGAGACAGACTAAAATTTTTGTCCTCACTGAAGATACACACCAATCTGCTTATGAAACACAAATCCTGATAATGCTGCATGCGGCCCTACACGACTCTACTAATATAACAAAAATGTGACTTCAACGCTTGCCAGAACATTTCTTTCATGCTGACCCGAAACAGTGAGTTTAGTCTTTAATGGTAAAAGTGTCGGTGTGACTTGTGATTTAGAGGACGAGAAGATCTGTACAAATCAAAATTCGAGAATCAAATACTATTAGAAAAAGAAAAAAAGATGCAGGAAATATAAACAAATGGTCACAGATTATAATTGACTATAGTTTCAAATAACCATTATATAAAAATACAAAAAAAGTTTGAAGAATAAACAGGCACCGCAAATTTAGATATATGTCCTCAACGGCTCAACTTATAAAACTCTTGTTTTTTACTTTTCACTTATCTAAGAAGATAGAAAGAACTTCTAAAAAGTAAAAAAAAATGTACCACTGATTATCTTCCGCAACTGATTATACTTGGAATTATAACTCATAAATCATATTATATAATAACAGAAGGCAAAAAAAAGCATGGGGTGACAAAAAGAAAGCCAAGTTAAAACTGTAATCTGAAACATTCAGTACATAACCCTAAGAGATTAACAGTATTGTAAATTTTCAACTCGTAAAGGGTCTAAAAGTTTTACCTTTTACAAATATTTGAGACCATCAACTTATGCCTTTTGTTCAAGATCACTGTGCACATCCTTCTTAGACATCCTGTACCATAAAAAAAGAAACCATAGAGTCCTAAATAACCCTCCATTTGCAAAGTGCGGGATTAAAATACGTCCCCAATATGGATAATACGGTCCTGGCAACTTGATCAACGTGAAAAAAAGCATATTGGCATACAAATGCCAGGGAACTTTCGCATCCTGAGACGTGACACAAAGAAAACAAATGTCAAAAATTTTAAACAGTAAAGTGCACGCATGGTCCCTGTGGTTAACCAAAATTTTGGATTTGGTCCCTAGGTTTCCAAAAGTACACGGATGGTCCCTGTGGTTTGCATTTTGTAACAAATTTAGTCCTCAACTTTTGCCAAAAGTACATGGATGGTCCATTTGGTTTGTACTTCGTAGCGGATTTAGTCCCTAACTTGGACCTGTTAAAACCTTTAGATTTGCTAGCTGGGGACCAAATGTGTTACAAAGCGCAAACCAAAGTGACCATCTGCGTACTTTTGAAAAGCTAGGGACCATTCGTGCACTTCACTCAATTTTAAAACATTATGATGGTATCATAAGAATTTTAGAACTTTATGATGGTAATCACCTTGAGATATGGAGATAATTTCAACGCTCTGTTTCTCAACATTCCCGCTACAGCAACACCGATAAGAATCGGGATGGGAATTAAAACCAGCTTTCGTTCGTGAGCACAATATGACATCTCGCTAACGGAAGTAATTGCCATTACGGGTAGATATAAGAATTGGGTGACTACCAAAATAATGTCGATAATAAGTTGTGTGAAATTCTCCAAGGCGGTAGTCCACGGGAAGCTCTTGACTTCTTGGGGAGAATTATCCCACAATTTTCTTGCTTTGTTTATCACAAGGTCAAAAGTTGACTTTCCGTGTGGGTCTGGCTGTGATGCGTCCATTTTCATTGTACACAAGATGTTTGGGCAAGGTTTTCGGTATGTTAAGGCGTTTGGTTTAGAGGTTAACATGTTTGATTGACAAGGCCAACCCTGTGTGATAAGGAGATATTTGTTAGTCCAAATGTATGAATGCAAAAAAATTATTAAGTCAGTAAACTTTACAACTACCACATAACGAAAAAATGTTAGTACTAAATGCGTAACAAAATCCTTTCAATACATATGTTGTCAAATGAAATGAAGGGAGTACTACTTTCTCAATGCTATTCTTTAGCATAAAACTTAAAAAAACAATAGCAATATTCAAATACAACCATTTTCAGAACTATATTTAAATATAAAGCACAAAAAAAACATAGACCCAACTTGCAATTAAACCAAACACTTATTTTTTAATACAAAGTGAAACAAATTGCTACAAAGTGTAACATTTAGATAATTGACAAACATATGCTCATCGGCTATGGCAAGACTGAAGAGACTGTTGCCGTTCAGAAAAAAAAGACAGAGGAGACTGTAAAAAAAAAGTTAAAAAAATGTGTCCCCCATGTGAGAGATTCATATGAACCTTACTTGAACAGTTGAATGCCAACAAAAAGAAGGGATACTTGTGCATCTAATGTGAACGAATAGGAGCATTCATTGACTAATGATGGCTTATTTGCAAGTAAAGCTTAAGAACTTCATATTGCTTCCTTTAATTTTTAATAGGCAATAGATAAGACTTTCTTATGCTGTATGTTTTACAGCATCCCATACGGTCCCCATTGAATGAGCTGCGAGCGTTAGAATCCATCTTGGGTAGCTATTTGTTTCTCTTAAGACAGTATCTCTCGTTCACCAGAAAAAAAAAACCATCCACTTGGAATTCAAGTGTTTAGTGATGATGTATTCACTTGAAGATTAACGGCTTGGACTTCAAGAGTTCATGACTTCATGCTAGATTATATCTTTAGAGATGTATGTGGTTGTTACTTTGCTAGTGTCTTTGACAAGAGACCATTCCTCATTTCTTTTCTCTCCAAATTTTGACGATGAACTAATTGAACTCTCCTCACATCTTATAAAATCTTCTCAGACTAATTGTTAGTTTGTTACACTCTAAGGGTATTTATATTATTATATATTATAAAACTATACCATATTATTAAACACATCTCCGAGCTTGTGTGAATCTAAATAATAGAAAATTTTTCTAGGCTAAGCTCTGTATAAAGATGTCGCTGTAACAATATAATATTACGTGATTCCATTGTTGTTTCACAACGATTTTGAACAGATAAGACCGATTTGGCTTCTTCTTTGGCACTGACATGGAGAGACAACCTTAACGATTCAACAGATTGTTACAGCCCAAACAGAACTCATCCAAAAAGACTAGTCTGGTAAGTGAGGGAGCTCATTTGGTCAATAAACCCCACATTTGTTGCCCATACAACCAACGTGGGATAAGTGGTACCTTGCAATGGTTTCAGTCTGTAACATAAATGCCTTAAGGGATTGCAATTAGGGCTGCAAAAGAACCGCACGTTTATCGAACAGGCCGTGACCCGTTTGGCGGGAAGTTCGTTTGTGTTCGTTCGTTTAATAAATGAACGAACACGAACAAGAAATTCCGTTAGTTTAGCTTATTGAACGAACATGAACAGATGCTGCGTTCGTTCATTTACATTCATGAACGTTCGTTGACGTGTTCCTTTATGTTCATTTGAGTTCGATAGTTTACTGGGGTATTTGATATTTATATTTTTATTTCAAAAACTTCGAAATTCTCACTAAAAAAATATTTAATAAATATTAGTTTATCGTATATTACATACTTCTAATATATGTTCGCTTGTGTTTGAATATGTTCATAATCGTTTGTTTGTGATCATTTGCATTCGTTTGTCTTCGTTACCTATAATTAACGAACGAGCACACGAACTCCTTCATTTCCTTAATGAACGAACATGAACAGTAAATCTTGTTTGGTAAGTGTTCATGAACAGTTGGTTAACACATATATTTCCCTAACAACCGAACGAACAAAAACAAGGCCTTGTTCGCATTTGTTCGGTTCGTTTGAAGCCCTAATTACGATAATGAGACACCTTAGAAACTATCATCTAATTAGTTATACCAATTATTATGGTCACTACCTAGAGACACCTTAGAAACTATCAAATAATTAGTTATACCAATTATTATGGTCACTACCTAAAAATGTATTTCACTAACAGCTACAAATTTGGAATCAGCTAAGAAATTAAAAAAAAAACTAAAACTTTCCAACTCGAACGAATTTTTCAAATTGTATCAGGAATCAAAATCTACCATAACTACACACAAAATTACTCCATTTCAATATTCAATTTACTAATACAGTCGCAGACTACAGGAAATATAAGAGAACACGGATAATTATTGGGATAAATCGCTAATTTCGTATTAATAGAGTTTCGAACGTACCTTGAGGGCCATTAGAGAAGAAGAATTAGGTCTGAGGGCCATCCGAGATGACGGTTGGAGGTTCAGGGGGAAAAGGGTCGCCATTGTTACAAGGGTGAAGGGTTTTGGTTGAAGGATGATTAAATTAAATGATTAAAACTTGTTTTCATTGCAAGTTACTACTCAAGGTTTGATAGTGTTGTTTTCAAGTCCTTGTGGTTTATGTTTTTTCTGGTTGCATGAGTAATGAGTTTGAGCCACCGTTCGGTTTTTGGTTTTTGAAAAACGTTCGGTTTCGGTTTCAGTTATTTCAGTTTTAGCAAAAGTTCGGTTTGGTTTTTTTCGGTTTTTGAAACAAATTACGTGAGATTCAAAAATAAAAAGTATAATTCAAAGTTTAAAAATCTTTCTTAAACGTGTACATTTAAGTTAATACATTCAGTCTTTTTAGTTAATATTGTTCTCATAGGGTAGGGATCCTGTACATTAATCCAGAAGTGTGAGAAGTGTATTATAACACTATATATAACACTATATAACACCATATAAACACCGTATAACAATATGTAACACCATATAATACCATATAACACTATGTAACACTATATGACACTATATAACAATATATAACACTATACATCTATCATAGAGATACTATCAGACAAACTATAGTGTTATATTTGTTATATAGTGTTACATAGTGTTATATGGTGTTATATGGTGTTACATATTGTTATACGGTGTTTATATGGTGTTATATAGTGTTATATATAGTGTTATAATACACTTCTCACACTTCTGGATTAATGTACAGGATCCTCAATCTGTTCTCATAAACCCAACCTTTTAATTAATTTTAATGTTTCTCCAAAGTTTTTATTAGGACGTTTTCTTTTATAATACGTTAATATCATTTAATTTTTATGTTAAATTTTTTGTGTTTTCTTGTAAAAAGTGGATATATCATTTCAATGATAAATAAACATGTTAATGTTTATACTAATAATCAAGAACAAAATGAATAATTTTAAATAGCATGGGTTAAACACTTAAACATAAAAATATATGGATTTGGCCTACTATTATAACTTATCAGTTCGGTTCAGTTATTGAAAATGGTTATCCGAAAACCGAATCGTAATTTCCGGTTATTAAAAATCCGAAAACCGAACAGTCTGTTTTTGTGTCGGTTTGGTTTTTCGTTCGGTTTTTTCAGTTATGGTTCACTTATTTCAGTTTTCTGTTCACCCCTAGTTTGAGGGGATATGTGATGGGTCTATTATGTGCCTTTTTGTTATTTGATTCGTTTCAAGCTTTAACCAATACTTCAAATTTTCACTCAAGGAATTTTAGATTTCCTCCTGATGACATAAATTCTTTCTTACGTTGACCGTTAGAAGTCACACATTCAATACTATACCATACTTATACCACCCTTCGTTTCACTCATAAGTACTATTCAATCTACACATTCTTACTCATTAGTCATGAGCTAAACATTTTACTAACCTTGATTTCGTTGCATAATCCAACGATCCGCGACCCGGATTGCCCGCTCCTTCACAAGTCCATACCATAACTAGCTTGACCCCATCCATCTATGTGATGAGCTTCCGCTCGTGAGCATCGTTTTGCCCGCTCCACTAGCTTTATCACTTCAAGCATTCTACCATTCTCATTCGCAAAAGTTAACGGTTAGCAAATTTCATTTAAATATTCATCCTATTCGGTGTTTATTCACCTATATTTCTCTCGTAGTTTCTTACTTACATGTTATACCACATTAGACATTTCATTTCTTACATACAATCTTTACGGTTCATTAAAGTTTTGTCAAATTTCTACGGTCGGACTTCTCAAAGTCAAACTGTATATTCTCACTTATTGCATTCATATAATTGGTGATTCGCGTTTGTACTTTCCTTCAGCTCGAACCTACTTACGAAAACGACATTTCATCATTTTAACTTTTTTTTTTCAAAAATTTCCCTCGATCTTTCTTACCCGATCCTTACTCTTTTTTTTAATCCGATCTCTCATTCCCGTGTGTTTGGTTCACATTTACTTATGAATTCAATCATTTTTTTATTCAACGTTTCTTTTCTATTCGTTCAATCCTTATTAACCTACGGACTTAACTTTCCATTCATACTTTTCGTTCATACATGTTTAATCCGAACTCACCTACGGGTTTATCTTTTCATTCATACTTGTCATTCTTGTATGTTTAATCCGTACCCACCTACGGATCTAACTTTTCATTCCTAACTTTCATTCTTATAAGTTCGATCTGTACTCATCGATGTAATTCTCACCATTAATTCTTACTTATTTGATCCGTACTTACTTACATGTTCAAACATTTTCATTCTCACCATTCATTCTTACTTATTTGATCCGTACATAATTACGGGTTCAAACATTTTCATTCTCACCATTCATTCTTATTTGTTCGATTCGTACTTACTTACGGGTTCAAACATTTTCATTCTCACATAATACCTTCATTTTCTTGAGAGTCTTACAACTTCTTTCACCTACACATCCACCTACTTCCCAATTCTACCAGATATACATGTGACGATTATCATTGTCTCACGAGTGTCATATGCTTCTTGCGCACTGGCCATGCGCGCAATCCACATACTAGACTCGTGCCTTTATGTAATCGTCAAGTACAACATTTTTATGCATGTTAGCATTTTCATAACTTCACATCTAGTATATCTCACACTTAGCTAACTCAACATCATTCCAATTTCATCCCTTTATATTGATCTCATATTCTTCACATTTAGTATATATTACTTCTTAATTTCAGTTAAGCAACAATTCAAATTTCAAACATATGGTGAACATCATACCACTTCAACCTTCTAATGCACACTTTTTACCACAATTCAAATTTCAAACATATGGTGAACATCATACCACTTCAACCTTCTAATGCACACTTTTTACCAAATCACATAACCAACCAAAATTCTTACATGTATTCCATCAAAAATACATTTCACATGTTTAATTACCTAATGGTTACATCCTATACTCATTCACCCATCAATTACATAAAATTTCACCACCATCTATATAAACATATTTACATTAGCAAATTGCATTTTTCATTCCTCCACACCTCGATCCAATATATTATTACTTGCTTCTTGATTATTATTTTTATCATTGTGGAACCATAACGGGTCCCAACGCACCTTTGTTCTATTGTAGGGTTGAAGGTCTTGTTATCTCTATATTTACAACTTTTAATTTAAGCCATCTTTATTTCCCAGGCATTTTAACAATACAATTCGATTCACATGCTTTCTTACTACCGAATGGCCAAAAGCGGCCACGAAGCTCCTATGTGCCATCATAAAGCCGGAGAACTTATTATTTCATACATTCTCAATCTTCCTTACGAAACGTTTGTTCCCGAAACATCTTAACATAGCACAATTAATTTACACGACTTATTATCAGTTTTTACCACTTTTCGGGGGTCTATAGGGGTCATGGAACAGGTTTTAGGAGGTATGGGGCTCATGATATGAAAAATCATAAAAAACGGTGTTACAGGCTTACAAGCGGCGTTGGCGACGGCCTGGGGCCCCGTCGGCGACACACCGAGTAAAGTTGTGTTGCCAGGTTTTCGTGTAGGCAAAATTTTAGCCCGTCGGAGCAGAAAGCAGCATCGCTGACGGCCTGGGGCAGCGTCAGCGACACCTTGCGTATTCTGCCAACGCTGTTCGTTCTTGTTTTCTCTTGTATGACCTGTTTTCGAGTCCCGTTCCAACCCGAACTGACCCGTAACATCCCATAACACCTAGTAACACCCTTAGTCTAATAATTCTAGCCATACTCTAAAAAATTCCATCCTGTTCCATTTCCCATATGCGAAATCAATAAAATCTTAAAAGCACTTACTTGCATTGCGCCTTAGAGCGAACACACACGGTATGCACGAGCTTTCGGTTTGAGTTCAAGCACTTCGACTTATACTTGAATCTCTCAAACCTTGGCTCTGATACCAACTTGAAACACCCATTCTTTCATGCGGTCAAACCAGTAGTTTAAGAAATGAAAATAAACGACCGAATTTGAACTTTACACATTTCTAAAGAAAACTTGGTTATACTTATAAAGTTAACCGTTTTTAGCTAGTTACATACCATCCAACATTTACAAAAGATATAGAACATATGTCTTTGGTTAATATTTAACGACTACACTTTAATTCACATAACACAAAAGTTTGACCTGTTTGCTACATTTAGATCGGAAGCGTGTTGAGGGCGAGAAGTGCTAGTGTGTTCGTTCCAAGCGCCGCGATACACCTAAAGTTGAGCTTTACCTAAAACATGACAACAAGATTTAAAATCAATTACATGAATTTATATTATACTAACTTTCAACAAACATGATAAACAATCTTTTATCTTATTCGCATACTATACTCTTTCAACGTTCTTCCTTAGTTTGATTACAACTATCACTTATTTGACCTGTTCGCAACGGGTCAAATACATAATCGTTTCCACGCCTAACATACTAGTCAATTTGACCTGTTCATAACGGTTCTCTTACATAATCGTCATTAACCATAACCTTCTAATTCGTTCGACTTGTTCATAACGGCTCAATTACATGACCATTCTTAAACAATACATTCTTATTTTGTATGACCCGTTCGTAACGGTTCAATTACATGACCATTCTTAAACAATACATTCTTATTTTGTATGACTCGTTCGTAACGGTTCAATTACATGACCGTTACTACAATTATAAAACAAGCATTACTACTAATAAATTCGAATTATACAAGTAACGTACCTCGATCTTGAACACCTTGTGCCTTCTTGTTACTCGAGCCACCTTTTTTCACACCTACACAACGCATTCATTATTAGTTCTCATGAATTCCCTTTTCAATATCAATATACTTTCTCGCGTTCTTAGCATACCAATTGCTAACAATTATCAAAATTTACATTTAATGCATTTTGTCGAACACTTGGTGTGCATCATAATTTGACACTTAGTTCTATTATCATGTACACCATTTTTCACATTCATGGATTTCCTAATTACACTAATATCATAATAGACTTAAACACAAATCATAATTTCCATTTTCATGTCAATTAACTAACATCACAATCATAGCCCAAACCCTATCTTGTATAATCATATCACAAAACCCACTTCATCTTACATGACAATTTCCACATATCATCAATACAAACACTAATTCAACATCAATTATCATTCTCATGATGATTTTAATCAAAATTTCTATCTTAATTCATATCCTATCTTTAACCCCATACTAGAATTTGACACATTCATGTCCATCATTTTACAACTTCGCCAAATGAGAAATTGTGACTTACCTTATGATTGTAAAGTTAAGATGATTATAATTTAGAGTTCATGCCTGGAATTTGCGAATATTTGCCTCTTCATTTGCTGAATTTGGGCTTGAGTTCTTGGAGATGTCTATCTCCCTTTCTCTTTTTCTAAATCACGCACACACACATATACATACATCTCCACATTTTTTTGTTTTAATTACTTACTTAAGTCTCACATTTAGCCCCCTTATGTTTAGTTATAGATTAGTTTGGCCCCTTAGGTACTCACCAAATGACTACTAACATTCTAACATGACTAAGTTAATTGTTACCACTTTTAGTTCTCATACTAGAAACTTATGAAAATAGACACAAATATTGAAAGACGAGTTTTTAGGGTGTTACAATACATTAAAAAAAGATACATAAAAAACGACACACATAAGTAAACCTACATAAGCTAGATAACTAAAACATAACAACATAAAATACTTAATTATCAAAGTCAAACTAATGTGGATTGGTTTTCATAATTTGCCATGCTTCGACGTGATCAAAAACTTTGTGGTAAACTCTTCATAATTATGTAGTGCAAACCTAAGAGCCTCGTTATCGTCTCTCACGTCTCCTCTCTTCTTCGCCTTCATAAACAAAACATCAAACTTTCTACTAGTCATATGGACATTCGTCCGCTTTCAGTGGAGGTACCGAACCGGTCGTCGTTTCCCATCGATAAATTGGTTAAACACGCCTTCAATCTTTAGCCACATGTCACAACTACCCCACTTCACTTCATTTGAGCACCCAACCCAAGCTTTAAAAAAGAGTTATTTCTTATACTATTTTCCAATCTTCCTCCATTGTGGTCAAGTGTAAGTGAGATTGACAATTGTGTTGAGATAAAGTGAGAATATATTGTGAGTGGTTGGTTAGTATTTATAGCTATTTGGTGTAGATTACTAAGGGTATAAATTTAACTAAATAAATTGTGTTGTGGACGTAATTTCATCAATCCGTATACGTTCGCGAAGTGAACACAAAACGAACACGTATTTTATTTGAAGGACGATAAAGCTTCAAAACAACTTAGGGGATACAAATTATAGCCTTAATTGCTAAAGTAAACTGCAAACACAAACCAACTAAGTACTAAAAGGGACTTCAATCACTCGACTTCCAAACATCTCTTCCTTGTAGTTTCCTGTTTCTCGTTAATCGACCGCACTAAACAAGGAACGACAACTTCACACTTGTAACAACTATCAACTAGAAGTATCGACCCAGTTGAAAAAACTACAACCTGACATCTAATTACGAAAACACAAAGTGTAAGGACATGTGTTTGATCCTTTTGAAAACATAAACAAAAAACCCAAAGCAACAAATTAAAGAAAACTTACACAACGCACAAACTTGCTCAACGCACAAACTTGCTATCCCGGCTTGCATCAGTGTAAGGCTGGAGGCTAAGCAGTCAATAGCGGTGCTATAGCGGTTAGCGGGCCTCAGGGTGTGTAGCGGTCCAAATAGCGGTGGCCTATAGCGGTTCCGCTATTAGCAGCGCTAAATACCGCTATTTGGCCGCTATTTGGAAACCTATATAGCGGTTATAGCTTCAACTCATTAAAAACCCAAGTCAAAGAGTGTACTGCTTGGTCCTTAGTTGCTAGGTAACAATAGAGAAGAAATGGCGGCTAATCGAAGTTGCTGAATTGAACCTTACATGCTGATCGAACCTTACCTTCCCTGTTGTAACCGGAACAGAGCATCCATCATCATCATCATCGTCTAAAGAATGTGTATCTGGGAACAGTGTGAATGTGGATGCAACCGTTCCTCTTGCAGCAGTGAAGAAGAGATGGGGAGTGGGAAAACGGCGTATGATGAAAGTGAGGATGTTTAGGGTTATTTAAGTTTGGGTATTTTAACATATAACCCCCTCCATCTTCATTAGTTTATATTTAGTACTCATACTTGTGAATTTATATATATTTTTTCAGAGATATATTTATATATATATATATATATATATACATAAATTATGCATGGTATAAAAATTACCGCTATACCACCGCTATAAACTATATATCATATAGCCGACCTTGACCGCTATCCGCTATTTTACCGCATTAATTGCATAGGCTGGAGGGTGTGGGATGGAGCCCCTAAGGGCTTTATCAAGACACGTCAGCGACGCGTAGGATCCACGTCAGCTAGGGGGCTTTATAACGCCTTCCCTTAACTTGCAGGGTGTGGGATAAAGCCCCCTATTAAACAAAATTAAAAAAAAAGATTTGATTGGATTAAATCATGTGGGCCCCACCTGAACATCTCCTTCTTGGCGTTACCATGGTGGCGGACAACTCCATGGCACCCCGGTTTAACAGCCACGGTATGGGTGGTGGCGCCGGTGAGGCGCTATCAGTGATGAGGTGGTGGCGCCCCCATACCCTCCAGCCTAAGAAGTACAAACAAAATAATATTTTAAACAATCTGCATTTGGGTCCTACATATATGTCCCTAAGCTGTAGTTTTGTTTGATGGGTCCATTGATTTACACCAGGATAATGTTAAACTGGAGGCATGGAACGAGCATTCCCGATTCTGTTGAAAACACCTTTTGGATCAATCAAAATGAGCAATTTGACCATTGGTCCCCAAATGTTATTAAGTTCTACTACGACGGTGATAGCCCATATTGCTATTCAAATTATATGGGGCACACACCACTAAGAAAAGACTGGTGGGGTTGTCTTCTTGGATATTGTGGAAACGTTTTCATGCAAGAAACGATACATTCTAAAACTTTAAATAAGGTTGTTATAATTCATGTTAATGTCTTATAGATATTTAAAATTCTACATTTACAGCATATTCGTCCATGGTGTAGCAAGTTGATGTCTTCAAGAGAAATTGAATGTCAAGGAAGGGCGTCGTTAGCAGACAATTGTCGTTGGATTGTTCTCCTACCTCACTTTTTTAGTTTATTAGTTGAACAAGATCATGATGCTTACGGATATGCAAACGGATCTAGAGGAATATATCCTCCTTTTTGGGATGTTGTTACTATAAAAATATGTTTAATAATTTTGTTCTTTTTGGGTTATCTAGATTGTTTAAAACTCAGATGTCTTGCAGGTATACCAATATCCAAGGACACGTAAAACTGGTTAATTTTACAGCTAGATATGCAATCACTGAAAGTTACAACACATTTTCCCAAAAATCGTAACACAATTAATTACGGTGACTCTTTTTGTGTTCACAAAAAAAATACACCAAATTCTAGAAGAATTTTGAGTCTCTATTCTTATGGTTTCTCATACGTATATTGTATTGGCAAAACTATGGTATACATGAGATAGAAGCACTAGAATTTTCAGGAGTAATCGTTTGTATGTTACTATGAATTCTTGTTCAAAACATGTCAACGACGTGGGAAGTAAGAAACCTACATGATGCTTGTATGAAATACAAACGTTTTATGGCGGATAAACTATATGTTGGTCGTTTCACACCTACAAACGTCTGAGATTTGTCACTTCATTATGCTTGTAAAAACTAGTTAACATTAATGAGTGTGTTTGCTAGTACTAAATGGTTATTTTTTGACTTTTTTTGGCAAAGTACTAAACGTTTGAGCTTTGTCACTTCCTGCTACATTTTGAAGCTCGCAAATCTCGGAAACATGAGATAAAAGCAATAGGACTCTGGATACTAAAAATGGGAAAGAACTAAAATATCATTGGTTTTTATATTTTTTTTAAACTTCTCGTAAAAAAACATTGCGTCTATAAAAGGATACACATGGTATCGATTTGACATTCACAGTGTAATATTGCGTTTGGAGGGTATTTTGCGTCAAAATAAGGGAGAATGCGTCAAATTCGCCCTTTTACATCAGTAAGGTGTATGGAATCGTGTATGGACAGAAAGATTGCGTCAAAAAATAACACCTAGGCGTCTGTACTCTCTACTTTGCGTCAAAAATAACACCTTGGCGTCTGTACCCTATACTTTGCGTCAACAACAAAGACGGCAGTACCTACCCAACCATTGTGTCATAGCCACTTGAGCCGTTTGATTCGTCACAGCTCAGACGCAAGACTACGAAAGGCAGAGCCAATGCGTCTGTTAGAGGCATTGTTGGAATCCCTACACGTGGCTTGTTACTATTGGGTAATGTTTATGCGTCCCGGCAAGATGCAAAAATTGCATTGTTTTCCGTGAATGCAGCACCTTTAGACGCGTTCAATGTTCATTTTTGTAAAGTGGTAAAGTCAATGTTTATTTTGGTGATTTTCTCAAATTTTATAGTATTTCCAATTTAATATACAAAATATTGTAATTATTTGTTTTTATAAAATATACCTGAGGGGAATATCCAGATGTTCTTTGTCTACATCCCACCTTTATGTTAATATTTTTGTTCTCAAACTAGTTTTTGCCCCGCCCGCGTTGCGGGGCAATAAGCCGAATATTTCTCTCTCATAACATGTATGTCTGTACAGAGGGCAAAATCGTAATTATATTTTGAACTGGAGGCGAAATCATATTTTTAAACTGAGAGCAAAATCATAATTTTGAGCTAGGGGGAAAACATAATTTCATTTTGAACGGTGGGTAAAAGCGTAATTTTGAGCTGAGAGCATAATCGTAATTTTGCGCTAGAGGAAAAAACAACATTTTATTTTGAGCTGGGGGCAAAAACGTAATTTTAAACGGAGGGCGAAACCGTAATTTTAAACTGGGAACAAAATTAAAAGTGAGTTTTTGAACCGAGGGAAAAATCATAATTTTAAGCTAGAGGCAAAATTATAATTTTATTTTGAGCTGAGGGCAAAAACGTAATTTTAAACAAAGGACGAAAGCGTAATTTTAAACTGGGAATAAAATTAAATTAAAACTGGGCTGGTCCAATAGGGAAGTGGCAGACAAATTTTGAACTGTGGGCAAAAACGTAATTTTAAACGGAGGGCGCAACCGTAATTTTAACCTGGGAACAAAATTAAAAGTGAGTTTTTGAACCGAGGGCAAAAGCGTAATTTTAAGCTAGGGGCAAAATTATAATTTTATTTTGAGCTGGGGGCAAAAACGTAATTTTAAACAAAGGACGAAAGCGTAATTTTAAACTGAGAATAAAATTAAATTAAAAATGAGCTGGTCCCATAGGGAAGTGCCAGACACTATTCCCTGAAGTTGTGTTTTGTATATGTAGGAAACTAGGTTAGAACCCCGTGTATTACACGGGTTGAATAAATGTAATTTTATATATTAAATAATTAAAAAGTTATATCTTTGAGAACCTCGTGTATTGTACGGATTGAGTAAATTTAATTTTTTATATTAAATAATGAAAAATTACATTTTTAAGAACCTCATGTGTTATACGGATTGAACACATTATATCTTTATAAACCCTATGTATTATATGGATTGAATTAATCTAATTTTATATACTACATAATAAAAAAGTTATATTTTTTAAAAACCCCGTGTATTACACGAGTTGCATAAATGTAATTTTGTGTGGTAATTTCTTTAAAAAGAAACTAACGGATATACTCGATATACGATGGATGGGATGATTGCGGTGATAGTTCTTATAAATGTCACGTAAACATAGTGATTACCGTATTTTAGTTGAGAATTGAACACGGAAATAAAAGTATTGGACCAATGAACATTGATTAATATTTTGTTTACCCCTTATAAACATTTTTGAATAGATTCTATCCTTAACTACTTTATCTTAATAAAATAAATAAATCATTTACATTATATTAATTTATATCGAAGTGATTAGTCCAAGCGTAATGTGATGTGTTAACCATACGAAAACGCATGTTTTGACGTATCTGATTGAACTCAATATATCATATAGCTGCATTGCGATTTGATCAAAACGTAACGTAAATCAAATTTATATAGTACAATCATAACGTATTATACGCGACCCGACTAACTCGAATTTATATCGTCAAGGCAAAAACTCTCGAGGGGGTCAAAGTGGCATTTACAAAGTTCATAAAAAGTTAAGTGGTTAAAAATTGCATTTCCTAAACTTAGAGGCTAAAAAAGGGTAAAGATAAAATTTGATAAAGTTTTGTGGTAAGAAGGAAACTATTACAAAGTTATAAATATTATAAAATATTATATTATCTCCTATACAAATTGTTTAAATTTATATTACATTTAATTTTATAATTATTTTTTAGTTGATATTAATTATCTATAAAAATGGATGGCTTCAATGAATGACATGTGTCCTATAATTGGTTTCTTTTATTATATAGTATAGATTAAAAAGTTATATCTTTGAGAACCTCATGTATTGTACGGATTAAGTAAATTTAATTTTTTATATTAAATAATGAAAAATTACATTTTTAAGAAACTCATGTGTTATACGGATTGAGCACATGTAATTTTATATGCCAAACAATAAAAAGTTATATCTTTATAAACCCTATGTATTATATGGATTGAATTAATCTAATTTTATATACTACATAATAAAAAAGTTATATTTTTTAAAAACCCCGTGTATTACACGAGTTGCATAAATGTAATTTTGTGTGGTAATTTCTTTAAAAAGAAACTAACGGATATACTCGATATACGATGGATGGGATGATTGCGGTGATAGTTCTTATAAATGTCACGTAAACATAGTGATTACCGTATTTTAGTTGAGAATTGAACACGGAAATAAAAGTATAAGACCAATGAACATTGATTAATATTTTTGTTTACCCCTTATAAACATTTTTGAATAGATTCTATCCTTAACTACTTTAGCTTAATAAAATAAATAAATCATTTACATTATATTAATTTATATCGAAGTGATTAGTCCAAGCGTAATGTGATGTGTTAACCATACGAAAACGCATGTTTTGACGTATCTGATTGAACTCAATATATCCTATAGCTGCATTGCGATTTGATCAAAACGTAACGTAAATCAAATTTATATAGTACAATCATAACGTATTATACGCGACCCGACTAACTCGAATTTATATCGTCAAGGCAAAAACTCTCGAGGGGGTCAAAGTGACATTTACAAAGTTCATAAAAAGTTAAGTGGTTAAAAATTGCATTTCCTAAACTTAGAGGCTAAAAAAGGGTAAAGATAAAATTTGATAAAGTTTTGTGGTAAGAAGGAAACTATTACAAAGTTATAAATATTATAAAATATTATATTATCTCCTATACAAATTGTTTAAATTTATATTACATTTAATTTTATAATTATTTTTTAGTTGATATTAATTATCTATAAAAATGGATGGCTTCAATGAATGACATGTGTCCCATAATTGGTTTCTTTTATTATATAGTATAGATTTTATAGTATTTCCAATTTAATATACAAAATATTGTAATTATTTGTTTTTATAAAATATACGTGAGGGGAATATCCAGATGTTCTTTGTCTATTTCACACCCTTATGTAAATATTTTTGTATTTGAACGACCCATGTTTATCCAATTATCAATTACTACATAATTATAATATAGATCTCTCTCTGTCTCTCTCTACATGACTATGATGTGAATATTTAACGGCCATTCATGAGCACCAAAAGCCATATATTACTTTAGTTTGACCATTGCCAACACACTATATATATGCAGCCTGTCTAGTGTCTACATTCACAAAACACACAGTTTGTTTAAGAAGACTTCTACTGAAAGATAAAGGATGTTATAGAAAGATGATGATCCAAAAAGTGGAAATGTGTATGCAGTTATTGAAGTTGGCATATGAGTTTGTGATGGTGTTCATTGGAGCAGTGGATTATGTTCTTCAACAAGCCAACCAATCACAGTCAACTTACTCTTCTATCCGTTACCCTCACATCTACATCGGTCTTCTTCCTTAGCTAACATATCCCCTTTTATTCATGTAAATTATTTCTTCCATTTTATCCCTTTTTTCATTGTTTTCAGAAAAAGTTTGAACATAAGCTTCTGTGTATTTCTTGTTTTATTCCCTATCATTTGCCATATATTTCAACATTTTTCTTAAATGATCAACTCGAATCTACTGTCTCGCTTTCTATGTCACACGTCTAATTCAGAGTGTAAAACAATGCCTACGGTACAAGTCTATAGTTTATGATGATTATGATATCAGACAATGATACGCGAACGCATGATATCAGATAAAGAGTGATTTTGGGGTCCAAGTTCTAGCCTCTCTCCTCTTCTGAAGTTCCATTAAATGTTCAAGCAGGTGTTATCGTTTATATTTTCAGGTGATAACACAAGTAAGGTCTCATAGTTTCAAATCAAGATTCTATTTTATTGATTGATTCTAAATGTACATTATTATCAATTGGAGTTCTCATTTGGTGCTATTTGCTTCGGGTGGGGCCCAGGGGTTTTACCACAGTAGGTCTTCAAGCGGTAGGTTTCTTCTGGAATGGTGGATCAGCCTGGTAACCAGCGTTGTCTGCATTTGCTGGGCGTGAGTGGCCTTTCGCCAATGGGTTTGCCCAGGTGGCCGATTGGTCGTTCAAAAAAATAAACATTATTATTGACATTCTGGTTTGTTGATTATTTTATTGACCCGAACTAACAAAATATTAATTAGACATTAAATAATCCATAAAAACATATTTTTATTATTGGCCCAAATCTTGGCTCCTTGATCATTAGTGTCGGTACAACTACACAGGGTCCACAACTTCTTTCGTACATGAAAACATAACATAGTCTTTTGTTACCTATATAACAACATTCGTGACACGAGAAACAACATCGTCAATCTTCCGCTCTTCGGGCTGTTTAAAATGATAGATCTGTAAGTTTTCGACTTCAAGTTTCTTGAAATTACTATACTTGCGCGTTGCGAAGAACTTGCCCCAGTTGTAACCCTTGTATTTCGGCGGATTTTGTTCATTCGTCAACTCCGCTAGCGGCTCCACCACGGTGTAATGTGCAGGGTTCACAAAAAAAGGTATTGAAAACCTTTCTTTGGTAGAGTTCACTCTCACCCTGTGCTCAACACTCTCATATGCATCATTGCTCCATACCTACAAAACAAGAATCAAAAATATTTTAAATCACGACTTAGAATAATACATAATAAATAATAAATAATACTGATATTATGTTACTTTTTTTTTTAACAGCTAACACACGCCCTCTAATCCTACTCATAATTCTACATCAATGTCTAGTATGATATTACCTGAATAATGTCCCCGACATTTATAATGAAAGCATTTGGTGTAGGCTTGACAAAGATCCACGCTCCATCAGTTTTCCGTTTAACTTCTAAACCGCCTACATCGTCTTGAGCCAAGATGGTTAGAGCACCGGCGTCCTTGTGTCGACCGACACCAAGGGCTAAGTCAGGTGCGGGACAAGGTGAGTAGTGGTTGAGCCGAACGAAAGTGGTTTGGTCCTTGAGAAATGGCTCTAACCGGTTAGCAGGCAGATTCAAGCTCAACGAGATCAATTCCAGTAATTTGTTCGACAGTTTTTTCAAGTCTTTGACATACTCTTCACAAGCCTCCCTTTTGTTAAAAATCAAACACACACAACTTGGTCATTAGAAGTTTTCAACTCACAATAACATACTCGTTGGATAATCTATAGGGTTTACGTATAGTCTCTTCCTTATATCTAGCTATAACAAAGTAATCATTTGTCGTACAACTATATTTATAATATGTCACCTATTTTCAAAGAAGATTTTAAATTATACAGCACAGGAGTCGTTTATCCAAACAATTAACCACATAGCATAGTTTGTAAAGAATTATATTTATAAAAACCAAAGTGACAAGGACATTGAATGATTAATCAAATCTATACTAAATATATAAGCAATTGCATGCGTCCAATGATATATTATCTTAAGTTCCTGATTTCTTTTTGTTGCTTCACCCCTTATTCATTAGGTAAGATTTGACCCCTTTGTGTATTCTAACATTTAAAGTGTTAATAATGACATGACATGTTAACTAACATTGCAAACCACTACCTCCTTGTGTTAAAGGGTATTAAATGGGTTATGTGTTAAGAGATTAAATTAATTATTTTTTTCTTTTTTAGACCAAAAACCATTAAAAGATAGGATTAGATGAAGTTAATAGGATTAAACCATTTCCTTAGAGTGAGGCAAATTGAAATGGGAAAAAAGGTTAATTGATGTGGCACTTAGGTGAAGTTAAGATATATAGTCTAAAGCATAGTTATTAATAGCGCTAGGCGCCTAGGGCCTAGGCGCGAAGCGCAAAAAAAGCGAGAGCCTGAGAGAAAAAAAAGCGCACTTAAATGAAATAAGAATTAAACTATATTATGTAATGAAAAATAATTTTCTTGACATTTTTTATATAACTAATATACTTAGCAGTTAAAATGATTTAACAAGTATCAAAAAAACTTAAAACCTTTTTAAAATAACTTAAACTTAAAAATAGTTTGAAAGAAATAAGTATTATTGAGCATTTATTGTAAGGGTCATGCTAATCACACATGGCCAAAATTATTTTCACATCCCAAAGCGCCGCGCTATGGCCAAAGCGCGGTGCTTTGCTTGACAAAAGTTGATTTGACTGACATAAAGTGATACGATGTTGCAGAGACATAAAGGTGATACGAGGTTGCAGTGGCCCGTGAACCCTAAGTGCCGCGCTATGGCCAAAGCGCGGCGCTTCGACCCCAAATTTTCATTATTTAAACCTGCATAGACAGAACATTTAGCATTCGAGTGTTTTGTTGTTTGTTGATTTCTTTGCTGTATTAGTTACGTGTGTTGAAAAAACGATGTCGTGGTTAAGCAACTATCTTTTCGGTCAATATTCTGACGAGTCAGTTGTTCCTGATTCTTACGAGGGGACCGCTATTTCTGACTCGTATGAGAAACCGGTCTCGTCCAACTTGAGGGAGGCAGAGGTTGTATCTGGCATTCGTTATCGTGATAACACGGTGACGCTGGATTTGAATACCCCTGTGGAGGACCCTTACGCACAACAAGGTTATTCGAATTTCGGTTACGGTGGCGAGTACAACTTTGTACAGCAGGAGTGTTATCCAAACGACAGTTACGGTTGTCAACAGAGCTTACAAGGTTATTCGAATTTCGGTTACGGTGGCGAGCACAACTTTGTACAGCCGGAGTGTTATCCAAACCACAGTTATGGTTGTCAACCGAGCTTTGAACATCAAGTATATTCGGACCTCGGTGACGATGGTGAGCCGGGGGATGTGTCTGTTGACGAGGAAGGCTGTTACCCGGTTACATTTTCATTTGATACAACGCAGACCTTTTCGTCACGTAAAGAGTTGGTGCGTTGGGTACAAGACACGGAAAAAGACAACGGTTACCTCATTGTGATTAAGAGGTCGAATAAAAGAGGAGAGAATTACAAGATTTGGTTTCAATGTACTTTTGGTGGGGAGCATAAGAGTATAGCTACACAGAGGAAAACGGGTAGCAAGAAAATAGGCTGCCCGTTCGAGATTAGGGGGCATGTAGGGATAGACTGGGACCTGCTGGAGACCGTGGGAGAGGCCGCGCGGGCGCGTGATATAGTTGGACTAGATACTCCTTGGTCGCGCCTATTTGAGATAGCGATGGAGGACTCGTACCCTGAGCTTACGGTCGAGTTTCTTTCCATGTTTACATACGCGCCGCATCCGGCGGATTACGTGGAGGACCCGGATTTTCCAGTCCACGAGGTTACATTCCGTCTCGCCGGTCAGGACTTTCAGATGAGCGTGCGGCAGTTTGCTGTCCATACAGGTTTGTACACAGAGCCCGAGCTTGATACTGATTTATATACGCAGGCGGTTACAGCGATGGACAGGCAGACGCTTATCAGTTTCTGGAGGGCCATTTCCAGGGTTCCCTTTGGGAAATCCTGGCAAAAGGCCACCTCCATTAAAGACCTCTTGTACCGATACCTGCACCATGTTATCGCGGCAACTATCGTGCCGCGGGGTGCCAGCAGGGAGAAGGATAACCTCAGTGACCTTTTCTTTCTATACTACCTACTGCGCCGCCAGCCCTGCGATCTAGCAGCCTGCCTGGCAGATTACTTTGCCACAGCATACCACCGGCAGCTCCGCGGGTACGTGCACACTGGCTCATACATCACCGCCATTGCACGTTCGCTAGGGCTCGTGCCCGAGCATGATCCGGAGCTGTCCGATCCGATCCCGTCTACCAGGTTGGGCCGCGCGTCAGTATCTTCCATGCAGATCACCCGTACCTTTGATGTTGGTCTGAGGTTTAAGGGACGTGACGGGCTGATTTGGCATCCGGAGGTGGTGCCGGAGGTCATCCCGGTTGTTATTAAGGTGAGGCCTGGAGTGTTAGCCCCTCCTGATGTTCAGGCGGCCGCTCGGCAGGCTCAGCTACAGGCTCTGGGACTCGATCAGTTCCCGGGCCAGCCTCAGGATGAGGCTCAGGCTCAGCCTCAGCCTCAGCCTCCGGCTCAGGCTCAGGCTCAGGCTCAGCCTGTATTAGAGGATCCGGCTCAGGAGGAGCATGTCGAGGAGATCCCGGTACCACCAGTTCAGCCAGCTCCTGAGCCGCCACAGTACCCGCAGCACGTTTACGCTGACCTGCCTCCGGTAGCACGTGAGGTGGCTCGGGACTTCGACCGACGCCTCAGACGCCAGGGCGCACGCATTGACTGGATCGTCGAGACGCTCGTTGCTCTACGAGAGCTCGCTGGGTTGCCTCCACTTCCCCTCCCACCGTCCCCACCGCACGAGGATTAGTACCTTAGTTTGTTTGTATAGTGATTTGTTATGTATTATGTACTTAGTTGTACCTTTTTGTTTTGTATGTACAAACTGATATATATAAATATATATATTGCAGTTAATCTTCTATTTACATCACGTTGGTTTTGGATTGTTTACGTTTAATTCTTATGGCTTTTTGTACATTTTATTTAACGTGTTCGTTTAATTTAACAAAATAAACAAGGTTAACAGTTTATAAAGACGCACTTATATTATATACGTTCTATAAAAATAATGACGTAAAAAAACGTAATTATAAAACAACTATGAATTATATGTAACTAATATTTTATAATAATAATAATAAAACTCAAATACAATTTTTTCCTCCAAAAAACACTACCAAACTAACCCACATCCCACCTATTTCAAAAAAAAAAAAAACAACTCAAAGCGCCCCGCTTTGGCCATAGCGGGGCGCTTTGAGTGTGCAAAAAGACAAAAAGCGTGTGCGAATAGACCCACCCTTATTGTAATTGTTACGTAATAGTACACTTCTGAAACTCTTCAGGACTTTTTCTAAAATCACTATTCAGCTAAGCAGCAAGTTTTAAACCTTTTATTGACCTTTGATCATATACAAGTACATCTTCAGATCTTCTTCATCTTCTCATCTACATCTTCATTTTCTCATCTTCTTCTATCTTCTTCAAGTTTTAGGCTAAATCTTTTAATATTTATGAGCATGAAACTTAAAGGCTGTCTAGAAAAATATTCCGGTAACTTATAGGCTGATTAAAGCTGAATCTGGCTAGAATATTGCCAGAATCCGGCCGGACAGAATCGTGCCTGAACTGCCAAGAGGCGTTTTTCCAGCGCCTCGTCTCGCCTGAGCGCCTAGGCGCAAGAAGCGAGCGTTTTTAATAACTATGGTTTAAAGTATACCTAAAGGCCTAAGAATCAACAAATAAAGAATTTATTTCACCCCTTATTACTTTTTAGAATCAAATCTATACTAAATAAATAAGTTACATATTTTTTTATATTACCTAAATATGTTTTTTATTATTTACTAAATCTTCATTACTAACAAACAAATATTTGTTTTATTGTGTAATATATGAGTTTCTAATTTATCACCTTAACTCCGGAGGATGTTGAGGCCATTGATTGCGATACTCTAAGAAGGTCTCTTCATCACCAGACTCATAAGCCGGAATCACCAGCGGAGCATCCACCGTAAAATCGAAAACCTCTTTCCAATCACGCACGTTCTTCGTATGTTCGGTATCATAGTAACCTAAGGGATTGGCTTCATCTCGTTTCACCTTCCTCTTCTCCTCCACTGACTGATGAAAAAACCTCTTCGAAGCCGAAAATACCCTTTCACGGCTCTCGATAGGAACCCCGTGGTTGATCACTTGAAAGAATCCCCAGTCTCTGCTGGCTTCACGGATTTGATCCACCAAATCACGTATCTCCGGAGCATTAGGGTTAGCCGGAGATGAGGTTACAAAAGCAGATAGATCGATTTGAGGGATTCCTTGGGCTTCGATTACCGCGGGTTTGGGTCGGTGTTCGAGCTCTTGGATGAAGGTCTGATCAAGTTCTCCCATGGCTGATGATTGATGAAGAGTGTGATCACAAGTTTGTGAGTTAAAAGGTTGTAGTGAAGACGTGTGTCTATATCATTGTGACGATGTAATGGTTGGTGTTATGAATCTGGACATGTTTTTGTGCTGTGTACTTTGAAAATTATTGGTTTGTTTTTTTTTTTTTCTGAATGTGACTGGTATTTCCATAATTTTAATTTTAATGTATATAATTACGTACACGTCGGTAAAATACAAACCAGGCAAACGTCTTCAAGTTATAAAGATGGTTGAAGACTTGTTTCTTCTATGGCTACAAGTAAGGAAGTTATTTTTTGTACATAACTCTTGAAACAAATAAACATTTAAAATCGGATTTGTAACTGAACGGGCACACCTTATTTCTTCTATTCTAATTTTGTTTTCTTATATGATGGAATATGAAAGAATGGAAAATTTACTATAACTAATATAAATTGAATAACAATAAATAAAGAGGGTTAGTGATCCAAATTTACCGTTTAAAAAATATAAAAAGAGTGAAATATACCATGATACAAATATAAATAAAATAGTGATTGTAACACCCCATCCGTGACCCGAGTGATGGTGTGCAATTGATACACTTATAGGGAAAACAAACTAAAACTTTGATTTAAACTTATAAATGTTTGAGTACAAAACATTATTTATTTACAAGCTTTTAACAACTAAGAACTCCTTGATCTTCTAAGCTCCACAACTATCAAATAGTTCCTATAGCTTTCCTCACGACTCACCTGAGATACGTATACTCAAAATGATGTCAGCTATATTTGTAACATCCCAAAAATTAGTATTTTATAAAAAGTAATAATAACAATAAAGTCATGTGGAAATATATATATGTCCTTATTAAGGTTTGATATTTAGTTATGTTACATAGGAATTAAGTTGAGACTAGGGGTGTAAATGGATTTCTTTAAAGGTTGAGATAAGCTAGGTTTCTTATTTTGAAACCACAAGGACTAGGGTTGTAAAATGAGAAGAGTTAATATATAACTTGGACTTCTTGATGGTAGGCCACGTATCTTTCTTTTGTCTCAAAAGTTAAAACTCCAAGAGAAGTAGCATGAGAGAAAAACAACAATGCGACATAGAAAAACTGGATTGGAGTCAAACATTATTTAAGAATTAGAGCTATGAAGTCAAGGAGGTGATTAAATTATCATCTCTTGTTAAAGAAAGATCCCTGGTAAGTTAATTTTAAGTTTAGAACCCTAATTTGTTTTAGGGGTTTTGTGAATAAATGAGGAATATGATTAGTATCTTCTGATTGTGTACGATTCATGTTGGAATCAACTCGTTTGATTAGTTTGTAGAGATAAAATATTTTTAAAGCTCCATAATCAAGGTTACTTATTGATGCATGTTTAAGGAAATATGGTAGTCAAGTGGGTTTGATGTTGAATTTGTATTGCATGTATATATAACGATGCTATTGAGTTGATTATACTTTATTTAATATTTATACATTGTTGGCTATGATTAAACTCTTTCATATAACTTGATATCAGATTTGGATATGAAGAAAATTTGAGAAATTGACCTAGATGGCTCAAATTAGGGGTTATGGATAACTGATTGTTTAGACTATTAAAAGAGTATGATAGACTCTTAATTTTGTTTGTAATTGACTTATGAACAAAAGAATTAACTAAAATCTTGAAGTTAAGATATGGTAAAATAGTTTTTAACTGGTCATGAGACTATTGATGTTTGTAATGGGATGTAATAATCTGTATAACTTGGAAAAAAAGAGAAACCACCATTCTAAATAATCATGTCAATGAAGTGTGAATCATGGTGGATACCTGATTGACCCATATGTGAATAAACAGATATGGTATGCCATGGGCTTATTATGATTTATGTGACTCCTTTGAATGTAGGAAGTTGATATGCACCAATTGCAACATATAAAGTATATCAAATAAGGTATAAAAATAACTCTTTTTAGTATTAATGTTGGGAAAAGTGCGTTCTTTTTTGTATACTTTTAATTTTCAGGATTAAAAAAGCTTAAATGTACAAAAGGAACAAATTAACGGCAAAATCCAGCATAAATACAAAAGAAGGGAAGCTGATACAACATACCAACCCTCTGGGCTTCACCCCAAGACCAAGTACAACAAATCAGAAGCTAAGCACGGGTCGTGCCTTCCGGGCATGGGGTCGTGCCCCACCCAAGATTCCTTGAAGAAGAAGACAAACAGAAGCAGACAAGGGACACGAGGTCGTGTCTCATGGACAAGGGTCGTGGTCAACTCCCAGATTCGCAAATCTTGGATCCAAGTACAATGGCCACGGGGTCGTGCCATTGACACACAGTGTAACATCCGTCAAAATGGGCTCCCAAAATCCGACCCATTTTGAAATCTGGACACTAATCCTTGAAACTCGGAAATTTTTCACGGTTAAATGACTGTCGAAAGATTTTCAATTTTTAATATAATTATCAATATGGTTAGTTATTATTTAGTTAATTTATTAAATTTAAACAATCCTTTGCAATTTAAAATTTTTGGTATAAACTGGTTAGTTTTAAGTTGAGTTTTAGTTAATTTAAGTTATAACTTCATTAGTTCAGTTAGTATAATTTTAGGGGCTAATTTGTAAAATTTTTAAACTTTAAAATAAAAACACAAAACAGGTGGACCTGGGATTCTAACCCGGGTCTCACCGATCATCAATCCAACACAAAACCACTCCACCAAGTCTTAATATGTGATTTGATTTGATAACGAATAACCTTTATAAATTCCATACGATTTGAGTTTCAAAGTTGTCGCTCAAAAGTTGTTAACAGACGGGATTTCTTATTTTTTTTCTATTGTTCCCTGATTTGAGTTTCAAAGTTGTCACTCAAAGTTCACATGTTCCGCTGCGGGTTGGGGTGTGACAGATTGGTATCAGAGCAATTGACTTCAGGGATATAGAATAGGTTATTAGACCCTTAGAACATATACTTTTGTCAACTAGGACCTATGTGCTTATGTGATTCCATGTTTTGTTTAACTTATGATTTGCTATTCGTTCACACATTTAAATTCATTTCATTTCACACACAAACGCATGCAAGCACTCTAATTGCTACTTGATTACGTGATACATATAATGTGTTATAATTATGTCATGAGGTCTACATATGTGTTTGTAACACCTCAGAAAAACCCGTCCAATATAATAAAGACACGTGTCATGGACCTTAAGCGTGTTATAAACCCGGATCATGATAAAAGGTAACCAGAGGAATTAAAAGTGTCAACATGTTAATTTATACCTCTGAGTGACCTTTTAACGTTTCCAATTCTTGGTAAAACAATATTATCCTTTCAAGAAATGTCTGTTAAAGCATTCCAAGGTATCTGAATTAAACATTGTGAGAAATAATTCAATTGTCAAGTAAATGATCATGTGCCAATAACGACAATTCTACATTCATTATCCTTTCCAAAAGACTCCAAGGCAACACCATTGCATGGCAACACTTTCAAGATTTGATCAGACCTGATCAAGTGGACCCATTGTGTTGATAATGACTAAAGATACGAGTTATAAAAGATTGCATGGTCAAATGTTAGAAGTTCACAAGATTTTGTCTTCTGACAAGGCTTACGGACCGCAAAGTGTATGCCTTACGGACCGTAAGGCAGCATATCTGGGCGATAAAAATCAAAATTACAGATACGGACCGCAAAGCCTAAGGCTTACGGTCCGTAAGACCTGTAACTGGGCAGAAGCTTGGACAGATGCCTGTTCAGCCGGTTCCACCGCCTTAGAAGGCTGGTTTTCGAATTCAGGGACTGAGCCAATAGATTTACATGCATAGGGGACACCTGGGATGATCAGGGAACACTTGTAGGTTTGTGTGGAATGATCTTGTGAGATTAAATTTCATATATATAGAGCTCTTGTTGCAACACATGAACTTGCTCATTTCAAAACATTTCTAAACCTTCTCTGGAGCTCCCTGGACTTCAAGCAAGATTCCCTAAGCTTCATTTTCATGCTAAGTGCTTTTGTAAGTAATCTTAGCCTATCTAATTCAAGTTTTGATAGCTTAATGACCAAAAGTAAAACTTATCGTAATTAAGCTTTGACTTAGTGATTAATCACTAATGGTCCAGTCATTAGCCGAATTGAAAGTGGCTATAAGTTGGTAATTATGTGGGTAATAAACCCTTAAAAGGGTACCCTCTGATTCCCACTCTAACTAGGTCAATTGTCGGGTCAAACTTAATATTAAAAAGTCAACAGAAAGCTATTTGGCAAATAAACTCATAATTAACAATGTAGAAGCCATGAAACTTATTTTAACACTTATATAACTTGGTAATTAACGTAAGAACATGTCTAAGCATGTTCAACCCGACAATTTTGAGTTTAGGCTCGGTTCGGAACCGAAAGTCGCAAAAGTAGACTTTCGCTTTGACTTTCATTTCTGACCCGATTTAGCTTAGTTTAGATATGCCTTAAAGTTCCATTAGGACCAGGTTATAGGTTAGTATAACCCTCTGAGGTTATACAACTTGGTTCCTAATTAATCCGATTCATTTGCATGTTTCCGTTAATTGCTTAAATGTTGATCATTATGCCCATTTGACCTTAAAACGAGATTTTTGAAAATGTGAGAGGACAAAGACCTTCGTTACTGATTTATAAACATGTCCTAAAAAATTGACATCAGTTTGAGGTCTAAATTAGGAGTTATGCTCAATATCGTAATTTGAAAGCTTTTTATTAATTAAACGGCATAATTACCACAAAGCCTATCTAAACCCAAATTTTTACACCAAACCTTTTACCCACTGATATAATATAATATTTTGAGATTTTGGAAAATTTTTATTTATTTTTAAACTGATCATGGCATAGGGTTCTTGCTTTGATTCGGTAATTGTCGGTTATACCCTTTTTGCTAATAAAATGAGTTTTACATAACATTTTGATACCAAACTTTTTGCTACTGATTTTATATGATAAATAAAATATTTTGAACTTTATAAATTGATCAAAAACTCAGATTTCCTATTATAACCTGAAAATCGCTTAAAACCGACTTTTACGCGTTTTAAACGCATAGTATGTGTTAAAACTATTTTTGACATATAAGACTTAATACCTACTGATGTTTTAAGTAAATTTTTATATTTTAACAGTTAGATAAAGTTTTAAACTCAGATTTCCCATTTTGAACTTTAAAGCTTATGTGAAATGACCAAAATGCCCCTACGTTGCATAGTTTGGTTATAGATAATAAATTTCACATATATGCAATACCTTACTGATATGACTTGCAAAAATAAATATTTTTACTGATCATTTAAGACCAGAACCTCAGGTTAATATTTAACCTCCTTTATAATCCTTAAAATGACCAAAATACCCCTACGGGGCTTAAATTGAATTTAAATCCGTTTTGGGCATAATGGAAGGTATCCTAGTGATATCACAACATATTTAAGGCATATTAACTTAGGAAACCTGTTCATGACTCTTTTGGTTACCCGTTATGCATTTTTCGCGTTCGGTACCGTTTATGTGACTAGTTTGCATAAATTGACCGAAACGGGTCAAACCATATCATTTTTGCTTCAAAATCCAGAATGTGTTTGGTTTACCCATATTAAACAAGTGTTCATACTTGTTGGGTTCAAATCACATTCTAATCCGGTCTTTGCTTAATCTTGCGTTTTGAACCGTATACTTTTCTTTAAAACTAACCGGTCTAAGTTTGAACTTAAGTAAGACCCGTTAGGAATCTAATAGGTTATTAAAACCTTCATTCCAGATTTAGGGGACTAGTAAAAGCTACCTGAACTTGCTTGATTGTATACGGCTGGGATAAATTTGTATAATTTGCTCAGGTAAATACTTTTAACTTATTTTCCTTTATACGGGCTTGGGGTACGGTATATAAAATACCGCTTGGTCGAGTGTTGAATTTTTAATCGTATAAAGGTTAAATCATTGAAATAACCCGTTTAATCTATTTTGTTTATTTTAAGCCTTTGGGGGTTAATGAGCATGTCATGGATATCCTCGGCTCATTCATTGAAATGGCCACGACTTAAGTACGGGGTGTAGGCATACACCTGCCGGTGCGTATGTAAAATAATATACCTACCTGTTCGAGAATAACTCGCCGTGGGATATATGATGTGATGTGTCTATTAATCTTTAACCCGGTTTTCAGCCCGGGCTACTGAACGTATAATAAACATGTAAATCTTTAACAAGTTTATTTTTAAATAATTATCCCAAGTTATAAAAGATATTTTGTGCCTTGTGCATTCAAATCAATTTTCTTAAAACATTTTCAAATGAGTCGGTTAACTGTATTTACCAGTGTAAACTGACGTATTTTCCAAAAGGTTAAGTGCATGTACTAAACGGAATAGGCTGGCTACTCCTAGCATCAATACAGAGTCTTGGAAGCTTAGATGTTATTAAATCTGTTTACAACCGTTTTTGTAATAATTGATATTACTTTCATCGGTTTGTAATGTCTTTATCTTTCGACTTCCGTTGTGTATTAAACTGTGATAAATTGTCTATGATGATATCAACTACGTCACGATACTCCCCACCGGGCCCATCGGTAATACATGGAAATATCGGGGTGTGACAGGTTGGTATCAGAGCCAACATTGAGTGAATTAAACACTAGCCTTTTGTGTTTAATCTCAATGACACAGTTTGCACATTCCTCGACTTCCGAGTCTAGACAAAGAACTTAGGACTAATCCAAATTCATTTTATTTTGCCCTTTATTGTTTTCCTTTGTTGTTTCTTTTGTTTGTTTTGACAGGTTCAACAAAATGCCACCAAGGTTCCGTAGAGGAGGACGAGGAAAGGGGCCATTCAACGCCCCCTGTGACACCTGTGTCACTGCGACCATCAAACAAATACCAAACCAATGAAATATTGTATTTCATACTTTGGACTTGTATAAATATGTGTATCTTTTGCACATATCAATTCTTGTTCGATTTCAAGCTCTAAATCGCTTTCTGGAAGGTTATACGCGCACTGGTGCGTAAATATAACCGGTTTAATGCAACAAACACTCCGGAATAGTGAAATAGGCTTAACATACCTTAAATAACCTTTACATAACTTAGAAATAAGTTTTGAAGGCTTTGGTATGGCAAAATCAAGTTAAATCGCTTACAGGGACTAAAGTTGACAAACTGCGAAAGTATGCCAATTTGAACTGTAACGGACATTCCGGAACATGACCATAAGTTAAACATACCATAAATATCCTTTACATGGCTTAGAAATAGGCTTTGAGGGGTTCGGTGTGCTAAAATAAACTTTTGAGTCATTCAGGGACTAAAAGTGTCAAAAAGTGCATAAGTTTGCACTTTCGCGCATAACTTACGTTCTGAATACATCCGGACATCCAAAAATTTATGTAAGCACTAAAATATTTTATTTTAGTGTTTGGCATAAGAAAAATCCATTCGTCACGCCATTTGGATCGTTTTTCGCGCTTATGCGCATTCCGTCGTAATTAACCGAACAACGTAACCGTACGGCTAAACGAACCGAGATCCGAGATACTTTTGAGCATATTTTGAGTTTCCTATACTTTAACTTCATTTTAGAGCCTTGAAATGAGGTTAACGGGGTTCAAACGCATCGAAAATAGCTTAAACGGGCTGTAGGGACCATTTCTGCCATTTTTGAAACTTTTCTGAATCTGGTGCATGGTGGCGTAGCGCGAGCCCTAAGGCCTATGCAGTCGCGCTACGCGAGCGCCTTATCTGGGCAGAAACATCATTTTTGCACTTTCAGGACCAGATTCAGTGTATTAACAGCTACAAACAGCCTTTCAAACACTCCAAAGGCCAAGGCCAAGTGTCAAACTCTTATGGTGGATGGCAAAATGAGTTACCACAACATTTCGACAAGTGTACGGGCTAGATCATTCCCTCTTCTCCAAGAAACGATCCTAACAGTGAACCGAAAACTATAAATGCCCCTTCACTTTTCCTCACAAGAATCTGATCTAATGTGCTCTAAGTTGAAACCTTTGTTTCATACCTGAGCTATTTTGATCTAGATTAGCATTCGGGGACCCTTTGTAAGTGTTCCTTCGTTCTTTTATTGTTTTTCGAGTCCGAAAGTCAAACTTTGTTTGACTTTCTGCGTTGACCAGTTTATGGTCAATGCGAAGTTCGTTTGAACTTCGCAACGTGATTGTAATCACGATGGTTATAGTCCTTTGTGACTATGCCTACTGATTACCACGTTGTCTAGGGTCGTAAGGGTAAGCGATCTAATAAATCGCTTATACCTTCGAACCCGACCCATTTGGTCGATCATTAGGATCCGACCAAACACATTAGGTGACCATAGTATATAGGGAATAACCTTCCGAGGTTATACCTTATGGTCACGACGTTTAAGTAGTTGTATGATAGGTAGTTTATATGCCTTAGGTAAATTACCAAAATACCCCTTTGATGCCAAAATTCATTTTAAACATATGTAACATAACCTATGACCTCTAAACTGATTTATCAACAATATTGAACATGTTAAGGCATATTCTACTTGTCATAGGACTAGTTAGGCGGTCCGAACGCGTTTCACGCGAACGACGCGTTAAAGTAGCCTAAGCTACCTTAATGGGCCGCGATGGGTCGAAAGCACTTATGTTAGGTTTCATTTAGTATGTAGGCTTTGTTAAACCATATTACACGAGTCTCCATACTCGTTTGGTTTACGAACCCTCATTCTATCCGATCCTCCGATTTAGGTCCGGTATATTAACATAGTTACCTATATTAGGTGCCGTTTGATATCCGTGATCTCTAGCCTTATTTGGTGGTTACTCAAGGACTACTAAGCAATCTCAAGTGAGTACATAGACCCCTCTTTTACTGTTTTCCAAACGTTTTGGGGTGAAACACATGTGCCTACTTGTTACTTTCATGCTTTCACATCATATACCTACTATGTTCATTAGTACATTTATAGTACATGATTTCATTACATTTCATGCTATGTATGCCCATTGTGTGTGTACTTAGTACATTGCCTTACATTACATGCTATGTATGCCCATTGTGTGCGTACTTAGTACATTGCCTTACATTACATGCTATGTATGCCCATTGTGTGCGTACTTAGTACATTGCCTTACATTACATGCTATGTATGCCCATTGTGTGCGTACTTAGTACATTGTTTTACATTACATTTTATGCTATGTATGCCCATTGTGTGCGTACTTAGTACATTGTTATACATTACACTATATGCTATGTATGTCATTTGTTGCATACTTAGTACATTATTCTACATTACATTTTATGCTATGTATGCCCATTGTGAGCGTACTTAGTACATTGTTATACATTACACTATATGTTATGTATGTCCTTTGTTGCATACTTAGTACATTGTTTTACATTACATTTTATGCTATGTATGCCCATTGTGTGTGTACTCAGTACATTGTTATACATTACACTATATGATATGTATGTCCTTTGTTGCATACTTAGTACATTGTTATTCATCATATGCTTACATTTTGGATACACATTACACGATTCACATTAGACATGAACATTTTACTTTGGTAGTTTGGTTTGAATAAGTGATTAAGTAACGAGGCGTGTGTAATATGATACAAGCATGGTGGATACGCCGCTGGTACTTCCTATATATAAGTGTTTGTATGGTATTACATATCGTAGCGTTATTTGAATCATTTCAGTTTGAGACATATAACATTTTATCCAAATAACATACTTTTCACAAGACATTGTTTTACAAACAACTTATCTTATACAAACTCATTTTACATGGTTATTCATTTAACCATACATTATCCTCTTATTTATACATATCATCTGATCTTATCGTTTTTCAAATGATTTACAAGACAAAGCAAATTACAAGGTTCATGACTAAACATTTTCTCAAACATAAGTCATGAATTCTGTTTTCACAAAACCTATGTATCTCACAGGCATTTTTATGCTGACGTACCTATTTTCACATGTGTTTTCAGGAGATGATGCATAGGACTTATCAAGACATACTTAGGCGGACCTGTGCCTTAGTGACTTAAAACGAGACAAGAACTAGTTAATTTATGTTATGTACTCTTTGGTTCTTGTTTAAAACAATGTAAACTTTCATGTTTGATTAATAAAACGAAACTTCAATTGCCATGGATTTGAAACAATTAATTATGTTACAACACTCCCCGACGTTTCCGCCACGTTTAGTTGTTCCACGTGGTCGGGGTGTGACAGAAAAGTTGGTATCAGAGCCAATTGTTATAGGGAATTAAGTTATTAGTAATGCTTTGACCTAGTCTATAACTTTCTTAGGACCCTAACGCGAGTTTACTTGCGTTTAGTCATAAAACAATACCGTTGCCTATCTTTAGGCAGCTACCACAACGAGAACATAAATTTCAAAACCGCTTTGAAAACTAATCATCTGTTCTAGGATGATTCATTGTGTGCGTACTTAGTACATTGCCTTACATTACATGCTATGTATGCCCATTGTGTGCGTACTTAGTACATTGCCTTACATTACATGCTATGTATGCCCATTGTGTGCGTACTTGGTACATTGTTTTACTTACATTTTATGCTATGTATGCCCATTGTGTGCGTACTTAGTACATTGTTATACATTACACTATATGCTATGTATGTCATTTGTTGCATACTTAGTACATTGTTCTACATTACATTTTATGCTATGTATGCCCATTGTGAGCGTACTTAGTACATTGTTATACATTACACTATATGCTATGTATGTCCTTTGTTGCATACTTAGTACATTGTTTTACATTACATTTTATGCTATGTATGCCCATTGTGTGCGTACTCAGTACATTGTTATACATTACACTATATGCTATGTATGTCCTTTGTTGCATACTTAGTACATTGTTATTCATCATATGCTTACATTTTGGATACACATTACACGATTCACATTAGACATGAACATTTTACTTTGGTAGTTTGGTTTGAATAAGTGATTAAGTAACGAGGCGTGTGTAATATGATACAAGCATGGTGGATACGCCGCTGGTACTTCCTATATATAAGTGTTTGTATGGTATTACATATCGTAGCGTTATTTGAATCATTTCAGTTTGAGACATATAACATTTTATCCAAATAACATACTTTTCACAAGACATTGTTTTGCAAACAACTTATCTTATACAAACTCATTTTACATGGTTATTCATTTAACCATACATTATCCTCTTATTTATACATATCATCTGATCTTATCGTTTTTCAAATGATTTACAAGACAAATCAAATTACAAGGTTCATGACTAAACATTTTCTCAAACATAAGTCATGAATTCTGTTTTCACAAAACCTATGTATCTCACAGGCATTTTTATGCTGACGTACCTATTTTCACATGTGTTTTCAGGAGATGATGCATAGGACTTATCAAGACATACTTAGGCGGACCTGTGCCTTAGTGACTTAAAACGAGACAAGAACTAGTTAATTTATGTTATGTACTCTTTGGTTCTTGTTTAAAACAATGTAAACTTTCATGTTTGATTAATAAAACGAAACTTCAATTGCCATGGATTTGAAACAATAAATTCTGTTACAACACTCCCCGACGTTTCCGCCACGTTTGGTTGTTCCACGTGGTCGGGGTGTGACACCCCCAACGATCACGAGGCCGGACCCTCCCACCGGCGAACTCCGTCTGTTACAATGAGCACAAGTCCTCAAGAGGATTGGAGGACCTACTTAGAGCCTGCGAGGCGTTCTGTCTCGCTTAGCTCCTAACCTTCCTACCATGATTCCTTCGGACTCCATCAAGGCAACGAGTCCGACAATTCACGCCACTCTTACCTACCACTGCAGCGGTCGGGGTCACACCGACTCACCCCATTGAGATTTTGGATGGGTCGTCTTTTCATGGATCACCTTATCGTGACATGCCCGACCCCTCGACAGCATCCTCCAAAGCAAACACAAGAGAACAGAAGGCTGAACACACCCCGTGCTCACTGAGCACGGGGGCGTGCCCAGCGGACACGGGGCCGTGGTCAACTCTAAGATTCGCATAATCTAGGAAAATCTTGATAGTACAGATACGCTTCTGCACACGGGGTCGTGCCCAGCGGACACGGGGGCGTGGTCAACTAATGCAGACAAACTGCATTTAATGAAGAAAAATAAGATGGGTGGACACGGGGCCGTGTCCGGGCTTCTGTGCAGGCTATAAATAGGGTGCTTGGCTCATTTGCAAACCATCCCTTGGCAAACCACCTCTCTCACACTTCACCCACCCACCACCACCACCACCATCACAACCCACATCCACCACCATCATCCATCGTAGAGTATGTGAGTAGTCTCGGGATCCAAGATTGATCGTAAGAGTTCTTGAAAATCAAAGGCCATGTTTGCCTAAGTCTCTTACATCACTTGGTGAAGACAAGTGTGTAGTGTAATACCTTTTATTTTTAATCTTTTCACACTTTTTATTTGGTTCTGTATTAATGACTTTAATAACTAGTTTCTTATGTTGAAGGTGAGTCTTTTTTATCGTTTGTCCGTGGTGTCTTGGCATTATTTTACTGTCTATATAAAATAAAAGATTTTCACCATTCATATCTCCACGGTCTATATGGAGGTATGTTGGCTACCTGGTCGGGGGTTAAGGGAACGGTTTGGTAAGAGTCTTGCCTTGTTCAGTGTATAGATCCTGCAAGGACCTGGGTCAACTTTAGTAGGACCTCCTTCAATACCCACTGGTATTGGATGGCGGGGGTCCGAACTCCTTGATCCCCTCATATGTAAACTACTATTAATACTTTAACCCGGCTACTTAGGACTGTATCCCTGCTGACTCAGACTACTTAGCCGAGGGTAACGTCACCTCCAGAAGAGGGGCCTATCACAATATGCATTAATAACTTAATTAATTATCTTTCTATAATCCAACCCTTTAGGATTGTATCCTTGCTGACTCAAACTACTGAGTTGAGGGTAACGTCACCTTCAGAAGAGGGGCCTACTACAATAACTAAGATAATCTCTTAAAAAGTGCAAAAGTGCAGAAATAATCAAAGGATACACTAAACACGAGTCGGATCCAAGTGATTCATCTTGTCTGTCTGTTTTTCTTTTATTTTATTTTTATTTTTCAGCATTTTAGTTAGTTTATTTTTCTTGTTTAAAAACCTTTTTCTAAACTTTTGATTTGATTAGACGTTGAGGATAAACCGGTACTAAAAGCTCTTGTGTCCTTGGACGACCTTGGTATCTTACCAACACTATACTACGCTCACGATGGGTGCACGTGCCCATATGTGTGTTTAGTGTTAGTAAATATCGTGTTTTATAAATTTAAAACTTGGCTAAAAAAGTGTTAAAGGGCTTAAAATATACATTAAAAACTATACGACACTTCACACGCATCAAGTTTTTGGCGCCGCTGCAGGGGGCACAAGGATTTTAAGAATCAACGGCCTAATCATTTTTCTTATTTTTTCTATTTTTTTAGGATTTTTCTTAATTTTTCAGCTTCTGCAGAGCTCAGCACGGGCCGTGCCTGGTCGGACACGGGGTCGTGCTCAACATTGTTACTGGCAGTTTTTATTTTCCGAGTTACAGGAAGTTGAGCACGGGGCTGTGTCGGTGCAGCACGGGGCCGTGTCGAGCTCCCCAGTAACAGGGATCCGGAAAACAACTACTGCATCTCCGACCACGGGTCGGGTTCACCTGAGCACGGGGCCGTGGTGAACCTTTTGACCAACGTTCTTTTCTGTTTTTATTGCAGGACTTGGAACCCAGGCGCCACATCCGAACTTTCTACATAGTGTATGAGCTCCAGTTCTAGTAGAGACATAAAAGAACCTCTAGAAGAACCCAAACGCTTTCTTAGAAAAAGACTTAATGCTAAAAACCAAGAGAAAGTTTCGGGGGACCCACTTCCAATGGCGGACCAACGTACCCTCATGGATTACCTACGGCCCACCGTAGGAAATCTCGGTGCCGTTATCAATGCATCGAATGTCGAAGCCAACAACTTCGAGCTTCGGCCGCATTTTATACAAATGCTTCAAAACTCCGCAACCTTCCATGGGCTTGCGGACGAGGATCCCCATCTACATATTACTAATTTCTTATAAATATGTGATACCTTTCGGATCAATGGAGCATAAAATGACGCCATCCGCCTTCGAATGTTTCCATTTTCACTAAAAAACCGAGCTAAGGCTTGGCTTAATACCCTCCTAGTTGGCTCGATAAACACCTGGGATGAACTGGCCCAAAAGTTTCTATATAAGTATTTCCCTTCTGCTAAAACAACTAAATTAATGACTGAAATTAATACATACTCACAAGAGGATAGGGAATCCTTATATGAAACTTGGGAAAGGTTCAAGGAGCTACTAAGAAAGTGTCCTCATCATGGTCTTGCAGTATGGCAACAAGTTTCCACTTTCTACAATGGATTGTTGCCATACACAAGACAAACACTTGACTCTAGCTCCGGGGGACTTTTAGGTAATCGTCGCCCAAATGAAATTTATAATCAAATTGAGGAAATTACTCAAACCAATTTTCAGTGGCACACTCCCCGAGGCAATAAATCCATTGCCCCAGTCGCCCATAAGGTTGATGAAAGCACCTCCTTGTAAGCCCAAATTGAGGCCCTTTCTTCAAAAATCAAAAAATTAGAAATGACAAAAACGGCCTCGGTTATGGCTTGCGAGGGGTGTGGTGGGCCGCATGAAAATTGGAGTTGTATGAAAGAAATGGATAATCAAACAGAATCGGTAAACTACATTGATAATAGACCTAGGCCGTCGGGTCCTCCAACGGGTACCTACAACCAAGGATGGTGTAACCACCCTAACCTTGGTTGGAGAGAACCCGACAATAGTAGTAACCAACAAAATCTAAACCAACGAACAAACTTTCAACAACCAAGAAACGAGTCGCAAAATTTCTCTCAACAACAACAAGGGGAACGAGAGAGGCTTGAAGATACTGTATCTCGCCTCATCTCCGACTCCGAAAAGAAAAACTCGGATCGATTTCAACAACTTGAATCGAATTTTAGAAATCAACAAGCTAGTATTCAAAACATTGAAAAACAAATAAATCAACTAGTTCAAAATATGTCCGAGAGACCACAAGGCGCATTACCCAGCAATACCGAAACCAACCCGAAGGCACAAGTACATCTCATTACATTGAGAAACCGCACCGTGGGTCCCGAGGAGGCTACGCTACCCCCAGTTGAAAAGAGCCGATCTAGTCAAACCACGACTCCACCGACGGCCGAACAAGAAGCGGCTCCTAAACCAAATCAAGAGCCCCCCAAGAATCCTCCGGTTCCATACCCCGGTCGGTTAATTCGCCAAAGGACCGATGAGCAATTCACAAAATTCGTAAATTTACTAAAACAATTACATGTCAATATTCCATTTGTTGAAGTCCTAACCCAAATGCCTAAATATTCAAAATTTATGAGGGACTTCCTCACTCACAAAAAGAAAATCGAATCATTGCAATTAGTTAATTTAAGTGAAGAATGCTCCACCTTGCTACTTAACAAACTCCCGCAAAAGAAGATTGATCCTGGAAGCTTCACAATCCCTTGTTCGATTGGGGAATCTCCCATTCGCAATGCACTAGCCGACCTCGGGGCTAGCATCAACCTCATGCCCGCATCAATGTTCGACCGACTCGGCCTAGGGAAAACAAGCCCTACGAAAATGAGCATACAACTCACCGATAGATCGGTCAAATATCCACAAGGTGTCGCTGAAAATCTATTGGTTAAAGTCGGCAAATTTGTCTTCCCAGCCAACTTTGTCATACTAGATGTTTTGGTCAAAAATTACCGAAGCAATTAAGTGATCAAATTAGTTAAGTGAGGTAGTGTGCTAGAAATGTGTGTCGAAAATATGTTATTCAAGTTATTTGCAAAAATAGTTTCAGGATATGGCTTAGGATATAGAGCTGTATTTGTGATCAAACAATGAGCAAAAATGTAAAGGGTGACACAGGATGTACGAGGAAAGCCCTTGATCAATCTAGATCGCCGGCATAAAACCTCGGGAGCTGACAATCGCAACTGCCTTGTTCTTCTATTGCTTCAAATATCATGATACAGTGCAGGATATGATGCAGATCAACTAGGTGTTACAACGTGATTTGATTACAAGTGTTGGTGTGTAGTGATTGCTAGTAACTAGAGAGTAAATTGTGTGAATGAAAGTGAGTGCCTTAACTTGATCCGATCATACTATTTATAGCTAAACGAAAACAACTAACTTTCCTAATAAACCGAGAGTCCCCGAATATTCCCAAGTAAACGTTGCAGTCCTGGTCTTTCGGGATCAACATCTCTATTCCAACTGATTTGCCCGAGTCTTGGGGGGAAGAAGTCTTCTTGAACGTTGGAGACTTGTAACCCTTAATCTGCACGTGATTAATTCAGTCAATACCAGGATATCATACCAGGATGTTACCAATATCCTGATCACAAGTAAACAATCAAAAGCAGAATATTAGTCAGGATATATGCTCAGAAAATGACCCATAACAATTGTCCCCAAAATATACCTATTGGAATTCCGAATTCAAACAGATATATTTTTTAAATTTTATCACCTGGATCGAGGTAATCAATATGACGAGACCCTTGAAATGACAATGTGCAACTTCCAAGATGATATTTACTCTTTATCCCCCCATTATTCAACCTATAACTAGCCGAAACAGTTTGTATTTTGATCATCACTTCTCAAGCGGATCTCATGTACTTCTCTCATCTTCTCTATTTTTCCTTTCTTTGGATTTCCTGTTTTCGGCCGATACCCTTTATGGCATCTCGAACAAGATCCCGGTCGAATGAGCCAGTTGCAAACCTAATGAGTCAGAATCTCATACGAGAGCCTCAAAATGAAATATGTTCCTTCAATAACGCTGACATCGCCGCCCTGAAAGATTCTGGTGCGTTCCCCGCCGGAGTGGTCATACGCCCTTTTGATCGGGAAGTCCGATCAGACGCATCGTCAAACGAATGGGTCTGCTTCCTTGCCTATCCCTTTTCCTTGGGACTCCGGTATCCATTTCCACCTTTTGTCTCTCGTTTCTTTGAGCTTACCGGCCTTAGTTATGCCCAAACCATGCCAATGGTTTGGCGAGTTTTAATGGTGCTGAACCAGATTAAATCTCGTCACTGCCCTAACCTGTGCATCGAAGACCTCCCCATAGCATACCGGTTGAGGTCCCATGGTAATAGCCGCTTTCTTCTATTTTCCACCTCCAAGAGCCCTTTAGTCCTTAAAGCCACCAAGAACGAAGACCAGTGGCAGCGAAAGTTCTTTTTCGTGAAAAGAGACTCTATTGACAAGGGTTTTGACCTGCCGATTAGATGGTTAACCAAGGGTAGGATCTAGGGTTTTAGGAATATCGCTAAGTGTATCTTTAAACTATATCTCAGACTTATATCCTGATATTTTTATGCAGCTAATTTCAGAGATCTAGCATCCCCAAGCGCGGAATCAGAGTCCAGGATCAAGGAAATCTACCGATTTCCTGTTAGTGAAAGAACCTTCTCCCTGTCTCTCACAAACTCAAACCAAAAATCAAGTTCAGAGATGTCTGGTAAGTACACAATTATAATGATTGTAAAGTACAAGAGTTGCAAATTGAATATTTCTTCCCTTATTCAGTGCCAGTCATCAACCTTGAAGGCTTCCAACTTGACGAGTTGGATAGTTACTCCAGTCTCGCACCTGTTAAGCAAGAATCCAACCCGAAGTCATCCGTTACACCGAAGCCTACCAGTTCGAAGACGACTCCCGCTCCTAAAGCTCCTCTGGCATCTCGGACCCGGGCCTCCAGCTCCCGGAAAAGAAAGGAAACAGAGCCTCCTGCTACCCACAATGTATTCCCATTCGAAAATCATGGGTTTGCAGAGTCCAGCAAATTCATGACCGGCTTCCTCAACCAGGTAAATATCCTGACCCATATCCTACAACATATGCTGGTTATTAAACTTAATTAAAGTTAATACCTATTTCTTTACTTTGCAGGGTCTTGAACGTCTGATTTTCCTTTACGAGGATGCATGTGGCTCGAACGTCATGCTTGAAAGCCAGCTGAAAAAGGCCAAAGCCACCATTGCAGACCAAGCAGCAATCACCACCGCTAAATCAGAGCACTACGAGGCCAAATACAAGGCAATGGCCCAAGAACAGCAGTCCACCATCCAAAAGGTCACCCATGAAGCTCAGGCCAAGATCGACGCCGCCCAAGTCCAACAAGAGCAGGCTATGTCTTCGTATCGGGAGAGCCTCAAGAACTCTATTGTCATCTCCCTTCTCCAGGCCAGACTAAAAATGGCTTATGAGGCAATGGCGTTGGGCTTTCAATGCCCCTCTTGGAACATCAAGGCCTGGGAAGCGAAACTGAGAGATCTTGGGGGAAATCATGTGGAAGAACCTGGTAAGGTGCCTGATGCTAGTGCTTCAAAGGATGCCGATGGCGATGCTGGGACAGATGCTGGAGAGAATGCTGGTGGAGAGGATGCTGCTGATGATGCTAAGAGGAATGCTGAGGAGGATACTGGTGGAGATGTCATGGTGAAGGAAGGAGCCGCCCCTTAAATGCGGCGGCGTGGGCGATGAAGGATATTTGTGCCAAGGCTGGAGCCCACTTTTTTAAATTTCATGGTTGTGGTCTGTTTAAACAATTTACATTTCCTGCACTAGAACAATATGATGACCAAAGGTGGATGGGTCCTGGGTTTCAGGATGAAGCCCTTGGTCATCACTTAGTATAATTTGTTTTGAATGATGCAACGGCTGGAGGCGAATGGGTCTCCTTTTGAGATGAAACCTTCAACCGTTAAGTAAATATGGTAAAAACTAATCGTGCTTTTGGCGGATGGGCCTCGGTTTGAGGTAAAACCAAAAGCACAACTTTTGACTTGTTAAAAATATAACCACCTTTTGTTGTTGCCTTTTAATTATTATTTTTTTGTTATGCATTGCAAAGTTTAAACTTTAGTATCCAAAATCAGTGCCATTATTTTTAGAAAATATCTTGACCATGATACTCAACCGATATCTTTCGTCAAATAATTTAAAACAGTTTATTCTACAAAATCTCAAACAATAGGGTTTTTAAAGGAAAAAGATAGTTTGCTTAGAACTTATAAACCTTGTTTTGATAACACATTTAACTCTGATTTTTAAATCCAAGTATTGTATCCCAGATATTCTAACCAAATATCCTGAATCATATTCCGAGAATATATCCTAAAGATATATCCCAATCAGGATATTTAAACTTTAAACATGGTTTCAAAAGTTCAAACAAGTTGTGTAAGATTCACAAAGGAAAGATCATACCAGGAATATAGTGTAACCCTAGTACCAAACTTCAATCCTTCTTGTAACTTCCTCCTGTAAGATGTCCCCAGCCTTAGTGTACTGGGTTCAAATTTGACTCTTTGTGCCATCCATAATCGCCTTAGGAGAAATGTCCCCTGTGCACAAAATCTTCCAACACTTAGAAAATTGTTTGGATTCATGTTTAACTGCATAGACAGTTCTTGTGTTACTGGGGTAAAACCCGAAAACACTCTGGAGATAAATCCATAGTATCTTGGGGTAAACCCACAAGTACCCTGGGGAAAATCCCAAATTTTCATGCGCTACAGGCGGGAGTGTATAAACTCCAAGATTTAGAAAGGTGAAAACCTTTAAACCTTAGAGAGTATGAAAATACCCTTTCGTGAGAGAGGGTGATCAATCCTCATATACCTTAAGGGTCCAGGACATAGCCAACAATGACGAAATTGTCAGCCACTTTTACATGAACTGGTCCCGCCACCTTAAACTATCCCTGGACAACTTGCGCTCCAAGCGGGGTGTTCAAACCCAATTCGTGAGAAAGGTAAATACCTTTAAACCTGTGAAGGGATCAGGATCCCTTATACGTGAGAGAGGGGGCCAATCCTCTAATCTTTTGAAGTATCCTGAGTGTGTATCCTGGAGCTATATCCCGAAGCGTATTCTGCAAAACAATTATAAGCTAAGGTGGGTGTTAGCCTGGCTAACACCCCTCCGATGCTTAAGTCAGTAACGGGTTCGAAACAATATTAATCATATTAAAAGAGATAATATTCATACCATCCTGAGTTAGAAATTAAATTCCTAACTCACTTGAAATAGAGCTTCAAATGTATAGCATTCCAGGATCTTGGTAACATATCCCCCTCCGAAGAGATAATATTCATACCATCTTGAGTTAGAAATTAAATTCCTAACTCACTTGAAATAGAGCTTCAAATGTATAGCATTCCAGGATCTTGGTAACATATCCCCCTCCGTATTCTTGAGTCGGTATGCTCCTTTCCCTGATTCTGATTCAATCTCATAGGGTCCTTCCCATTTTGGGACCAGCTTTCCGTTAGCAGGATTAGTAGTATTCTGAAAGGCTTTTCTTAATACCCAATCTCCGACCTGGAACCTTCTGGTCCCTATATTCTTGTTATATGCCTTGGATATCCTTTGTTGATATGCTGCCATCCTTAGCCTTGCTGCATCTCTTGTCTCATCAATAGTATCCAATTCCTGGCATAGGATTTCAGGATTCTGCTCAGGATCCCGGAGGTTGGATCTTGCTGTAGGTATTACCATTTCTGTCGGGATCACCGCTTCTGCTCCAAACACCAAGGAAAACGAGGTTTGGCCAGTTGCATTTTTCACCGTCGTCCTATCAGCCCACAAAACAAAGGGTAGCTCTTCTGCCCATCTTCCTTTTTTGGCTCCTAGTCTCTTTTTGAGGTTGCTGACAATTATCTTGTTTGAAGATTCTGCTTGTCCATTTGCTTGAGGATGTACTGGTGTGGATGTGATCATTTTGATTCCCCAACTCTTGCAAAAGTCAGTAGTCCTCTTACTTATGAATTGAGATCCATTATCATAAATTATTTCAGCCGGTACACCAAACCTAGTCAGGATATTCCTTTTTATAAAGGATACCACTTCCTGATCTCTGACTTGAACAAATGCTTCAGCTTCAACCCACTTAGAGAAATAATCAGTCATTGCTAACATGAAGACTTTTCCTCCTGGAGCTTTTGGCAGTTTTCCCACTATATCCATTCCCCATTTCATGAATGGCCAAGGAGATACAATAGGATATAATGGCTCTGCAGGCTGATGTAGTATGTTGTTGTGTCTTTGGCATGCATCACATTTTCGAGCATATTCTGCAGCATCTTTTCTCATGGTAGGCCAATAATATCCTGTTCTTAATACTTTTGAGAACAATGACCTGCCCCCAGTGTGGTTACCACAATCCCCTTCGTGTATATCCTGAAGTACTTCCTTGGTTTCGGGATCCTCTAAGCACCTCAGATATGGTCCTGCAAGGGATTTTTTATACAAAACATTATTTATAATAGTGAATCGTGATACCTTCATCCTAAAGGCCTTAGGATTTTCATCCTTGGGGATGTGTCCTTCCTTAAGATATCTTGTGATTGGAGCCGTCCAGGATCTAGGATCCTCTTCAGGATATTCAGCACCAGAATCCTGAACATTTACTACCTCCTTACCCTGAGGATCCGTCGCAGGATACAGGATATGTAATATTGGTATTTGGGTTCCTTCCGGTATTCTGATTGATGATCCCAGATTTGCCAAGGCATCAGCTTCAGCATTGTCCTCTCTTGGTACCTGTTCAAGTGTAAAAACATCGAAATATCCTGCTAATTTTTTGACAATTTCAAGGTATTCAGCCAATTTTTCACCTTTTACTGCATAAGATCCATTAAAATGATTAGTGATTAACAAGGAATCAACAAACACTTGTAGACTCTTGATATTCATGCTCTTAGCCAATTCTAATCTTGCAATTAAGGCTTCATATTCTGCTTCATTATTAGTGGCAGGAAACTCACATCTAATAGCCTGGGGTAATATGTCCCCCTGTGGCGATTTTAGTAGTATACCCAAACCCACACCTCTTACATTAGATGCACCATCAGTATATAGTGTCCAAGATTCTATATTTTCTCCTAGTTGTTGCACTTCTAGGTCTACTTCATTTTGAATATCACTACTGAAATCAGCCACAAAGTCAGCTAGAGCCTGAGACTTTATGGCATTTCTAGGTTCGTATACTAGATCATATACACTTAATTTTACTGACCATTTAGCCATCCTACCCGACATTTCTGGTTTCCTAAGCACATTCTTAACAGGATAGTTGGTCTTAACATGAATCCTATGTGTTTCAAAATAATGTCTAAGTTTTGTTGATGCCATAACTAGGGCTAATATTAGTTTTTCTAGGTGAGAATACCTAGTTTCAGCATCTAATAAACTTTTACTAACATAGTAAACAGGATACTGCTGACCTTCATGATCCTTTACAAGGACAACACTTACTGCATTTCCTGATACTGCAAGATACAGGGATAATGGTTCGCCATCCTCAGGCTTCATCAATAAGGGTGCTGTAACATTCCCATTTTTATCATATAAGAATTATAGATTTGTTTAAATTTATTAACCACTAGTAACTAGTTTTATTTTTAATATAATTATTCGACCCAAATAGTTTAAAAAAAACTATTTTATATATAGTTGGTTGAAATGGTATACTAATTAATTGGCATGTATATAGGTGACCTTTCTATTAAAATAAAAGTGTACAAAAACTTATATTATTAAACGGGTAGATTACGGGTAAGTCGACTGTTAGAAATATGAAGTACCTAGACGAGCTTAGTGACCGTTTAATAGTTAAATTATAAAAAATACATTATATTTGGACTTACTCCGTTTTTAATGAAACTTAGACCCAAATGTAGACAAAAATATTCTCATTCTAATGACATATTTATTGTTTTATAAAACGTCATATTTTATAAGTTATAAGCGCCAAATAAGTGAAGCAGTTAAATTAATTATAATATATAATAAAATAATAGAAAAAAAATAATAAACTAATATGAAAATATGGACGTGGACAGATAACTATCAAACATTTGAATTGAAAACCAAAATCTATTGTGTGCATTTAATATGTATATATAGGTGTCCTTGGCAAAAAAATAAAAAATAAAAAAAAAAGAATTGTGAACGTGTCTTCTACATAGATAGGGAGAAATCAAGTCATCCCTTCCACCTTTATTATATATATAAAGCAATAGCAGGCAACTTTGTTCCCATCTCTCTCGAACTCTCTCTCTCATCCATATTCTTTTTATTTTTCCCCAATAATAATAATAATAATAAAGCCCTGCCTCGTTTTAAGTATTTTAACTCCCGATCACCGCTACCCTTTCCGATTGATCCTGAGCCCCATAACACATGTCAAGGCTCTGCCTGAATAAGTTCATTAGGGTTCTGTCTCGTGACATAGGGATAAGGTTGAATTAGGGGTACTATACTTAACACGAGTACAAATATATATATATATATATATATATATTTAAAATAACTCAGAAGTTATACCCAAGATTTATACCAGGAGGCTTTCTAGTTGAACCCTAAAGTTACAAAGTGAAAACCCGGACCCCTGAAACCCCAATGTATATGAAAAATAAAGAAAATCAGATGTTTGGGCTTCTCGCGGGCCGCGTAAAGAATAGGCAGGAGGTCACGGGGGCCGTGTCAACTTGAGAGTTGACCGGATAAGCATCCAGGGCTACGTGTCATCCACGTGGCACACCTACTCGTGACCCAGCAAGCCTACACATAGACTAGGTGTCCTCGCGGGCCGCGTAAAGATGAAGAAGGGGCTTACGCGGGCCGCGTGAACCTCAATTTTTTGTTATAAATAGATTCGACCAGGAGCTTTCATTCCGTGTCGAAAGTTTTGAATAAAAACGAAGTTATACAGCTCAAAATCACAATTTAGCGCAGTGAGGCGCTGCTACGATACCGGGTATTAACTCAATCGCTGCTACGATTCAATATCCGATCGATTGAAACTATCCGACAAGATGTTTAAATGCTATACTTTGTCATTAGTCGTGAATCCGACAGGATGTTTGAGTGCTACCCAAACTCGGGGTATACTCTGTCATTCGTTGCGAATCCGATGGATGTTTAAGTGTTGCACTTTGTCATTCATCGTGAGGGTTTTAATCTCGTGAGTTATCGTAAATGCTGTATTAGTTACTAACCTAGTTCGTGTGCATTGTTATTTAAATTAGGTTACAAGGCTAATCAGTAGGCTAAACTCTGCCCGTATAAATTTGCAATGTGAGTCATTCTCTTTTTATCAACTGTTTTACAATACCTCAAATTATTTTCAAAAGTTATAATTGCAGGGATTAAGTCGTGGATATCTTGAATCACTGGCTAATTGGGGTATTGTGCACCTTACTAATTTCTCACGGTTAGGCTAATAAATCCTAACAGTGATAACCGTCACTACTTGGGGAAAGACCCAATAGTGGTATGACCATCGTCACTAGGTGACACGGCGCCAGATAAAAATAAGATAGAAGCCATTGTAATCGCTCTTATGCTGTAATTCATAATTAAAGGTCTTTTTATAAAAACCTGAATGAACTCACCGGTATTTCCTGCTGACCAAATGTTTTTAAAACGCGTTTCAGGTAATTACAGTAGATCGGAATAAGAGTTGGATACGGCACCAACAAGGCTTACAGAAGTGGCTTATTTTATCAATTAAATTAAATTAAGAAAAGTTGTTTTATGTATTCGAATTTATTCTATATTAAAGCTACCTTTTAAAACATGGTTTTATCCCATCTATTTAATAAATAAAAATCCGGTGTTTTCTAAACTCTGATATTTTTCCTAACTCACGGTCCTGATGAAATTTCCACTGCACTACTTTTCAAAATAACGACCGGTACCACTTGGCTGCTCGCGGCTCCCGATTCCGTCCAGGGTGGGGTCGGGGGTCGTGACAGAAGGTGGTATCATAGCCACTGCTTTAAGCCAATAGGTGTTGTGATAATAATACCTAAGCTTAAATAAAAGAGTTAGGAAATTGCTATTAACTGGTAGCACACATGATAGCATTTAGACTTGAACTTAAGAAAAGATGCCTTAGTATAAGCTTCGAGATAAGCTAAATACTTGTGCAATTAAAGTGTGATGGGTTTTTGTATGTCGTAAGGATAATAACTAGAACGTTGCAAGTATAATAAATAAGCAATAACACTTGACCACTGTTATTTCTTATTTATTGGTACTACTTTGTTCTAGAATATGATTTGTCATGTGAAGACTAATTTGCTTAGTCTTTGTTGAAAGTCATAATGCACTTTCCAAATCATGATTTAAGAAAGATCTATTTATGGGAAAATCTAAATTTCTTCTCCGACAAGACTGGGTATGGTGTAGCAGACTCTCCAGCTTGTCCGGATATAACGGGGTTACCTCTCTGGCTAGAACCGGGTAAGAAGGTATATAATATGTCAAACAAGTGACAAGATTTCCCTAAATAGTATCATGACCTGATATCTGACTTGTTTTTGGAAATATGAATCTGTTAAATACATTGACCTTATGAAGGGTATGTATATTACAGCATGTGAAATATATGATTATATAGATATGTATATCTATAAGGAAATCCAAAAACCATAAGGATTGACAATTTGGAATAAAGCACAAGCATATGTGTCAATAATAAATCTAGATTTCTTTATCAGGAATCTCTTGCATATATCTATAAATCCGATATCAAACATTATTTCGTTTGATCATCTACCTCGTAACTCGTGCAACAATATAAACCATGGAAAACCCTTTAAGTTGGGACGCCATCAAAAGTATAAGAATTTCCAATGCGTTATCATAGACTATTAACGCAAGTGGAAAACATGTAAAGCTGTGCTAGTGCACAAGAAAACACATGAAACGTAAATTATACGTCCACAGACGTTGAAGTATATCACACCCGACTTTCAAGGCAAGACCTTTGGAAAATATAATTGGGCACGACGACACCAATGCTAATCCTGTCAGTGGAAGAACTACTAATCAGAAAGCGGCACTTTGCCACATGATCCTACAAACATCATGAATCTCGCTGAGGTACGCTGGAATAAGATTTCACAACCATCGGTGCACAGTCTAATCAGAGGCGTAATTACTTGCTCTGCAAAAGAAGTCACACATCTTTTCAATCCCCCTATTTCAAATATGCAATATTCGGCATTCCCTGGTAATGTCACTTAACAACGGTTATCACATGAAATTCCAGATAAAGTTCTTATATTTCTTTCGTTGAAATTTTGATTTTTGCATATAATAAGTTGACTTTCGCGTTTCTATTTCCCCTAATGGTCATCATACCATGAGGAATTCTTTCATAGTAGCGAATATTGATCTGTTTCATTTCTTGGTAAATCCACACATTACACATGCACTATTTGTTACGCATGTGGTTCGTTTGATTTATGAAGACCATTGGAGGGCTTCATTCTAATTTGTAATTTTATCAAAACTCAAAAAAAAAAAAAAATCATTTCGCTATACTTGATTTTTGGCACTGTGAACCGCAGTATTGCAAAACGATGACTCTTTGATATCAAGTCAAGGAATTTCTTGAAAAACTCAATTTTCTTTTGGCATACATGGTTTTTTTTTGTTATGACCATGTCCGAACTTTCTTATTGATACATGAACTCGTTTTGTTTAAACCAAGTTCAATTGTTTGAACCTGCTCGCATTACATATTCAATTCAAGGTCTCATATGATGAATTGAAGCCATCATATCCGAAATAATCCCAACAAGCACTTCAATTCTCTTGAACCATAATATTCTTATTGGTCTTCTATTTCGTTGAATCGTTTCTTTAATCACGATCACCTTGTGGTGACGTTTTCACAAATTTGAAGCTTGCGCTAATCTCGTTGCACACATCATATACGGATTTAATTATTTATTTAGTTATTTATTTATATTGAATCCGCTTTGTTGGTTTATCCTATAAAAGCAATCTTAACACAAATCGTGTGCTAAGATAATGGTACACAAATTCATGTCATATCTCAGTGTATCTCTTAACAGTTTCTACAACATCGATCGAGCATTTCTTGATCTTTTCGATCGAAAAACATTATTCAATTGTTTCATTTTCAATCAAAAATCCTACTAGATTGTTTAAAACAAACATTCGAACTTACTTCGTTGAACTTTCATTTGATTTAAAACACGGTGAACTCGTCCGGTCACCGCTATTATTATTTCGATCACTACGACACCTCGTGGCGTCGCTATAAACTTGTAGCATTGAGCTAATTTATACGTATATACCTTTCGCTTGACTCATCCTTAAAAATGGTCTTAATACAACTATGTGTTAAGACAATGATACACTAAACTCTGTTGTATATCGGTGTATCCTTGCTATTCAATAAATGTCCACACATTGATTTTTCTCATATCATAATTCGATAGTTAACAATCATTTTCGTGCTTCTATTTCATTTGAGTTTATTAATTCTGAGTCTTCCTCAGTTGACAATCAAAGTAAGTTTTCTTTTGACAATGAATTTTATTGATTCTAAAAGTCATTCACGATTTGTAAACATTCAATCAAGACATCTATTGATCATATATCTCTTTTAACTTGAACCTAGTCACCTTGAAAATTTTATCATTTCATCTCATTCATTTGACATTGATTTTTTTTAACTAATTCAGTTGAACCATTGAGTCCTATTTATTATACAACTCATATTCACAAAATTTGATGTTTTGATTTTGTATCATTTACCTTAATATTATTTTTATTGACTAAGATGTGACACAACTCTAAAAGAAATATCATAGCCTAAATCTCGAGGACGAGATTTAAAACAAGGTGGGGAGGATGTAACATTCCCATTTTTATCATATAAGAATTATAGGTTTGTTTAAATTTATTAACCACTAGTAACTAGTAACTAGTTTTATTTTTAATATAATTATTCGACCCAAATAGTTTAAAAAAACTATTTTATATATAGTTGGTTGAAATGGTATACTAATTAATTGGCATGTATATAGGTGACCTTTCTATTAAAATAAAAGAGTACAAAAACTTATATTATTAAACGGGTAGATTACGGGTAAGTCGACTGTTAGAAATATGAAGTACCTAGACGAGCCTAGTGACCGTTTAATAGTTAAATTATAAAAAAATACATTATATTTTGGACTTACTCCGTTTTTAATGAAACTTAGACCCAAATGTAGACAAAAATATTCTCATTCTAATTACATATTTATTGTTTTATAAAACGTCATATTTTATAAGTTATAAGTGCCAAATAAGTGAAGCAGTTAAATTAATTATAATATATAATAAAATAATAGAAAAAAAAATAATAAACTAATATGAAAATATGGACGTGGACAGATAACTATCAAACATTTGAATTGAAAACCAAAATCTATTGTGTGCATTTAATATGTATATATAGGTGTCCTTGGCAAAAATAAAATAAAACAAAAATAAAAAAATAAAAAAGAATTATGAACGTGTCTTCTACATAGATAGGGAGAAATCAAGTCATCCCTTCCACCTTTATTATATATATAAAGCAATAGCAGGCAACTTTGTTCCCATCTCTCTCGAACTCTCTCTCTCATCCATATTCTTTTTATTTTTCCCCTATAATAATAATAAAGCCCTGCCCCGTTTTAAGTATTTTAACACCCGATCACCGCTACCCTTTCCGATTGATCCTAAGCCCCATAACACATGTCAAGGCTCTGCCTGACTAAGTTCATTGGGGTTCTGTCTCGTGACATAGGGATAAGGTTGAATTAGGGGTACTATACTTAACACGAGTACAAATATATATATATATATATATATATATATATATATATATATTTAAAATAGCACAGAAGTTATACCCAAGATTTATACCAGGAGGCTTTCTAGTTGAACCCTAAAGTTACAAAGTGAAAACCCGGACCCCTGAAACCCCAATGTATATGAAAAATCAAGAAAATTAGATGTTTGGCCTTCTCGCGGGCCGCGTAAAGAATAGGCAGGAGGTCACACGGGCCGTGTCAACTTGAGAGTTGACCGGATAAGCATCCGGGGCTACGTGTCATCCATGTGGCACACCTACTCGTGACCCAGCAAGCCTACACATAGACTAGGTGTCCTCGCGAGCCGCGTAAAGATGAAGAAGGGGCTTACGCGGGCCGCGTGAACCTCAATTTTCTGCTATAAATAGATTCGACCAGGAGCTTTCATTCCGTGTCGAAAGTTTTGAATAAAAACGAAGTTATACAGCTCAAAATCATAATTTAGCGTAGTGAGGCGCCGCTACGATATCGGGTATTAACTCAATCGCTGCTACGATTCAATATCCGATCGATTGAAACTATCCGACAGGATGTTTAAATGCTATACTTTGTCATTAGTCGTGAATCCGACAGGATGTTTGAGTGCTACCCAAACTCGGGGTATACTCTGTCATTCGTTGCGAATCCGATGGATGTTTAAGTGTTGCACTTTGTCATTCGTCGTGAGGGTTTTAATCTCGTGAGTTATCGTAAATGATGTATTAGTTACTAACCTAGTTCGTGTGCATTGTTATTTAAATTAGGTTACAAGGCAAATCAGAAGGCTAAACTATGCCCGTATAAATTTGCAATGTGAGTCATTCTTTTTTTATCAACTGTTTTACAGTACCTCAAATTATTTTCAAAAGTTATAATTACAGGGATTAAGTCATGGATATCTTGAATCACTGGCTAATTGGGGTATTGTGCACATTACTAATTTCTCACGGTTAGGCTAATAAATCCTAACAGTGATAACCGTCACTACTTGGGGAAAGACCCAATAGTGGTATGACCATCGTCACCAGGTGACACGGCACCAGATAAAAATAAGATAGAAGACATTGTAATCGCTCTTATGCTGTAATTCATAACTAAAGGTCATTTTATAAAAACCTAAATGAACTCACCAGTATTTCCTGCTGACCAAATGTTTTTAAAACATGTTTCAGGTAATTACAGTAGATCGGAATAAGAGTTGGATACGGCACCAACAAGGCTTACAGAAGTGGCTTATTTTATCAATTAAATTAAATTAAGAAAAGTTGTTTTATGTATTCGAATTTATTCTATATTAAAGCTACCTTTTAAAACATGGTTTTATCCCATCTATTTAATAAATAAAAATCCGGTGTTTTCTAAACTCTGATATTTTTCCTAACTCACGGTCCTGATGAAATTTCCGCTGCACTACTTTTCAAAATAACCACCGGTACCAGTTGGCTGCTCGCGGCTCCCGATTCCGTCCAGGGTGGGGTCGGGGGTCGTGACAGGTGTGGTTGAAAGATACTGCTTCAAATCTTGCAAGGCTGCTTCATGCTTTGCTCCCCATTCGAACTTCTTATTCTTCTTGAGGATATCATAAAATTCCTTGCACTTTTCCGAGGATCTTGAAATAAATCTGTTCAATGCTGCTACTCGGCCTGTTAACCGTTGAACATCCTTCATATTTGAAGGTGACTTGATATCCAAGATAGCTTTAATCTGCTTCGGGCTTGCTTCTATCCCTCTTTTAGTCACCATATATCCTAGAAACTTTCCTGCCCCCACTCCAAAATGGCATTTAGTAGGATTTAGCTTCATGTTATACTGATCCAGAATATCAAATGCTCCCTTGATATCCTGGAGGTGATCCTCAGCCTTTTTAGACTTTACTACCATGTCGTCGATGTATACCTCCATAGTGTCCCCCAGCTTGTCTTTAAACATCATGTTCACCAATCTCTGATATGTTACACCTGCATTTTTCAAACCAAAGGGCATGGCAGTGTAGCAATAAATACCTGTTGGTGTCATGAAAGCAGTATCCTCCTGGTCTGAAGGTTCCATTTGGATTTGCTGAAATCCTGAAGATGCATCCATGAAGGTTAACATCTCATGGCCGGCAGTAGCATCCACCATTGAGTCAATATGAGGAAGAGGAAATGGGTCTTTGGGACAAGCTTTGTTTAAGTCCGTGTAATCTACACAGACTCTCCATTTCCCGTTTTTCTTTTGCACCACAACTACATTCGCCAGCCATTTAGGAAACTTCACTTTCCTAATCATCTTGCTCTTTAGTAGTCTTTCAACTTCCTCTTGGATGATCACATTTCGCTCCGGAGCAAATTTCCTTCTCTTTTGCTGGACAGGCTTGAATGACCTGTCAATACCGAGCTTATGTGTTATAATATCCTTGGAAATACCTGTCATATCCTCATGCTTCCACGCGAACGTTGACATCCTGCATTTCAAAAAATTAGTTAATTGATCTTCAATATCCTGAGGGATATTGGTCCCCATGAGCACCGAGATATCCGGATTATTCTGATCTAGGATCACTTTCTTTACATCCTGCTCTGAAGCCTCCATGATATCCTGGCCTCGCATCTTTAATTGCTATGCTGCACTGGGTTTTATTGAGGATTTCATCGAAGAAGAATAGCACTCCTTTGCTTCCTGTTGATCACTTTCCACCTTGACAACTCCCCAAGGAGTAGGGATCTTGATGCACTGATGGTAGGTTGACGGAACAGCCTTCATATCATGGATCCAAGGCCTACCCAGTATAATAATATAGCAGGATAGGGAGTCCATGACACAAAAGCGCTGCATTGAGTTGACCCCTTGAACATACACGAGCAACTTTATTTCTCCCACAGTATTCCTAGCTTCTCCGCTGAAACCAACAAGCACAGTGGACTTTGAAGTGATATCCATCGGGGATACATTCATCCTCTTCAATGTTTCCAGCTGAATTATGTTGACTGAGCTGCCATTATCCACCAATATCCTGCGTACAAAATGGTTAGCAACATATAAGGTTATCACTAAAGCATCATGATGGGGATCCTGGACAGTATCCCTGTCATCATTGTCGAAGGTAATAACTTTTTCAGTCGTGAGGGTTGACACTCTCGTCGGCTTATCCCCCCTCTCTGCCTTAGCTTCCTTCGCGTGTCTCTTTGCTGCAGAATACGATGTGCCACAAATGTCGGATCCTCCTGAAATAAAATTAATTATTTTTGCATCCGCAGGGGGTGATGCTGCTCGTTTAGGATCCTTCTCAGGATCCTGGCCCTTATTCTTCTTCCTTCCCAAGAGGTCCTTCAAATAGCCCTTACTCAAGAGATAGCTTATTTCCTTTCTCAAAGCGATATAATCTTCAGTCACATGTCCGAAATCTTCATGGAAGGCACACCATTTGGACTTATCCTTCCAATCAGATTTTTGTTGATTCTTCCGAGGCCAGCTGGCTTTGTCTCCTAAACCCTGCATAGCATACATTAGTTCAGGTATGTTAACAGAAAAGCAATATTCAGATAATTAAGGATACTCTTCAGGATCCTCGTCTTCAACAGCATTCACTTTCTTGCTGTCATTTCTGCCATATGGCTTTGAGCGATACGGTTTATACGAGGATTCTGATTTCCTGTTGGTTGACTCATAGTTTGTGGATGCATTCATTCTCTCTTGCATCTTTTTATCATCCTCCAGCCGAATGTATCTCAAGGCCCTGTTTCGAGCTTCGTCGAGATTCCTGCAGGGATTCATTACAAGATCCTGATAAAATTGAGAATCTTTCTGCAACCCCATCTTGAACGCTTGCACGGCCGTTGCAACATCAAGATGTGGGATATCCAAGGATTCTCGACTAAACTTGTTCACATAATCCCTCAAGGATTCCTGAGGTCCTTGAGTTATCCTGTAAAGGTCACTGGTTAATTTCTCAAAACTCCGGCTGCAAGAAAATTGACTGTTAAATAAATTAACTAAATGAGCGAAAGAAGTAATCGAGTGAGGAGGAACGTTTAACAGCTATTTCAAGGCTGATCCTGTTAAGGTAGAACCGAAACCCTTGCATAGGCATGCCTCCTTGAGCTCCGGAGGGATAGGGTTAATTTCCATCCTTTCCCTATACTGGGCGATATGCTCCTCAGGATCCGTAGTTCCGTCGTAGAGTTTCATGTTGGGGGTTTGAAATCTTTTTGGGATTTCAGCATCACAAATGGGATATGCAAACCGTGATATCCTGTGGCTGTCTTGGGACACTTCCGGAATTGGTTGGACCACCCAGGTACACTGGATATCATGTCTTTCAATTTCTGGAGCTCCCTGGTAAATGCTGATGTCATATCTGCATCCTGCAAATATCCACTATTGTTAGTAGCAAGAGTATTATTATTATTTGACACGTTACCAGTCTGAGGATTCTGGCCATATCCTGAAGCATATCCTGAGCTCCTCACAGTTGACATCCTGAGCGAGGAGGGTATTTCAGGAGTATGATTCTGGGAATGGCTAGGCACAATATTTCCCCTGTTATCCTCAGTGTATACAGCTGAACTGAAGTTCAAAGTTCTAGGTTGTAAAGGAGTGACAATCTCCTCAGCAGGCCGACTCGGGCCAGACTTCAAGAGTTGTATTTCCCTCATCAGCATCTGGTTGGTCTCCTGTTGTTGCCTCATCTGTTCCTGTACACTACCAAACAAATTTAAAATTTCTTCATTAGAAGCTAAAACAGGAGCGGATCCCTGGACACTGCGAGCAGGGATAACATCCCGAGCTACATAACTTTCAGTTCCTTGCGAAGAGGTTTGCATTCTCGGAGGAGGTGGTGGAAGCACGGAACCAACTGTTGCAGAGGTTGTAGCAGACACGGTGGAAGAGCTCATGTTTGATCTCGAGGCCATCGTAAATAGTGTGGCAAAAAGTTTCGAGAACAGAAAACCAAGTAATGATTTCACAAAAGTTTTTAATAAAAATAGCACCACTTGCCCCACGGTAGGCGCCAAATTGTTTTGGTCAAAAATTACCGAAGCAATTAAGTGATCAAATTAGTTAAGTGAGGTAGTGTGCTAGAAATTTGTGTCGAAAATATGTTATTCAAGTTATTTGCAAAAACAGTTTCAGGATACGGCTCAGGATATAGAGTTGTATTTGTGATCAAACAATGAGCAAAAATGTAAAGGGTGACACATGATGTACGAGGAAAAGCCTTTGATCAATCTAGATCGCCGGCATAAAACCTCGGGAGCTGACAATCGCAGCTGCCTTGTTCTTCTATTACTTCAAATATCAGGATACAGTGCAGGATATGATGCGGATCAACTAGGTGTTACAACGTGATTTGATTACAAGTGTTGGTGTGTGGTGATTGCTAGTAACTAGAGAGTAAAGTGTGCGAATGAAAGTGAGTGCCTTAACTTGATCCGATCATACTATTTATAGCTAAACGAAAACAACTAACTTTCCTAATAAACCGAGATTCCCCAAATATTCCCAGGTAAACGTTGCAGTCCTGGTCTTTCTGGATCAACATCTCTATTCCAACTGATTTGCCCGAGTCTTGGGGGGAAGAAGTCTTCTTGAACGTTGGAGACTTGTAACCCTTAATCTGCACGTGATTAATTCAGTCAATACCAGGATATCGTACCAGGATGTTACCAATATCCTGATCCGGTATCCTGATCACAAGTAAACAATCAAAAGCAGAATATTAGTCAGGATATATGCTCAGAAAATGACCCATAACACTAGATATGGAGGAAGATACCGAAGTACCACTCATATTAGGTAGGCCATTCCTAGCCACGGCCCACGCAGTGGTAGACATGAATGGTGGAACGCTAACATTAAGGGTTGGGGACAAGGAAATGAAGTTTGGAGTTGGAAAGATAGTAGAAGACGATGACCCGGTCAATTACATGAAGGTCATAGACTCAAGTTTGGATGATGCTCTCCGACGATGCAACATGGGATGCAAGACATCCCACTTGGGTAACATATGACTGGCTTTGGGTCTAGCCTAAGACCCTTATAAACGTGGCGCACCACGGAGGCATTCCGCGGAACTATCCCTAGTTTAGTTTAGATTAGTTTTTATGTTTTCTTGTTTAGTTTTAATTTTTAGGAATAAAACACACTCAGGATGGTGAAGGATACCAAGGGAAACTTGCACCAACACCCCATGCACAAAAACATGGCCACCCGACGATTTTTCTTCATTACAGCAAGTTCATCACGGGGCCGTGCTCATCCAACACGCCCCGTGCTCAACCATCTGCAGAAAAATGCCCAGTTCAGGTACCTGGACACGGGGCGTGCTCACTGAACACGTCCTCGTGTCCAGCCTTCTGTTACTCTATTTTATTTTCTGTTACTGGCAATCTGAACACGGGGCTGTGCCCGGACACCACGGGGCCGTGTCCAGACACCCAGTAACATAAATTTTACTTTTTCACATATTTTTATACATTCAATCAACCTAAAAACTTATTTTTGGGACACATTGAGGACAATGTGTAATTTAAGTGTGGGGGGATGCTAAAATCTTGAATTTTACAAGTCCTAATTACAAGCCTTACACAAAACTCTATTGGAACCGCTAAACATCCCAAAAAAATTTTCAATTTTTTTTTTTACTTGTCTAGGTTTAATTTGGGAATTTCAAATTCTAAAAAGGTGATATTTTTACAAATTTACAACCGATAGCGTCGTGATAAAAAGAACCAACATAAGAAAATTATGAAATGATATGACAAATCTAGTTAAAATTTGATTATATATACTTGATCACATAAAAACCCATTCCCACAAAAAGTGAGTTTTGAGCCTTTATTGAGCATACAAATACATATCTTTAAACTAAATGCTCATCTTTCGTTTCTTGTGTGAATAGCCACTTGGTTCTTACGACTCTAGAACTTCCCATGACGATACATTCCCGGTCCTTACCAACTTAAACCCGAGTAAGTAAATGATGGAGGCATTAGGACTAACCCTTTTTATTTCAACACCATTATTTTTCTTTTTTTTTTACCACCTACCCAAAATCCCCCTAGTTAGCCCCTTTGAGCCTAAACCTTTTTGTAGGATCGTTTTAACGACCAAAACGAGTCGTTCAGAAGCGTTCTTATCAATACGAAAGGCGAAAACAATCGTATCGACTTGGAATCGGCTTGATTTACACACAGAATCACTTTTAATGTCTTGTTTATTGATTTGACAAAGATTACAATCAGTAGACACGTCGGCAGCAGTTCGGTACCGAAAATCAGAAAACGTTACAACTGAAACGAAATGACCACTATATATAGGCCAGGTATTTCGTACGAAATGACCAAGTTTCATTTCGTGCGAAATGACTCTTTGTCATTTCGTGCGAAATGACTATCCTACACATTTCTCGTTTTTCGTGTCCTGATCAACCTATCCTATTACAAGACTCGATACAAGACGAAGTCGACAGACATATGCACCAACAGACTCCCCCTTGGATGTTGACGAAGTCTTCAGTGTCGAGTCTTCGCAATCTTCAGTCTTTATCAGTCTTCTTTTCTCAGAATCATGATCCTAGCTCTATCTTCATTAATCATCTTCTATCTTTAACAAATTTTCAGGATCAGAAACTTGCTCTAGCATCTACAGTCTATACAACATTTGCTCAAGATTCGAAACCTGGCTAACCTGCACATTCTCTACCCAAAACATAAATTTCATAAAAATTTAAAGTTTAACAATTTTATTCTCTATTTACCACTTGTAAAAACAAACTCAAAACATCATTTGTTATAATATGACATTTCATAGATTATCTCAACCTTTTACCTACACTTTTCTTCTCGAACAAAATTCTCCCGAACCTGTTCGTCATGTTTAGCACTCGAAATTTTGAAAATCAGCTTTTCATCATCAGTTGTCGAAAATCTTTTTGAATTTTTCAAAAGTTTATGCTAAAACACACTAAAAATCATTTTGGAATTTTGATATTAATGAAATGCAGTAAAGAAATATTTGCAGATAATATTTTTGTGAGTTTGTGTAAGAGGATCATATCAGTTTATGAAACAAATCACCAACGCCGTTAAGCTTTAAACATTTTAAGTTCTAAATGATTCACTTAGATTGTCAGTATACTGATCCACTTAAATTTTCACTCAAAGTTCAACTGTTTCGAGATACGAGATTAATGTTTTAGAGACTTAAACTTATTCGCGTGTCCCACCTCAGAATATACTCTCGTATCCAGATCCCAATATTCAGTCTTACAGGTGAATATACCTAGATGATATCTGTAAAGGGTTAAATGCGAGGGCCATGAGAGCTCAGGCTATTGCTTCCGCAAAATCAGAGAGATGATGGCTTCGACTTTAGGTGTGTTCCCTTTAGAGAATCTTTTCTTCAACAGCACATGATTAGCATTTTGCAATGTTTCATCATTTTTTATGCTGAGGGGGTGCTATATTTCAAGCAAGCGAAAAGTATTATACAGGGACTAGGTCATTGCTTCCGCAAAATCAGAAGTCCCGGGATAATACCCCAGAAATCACTAAGCATAAAGACCTAGTATCTCAGAAAGAGGGATCTTTCAAACAAGATTTCGGGGGTTACCCATATATCCGAGAGATGTTCCCCACGAGATAAGCAAGTTTGAAATTTAGGTTTATATCTCGACACAATCTACTAAGCGTGTAAAAACCTACTGGCACATCATCAGTGAGACCGTTTATCACATTTTGACTTTCCAATTCTTTAGCGTGTTGTGATAGTCCACTGATGAACTATCATTTCCTCTTTTTACAACAAAACTCATTTTTGATTTCATCATGTTTTTGGATTTTTCGAATTTTCAAATGTTTTTGGATTTTCTGAAATTTCTTACTACCCCTAAAATTCAAAATCATTTAGCGAAAATTTTGAAAATCAACTATACAAGTAAAGTGACAACTGATTCGAATTGCTTCAATTCGCCATCCTCTTGGCATAAACAATCAGAACTCCCCCTGACAACAAACTATTTTCCCATTATGATTTCAAGACACTTAAGTTTGTTTTAATTAAATGGTTTTTCCGGAAAATTAGTTTTGTTGGGGTTTCATCACATTGTTCTTTCAACCACTTGTAGGTTCACTTATCAACCATACCACTTGTAAATCATCATATGACAATTCTCAAGAATAATACCACTACTTGTAGGTCGAAATATCACAAAAGTGAATTTCTCAAGAAAGATGCTGATTCCTGCTCCACGAAAACCATCTTGGGAGCTCCGGCAAGTCAGGTTTTTAAGTAGAAAATGCATTCACCCAAGCCTGACCAGCCTTGGGTGATTTTGATTCAACTCTATCCCACCATCTTTTTTATTTGTAAAAATCTTTCACATCCTTTACCTTACCGTCAACCATCTTCCCAAAGATATGTTTAACTTTCCCATTAAACACCTTTTCAGCATCAAATTCTTCATTACCAGAGAAGAATTGATCTGAGATCTCAAACTTACCTTTTGACTTCAAATTTTCTCTTGACAATTTTGGAAAATTTTCTTCGTTCATTTCTGGAACTGAATTCTCACTACTGTTTACAACAAATGACTCTTCCGACTTTGACGAGTCAGATTCATTGTCAGAACTACGTTCTGATTTAACAACCCATCTTTGTTTGTTCAAATCAACTTTTCTTTTGTAAAAACGTTTTGAACTTTCGTCAGTTTCAAAAGTCGAATTTTTTAACCCTTTGAATTTTTCTGAGTTAGAAGTAACTCCCTGTTTTGTATTGTTAGACATTTGGCAGTTCCAAGCAATGTGTCCAACTTTTTGGCATTTGAAACAGGTTCTTCTTTCAACTCTCTTCTCATATTCTTTTTCCTTTCAGCAAGAAACTCTTTGTTTGTTTGTCTCCAGAATGGTTTCTTCTCTTCTTCTACTGAACTTGCACCTGAAACAAATTTATTTTTTGTTTTATAAGTTTTCTCATTTTTATGATTTTCCGGGGGAATGAAACCTAATCCCTGCTTTTTGAAATTACTGTTATGGTTTGGTTTCTTTTGAAAACCTAAACCAGAACTCTAACCTTTCTTTTTGTTCAATCACTGTTGAACTCTTGAAGTGTACTTTTTAGATTTTTCAGTTAGATTTATATCATTTATTTCAGAAATATTAATTTCTGTCAATTTGAAAACCTGTTTGATCATTTCAGATTTGACACTTCTTATTGGAAATTCTTCATCAGAAAATAATTTGTCAGAATCATTCAAAGTATATGCTACTTTAAATGTTTCGTCATTCAAGTTATTCTTTAATAACAGAAAATCTTTATTGTAAACCCGTTTGACTGATGAACTCGGACTCTTGTCTGATGAACTCGAACTTTCAGATTTAGACTCCGACTTTGACTCTTCATCCATATCCAACACCTGATCGACTACTTTCTTTAATAACTCAGACTCATGATCAGTGTCAGACGCTGTGAATGTAACATCAATGTTATCTGGTAACTCATCAATAGTTTCAGACTTTAACTTGATGTTGACTGCCTTTTTTAATCGTTCCTCATTAGGCTTTCTGGGAGAATAACTATTCCAAATTGGAGGCGGACACTTATTATACTTGACATTTGGTTTCTTACCAGCATCCGTATCTTCCGTCTTTTTATCTTGAAAAGCTTCAAGACCTGCAACAGTAGGATAAACCCTGTCAATCAGATAATCACAAGTTGTATAACTCAACAATAATCGTTTGATTCTTTCACTTTCAATCTTTTCGAGTTCCAAATCTTGCTTTAGCTTTGCACAATCTTCAATATACTCATTGATGACCTTCTGGTTCGTCATTAATGTTGAACTCATCATTGTCATAGCAGCATCAACTTCCAAATTTGTCTTGTTCAAACCATCAACTGTTCTGTTTAGCACATCATACGATTCTTTTACGTATTTCACATCAAACAACAATTTTTCTTTCAACTCCTCTAATTCACGAATCTTCTTGTCTTTCTCTTCACAATGTTTACAAGATTCCAAACATTTTAGACAAGGTTTAACGACTTCAACAATTTTTTCAACTTCAACAATTTTTTCAACCTCGACGATCTTCTCAACTATTTTCTCCAATTCAACAATTTTCTCAACCACCTTCTCAATCATCGGTTCTTCATCAAATTCTACTTTTACCTCACACTCTTCATCTTCGACCTTTTCTGTCGAATTTTCTTCAGCTTTTGCTTTTTCAGCTTCCAACTTTGCCTCTTCTTCAGCAATCCTTCTTGCTTCCAATTCTCTTTTCAAAATAGCAGCCTTCTTCTCATTCAACATCTCGATCTTATCTGCAAAGAACAAATTAAAACTGAATGAGTCCAAATTTTTTTCTAGCATTATTAATATACTCTTCCTCATCATCGGTATCTTCATCACTTTCTGATGATCTGAAAATCTTCGTTCTTTTTGGCTTAGATTTGATTTCTTCTTTTTCCAAGATTCGAGCAACAAGACCTGAATCAGTCGGAATGTATTTATCCCAGCTAAATCCCTCTGCTACTTTTTCATCGTCTTGATTCACAAGAAATGCTTTTTTCTTTTCAACTTCAATGGCACGGGATGATGACGGTTGTTGATCAATTTGATGAAAAATTGATTTTTGATAATAATCGTTCTTTTCTTGTCTTCCGGTTGCTTCTTTATTTTTGCATTCTCGTTTAAAATGTCCCTTTTCTTTGCAACGAAAACAAGTGACCTTTGATTTGTCAAACCCTATCGGAGAAGCACTCATTTCACGAAAATCATCTCTTCCAGTGATTTGTATGAATTTTTCTGCTCTTCTTAGTGCACTGGCTAAACACCACTTGATATCCATCAACTCAAGTTCTACAGCATCAATCTGATCATAATCCTCTTTGGTGAGCATCGGATTTCCGATTCTTCCAGCAACTAAACTTTCATACGACTCTAACATAGCAACTAGTGATGCCATGTGTTGCTTAGCCACTTCTGGAGACAGATTTTGACTATTTTGAATGTTCAATGCAACATTACATTGCATATTTGTTGAATTCTGTCATTGAGGACTTGGTGTTGTGTAATTCGAATCGAAACTTGAATATGATGACGAATATCCACCACTCTGAGTTACTGTGCTATTATTTGATCCAGACGAACTATCAGCACTGAAAGCAGTTTTAATCTTTGGACTCGGAGTAGTCTCAAATTTGTTTCCTCTGTAGTATAAACTAACATCTTGTTGAGCATTTGGGTTACTCATGATAGCAGTTTTCTGAATGTCCAACTCATGTTCTTTAATCTTCTGAATAAACTTCGCCAAATTCATACTTTCATATTTTCTCATGTGTTTTAAGATCAGCAAATATGTTCCCCATTTGTTCTGTGGTAACGCATCGGCTAGCTTATCAACCCATTCATCGTCGTCTTTCTTTATTTCCAATCTTCCCATTTCCAGAACCAGATGACAATATCTATCAATTGTCATTTTTGTTGTTTTTCCTTCAAACGCTACAAACATATCAAATGATTTCTTTAGTAAAGCTTGTTTGTTCTTTATCATATCAGCACTTCCCTTAAATTTGTTAATCAACGCCATCCAAATTGATCTAGCAGTACCCGCATGTTGAAGCAAAACAAAGATATCTTCTTTAACTGCTTGTTGGAGAATACTAATCATCATTTTTTCACTTGTGTATTTCAATTTTTCACCATCTGAATAGTCACTAAAAGCTTTTTCAAGTCCACGTTCATTTTTAGGTTTCTCGTTATCTACCTCTAACGAACACCATGCATCAAATTTATAGGCTTGCACCCAGTTTTCAAACCTATTTTGCCATCCTTTAAAATCTTCAATGTACATAAGCTTTGGCGGTTTTTGATAAGTTCCTATCTCATTCTCACTATAAACAGTTTCGGCAGCTGTAACTGGAGCAACTGGTGTAGCAAACGCATTGTAAAATTCTTCTTCCATGTTTCGGTATAAATTTTCACAAATTTACAAAATTCAAACGAAATGATGACTCACACGAAAACACTTTTGGTGCGGAATACCCTTTGATGCGAAATAGAACTTCAAACGAAATAACCACTTTCAAACGAAATGGAGATTATGTGTGAAAACAGTCACGCGAATTGACAACTTGGTGCGAAATGATCTGATTTCATGCAAAATAAGGTGATTTCGTACGAAATGAAATGCAAGATGTTAATATCGTGCGAAATAGATGTCTTTTCAAGCGAAATGAGGTATTTCGTGCGAAATGATGATGAAGAAGACGATTTCGTGCGAAATAAGTTGATGATTTCGTACGAAATGAAGAACTGATTCAAACGAAATGGACTATTCCGTGCGAAATGCTGCTGATGTCATCTTTTCGAACAGATTTTGCTAAAATTGACCAAGTTTTTGTCCGATTTTAAGTCTGATTCTTTCAAGGCTTTGTTAAAACTATGATTCGCTTATAATGTGTGAAATTCAATCCATTTTAACCGTAAAATTCTGTTTAATTTTGAAAAGACGGTGTAGAAGTCAGAAATTTTGGTGAAATCAAGCTAATTTGGCAAGAACTCTTCCTCCTGAGCTCTGATACCACTTGTAGGATCGTTTTAACGACCAAAACGAGTCGTTCAGAAGCGTTCTTATCAATACGAAAGGCGGAAACAATCGTATCGGCTTGATTTACACACAGAGTCACTTTTAATGTCTTGTTTATTGATTTGACAAAGATTACAATCAGTAGACACGTCGGCAGTAGTTCGGTACCGGAAATCAGAAAACGTTACAACTGAAACGAAATGACCACTATATATAGGCCAGGTATTTCGTACGAAATGACCAAGTTTCATTTCGTGCGAAATGACTATCCTACACATTTCTCGTTTTTCGTGTCCTGATCAACCTATCCTATTACAAGACTCGATACAAGACGAAGTCGACAGACATATGCACCAACACTTTTCATTTCTTAACCCAAAACAAACACCCTTTTACCCACCAAAACCCTTTTTCATTTTTAACCCCTTTATTTTAGTAACAAAGCTCGGTTTTTCTTATGACTTTCTTATAGATAAAAAAAATTTGATGATGAAGCCAAAAGAAATGAACAAACAAGTTTATCAAAAAGAACTTTGTTTGAAGAATTGCTTCATCAAAATAAAAAGTCATAAAAATAAAAAGTCTTACGAAAACCGAAGCTTTTTTCGCCTTTCGCCCTTTTCTACTAACCACTAACCAAACCACCTACCTTTAACCCAAGCCTAACCCTTCCCCAAAAGTCCTCTTAATATTTACAAAGGTTTATAGTTAAAAAGGAGGAGGATTGATTGCTTGGCAAGCATATGGTAGAAGTAAGTTCCATGCCGCTCTCGAGTGTTTCACAAAAATACATCTTCGGCCGAGTGTTGAGTGATCCCCCATGAGATATGTGAACTTGTATATAAATGGAATTTTAAAAAGGCATGTTATGCCCTAATAAGTAATTTATCTTATGTAATGTTTTAAATAAATCATGACGAATAGGATTGTAAATAAAATAAAACCTAATAAAAAATCTTGGAAATCCCGACACTCTATGACAAGCCAAAAACCTTCTCTTCTACTCATTCCATTTGGGTGTGTAAGCCACAAAATAAAGAGTTTTGCTTGAGGACAAGCAAAGATTCAAGTGTGGGGGTATTTGATGTGTGAAAAATGCAACATATAAATTACATCAAATGTGGCATAAAACTAACCTTTTTTTAGTACTAATGTTGGAACAAGTGTGCTTTTGTCTTCCTTTTGTATTTTCAGGGTTAAAAGAGCTTAAATAAACAAAAGAAGCAAAAATGCAGCCAAATCTAGCATAAATACAAGAAAAGGAATAAAAGTGGCATGCCCGACCCCTTGACAGCATCCTCCAAAGCAAAAACAAGAGAACAGAAGGCGGAACACGCCCCGTGTTCACTGAGCACGAGGGCGTGCCCAAGTGTCTGCAGAAAAGACAGAGTTGTAGAAGCTTTTATCACCCACCACGGGGGCGTGCCCAGTGGACACGGGGCCGTGGTCAACTCTAAGATTCGCATAATCTAGGAAAATCTTGATAGTACAGATACGTTTCTGCACACGGGGTCATGCCCAGCGGACACGGGGGCGTGGTCAACTAATGCAGACAAACTGCATTTAATGAAGAAAGAGAAGATGGGTGGACATGGGGCCGTGTCCGGGCTTCTGTACAGGCTATAAATAGGGGTGCTTGGCTCATTTGCAAACCATCCCTTGGCAAACCACCTCTCTCACACTTCACCCACCCACCACCACCACCATCACAACCCACATCCACCACCATCATCCATCATAGTGTGTGTGAGTAGTCTCGGGATCCAAGATTGATCGTAAGAGTTCTTGACAATCAAAGGCCATGTTTGCCTAAGTCTCTTACATCACTTGGTGAAGACAAGTGTGTAGTGTAATACTTTTTAGTTTTAATCTTTTCGCACTTTTTATTTGGTTCTGTATTAATGACTTTAATAACTAGTTTCCTATGTTGAAGGTGAGTCTTCCTTATCGTTTGTCCGTGGTGTCTTGGCATTATTTTACTGTCTATATAAAATAAAAGATTTTCACCATTCATATCTCCACGGTCTATATGGAGGTATGTTGGCTACCTGGTCGGGGGTTAAGGGAACGGTTTGGTAAGAGTCTTGCCTTGTTCAGTGTATAGATCCTGCAAGGACCTGGGTCAACTTTAGTAGGACCTCCTTCAATACCCACTGGTATTGGATGGCGAGGGTCCAAACTCCTTGATCCCCTCATATGTAAACTACTATTAATACTTTAACCCGACTACTTAGGACTGTATCCCTGCTGACTCAGACTACTTAGCCGAGGGTAACGTCACCTCCAGAATAGAGGCCTACCACAATATGCATTAATAACTTAATTAATTATCTTTCAATAATCCAACCATTTAGGATTGTATCCTTGCTGACTCAAACTACTGGGTTGAGGGTAACGTCACCTTCAGAAGAGGGGCCTACTACAATAACTAAGATAATCTCTTAAAAAGTGCAAAAGTGTGGAAATAATCAAAGGTTACACTAAACACGAGTCGGATCCAAGTGATTCATCTTGTCTATCTGTTTTTCTTTTATTTTATTTTTATTTTTCAGCATTTTAGTTAGTTTTATTTTTCTTGTTTAAAAACCTTTTTCTCAACTTTTGATTTGATTAGACATTGAGGATAAACCGGTACTAAAAGCTCTTGTGTCCTTGGACGACCTCGGTATCTTACCAACACTATACTACGCTCACGATGGGTGCACTTGCCCATATGTGTGTTTAGTGTTAGTAAATATCGTGTTTTATAAATTTAAAACTTGGCTAAAAAAGTGTTAAAGGGCTTAAAATATACATTAAAAACTACACGAGATTACCATTATTTTATGTAGCAATCAAGCTACATGGCAGAATCTGAAGAAATCAACAGTCACCCTGTAGAGAATCATGATACTACCAGAATCCACGTAACTGGTGCGGAACTTCAAGCATTGATTGATAATGCTGTTTCTAAAGCCATGGACAGACAATTTAGAGAGTCTAGTGGTACACGCTCAAAGACTCACTCTGTAGCTCACAGTAAGCCACCTTCTAAATCTCATGAGTCAAAGAAGGATGATGGCCAACACTCCTCAAATCAACACAGTATCCCGTCTAAGAAGATTATATTTGATCAAGAGCCGCGTGCAAAGACCTGTTCATATAAGTATTTCGTCCCTTGTAAGCCCAGAGATTTTACTGTGGAAAAATGCACCATTGATTGCATGACGTGGCTAGACGAGATGGATACGGTGGTTGACATTAGTGGATGTGCCGAGAAGGATATTGTGAAGTATGTCTCACAGTCGTTCAAGGGAGAAGCCCTAGCTTGGTGGAGATCTTTAATCCAAGCTACTGGAAAGATTCTGTTATACAACTTATCATGGGCTCAGTTTGTTGCTTTGATCAAAGAGAATTTATGTCCTCAACATGAAGTTGAGAAGATCGAGACCGACTTCCTAACATTGGTTATGAAGAACTTGGACTGCCAAGCGTATCTCACGAGTTTTAACACCATGTCTCGACTGGTTCCTTACTTGGTGACACCAGAACCAAAGCGTATAGCCCGTTTCATTGGGGGTTTAGCCCCAGAGATTAAGGCTAGTGTGAAAGCATCAAGACCTGCTACCTTTAGGTCAGTAGCTGATTTGTCATTATCTCTTACCCTTGATGCGGTCAGGCAGAGATCGCTTAGGAATTCTGATGCTGGGAAAAGAAAACGTGAGGATGATAACTCACACCGTTCAGACAAGAAGCACAAAGGGAACTCTGATCACAAGAGGAGTTCAGGGTTCAAGAAAGAGGACCAACAGTCAGGTGAGAAGCCCAAATGCAAGACCTGCAAGAAACGCCATTTGGGAAAGTGCAGGTATGAATCAAAGTCCCAATCACAGTCAAGAGCTTGTGGGATCTGTAAGTCTTCTGAGCATAAGACGTTGGATTGTAAAAAGATTAAGGATGCAACTTGTTACAATTGTAACGAGAAAGGGCATATCAAGTCCAACTGCCCAAAGTATGAAAAGAAGGTTGAAGAAGGCAAGAAGACCAATGCTCGGGTCTTCCAAATGAATGCTCAAGAAGCGATCCAGAATGACAACATGATAACAGGTACCTTTCTTATCAATGATGTTTATGCAAGGGTATTGTTTGATTAGGGTGCAGATAAGTCGTTTGTAGATAATAAGTTTCGTAAGTTATTAAATCTGCCTGTTAAAACCCTGAGCATAAAGTATGAAGTAGAATTGGCCGATGGTACCATAGAAACTGCTTCAACCGTGTTAGATGGATGTTTCATATACATTAGGAACCACTCATTTCCATTGTCTTTGCTTCCTTTGAAACTAGCTGGATTCGACATAGTAATAGGCATGGATTGGTTATCTCATAACCAAGCTCAGATCGTTTGTGATAAGAAGCAAGTGGTTATTAAAACACCTTATGGTGAGCCGTTGACAATTCAGGGAGACACTCAGCATGGGTTGCCTAAGCAAGTGTCTATGCTTAAGGCATCAAGGTGCATGAAGAAAGGTTGTGTCATCTATATGGCACAAGTGACAATTGATGAACCAAAGCCCAAGATTGAAGACATCCCTATCATTTCTGAATACCCTGATGTATTCCCTGAAGAACTACCTGGTTTACCCCCAGATAGACAAGTGGAGTTCAGAATCGACATTATACCTGGAGCAGCACCTGTTGCAAGAGCACCTTACCGGTTGGCACCAACTGAGATGAAAGAGTTGAGAACTCAGTTGGATGATTTGTTGGCAAAAGGATTTATTAGGCCTAGCTCATCTCCTTAGGGAGCACCGATCCTGTTTGTGAAGAAAAAGGATGGATCAATGCGTTTATGCATCGATTATCGAGAGTTGAACAAGGTTACAATCAAGAATAGATATCCATTGCCCAGGATCGACGATCTATTCGATCAGCTTCAAGGAGCCAGCTACTTTTCCAAGATCGACTTGAGATCAGGATATCATCAGCTGAAGGTTAGAGATGAATATGTGCACAAGACTACATTCAGAACTCGCTATGGTCATTACGAGTTCTTAGTGATGCCGTTCGGGCTCACTAATGCACCAGCAGCGTTCATGGATCTCATGAATCGCGTTTGCAAACCCTATTTGGACAAGTTTATCATTGTCTTCATTGATGACATTTTTATTTATTCGAAGAATCAGGCTGATCATGAGAAGCATCTTCGTTGTATTCTTAAACTTCTTCAACAAGAAAAGCTCTACGCCAAGTTTTCAAAGTGTGAATTTTGGCTTCGTGAAGTCCAATTCCTTGGACATGTGGTTAGTGAGCATGGTATCCAGGTGGATCCCGCTAAGATTGAAGCTATCATGAATTGGCAAGAGCTGAAGACACCCACAGAGATTCGCAGCTTCTTGGGTCTGGCAGGATACTACAGGCGTTTTATTGAAAATTTCTCAAGGATTGCTGCACCCCTAACTTCGTTAACTAGGAAGAATATAAAGTTTGATTGGGGTTCTAAGCAACAAGAATCCTTTGAGATTCTTAAGCAAAAGTTAAGCAATGCTCCTGTGTTAACATTGCCTGAGGGAATAGAAGAGTTTGTGGTATACTGCGACGCATCACACACAGGTATGGGATGTGTGCTCATGCAGAAAGGCAAAGTTATAGCCTACGCTTCCCGACAATTAAAGGTGCACAAAAAGAATTACACCACCCACGACTTGGAGTTGGGTGCCGTTGTGTTTGCACTAAAACTTTGGAGGCATTATTTATATGGTACAAAGTGTGTGATCTATTCTGATCATAAGAGCCTTCAGCATCTGTTTAATCAGAAATATCTGAACATGAGACAACGTCGATGGATGGAGACACTGAATGATTATGATTGTGAAATCCGATACCATCCAGGTAAGGCGAATGTGGTCGCCGATGCTGTGAGCAGAAAGGAAAGGGTTAAGCCCATTAGAATCAATGCCAAGAGCATTGAATTGAAGAACAACTTAAATGAAAGATTGTTAGCCGTTCAGAAGGAAGCTGCATTAGAAACTAACTATCCAAATGAAAAGTTGGGTGTAACTGCTGAACAGTTATCATATGGAAAGGATGGAATCCTAAGATTGAATGGACAAATATGGGTTCCAATTTATGGAGGACTTAGGGATGTGATTCTTCAAGAAGCCCATAACTCCAAGTATTCTGTTCATCCTGGCTGTGATAAGATGTACCAGGATTTGAAGGAAAATTATTGGTGGATAGGCTTGAAGAAGTCTATAGCCACTTATGTGGCCAAATGTCTGACATGTGCTCAGGTTAAAGCCGAACACCAGAAGCCGTCAGGTTTGCTGCAACAACCTGAACTTCCCACCTGGAAGTGGGAAATGGTAACTATGGATTTCATCACAAAGTTACCAAAGACAAAGCTGGGTTATAGTTGACAGGTTGACTAAGTCAGCCCACTTCTAACCTATTAAGGAAACACACAGCTCAGATAAGTTAGCTCAGCTGTACGTGGACGAGATTGTATCTCTTCACGGAGTGCCAGTGTCTATCATCTCTGATAGGGATACGAGGTATACGTCGCATTTTTGGAAAAGCTTTCAGTAATCCCTAGGCACTCGATTAAACTTCAGCACTGCATATCATCCTCAGACGGACGGTCAGAGCGAACGTACGATACAAACACTTGAGGATATGCTACGAGCTTGTGTTATTGATTTAGGTGGAAGTTGGGATGATCATCTTCCATTGATAGAATTTTCATATAATAATAGCTATCATTCGAGTATTCAAGCTACACCTTTTGAAGCTTTGTATGGAAGAAAGTGCAGGATACCCATTTGTTGGGTAGAAGTTGGAGATGTCCAACTAACAGGACCTGATATAGTCCTGGAGACAACAGACAAGATTGTGCAGATACGCGATTGTCTCAAAGCTGCCAGGGATAGGCAGTGTTGGTGTACTGATGTCTATTAACTTCGTCTTTATCAAGTCTTGTATTTTATTAGATAGATCAGGGCATGGAAATCGAGAAAACAGTATTGGAGGGTAATTCCGCTTAAAATGGACATATATCATTTCAAACGGAATTAAGGTTTCATGCGAGATTAGGTAATTCCGCACGGAATTAACTAATTCCGTTTGAACTCGTAATTCCGCGTGAGACGGTTTCAAGCGGAATTAGATGCCTATATATACCTGATCTTGATGTTTCATTTGAAACGGAATTAGACCATAGTTTCTGAGTCGAGGTGCTGTCCATTTATCATTTGAATCTGTAAAAGCTCAGAATCAGTTAATAAGAAGATAATTAGAGGAAAACAAGCTGTGTTACGTCAAATTCACTGATCCCGCCTTTGTTTTTGATGTTGAACTCTTCATATTGACTCGTTAGGGTCACACGACGATCCAACAGGCAGAAAAGCTACGCAGATAAGAGGCGTAAACCTCTGAAATTCGAGGTAGGTGAAAAAGTGTTACTTAAGGTATCACCCTGGAAAGGGGTAATGCGTTTTGGCAAGAAGGGCAAGTTAAGCCCAAAATACATAGGACCATTCGAAATTATCGAATGTGTCGGGACTGTAGCTTACAAGTTAAACCTGCCTGAAGAACTCAGTGGAATTCATAATGTGTTTCACATCTGCAATCTGAAGAAATGTCTAGCTTGTGAGTCACTAGTCATGCCACATACGGATGTGCATATTGATGAGAGCCTGAAATTTGTTCAAAAACCTTTGTCGATCGAGGATCGACAGGTTAAGAAGCTTCGAAAGAAGCATGTACCGATCGTGAAGATTAAATGGGATGCCCGAAGAGGTCCCGAATATACGTGGGAGGTTGAGTCCACAATGAAACAAAAGTACCCTCATTTATTCCAGTAAATCTCGAGGTCGAGATTTCTTTTAAGGGGGTGAGGATGTAACACCTCGGAAAAACCTGTCCAATATAATAAAGACACGTGTCATGGACCTTAAACGTGTTATAAACCCGGATCATGATAAAAGGTAACCGGAGGAATTAAAAGTGTCAACATGTTAATTTATACCTCTGAGTGACCTTTTAACGTTTCCAATTCTTGGTAAAACAATATTATCCTTTCAAGAAATGTATGTTAAAGAATTCCAAGGTATCTGAATTAAACCTTGTGAGAAATAATTCAATTGTCAAGTAAATGATCATGTGCCAATAAAGACAATTCTACATTCATTATCCTTTCCAAAAGACTCCAAGGCAACACCATTGCATGGCAACACTTTCAAGATTTGATCAGACCTGATCAAGTGGACCCATTGTGTTGATAATGACTAAAGATACTAGTTATAAAAGATTGCATGGTCAAATGTTAGAAGTTCACAAGATTTTGTCTTCTGACAAGGCTTACGGACCGCAAAGTGTATGCCTTACGGACCGTAAGGCAGCATATCTAGGCGATAAAAATCTAAATTACGGATACGGACCGCAAAGCCTAAGGCTTACGGTCCGTAAGACCTGTAACTGGGCAGAAGCTTTGACATATGCCTGTTCAGCCGGTTCCACCGCCTTAGAAGGCTAGTTTTCGAATTCAGGGACTGAGCCAATAGATTTACATGCATAGGGGACACCTAGGATGATCAAGGAACACTTGTAGGTTTGTGTGGAATGATCTTGTGAGATTAAATTTCATATATATAGAGCTCTTGTTGCAACACATGAACTTGCTCATTTCAAAACATTTCTAAACCTTCTCTGGAGCTCCCTGGACTTCAAGCAAGATTCCCTAAGCTTCATTTTCGTTCTAAGTGATTTTGTAAGTAATCTTAGCCTCTCTAATTCAAGTTTTGATAGCTTAATGACCAAAAGTCAAACTTATCATAATTAAGCTTTGACTTAGTGATTAATCACTAATGGTCCAGTCATTAGCCAAATTGAAAGTGGCTATAAGTTGGTAATTATGTGGGTAATAAACCCTTAAAAGGGCACCCTCTGATTCCCACTCTAACTAGGTTAATTGTCGGGTCAAACTTAATATTAAAAAGTCAACAGAAAGCTATTTGGCAAATAAACTCATAATTAACAATGCAGAAGCCATGAAACCTGTTTTAACACTTATATAACTTGGTAATTAATGTAAGAACATGTCTAAGCATGTTCAACCCGACAATTTTGAGTTTAGGCTCGGTTCGGAACCGAAAGTCGCAAAAGTAGACTTTAGCTTTGACTTTCAGTTCTGACCCGATTTAGCTTAGTTTAGATATGCCTTAAAGTTACATTAGGACCAGGTTATAGGTTAGTATAACCCTCTGAGGTTATACAACTTGGTTCCTAATTAATCCGATTCATTTGCATGTTTCCGTTAATTGCTTAAATGTTGACCATTATGCCCTTTTGACCTTAAAACGAGATTTTTGAAAATGTGAGAGGACAAAGATCTTCATTACTGATTTATAAACATGTCCTAAAAATTTGACATCAGTTTGAGGTCTAAATTAAGAGTTATGCTCAATATCGTAATTTGAAAGCTTTTTATTAATTAAACGGAATAATTAGCATAAAGCCTATCTAAACCCAAATTTTTACACCAAACCTTTTACCCACTGATATAATATAATATTTTGGGATTTTGGAAAAATTTTATTTATTTTTAAACGGATCATGGCATAGGGTTCTTGCTTTGATTCGGTAATTGTCGGTTATACCCTTTTTGCTAATAAAATGAGTTTTACATAACATTTTGATACCAAACTTTTTGCTACTGATTTTATATGATAAATAAAATATTTTGAACTTTATAAACTGATCAAAAACTCAGATTTCCTATTATAACCTGAAAATCGCTTAAAACCGACTTTTACGCGTTTTAAACGCATAGTATGGGTTAAAACTATTTTTGACATATAAGACTTAATACCTACTGATGTTTTAAGTAAATTTTTATATTTTAACAGTAAGATAAAGTTTTAAACTCAGATTTCCCATTTTGAACTTTAAAGCTTATGTGAAATGACCAAAATGCCCCTACGGTGCATAGTTTGGTTATAGATAATAAATTTCACATATATGCAATACCTTACTGATATAACTTGCAAAAATAAATATTTTTACTGATCATTTAAGACTAGAACCTCAGGTTAATATTTAACCTCTTTTATAATCCTTAAAATGACCAAAATACCCCTACGGGGCTTAAATTGAATTTAAATCCGTTTTGGGCATAATGGAAGGTATCCTATTGATATCACAACATATTTAAGGCATATTAACTTAGGAAACATGTTCATGACTCTTTTGGTTACCCGTTATGCATTTTTCGCGTTCGGTACGGTTTATGTGACTAGATTGCATAAATTGACCGAAACGGGTCAAACCATATCATTTTTGCTTCAAAATCCAGAATGTGTTTGGTTTACCCATATTAAACAAGTCTTCATACTTGTTGGGTTCAAATCACATTCTAATCCGGTCTTCGCTTAATCTTGCGTTTTGAACCGTATACTTTTCTTTAAAACTAACCGGTCTAAGTTTAAACTTAAGTAAGACCCGTTAGGAATCTAATAGGTTATTAAAACCTTCATTCCAGATTTAGGAGACCAGTAAAAGCTACCTGAACTTGCTTGATTGTATACGGCTGGGATAAATTTGTATAATTTGCTCAGGTAAATACTTTTAACTTATTTTCCTTTATACGGGCTTGGGGTACGGTATATAAAATACCGCTTAGTCGGGTGTTGAATTTTTAATCGTATAAAGGTTAAATCATTGAAATAACCCGTTTAATCTGTTTTGTTTATTTTAAGCCTTTGGGGGTTAATGACCATGTCCTGGATATCCTCGGCTCATTCATTGAAATGGCCACGACTTAAGTACGGGGTGTAGGCATACACCTGCCGGTGCGTATGTAAAATAATATACCTACTTGTTCGAGAATAACTCGCCGTGGGATATATTATGTGGTGTTTTTATTAATCTTTAACCTTGTTTTCAGCCCGGGCTACTGAACGTATAATAAACATGTAAATCTTTAACAAGATTATTTTTAAATAATTATCCTAAGTTATAAAAGATATTTTGTGCCTTGTGCATTCAAATCAATTTTCTTAAAACATTTTCAAATGAGTCGGTTAACTGTATTTACCAGTGTAAACTGACGTATTTTCCAAAAGGTTAAGTGCAGGTACTAGACGGAATAGGCTGGCTACTCCTAGCATCAATAAAGAGTCTTGCAAGCTTAGATGTTATTAAATCTGTTGAACAATGTTCCTTTTAACTTTGATCCGCCTGTGGATCCCTTACAACCGTTTTTGTAATAATTGATATTACTTTCATCGGTTTGTAATATTTTTATCTTTCGACTTCCGCTGTGTATTAAACTGTGATAAATTGTCTATGATGATATCAACTACGTCACGATACTCCACACCGGGCCCACCGGTAATACGTGGAAATATCGGGGTGTGACAGTGTTACATATATATCACACCACCTGCAATGTACCATATGAAACTTATAAAACCCTTATTTATAAGTTTTCAATTTCACTAAAGAGTAAATTGCCATTTTAGTCCCTTAGTTTTTGTCCAAATTGCCATTTTAGTCAAAATATTTTTTTTTTCTCCTCTGGGTCCCTGACTTTTCCTTTTTCTTGCCATTTTGATCACATTACCTAACTTAGTCTAAAACCAAGTTATAATCAGGGGTATTTTTGGCATTAAATTATTATGAGGTTGTTAAATTATGTTGTAAACTACCCCTGGTTATCACTACACAACAGTTATGCCAAAAATACCACTGATTATAACCAGATTTTTAGACTGAGTTAGGCAATGTGATCAAAATGGCAAGAAAATAGAAAAGTTACGGACCCAGAGGAGAAAAAAAAACTATTTGGACTAAAATGGTAATTTCAACCAAACCTCAGGGACTAAAATGGCAATTTACTCTTCACTAAACTGTCAAAACATTTCCTTCCATTTTCCAAATACTTATTCAAACTTTTGTGATGTTTTGTTTTCAAATCCCATGAAACTGGGTTCATGTGACGAGCATGTAGTAACTGGAAGGGTTCGAGTACCGGTAGTCGGGACGTCCTGTCTAGGATTGGCATTCATATAAATCCGAATTAACTGGCCAGTTTGCTTACCTGGGGACTAACAATGAGAGTACGAAGACCTATTAGGCCAAAGCATGCCACACCAAACATCGTGTGAACTAACCCCACTTTGAGTTGTCACCGTGTCCAACCAAGGATACCCTCCGACTTTCATACATCACATTCATATTTCTCGATTTTCTCCTGGTTTTTGTGTACGTTACCAGGCTAACACATGCGAACCATACGAAAGCCCGGTAATCATGGGGGCCTACATGATTACGAAGGTGAAGTATAGCGGCATGCAAGACCTAATTACGAGCACAACTCAAGAACACGTTAAAAGTGTTATCATAAGTTATTAGGTTTTTTTTTTTTTTTTCTGAATGTGACTGGTATTCCCATAATTTTAATTTTAATATAATAAGTATATAATTACTTACACGTCGGTAAAATACAAAGCAGGCAAACGTCTTCAGTGGCGGATCCATATATTTTTTTAATGAGTTGCTTTTGATAGATTATCACTATTTTTTTTTTACAAATCATACAAGACTTTTACTAATTCTCATTATTTTTTTCCAAACTAACTGGGTTCCTAGGAACCTACAAAATGTGCCTAAATCCGCCAGTGAACGTCTTCAAGTTATAAAGATTGTTGAAGACTTATTTCTTCTATGGCTACAAGTAAGGAAGTTATTTTTTGTACATATAATTTTTTAAACTCTTGAAACAAATAAACTTTTAAAATCGGATTTGTAATTGAACGGGCACACCTTATTTCTTCTATTCTAATTTTTTTTTTCTTATACGAGGGAATATGAAAGAATGTAAAGTTTACTTTTTATAAAGTATAACTAATATAAATTGAATAACAATAAATAAAAGGGTTATTTTAGCTTATATAAAGGAATATGAATACATAAATAGGGTTATTTTAGCTTACATAAAAGGATATGTGCAGGGTATCCCTAACCCCGGGAGCGTGCTCCCCAGCTTGCAACCCGGCAATGCGCCCTGGCGGTAAATCATCCTCTAAATCAACTTGCTCGGGATCGAACCCAAGACCTTCCACGAATGGGAGGCCACAAGAGACCTCAACGAGGTGGCCGGTGGCCAACTGGGCTAGCCAGTTGGTTATTTTAGCTTACATAAAGGAATATGAAAAGGGAAAATCACGATATTAGCCAAAGATTGGTCAACTTTTTAGAAATAGCCATTGGAAACCTCTCAACGAGTCGTTTCAAGAAAGCTGAAACGGCTTAAAAAGTCATTTAGTTCAACGAATCGATGATTGCCACGTGTCTATTTGAGATCTTTCAACATGGCTTAAGCCTTTTCAACACGGCTTGAGATCTTTCAAGATGGCTTAACCCTTTTCAACACGGCTTGAGATCTTTCAAGATTGCTTAACCAACCAATGATTGCCACGTGTCCATTTGAGATCTTTAAACATGGCTTAAGCCTTTTCAACACGGCTTGAGATCTTTTAGTGTAGCGGCTTGACATGGCTTAAGATCTTTCAACACGGCTTTAGATTCTTCAACATAGTTTAAATATAAACGAATAATTAAAAAAAATCTCACTTAAATGTGAGAACTTGAAAATCTCAATTAAAAAAATCTGAAAGTTTTAACTTGAAAATAAAAAATATTTAACTTGAAAATAAAAAATTACTAGGTTAGAACCCCGTGTAATACGGGTTAAATAAATGTAATTTTTATACTAAATAATAAAAAATATAACTTTAAAAACCTCATGTATTGTACGAGTTGAATAAATGTAATTTTATATATTAAGTAATAAAAAAGTTATGTATTTAAGAATCTCATGTATTGTACGAGTTGAATAAATGTAATTGTATATACCAAATAATTAAAAAATTTATACCTTTAAAACTATGTGTATTACACGGGTAAATAAATGTAATTTTGTATACTAAATAATAAAAATGTAATATTTTTAAAAAACCCGTGTATTGTAAAAAAGTAATATCTTTAAAAAACTCGTGTATTGTACCCGTGTAATACACATATTTAACTCGTACAATACACGAGGTTATTAAAGTTATATTTTTATTATTTAGTATAAAAATTACATTTATTTAACACGTGTAATACACATGGTTCTAACCTAGTAATTTTTTATTTTCAAGTTAAATATTTTTCATTTTCAAGTTAAAACTTTCAGATTTTTTTAATTGAGATTTTCAAGTTCTCACATTTAATTGAGATTTTTTAATTATTCGTTTATATTTTTATTTATTCGTTTATATTTAAACTATGTTGAAGGATCTCAAGCCATGTTGAAAGTTCTGAAGCCGTGTTAAAAGATCTTAAGCCATGCCAAGCCGCTACACTGAAAGATCTCAAGCCGTGTTGAAAAGGCTTAAGCCATTTTGAAAAGGCTTAAGCCATGTTGAAAGATCTCAAATGGACATGTGACAATCATTGGTTGGTTAAGCCATGTTGAAAGATCTCAAGCCGTGTTGAAAAGGCTTAAGCCATGTTGAAAGATCTCAAATGGACACATGGCAATCATCGATTGGTTGAACTGAAAGGATTTTTTAAGCCGTTTCAGCTTTTTTGAAACGACTTGTTGAGAGATTTCCAATGGCTATTTCTGAAAAGTTGACCAATCTTTGGCTAATATCGTGATTTTCCCATATGAAAATGTACACTTTAAAAAGAATTGATATGAGTTAACTGTTATTTTCGTCCCTGTAGTTTGTCCAATTATGCCATTTTAAACCAAATTTCAAATTTGTACCATTTTCGTTCATGTCATTCTTGAAACATGTCAGTTCCGTCCAAAAAAACATGAGTTAACTGTCATTTTCGTCCCCGTGGTTTGTCCAATTATTCGAGTCAACCTTAGTTTTTTGGATGGAACTTACATGTTTCAAGAATGTCAGGGATGAAAATGGTACAAATATGAAACTTGGTCTGAACTAGCATAATTGGACAAACCACAGGGACGAAATTGACAGTTAACTCATTAATTGAATTGAATTTGGTGTGTGTTGATTATTATTCAGTTGAATTGAATTTGGTGTATGTGTATTCTGATGTATGGTTTAGCATCAAATACAAAGCCTCCTAAAAATATGAATTGTACAAAGGCTTCTAAAAATAAACATACTACACCCAAAAAAAAAAAAAAAAAAAAAAAAAAAAAAAAAAAAAAAAAAAAAAAAAAAAAAAACTAAATACCCACCATCACCCAAAAACCTAAACCCCCCACCCCCATCACCCACCCCAATTTTTTTTTTTTTTTGGCTGGGGGGAGTGTTTAGGTTTTTGGGTGGGGTGGGGGTTGGTGTTTAGGTTTATTTTCTTTTTTGGGAAGAGGGTAGGTTTTTTTTTTCGTTTTTTTTTTTTGGGGGGAGGGGAGGGGGTTTAGGTTTTCGGGTGCTGGTGGGGTGAGGGTGGGTGTTTATGTGGTGGTGAGGTGAGTTTAGATTTTAGGTTTTTGGACACTTATCATTCTATAATGTCTTCTTACACTTCTTATTTTTATGAGATTTTGTAGAATAACTTAACCTAAATGTGAAGTTCACACCAAGTATTGATTTTGTATATTTTTGTAAAACTATTTTTTTTTTGGCTGACAAACTAATTGTCGAGTAGGAATGCTAATGTGAATTATTTCAAGGTACTCTTTAATTCAAGAGTTAACTGTCATTTTCGTCCCTGTGGTTTGGTCACTTTGGCCATTTCAGTCCATTTTTCAAAAATGCGCCATTTTCCTCCCCGACGTTCTGGAAAGGTGCCATTTCAGTCCAAAAATCATAACCCAGTTAAGTCAGTTAATAAATAAGGACTGATTGTGTAAATTTGTAACATAAAGGACCATTTAAGTAAAATGTATAAATATTAATATAATTATAAAATATATAATAAATATATATATATATATATATATATATATATATATACAATGTATACACACCGGGAGAGGGAACCGGAGCTCCGGTGGTCACCACCGCCGCCGGAACCGGAGCTCCGGTGGTCACCACCGCCGCCGCCGGAACCACCACCAAGTCGACTGAGTTATGTCGAAATCGATTCGATTGTGATGTTATTTAGTTTCCCTGAACCCATACGAAACTCTCACACTCTTCAAAATCCTCTAACACTCGAAAAAGACCTTCTGATCACCTCTGCAAGTCTTGCCGGAAAAACCATCGCCGGAGCTTAGTCGAGCCGCCATTCCAAACGATACCGGATCGGTTTTACTTGTTAAATCAGTATGTTATTACTTATATTATGTTTCTGCAAGTTTAATTACATTATAATCATGTTTTGAATCGAAATCGGATCGGGTTTGACTTTCGTTGACTGTTTTTGGGAAGACGATGAACAGTAACATGTTCAAATATTCGTAATGGTGCCGGAACCACCACTCTCTCTCTACTCTCTCTCTATGCTCTGCAATCACCACCACCATCAACGTCATCATCATCATCAGACCTTCATCGTCGGAGAGAGAGAATTTTCAAACCTGCAACTATCATCATCTCCATTTGAATTTTCAAGTTCAGATTCCGAGTGCCGGTTTCGAGTTCATAGCCTCACAGCCGATCATCATCATCACAGAGTTGGTCGCCGACGTTACAGAGGATGATGACGGAGGGTGCAGTGACGGAGGTGACGACTGCAGCAGAGGTTTGTTGAACAGTGGTTAATGGTGATTGCAAGTCGACGGTAATGAAGGTAGATGAAGATGAATGACGACCGGAGATGATAATCGGAGTTTGGTGTTCGAAGTGTGCGGTGGTGACGGAGGTTGTTACGGAAATAGCGAACGACAATAGTTGCAGGTGGTGCTTGTGATGGAGTGTGCGGTGGTGGTGGTTCCGGCGGCGGCGGTGGTGACCACCGGAGCTCCGGTTCCGGCGGCGGTGGTGACCACCGGAGCTCCGGTTCCCTCTCCCGGTGTGTATACATTGTATATATATATATATATATATTTATTATATAATTTATAATTATATTAATATTTATACATTTTACTTAAATGGTCCTTTATGTTACAAATTTACACAATCAGTCCTTATTTACTAACTGACTTAACTGGGTTATGATTTTTGGACTGAAATGGCACCTTTCCAGAACGTCGGGGAGGAAAATGGCGCATTTTTGAAAAATGGACTGAAATGGCCAAAGTGACCAAACCACAGGGACGAAAATGGCAGTTAACTCTTAATTCAAAGTGATAAAACGACAAAAAGAAAAAAGAAATGGAAATGGTCAAATGAGTTGAAGTCGCTCCAAGTTTGCTTTTAGCATAAAGATTTTTTCAATTGCTATCATTACCTATATATTAATTTGAGAAGTGAATGAACAGTAACTTCGTTAAGGGATAAACAAATAGTATTGGGTACCGGTACCCGTTTTTACTAAATCGGGTGTATTTTCGGTACCGGTTCGGCACCGATTTTTACCATCAAATGCCGGTGCCGTACCAGTACCGACCGGTACCGAGCCGTACCGTACCTGGTATATTCGGTACCGGTACACACTTTTGGGGATTTCGGTACCGGTATTTTCGGTACCGGTTGGTATCGAGCTCATCAAATCCTGTAGCAACGTAGCAATGCATGTAATTGAACTGTTAGATTACTTTTCATACACACAGTAAGTAAATTGTATTTCGTTTGAATGAGGTTTTATATACACAACAACTTATTTTGCTTTCTTTTTTGTCTTTTTTCTGTAATGAATGAATTGTAGCATGTAAAATTAACTTGGATATTTAGATTATTGATGAGCAAATCGTATCAAATCCTGTAATCAAACCGGTATAATATTGGTACCAAATTTACTATCACCAAATCATTTTCGTTACCAATTTGGTACCCACCTTTTGGCGTTTTCAGAATCGTTACTTTCGGTTCGACACCGGTCTAGCACCATACCTGTATTTATTGATTTTTACCTTCAAATACCATACCGTATTGTACCGAGCATTTTCGGTGCCGGTACCTAATTTCGATGATTGTCCGGATCGGTACTTTCGGTGCCGTTACCGGTACCGAGCTCATCCATATTTTAACGTGTTAGCACCGTAATAACTAAATTGAAAACAACCGACTTTTCAACGTGTAGGATGTGTGGGTCATATTATTATATATTAGGTTATTTAAAATCGTTTTTTAGGACGGAGTGACCATTCTTACCACGTCATTTTTTTTATGTTTTGATATTCGGTATCTGCTGCTGACACGCGTTTTGCAGACATTGGGTCCCCGCCGCAACGCGCAGACGGAAAATCAACTAGTTTTCTTAATATATGGTAGAGTCATTTGCTAATGAATATATTTTTCAAATTGGTAAGAAAAAATCACTAGAAATGGAATGGGTTAAATGGGTTAAAACTTAAAAAGTTGCTTGAAAAATGAGTAAAATGTTGTAAATTATTGACTCAGCTACTACGTTTGGGTTCACCACTGGGACTTTGACTATAAATACCCACAACAATGAGCGGACATTCTTGCTAGTTCTAATAACGGCTTCTTGTTATGAATTATATATACCTACTAAATCAGGTAATGGCTCGAAGAATCTAAAAAAGCAACATCTAAGTAAACTAATTTTATTATAATCCTTTAATGGTAAACAATACCAATGCTCAAGGAATTTACCATTTTCCCATTAAGGTCCATGATGGATCATCATAAGCTCTTGACTTGTTCGATAGGTAATACCCATCTTCCTTCATCAACCAATAAGCATGACTTTTTGCGAAAAGTATGCCACCAATTTTTTCCATTACTTTATCGTCAAAAACATTAAAATGGACAAACTTGCTACCATAAGAAAAGTCAGCCCAGTAAAGCGTACTATGTATTACGTTTTCACAGAAACGAAAAGAATAACTGTTGTAATAAGTGATGTTGTGAAACCCGAGATCATCGTCTTTCGATTTCACATGAACACTGATTGTTGAATTTGGGATTCCATCGTATATCTGGATAAACCATGGGATCGTAAGAAAGCATGACAAGGAAGGAGTTATGCAAAAGGAAGTGAAACAAGATAATATGATGAAAAGGTAACAAAGTTTCTTGGTAAAGAAAATACCCATTTTTAACTATAAAAAAAGAGTTTCGAGTGTTATCGTCTCAACCAGAATCAATTTATACACAAAATGTATATTTAATGACTTAACTCTAAAAAAGAGTTTTGAGTGTATATTTAATGACTTTTAATGACTTAACTCTAAAAAAAGAGTTTTAAGTGTTATCGTCGCAACCAGAATCAATTTATACACTAAATGTATATTTAATGACAATAAATGCACATATAACAAATATCATATATAGAAGATATTCGTTATATTATCACAATTGTTAGTCTCTTCACTGAATATATAATAGGGGATGGTTCAAATGAAAACCACTTTTATTGTGAAAACTCGAAAACTAACTAAAAAAAACATACAAAATTTTTTTTTTTCAATTTTTTTTATAAAAAATCGCAGGTTTTTTTATATAAAAAAAAATTCAAAAAAAAATTTGTATTACACATGTGCACTACAAAATTTTTTTTTTTTTTTGAAATTTTTTTTATATACTAAAAGTGGCGAAAATTGGTATGCAAAAAAAAAGAATTTGGTATGTTTTTTTGGCTTTTTTAATTAGTTTTCGAGTTTTCACAATAACTAGTGGTTTTCATTTGAACCTTCCCCATATATAATACTGTGAATATGATATAATATTGTTACTCTCTTCACTCAATATATATATATATATATATATATATATATATATATATATATATATATATATATATATATATATATATATATATATATATATCACTATGAATATGATATTATATTGATATGAATGAGAAGACAACTGATGGTTTCATTCCCATACCCGATTATAAATCTGTATCATGGACCCGACCCAAAACGCGTTAGATATATGTCGGATAATTACGTGATGAGTATCAAATAGATATGCAGGACCCATTAATTTGTTGAAAATTACTTGGTGGGATTTCAAAATATATTTTTTACTATTTTAATTTTTATATAAATATATTACCCAAAAAATTACAAATATAAACTTATAAAGCCTAAAATTTGGTGACTTAGTGGATTATTTTATAACCAAGGGCAAAATAAATAAAATAAAGAGTAAATATCCGTTTTCGTCCCTAAGGTTTGTCCTTTTTAACTAGTTTAGTTCAAATATCTAATTTATAACAAATCTATCCCTGAGGTTTGCGTTTCTTAACGTTTTTAATCCAAATAGCTAACTTGGTTTGTTTTTCTGTTAAATCTTGACTAATTGACCAGAATACCCCTCAAGAACTGAAATGGAAGTTTATTCTTATATAAAAAAATATTATATATATATATATATATATATTAAATTGCTTAAAGTTTACTTTTTATAATATATATATATATATATATATATATATATATATATGTGTGTGTGTGTGTATCTGTGTATATACATATTATATATATAATATTTAAATTGGTTATTGTTTAATGTTTATTATATATATAGATGTATATAAAACACTAGGCTTAAGGTAAAATAGTTACACAACATACATATATAATTACACACAATAATTACACACTCCTAAATTAGGTATTACACAACTTATAAAAATATAATTTCAGTATGGTATTATCATGGTTTGTTTTTTTACACTAAATAATATGTGATTACACATTTACAGTATCTGTGTTAGTGTGTTGCGTTCTTTGTCGTATCATACCAAATTGATTAATGAACAAATATAAAAATTGAAGACACAACTATCATAACTAATACTTTGAAAACCAGGTTCCATCATAAATTCATCAAACCTTTTATACCGTTACTTATGATTGTTTTAGGCCATATATGATATGTTATTTATTATTGTACATGTATAATTTATGTGTATGTGTGTTTTTCTTAGTATATCTCTTTAGAGGTTAGATTATTTAATCTTTGTAATACCGCAAAACTTTTAAACGTTAAAAAATAAATTAGATATATATATAAATATATATATAATTTTAAATGTATATAATATTCAAAGGCTGGGGTATCCCCAGCCTCCCTTAGAGTCACGGTGATGGCATGGAAATAGAAAGAAATCATCACTTGGACGGAATGATATCAGCAGTATCTCTCGGTTCAGGTTTTAGCCTCCTAACAGTAACTGCAGGCGTAAGACCCTCCAGAGAATCAGAAACCACCACATAATCACACCAGGAGTCAGAGGAACGGCTCATACCTTTCTTCTCTCCAATATTTTTTGTCTTCAAAGATTGAGCTTTATCAGTTTCATTCTTCTTCGGCGCAGAAGTAGAAGTCGCCGCGCGCCTCTTCTTCTCGGGGCCTAGGCCCAAGTTTGACAACTCACCTACGAAAGCGTAAAAAACATTTTACTCAAAAGCGCAAAAGATGAACAGTAAACCAATATGCACATAACCTACCAGCACCAGCAGCAGGTTGAACAGACAGATCCGCATCCCGCGGAAGAACAAAATTCTTTACAATACGATGGTACCAAAGCTCCTCATCAGGCTTCTTCTTAATGGTACCCATCTTTCCACCTTCCCTCTTGAACGCAACAACATACAGCGAAACAACTACAAAGGAAGAAAGGAAAGTTCAAAAAAAAAAAAGAGAGAGCGAAAGGGAAAAACCCCAAACTTACCATTACCATCCTCCGTATACACCAGCTTGTCATCACGATCCATCTTCCAATTCAAGCTCATACTGGCACCGACAAGGGCTTTCTCCGATAAAGCTATGTTGGGAACATCTTTCAGATCTTGATACCAGTTCTCGTCAACAGGGGTCTGAATCGTTTCGACAGGAACATCTTCTTTTCCCCTTAAAACCAACCTCACCGGAATCACTCCGGCTTTGATAAAGAAAAATTTTTGCTTCCAGTCATGGAAGGACATTGGAGGATGTTGCAAAATCTTCTTTGCAGATGCTCTCTGAACAAAGGAATAAAACCCTTGAATACAATGCATTTGGTAAAAAAAACCCTAAATCGAGGGACTGTCGGCTCGATATGCATCGATCGGCACACAAACTCGAAATGTCAAACCCTAACCATACCAATAGGGTGCAATTGGGAAATATGTAACTTGTAATACTCAAGGATTTCAAGGAAAATCTGGTTACAGGCAAACGAAAGTTGCCTTCACAGAAAAAATCCCAAAAAAGGGTGATATACCCAGCCGGAGCATCCGCTGCTGTTTGCCCCTCTTCAGGGTACAGAACACCCCAGTTCTCTGGAAATTTAAGGTTCCGAACCAAACCATCAAAGGTCGCTCTAAGCCATTTTAACCGTGGAAGTTCAGCAGACATTTCTTCAGATAGGTCTTCTTGGTGTTCTCCGGTTGACATAAGAGGAAGAAATGATAAACCTTTTCTCAAACGGTTAATAAAGAAGGGAAGGAGAAAAGTTTTTCAACAAAGCAATGATTAAACAAAAAGAAGGCAACTCAAACAAACTTATATACTCACCACAATAAATAGCATCGGTAACCGCCACAGCACCTTTTCCGGATTCACAGTTATCCAAGCGACAGAGCGAGTGAAAATCATCGCAAACGCGAGTACACGCGCGCGTGCAAAACACGGACAGTAAGGGACGACTGACAGTGACAGCCTGTCACTCAGTCTTTACTGTACCAAGTCCCATCCAAAGATTTTCAAAAATCTTTATAAAAAAAATGAATCTTCTTCCAGAAGTTTCCCTACTTTCGCGCCAAAAACATCTTTCCTCTCATAAGTCCAGTGTTCCACTTACTTGCATAAGAGCAACACTAGACTGGGGGGACTTGAAGGGGTAAGGTCCCAAAAACCTTGTAATAAGTACTTGGGACCATACCACAACCTCGTCTTTCAAGCCCCTTTTTACCTTGCGCGGCCGCGCACTGTTTTATAAAAAAAAGGCTTAAGGCAGATAGCAGACAACACCCGCGCACCAAAGGAAAGCATAAATCCTCGCGCTTTCATAAGGGATGAAAACCCTAAGGCAGGCATTCCCACTTGATAATATCCAGAGTTGGATATTATTTAACTGATACCACACGGTAAAGAATCACACCAGATTACAGCAGTAATCTTCTAGAAAACTTAATCGTGCACTACCCAGACGGTTACAACCGACTGAGCCATGTGTCACCTCCCCAGCCTCCCTTAGAGTCACGGTGATGGCATGGAAATAGAAAGAAATCATCACTTGTCCACTTTCCACGTGGCGATACCCCAGCCTTTGATCTAAACAACGATCCGTGTGCTCTCACGTCGGATCAAAGGGATTAACGACGGAGGAAAATAACCGCTACGGCGTTAGCATCTTCCGTTAACTTTTCAATAACAGATTTTCCCTCCCAAAACTCCCGGCTCTAAATATGAGAACAATTCAGGTATGAAATTCAAGTTACACACACTTCTACAATACATCTTCTTCTTCTTCATAACCGATACTTATTCTCACACCGGAGTCGGGTCAAGGGGAGAACCCCTTTCTCCCCTTGGCGAGGCTAACGGTGCTTCTTTTTTGTAGAGTTCACCGGAGAAGGAGATCAATTGTAATCGAATCAAACGAGAGAGAACAAACCCCTTTATGCAGATCCAAACCCCCTAGATATTTCGATCCCGGTCGTTTATCTAGTGTTTCTTCATTGGCGCCCACCGTTTTTTCTCTGTTTCACCCGTTTCTCTCTCGTTTTTCAATTCATTTCGTCGATTCCATTTGCTCATGGAAGAGACATCAGCTCACAGGCAAACTGGCCCTCGGCCGAATTTTGGTAATAACGTCCAACCTGAATTAATTCCGGAAGAAGTCTCTGATGATAATGAGGTTCAATCCAATCGAGCAAACGAACCTGTCACTCCAGGAGTGTTACCAGCAAACCCTGTCCACTCAATTCTGCCACCAGGAGAAACTCCAATTTCCTGGTACGTCAGGTCTCAAGGGGCACTAAATGCAGTATACACACAGCTGTGTGCACAAACTGCTCCCTTGACTCAATCACGGAGACCAGGATCTCGTGCTCATGCTTCCCAACGGGAGGATACATCTTACGAAAATACAGAAGTTTATGCCAGATCCACATCAAAACATGAGTACACTCAGTCAGGAAGTCACCAGAGAGAGTATCATGATGAACCATACCCTCACCAAAGGCAATCGGTTCATACTAGGTTGGGTCCTCAACGAAACACTCACACCGATGAATCCGATCCAACCTATCATGTGAGTGAAAATACCAGTGTGTTTAGCCGCTTACATCCCAATTACAACAAATGCAAACCTCGTGCGGTTTACAACCTTGAGGCCGAGCATAATTACGATTTGATTTATCTCCCTGCGGAAGCAGCAGAAAATTCGAAATTCATCATGGAGATAGCTCTCGCGCCACTGGAGAAAGCAAAATTACCATCTAATGTGGGAAAGTTCAACGGGTTGACAGACCCGGATGATCACTTAAGAGTGTTTACCAGCGCAGGTTTGGTCGGGGGCTGGACCCTCCCATTATGGTGCCATCTGTTCGTACAGACCCTAAACGGCGCGGCGAGAATCTGGTTCGATAATTTACCCGTCGGGAACATTACATCATGGAAAGATCTGCGCAAGAAGTTCCTGACTCATTTCAGTCAACAACGACGCTCTATCCGAGACACGTCAGATGTCATGAACATTTGGCGTCATGATGACGAAAGTCTAGAGGACTTTATCACCCGATACAATAAAGAAGTGTTGGAAATCGGGGGGGGGGGGGGGGGGGTTCACGAGCAATTGATCCGCGCACAGTTCAAATATGCGGTCAGATATGATGATATGATCAAGGTCCTGTCTGGGACAGAAGGCCTCCCAAAAAGTTGGGAGAAAGTAATGGCAGCCACAAAGGTTTATGCACAAACAGAGAAGAACCTTACCACCAACAGGCCGCCGCCACCACATAACAGACCCGCGGACTTAGGCTCCACTGGCGGAAGAAATTTTAAGAAATCATGGCGTGATTCTAGCTCGACAAATCATTCGTCTGAAGATGCTCGAGCAACGATCAACAAACTTACCGCGCAAAGGGAGACCAAACAGGAGAATAGGGAGAGACAGTGGACTCCCTTAACTAAGACCTCGGCGGAAGTTTTGAGTACTGAAGACTATCAATTCAAACCTCCGATCCCCATGAAAAATAAACGTGGACAAGACCCTGCCCAATACTGCGAGTATCACAAGGACAGCGGGCATACCACTAACAACTGCATTTCTTTACGCACAGAAATAGAGAAAGCCCTCAAAAGCGGTGAACTCACACATTTGCTCCAAAATGTGCACAAAGAAATAAAGCAGATAACTCGGGGTGAGGAGGGCCCAAGCAAAAGGGCGAAAACTTAAGAGACAACTCTATGAATTTCCTGCGGAAAAACATGATCTATCAAAGCGGAAAAGTTAGAGAGTAAGTTAAGTTTCATATAATTATTTTAGCAAACTTTGTAATAGCCTCTGTGCTCTATCCCTAAATAAAATAGCAAAGTTTCTATTATTCTTGTGTTTTTCTTACAAAGTGCATGCAATTTCTTTTAGTAAGCGCAAAAACATTATGGTAATTACAAAACAAAGCCTCATGAACGGTCAGTGATTACGTCACAAGCGGCCACAAGTTCACACATGAGCTTTATACCAACTTCATTTGCCTTACTCAATAAAAGTAATCGTACTCATGCAAAATATTGTAAAACGAAAAACATAGCATACTACTCTCGGCGTACAAATACACCTAAAAAACTATCAAACACGACAGTGTTTTAGTTACTTGCGCATCAGCGCACCAACAAAGACAGGGATATACATCCCAGATATTACAAGAAAAATTGTTCAATACATTTTTCAACCTACGCTAAATCTTCACCCTCGTCTGGAAAGATTTCCCTTAGTTGCGCTACGTGATCGTCAGATTGCAGCGCAACATTTATCAGATCCATAACTGGAAGTTGCAAGTTGTTAAATTCTGCCTTTAAAGCAACAAGCGCAGCATTAGTATCCACGCCATAAGTAGCAGATTTGCTGATATCCCAATCAACCTTCAAAGCACTACTTACATGATGCGAACACTCAGCATATCCTTGGGCATACCCATCCTTTCGCGCAGCAACAACTAATCGCGCAACAGTTTTATCCAACTCCTCAGAGTTCAGCACCGACTCAGCAACCTGTGAAAGAAGGAAAGGGTAAATAACAAGAAAGCGCATGAACAGTTCCACAACAGAAAAGAACAAGCAACCTATACAAGCAATTCCACGATCTTTCAGCCACGCCATATCACTCTTTAAAAGTTCAAGCTCGCTTTCCGATGTGGCTCGCGCCGTTTCGGAATTTTCCAATTTTTCTTCAGTTTCGGTCAAACGGTGAGAGGTTTCAGCCTTTTCAGAATGCGCAAGCTCCAAATCCTTTTTAAGTTGTTCCTGGTCAGAAAGCAAAGCAGTAAGTTCTTCCAACTCTTTATCTCTAAGAGCAAGAGTGGCGCAAGCTTGTACCTCTCGTTGCTCACTACGCTCCCTATGAGAACGCGCTTCTTCTAACGCAGCTTCTGCATCAGCTTTCTCCTTTTTCAACCTTTCTATCTCCGCATCCTGTCTCTTCAGTTTTTCAATCTCAGCCTTGAGATTATTAATGACATTGCGAAGATTCATCTTCTCAGCATTATCTTTTTCGCAAATTCTTTTCCAGTTTTTGCGTTCTTCGGAAAGGAGGGCAGCTTCAGCTTCCGCTTTCCTCTTCCAACCTACAACAGACCACTCCTCGGTTTTACGATCAGCCTCAAACTTGGCTTGATCAACTTCCAATTTAGCTTTTAGCTGAGCTAAACGCTTCTCATCACTAGCAAACTTCTTCTGGGATACCCTAAGAGTTTCCCAATCTTTATGCATACCATACCATTCACGCACTATGCGATGAGTGGTAGAAGCATGAGAGGCAGTCTCTTCAAGATAAGCTTGATAAGTTTGTTCATAAGACCGGCTTTCTTGAAACTTGATCTCCCCAGGCGGAAATATCCCCTGCAACCAATCTCGGCACACGCGCCAATCCGAAAAAGTGTCTCCTTTCTTCAAATTCCAAACAGGGGCATGAAGCTCAGAAGCATCTTTCTCCAAGTAAGACCTGTAATAATAATCCCGCAGGGTTTCCTCTGGGCGGATTGGAGAATTTTTATCAACATCAGCAAAAGAGCTTTGCTCCTCAACGGTAACCTTCTCAACATGCTCAGGCATAACATCAGAAGGTTTAGGGGAAGAAGTTGAAGTTTTTTCAGCAGTTTGTTCTTTCCCCAGGTCTTGAGCAGCAGTTTCAGGGGTTCGTGGATTACCAGCACCATCCATAATCTCTGGATCAACAACTTTTTCAACTTCTGCAGCAACATCAACAGGCTTCTCAGCCTCAACAGTCTTCTCAGCCTCAACAGTCTTCTCCACACCACCTTCAAGAACCTCCGCAGTCTTTAACTGATCAACAACAGAAGCACGCGGAGGGGAAGGTGGGAGTTCTTCATTAACCACAGGTTGCAATGCTATGGACGCAGGAGAAACAGGAACCTCTGAAATAAAAACAACAAAGTCTGTAAAGATTTAATGCGCATAAGGAAAAGAAGTAAAAACAACACTTACCAGGAACAGATTCCGAAATAAAAGCATCTAGATTGCCTTTTCTGGTAATTTTCTTCCTCTGGATCTTCTTAGAGGGCTGACCCTCAGCATCAGTATCAGCTTGTTTCCTTTTACCGGCCTTCATGTGCACCAAGCGTTCAGGACTAGATTCCAAATCAATGGGTTCATTTGGGTTGGACGGAATGATATCAGCAGTATCTCTCGGTTCAGGTTTTGGCCTCCTAACAGTAACTGCAGGCGTAAGACCCTCCAGAGAATCAGAAACCACCACATAATCACACCAGGAGTCAGAGGAACGGCGCATACCTTTCTTCTCTCCAATATTTTTTGTCTTCAAAGATTGAGCTTTATCAGCTTCATTCTTCTTCGGCGCAGAAGTAGAAGTCGCCGCGCGCCTCTTCTTCTCGGGGCCTAGGCCCAAGTTTGAAAACTCACCTACGAAAGCGTAAAAAACATTTTACTCAAAAGCGCAAAAGATGAACAGTAAACCAATATGCACATAACCTACCAGCACCAGCAGCAGGTTGAACAGACAGATCCGCATCCCGCGGAAGAACAAAATTCTTTACAATACGATGGTACCAAAGCTCCTCATCAGGCTTCTTCTTAATGGTACCCATCTTTCCGCCTTCCCTCTTGAACGCAACAACATACAGCGAAACAACTACAAAGGAAGAAAGGAAAGTTCAAAAAAAAAAAGAGAGAGAGAGAGAGAAAGGGAAAAACCCCAAACTTACCATGACCATCCTCCGTATACACCGGCTTGTCATCACGATCCATCTTCCAATTCAAGCTCATACTGGCACCGACAAGGGCTTTCTCCGGTAAAGCTATGTTGGGAACATCTTTCAGATCTTGATACCAGTTCTCGTCAACAGGGGTCTGAATCGTTTCGACAGGAACATCTTCTTTTCCCCTTAAAACCATCCTCACCGGAATCACTCCGGCTTTGATAAAGAAAAATTTTTGCTTCCAGTCATGGAAGGACTTTGGAGGATGTTGCAAAATCTTCTTTGCAGATGCTCTCTGAACAAAGGAATAAAACCCTTGAATACAATGCAATTGGTAAAAAAAACCCTAAATCGAGGGACTGTCGGCTCGATATGCATCGATCGGCACACAAACTCGAAATGTCGAACCCTAACCATACCAATAGGGTGCAATTGGGAAATATGTAACTTGTAATACTCAAGGATTTCAAGGAAAAATCTGGTTACAGGCAAACGAAAGTTGCCTTCATAGAAAAAAATCCCAAAAAAGGGTGATATACCCAGCCGGAGCATCCGTTGCTGTTTGCCCCTCTTCGGGGTACAGAACACCCCAGTTCTCTGGAAATTTAAGGTTCCGAACCAAACCATCAAAGGTCGCTCTAGGCCATTTTAACCGTGGAAGTTCAGCAGACATTTCTTCAGATAGGTCTTCTTGGTGTTCTCCGGTTGACATAAGAGGAAGAAATGATAAACCTTTTCTCAAACGGTTAATAAAGAAGGGAAGGAGAAAAGTTTTTCAACAAAGCAATGATTAAACAAAAAGAAGGCAACTCAAACAAACTTATATACTCACCGTAATAAATAGCATCGGTAACTGCCACAGCACCTTTTCCGGATTCACAGTTATCCAAGCGACAGAGCTAGTGAAAATCAACGCAAACGCGAGTACACGCGCGCGTGCAAAACACGGACAGTAAGGGACGACTGACAGTGACAGCCTGTCACTCAGTCTTTACTGTACCAAGTCCCATCCAAAGTCAAAGATTTTCAAAAATCTTTATAAAAAAAAATGAATCTTCTTCCAGAAGTTTCCCTACTTTCGCGCCAAAAACATCTTTCCTCTCATAAGTCCAGTGTTCCACTTACTTGCATAAGAGCAACACTAGACCGGGGGGGACTTGAAGGGGTAAGGTCCCAAAAACCTTGTAATAAGTACTTGGGACCATACCACAACCTCGTCTTTCAAGCCCCTTTTTACCTTGCGCGGCCGCGCACTGGTTTTATAAAAGAAAGGCTTAAGGCAGATAGCAGACAACACCCGCGCACCAAAGGAAAGCATAAATCCTCGCGCTTTCATAAGGGATGAAAACCCTAAGGCAGGCATTCCCACTTGATAATATCCAGAGTTGGATATTATTTAACTGATACCACATGGTAAAGAATCACACCAGATTACAGCAGTAATCTTCTAGAAAACTTAATCGTGCACTACCCAGACGGTTACAACCGACTGAGCCACGTGTCACCTCCCCAGCCTCCCTTAGAGTCACGGTGATGGCATGGAAATAGAAAGAAATCATCACTTGTCCACTTTCCACGTGGCGATACCCCAGCCTTTGATCTAAACAACGATCCGTGTGCTCTCACGTCGGATCAAAGGGATTAACGACGGAGGAAAATAACCGCTACGGCGTTAGCATCTTCCGTTAACTTTTCAATAACAGATTTTCCCTCCCAAAACTCCCGGCTATAAATATGAGAACAATTCAGGTATGAAATTCAAGTTACACACACTTCTACAATACATCTTCTTCTTCATAACCCATACTTATTCTCACACCGGAGTCGGGTCAAGGAGAGAACCCCTTTCTCCCCTTGGCGAGGCTAACGGTGCTTCTTTTTTGCAGAGTTCACTGGAGAAGGAGATCAATTGTAATCGAATCAAACGAGAGAGAACAAACCCCTTTATGCAGATCCAAACCCCCTAGATATTTCGATCCCGGTCGTTTATCTAGTGTTTCTTCAATAATATTTTTCTATATAAGAATAAACTTTCATTTCAATCCCTGGGGTATTCTGGTCAATTAGTCAAGACTTAACTATAAAAACAAATCAAGTTAGGTATTTGGATGAAAAGCGTTAAGAAATGCAAACCTCGGGGTTGAATTTGTTATAAATTAGATTTTTGGACTAGACTAGTTAAAATGAACAAACCACAGGGACGAAAACGATTATTTACTCTAAAATAAAATAAAAAAGAAAATGTTTACGCGTATGCTTTAGGTAAAGGCTATGTATGTTTCATTGATCGATACTGATATCATTCTGATACTATACGTGTCCCTTACATGTGAAACATTTAAAACTAACCCCATACTAGGTCTCACACTCGAATGCACATCCATTACACCTCCTAAATGTTTCGGGTTTCGAGTTTGCGTATCAAGTTCATGTTCAAGTGCCATTCCTAGTTATATATTGATGTGTGCGAATATATATATTGGGGCAGGATTTAGGGAAAACGCCTAAAAGTGTGAAAACGATGAGAACGCCCCTCATCTGTTAGATCAAAACAACCTATGGATTAGATTGGCGCGGTGGTGTTTTCGTAATTATCAATTTTATTACGTGGACGCGCTCCATTAAGGGTAAAAGGGTCTTTATACTACTCTATACAAAACGCAAACTCATGAGTGAAACGTCATTAAAATTCCCGTCTTAAACTACAAAGCCATACACATCATCGTTATCTAAACACCATTTATATAAAACGCCAAACTTTGTGTTTAACTGATAAAGCTGAACAAACAGTAACTGAAACGACGGAAGCTTCATTACTAGCATTTATTATAATAAATTACCGCGTAAAATACGTGCCAAAAAAACTTATATAAACAACGTCTCAGACCTTCCATTGAACACACCAAAATCAAACGCTATATTTTACTAAATACCATTCAATTTATAAATGCCAAAATGTTCAAAAACCACAGATTGCAAACGTCATTTCTTGGAGATTCAGTTTTGTTCTCAATAAAGTTTCACTAAATGTGGTGGAGAACATTGTCGGCCAACGTTCTTAACCGAGGATTAACAATGTTGTCCATCTCATTCAGCAAAATATTATTAAGTTAATCATCACCAAATTAGAAGTTTAAGGTATTTTTATTTACTGAAAGGTATTCTTTTTTTGGCGTTTATGTGTGTGTCCGATCTTATATTGTTTGTTATGTAAATAGTGAACAAAACGCCAATGCATGTAAACAGTGAAAACGCCAAAAGAACAGAAAAATAGAATTATAAATATTACTTGTTGGAATGATACGTGTCCTCAAACCAAATCACATCACTAAACACGTGGTAATTACGTTTGGCTTGATCATCACACTAAAAAAGTGCCTTCAAACGATTCTCTTTGTCTGTGAAGTAATCGTACGAGAAATTAGGTTGGGATTGTTTTTTTCATCCAAATGCCTCACAACCATCTCAGCATCGTATTCCCCTATAAACAAGTTAATTTTCTTCTTGTAGTTCTTAAAATCAACTTTACTTGCACCCACATCTTCAAAACCGCCAAAACAAGTCTTCATAACATTAAACGCCTTAACCGAACCCAAATTCAACTTAGACATGCTATGTATAACATGCTTCTGGAGTTGATTGAGGTGTCGTTCAGTTGGAAGAAAATGTCAGGATGTTCAACAAAATCATGGTTATGCCCCTCAACAAACTTATGGACCTTCCATGGTCCAGCCTCAAATATTACACATAACAGTGCACCACAATCAGTCCTCTTTGAAAAGTTGGATCGCACAATCCGTTCCTTTTGATTGGGGTCCAACGTATCAACCTTCTTGTCCTTATATACCCCAGATCTCATACACATCTAATATTTAATATGTTTTTCTCCTTTGGCGTTTATCTTTTCAGTCCCCTTCCTAACAGAAAAACCACAAGCCTTGGCATACGTAACATACATTGAATAACAATAATCGAGGCTTGGGAATATCATGTCCATTTTGGGCTTTATCTCTTCATTAATGTCAGGAATGATAAATGGTAAACCAGTTCTGGGGCAAAACCTTTCATTCGAGGAAACACCTTCGTCTGAGAAAACACAGTGAGAAACAACTTAAGAAAAACGCCATTAAAATAGAAATTGTATCCTTATAACATTATCGATGAAAACGCCATTAATTGAATAATAAACAAGACCTAATAAACATATAATTGAAAACGCCATAATAAAAACGTCATAATGAAAACACCATTATTTGATTAATTAACAATATGACGAATTAACAATATTAAATAAAACTTGTTAATGAAAACGTCATAAGTTGAATAATTAACAAATATAACGTGATAATGGAAAATCCATAATTAACAAAACTGATGTTTAAAAATTAATAAATAGTAAGAACTGATGTTTACAAATATTACTCATTGACATTCAAAACTAATCAAGTGTAAAACGCTGTTGATCGTAAACAATAAGCATATATTGGATCCCAAACGACAATTAACATTAGTAATAAAAACGCCAATTATCAGTTCTTACTATTTGTTAACAACTAATGAAAACGCCAAATATTTGATACATGAAGAACGCCATTGAAACATAAACGCATTGTCAAATATTACTTTGAAAAAAAACGACAACGAAACAAACATAAAGAACAAAACGCCATATCTGTTGTATATGTGTTGCATGATTTGCTGGAACAAATATGAAAACGTAATCAAATATTACTTTGACGAATGGAATCCACATTAAACGCCATGGATCTCGAAAGCTTGGAAAGGAGGCAACTGCTAATAGAAATTTTTTGGAGTTTTATTTGAAACAAAATTATAACGCGATTTATGGAGGGGAACGTGCACAATGACAATCGTACCCCTGCCACGTGTTCGACCAGGATCTATTCTCACCGTTTTCACACTTCCAACCATTTTCTCCTGATCTCGTTTCTATATATGTATATATACTAGGTTATCACCCGTGAATACTCACGGTTCAGATATTTATTTTTTTTAAAACTCAACTGTATATATAATTTAAAAAATGAATAGTGCGTGACGAATAAAGTATATTAATTAAAGAGTTAATTTCACAGATGGACCATATGGTTTATAGCTAGTTTCACCTTTAGGTATTAACTTTTTTTTAACAGGTTTAGGTATTATGGTTTCAATTTTGTAACACCTTTGGGTACTAAAACCAAAATTAGTTAATTTTATCAATATAATGACTAAAATACCCTTCTATTTTTTAAAATTTGTATCAATGTAACACCTTTGGGTACTAACACCTAATTTTATTTAAGTTTAAATCAATTTTATAAAATCTATTTATTTTTATTTTATTTTCATCTTTTTATTATATCTCTTAATTAACATAAAATCTATGTATTTTTTTATTTTCATCTTTTTAATAAATTTCTTATTTAACATAAAATCTACTAGTTACACAAGCTTTTTTTAAATAGATTTTTTTAAATAAAATCTACTAGCTATATAGTTTTATGTAAATTAAATATCTTACTCGTTTTAAATAATGTAAACCTTACTCGTTTTCAAATTTGGATAGATATGATAGATAATAATAAATATCCTTCATGTAAATTAAAAAATAGACATGTATAAAGCTGTTAGTTTTAAATAATGTAAACCTTACTCGTTTTCAATTTTGGATTCAACTAACATGTATCGAGTAAAATTTTCAATTGTGTATTTAATTTTTTAGAATGGAATTGTGCATATAATTAGTTTTCTATTAATATGTGTTTTATATCTCAGTGATCAATATAATAAATATAGAAAACATATAAGTTCTAAAATAGTAAAATGTAAATGAACAAAAAAAAATACTGATGTAACTAGTAGATTTTATGTTAAATAAGAAATTTAATAAAAAGATGAAAATAAAAAAATAAATAGATTTTATGTTAATTAAGAGGTATAATAAAAAGATGAAAAAAAAAATAGATTTTGTAAAATTGATCTAAACTTAAATAAAATTAGGTGTTAGTACCCAAATGTGTTACATTAATAAAATTAAAAAAAATGGAAGGGTATTTTAGTCATTATATTGATAAAATTAACTAACTCTGGTGTTAGTACCCAAATGTGTTACAAAATTGAAACCGTAAAAAACCTAAATTGTTAAAATAAATTAGTACCTAAAGATGAAACTAGCTATAAACTATAGGGTTTATCTGTGTAATTAACTCTTAATTAAATGTTAACATCTTTAAAATTATTAAAAAAAATCTAATTGTAACTCATCATCGGTCACAGGTTGAACAATGACTATATATGCTTCATAACTATATAAGTTATATGCATGCTTCATTAATATATAAATATTCAAAATATTAATAAATACATTATGTCAAATGAAAACACTAATATCTTTGTGTTATAAAACATAAGAGATCGGGATCAAAACTTTTCACTATATTATATCTCTCTCTTCTTTTGTTTACAGAATGATTTTCTTCTTTCTATCTCACACATAATTGATCGATATCCGCATACATATATATATACAATTAAATTACTATTCACATGTGAGTGAATGATTAAAGTTGTTTGTCTGATCAATTATTTATAACACTCCCCCTCAGACATATAACTATCATTCACTTGATCAATAATTCATACGTTCATTGTTGGATGATACTTTTCATCCTTGGAGTTTGGCTTTGACATGTTGCCTCGTTAAAAACCTTGCTAGGAAAACCCAGTGGGATAAAACCATAGCTAAGGGAAAAAGAGTGCAACGTGTATAATGCTCCCCCTCAAATTGTCATGTGTGGATTATCACATTTTCCGTACATGTCGCATCCCAATATCATGAACGTGTTTCCTGAAAGTTGATGTAGGTAGTGCTTTTGTGAAAAGATCGGCTGAATTGTTGCTGGATTGGACATATCTCATCTCGACTTGATTGTCTTTAATAAGGTCACGAGTATATTCAAAGAATCTTGGTGGTATATGCTTTGTTCTATCACTTTTGATATACCCTTCCTTCATTTGTGAGACACAAGCTGCATTGTCTTCGTAGATTGGAGTTGGATTTACATCTTTCTCTAGTCCACAAGATGTTAGTATGTGTTGTGTCAAAGATCTTAGCCATACACATTCTCTTGAAGCTTCATGTAGTGCAATTACTTCAGCATGATTTGAGGATGTTGCAACAAGTGTTTGTTTCTGAGAACGCCATGAAATTGCAGTTCCTCCAGTCTTGAATATGTATCCAGTTTGAGATTTTGCTTTATGGGGATCAGATAAATAACCTGCATAACCAACTAACCCTTCTTTTGAATCGTTAGGATAAAACAAGCCTAAATCAACAGTACCTTGAAGATATCGAAAAATATGTTTAATCCCATTCCAGTGTCTTTTAGTGGGAGCTGAACTAAATCTTGCTAACAAATTAACTACAAATGAAATGTCAGGTCTTGTACAGTTAGTAAGATTCATAAGTGCTCCAATTGCACTAAGGTATGGTGTCTCTGGACCAAGAACTTCTTCGTTTTCCTCACAAGGACGAAACTGATCATTTTCAACATTAAGTGATCTAACGACCATTGGGGTGCTCAAAGGGTTTGCCTTGTCCATATTGAAACGTTTCAATAGCTTTTCAGTATAATTCATCTGATGAACAAGTATTCCATTGTTCATATGTTCAATTTGTAAACCAAGACAATATTTTGTTTTTCCAAGGTCTTTCATTTCAAATTCTTTCTTTAAAAGAATAATTGCTTCATGAATTTCCTTTTGAGTCCCAATTATATTTAGATCATCAACATATACAGCTATGATCAAATATCCTGAAGTTGTCTTCTTAATAAAGACACATGGACAGATAAGATTACTTGTATAACCTTTACTTATCAAGTAATTGCTCAAACGATTGTACCACATCCTCCCAGATTGTTTCAACCCATATAAAGACCTTTGTAATTTGATCGAATACATTTCTTTAGGTTTTGAACTTAACGCTCCAGGGAGTTTAAATCCTTCAGGAATTTTCATATATATGTCACTATCAAGTGATCCATACAAGTAAGCTGTAACAACATCCATAAGATGCATTTCTAACTTTTTAGATATTGCTAAGCTGATTAAGTATCGAAAGGTTATCGCGTCCATTACGGGAGAGTATGTTTCTTCATAGTCAATCCCTGGCCTTTGCGAAAAACCTTGAGCTACAAGTCTCGCTTTATACCTTGTAATCTCATTTTTCTCATTTCGTTTCCGTACAAAAACCCATTTATACCCTACAGGCTTTATTGCCTTAGGAGTGATAACAATAGGCCTAAAAACCTTTCGTTTGTTTAATGCATTTAATTCAGCTTGCATAGCATCTTTCCACTTTCCCCAGTCATGTCTATTTTTACAATCATTTACAGACTTTGGTTCAGGAGTATCATCTCCACTCATAATCTCACTGGCAACCGAATATGAAAATATTTCATCCATATTTTCCATTTCATCTCGGTTCCATATTATATGTGTATGACCATAGTTGATTGATATCTCTTTGTTAGTATCATCAACATCTTCCTCATGAGAGGTTTCGGTATTTACCGCTTGATCAAGATTTTTATCTTTATGGTCAATTTCATTTATAAGCGCTTTTCTTTTTCGAGGATTTTTATCCTTCGAACCAATTGGCCTTCCACGTTTTAAACGTTTCTGAGATTCATGAGTCATATTATTATCTATTGCCTTATTAGGGATCTCAACTCGAGCTGGAGCATTAGCAGCTGGTATATGAGATTTAGTAACCCTATTTATATCAGTAAATGCATCAGGCAATTGATTTGCAATTTCTTGCAAATGTATTATCTTTTGAACCTCTGTCTCACATTGTTTAGTTCTTGGATCCAGATATAACAATGAAGGTTCACACCATGTGACATCCTTTTCCTTATTTTTATCTTTGTTCTCCCCCCTAATACAGGGAAAGTTGTTTCATTAAATTTACAATCAGCAAACCGTGCTGTAAAGACATCACCTGTTAAAGGTTCAAGATATCTTATTAAAGAAGGTGAATCATATTAAACATATATTCCCAACTTTCTTTGAGGTCCCATTTTTGTGCGTTGTGGTGGTGCAATTGGGACATAAACTACACATCCAAAAATTCTAATATGGGAAATATTTGGCTGTTGGCCATATGCAATTTGTTGGGGAGAGAATTCATGATTTGCACTTGGTCTTATGCGAATTAATGATTCAGCATGTAATATTGCATGACCCCAAATGGATACAGGAAGTTTTGTCCTCATTATTAATGGTCGAGCTATTAGTTGTAGACGTTTAATTAATGATTCAGCTAGACCATTTTGTGTGTGCACATGAGCAACAGGGTGTTCAACAATAATTCCTCCAGACATGCAATAATCATTAAAAGCATGTGATGTAAATTCACCAGCATTGTCGAGTCTCACCCTTTTAATACTATGATCTGGGAAATGTGTTCGCAATTTAATAATTTGTGCAAGAAATTTTGCAAAAGCCATATTGCGAGTTGATAACAAAGACACATGAGACCATCTACTTGATGCAGCTATTAGAACCATGAAGTATCTAAATGGTCCACATGGTGGATGGATTGGTCCACATATATCTCCTTGAATTCTTTCAAGGAACATTGGAATTTCCTTTTCAACTTTTATAAACGAAGGTCTTGTAATTAATTTTCCCAGAGAACAAGATACACATAAAGGAATTTTATCAGATTTTGGGATCTTTTTATACTTCAATGGATGTCCATGAGTATTTTTAATCACTCTTTTCATCATTGTTGATCCTGGATGGCCTAATCTGTCATGCCATAAGTTAAATGTTTTAGGATCACAAAAATTTTCTTTTATTGCCATATGTGCTTGAGGCACATCAATATATGTATAATGCAAACCAGATTGAAACATTGGCAATTTTTCCAATATCTGATCTTTGCTCATGATATACAAATATTTTTCATTATCAACAGTCTTTGACTGAGTATCATATCCATTATGATATATGTTTTTGAAACTTAACAAATTTCTTGTTGATTTGGGGGAAAATAAAGCATTTTCTATTTCAAGTGTTGTTCCATTTGGTAGTGCTATATTAGCTTTTCCCACTCCTTCTATCAAGTTCTTAGGACCTGATATTGTATTGACAGTTCCTCTTGTTGGTTTCAATTCATAAAAATATTTTTTTAGATTTAAATATAGTGTGTGTGGCTCCACTATCCGCTATACAAATATTTGCTTCATTCATTCGATCTTGAGCTTCAATGATATCCATTTTAATCTTACAATTATAAAAAGAAAAATGATAAGAGTATGATTAATATATTATAATTATTGATAATAACTTTAAAAAAACTTTATATGAAGGAAAAACATAATAAAAATACATATTTAATTGTTACATAAAATCATTGAGATCAAGCAACATTTTGTTTAAATGTCTTCATTAAAATCCGTGGCATTTAGCTGAACATTGAATTTATCCAAATAGTTTACTTCCTTCTCTTTTCCTTTAAGCGAGGCTTTGTAAAGCTCGCATAGATGTGGAGCTGTTCTACAAGTTTTTGCCCAGTGATCTATACTTCCACATCTATAACAAGAATTATCAATTTTTCCGGACACACCGGCTTCATTCCTTTGATTATGAAAATTGGAAGTATTATCTTGTGGAGCATGATAATTTGTAGTTCTTTGATTTCGGCCACGGCCACGACCGCGCCCACGACCTCGGTAATATTTATTACTTTTGAAAGTATGATTGTGACCATTATAATGACCTTTACCAAAATACCCACGACCGCGGCCACGGCCTCGTCCTTGGCCTTGCCCACGGCCTTGTCCTTGGCCTTGCCCACGGCCTTGTTCTTTTTTATTTTGATAATTATTAACAACATTCGCTTCAGGTATAGTTAATGATCCTGTGGGACGGGCTTCATGATTTTTCATCAGAAGTATGTTATGCTGTTCTGCTACGAGGAGATGTGCATTCAAATCAGAGTATCTGTAAAATCTCAACAATCGATATTGTTGTGCTAAACTTATATGTGACGCATGAAATGTGGAGTAAGTTTTCTCCAATTTTTCTTCCTCAGTAACAGGGTGCCCACAAAATTCTAATTTTGAACATATTTTAAATAGAGCAGATGTGTAATCATTTACTTTTGTAAAATCTTGGAACCTCAGACTGTTCCATTCATTTTTAGCTGTAGGAAGTAAAACTTCCTTTTGATTATCAAAGTTGTTCTTCAAATCCGTCTATAATTCATATGGATCATCAGAATTGAAATATTCATGCTGTAGTAAATTATCAATGTGTTTATGAATAAACACATCAGCTTTTGCCTTTTCCTGATTCGAACAATTATTCTCTTCATTTATGACTTCTATTACACCCATTGCCTTTAGGTGACTTTTGACATTTGTTGTCCAAGTCATATAATTTTCTCCGGAGATATTCAATGCTGGAAATTCAAGTTTCGCGACGTTTGCCATTTTGTTACTAAATACATATATGTAAATATTAGGATTACATACTTATTAAAATGAGACAAAATATAACAATACACATAATTAAAATGTTATTTGCATAAATAAATGTTAGCTTGCATAAATAAATGTTAGCTGCGTAAATGTTAAATTTATAAATAAATGTTAGATGGTTAGTAGTCCCATTATTATTATATTCCCATAGCAATAGGTATCCTGTACTCATTTTTATTTATCAAAAGACTATAATATAAATATACATATATATATATAAAGGAGAAATGGGATCCAAAAGACCATCCTAAAGGTGTATGGTTTTACAATCCACCGGTGCACCCTTAGGCTTTCAACCTATATATATATATATATATGTACACATATGTATGTATTTAAATGTATGAAATTCTTACATTAAGTATGGTAATAGCTCATTTGTTTTTGTTGATTTGCTTGGTAGAGAACCCTCGTGCTGATAACGTATTATAAAACATAAGAGATTGGGATCAAAACTTTTCACTATATTATATCTCTCTCTTCTTTTGTTTACATAATGATTTTCTTCTTTCTATCTCACACATAATTGATCGATATCCGCATACATATATATATACAATTAAATTACTATTCACATGTGAGTGAATGATTAAAGTTGTTTGTCTGATCAATTATTTATAACACTTTGAACGTTTAATATCAAAAGGATATTACACTCTATATCTTCATTTATGCAGTTTCAACTAATCCCTACAATGAGACCCACAAAGTTGTTAAATGAAAAAAAAAAACAAAGAAATGGGTCTCTGAAAAAGATCAAAGGCGTCTTCATTTCCTTCCAACGGTCCCAACACATGGCTTGGCTTACACCTCGGACTCGTAACACATATAAGGATAACTTTAATATTAAAAATAACACATCCCATTTCATTATTTCTTTTTCTTTTTATAACTCTGGTCCTGTTGGTTATCATTTTCATCATACCTCAAGCAAGTGCAAGTAAATGAGGTTTTTGATGTGGATTGATTATGGTTTTCAGCACCCATGCTCGAGTCATAAGGCTACACGGTATGGGGGTCGTCCCCATACCGTCCCGGTCCGTCGCCGGTGTGAACACCGTGCCGCCCCCCACGTCCCGTCGTCCTCGTTCGATTCTCGCCGTTTGCGACGGTCCAAAAAGTGGGGCTCAATCCAGAAAGTTACCGTTATAAAAAAAATCCATTTTTTACAAACAAACAAATGGTCATATTTATAAAATATATATATTTCCATTCCATTTTCACTTTCATTCACAAAATTAACCCCAAATTTTCATCTCTCTCTCACATAATTTTTATAAATCTTCTTCCACTTTTATAAACCTTACACTCTTTCATGGATCCCTTCAACAACCCGGACAACCCGAACAATCCGAACAACCCGAACAATCCCAACAACCCGACCCAACCTAATGTTTTCTCGGTTCCGGGATATTATCCGACGCTAGAACCGAACCAATTCTCGCAATATTCATCAAATGCGTTTGCTTCATTCCAACACTCGCCAAACCAATTCGCTCAATTCTCCCAAAATCAAGCCCTTCAACAAATGATGATGCGGGGTGCTTATAATTTCCCACCGAACCCCACACCACCCGTTCAATCCCAACCGATCCCGACGCAACCCTTTCAACAATCCGAACCCGAAGACGATGTGGAGGTTGTTCCGGAAACCCAACCGCCTAAAGGAAAAGGAAAACGAAACAAAGGCAAACAAGTGGTGGGTGATCAACCGTCCAAACAGAAGCCGACTAAGTGGACACCAGTCGAAGAAGAAGCCTTAGCCAAGGCTTACATTGGCACGTCTGACAACCCGACAAAAGGTTCGTATTTTTTTTAAGGTTAAATTTTTTGTTTTTTTTTTATCTAAACAGTTTGTTTTTTTTTTTTTGAAAGTTAAAATTTTTTTTAAGGTTAAATTTTTTTGGTTTATTATTTTCTTAAACAGTTGGTTTATAATAGTTTTAAAGTTTAATTTTTTTGTTTATTATTTTGTTAACAGTTTGTATTTTATAGGTAATAACCAATCGGGTGAGGGGTTTTGGTCCAAGGTTTTGGCGAAGTTCCTCGTCCTTATGGACCAAGGCCCGTATCGAGATGTCGATTCGGTCTCATCAAAGTGGCGGAAAATGAACGCCGCCATCAATAGGTTTTGCGAGGAATATAATAAATTATATACAAGTGACCGTCGGCTCAAGGAATGGGAAATAATATCGATGAATGTCGAGGACGAACCCGAGCCGAAACGTTCGATGTTGAAAAAACTACAACACGACATCATGAAAAAACATCAAATTATTTAACTCTATGTTTTTTTTATTAAGTCTTTGGTTTTTTTTTTTTTTAAGTTTATGTTTTTTTTATGTTTATGTAATGTGGTTTTAATATTAATGAAAATATTTTGTTAGTATATTTGTTAAATGTTAAAAAAATAGAAGACTAAAAAAATAAAAAAAACATAAAAAGTGGTGGAGGACTATGACTAGGACCATCCTACCATGCCCTCTAGTTTTGGAGGATGGACCATCTTTGGGAGGAATATGACGTGGCGCCTACATGGCGGACCATCCTCCAAGGATGGTCCATCACCATACCCACTAGCCTAACATACCTACATATAACCGGTATATATCAAACTTTGTTGTCAACAAATTTAAACCAAAATTACATGTACGCTAATAAATGCATACCGGTTAAACATATATAGAAACAGGATCAGGAGAGAACGCCTCAAAGTGTGAAAACGGTGAGAACGATTCTCAGCCACAAGATCTTAGTGGTTTGTGGCTTAGATTGATGTGGTGGCATTTTTGTAAATAATAGAGGCATTGGAACTACCAGGAGGGGTAAAATAGGAAGATCCAAGCAAATGTGCACATGCTAATCACATGCCATTTTCCCACATCATATTTAAACGACAATAACTTTTTTATACGTGATTATTTTTCGAAAAAAAATACACCATAAAACTCAGCGTTTTTTTATCTTTCCAACGAGTATACTATTGATATAGTTTTCGAAAAAAATTAACTGGCTTTTATGGCGTTTTTTCTGAACTGAGTGTTTTATGGCGTTTTAGACTAGGTATTTTCATGGGGTTTTTCTGAACTTGCTCCATAATAGCGCATCCCACACAATAACGCATGCCACATATTAGAGCATCTGATTAGAGCATTTAGTACTAGAGCATCTATTATATTAGCACATCAAACAATAGAGCATCTGCTGCTGCTCTATTCTGCATTGCTTGCATACTGCATTTGTTTTCTAAGCCTACATTTCTAACAATGTTTTTCTAAACTAGGTGTTCTTATTGCGTTTTAACTAGGTATTTTCATGACGTTTTTTTGAACTGGGTGTTTTATGGCGTTTTCAACTGAGTTTTTCATGGAGTTTTTCTGAACTGGGTGTTTTATGGCGTTTTTAACCGGGTATTTTTCATGGCGTTTTTCTGAATTGGGTGTTTTTATGGCGTTTTATTTGAACAGCCAGTTCATGTGAGTGAGTTTTTTGACAATATTACCTCTTAGTGTAATTTAGCATCAATGCCACATGTCACCACCAAAATCGTTCTCACACTTTTCACCGTTCTCTCTAAATCCTGACCCAACATATATAAATCCATCATTGTTAAAGCTACTGCAAGGTATAGGTTAATTGCATCTCGACATAGCCTAATTGACCATTAGATAACAAAACCTCAAATACTTGTGGACTTAAATTCTTGTTTTGGGTTAGCTATCTAACTTTTAATACTCTTTAATTAAATTTAAAAATTTAAGGTTTTGAGAATGATAATCAACTATTTAAGAAGAATATAATCCTGCAGTTGCAATTTGCAAATGTATGATGAACCTGAAAAAAATAACAAATAGATGAGTAAAGGGTTATACATGTGAACATTCAAATATGAAGTGCTTACATTTTTTGCAAGTTGAATGTCTAGTAGATGTGAAAATTTCAACCAATTAATTTACTTATGAATTGTTGATTTAAGTTATGCCTAATCTATAACGGGTTAACTGGGTTAAAAACAGGCCAATCTATTCGGTTTGTCACATATAGCCTCCTAATCTGTCTTCGCTTTCTAATTTTATTGAGAGTATATTATTGCACTAATATAGTAGTTGTAAATATATTAAAAATAAATAAAATAAAATAAAAATGGACAAAATAAGTGTTTGCAAGAAACCCCATTGCTAAACCCTCCAGACCAACATGTTGACACATTTCCTTAACAAATACTTTTAAGAAAAACGTGATACAAATACTTTAATCATATATATATATATTGAAGTTAGCAACTGTATATATACGATGCTTCATTGTTTCAAATATAAAAACCAAAATTATTTTCAGTTAGCAATTACAATTAACCTATGTTTAATTTGCATCCTAAATTCCTAATATATTGAGTTGTTGTGACTCATTCAATAAGAAGTACATTAGGTTTATATCCAGTATTCATGATTGGATTCCCTATTTCACAACCTTTACTGTGTAAAACACCTCATTACCTTTTGAAACCAGTAAAGCTAAAACAATCCAATTGATTATTAACAAAACTAAATAAAAGATCAGCATGCACAATACATCCAAACAAAATAAAAAGCAACAAATGAATAGATGTATCAATAGGCATGATACATCCAAACAAAATAAAAGATCAGCAGGTTCAGGTTCGAACAGTTTTTATTACACAATGAAATGCAAGAAAAAATAAACTTGTTTCAGTTTCAGTAAAGCTCAAGCATGCTTCGAACAATTGAATAGGTGTTACTCATCCCTCCATGAGCATTTCTCCATCTCCCCTAATGTAGAAGAGGTCCATTAACTACTCTGGTGTCATTTTTGGAGTCCAAATGATCCAAAGCTTCTCCAATTTCAGAATCTCATTTTTGGAGTCCAAATGATCCAAAGCTTCTCCAATTTCAGAATCTGTTAACCCACAACAGACTTTATAGGGGTCGAAACCTCACGTGGGATTTACTCTATCATTGATCTCCATATATGCTTACAACAATTTGACACATGAACGCTCAAAATAGGATCAAATAGAAAGTAGAAACAGATAGCATCAATCCCTCATAGTAAAAAAAAACATAAAAAGATAATCAAACAATAAAAAAGAAAAATTAGACCTGGATTTTTCTTTATCCTCGTCAACTTCCATTTTCTTAAGTTAACAACCAGTTTTTATGAACATCGTGCCTAACTTGTTTTCAAACATGACCGGTAGCACTAACTTGTTTTTGCATATAACAGTGATGCATCATCGGTAAGCTTACCATACTAAATATATGGTAGTTTTCTCTTTTCTGGAGCTCAAACACGCAATGCACTGGGACTTGCCTTCAAGCTGGTAGTATTTCATTCATTTGGCCATACTTTAATATAGGATGCATGATAGAATCTGAATTCAATGAAGATGATGAATGTAAATCTGTAACTATATTTGATTGAAGAAGATGATACGTACAAGATAATAACCACCAAAGTGGTCCCAGGGTGAAGGGGTATGGTCCCAAAAAGCCGCGCAACCCCCTATAAGGTCGCGCGGGACCATACTCCTTAACCAGCAATTTTCTTGATCGCCAACCTCGCGCGAGCTACAACATACCTGTGTAACGCGGCGCGAGGCCCACATAAGAGTAAACTCCAGTTAGCAACACTTAGCATTCTAAAAGGGACAACTGAAAGCCCATGCCGCGCGCATGATAATAACATGCTCAGCAAGAATCGTGTGTGACTACGGCGCAAGGCCTTTCCAGATAGTACACAAGGTACAAGTGGCAGAATAAAAGAGCCAATCAGGGTCCTTCTGTTCCTGCGCAATCGTGCTCCACGATCGTCTGACATGCAGGAGACAAAAAGTACTGAAGGACGCCTATGTGGCACCAATCATAGGGCAGAGACAACTGCCCCACGATCTCCACTTACCTGCTGATGGCAGAAGGGCGACCAGGCCGACAACAGTGACACGTGGCTCCAATCACGTTGCGCCAACTCCACAAAGCTCCTAGAAGCCACTAACGGTCGACACCAGTGAGACAAGGAGCATATCCTCCATGTTGTCGCCTTCCGGCCCAAGGCCCATCAGCCCACACCCTCTTACACCTCTCCGGCTATAAATAGAGACCTTCACTTCACAGGTTAATTCATTCCATTCCCTCTACTCTCACTTAACACTTAATTCTCTCCCCAAATACAGTCACTTATTCTCACGCCAGAGACCGGTTAAGAGGGAAACCCCCACATTCCCCTCTTAACGAGTAACGGTGTTCTGTTTTGCAGATAAACCACGATCATCAAGGAGCTCGAGAAACATTAAGAAGATTAACCATCATGGTAGAAACATAAACCAAACCGATTAGTCCCATAATTAGTTCCGTGTTTCTTCATTGGCGCCCACCGATTTTTTCTACAAACCACGTTCATCTTCTTATTTCCTGAGTTTTCACTGCTTTTCTTCCTTCGATCATGGCTGGTCAAGGAATCATTCCCGAATTTGTTGGTCTTGGAGCGGACCCTAACGCAGCGTTGGGGGTGGATAACCAAAACATCCAACCCCAACACGTTGAAGAAATCGGCGAGATCGAGATGGCCAACACCGGGGGTCCTCGCGGGAGCTTCACTCGCATCAATCAAACTACTCCAGGAAACAACGGTGCTGGACCTTCGAACACAGCTCCACCTCAGAATATCTCAGCGCTATTAGGGCTACCAGAGGGCGAGACCCCAGCATCATGGTACGCCAAACAACTCGCCACCATTAATGCGGCATATCAATCCTTGAGCGCGCAACAAGCAGTTCTAACGGCAGAACCTTCCTTGGTTACACCAACCGGCCCAAGTCACGGGCCGCGCCAGATGCCACCACCGCAAAATATCCAAGGAAGAGCCAACAGACCTCCCCCTACCCGGAGATTAAGCGTGCAGGACACGCGCGATACACGGGGGGAGACAGAAAGCTACTATGACGAACCGTCAAATTTCCAAAGAGGCCCAGTTCATAGCCGGCTCACACCGCGCAACATGAACGATGAGTGGGAAGAGACTGACCCGAACGATCCAACCTGGGAGAACGATGACGAATCTTCGGTCTTCAATCGTTTGCAAAGAAATCACGAGTATTACAAACCAAGGCAACACGTTGGTTATACCGAGGAGGAGGAGCGTGACTTTCGCCTCACCTATCGTCCAGAAGAGGCTATAGAGCATTCGAAGTTCATCCCAAAGATAGCACTAGCGCCGCTCAAGAGAGAAAAGTTGCCTCCGACTGTCGGAAAGTTCAACGGATTGACTGATCCAGACGATCACGTCAGAGTGTTTACTAGCGTGGGCTGCATGGGAGGTTGGAACATGCCCATGTGGTGCCATCTGTTTATCCAAACATTAACGGGGGCTGCTCGCGCCTGGTTCGACAGCCTTCCTCCGGGAAAGATAAAATCATGGGTAGATTTCAGAACTCAGTTTTTGAGTCACTTCAGTCAACAAAGGCGATACCAACGCGACACAGCTGAAGTTGAAGATATCTGGCGAAGAGATAACGAGGGATTGGAAGATTTCATTACGCGTTTTAACAAAGAATGTTTAGAGATCGGTGGCGTGAGTGAACAACTCATGCGCTACCACTTCAAGAAAGCCATCCGATGCGATAGCCTAATTCGAACCATCACCGGGAAGGATGGAATGCCCAAGGAATGGGATAAACTCATGGAAGCCGCGAAGAAAGTCGCGCAAACGGAAGAGTCACTCGCACGAAACAACAGCTATCATTCTGAAGATAGATTTTCCAAAGGGGGTCACTCGCGCGATGACAACAGGCGCAACAAAGGCAAAAACCCTGGGTGGAAGGCCAACCACTCCAGCGGTTATAATGAACGACCCCGGTACGAAGAACGATCCCGCTATAAGGAAGACGCGTGCGATACCATTAACCGCATCGGTTATAGAAAGGCAGTCCGAGACGATAATCGTGAAAAGCATTGGACTCCGCTCATAAAAACACCAAAAGAGGTGCTAATGACGGAGAACCATGATTTTAAGACTCCCAGGCCTATGACGAACAAAAAGGGACAAGACCCCAATCTGTATTGTGATTTCCACAAGGATACAGGCCACTTAACAGATGATTGTTACAGCTTGCGACAAGAGATCGAGAGAGCACTAAAGAGCGGAAAGCTGAGCCACTTAGTGAAGAACGTGCGCAAAGAGACGCGACAACTCCATCGCCACGATGAAGGAAATCACAAGAAGGTTGGACGCCTGGAGACACACATGGTCAATGGACCAATGTATAGCGCAAGAGAAAAAGGCAAGAGACCTTATGAGCCTTCATGGCAAGAACAGCAAGTTATTTTCCCGGTGGTGCGCGGGGGTCCCCGAGCCACACGACCCATCGTCATCACCGGCATCATCGGCCATTATGAAACTGAATACGTCTTTATTGACCCCGGGAGTACAGCAGACATCATCTATGAACAATGCTTTAACCAGTTCGACGATGAAGACAAAGCGAGACTTGAACCAGTTGACTACCCACTGTCTGGGTTCTGCAATGAAATGGACTTCCCGTTAGGCCAAATCAGCTTCCCCGTCACACTCTTTGACGGGAAGCATTCGAGGACAACAAACGTCAACTTCATGGTGATGCCTGTTAAGTCAAGACATGATGTGCTGATCGGGAGAGAGACGCAAGGTGAGCTGAATATGATAACTTCTACCCCCCACTCAGCGATTGGTTTCCCAACCAAGACGGGGGTGGCAATCGTTTATGCAAAGAAAGAAGTGATGTCAACAGAAGAGATGCGCCCAACAAAAGCGGCGAAGGTTTCAGCAACCGAGCCCGAGAAATGGGTTTTAAATCGCAAATATTCGGAGCAAACGGTGACGATAGGTCACGCTATCTCACCACATATCGGAACTCGTCTCAAGCAGCTCCTATTCAAGAACATGGATATTTTCGCTTGGACCCCGGCCGACATGACCGGAGTCCCGCGCGACATCACAAAGCACTGTTTAAATACCTATCCCTCGGTTGAGCCGAAAGTCCAAAGAAGGCGCAGCCTAGGGGCAGACAAGACGAAAGCAATGAATGAGCAAGTATGCGAGTTACTTAAAGCCGACATCCTGCGAGAAGTACGTTATCAGAGTTGGGTTGCGAACCCCGTAATGGTAGAGAAGTCTAATGGTGGATGGCGAATGTGTGTCGACTATACCGATCTCAACAAGGCATGCCCTAAGGATTGTTACTCCTTGCCTGAGATCGACAAAAAGATAGACTCTCTCGCGCCATACAGATGGAAGTGCTTCTTGGATTGCTACAAGGGGTACCATCAAGTTCAAATGAAGCTCGAGGATGAAGACAAGACGGCTTTTCGCACGGATCTGGGGATTTTTTGCTATACGAAGATGCCATTCGGCCTGAAAAATGCTGGCGCCACATACCAGCGATTGATGGACAAGACCTTCGCGGGTGACATCGGAAAGCATATTGAGGTTTACATCGATGATCTAGTGGTCAAGAGTCCCGAAGAGGACCAAATGTTGAAGGACATCGAGAAAACATTCAATTCATTGCGCAGCGTAAACATGAAGTTGAATCCAGCCAAGTGTTCTTTTGGCATGGAAGAAGGAAAGTTTTTAGGCTTCATAGTCACCAACGGCGGTTTCAAAGTGAATCCGGAAAAAGTCCAGGCAATAGAGCGGATGCCATCGCCGCGAACAATCAAAGAAATGCAACGGTTGGCCGGCCGCCTCGCCGCGCTTAACCGCTTTTTGTCAAATCACGCCGCGAAGTCGTACCCTTTTATCAGGTGGACCCCTGAAGCAGAAAAGGCTTTTCAGCAAATGAAAGAATGTTTGATCGAGCTCCCCACCCTGACTGCACCATTTGAAAAAGAGCCACTCGTACTGTATTTATCTTCTTCAGATAAGGCAGTAGGATCGGTGTTACTAGTGGAAAGAAATGGAGTTCAAACTCCAATTTATTATGTCAGCAGGGTACTCACTGACCCGGAAACGAGATATTTCATGATGGAAAAATTGGTACTAGCGCTGCTACACGCCTCCAGAAGGCTGCGCAGATATTTCACAGGGCATGTGATCACCGTGCTTACCAATTTCCATATCGGCACGATACTTCAGAAACCAGAAACGTCCGGGCGGTTAGCAAAATGGGCCATCGAGCTGGGGGGCCATAACATTCTATATCGGCCGCGCCCAGCCATCAAGGGTCAAGTTCTAGCGGACTTCATCACAGAAGTCCCAGTTGAGAAAATCAAAGATTGTGAGCTAGTGGAGACTCCCGAAAAAGACACGACAAATGAGACTTGGATGCTTTACACTGATGGGGCCTCAAACGAGGACGGCGCGGGAGCTGGATTGCGCCTAGTAAGCCCTGAAAACCATGAATTCACTTACGCCATCAAGTTGGACTTTAAAAACACCAACAACGAGGCGGAATACGAGGCATTTCTGGCAGGCTTGCGCCTCGCCATCAAAATGGGAGCTAAAAATCTACAAGCACATGTTGATTCACTCTTGATAGCCAGCCAAGTCAACGGTATATACGATGCAAGGGGTGAAGTTATGGCCCTATATCTGGAACAAGCAAAAGAGTTGCTTCAACAGTTCAAGTCTCACAAGGTCATCCACATCAATCGCTCTGAAAACAAACCAGCTGACGCCTTGAGTAAGCTTGCTTCAACATCCTTCCAACATCTTGCCAAAGATGTAAGGATTGAGGTACTCAAGAACCCGTCAGTCTTGTTACGACAAGTCAATGTGATCGAGATAGGGCAGCCATCCTGGATGACCCCTATCATTCAGTACCTGAAAGAGGGAATACTCCCAGAGAATAAGGCAGAGGCAAGAAAGATTCAGAACAAAGCTCTGCAGTACGAAATGAATGGTGGTATCTTATACCGCAAGTCCTTCTTGGGACCACTCCTGCGCTGTGTGGACCCTCAAGATGCGAACTATCTGATAAGGGAGATTCACGAAGGAATCTGCGGCATCCATGCGGGACCACGCATGGTTGTTGCGAAGATTATGAACGCCGGGTATTACTGGCCAGGGATGCACGTTGATGCCCTGAATGAGCTGCGCAAGTGCGACTCCTGTCAGCGGCACTCTCCAAAAACCCTGCGCCCCAAGAACGACCTGATCCCCGTATCAACTGCTTGGCCTTTTCAGCAGTGGGGAATCAACATGGTAGGACCCTTCCCAGACGCTCCCGGCGCCGTCAAGTTCATAATAGTGGCCGTCGATTACTTCACAAAATGGGTGGAGGCCAAAGCCCTTGCTTCAACTACAGCCATGATGGTGCGCAAGTTCATTTGGGAACACATCATCTGCAGATTTGGGCTCCCACTCAAGATTGTAACCGACAATGGCACCAACTTTGCGTCTGAAGACCTCCAAAACTGGATGAAGGAGATGAAAATCGAACACACTTTCTCCTCCGTTGCGCACCCTCAAGGCAACGGTCAGGTTGAAAGTGTAAACAAGTGTATTGTCGAAGGGATTAAGGCCCGATTGGGCACGAAGCGAAAAGGCTGGGTGGATGAGCTTCCAAGTATCTTGTGGGCTCACCGAACCATGCCGAAAACCAGTACCGGCGAAACCCCTTTTAGCCTGGTCTATGGCTCAGAAGCGGTTATCCCGGCAGAAGTTGGCCTACCCTCTCCGCGTTTGACAGCAGTCAACGCAATCGACAACGAGGCAGAGCGTCGTCTTGACTTGGATCTGCTAGAGGAAAGGCGCAAAATCGCGCGTATCAAAGAAGCCAAGTACAAGACACAACTGGAGAGGTACTACAACGCGCGAGTCCGCATCTGTACCTTCACTCCAGGGGAATATTTCTTTCGAGACAACGAAGCCTCAAACGCCGAACGCCCAGGAAAACTAGCACCCAAATGGGAAGGCCCATACCTGGTTCACGAAGTGCTAGGAAAAGGGGCTTACAAATTGCGCACCCTGGATGGACACATCATCCCGCGCACGTGGAATGCGCAACAACTGCGCAAATGCTATATATGACTATGTAGGCCCCGCGCCTTTATCTACTAATGTCGGCTACACGCCCTTTACTTTCTTATGTTGGCTACACGCCTTTTATGTTACAAGCAATGTATCTCGGCCTAAGCGCCTACGTAATCAACGAAAGCATACGACATGCTCTTTTCTCACTATCCGACTTATTTCGTTACAAATGCATGTTAAACTTCTGATTAGCACGAAAACACTCCAGTTACGCTCAAAAGCCTCTCTTACATTTATTCGCGCTAACTTAACCAAAGTTTCTAACAACAGTGCAATAATTGTAACGGGAACATAAGCAAACATACTATTTAATAAGCGCAACCGCGCAACAGTTATAAAAAAAAAAAAAAAAAACAATGTCATTCATCAGATAAAAGCGCGCCCGCGCAAAGAGTTACATCAGCCTACTCGAAATTTTTACAAGGCACAAAGCCTGTTGACAAATCTATTCAAATTCATCATCTCCACCGTCATCATGCTTATCGCCTTTATCGCCATCACCGCCAGGCTTACTGTCACCACCATCGTTTCCACCATCATTGCCCGCCGCTTCATCTTCGTCAGAGAGTTCTACGTGCGCTGGGGGATCAAGAATGCCCTTCATACGTGCACACCAGTCATCATGTTCCAAAGCCTTCGAGACTAAATCCATCATAGGTAAGGCTAAATGATTATAAGATTTTTCAGCTCGAACCAATTCGGCATCAGCTCCATCAGTTACCGAGCAATGACTGGCATCAAACTCTTGTCCAAACATTGCTGCGGCATGTTGCGCACACTCCATATAACCTCCGCGATGTCCAACGGCACGAGAAGCATCAATGAGAGTAGCGACAGTCTGATCCAGCTCGCCAGCATTCAGAATCGAGTTAGCCATCTGCATCAAAGTAAGCAAGTAAGGAACTAACTTGGTAAGCAAAACCAAAGTTAAAGATAATACCAGAACTATTCCCCGGCCGCGCAGCCACTCGGCATCAGAGACAAGAGTATCCACGATACCCTGAGCTTCAGCATAATTAGTCTGCGCTACATTAAGAGCTGCAGTACTAACATCACGAGCTTCCTCAGCCCTAAGCTTCGCCTCTTCAGCTGAGGCAGCTTTAGACTTTTCAGCCTCCAGATCGATCTCCAAGGATTCACTTTTGTCAACCTGCTCTCGCAGGCGACGTTTCAGCTCAGCAATCTCGACATCCTTGGCCCGAAGATCCTTGTCCTTGCCCGACAGCTGCACCTTCACGCCAGCAAGCTCACCCTAAAAAGGACAGGACTTAGGATATATTGCAAACAAAGCACACAAGGAAAAAGTCTAAGTTGCACAAACCTCAAGTTGCTCCCTAGCAACTTTAGCAGCTTGCGCATCTTCGAGTTTCGCCGTCAACTCCACAACCTTAGCCTCAAGGTTGACAGTCTTGTTGCGATCCGCAGCCGCGCGCTCATTATCCTTCGCGCATATGCGCTTGAACTCAGCTTTCTCCTTAGCCAGCTGATGTTCAGCAGCATAAAGCTTGTTTTTCAGGCCCTCGCGCCCCCAGTCTTCTGCCTTCTTATCAGCCTCAAGCTTGGCCTTCTCTTCATCAAGGGCGGCTTTTGACTTCTCAAATTCACTTATACGCTTCAACATACGCTCACGGTACCTCTCCCAATCCGACCGCTCCCTAACCATTGTCCGCCACTCACGGACAATTTGGTGGTTAGCAGCGCGAGCATTCGCCTCCCCAAGCATGTAAGTACGGTACAGCCCTTCATGAGTTTTCGCCTTCTGCCTATTAACTTCACCAGGAATGAAAGAGTTTAAGAACCAATCGCGGCAAGGGCCAAACTCTTGGAAGGTGTGCTTCTGCCTCAAATTCCAGGGAGCCTGGTGGGGGGCATTACCGCGCTCCTCTTCGGTATAACTTTTATAGTAGATATCTCCAAGAGTATCCTTGGCCCCGATAGCTTGCGGATTATAACCCCCGGCGCCTCCAGAGCTCGCGCCACTAGAAACGTACGCAGGGCGGGTAGGTCTTTCAACCTCAGGTTCTTTCCTCCTCTCTTGATGGGACTTTGTAGACCCCGCAACGCTCAAAACCTCCGGACCCTGCGCTTTCTCCTGGATAGTGATAGCAGCGGCACCGGTATACCTCAAGGAATCACCACTAGGCTTTTCAACAGCCTTTTGCTTCTCCTTCTCCACTTCAGAGGCTTTCTTCCTATCTTCCTCAGCCTTCCTATCTTCCTCGGCCTTCCTCTTTTTCTCCTCCTCCGCTTTCTTCCTCTTATCCTCATCAGCTTTCTGCCTACGCTCTTCATCAACTTTCCTCTTCTCTTCGACAGCCTTTGCCTTATCACCTTCAGCAACATGTTTGTCTTTGGCAGTCTCAGCGCCAGCAGCCTTAGAAGATTTAACGGTGATCTTCGGCCTCTTTGGCTCTGGCTCCGTAATTACAACACCCTTCTCAGGGGTTTTCTTCTTACCCTCTGCAAAAACCAAGGGATCAAGAAAAAGAGCAACAGCAAGGAAGAGCTAAAAACAAACTTACCAGGAGAGAACCTATAAAGTGAGCGCAGATTGCTTTGTTTACCAAGCACTAGAGCCCCGCCAGCCTTCGACGCGATGGACACACCAGTAGGCGCCTCGCTCCTTGTTCTTTTTTTGCTGATCAACTTTTCAGCATCCTCCTCTTCTTCTTCTTCTTCTTCCTCTTCCTCCTCATGCGCAACAGAGGAAGGCGTAGCGCCAGCGTCCGGGTTGCGAGAACCGCGCTCCCTGAGCCACCAGTTCCAGTCTTCTTTCCGCCTGCGCGCGACAAACCTTCAAGTGAGTCACTAACAATCACGAAACCTCTCAAGTCACTCTGACGGAGGCGAAAAATACCTTTATCCGCAACACCAGTGGTTGCGCGACTACCCCCAGCACCCTTGCTGGTCACCTCAGCATCCTTCTTCTTCTTCTTCACTGGTTTTTTCTTCTTCTTCTCTTCTGGGTCAATACCCAAGTCGCGCAACACACCTGCAAAGACGTTAGACCACGAACTTAGCTCTCCGTTCGAGGATCCTACAGACTCCTCGCTGGAAAGATAGATAACTTCTTTCCCAGCAGAAGTTACAGAGCGCAAAGGGCGAGGGTTCGGTATGTGCGCACCTTCGTTTGCAGTGGGCGGCAAGGCGAACGCATCAGCAACAGGATACATAAAATTATCCCTTATTTGGTCATACCAGTATTGCTCTCCGTCTTGAAGCGGGCGCACGCCCATTCTACCACCAAAAGCAGCGAAAGCAGCGAAAGCAGCTTGATACAAGCGCACCTCTACAAGATAAATTGTATCAAAAAATAAAAGCAAAAAAGGGAAAAATGCAAGCCCCGGAAGATCAGTAAAAATAAGAAAATTACTAACCTTCGTCATCAATCATTAAGATAGGAACCTCCTTGTTATCAGGCGGCCACTGATCGCTCATCTGCGCCGCTACCAAGACATTCTCCCCAAACACTCGGTTTGGGGTGGCAGTAAGCTCCCGATACCAAGCCTCAGTCTTAGGGATCTCCAAGTCTTCCTTCACGATCGCTTCAGTCGAGGCGCGAAACGTCAAGGGTATCGGAACTACCTCCTCCCGTATATAGAAAAACTTAGGTTTCCAGTCATGGAAACTCTTAGGAGGGTTTAAAAGTATCTTCTTCGCCGTGCCTCGACTGGCGAAGGAATAAAAACCCATATTCCTCTGAAGTTGGTAGAAAACCCGGAATCTATCTACAGTTGGCTCTATGCCATGAGCCCAACACAAGAACTCGAAGTGTCGAACCCGAACCATTCCGGGTGGGCTCATTTGAGATATATGGAACCCATAATATTGAAGAACATGAGCCATGAAGTTAGTCGCCGGCAACCGGAAGTTGCCCTGATGGAAGAAGTCTTCGAATAGGGTGATGTACCCCGGCGGTGCATCAGCGGCCGTCTGGTTCTGGCCGGGGTACCGGGCATCCCACTCCGGTGGGAACCGGAAACTACGGGAAAGTTGTTCAAAAAGCCCTAAGTCCCACCGGAGAACGGGCACAGGACCTTCTTCCCCGGGGTTATCTTCGTGCTGTTCCTCAGCCATCAATAGATAAGACAAGGATCTTGAATGATCTGGAAACAAGCCTGATAATCTGCGACGTTGTTCTTCAAGAACTTGAAGATCTGCTGCAACCGTGTTCTTCAAACTTTGAAGATTCAAAGAAGTTTGAGAGAATAAAAGAGTAGTAGAAGAGAAAAGTGAGGAGCCTCACATCTCCCCGGATATATATACCCATCGCATTTAATGCGATGGGTAACCGTGCCGAAGTCGCCGCAAGCATGGCCAACCAGAAAGTGCCACGTAAGGCGTGTTTCCCGGAGTGACGGTTACCACGCGCGCGTGGGCCTCACTCTCCTGACGAAAAGCTGAACCGTCAGCAACAAGTTGATGACAACCGTCAGAGGTCAACTCAAGCGTCACCAACCGCGACTTTTTCACCAACCCGTCAGAAAATTCAAACTTCGAGGTTTTTCCCGCCCAAAGTCAGTAGAAGCTTCGTGTAAAAGCCAACAACAAGCCTGGTAGCCGCGCCGTAGTAACTAACAATTTACACGCGCGCCGTCTACCAAAGCCAAAAGCATCATTCTACTTTATTTTTTCTTAAGTCCAGAGCTCCAACCACTTGCCTTGCGCATGGTGCAGCACTGGACTGCGGGGACTTGAAGGGGTATGGTCCCAAAAAGCCGCGCAACCCCCTATAAGGTCGCGCGGGACCATACTCCTTAACCAGCAATTTTCTTGATCGCCAACCTCGCGCGAGCTACAACATACCTGTGTAACGCGGCGCGAGGCCCACATAAGAGTAAACTCCAGTTAGCAACAGTTAGCATTCTAAAAGGGACATCTGAAAGCCCATGCCGTGCGCATGATAATAACGTGCTCAGCAAGAATCGTGCGTGACTACGGCGCAAGGCCTTTCCAGATAGTACACAAGGTACAAGTGGCAGAATAAAAGAGCCAATCAGGGTCCTTCTGTTCCTGCGCAATCGTGCTCCACGATCGTCTGACATGCAGGAGACAAAAAGTACTGAAGGACGCCTATGTGGCACCAATCATAGGGCAGAGACAACTACCCCATGATCTCCACTTACATGTTGATGGCAGAAGGGCGACCAGGCCGACAACAGTGACACGTGGCTCCAATCACGTTGCGCCAACTCCACAAAGCTCCTAGAAGCCACTAACGGTCAACACCACTGAGACAAGGAGCATATCCTCCATGTTGTCGCCTTCCGGCCCAAGGCCCATCAGCCCACACCCTCTTACACCTCTCCGGCTATAAATAGAGACCTTCACTTCACAGGTTAATTCATTCCATTCCCTCTACTCTCACTTAACACTTAATTCTCTCCCCAAATACAGTCACTTATTCTCACGCCGGAGCCCGGTTAAGAGGGAAACCCCCACATTCCCCTCTTAACGAGTAACGGTGTTCTGTTTTGCAGATAAACCACGATCATCAAGGAGCTCGGGAAACATTAAGAAGATTAACCATCATGGTAGAAACATAAACCAAACCGATTAGTCCCATAATTAGTTCCGTGTTTCTTCACAGGGCCAAGCCCTTCTCATGCACAAGGCAATGAGCCTAATCACTAACTAATTCTCTTCCTATCCTACACTAATGACTAATGCCTTATTTATAGAAATAGAAATACACTTTACCCCCTCCTACAATAGACAAGTGACAATTAACTATAAACCAGAGTATGATTCCTATCATTACTCCCCCCCTTCAAAACAGTCTTGCCCTCAAGACTGGGATCAACTGCGACGTCCGGTGGCCGAGGCTGCCCATGCACGACCCATAAATGCGATGTAGCCGAAAACTTCAATCGCGTTCCAATGAGAGGACGGTGAGACAATGAACTCTTTCCCCTGTCAAATGGAGCTTTTCCGTTCTCACACAAGTCCAAATCAGAAAAATTCAGGCCCACAACCATTTTTTGCTCCACACCTTGGGCCGGATCTGGATAATTCAAATCCACAACTGTTTTCAGCTCCACATCATGGCCCACCACAGGTTCTGAGCCCAACTTCCAGTGTACATCATCAGATATAGCCCATTTAACCCACGTCGTCACCAAACTTCCCTGATCAAACGACTGTACTTCAGATCTGGAGACAATCGCCTCCACTTGCTCTATTAGAGATGGAAGTGGAGAAATGGAACCTGAAGAACGATCCACCATACAGTCACGTGTCGGATCTGAAGATGGATCTAGAAGATGTGATGGAGATCTGGAAGGTAGTGTCAAGACCTCATGTGCCACATAAACTGAAGCAAAAATCGGAGGTTCAGGTGCGTCTAAGTCAGATTTGAACCCCAAAGCAGAGAAAACGTTACCAGCGAACTCAAAGCCTGAGGAACTGTCATCAATCCTCTGCTCCTGTTGCTTCATCCACGCGAGGACAACTTTACGGAACTCGGAATTCTCCAAACGATCCGCCTCTAGAGCCGCCGCGATGGAATCCAAACGCGAAGATTGAGCGGTCAAATCGTCTTGAAGTTTCTGAATCAATTGCTCATGAGCATCCAAACGAACGTTATGATTCACCATAATTGAAACGGAAATTGACGTGAAATTGGAATCGGAAATGAAATACGATAAGGAATCTGTGAATAGATTCAAAAATCGAACGATTGGAAGCGGAAATCGAAACAGATGGTGAAATTGAAGCAGATCTGAAACGAATTGGAGGTAGAACTGGCGGATCTGGGAATGGATCTGAGACGATGTTGAAGCGAAAATTGGATCTGATTGAAGATAGATCCGAAAATTCAGGGATATCGGATTCAAATTGAGAAATATCCGAAAATTCAGGGATCTGATTGAAGATAGATCCAAAAATTCAGGAAACACAGATCCTAAAATGGAAGAGAAATCTGAGTTCTGAGTGAAACAGGAGGTGAGTTGAAGTAGAGCAGAAAGGTAGGTCGGACCAATGATAGAATCTGAATTCAATGAAGATGATGAATGTAAATCTGTAACTATATTTGATTGAAGAAGATGATACGTACAAGATAATAACCACCAAAGTGGTCCCAGGGCCAAGCCCTTCTCATGCACAAGGCAATGAGCCTAATCACTAACTAATTCTCTTCCTATCCTACACTAATGACTAATGCCTTATTTATAGAAATAGAAATACACTTTACCCCCTCCTATAATAGACAAGTGACAATTAACTATAAACCAGAGTATGATTCCTATCAATGCAGCTGTAGGACAATGGGTTTAAACAAAGATAGATGTATTTCATTCATTAGACAATGGGACTTGCCTGCTTCGCCATGCTGGTAAATGATGTAGCTTTAAACAAAGATGGATAATCAACAAAAAAAAGTAAAATAAACAGCAAAAAGCTGCAAAACACGAGCAAAAACAACATAAAAAACAGATAAAAACTAAAAAATAACAAAAAAGCATTTGTGGTTACTTTGACAATACATAACTTCTTGGTGATTATTAGGCAAACCACTACATATTCTGAACGATGGTCATTTGGGCTATTTATAAAACTGGATAAATACATACGGGTTGGACTGGGCTTGAAGCAAGTAAAGAACAAATACTGAACTGGTCTGGTTTTTAAATATTGCAAAGTGGTTTTCCTTCAAGGTGTTAGGGTAATTAGCGATGAAGATCTCTAATTTACAAGTTGCTATTCATTCATGGGCTGAAGATCTGCATGATTGTTTATATATATTTTAGCAATTTTGATTTGATTTGTTGTTTAGACCGGTAATGATGATCCAAGGGTTTGTTACTTACCAATCTCAGTGGCTTGAGAACTTAACCAAGTTTGTTTAATAAAAACTTTAACTTAGATGGTTTAAAAGTTATCAACTTTTGACAGTTTTCTAAACAACATGTTCTGATTCAAACTAAAATAAGCATTCTCTAAAGTGTTCCCTTATCATCAGAACCCATTCTAACCTATCCGACCCAACTTGCTCGTTTAGCGAGGTATACTAAAAAATAACTACCTAATTCATAATACCATATAACGATGGTTTCTATTCTTATTCTGGTCACAAATACAAAATAATAACATATAAATGATGATGCGAAAAGAAATAATCACCTAAGAACTGATAAAATAACCATCTTTTGAACATATATAGTCAAATCTTGCAAGCATCAATTGGTCTCTCTCTTACCTTGCTAGTAATTCTGGAAACAGAAGTCGGACAAAAATGTTACATTCTTGTATAACCTTGGTGTGCCATCTGTAATCAACCCGTCAACAGGTCCAATATCCTTTCCTGTTTGAGCCATGCAGAACATAACCAGAGTAATCCTTTGATTTTGAGTGTTCACTAACACTTGATGCACTAGGCTCTTGAATATCCTATTTTACATTATATGCACATTTTCATATCTTTCACCATTTGACAAGTAAGACTGATTTAGAGTTGTCACATTAACATAAAAAATGAACATTTACCTCGATTTGGTCTCATTGATGGTTAGAGCATCAGGTATAATAGGAACAACAGACCACTACTGATCATCTTTCAAAACCTAAAGACCTTCAACCTCTTTGTCTTGCAACAGAACTGCACACACAATATCAATTATCAATAAACAAATATACAAACTGTTGGAATTTCTTTTATTAAGAAAAAAATAATCAACCTGATGAATAATTCTCTTTTCTGGTTCATACCTACATTAACCAAATATCAGCATCATTCTAATGATTTAATCGTTCTTTTTTTTAAATTTACGAGATTTTACATATAATTGTCTTCATTTAAGTTGCAGGCATCGATAATACAACTCCAGGAGCGTATTGAAGGTTGAAACCCTAACATTCAATTTCTCGTTTCATTTGATCTGTTCTGCGGCTTTTAGATCTGTCACGACATCATCATCATCATCATCATCATACTCAGTAAATCCCACCAATAGCAAAGCAAAGGTAGGGTCTGAGGAGGGTAAGATGTAGACAGCCTTACCTCTACCCCGTAGGAATAGAGATGCTGCTTCCAGTGAGACCCCCGGCTCGATAGTAGTTTTGCATCAAGCCTTGGACATAAGGCACATAACACTCGGCAATCGGGACAAAGACCGATTAGTGCATGTACCCTTTTGTCTTTCAGCTATCAACGCCACCACATGATGCATGATTAACCGTCCTCCACTTTTAACGTTATTTTCACGAAATTAGTAAAATAACGTTAAAATTAGTGCACTTTTACTTTTGCCCCCCGATGGCCCACACATATATACATTATATGCGCATATCGCAAGCGGGGCGTATTAGATCTGTCACGACAACAAACATTAAAAGATATCCTAAACTAAATTAAAGGTATGTTCGGCTCAGATACACAATCCCTAAACGGCAAACACAATAAACCTTTTATCAAATACTTTAAAATAACGTATTGTAGGTGTAATCGATAAATAAGCATACATGCAATCTCAACATATGCAACACGTCCCTCATCATATAGACTTTAAAACGTTGACCTGAATTCCAGAATTCACTAATTCAGTAACTCTGCAACCGATTTCTACTTTTCCTAAAAAAATGGACTTCTCCAACCAAAAACTTCTACCAATTTCGACCACAACATGATACTTTCAAAACATTGACTTGAATTCCAAAATTCAACTAATTTAGTACCCTTGCAACCAATTTCTACTTTTCCTAAAAAATTGACTTCTCCAACCAAAAACTTCACCAACTTCGACAACAACATGATCCAAGATAATTGTCCAGATTTAGACATGTAAACGTTTAAACGAACATCTATATGCGAATTAGACTATTTCATCTAACATGCATTTAGCATAACATTTTGTACCTGTAAACACATGGCAGCCTCTAAATGTTCCATATGCAAGTAAGAGACAACCTCACTGAACGTGCCTGTAAACATGATTACACTCCACTTCATTCTTCAACATTATACACAAGTTATTTACTCCTCCATTTACTCCGACTCGACCGCACCTCTTCTCGATCTCGTTCTCGATTATTATATTTCTTCACATTAACAGTTGTTTTACCGTTTGGCAGATGATTATACTACACTAGTTATTTAGCATGTATATCAAAACATAAAAAAATGTTACTATTTAAAATCACAATAATCAGCTCCAAAGCACAAATCCAAACACCTGGTTACAGCTATTTCCATCCTACACAATGGACAATTCTACACATAATCAAAAGCAAATTAATTACATTTCTTTTTCGATAATGCGTGATAACGAAAGGGATACTTATGTAACATCAATTAACAGTCTTGTTTCAGACATAACTTGTAAAGTGCATAATTTATTACGGGGAAAATAGACAAACCTGCTTGAGATGAGGATCGCCTGTTAAAACACGAAAATCGTCTCATTAAAGCTCAAATTGCACACAATCATTTACCTAAACACAGAAAAAAATCCGCCTGATCTTGCAAACAAACATGTTGTATACCAGTTTTGTCTATGTACTCACCTTCTCGCAGTTCTTGTGAACGGTGTGGCGACCACTAAACATGGCAGTGAGCATCGACCGAGGCTCTCTATTAGTTAGGTTATGAACGATTCTGCAAAATACGCTTCAACCTGTAGATAATAAACTCAAATTAAAAAATCTGGTTCATGTCTTATTCATCTAGTACAAACTTCTTGCTACCTATTAGATATTAATTTTAACCCTAAATCGAATCAAAATGGGTAAATACACAATTTCTTTAACCAAATACGTAAGTGAGTGTAGAATTTACAAACAATTATGCGTGTGATTTCTTGTAATATCAAAAATAAGAAGAGATAATAGCATAGGAATATCAAACGAAAGCATAATATAAAATTTCTAGTGCTAGAGAATGCTGAACCAAACCTGCAAATGGGAATTTTAAGACCGATTCAAGAAATCTGCAAATGGTGATGGACCGATAACTTTATGTAAGATTAAATATATTATGTATTAATATTTAATTTGTAGCCTCATTTACATAATATAGATCAAAATATATAATAACCTATTAAATAATTAGTTGGTAATTGTTGATGGACCATATTACCCTTATTAACTAATTAGGTTTCCTCCTGGGTGCTTATATAAGGAGACTTATGTGGAGGTTAAGGGGTTAGACAGTTACACCTTTAGACATACCCCATAAGCATAACATCACATTCGACCTTCATCTCCATAGCCGATACCCTTTTCGGTTTAATCAGTCACCATCATCAGTCAGCACCCTAAGGAGGAACCAGATCACCTTGACAAAGATGTCGAACTCCATGTCGTCTTCTCTCACTGGATTCTCCACTGCACTGTCTGCGGTGACAGGTATGTTTTCATGTTTTCCATTATGTTTAAACAGAACTGAACCAACACTTTCAACTTTAGAATAGAAAAATCGAACTGGAGTAGAAAAAAGATTGTTTACCTGCAATGATAGAGAATGAGAGATATGGCCACCTGTATCCCAACTCAACAGATAGAAAAAGGAAGGCAAAGGTGCCTAGTATTTTCTTCAACCATTCAATTGCTCGACGACATTGATTGTTTACCTGCAATGATAGAGAATGAGAGAAACAAAATTAAAGTCACTCAAGTTGGAGAGAGTCCACTTTCCTTGTTTAGTAGAAAAAAAAACACACAATTTGACCAAAGGCAAAGCAATTATCACAGTTTGGCCTTCTGCTAAAAGTCAAATTGACTAAAGAAACTCATAATTTTTTTGCATAATAATGAAACTAAGCTAAATCACATCTTTTTTACTTCTTTTTTGGTAAATTAATATATTAATTTTAAATAGTTTGAATTTACCAAACACTAAAAAGTAAAAACATTTGGGTATCTCTTTATATAACTGCAAATTGTGAAATCACGTTCCAAGACAATTTTTTACAGCCATTTTTTAGTTTGATCACTAAATAATCAATATCTCATCATCACATCCAAACACAGCCTACAAAAAACACTTAGTATCTAATAATTAAAAAGAAAACTTTCATGCCGGTCTATAATAAATAAGTTTTTGGTTTCCAAAATCATAGTTTCAGTATAAATGTACAATCATAAGTAATGAAAGTGCTAATAGTATGTACCTCAGAATAACGATCAAAATGTCAAGCATGACCCGTCATACGCTCTTTGAATTTCTTTTAAGGTGCCTATCTGCAAACATAGAGTAAGAAAACAATAAAAAAATCATGTGATTTGTACTTTCAAATATTAATTGTTAACTAAATGGTGTTATATACATTTTATACAGAAAATCATAAATGTCTTTGAAAATTAGACATTAACCTGCTTATTTCCAAAACAATTTTTTTCCATAAATATATATTAGGTAAGCAGTTGCGAAGAAAACCCAGTGGGGAGGTCAAGTAGATGCCATGACCTTAAGAAGGCTTATTTGGTTTGCAACAATCCATTCAACATGTTCATCTTTGTGACAACTCGAGTTTTCAAGGTCTTTTCTCACAACTGTGTCTTCATAATTCGTCGCGTTGTATTATGTGCACCTTGTTATTTGATTTATAAATTGTTGTATTGTGTTACTTGGTTAATTATTGAACTGTTGGATTTATGAATTACTTAAAGTTTACAAACCTAACCCTCACTTTCTCACATTGCGACGAAACTTGAACCCGACGAAACATCATTAAACTCGACGAAACTTGGAGAGTTTCGTCGCCACTGAAGTTTCGCCGGGATGGGCTTTCGGCCCAGGTGAGGCCCAGAGTAGAATCAGTTATAAATACTATCCTCATAACTTCACGTAACATCATAACCGGCGAAACCCTAGACTTCCCTTCCCTCTCTTGCACCCGACGACAATTATCAACCCCCTTGAAGTTCTTTTGTCTTATCTCGATTCTTCCGGTTAGTATATGTTTGGTTTGCCTGATTTAATCTGCTTAATTTATGGATGATGATTGTTATGTGTGAACAAGGGTTAGTGTTTGTGTCAGTTTATGTCAAGGGTTTGATTGTTAGAGTTCTAATGACTGTGATCTTGTATTATCTAGGGTTTTGATACTTTATTTCTAAACAGTTAGAACACACAGAATAATAATTCTATATCTTGTATACCTGCACGATCACTAAACGTAAATCAAGGGATCTGATTGCTGGATGGGTTTTATGCTACCTGTGAGTGTTAAATGAATCGGCAATATGAATACGTTCATGATGATGACTGATAATCTAGGGTTCATGTCTAGGGTTGTTGATTGATCGGTTTTGGGAATTGATAAACTTGTTTGCTGAAATCACGGGTATTAGTTATTAGGGGAATTAGTGTAACTGTTATGTATATGACGAAACATGCACCTCGACGAAACACATGTCGACGAAACACTCATCATGACGAAACCTGGGGGTTTCGTCATTAAGGAAATCATGACGAAACTAGGGGGTTTCGTCAAGGGGAATCACGACGAAACCTGGAGGTTTCGTCAACAAGGAATCGCGACGAAACTAGGGAGTTTCGTCAAGAGGGTAAACTGCACAGTTAACTAAGTTAATTCTGTTAATGGGTAACTACGTTAGTAAAGACTAAGTAACATTGAGTTAACTGATAAGGATGGCACAAGTAACTGTTATGAGTTGTTATATATGTGAAGCATGGTTTGCATGAGCTTGAATAAGTGCTATGTGCTATTTGGTGAACATTGATTTAATACCTACTGTGATTGTATTTATACGTGAACCTTGTGAATATAAACTGATTGTGTATACGTGCATACCATAGGCTTTGACTAATTAATTGGAAACAAGTAGTTAATCATACCGAGCAAACCAAGGTGAATTCACACTTTTTATAAGGCATGGGATTCCCGGTGGTTTGGGAGTGGGTTAAGAAGCTAAAACGAAACCTACATATTCACCTTTAACAGAATATGTACCTCCATCCTCGTTGAGAAGGATGACAACATTTAATCTACGTATTCTCCTTGGGTAGATTACGTACCTCCGTCCTTAGTTGGGAAGGACGACAACCTATAACTTACTAGACAAAACTCTATCATGAAGTCCCTCATTTTTATATCGACTTAATCGTCGGGCCAATGGCGAGCGGGTCATTAGTTAGATAGCGCTATTTAGGTTTGACAAGCCTCACACCGTGCCGCAGAGGACGGGAGTGAACTAATGGATCTTGGCACTTAGTCAATGACGATAGACATTGACGTAGGGCACAACATGACTCAGTCAGTTGTTGATATGGTAACGGGTCAAGTGGTTAACATGGGGAAGCCCCCACTGATATGGTTTGGGAAACAAGGAATTGGATAACTCGTGGTTTACAAAACAACTTATGGTTTTTGGAACAACATTAAAACTGAACACCCAACTGTGAACTCGCTCAACTTTGTTGTTGACTCGTTGTTACATGCCTTACAGGTCGTTAGGTACTTATGGAGCTTGCACGAGCAGGAGGAGTCGTTGTGGGACATGGACCGTTGTTTGCCATGTTAAACTTTATGAACTTATGAATTATGTTTTGGTTTTACATGTTATGCTTCCGCTGATTAACTTGAACTTGGTTAACTTGTTTTGATCATCAATTATATTGTGTGGTGGAACTTTTATTTACTTTGCTATATTGTTCAATATGATTGGTGGCTTGATCCTCGTCATGTCGGTGATACTCCGCTTGTGGATTTTGGGGGTGTGACAATCTTGAATATATATATATATATATATATATATATATATATATATATATATATATATATATATAAGCAAATAAATAAAAAACCAATGCCTCATATATCAACACCAAGCAACTTCGAAAATAAAGATGTTAGAAAAACACATTAAATTAACATATTGAGTCATTGACAAGTATAACTAAAAAGACTTGTTGGTAGTTGTCGATCAAAATCAACCAGAAAAGGTACAAACTGTTCCGACTAGCATTAAAAATTCGCTAACCTTCTTGCTTTGTTGTTGGATTTAGTTTTGGCACCTTCTACCATTATCCATCATAATTCTGCATTGTAATAATCAGATAATCATTTTCAAAACACAAATCCGAACACCCCTTAAGAAAGTAAAATCGTCAAGAACGATTAAAACAGAGAATCATACCTGCCCAAAACGACGAACCACCACAAATCAAAATGTACATGATAGCTCAAGCACTCCATACATCAACCTCTAAGCCATAGTTGCGTTTTAGAACTTCAGGGGCCATATAATGACTTTCCACTATCTTGGTAAAGAGCTACACTGTATAAACATAACTTATATGTACATTTGTAAATTATATAAATCCAATACCATTTAACACAATCTATATGACATAAATATATACCTCATTGAAAGAAAACCAAGAGCCCGAAATCAATGCCTTCAGAGGATTAAACACAAAACCACATACTGTAGGATCCCTTGGTCAAATTAAGAAAACAAAAAAAATTAAAAGTAATTAATATATAATTTGATTTAACATTGAGATGTATAAACTAAATAAAATAAGGAAAATGAGGGAATATCAACAACGGTTGCAATATAATAATACATGACTATAACATGGACTTGAATTTTCTCACTACCATTCTATATATTCCATTTAGAGCATTTAAAATTTCCATGGCTAGTTCTCTATTTGAAAATTTTATCAAATCCACATCCTTCGAAAAAAAAATAAAAAAGAGGTAAACATAATGTTTAAACAAATAATGGCATGTCTATAAAAAAGACACCAGGTCACAAAGTAATGAGAACAAATCACAACTTTGGTTCACTGGTGTTTTGGTCAAAAATTACCTAAGCAATTAAGTGATCAAATTAGTTAAGTGAGGTAGTGTGCTAGAAATATGTGTAAAAAATGTGTTGACAAAATTAGATATGAAAACAGTTTCAGGATACGGCTCAGGATATAGAGCTGTATCTATGATCAAACAATGAGCAAAAATGTAAAGGTGGACACGTGATATACGAGGAAAGCCCTTGATCAATCTAGATCGCCGGCATAAAACCTCGGGAGCTGACAATCGCAGCTGCCTTGTTCTTCTATTGCTTCAAATATCAGGATACAGTGCAGGATGTGGTGCGGATCAACTATGTGTTACAATGTAATTCGAATACAAGTGTTTGAGTGTGGTGTTTGCAGTGAGTAAAAGTGTACGAGAGTGTAAGTGAAAGATTGCGTGCCTTAAACTGATCCGCCCTCATCTATTTATAGTAAAGATAATGTAACAAACTATCCTAAACTTCCGGGATCCACCGAATATTCCTTAATCGAACGTTGTAGACCTGGTCTTTCGGGTTCAACGTCTCTCCTTCAACAAACACGCCCGAGTCTTGAGGAGAAGAAGTCCACTTGACCGTTAGCAAGTCCCATTCTTCAACCTGCACATGGTTAATTCGATAAAGCTCAGGATATCGCCCAAGATGTTAGCAATATCCTCTTCCAGCATCCTGGTCACAAATAAACAATTAAAGGCAGGATATTGGTCAGGATAAGTATGCTTAGAAAATGAGCCATAATAATTATCCCCAAATATATCGGTTGGTATACCAATCCAACGGATATATTTCAAAAGTTTCACCTCTTATCTTAAGGAAATCAATACGACTAGACCCTGGAAATGACAGTGGTGCAACTTCCAAAGCATTATTTACTCTTTACCCCCCTATATTCAACCTATATTAATCGAGGGACTCCTTATTACGGTTACCCTTATCTTCAACCGGACATCAGGTACTTTCCTCTCTATCCTTCTTTTTTTAAGTCTCTTTTAGTTTGCTCAATTTCTTTCATGGCATCACGAACAAAATCTCGATCGGACCGACCGGCCTCAGCCCTCGTAAGTCAAAACCTTATCCGCAACCCATCAAAGGAAGTCTGCTGTTTTAATAATGCCGACATTGCTGCTCTTAAAGATTCCGGCGCCTTCCCCACCGGAACAGTCTTTTGCCCTTTTGATCGGGAAGCCCGATCAGACGCGTCATCTGACGAGTGGGTTTGTTTCTTCCTCTACCCTTTCTCTCTTGGACTCCGGTACCCATTTCCACCCTTCATATCTCGCTTTTTTGAACTCACCGGCCTTAGCTATGCTCAGATTATGCCAATGGTCTGGCGAGTCTTGATAGTGCTGGATCAAATCAAGTCTCGTCATTTTCCCAACCTGTTTATTGAAGACCTCCCTATAGCATACCGGTTGAGATCCCACGGCGATCACCGTTTTCTTCTGTTTTCTACCTCCAAGAACCCTTTGGTTCTTAAGGCCACCAAGAACGAGGATCGATGGCGACGAAAATTCTTTTTCGTAAAAAGAGACTCTATTGATAAGGGTTTCGATCTGCCGGTTAAATGGTTAACCAAGGGTAGGATTTAGGGTTTTAGGAATATCCCCAATTATATCCTCAAACTATATCCTAGACTTATATCCTGACATTTTTATGCAGCGAACTTCAGAGATTTAGTGCCTCCTAGTGCAGAATCCGAATCCAAGATCGAGGAAATCTATCGACTTCCTGTCAGTGAAAGAACTTTCTCCCTGTCTCTCACAGATTCAAGCCAGAAATCAAGCTCAGAGATGTCTGGTAAGCACATTTTCAGTAGTTACACATATTCTAAATCAATTACTTTTCAAAAGTATGATGAGTTCAAGAATATCTTCCCTCGTGCAGTACCGGTTGTCAACCTTGAAGGTTTCCAACTCGACGAGTTGGATTGCTACTCCAGCCTCGAACCCATCAAACAAGAATCTAAGCCAAAGTCGTCTGCTACACCAAAGGCTACCTCTTCGAAGACTATTTCTGCTCCCAAAGGCCCTCTGGCATCCAGGACCCGGGCATCCAGCTCTCGGAAGAGAAAGGAGACGGACTCCCCGGCTGTTTCTGAAACATTCTCTCTCGAGAATCATGGGTTCAGCGAAGCCACTTCATTCCTCAAACAGGTAGAATTTTCTTTTCGATATCCTGCACAAGTATATTAGTCCTTATCCTGCTTATTTTTACACCAATACCTGTGTCTTTATCGATAGGGTCTGGATCGTCTTATGCACTTGTATGAAGACGCCTGCGGGCTTAACAAGATGTTGGAGATCAAGCTGGAGAAAGCTGAGGCCACCATAGCTGATCAAGGAACCATTGCAGCTGCTAAATCCCAGCATTATGAAGACAAATACAAGGCAATGATCCAGGATCACCAAGCTACCCTCCACAAAGCCAACGAGGATGCTCAAGCCAAACTAGATGCCACCCTTCTCCAATACCAGCAGAATATGAGTTCATATCGGGATAGCCTCAAAGCATCCGTGGTCGTCTCTCTTCTCCAAGCCAGGATAAGGATGGCTTACGAAGCCAGGGATTTGGGCTTCGAATGCCCCTCCTGGAATATAAAGGCTTGGGAGGAGAAACTTCAGGATCTCGGAGGTCATCCCGTTGCTCATCCTACAAAGCATGCTGGTGAAGAGCCCTCTAAGGCGGCCGAGGAAGTGACCAATGCTGATGATGATGCCGAGAAGAATCCTGAGGCTGATGCTGGGGCGAATGCCGGCAAGGAGGTTGCTGATCAAGAAGGTGCCGCTTCTTAGGCGGCGAAGTGGGCGATGATGGATATACGTGCCAAGGCCGGAGCCCACTTTTAAATTTCGCGGTTGTGGTTGTGTAAACAATTTACTTTTCCTGTCTTTGAACAATTTTATATTTCCTGCATTAGAACAATACGATGACCAAAGGTGGATGGGTCCTGGGTTTTAGGATGAAGCCCTTGGTCATCGATTAGTATAACTTGTTTTGAATGTGGTAACGGTTGTGAGTGGACAGGTCCTGTTTTGAGGTAGATCCTGCAACCGTTACACAAGTATGGTAAAAACTAATTGTGCTTTTGGCGGATGGGCCTTGGTTTAAGGTGAAACCAAAAGCACATATTTTGACTTGTTAATAATATAACTATCTTTTGACTTATTTGTTATTGCCTTGCATTACTTAGTGTAACTCTTAGCTTTGTAAAAATTTTGTATTGTTATCTTATGAAAATATCCTGATCAGTATACTCAGAAATATATTACAAAAACTTTTTTATTAGATAGGACTCCCAAATGCTCGTTCAACTTTGTAGAAAGCTTTCGAAAAACAATCTATTTTTCCAAAACCAGATTTTGATAATACTTAAATGATCAAAGTTCCAAACTAATACTAGTTTCAAACACCTTAATCAAATATCCTGAAAAGGACTTTGAAAATATATCAGGATACTTAACCTTTCATAAAACATAGTATTACTAAAACTTAGATGATGTTTACAAAGGAAAGATCATACCCGGAGTAGTATATAACCCTATTATCAAACCTCAATCTCCTTGCAACTTTTCCAATGAAGATGTCCCCTGTGTGAGATATTTAGCATACCAGTTCCGAGCTTTAGCCTTTGAGCTTTACATCACTGCCTTGGTAGGAATGTCCCCTGTGTACAATGTCTTCAAATACTTAGAAATCTTCTGAATGTCAGTTTCCATTGTATAGGCAATTTTTTATGTCCCAAGGGTAAAACCCAAGGATGTACTGGAGATGAATCCCTTGTATCCTGGGGAAAATCCCAAATTTTCATGCGCTACAGGCGGGAGTGTATAAACTCCAAGACTTAGAAAGGTGAAAACCTTTAAACCTTAGAGAGTATGAAAATACCCTTTCGTGAGAGAGGGTGATCAATCCTCATATACCTTTAGGATTCAGGATATAGCCAACAGTAACGAAATTGTCAGCCACTTTTACATGGACTGGTCCCGCCACCTTGAACTATCCCTGAATAACTTGCGCTCCAGGCGGGGTGTTTAAACCCAATTCGGAAGAAAGGTGAATACCTTTAAACCTGTGAAGGGATCAGGATCCCTTGTACGTGAGAGAGGGGGCCAATCCTCTAATCTTCCGAAATATCCTGAGTGAGCATCCTGGAGCTATATCCCGAAGCATATACTGCAAAACATCCTTACACTAAGGTGGGTGTTAGCTTGGCTAACACCCCTCCGATGCTTAAGTCAGTATTGGGTTACAAAGAACAAATTAAACCAAACATATTTAAAAAAGGTAGAATTCATACCATCCTGAGTTAGAAATTAAATTCTAAACTCACTTGAAATAGAGCTTAAGGTGTATAGCATTCCAAGACCTCGGTAGCATATCCCCCTCCATATTCTTGAGTCTGTATGCTCTTTTCCCTGCTTCTGATTCAACTTCATATGGTCCTTCCCATTTTGGAGCTAACTTGCCATCGGCAGGATTAGTAGTATTCTGAAAAGCCTTTCTTAACACCCAATCTCCAACCTTAAATCTTCTGGTCCTAATATTATTGTTATATGCCCTGGATATTCTCTGTTGATATGCTACCATCCTTAGCCTTGCCGCATCTCTCTTCTCATCTATAGTGTCTAAATCCTGACTCAAGGCTTCAGGATTCTGCTCAGGATCACTTAGGGTAGATCTTGCAGTAGGTATTGCCATTTCCGTTGGGACCATTGCTTCTGCTCCAAATACCAAGGAAAACGGGGTTTGGCCTGTTGCATTCTTTACCATTGTCCTATCAGCCCACAAAACAAAGGGTAATTCTTCTGCCCATCTTCCTTTTTTGGCTCCAAGCCTTTTCTTTAAGTTATTGACAATTATCTTGTTTGAGGATTCTGCTTGTCCATTTGCTTGAGGATGTACCGGAGTAGATGTGATCATTTTGATCCCCCAACTCTTGCAAAAGTCAGTAGTTCTCTTGCTTATAAACTGAGAACCATTGTCACAGATTATCTCGGCTGGTACTCCAAACCTGGTCAGGATATTCCTCTTTATGAAGGATACTACTTCTTGATCCCTAACTTGAACAAATGCTTCAGCTTCAACCCACTTAGAGAAATAATCCGTCATTGCTAGCATAAAGACTTTTCCTCCTGGAGCTTTTGGTAGCTTTCCCACTATATCCATACCCCACTTCATAAATGGCCAAGGGGAAACAATAGGATATAATGGTTCAGCAGGTTGATGCAGTATGTTACTATGTCTTTGACATGCGTCACATCTTCGAGCATATTCTGCTGCATCTTTTCTCATTGTTGGCCAATAATATCATGTCCTTAACACTTTTGAGAATAACGACCTGCCCCCAGTATGGTTACCACAATCCCCTTCATGTATATCTTGAAGTACTTCTTTGGCTTCAGGATCCTCCAAGCACCTCAAATATGGTCCTGCAAGAGATTTCTTGTATAAAATATTATTTATAATAGTGAATCGCGATACCTTCATCCTAAATGCCTTAGGATTTTCATTTCCAGGGATGTGTCCTTCTTTGAGATATCTCACAATTGGAGCCGTCCAGGATTTAGGATCCTGTTCAGGATATTCCGCTCCGGGATCCCGAATCCCCGCTACTTCTTTACCCTGAGGATTCGTTGCAGGATATAAGACGTGTAATATTGGTATTTGGGTCCCTTCAGGTATCCTAATCGATGATCCCAAATTTGCTAAGGCATCCGCTTCATCATTATCCTCCCTTGGTACCTGTTCAAGTGTAAAAACATCGAAATATCCTGCTAATTTTTTGAGAATATCGAGGTATTCGATTAATTTCTCACCCTTAACTGCATAGGATCCATTAAAATGGTTAGTAATTAACAAAGAGTCAACATATACTTGTAAATTTTTGATACTCATGCTCTTAGCCAACTCTAATCCTGCAATTAAAGCCTCATACTCTGCTTCATTATTAGTAGCAGGAAATTCACATCTAATAGCCTGGGGTAATATGTCCCCCTGTGGCGATTTTAGTAGTGTACCTAAACCTACTCCTCTTATATTAGATGCACCATCAGTATATAATGTCCAAGATCCTGAGGATTCTACTAACTGCTGAACTTCTAGGTCTGCCTCGTCCTGAATGTCACTACTGAAATCAGCCACAAAGTCAGCTAAAGCCTGAGACTTTATGGCATTTCTAGGTTCATATACTAAATCATAAGCACTCAACTTTACTGACCACTTGGCCATCCTGCCTGACATCTCTGGTTTCCTAAGCACATTTTTGACAGGATAATTCGTTTTAACATGGATCCTATGTGTTTCAAAATAATGTCTAAGCTTTGTCGATGCCATAACTAGAGCTAATATCAATTTTTCTAAATGAGAATACCTAGTTTCAGCATCTAACAAACTTTTACTAACATAATAAACAGGATACTGCTGACCTTCATGGTCTTTTATAAGAACGGCACTTACAGCATTCCCTGATACAGCGAGGTATAGGGATAGTGGTTCACCATTCTCAGGCTTCATTCATAGAGGTGCGGTTGAGAGATATCGCTTCAAATCTTGCAAGGCTGCTTCATGCTTTGCTCCCCATTCAAATTTCTTATTCTTCTTGAGGATATCATAGAATTCCTTGCATTTTTCTGAGGATCTTGAAATAAATCTGTTCAAAGCTGCTACTCGGTCTGTCAACCTTTGTACGTCCTTCATATTTGAGGGTGATTTTATATCCAGGATAGCTTTGATCTGCTCTGGGCTTGCTTCTATCCCCCTTTTTGTCACCATATATCCAAGAAACTTTCCTGCCCCCACTCCGAAATGGCATTTAGCAGGATTCAGCTTCATGTTGTATCGATCCAGGATATCAAATGCTCCCTTGATATCCTGGAGGTGATCCCCAGCCTTTTTAGATTTCACCACCATATCGTCGATATATACCTCCATGGTGTCCCCCAGCTTATCCTTGAACATCATGTTTACCAATCTCTGGTATGTTGCACCTGCATTTTTCAAACCGAAAGGCATAGCAGTATAGCAATATATACCTGTTGGTGTCATGAAAGCAGTATCCTCCTGATCCGAAGGCTCCATTTGAATCTGCTGAAATCCTGAGGATGCGTCCATGAACGTTAACATCTCATGTCCAGCAGTAGCATCTACCATTGCATCGATATGAGGGAGAGGAAATGGGTCTTTAGGACAAGCCTTGTTCAAGTCCGTGTAGTCTACACAGACTCTCCATTTCCCGTTTTTCTTCTGTACCACAACTACGTTAGCTAGCCATATTGGAAACTTGACTTCCCTGATCATCCTGGACTTCAACAACCTTTCAACTTCCTCTTGGATAATCGCATTCCGTTCAGGAGCAAATTTTCTTCTTTTTTGTTGAACAGGCTTGAATGATTTGTCAATTCCAAGCTTGTGAGTGATAATGTCTTTGGATATACCTGTCATATCTTCGTGCTTCCAGGAAAACGTTGACATCCTGCATTTCAAAAAGTTAGTTAACTGATTTTCAATATCCTGAGGGATATTGGCTCCAACGAGCACAGAGATATCTGGATTATCCTGATCCAGGATAATTTTCTTTACATCCTTCTCTGAATCCTCCACGATATCCTGGGCCCGCATCTTTAATTGCTATGCTGCATTAGGCTTGGTTGAGGATTTCATCGAGGATGAGTAACACTCCTTAGCTTCTTGCTGATCACTTTCAACCTTGACAACTCCCCAAGGGGTAGGGATCTTGATGCATTGGTGATATGTTGATGGCACAGCCTTCATATCGTGAATCCATGGTCTTCCTAGTATGATGTTATAGCAGGATAAGGAGTCCATCACACAGAAACGTTGTATTGAATTGACCCCTTCAACATATACTGGTAACTTTATTTCCCCTACGGTATTTCTAGCTTCTCCACTGAAACCAACAAGCACAGTGGACTTCGAAGTGATGTCCATCGGAGATACATTCATCCTCTTCAACGTTTCCAGCTGAATTATATTGACAGAACTACCGTTGTCTACCAGTATCCTGCGTACAAAATGGTTAGCCACATATAAAGTTATTACTAAAGCATCATGGTGAGGATCCTGAACAGTATCCCTGTCATCACTATCGAAAGTGATCACTTTATCAGTTGTGAGGGTAGTCATCCTGACTGGTCTGTCCCCTCTCTCACCCTTAGCTTCCTTTGCATGTATTTTGGCCGCCGAATACGAAGTCCCACAAATGTCAGATCCTCCTGAAATAAAGTTAATTATCTTGGCATCTGCTGGGGGTGATGTTGCTTGTTCAGGATCCTTCTCGGGATCCTGCCCTTTATTCTTCTTTTTTCCCAGCAAGTCCTTAAGATACCCCTTGCTTAACAGGTAGCTTATTTCTTTCCGTAAAGCAATGCAGTCCTCGGTCATGTGTCCGAAGTCTTCGTGGAAGGCGCACCATTTGGACTTATCCTTCCAATCAGCTTTCTACTGGTTCTTCCGAGGCCACCTAGCTTTGTCTCCTGTTAGGGGTCATTTTCTTAACATACGTATCCTGACCAATATCCTGCCTTTATTTGTTTATTTGTGACCAGGATGCTGGAAGAGGATATTGCTAACATATTGGGTGATATCCTGGAGTTTATTGAATTAACCACGTGCAGGTTAAAGGCTGAGACTTGCTAACGGTCAAGAGGACTTCTTCTCCTCAAGACTCGGACGAGTTTGTTGAAGGAGAGACGTTGAGCCCGAAAGACCAGGTCTACAACGTTCGATGAAGGAATATTCGGTGGATCCCGGAAGTTTAGGATAGTTTGTTATTTTATCTTTACTATAAATAGATGGGGGAGGATCAGTTTAAGTCACACAATTTTCACTTACACTCTCGCATACTTTCACTTTCTAGCTCATTGCAAACACCACACTTGTATTCAAATTTCGTTGTAACACTTAGTCGATCCGTACCACATCCTGCACTGTATCCTGATATTTGAAGCAATAGAAGAACAAGGCAGCTGCGATTGTCAGCTCCCGAGGTTTTATGCCGGCGATCTAGATTGATCAAGGGCTTTCCTCGTACATCTCGTGTCATTTACTTTACTTTTGCTCATAGTTTGATCATAGATACAGCTCGATATCCTGAGCCGTATCCTGAATACTGATTTCCTAGATAACTCAACAAGTACATTTTCAAGTACACTTTCTAGCACACTACCTCACTTTACTAATTTGATCACTAAATTGCTTCGGTAATTTTTGACCAAAACAATTTGGCGCCCACCGTGGGGCAAGTGGTGCTCTCTTTACTAAAAATTGATCCCACGACAAGTTGTACAATGGGATTTTTCCAGTGGCTTGAATCAGAGATCTCCACCATGATAAAGCTTCACCCTTAAAAGACTGCGACGCAAACTTGACCACGTCTCTCTCAGCGCATCCGCTGATGTCTACAACCGTATCCATCTCATCCAGCCACGTCATACAGTCAATGGCTCCTTTCTCCCCATTAAAATCCCGGGGCTTGCACGAAATAAAGTATTTATAAGAGCAACCCTTCTCACGGGGTCCGTGGTTCAGTATAACATGCTGAAGGGGTAAGGTCCCAAAAACCTCATAAAAAGGATTTGAGACCATACCACAAACTGGCCTTTCAACCTTTTTAACCTTGCGCGGCCGCGCATGGGTCTTACTAAAGGAAGAAAGCAATCAGTAATTTATAGTCGCGCGCCCAAAGGAAAACATGAATCCTTGCGCCTTCTCCCATTTAACAAAGGATCAAAATCCTTTGTTCAATACCTCCGCCTAAATATCCAGACTTGGATATTATTTTACCCAGACTTGGGATTTATTCGTCTGTGTCCACACAGCAAGGTGTCACACCAGATTATAGCAGTAATCTTCTAGAAAGAAATATAATCGTGCACCACCCAGACGGTTATAACCGTCTGGACATGTGTCGTCACCACAGGCAACCCTGGAATCACAACAAAGGCATGCAATTGAAGAGTAATCTCCACTTAATCACTTTCCACGTGGCAATCCCCCAGCCATAGATCAAACCACGATCCGTGTGCATTCACATCGGATCGAGACAACTTAACGAAGGATCAAAGAACTTAACGGAAGAAAATATAACCGCTACGGCGTTAGCATCTTCCGTCAACTTTTCAATAACAGGTTTTCCCTCCCAAAACTCCCGGTTATAAATATGAGAACTGTTCAGGTATAAACTCAGATCACACTCACTTCTCAAATACTTTACTCTTCTCCATTACCAATACTTATTCTCACACCGGAGTCGGGTCAAGGAGAGAACCCTCTTCTCCCCTTGACGAGGCTAACGGTGTTCTTTTTTGCAGAATCACCGGAGAAGAAGTTCAGCTGCAACTGAATCAACCGAGAGAGAGCTAACCCTTTTATGCGGATTCAAACCCCCTAACTATCTCGGTTCCGACCATTTAGTTAGTGTTTCTTCATTGGCGCCCACCGTTTTCTCAGTTTTTCTAGTTTCTATCTCGTTTCGATTCAGTTCATCCCATTTTCTGTTTTTTGCACATGGCAGAAAATTCGTCTTCTCACCGGCAACCTGGTCCTCGACCAAACGTCGGAAACAATTTACAACTAGAAGAATTTCCAGAACATTGGTTTAGCAGATGCCAAGCTGCTTTAAAAACAATTGTTATTCAGATCGCCAGATCTGATTTACCAAACATCAGATCTAGAAAAGAAATTGATACCACAGTATTGGACCCACCAACACCACGTAGGGGGGACATCCAATCCAGCCAATATAGCAGTTATCAAAAACAAATACACATGATTCTGGGAGGTCCGTCACGGAGGTCAAGTAAACGAAATTATGATCAACATTGGAGAGAACAACAAGTTGTATTTCTTGTTGTTCCTGGGGGCCCTCAGGAAGAACGACCAGTAATTATTACTGGTATTTTCGGTCATTACCGGACGGACTATATGTTCATAGATCCAGGAAGCTCGATGGATATTATATACGAACAATGTTTTAAGCAACTCGATTCAGAAGATAAAGCACGTCTAGAGCCGGTCGATTTTCCCCTCACCGGATTTTGTAATGAAGCTGTATTCCCATTAGGGCAAATCGCTTTCCCGGTGACCTTATCTGACGGCGAGCATTCACGAACAGTTACAGTCAATTTCATGGTCATGCCAGCAACATCACGTCATGATGTTCTGCTCGGGAGAAGATCACAAAGGGAATTCAGCATGATCACTTCCATTCCACATGCTGCTTGCGGATTTCCAACAGAGACCGGAGTTGCAATCCTCTACTCAAGCAAAGAAGTCATGTACGTGGATGACGAACCACCAGCAAAGGTAGTCAAACCTTCGGCACCGAATGAACCAGAGAAATGGGTTCTGAACAACGAATACCCAGAGCAGACCATTCTGCTAGGACCAGCCATTTCACCAGCAACGCGCATGCAACTGAAAGAATTATTGTCTAACAACAAAGATATATTTGCCTGGTGCCCAGCAGACATGACTGGAGTTCCACGTGACATCGCGCAACATTGTCTAAACATCAAACCATCAGTAGAACCTGTTGCTCAGGGGAGGCGTAGCTTCATTGAAGAAAAAGCAAAAGCAATGGACGAGCAAGTAGCAGAGTTACTTAATGCGGGAATCTTGCGCGAAGTAAAATACCATACATGGGTAGCCAACCCAGTGATGGTACAAAAACATAGCGGCGGGTGGAGAATGTGCGTCGACTTCAAAGACCTGAATAAAGCATGCCCAAAAGATTGCTACGCGCTTCCAGAGATAGACAAAAAAGTCGATTCTCTAGCATCATTCAGATGGAAATGCTTTCTTGACTGTTACAAGGGTTATCATCAGGTCCAGATGAAAGAAGAAGACGAATACAAAACGGCGTTCCGCACAGATAAAGGCATTTTCTGTTATACCAAAATGCCGTTCGGCCTGCGCAACGCAGGCGCAACTTATCAACGCCTAATGGACACAATTTTCAAAGATGATATTGGCAAGACTGTCGAAGTATACATGGATGACCTCATCATCATGAGCCATGAGGAAGGCACAATGCTCGACAATATTCAGCGCACATTCGACTCTTTGCGCAGCGTGAATTTAAAACTCAACCCAACTAAATGCTCCTTCGGCATGGAAGAAGGAAAATTTTTGGGATTCATCGTCACAAGAGATGGCTTTAAAGTAAATCCAGAAAAAGTGCAGGCTATTCAGCTAATGCCGTCACCCGCAACAGTTAAAGAAATGCAAAGGCTCGCCGGACGCTTAGCGGCTTTAAACAGATTTTTGGCTAATCATGCAGCAAAGTCTTATCCATTCATCAGCACGCTACGAAACTGTGCAAAGAAAACTGACTTTCAGTGGACATCTGAAGCGGAAACCGCATTCAAACAAATGAAAGAATGTTTAATTCAGCTGCCAACGCTGACCGCACCAAAAGAAAAAGAACCACTGATTTTATATCTATCTGCCGCGGAAGTAGCGGTTGGTGCTGTATTAATGGTAGAACGCGAGAACATCCAGACTCCAATCTATTACATCAGCAAAATGCTTACCGGCCCGGAAACTCGTTACTCAATGATAGAAAAGCTAGTCCTAGCACTAGTACATGCATCCCGACGCCTACGCAGGTATTTCTCGGGTCACGTCATCACAGTTCTTACCAATTACCACTTAGGCCAGATCTTATCTAAACCCGACGTGGCGGGACGACTGGCCAAATGGGCAATTGAACTGGGAGGATACAACATTTTCTACAGACCAAGACCAGCAATCAAAGGGAAAGTTTTAGCAGACTTCGCCACTGAAGTCCCCATCGAAAAAGTTCAAGAGTGCGAGGCAATCCAGAATCCTACACCCGTTTTCGATGATAGAGTCTGGACCTTGCACACAGACGGAGCATCCAATGATGACGGAGCTGGAGCAGGTCTCCGATTAATCAGCCCAGACAACCACGAGCTCACATATGCTATACGCTTAGATTTCAAAAGCACAAATAACGAAGCTGAATATGAAGCCTTCTTGGCAGGTCTTCGCTTAGCGCTAAAAATGGGGGCAAGAAATCTTGAAGCTAACGTTGATTCAAAACTGGTAGCCGAGCAAGTTAATGGCAATTACGATGCAAAAGAAGCTATGGCGTTGTACCTTGAACAAGCACGGATGTTAATCAGCCAATTTCAAACATTCAAAGTTAATCACATAAACAGAAGCGAGAACAAACACGCTGACGCGCTAAGCAAGCTAGCTGCTACCAGCTTTGAGCACTTAGCAAAGGAGGTACGCATAGAAGTATTATCCAACCCTTCCATTCATCTCAAACAAGTAAGCGTCATAGAAATGGGAGATCCATCCTGGATGTCTCCAATTATCTTGTACCTTCAACACGGAAAACTTCCGGAAGGAAAGGCAGAAGCTCGAAAAATACAACACAAAGCAATAAATTACGAAATGGCGGATGGCATCCTTTACCGAAAATCATTCATGGGCCCATTACTATGCTGCGTCGATAAAACAGACGCCCAATACCTTGTCAGAGAAATCCACGAGGGATTATGCGGGATACACGCAGGACCGCGCATGGTCGTGGCAAAAATAATGAGCGCTGGATACTACTGGCCAGGAATGCACATGGATGCAGTCGATCTGTTAAGAAGATGCGAGGCATGTCAACGCCACGCACCAAAGACACTCCGACCCAAAAATCCACTAATTCCCGTTACTTCCTCCTGGCCATTCCAACAGTGGGGCATCGATCTTGTCGGGCCATTTCCTGACGCGCCAGGTGCAGTAAAGTTCATCATCGTCGCGGTGGATTACTTCACAAAATGGGTGGAGGCTAAAGCTTTGGCCTCAACAACAGCAATGGTAATCCGCAAATTTATATGGGAACATATCATTTGCAGATTTGGATTACCATTGCGCATTATTTCCGACAATGGTACAAACTTCGCCGCAGAAGATCTTCAAAAATGGTTTAAAGAAATGAAGATCGAGCACAACTTTGCCTCCGTCGCGCATCCTCAAGCGAACGGACAGGTAGAAAGCGTAAACAAACAAATTATTGATGGCATAAAAGCGCGACTCGGGACAGCGCGCAGAGGATGGGTTGACGAACTCCCCAGCATCCTCTGGGCGCATCGAACGATGCCAAAGACTAGCACCGGCGAAACTCCGTTCAGCCTAGTCTATGGGTCTGAGGCCGTCATTCCAGCTGAGATAGGTTTACCATCACCGCGCATGATAGCCATGGAAAAACAGAACAATGAACAAGAGCGAAGAATGGATTTGGATCTTCTGGAAGAAAGGCGCGAGAACGCCGCTATAACAGAAGCAAGGTACAAATCCAAGCTTGAAAAATATTACAATGCGCGTGTCCGCGTTTGCACATTTGTCCCCGGTGATTTCGTCTTGCGCGACAATGAGGCTTCAAACGCTGAAAAGCCAGGCAAATTAGCGCCAAGATGGGAAGGACCATACGTCATTAATGAGGTCCTAGGCAAGGGGGCATATACCCTAAAAAGGATCGATGGGACTCTAGTCCCCCGCACCTGGAACGCGCAACAGTTGCGCAGGTGTTACATATGAACTAAGTCTTCAAAAAGCGGAAAGAACATATAGGCAATGTATTTCTTTATTATGTCTTGTATCACAAGCCTTACGCTCTTATCAATACAAACATCATCTTTACTTATATCACTGTTTATTACAAATTGCATGTAATTTCTTTGGTTCGCGCGAAAACAATATGGTCAAACATTTTATACCTCATGAATAGTCTAAAAACAAGGCAAGCTGTTGCGCCTTTTAGACAAACGTTCACACATGAGCACAATACCATCTCTCATTCGCCTTACCTATCCAAAAGCAATTAAAAACATGCAACATATTGTAATTTAAACAAACAATTCACAAGCATAGCAGTGCATCACAATATACAAAAAGTGTAACACAAACACTTCATAAACAAGATCATGACAATGATCTTCCAAAAAAAAAAAAGACCGGTCCCAAAGACTTGAATATTCACAAACAACAAAAAGAAACATTGTTTCAACTAGTAGCAGGACGACAGCCATATACAATAGTCACACTGGTGAAATTCAAAAAAGAGGTTTGTAGAATGACATAAACATCAAAAGAAGGGATATACAACTCCCAAATCTAACCAGCATCGGAATCATCATCAACAACAAACGCCTGCTCACACCGACGAGTTTTCCGGCGTTGATACGTCAGCCGGCATTCTCCTTTCCGAAGCAGTGGGAACCGAACCGTCAAGCCATCAGCATCCAGCACAACACCGACACCATCAATAACATCCATAGACTGAAGAAATTTACGGTCAGAACCAACAGTTGCCGGAATACCAGTTTTCACCGGACTCTCTGCAGCAACAGCAGCTAAAGGGGGAGAACGAGATAGAAGCACAAGGCCTTCAGCAGCCTCGTAAACCCTAAAAATATCCAGCAAACGACGAGTTTGGTACGAACGCTTCATCCTTCTTGCTCAAAAAACCGTCGGAAGATAAGGCATCTGGAATATGCATATATATATAAAAGAACTCAACCTCGGGAAAGGAGAAATCTACTCATCATTAATCGTCAGAATTATATCACATCCAAACGGCGCTACAGGAACCAGGGTCATTTCCCCATTAATAAAGACTGACAAGCGCCATTACAAATCTCAAGACAAAGGAGAAAAATACCCACTCTTACTGCCAGCTGACGTCATTACACGTCAGAGTATGATTACCAAGTCACATTTTGTCACTTTCTTCAACAAACTCAATCTTCTCATAGAAGCTTTCTTATCTTTTCGCGCCCAAACACATTTCTCTCTCATAAGTCCAGTGCTCCACTTATTTGCATAAGTACAACACTAGACTGGGGGGACTTGAAGGGGTAAGGTCCCAAAAACCTCATAAAAAGGATTTGAGACCATACCACAAACTGGCCTTTCAACCTTTTTAACCTTGCGCGGCCGCGCATGGGTCTTACTAAAGGAAGAAAGCAATCAGTAATTTATAGTCGCGCGCCCAAAGGAAAACATGAATCCTTGCGCCTTCTCCCATTTAACAAAGGATCAAAATCCTTTGTTCAATACCTCCGCCTAAATATCCAGACTTGGGATTTATTCGTCTGTGTCCACACAGCAAGGTGTCACACCAGATTATAGCAGTAATCTTCTAGAAAGAAATATAATCGTGCACCACCCAGACGGTTATAACCGTCTGGACACGTGTCGTCACCACAGGCAACCCTGGAATCACAACAAAGGCATGCAATTGAAGAGTAATCTCCACTTAATCACTTTCCACGTGGCAATCCCCCAGCCATAGATCAAACCACGATCCGTGTGCATTCACATCGGATCGAGACAACTTAACGAAGGATCAAAGAACTTAACGGAAGAAAATATAACCGCTACGGCGTTAGCATCTTCCGTCATCTTTTCAATAACAGGTTTTCCCTCCCAAAACTTCCGGTTATAAATATGAGAACTGTTCAGGTATAAACTCATATCACACTCACTTCTCAAATACTTTACTCTTCTCCATTACCAATACTTATTCTCACACCGGAGTCGGGTCAAGGAGAGAACCCTCTTCTCCCCTTGACGAGGCTAACGGTGTTCTTTTTTTCAGAATCACCGTAGAAGAAGTTCAGCTGCAACTGAATCAACCGAGAGAGAGCTAACCCTTTTATGCGGATTCAAACCCCCTAACTATCTCGGTTCCGACCATTTAGTTAGTGTTTCTTCACATGCTGAGATGGAGCACTGTGGTTCGAGGAGCGTCGATCATCATCTTTCTTCGGGTCGTCCTTCTTGGACGGTAGCTTTGAAGGCTGTGTAGATAGGGTCCTACTACGAGTCCCACTATACTCTTCGTATTGCCTTTCTAATGCCTGTGTAACTGCGCCGTCTATGATCGCTTTCAACTCAGCACCCGTTAGATTAATTCGGGCGTCCTGGTTATTCTCCACTGGATGACTATTACCCTCGTCCGAGTTAGCCATTTTAATTGAACTGTTGCAGAAAACAAGGACAATAGTTTATTTGGGAGTTTATTAAGGAATTGTCTTTTATGGCAATTCATTAACCATGGTAACAGAGACCATATTTGGTTAATTTATAATTCATATTTATTTAGGATTTCTATTATAATTTATCCTAATTATAAAACATTAACAGTTTTATTTATGGCACAAAAGGCCTAGTCACTTGGACACTTTTAATTTAATCTATGATTTCAGAGAATCAAAACATTAAGGTATACTGGCACAATAGGCCTAGTCACAAGGACAATTATAAATTATATGCTAGGATTGCAGAGAATCAAAGCATTTGAGGTTTGAACCTAGTTCATTACCTTTATTTGACAGGGAGTCATAGCTACCACTGTCTTTTGCTCATATGGAAATGAGCAGGGCCCGTAGGCACTATATTACCACGTATGGTAAAAATATGATCATCTTAATTGATGATCTTAACCCTTGATTCAGAGATCATTAAATTGGGTTAGGAATCTTCTAAAGAATCCTTATACATATACAATGACGTGTGATTTTAACGAATCACTTCTGCCAGGAGTGTTAACATGTTTTCAGATGTTAACTTAGATTTGAATCTTTTGAACAGGTCTTACCATCTTGGCCTGGTCTTATAATTGACTTGAGGCTAGGTTTCACACTTTAAGATTCTTAGTTAATAATTACATAGGCAGATTAATTCAAAAGGAATGATTTTAATTTATTTATTTCATTTATAATTTATTTATGCACAAAATGGCAAACATGAAATTTATAAAACAAACATTCCATTAATTTATTCAAAATATTACATACTGCCCTAAACGGGTCTTTTCAACAAACAACTACCCACGCAGGGGTTAATCAACATACGTGTCCACGCAGGGACTTTAAACAAACATAATAGTCCACGCAGGGACCTTAAACAAACAAACTAGTCCACGCAGGGACTTTAAGCAAACATCATACCCTCGCAGGGGTTAACGAAAAATAGACCCACGCAGGGGTCAAAACAAACTCACATACATAACCGCACAGGGGCTTAAACAAATACAGGAAATACAGGCCCACGCAGGGGCTCAACAACAATTGGAAGGATTTAGTGATTCTTCTTGTTCTTCCCTTTGATCAAACTTGCTAATCATTGGAAGAAAGTCTGTCTCTCCCTACGGTCCCTGTGCACTTCCCGTTCAACCTGATCCATCCTCTGAAGGAGTTCTTCATGCTCAGGTGGGGAGAACCTAGGCGGCTGCGATTGAGTCCGTATGATAGGCCTAGGTGGTATCTGGTACCCGTGTGTTGGGTACCCAACTCCCCATGGAGCTCCGTATGGTCCTTCCGGGTGCAGGGCATTGTAGTTGGCTGCCACCATGTAAGGGTCGGCCTCTGCGTACCCGTAGTTGTTGTGGACCGGCGGTTCGAACGAGTTGTATGCCATGGAACCCGTATACGCTGGGATTGGGTTATCAAAACCCATTAGCGGCGGCTGCGGCATCGCTGGGTTGGAAGGCCCACCCATTTGTGGGTCCTCCTGATGTGGCGGATAGTGGCTGCCACTGGATTGACGTGGGGAACTGAAATGGAAATCCCCTGCTCGTGACGACATGCGCGCACCGGTTCTCCTTCGCCTTGGCGGTTGCGGCGGTGCCGGCTGCACTGGCGGCGGTGGAGGCGGTGGCGTGACTGCCACGAATCTGGAATCCAGAGAGGGATCCTGTTGCTGCTGCGGCTGCTGCTGCTGAGGAGGCGACGAATGGTGAGGAGGTGTATAGTACCATTCGTGCCGGGTGAACATAGCTTGGAAGCTAATTGGACCAACATAGGGTGATCCATGGAAAGATGACCCGTTGGAGATCTCGATCGGGTGGCTTGGAGTGCCACTTGCAGGTTCGACGGGATCAGTATCCTCGTCCATGTCGTCCGCATGATCTCCAGAGAAATGGTCGTCTGGCCCCAGTGGGTTAAAACCCATAGGTTCTTGTATGTAGCCTACCGGATTAAACTGACCCCGAAAAACAGGTGTGGGGTCCCCGTAAGAATGGTGCGATAAAGATCGCTGTAATGGTATGTATGACGGTTGAGGGTTGTTGGGCTCATATTCCGGCTGAGGCCCAAAAGGGTTAGGAGGTGTTGAACTATGTGAGACCGACCGTCTAGCCGGCTCAAAAAGGTTTCTCCGGTTCTGCCGGGGATCATCACTTTCTGTCGTAGATGGAGCTCGAGCATTCGAAGGTCCAGCTTCATTATCGTTGGGGGCGGTGACTGGCCCCTTGCCTCGTCCTCTCCTTCGGAAGAATCTTGGCGGCATTTTTAAATCCTGTCATTATAATATGAGATAACAAAACAAAAATATATGCAAAATAAAGGACAACACAAACAAAGTGGAATTTGTCCTATGTTATATGTCTAGACTCGAAAGTTTAGAATTGTGCAATTGTGTAACTGAGATTAAACACAAAAGGCTAGTGTTTAATTCACTCAGTGTTGGCTCTGATACCAACCTGTCACACCCCGATTTCCACGTGTCACCGGTGGGCCCGGTGGGGGAGTATCGTGACGTGGTTGGCAACATAATAGTCAAACAACACAATAATCAATATGCACAGCGGAAGCAATTTAAAAATATGATACAACCGAATTTAATATTGTAATATCAAAGTCACAATATCCGGAAGTTTATCCACAGCCGGATCGAAAAATAAAAATGAAATTTATAGTTCAACAGACTTCAGGCATCTTAAGCTTGCGAGACTTCTAATGATGCTAAGGAGAAATCCCATCCAATTTCGCTTAGTACCTGCATTTAATCTTTTTGGGAAAATACGTCAGTTTACACTGGTAAATACATTCAACTGACTCATTTTGGAAAATGATTGAAAATTAGTTTGGATGCACATGGCATAAACATTTTATTTAACTTGGGAGAATTATTTAATATTATAATCTTGTGAACGAATTACATGTTCCTTGTGCGTTCAGTAGCCCGGATCTTGTCCGGGTTAAAGATCAATAGACACACCACAAAGTTCTTTTGTGCACTGACGGGTGTACGCCTACACCCCGCGCTTAAGTCGTGGCCATTTCGTAAAATGATGCCGAGGATATCCGGGACATGGTCATTAACCCCCCAAAGGCTTTAAGTAACAAGACCGTTTAAACGAGCCGATCAAATTTATTCAATTACCCACTCAACGGTGGAGAATTTGATGCCCGATCAAGCGGTATGCTATATACCGTAACCTAAGCCCGTATAGGGAAAATAAGTTAAAAGTATTTACCTGAGCAAGTATAATTCACAATTAGCAAAATGCACGTAGCTTTTACTGGTCCTCCTAATCTGGAACGAATGTTTTATAATAACCTATTAGAATCCTAACGGGTCTTTAATTAAGCTTAAGCTTAGACCGGCTAGTTCCAAAGATACGGTTCGTACGCACGATTAAGCGAAGACCGGATAGAATGTGATTTAGACCCAACAAGTTTGAAGACTTGTTTAATATGGGTTTATTATTCACATTCTGGATTTTGAGATAAAACCGTTAAGGTTTGACCCGTTTCGGCTAATTTATGTAAACTTGTTACATAAACCGAACCGTACGCGTAGTAAGCGTGACGGGTATTTATGAGAGCTATATATACAGGTTTTCTAAGTTAATTATGCCTCAAATATGTTGTGACATCAGTAAGATGTCTTTCATTATGCCCGAAACGATTTTAAACACAAACTATGCCCCGTAGGGGTAGTTTGGTCATTTTAGAGGTGGTAAAAGAGTTTAAGTGATAACCTGAGTTACAGGCCTGATGTAATCAGTAAATATACTCAATTTTCCAAGTTATATCAGTAGGTTAAAGTATATGTGTGAAATTTATCATTTATAGCCAACTATGCACCGTAGGGGCATTTTGGTAATTTCACTTAAGCCTAAAAGCTCAAAACCGGAGTCTGAGTTAATCAACCTTTGCTTACTGTTAAAATATTCTAATTTGCCTAAAATATCAGTAGGTATCAACCCGGGCATGTTCAATATGATTTTAATACATACTATGCGTTAAAACGCTAAATAAGGCGATTAAAGGCCATTTCCGGGTTTGATACTTAAATCTGATATTTTTATATTTCCAGAAGGCTTAAAATAATTTATTTATCATATGTGATCAGTAGCAAAAGGTTTGGAATCGTTTAGATATGTAAAACTCATTTTATGGCCCGTAAGGGCAAAACCGACAATTACCGGATTAAGCCTACGACTATGAGTCATGCTCGGCCTAAAATTAATTAAAAATCTTTAAAAATCCCAAAATAATATATTACATCAGTGGGTAAAATATTTGATGTCAAAAGTATGTTTAACTAGGCTATACGCTAATGATGTCGTTTAATTAACATAAAGCTTTAAATTTGCGACAATGAGCATAACTCTTAATCTACAAGTCAAACTGATGTCAAACTTTGCATACAAGTTTATATATCAGTATTTAAATTTTATACTCTTTTACATTTCCAAAAATCACGTTTTAAGGCAATAAGGGCATAACGGTCAACATATGAGCAATTAACGGAAACATGCATATTAATTGGATAACTAAAGAACCAAGGTGTATAATCACAGAGGGTTGTTCTAACATGTAACCTAGTCCAATTAAAGCTCTGAGGCATTTCTAAAACATGCCTAAACGGGTCAGAACTGAAAGTCAAAGTGAAAGTCAAACTATGTGACTTTCGGTTCCGAACCGGGTATTTACAGGAAACTGTCGGGTTGAACATGTTTGGACATGTTCTTACACTTATTACTAAGTTATAACAATGATCAAACAGGTTGTATATGATCTACATTGCTAATTATGCATAAATTGTATTTTAAGTATCCTGTTGACTTTTTCTTAGTAAGTTTGACCCGACTTTTGACCTGCTTAGAGTGGTAATCAGGGGGAACCCTTTTGAGGGTTTATTACCCACATAATTACCAACTTATAATTACTTTTAATTCGAGATATGACTGAGCCATTATTGACTAATCTCGAAGTCAAGCCGTAATTATGATGGTTTGACTTTTAGCTAAATAACTAAGCTAAACTTAATTAGAAAGGTCAAGCAGACTTACAAGTGTTTAATGGTTGATTAGGAAGGCCTGGAGAGTGCTCTTGTGTTCCACAATTGATCAGAAGATTGTTTGATGGATGAATGATCAAGTGTTGCACATAGAAGCCTTATATAGTGAACTAAGGCACCATAACATGTTGACAAATAAGTCTAGCACTGACCATGAGTTACCAACATGTGTCCTACATGTTTAGGGATTGTTTAGGGGCCAAGGGATATGAGGAAAATCGGATAAAAGGTCAAGAATCGCGTTTAACAGCAAACAGCACATTCTGTTGGAGCTGGGCACTGCTTGCGCACCGTAAGGGTGCGCTTGCGGTGCGCAAGGCCTCATCAGGGACCAAAATGTTTGATCTTTCATGCACTCGAAAGGGCAACCTCAATATCCGACTTTGGGGCCTCAATTAACATCTAGGGACCTCCAAGAAGTGCCTTATACAGTAACATACCCTACCATTATGAATTTGTTTGCTTGGATCCTTTATAAACGTACCGAAAACTAAGGGTTACCGTAGGAATTTCTTCGTAGGAGTCCACCAATTAATTTATGAATCATTCATTGTTATAATTCACTGAACTTGAACATATACTAGATGTTTTTAATATGATTTGAGTCTTGGGATTTATAACGAGGTCGTTCAGAGGTGCAAAAGTTAACATGGCGACGTTTTTAAATCCTGTCAAACATTTTTAATAAATCCGGGTTTATAACGCTTTTTGTCTTACACGACACGTGTCGTTATTTTATTTAACACGAATTTTCGAGGTGTTACAAATACCTGAGCAGGGAAAGAGACAAAGGGGTCAGGATTAGGCTGGACTATGACGAACCAGAACCATCGTTGTCTCCTGGACCGCCTGTTCTTCCTTTCACAAGCTCACAACCAGCCGTGTCCAGGAATGAAGCTGGTCCCAGCCATCCACCTCCGAATCCCAGTCCATATACATACACGAGGCCAGATCCAACATCTTTTCCTCTATTTTCTTCCCAGCCCGTTGCAACCGGTGCTCCATTGGGGCACGAGCTAACTTTAGATTAGCTATTACAATCTCCTATTGCAAGCCTTCCACCTCCAGCAACAACCACATGGGAGCACGCTTTGTCCGTTCTCCCTTTGGCACAAAGTGCCGTCATGAGTGCTCCTGATGTGCGCAAAATGCAACATATAAATTACATCAAATGTGGAATAAAACTAACCCTTTTTTAGTACTAATGTTGGAAAAAGTGTGTTTTTGTCCTCCTTTTGTATTTTCAGGATTAAAAGAGCTTAAATGAACAAAAGAAGCAAAAATGCAGCTAAATCTAACAATAATACAAGAAAAAGGAAGAAACGTGGCATGCCCGACCCCTCGACAGCATCTCCCAAAGCAAAAAACAAGAAGAAAGCTGAGCATGGGGCTGTGCCCAGCGGACACGGCCCCGTGCCCAGCGGACACGGGGGCGTGTTCAGGTGTCTGCAGAAAAGACAAAGTTGTAGAACCATCTATTCCCGACACGGGGACGTGCCCAGCTCAACACGGGGTCGTGGTCAACGCTAAGATTCGCATAATCCAAGCAAATCTTGATAGTACAGATACGCTTCTGCACACGGGGCCATGCCCAGCGGACACGGAGGCGTGGTCAACTAATGCAGACAAACTGCAATTAATGAAGAAAGAGAAGAAGGGTGGACACGGGGCCGTGTCCGGGCTTCTATGCAGGCTATAAATAGGGGTGCTTGGCTCATTTGAAAACCATCCCTTGGCACACCACCTCTCTCACACTTCACCCACACTCCATCACCACCACAACACCATCATCCACCACCATCATCCATCATCCATCATCCATCATAGAGTGTGTGAGTCATCTCGGGATCCAAGATTGATCGTAAGAGTTCTTGACAATCAAAGGCCATGTTTGCCTAAGTCTCTTACATCACTTGGTGAAGACAAGTGTTTAGTGTAATACTTTTTATTTTTAATCTTTTCGCACTTTTTATTTGGTTATGTATTAATGACTCTAATAACTAGTTTCTTATGTTGAAGGTGATTCTTCCTTATCGTTTGTCCGTGGTGTCTTGCCATTATTTTACTGTCTATATAAAATAAAATATTTTCACCATTCATATCTCCACGGTCTATATGGCGGTATGTTGGCTACCTGGTCGGGGGTTAAGGGAACGGTTTGGTAAGAGTCTTGCCTTGTTCAGTGTATAGATCCTGCAAGGACCTGAGTCAAATTTAGTAGGACCTCCTTCAATACCCACTGGTATTGGATGGCGGGGGTCCAAACTCTTTGATCCCCTCATATGTAAGCTACTATTAATACTTTAACCCGGCTACTTAGGACTGTATCCCTACTGACTCAGACTACTTAGCCGAGGGTAACGTCACCTTCAAAAGAGGGGCCTACCACATTATGCATTAATAACTTAATTAATTATCTTTCAATAATCCGACCCTTTAGGATTGTATCCTTGCTGACTCAAACTACTGGGTTGAGGGTAACGTCACCTTCAAAAGAGGGCCCTACTACAATAACTAAGATAATCTCTTAAAAAGTGCAAAAGTGCGGAAATAATCAAAGGTTACACTATACACGAGTCGGATCCAAGTGATTCATCTTGTCTATCTGTTTTTATTTTTATTTTATTTTTCAGCATTTTAGTTAGTTTTATTTTTCTAGTTTAAAAACCTTTTTTCTAACTTTTGATTTGATTAGATGTTGAGGATAAACCGTTACTAAAAGCTCTTGTGTCCTTGGACGACCTCGGTATCTTACCAACACTATACTACGCTCACGATGGGTGCACTTGCCCATATGTGTGTTTAGTGTTAGTAAATATCGTGTTTTATAAATTTAAAACTTGGCTAAAAAGTGTAAAAGGGCTTAAAATATACATTAAAAACCTACAACGCACTACGCACATCAAGTTTTTGGCGCCGTTGCCGGGGACACAAGGATTTTAAGAAAGCTTAAAATCGACGGCCTAATCAGTTTTTTCACAAAACTTTTTTCAAAACGCGCGCACATTTTTCTGCATTTAGTTAGTTTTGCATTTACAGTAGATTGAAAACGGGCCGTGCTCAATGAACACGGGGCCGTGCTGCATATTTTTTATAAAACACCCAAATACAGAGCCTGAAGACGGGGCCGTGCTCATTGAACACGCCCCGTGCTCAACGAAATCAGTAACCTTAATTAAAACGCCCAAGTACAGATTCTGTACACGGGGCCGTGCTCACTGAACATGGGGCCGTGTCCAGCCTCTGTTTCTGTTTTTTTTTTTTCTGATCTCGAGACTTTGTTGAGGTCTGCTGAGTGATTCTCATGGATCAATACTCAGGAGGTTACAATTACACCTATGAGGAGGATGATTATAGGGAAGACTATTGTACTAATTGTGGTAACCCGCACTCGGTTCAATATTGTGACTTATTTCAACCATCCACTTCATACACCTACTATGAGGAGCCCAGGTACGAGCCATCAACTTCATACACATCCTATGAAGACCCAAGGTATGAACCTCCTCCCTCATACTCATATTTTGATGAACCAAGGTATGGGCCTTCATACTCATACTTTGAGGAACCAAGATATGAGCCACCACCTTCATATGCTTATTATGAGGAACCATGGCACGAACAACCCACCTCATATGAGTATTATGAAGAACAAAATTACGACCCTTATCCATCATATACTTACAATGAAGGACAATGGTGTGAACCATCTACTTCCTATGAGTATTATGAGGAACAAAGGATCGAACAACCGGATTCAAGCTTTGAGGATCCCGATCCTTATTCCATCACCGACATAGCCAATAAGATAATAGAACACATTAAAACTATCGAACGCTGCATATTGGAATCTCGCGCAAGGGAAGAGGAGTCCCGCGCAAGAGAAGAATTAAATAAAAAAGAGATAGTTGAAAATGTAAAAATGGAAGAACAAATAAGTGAAAAACCGACACATGAGTTAAACAACGAAAAAGGTGAGTCCGACAACGTTAAAATCCAAGAAGAGTCTAATTTTGAGCAAATTAATCTCTTGTCACCTTCTTTTGAAAATCATTGTTTAGTACCCACTCATACTAAGTTTTTAAAAGAGTTAAACACTAGCACTAAAATTGACGAAATGGTAAGTATTAAGTTAACAAATGATCAAACTTCGCTAATAAAAGAAGACCCATTTGAAATCAACATTAAACCGGTTCCATGTTTTTTTTCAAAATTCCTTTATTAGTAATATCACAATTGATAAAGATCTTTGCGTTAATATAATGCCTAACTACATTTTCGAAAAATTAAGTATTAGTGATTTTTCTCCACTTCAAATACCCATTTTTCTATCCAATCAGAAAGTAATAAAATCAATCGGTGTAGTTGAGGATGTCTTGGTCCAAACAAATCAAATGGTAATCCCAACCGACTTTGTCATCCTTGATGACGCTCCTCTAGTGTTGGGACGACCTTTTGTAAAAACCCACGAATCTTTGAAAAACCGAAAGTACAACAATCTATCTATTCAATTAGGGGCATTTAAAAGAAGTGTCGGTCTTGAACGTTCAATGAAATATCCATTCGGCAATGACGACCCCCTAATTGAAGATGAGCCAGAACCACCCGATAAGGAGGGTCTAGCCAAGGACCCTTATAAACGTGACGCACCACGGAGGCATTCCGCGGAACTATCCTTAGTTTTAGATTAGTTTAACTTTTATGTTTTCTAGTTTAGTTTTAATTTTCAGGAATAAAGCACACTCGAAATGGTGGAGGTTACTAAGGGAAACTTGAACCCACACCCCATGCACAAAATAAAGCCTCCCGACAATTTTTCTTCATTACAGTAAGTTCAGCACGGGGTCGTGCTCACCCCAACACGCCCCGTGCCCGAGGTTCTGCAGAAAATGCCCAGTTCAGGTAACTGGACACGGGGTCATGCTCACTGAACACGCCCTTGTGCCCAGCCTTCTGTTTAAATTTGATACTGGCAGTCTGACCACGGGGCCGTGCTCAGCCAACACACCCCGTGTTCAGCTACCCAGTAACATAAAATCTTGTTTTTAACCCACTTTTACACATTTTAATCAACCGAAAAACTTATTTTTGGGACACATTGAGGACAATGTGTAATTTAAGTGTGGGGGGGGGGGGGGGGATGCTAAAACCTTGAATCTTGCAAGTCCTAAAAACAAGTCTTACACAAAACTCTGTTGGAACCGCTAATCACCCCAATTTTTTTTCAAAAAATTTCATATTTTTACTTGTCTTGGTTTAATTTGGGAATAAAAAGTTCTAAAAAGGTTATATTTTTACAAATTTACAACCGATAGCGTCGTGATAAAAAGAACTAACATAAGGAAATTATGAAACGGCATGACAAATCTAGTTAAAATTTGATTATATATACTTGATCACATAAAAACCTATTCCCACAAAAAAGTGAGTTTTTGAGCCTTTATTGAGCATACAAATATACATCCTTAAACTAAATGCACATTTTTCGTTTCTTGTGTGAATAGCCGCTTGGTTTCTTACGACTCTAGAACTTACCACGACGATGCATTCCCGGTCCTTACCAACTTAAACCCGAGTAAGTAAATGATGGAGGCATTAGGACTAACCATTTTTATTTCTACACCATTATTTTTCTTTTTTTTTACCACCTACCCAAAATCCCCCTAGTTAACCCCTTTGAGCCTAAACCTTTTCATTTCTAAACCCAAAACAAACACCCTTTACCCACCAAAACCTTTTTTCATTTTAAACCTTTATTTTAGTACAAAGCTCGGTTTTCATGTGACATTCCTTAAAAAAAATATATTGTTGAAGCCAAAAAAAACAAACAAACAAGTTCATCAAAAAGAACTTTGTTTGAAGAATTGCTTCATTAAAAAAAAATAACAAAAAGTCTTACGAAAACCGACGCTTTTTACGCCTTTCTCCCTTTTCTACTAACCACTAACCCAACCACCTACCTTTAACCCAAGCCTAACCCTTCCCCCAAAAAGTCCTCTTGATATTTACAAATGTATATAGTTAAAAAGGGGGAGGATTGATTGCTTGGCAAGCTTATGGTAGGAGTAAGTTCCATGCCGCTCTCGAGTGTTTCACAAAAATACATCTTCGGCCGAGTGTTGAGTGATCCCCCCGTGAGGTATGTGAACTTGTATATAAATGGAATTTTAAAAAGGAATGTTATGCCCTAATAAGTAATTTATTTTATGTAATGTTCTATATAAATCATGATGAATAGGATTGTAAATAAATAAAAATAAAACCTAATAAAGAATCTTGGAAATCCCGACACTCTATGACAAGCCCTAAAACCTTCTCTTCTACCCATTCCATTTGGGAGTGTAAGCCACATTATAAAGAGTTTTGCTTGAGGACAAGCAAAGATTCAAGTGTGGTGTGCAAAATGCAACATATAAATTACACAAATGTGGAATAAAATTAACCCTTTTTTAGTTTCTAATGTTGGAAAAAGTGTGTTTTTGTCTTCCTTTTGTATTTTCAGGATTAAAAGAGCTTAAATGAACAAAAGAAGCAAAAATGCAGCTAAATCTAACAATAATACAAGAAAAGGAAAGAAACGTGACATGCCCAACCCCTCGACAGCATCTCCCAAAGCAAAAAACAAAAAGAAAGCTGTGCATGGGGCTGTGCCCAGCTGAGCATGGGGCGTGTTCAGGTGTCTGCAGAAAAGACAAAGTTGTAGAAGCTTCTATTCCCGACACAGGGGCGTGCCCAGCTCAACACGGGGCCGTGGTCAACGCTAAGGTTCGCAGAATCCAAGAAAATCTTGATAGTACAGATACGCTTCTGCACACGGGGCCGTACCCAGCGGACACGGGGGCGTGGTCAACTAATGCAGACAAACTGCAATTAATGAAGAAAGAGAAGAAGGGTGGACACGGGGACGTGTCCAGCGGACACGGGGCCGTGTCCGGGCTTCTGTGCAGGCTATAAATAGGGGTGCTTGGCTCATTTGCAAACCATACCTTGGCACACCACCTCTCTCACACTCCACCACCACCACAACACCATCATCCACCACCATCATCCATCATCTATCATAGAGTGTGTGAGTTGTCTCGGGATCTAAGATTGATCGTAAGAGTTCTTGACAATCAAAGGCCATGTTTGCCTAAGTCTCTTACATCACTTGGTGAAGACAAGTGTTTAGTGTAATACTTTTTATTTTTAATCTTTTCGCACTTTTTATTTGGTTATGTATTAATGACTTTAATAACTAGTTTCTTATGTTGAAGATGATTCTTCCTTATCGTTTGTCCGTGGTGTCTTGGCATTATTTTACTGTCTATATAAAATAAAAGATTTTCACCATTCATATCTCCACGGTCTATATGGAGGTATGTTGGCTACCTGGTCGGGGGTTAAGGGAACGGTTTGGTAAGAGTCTTGCCTTGTTCAGTGTATAGATCCTGCAAGGACCTGGGTCAAATTTAGTAGGACCTCCTTCAATACCCACTGGTATTGGATGGCGGGGGTCCAAACTCTTTGATCCCCTCCCGGCTACTTAGGACTGTATCCCTGCTGACTAAGACTACTTAGCCGAGGGTAACGTCACCTTCAAAAGAGGGGCCTACCACAGTATGCATTAATAACTTAATTAATTATCTTTCAATAATCCGACCCTTTAGGATTGTATCCTTGCTGACTCAAACTACTGGGTTGAGGGTAACGTCACCTTCAAAAGAGGGGCCTACTACAATAACTAAGATAATCTCTTAAAAGGTGCAAAAGTGCGAAAATAATCAAAGGTTACACTACACACGAGACGGATCCAAGTGATTCATCTTGTCTATCTGTTTTTATTTTTATTTTACTTTTCAGCATTTTAGTTAGTTTTATTTTTCTAGTTTAAAAACCTTTTTTCTAACTTTTGATTTGATTAGACGTTGAGGATAAACCGTTACTAAAAGCTCTTGTGTCCTTGGACGACCTCGGTATCTTACCAACACTATACTACGCTCACGATGGGTGCACTTGCCCATATGTGTGTTTAGTGTTAGTAAATATCGTGTTTTATAAATTTAAAACTTGGCTAAAAAGTGTAAAAGGGCTTAAAATATGCATTAAAAACCTACCACGCACTACGCACATCAGCTCCTTTAGGAGTAAACTATACAGCTGCACCCGAAAGCCTTTAAGGCTTCAACCTCGTGCCTCAAATGATGGCCCAAATGATGGCAAGCTTCCCTTGGCAGCACTTCATCAATCAAGTGCTAGCCACCCAAGGGAACACCAACAACAACCCGGGTACAAGGACGGAAGAGGATTTGGCCAAGCCATACAAACCAAGCAATTTGTCATGCTTTTCTCAGCAAATCGCTAATTATGACTTTCAAACCAGGATAAAGATGCCCTCCCACATACGAACCTATGACGGAACGGGGGATCTAGAAGATCATCTTCAGATCTTCACAGGGGCAGCAAGGATAGAGAAATGGTCCAACGCCGAGTGTTGCTTAATGTTCATGCAAACCCTCGTTGGATCTGCTAGGATCTGGTTCAATGATTTGCCAGCCCGAAGCATTCGAACCTTCGATGATCTAAGCAAGGGTTTCTTGGCTAATTTCTCACAACAAAGGAGATATGTAAAAGATGCCACTGTGATCTTCCATATCAAACAAAAGGACGATGAAAGCCCCAGGGATTTCATCGAGAGGTACAAAAATGAGGGTTTAACGTATGTGGGAGCCGATGAGAAGATGAGGGTTGCAGGCTTTATGAATGCAATTACCTCTAAGTACCTTACCAGGGACTTTAACAAGTGCCTGCCCAAAACCTTGGAAGAAGCCCTTGAAAGGGCTGAGGCTCATATCAGGGGGGAAGAGGCGGTTGACATCAAGGACCAAAGAAAGAGGGGTCCTAGCTGGAGGCACAATAGCCCCAGCTGAAAAAGAGGCAACTTCGGTTCTTATGATAGACGCCCTCGAAGCTCAGACCCTCGAAGGTCTGAAGGTCGGAACCCTTCTAGCAAGGACAAGGCCGTGAACTTCACAGCCTTGACCAAAACCCCTCAAGAAATACTTGCCACTGAGGAAGTCAAACACAGCTTCAGACCGCCAAGGCCCCTTGAAAATTCCACCAAGTTCTGCGAGTTCCATGAAGAGAAGGGACATCACACTAATAATTGTTTCCAACTCAAAAAGAGAATTGAGGAAGCTGTCAAATCAGGGGAACTCGCTCACCTTGTTAAAGGAGTTGTTAGGCCCTATAGGTTTATGGATTAGTAGATTAATTGCTTAATGGATCAAGTTCTAGAAGTGGGGGTATTAGAGTGGGCTTTGGGGTAATTATGGGCCTAGGGTTTAGGGGGAAACCCTCCCTATAAATAGTTAATGGAAATTAGGGGTTTTGGTTGGTTCCATGTTTTAGAAACTTGTATTAGACAATTAGAGATTGTATGCAAGTTTAAGCATTGAATCTATAATCATTTGAATCTTCGAATCTTCATCATCGTGTTCTTGATTTCTTGAGCATCATCAAGTTTGGATTCCGCCCATCCTTGGTGATTGTTTGATATCGTTGTTTGATCCGTATTTTCGGGACTTACAATTGGTATCAGAGCCATTTAGATATCAAACATTCAAGAAATTCTACATTTTTGTTGAGGACCTTCATCGTGTTTTTCAAGTTCTTCATCGCGTTCATCAGTTTTTTTAAAAAATTCTATATATTTTGGTGTTTTATCTTTTGGAAATGTGTTAAGAATTTTAAATATCAACTTTCTGACATCATCAATAGTCATCATCGTACAGCAGACAAGGAATCTTTCTACAATCATCAAAATCTCATTACATCTCGTACTGTATCAAACCATCTCGGATAAAACACAATACATCTCGGACCAACATCTTCATCCGTAATCAATCCGTGATCAACACATTCATCCGAGATCATCCTCTCAACTCATCGTTTCATCAGCAATCATCATCCGCAATCATCATCCGACAACATTTCTCATCCGCAATCATCCGAGATCAACTTCTTCTTTATCCGACATCATCCGAGACCTATCTCCTTCCATCATTCATCACCACCATATTCCGTTCATCTTCTCCGTTTGTCTCTGACCACCGTCACCCACCTCCGGCATGTTCACCATCGTCAATCATCATCATCACTTCTAGATTTTCTATCGTTGGCAACTACAAAACACACAGATTATCTCCGTCTTTCATCGATCATGTCCGGCAACCGTAAACGTCGACCTCCGCCAAACCTGCAACTCGGAAAATCATCAGTCACCTTCTCTATCGTCGTTCACTGTTCATCTCGGTCTTCATCTTCATCGATAATCACCATCAACCTCCTTTTGCGGCGACTGAACAACCGATCTCCGCCACCACCGTATCACTTCACATCATCTCCGTTCATCTTCACCACCTCCTGTACTCGGGTCATATCATCTCCATCACCGTCATCATCTTAAATCCGATCACCGTTCATCGTCTTCATCATTGCAGGTGGCGGCGGCTGTGTTTTCAAAATTAGGGTTTGCTGTTGGGTTAACGTAGAAGACAGACAACGACATTTTTTTTTGTCGTTTAGAATTATTAAATATAATTATTATAATATTAATTATTAATTATTAGGTAATCATTACTAAATCATTAATATATATTAATATTAAAAGTTCATATTAAAATATATAATTATAATATTATAAATAGTTTATTTTAATATTAATTAAAAAGGTTTTTATATATAATATATTAAAAACTATTAATTATTATATTTTAAAAGTTAAAAAATTATTAATTATTAAAAAAAGGGTTAAAAATTTTTATTGAAATATTAAAAAGGGGGAAAGGGGTGTGTTCGTTTTGATAAGTCTTGACAAGTTTTTGAGTTGCGGTAAAGGTTGCGGGTTCATACGTTTGCGACGTGCCTGCGAGTTCACGAGTTATTACTTGGTTCAACAATGACTTCTCCAAGTATTGATTCTCAACGTCAGTTGCTCTTGGAACAACTCGACAGTTTTGGTTTCATTGAGGGTGAAAGCGTAGAAGACGTAATCAGAAGGTTTACATTGCTGCTTTCTGAAATCGAGAAGAGCGGATTGTATGTGACACGTGGTAGGGTTAACAGAGCCTTTTTGTACGGATTGCCTCGAAGCAAGACATGAGACTATCGTGTTGCTATTATTATGGGAAAATGCAATCATTGCACAACAGAAATGAGAGATGTGATTTCCTTTGTCAGTGAATATGTTCAGGAGGACAAGCAGAGGAATCAGAATCTCGAAAACACATCGTCTTCTATGTCCAACTGTGGGAAGGCCGTTGCTAATTTGTAACACCCGTCTTAATTACTACTTGAATTTAGTAATAATTCATAAGAAATTTATACCAAAGATGTTTAAATGTAAAAACCTTAGTTTCAAAAAAACCAAGTTCTAAGGTAACAAACATTAGTTATCTACCGACTAATTAAATCATCCATAAGTTGTTTAACAAACGGTTTACATCATAACATTGTATAAACAGAGTTAATTTACGCGGAAGCTTCAAAAGTTTGTGTTCGGTTCTTCAAAAGCTAGCTTGACCGTCATCCGTAATTCTTAGATACCTAAAAACTGAAATGTTTACATTAAACATTAGTATTAGAATACTTAGAAATAATACATATTCGAAACTTCGTCTAAAACGGATTCGATTAAACAAAGAAATACAAAATTTAACATAAATTCTAAAGCTCTACCGTAACTTACGGTAGATACCGTAAGTTACGGTAGCTTCTGGGAATTTATGGTTCCACCGTAACACAGAGGAAACCCACCGTATCCTTTTGGTGTCTACCGTAAATTACGGTATATACCGTAATTTACGGTAGATGCTGGAATGTTATGTTTGGTTTGATTTGTTTGTTTACTTGAATCAAGTTCTCGGATTTCAATCCTACAAACCAACATGTTTAATCATCGTATTCTAATATGTCATTTGTCAATAATAACAAAAGACCGAGTAACCATACTACAATGTATTACCATGCCTTATTTGGTTATTCGACCCGTTTGGCTCATCTAAGGAATTCTCCATTTTGATGACTACCAACGAGGTCTAACCAGATTCTTGGCCTATTATTCGACATAACGAATTTCATCGCTTTAATCCAACTCAACTTTTAATACACAATCCAACTACATATATGCTAAATATCAAAATTTACCCAAATGTAACGAATCAAGTTACATACCTTCATAATTTGTCGACATTGCTTTCTAATCATAATTACCCATTCCCGGCCTTATCGACCTTAGCGTATCCCTTCTAATCCTCGGTTTCTGCTTTTATAACTCAGTTTAACGAGTGACGTTCGAGTCACTCCAAACATTACCATTTCGACCATTTTTTTAACACATTCTTCATATAGTGAATTACATCACTTTACTTTTTTTTTTTTTTGAATGGCTAACGTTGCACACCATGGGGATCGAACCCCTGACCTCTCCTATCCTAAGCTCTATCTATACTCACCAACACCACTGGGCTATTCCCAAGTGGATACATCACTTTACTTACATCCCATTATGACTAATTAAGCGGTATTATCAATAAACATATTTAACCAACTATTTATTTTGACCCGCTTGGTTTGTCGAGTGAATTCCATCACTTCTTAGACTTACCAAAGGGTTTCAATTTCACTATTTCGACATCATACCTATTTCAACTATTTCTTTTGACCCGTTTGGTTTGTCGAGTGAATTCCATCACTTCTTAGACTTACCAAACGCAACTATTTTCGCTATAACAACATTAGACATATTTACGACTAGGCTTATCTACGTAAATGTAACGAGACGACAAGTCGCGTACCTTTAGAGCACACCCTTCAAACGCGTATCCGCTCCGGCTTGTCCGCTTGACGATCCGGATTCTTTGCCTAAAGAGTTCAATTCACAATCAACTTAGAACTCTTTTCATAATCATTAACGCATAATTCTCTATAATAATCAAATCTGCGTTTTCATCTGTGTAAGACCTCGAAAATTCACGTCCTGTAATGTGTTGACACGTGTCATATGATTGAACGTGTGAAAGAATGTTATAGAAGGATTAAAGTTGACAATCATGGAAAGTATGTGAATATACGAGTCCTAAATGTCAACAGTGAATAAATATAGTGTACATTAACCCTACATGATGCTCATACCTTCCGACGAATAAATCATGGATCATACGAAGCTAAATATGAAAGAAAGTGAGTGATTACAAACTACAGGGGTTAAATGTGTCAACATGTTTAAGTTATACCTCTGAGTGACCTTTTGGCAAACCCGAAGCTTTGTAACGGTTAATTATGCTCACTAGAATGCACGATATAAATTTCATAACGTTTCGTTATCGTATGAGAAAGTTATGATCAAATTCGTATGTGAGGGGTTAAAGCATCAACGATGAAAGTTATGACTTTTCGGGTAATAACAAGGTGACCAAGGACTTAGAAAAGTGGGTACAAGTCTTAAAGCCCTTGTAGGTAAATAAGAAGGGGTCAAATTGCAAGAAATAAGCTTAATTGACCTTTCGGAAGGGCCAAGAGACGAGATGCAACAACTTGAAAACGTTTTTGTCTGATCAGAGAACCCAAGCGGGCCGCGTAAGACCCATCAACACCCTTACGCGGGCCGCCTGGACCGCCCAGATACAGAAACTTTAAACAGCCTCCTGTATTCGCGCATAATCGACCCAAAACAGATATTTTCACATTGTGGGCGACCCCTAAACAGTTCCTAGAGCACTAGGGACACTTGTGGGTAAGTTATGGTCAGTTGTAGACTTAGATGTCAACAATCTATGGTGATTCAAACACTATAAAAGGCCACTAAGTTGCAACAAGTTCTTCACACCTTCCATCTGCACTTTGGAGCATTTCTGGAGCTAAATACTTCTCTCTAAGCTTCACAAATCGTGCATAGGACTTCAGTAAGTTTACTTAACCTTCCTTAGTTGAGTTTTTGCTTAGTTTTAGCTTAAAAGTCAAACCGTCGTAATTAACGGTTGACTTAAAGATTAATCACTAATGGTCTAGTGATTAGTCGAATTGAAAGTAGTTATAAGTTGGTAATTATGTGGGTAATAAACCCTTAAAAGGGTTCCCCCTGATTCCCACTCTAACTAGGTCAAATGTCGGGTCAAACTTGTTATTAAAAAGTCAACAGGATACTTATTTTATAATTTATGCATAATTAGCAATGTAGAACACATACAACCTGTTTGATCATTAATATAACTTGGTAATTAGTGTAGGAACATGTCTAAACATGTTCAACCCGACAATTTACTGTTTAGACCCGGTTCGGAACCGAAAGTCGCAAAGCTTTGACTTTTGCTTTGACTTCAGTTCTGACCCGTTTGGGCATGTTTTAGAAATGCCTCAGATCTTTAATTGGACTAGGTTACATGCTAGTATAACCCTCTGTGATTATACACCTTGGTTCATTAGTTATCCAATTAATATGCATGATTCCGTTAATTGCTCATATGTTGACCATTATGCCCTTTTCACCTTAAAACGTGATTTTTGAAAATGTAAAAGAGTAGAAACTTTAATTACTAATATATAAACTTGCACCCAAAATTTGACATCAGTTTGAGGTGTAGATTGAGAGTTATGCTCATTAGCGTAATTAAAAGCTTCTTTAGCGATTAAACGGCGTAATTAGCGTATAGCCTAGTTAAGCCTACTTTTTGATATCAAAATCTTTACCCACTGATGTAATATATTATTTTGGGATTTTTGAAGATTTTTAATTAATTTTAGGCTGAGCATAACTTATAGTCGTAGGCTTAATCCGGTAATTGTCGGTTTTGCCCTTACGGGCTATAAAATGAGTTTTACATATCTAATCGACTCCAAACCTTTTGCTACTGATTACATATGGTAAATAAATTATTTTAAGCCTTCTGGAATAATAAAAATATCAGCTTTAGGTATAGAACCCGGAAATGGCTTCTAATCGCTTTTTAAGCGTTTTTAACGCATAGTATGTAATAGAACTATTTTAAACATACAAGGGTTGATACCTACTGATATTTGAGGTAAATTATAATATTTTAACAGTAAGCAAAAGTTGGTAAACTCAGACTTCAATTTTGAGCTTTGCGGCTTATGTGAAATTACCAAAATGCCCCTACGATGCATAGTTTGGTTATAATTGATAAATTTCACATATATACTTTACCCTACTGTTATAACTTAGTAAATTAAGTATTTTTTCTGATTATATCAGACCTGTAACTCAGGTAAATACTTAAACTCTTTTATAACCTTGTAAATGACCAGACTACCCCTGCGGGGCATAGTTTGTGTTTAAATTCGTTTCGGGCATAATAAAATACATCTTACTGATGACACAACATATTTGAAGCATATTAACTTAGGAAACCTGTATATGGCTCTTACAAATACCCGTTACGCTTATTACGCGTTCGGTTCGGTTTATATAACTAGTTTACATAAATTAGCCGAAACGGGTCAAACCTTATCGGTTTTATCTCAAAATCCAGAATGTGTATGAAATACCCATATTAAGCAAGTCTCCGAACTTGTCGGGTCTAAATCACATTCTATCCGGTCTTCGCTTAATCGTGCGTACGAACCGTATCTTTGAAACTAACCGGTCTAAGCTTAAGCTTAATTAAAGACCCGTTAGGATTCTAATAGGTTATTATAAACCTTTGTTCCAGAATAGGAGTCCAGTAAAAGCTACTTGCATTTTCTTATTGTGATTATTACTTTGCTTAGGTAAATACTTTTAACTTATTTTCCCTATACGGGCTTGGGTTACGGTATATAAAATACCGCTTGGTCGGGCATCAAATCTTCCATCGTTTGGTGGTTAATTGAATAATTTGATCGGCCCGTTTAAACAGTTTTGTTTACTTAAAAGCCTTTGGGGGGTTAATGACCATGTCCCGGATATCCTTGGCATCATTTCACTAAATGGCCACGACCTAAGCGCGGAGTGTAGGCGTACACTCGTCAGTGCATAAATAGTTGATGTGGTGTGTCTATTGATCTTTAACCCGGTACGTCCGGGCTACTGAACGCATAAGGAACATGTAATTCGTTCACAAGATTATATATTTAAATAATTCTCCCAAGTTATAAAATGTTTATGCCACGTGCATCCAAATCAATTTTTAATCATTTTCCAAAATGAGTCAGTTGATTGTATTTGTCACACCCCCAAAATCCACATGCGGAGTACCACCGCTTGGAGGCGTGACTGACAAGGATCCAGCCACCAATTACACCGAACATTAGTAAATAGTGAGAATGATCACCAACCATAATAGTTAGTAATACATAATAGTATTAAGTTCAAAAGTTTAACTTCAAATAACAGTTTAAGTAAGTCGCGGAAGCATAGGCAAAACAGTTTAAACGAAGTTCATAGTTCAAGTTATTTAGAACCCAACACACGGGTTTAGACGACCACTACACTTCCTCAAGTCGCAAGCTCCTGAGTTACTGGGTACCTGCAGAGCATGCAGTAGAGTGTCAACAAAAAATGTTGGCGAGTTCACGAGGTGTCCAGTTTTAACTTTTCGAAAACGTAGGTTGTTTAGATAGAGCATTTATAATCACGGCATGGGGAGCTACCCCATAAGAAAGCTACTAAACTGGCGTTACCGAAACTATTGACGAGAAGATTTTGTGCCCCGAGTCAATGTCTATCGTCATTGACCAAGATGCAAGGTCTACTAGTTCACGCCCGATCTCCCCCGGTCACGGTGTGAGGTTGTCAAACCTAATAGCGCTATCAACTAATAACCCGTTCGCCCCCGGCGATTAATCGGTACTATAAGCAGGGACTTTACATGATAGAGATTCGTTTAGTTTTGCTAATTGTGATTTATAAATAATATCCAAACGTATCTCCCCCGGAGATAGTAATTTAAAAGTACCCATTTGCATTTTCCCCCGAAAATATTAATTGAAAGCAATCTTTAAGGATGGCAGTTTGTTCGTGTCCCTCCCTGGGACGCATGCTTTTAGTGTGTGAACTCACCTTGGGTTGCTCGGCAGACAGTTTACTTGGTCAAATACGTTGGTCACCACGTCCTAACATGGTTACCAGTATAGGTCAGGTTTGGGTACAAAGAAGCCACGTATATTCTACACGTATTCTAACACATAGCATGCATACAGTTATCATTTAAGCTTTTGGGCCTGCCCTAATAATTACACGGTTAAACAGTAACAGTTAACACATTAGTCCAGTGAACACATAGTCCAACAATAACACATTGTGGCCCAATAACCAAAGTAGGCAGCCCAATCGAGACAAGGTGGTCTCGACTCGAGAACACACAGTCTCGAGTCGCAACCCGGAGATCTCGAGTTATCCCGTTTTGGTCTCGAGTGACGCTGGCATGAGTCGCAATCCCGAAGGTCTCGAGTCCAGTCTCGAGTCAAGATCAGGAAGTCCCAAGTCGAGACCTTGCCGGTCTCGAGTTGTCACATGTTGGTCTCGAGTCGCAACCGGACTAGTCTCAAGTTCCTCTTACGAAGTATTCCGGGTTTCGGATTGTTGAGCCATGGTCTCGAGTCGCAACCTTGCGGTCTCGACTCGTAACCATAATGCGAGCATATGCGCAATCCTTCTAGAACCTTCTGCCAGCAATGAGTACTAACCAATAGAATTTCATGGCCATGCTCCTATGTACTAACCAATACAATTCCACAAACATGTTTTCTTGTCTAAACCTTAATCAAATGGATCAAACACAACAATTCAAATCTTCATATCATATTCATATCACATTCATACGGTTCATCCTTTAGGGTTTCTATATTATCAAACATGTTCAACCTACATAACCATGCATTCTATGAACAAAATAACCTAGATATCAAGATCATCTTGCAAGAAACAAAAGAAACATTTATTTTATAACATTTAACCTAATCCGGATGGTCATAAACACTCTTAAACTATCATTCTTTTGCCATTTGAACATATTAGCAAACATTATCATATAATAGTTCACACACATCACCAAACTCACTAATCATACAAAAATCATGCAAAAGACCTCTAAACTAGTCATGTTTCTTATTCATTAAGCACACATAACTCTTGACACACATTAACACAAACCGGTTGATGAAAAAGGTACCGAGTCAAGGAAGAAGGTGAGAAAATGAAGTGTCCGAGTGATGATGATGAGCTTGACCGAGGTTCCTTGTTGTTGCCGATTGAATCCGAGAGAGGGAGAAGGAGGTAAGCTTGATTGTTAGGGTTTTAGCAAGAGAGAGTGAAGGAGTGTGTGTGTGTGAGTGAGTGTGGAAGAATGGTGGAAAATGAGGGATGGTTGGCTTGGGCATGGGTTTTATACTCGGTTTGGGTGGTGCACCCTACCATGGTTCCGAGTGGGCTCGGAGGGGTGTATGGTCCAATCCGGCCCAACCGTTACTGTTTACTCGAGGCCGAGTGGTCTCGAGTCGGGTTCGTTGCGGTCTCGGTTCCCTATTATACACACATACTTATATTATACATACATACACCACATAGCATAACAAGATAATCGCAACTTTCATTTAATACATATATACACACAATGTAGTTACAAGATATTTGCTCGGGAAAACCTAGAGTGTCACATTATCCCCAAGTTTTAAGAACTTTCGTCCCGAAAGTTAAGGCAGCCACTGACAAGCTAGTATGAGTGAGAGCGTTTCAACGGGGTGTCACATCATCCCCCCGTTAGTTTGGAATTTCGTCCCGAAATTCGGTTGTAGCTTCAGTGCTGGGGGTTTCATTTGGGAACAACTGGGGGTACTTGTGTTTCATCTGGTCTTCCCACTCCCAGGTAAACTCTGGGCCACGGCGTGAGTTCCAACGAACTCGCACAAGAGGTAACTGGCTACGTTTGAGGGTTTTGATCTCACGATCCATGATCTCAATTGGTTCCTCAGTAAAGTGCAGCTGTTCATCAATAGTAAGTTCCTTGAAAGGAATGATGAGTGTTTCATCTGACAGACACTTCTTCAGATTTGACACATGGAATACATTGTGCACAACACTCAGTTCTTCAGGCAGATTCAATCTGTAAGCGACCTTACCGATCTTTTCGGTAATTTCGAATGGTCCGACATATCCCGGATTAAGCTTGCCCCGTTTTCCAAAACGGACCACACCCTTCCAGGGTGAGACTTTAAGTGGAGCCCGGTCACCAACCTGGAACTCTAGCGGTTTCCTATCCCTATCAGCGTAACTCTTCTGACGGTCACGAGCTACCGCCATGCGTTGCCTAATCTGGGAAATCTTTTCCGTAGTGTCTACTACATGTTCCGGGCCTGTGATCTGGCTGTCACCAACCTCCGCCCAGCAGAGAGGTGATCGGCATTTACGACCGTACAATGCCTCAAAGGGTGCTGCCTGAATGCTGGTGTGGTAGCTGTTGTTGTAGGAGAATTCCACTAATGGCAGGTGCTTCTCCCAATTCTTGCCAAAATCGATCACACATGCCCTAAGCATGTCTTCGAGGGTTTGGATGGTGCGTTCAGATTGCCCATCCGTTTGCGGATGATAAGCGGTGCTCATGTCTAAACGTGAGCCAAAAGATTTGTGCATAGCTTGCCATAACTCAGAAGTAAAACGCGCGTCTCGGTCTAAAATAATAGAGGTTGGCACCCCGTGCTTTGAAACCACTTCCTTTAAGTATACCTCTGCTAAGGTAGAGAACTTGTCTGTTTCTTTAATAGCCAAAAAGTGGGCAGATTTAGTTAATCGATCCACTGTCACCCAAATGGTGTCATTCCCGCGTTGAGACCTGGGCAAGCCGGTAACAAAATCCATAGAAATTTGCTCCCATTTCCACTGTGGGATCTCTGGTTGTTGGAGTAGGCCCGATGGTTTCTGATACTCGGCCTTGACTCTTGCACAAGTCAAACATTTTCTGACATAGGCTGCTATGTGGGCTTTCATGCCAGGCCACCAGTATGTAATCCTTAAGTCGTGGTACATCTTATCCGAACCAGGATGTACTGAGTAACGGGACTTATGGGCTTCATCCATCATGAGGTCACGTAAATTTCCATAAAGGGGAACCCATATACGCTCGTTTACGTAGTAAGCACCATCTTCTTTTTGTTCTAGCCGTTGTCTCGATCCTCGTAGGGACTCAGCCCTGATGTTCTCGGCTTTCAATGCTTCAACCTGAGCATTTCGGATCTGGTTAGGGAGGTTCGAGTGGATAGTGAGCTGTAAGGCTCGAACACGCTTGGGTTTGGTCTCCTTCCTGCTGAGGGCATCGGCTACCACATTAGCCTTGCCTGGATGATATTTAATTGCACACTCGTAGTCATTCAGGAATTCGACCCATCGGCGTTGCCGCATATTCAACTCCTTTTGTTCCATTATGTGTTGGAGACTCTTGTGATCGGTGTAAATCGTGCACTTGGTACCGTACAAGTAATGTCTCCAAATCTTGAGTGCGAAGACCACAGCTCCGAATTCTAAGTCATGTGTCGTGTAGTTTCATTCGTGGATCTTCGTTCATGGATCTTGAGTGTCGTGTAGTTTCGTACCGTACAAGTAATGTCTAAACATGTTCAACCCGACAATTTACTGTTTAGACCCGGTTCGGAACCGAAAGTCGCAAAGCTTTGACTTTTGCTTTGACTTCAGTTCTGACCCGTTTGGGCATGTTTTAGAAATTCCTCAGAGCTTTAATTGGACTAGGTTACATGCTAGTATAACCCTCTGTGATTATACACCTTGGTTCATTAGTTATCCAATTAATATGCATGATTCCGTTAATTGCTCATATGTTGACCATTATGCCCTTTTCACCTTAAAACGTGATTTTTGAAAATGTAAAAGAGTAGAAACTTTAATTACTAATATATAAACTTGCACCCAAAATTTGACATCAGTTTGAGGTGTAGATTGAGAGTTATGCTCATTAGCGTAATTAAAAGCTTCTTTAGCGATTAAACGGCGTAATTAGCGTATAGCCTAGTTAAGCCTACTTTTTGATATCAAAATCTTTACCCACTGATGTAATATATTATTTTGGGATTTTTGAAGATTTTTAATTAATTTTAGGCTGAGCATAACTTATAGTCGTAGGCTTAATCCGGTAATTGTCGGTTTTGCCCTTACGGGCTATAAAATGAGTTTTACATATCTAATCGACTCCAAACCTTTTACTACTGATTACATATGGTAAATAAATTATTTTAAGCCTTTTGGAATAATAAAAATATCAGCTTTAGGTATAGAACCCGGAAATGGCTTCTAATCGCTTTTTAAGCGTTTTTAACGCATAGTATGTAATAGAACTATTTTAAACATATAAGGGTTGATACCTACTGATATTTGAGGTAAATTATAATATTTTAACAGTGAGCAAAAGTTGTTAAACTCAGACTTCAGTTTTGAGCTTTGCGGCTTATGTGAAATTACCAAAATGCCCCTACGGTGCATAGTTTGGTTATAATTGATAAATTTCACATATATACTTTACCCTACTGTTATAACTTAGTAAATTAAGTATTTTTGCTGATTATATCAGACCTGTAACTCAGTTAAATACTTAAACTCTTTTATAACCTTGTAAATGACCAAACTACCCCTACGGGGCATAGTTTGTGTTTAAATTCGTTTCGGGCATAATAAAAGACATCTTACTGATGACACAACATATTTGAAGCATATTAACTTAGGAAACCTTTGTATGGCTCTTACAAATACCCGTTACGCTTATTACGCGTTCGGTTCAGTTTATGTAACTAGTTTACATAAATTAGCCGAAACGGGTCAAACCTTATCGGTTTTATCTCAAAATCCAGAATGTGTATGAAATACCCATATTAAGCAAGTCTCCGAACTTTTTGGGTCTAAATCACATTCTATCCGGTCTTCGCTTAATCGTGCGTACGAACCGTATCTTTGAAACTAACCGGTCTAAGCTTAAGCTTAATTAAAGACCCGTTAGGATTCTAATAGGTTATTATAAACCTTTGTTCCAGAATAGGAGACCAGTAAAAGCTACTTGCATTTGCTTATTGTGATTATTACTTTGCTCAGGTAAATACTTTTAACTTATTTTCCCTATACGGGCTTGGGTTACGGTATATAAAATACCGCTTGGTCGGGCATCAAATCTTCCATCGTTTGGTGGTTAATTGAATAATTTGATCGGCCCGTTTAAACAATTTTGTTTACTTAAAAGCCTTTCGGGGGTTAATGACCATGTCCCGGATATCCTTGGCATCATTTCACTAAATGGCCACGACCTAAGCGCGGAGTGTAGGCGTACACTCGTCAGTGCATAAATAGTTGATGTGGTGTGTCTATTGATCTTTAACCCGGTACGTCCGGGCTACTGAACGCATAAGGAACATGTAATTCGTTCACAAGATTATATATTTAAATAATTCTCCCAAGTTATAAAATGTTTAAGCCACGTGCATCCAAATCAATTTTTAATCATTTTCCAAAATGAGTCAGTTGATTGTATTTACCAGTGTAAACTGACGTATTTTTCCCAAAAAGATTAAATGCAAGTACTAAGCGTAATTGGCTGGGATTTCTCCTTAGCATCAATAGAAGTCTCGCAAGCTTAAGATGCCTAAAGTCTGTTGAACTACTATTTATTTTTGATCCTTCTGTGGACAAACCTTCAACTGTTGTGATACACGATATTACAATATTATTAAAGTTGAATCATATTTTTCATTTGCTTCCGCTGTGCATATTTATATATTGTGTTGTTTGACTACTATGTTGCCAACCACGTCACGATACTCCCCACCGGGCCCACCGGTGACACGTGGAATCCGGGGTGTGACAGGTTAGTATCAGAGCCAACACTGAGTGAATTAAACACTAGCCTTCTGTGTTTAATCTCAGTTACACAATTGCACATTTCTAAACTTTCGAGTCTAGACAGATAACATAGGACAAATTCCACTTTGTTTTGTTTTGTCCTTTATTTTATATATATTCTTGTCGTTATCTTATGTTGTATTGACAGGATTAAAAATGCCGCCAAGATTCTTTCGACGCAGAGAACGAGGAAAGGGGCCAATCACCGCCCCCAATGACAACGAGGCAGGACCTTCGCATATGCGAGCTCCTTCTACCACCGAGAGTGACGATCCTCGACAGTACCGGAGGAACCTTTTCGAGCCGGCTAGATGGTCGGTTTCACACAGTTCGACACCTCCCGTTCATAACCCTTATGGGCCACAGCCGGAATATGAGCCCAATAACCCTCAACCTTCCTACATACCTTTCCAGCGATCCTTATCGCATAATTCTTTTGGTGACCCTACACCAGTTTTTCGGGGCCGGTTTAATCCGGCAAACTACATACCAGAACCCGTGGGTTTTAACCCATTGGGGCCGGAGGATCATTTCTCCGGCGATCATGCGGAAGATATGGACGAGGACACAGACCCCGTCGAGCTAGCAAGTGGTACACCGAACCATCCCATCGATATTTCAGATGGATCTTCTTTCCACGGATCACCCTACGGTGGTCCAGACAGCTTTCAGGTGAGGTTTACTCAGCACGAGTGGTACTTCACACCCTCGCATCATTCGTCGCCTCATCATCAGCAGCAGCAGCAGGATCCCTCTGTGGATTCACGGTTTGTGGCAGTCACGCCACCGCCTCCACCACCACTAGTTAATCAGGCACCTCCACAACCACCGAGGCGTAGGAGGACAGGCGCACGTATGTCTGCGCGAGCAGGGGATTTCCATTTTAGCTCCCCACGCCAATCAAGTGGTAGTCATTACCCGCCACTTCAGGAAGACCCACAGATGGGTGGGCCTTCGCAACCAGTTGTACGATTACGCTGAAGCCGACCCATACATGGTAGCGGCCAATTACAACGCCTTTAACCCGGAAGGACCGTATGGAGCTCCTTGGGGAGTAGGGTACCCAACTCATGGGTACCAAATACCTGCCAGACCTATAATACGGACCCAATCGCAGCCGCCACGGTTTTCTCCCCCAGAGCGTGAAGAAATTCTGCAAAGGCTGGACCAAGTAGAGCGAGACTTTCACAGAGACCGCAGGGAGAGACAAAGCTTTTTCCAAGGATTGACAAGCTTGATCAAAGGGAAGAGAAAGAAGGACCACTGAATCCTTCCAATTGTTGTTGAGCCCCTGCGTAGGCCAGTCTTGCTGTATAAACCCCTGCGTGGGTATGCTTGTTTGTTTTGACCCCTGCGTGGGTCTATCTTTCTGTTAACCCCTACGAGGGTATGTTATTGTTTAAGTCCCTGCGTGGACTATTATGTTATTTGTGTAAGTCCCTGCGTGGACTATTATGATGTTGTTGTTGAGCCCCTGCGTGGGTAAGTCCTTGTTTAAACCCCTGCGTGGGTAAGTTTGCTTATTTAAAAGTCCCGTTTAGGGCGATATGTAATCTTTTAAAAATTAATGGAATGTTTAAATTTATAAATTTCATTTTTGCCATTTTGTGCATAAACAAATTATATATGAAATAAATAAATCAAAATCATTCCTTTTAAAAATATATCTGCCTACTTAATTATTGAATAAGAATCTTAAGAGTGAAACCTAGCCTGAGTGTCATTGTTAAGACCTGGCCAAAATGGTAAGACCTGTTTGAAAGATTCAAATCTGAGTTAACATCTGAAAACATGTTGACGTTCCTGGCAGAAGTGATTCGTTAAAATCACACACGTCATTGTTATATAAGGATCTTTTCAAAGATTCCAAACCCAACTTAATGATCTCTGAATCATGGGTTAAATCATCAATTAAGATGATCATATTTTTGACCATACGTTGGTAATATAATGCCTACGGGCCCTGCTCATTTCCATATGAGCCAAAAGACAGTGGTAGCTATGACTCCCTGTCAGAAAAAGGTAATGAACTATGTTTAAACCTTCATGTTTTGATTCTCTGAAATCATGGCCTATATTTTAAAAATGTCCTTGTGACTAGGCCTTTTGTGCCACTAATAAAACTGTTATTTGTTTTATAATTAGGATAAATTATAATAGAAATCCTAAATAAAAGTGATTAATAAATTAACCAAATATGGTCTCTGTTCACCATGGTTAATGAATTACCCTAAGGGGCAATTCCATAATAAACTCCCAAATAAACTATTGTCCTTGTTTTCTGTAACAGTTCAATTAAAATGGCTAACTCGGACGAGATAAATAGTCACCCAGTGGAGAATAATGACAACGCCCGAATTAATTTAACGGGTGTTGAATTGAAAGCGTTAGTTGACGACGCTGTCACAAAGGCCTTGGAGCGGCAGTACGAAGAGTATAGTGGGACTCGGAGTAGGACCCTATCTACACCGCATTCAAAGCCACCTTCCAAGAAGGATGAACCCAAGAAAGATGATGATAGACTCTCCTCAAACCACCACAGTGCTCCATCTCTGAAGATCGTACCGAAACAGGGGACCCAGGACAAGGGTTGCTCCTATAAATACTTCGTTTCATGCAAACCCAGTGATTTTACTGGGGAAAAGGGAGCCATTGACTGCATGACGTGGTTAGATGAAATGGATACGGTTGTGGATATCAGCGGATGCGCTGAGAGGGATGTGGTCAAGTTTGTGTCGCAATCATTTAAGGGTGAAGCCTTAGCCTGGTGGAGATCTTTGATTCAAGCCACTGGGAAAATCCCATTGTACAACATGTCATGGGATCAATTTGTTGCCCTTATCAGGGAAAATTATTGCCCTCAGCATGAGGTGGAGAAGATAGAGTCTGATTTTCTATCATTGGGTATGACAAACCTTGACTGTCAAGCTTACCTCACGAGCTTCAACACAATGTCCCGGTTGGTTCCGTATCTGGTGACCCCGGAACCAAAAAGAATAGCTCGTTTTATCGGTGGTTTAGCCCCCGAGATAAAGGCAAGCGTGAAGGCCTCTCGGCCAGCTACTTTTAGATCTGTAGCTGACATATCTTTGTCCCTCACTCTGGATGCGGTCAGACAAAGATCGCTGAGGAACAAAGATGCTGAGAAGAGAAAACGTGAAGATGATAACTCACGGAGGTCAAACAAGAAGCACCGTGGAAACGGTGACAACAAGAGGGGGTCTGAGTCAAGGAAAGATGGGCATCAGTCTGGTGAGAAGCCCAAATGCAAGATTTGCAAGAAACAGCACTTTGGAAAGTGCAGACTCGAATCGAGCTCGCAAACTCAGTCAAGAACGTTTGCTTGCGGGATATGCAAGTCCAAGGACCACAAGACCTTGGATTGCAAAAAGCTGAAGGACGCAACTTGCTACAGCTGTAATGAGAAAGGGCAAATTAAAACCAACTGCCCTAAATACGCCAAGAAGCCTGAAGAGGCCAAGAAGACCAATGCTAGGGTCTTTAGGATGGATGCAAAGGAAGCGGTTCTAGACGACAATGTGATTACAGGTACTTTCCTTGTAAATGATGTCTATGCAAGAATACTATTTGATTCAGGCGCTGATAAATCGTTTGTAGATCATAAGTTTTGCAAATTGCTGAATTTACCTGTCAAAACCTTGAGTATAAATTATGAGGTAGAGTTAGCAGATGGCACCATAGAAACCGTCTCAACTGTGTTAGATGGATGAGTTATATCCATTAAGAACCACTCTTTTCCTCTGTCTCTACTTCCCTTTAAGTTAGCCGGTTTTGACATAGTTTTGGGTATGGACTGGTTATCTCATAACCAGGCCCAAATTGTCTGCAACAAAAAGCAAGTGGTGATAAAGACTCCGTCTGGTGAATCACTTACCATTCGGGGAGATACCCAGTATGGGCTGCCTGAGCAAGTGACTATGCTCAAGGCTTCAAAATGTTTAAAGAAGGGTTGTGTCATCTACATGGCACAAGTGATTATTGATGAGCCTAAACCGAAGATAGAAGACATCCCCGTCATTTCTGAATACCCATAAGTTTTTCCTGAAGAACTACCTGGTTTACCACCAGATAGACAAGTCGAATTCAGAATTGACATCATCCCTGGAGCAGCACCAGTTGCTAGAGCACCTTATAGGCTGGCACCAACAGAAATGAAGGAATTGAGAACACAACTGGATGAATTGCTAGCTAAAGGTTTCATTAAACCTAGTTCGTCTCCTTGGGGAGCACCAGTCTTGTTTGTCAAAAGAAGGACGGATCGATGCGTCTGTGCATCGATTATCGTGAGCTTAATAAGGTTACGATAAAGAATAGGTATCCTTTGCCCAGGATCGACGATTTGTTCGATCAATTGCAAGGAGAAAGTTATTTCTCGAAGATTGACTTGAGGTCAGGCTACCACCAACTGAAAGTTAGAGATGAAGACGTACACAAAACTGCATTTAGGACTCGTTATGGTCATTACGAGTTCCTAGTGATGCCTTTTGGGCTCACTAATGCACCAGCCGTGTTCATGGATCTCATGAATCGTGTTTGCAAGCCTTACTTAGATAAATTCATCATCGTTTTCATCGACGACATTCTTATATACTCGAAGAACCAAGCTGACCATGAGAAACACCTTCGCTGTATTCTCAAACTTCTACATCATGAGAAACTCTACGCCAAATTTTCCAAAGTGTGAGTTTTGGCTTCGAGAAGTCCAATTCCTTGGACATGTGGTGAGTAAGCGTGGTATCCAAGTGGATCCCGCTAAGGTAGAAGCAGTTATGAACTGGAAGGAGCCAAAGACGCCTACAGAGATTCGTAGCTTCCTGGGATTGGCAGGATATTACAGGCGTTTCATTGAAAATTTTTCAAGGATTGCTGCACCCCTAACTTCCTTGACTAAGAAGAAAGTAAAGTTCGTTTGGGGCCCCAAGCAGCAAGAGTCCTTTGATATCCTAAAGCAAAAGTTGAGCAACGCCCCAGTACTGACATTGCCAGATGGAATAGAAGATTTTGTGGTTTACTGCGATGCATCGCACACTGGCATGGGGTGTGTGCTTATGCAGAAAGGCAAGGTTATTGCCTATGCATCACGACAGTTAAAAGTGCATGAAAAGAATTACACCACCCACGACTTGGAGTTGGGTGCCATTGTATTCGCACTAAAACTGTGGAGGCATTATTTATATGGAATCAAGTGTGTGATCTATTCTGATCACAAGAGCCTCCAGCACCTGTTTAATCAGAAGGATTTAAACATGAGGCAACGCCGTTGGATGGAGACTTTAAATGATTATGATTGTGAAATCAGATATCATCCCGGCAAGGCGAATGTAGTCGCTGATGCCTTCAGTCGAAAGGAAAGGGTGAAACCCATCCGAATCAATGCCAAGAGCATTGAAATAAAGAACAGTTTGACTGAAAGGTTGTTAGCTACACAGAAGGAAGCTGTGTTGGAAGCTAACTATCCTAACGAAAAGCTAGGAGTAACTGAGGAGCAGTTATCTCTTGGAAAAGACAGAATTCTGAGATTGAATGGACGAATATGGGTTCCAGTTTATGGAGGACTTTGGGATGTTATTCTCCAGGAAGCCCATAGTTCTAAATATTCCGTTCATCCTGGAGCTGATAAGATGTACCAGGATCTAAGGGCAAATTATTGGTGGATAGGCTTGAAAAAGTCTGTAGCTACCTATGTAGCTAAGTGCTTGACTTGTGCGCAAGTCAAAGCAGAACATCAAAAGCCGTCAGGCTTGCTACAACAGCCTGAACTTCCCACTTGGAAGTGGGAAATGGTAACTATGGATTTTATCACCAAGTTACCTAAGACAAGGAAAGGAAATGATACAATATGGGTTATAGTTGATAGACTGACTAAGTCAGCACATTTCCTACCCATTAAGGAGACTTATAGCTCCGACATGCTAGCCCAATTATACGTGGATAAGATTGTAGCCTTACATGGCATACCTGTGTCTATTATCTCTGACAGAGATACTAGATACACGTCACATTTTTTGAAAAGTTTCCAGCAATCTTTGGGCACACGTTTAAATTTCAGTACGGCTTACCACCCTCAGACTGACGGACAGAGTGAGCGTACCATCCAAACATTGGAAGACATGCTACGTGCATGTGTAATTGATTTAGGTGGTAGTTGGGATAAACACCTACCATTGATTGAGTTCTCCTACAACAATAGCTACCATACCAGCATTAAGGCTGCGCCTTTCGTGGCCTTATACGGGAGAAAGTGTAGAACGCCCGTTTGTTGGGCGGAAGTTGGAGATGTCCAATTATCAGGACCAAAGATAGTCTTTGAAATGACGGACAAGATTGTCCAGATTCATGACCGTCTCAAAGCTGCCCGAGATAGGCAGAAGAGCTACGCAGATCCAAAGCGTAAATCTTTTCACTTCGAAGTAGGTGACAAAGTATTGCTTAAAGTATCACCCTGGAAGGGAGTGATGCGATTTGGTAAGAAAGGCAAGCTAAGCCCGAGATACATAGGACCTTTCGAGGTTATCGAATGTGTCGGGTCAGTTGCCTATAAGCTAAACTTACCTGAAGAGCTCAGTGGTATTCATAATGTATTCCACATCTGCAATCTGAAAAAGTGTTTCTCTGACGAATCACTGGTCATACCACATACAGATGTGCATATAGATGAGAGCTTAAAATTTGTGGAATAACCATTATCGATTGAAGATCGACAGGTTAAGAAGCTTCGAAGGAAGCATGTGCCTATTGTAAAGGTAAAATGGGATGCCCGTAGAGGTCCCGAATATACGTGGGAGGTTGAATCCACAATGAAAGAAAAGTACCCTTATTTATTTCAGTAAATCTCGAGGTCGAGATTTCTTTTAAGGGGGTGAGGATGTAACACCTCGAAAATTCACGTCCTGTAATGTGTTGACACGTGTTATATGATTGAACGTGTGAAAGAATGTTATAGAAGGATTAAAGTTGACAATCATGGAAAGTATGTGAATATACGAGTCCTAAATGTCAACAGTGAATAAATATATTGTACATTAACCCTACATGATGCTCATACCTTCCGACGAATAAATCATGGATCATACGAAGCTAAATATGAAAGAAAGTGAGAGATTACAAACTACCGGGGTTAAATGTGTCAACATGTTTAAGTTATACCTCTGAGTGACCTTTTGGCAAACCCGAAGCTTTGTAACGGTTAATTATGCTCCCTAGAATGCACGATATAAATTTCATAACGTTTCATTATCGTATGAGAAAGTTATGATCAAATTCGTATGTGAGGGGTTAAAGCGTCAACGATGAAAGTTATGACTTTTCGGGTAATAACAAGGTGACCAAGGACTTAGAAAAGTGGGTACAAGTCTTAAAGCCCTTGTAGGTAAATAAGAAGGGGTCAAATTGCAAGAAATAAGCTTAATTGACCTTTCGGAAGGGCCAAGAGACGAGATGCAACAACTTGAAAACGTTTTTGTCTGATCAGAGAACCCAAGCGGGCCGCGTAAGACCCATCAACACCCTTACGCGGGCCGCCTGGACCGCCCAGATACAGAAACTTTAAACAGCCTCCTGTATTCGCGCATAATCGACCCAAAACAGATATTTTCACATTGTGGGCGACCCCTAAACAGTTCCTAGAGCACTAGGGACACTTGTGGGTAAGTTATGGTCAGTTGTAGACTTGGATGTCAACAATCTATGGTGATTCAAACACTATAAAAGGCCACTAAGTTGCAACAAGTTCTTCACACCTTCCATCTGCACTTTGGAGCATTTCTGGAGCTAAAGACTTCTCTCTAAGCTTCACAAATCGTGCATAGGACTTCAGTAAGTTTACTTAACCTTCCTTAGTTGAGTTTTTGCTTAGTTTTAGCTTAAAAGTCAAACCGTCGTAATTAACGGTTGACTTAAAGATTAATCACTAATGGTCTAGTGATTAGTCGAATTGAAAGTAGTTATAAGTTGGTAATTATGTGGGTAATAAACCCTTAAAAGGGTTCCCCCTGATTCCCACTCTAACTAGGTCAAATGTCGGGTCAAACTTGTTATTAAAAAGTCAACATGATACTTATTTTCTAATTTATGCATAATTAGCAATGTAGAACACATACAACCTGTTTGATCATTAATATAACTTGGTAATTAGTGTAGGAACATGTCTAAACATGTTCAACCCGACAATTTACTGTTTAGACCCGGTTCGGAACCGAAAGTCGCAAAGCTTTGACTTTTGCTTTGACTTCAGTTCTGACCCGTTTGGGCATGTTTTAGAAATTCCTCAGAGCTTTAATTGGACTAGGTTACATGCTAGTATAACCCTCTGTGATTATACACCTTGGTTCATTAGTTATCCAATTAATATGCATGATTCCGTTAATTGCTCATATGTTGACCATTATGCCCTTTTCACCTTAAAACGTGATTTTTGAAAATGTAAAAGAGTAGAAAATTTAATTACTGATATATAAACTTGCACCCAAAATTTGACATCAGTTTGAGGTGTAGATTGAGAGTTATGCTCATTAGGGTAATTAAAAGCTTCTTTAGCGATTAAACGGCGTAATTAGCGTATAGCCTAGTTAAGCCTACTTTTTGATATCAAAATCTTTACCCACTGATGTAATATATTATTTTGGGATTTTTGAAGATTTTTAATTAATTTTAGGCCGAGCATAACTTATAGTCGTAGGCTTAATCCGGTAATTGTCGGTTTTGCCCTTACGGGCTATAAAATGAGTTTTACATATCTAATCGACTCCAAACCTTTTGCTACTGATTACATATGGTAAATAAATTATTTTAAGCCTTCTGGAATAATAAAAATATCAGCTTTAGGTATAGAACCCGGAAATGGCTTCTAATCGCTTTTTAAGCGTTTTTAACGCATAGTATGTAATAGAACTATTTTAAACATACAAGGGTTGATACCTACTGATATTTGAGGTAAATTATAATATTTTAACAGTAAGCAAAAGTTGGTAAACTCAGACTTCAATTTTGAGCTTTGCGGCTTATGTGAAATTACCAAAATGCCCCTACGATGCATAGTTTGGTTATAATTGATAAATTTCACATATATACTTTACCCTACTGTTATAACTTAGTAAATTAAGTATTTTTTCTGATTATATCAGACCTGTAACTCAGGTAAATACTTAAACTCTTTTATAACCTTGTAAATGACCAGACTACCCCTGCGGGGCATAGTTTGTGTTTAAATTCGTTTCGGGCATAATAAAATACATCTTACTGATGACACAACATATTTGAAGCATATTAACTTAGGAAACCTGTATATGGCTCTTACAAATACCCGTTACGCTTATTACGCGTTCGGTTCGGTTTATATAACTAGTTTACATAAATTAGCCGAAACGGGTCAAACCTTATCGGTTTTATCTCAAAATCCAGAATGTGTATGAAATAACCATATTAAGCAAGTCTCCGAACTTGTCGGGTCTAAATCACATTCTATCCGGTCTTCGCTTAATCGTGCGTACGAACCGTATCTTTGAAACTAACCGGTCTAAGCTTAAGCTTAATTAAAGACCCGTTAGGATTCTAATAGGTTATTATAAACCTTTGTTCCAGAATAGGAGTCCAGTAAAAGCTACTTGCATTTTCTTATTGTGATTATTACTTTGCTTAGGTAAATACTTTTAACTTATTTTCCCTATACGGGCTTGGGTTACGGTATATAAAATACCGCTTGGTCGGGCATCAAATCTTCCATCGTTTGGTGGTTAATTGAATAATTTGATCGGCCCGTTTAAACAGTTTTGTTTACTTAAAAGCCTTTGGGGGGTTAATGACCATGTCCCGGATATCCTTGGCATCATTTCACTAAATGGCCACGACCTAAGCGCGGAGTGTAGGCGTACACTCGTCAGTGCATAAATAGTTGATGTGGTGTGTCTATTGATCTTTAACCCGGTACGTCCGGGCTACTGAACGCATAAGGAACATGTAATTCGTTCACAAGATTATATATTTAAATAATTCTCCCAAGTTATAAAATGTTTATGCCACGTGCATCCAAATCAATTTTTAATCATTTTCCAAAATGAGTCAGTTGATTGTATTTGTCACACCCCCAAAATCCACATGCGGAGTACCACCGCTTGGAGGCGTGACTGACAAGGATCCAGCCACCAATTACACCGAACATTAGTAAATAGTGAGAATGATCACCAACCATAATAGTTAGTAATACATAATAGTATTAAGTTCAAAAGTTTAACTTCAAATAACAGTTTAAGTAAGTCGCGGAAGCATAGGCAAAACAGTTTAAACGAAGTTCATAGTTCAAGTTATTTAGAACCCAACACACGGGTTTAGACGACCACTACACTTCCTCAAGTCGCAAGCTCCTGAGTTACTGGGTACCTGCAGAGCATGCAGTAGAGTGTCAACAAAAAATGTTGGCGAGTTCACGAGGTGTCCAGTTTTAACTTTTCGAAAACGTAGGTTGTTTAGATAGAGCATTTATAATCACGGCATGGGGAGCTACCCCATAAGAAAGCTACTAAACTGGCGTTACCGAAACTATTGACGAGAAGATTTTGTGCCCCGAGTCAATGTCTATCGTCATTGACCAAGATGCAAGGTCTACTAGTTCACGCCCGATCTCCCCCGGTCACGGTGTGAGGTTGTCAAACCTAATAGCGCTATCAACTAATAACCCGTTCGCCCCCGGCGATTAATCGGTACTATAAGCAGGGACTTTACATGATAGAGATTCGTTTAGTTTTGCTAGTTGTGATTTATAAATAATATCCAAACGTATCTCCCCCGGAGATAGTAATTTAAAAGTACCCATTTGCATTTTCCCCCGAAAATATTAATTGAAAGCAATCTTTAAGGATGGCAGTTTGTTCGTGTCCCTCCCTGGGACGCATGCTTTTAGTGTGTGAACTCACCTTGGGTTGCTCGGCAGACAGTTTACTTGGTCAAATACGTTGGTCACCACGTCCTAACATGGTTACCAGTATAGGTCAGGTTTGGGTACAAAGAAGCCACGTATATTCTACACGTATTCTAACACATAGCATGCATACAGTTATCATTTAAGCTTTTGGGCCTGCCCTAATAATTACACGGTTAAACAGTAACAGTTAACACATTAGTCCAGTGAACACATAGTCCAACAATAACACATTGTGGCCCAATAACCAAAGTAGGCAGCCCAATCGAGACAAGGTGGTCTCGACTCGAGAACACACAGTCTCGAGTCGCAACCCGGAGATCTCGAGTTATCCCGTTTTGGTCTCGAGTGACGCTGGCATGAGTCGCAATCCCGAAGGTCTCGAGTCCAGTCTCGAGTCAAGATCAGGAAGTCCCAAGTCGAGACCTTGCCGGTCTCGAGTTGTCACATGTTGGTCTCGAGTCGCAACCGGACTAGTCTCAAGTTCCTCTTACGAAGTATTCCGGGTTTCGGATTGTTGAGCCATGGTCTCGAGTCGCAACCTTGCGGTCTCGACTCGTAACCATAATGCGAGCATATGCGCAATCCTTCTAGAACCTTCTGCCAGCAATGAGTACTAACCAATAGAATTTCATGGCCATGCTCCTATGTACTAACCAATACAATTCCACAAACATGTTTTCTTGTCTAAACCTTAATCAAATGGATCAAACACAACAATTCAAATCTTCATATCATATTCATATCACATTCATACGGTTCATCCTTTAGGGTTTCTATATTATCAAACATGTTCAACCTACATAACCATGCATTCTATGAACAAAATAACCTAGATATCAAGATCATCTTGCAAGAAACAAAAGAAACATTTATTTTATAACATTTAACCTAATCCGGATGGTCATAAACACTCTTAAACTATCATTCTTTTGCCATTTGAACATATTAGCAAACATTATCATATAATAGTTCACACACATCACCAAACTCACTAATCATACAAAAATCATGCAAAAGACCTCTAAACTAGTCATGTTTCTTATTCATTAAGCACACATAACTCTTGACACACATTAACACAAACCGGTTGATGAAAAAGGTACCGAGTCAAGGAAGAAGGTGAGAAAATGAAGTGTCCGAGTGATGATGATGAGCTTGACCGAGGTTCCTTGTTGTTGCCGATTGAATCCGAGAGAGGGAGAAGGAGGTAAGCTTGATTGTTAGGGTTTTAGCAAGAGAGAGTGAAGGAGTGTGTGTGTGTGAGTGAGTGTGGAAGAATGGTGGAAAATGAGGGATGGTTGGCTTGGGCATGGGTTTTATACTCGGTTTGGGTGGTGCACCCTACCATGGTTCCGAGTGGGCTCGGAGGGGTGTATGGTCCAATCCGGCCCAACCGTTACTGTTTACTCGAGGCCGAGTGGTCTCGAGTCGGGTTCGTTGCGGTCTCGGTTCCCTATTATACACACATACTTATATTATACATACATACACCACATAGCATAACAAGATAATCGCAACTTTCATTTAATACATATATACACACAATGTAGTTACAAGATATTTGCTCGGGAAAACCTAGAGTGTCACATTATCCCCAAGTTTTAAGAACTTTCGTCCCGAAAGTTAAGGCAGCCACTGACAAGCTAGTATGAGTGAGAGCGTTTCAACGGGGTGTCACATCATCCCCCCGTTAGTTTGGAATTTCGTCCCGAAATTCGGTTGTAGCTTCAGTGCTGGGGGTTTCATTTGGGAACAACTGGGGGTACTTGTGTTTCATCTGGTCTTCCCACTCCCAGGTAAACTCTGGGCCACGGCGTGAGTTCCAACGAACTCGCACAAGAGGTAACTGGCTACGTTTGAGGGTTTTGATCTCACGATCCATGATCTCAATTGGTTCCTCAGTAAAGTGCAGCTGTTCATCAATAGTAAGTTCCTTGAAAGGAATGATGAGTGTTTCATCTGACAGACACTTCTTCAGATTTGACACATGGAAGACATTGTGCACAACACTCAGTTCTTCAGGCAGATTCAATCTGTAAGCGACCTTACCGATCTTTTCGGTAATTTCGAATGGTCCGACATATCCCGGATTAAGCTTGCCCCGTTTTCCAAAACGGACCACACCCTTCCAGGGTGAGACTTTAAGTGGAGCCCGGTCACCAACCTGGAACTCTAGCAGTTTCCTATCCCTATCAGCGTAACTCTTCTGACGGTCACGAGCTACCGCCATGCGTTGCCTAATCTGGGAAATCTTTTCCGTAGTGTCTACTACATGTTCCGGGCCTGTGATCTGGCTGTCACCAACCTCCGCCCAGCAGAGAGGTGATCGGCATTTACGACCGTACAATGCCTCAAAGGGTGCTGCCTGAATGCTGGTGTGGTAGCTGTTGTTGTAGGAGAATTCCACTAATGGCAGGTGCTTCTCCCAATTCTTGCCAAAATCGATCACACATGCCCTAAGCATGTCTTCGAGGGTTTGGATGGTGCGTTCAGATTGCCCATCCGTTTGCGGATGATAAGCGGTGCTCATGTCTAAACGTGAGCCAAAAGATTTGTGCATAGCTTGCCATAACTCAGAAGTAAAACGCGCGTCTCGGTCTAAAATAATAGAGGTTGGCACCCCGTGCTTTGAAACCACTTCCTTTAAGTATACCTCTGCTAAGGTAGAGAACTTGTCTGTTTCTTTAATAGCCAAAAAGTGGGCAGATTTAGTTAATCGATCCACTGTCACCCAAATGGTGTCATTTCCGCGTTGAGACCTGGGCAAGCCGGTAACAAAATCCATAGAAATTTGCTCCCATTTCCACTGTGGGATCTCTGGTTGTTGGAGTAGGCCCGATGGTTTCTGATACTCGGCCTTGACTCTTGCACAAGTCAAACATTTTCTGACATAGGCTGCTATGTGGGCTTTCATGCCAGGCCACCAGTATGTAATCCTTAAGTCGTGGTACATCTTATCCGAACCAGGATGTACTGAGTAACGGGACTTATGGGCTTCATCCATCACGAGGTCACGTAAATTTCCATAAAGGGGAACCCATATACGCTCGTTTACGTAGTAAGCACCATCTTCTTTTTGTTCTAGCCGTTGTCTCGATCCTCGTAGGGACTCAGCCCTGATGTTCTCGGCTTTCAATGCTTCAACCTGAGCATTTCGGATCTGGTTAGGGAGGTTCGAGTGGATAGTGAGCTGTAAGGCTCGAACACGCTTGGGTTTGGTCTCCTTCCTGCTGAGGGCATCGGCTACCACATTAGCCTTGCCTGGATGATATTTAATTGCACACTCGTAGTCATTCAGGAATTCGACCCATCGGCGTTGCCGCATATTCAACTCCTTTTGTTCCATTATGTGTTGGAGACTCTTGTGATCGGTGTAAATCGTGCACTTGGTACCGTACAAGTAATGTCTCCAAATCTTGAGTGCGAAGACCACAGCTCCGAATTCTAAGTCATGTGTCGTGTAGTTTCGTTCGTGGATCTTGAGTTGTCGCGAAGCGTAAGCAATGACCTTCTCGCGTTGCATCAGCACGCCACCAAGTCCTTGAATAGAAGCGTCGCAATAAACAACGAAGTCGTCGGTACCTTCAGGTAGGGAAAGAATAGGAGCACTACAGAGGTTCTTCTTTAGTTCCTGAAAGGCGGATTCCTACGCATCATTCCACTTATAAGCGACACCCTTCTGAGTGAGGGTCGTAAGTGGTTGAGCGATCTTAGAAAATCCCTTAATAAATCTTCGATAGTATCCTGCCAATCCCAAGAATTGGCGAACTTCAGTCGGAGTCTTAGGTATAGGCCAATTCTTAATGGATTCGATCTTAGCGGGGTCAACGTGAATCCCATCCTGATTGACGATGTGCCCAAGGAAATGGACTTCTCTAAGCCAGAAATCACACTTTGAGAATTTGGCATACAGTTGCTCATTACGAAGGAGTTCGAGAATAAGACGCAAGTGTTGTTCATGCTCCTCTTGACTCTTCGAGTAGATTAAGATTTCGTCAATAAACACAATTACGAACTTGTCGAGGTAGGGTTTGCACACTCGGTTCATGAGATCCATGAAAATCGCAGGTGCGTTGGTCATTCCGAAAGGCATAACAAGGAATTCGTAGTGACCATAGCGGGTTCTGAAAGCAGTTTTTGAGATGTCCTCCTCGCGGACTCTCAGCTGGTGATAACCCGATCGCAGATCGATCTTGGAATAATAGCTCGACCCTTGCAGCTGGTCGAACAGATCGTCGATGCGGGGAAGTGGATAACGGTTCTTGATGGTAACCTTGTTCAGCTTGTGGTAATCGATGCACATTCGGAATGTGCCATCCTTCTTTTTGACAAAGAGCACTGGGGCTCCCCAGTGTGATGAGCTAGGATGGATAAAGCCTTTATCCAAAAGTTCTTGTAGTTGAGTAGAAAGTTCCTTTAGTTCTGCGGGAGCTAGCCGATAAGGTGCACGAGCTATAGGTGCCGCTCCGGGAGTTAGCTCGATTTGAAATTCGACCTGACGATGAGGATGGAGTCCGGGTAATTCTTCAGGGAATACCTCGGGATAGTCGCGTACTACTGGAAAATCTTCAATCCTATTTTCCTTTTTCTGCGTGTCGGCGACAAGTGCTAAGATAGCGGTGTGCCCTTTTTTTAAACACTTCTGGGCTTTTAAGAATGAAATGATGCCTGTGACTTCTCCGCTTTTGTCGCCTTGGATGATAAGGGGTTTTCCAGGAGGACGGGGAATACGAACAGCTTTCTCTTGGCAGAGGATTTCAGCTCGATGCTTGGATAACCAATCCACACCAATGACGACGTCAAAGCTTCCGAGAATGATGGGGAAGAGATCGATACGGAAGGTCTGACCAGACAATTCTAATTTGCAGTTACGAATAACGTGCGAGGCCTCGAGGTTTCTACCATTAGCTAATTCAACGATGTGCTTAGAGCTTAACGGCGTAAGAGTGGACTTAAGCTTCTTACTAATACGTAGGGATACATAACTAGCATCTGCTCCAGAATCAAACAATACGGAAACATAACGATCATTAAGTAGGAACTTACCCGCTACAACGTTGGGGTCATTCCTTGCTTCTCCAGCTCCAATCACAAAAGCCCTTCCTCTTGCGCCATTCCCAGCATTGTTGGTGTTGTTGTTGTTATTTCCCGCACCCTGGTTGTGGTTGTTCTGGTTCAATTGGGGATAATTCTTCTTAATGTGCCCCTCGGCTCCGCACTGGAAACAACCCTTGATGTTCCCATGGTGCTGTTGCTGCTGCGGCTGGTTCTGCCTTGCAGGGTGAGGGCTCCTACAATCCTTGGCCTCATGCCCCATCTTGTTGCATCGCTGACACTTGTTCTTCGCACAGGGTCCATTGTGATGTCGATTGCACTTGTTACATTTGGGGAGATGGCCCTGGTAGCCGCCCTGCTGCTGAGGGCCCTTGTTGCTTTCAGTTTTCCTTTGCTGGGCTGGGGCCTGAGTACAGTTAGCATCCTTACCCTGATTTCCATCCCACTTTCGTTTGTTGTCACTAGAAGTTCCAGCAGTAGCACTGATCCTTTTGGGCAGCTTGCCCTCCTCCACAGCCTGATTGGTGAGTTTGTGAGCCAGACGGACCGCTGGCTGAATGGTATTGAGGTTGACCGAGGTTCCTTGTTGTTGCCGGTTGAATCCGAGAGAGGGAGAAGGAGGTAAGCTTGATTGTTAGGGTTTTAGCAAGAGAGAGTGAAGGAGTGTGTGTGTGTGAGTGAGTGTGGAAGAATGGTGGAAAATGAGGGATGGTTGGCTTGGGCATGGGTTTTATACTCGGTTTGGGTGGTGCACCCTACCATGGTTCCGAGTGGGCTCGGAGGGGTGTATGGTCCAATCCGGCCCAACCGTTACTGTTTACTCGAGACCGAGTGGTCTCGAGTCGGGTTCGTTGCGGTCTCGGTTCCCTATTATACACACATACTTATATTATACATACATACACCACATAGCATAACAAGATAATCGCAACTTTCATTTAATACATATATACACACAATGTAGTTACAAGATATTTGCTCGGGAAAACCTAGAGTGTCACAGTATTTACTAGTGTAAACTGACGTATTTTTCCCAAAAAGATTAAATGCAGGTAATAAGCGTAATTGGCTAGGATTTCTCCTTAGCATCAATAGAAGTCTCGCAAGCTTAAGATGCCTAAAGTCTGTTGAACTACTATTTATTTTTGATCCTTCTGTGGACAAACCTTCAACTGTTGTGATACACGATATTACAATATTATTAAAGTTGAATCATATTTTTCATTTGCTTCCGCTGTGCATATTTATATATTGTGTTGTTTGACTATTATGTTGCCAACCACGTCACGATACTCCCCACCGGGCCCACCGGTGACACGTGGAATCCGGGGTGTGACAATCTGATTTTTAACATTTTAATCCCCACTTAGGCATTTTAACAAACACCTAGCGGGTCAGATTTTTACATCATCAAAAACCAAGTTCATGACTTGTAATAATCATCTAAATCAACTTCAATTAGTCACATTTACACATGTTTTAACTTCCAAATTTCAGAAAGTACCTCATAAAACTCAGATTACACTAGAACAAGAATCATGATCTTAGTGTTTACCAAGTTTCTACAACTTATTAATCACCTACAATGGTGATTATGAACCCTACAAGTATCATGCAAGATTTTGACAAGAACTCATCTAGGGTTTATCCCTAAACATCATACTTTTTCTGAAATCACTTTCTATGATCAAATTACACTAGAATAATCATTCTAAACCCTAGTGTTCATCATTATCTTGTAAAACCCATAACCCACCTTCAATGTGTTCATGGAATTTCCTGAATTTGGACATGATTTCACATGTAGTTGTCTAGGTTTTACTTCTAGACACCATCTCATCACTAAGCTAACCAAATCACAAACATGCATCATCTAATTTCAGATTTCCTAATTTCATGAGAATTTCAAACAGAGAATTAACACCAAATTTCACATACCTTGTAACCCCCTTGTGATGAGGATCACTAATCTATGTTCGGATTTTGATTTGGACTGAGTTTGATCCTTCAATTTAGAGATTTTATGCTGAACTAGGGTTTTGATGAACTTGGTCGTCCCCTGCTCTTGTCTGGTCGATCTCACACACGTATGTGTGTTTGAGATTTCTATTTTTCATGTTTTATTAAACTAAATTTTAGTTTAATCACTTTTGGTCCCTCTAATTTCCTTTAGTCCCCTTTTGTCCTTTAACTACTCACTAGTCATTATCTAACTAGGTTAGTGTCACCCCTAGTTAGTTTATTTTACTAATTTATTTACAAATAAATTGTAAATTTTATGAACTTATATTTTCGGGATGTTACAAGTCCATCCCCCTTAAAAGGGTTTCGTCCCCGAAACCGAAGTACGTACCAAATAATGTAGGGTAGAGACGTCGCATCTCCTCTTCAGACTCCCACGTAGAGTCTGAACCTTTCCTATGCTCCTACTTGATCTTGACTTGATCAATTTGTTTGTTTCGCAATTGCTTCTAGCATTCTATCACCACATTTCTTATCCTATAATCTCCCACCACATCTGTATTTACGATGGGTTTAATGTGGTGATCTATATAAACCAAATTTTACCTCTCGAATTATTATTTTACGGCAAAAACTCAAATAGTGCCATTTGACTAATATAATACCTCTTTCAGCTTCTATACTTATTCTAAGTATTTACCTATCATAAAACTCGTTTCCAAACAACCTTTAAAGGTTGTTTGTTCGAATTAGCTAACAAGGGCGTTTTGGTCCTTTTTAGTCTTTCAATTACTACAAGGTCTTTTGAGAGCATGTTTGACCCATAATTCTTCTTTTGCGTTATGATCTTGTTTTAAAAGTCATTATGCTTTTCGAAACGCCCGACCCTCTTTTAAAACATTCAGTTTACCCAATAAGGTAATCATTTAAAAGTTCATTTTCCATTTGTCATAAAATGATCGAATTACCGATTTAACTCCTTTTAAACCCTCCACATGGTTTCTTGTCATGCTCAACTATCTTGTTCCGTACGTCTACACGCCGAAACATCATACCTCAACTATGTATTTATATTATTCGTAACTAATATGATAGAGAATATTCTAAAATATAAGACTAGTGTAAGTCATACTTACTTGACGCTAGTTTTATATTAACAAGCGCTCTACCTAGGTCACAGTGTTATTTAGGCTACAACTTGTTTTATTGCCTAAACTAAGTGGTCACCATTTTACCTCGTACCTCGTCATTCGGGTATGCAATATTGCCATCATCGGCCCTTTTGCGTGTTTATACTTCCATATCTAGTCATTTACACTATAACGTGATTACATTCTATATTACTTTTGTGTCCGTGATCACATCACGCCATGTTTAGTTTTAGCTTGACCTTAGTCTAAGGCTACACTCATTTTCTTTCGGATTATCTTTCCGACTCTATGACTTCTTATGTGTCCTTCGTGTCAGTTTATTTTACTCATGCCGTTATTTGGTTTATGCCTCTATTTCCTTTCAACCCGTTACCCGGGTTCTTGATCTTGATATTTTTAACACTCTGGTTTCATTGGTTTGCATTTTCCCTTTCATACTCTTTTATGACCTATCCCATAGATTCAATAATATTTCACGCTTTCATTATCCAGATTGCGCTTACTTTGGATATCAACTACTATACTTTATTCAACCCGCCCAACATTAAAGTAGTTGAACATGACTATTGAAATTTATGTTTTTGCAAAAATTTTATCGTTTTCTCAGTCATAACTCTTAATCCGAGTCTCTTGACTTTTAATTCGCGATCTTGACTGTTGGTTACGCATTTGTCTGAAAACATACCTATTAATTGAGTATTTTATCGATATTATTTTCATAGCAACCCTTCCGTCATTCCTTAAGACTTTGTTTCTCGATTTATTTGGTCGTATCAGCAAAACCCACCGCTTTTACTCAACCAAGTCTTTTATTCTTTCACTCGTCTGGTTTGACTTGTTCGTGTGAGTTCCATCTCCTATGACAGTCAACTTTATCCTTATGCCTTGACATTCTAAATTGTCGATTCATATTTTTGTTTACTTGATTCTTATCCCTTCCCTTGGGCTTATTATCTTAATGTAATATGATCCCATTATCCGGCTCCCGTTTACTTTTATTATCAAGCACTTTACTTAATTAATCCGTACACCACCTTTCTTTTGTCAGCGACCCTTAGGTCTGTTTCTTTTACAAATGTCCCGAAGGCCCATGTCTCAAGTCTTATTTGGTAAACTACTGTTATTGTTATTCGGCCTTTGGGGTTTACTCGTTCTTATTCTAACGCTTTCATAATGTTTGTCTTATTAATTCTTCTACATATTCACCCTCATCAAGGTGATTATCGTTCTTCCTCAGGAGGAATTTATTAATAACATGTTACTTGGGTATCTACCCATACCCGAGCTTTTAAATCCAAATTTATTGGTATTTCATTATTTACAGCAACAAACAATACATATTGTCCATTTAGTTTCTTTTTCGAGGATATTCCTATCCAAATCTTAATCTCTTGATTTCTAACTTTAACCCATTGTTACAATAACAAAATCAATTCATTTCATGTTATTGTTTCATATCGTTGTATGGAATTTATCCACATCGTTTGTTGACATAAACGATGTTTCTAGCTGTTTCATTTAGTTTGGCTTAGTCTATAACCATGTCCTTGTAATCTATCACTATTGTAAACTCCAGGGTTCGGGTGTTATTACACTCCTCCCTATTATGACGCTTATCTTTCATTACGTTCTCGGGTTCGAGTGTGCGCGCACCCCTTCCCAAGGCAATATTTATCATGAGTATTTTTACCTCGATGCTCAACGTACAGTTTTCAGCACCTCTTATAAACCATAGAACTTTTATTATTACCTCTTTCTATTTTTCAAAGCCTTGGTAATTTCGTTAACACTAATGTGGACTGTTAAATAAATCGATATAAAACAAACGATTTATTTGCACTCGTAATAATTAAAAATTTATGCTGAAATTTAATTTACAAGAGTATACCTGAAACGACATCAGGTTCAGCTTTAGCCTCCGTGGCTGTTATATAAAACAACTTTGTCCTTGATTTCTGGGCATCAGACTTTGTGTCGGTTGTGTCCTTGGTTCCAAGCCTCTCTGGACATTTAGACTTTTTATGTCTTGGCTTACCACATGTGCCCTTGTGAATTTTTTCACAAAATCTACACTGATGTAACACACTTTTTGTAACTCCCTTCTTGGAAGCTTTATTAGACTTGGACTTCTTTACGGATCTTGGATTCATATCCAACACCCTCCTTTCTTCTGTTTCTTGTAGTATGCTATCTTTCAATTCAGCCATCATATCGTTCACCACCGGCATGATTGTGGTTTGTAATCTATCAATATACTGTGATAGACTATTTTCTAGAGCTTTTCCGACCTCCTCGGAAATCTTAGCTTTCATTTGTTCAGTCAATTGAGATGTCGAATCATCTCCGGTTACTCCAGACATTTATTCAACTGAAACATCCATCACGATTTATCAATAATTATTTAATTCATTTCCGTCTTATTATACGGAAATTTATATCATTCTTACTCGGTCATAAATAATGTGTTATTCTTTTTCGGTTTGGTCAAGTATATATATCTTGCCTTACCTTTCTTACTTAGTGTATTTTCCCGAGTTCGAGCGTATTCTTACACTCCTCCCATCTTTCCGTCATCTTGAAGTTGAAATGTTTACACTAATTGTTAAACATTTCATTTATGACATATGCGTCATTCATTTTGATCTAGCCAAGTTCACCACTTGCTTAAACCATTTATGCTTAGTGCACTTTTCCGGGTTTGAGTGTGTAAACACGCACTTCCCGTGCATATAAATTCAAATTTCCTCCTTTTTTTAGTATTCTAGTAAGTCTACTAAAGCAATTAATTCTTACCGGACGATCGATCAAGCTTGAACCGAACACTTTGTTGACAGCCTTAAGCTCTGATTACCAACTTGTAACACCCGTCTTAATTACTACTTGAATTTAGTAATAATTCATAAGAAATTTATACCAAAGATGTTTAAATGTAAAAACCTTAGTTTCAAAAAAAACAAGTTCTAAGGTAACAAACATTAGTTATCTACCGACTAATTAAATCATCCATAAGTTGTTTAACAAACGGTTTACATCATAACATTGTATAAACAGAGTTAATTTACGCGGAAGCTTCAAAAGTTTTTGTTCGGTTCTTCAAAAGCTAGCTTGACCATCATCCGTAATTCTTGGATACCTAAAAACTGAAATGTTTACATTAAACATTAGTATTATAATACTTAGAAATAATACATATTCGAAACTTCGTCTAAAACGGATTCGATTAAACAAAGAAATACAAAATTTAACATAAATTCTAAAGCTCTACCGTAACTTACGGTAGATACCGTAAGTTACGGTAGCTTCTGGGAATTTCTGGTTCCACCGTAACACAAAGGAAACCCACCGTATCCTTTTGGTGTCTACCGTAAATTACGGTATATACCGTAATTTACGGTAGATGCTGGAATGTTATGTTTGGTTTGATTTGTTTGTTTACTTGAATCAAGTTCTCGGATTTCAATCCTACAAACCAACATGTTTAATCCTCGTATTCTAATATGTCATTTGTCAATAATAACAAAAGACCGAGTAACCATACTACAATGTATTACCATGCCTTATTTGGTTATTCGACCCGTTTGGCTCATCTAAGGAATTCTCCATTTTGATGACTACCAACGAGGTCTAACCAGATTCTTGGCCTATTATTCGACATAACGAATATCATCGCTTTAATCCAACTCAACTTTTTATACTATATGCTAAATATCAAAATTTACCCAAATGTAACGAATCAAGTTACATACCTTCATAATTTGTCGACATTGCTTTCTAATCATAATTACCCATTCCCGGGCTTGTCGACCTTAGCGTATCCCTTCTAATCCTCGGTTTCTGCTTTTATAACTCAGTTTAACGAGTGACGTTCGAGTCACTCCAAACATTACCATTTCGACCATTATTTTAACACATTCTTCATCTAGTGAATTACATCACTTTACTTACATCCCATTATGACTAATTAAGCGGTATTATCAATAAACATATTTAACCAACTATTTATTTTGACCCGCTTGGTTTGTCGAGTGAATTCCATCATTTCTTAGACTTACCAAAGGGTTTCAATTTCACTATTTCGACATCATACCTATTTCAACTATTTCTTTTGACCCGTTTGGTTTGTCGAGTGAATTCCATCACTTCTTAGACTTACCAAACGCAACTATTTTCGCTATAACAACATTAGACATATTTACGACTAGGCTTATCTACGTAAATGTAACGAGACGACAAGTCGCGTACCTTTAGAGCACACCCTTCAAACGCGTATCCGCTCCGGCTTGTCCGCTTGACGATCCGGATTCTTTGCCTAAAGAGTTCAATTCACAATCAACTTAGAACTCTTTTCATAATCATTAACGCATAATTCTCTATAATAATCAAATCTGTGTTTTCATCAGATTTTTAACATTTTAATCCCCACCTAGGCATTTTAACAAACACCTAGCGGGTCGGATTTTTACATCATCAAAAACCAAGTTCATGACTTGTAATAATCATCTAAATCAACTTCAATTAGTCACATTTACACATGTTTTAACTTCCAAATTTCAGAAAGTACCTCATAAAACTCAGATTACACTAGAACAAGAATCATGATCTTAGTGTTTACCAAGTTTCTACAACTTATTAATCACCTACAATGGTGATTATGAACCCTACAAGTATCATGCAAGATTTTGACAAGAAATCATCTAGGGTTTATCCCTAAACATCATACTTTTTCTGAAATCACTTTCTATGATCAAATTACACTAGAATAATCATTCTAAACCCTAGTGTTCATCATTATCTTGTAAAACCCATAACCCACCTTCAATGTGTTCATGGAATTTCCTGAATTTGGACATGATTTCACATGTAGTTGTCTAGGTTTTACTTCTAGACACCATCTCATCACGAAGCTAACCAAATCACAAACATGCATCATCTAATTTCAGATTTCCCAATTTCATGAGAATTTCAAACAGAGAATTAACACCAAATTTCACATACCTTGTAACCCCCTTGTGATGAGGATCACTAATCTATGTTCGGATTTTGATTTGGACTGAGTTTGATCCTTCAATTTAGAGATTTTATGCTGAACTAGGGTTTTGATGAACTTGGTCGCCCCCTGCTCTTGTCTGGTCGATCTCACACACGTATGTGTGTTTGAGATTTCTATTTTTCATGTATCATTAAACTAAATTTTAGTTTAATCACTTTTGGTCCCTCTAATTTCCTTTAGTCCCCTTTTTTGTCCTTTAACTACTCACTAGTCATTATCTAACTAGGTTAGTGTCACCCCTAGTTAGTTTATTTTACTAATTTATTTACAAATAAATTGTAAATTTTATGAACTTATATTTTTGGGATGTTACATAATTCGCCACTTGCTACTAATCCCAACGTTGCTCAAATTCCCTCATCTTCACCCGTAGCTGCTACATCATCTGATAAGAAGGCCCCACAATCGACAGGATCTCATCCCGATGAAGTGGCTCAAACTGAAGAACCGAAATCACTTTCTGAAACACTAAATTCTCTTTTATGTTCCGAGCACTGTAGAAAGAAAGTTGCATTTCTGAGATTACAAAACTCAGCATTGATCACTGATTACAACACTGTGATGGGAAAGTACATCAGACTTCGAGAGAATAATAAAATTCTCTATGAAAAGATTGAAGCACTTAAAAAGGACATAGCTCAACTTCACAGAGACGTGAATCAACAGCAATGTTGGGTTCACGACTATAAACATATACTCACAGTAAAAACTCTTGAATGTGACTCTGTGAAGGGTGAGCTAGAGCTCCTCACTGGAAAATACAAACAGAACGAGTTAAACATCAAAAAGTTTGACACTTCCAGTGCCACAGTTCAAAATCTGTGTAATGTGCAACTTGCTTATCAAGAAAACAAGGGAAAGGGTTTGGGGTATAAACAGGTTCCGCCACCATACAATCATAATTATTCCAGATTGCCAATCACTGAGCAGGAGATGGAAAATTACGACACTATGATGTATGGCAAACCTAGTGATTATGTTGAATATGATCCATCTAAGTTTAAAAAGAATCTCCATGCTCATTTCAAAAAACCAATGAGTTTTGTCAAAAATGAAAATGTTCAAAATAAATCAGCAGATAAGTCCGATCAGATAAATGAAACCGTAATACATACAGAAGCCGAAACTAAAACGAAAACGGAACCAGTTAGCGAACCCGCAGAGGAGATGAAGGAAAGTTCACCAAATTCTGATTCTGTTAAAAATACTAACTGTTCTAGTTTGTGTGCAGAGTCAGTAAGAACTGAAGAGAAGTCTAAAGAGGATGATGAATCACATCGAAGTGCTGCTGATAATGTTATTTCTGATAAAAATGGCCTTTATGCTTGGAACTGTGTTTTTTCTTGGTTTGCTGAGACTTGGGGTGTTCCCACTAAGACTGATGAATCTGGTGCTATTATTCTAGATTATGCATGTGATAAAAATGACAATGTTGAGAATGTTGAAAATGTTTTGACAGGAGAGCCTGATGCATCGACTGAGGAACTTGAGACAACTGTTTCAAGTAACTCAGAAATCAATTCTGATGATTCAGGAAATTGTGCTAGTATGCCTGAAGCATCGAATGATACATCAGAAGCTCCCTGCAATGATGAAAAACCTGATAATTTTGGTTGTGATAATGAAGAAATTGTTGTTGAACAGGTATCATCTGACGATCTTGGCGGTCAAACAGACGATTCAGGAATCTCAGATAATGAGCTCAAATCTTCAAGTGGTTCCGATTGTGATGAACAATCAGAATCTAGCAGCATTGCGAAAGAAGACAGTCAAAATGTGTTAGACACATACTGCTCATCATCTGAATTACTGGAATCATCTAATGTCGAGAACTCAGAGGTTGATCAGACTGAAGAAGAGACATCCATAGAGTCCAATTCTGCAGAAACCCATGGAAACATGAAACCTATGGAGAAGGAATCCATGGAAATTGATTCCACAGTTGAATCTGATGATGAAATTGTAGAAGAAATTATTGTGGAAACTTTCCCTGCGGATACTCCTGAAAACATGGTCTCTGAAGAAAAGGGATCTGTGAAAGTCACTTCCACAGACGGTTCAACTATCAATCCCAAAGGTGACCTTAACAAAACAGAATCAACTGAACCTATTCCCCCTAAAAAGAAGCGGTCACGTAGAAACAGAAGGCCAAAGAGAAAGAATGTTAAAAGGGAAAACCCAAGTCTCAAGCAAACAGAACCCAAACTCAAGGGTAAGGTAGCGGATACTTACTCTAGTGCTGACAGCTGTGAGCCGGGTTCATCCAAGATCAAGCATCCTCGAAAGAACTCAGCGTCAAATGAAAGGAAAAGACGTGATCAGTTCTCGAGAATAACACAAGCTGAACTAGATGTCTTTTTCTCAAAAAGGCAGACATGTTTTAATTGTGGAATTCCGGGACACATTGCAAGAAATTGTGTTCATCATCCCTACTACTCTAGGAACATGTATCATCAGAAGGCTATGCACTCTCACTTTACTAAAAACGGTCCTCCCAAAGCAAGGCCTTCTGACAGAGACTGGAATCTTGCCAAACATGAAAATAAAAAAATTTTAAACATAAACAGGTTTCAAAGAAAAACAAAAGTTTTTCCATTAAATGAAAGTGTTTCAGACACTAGGAATTGGAAACCTAAAACTCATGTTGGATCTCAGTCTCCGTGTTCGCAACCATCAACATCCACTTCATCGCCAAAAACCACCGGCGATGTTAAACGCCAGATGATCTTTCGCGAAGTCTCATACACTGATAGCAATGGTCAACTCAGGTCAACAATGGCCTGGGTTCCAGTTTCTAATTGATCCCTCTAAGTGTGCAGGAACGGCTATGGAGGACGATCGTTAGACCTTGGTTTATCGATGGTAGTTGTTCCAGACACGTGACAGAAGACTTATCCTAGTTGAATAACAATATATATATATATATATATATATATATATATATTCGACGGTGGATTTGTCAACTTCGCGGGAGGGGAAACTGGAAGAATAACCATGAAGGGCACTGTCAAATACGGAGTTCTCATCTTCTCAGACGTCAATTATGTCCCTGATCTGAAGCACAACCTTTTGAGCGTATCTCCGATGTGCGACAAAAGAATGGAGGTTCTCTTCACCAAGAGTGGCTCGCAACTTCTTTCTTCGACTGTTCAGAAGCCGAGTTCTGAACCTGCTATAGCTATCCCTGATGGTGCAGTCCGTAACACTGAAGTCTCCTCAGGACTCTCAAACATTCAAGGAACTTCTCTGTTTCTGGGAGCAATTCCCTCATATTGCATTGTAGATCCACCGGTGATCAACAGTGCTACTGCAACAAATGATGGGGAGTAATCTGTTATAATATCTAGAAGTTTCTCAATCTCAAGCTGCTGGTGTGTGATTCCATAGCAATTCAGGGGCCATCAACTCATGTCTATTCAGAAACAAACAAGATGACCCCGACGTGATAGTGAGAAACAAGGCACGATTGGCAGTTCAAGGTTTGAACAAGTTGAAGGTCCGGATCTTGGAGAAATATACGCATTGGTGGCACGTCTGGAGGCCATTCCTATTTTCGGATGATGAGAAAGAAGTTCGAAATGAGCTCGTGGGGAGAAGTGACAATGTTTCTGGGCTTATTCAAAATGGACAGGGATATGAAGTGTACATCGGCTGGATGCCAATTCTTGGGGGACAGTCTCATCTCATGACAGTGCAAGAAGCAACAGCTCACTTTTGCAGCGGAAGCAAAGTGCGTTACAGCATCTGCTGCCTACTGCTCTCAGGTTCTTTGGATACAACACCAGCTCAAGGATTACAGTTTGACTTATCTAAACTCTACTACTTATTTTGATAATGATGCCGTTATCCAGATTATCAAAAACCCTGTCTTTTACTCCAAAACCAAGCACATTGATATCAAGGTGCATTTTATTCGAGATTGCTATGACAGAGGATTGTTTAAACTTAAACAGATCCACACTGATGCTAATTCAGCATATCTTTTTAGAAAACCTGTCAGCATCTCGAGATTCAATGTGCTTGTGGATCTTTTGAAAATGACACGTATCACCGACTGAGCGACCAAAAAAAAACCGATTTTGTGCTAATGTAAATAAATAAGTAAATTTGTGCATAAAGTGTGATGCACAAATTTAAGGGGGGAGAGGGACATATATGTACATATGCTTTGTTTGAGGGGGAGACAAAAAAAACTATGTACAGTCGCATTGTTTGAGGGGGAGAAATAGTTGCTTGGGAAATGAAATGAATTTTCGTGATAAAGAGCTTGATTAACACATGTAAGGTTTCAATGCGGAACAGATTTGGATCCTTGCGATGTGTTGATAGGTCTAACGCTTGAAAGGCAAAAAGAGGCAAAAGTGATACAAACATAATGGATTGGACATCTCGTGGGTAACAGACCAACGGTGTATGATTTCATGGTCTTAAATCCTGCGTTGATAGATAGCCAACATCTGAAGTTTTGGGTCTTTATGCTGATAAATCATCCGGGATATCAGGGCTGTCCCTCTGTTGCATCCAGATTATATGCAGACCTGGACACAGTCAGGATATCTTGCTAAAAGAGCCACAAAAGGGCCAAAACTTGTCTCGCCCTCGTCAGATCTTCCTTGGTCTCTCTGCTGTACGGAAGTACTGACCTGTTCACCAGGAAGTCTGGCATTGAAAAAAAAATAGAATAAAAGGGCCCTCGTCAGATCTTCCTTGGTCTCTCTGCTGTACGAAAGTACTCACCTGTTCACCAGGAAGTCTGACGTTGAAAAAATAAAAAAAAATAGAATAAAAGGATGATCTCAGTATACTCACCTGCTACGATGAACCGTTGTGCTTACCTTGATCGCGGGGGTATGCCTTGGAATGGGATACACAGATGTCACAGTATAATTCTACCTAAAGTGTATCACAAAGCTAAAAGTTGAAGATTGAGTGTTAGATTTAAGAGGACAAGCATATTAACAATCGCATGGACCAGTCTAAGTAAGCGAAGAGCTGAAAAATGTTCCTTAATAGGTTCGAAAACGATTTTGATCCCATGGCAGGTTCTCCCTATATTACCCCTCTACTATTAATCTATTATTATTTTTCTGTGTTATTATTGTCTTTCTTGTTTCTATGCTCAAAAAGGGGTTGCTCGGTTGGTTGGATCGTTGATTTTGAGAAAGATGTTTTCTGTCTTGAAAATGCAAAACATTTAAGTAATAATCTGGCCCACTGTTTCGGATTGGGGCCCACTCTTTCAGATAAAACGAATCAGATCCGGCCCATTGCTCTCGAATGTAATTCCGACCACTATGCTCAATAAGTGATCTCAGGCCCAAATCCGAAACTCTATAAATTGTCAACCATTTCTCTTTCGAGTTACATTTCAGACTAATCTCTTTTCTTAAGCATTTCGGATCCTCTCATTGTATTCCCGGACCACTTATTCGAATTACGAGGTGTGCAGGTTCTTATACTTTACAAACCAAAGCCTTTCAATGCCACAGTTGCCGAAGAACATGACGTGCAACAGACACTTGCTGATGAGGAAGCTGAGATAGAAAAAGAAATGCTAGATTCATATGAAGAAGAATCTGACGACGACAATGATGTGGAAGTATTTGTCTCTGAGAAAGCTGAAGAACCCATTCGAGAATCAACGTTAATGACTACAGAAAATCTACAAGCCCTGATTGAGTCCTTGAAGGATAGTGTCGGAAACCCTCCTTCCGTATCTATTCCTGAGATTAAAGATAATGCGACAGATGATGCTAAAGAAGCATCCAACAAGAAACGAAGAACCGAAACAACTCCTGATTTTCTTTCTACTGGACCAAGCTCAGAACCATAGACTTCTATGCCCACCGATCCACAAGTCACTGCGGCTACTCAAGAAACAAGCATGCAAGATCTCGATTTTGATTTAAAATTCGATTTCGATCTCGATCTGCCTGAAACAACTCATTTGCAACCAGAAAGCTCAAGCAACATCAGGTTCAATGTAGGAAGTTCCAGTGGTGCCGATTTCTCTGAGCATGAAAAAGCAGCCATGCACTTTGCAGCCAACAAATTGAAATTTATTGAAGAAAGAGATAGTGATGATGATACGGCTGTTGATTTAGCGAAGTTGCAGCGAAAAGTGATTGTGTTGAAACAAGATGCTGCCCTGAAAGAAGCTCAGATCTCATCTTTGCAAGCTCAAAAATCAAGCAAAGATCAGACGATCAAGCAACTTCAAAGCGATGCGGGTATGCTGTTGTCTGTTGAAAGTTAAGCTGGAAAAGAAGTTCAAGACCGTAATCAAGAATCGGTTGTTTGCTGATCCAACTTCGTTGCCTGGTGGTCCTCCTAACGGATTCAGCAACTAATCCAGTAAACCTAGGGGGAGATTGTTAGGCCCTATAGGTTTATGGATTAGTAGATTAATTGCTTAATGGATCAAGTTCTAGAAGTGGGGGTATTAGAGTGGGCTTTGGGGTAATTATGGGCCTAGGGTTTAGGGGAAACCCTCCCTATACATAGTTAATGGAAATTAGGGGTTTTGGTTGGTTCCATGTTTTAGAAACTTGTATTAGACAATTAGAGATTGTATGCAAGTTTAAGCATTGAATCTATAATCATTTGAATCTTCGAATCTTCATCATCATGTTCTTGATTTCTTGAGCATCATCAAGTTTGGATTCCGCCCATCCTTGGTGATTGTTTGATATCGTTGTTTGATCCGTATTTTCGGGACTTACAGGAGTAAAGGTTAAAATGGGTGATGGAAAAACAAAGAAGTAAACATGGTGAATGTCACTGAAGGAACTCCCTCCAAGCGGCAACGCCTGGAAGCTTAGGAGCTTCAATGCCTGTGCTTCCCACCACAACAAAAAGGGCTTCGTTCAAACCCTTTGGTTGTGGAGGCCACTGTTGGAATGTTGAAAACTTGTAAAGCATATATCGACACAGGTGCAGCAACAGAAATAATGTTTGAAAATACTTCAACCAACTCAGTGACCAGGAGCGTTCAAGGCTCCAACCAGCTGAGTCATCCATCAAAGGCATTGCTGACATCCCCATCAAGCCTTTAGGCCAACTGACGCTGGACGTTTGTTTCAAAGAAGGAGAAATGGAAAGAACCAAGCCACTCGCCTTCATCGTAATCAGCATGCCTTCTACCTATGATGTTATCATAGGAAGGCCAGGTCAAAGTGAATTTAGCATGGCTGTCTCTGTTGGCCAAGGCATTGTCAAGTTTCCCACCAAGAAAGGAATTGCAACCCTTCAACCAACCCAGGTGCCTTCTTGGTTGAAGGTGAAAGCTCAGGAAAAGACGAAGGCGATGAATGTAACACCCCGTGTTTCGAAAGTTAAAGTCAAAGCCAAGTTTGACTGTTTTGACTTCTTTGACTTGTAGATGATCTATTTATTTTATTGCATTAACTGTATTATGTGGAGTACTTATTAATAATCGAGGTTTAATCGCTATTTATCGCTTATCGCAATCGCAACTCGAATTTACGCGCTTTGGTTATTATTTTATGTGTGTGTGCCATTTATGTGTTACTTGTTCATGTTTATTATTTATGTTATGTTGTGGTGATCAATTGAAACGCAAACGCAATGCTATCGCAATCGAATCGCAAACGCTAAATGTAAGATGTTTAGGATGATTGTTTGTTAGATATAGTAGTTGGGATTAAAAGTAATTTGAATAGGAAACTCTATCGCATCGCTTACTCGAATCGCATCGCAACGCTCAACACGCGAATCGAAACGACAAAACTCGTCACGCCGAACTTCAGGGTCGACTGGCCAACCGATCGGATAGCCATCCGATCGAGTTGCCACCTGATCGGGCCGCCACCCGATCGGACCAACCTTACCACTTTGGGAAACCCAATAAATACCCCTTCATTTCCACTTTGGGAAAGTATCAGCTCACTCTTCCTCTCCACTCGTTCCAGTCACCTTTTCTTTGATTTCTCGCGATTCCGGTATGATCTCAACCTAAATCTTGTACTTTCTTGATCTACACGCACTCCTACACCTTTCTATCTTTTGAATCTTAACTTTTAGCCGTGAAATCACTAGATTTGAGGTGTTCTAGGATGATGTCATCATGGTGTTCTTAGGAACTTCATGTTTTGGCTTCAATCCACCAAGAATAACTTGAATCTGAACGATTTCCACACTAATAAACAAAGATCTAGCATAGATCTAAACAATTTCATGGTGAAAAGGATTGAAAGATGGTTTCTAACTTTCTTTCAACTCTTTTACACTCAATGCAATCAAAACCGATAGAATCGGACCTCGTTCTAACCTTCTACTCCTTCTTGGTGATGTGTTGGTTCAAGATCTGAATTCTATCCACGAGACCACCGATTTCAAGCTAACCAAGAACGACCATCTTGAACCGGTTAGCTGGTTGAATTTGGGTGATTTCCTGTTCGGCCAGGTCACTAGGGTCAAGATGGGGTTCTGTTGATTGGCACGTTGTCACACCGTCTCGATAAAACTACAAAACTACCAAACTACCAAGGAATAAGACGATCAGGTCGACCAGGTCGGAGTGTCATCCGATCGGACTACACCTTGGGTCCCACGTCTAACTTTTTATTTCAAACAACTGTGGTTTGAACATAGAACGAACTGCTGACCGATCGGATAACCATCCAATCGGATTGCTACTCGACCATGTGATGTTCTGACTTCAACACTTAAATAATTTTTAACATGTTCAATACGCAAGATTTCCACCCGATCGGATTGTCATCCGATCGACTGACCATCCTACGGTGAACTTGTTCTCAACCTGAGAAGCCTCGCCAATCGGATTGCTGTCTGACCGAACTGTAGTTCGATCGACCGACCTGAAAGGTAGAGATACTTCTCTGTTTTCAAAATGCTACAACAAAAACTTCAAAAGTCAAACCATCATACACAAACACATCCATCCCAAACGAGGTAACAATCCACTCGCATGGTCATCCGATCGGATGACCATTCGAACGGATTGCCACCCGCTCGACCGGCCGTCCGACCGGATTGTTGTTCGACCCGCTGACACCTTGTTTCCTTTACACGCCGCTTATCGTTTACACTATCGTACTGTTCAGGCTAAACTCGCTCTAAGCGCTCCCTTCAATCCATCATCGCTGTGAGTATACTTGAACCCTTTTTGCTTTACGCACTTTTGGGTGTTACATACGTTACTTATTCTAAAACACATCGAACACACTACTCAATACTTTAACGCTAACCGTTATCGCATGTATTACGTGACTAAATGAATGCTTGTTTGTTATGTTTACACATGGAATGTTGTCTACCTGCCTTAGCAACAGTACTACTATTAGTTTGGACTCAACACCTGTTCACTCAGGCGTTGTTAAGGACAATTAGTTACGTGGCTCACAGTGGTGAGTATGTATCGCGAACTGCCTTGGGCAGTCAACCCGCAGTCATTGGTATCGATAGGTTCATGTCGATAACTAACGTGCTTCGTTTCACACTGTGTACGTGCTGGTTATGCGTAAACGATTTCGAACTCTATTATATCTATTAAACTTGTATGCTCACCTTTACACTATGTGTATTGACTTTTACTTTAACATATGTGACAGGTGCATAATGTGCTAGGATGCTTTTTGCTGTGTGATGAAATCAAAGCTAGGAAAGAGTCCTAGATACAAATAAATAAACAATTGTCTGTATTTTGAAATCTGAGTTGTCGGAACAGAACAATTTGACTAGACTTTATCTGTAATAATTATGTTATCTTTTATGACATGGTATGGGACATGTTGCTTTAAATAATTGGTAATTATAGTTGTTATGGAAACTTCTCGACAATCTGTTTCGCTCAGTGCCATGCCCCGATGTTTCCGCCATCGGTTGGGGTGTGACAGATTGGTATCAGAGCCATAACTATAGGGAATTAGGCAAGACTCGACCTAGTCCGGGCAAATGTCTTAGGAACGACCTAGTCTATAGTTAGGTACCAACAGACCGACTTGTGCAAACCCTGTAGTGGTCATGTACGAGCTTATTGCTATTTCCCGCTATTCTCGTGCATGCTACACTACCACTGCACTCTATTATTTTAAAAAAAGAACAAGTGATTAGGTCGAGATTAGGTGTGAAAACCACGAACTCTCGACTAAATCGCCTGTTCGACTTGCATATATACCATAAACACGGGAATTTGCGTTGAATCAGGAGTGAAATCCATACTTTAACGCAAGTTTTCGTCTCTATTTCTATAAAAAAAAAACAGGAACAAAGTTGTTAAGTCAGGGGTGAAACCCAAACCTTGTCGACTTATTCCGCCCTATTTTGTTTTACCAAACTCTCACCAAAGTCTCGACGGACTCCAACGACTTGAAGGCACATCGTAACTGGAAGGATGCGTGCCATTTGCCCAGATTCGAGGCAAGAAGCACAGTTTCGAAGGCCAAAGTGTGTTCTATAGGTCCTTGTGAATAGTCGAAGCACTTTGGTTAGTCGACGTCTAATAACCGCAGACAATCTATTTCTCAAATTTTTGTGTGTTTCGATTCTGAGCTCGCTACTGCCGACTCTGATATTTGTCGATTTTATGTGTTTATGTGATTTATCTTTTATGTGTTACGAATTTTGGTGATTTATTCTCTTTCGCTTTGATCGACACACACGATTCGCACTGTACCTTTATCTCAGAACGCTAACAAATCGCTACTGGTGGATGATCACATGCTACACTATACGCTACACTACTCGATGTATCGCTATTCTTAAACGCTCGTGAACTTTAAATGATAGGTTTCTGTGTTCTGACTGTCTCTGTGTGCTTCTAGGTGAATTACATGATTATATGCGTCTGTGTTTCCGTGTCTTTACGTGCTTATGTGTTTCTGTGCCTATGTGATTCCTTGTTTACGTGCCTATGTGTTTATGTGGTACATGATTGTGTTCCTAAGCTTTATAACAAATCGCTAGACTATACTAGGGGTAATCAAAATTGTGTTGAGTCCTGTGACGATGTCTGTTGCAGACAATGTCGTCATCTGGATCTCGCGCTATTCAAGCTGCTCGCCGAAAGCAAGCAGACAAACGCCTCGCCGCCATGCTTACTAAACAGATGGCAAAAGTAGTTCCTCAGATCGTGAGTGAACTGTACGAAAATATGAGCAAATCATCTGAGGAGTCCCGAATTGAAGCTCCCAAGACTGCTTTCAGTTTCAAACAGTTCAAGGCTTGCGGGCCAAAGGAATTTACTGGCGAAGGTGACCTTACGACTTTGTTCCAATGGTTTGATTCCATCGAGGTCACCCTACGACAGAGCGGTTGCCCCGATGACCTCCGCACTCTCAACGCGACTGGCGTCTTCCAATCCCGCGCTTTAGAATGGTGGACGGCTGAGAGGAACAAACGCGGAAACGATGCAGCTTACGGTCTGTCGTGGGATGAGCTCAAGGAAGTTATGCTGGAAGAATTCTGCCCTCATGAACGCCAAAAGTTGGAGGACGAATTTTGGCATATTAAACAGAAGGATGGAGACAATGCTGCCTTGACTGCTCGCTTCAAGCAGCTCAGCATCATTTGTCCTGATCAAGTGAAGACTGCTGACATGACAATCAAGAAGTATATCCGTGCTCTGCCGGATTGTGTTGCAGATTTTATGCATGCTTCAAAGCCAGCAACAATCAAAGAAACTTACTTGCTTGCCACTGAAATCAACGACAAGCGAGTAAAAGCTGGTTTTTGGGATAAAGCTACAAAGAACCTGCATCAAGCTACAACCGCCGCACCAACCGCTGAAACCGCCGCCGCAACTTCTCAGTCTTCAAAAGCCTCTTGTCGCAAGAGAAAGACCAACAACAACAGCTCCAGCAACAAGAACTGTGCTGTCACTACCGCTGGCTCCACTCCAAGCGGTACCAGCTCAGCAACAACAACAACACCGACCAGCTGCAGCACCAGTTACCCATGCGCCGCCTGCAAAGCATGCATATACTGGTCCCCACCCTGTCTGCCCGACATGCACTTATCACCACCCGGTGGGTATCACCTGCAGGTTTTGCATACATTGCAATATGTATGGCCATTTCACCGCCAATTGTCGGACCGGCTCCCGCAACACCACAGCTCCAGCTCCAGCTCCAGCTCCTGCTCAGCAAGCTCTTCTCACCGCCCCTCAGGGTCAACAAGCTCCTCCGGCACCCGCGGTCAACGCCAGAGTCTGCTTCGCATGCGGCGATCCTAACCATGCCAACATGTGCCCGAACAGGGTTGTGATACAAGAGCCCCAGCAGCAGCAGCCTCAACAACAGCAACAACAGCAGCAACAACAATAAGCAGCACGTGCTCGAACTTTCAACATCAATGTGCGCCAAGCCCAGGCTGACAACAATGTGGTCAACGGTACGTTCCTCGTGAATGGTATTTATGCTTCATGTTTGTTTGATACTGGTGCCGATAACTGTTTTGTATCGTTTGAGTTTGAAAAGCTCCTTATACGTAAGCGCGCCCATCTCCCCTCGACGTTCGATGTCGAAGTTTCCACCAGAAGAACTGTCGTCGTCAACTCCGTTCTTCGTGATTGTACCCTCGAACTCAACAATCACATCTTTCCCATCGACCTTATCCCGATGCAACTCGGTAGTTTTGACGTCATAGTAGGCATGGACTTTCTTCGCAAAAACCATGCTGAAGTTGTTTGTTTTGACAAAATGATTTGATTCTCGCTCGCCAATGGTGACTAATTATGTGTATACGGAGAAGTCGCGTCGAAGAAGTTCCAACTCATGTCGTGTGTCCAGGCTAGCAAGTATCTCCGCAAGGAATACCAAGCTTACTGGGCTCACATTGTAGTAGCAGAGAAAAAGGAAGTTAAGGGAGTGAAGGATGTCCCCGTTGTTCATGAATTTCCAAACGTATTCCCTGACGATCTCCCCGGCTTGCCTCCAAGTCGTGATATCGACTTCTGGATCGACCTCATTCCTGGAGCCAACCCTGTTGCCAGAGTTCCTTATCGACTCGCACCATCCGAAATGCGTGAATTGTTGAGTCAACTCTAGGAATTGCTTGACAAAGGCTTCATTCGCCCTAGCACCTCTCCTTGGGGCGCACCAGTCCTCTTCGTCAAAAAGAAGGATGGGTCGTTCCGGATGTGCATCGACTATAGGGAGTTGAATAAGCTAACGATCAAGAATAGCTATCCCCTACCCCGTATTGACGATTTGTTTGACCAACTGCAAGGTGCTACATGTTTCTCCAAGATCGATCTACGTTTAGGCTACCACCAACTACGCATTCAAGAGGAGGATATACCCAAAACCGCTTTTCGCACTCGATACGGCCACTACGAATTCGTGGTTATGCCTTTGGGGTTAACCAACGCACCCGCGGTTTTTATGGATCTGATGAATCGCGTGTGTAAACCTTTTCTCGACCGCTTAGTCATCGTGTTCATCGATGATATCCTGATCTATTCCAAGTCGAAAACCGAACACGCGCAACGTCTATGTTTGGTTCTCGAGCTACTCCAAGGGAATCGACTCTATGCCAAGTTCTCCAAGTGTGAATTCTGGCTAGAGGAGGTTCAAATCCTCGGTCACATTGTAAATAGTCAAGGTATTTACGTCGACCCCGCGAAGATCGAAGCTGTCAAGAGTTGGGTTACACCTAAGAACCCGACTGAAGTCCGTTCGTTTCTCGGACTGGTGGGCTATTATCGCCAATTTATTGAAGGATTCTCAAAGATCGCCGTGCCGCTCACTTCTCTCACGCACAAAGACAAGCCTTTTGTTTGGGGAACCAAACAAGAGACTGCCTTTCAAACCCTCAAGCATATGCTTTGTAATGCTCCCGTTCTCACCCTCCCCGATGGAAACGATGACTTTATAGTCTATTGTGATGCCTTGAACCTTGGCCTTTGTTAAGTTCTCATGCAACGAGGCAAGGTTATCGCTTACGCGTCTCATCAGCTCAAGATCCACGAGAAGAACTACACAACCCACAACCTCGAGCTAGGTGCAGTTGTTTTTGTGCTGAAGATTTGGCGACACTACCAGTACGGTACTAAGTGTACGATCTTCACAGATCATAGGAGCCTACAACACATCCTCAGCCAAAAAGAACTTAATATGCGTCAACGCCGATGGGTTGAACTTCTCACGGATTACGACTGTGTGATCCGTTATCATCCTGGCAAAGCAAATGTCGTTGCCGACGCTCTCAGTAGACGGAGCTATTTGCATAGCGCCTGTAATATCCAAGCCCAATACGACCTTGAAACCCTTATCCGCGAAGCCCAACATGCTTGTTTTAATGAACGCACATTGAAGAAGGAAAGGATTCACCACTATGGAGCCCAGCTAGTGAATAAGTCAAATGGGATATTCCATTATCTGGACCGAATCTGGATCCCTAAGCGGACCGATTTGCGACAAACTTTGATGGACGAAGCCCACAAATCTCGGTATTCTATTCATCCCGGTGCCGACAAAATGTACCAGGACCTTCGCTACAAGTACTGGTGGCCGGGCATGAAAAGGGATATCACTCTCTACGTCGGAAGGTGCCTGACTTGTTCGAAGGTCAAGGCCGAACATCAAAGAACCTCTGGCTTGCTTGAGCAACCCCCAATCCCTATGTGGAAGTGGGAAAGCATAGCTATGGATTTTATCACGAAACTTCCGCGCACGCCATCGAGTCACGACAGCATTTGGGTTGTCGTCGACCGTTTGACCAAATCTGCTCACTTTTTACCAATACGGGAAGACTACAAGGTAGAACGATTAGCCCGAATCTACACCGATGAGATCATTTGTCGACATGGGACGCCTCGCGACATCATCTCTGACCGTGATGCTCGGTTTACCTCGCGTCTGTAGGAAACATTTCAAACTGCTCTCGGTACTGCGCTTAATCTAAGTACCGCATTTCATCCCCAAACCGACGGTCAGACTGAGAGAACGATTCGTACCCTTGAAGACATGCTTCGTTCGTGTGTCATAGATTTCGGTGGTAATTGGGACGCATACTTACCTTTAGTCGAATTCTCGTACAATAATAGTTATCATGCCAGCATGCAAATGGCACCATTTGAGGCATTATATGGAAGAAGATGTCGATCACCTATTGTATGGCACGAGGTCGAGCACTCGCAATTAACCGGTCCTAAGCTTTTGCAAGAAACGACTGACAAAATCCTCCAAATTCGAGACAATCTGCTGAAAGCTCGGAGTCGTCAGAAAAGTTACGCCGATAGACGACGCAAGCCCCTTGAATTTGACGTTGGTGACTACGTACTCCTAAAGGTTTCACCTTGGAAGGGTGTGGTCTGATTCGGGAAGAATTGGCAAGGTGGCCTACAGACTCGAAATACCGGAAGAACTTAGCAACGTCCATCCGACTTTCCACGTCTCAAACCTCAGAAAGTGCCTAGCTGAGCATGATTTACACGTTCCACTAGAAGATCTACAAGTGAACGAAACATTACACTTCGTGGAGAAGCCTGTCGAAATCATGGACCGACAAACCAAGCAGCTCAGACGCTCACGCATTCCCATTGTGAAGGTTCGCTGCGAAGGCAAACGAGGCGCAGAGTTCACTTGGGAACTCGAGAGTGACATGAAGGCGAAGTACCCGCAGTTATTTGTTACGGCTTCGGCTTAATTTCGGGACGAAATTCCTTTAAGTAGGGGAGGCTGTAACACCCCGTGTTTCGAAAGTCAAAGTCAAAGCCAAGTTTGACTGTTTTGACTTCTTTGACTTGTAGATGATCTATTTATTTTATTGCATTAGCTGTATTATGTGGAGTACTTATTAATAATCGAGGTTTAATCGCTATTTATCGCATGTTTATCGCTTATCGCAATCGCAACTCAAATTTACGCGCTTTGGTTATTATTTTATGTGTGTGTGCCATTTATGTGTTACTTGTGCATGTTTATTATTTATGTTATGTTGTGGTGATCAATCGAAACGCAAACGCTGCTATCGCAATCGAATCGCAAACGCTAAATGTAAGATGTTTAGGATGATTGTATGTTAGATATAGTAGTTCAGATTAAAAGTAATTTGAATAGGAAACTCTATCGCATCACTCACTCGAATCACATCGCAACGCTCAACACGCGAATCGAAACGACAAAACTCGTCACGCCGAACTTCAGGGTCGAGTGGCCAACCGATCGGATAGCCATCCGATCGAGTTGCCACCCAATCGGACCACCCTTACCACATTGGGAAACCCTATAAATACCCCTTCATTTCCACTTTGGGAAAGTATCAGCTCACTCTTCCTCTCCACTCGTTCCAGTCACCTTTTCTTCGATTTCTCGCGATTCCGGTAAGATCTCAACCTAAATCTTGTACTTTCTTGATCTACACACACTCCTACACCTTTCTATCTTTTGAATCTTAACTTTTAGCCAGGAAATCACTAGATTTGAGGTGTTCTAGGATGATGTCATCATGGTGTTCTTAGGAACTTCATGTTTTGGCTTCAATCCACCAAGAATAACTTGAATCTGAATGATTTCCACACTAATAAACAAAGATCTAGCATAGATCTAAACAATTTCATGGTGAAAAGGATTGAAAGATGGTTTCTAACTTTCTTTCAACTCTTTTACACTCAATGCAATCAAAACCGATAGAATCGGATCTTGTTCTAACCTTCTACTCCTTCTTGGTGATGTGTTGGTTCAAGATCTGAATTCTATCCACGAGACCACCGATTTCGGGCTAACCAAGAACGACCGTCTTGAACCGGTTAGCTGGTTGAATTTGGGTGATTTCCTATTCGGCCAGGTCACTAGGGTCAAGATGGGGTTCTGTTGATTGGCACATTGTCACACCGTCTCGATAAAACTACAAAACTACCAAACTACCAAGGAATAAGATGATCAGGTTGACCAGGTCGGGTGGTCGTCCTATCGGACTACCATCCGAACGGATTACCACCTGATCGGGTTGTCACCCGATCGGACTACACCTTGGGTCCCACATCTAACTTTTTATTTCAAATAACTGAGGTTTGAACATAGAACGAACTGCTGACCGATCGAATAACCATCCAATCGGATTGCTACTCGACCATGTGATGTTCTGACTTCAACACTTAAACAATTTTCAACATGTTCAATACGCAAGATTGCCACCCGATCGGATTGTCATCCGATCGAGTGACCATCCTGCGGTGAACTTGTTCTTAACCTGAGAAGCCTCGCCAATCGAATTGCTGTCTGACCGAACTGTCGTTCGATAGACCGACCTAAAAGGTAGAGATACTTCTCTGTTTTCAAAATGCTACAACAAAAACTTCAAAAGTCAAACCATCATACACAAACACATCCATCCCAAATGAGGTAACAATCTACTCGCATGGTCATCCGATCAGATGACCATTCGAACGGATTGCCACCCGCTCGACTGGCCGTCCGACGAGATTGCTGTTTGACCCGCTGACACCTTGTTTCCTTTACGCGCCGCTTATCGTTTACACTATCGTACTTTTCAGGCTAAACTCGCTCTAAGCGCTCCCTTCAATCCATCATCGCTGTGAGTATACTCGAACCCTTTTTGCTTTACGCACTTTTGGGTGTTACATACGTTACTTATTCTAAAACACATCAAACACACTACTCAATACTTTAACGCTAACCGTTACCGCATATATTACGTGACTAAATGAATGCATGTTTGTTATGTTTACATATGGAATGTTGTCTACCTGCCTTAGCAACGGTAGTACTATTAGTTTGGACTCAGCACATGTTCACTCAGGGGTTGTTAAGGACAATTAGTTACGTGGCTCACAGTGGTGTGTATGTATCGCGAACTGCCTTGGGCAGTCAACCCGCAGTCATTGGTATCGATAGGTTCATGTCGATAACTAACGTGCTTCGTTTCACACTGTGTACGTGCTGGGTATGCGTAAACGATTTCGAACTCTATTATATCTATTAAACTTGTATGATCACCTTTACACTATGTGTCACACCCCAACCGATGGCGGAATCATCGCGGCGCGGCACTGAGCGAAACAGATTGTCCAGAAGTTTCCATAACAACTATCATTACCATTCAATTTAAGTTAACATGTCCCATACCATGTCTCAAATAGCAAACAAGTTATTACAGACAAAAACTAAACAAATATTCTGTTCCGACAACTCAGATTTAAACATAACAATTTATTCGTTGGTTTCTAGGACTCCAGTTCCTAGCTTCAATTTCATCACAGCCCGAGAAGCATATAAACAACCTAGGCACCTGTCACATACGTTAAAATAAAGTCATTACATAAAATGTAAAAGTGGGCACACAAGTTTGATAATAGCATATAGAGTTCGAATTCGTTTACGCATAACCAGCACGTACAAACAGTGAAATGAAGCACGTTAGTTATCGACATAGATCCATCGATACCAATGACTGCGGGTTGACTGCCCAAGGCAGTTCGCAATACATGATTACTACTGTAATCCATGCAAGTAAAAGATCCTTAACAACCCCCGTATGAGCGGGTGCTGAGTCCAAACTATAGTACTATCGTTGCTAAGGCAGGTAGACAGCATTCCATGTGTAAACATAACAAACAAGCATTCATAAGCCACGTATAACATGCATTAATGGTCTAGCGTTTAAAATAGCTTGAGTAGTGTGATAGTTATAGTTTGAATAGTTGTAACGTATGTAACACCCAAAAGTGCTAAAGCAAAAGGGGTTCGAGTATACTCACAGCGATTGTGGATTGAATGGAGCGCTTTACAGCGAGTACGATTAGCCTGAATAGATTCGACAACGTAACGATAAGTGTCGCGTAAAACAGTACAAGGTGAGAGTGGTTTGGATGGCTGATCGTGCGGATCAGCTATCCGTGAGAGAGAGTCATCCGTGCGCGTGACCCATCCGTGCGGATGGTGATGCGTGCGGATGGTGATCCATCCGGATAAGCTATCCGTGCGTACGACTGTCCGTGCGGATGGTAATCCGTGCGGACTAGTTGTACGTGCGGATGACTTATCCGTACGGACAAGTTGTTCGTAGAGATAAACGTTCAAGTGGATTGTTTCTTCCTAAGTGTGAGATGTGTTTGTGTATGATGGCTTGTGCTTTGGAGTTTTCGTTGTAGCATTTAGAAATCACATAAGTGTTTCTACCTTTCAAGCCGGTCGCGCGGGCGACGATCCGTGCGTATGGTAGTCCGTGCGGACAGTGGTGATCCGTGCGGACAGTCTGTGCGCGCGGGCAGGGACCATCCGTCCGGATAGTCTGTCCGTGCGCACGACTTGTCCGTGCGGATGATCTTTGTTTGAATTTTAGTTGAAGGCCTTAGTATCTCATGATCCGAAGAGTAATCCTTTCAGAGGTCGTCTGTCCGGATTGTTCATTCGTCGATACTCAAACCATGTTGGGAAAGTGGGTCCCAAGGGTAGCTCGTCCGGGTGGCAACCCGTCCGGATGACCTGTACGTGCGGATGGTAATCCATGCACACAGCTTGTCCGTGCGGACAGCTTGTCCGTGCGGACAGCTGGTCCGTGCGGACACTCTTTGGTCTGATTATCCCGTTCGTCTACTCTTGGTTTCTGTTGTCGTTTATCGAGACGTTCTGATTACGTGGCAACCACTTGGAATCGTGTTCTCACCCGCGTGACTAGACCGGTCAGGAACCACCCTAACTCGGCCTGTCGGCGACTCAGAACGGTCATTCCGGTTGACCCCGAAATCAGTTGTCTGTGGTAGGATTCCGGATCTGGAACTAGTGCATCACTATTATCGAGTAGAGACTAGAACCGATCAGATTCGTACCGATTCTAAGGGAAAAAGAAGGAGAGAACTTAGGTTTATTTCTTTCAACTCTTTTATCCTTAGAAAAGTTTAGATCTAGGTGAAGTTATTGTGAAATCTTGTAGAAATCGTTTAGATCTGAGTTATCCTTGGTGGAATGAGGTCAAGCTTGAAGTTCATAAGAACTTCATGATGACGTCACCCGAGAATACCTCAAATCCGGATGATTTCATGGTTAAAAGTGAAGATTTGAAAGATGGAAATGTGTAGAATTGTGTAGTGATCAAAGATGTACAAGAATTAGTGCAAGATCTTACCTGGATTGAGAGAAATCTGAGAAAAAGCGAAGAATGCGTGCGGTTCGGACGTCACTTGCCAAAAGTGGAAAAAGTGGAGAGTGACCCGTGTATTTATAGGATGCCAAAAAGGGAAAGGGGTGAGCCGTGCGCATGGCACGCACCCGGGTAGGCTATCCGCGCGGACTGGTCATCCGTGCGGATTGGCAATCCGTGCGGATTGGCAATCCGTGCGGATTGGCAATCCGTGCGGATTGGCCATCCGTGCGGATGCCGCCTGCTTTGGTGTGTTCGGCGCGATGTTGCTTCGGTTTCGATTTGCGAGCGATTCGATAGGGTTTCCTAGTCAAATTACTTTCAGTCCCAACTACTTCTTATAGGGTTCGACTCGGAATTCGGGTTCGGGTTCGTTTACATTCGAGTTAGACTTCGAGTTCGATTGAGTTCGCTTGATTATCACAATCATAACATAAAATAAACATGCACAGGTAACACGTAAAGCACACACACACGTATAACCAACAAGTAAAAATACACAGTTCGAATTGCGGTTCGATATCGATTTGGTTAGCATAGCTTGATTAACTTTATCGCATTGTTACTTCCTATCATTCACAGTCGTAGGTCGATTGAAATACGGTACACACGATTCGATTATTGTAATGTACGACATTTACTCCACATAATATAATTAAAATAGAAACATTTCTACGAGTCAAGTCGCGCGAAATCGGTCGTTGACTTTGACCTTGACTTTGACTTTCCCTCGTGAAAACACGAGGTGTTACAGCCTCCCTTTGTTTAGGGAATTTCGTCCCGAAATTAAGCTGGAAGCCGTAACTAACCGTGGATCACATGTGAGAGTCCTTCGCTCGGACCATTGAAAATCGTCAAATTAACCGGGATTTTATGGTTAAAATTGCTGATTTTTGGACATGATGTGCGAAAATAACTAATCTAAAAGCCTATAAAGTTTCAGATCTTGATTCGAAGCCGTTTGGGAGAAATCTTAATTTTTGTTAAAGAGGTGTTGAATGTTGCTGTTGATGTTCACCGCACGCATGACATATCCGTGCGGATAACACATACGCGTTGACTATTGTTGACTCTGAATCGTGCGGAGTCCGTGAACGTGTGTGACCAAACATAATCGCAACGGAGTCAAATCGGTCCTAACAAGTGGTATCTGAGCAGGTGCTCGATTGCTCAGATCAAACACACTAGAATTTACTACAATCGCGATTCTATTGATTACTGAAAGCATCGTACAAAGTACTAGTATCACCTTGCTACTTTCTTTCTCTAAGATTATCTCTCTAATTAAACAACTGTGGATACTTTGCCTTCATGTCGCTTTCGAGTTCCCAAGTGAACTCCGCGCCTCGTTTGCCTTCCCATCGTACTTTCACAATAGGAATGCGTGAGCGCCTGAGTTCTTTGGTTTGGCGATCCATGATTTCGGCAGGCTTTTCCACGAAGTGTAATGTTTCGTTCACTTGTAGATCATCTAGAGGAACATGTAAGTCGTGGTCGGCGATGCACTTTCGGAGGTTTGACACATGGAAAGTCGGATGAACATTGTTAAGTTCCTCCGGTAATTCGAGTCTGTAGGCGACTTTTCCGATCCTCTCCAGAATCTTAAAAGGTCCCACATATCGAGGCGCGAGTTTCCCCTTCTTGCCGAATCGGACTACACCCTTCCAAGGTGATACCTTTAGGAGTACGTAGTCACCAACGCCATATTCACGGGGCTTGCGCTTTTTATCGGCGTAAACTTTCTGTCGATCCCGAGCTTTCGCTAGGTTGTCCCGAATTTGGAAAATTTTGTCTGTCGTTTCTTGTAGCAGCTCCGGACCGGTTAGTTGCGAGTGACCGATCTCGTGCCACACAATAGGCGATCGACATCTTCTTTCGTATAAGGCCTCGAAAGGTGCCATCTGGATGCTAGCTTGGTAGCTGTTGTTGTACGAGAATTCGACTAACGGAAGGTGTCTATCCCAATTACCACCGAAGTCTAGAACACACGAACGGAGCATGTCTTCAAGTGTACGAATCGTTCTTTCAGTCTGACCGTCGGTTTGTGGGTGGAACGCAGTACTTAGATTAAGCGTTGTACCGAGTGCCGTTTGGAATGTTTCCCACAATCGTGAAGTAAACCGAGCATCAAGATCAGAGATGATGTCACGAGGCGTCCCATGTCGACAAATGATCTCGTCAGTGTAGATTCGGGCTAATCGTTCTACCTTGTAGTCCTCTCGTATTGGCAGAAAGTGAGCTGATTTAGTCAAACGGTCAATAACAACCCATATGCTGTCGTGACCTGATGACGTGGCTGGAAGCTTGGTTACGAAATCCATAGCTATGCTCTCCCATTTCCACATGGGAATTGGTGGTTGTTCGAGCAAGCCAGAGGGTCTTTGATATTCAGCCTTGATTCTAGCACAGGTTAGGCATTTTCCGACGTAGAGTGCGATATCCCGTTTCATACCCGGCCACCAGTACCTATATCGAAGGTCATGGTACATTTTGTCAGCACCGGGATGGATAGAGTATCGGGATTTGTGGGCTTCATCCATGATAATCTGTCGCAGGTTGGTTCGCTTGGGAATCCAAATTCGGTCTAAGAAGTGGAATATCCCATTTGATTTGCTCACAAGCTGGGCTCCATCGTGGTAGATTATTTCTTTCTTCAAGGTGCGTTCGTTGAAACATGCATGTTGGGTGTCGCGAATGAGAGCTTCGAGGTTGTGCTGGGCTTGAACATTTCGAGTGCTAAGTAGATAGCTCTGTCTGCTAAGTGCGTCGGCAACAACATTTGCTTTGCCTGGGTGATAACGAATCTCACAGTCGTAATCGTTGAGAAGTTCTATCCATCGGCGTTGACACATATTTAGTTCCTTCTGATTAAAGATGTGCTGCAGGCTCTTATGATCGGTGAAGATCGTACACCTTGTACCATACAGGTAGTGTCACCAAATTTTTAATGCAATAACAACTGCGCCTAGCTCGAGATCGTGAGTTGTATAGTTCTTCTCATGGATTTTGAGCTGACGAGATGCGTAAGCTATGACCTTGTCTCGTTGCATTAGGACACAACCGAGACCAAGGTTGGAAGCATCACAGTAGACAATGAAATTGTCGTTTCCGTCGGGTAGTGTGAGAACAGGAGCATTGCAAAGCATGTATTTGAGGGTTCGAAAGGCAGACTCTTGTTTGGTTCCCCAGACAAAAGGCTGATCCTTATGAGTGAGAGAGGTAAGTGGTACAGCAATCTTCGAGAATCCTTCGATAAATCGTCGATAATAGCCCGCTAGCCCGAGAAAGGAGCGGACTTCAGTCGGGTTCTTAGGCGTAACCCAGCTCTTAACAGCTTCAATCTTCGCTGGATCGACGTGAATACCCTGACTATTTACGATGTGACCCAGAAACTGAACCTCCCCCAACCAAAATTCGCACTTGGAGAATTTGGCGTAGAGTTGGTTCCCCTGGAGTAACTCGAGAACCAAACGTAGATGTTGCGCGTGTTCGGCTCTCGTTTTTTAGTAGATCAAGACATCGTCGATGAACACGATGACGAAACGGTCGAGATATGGTTTACACACTCGATTCATCAGATCCATGAAAACTGCTGGTGCATTGGTTAGGCCAAAAGGCATGACAACGAATTCGTAATGGCCGTAGCGAGTGCGAAACGCGGTTTTGGGTATATCCTCCTCTTGTATACGCAGCTGATGATATCCTGAACGTAGATCGATCTTCGAGAAACACGTAGCGCCTTGTAGCTGATCAAACAAATCGTCGATTCGAGGCAGAGGATAGCGGTTCTTGATAGTCAACTTATTCAATTCCCGGTAGTCGATGCACATCCGGAACGACCCATCCTTCTTTTTGACGAAAAGGACTGGTGCGCCCCAAGGAGAGGTGCTCGGGCGAATAAAGCCTTTTTCAAGCAATTCCTGGAGTTGGGTTGAGAGTTCATGCATTTCGGACGGCGCGAGTCGATAAGGAGCTCTGGCGATAGGATTAGCTCCAGGAATGAGATCAATGCGAAAATCAATATCGCGCTTTGGAGGTAGTCCAGGAAGATCCTCTGGAAAAATGTTAGGAAATTCTCGAACCACAGGAACGTCCTTCACTTCCTTCTTCTCTTTCTTTTCCTTCTCTGCTGCTACGACGTTAGCCAAGAAAGCCCTGTATTCCTTGCGGAGATACTTGCTAGATTGTAGACATGACATAAGCTTGAGACCCTTCGAAGTAGTATCACCATAAACACACAATGAATCACCGTTTGCGAGCGAAAAACGAATCATTTTATCGAAGCACACAACTTCGGCATGGTTTTCGCGAAGAAAGTCCATGCCTACTATGACATCAAAGCTTCCTAGTTGCATTGGAATGAGATCGTTTGAGAAGACGTGATTGTTGAGCTCGAGAGTGCAATCACGAATAACAGAGTTCACAGCGGCGGTTCTTCCAGTAGCGACTTCAACATCGAATGCAGAGGAGAGTCGAGAACGTTTATGACTAAGGAGTTTCTCAAATTCGAGTGACACAAAGCAATTATCGGCTCCAGTATCAAACAAACACGAAGCATAAATACCATTCACAAGGAACGTACCATTGACCACGTTGTTGTCGGCCTGGGCTTGACGCACATTGAGATTGAAAGTTCTGGCGCGTGCTGCCTGTTGCTGCTGTTGCTGCTGCTGTGGCGGCTGCTGTTGCGGTTCTTGTTTCACCACCCTGTTCGGGCACATGTTGGCGAAATGGTTCGGGTCGCCACACGTGAAGCATGCTCTGGCTTTGACTGCGGGTGCCGGAGGAGCTTGTTGACCCTGTGGGGCAGCGAGTAGAGCTTGATTGGCAGGAGCTTGACGAATACGGCAGTTGGCAGTAAAGTGGCCGTAGACGTTGCAATGAGCACAGAAGCGGCATTGAATAGCAGTCGGGTGATGATAGGTGCAAGTAGGGCAGAGTGGGTGTGGCCCAGTATATGCACGCTTTGCAGGCGGTGCATTGGCCACAGGCGCCGCTACTTGACGCTGTTGGGCAGGTACAGCTTGAATTGGTGCAGCAGTAATCGCACAGTTCTTGTTGGTGGAGCTGTTCTTTCTCTTGTTCTTTCTCTTGTTGCTTGACGAGGTGGGTTCAGTAGTTGGTGCAGTAGCGGTAGCTTGATGCAGATGCTTGGAGGTCTTATCCCACACCCCAGCCTTAACCCTTTTGTCATTGATCTCAGCGGCCAGCAGATAGGTTTCTTCGATCGTGGTAGTCTTAGCCGCTTGCACGAAATCAGCAACGCAGTCGGGCAAAGCTCGGATGTACTTCTTGATGGTCATATCGGGAGTCTTGACCTGGTCGGGATAGATAATGTTGAGCTGTTTGAAGTGAGCAGTGAGACCAGCATTGTCTCCATCCTTTTGATGTATGTGCCAAAATTCATCTTCAAGCTTTTGACGCTCGTGAGGAGGGCAGAATTCCTCTAGCATGACTTCTTTGAGCTCTTCCCACGACAAACCGTAAGCTGCATCATTCCCTCTCTTGTTCCTCTCGGCCGTCCACCAGTCCAAAGCACGGGACTGAAAGACGCCGGTAGTGTTCAGAGTTCGAAGGTCATCAGGGCAACCACTTTGTCGCAGAGTAACCTCGATAGAGTCAAACCAGTGGAATAGAGCAGTAGGACCTCCTTCGCCTGTGAATTCTTTCGGCCCACATGACTTGAATTGTTTGAAACTGAAAGGTCTCACGACAGCTCTAGGACCTTCAGTCCTCGATTCCTCGGATGATTTGCTGGCATTTTCGTAGGCGTCGCTCACCGCCTTTGCTACAGCTTTCGCGACGATGGAAGCAAGGCGTCTGTCCCTCTTTTCCTGGCGAGAGAGTGAATGACGGGATCCAGACGACATTGTCTGCAATAGACATCGCCATGGAACTCAACACATGTATTCGAATCTCACCTCACACGTCTACTACTACTAAAGCTCTGTAACACGTACCATGTAAACGCATATAGTCACAAAATCACAGAATTGCACAAAATCACATAATCACATAGAGCACAATATTCCTAGACACGTAAGCATAATAGCAAGAACACATATAACTTAATCACTAAAGCACATACGAGTGTACAAAACATTCTGACTGCCTCTATTGTCGATTCGTTAGCGATGAGTTGTGTGGGTTTTGTGTTTCAGTAGGAGCAATAGTGTTGGGTCGAAACCAATAATACCTCAAAATGTTAACAAATAACAGAAAATGCATAAAACTTTCATAAAGATCGATAAATCGAAGGTGGATTGTTTGTGGCTAATTGACTTCGACTAACCAAAGTGGCTCGACTATTCGCAAGGATCCTGCACAATTACCTCCAGGACTATGCCTTTGCCTCGATTCTTGGGCGTTGGCGCAATTCCCATTAGTTATATTGTGTCTTTAGATCGTTGGAGTCCATCGAACTTTGGTGAGAGTTTTTGTATAAAAGCGGGACGAGTCGTCAAGGTTAGGGTTTCACCCCTATCTTGCAACTTCCGTCCTCGTTTTTGATAAAAAAAAATTGAGGAGATTATTCATCAAAATATGGATTTCACTCCTGATTTTGTATGATTCTCCTCGTTTGTAGCTAAAACGTAGGTTGATTAGGCAACTTTAGTCGAGAGTTTGCGGTTTTCACACCTATTCTCAGCCTCATTGCCTGTTCACAACTTGAAAAATTCGAGTGCAATGATAGAAAAGAGTGAGTGATAGTGGCGAGTTTACGCATACGCGTGAGTTGGTCTGTTGGTTCTTAACTATAGACTAGGTCTCTAAGACTTTGACCCGGACTAGGTCGAGTCTTGCCTAATTCCCTATAGTTATGGCTCTGATACCAATCTGTCACACCCCAACCGATGGCGGAATCATCGGGGCGCGGCACTGAGCGAAACAGATTGTCCAGAAGTTTCCATAACAACTATCATTACCATTCAATTTAAGTTAACATGTCCCATACCATGTCTCAAATAGCAAACAAGTTATTACAGACAAAAACTAAACAAATATTCTGTTCCGACAACTCAGATTTAAACATAACAATTTATTCGTTGGTTTCTAGGACTCCAGTTCCTAGCTTCAATTTCATCACAGCCCGAGAAGCATATAAACAACCTAGGCACCTGTCACATACGTTAAAATAAAGTCAATACATAAAATGTAAAGGTGGGCATACAAGTTTGATAATAGCATATAGAGTTCGAATTCGTTTACGCATAACCAGCACGTACACACAGTGAAATGAAGCACGTTAGTTATCGACATAGATCCATCGATACCAATGACTGCGGGTTGACTGCCCGAGGCAGTTCGCAATACATGATTACCACTGTAATCCATGCAAGTAAAAGATCCTTAACAACCCCCGTATGAGCGGGTGCTGAGTCCAAACTATAGTACTATCGTTGCTAAGGCAGGTAGACAGCATTCCATGTGTAAACATAACAAACAAGCATTCATAAGCCACGTATAACATGCATTAATGGTCTAGCGTTTAAAATAGCTTGAGTAGTGTGATAGTTATAGTTTGAATAGTTGTAACGTATGTAACACCCAAAAGTGCTAAAGCAAAAGGGGTTCAAGTATACTCACAGCGATTGTGGATTGAAGGGAGCGCTTTACAGCGAGTACGATTAGCCTGAATAGATTCGACAACGTAACGATAAGTGTCGCGTAAAACAGTACAAGGTGAGAGTGGTTAGGATGGCTGATCGTGCGGATCAGCTATCCGTGAGAGAGAGTCATCCGTGCGCGTGACCCATCCGTGCGGATGGTGATGCGTGCGGATGGTGATCCATCCGGATAAGCTATCCGTGCGTACGACTGTCCGTGCGGATGGTAATCCGTGCGGACTAGTTGTACGTGCGGATGACTTATCCGTACGGACAAGTTGTTCGTAGAGATAAACGTTCAAGTGGATTGTTTCTTCCTAAGTGTGAGATGTGTTTGTGTATGATGGCTTGTGCTTTGGAGTTTTCGTTGTAGCATTTAGAAATCACATAAGTGTTTCTACCTTTCAAGCCGGTCGCGCGGGCGACGATCCGTGCGTATGGTAGTCCGTGCGGACAGTGGTGATCCGTGCGGACAGTCTGTGCGCGCGGGCAGGGACCATCCGTCCGGATAGTCTGTCCGTGCGCACGACTTGGCCGTGCGGATGATCTTTGTTTGAATTTTAGTTGAAGGCCTTAGTATCTCATGATCCGAAGAGTAATCCTTTCAGAGGTCGTCTGTCCGGATTGTTCATTCGTCGATACTCAAACCATGTTGGGAAAGTGGGTCCCAAGGGTAGCTCGTCCGGGTGGCAACCCGTCCGGATGACCTGTGCGTGCGGATGGTAATCCGTGCGCACAGCTTGTCCGTGCGGACAGCTTGTCCGTGCGGACAGTCTTTGGTCTGATTGTCCCGTTCGTCTACTCTTGGTTTCTGTTGTCGTTTATCGAGACGTTCTGATTACGTGGCAACCACTTGGAATCGTGTTCTCACCCGCATGACTAAACCGGTCAGGAACCACCCTAACTCGGCCTGTCGGCGACTCAGAACGGTCATTCCGGTTGACCCCGAAATCAGTTGTCTGTGGTAGGATTCCGGATCTGGAACTAGTGCATCACTATTATCGAGTAGAGACTAGAACCGATCAGATTCGTACCGATTCTAAGGGAAAAAGAAGGAGAGAACTTAGGTTTATTTCTTTCAACTCTTTTATCCTTAGAAAAGTTTAGATCTAGGTGAAGTTATTGTGAAATCTTGTAGAAATCGTTTAGATCTGAGTTATTCTTGGTGGAATGAGGTCAAGCTTGAAGTTCATAAGAACTTCATGATGACGTCACCCGAGAATACCTCAAATCCGGATGATTTCATGGTTAAAAGTGAAGATTTGAAAGATGGAAATGTGTAGAATTGTGTAGTGATCAAAGATGTACAAGAATTAGTGCAAGATCTTACCTGGATTGAGAGAAATCTGAGAAAAAGCGAAGAATGCGTGCGGTTCGGACGTCACTTGCCAAAAGTGGAAAAAGTGGAGAGTGACCCGTGTATTTATAGGATGCCAAAAAGGGAAAGGGGTGAGCCGTGCGCATGGCACGCACCCGGGTAGGCTATCCGCGCGGACTGGTCATCCGTGCGGATTGGCAATCCGTGCGGATTGGCAATCCGTGCGGATTGGCCATCCGTGCGGATGCCGCCTGCTTTGGTGTGTTCGGCGCGATGTTGCTTCGGTTTCGATTTGCGAGCGATTCGATAGGGTTTCCTAGTCAAATTACTTTCAGTCCCAACTACTTCTTATAGGGTTCGACTCGGAATTCGGGTTCGGGTTCGTTTACATTCGAGTTAGACTTCGAGTTCGATTGAGTTCGCTTGATTATCACAATCATAACATAAAATAAACATGCACAGGTAACACGTAAAGCACACACACACGTATAACCAACAAGTAAAAATACACAGTTCGAATTGCGGTTCGATGTCGATTTGGTTAGCATAGCTTGATTAACTTTATCGCATTGTTATTTCCTATCATTCACAGTCGTAGGTCAATTGAAATACGGTACACACGATTCGATTATTGTAATGTACGACATTTACTCCATATAATATAATTAAAATAGAAACATTTCTACGAGTCAAGTCGCGCGAAATCGGTCGTTGACTTTGACCTTGACTTTGACTTTCCCTCGTGAAAACACGGGGTGTTACACTATGTGTATTGACTTTTACTTTAACGTATGTGACAGGTGCATAATGTGCTAGGATTTTTTTTGTTGTGTGATGAAATCGAAGCTAGGAAAGAGTCCTAGATACAAATAAATAAACAATTGTCTGTATTTTGAAATCTGAGTTGTCGGAACAGAACAATTTGACTAGACTTTATCTGTAATAATTATGTTATCTTTTATGACATGGTATGGGACATGTTGCTTTAAATAATTGGTAATTATATTTGTTATGGAAACTTCTCGACAATCTGTTTCACTCAGTGCCACGCCCCGATGTTTTCGCCATCGGTTGGGGTGTGACAATGAACAAGGTTGGGCAATTAACCCTAACTTCCCCGAGCAGAGGATAAGGGTAAATTCCAACCTCACTCAAGAAACTCTTTCTTATCTCAAGAAGTTGCTGACCCATAACATGGACATCTTCGCTTGGTGTCCCGATGACATGACTGGCATCCCCAGGGACATTGCCGAACAGGAGCTTAAGATCCCACCAAACGTAAAACCCATTGTCCAACAAAAAAGAAGCCTTGCCCCTGATCGAAGCTTGGCAGTATGTAAAGAGGTTGAAGGGTTGGTACAAGCTGGTATACTCTGAGAAGTCAAATACCACTCTTGGATAGCCAACCCTGTCATGGTTAAGAAACCCAATGGGTTGTGGAGAATGTGTATCGATTTCAAAGACTTGAACAAAGCCTGCCCAAAGGATTGTTATCCTTTACCAGAAATTGATCTAAAGGTGGATTCGCTCACAGGATTCCCATTCAAGTGCTTTCTTGATGCCTACAAAGGCTACCACCAAATCCAAATGAAAAAGGAAGATGAAGAGAAAATGGCCTTTCATACGGACAAAGGCATTTTCGGTTACCAAAAAAGGCCATTTGGCTTGAAAAATGTCGGGGCAACATATCAACGGTTGGTGGACAAGGCATTTATGGAACAAATAGGAAGGAATATGGAAGCCTACGTGGATGATTTGGTAATCAAAAGCAAGACGGAAGGTCAAATGCTTGATGATATCCAGGAAACATTCCGAAACCTGAGGAAAATAAACATGAAGCTGAATCCAGTAAAATGCTCATTCGGTTTCGAGGAAAGCAAGTTCCTAGGACACATTGTTGGCAAACAAAGCATAAAAGCCAACCCCAACAAGGTCAAAGTTATTTTGGAAACAAAATCCCCAAAAAGTTAAAAAGAGGTTGAAAGCTTAAATGGCAAACTAGCAGCTCTGAAGTGTTTTACCTCCAAGTTGGCAGAAAAATCCCTTCCCTTTTTTCAAAACCCTTTAAGGGTGTACCAACAAAAGGGACTTCAAGTGGACAGAGGAAGCAAAAGAAGCTTTTAATCAAATGAAGAAACACCTAGCTTCGTTGCCAGACATCGTTGCACCGGAAACGGGGGAGCTGATCTCTGTCTACTTATCAATCGCTGTAGAAGCAATCAATGTAGTCTTAACCATCGAAAGAAACAAGGCTCAGGTACCTGTTTACTTCTTCAGCAAAACATTGAAATTAGCTGAAACCAAATATCCCCCACTAGAAAAACTAGCTTTTGCACTAGTTAAAACAGCCAGAAGGCTTAGGAGATACTTTCAAGCACATCCCATACAAGTGGTCACGGACCAACCAATCAAAAATGTGGTTGAAAAACCTGAAACTTCTGGACGTTTAGCCAAATGGGCTTTGGAACTAGGAGAACACAATATCACTATGTTCCAAGAAAAGCTGTGAAAGCACAAGTCCTGGCTGGTTTCTTTTTGGAAATACCCAATGAATCAACAACAGAAATCAACACAGCTTCCACTGAACCCTCTGACCCACACACCTAGAAGCTCTTCACTGACGGAGCTTCCAGCGTTGAAAGGTTAGGAGCAGGGCTAATTCTAATCGATCCTAACAATTTAGAACTTACGTATGCTCTTCGATTTGAATTTCGGACCACAAATAATGAAGCTGAGTACGAAGCTTTGATTGCTGGACTCAAGCTTGCAAAAGAAATGGGTGTCAAAAGGCTTCAAGCCTTCACGGATTCATTACTTGTCTCCAACCAAGTGAACGACAACTACATGGCCAAAGAACCAAACATGAAGAAATACTGTGAAAATGCCAAGGAGCTTATGAATTCATTTAAAGCATGCACAATCCAACAAGTCCCAAGATCACAAAACAAAAAGGCTGATGCTCTAAGCAAACTTGCTTCATTGACCTTTGCCCATCTCACAAAAAAGGTATTGGTTGAAGTGTTGAAGCAGTCATCGCTTCAAGAGCTCGAAGTACAAGATGTCATCACCGAAGAAGGCACAAATTGGATGACCCCCTTGATCAAATTCCTCACAAATGGTGAACTACCAAGTGATCAAGTAGAAGCCGAAAGGGTTCGAATAAAGTCGAGACAATACGTGCTGCAAGAAAATATCCTTTATAAAAAGGGGTACCTTGCACCATTGCTTCGTTGTGTTGGCCCGGAACAAAGTCAATACTTGATCAAGGAGGTTCATGAAGGAATTTGTGGAGCTCATTTCAGCCCAAGATCAGTAGTTTCAAAGTTGATAAACCTCGGATATTTTTGGCCCACCATGCATCGAGATGCAAACGAGCAATTGAAAAAATGCAAAGCCTGTCAAATACATGCTCCAGTGCCAAAAAGCCCAAAGCATGACTTGGTTCCCATCTCATCTGCCTGGCCGTTCCATAAATGGGGAATGGACATTGTTGGACCATTCCCTCCGGCCAAGGGAGGAGTCAAATTCCTTCTAGTAGCAGTGGACTACTTCACCAAATGGCCGGAGGTGAAACCATTGGCAAAGATAACAGGAAAGCAAATTATTGATTTTGTGTGGGAAAGCATCATTTGCCGATTTGGGTTACCGGGAGTATTGGTCACGGACAATGGTAAACAGTTTGCTGAAAAGCCTTTCAACACATGGTGCAAAGAGTTCCGAATAACACAAGTCTTCAGCTCAGTAGCCTACCCTCAATCCAATGGCCAGGTTGAAAGAACAAATCGAAGCATTGTTGAGGGAATCAAAACACGATTGGGAAAGAATGACACCAATTGGTTTGAAGAACTCCCAAACGTGTTATGGGAAATAAGAACCACTGATGTGTGAAATATGTGTTAATTAAATTCAACAAGTTTTAAAAATTGGAAAACCCCGTCAACCACACACTACCGGCAAGTGTACCGGTCGTAAGTAGTAAAACAAGTAAGTCCGAGTATCGAACTGTGGACACAATCTAGCGACTCTTGATACTAAACCTCTATCGACCCCTAGCCTAATAATTTAGTTTTGTTTTGAGAGAAAATATTTTTTAAACTAAATAAAAAAAACAATTTAAATAAATAGACGACCAAACAACAGCAAGCGCAAACAACTAAAGATTGGACTGAAACTCAAGTATGAGAAAAATAGGTTACCTAGGTAAGAATCCCTAGATTCATGAATAAAATCCTAACCTTGGTTCTGAATGAAGACTCTGCCTAACCCGATAAACCTCTGGAAGGTAAACCGAACCTGACAGTATGACAAGTGATGAAGTGCTAAAATGAACTTACTCGAGTTATCGACCACCAAGTCCCACAACTATCAGGTATAAAGCAATTTATTTACTAAAACCCTCAAATTATGAAGCAGAAATAACTAAGAACACCGAGACCCTAGGAAACTCTAGACGCGAATAAACAGATGAACCCGAGTTATCGGCCACCCAAACTGCCAAACAACGCCCAGCTAATAACCTAGCAATTCTAGATTAGATTTCTCACCTCTAGAAGAGATTGCACGTTTTAATTAATTGGTTTTAATAATTATTACACTTGAATTAGATTTCTCACCTTCAAGGTCTAGACCGAAAGATTAACAACCTAGACTGACTCCCGACTCTAAAGTATATTTCTAAGTATCTAGAGCAATGGAACCAACAAATAAATTATCAAACCAATCAACACCAACACACAAATAATTAGAATCGGGTTCAAAAATTATAACATGTAAATCATCACATTCATTCAAAACCAAAAGTTAATCATTCAAATAATCATCTAGTTCATCAAACCTAGGCAACTATAAAAAGTTTAGCTACTCATAGTAAATAAAAACGCATAAACAATGTTCAATATAACTGCATACATCATGTTTAATAATGAAAAGAACAAAGTTTAGCGTTTAAATCTAACCGGGTCGCGAATTAAATAATCTCCCTTTTTTCTCTCTTTTTTCCTTCTTTTCTTGCTACCGTGTGATCTGATGTTCGTCCCCCAGTAGTCTGCCGTCGATTTCCAATTCCCCTCTAGAATGCTGTCGTATGCCTCTGTTTCGAATATATGGTGCCCCCTCGAATCTCAATAGTATTTCAATATATATCTCCTTTCACCATTAGGGTTTTAATAATTAACTAGTAAAAAGACCCGCGCGTGTTGCGGCGCGGGCACTTCGCAAATATCGAACGGGATTAGTACAAGCGTTATATGATGTGTTAATCGTCGACTGATAAATTCATTAATTTATGTAGTCATAGTTACATGTCCAGGCTGCCAAATTTAATTTCCCAAGAATTGGAAATACTTGCCAAAGTTAGAATTTACCTACAAAAGTGGCTTGATGTAATGGTTTCTCTAACCATAAATTCACTAAGTTTTCCTCTAAATTCTATCTCTGTACAAAAAGGTTCATTGATTTTGAATTTCTTCAAACTCTACATCAGATTATTTAACTAACATCACTTGCCTGGTTACTCCTGTGAGTACTCACTATATTTTCATCAAGAAGTGCCAATAAAGATTTATTAATCTCGTTCTTCTCCACCATTTCCAGTAACTGTGTAACAAATGTCAAAGAAAAAATTAGTATCCGTTAGATCAATTACTTTGTAAAAGAAATAGCCGAATTTCACTTAGAGTTGCTTGCACATCCTTTGATGTTAAGATTTTGTTTAGTTTATCCTTTGCCTTCACTATGTTAGCTTGCAGTTTATCATAAGCTCCTGCAAAATTAAAACAGACAAAACAGATATGTTACTGGTTTACAAAAACAATGTCTAGAGGAACTTATTTCGAATATGTTATTATAAAGATAATAACCTATTCCTTCAAGAAGGACTTTTTGTAGTGCTTCGAAGTCAATCACTCTGTCTTCCATATCCTATGATGATCATTGGTACTCACATTATGATGAACAATTAATTAATCCGAGATCAATAAATTTGATTTAAGCTTGTAGTAGAATAAGAAAGCACACCTCAGTTTTTTTAACAGCAAACCGAAGCTCTCCTAGCTCAAACTTTAAGTGAGTAAAAAATTCATCGCTTAACCTGAAAATACTATTGTTAAGATGGCTGTGAGGGTGACATTAGATAGTTATAGTATTCCAACCATGAGTTTCGTGCTCACATTGCCATTGTGACAGTGTTTAACGCCCCTATCATCCAAAACACAACGCATGCTACTACTGTAAAGGGTCGCACCTGCACGCCATTTCCGCACCCCCGTCGGCGTCCTCTTGCGGACGTTCAAGCCGTTCCTCCCCTCTCTCACACACATATACACACACACACACACACACACACACACACACACATATATATATATATAGCCCCATCCTCCATTTCCCTAGGTCCATCCCCTTTAGGCTCATCCTCACACCCATTCTACGTGGCGGGACATCCTTTGAGGACTTCCCTCCTCCACACCGAGTAGCCTAATATTTGACTATATTGATGAATGAATATTAAAAAATTTAATAAAATAAATTACATATTCTGGAAAGCTAAAGGCCTTTAAAATGAATAAAGAATTAAAGACTTAAAAAGGAAACTAAAATCAGTGTTAATGTAACTGACGAACACAAAATTTTAGAAATAAATGGAATTAATCTAGACGGACCTGAAACGTTTTATTAAGCAAAAATAATATTTGACAACTTGTTGACTCTTACCACACCACATCACGACACTACTGCCATCATCACCGACCCACCCTCACCGAACCGTCATCGTCGTCGTTGCACCACACAACTGTCATCACCTCTGATCACCGCCAATCACCACCGCAAGCCAGATCAAGCCGCCCAACCACCTAGCCGCCAACCACCGCCTAATCGCCACCACCTAACCGTTGTCGTCTTTGTGTGTCTTCTTGTCCACAAAACCCAGATCTCCTTCAGATCTACCGTGGCTATGTCGGATCTCGTTCAGATCCGTCGTGGTTGTGACGGATGTCCACATGTTTTCTTTTTTCTAACCAAATGAGCCAATGTATTAAATAACACTTATACCTACACCAAGATGTATTAATTTACAACTTAGTAAAATATTGGGTTTTTAGTTGGGGGAAACTAAAAAACAAATTGTTGACCGGTTGATGCAAATGTCGTAGATTGAGATAACTTGCGAAATAGAAGTTAAACCGAAAGCTTACCCGGTAAGTGGTAACTTCAATTCGTGATTGTCAACTGTAAAAGGCATAGCATGACTGAATACATTTGCATCATAAATAATACTTCGTCAATTGACATTGTTGAACCGAAAAGGCACAGCATAACTGAATACTCAGCTTCTTACATTTAACAACAAATGGCGTGCCGTATGTTTTAATGTATATATTGTGCCATAACCACCTGTGTATTCATTAGTGAGCCATAAAACTAATGTAAATTTTGTTATATAACTGCCAAATAATAGAAGCATTTTCACAAACATCTGGTGTGCATACACTTTCTAAGTACCAAAATCCCAAAAATTCATTCTAAAATGCCGAATAACAATTAGAGCAAGTCCGAAATCATTGCTTTGTGTTTTTACATAAAAATAAAAGCAAAAACAAATAAAAACAATTACCATCAACCAATACACAATAGATCTGAAATCGATTTGTTGAACAAAAACCCTTAAAATAATCATTGGATCAAGAATCAATACATGTCATCCAGATATTCAAAAGAAAAAAAAATTGACAAATGATTGCAAAAATTCAGACCTGGCATATATTCGGGCCAGCGTTTGGTTAATCGGAAGCGCATCCGAGTTACCGGAAATTGGCCGGAATCCTAGCTTCCTACCAGAACCGGCTAGGAGCCGTCAACCCTTAGAATCTTCGGAAAAACCATCGCCGCCATTGAATGTTGGTACTGGTGACGCACAGTAGGTAATTGGGGAGATATGATGTCCTTGCTTGTACCCTGATTCACTCCAGATCAGAGCAGCATCTTGCAGCATCATCTTGCCATGAATATCTTGCAATAGAAATGACAAGAAAGAAAAAAAAATGACATTGTCCCTTTGCCTTGGTGGTTGGATCCCAGCCTTCCATGGTGGTACTCCTTCGAAGATAGAGAAAACAACCCCTCTTTTGAGAAGACTGCAAGGATATTAAACAGAAATAAATCAATAATTAAGCGAGGGCAATTTCGTAATAATGTCGGTGCACTATTGCACCGACTTTGTATTTTAAGAGATAGTATAATATAATATCCACTTGACAAAAGTTTCAAAAGCCAAAAAAAAAACCAAACAATTTCAGCCAACTGATGTCGTGAATTTGCATGGCTGCGGCCCACTTAGAATTCTTCCAACTTATGCACAATTACTTGATGCACGTGAGATGTTTTTTTACTAATAAAAATATAAAAATATATATTGGGTGCCCCTTTAATAGATAACATAGAGATAGCGGAAATAGCAGCAATTTTAATTTCTGTCACTTGCGTTCTACTCTGCCCAACTGGCTGGTCATTTAATTATTAATCTTTTTCGCTACATTTGCACCAAGACCTGGCCCAACACAAAATAATATAATAAATCACTAAAACTAAATAAAAATAAAAAAAAAACTATATCAAAATTATACAATTTACACGGGACAAATACGTATATTTCACCACATATCAACCACCGAAAAAAAAGTCACAAGAAAACACCTTATAGCTTGGTGTTCGGATCCGAAGCTGTAATCCCAGCAGAAATAGGAGTTACAACAAAGAGAACGTTCAACATTGATCCAGAAGCAAATAAGAAAGAAAGAGACGATATTGAACTTGGAACTCCTAGAAGAAGTACGGGATCAAGCAGCCATTCAAGAAGCAAAGTATAAACAAAAGATGGAATCCTACTACAATGCCAGGGTAAAGCACGAACGATTCAAGCCTGGTGACCTAGTCCTCAGAAAGAATGAGGCAAGCAAGAAGGAAAGCCAGGGAAAACTTGGTCCCAAATGGGAAGGACCATATGCCATCCTTGAAGCCCACAAGGGAGGATCTTACAAGCTAACAGATTCAAATGGAAAAAAGTTTCCCAGGCATTGGAACGACCAAAACCTTAAAAGGTTCCACGTTTAGAAAACATGTGTTAGAAAAAAATTGGCAAAGTGTTGTTTTTTTTCCTTTGTAATTTGCACACTTTGATGAATGAAAACGAGGTTCTTGTTAAAACTTGTCTTTTTATCCTATGATCAGGTTGAGAACCTAGCAAAAAACTCCATGACAAGGGTCATGTAAGGGGATGAGCTCCCAGGCCACATCGCTCAATAGGTTCAAGGGTTCAATGAACCTATATAAGGGGTGAGTTCCTATATCAAACAACTCCATGAGACTTATAGATTTTTTTTAAAAACAAGATTGTCTCATTGACGGGTCTGAGCAGCCTTCACCAAATGTTCCTTAAGCCTTAGAAAATCTTCTAAAAAACAAACCATAATAAAAAAAAGGCTTACGAATCAAAATCAAACCAAGAAAGATGATAGATAGGATAAGTGTTATGCCTCTTTGCTAAAAATACCAAGGCTAAGTGATTGCAGCACTGAACCCTTCAAGGTATAAATAACATGAGGAAAACACAAAACCAACAAAGACAATTACATAAACAAAGCACAAGGAAAGGACCAAAACAACAACACAAAAAACAAAAGGTGGTATCAAACTTGAAATCAAAAGTGCCTAGCAAAGCACCAACCTGCAAACATCAAGTAACACCCAGAAGCCTCGAAGGCTTCAAGCTAGAAATTACTTCAGAATATACACAACACAAAAATAAAAGCAACATAAAAGATATCAACATAGCACAAGTACTAAAGGTTTAAAGCATAGCATAAAGGGCCTTAAGGGCCCTTAGACCTACAAATTGTTCAACAAAGCTTCAAGGCTTCAACCATCATAGGGACCTAAACGGTTCCCTTCCAAGTAAGAAGTTTAAAAGCATACAAAACATCAAATTGTTTTAAGTGCTAAGAAAGCTACGAATATATTGTTCAAACATCAACAAAGGGCTTTGAAGCCCCAGCACCATCACTTTTACCTTTTTTGGCCTTCTTTGCCTTCTTGGCCTTTGGACCACCATCACCTCCAACCGCTGAACCCTCGAGGCTTGCTTCCTTGGAAATATCGGCATCTTCTGAGAAAGTCTCTTCACTATCTCCCGAACGAGAACGCTTCTTAGACAGGGAATCAAGCACTTCAGCACAAACCTTCTCATTTAGCCCAGCTGGTTTCAATTCCTGTAAGATGGAAAGAGGTTTACCAAAGCATGATGAAACTTCACTTACATAAGGGTAGGTCAGCATCTCCATCTGTTGAACAGACTCCTTAAAAAACCCGGAAGCATCAGGACGAAACATAGGAGATTGTTCTAAGGCTTGACCAGACTCGTGAAGTTTGAAACCAGCAACCAGGCCCAAATGTTTCCCATAGTTCAGCAATTTGGTATAAACCTCCCCAAGAGCAGAGTTAAATTCATTAGAGTAAAGGAGATAAGTGACAACCTATTGAAAGCCTTGCTCAATAAGCCACTGGTTGTCACCAGTAGCTTGAATGACAGAAGCCTTCAAACCCTCATTCTCCTCAACAAAGGCCTTCTTTTGAACATCTAGAGCCTCCATATCAGCTTTCAACTTCAGCTTATCTGCCTCGAAACTCTTCTTCAGATCATTCATCTCAATCTCGTGCCTGCGGGTCAACTCACCAACCTTCTTAACCCAAGCTTCCTCCTTCTTCGAAAACCCATCAATCTCTTTTTTCATAGCAGCCATGGAATATTTCATCTTTCCTTTCTTCTTCGAGAACTCTTCATACTCCTCCATCCCTTTGTGAAAGTGGGTAATACTTTCAGCTACCAAGGCAGAAAGGTTGCAGGAGCTCAACATCAACCTTGAAAGCATGTGGTCACCCTCCATCTCTGATATAGCCTCTCGGACACCAGGAGGAGCAAAATGAGCCAGAACATCAGCACAAACATTTGCATCTTTGAAACTATCCCCAACCTTCACACTCCAATCAGGAACATAAACTTCATCTTCACTTAAGCCTTCAACATCCTTGCTTGATGAACCTTGAACTGGGGTTACCACAACCTTCTTGCCTGAAGCCTTCTTATTAACAACCACAACTAAGTTTTCCCCTTCTCAACATCAGGACCTTGATCCTCAGAAACCTCAATGTCATCACTCAAATCCACAGGATCAGATGAAGTGGAATGAGGAGCACTCTTCAACATACGACGAGCAGAATGATGAGTCGAAGCCTTAGGAGCAGCAGCCTTGGTAAAACCCTTGACATTCGAAACACTAACATACCCAGCATCTTCAAATCTTTGTTCTGAACCCCTAGCAACCGCATCATCACCCTCTGCAGCTTGGGCATCCGTAAAGACAACATCTGATGTGTCATCACTCTTGACAAAATCTAAGGCAGACATGACTGCAAAAATTATAAGAAAACAAAATATAAGCAAACAATTCAAGGAAACCCAAAAAGGTAAAACAGGGAAAATGCATACCCTGACCACTCCTCATTAGAACCGGATCCCGATCAGCCTTATCCCACAATTTTCTAATGCCTAACAGGACTAGCAAATGTTCGGGAAAAGTCTGAACCCTTGAAGGACCTTGTCGGATGGCCTTAAGAAAACAATCAGTCAAATCAGACTCCGAGGGTTCCGGTTCATTGAGAACGACATCCGGGTGTCTCCACACCATTTTCAAGGGAACAATAGAATCAGAAACCCAGAAGAACCGATCTTTCCAGGCACCAAGTGTGGTAACCATGGAGGAAATTAAGCAAGTATCAACTTTGGATGTCTCGAAAGTAAACCAATCGCCGTTCTTCGCAAGACGGAAGAATCAGCGGAACAACAACAACGAAGGATCATAACTAGAAGCCTGGCATAAAACTTCAAAATGAAAAACCCTAGCCATACCTTTCGGATGGATTTGACTAAATGAAACTCGGTAATACTCTAAAACATTCAGTACAAAAGTTGAGAAAGGATGACGAAGGTTGGAAAATTCAAAGTGACGACAGTACAAAGCAACAGACCCGGAAGGGCATTGACAACAGACTTATCACAACCCGGTGCAACCGGATTGAATTTCAGACCAATACCCCATTCCATGCAAAAGGCCTCTATTTCCTCTTGAGTAAGGCGTGAGAAACTAACGAAAAGATCTTTACGTGCACCCATGATCAAAGCAAAGAACAGAAAAAACAAAGAAGAAAAATTGATGACTAACCTGAATTAAGGAGGAATAACCGGAACTCTTGGAGGAGATAAGTGAAAAAGTTATCAAACGATATTAATAAATGAGAAATTAAATTAAAGGAGAAGTTATCATTACCTATTGTGTAAATTAAAACCGCCGACTGAAAACTGCCATACATCACATCAGTTGTCATTCCAAAATTCAAATTCTCAACTGCTCCCAACCTTTGAAGCCTTGAAGCCTTCAAGCAATAAAAAACAATGTGAAAAGGTCAGAAGCATTTGAGCATAAGCCCCAAACACCTCTGACTTGGGGGGCTGATGACGGGGGTAGCCCAAATCTTCAATAATATGACTGAAACACATGATAGCTTAAAAGGTTAAATGGTTAAAGGGTTCAAAACTCGCGAAGTATTGTGAGCAGAAGAGCCTATGCACAGTAATCAGTCACATCAACTGATATCTCACCGACTCAGCCGAAAAAGTAAACATGTGCAAAAGGGAACAACCTATTATCCGCAGGTCCAAAGCCTCCAACCCCCAAAAGGGTAAGCCTCCTACTGCAGCAAGGTTCACTATGTCAAAGGTTTCCCCTTTGGGAGAAAACCTTCTCTATAAAAGACATCTCACTGCATTCATTTCAAACATTCCGGATCAGTTCAGATCTCATGGGATCTCTTATCTTTCTTCTTGTCTTTCGAGAACTTGTTCCATGCAAGTTTCTCTTCTTCACTTCAAATCATACAATTTACTTACCTTTGCATCTGAGGCTGAACATCCTTCAGCCGAAGATCTTAAGTAAATAAAAAACACAACTAGTGAACCTCCTTCTATGTCTAGCAAACGTAGGGGGACCCCACGACCTGCGTTAGGCAAACTTCAACCCTTGAAGCCTTTTTCCTAACCAGTCTGTCCACTACTCAAGGTCTCGTATTTGTTGTAACAACACATATGTTTTCAATGGTGAGATCATTTAATACACATAAAGACGATGGATTTATATTACACTCCCATAAGGCTGTGTATTCATTTGGCTATTCAGAAAGCTATAATGAAAAACATACAAAAGCCAACTAAAGTCGTTCAATCAAGAACAAATGATATGCTCATGTCTCTATAAGGTTAGAAGGTGTGGTTTAAACCCTAGGGGCTTTATTACATCACGTAAGCGACACATAAGCAGAAGCCTTTATCATTAACTTATACGGTGTGGAATAACGTCCCTTATAAAGCCTCATTTTAACTATATTAAAAAGACAAATAAAAAACTCTGATTGGTATACATTAGGTGGGGCCCTTTGATTTTATCTCTTTCGCGCGCTACTCCTTTGGTGGAAGCCAAGGATGGCGCCCCCTTTAACGGAGGCGGGGTGGTTTAACTAGATGGGGGACGCTAAAGTTCATGAGGTGGCGGGGGAGCGCCAAGCCACACCCCCTGGCCTAATACGTATTTACTAAACTATCGAAAAACCTACCTAATCCCACAATTCATTGGAAAATTAATATGATAAACACATTTGAACCACCTCGAATTGTGGAGTGTAACAATTATATGAAAGTTCCTCAACTTATAAACATCATAACAAGAGCTTATGAACTATATATTTATTTTTATAAACTACAATTCACATACAACACCATAGCACGTGAGATTCGTAACATATAAAATGGTTTTCTCAAAAACACACATACATACATCTAAAGGGGGCAATCTTGACCCAAAGCCTTCCAAGTGGGTCAATTTGGGTTGATTTTAAAATTATATGGGTTGGTTTGGGTTAGATATTTTAACTAAATGGGTCACTTGAAATTTCATCTTTTTATTTTCGGGTCAAAGTGGGTCAACAACATTAAAGAAATGGGTCGATGTGGGTTAGTGTCGTAAAGAAACGGGGAAGGTTTCGGATCAGAATGGGTTTCGAGCCGGCATAAGTATCTGCACGACACGGGTTACGGCACGAAACGGGTTCAGTTCACATTGAGTTTCGGGCCGAGACAGGCTTCGGCACGACGTAGGTTTTGGATCGGAACGGGGTCGGTTCGGGTCGGGTTTTGGGCCGACACGGGTTTTTGCACGGGACAGGTTTCAGATCACAACGGGTTTTAGGCCGACATGAGTTTCCGCACGAGACGAGTTTCAGGTCGGGACGAGTTTCATATCGTTTCGACGCGAACCGTTTCGACCCGTACCGTTTCGACCCGTACCGTTTCGACCCGTACCGTTTCGAATCGAACCGTTTCGACGCGAACCATTTCAAATCGAACCGTTTCGACCCGTACCGTTTCGACCCTTACCGTTTCGAATCGAACCGTTTCGACCCGTGCCGTTTCGATGCGAACCGTTCCGACCCGTACCGTTTCGACCCGTACCGTTTCGAATCGAACCGTTTCGACGCGAACCGTTTTGAATCGAACTGTTTCGACCCGTACCGTTTCGACCAGTAGACCCGTACCGTTTCGATGCGAACCGTTTCGACCCGTACCGTTTCGACACCGTTTCGACCCGTACCGTTTCGACCCGTACCGTTTCGACTAGAACCGATCCCATCATCAGTGACATACGAACCAACACCGATCAATTGCAAAATAAACTTTATGTAGCGTTATGTGTATTATACTTTTTTATATATCGTTATAGTAACTGTATGTGCAAGTTTGTGTGATATAAATATGTAGCGATGCTATATATATGTCTGTATGTATAATTTGCAGATCCAATTATTCAAAGATTATTCAAACACATATCCAATTATTCAAAGATTATTTAAACACAGATCCAAAATTTGCAGTGAAAATAAACAATCAGAGATTGAATTTGGATATATCATAGCCACACATGATAGTCAACTCTGCAAAATATGAAATCCGGTTTACCTAATTTCATATGCGTATTTAATACTCGCGCTGGTTAGTATAACTATAAAATATATGTATAAAATTTAATTGTTAACGGTTAATCATGCAGCAAAAAATCTCAAAAAACAGAGTAAATTATCAGTCCGACCCGAACCCGACCCGAAAACCGTTCCGACCGGAACCCGTTCCAACCCGAACCCGTTTTGACCCTAACCCGTTTCGACCCGAACCAAAACAACCCTTTTTTTAATTGATCCGTTTCGACCCGAACCCGTTTGGACCCATGACCCGACCCGACCCGACCCAACCCGACCCGTTTGCCAGGTCTACATACATCTATATCTATATTATAGGGGTGTGCATGGGTTGGTTTGGGTCGGTTTTGACCAAAAACCGTAACCATAACCGCGATGTTGGTTATTGGATAACCATATTCATAACCGATTGGCTATGGTGGTTATGGTTATTCGGTTTTTTATGGTTATAGTGGGTCGGTTATGGGTGGTTAACCATGTATTTAGCCTAGCTAAAAATGGAATAAATTGTTATTGCGTATTTGTACACATTAGTATATTACATAGTATTAAAAAATACATATAATCTATAATATTAATACCAATTATTATCGAATATTCAAATAAGTGATATGATACATTTCATAAATTCAAATAAACATTCAATCAAAACCACAAAATGATATGAAAAACCTATAAGTACTAAAAATCTTCCGTCAAAAATATCAAATATTAAAAATAAAGTGAAAAGTTCTAAATCCTACAAAAATTTATTACATGTCGGTTCGGTTGGGTTATGGTGTGTATGGAAAAAATGATAACCATAACCGACCCACTACTTTCGGTTTTCAAAAAACCATTAACCGACCCACCGTTTTTTTATTTGATTTGATTTTTCGGTTCGATTTTGTCGGTTATGGTTTGGTTAATTCGATTTTTTGCACACCCATACTATACTATAATATAATGAAAATAAGAGAGAGAAAATTGAAACTTTATTTTTATTATTTTTTTTTACGGCCAACAAACTCAAATTCCCCCTTAAAAGAAAGTGGAGGTGATTAGGTGAATACCCAAAACTTGTTTGATTCAAAATTCAAAGGGTACCCAATTCAAATTCACGTGGTTCTCTAGGCCTGCAAGAATCCCTGAACCCTGTACAATGTTGTCACGAATACACATGTCCCTGCAATAATTCACGTGATTCAAAATTCAAAGGGTACCCAATTCAAACTAAACACCCAATTCAAAACCCTAGATCTACTCTCCTTACCCTCAAACGAATTCAAAATACAAAATCAAATCCCATCTCTCCACAAAACCACTTCCTATCCCCATTACTCTATGGATTCCCACGATGAACTACCGAAGGAGATGACAGGAGAGAGAGCGTCCTTGCGAAAGTGGTCGGTTTCTAGCATTTACTTTGGTTCTGTGTTGGTGCTTCGGCTTACAGGTTTCAAAGGAAACGACATTCTGTATAAAGAATGTATTATCCTAGTTGTTAATTCTTGCCATCCTCATCTTCATCCTATGCCTTATGAAAGGTAATTGACATAAAATTTCTTTCACTTGGTGGGTCCCCTAAATTTCACAATTTATATAAAATGTGGTTTTAAGTCAAAACTTGTTTTGCAGCATCATATTGCCCAGTGGAAGCACATTATTCCTAGGTTTTTGGTGAGGGCTGTTTAGGCTCTTGGGTTCAAGCATGAACCAGGTAAGAAACTCATTTTTAGTCAACGAGGACGTTGGAATTTGGAATGATTAGAAAGTATTGCGACATGATCTATGCGTTAAAGAAGATTAAAGCTGATTGTTGCACTCTATATGTTTAAATAGGCTCAGGTTAGTTTGACAACCACACAAAATAGCTAAATCGCAGTCTTTGGAAAAATTTACACTCTGTAGTAAATTTTACATCTTTAAATATTTACTGTTCTGATCCACTGGATTGTTACACCGTAACTTAGTATCTATACTATAATATAATATAATCCTACACTATAATATAATATAGGGAAATTTACGAAAATGTCAGTTGACCAACCGTGTTTTCAAATTTGTCACGCTTCTGCGTCCGTGGACAGACCTCTGAGCATGGGATGAGTGCGTATCCTGTTGAAGAGTCCATGTATCAAGCAGCAGACACGTGTCCGACAAGTTGAAGCGTCGGTGGACGCATAGTATGGACGCATCAGATACGGCTTGCGTCACTGATTTGATTTCAGTTTGGCTTGCGTCTATGTAGTAATCTGGCTGACGCATGTGTTGTGGTCTGGCTGAAGCATCGAGACTGACGCTGTATTGAGGACTGGCCGACACCTTAGAGAGGTCTGGCCGACGCCTTAGAGCAATATAGCCGACACCATAAATTAATTTAAATTTCCATTTTTAAATCTTTTGAAGATTATATTTAAAAAAATAAGTTATAAATAAAACAATAATTTATTAACATTGTAACAAACAATAACAATTTTTGTATAACTTGATTTGTTAAAGTGTTTTGATAGAGTTCCCTTTGATATATGTATAAGTAATGTATTTATTCATATAAAACGATTTGTATAAAAAAAGGTTATCTAGTTTTTGGGGAAATAGCAAGATTAGTCTTGGCCTGGTCAAATTTTCGAAACTAGCCAAAGCAAACGTTTTCTTGCATTAAAACGTTTGAGCCGTTTCAACTGTTAAATAAATACACATTTCTTCCCCTATATATACAACCACTTCTTCAACATCTTCTCAAAATATCCTTTACTTATATAGTTTTCACACCTTCCAAAAATGGTCAGACCCCCTGAAAATGATCTATTTAAGTTAATTGAAGATGACCTTTTCCTAAGCTTTAAAATTGTCGTTGTTAGTACTCGACAATACTTGTCCGATGTCACGGATGTCATCCGATTTCCCCGTCCATGTGCTCTGATCACTACAAAGTGTTCAAGAACTCATCTACAAAGGACACCTGAAGCATGAAACGGATTGTTCGGCACATGACGGTGAAGAAACTGTGAACAACCTGTTCCGTATCACCTACGCCAATGTGCAAACGACGTGTAGATGGAACCTACCAGTTCAAGACACATCTTTATCATTGCTTGGTGGTTTGATGCAAATTTCAGAAGCAGAAATAGATTCACTCTTACTTTACTATTTTTGTCCCGATCTCCTACCCAGTCGGAAGTAGCGGTTTGGCGTAGTTATTTGAAGACGATTTACTTAAGGTGGAAATAGCGGTTTGGCGTATTCTAGTTTAAATGTTTATATTTGTATTTTTACGTGTTATGTTTCTTATGTACCTTGTATTAAATAATAATAAAGTTTACTGATTTACATTGGCTATGTTATTAAAGCAACCCACAATTGGGCCGTTTAACCGATTGGACTGTTTGGGAAAATCCCGACAATAACATAAACTAACATACAAAATACATATTAACAAACATATACATATCCAAAGTAAAATTAACATAAATAATTAAAACATTTCGTACAACTTTATATAATATTTTTATAACATAAATTAACAAACAGAATACATATCCAAACAGAATATTAAATTAAAATAAAAATTATTTAGCGATAATCGTTTACGGAACAGGTTGTTCGTAGTTTCTTCGACGATTCTGCAACTTCGGTGATGTTTGATCATTTGCGAAAGGCCAGCAACATTATAGCACATTACTATAAGATCTAGCTAACAAATTGGGACTTCAAATGTGTTGTGATCCTCATCAACCACCCTAAAGGGGCGGAATCGTCAAACTTGCTGTAGAAGGCACCTCAGCAGTAGCTAAGTCAATATTACGGTACAACATACTTGAGAATGGAGGATAGTAAACGATTGTTTTCCTCCGCAGACGGTTTTCTAAAAAGCTATACTGACTATAAAACTAAGGAAAATATCATGTTGATACAACTCCTAGATAATCTTTCTAGGCTACATTGGTTTATTTTTAATATCTGAAAATTGGAACCGGAAACAAAATTTTTAACAAACATGGTTGTCATTTTGATTGTAGTAACAATATGAATGGCTACATTGTAGAAAGGGCAAAAATAATTTTAACGGAATAAGTTGTGATTTTAATTTTGAGAGGAGCATTTAAAGGCCATGAAAGTATTACAATTTTCAGAAGTTTTCGATAATTAAAGAGAAAAAGCTAACAGGTTTGACGCATTGGATGCGTCAGCCTGACGCATCCATCAAAGGACTCTGAAAAAGCGTTGGCATGGATGGAAACAATCAGATTTTGCCTATCGGCTATGGTATTGGTAAATCTGAGGACGGGCAGTACTGGACCTGGTTCTTGTCCAAATTAAGAGAGTGTATTGGTGTTCATCCGGAGTTGGCCATCATATCTGATCGTGCAAACTCCATTCAATTAGCGGTACGTGAGGTTTTTCCAGAAGCCTTTCACGGCCTGTGTTGCCGGCATTTGAAGGTTAACCTTCATTTACCGTCAAAAAAGAAAAAGGAACACGAGAGCCTCTGGTGGAAGACTTGTAAATCCTATAAGATGTCCGATTTTGAAGAATCGTTCTACGCGTTTTTTGCAGCTGTACCGAGAATTCAACAGACTCTTATAAATTTTGGTTTTCAAAAATGGTCTAGAGCACACTGTCCTGGGAAAAGATATCATTATATGACATCTAACAGCGCGGAGTCTATGAACTCTCTATCTAGATACCAGAGGAAAATGCCAATAACCCAACTTGTCGAATTTTTTCGACACTCTTTACAAGGTTGGTTTTATGATCACCGAAATCAGGGTATCCATGGTAAGCAATTGCTTACGGAATGGGCTGAGAAAAAAATTGAAAAGAAGATATCCAAATCTCGGACGTGGACGGTTAATGGTATTGATATTAATACTTTTGACGTTGAAGACGGGAAAAAAGAGGCCTTGTCGACTTCTCGAACCAAACATGCAGTTGTTGGGTATGGCAGGTATCTGGGTTTCCGTGTGACCATGTGATTGCCGTTTCCAGATTTCTAAGTGAGCGAACTGCAGTCATTATGCGTTTTCTTGTTATAGCAATGAAGTTTACAAGAGAACATATGATGAAGCGATATATCCACTACTGCATAAATCTGAATGGGAAGTACCGGATGGCCTGATCAATCTTCTGCCACCCCACATTACTAAACATCAAGCGGGTCGTCCTAAGGAGGGGAAAAGAATCTTATCTAGAGGAGAGGAACCCACTCGTGTATATTGTGGTAGGTGTAAAATGTACGACCATCATCGTGACAGTTGCACATTCCTCATGCCTTCCCAGAATTCTTCGCGTCGAGGTTCAAAGAAACAATCGTCTACACAATCTGAAGCTGTACACGTTGAACCAGAAGACTTTCAAGATTATGTATTTCAAAACACTTTTCCGTCATACAATCTCGGTGACTTCTAATGTTTATGTAATACGTTAAAATTTTTAATCAATTACCAACCATTCACATTCACCTATAAATATATGCATACAACCAACTCCTTTCATATTAAACAAGTTATTTCAAGTGTTCAACACCAAAACAATATCATTCAAGACAATGTCTAGCTCATCGGAAAATTGGTCCGAAGAGGAAGACATAGCAGTGGCGACTTCTTACGTCGAAGTGGTTAATTTAGGTTCATATGGTAGCATGAACGAGGCATTTTGGAACCGGGTTTTCAGTCATTTTTGTCGCTATGTTGTGCAGACAAATCGTGACATGGATGAAGTTAGGAGGCAGGGTTGTTTACTCTACTTAAGATGTTCATTGTTTTCTTCGGTTTACAACAACGTTCAAAATCCTGATAATGATATTTCTGAAGATGATCTTATCACAGAGGCGTACCTTGACTACGCTGAGAAATACGATGAGGTGTTTGAACACTTGGATGTTTGGGAAATTACGAAGAATCAAATCTGGAGACGAATGTTACTTGTTATTTTGTGTTGTCATGTTTTATTTAACGTTCATGTTTTTTATGCACGTACACCGCATTTTAACCTTTATATAACGGGTCATAAAGGTGTAACCCGGACCCTATCATTAGACGCATTGAGATTCCCACGTGTGGTTGTCGTGTTGACCCGGGCGTTTCCCGTCATCCCTCAAGGCCGCCAGAAACGGGCCGTCAAACTGGCTTTTGGGGGCTGATTTTAGCAAAAAAATTGCACGAGCTCGGTATTTTAACACTGATAAAACGGGTCTTGCAGGTGTAGCCCGACCCGTATCATTTAACGCTATGAAAGTCCCACGCGAGGTTTTCGTCTCGGCCCAGCCCGTTTGCCCATCATCCCTCGAGGCTGGCAGAAACGGGCCCGCGAAGTGGCTTCCGAGGGGTGATTTTACCAAAAAAATATCGCACAAGATTTAATTAAAACGAACAATTAAAAAACTTGCTAATAGACGACATATTGCACAATAGATTTAACTAAAACAAACATTCTAAATACAATACCTTAATCCGGAAATAATTGTTTGTTAGCCTCATCGACTATCATTTTGCTAGTAGACGCCATATCAAAATTGTCTTCCAAAATACTATTATACAATTTGATGGCAAGATTGTGTCGCATTTGCATTGCGATTTTTGCTGGTTCTTCACGTTGATGTAAGAGAGGTTGATTGTTAATCAACCTCTCCATGAAAATGCATACCTAAACCCCACAATCACCTAACGATCCGCATTGTTGAGGGACGTTATCTGGGTAAACAACCTTGAACGGGAATGACAACGACCATCCCTTGTCATCATAATAATCGTTCATTCGTAACCACAAGTCGAATGCAAAATTTATATGACATATGATTTATGTTCTATCTTTGTCTATTGACGGCCAATCTAGCAAACTGTACATATAAAAAAATGAAAGGATTACTAAACATCATTGACAAGATCTAAAAAATGAAATAATTACTAAACATCACTGACAACACTAAAAAGATAAATTACACCAACCTATCATATATCGTTAGAGTTTTCTAGTGCAGGTGGAAAACACCCAAGAACCAATGCTTGTTTTTTTACGTTCAACAAAACATAAACCTACAAATATTCGACAAACTCAATAAAAAATAAACCAAAGAAAATACTTATAACTAAAATTAAATTTTTGTTACCTCGTCAACTTGGTTAATTCGTGGCAAGAGCTCTAATGATCCATCGAGATAAACGTAAACGTAAAATAAAACATGACAACACAAAATAACAAGTAACATTCATCTTCATATTTGATTCTTCATAATTTCCCAAACATCCAAGTGTTCAAACGCCTCTGTGATGAGATCATCTTCAGAAAGATCATTATTAGGATTTTGAACGTTGTTGTAAACCGAAGAAAACAATGAACATCTTAAGTAGAGTAAACAACCCTCCCTCCTAACTTCATCCATGTCACGGTTTGTCTGCACAACATGGCGACAAAAATGATTGAAAACCCGGTTCCAAAATGCCTCGTTCATGGTACTATACGAACCTAAATCAACCAATTCGACGTAAGACGTCGCCACTGCTATGTCTTCCTCTTCGGACCAATTTTCCGATGAGCTAGAAATTGTCTTGTGTGATATTGTTTTGGTGTTGAACACTTGAAATAACTTGTTTGATATGAAAGGAATTGATTGTATGCATATATTTATAGGTGAATATGAATGGTTGGTAATTAATTAAAGATTTTAATGTATTACATAAACATTAGAAGACACCGAGATTGTATGACGGATAAGTGCTTTGAAATACATAATCTTGAAAGTCTTCTTGTACGACTTAAGGTTGTGTAGACGATTGTTTCTTTGAACCCCGACGTGAAGAATTCTGGAAAGGAATGGGGAATGTGCAACTGTCACGATGATGGTCGTACGTTTGACACATACCACAATATACACGAGTGGGTTCCTCTCCTCTAATTAAGATTCTTTTCCCCTCCTTAGGATGACCCACTTGACGTTTAGTAATGTGGGGGTGGCACAAGATTGATCAGGCCATCCGGTACTTCCCATTCAAATTTATGCGGTAGTGGATATATCGCTTCCTCATACATTCTCTTGTAAACTTCATTGCTATAACAAGAAAACGCATAATGATTGCAGTTCGTTTCACCTAGAAATCTGGAAACGACAATCACATGGCCACACGGAAACCCATATACCTGCCATACCCGACAACTACATGTTTGGTTCGAGAAGTCGACAAGGCCTTTTTTTCCCGTCTTCAACGTCAAAAGTATTAACACCAATGCCATCAACCGTCCATGACGTGTTGTCGTAGTCACAAGCAAATTTAATCCAATTACTACTAAATAGATAGCGGTAAGTAGGTATCGAACACAATGAGTTTGTGGAAAATGTGTTGATTCTATAGCCTTGTAAATTTACTACAATTACTCTAATATGCAGAAATTAAAATTCAAGAGTTTGGATTGTTTAATTTAAGAACTAAATTATTAACTAATTGCAAAAAAAAAAAAATTGGATTGTTAATCAGATTATGAGAGAATGACCATCTTAGGTTCCGATTTCCTTCAACAATTGTGCATAATTCCAACTAGAAAGAGTTATATAGACATAACTCATGTATAAACATTTGTTGTGATAAAAGGGAACAAAGTACTCGGATTATATAAACGCGAGGTTGTTACCCGATGATCAATTAATCAATATCCAACCCTAAACCTTCCCGTGATATCTCGATTGTCAACGACACCAAGAACGTACGATTTAGACTAGAATCAAAACATCAATTAACAAGCTACAATCAAACATTCATACACCACAATAAACATAGAAAACACACCAAGTTTATCATTCTAGAAATAAAAGGAAACAAACAAATGTCATAGTAGAAACCTTCACCTAAGATGATCACCGAAAGTCTAGCCGGACATGGCTTGGTGAATCATCATTCCAACAAAATCAATGTTCATAAGCATCAACATACAAACCGAATTGTTTAGAAATGTTCCCAATTCCTTGCCAAAGCTAATTTTCGCCCAAGAATACCAGAGAAACGTCTCCAATCATGATTCCCCTCAAAAGACACTTGAAAACGGATTAATATGGGGCGGTTACGTTTTCCTCACTGGTACCGTAAATTACGGTAGCCTTCATTTTGTTACGCTGTGCTTCTACTGTCTTACGGTGGGCCCCTGGGTTTCCTGTTTTGTTTCTTCTTTCCATCCTCGTGTGACCCGATCCACTCCATTCCATCAGAAGCAGCGTTTTCCCACATTTTAAGTTCCAAACGCACCTGAAAGATAAGCAAATGTAGTAATCTAATTCAAGACAATTACATGATTAAATGAGGGATTAACACGTCTTTTAACACCATTAAGGGTTGTCCTATGGACCACCCGTCACATCCCCACACTTAACCGTTGCTTGTCCCAAGCAACCCATCAAAACCATTTTCAAATGCACAAGCGATCAACATAAATCAAGCATAAACATGTTATCCTTTTACTAACCCTTTTCTAACACCCAAACAACACACCCCTCGCTATATCTCTTCTCTCGGCAACAAGTAAGCACTAGCAAAGATAAGCTAGACACACAAAAGGCAAACGGGTGATTGCACAACTAAATGCAAATCAAAGGGACTTTAAAGTTGTAATGTAGCTAGGCGTACGGGTAGGAAATGGAATATATATGTAGTACCAAAGGACTTAACCCGGTCTTTTTATTACACAATGAAACAAACAAACAAGACATAAACTTCTATATACACAACAACTCACACATCACTTATTTTTCATTTTTTCATTGCTTTTTCTCTCTCTCTTTTTTTAGCATAGATAGCAACAACGCAACACTCAACATAACATATCTACACACCACTATAACAACTACTAACACTATAAGACCGGGTCAAGTCGGGTAAATTTTTGGGGAACTAGGTAAGGGGTAACAAATGATCGGCTTTAGGCACAAAATGGGCAACTAAATGTCCATACCACCGCCCTTCTCACTACCAAGCTCATATATATAATTTATGAGGTCCAACCCCCCAAATCCCACACTCGTACACACTATGACGAGGCTTCCTAAATGCCCTTATCCTTTCTACATTCATGTTTAACTAAAGCCTCGAACCCTATTCAAGCACAAGTTCTAATGCACCCCCACCCGTTGCCACTCTCATCAAAGACAAGCATTATTTATATACAAGTGTGCCTTCAACTCTCACCAAGAACAAAGGTAATTAAGGGTTGCCGGTGTGTTACTCGGGGTTAGTCCAAGGTGTTCACATTCTCACAATGTTTCGCTTGATTTCAAAATTTTAAAAACCTCAAAATTTCTCAAAATTCCCCCCACCCCCCCATCCCCACACTTGGGATACATTGACCCCAATGTATGGTTTTGGGAGGAATTGATCGCTAAAACCATTCAACATCAACACAAGCTTAAAATCTCAAACCCCAAATTTCTTTTTTTTTTAATATTTTCATTTTATATATTTTCTTTTTATATTTTTTTAAAAACATAACACCACCAACTCGCACAACCCAAGACATAACATCAAAAACTAAAACACCACCCATCCACCCGACCATGAACATAACGAACAAATATTCACAGAAATATACAAGAAATAGCACAACCTGACTAATAATAACGCGGTTGAGGAGGCCCGAAAATGGAAGACATCATATCATTCCATTCTCCAAAAGCAAATGAGCCGCTACCACTTCCGCTTTGTTGCGAGTCTCCATGTTGTTGATCTTGACGGGGGTCCACCCATTGCGAATGATGAAGCGGCGGTGTCGGATACGAAACACTACCATCATAAGGTGGTAGAGACGCATAATCCACGGAGGTGGATCCACAACCACCGGCCGCCCCGCATGCCAATCCGCATGCATCCGCCGAGCTTGATCATCATTGTACCGGTTGTTCATCTCCTGCTCAAAGGAATAAGCATGTGTGCGGTTCCACGACTCATGTCGATCAAAGTTGTGTTTCAATGCCCGCTCCATACTAGCCCCCATCCATGTTTAATGATCGAAAAATGTGTGTTCGGACCCCGACCATGTGTCGAAAACCGATGCCGGTAGATGTTGGTTTTCAACGATTTCTTGCATGGTTCCATCATATGCCCAATTCGGCTCATACGAGCGCTCCGTATAATCAAAGAAACCACCACCATGTCCCCGACTTGGGCCCCCTTGGCCCACATCCATGTGTTCACCACGCGGCTCATCCGCGTAATCTTCGCTCTCGGACTCATCCGCTTCGCTCGGTAATAGTGCCCTTGCATCAACCTTTAAAGCTCTCCACCTTTGACCTTCCGACTTCAACTTATGATAGCGTTCCGACTCATCATAAGTCCATCCAACACCCATCCTCCTTGTGTCAAATGGCTTGTGCCTTTTTGGTGCTCCCTTGTCTTCCGATGTTATAGCCTTGAACTGTTTTAACAACCCCGTAATAATCCGATAATACGGAATGATGCTCCTCCCCACTTTATTTCGGCATATCCAAACATGATTCATTATCAAATACCGCAGCGGAAAACGGGGTGACCCATGAAGCAACGATTAAATAACGGGCACCTCTTGAAACCTCACCTCCTGCTTGTCACCTCTCCTTGGAATCACATTCAAGACACAACTACTGAGCAACAGTTTTGCCTCAATCTTCAAATTCCTTCTACACAATGTGCCACCAAAAGTACCCGGTGAGAACAAGGCTGCTAACATGTCATTCCACCTTGGGTGGGCCTCCGGTTTGATTAGCAAATCATCAAGACTCGGGATTGTATAATCACGAGCAGGCAAATTGTCATACTTCGCCAATTTCCGCAATGTATCAAACTACATCTCCACATCTATCCCATTAACAGTACCAGTCAACTTCATCTGAGACGGCTTGTCGTACTTGTTACATGTCAAAGTAGCCATCCACTCTTGAATCTCGTTCATGAACAAATTCTTATTGTTTTTATCATAGCAATTAAGTGATGCCTCCCAACCAAAGGCACGAAACTGAGCAAACACATTGAACGGCTCGAACTCTACTTCTCTAACCTCTCTTTCACAAATAAATGCAGCAGCTTTGTCTTTTAATTTATTCATTCGATCATTGAAAAATGTAGGCTGCCATTCTTCCGGTTGATCATCTAACGGACCCGCTTCCCACCTTGGCTTGTCAGCCGGGTCCAACTCCATCACCTCCTCTTCATCGCTATCATCACTATCATCATCCCTTCCTAAATATCTTCAATTCTTCGGTTGTTGTTCAGGTTGTTTGCCTTTGCCTTTTGAAGAACTAGCTCCCGCTCTTTCTTTAGTTCTCACCATTTCCTACACACATCACAAACACAAACAAGACAACCAAACACAAAAATTAGTCCCCCTTTTTTAACGTATTGGTCCATAGGACAACCCTTAATGGTGTTAAAAGACGTGTTAATCCCTCATTTAATCATGTAATTGTCTTGAATTAGATTACTACAGTTGCTTATGTTTTAGGTGTGTTTGTAGCTTAAAATGTGGGAAAACGCTGCTTCTGATGGAATGGAGTGGATTGGGTCACACGAGAATGGAAAGAAGAAACAAAACAGGACACCCAGGGGCCCACCGTATTTTTGCCTTGTCCACCTCCATACCCCTCTCTGAAATCATGTGGCCTAACATAATACCCTCTTGCACCATGAAATGACTTTTCTCCCAACTAAGCACCAAATTTTTCTCAACACATCTTTTTAAAACCTTTTGTAATTCGTTGAGACAAGATTCAAAACTAGTGCCAAAAATTGAAAAGTTCCATAAAAACTTCAAGCGACTCTCCAACCATGTCCGAGAAAATACTCATCATACATCGTTGGAAAGTTGCCGGTGCATTGCACAAACCAAATGGCATTCGCCTAAAGGCAAAAGTGCCATATGGACAAGTGAAGGTGGTCTTGTGTTGGTCATCCGGGTGTATTGCGATTCGATTGTAACCCGAATACCCGTCCAAAAAGCAGTAGTTTTTTTGACCCGATAATTTTTCAATGATTTGGTCAATAAAAGGTAGCGGGAAATGGTCCTTAGAAGTGGCGGCATTTCAATTTGCGGTAATCAATACACACACGCCATCCGGTGACAGGTCGGGTGGCTATTTGTTCACCATTTTCATCCTTGATTACTTGAATGCCGGCCTTCTTAGGTACAACTTGGGTAGGACTTACCCAAGCGCTATCCGAAATAGGATAGATAATTCCCGCATCTAACCACTTAATTACCTCTTTCTTTACCACTTCCCTTAAGTTCGGATTTAATATTCGTTGTGCTTCCCTTGTTGGTTTTGCCTCTTCGGTGGTGATGATTTTGTGCATGACGATTGATGGACTAATTTCTTTTAAGTCGGCAATTGTCCATCCGATAGCTCCTTTGTTTTCTTGTAAGACTTCCAATAGAGCTTGTTCTTGTGCCATCTCTAAATTAGAGGCAATAATGACCGGTAGAGTGTCATTATCCCCTAAAAATGCGTACTTCAAATGGTTTGGTAAGTCTTTGAGCTCCAACTTTGGTGGTTCTTCCAATGATGGTTTGGTACCCGAATTTATTTCCACCAGCAAGCTTTCAAATTGATGGGTCCATGGTGGTCGACCTTCCTCCAATGCCATATCATCTTGTTTCTCCTCTTCAACCCTTAGTGCACAAGCATGTACCTGTTCAGAAAAATCACAAACACACATATCCATACTATCCTCCTCATACTTATGCGGGTTGCATCCGTCGAGTAAATCTGCCATGAAACACTCATCAACAACATTAGAGTTAGAATTGTTAGTAAAAACATTCAATCTCATTTTTCGATTTCCAAAAGTCATGTCGACCGTACCAAATCGACAATCAATCACGGCATGCGCGGTGCTCAAAAATGGCCGATCCAAAATAACATTTTGTTGTTGTTTCGGGTCCGCGGATGAGTAGTCTAAGACTAAAAAGTCAACCGGGTAGTAAAACTCATCAATTTTCACTATTACATCTTGAACCATCCCCCGAGGAAGCTTATGAGACAAATCGGCTAACACAACCGTTGTCTCTACCATTGCTAACAGACCAAAGTCATATTGGTCATATAAGCCCCCCGGTAAAATGCTCACTCCATCAGAAGCAGCGTTTTCCCATCCTCGTGTGACCCGATCCACTCCATTCCATCAGAAGCAGCGTTTTCCCACATTTTAAGCTCCAAACGCACCTGAAGCATAAGCAACTGTAGTAATCTAATTCAAGACAATTACATGATTAAATGAGGGATTAACACGTCTTTTAACACCATTAAGGGTTGTCCTATGGACCAACACGTCACTCTTGCCAACCCAGCCTTCTCGCGTTCCAGTTTATGATTCGTTTTTCGCGTTATGTTAGGCGTTGCGTTATATAGATTACGTTAAGTATCTTTATTAATTTGATTACATTGGAAGCATCGGAGTCTCAAAGTTTCATAGATTCCGCCAGTGACAAGGCTCCAGTCTCTCGTTTAACCAAGAATCAAGCTTCACGAGTCTAAGGAGTCAAGCACCAATTTGAGTCTCAAGGGTCAAGAATCACCGTTTCTCAAACATCAAGAATCAAGAGTCCAAGTATCAAGAATCAAGAGTCTAAGCATCAAGTATCAAGAATCAAGAGTCTAAGTATCAAGTATCAAGAGTCTAAGTATCAAGTTAAGTCATAAAGATTCAAGTATCTAGATTAAGTATCAAGGGTCAAGCATCATGAGTCTAGTATCTGTATCAAGTCTCATAGTTTATGTTTCAAAATCAAGCATCTAGATTAAGGAGTCAAGTATCATGATAAGATTCATGCTAAAGTTCCAAAATATCAATATCACAAAACTATAGGGACTAAAACTGACAAGTTACAGGAGTTCAGGGACTGATCTTGCCATGTGCCTAAGGTTTAGGGACGCTGGGCGTTACATTATGCCTGGCGTCACCTACACCAATCCTAAATACCCTTTCGTAAGCATCATTTCCAGTGTTGTTGTTTTCGTTGCGAGAATTCCTAGTACCGTCTTTGTTCCCTTGGATGTTGGCACTCTGACTTAACACAGTCAATCCTTGTCGAGGTCAACTTCGTTTCCATACTGTAAGCTATGATTACGAGTCCCTTGATGTTGCCGTGACCGTTACCTCTACTGTCGTTGCTTAAAACGGGGCCCTACGATCTTTCAACAACAGGGTCCATCTTGTCCCATTCCGTGGCGTGTCCTAAGGCACTACTCACTGCGTGGGAAGTTACACATTCCGTGTCCTGATTGATTCGTGAGAGTCGACTCCCATAAGTCGCTTACTGGGGTTAAGGATTCGGTTGAGGTCAATCTGCTGGAGTTCGTTGCTGGTAATCAGGGTCGTTCTAATACTGAGGTTGGTAAGGCACTACGCTCATCCTCTTGTCCATCGCTCTTGCAAGTTGACTGAGTAATACACGATATGTTTCTAGAGTGTTGCAGAAGTGATCGCACTCCGGGGTCTAAGACGTCGGTACATTGAGTTCCAACCAATGAAAGGAGTGAAAAGGTATCGTCCAATCATTCGACGCTGCAACATCCAACTCAGGGATGTTCATACAAGCACCTAACATTCTACACAGTTCGCTAGGCGTTCAGATGGGCGTTCAGGTAATACTCGATAGCATCGAGATTCGTAAGGATTCAAAGTGGAGGGAAAAGATCACGTTCAAGTAAGAGACAATCACTGCTATGACTCTTATAGACTGTTGTGTTTCACATCGATCAAATAACAGAACGGAACCCATTTTTCACTTGTTAAGCCTCACTGGGACTCGCATCCACCCCACATTATTATTATGTGTGCACCCACAATAATATTGTGATTTGCATGCTCATCTCAGTTCCTCCTAACTCATGTCAAATGGTTCTTCAAACTCAAATGTCAAACGGAGGTTGTCAAGGTAATAAAATCACAGGAATCCAAAGACTATGGCATACTAACAATGCACCATGATTTTGTCCGCTTTGGCGGCCAGCACGCTCCCAGCGTCTGCCCCTCACGGTTTTCAAAACGAGTCATAATATAAGCAAGTAATTCATGCAATCATGCTATAGTGTCGAGTGTGTGTTCGTATGTTGTGTCATAAGCAATTGTGTACTAATCATGTAATGTATGCAACAAGTGAGAATGAAGAACCTTGCAATCTGGAGCTAAGTGTCATGGTCGTATTTACGTATTCAGATCTGTTCGGTTATAGTCTGGTTTTACTAAAACGTTTTAAAACCAAGTTCACTATAACCAGTGGCTCTGATACCAAACTGTCACACCCCCAAAATACCACCTAGGGAATGTCCCTGCTAGGCATGTGACGTACCAACAACGAGCCACTAATTACGTTGAACTCATACAAGTTTCAAAATAAAATCCTCAATTAATAATGAAAAACACCATCAATAAGTTCAAATGAAAACCAACATGTTCAGCGGAAGCAAATAGTAAACCAATGTTAAATTGTTTCAAAACCAATGTATGATATCAATAGTTCATTCACATGAATCCCTCCAGTCGACCCATGACCACTCCAGCTACTCCAGACAGCAAGTTCCTAAATCCAAGATACCTAACGACCTGCGAGCATGCAACAAGTGTATCAGACAACGTTGGTGAGTTCATAGTTTTACGAAAACGTTAGTTACCAAGTGTTTAGTTCAGTTCATTGCATGTAATTCCGAAAGTAATGTTGATAATACCCCGAATACAAGACGGCTTCTGATTTACTTTGCCCTTTCTCCAATGCTCCTATCAAAGCATTGGTCATGACTAGGTCATTAGTTCAACACCCGTCCTCCCAGGTACGGGGTGAGGTTGCCAAACCTAAGTAGCCCTACTAACTAATACCATGTTACCTCCCAGGTAACCAAACAACAAGGAGGGACTTTAATGGTGATAGGATGAGTATATTATCCAACATTCCCGTTTTTACCCAAAAGACTTATCCCTCCCCGGGATACCCACTGACTGTCCCAACCACCGGGACGCATGCTCAAGAGATGAACTCACCTTAGGTTTGCTCGGTAATGTTAACGTGTCTTTACGCGTTGAGTGAATGTTAGGTCTGTTATGTGTGACCTATTGTACGTTAACCGTAAGTATGTATGCAATCAGAATTTGCAATTCCCTAAGTGTCCAAACGACCGGTGTCTATTGCATTTAACAAGTTGTTATATTGTGACAATAACACATGTGCACGAATCTAGTATATGTCAAGGATGGCACACATTGCAAATAAACACATTACAAATAAATGTAACACTTCCATAATTAATCAGAATAGGCAATTACAACTAAAACCATTTATTCACCCTAACACAATCTGATCCAACACAATCGGACCATTAACCTGTGCCCAACCTTTATCCTGAAGCCCAGCCCGCATCTTAACTAAACACCACGGCCCACCCGACCAGGCCCAAGTCCGATCCGTGTGTGTGTTTTATGCATCTGGGCTCGGTGTGCAGCCTATATTTCGGTTGTATTACCCGCATGCTATCTATAGTAATTTCAATAAAAACCTCAGCCATCTAACAAGAGCATCAACATGAACATATATATATGTATATGCAGTCCATTTAGCATATAATAACCCAACTCCATGCATGTGATCTGGCAAAGTGTTCGGCCCAGATTTAACATGTGAAGCCCAATGAGTCTTATGTTTAATTACTTCCAATAACTCGGTTCCACTAATCCTATATTCATATCCTCAACAACATTATTATTACATAAAAATCAACATAGCAATTATCATTCACATAAATCTAGTCGGATCAGTTATATCATACCAAACATACAAATCAATTTCACCTTCATTAATACATGTGATCACCGGATATTCAACAACATACATGATATTCAATAACATACATGATTATAATTTCTAGATATTAGCAGGTTACAATTATCCTGATACATGTGATCACTAGCACATATATAAACACAACCTAACACTTGTATAATAGTAACATACGCATATGTATAACATGGAAATCATACCTAGGCATAAACCCTAATTAACATATATACTCTAACAACAAGTATGTTTCAATGATCAGTTTCATGTTACACTAATTAGTTTCATGTTATCAAGATTCATGCAACACATTCATGCAATCAACTACACTCAATAAGCTATGGTTAATATATCCAAACATACCCGAATACACAAGATTAACGGAGAAGGAAAAATATTTCGATATAGGAATGTGTTGCCGTCGCAAATCAGAGAAGGGGGGGTAGAGTCTCCTGTTGCCGTGCGTAATTTGAGAGGGATATGGCTTGTTTTGATTTTGGAGTTTTATCTAATCAAATCACATTACGTAATTATACAATATGAGGGTTTGGGGCGGTTCACCTATTAGACCAAGATAATTTGGGCTTAAGCCTAAGCCCACACAATTGGCTATTAAGACTTCTTAACAAACTCTAAAACCCCCTTTGGGTCGATGTGAGGACATTTGGGCTTCGGGCCTGATTTATGCGTGTGGGACGGTGTGGGAGTAGTTCTCTAGATTAGCTCATTGGTACATAAGAGCATTTCAGCGGTTTCTTGTAGTTAACTTGTTAAACACACGTAACACATACATAATCACATTATACATATAGCAAGTATATTACATACACAAATGTTTAGCAGTTTTTATCGTCGTAAAGGACATGAAAGGGAAGTAATCAGAAAACAGAATTCCGTGTCTAAATGACACTGACCTTAAAAGTTTGGGTTGTCACAGGTTTAGTGTGGGGATGTGACGGGTGACACAATAGGACAACCCTTAATGGCGTTAAAAGGCGTGTTAATCCCTCATTTAATCATGTAATTGTCTTGAATTAGATGACTACAGTTGCTTATGTTTCAGGTGCGTTTGGAGCTTAAAATGTGGGAAAACGCTACTTCTGATGGAATGGAGTGGATCGGGTCACACGAGGATAGAAAGAAGAAACAAAATAGGAAACCCAAGGGCCCATCGTAAATTACGGTGGCTACCGTAATTTACGGTAGCCCCTGAATCTTCCCAGTCCACCGTAAGACAGTAGAAGCACAGCGTAACAAAATGAAGGCTACCGTAATTTACGGTAGGTACCGTAAATTACGGTAGAGCCAGCGAGGAAAACGTAATTGCCCCATATTAAACCGTTTTCAAGTGTCTTTTGAGGGGAATCATGATTGGAGACGTTTCTCTGGTATTCTTGGGCGAAAATTAGCTTTGGCAAGGAATTGGGAACATTTCTAAACAATTCGGTTTGTATGTTGATGCTTATGAACATTGATTTTGTTGGAATGATGATTCACCAAGCCATGTCCGGCTAGACTTTCGGTGATCATCTTAGGTGAAGGTTTCTACTATGACATTTGTGTGTTTCCTTTTATTTCTAGAATAATAAACTTGGTGTGTTTGCTATGTTTATTATGGTGTATGAATGTTTGATTGTAGCTTGTTAATTGATGTTTTGATTCTAGTCTAAATCGTACGTTCTTGGTGTCGTTGACAATCTAGATATCTCGGGAAGGTTTAGGGTTGGATATTGATTAATTGATCATCGGGTAACAACCTCGCGTTTATATAATCTGAGTACTTTGTTCCCTTTTGTCACAACAAATGTTTATACATGAGTTATGTCTATGTAACTCTTTCTAGTTGGAATTATGCACAATTGCTGAAGGAAACCGAAACCTAAGATGGTCATTCTCTCATAATCTGATTAACAATCCAATTTTGATTTGCAATTAGTTAATAATTTAATTCTTAAATCAAGCAATCCAAACTCTTGAATTTTAATTTCTGCATATTAGAGTAATTGTAGTTAATTTACAAGGCTATAGAATCAACACATTTTCCACAAATTCCCTGTGTTCGATACCCACTTACCGCTATCTATTTAGTAGTAATTGGATTAAATTTGCGTGTGACTACAACAACACGTCAGTCCACGATCGAGATTTGGATATCTTCTTTTCAATTTTTTTCTCAGCCCATTCCGTCAGCAATTGCTTACCATGGATACCCTGATTTCGGCCATCATAAAACCAACCTTGTAAAGAGTGTCGAAAAAATTCGACCAGTTGGGTTATTGGCATTTTCCTCTTGTATTTAGATAGAGAGTTCATAGACTCCGCGCTGTTAGATGTCATATAATGATATCTTTTTCCAGGACAGTGTGCTCAAGACCATTTTTGAAAACCAATAGTTATAAGAGTCTGTCGAATTCTCGGTACAGCTGCACAAAGCGTGTCGAACGATTCTTCAAAATCGGACATCCTGTAGGATTTACAAGTCTTCCACCAGAGGCTCTCGTGTTCCTTTTTCTTGTTTGACGGTAAATGAAAGTTGACCATCGGTAACACAGGCCGTGAAAGGCTTCTGGAAAAACCTCACGTACCGCTAATTGAATGGAGTTTGCACGATCAGATATGATGGCCAACTCCGGATGAACACCAATACACTCTCTTAATTTGGATAAGAACCAGGTCCAGGATTGCCCGTCTTCAGATTTACCATTACCGTAGCCGATAGGCAAAATCTGATTGTTTCCATCCATGCCAACTGCCAAGAACATTGTGCCTTTAAACTCCCCTTTCAAATGCGCAGCGTCTATGATAACAACAGGTCTTAAATTGTAAATAAAAGTACGAACCTGAAAGATAAAAAATTATAAATATTTAGCAAAAATTGTTATGTACATTTAGGATAACACTTACCGCAACACCAATTGCAACAAATAACATGTCAAAACGACTCTCATGGTCTGTCAATATACGTGTCACTATTCCTGGATTTGCCCTCTTCAAATTATGAGAATATAATGGAAGTTCGGCAAAAGAACTTTCGAAAGTTCCTTGCAGATATTGTAACGCGTTACATTAACCCCGGCAAGCTTGCATGTAAGATAAATTCACTTGAAATTTTTGTCTAAAATATTTAACGATATCAGTAGCTCGGTAAACGCGACCGCCATCCTTAAATTGTTCTTTTACGTAGCTTCCGACAACACTCGGGTTTGCTTGACGCAGACGTGGATGTGTTTGCGTCTTGGAACACGTATGTTTGTGGTTAAAATATTTTACATAAAATACTTCACTAGATTGATGACTACATGCTCTAAAAAGCCACTCGCAGTCGTCATTTACACATGATGCGACATAACTTGTTTTTGATGACCTAACTACTTTATATTGGAAACGTTCTCCAAGACATAAACTTCCTAGTTCGATTTTCATCTGTTCTTTGTTTCGAAAAAGATACCCTTCTTTTAACCAACATAATGACCCATCTTTTTCTATAACATTGAAAGAAACGGGTAAATGGTTTTCAAAATCAAAATTACCTTTATGACAATCATTAAAGTCATTAGTTTCATAAACATTAGCATTTAAATCGGGGCATTTGAAATCAGTGCGTTGACTTCCAGAAGATGAACCAACGCCAATTTCTTGAACTACATATAATTTAAAAAGTTCCTGGGGATTGTTTTCAATAAGCTGAAAAAAAAAACGAAAGATCATAATAATTCGTTAAATCAATGGGATCAGTAAAAGATGACATCTTGTATGATAAACGTGTGATATTTTGAACACCAAACATCTCAAAAAGATATCTCAAAAATTCAGGATACGAAATATTATTGTTTGGGATTTCTAAAAGACGTCTTACTGATTCAGAATCAACAACATATTCCATGTTGTTATTAATAACTTTCCAGTTTCCACCAAGGTAAACAACAAATCTAAAACCCATAATAATTGAGAGTAAAACACGTGAGAATATTATTGTTGGTCAAATGAAAGATGAATTTATGGAGTCAGTATCTAAATTTAAAGCGTCCACATAGAGTTATATGCGTCCGCCGTACGTTTTAAAGCGTCACTCCGGTGCGTCGGCCAGACCACTCCGCTTTTTCAGAGTCCTTTGATGGATGCGTGAGGCTGACGCATCCAATGCGTCAAACCTGTCAGCTTTTTCTCTTTAATTATCGAAAACTCATGAAAATTGTAATGCTTTTGTGGCCTTTAAATGCTCCTCTCAAAATTAAAATCACAACTAATTCCGTTAAAAATATTGTTGCCCATTCTGCAATGTAGCCATTCATTTTGTTACTACAATCAAAATGACAACCATGTTTGTTAAAAATTCTGTTTCCGGTTCCAATTTTCAGATATTAAAAATAAACCAATGTAGCCTGGAAAGATTATCTGGGAGTTTGTATCAACATGATGTTTTCCTCAGTTTATAGTCAGTATAGCTTTTGAGAAAACCGTTCGCAGAGGAAAACAATCGTTTACTATCCTCCATTCTCAAGTATGTTGTGCCGTAATATTGACTCAGTTGCTGCTGAGGTGCCTTCAACAGCACGTTTGACGATTCCGCCCCTTTAGGGTGGTTGATGAGGAACACAACACATTTGAAGTCCCAATGTGTTAGCTAGATCTTTTAGTAATGTGCTATAATTTTGCTGGCCTTTCGCAAATGATCAAACATCACCGAAGCTGCATAATCGTCAAAGAAACTGTGAACAACCCGTTCCGTAAACGATTATCGTTGAATAATTTTTATTTTAATTTAATATTCTGTTTGGATATGTATTCTTTATGTTAATATGTATTCTGTTTGTTAATTTATGTTATAAAATATTATATAAAGTTGTACGAAATGTTTTAATTATTTTTGTTAATTTTACTTTGGATACGTATATGTTTGTTAATATGTAGTCTGTTTGTTAGTTTATGTTATTGTCAAGATTTTCCCAAACAGTCATCGGTTAAACGGCCCAATTGTGGGTTGCTTTAATAACATATCCAATGTAAATCAGTAAACTTTATTATTATTTAATACAAAGTACATAAAAAACATAACACGTAAAAATACAAACATAAACATTTAAACTAGAATACGCCAAACCGCTATTTCCAAATGAAGTAAATCGTCTTCAAATAACTACGCCAAACCGCTACTTCTGACAGACTAGGAGATCGGGACAAAAATAGTAAAGTAAGAGTGAATCTATTTCTGCTTCCGGAATTTGCATCAAACCACCTCGGAATGATAAAGATGTGTCTTGAACTGGTAAGTTCCATCTACACGTCATTTACACATTGGCGTAGGTGCCCTTTGTAGATGAGTTCTTGAACACTTTGTAGTGATCAGAGCACTTGGACGGGGAAATCGGATGACATCCGTGTCATCGGACAAGTATTGTCGAGTACTAACGACGACAATTTTAAAGCTTAGGAAAACGTCATCTTCAATTAACAAAAACAGATCATTTTCGGGGGGTCTGACCATTTTTGGAAGGTGTGAAAACAATGGGGGTAAAGGATATTTTGAGAAGATGTTGAAGAAGTGGTTGTATATATAGGGGAAGAAATGGGTTCGTTTAATGAAACCTGTTGTGCATACCCGTATTTATTTAACAGTTGAAACTACTCAAAGGTCTTAATGCAAGAAAACGTTTGCTTTGGCAAGTTTCAAAAATTTGACCAGGTCAAGACTAATCTTGCTATTTCCCCAAAAACATATAATTACAAAGTTATTTTATAATCGTTTTCTTTAAGAAGAAAAAAAAATTAACTAGATAACCTTTTTTTCTACAAATCGTTTTATATGAATAAATACATTACTTATACATATATCAAAGGGAACTCTATCAAAACTGTGACAACCCGAACTTTTTAGTTAGTGTCTTTCAATCCTGTGATTCCGATTCCTCGCTATTATCACTTCCTTGCATACTCTTGGTTTTGGTGAATCTGTTAACGCTCGGGATTTTGTTAAACTGGTTGAACATAAATGATTATTAGGTGTGAGTGATGGTACGAGGGGTTTCATTGTATCACGTAACTAGTGTTGGGGCCGGTCGTTAGTGTTCGGGGTCGCCAAGACTATAATTGTTTTTAAACCACCTTGGGCCGGTTGTTAGTGTGTTTGGGCCACCTGTATTTGGGCCGCATACACACAGTGTGTATCTGGGTCAAGACATTCCCCCTTTGCTACCCACCTCCTCTTGTTTCTAAACCCGCTGGCGCCCACAAAGGTTATATTAGGCCGATCATGCAAGTCCAAAGCCCAAGACCTTATTGTGGATTATATATGATTATATTAGTTACGTAGTTGGTTTTTGATAACAAAACCCTAGAAACACCTGGTGAACGGCAACAAGGAGAGTACCTCGCTGATCCCCTCCCTTGCGTGATTAATCCTCTTAATCGCCTCAATTCATTGTCGGGTTAGTGCTTATTCAATTACCCTAAATGTATACATGTATTAACGTGATGTTGTTATGAATATGCTATGTGATGTTGTATGATCATTGGTTCGATGAGTGGTTGTTATTATCAGTTGTGTTGATTGATGTCAATATGTGCATGTAATCATGGTGTAATCTTCCTGGTTTGAATGTATGCCCTCATTGCTATTGATGGTCCATAATTTAGGCCAATGATCACAACCGATTGAAATAATATGAATATCCTATTAATGATGTTTATTGATAGACAAAGGTATTATGTGATTGGAACAATTTAATAATGAATGATCATGTGCAGACCTCATTAATTAGACAACATCAGAAATCATGTGATTCACTGTACACAATCACCTTGGTGATTAAGTTGTCAGCCCATGTGATTGAGTTGAGAGGCCCAATGAAGCCTTACCACTAATTGAATATATGTCGGCTATCTTTTTAAAGTTATAATATGTTTATGAGAATTGAATGGCATGTAACTGATTGTTAAGATGATTAGGATATTGCATGATTAATAGCGAATAGAATTAATTAATGGGTTAGGGTCTATGCGTACTTTAGTGTTTGATGGGTTTGACGAGATAATGAACCAGTTGAATTATGTGGAGTAGTTAGAGGATGGTTTGTTATTTGATTTGGATTGTTAATTGTTTGATCCAAGATTTCTGTTGATGATAATGGGGATACACAATAATCTATAACAAGGTGTAATTATAAAATAAAATTTGGGTAACAATTAGAGGAGCAAATCGGGTGATGCATGTAACCGGGCCACATAACAGACTTCGAAACAAACATGCACCCGAAGTGGGCTGGGCTCAGGTGAGTCAGCCGTCCTTTTAGTCCATGATAATGTGGGATTATAAATTAGTAGATTTATAAAAGATGTTGCATGTTTATGGGCCCCTATGTCGATTTGTTTAAGTGTTGTATATTGTTTGTGGTTTGTTGTTCAAATAACTGAGGAGTACATAAGTTACCAAAAATGTATGATGGATGTTATGTGATAAGTTTTGGTGCGAAACGTTGAACATGGTCCTAACTGTTGCGAGTAATTGAAATTAGGACACGGTTGATTAAAGTTAAGCATATAACTAAACCTACCGAGCAAAACTAAGGTGAGTTCACTGCTCTTTTCCAAGCATGCATCCCGGGAAGGGATATCGGGTAACGTTCCAGGGAGGAATGCAGGTTAATGGGATGTTTGTTATTACTTAGTTTCTATTATGTAAGACCCCCTACATCTACCGATTGTTGCCGGGAAGGCAACGAGGTACTTAGTTGATAGCGCTATTAGGATTGGCACCCTCACACCGTGCCGAAAGGACGGGCGTGAACTAATTACCTTGACCACTTGACCAATGCCTAGATAGAGGCATTGGGGTTGGGCATTCACATCGTATATATATAAGACCCCTTACATTTACTCGAGGTTGTTAGTTGAACTAATTACCTTGACCACTTGACCAATGCCTAGATAGAGGCATTGGGGTTGGGCATTCACATCTAGTAGCCACATACGGTAATCGAGTTAATAACATCATCAAAACAAAATGTTGAACTGTTTTAAACACACAACTGGTAACTAAACGCATTAACAAAACTTTGAACTCACCAGCGTCGTCTGACACACTTGTCTACATGCTTGCAGGTCGTTAGATGTTTTGGATTTGGAACTTGCTGTTTGGAGTAGCTGGAGTGGTCATTGATCGATTGAAGGGATTCATGTGATTGATTTTTTGATACTATACATTGGATTTGACATTGTTTAACATTGGTTTACTATTTGCTTCCGCTGAACATGTTGGTTTTCATTTAAACTCGTAGATGGTATTTTTCATTAATAATTAAGGATTTTATTTTGAAACTCGTATGGGTTCAATGTAATTAGTGGCTCGTTGTTGGTACGTCACACGCCTAACAGGGACATTCCCTAGGTGGTATTTTGGGGGTGTGACAAAAACTCTTTAACAAATCATGTTATACATAATATGTTATTGTTTATTACAGTGTTAATAAATTATTGTTTGATTTATAACTTTTTTTTAAATATATTCTTCAAAAGATTTAAAAATGGAAATTTAAATTAATTTATGGCATCGCCCAGACCGTTCTAAGGCGTCGGTCGTATCGCTCTAAGGCGTCGGCCAGACTTCTCTAAGACGTCGTCTAGTCCTCGATACAACGTCAGTCCCGTTGCGTCAGCCAGACCACACCGCATGCGCCAGCCATATTACTACACAGACGCAAGCCAAACTGAAATCAAATCAGTGTCGCAAGCCGTGTCTGATGCGTCCATACTATGCGTCCACCGACGCTTCAACTTGTCGGACACGTGTCTGCTGCTTGATACATGGACTCTTCAACATGATACGCCGACTCATCTCATGCTCAGAGGTCCGTCCACGGACGCAGGAGCATGACAAATTTGAAAACACGGTTGGTCAACTGACATTTTCGTAAGTTTCCCTATAATATAACCCTAGGTTTTCTGGCGAACGCCATCAAATTATTATTATTATTATTATTACTATTATTACTATTATTATTATTAATATTATATTTAACTAACGATCAGTTAGATTTTATTTGATACATGCATACACTACTAGAAAAAACATCATTCTTGACACGCATGTCATAAAAAGGTAATTATGACACACAAAAGCGTGTCGTTGATTGAGGAGTCGTAAAATTAACATGACATGCATTTGTGTGTCATGAATTTAATTTATGACACACATTCAATGACACACGTTTAATGACACACATTTTATGACACTCTTTAATGACACACGTTCATGACAAGCATTTATGACATTAATTTATGCGTGTCATGCTTTTAATTATTTAAAAAAAAATAGTTTATAGAATTACTAATTTTCCCTAGATATACATATAAGAACAAAAACAATAAATCTATTTCATAAAAAAATACACATATATATACACCAAAACAACCCATTACATAAGCATTTGTCAAGTATATTACAAATATTTTAAGGTTAACAAAAAAAATTGTTTGTCAATACATTAGTCGACACTCTAGTCTTCTAGAAGCCTCCTTTGAAAGTAGTCCATCATCGACTATATGTGCACTCATCGTCAAAACTCCACTTCTTTCATTCTAACCCTTTGATTCCTTTGTGTTCTCGTCACTGGAAAATAAAGGTTGCCGCGAAAGTGGATCATTCTTCGTGAATTCTTTGGGCGCTTGAGTTGTCGTGAACATCAAGAAACCATCATCTTTATCATGTCTCAGCCGCACTCTCTAAGCATGTTTTAATCTTCACATATTAGTGTCATTTTTCTATCATCGCCTTTTTCCTTTTTTCCTGAAAAAAAAATCAACATTTGGTACCCTTTATTGAATGTTCTTACATCTTGCTGCATAAAAACTAACAATGAAAGAAAGTAAAGCATGTATTAATTACCAGCTGAAAGGGACTTGTATAGATGGTACCTACTAATTAAGGCTTGTCTAGCTCCAGCCACAACACTCAAGATGCGAATATATAACATGCGAATCAAAGCAAAATTCAGATATACCATCACATACCCAAAATCGAGCAAGGTATTCAGGGAACTTTTTTTATTTCTCAATAGGTTTCTACCATCACATACCCAAAATTCAGATATATACGACTTCTATATACATACCATTTAATATGTAAATAAAGAGAGAAATAGCTCACCATCTATCTCAACCACACCATGCTTTGAGTTGTTAACACACCAGATTGAGGATGACCATTGGTGAGGTAATTAGTTCCCCATATAACAACATCCACCACACTTTACTTTCCCTGTCGTCACTGTTCGATCCCACGACATCATTCCCTTTGGTACCCCTTTAGTCGAATTGAACCCAACAAGGATTCCATCATCTTCAACCACAAAGGCCGCTGAGGAATGGTCAGATTCAGAAATAGCTAGGCTGTGTTTGTGAATGCTTCCAGCAGGTGATATGTGATTTGTTGTAATACTGTCACCAAAGTTTAGCAAGCAGTATAGCTTGGATTCTTCGACTGATAAGTTATTCCACATGGGATTTCCTTTGGCAATAGCTTCACAAGTGCTCTTCAACATGTTGGGTAAAACACTTGATTGAACAGCCTGCAACATTTATCATTAAAGTTTGTGTCATTAGAGATAGTTTTAGCATTAATTTACCATTGAGCGGACTATAACCCTTGGCAAGCAACCCCTTTGCTATTCACCTACATTTTTGGTCATGTTATGTATTAGTATTTAAAAATTCAGAAACTGTAACACACTATACCCCTTGTATGAAATTAACAATTATTTCGCAGCCAAGGCATCTAACCCTTGTGTCTCCTTCACTAGTATCGGATACTTTAAGAAAACAGAAAAAAAAACAAGGTGGTTAAAAGTACAAATAGTAGTTCAAATCAAAACAAATAGTAACTTGAGTAGACAAATATATAAGTTTCTAATAGAGAAATTAAAGTAATGGGAATGATTATATCTTACATATGCAATGTCTAAAGTATTAGTGCTATCAGCTATGTTTAAATACATAGAAAAGTATTTTATGAGTCATGAGCCTCCTCTGTATACTGTTCCCCAAATGCCATATGTGTTCAACATGAAATATCATATCTCAGAACCTTCAAATTCTGCTTTAAGAAAAAATTCTTGCCCGACATATATAGAACACCTGCAAGAATCAACTGTTTTGAATGACAAGAACATCAAAGTGTACAAATTATATTAAAATACAGAACTATTTAATCTAAATATGTAATAGCTTCTTGATTTTGAGGCTATAAAATTATGAACTAATAAGACCATGTGTAGTGGTACACATGAATAATGCCCCCACCCATAGGCATTGTGCGACACGTGTCATCCCAGTCAGCAAAGGGGCATTATGGGCGTTTTTCACAAATGGGCGTAGTGGGATAATGCCCCATCAATGATTACCCAATTATTATTTTCTTGTTTTTTTAATTTAAAATTAATTGTATTTGACATGGAGGGGGGTTTTTGTGAAATCACGCTGGAGGGGGGGTTTTGTGAAATAACGCCGGAAAACGCCTTGGGGGGTGGGGGACGGGCGTGTTTGGGGGGGAAAACGCCAGAAAAGGCCACCACTACGGGTGGTCTAAGCAATTAAAACTTAATAAAGTAATCAATTTATAAATGAACATATAAACTAATACGAAACTAATCACCTAATAAGCTAAGCAAGTCAAGTGAATCAAGTCAATCAAATGAATTAAGTCTGCATGAAAGAAAATAGAAGAACATAGATATTACATTCTGGTTACTACTTACATGCATCCAAGAAAGTTAACGCTAAATTATACCAACATTGCATAAAAAAGTTCAAAACTTTGTTGTCAGAAATGAACCCATAACTAGAACGGGAAAAGATGGAGTAGGCAGACCGGGTACCTGGCATTTCAAAGGTAACATGTATATAAAGTCTACAACCATAAGAACTATTACTAGGGGTGTAAACGAACCAAGCTACTTGAGCTCGGCTGGAAAAAATAAGTTTCTTTAGTAAACAAGTTAATCATAAATAAGCCCGAGCCTAAAAATAAGCTTGTTTAGTAAATGAGCCCGGGCTTCGTTTAGCTCGAGCTGGCCCGTGAGCCTTAACGAGCCCCACTATTTATTTAACTTTTACTTATTATATTAAATATACGTTTAAATAATGATTAATAATTTATATAAATTATGAAAAAAACAACTAAATTATATGTAAAATAATAATTACAATTGATACAATTAGTTAATAAATAACAAATGAGCCAAGCTCAAGCTTGAAAAACTGTCATAGCCCAGGAGCCTCTGCCTTAACAAGTTAAAAAAAATACATATATAGAGATGAACATCAAGCAAAGTAATTCAAAAAGCATGTTAGGTGTTTATTACCTTTTCGCCTTGAGAACAGTCACAATTTTTTTAACATATCAAGCCAAGATTCAAGAACCGTCACAAAGGTTTTAACATATCGAGCCCAGACTTACATTCCATTCAATAAAACATTTTTTAAAAGCGCAATACAGTATACATGAATCTCCTTTTTTGGATAAAAGGTGTTATGGTTCACTCAAATCATAAGCAAAAAAGATTTAGTACCCAAATACAAAAGAGTAATAAACTACAAATAAAAAACACATAACAAACAAAGGTCCCTATAAATGGAGAAACTCCCACATGATCATAGTAATTTGAAATATCAAATTACCTCAATAAACGGTTTGGTATTACTTGGCCAGTTTCCTTTCAAAAGAGTAAATTAGTACACCCAAATATGAAGTTATTCTTTACGGAAGCAGTGAATGTCCGGACGTCTACCCTGAACGCATTGTTTTATCCTGTGAAAATCCAAAACAGCTTATAAATGTACAAAACATAAAAAATTTACACCAATTAGGTGATTAAATTCATTTCAATTATACACAAAAGTGATGATAACCGTAGATACCAAAGATACATGACAGTTTTATAAATAATTTTTTTTGCAGGATAACCATTTATCTATAGTAAACCATGTGAAATAAGAATTATTTTGGTTGGTGCATTTCGTCGAGCAACTGGTATGCATCTTCCAACCTTTCACTTTAACAGACTTACAAGAGAGGTCGGTTGGAACGTGACGTAGGTTATTGTAGTAGAAGTAATCCAGGGGTGCCTGGTGTGGAACGGCTGCAAATAGCTGCAATGAAGAATATGAGATGGGTTTCGACGGGCAGAATCACACGCGGCAGGCCTATTCAAGATGTTCGATTGTCAAAGATAGAATCTCGAAGGCGATTTGAGGGGATGGTGAATCGTTTTTTGGTGAGAGTGATGATCGATCACTTGATAAGGGTCACGAGAGGGAGGAGATAACAGTTTTAGCCAGGTTAAGTGGGAAGAAGGAGATTAATTCTTTTACAGTGGAGGGAATTAGATTTTTTAGATAAGTGAGAGGGAATTTTAAAGTTTTTGAAAATCATTTTGAAATCTAATTCTAATTCCCTCTCACTCATCAAATCAAAAGAAATCTAAGAGCATTCACATTCAATCCATCAAATTATACATACATTCCACTAAAAAACAACTCCTATATCAATATATTTTCACTAAAAACAAATACTTTTTCTCTCTCCTTTCAATTAAATAATATTATCATTACATTTTTCTCTCTCCTTCACTCACAACCACTTTCAATATATATTAAAAAAATTATACTGGATGAACAGTGTCCCCCCAAATATACAGATGAACAGTAACATTTTCTCTCTCCTCCACTCACAACCACTTTTTATACCCTTTATAATATAAAAACCTCCCCTCTCATTATTTGATGGATTGAATGTGAGTGCTCAGAGCACTCACATTCAATCCATCAAATAATGAGAGGGGAGGTTTTTATATTATAAAGGGTATAAAAAGTGGTTGTGAGTGGAGGAGAGAGAAAATGTTACTGTTCATCTGTATATTTGGGGGGACACTGTTCATCCAGTATAATTTTTTTAATATATATTGAAAGTGGTTGTGAGTGAAGGAGAGAGAAAAATGTAATGATAATATTATTTAATTGAAAGGAGAGAGAAAAAGTATTTGTTTTTAGTGGAAATATATTGATATAGGAGTTGTTTTTTAGTGGAATGTATGTATAATTTGATGGATTGAATGTGAATGCTCTAATTAATATATAATTTGTCAATATGTTATATAAATTAATATATAATTTGTCAATATGATATAAGAATAAATAATGATGATGCTTTTAAATGGTTACTAACATCACATACAAACATTATTAGAGCTTGATGCATCTTAATAAGTACAAAGTTATAAAAAGTAAATGAGTAAACTGCCATTTTGGTCCCTGTGGTTTGGCCAGTTTTGCCACTTTAGTCCAAATCTCAAACTTATTACATCTGGGTCCCTGTGGTTTACATTTTGTTGTCATTTTAGTCCAAAATCCAAAAACCCCCCTTTTTGACTGTTGAAAGCTGTCTATTTTGTCCTTTAGTGCAGGGGCATTTTGGTCCATGTTAATTTATTATAACATTTCAATAATTAATAACATCATCTTCAAGAACATCATCAAAACATAGAAAATCCAGAAAATCAAGAACATCATCTTCAAGAAAACCAAGAACCCAGAACAAAACCAGAAACCATCACAAAAATCAAAATACAGACAACAAATCAAAACAAAAACCGATCTGTAAAAAGAAACGAGGCTCCAACAACAAATCAAAACAAAAACCGATTTGTAAAAAGAAACGAGGCTCAGATCTGTATCTTCAAGAACATCATCATCAAAACCCAGAAAATCAAGAACATCATCTTCAAGAAAATCAAGAACCTAGAACAAAACCAGAAACCATCACAAAAATCAAAATACAGGCAACAACAAATCAAAACAAAAACCGATTTGTAAAAAGAAATGAGGCTCCAACAACAAATCAAAACAAAAACCGATTTGTAAAAAGAAGCGAGGCTCAGATCTGTATCTTCAAGAACATCATCATCAAAACCCAGAAAATCCAGAAAATCAAGAACATCATCTTCAAGAAAATCAAGAACCTAGAACAAAACCAAAAACCATCACAAAAATCAAAATACAGACAACAACAAATCAAAACAAAAACCGATTTGTAAAAAGAAACGAGGCTCCAACAACAAATCAAAACCACCATGGCTGCAAACAGAGGTTGCAAGTGCACTTGCCCTCCTCCGATTCTGCCACGCCAAGCTGCGGAAAATCTCAAATGTTGACCCAATTTTGACTCGGATTAGGTGAAATCATCACAGCCTCGTGGTGAATAAAAGGACTGGGTTCACAGATCATCATCCATCACAAAATCACAGATCAACACCCACCAACACCCGAAACCCACCACCACCAACAAACACCTCCACTACCGGGCAGGCCACCACTACCGCCGTAACCACCACATCAGCCTCGTCGCCCCCTGCTGCTTAACACCGCCACAACCATTAAGATCCACCACCGCCAGCACCCTCTCGCACCCCCTGCAACCACCGTCCCCCCCCCCCCCCTCTCTCTATCTCTTAGATCACAACACCATCACCTCCACCTCCACAACTGCAACTCAATCCGGTGAGCACCTCCACCCAAAATTCGCCCTAATCTTCCACTATTCTCCACCACCGTTGCCTTATCCCACCTTAAAAACCCTAATCGGTTTACTATTCTCCACCACCGTCACCTTATCCCACCACTGTCGGAGATCTATGTCGCCGCCGTTCTCATCACGGAGAACCACCACCTCCTTCACCTGCTCAGCCGGTTCTCATCACGGTGGTGGTGGTGGTGTTCGACATAGAGGAGAGAGAGAGAGAGAGAGAAGAGAGAAATGGGTGTTTGGAGAGAGAAAGATGGGTGTCGATGATGAAGAGAGAGAGAGAGCTGGTCGATGATGAAGATGAACTCAGATCTGATGCGTGTATATTAATATATATATATATATATATATATATATATATATTAATATTTGAATTAAGAAAATGTTAAATGAAAAACAAAATGACCAAAATGCCCCTGCACTAAAGGACAAAATAGGAGGTTGCAACAGTAAAAAAAATAGGGTTTTTGGATTTTTGACTAAAATGGCAACAAAATGCAAACCACATGGACCCAGATGTAATAAGTTTGAGATTTGGACTAAAGTGGCAAAACTCGCCAAACCACAGGGACCAAAATGGCAGTTTACTCAAAGTAAATAAAAATGCAATTACAGACTTTGATGTGAAGAATAATACGCAGGGATGGAAATTGAATTTGGTGGAGATTTTTAATTGGGTTCAAGACTTTAGAGGGAAAACTAATACATTAGAAAGGGATCAAAGTTTAAGAGAAATTTTAATAAAAGGTTTAGAAGGGAAACAGAAAAAAAAAATTAAAATAAATGTTTTAAAGTTTTAGTGACATTGCTAAAAAATACACAAAAAAAGAGTGTCATAATGTTTTATTTTATGATGCTAATATGACACACAAAACCGAGTGTCATAAATTTATTAAATTTTGTAAAACTATGACATTTTTTTCTTGACACGCACTTCCGAATGTCATAAAATGAGCGTGTGTCATTGTTCGCGTGTCAAGATAGATCTTATTTTTTTTAATGACGCTAAAAAGATGACACACAAAAAAGAATGTCACAAATTTATTGAATTTTGTAAACCATGACATTTTTTCCTTGACACACACTTTCGAATGTCATAAAGTGAGTGTGTGTCATTGTTCGCGTGTCAAGATTGGTGTATTTTCTAGTAGTGATAAATATAAGGGTCAACCAAATTAAACAAGTATTGCATCAAAATAACTCAAGATTTGTACCATACGAGGAACAACAAAATTATGGGAAAATTAAAACAATCATGCAAACCTCAGTTAGATGTTAACAACATTAATACATGTACTTCAATCATGTTGCATTAAACAAAAATGTCATGTAAAACCAGTTCATCCACCCAATCGATCACCTTCTAATTTGCATTTTGCGTTGCTTAATTTGAGTCGAAGACCTTTTGTTGCCGAGTTCATGAAACTCTATCACTCGTGTTCTCCGCTTCATCTTTTCCACTTCCTCATAAGCTTCCTTCAACTTTCTCTTTGTTTCTTTCAACATATCTTCATTACCAAATGCATCTTTCTTTGTAAAAGTTTATTTTATACATATTTAAAATTAATGAATAAGCTTTAAAATTATATAGTAAAAATGCAATTAACCATTAAAATAGCTAAACACCTTAAACTTCATCAAATGAAGGTGAGATGTGTGTGAATACCGATCGAAACAAAGTAAAGAAAAAAATTATTTGAACACCGTTGTTTGTTGTTTGTTGTTGGTTGTTGTTTTTCTTTTTCTTTTATATTGTTATAATTAATTCACCCCCTTTACTTGTTTTTCTATTATAACTTTTAAAATATAATGTTTTATAAAATTATGAATATGTCATTTGGACGAGCTTATTTTTCTCTACGTTTTAACCTATATTTCATGAAAATCAAAATATGGTCAAACATAACATACTCCCTCCGTCCCACTAAATGTGTCTTATTTTGAATTTTCAAAGTCTTTATTTATAAAGTTTGACTTTAATTATATATTTTATGTGTTATATAAAACGTGATGAAAATTAACCCGATAAAAACACTTGTAAAACACACTCAAATCATATAATTTTCATTAAGTATTATCTAACACAAACAAAATTAGTTAAGGTCAAAGTTTATAAATAAAGACTTTGAAAATTCAAAGTATGACACTTTTAGTGGGACGGAGGTAGTAATATATTATTATTGAGCAGTCTTTTATAATACTTTAGATACATGATGTCTCAAATCATCATCTTATTCAACACTAACACTTGTTTGACGATACAAAAAATAATTTTCATATTTCTCACGTTTATAACTATTACATCAAGTTATTAGGGTTTTCTAAAAATAAATGTTTGTATCCCGATACAAAACCGAATCTTTACAACTTTTATTTCACATAAAATATGTAAGTGTTCGTTTAATCTTTTCGGGCTTGATTCACAATATAATATAATTAACGCATGTACGGATGATAAAAATTGTAAGGTAATGACTAAAGCTTCGATAGTGAGAAACAAATCATCTAATATGTTCGTCACATGCTAAGGCCATAATATCCATAAGTTGAATGTTATTGCTCATATATATATATATATATTTTTTTTGAGATCAATTAATTATTTATTATTCAAACAAAGCAACTTACATCAATATCGCAGGTAAGCGAGCAACAAGCTGCGCCGCTACCCCTTTCTGGATAGCAAACCCTAGCCTATTAAAGACAAACCCCTGCCCCCCTGTTGATGAGCCACTGCTGTGGACAACCTGTTGGACCCTAGTCAGCAAACGGATAGCTTCTGGAGCTAGGGATCCAAAGGTGTCGAAGGCGAAGGGGACAAATGCATGTTGGTTATCAGCACATGCTTTAGCATGTTTATCCACCTTTTTAGATTCTGCTTTCTTTACTGCTTGTCCTGCTACAAACCCGTTTTCCCTTAAACCAGCTGAGGGGGAGACTCCTGTGAGGTCTACACAAGCATGTTTCTCTCCCGCCCAGCCAAAGACGAGCAGGTCCGCTGGTCTCAATATAGATCTCCCTTCCATGGGGTCTGTAAGGAAATTCACAGGGGCCTCCTTCTTGGCAGAAATCTCCGCTCTCCTCAAGATGTCCCCCAAAACATCCCTCACCCAGTCATGCCGGTATTTGAAACCGGGGAGCTTCTTGCAATGAACAGCATGCTCTCCGTATTTATCCATGCAGGCTTTACGGCAGATTGGTCAGGTTTCGTCTTCTGAATACATAGGGATCATCAGCCGGTATTTGAGGATATCCCTGTACTCAACAGCCGACATGCATTGCCCCAGCTCCTCGATCGGGATAACAGTCAAAATGTAAAAAATCAATATATGTCCCCCAAAACATATATTGATTAATGCGTGCCCTATGAATCATTTAATGCACATACATTAGTGTTTTATCATATGTTAAAAGCTAACATTTTTATGAAAGTATGTTATAATGTTGATTTGACGAAAAATGCTCTTTAAGAGAAATTAACATTATGAATGATCTTATTGTGGCCACTCATTAAAGTTTGCATAAATAAAATAAAAGAGTAAATTACGATTTTAGCCCTTGTGGTTATATCAATTTTACCCTTTTAGTTAGGGCTGACAATAGATAACCTATAGGTAAACTGCTAAGACACGATAACAGAAAAGTACACCATGTGATTTTTTACATTTTTAAAATAATCAAAATTTGAAAGTTAGGGTCCATTATTTCTTTTTCTAGGTGCATAAAATATACACCTGTCTTATAGACATTGGATATAAAGTAGTTAAACGAGTCGTATTCATGTTTAAAATTTTTGTTGTTCGCGTTATCAGATACATGTTAAACCTGCTAAGACACGATTTGTCAGCTCTACTTTTAGTCCAAAAAGGATTTTTTTAACATCTGAGCACTCAACATCTTTTTTTCTAACCCTTTTGGCCCCCAACGTTTTTTTTTCTAACCCTTTTGAACCCTAAAAGTAAATGGATGGGGTTAGTGTTAGGGGCCAAAAGGGTTAGAAAAAAGACGTTAGGGGCTCAGATATTAAAATATTCATTTTTAAGCTAAAAAGATAAAAGTGATATAACCCGAGGGCCAGAATCATAATTTACTCAAAATAAAAAGAAAAGTTTGTGGGTTATACAAGTGGAAAACAAAAACGGTACAACTAAGTGGGATTTCCATCTGTTACAACTTCTGAATGAATGGCATTCACTTCAACTTATTTATGTCATATTATCACCCACGCATTTTAACCTAATTAAAAGTGTTTTTTTTTAACGGCAATTTGGATCACTCATATTCATTTCCACTACGCTATAACGCCTATACACCAATTCAGAAGGAAACTCAATCTGAGAAAAACTCCCTTGTAGGGATTCAAACCCAGAACCTCATGGCCTGAAGCCTTATCCCACCCCAACAAGGGCTAATTATTGATTCCTTTTTATATTATATGCATATTAAAATAAAAATTCTGTTAACTAAAAAATCCACAATTATTTTATTTATTAAATAACCCATGTCTTTTAATCAAATTTATATTATGTATTATTTCTAATACCACTATTCTAAACTACAAAAGATCGTGGTGTTACAAAAACTACCAAATAATCGTCCCATTCCTATATACGATATCATATTCACAATATTCAATTCATATTAAGTGAATAGAGTAGCTACTACGATAATATAACGAGTGTTCTAAATTTGATAGTTGTTATATGTGCATTTATTGTCATTAAATGTACATTTTGTGTATAAATTGATTCCATTGATATGATAACACTAAACTCTTTTTTTTTTGAAGTTAAAAATGGATATTTTAAAGAAACTTTGTTACCTTTTCATCGTATTATCTTGGTTCACTTCCGTTTTCATAACCCCTTCCAAGTCATGTTTTCTTACGATCCCATGGTTTGTCGATATACATAATGGAATCCCTAATTCAACAATCAGTGTTCATGTGAAATCAAGAGATGATGATTGTTAGGGGAGGATTTTCTAACAATTAGTGATCCTTATTCGTTATCCTAATTAGTGATCCTTACTTCTGTGACAGGTGGTGATCCTCAGAAGAGCTTCAGGATCACGGATCACTTTAAGGATCCTCGTACTGACGATTGTTTACTTATGTTTTGTACTATCTCGCAGGTATAACAAGCTTGACCAAGTCTTGGCTACATTCCTGGAGAATATTCCCAAACTATTCTGCACGTGCTTGACCAAAAATAGACGTTGTGGAGAACGTGGAGGCATGGCACGAAAGTCGGATAGTTAGTTTGGTAGTTATATTTCTATTTTAAAAGGGGTAACGAGCTAGTAGAGAAACACTTAGCCATTTTTGCAGCTACACACACTCATATACTCGCACACTTGAAGCTCTCGACGAACATACATTCATTTTCACTCACTTATACACATTTCACGATAGTGATCCTTGTACCTAGCTCGTTACTATCCGAAGTTGTAAACATTTAATCATTTATTTGAGCTTGGTGATCGGTAGTTTCCATCACTCGGGGTTTTTTGTGCCGGAGATCAACTCTTGATCAAGGGCTTTTTCCCCGTATACATCCTTGTGTCATTTGTGCAAATTACATTGAAGTGATCCTTGCCATTGATATACAGTTAGCATCATACCCCGTAACAAAGAGTTTGGTTGCAATATCCTCAACAGATTTTTTGACCAAAACAGTTTGGCGCCCACCGTGGGGCAATTGGTGCTTCGTCCTTAGAAAAATTCGCATTTCTGTGCTCATTTCGGTTCGCTACGACCAAGCAAATGGCTTCCTCAGCGAAGAATGCTTCAAACTTGATGCCTTCATTCACTTCTTCACAAGGCGTCCCTCTTTTGCCTCCACCACCTTCTGGACCCCAGAAGAATGCTGAGAATGCTGCGAAGAAACCAACTCCCATTTTCTCAAAACCTCCAACTTCTTCTGCTTCTTACACTCCCACTACTAGTGACATGTTTACTTTGATTTTGCAGATGAAGGATCAAATACGGCAACAGGATAAGACCAATGAGAGGATTCTCAAAGAAATTGGAGATCTCAAGAAACAAAAGACAACGGCAGAGGATCATTCCCCACTGGTGCCGAAATCCCTGAATTTTGATACTCCAGTGATTACTTCTCAGCCATCAGTGGTTCCAGACATTCAATATGTGGGTGGACCAAAAGGAGTGCACTACGGAACAACAACAATGACCCAGGCATCAGGTTCATATTTCCAGCCAGCGGGATCCTATCCTCAGCATATGGGATCCCTCACGAGTTCAAGAGGATATTCAGGAATGCAGCAGTTTCAAGGATCCTCCTTCGTTCCAGGATCATCCCAGGTTCAAGGATCCTCCTTCGTTCCAGGATCATCCCAGGTTCAAGGATCCTCCTTCGTTCCAGGATCATCCCAGGTTCAAGGATCCTCCTTCGTTCCAGGATCATCCCAGGTTCAAGGATCCTCCTTTGTTCCAGGATCATCCCAGTTTCAGGGATCCTTCCAGATGCCAGGATCCTTGAGGAGTTTGCAAATAGGAAGTTCAGATGTCCATCAGGGAGATTTTATTCCAATGCAGACCAATGCCTCTACTGGTCCCTCGATCATTCCAGAGCCTCAACAATATGGATTAACATCCATTCTTCCTAACTTGAATCCAATGGGAGGTAACAATTTTAATAATTCTCATACTACTAACCTTGGTCTTATGCAGGATCCAGGTATCAATCATGCCATGGCTAGAGAATTGCAAAAGTTAAAGGATATGATATCAAGTGTTCCGGGAGTAGTCAAACCTATCCCAGAGATTGCAGATGGGAGCCACAAGATATCTCGTTTTGCACCACCAATCTGTGATGCTGAGATACCCAAGAGGTTCCATGTGCCTACAATGAAACTGTATGATGGTTCGACAGATCCCGAAGAACACATAGCACAATACATTTTCAATCCAATCCCAGAAAGGTTAAAGGAAGCATGCCTGTGCAAAGGATTCGGATCCACTCTTACTGGATCAGCTCTCAAATGGCTGCTAAGTCTTCCCCCTACTCTATTACCTCTTTTGCTAATCTAGTTAATCTATTTAATAATCAGTTTTCTTGTAGTAGGAAATTTGAACGATTAACTAGTGATTTATATAGGATAACCCAGGGCCATAATGAATCATTAAGGGATTACATTACCAAATTCAGTAAAGAATCCTTAGACATTCCCAACTTAGATATAGCTACGGCTGTTGAGGCCTTCAAAATGGGATTGCTTAGGGATTCGTCTTTCTATGATGATCTTGTTATGACACCATGCAGGAACTTAGATGAGGTAAGAACACGAGCACTTAGGTTCATCCGGCTAGAGGATGACAAGAGGATCCAGGAGAGGTTAGCAGGATCCTCAAAGCAAGATAAGCAAGGATCCTCATTCAGGAACAACAAATTCAGATCCTACAACAGATCTGATAATCAGAACGTGCACTCTGTTGATCAAGAAGAGGATGATGAGGATTATCCTCCAATTTCTGAATATTGTTTTAGTGTTGATAACAATGAACTAATCCTTGCTATGCAGAACCTAGGTGATAAAGCTAGATGGCCGAGAAAGAATGATAGGCCAGCTGCAACTAAGGATAAATCAAAGTGGTGTGCATATCATGAAGATTTTGGGCACCTCACAGAAGAATGCATTGCATTAAGAAAGGAAATTGGATACTTGTTGAGCAAGGGGCATCTAAAAGAGTTGTTGGGAAGAAAAAAGTCAAGGACTCAGGATCCTGAAAGGATCCCTGAGAAGGCTCCAGCCCCTCCAGCAGATGCACAAGTGATAAACTTTATTTCTGGAGGATCAGACATTTGCGGCACATCCTTCTCAGCAGCTAAAAGGCATGCAAAGGAAACTAAAATGGATAATGGAGAAAGACCAGTTCGAACATCAAGTGTCTCCGAAGGAAAAGTCATAACCTTTGATGAAGAGGATCGTGTTGATATCCAGGATCCTCATCACGATGGTTTAGTTATTACTCTTTTCATATCTAATCATTTTGTCCGCAGGATCCTTATAGACGGAGGAAGTTCAGTGAACATTATCCAGCTTGATGTTCTAAAGAAGATGGGTATCCCTGAATCAGAGATTATACCAAGATCCTCCGTGCTCGTGGGATTTAGTGGCGAAACTAAGAACACCCTGGGGGACATTAAACTCCCAATATATATTGAAGGCTTACACTCTTATCAAAAATTTTGTGTTATTGACTGTTTATCTTGTTGTAATGTTATCCTTGGCAGGCCCTGGATACACGATATGAAAGCAGTCCCATCTACTTACCATCAATGTGTGAAGCTCCCTAGTCCTTGGGGAATAGTAAAGATTGATAGTGATCAGCAGGAGGCTAAGAATTGCTACACTTCATCGATGAAACCAGCCTCGAAGTCAAGGGAGCAATAGCAATCAAGGTATCCTCCAAGGGACGTCTTGGAGGCCAGAGAGCAGGATGTGGTAGAAATCCTCATGGATCCTGATGATCCTGAATCCAAAATCTATATCGGATCAGGGATCCTTGGCGAGATGAAAGAAGACCTTGTATCCTTCCTCAAAAGGAGAAAGACTACCTTTGCATGGAAACACGAAGACATGACTGGTATATCCAAAGATGTTATCACTCATAAACTCGGCATTGACAGATCCTTCAAACCAATCCATCAAAGGAGAAGAAAGTTTGCACCGGAAAGGAATGCCATTATCCAAGAAGAGGTAGAGAAATTGCTCCGGGCAGGTATGATTAGAGAGGTCAAGTATCCAAGATGGTTGGCCAATGTGGTTGTTGTTCAAAAGAAAAACGGAAAGTGGAGGGTATGTGTCGATTTTACCGATTTAAATAAGGCATGTCCCAAGGATCCTTTCCCTTTACCCCACATTGACTCCATGGTGGATGCAACTGCGGGTCATGAACTGTTAACTTTTATGGATGCATCATCTGGATTCCAACAAATCCAAATGGAACCATCCGACCAAGAGGATACAACCTTCATGACTCCAACTGGTATATATTGCTATATTGCTATGCCGTTCGGATTAAGAAATGCAGGTGCAACATATCAAAGGCTGGTGAATATGATGTTCAAGGACCAGATTGGACAAACTATGGAGGTTTACATAGATGATATGGTGGTAAAATCCTTAAAAGCTGAGGATCACCTAAGAGACTTGGAGGAAGCATTCGATATCCTTGACAAATATAACATGAAACTTAATCCTTCAAAATGTCACTTTGGTGTTAAAGCAGGTAAATTCTTAGGATATATGGTGACAAAGAGAGGCATTGAAGCTAGCCCGGAACAAATTAAAGCAATAGTGAACATCAAATCTCCGGCAAATGCTAAGGATGTTCAAAGGCTAACAGGCAGGATAGCAGCCTTGAACAGATTTATATCCAAATCCTCCGAGAAGTGTAAAGAATTCTATGATATCCTAAGGAAGAACAAGAAATTTGAGTGGACGGAGAAGCATGAAAATGCTTTAAGAGCACTCAAAGATTACCTATCCTCAGCCCCAGCTTTGATGAAACCAGAAAAAGGTGATGTGTTATCCTTGTATCTTGCAGTATCCTCAAAAGCAGTAAGTGCGGTCCTTGTTAAGGATCATGAAGGTACACAACATCCTGTCTATTATGTAAGTAAAAGTTTACTTGATGCCGAATCCAGGTATTCACACCTTGAAAAGCTTATTCTTGCATTAATTATGGCATCTACTAAGTTAAGACATTATTTTGAAACTCATGTTATCATTGTTAAAACTAATTTTCCAATTAAGAATGTCCTCAGGAAACCAGAAATGTCAGGAAGGATGGCTAAGTGGGCAGTGAAGCTGAGTGCATATGATATAAGATATGAGCCTAGGACAGCCATCAAATCCCAAGCATTAGCTAACTTTGTGGCTGATTTCAGTAGTGATTTACAAGAAGAAGCTGAGCTAGAAGTCCAGCAGCTAGAAGAGACCAAGGATCCTTGGATACTCTATACTGATGGATCCTCAAATGTCAAAGGCACAGGGCTGGGAATACTACTAAAATCTCCACAGGGGGACATAATACCCCACTCTATAGCTTGTGAGTTCCAAACCACTAACAATGAGGCTGAATATGAAGCCTTAATTGCTGGTTTGCAAATTGCTAAGCATATGGGGATCAGGTATCTTGAGGTACACGTAGATTCTTTGTTAATTACAAACCACTTTAATGGATCCTATGCTGTTAAAGGTGAAAAGCTAACCAAATATTTGGAGATAGTCAAAAGTTTGGCACTCTCTTTTGTTTCCTTTAGTTTGTCACAGGTACCAAGGGAAGAAAATACAGAAGCTGATGCATTGGCTAATTTAGGATCATCCTTGAAGATCCCGGAGGATATCAAGATTCCTATTATCCATATCCTGACCCCGGCTATTGAGGATCATGCGGCTATGGAGATAGGGAATGATTCTGAAATGATCCCTAGTGAGGATACTCGATCCCATTCAGGATCAGGATCATGGATTCCACCAATTATGAGATACTTACAACATGGAGAGATTCCTACAGGAGAAAACCCTAGGGCTTTCAAATCTAAGGTATCTCAATTCACAATTTTAAATAATATGTTGTATAGACGATCTCTTGCAGGACCATACTTGAGATGCATTGAGGATCCTGAAATCCAAGAAGTTCTAAAAGACTTCCATGAAGGAGATTGTGGAAACCACACTGGGGGCAGGGCATTATTCTCAAGGATCCTGAGGACAGGATACTACTGGCCAACCATGAAGAGAGATGCTGTGGAGTATGCTAAAAGATGTGATCCTTGGCAGAGACACAGCAATATCCTTCATCAACCAGCTGAATTATTGCATCCTATATCCTCCTCTTGGCCATTTATGAGATGGGGTATGGATATAGTTGGTAAGCTCCCTAAGGCACCTGGGGGAAAAGTATTCATGCTAGCTATGACTGATTACTTCTCCAAGTGGATAGAGGCTGAGGCTTTTGTCCAAGTCAGAGAAAAGGAAGTTATATCCTTCATTAAAAGAAATATTATAACTAGATTTGGAATTCCTTCTGAGATTATATGTGATAATGGTTCTCAATTTATTGGGGGCAGAACCACTAACTTTTGTGACAGCTGGGGGATTAAGATGATAACATCAACACCAGTCCACCCACAAGCTAATGGCCAAGCAGAATCATCTAACAAGATCATCATCAACAATTTGAAGAAGAAGCTTGGATCCAAGAAAGGGAAATGGGCAGAAGAACTACCTTATGTGCTTTGGGCTGACAGGACAACCCCTAAGAATGCAACTGGTCAAACACCATTCTCTTTGGTGTTTGGGGCGGAATCAGTGATCCCAACAGAAATGGTGGTTCCAACTGCTAGAACAAGTACTCGTGATCCTGAGGAAAATAATGAAAACTTGGCTCAAGACCTGGATACTATTGAAGAAATAAGGGATATGGCTAGGATAAGGATGGCCAGTTATCAGCAAAGAATGGCTGGTGCTTACAACAAAAATGTCAGGATCAGGAGGTTTCAAGTTGGAGACATGGTATTAAGGAAAGCATTTCAGAATACCACCAATCCTGCTGATGGAAAGTTAGCTCCAAAATGGGAAGGCCCTTATTTGATTGAAGCTGAAGCAGGAAAGGGGGCATATAGATTGCTAACCATGGAAGGTGATTTGCTACCAAGAGCTTGGAATGCTGTCCACTTGAAGAAATATTTCATGTGAGTAGGATCCTCATGACACAGATAATCCTCACGAAAGGGATATCCTTAAAGGATCCTCAAAGTATCGGTGATCCTTACTTAGGTAATATCCTAAACTTAAACTATTTCATTTCTCTATTTTCTCATATAAGGATAAGGATCATGTATCCTTTATCCATCTCTCACGTGAGTTTAAGTTTTGAAAGTTCAGGTATCCTTAGCATAACATTGGTTATCTGCTGAAGCAATCCGTTCCTTGGGTTTAACCCCAGATTATTTGGGCTTGACCCCAGTTCCGCCTGTAGCGCACGATGATCCTGGTATAGTTCAAGGCATTGGGACCAGTACTCGTTTTAGGGGCTGATAATTCCATTGTTCTGGCTATGCTTAGGATCCTACGTATAATGGTAGACGTACCATACATCCGTTCCTAAGGTTTCTAACGTTTTCACGTTAGCTAAGGTTTTGGCATTTTCATGCCACTAAGTTTGGATAGTCGCCAGTTAGGGCCATACTCCAGTTTACATACGATCCTTGGGCTTGTCCCCAGTTATCCTTGGGCTTGTCCCCAGTTATCCTTGGGCTTGTCCCCAGTTACTAACTCTTATCTTATAATTGGCTTAGTCCCAAGTTATGCTCTATTTCAGGTTCTTGAAGATAGGCAACTAGGGATCCTTGATCCTTACTTTAATCTAAGGTTTATCTTGTAGTTATCCTTATTATGGTTAGGATCCTAACTTGGATCCTCAGGTATGATCCTTAACTATTTTTAATTCTATTCATTATTTATTTGAATAACCCTTATATTTGACAACTGAACTTATGATTCTTAAACCATATCATTTTTTAGAACTTATCGGTTATGGGATATGTGATCCTTGATCATGTCCTAAACTTTTTGTATATCTTTTCTGATTTTTTAAGGCTTGATAAGTATAAACAAAATGAATATTACAACAGTTGGAAAGTAAGACATTATAAAGGATAACAACACAAGATAAGCGACAAAAGGTTAAATTTTTATTTATTAACAAAAGACTAACCCCTTAAGGTTGTCAAAATTGCCAACCCACATTTCTACCAGCAAAATGTGGCCCGTCCACATGGGTTGGCAAAGGGTGTCCATTGTTTACGGGTCTTTGTAGTGCAGAAAATAAAAGACGGGAGGATAACGAGTGGCTTCATCCCCCAAACAGAGGATCCATCCACCACCCATTATCCTGCCTATTGTCCACAGGATCATACATGATCCTTAATCCTAAAACCTACTGTTCAAGTACAACCCATCATTGTTCAACAAAAAACACCATAACCAAAACAAACTATCAAACTTAGAAAATTGGGCTCCGGCTGCGTCTAGAAATGTCCTTCATCGCCCAATCCTGCAGCCTAAACCTTCGCTGCATTGTCACCTCCAGCTCCACTTGTTTCACCACCTTCACCTTTGCCTCCAGCTTCAATTGTCAGGATCTCTTCAACCTCCTCAGCCTCTTCATCGTCCAGTTCGGCCAGCCTTGCCTTCCAACCTTCAATATCCCAGGTGCTCTTGTCAAAAGCAGGATCCTGAGCTTCCAAGGCCATTTGAAGCTTGGTCTTGTACATTGTAATGGCGGCAGAGACTTTGGCATCTTCGGTGATCTGACTCTTCTCATAGTCAACATTGACCAGCACCTTGGCCATCTGCTGTTTGGTATCCCGAACTTCCTTCTGAAGATCAGCAATTGTGAGATCCTTTAACATCGCAACCTGCTGGAGATCGGCAATCTTCCTATCCTGATCCTCAACGTGGCCCACATAGTCCTCAATCTCTGCGAATTTCTGCAAAAAGGATAAGGTCAGGATCATGTAATCAGCAGGATATACCAGCAGGATATGTCAACAGGATATACAAGCAAAGACAGTGATCCTCACCTCATTAAAGTACTCAAGGAATTGATGACGGATCAGAGGCAGACCCTGCAGATCCCCAGCTTCAGAGGCTTTTCTCTTCTTGATTGCCTTCCCTTTGAGGGGTGCCTTGGGGACCGAAGCTGTCGGACTGGTAGGAGCTTTTCTCTTGGAGGATCTGACAGTGGTGAGATCAGCAACATTGAACTTGGAAGCAGACTTGGTGGATTTTCCAGCACCTACACAATCAAAATAAGATAAGTATCTTTTCTTAATTCATATTTCACTATTTATTTAAATTTTAGACAAGGATACTTACTTGACATTGTGACAGAGCCTGAGGATACCTCCTGTGAATCTTGGGTTGTTGTCTTGAAAGTTCTTGTCTCAGGGTCAAGTTTCTTGAAAGCAAGGAGCCTTTCCTTAGCAGCAGGGGACAGTTTGAGGTGTGAGACGGTGATAGCTGCATAAAAAGAAAGCAAAAATATAAGTTATCCTTACATCAAAAGAAAGTTCCTGGTGATCCTTCTCAGGATCCTCCATCCTACCATGGGTAGCCCATTTTTTAGGAAGATCCTTTCCATCCTGGATGGAATCTCTCTTGATAAAAAAGAAACGCCGCTTCCAATTAGCATCATTCTTGGTGGCTTTGAAGATCGGGTGTTCCTCACCGGGTTTGCGTTTAAACAAATAGCGATGAGAACCAAAGGTGGTAAGATCATACAACTCTCCCAGCTCTGCCATTCCTAGATCTATTCCCTCCTGATCGATGATCCTTTCAAGGGTGTATAAAACCCTCCAAATCATCGGCATGGCTTGAACATAAGAGATGCCGGTTAGTGAAAAGAAAGATTGGGTGAAGGTTGGAAAATGATAAGAATAGCCTATGGTGAACGGAGTGACGGGGAAAGCAACCCACGTGTCGGAAATATGATCACTCAGGGCATTGGGGTCATAAGGCCTAAACTCGGCGTTCGCCGAGAAACAGTGGCGGATCCTATCTATCTGAGCATCATTGAAGCAGCAGCGTTCTTTAATAGAGTCTTCAATGATCCCCTGGCTTTTCGGAGGACTGTTCTTTGGGTGATCCTTGGCCGGAGAACTTCGGAGCAACATTTTCGAAGTGACGGAGATAAAGAAAGAAAAACAGAGTAAGAGAGGAAGAAAGAGGAGAAAGAAATACCTGGTTGATCGTCGACTGAGAATTTAAAGGGAGTTTCTTTCGAATTTGAATGCATAATGATCCTATCTATATCTCTATTTATAATTATGATTCTGCAGGATTGTCACTTCCGTGACGTCATGATCGCAACGGCTAGTTCTATTTTAACGGCTATATATCCGTTAGTTAGTTGCGGATAAGATCAAGAAAATATAACTCGCTCATTTTACAAATTACTCCTTATATTTTGGGGGCAATTGTTAGGGGAGGATTTTCTAACAATTAGTGATCCTTATTCGTTATCCTAATTAGTGATCCTTACTTCTGTGACAGGTGGTGATCCTCAGAAGAGCTTCAGGATCAGGATCACGGATCACTTTAAGGATCCTCGTACTGACGATTGTTTACTTATGTTTTGTACTATCTCGCAGGTATAACAAGCTTGACCAAGTCTTGGCGACATTCCTGGAGAATATTCCCAAACTATTCTGCACGTGCTTGACCAAAAATAGACGTTGTGGAGAACGTGGAGGCATGGCACGAAAGTCGGATAGTTAGTTTGGTAGTTATATTTCTATTTTAAAAGGGGTAACGAGCTAGTAGAGAAACACTTAGCCATTTTTGCAGCTACACACACTCATATACTCGCACACTTGAAGCTCTCGACGAACATACATTCATTTTCACTCACTTATACACATTTCACGATAGTGATCCTTGTACCTAGCTCGTTACTATCCGAAGTTGTAAACATTTAATCATTTATTTGAGCTTGGTGATCGGTAGGGCTGTCCAAACTGCTCGACGATCGAAGATCGCTCGACGATCGCTCGAAAAATGCTCGAAAAATGCTCGTTCGATTCCCGCTCAGTTTGTAAATGAGCCGATCGGATCGGTTCGATTCAAATTCAATCTGAGCATGAGCATAGCTCCGCTCGCTCGTCGATCGCTCGGTTTCGCTCGAATTATTTTTATTAATAATTAATATATATATTTATATTATAGATTTTATAGATAAAAACCCAAAAAAATATAATAGCCCAAAAAAAACTAAAAGCCCAAATAACATTCAACCCAACTTAATATTTAATATATAAATCTAAGTATCTAACCCTAAATCTATTCTTCCCTAATCAGTCGTATTCAAATTGCCGCTCTAATCTCGGTCTCACTCTCCGGTCTCCACAGTCACAGACTCACATGGTTGGTGATTAGCTGTTGTTTGTCCTAGGTCCTTTCTAGCTTCTTGCTAGTTGGGCCTGGTTGGTTGTATTCACACTTTATTTAGTGTTGCTTTTGTATTCGCACTTTATTTTATGTTTCTTATGTATTCGCACTTTATTTTATGTTGCTTTTGTATTCGCACTTTAAGTTAGAATTTGTTTTTGTTGAACAAAGCCTTATTATTCAATCGAGCGAAAAACGATCTGCTCGCTTTTTTTTTTTTTTGATTTGATAAAAACCGAGCGAAACCGAGCCGATCGGATCGGTTCGATTCAAATTCAATCCGAGCATGAGCATCACTTTTGCGATCGGTTTTACAAATTTGATCCGCTCGGATCGGATCGGTTGTAATTCAATCCGAGCATGAGCAGACCCTCGATCGGATCGGATCGGATCGGATCGTGAACACCCCTAGTGATCGGTAGTTTCCATCACCCGGGGTTTTTTGTGCCGGAGATCAACTCTTGATCAAGGGCTTTTTCCCCGTATACATCCTTGTGTCATTTGTGCAAATTACATTGAAGTGATCCTTGTCATTGATATACAGTTAGCATCATACCCCGTAACAAAGAGTTTGGTTGCAATATCCTCAACAGATTTTTTGACCAAAACAATGATCTCGGGGTTCACAACATCGCTTATCACAACAGTTATAGTTTTCATTTCTGTGATAATGTAATTCATAGTACGCTTTACTGGACTGATATTTCTTATGGGAGCAAGTTTGTCCATTTTAATGTTGTTGACGCTAAAGTAAAGAAAATAATTACTTGGACAATTTTCAAGAAAAGTCATGCTTATTGGTTGATGAAAGAAGACGGGTATTACCTAACGAACAAGTCAAGAGCTTACGATGATCCAGCATGGAAATTAATGGGAAAATGGTAAATGTTTTGAGCATTGGTATTGTTTACCAATAAAGGATTATAATAAAATAAGTTTACTTTGATATTATATTTTCAGATTCTTCAGGTCGTTACTTGATTTAATCCGTATATGTTTGTAACACCCTAAAAATGCGTTTATATGACTAGATTGTTTTATTTTGTTTATAGTGTTTTAGCATGAAGCATGATGTCTAGGAAAAGTTAACATAGTTATGATGTTGTTAACTTTTACCATAGAATAAATAATGTTTTGAATGAAATAATATACTAGCTAAACATGAGGTACTAAATGATAACATATGGGAAAGTTTGAAACATAAAAGGAAAAATATAATGCAAAATTTGGGTCTGTGTATGTGTGTGCGTGGTTAAGAGAGAGAGAGAGAAAGGAGAAGAAAATAGTTCTTCATCTTACATCAATAAAATTCAGCAATTGGTAAAAGAAAATGGATGGATTATATGCATGAACCCTAAATATTGATCAACTAAGCTTTTGCAACAAAAGGCAAGTCAAAATTCTGATTTTGGTGGGATTTGATGTTTTGAGGATAGATAAAGAAAATTAGTAATCTTTGATGTATAAGTGGAATGACACAATTGATGTAGAAGTACGTTTATGAAATATTTATGGATGCTTAATTTTGTTCAAAGATTATCACATGATTGACGTATGCATAGAAATTGTGTTTATGTTCAATGTAAAATTTCTCTTATGGGATGAAGTGGGTTTTGTAATAAGATCATACCACATGGGGTTTTGGGTTACAATTGGGTCCTTAGCTAATTGACTCGAATTTGAAATTATGATTATTGTTAAAAGCTTGATATGGTAGCATGGTGATTGAGAAATTTATGTAAAGAAAATGGGGATGAAATGATATGAAAAGAGGTGGTAACTGTTAGGGGAGGATTTTCCAAAGATCAGTGATCCTCAGTTACTGTTAAGCTTAGGGATCCTCAATTCTGTTTGAATTAGTGATCCTCAGAGAGTATTGTAGGATCAGGATCATGGATCATCATAGTGATCCTTACACTAACGATTGTCTGCTTTGAATATGATGTTATTTTGCAGGAGTACGAGCTTGGACTTGGTCTTGGCGATATTCCTGGAGCATATTCCATATTTATTCCGCACGTGCATGACTGAAATGGACGCTATGGAGGTCGTGGAAGACTTGCATGAAATGCGGATAGTTAGTTAGATTAGATTTTTTTCCTAATTTAAAAGGGGATAGCGAGCTAAATTAGAACACTTGGCTATTTTTGGCTAAACACACACTCTCGTAACTGCTCTCATCAGCTCTCGAAAGTTTACTTGGCGATTACACTCTCTTTTGCACATTACACTATAGTGATCCTTGTAACTAGCTCGCTATCATCCAAAGTTGTAATTTAGGATCCTGAAATCCAAGAAGTCCTAAAGGATTTCCATGAAGGAGATTGTGAAAACCACACTGGGGGCAGGGCATTATTCTCAAGGATCCTGAGGACAGGATACTATTGGCCTACTATGAAGAAGGATGCTGTGGAATATGCCAAGAAGTGTGATCCTTGTCAGAGACATAGTAATATCCTTCATCAACCAGCAGAGCTTCTGCATCCTATATCCTCTTCATGGCCATTTATGAGATGGGGAATGGATATAGTTGGTAAGCTTCCTAAGGCACCTGGTGGAAAAGTATTCATGCTTGCTATGACTGACTACTTCTCCAAGTGGATAGAGGCTGAAGCCTTTGCTCAACTCAGAGAAAAGGAAGTTATATCCTTTATTAAAAGAAACATTATTACTAGATTTGGTATCCCTTCTGAAATTGTTTGTGATAATGGATCCCAATTTATTGGGAATAGAACTACTAACTTTTGTGACAGTTGGGGGATTAAGATGATAACATCAACACCAGTCCACCCACAAGCTAATGGTCAGGCAGAATCATCCAACAAGATCATCATCAACAATTTGAAGAAGAAGCTTGGATCCAAGAAAGGAAAATGGGCAGAAGAACTACCTTATGTTCTTTGGGCTGATAGGACAACTCCCAAGAATGCTACTGGCCAAACTCCATTTTCTTTAGTATTTGGGGCAGAATCAGTGATCCCTACAGAGATGGTGGTTCCCACTGCAAGAACAAGCATTCGTGATCCTGAAGAAAATGCTGAAAACTTGGTCCAACATTTGGATACTATAGAAGAACTTAGGGATTTGGCAAGGATAAGGATGGCCAGTTATCAACAAAGGATGGCTGGAGCTTACAACAAAAATGTCAGGATCAGGAAATTCGAAGTTGGTGATATGGTGTTAAGGAAAGCATTTCAGAATACCACCAATCCTGCTGATGGAAAGTTGGCACCAAAGTGGGAAGGCCCTTACTTGATCGAAGCTGAGGCAGGAAAGGGGACATATCGATTGCTAACAATGGAAGGTGATTTGCTACCAAGAGCTTGGAATGCTGTCCACTTGAAGAAATACTTCATGTAATAAGGATCCATGATCCTTACCTGACTAGTATCCTTGAAGGATCCTTACAAGACAGATGATCCTCATTTTGGTAATATTCTAATCTCAAACTATTTCATTCTTTAATTATCCTGTATAAGGATAAGGATCCTGCATCCTATATCCTCCTTTCACTTGATTCTGAGTTTTGAAGGTTCAGGTATCCTTAACAAAGGGTTGAGTATCCACAGAAGTATCCAGTTATTTGGGCTTGACCCCAGTTATTTGGGCTTGACCCCAGTTTTGGGCCTGTCCCCAGTTTCGCCAGTAGCGCACGATGATCCTGGTATAGTTCATGGCAATGGGACCAGTACTCGTTTTAGGGGCTGACAATTTCATTGTACTGGCTATATTCAGGATCCTACGTATAATGGTAGACGTACCATACATCCGTTCCTAAGGTTTCTAACGTTTTCACGTTAGCTAAGGTTTTGCCATTTTCATGTCACTAAGTTTGGATAGTTGCCAGTGAGGGCCATACTCCAGTTTACACATGATCTTTGGGCTTGTCCCCAGTTATCCTTGGGCTTGTCCCCAGTTATCATTTGGGCTTGTCCCCAGTTATCCTTGGGCTTGTCCCCAGTTATCCTTTGGGCTTGTCCCCAGTTATCCTTTGGTCTTGTCCCCAGTTATCATTTGGTCTTGTCCCCAGTTATCCTTTGGGCTTGTCCCCAGTATATTGGGCTTGTCCCCATAATTGTTGGGCTTGTCCCCAGTTACTAACTTTTATCTTATATTGGCTTAGTCCCAAGTTGTATCCTATTTCAGGTTTTTGAAGCTAAACGACTAAGGATCCTTGATCCTTACCTTCTACTAAGGTTTGTCTTTTGGTTATCCTGATTATAAGTGTTAAAGGTTAGGATCCTAACTTGGATTCTCAGGTATGGTCCTTGATTATTTTGATTTTATTCATTATTCATCTGAGTTACCCTTATCCTTTGACAACTGAACTTATGATCCTTGAACTATGCTGCTTTTCAGAACTTGTCGACTATAGGATATGTGATCCTTGATCATATCCTAAACTTTTTGAGATTATTTATTAAATTTTTCTTATTTACTTAATAAGTTAAGACAAAATGTATATCACAACAATTGAAAAGTAAAGTACTCATAAGGATAACAATACGGGAAATAGCCAAAAAGTTAAAGTTATTTTATTCACAAAACATTAAACCCTTTAAGGTTGTCAAAATTTGCCAACCCACGTTTCTACCAGCAAAACGTGGCCCGTCCACATGGGTTGGCAAAGGGTGTCCATTGTTAACGGGTCTTAAGAGTGCAGGAAGTAAAAGATGTCAGGATAACAAGTGGCTTCATCCCCCAAACAGAGGGTCCATCCACCACCCATTATCCTACCTATTGTCTTAGGATCCATGATCCATAACCCTAGAAACTATTGTTCAAATACAACCCAAGATTGTTTCAAAACATCATAACCAAAATAAAACTACTACCATGTCCTAAAAAATGGGCTCCGGCCGCGTCTAGAAATATCCATCATCACCCATTTCAGCAGCTCAAACCTTGGCTGCATCACCACCAGCATCATCAGCATCAGCATGATCCTTTCCACTTCCACTCGCCTCAATTGCCAAGACCTCACCAGCCTCTTCTTCATCATCCAGCTCAGTCAATCTAGCCTTCCAGCCCTCTATGTCCCAGTTGCTCTTGTCAAAATCAGGATCCAGAGCTTCTTGGGCCATCTGCAATTGGGTTTTGTACATAGCAATGGCAGCGGAGACTTTAGCATCATTTGTGATCTCATTCTTCTCCTGATCAGCAGTGATATGAGCCAGGACAAGTTCCCTCTTCACCAGATTGACATCGTTTTCGAGGGAGGCAATCTTCTGATCCTTGGCCAGCATGATCTTTTGGAGGTCCAAACACTTTAGCTCAACCTCATCAACATTGCCTACGTAGTCCTCGATTTCAGCAAATTTCTACAAAAAGACAATGTAAAGTTTAGGATCACATGATCCTCAAGTGGGCAGGATAATTAAGCTAAGTCAGTGATCCTTACCTCAGCCAAGTATTCAAGGAACTGGTGGCGGATTAGAGGCAAGCCTTCTAGATTGTCAGCCTCAGAGGCTTTCCTCTTCTTTCCCTTGGAGGTGGTAGGCTTGGGGATGGTAGTACTTGGGCTAGCAGCAGCCTTCTTCTTTCCAGATCTGGGACCAACAGTGGTGAGATCGGTGACACTGAAGCGAGTAGCAGACTTCGATGATTTTCCAGCACCTACACATCCAAAACAGATAAGTATCCGTATTTCATTCTAATTTAAAATTTTAGTTATGCACAAAATGGGATACTTACTTGACATTGTAACAGAGCCTGAGGATACTTCCTGAGAATCCTGGGTATTTGCTTGAAATGTTCTTATTGCAGGATCAAGCCTCCGAAAAGCAGCAAGCCTTACCTTTGTTGCAGATGTTGTAATAAGGTGTGCGACATTAATAGCTGCAAAATAGAAATAAAAGGATGTTAGTGATCCTCAGCAGAAACAAGGTTATCCTGTGATCCTTCTCAGGATCCTCTATCCTACCATGGGTGGTCCAATTTCTAGGCAGATCCTTTCCATCAGGGAGAGAATCCCTTCTGACAAAGAAGAATCGCCGTTTCCAGTTGGTGTCATTCTTAGTGGCTTTGAAGATGGGGTGTTCTTCACCAGGTTTATGTTTGAGTAGATATCGATGAGATCCATGACTCACGAGGTCGTACATCTCTGCAAACTCTGACATTCCCAGATCAATACCTTCACGCTCAATGATTCTTTCAAGGGTATACAAGACCCTCCAGATCATTGGCATTGCTTGGATGTAGGAGATGCCGGTGAGAGAGAAGAAGGATTGGGTGAAATCAGGAAAAAGGATACGAGTATCCTATTGTAAATGGGGTAACCGGGAAAGCTACCCAGGTTTCAGAAACATAGTCACTCAGGACGGTGGGGTCAAAAGTTTTGAAAACGGTGTTCGCCGGAAAACAATGGCGAATCCTATCTATATGTGGATCAGTAAAGCAACATCGTTCCTTTGCAGAGTCTTCGATGATCTTTTGGCTCTTCAAGGGACTGTCCTTTTTGTGATCCTTAGCCGGTGAGGATCTTAACATCATCTTGGGCATAATGATGGTGGAGAAGAAGAAACAGAAGGAGAATATGAAGAGAGAAAGGAAAGAGAAGTACCTGATCAAATCTTCGAATGAGGATTTAAAGGATGAAACGCACGAATTTAAATGCTTCCTAACCCTTATCTCTAACTTCAATTTATAATGATGATTTTGAAGGATAGTCACTTCAATGACGTCATGTTAGCAACGGCTAGTCAGGATTCAACGGCTATATATCCGTTGGTTTGTTACGGATAAGGACGAGAAAATATAATTCGTTCATTTACACTTCACTCCTTATATTTTGGGGGCAATTGTTAGGGGAGGATTTTCCAAAGATCAGTGATCCTCAATTACTGTCAAGCTTAGGGATCCTCAATTCTGTTTGAATTAGTAATCCTCAGAGAGTATTGTAGGATCAGGATCATGGATCATCATAGTGATCCTTACACTAGCGATTGTCTGCTTTGAATATGATGTTATTTTGCAGGAGTACGAGCTTGGACTTGGTCTTGGTCTTGGCGATATTCCTGGAGCATATTCCATATTTATTCCGCACGTGCATGACTGAAATGGACGTTATGGAGGTCATGGAAGACTTGCATGAAATGCGGATAGTTAGTTAGATTAGATTTTTTTTTCCTAATTTAAAAGGGGATAGCGAGCTAAATTAGAACACTTGGCTATTTTTGGCTAAACACACACTCTCGTAACTGCTCTCATCAGCTCTCGACAGTTTACTTGGCGATTACACTCTCTTTTGCACATTACACTATAGTGATCCTTGTAACTAGCTCGCTATCATCCAAAGTTGTAATACATTTTTGTTTAATCTGAGTTGGTGATCGGTAGTTTCCATCACCCGAGGTTTTTTATGCCGGAGATCAACTCTTGATCAAGGGCTTTTTCCTCGTATAAATCATTGTGTCACTTGTTCATTACATTTCTGAGTGATCCTTCATATTGTTCATTGATTCAAGCATCACACCTCACAACAGAAAGTTTGGTTGCATTATCTTAGCTTGATTTTTGGCCAAAACAGTAACAAGACATTTAGGAATGTTGCACACCAAGTGTTCGATGAAAAGCCTTAGATAAGAAATTTTGAAGTTTTGTTTAATTACTAAATAATGACCATGGTTTGTGTATAAAGAATTCTCATATGAGTAGAATATAATGTAATCATATCGAATCATGTATGCGGATTGAATGAATCACATAAAAACTAAGTATGAACAAGTCATTTGTAGGCTATGAAGCACGGGGACGGCTACGAGCCTCTAGTACCCGTCCCGGAGACGGAAACGCCGCTAGGATGGCTGGGGACGTTTCCAAAACGTATCCTAAAATCAGGGGACGGCAACCAAACGTTTCCTTTCATTTTTAGGGTTTCCATGAAGAAAAAGATGAAGAGCAGAAGAAGATGAGGAAGACAGCGGCAACCAAACGTTTCCTTCCGTTTTTTGGGTTTCCATGGAGAAGAAGATGAAGAGCAGAGATGATGAGGAAGACAATGGGCGGCTGGGTTTTTAGGTTTAGGGTTATGCAACTTTATGTATTTTGACATTTAGCCCCTCCATCTTTCAATAGTTTCTATTTATTCTCTAAAACTTGTAAAAATTTACATAAAAGTGTAAAATTAGTTTGTACATTTTAACATTTAACCCTCTTTATTTTCACTAGTTTACATTTGGTCCTTAAGTTTATATGTGTATATATAAATTATAAATAGCTATTTTTTTGTATTTTTTGCCGTACCTTTGCCGTATCCGTATCTTGGATTTTTGAGTTTTGCCATTCCCCGTACCCGTATCGTCCTCGTACCCTAGTCCCATACCCGTTCTCATGCTACATAGTGTGTAGGGATAAAGGAAGAAGGGTCAAGCCACACGAAGCAACAAGGAGCCCAAGACCAAGGTATGTACTTGTTACGATTCAAGACTTTATTCTTAATATTCATGTTTGTCTTTATAACATGAGAAAATTGTAGTATGTGTAGTAATCTTGTATTATGAATTTGATTCGGTACGAACGGGTCAACGAACTAGAATGTATTGTCTAAAATGGTTATGAAGTTGATCCGGTACGAACGGGTCAACGAACTAGAATGTATTGTCTAGAATGGTTATGAAGTTGATCCGGTACGAACGGGTCAACGAACTAGAATGTATTGTCTAGAATGGTTATGTAGTTGATCCGTAACGAACGGGTCAACGAACTAGAATGTATTGTCTAAAATGGTTATGTAGTTGATCCGGTACGAACGGGTCGACGAACTAGAATGTATTGTCTAAAATGGTTATGAAGTTGATCCGGTACAAACGGGTCAACGAGCTAGAATGTAATATCCTAAATGGCCATGTAGTTGATCCAGTACGAACGGCTCAACGGACTAGAAGGAAATGCTTAGAATGGTCATTTAGTTGATTTCGTTATAAACGGGTCGAATGAGCTAGAACGAAATACTTAAAGAATGTTTATATAATTCACCTGCTGTGAACGGGTGGAACAAATTACAATTTGACTATTATATGAGCGACTAATGGGTTGAATCGATGTAGACGGGTAAATCAAGTTAGTGTAATCGAAGGGGAATAAACACGAAATTTTAATGGAAATAATGAAAATCGGAGAATGTCACGTTTGATGGAAGTAGAATCGTATCTTTCTTTCACTTAACAAATAAATCTCTTGTTATGTTGTAGGTAAAACCGCACTTTGAGCGGACTCGCGATGCTTCGAACGAACACACACGCAAGCTTCCTTCTTGCCCTTAATGTGCTTCCGAAATAGCTTATGTTATGGGTCAAAACGTTTGGTTGTCTATATCGTTAAAATCTAGTGGTTAATTATGTTCCAAAACATGTACTCTATAATTTTTGTAAAATGGTAAATGGTTAAATCTGGCGTTAAGAACTTAGCTTTGTAAATTTTGATCAAATATTTAAGTAAAGTTTAAAAGTTCAAAATTGGTCGTAAATTTAGTTGTTTAAAATTTGGAGCCTCCAAGCAAAACCTACAAGTCAATGCAACTTGAAGCCTCAAATGAAATTGAGACAAACTAATAAATTAAGAAATACAATGAATGAACGCTGATGATCGAGTTGAATTACCAGTTTTGCGTTCAGATTAATGTGTCCGGTCATCGCAATCATGCATCCGCCTGATTGCCTTCATCCCAAATAACCTCCGTTCTAGTTCCTGTAACAAAAAAGAATGCACATAAAACAAACCTACTATTAAAAACTGAAAATGGAAAAAAAACTCTTTGTTGATACTTAAGGTGGCTGTTATCCTACAAATTACATTAGGTGACCTTTCCCAATGTGGTCAAATTAGAAGTCCAAGTAACAACCCGTGTTTGCACATCTTGAATCATAAATGCCAAGTAAAGCTGTTACAACCTCTGAATGTGGTTTGGCTAAATCTTATATCACTGAAAAACTTGATTGCGGCTTTACAAAACCCGCGAGGATAAGTATCTATTGGATCTACAGAGGATTCAAGGACCACATATTTTATTTTTGGACCCCTATGCAGCGTTTCTTGCTCAGCTTCGCGTCCTCTAGAGCGAGTGAGCAGTTTATATATAGCAGCAGCAGCATCATTACGATCATGATAGTATGATGAACAACTTTCTCCCTGAATCCACATGGTGATGAAAAGCTAGGCTGTTGTAAATACCAAGTCTTCTTGTTTCAATTATTAGGGTACTGTAGTACTGTGTTATGCTCCATCTATATTGTAGAGAGCCAATGTTTTGGCCGACTCACTATGAGTGTGGGCCACCTCACTTGTTTATTAATATCTACTTCACTTCATCCGAGAGTTTGTCTTCACGATATTCTCCCTACGGGTAAGGATCAACTGGAATATTCGTCACTCTAAATTAATAGAAATCACAATTGTTTATCCATAATCTTGATAAGAGGCCATAAATACTCGAGTTAAGGTAAATATTACATTTTCAACATCTCATATCGTGGTGTTCACTGGTACAAATATGTACGGGGTAGAATATAACAATGTTGCTACTGCAACACTTCACTTATTCTCTTGATAAGCTATGATCTTCTATCCATTATGGAAAGTTTTTATGAGAATTCGAGAGTACTTACAAACGTATTCGAAAGTTGAAATATTAAGATTGGAAGAGGGTGGTGTTAAGGTTTGCAGAAAGGTCAAAGTATGAGAATATACCCTCTATCACATAGATATGTATATTATCTATGATAAAACAAATATGAAGTAATAAGATAACAAATTAGGGTCAAGTTACCTCAGATGTTTCACAAGCCGGAGCAATGTCTCTATCATGAAACACCACCAGACCACCTATCTATTCCAAGCTTTTCAAGAAACCCAAAGTTTGCCCTCACTGCAACAATAATAAAACTCATTAAGGTAATTAAACTCCCACTAAACAAATAAATAGTGTTCTAATAGTTAAAAAACAATCAATCTTGCCCGGTATCGTTTCTCCCTTGCAACTCATATACTTCCCTCAAAATCCCCAAAACAAATTTCTACTCCTCCATAGAAAATCCACAATCAATACCCCAAAAACACATCTAACAATTCAGGAACAACTGAAGAAAGAAACATACATACACATATTGTAGATTACTCTTCGCTATAAAGGTCGTCGGCGACAGGCGGTATCGGAAGAACAACCACCACTGTGTATTTCTCTCTCTCTAAAGATCAATTTAGAGGTTTGTTGAATCTGCAAAAGCAAATGAACACTCAAATAAAATCAAATTAACAACAAATTCGAGAAAAGATGACGAGAAATGGAGTGTATGTTGCTTTCAGGGGAGAATCCGACAACATTTTGCGTCAGAGCCCTAGCAGAGTGTTGAGTACAACCACAATCGTCGGCGTCGTGTTTGCAGAGAAATCCTAAAACAGGGAAAAAAAGAAAGAAACAGGATTCGAACGGGCGACTTTCATGTAGTAGCATCACACAGGAACCACTTTACCAAAAGCCTTAATTTATCAAAACAATACATATATATGGTAAGACAATGGATGAATTGAAAAAAAAGCGGCCAACAAAGACCAGTCATGTGGTAATGGTAAACACTATTCACAAGGTTTGTTTTTTAATAGTAATAATTATATATACATATATATATATATATATAGGATAAGGATCCGTTAGGAACCACCCTTTATTGCGAGAACCACGAGAACCAATGTGAACACATGGAAAATTTGTAATTAAGTGACATTTAATAAAAAACACGCTCTCCTTATTTCCATCCCCTGTTCACGATAGTCTTTTACAATCTAGGGTTTCATTCGAGATCTTGCATCCATCGACTACGACGATGGCGATCTTACAACGACGACTGATTTCACGGCGGTGACATACACATTTTATGGCGGATTCACTTGGGATACTGGTTACGGCGTTGGGGATACTGATTTCGGCTACACATTGCTTCGTCTGACTCATCTCGTGTTGGAGTTGAACCTAACGCATCTGATGATCATCATACAACAACTTCTGCATATCATCCACATCCCGATGCTGGTTTTGGCGGCCCATTTGATGTCAATGTCAATCCCATTTCTGCCGTCGGTCCGTTTGATGTCAATCCCTTACCTGCCGTAATAAATCCAAATGAAAGTCGCAGCAATCCTGTGTTTACAACAGTTGCAAGTCGACACACCCTTCATAGGTTTGAAATACAGACGCTTGATTCCATGTCTACATCAGGCAACGTAGGCTCTGGGACTGCCAATTTACCTGATCGCTCGTTATCAGTTGACACCACATCGACTGGTAACACCACATCGACTAGTACAGCACCTACAAGCACATAACATCAACACTTACAATTCATTCGGTTTGAAACTAAAGGTATTTTATATTCATTTTATGTAAATTGTGACTCGTTCAATGATATACTCCTTTGCAGCATGTTCACACTTGTTTTATGTTAAATTATGATTACTCAATATTATATGCACATGTGCATTGTGTCAACCGCATACTTGTTTTATGTTAAATTATGATTACTCAATATTATATGCACATGTGCATTGTGTCATGCATCATATTTCAAATTATGTTACATTGCAAATTTATGCACATGTGCATTATGATTGAAGCAAATAACTTATGACCTCATACATTAACTGACAATGCACATGTGCATATTAATTACAATTCTACTATTCATCCGTGTATCATGTTGACCGTTTTTTCATTCATTAATTATTTCTCACAGGAACAACTACGGCTGCCATACATGCTACACCTAACGGCACCTCGTATTGGATACCTGAAGTTGATATTAAATACCTTCCTGTTATAAACAGTACATTTACCCATTGGGAAGATATTGTCATGATGTACAATACGTATGCTACACAATCCGGATTTTCTACTCGTATCGGCACATCAAAGAACAAAAAATATCATGACAACCCTAATATGAACATCCGCACTCATAGATATATATTATGTTCAAGAGAAGGACAACCACGGGTCACATAATCTGACCCCAATGCTCCATCCAAAAATGCTCCAACCATGTATGATAAATCCAAGAAACAACACCGACGAAGCCGATACACAGTTTCCGGGTGCCGTGCGCGTATCAAAGTGAGTTATGATCGTGCCACCGAACAATACAAAGTATACGATTTCATCGCCGTGCACAACCATTGCATGATTAGTAGCGATAATGCCAACATGTTAAAACAAAATAGGAAACTCGGATTTGAAGAACAACAGTTCATCCACAAAGTTAGCCTTAACAAAATCGACCCAAATGTTGCACATAACATTCAAGTATCACTTAAAGGCGGGCCTCAAAATGTTCGTGGCACGACATAAGATTTCAAAAATTGCTCTAGAGATATATGTTTATTCATTGGTGAACGCGATGCATACATTATCTTACACACCATGAGATCCCGAGTTACCAACCTTAAAGACTTCTATTTTGATTACGTCATAGTTGATAATGAGTTGCGATCGTTCTTTTTGGCTGATTTTGAATCATTGCGAAATTATGAGGCTTCTGGTGATGTATGTGCATTTGATGCTACGTATGACACTAACAAGTAAGATACTACACTTTCCAAAATGTGCAATTATTATTAATTTTTAATATAATAAGTTTTCTTTACAGATACAAAATGATTTTTGTGCCATTCACCAGAGTTGATCACCACAAGAAATGTGTTATCTTTGGAGCTGGCATGTTATATGATGAGACTATAGAGTCATATACATGGTTATTGAACACCTTCCTTGCTGCACACAAGAAACAACCAATATTTATTCTCACTGACCAAGATGCATCAATGAAACAAGCTGTATCAACTGTTTTCACAAACTCCATCCATCGTTTATGCATGTGGCACATAATGAGAAAACTTCCATCCAAGGTAAAAACCATATTTTAATATTAACACAACTCCAATTAAACCATATAGTATGATTAACTAATTCTATTTTTTTTTATTATTCATGTATCTTTATTTGCATATTTCAAATGACATCCTTGCTAATACTACCCTTCGTTCATCAATACATAAATTAGTGTGGAATCTATTCATCACACCACAAACATTTGAAGAAAGATGGCATGTATTAATGGATGAATATCATCTAGACAATCATCCTTGGCTATGTGAGATGTTTGCTATACGGCATGAATGGGTCCCGTGTTATTTCAGAGAGATACCGATGTGTTGTTGATGAAGACCACATCAAGATGCGAGAGCTCAAACACGCGTTTTAAAGTCAACTCATCAGAAACAAACACGTTAGTTCAATTTATGATGTGTTTTGATACCAGTATTGATGCTTAGTGGCACACACAACGAGATCTCGAATTTAAAAGAGATATGTCGACCCCTCGCTTATCTACCGGTCTTCGTATCGAGGCACACGCGTCCGAAACATACACATGGTCCATGTTTCTTGAAGTTCGAAAAGAAATATACATGGGCATGTTCCATTGCATGCCAATTGAACGTCCTGGAACGACCGACATAAAAAATTACACTGTCCGTCACTGCAAATCAAACATGTCTTATGTCAATGAATTCGAGGTATATCCTTACTATCCAATATATTTTAATGTTCAATATACACAACATAACTACCCAATATGTTTTAATGTGTTTTAAATATTACCACTAGTTCATATTACCATCAATATAACCATTATAATTGTTTGTCTGGTTATTTTTTGTTATGCACCTGTATTTTATTATTCACATGTGCATGTGTATTTTATTATGCACATGTGCATGTATCAACTAATGTATTTGTGCATGATACCCTCGATATACCATTACTGCATATTAACCTCAATATACCTATTATAACTGTTTGTTTGATTATTATTTTTTTGTTATGCACATGTGCAAATATCAAAGTTTGTCTTATGTTATTCACCTGTGCATATATCAAACGTTGTATTTGAATCGATTATTTTATTATACATGATAACTTATTCACTTGTGCATATTACCCTTCATGTATACGTTCTATTTATAATATATGTTATGCACATGTGCAGGTGTCACTCAATGTACCTGAACAAACAGTAAGCTGTACATGTCTTGGGTTCACTCGTATTGGATACCTATGCCTGCATGTATTCTGTATATTCCGATATAACCAAATTGAACGAATACCGTCCCACTACATCATTCCACGTTGGAAACGAGATGCGCTCCCGTCAGTTGTTCATAGCATATCTAACATGTACTCGTCTGACAACAGCGAGTTTGCTATCATTCACAATGAAATAATGGATTTATTCACTCAATGCACAACCCGACTCAGACGCAATCCTGATCAGCTATGCTCCTTATCTTCTGAGATCAAACGCATCAGAAACCGCATATTCGAATCGTTCCCGTGTGAGGCTCAGCCTCGTTCCGTCCAAAAAACTGCAAACATCACTGACATATTAAACATACCTGCAAATCTAAGCACAAGTGTCCATCCTCCTCAAGGTATTAGAAACAAAGGATGCGGGACCAAAAAACAACGGATTGGCCCCGGTGGTCAAAATGTAACACCCCAAATTCCATGAGATTTTAGTTTAAGCTAATTATGAATAAGTAAGGATAATCTTGGTCATATTAATAAAAATATTATTCTTGAAGGGCCAAACATGTTAAGTGGCAAAACATAAAACATTAAAAGAAAATAAAAATTAAAACCCACACATAAGTGTGTGTGTGTGTGGTTGTGCGATCGTGACCAGGAGGAAGGGGAGAAGGGGTGAAACCCTAATTCAAGAAAAAACTTCAATTTGAAAGGGGAAATCGGCCATAATCTGATGCATGGACATAGATTCTTTATCATCTAGACTTTCCACACATGAGGTAAGTTGTAGAAGTTAATTTAATGATTTGGTATGAAGTGAAACTATGATTAAACTATGAAATTGTGTGAAATTGTGCATGTAGAGGTGTTAGAATCACCATTTAAATTATGTGTTATGGACAAGTTCAAGTAATTTGATGTATTGACATGAAACCCACTTGGTGATGATGTAGATGATAACATAAGTGTATCGTTCATGTCTAAATCATGTGCAAATTCGATTGATTATATTGTATGTGGTGAATTCTTATTAGTTAGGTTGAAGTATAATATGAAATTTATTGATGCTTAGTTGTATGGATGAATGAATGCAAGGATAAGAAATGAAAGCATAAAAGGATTGTACATTAGGCTTAGATGATAGTACGCACGCAAGATGTATGATGAAATGTCTAGGTGAAGTTAGAATGAGAGATATTTCGAAAAGATTTAGGTGAAAACTAAATCTGCCAGAAAGTTACAGCCGAATGTAATCGGCTGTAACTGGGTCAAATCTTGTCATAACTGATGTTTATTGAGTTTGTGATGAACTCCCAGGAAAAAGCTTTCAAACCCAACTGGAATTGCATTTTTTCAACGAAAAATGAACGTTTTATGAATTTTTCCGTATCGAAGGTTCAGGCTGCGTTTTCTGGCAGAATTTACAGCCCATTACGAATGTCATAACTCAATTTAGGAATTGAGTTATGATCTCAAATTTTTACTGTAGGTAGCTTCAGGTGATTCCAAAAATCTCGAACTAGAATTTCATCAATTAGATAAATGAGGAATTTTAAATGAATTTTTCCGTAAGCTGCAGTCAGAAGTGACGAATCTGATTGCAGCTTAGTAAATGAATTTTTATAAATTTTTTGTAGAGTGTTAGACTCTAAAAATTTAACACAATGATAACCCCTCCAAGGGGCACATCACATAAAAATATTGTAATTTTTGCAAGCTCGTAAGTACAGTAAACGGACGTCACAAAACAGCCTATTTTCAGTGAATTGAGCTATACATGTTAGTGAATGATTGATTAATGAACGTAATGTGACTAAGTGGTTATATGTTTATCGGATTGGAAGTGTGTATGATTGACAGTTTACTTTTTAGAAAGTCAACAAGGTATGAATAATATGGTTAGACTTCCTAACACTATTGTGAGAATAAGGAAATCATGTGAATATTTGCTAGATTATTATATGACGTGCATGACGGTAAGTTGAATTGGTTATGTTATGAATGATGTGATAATGGATCTATACCATATGTATGTTAGCAGTTACCTACTAGTAATGGTCTATGGCATTATGAATTGTAAATTGTATGTATTGTTATGTAATCATTGGTAATTATGCATGTATGAATGTATTTAATTTAATGTATGGTGGAAAGTGTACTATAACACGCGTATGTGGTATATAGAACCATGTGTAGAATTTCTCGATGTATGAATAAAGTAATTGATAATATGAGTTATAACGTTTGCTAATAATGACATCTAAACGTGGACATGAAAGGATAGGTACATGCCATTTTGGGCGCGAACTCGGGAGGCAACGAGACGAACATATGGAATACGTATCAACTACTTACGGGTCAAGGTAAGTGCTTCTTGCACTTAATAGTTGTATGCAGGAACATAGATTTATTGTTTGCAGGTTCTTGTACTTGTATACCTAGAACATCTTGTGGTTTAATGTGGAACTTATATGAGAATATTAAAGTATGAAATGTTAAATTGGAGGTATTCATAGGAGAATACCATGGACAAGGGAATCATAACCCACGAGTATGGTAAGTATCTATATCACAGATTTTAAACTATTTAATTGGTAAGATGAATTCAAGTCATGGGTACATGACTTGCCTGGTGATTATTATGTTTTTTTTTTAACTAAGGGTAGAATTTTAGATGTGTTGATAACGGTTAATCTAATAAAGGGTTATTGACTTATTAAAAGTCAAATTAGTACGTGGCTTCCAAACCACAATCTTAATAAATGGGATGCTTTGGATTAAATAAGTACATATGCACATGATTCCAAGTTGTGTACAAATATCATAACCATGATGTTTATTTAGTAAGTGGATTAGATTACAGTGGTAACTGGTTAAACTATTGTCTCGAATTATTTAACTTGGGGTAAGCAAGTAGATTTGGGTCACTTGATCCACATGAATGAAAAAGATTTGGATTCTGGCTAAGTAAAGCATTAATGAAATCTTTGGATCTGTTAGAAATAAATATTAATGGTCTAATAGTTGAATGAGATTTTTATCACATGTGGCTTAATTGTGAATTCTAGTGGAGGTTGATTCACAAGTTGGAAGCGATAGTTGACTATGAAATTAATGGAGTCGAGTTCGTTGGAAGTTTGTGAAAAATATAGACCAGAATCCACCTATTTGAGTTATCTAATATATATTATATATAGAACTCATAATGTGTATGTTGGTTTTCAGGTATAATGGGAACTAGAGGTTCGCGGACTGATGAATGGAACAAGGTTTGGTGACAAATCCGAGATCGGGTCAGCAATGTCAGTTCGTCCATCCGTCAGGTTATATCGCCGACTTAGACGAGTCATCATGTTTTACTTGCCTTTTTCGGCATTCGGTAGTTTTATACCGTGTAAGCTTCATGAGTCAGACGTAATGTCTTGTTTTATTTATGTTCAAGTTTAGAGTTGTAAAATGGATTGTAAACATGTTTTGTTACTGTAACGGTTATCCGTATTACGAACGGGTTATGCCGAAATTTTATAAAAATTGGCATGAAATATGTAAGTGTTTAAATGATGGTAACCATCAAATGAAAGTCAAGACACTATAATTGTTTCTAGAAATTGAAGCTAAAAAAAATGGGCCTACATTCCGCATAGTAAGAATGTTTAGAAAATTTATGGGCGTTATACAAAAAATCAAAGATAAACGAAAGAAAGCCGGTAAACGACAAAAAGCCGCCCGTTTATGAAACAAATGCAACAAATATGTATTTGACCATGATTCCCACAATTGAGAGAAAATCAAAGCTGCCAAACTTGCTGCACGAGCAACTAAACGTGCTGATGCTATCGCCGCTGGACTACCCGACCCGTCTGATTCCGATTCTGATGATACTGATGTTGATCTCGATGACACCGATGATGATGACACCAATGATGACATCGATGAGTATAATTCTTCTGATTATGATGCCGTCTCCATGCAAAAACTGCCCGTACCCGAGCGAACAAATGTTGGGCGTGAATCAGAACAGTCTTTTTTGTCACACCCCCAAAATCCACCTGCGGAATACCACCGCTTGGAGGTGTGACTGACCAGGATCCAGCCACCAATCATATTGAACATGCAAGTTAAAAGATATAAAAGTTTAACCAATACAATTGGTGTCCAAACAAAACATAGTTAAGTTGCAAGCGGAAGCATAATGTTTAAAACCGTAACATAAGTTTAATTGTTTCAAGGTTTAACATGGCACACATCTGTCCATGTCCCACAACGATCCTCCTCCATGCAAGCTCCAGCTAAGTACCTATTGTCCTGCAAAGCATGTAGTAACGAGTCAACAACAAGTTGAGTGAGTTCACAGTTGGGTGTTCGTTTTAAGTTGTTTCGAAAACAGTTTTCCTTTATCTGGCATCCTGCCGTGGGGGTTACCCCATAGTTGAAAAACGTGACTTGTTTATTCCCGGTTCCTCTGGCAATCCAGCCGTGGGGGCTACCCTGTGTTAGTTATCTGGCATTTCGGCCGTGGGGGCTACCCCATGTATACTCTAGACTCGTTACCATATCGACTACTGAAGTTAGTCATGTTTATGTGCCCTTAGCGTCGGTGTCTATCATCACCGACGTGCCATAGTCCATTAGTTCACGCCCGTCCTCTGCGGCACGGTGTGAGGTCTGTCAAACCTAAATAGCGCTATCTAACTAATGACCCGCTCGCCATTGGCCCGGCGATTAAGTCGATATAAAAAGGAGGGACTTCGTGATAGAGTTTTGGTCTAGTACGAGTTATCTGTCCATGAGGACGAGGAATTACATTCCTGAACCAATACTGTCCTACCCAAGGAGGACGAGGAATCCACGTTCCTTAACCCCATTCCCAACCCAGGGAATCCCATGCTTTGTAGAGGGTGTGAACTCACCTTGGTTTGCTCGGCAGATACACAGAAAAGTCAAGTCTAGATGCTAGTGGTCAATCACGTCCTAACATAGTTGTACCGTATAAGTCAGGTTCGTATTTAGGTAGTGCACGTATGTTTCTACACGTATGCTAGCACATTGTATGCAAGTATCATTCATGGCAGCCCAAACAACATTCACATTCAACAGTAACATATAAGGCCCATACGTTCGGCCCAAATACTTAGGCCCGTAACAGTGTGCAAGTCCAAACAGCGTGCACATGTATATGGTCTCGAGTCGAGACTGTGCGGTCTCGAGTTGTAGCCTACAAATTCTCGAGTCGCAACTGAGGAGGTCTCGGGTCATGCATGTTCTGGTCTCGAGTCGCAACCGGACTCGTAACCGTGGTTTCGAGTCATGATGTTTGTATGCTGATAATGCATGGTCTCGAGTCGAGACTAGGGATTCTCGACTCGCAAGCTGTGTCGCGACCGTGGATCTCGAGTTGCCATCTATGTGGTCTCGAGTCGAGACAGAAGGTCTCGACAGGCACACCTGTTAATAGCCGGCAATTGTACTATCCAATGGAAATCCGATTTCATGCAACAGTGTACTATCCATACAAACATGTTTTGTTGTCTAATAATTAACTAAAATGGATCAAACATATCAATTTTCAAATATCCATATAACATTCAACAAGTTCTTCACATATTCATCATGTTCTTCATTTTAGGGTTTTTAGCATCAATCTCTATGAACTTTAACATGATCATGACTTGAACAACAATCAAAACACTCAACAACTAATCCGATTTCCACATATATGCAGTCTTTTTAACAAGCATTCGATTCGTAGCATAAGAGTATACAATCCGATTTTATGAACATTAACAACTAATGGTTTAAACCACATTCAAACACAAGATATCATTAACCCATCATGCAATATATCCGAAATCAAGACATGTTAACCGATTATCATCATTATACACATCAAGAACATCATCATGCTATTTCATCAAGGCAAGTAGCATCATTATTCACATAAACACCTAGTGAGTATCTAGAAGCACTAACCGATTGTGAGAGGCACCGAGATGGTAAAGAAGATGAATAAAATGGAGTGTCCGAGTGTTGATGATGAGCTTGACCGAGTCCTTGTTGATGCCGATTTGATCCGAGAGATAGGAGGGGGAAGGTGATGTTTGATCTCTAGAGTTTTAGTGAGAGAATGTGGGTGTGTGTGTGTGTGGATTGCCCAAAGAATGGCAAGGTTGGCTATCACTAAGGATTATATACTTGTTCCACATTGGTGCACCCTAATGGGCTTCGAGAAGACTAAAGGGGTGCGTGGCCCGATCCGGCCCAACTGTTACACTATTCACTCGAGACCGAGTGGTCTCGAGTCGGGTTCATGGTTCTCGGCTCACTTATACATATATACATACTATACATACAAGCACAACACATAATCACATAGATTTACTTATATCATTCATAAAACCAACAAGTCAATTAGTCGCATAACGTTTAAGTATGTTACATCAAGATACAACGAAAGGTTCTAAATTTCGAGTTATCACATCATCCCCAAGTTGAAAGAAATTTCTTCCCGAAATTTGGTAAGTACTCACTGAGGAAGCTAGTTAAGTTGTATGGTTTTCCTGGGGTGTCACATCCACCCCCTGTTGATCTGGAATTTCGTCCCGAAATTCCGTAGCTTCAGCCTCAGTAGTGGTTGTACCGTTTCCGAACAGTTGGGGATACTTTTGTTTCATCCGATCTTCGCGCTCCCAGGTGAACTCTAGGCCGCGACGTGAGTTCCAACGAACTCGAACGAGAGGTATTCTAGTGCTCTTGAGGACCTTAACATCCCGGTCTGTGATTTCAACTGGTTCCTCGACGAATCGTAACTGCTCGTCGATAGTGAGTTCCTTCAGAGGAACTATGTGGGTCTCATCTGACAGACACTTCTTCAGATTCGACACGTGGAAAACGTTTTGAACTGCACCGAGTTCTGCTGGTAAGTTCAGTCTGTAGGCCACCCTGCCTATTTTCTCGATGATTTCGAAAGGTCCGACGTATCGTGGGTTAAGCTTGCCTCGTTTACCAAAACGAACCACACCCTTCCAGGGTGAAACTTTGAGTAGTACCCGCTCCCCAACCTGGAGCTCAAGTGGTTTCCTGCCCTTATCGGCGTAGACTTTCTGACGGTCACGAGCTGCCGCCATGCGTTGTCGAATTTGAGCAATTCGTTCGGTTGTGTCTACCACATGTTCTGGTCCAGTGATCAGACTATCCCCCACCTCTGCCCAACAAAGAGGTGACCGGCATTTACGTCCGTACAATGCCTCAAACGGAGCAGCTTTAATGCTGGTGTGGTAGCTGTTATTGTACGAGAATTCCACAAGTGGCAGATGCTTTTCCCAGCTGTTGCCAAAGTCGATTACACATGCACGAAGCATGTCTTCTAAGGTTTGAATAGTGCGCTCGGACTGCCCGTCTGTCTGAGGATGATACGCTGTGCTCATGTCTAATCGTGAGCCAAAGGATTTGTGCATTGCCTGCCACAGTTCTGAAGTAAAACGTGCATCTCGATCCGAGATAATAGAGGTGGGCACTCCGTGCCTCGAAACAACTTCCTTGAGATAAACTTCTGCTAGAGTGGAAAACTTATCCGTCTCCTTGATTGCCAAGAAGTGTGCAGACTTTGTGAGTCGATCCACGATCACCCAAATAGGATCATTTCCGCGCTGGGATCTAGGCAGGCCGGTAACAAAATCCATGGAAATTTGCTCCCATTTCCATTGCGGTATCTCTGGTTGTTGGAGTAGGCCTAAGGGTTTCTGGTATTCAGTCTTGACTCTCGCACAAGTCAAACACTTGCTGACGTAAATTGCTATGTGGGCCTTCATGCTAGGCCACCAATACGTAGTTTTGATATCGTGGTACATCTTATCCGAACCAGGGTGTACCGAGTAGCGAGACTTGTGTGCTTCATCCATCACAAGCTCTCGTAGGTTGCCATAGAGTGGGACCCAAATGCGCCCCGTTACGTAGTAAGCACCGTCTTCCTTCTGTTCCATGCGTTGCCTTGAGCCGCGTAGGGCTTCAGCCCTGACGTTTTCTGGTTTCAATGCTTCTATCTGAGCGTCTCGTATTTGGGAGGGAAAACTAGAATGTATAGTGAGCTGCAATGCTCGCACTCGCCTAGGCGCAGTGTCCTTTCGACTGAGGGCATCAGCCACAACATTGGCTTTGCCAGGATGGTACTTGATTGCACATTCGTAGTCGTTTAATAACTCGACCCATCGTCGTTGCCGCATATTCAATTCCTTCTGCTTGAAGATATGCTCGAGGCTTCTGTGGTCGGTATAAATGGTGCACTTGGTACTGTACAAGTAATGTCGCCATATCTTAAGTGCAAAAACAACAGCTCCCAGCTCTAAATCATGTGTAGTGTAGTTCTTTTCATGAACCTTAAGTTGGCGTGAGGCATATGCAATAACTTTATCTCGTTGCATCAATACGCAACCAAGACCCTGAATTGATGCGTCGCAGTAAACCGCAAAGTCGTCTGTGCCCTCTGGCAGTGAAAAGATAGGTGCGCTGCAAAGTCTATCCTTTAAGTGCTGGAATGCTAATTCCTGTGCCCTTCCCCATCGATAAACCACGCCCTTCTGCGTTAGTGAGGTGAGAGATTGTGCAATCTTGGAAAAATCCTTAATGAACCTCCTGTAGTAACCTGCCAAACCCAAGAATTGGCGAATTTCCTTTGGTGTACGAGGCGCAGGCCAGTTCTTAATCGAGTCTACCTTGGATGGATCAACGTGAATCCCATCCTTGTTCACCACGTGGCCTAGGAAATGGACTTCTCGAAGCCAGAAGTCGCACTTTGAAAACTTGGCGTAGAGTTGTTCTGTTCGAAGAAGTTCCAAAATAAGTCGTAGATGCTGCTCGTGTTCCTCCTGACTCTTGGAATAGATCAGGATGTCGTCGATGAAGACTATAACGAACTTGTCCAGGTAAGGCTTGCACACTCGATTCATCAAGTCCATGAAAATCGCAGGTGCGTTTGTCAGCCCGAAAGGCATGACCAAGAACTCATAGTGTCCATAACGGGTTCTAAAAGCTGTTTTGGAGACGTCCTCTTCTCGGACTCTCAGCTGGTGATATCCTGATCTCAGATCAATCTTTGAATAGTAGCTCGACCCTTGCAGCTGGTCGAACAAGTCGTCAATACGTGGTAGCGGATAGCGGTTCTTCACCGTCACCTTGTTGAGTTCCCGGTAGTCGATGCACATTCTGAAGGTACCGTCTTTCTTCTTCACAAATAGCACTGGAGCTCCCCAGGGCGATGAGCTAGGGCGAATAAAACCCTTATCTAAGAGTTCTTGTAGTTGCGTAGAGAGTTCTTCCAACTCTGATGGAGCTAATCGATAAGGTGCACGAGCTATAGGCGCAGCTCCAGGAGCTAGTTCAATCTGAAACTCGACTTGGCGATGAGGCGGAAGACCAGGTAATTCCTCTGGAAATACCTCAGGATAGTCGCGTACAATTGGAAAATCTTCTAGCTTCTTCTCTTTCTCCGAGGTGTCAGTAACGAGAGCCAAAATGGCGATGTGGCCCTTTCTCAAATATTTCTGGGCCTTAAGGAGAGAGATGACGTTCTCAACAGCACTTCTCCTGTCGCCACGAATCATGAGAGGTTCACCACTGGAACCAGGAATACGAACAATCTCCTCGTTGCAAAGAATCTCTGCTCGGTGTTGGGATGACCAATCCATCCCAATGACAACGTCGAAACTACCCAAGACGATAGGAATAAGGTCGATAGAGAAGGTCTGGTTAGCAAGAACAAGTTTACAACCCTTGACTACGTGTGTGGCCTCTAAACTCTTACCGTTTGCTAGCTCTACAGTGTGCTTGTTGTTCAAAGGTGTTGGAATACGCTTAAGCATTCGACTAACTTCTAGTGACATGTAGCTAGTATCGGCACCCGAATCAAATAAAACTGTAACATAAAAGTCGTCGAGAAGGAACTTACCCGCTACAACATTGGGGTCGTTCCTTGCTTCACCTTGGCCAATCACGAACGCCCGCCCCCTGGCTCCATTGTTGTTGTTCCCATTGTTACCATTCCCCTGATTGTTGTTATTGTTCTGGTTCCTGTTCAGTTGAGGACAATCTCTTTTGAAGTGGCCTTCAGCTCCACACTGAAAGCACCCTTTGTTATCACCTTGCTGCTGCTGCTGGCGCTGGTTCTGTTGAGCTTGTTGACGATTCTGATTGGCGGGATACAAGCTCCTGCAATCCTTTGCAGCGTGACCTGGCTTGTTGCATCGATGACAGTTACCCCTGTTGCATGGCCCGCTGTGGTGCAGGCTGCAGCGATTGCATTTGGGGTGATTCTCTTTGTACCCACCATGACTTTGACCACCAGATGATTGCTGACTAGGGCTCTTGTAGTCATCAGTCTTTCTCTGCTGAGACTAGGACTGAACAGAAGTCGAACCCTTACTTGAAGCTCCATCCCATTTTCGTTTGTTGTCACTAGGGACACCAGAAGTAGTTGCAGCACCTATGCGCTTTGGTAACCTGTTCTGCTCCACCGCCTGATCCATGAGCGGTGAGCCAACTGAACAACTTGCTGGATAGTGGCGAGGTTTGCTGAAGTCACATGACTTTGGATTTCTGGCACTAAGCCCTTGAGAAAGAGTTCAATTCGCTTAATTGGGGGGTCCACCATAGTAGGACACAGTAAGGCAAGCTCATTCGATCTCTTAGTGTACGCCTCAATTTCTGACCCCGTCATCTTGAGGTTGAAGAACTCGACTTCCAGCTTATGAATGTCATCACGACTGCAGTATTCTTCCTTGATCATCTCTTTAAAATTTTCCCATGGGGTGGCGTTGGCAGCAACCAACCCCAGCATTTGAACCTGAGCGTTCCACCATGTGAGGGCTAAACCCTCGAGAGTACCGGTAGCATACTTCACCCTGCGCACCTCAGGGCATTCACACATTTCGAAAACTGACTCGAGCTTCTCAAACCAATGGAGGAGACCTACGGCTCCTTCAGTGCCGCTAAAAGTAGTCGGTCGGCAGTCCATGAAAGTTTTAAAGGTGCACACAGGTGGCTGAACATGTTGACCTATCGAGGGTGAAAGAAAAGACAGAGTTTAACACAAAGGTTGGTTCACGAGAGTAGGATCTAAAGATCCTAGAATGAGTTTGGACTGCAGGATATACCTCCTGCGTGTGCAGCTGCCAGTGCCGCAGCAACCCGTTCGTTAATCAGAGCCGTCAACTGGGCTTGTGTCATGTTTACGCGTCCAGACATGATCTTCATATCAAGAGGAACGTGAGTGAGAGAGGTTCGCGAAAATGCGATGACAGAAGGGAGTAAGCACACACGTGTTCAAGCAACAGTAGTTATACCATCTAACATGCCAAACCAAACAAAACAAGCCAAAGAGCCAGTTTAATGTTCATAGATCACCAATTAACTAGAAATACTACCTATGTGTCATGATAGTTAATAAACTGAATTATTAACTGATACCCTCAAACTTTATCCCCATTCTTCCACTTACTAAGAGTGTTCCAACATTTTTCTTGTTTTGCTCCCTATTTTTCCAACATTTTCCGCATTCTTTCATCTCTCAAACTTTGTGTTGCCTTTCTTGCGAGGTACATAACCGTTCTCTTGTACACGTTTGCCTCTGATAGTATCAGTTTTGTTGCAATCTTCATCCTCAAGTTTTGCAATTGCATGTCTTGAATATTTTTTCGCGTACGAAAACCGCATTCAAACTCGACATCACTCCCTTTGTACATCTCCATGTGCCTCATAGCAAACACACCACGATCGTTGAAATTATCGCTCGTTGCCCATTCCAGTGTTTTCTTCGTCAACGTTGCGGCTGCCATGCGTGGCGCACTTGGATGTTTAACATCCTTCAAATACCCAACCATGTAATTTTTCTACAAAAAAATAATAATACCGAATGTGACTACATGTCATATTCATATATCCTTATTTACATATATAACATTTAATATAGAAAATATAGACTTACCACTTTACATGGCGTTCCATTTTCTTTAAAATTCGTTCCTGCTGACATTCTGTAAAACCCGCGGTTGCTCACCATATTATCAATAACTTCGACCTTCGCGTTCCCTAAATCAAAGCATATTAGATAGAAATGCTTTCTTTCGATCATTGGTATTATTATGATGTTAAATTCTTTTAACTCCAACATTTTAGTGTCACACTCAACAACCTCCTTCAAGTGTGAAGTTAATGTTGTAAATGCCTTTTTTCTGTCTGTTTCGTTTTCAACATAAACTCCGGCTGCACATTACATTAATACATGTCGCACACAAATATAACTATCCTAAATATGATTGTTAAACATGAATTATAACACACTTACGATAGTTGTCGTATAACACCATAATCGCCTTTTCCCTAATGTATTGTTTTTTTTTTCTTTTCATAATTCAAAATAGCCGCCCAACAGTCTATCACGTTTTGTGAAACCCATTGCCCATCCTCCAAGGTGTTTATCAAATATGCTCGTGTTGTCATCCCATGTGAGGTTTCAAAAATATTTGTGCTGTAATCGTCACAATAAATTACATCAGTTATGTTCTGTATGCACATGTGCATCAAATACATTACATATACTATATACCATATTTTAGGCCAAAAGTCACCAGCCCGTATATCTACACTAAATTTTTAACTACCCTTCAAACCAAAACAGTCGCTAACCTAATCAGTCGCAACCAACCAGACCCTTATAACATGCGAATAGTATAAACAACCCACTTATTAACCTAATCAGTCGCAACTCAAATGTTTTCAAGTAATTTTTTAAATATTCATTTTTTAACACGGCAAACCATCCTCACATATTAACCTTATGGCAGATTCAATCAAACAACCAACCCCTAAGCCATCGGCATAAAACAAGACCTGTTTTAGCACCATTCCAGCCGTAAAAAAATATACCAAATAAAACCCAAAACAACATGTAATAATCCATCATCAGCCTAAAACTCTAAACCGTCCAAACCTTAATCTTAAATAACTCAAAATATGATCAATAATAACCAGCCTAACCATCCGCAACCAGTATCACGCACATAGAAGCCAACCCAAACCTCCCACACCATGTGAACATACTAAAAAATAACTTGTAATATGGACACATACCGACCTAAAACCTAACATATCAAACAATACGTAACAGATTTATAAATAAAAAAATAATGCATATTTAATCTTACTTGAATGTCAGGATGACCTCTCTCTTCTCCTTTTCAACATCTATTTCGTGATCGTCCACATTACATTTTCTGCCATCCGCCCTACAATATTAGTTTGCACATCAGATTGTAACTCTAAATTTTTGTCACAACAAATAATAACATAACATTATAATACACGTCCATACCTTTGTTTGTCGTCAATGGTTGTCAGCAAATATTTCCATATCGTTTTCTCATCGTCCTTTAATGGCTCATTCATGTCAACCACATTTGTATATTTACCACTAACATGCACGTTTACGTTTGTATCTTTAACACTCGCATGCACGTTTTTTCCAGTGTCTGATTCTGGTGAACTTTGTGAGCTTTGCGACAACAACATAAAAGTCGGTATGGTGTTATCTACTTCTTTCCTCCTACGTGTTTGCCTCTTCATAACACCCTTTTCCGTTTCTGCCCACTGAATGGTCTCACCGACAACTTTGTCTAATTTTATATCCACATCATTTTTTGTCACTCCATCCACCTTCATTGCATCACATTCGTCATTTTTCGATACACCATCCAACACATCACTTTCATCTCTTAAACTTCTTTTTCTTGACCTTATAAACACCTTCATCCCACCTTTGATTTTAACATTAACCTTTTTATCCTTCTCATAATCCATCACTTCGTTTTCTTTGCTGTCAACCTTCTCCATTCTACTTAACAAACCCGACATTTTGTTCTCACCTCTAAATGTTCTATCATACTCCCTCACCAACTCTTCAACCTTCTCATTATTTGGATATTTGTACCAAATATCATCCAACTCTTTATTTAACAACTCTTTTTTCCTTAATGTCTCAGCCATTAAACTTTCAACCATACGAACATGCTCCTAATTAATAACACATTGATAAATCAAAGTTAGTAATATCAACACAACATTATGCATATATGTATCAGCTTTATCACATTATAAAACACCATTATGCACATGTGCATGAGTTATATGTTCATATCAACACAACATTATGCACATGTGCATCAACTTGTACAACATGAAATACATATCGAACTGTATCATCTTAAAATTATTATTATGCACATGTGCATGAGTTATATGTTCATATCAACACAACATTATGCACATGTGCATCAGCTTGCACAACATGTATCATATATACATCATATCCTAACCACTAACACCACCGCATGTCACTCAACCTAACACAGATCCATATCAACCACATACAAACTACAAAATACAAATTATTATTTTAAACAATATAATCAATCATTTTATCATTAGCACACGCTTCAAACAACAATATAAACAATGTAATTTGGATCACAGTCCTAATTCAATAAAAACAAAGAAAAAAACACATTAAAACATTATACGTACCTCAAACGTCACATCTTTCTTTTCACCTTCATACTTATCTACCATTTGCTCCACGTTCTTCATTCTGTCCTCTTTAATTACATGCTCCACGTCGACGTGAGTGTCGACGTATCCTTCACGTAACACCCCTTTTCCAAAACCGCCATTCTTTATTTCCCATAACTGCCTTTTGCTCAACGTTTCTTTAGTCCAGAATGATAGTGGACTCGATGTTCGGACCGTATTGATGTCCCCGCACAATGTTCTGTCCACGTATAACATCTGGACATGTGCATTATTACCATATGTGAACAAAAAGAAAAATTATACAAACTAAACAAAAAATAATTTATACAAAAATACAAATTAAATCATATATTTTATTTCAAACATAACAATTAACTTACCACCAATATTGTAAGAGCACCATTAAAATATTTTGATGTGCTATCCCGTTTCCATTCATCTTTGTTCATCTTAATGCTATCACAGATATACTTGCATCAGTTTACATCTTCAACCGCCACATCTTCACCCAAGCATTCTAGAAAATCAGTTTTGCATCTACCATCTTTATTTATTTCCACTATCGTATTCATGAATAATGTCAAAAAATCATATTTAAACATTATGCCATCTTCCGTTGGGTTATCTCTTAATCGCTCGACAATTCTACTCGGTGTCAATGCACGCCCTTTGTATAAACGGTTCCACTCAGCCAATATCCCATGATCCTCGTCTTCTTCTTCGTCTTCGTCTTCTTTCACATCAGATTCTATAACAGGCCCACTGTTTTTTATCATTCTTTTTCCCCTTTTGTTCATCCTTATGTTCTTTCTGTTCTTCATTCTTTTTATCCTTCTTTTTCTCCTTCTTTTTATATTCTATAACAGCCCCGCTGTTTCTTAATCCCAGCAACTCGCTAATAACAGTCTCATTAACTTCAATGTTACCAACATTCAACTTGATTACCATATCTTTACCGCTAAACTTGTCTACCACAAAATGTGACATTTTCGCTGGCAAGCTATCTGTTTTAAGCTTCAGAATACTGCCAACCCCCATATTTTTTATTGCGACCAACTGTTGTTTAGACAATGTGTTTAACCCCACCAAAAGTTGATGTGGTGATATGCGTGTTCGTATCGATCGCCAGTTAGATACTCTCGTAACCTTTTTACTCCCCGTCTTGTTAACTATCGATGACATAACTTCTTTCTTTGAACCTGTTTATTAACATAATAACATGCACATATTATATAATGTATGTACAAAAAAAATGTACATGTGCATTTCAAAGTCTGATTAATTATTTTCAATAACATGTACCATCACCATCATTGTTATCAACTTTAATGTCTTTCACTGATCTTCGCGATTTTACAAGCCTTTTGTTGTTCGTCCTACATGTTACATCCAAACCTTTAGTTGTTTCCTTGTGTTTCCGTTTGCTTGTCCTTCTTTCTACATCAACGCCTTTAGTTGCCTCATTTCGTTTCTGTTTGCTTTTGTCCTTTTGTGCATTCTGTTCCACCTTTAATATACCTGAATTCATAAAATTAATGCGTTTGCACGAGTTATAACATTTGAAAAAACAAAAAATAGTTTGATAATGAACATGTGCATAACCGCATATTTCATCATTAAAAAAACTAATATTAACAGTAAATAATCAACAATTTCTAACCTTTTTTTCTTAACAGTCGCGTGCTCGTCTTCTGTCGCATCTGGCATTCTTTTCGACCCTTCATCCCTTGACTTCAGGACAAACGTAACTTTCTTTGTTTTTTTTCCATTGACTGTATACAATGAGAATGTATATCAACTTTAATTTATATTACTTTGTTAGTGTGTTATTTCAAACTACATATCAACCTATTGTGACAATGTATGCACATGTGCATAACTATACATATCATAAATTTATGTTATTAACATATTGTGTAATCATATTCTGTCAATTTATGCACATGTGCATACATACATGCCACACAATTACACCTTATTAATAAAGAAACTCATAACACAAAACACCTAAAATCCAATTATCAACTGCAGCATATGCATCTATAATGTCTCATGCTTATAGGTATTTAACACATTATGCACATGTTAAACACAATTTATCACATTATGCAAATGCGCATAACTATAACTATGCAACTACAACTATGCACATGTGCATACATACGACTATGACATAACTTATCAACAATATATATGAACCAAAACATGCGCATAACTATAACTATGCAACTACAACTATGCACATGTGCATACATACAACTATGACATAACTTATCAACAATATATATGAACCAAAACTATGGTCAGCTATGAAATATAAACATAAGTTATAACATCATGCACATGTGCATACCTATAAATTACCCAAAAAACATAGTCGGCTGCAAATTAAAAACATAATTTATCACGTTATGCACATGTGCATACCAAATCAAACATAAATATGAACCAAAACCATAAGTTATCACATTATGCACATGTGCATACCAAATCAAACACAAATATGAACCAAAACCATAAGTTATCACATAATGCACATGTGCATACCTATAAATGACCCAAAAAAATATAGTCGGCTGCAAATTAAAAACATAATTTATCACGTTATGCACATGTGCATACTAAATCAAACATAAATATGAACCAAAACCATATTAGGCTACAAAAATATACATGAACAAACACATAAGAACTTTGTACGAACTTACATCGTATGAACTTACATCGGCTGTAATCTACATGAACAAACACGTAAGAACTTTGTATGAACTTACATCGTATGAACTTACATCGGTTGTATGAACTTACAAATTCGTAAATCGATGCAACGGCGAGTCGAGTGTTTGTCCTTTAGTTAGACGACTTATGTTCTTCGTAATATCCCTCTTCGCGCAATAAACCTCGCCGATTATGCCTGTTTTTGCCCTGAATTCGATTCGTTTTGCCCTAATTTCGAGCCGACGACTAATGTGCGGTCGATGATTGCACTAGCGACGATGATCGTAGGACGAATATTGATGATGAACGGCTGAAATTGTGAGCATCGGATTGATTTTGTGAGATTTTTTGGGAGAATTGATTGATTGGGAAAGTTGTGTTTGGATGTGAGAGTTATCGGACGTGAGATTGTATTATCGAGCATTTAATTCCAATGTTGACGTCCGTCTCGTTTGAACGGGGGGAGCGGGGTTTTTATAATTTTTTTTGTTATTTACAAAATTGTCATCCGTTCACATTGGTTCTCGCAATAAAGGTGGTTCTCGCAGGAACCCCACCCTATATATATATATATATATATATAGGGTGGGGTTCTAGAGTGAACACCAGTGTGTTTGCGAACTGAGTGAACAAATCCTGATCATTGATTTACACACATGTATGGCTAGGATTTAATCATCAAATCATAAAATACACTAGGGTATTTCATCGTCAAATCCTGGCCATTTATTTACACGCATGTATGGCCAGGATTAGTTCACTCAGTTCGCAAGATACACTAGTGTTCACTCTTGAACCTAATCCTATATATATATATATATATATATATATATATATGGGGTCAGGATTTGGAGAAAACGGTAGAAAGTGTAAGAACGGTGAGAACGCTTATGGATCGTCCGATCAAAACAATCTATGGACTAGATTGGCGCGGTGGAGTTTTCGTAAATAACATCAATTTTATTACGTGGACGCGCCTCATTAAGGGTAAAAATGTCTTTACACCTTTATACCAAAACGCCATACTGATGAATAAAACGTCATTACGGACCAAAACACATCGCTATATAAACAAAAACATCCCAGACATAAAAACACGCCCCTATAACCTGAAACGCCATATTTTCTACTATATACCATTCATCTTACAAACGCCAAAATCCCCAAAACATCAAACACAACTACTCAAAAAACGCCATATTTTCTACTATATACCATTCATCTTAGAAAACGCCAAAACACTCAAACATCAAAAGATTCCAAAAGATCGACGGTTCCTTCAGATACACTATTTCCTCGGTAAAACGCCAAAAATGCCAAATATCGTTTCTTGTATATTCAAAATATTGTTCTACGCCAAAGTTTCGATGCATTCTTCCCTGAGGTGCTGTGACTCAAATAACATTTTACTGCATGAGATGGACAAATCATAAACAAAAAGATGCTGGGGTCAGACTTATGTCATTTTGTGTGTTTTGTTCTTGATGAATATTTTAATGTCATGAAAAGACGAATGACACTAATGAGTTGTTTGAAGATACATATTCAAAAAAAAAAAAAAAAAAAACTCATGTCATTTTGTCTTTCCAAACGGCCACAAAACACAAGCATGGCTAAGCCAAACCACCAGCGAACATGATTCAAAGAAGAAAGAGACTGAAGACAGTGAAGATTTGGAAGATGAATTTTTTTTATTTTTATTTTTTTAATTTTCTTTTTCTGTTGTTTGCTATGTATTTTTCAACTTAGAATAAAAAAATACATTATCTTAATAAAACGCCAAACAGTCATAATGCATATGAAAACGCCATAAATGGAGTAAAAACGCCAAAAACTCCCAAACTATAATGAAAGTAATTTGCAGAAGTATTAATTAATAAAAACTAAAAATGGAAAGAAAAAAAAACGTCAAAAACTACTTAAACCCATTCAAAAACGCCAAACCTGGGAGATGGAAAGTCTATGACCCTAAAAACTCATAAAAAGCTGAATAAAAAAACAGTAAAAAAGCCAGAAACAAACGCCATATTTCCTAGAAACCATTCACTTTAAAAACGCCAAAAATAATAGTTAAAAAAGCCACATATGCAGAACCTCGATTCTGCTATATTGAGTATTGATCTGAATGAAGTTTCACTGAATGCATTCTTCTCTGAGTTGGGTATCTCTATAATCTTTTGCTGAATGAGATGGACAAATATTCAAGACAAAGAGACTGATGACACTGATATGACATCATGTCACTTTGTTCTTGATGGATACATGGATAACATGAAGGGATCAATACATTAGAGCAGGCGTTGGTCTTCAACATGTTATCAAACAAGTATATATCAAACCACAATAAAGGATGCCCAAAAAATAAGCATATTCTAAAGACGGAAGGTATATAGGAAAATAAGGATCTACATATGGTATTCAAAACGCCAAAATGTTAAAGTAGAAGAGGCTGACGACAGTGAAGATTTGGATGAGAAATGAGATTATAATTTTAATTTTTTTTTCATTTTCTATTGTTTGTTATGTAATTCTCTGTTATTTATCATCTAATTCTCAACTATTTTAAAAAAACTGAGTATAAAACGCCAAAAACTACAAACACCAAAAAGCCTGATAGTTTGAAAAACTGTGAGAACGAATGCTAGCAAAACATGATGTTGCTATATAAAACGCCAAAAACGCAAACAAAGTATTACTGGAAAAATCAACACTAATTAAGATATGAAAATTGAAAGAAACAGTAAAATAAAGAGACGGTATCATTATTGCCAAACATTATAGTTATATTAATACCACTAAATGGAAAATTGAAATTTATTTATCTTTTCAAAACGCCATAATTGTCTGTCACATGATAGGCCTGTATCCTAAATGGGAAAACACTTGATATAATAAAATCAAGAAAATTACTTATGTTTTTTACATTAAACGCCTGCATCCTGATCTAAAAAACAATAAAAACGCCAAAACAATACTTAAAACGCCAAAATGTTTACTATGATTCTGATCTAAAAACAATAAAAACGCCGCGTATTTATTAAACGCCAAAAAAATGAAAAGATGAAGTGACACGCATTAAAAAAAGAAATATGAAATGACAAAAAAGCCCCTCCGCCCTTCTCTAAGCGACGTGACACGTGTTGGGCCAGGAAGCGTTCTCACCGTTCTCACACTTTTGAGCGTTTTCTCCTGATCTCGTTTCCCTCTCTCTCTCTCTCTCTATATATATATATATATATGATAATGATCATTATAAAAAGCTGTTAATTATCACTAAATGTTTCACAAAAGAAAACCTAAATGATAACTTTAACATCACAATTTCTACCAAAAAAAGCCGCACCGTTCCACAATATAAAAATATTGTCTAAATCAAAGTAAAAGAATGAAATAAATCCAAAAATGAAAAAAAAAAGAAAAAAAAAACTAGCTTGCAATTGCCACATTTTAACGCAAGATATCATCTGCTGCATCATCTACTTTGACTGTTATCTCAAAGTCAAACTTTATTTTTATTTCGCCACTGCACAATCTATTAAAAAAAAACAGAATATGTTTATCTGCATATTAAAAATAGATTATTGCAACTACAAGTTGCAACAAACAGGTAATCAGTTTTAAAACGCATGCCCAAACAACCCTCAAGCAGGGGCACAGCATAGTGGGGGCGGCCGACCCCCCGAACTTTTTGCTCAGTAGTGGAGAGTATATAGTTTTCGTATAGAATTTTTTTGGTATATATGTTTTCGACCCCCCGTTTTATAGAAATTTTTGAGTATTTTCGACCCCCGGTCGGAAATCTCAAGCTTCGCCACTGCCCTCAAGTTATGCAATATAGCATGTAAAAAGTTAAAGGACACGCCTGTCGCGTGCTAAGGTTAGTGTTACCATAAGAGTAATTCTACAGTACATAAAATAATTACCCAAGTAGTAGTCTTAAATGGTAGCAAAAATATAAATACTAAAATTCTCTATGATTTGATAGGTCTTTAGGATTTTTCAAACATTTTAAGCAACATTTACATCTTTTTTGTGGGCTTTCTTTAAGAACTTGATAGAGTAAACAATGTTCATGTCATCCTCTAACCAGTTATAAGTTATATTTCACATCTAATAGTAACAAAAACAAAGTGTGCTACATCTAAAGGTATAAAAACATAGTTCATTACATAAAATGAAAGATTAGTGGAAGTAAATAACATTTTGGTGAAATTTGCCCACTGTAATATACTAACATACAAATAGAATACAATGCAGTGTTAGAAAAAAAATATAAAAACAGACCTTAATTCCTCTTTGTAAAAAACTAAGACCAAACAGAAACTATATGTGTGATTAAAACAACAGAAACTCTGCATTACTTTGTATATATAGTTATAGGGCCAGGATCATTTCAGAACCATAAATATTTACAGAACTCGCAGAACTCCTAATAAACAATCTTTTTATTTATATATTTTTATGTTTAGGATAATTTTATCATTTATTATGTGTATTTTTATGATTATATACATGTTAAAAGTAATTTCATCAATTTTTATATGTAGTTTTATAATAACACATATGTAAACTAGTTTTTTTACATACATGTAATTAGTTATTACACATATTTACAATTTGGCTATTAAACATATGTAAACTACTTTTAACATGTATGTAATCATAAAAATACATATAATAGAAGATAAAAAGACCCTAAATACAAAAAATATATATAAAATGATTATTTATTAGGAGTTCTGAAAGTTCTGCAATTATTTAGAGTTCTTAAATGAACCCAACCCTATAGTTATATACCCAAAAGAGCATATAAGTATTGGTAACAATCTAGTCATAACTCATAAATGATTTAAAAACCTTGTCAACAACCTGAAAAAGAACATATTTATCACAAATTTTTGTACATATACTTGAATTTTGATTTGAAATAAATAAAAAAATGTAAGCAAGATACCTGATAATGTCAACCTGAAATTAAAAAAGAAATATTTTCGTATCCTCGCACCCCATATTCAACGATTCTGTTATTCCGAAAGGAACTTTGGATCGTCTATTTTACAAGATTCGGGTTGACTCTAGCAAAATCAAACAGCTCTATTGAAAGATCATTTTTCCAAAAACTCATCAACACTTTGTATTCCTTCAATTAAAGAATACAATGTACTGTCATCCGGACTAATGCCTTTACTGACCATTTCTTTAAAGAGCTTTTGTGCAATATCCCCTTCCTTATTTTTGCATAATCCTTGTATAAGAGCGTTGTACGTCAACAGCGTAGGCTCAAAACCCGAGCTTAACATAACATCCCTAACCATTAAAGCCTCCTTCATGTCACCTCTCCTACTATAACCACTAATAAGCGTATTAAAACTGATATAATCCGGCGTAATCCCTCTTTCCTTCATCTCATTAAAAACTTTAATCGCTTCTTCAACGTTTCCATCCCTACAATACCCCTGCATTAACGTATTATACGTCACTTCATCGGGAAACACCTTTAATCTATCCATTTCCTTCACAAGTAAAAGTGCCCGTTTCATGTTATTATTAGCGCAGTGACCATCAATCAACGCGTTATACATTACAACGTCCGGTACCACCCCTCGGTCAACAATCTTGGCGAACAAATTATCCGCTTCGGTCATTTTGTTTCTTTTGTTTAATACGTTTATAAGGGAAGTGTACGTTACGTGTGTGGGCTGAATCCCTTTACCTATCATCTCATCGTGGAGGCTAAACGCCTTATGTGCGTTACCCGACCGACAATATCCGTTGATCAGTATGTTATACGTTATGGCATCCGGAACCAAGTCTTCCTTTTCCATTTCTTCTATCATACCTTCCGCTTCAGACTCCTTTCCGTCAAAAACTAACGCATGTATCAGTGAATTATACGTCGATACAGACGGACGTATACCCTTTTTAACCATTTCATCCTTGTAACGAAACGCCATCTCAATATCCCCTTTATTGCAATACCCGTCTATCAAAGTGTTATAAGTTACAGCAGTCGGAACCAGCCCGACTTCCTCCATTTTACACAAAAGTTCAGACGCCTCGTTAAACCTTCCGTCTTTACACATACAACTAACAAGTGCTCCGTAACTATACGTGTCCGGCCGAATGCCTTTCGCTCTCATTTTCTCAAACACCCTCCGAGCGCCAACAAGATCCCTCTTTGAACAATACCCGTTTATAACCGTATTATACGTAACAACATTCGGCTGCAACCCAACCGCCTCCATGCGTGCAACAAACTCCTTAGCTTTCTTCAACTTCCCTTCCTTACACAACAAATTAATCATAATATTATACGTATACACGGTTGCACTAATCTTCAACCTAAACATCTCAGCGAACAAAACCCACGCGGCATTCGTGTAATTCAACCGAACAAACAAACTTAACATACTATTACAACTCTCAATCTTTACAACCACCCCTTTCTGTTTCAACATATAAAAACAGTTAACCACATCATCAACCTTCTTCAATTCACATAAAGCCTTAATCCACAAGTCGAAAACTACAGAACCCGATACGCCTAACCGCTCACTGGCCTTAACTAACCCGTCAAACAAGTCATTACAGCTAAATTTTTCTGAGTTAATAACTGATTTTATAAACTGTAAAGATGATTTGTGTGAGGGGAGTTGGGAGATGATGGCGATAGATAGGGAATAACATTCGATGTTGGTGTTGTTGGGGGTGAAAAATTGGGTGAATTTGAGGACGAGAGATGGGGATGTTCGGAGATTGTAAAGGATTGTGGAGATTGTGGTGGGGGTTAAGGTGCCTGATAGGTGTTCGACGAAATGCCACTGAGAAGATGAGATGTAGTTTTGAAGGGTTATGTGTGGAGTGTTTGTGGGTGGGGGTTTGGTGTCGGGCGTTGAGAAGTGTTGGCGTCGAGTGGTGGTGGTGAGGGTTTGGTAGTGAAGGGTTTTTCGATTGAGGGTGTTGAAGAGTCTCATGATGGCAGTGGCCTTGCTCAAGAGAGAAAACTCAGAAACTAATATGACAAAAAGCTACAAGGCTCAAAGCTTGCAAGTTTGTGGTTGTTTTATTGGAGAATCAAGATGTGGCATCGGTTTGGACTTAACTCACTTAAGCTTAGGATACAGGGAGTAGTTAGACACTTGAATGTAAAAAAACTTTAAAATCAACCAATGAGAGTGTGTCATGTCAAAGTGGTAAAATATGCTCAAAAGTGTTGACAATGGTTAGACATTTCATGAATTGATAAACTATTTAAAAAAAAGAAAAATGTGTGATTGGTTGAGATGACATGGACCCCACCACACACCCCCACTCTCTCCCCTCTCCTCCCTCACCCCGATTCGGTAACCCCTCACCGATTTATCCCCCCAAATCGGCAAAACTATTTCGGTAAACCACCAGGCATTGGTCACCGATCGGTGCCGAATCCCTTTGCCGACTCCACTCCGGATGACCTTATAAACCATCACTGCTGCTCTAGTGCTCTCCTCACAAGTGTAAATTTACATGTATTCGTAAATAAAGAAAATTTACATATGTTTAAAAAAAATTATCAAGCATCACTTTAGAATGAGAGATGAATTATTTGAAGAGTGTATTCTTTTTTTTTTTTTAATGTTGTATTATAATTATACTGAGATGAGATGCGATGAAGATGAGGATGAAAGGATGAAGATGAAGTGGTGGTTGTAGATAATGAAGACTAGAAATTAGGGTTTGTTTTGCCCTTTTTTAATATTGTGAGATTACCAAAATAACCCTGACCTAACGGAGGGACTCAAACTGTAGCGAATTTTAAACATGGACTCAGGCATCTAAAAATTCTCTACAGGGATTCAAGTTGACTCCACCCGGAAAGCATAGATACACAAATTGCATTTTACTCTTTAAAAACAAACATATGGGATTCACGAATCCGATGAAAATGTCAAGTTTTTGAAACCACGAGGACAGTTTCCACTACTCGTATGGATTTGCTACTACACGTATTGACCTGCTACTCAAAAGGCATAAAACCTATTGCTCAAAATTGAAACTTTTTCGTCAAAACACGCTTGTCAAGCTATGGCTTATTGGTAACCTTAAAAAATCAAAGCTATTTCGTTAACTTATACGGTCAACATGAACATTCCTCTCTTGGTTAAAATGTTAACCTAGGCAAAAAAAAAAAAAATTAATGTTATTTATTATCAATATTTATTTTAGCTAAGAAGTTAATGAAATGGCATCATTATTAATATTTATTTTGGAGTTAAATACCCGGATAGTCTCTGTGGTTTGCCTTTTTTTCACCTTTAGTCCCTAACTTTCTAAAATTACAGCTTGTAACAACCCTCCAAAATAATTCCGACACTCAAAATATCCCTATATGTCTTAAAATATACTCCGTATGCGGGAACCGAGCCCAAAATACCCTATATAATTAAAAATAAAATAACCGGGCCGCGAAGACCTTCCCTTAGTCTTACGCGGGCCGCGACAGCTAGGAGATCTGACGACACCCTGAGGTGCCACGAGTCGCCACTTGTCGAGCCTATATTCGTGACCGAGCAACCCTAAGACCCTACACCCCTACGTCGCGGGCCGTGAAGGCTAAGCCTTCGGCTTACGCGGGTCGCGAGGAACTTGAAATCAGCTCCTATAAATTGGGAGCTTCGGCAGTCATTTTCCGTCGCTCAATTTCGAAATCTCTCTCTCAATTCTGAATAGTAGGCATTATAATCGGGTATTATACCTCCTAAATAACGAAGTTCTGCCTCGTTGTAAGTACCATAACCCCTGGTTACATATTAGATACGCCGCCCGATTGATCCAGGGTTCCGTAACGGCTGTCGTGGTTCTGCCCGACGTAGTCGTTGGAATGCCGTCTCGGGGAGGGTATTACTAATGTAAATATTTGGTTATTATACTAACGCGTGTGCATTTGTGTAATTAATAAATAATCACTAGAAAATCTTAAAGGAAAACCCTAAGACAGCAATGTGAGTAATCTCCTTTTTTGTAAACCTTTTTACAAACTTTACAAAACCTTAAATATTTTACAATGTGATTAGCAGTGATTGAGTCTTTGTAGTTCTTCAATTATTGCCGGTATGTTGGGGTTTTGTATACAAAATGTGGAACACGTTACCATTGGATAAAGAGTGAGCCAATGTGTAATATGACCCACCAGTCAGGATTGACAGTACTGAATGAGTAATTGTGTAGAAATAAACATTGTAATCGCTCTCAATACTGTTAAAAGATAAAACTCTCCTTGATTAAACTGGGATTCACTCACCAGTATTTCCCACTGACAAAATATTTTTAAACGTGTTTCAGGTAACAAAATGTGAAAGCCAAATAGAAGCCAGCTGGACAGCACTGAAGGCTTGGAAAAGTGGCTATAAAAGTTACCTAAATAAAGAGGTGTTTTTATTAAATAAAATAGGGTTTATCCCTATAAATGTGGGTACTGAAAACTTGGGAAATTCTCACATGTTTAATATTGTAAAAGTGGTATTTTACTCTGATAAAATATTTCCTAACTACGGTCCTGATGTAATTTCCGCTGCCAAAATGATAAACACCGATACCACTAAATCTGGTTTCGCGGCCGCCCGTTCCTGGAAAAGATAGGGGACAGGGGTTGCGGCAGAAGGTGGTATCAGAGCTAAGCCACTGATTCAACCACAGAAGTGTTCTGCTGACACCAAGATATTATTTAAAATGTTAGGAAATTAATTAAGAAAATACGTGCATATCTGTATTTTATTATTGTGTGTTATTTGACTATTTGTTAGTTTACAGTATGAGCGACCAAGGACCTTCCGACGCCTACCGTCAGTTGTCTAGCTCACCTCAAAACGAAGGTACCTCTTCACAGCCTACCCTCTCAGGGTATTCAGCTGACAATGAAGACAGGATATTCATGTTCAAGGCTCAATCCGAAGAGCCATTCCCTCTTAAAAAGAGATGATGGTTCAGCAGAGGTGCACATGAACGTAGGAAGAGGATGAAAAAGTTACAACAACAGTGAGTTTTAGCAGCCGCTAAGAGAGAAACAGATGCTCACACCCAAGATATGCTCAATAGGAGTCTAGCAAACTTTCATATTCTAGCAACTACAGCTGCAGACCCTAATTTAGAGCAACTCATAGCACCCCAACCATTACCCTTGTTTCCCACACAACCATTGGAGATTGAAGTCAACTCAGAAAACCAAATCCTAGCACCAGCTTTTGACCCCACTAAGATACCTAGAGTACCAGCACCCAATCCCTTAGACCCTGACTACGATCCCCTGGTTTGACGACCATAGGGATTATCAGCAACGCTACCCAATATCAGAGGAACCCATGTCAAACTTAGCAGCTTACCCAGGTCTGGACCCTCTAGATCCCTATTATGATAATGATGAATACATTAGGGAAATTCTAGAGAATCCATATCCTCAGGAAGAACCAATGCCACAGTACCCAGATCCAATACCAGCACCTGCACCCCCAATGAGCACGGAAAATGTGCAAGAACTCCGAACCTTTGGTGAGGAGATTTTAGAAGAGAGCGAAATGATGAGACAAATAGGAGAACGACTCGTCTGGAAGTATGACGAGCGTAATATGGAGTTCTGGATCAACCCATATCAGTGATGGTGATAGTAGTAATAATAATAACAAAATAATAATAATAATAATAATAATAATAATATATAATATGTGTGTATGTTTGAAAAAAAATGATAATATATATGTTGTAGTATAGACCACCTAGTGGTTAGTGATGCATTAAATTAGTATTGTATTTTTATTACAGTCGTATTGTAATAATTATAGATGCATATTATAAAATAGAGTAAGTCGCAATGCTCGACGATTTTGATCAACATGCTTGTTGTGTGATTGTTGCATTGAATATTTTTATATGATATTAATATTTGGTAATTGTTTAAAATCCAGATGGCCGACGCAGCAAATCCAGAAAACCAGAATAATGAAAATCAAATAAATAATAGTGAAATTCGACACCTTGTAACCCAAGGAATTAGAGATGCCATGCCAGCTATTATCCAAAATGTTAGGGATGCGGAAAATAATGATAAAAGTGGTAATGGAAGTAAACGAACCCATACAGAACCTAGTCACAGCGTGCACAATGGACCCATATTTCAAGTACCCATTCCCAAAAGAAGAAGAACCATGTCTTATGGTTGTTCTTATAAGGAATTCTGGTCTTGTAAACCAATAGAATTCTCGGGCAATGAAGGGGCCAATGCAGTTCTACGCTGGATAGAAAAGACTGAGACAGTCTTAAAAATAAGCAAGTGCGCAGAAAAAGATAAGATAATGTTTGCCTCCAATCTGTTTAAAAACTCAGCCTTGGAATGGTGGAACACTATCCTCCAGTCTAGGGGAAGTGATAGGGTTTACAATATGGAATTGGAGGAATTTAAGAATATGGTAGAAATGAAATTCTGTCTTCCCAATGAAAAGGAACAGATAGAAAATAAGTTCTTAAACCTTAGGATGACTGGAGTGGATAGTAAGGGATACACTACTTTATTCTTTGAGTACGCTAGAATAGTGCCAACCCTTGCATCACCTGAACCAGTATTAATATCCCGTTATATCTGGGGATTAATCAGTGAAATAAGACATGTAGTCAAGGCAGCTAGACCTCAAACCATAGAAGAAGCTGCAGAACTAGCAAACACATTGACTGATGAATTAGTGCGTACCAGAGAAGAGGACCAGAGGAGAAACTTAGCTCAAAAGATTACCCAAGAATTCCGTTCTGGAAATTCCAACCGTGGGAAAAACATAGGTTCTACTTCTACACCCTATTGCAAGTATTGCAAAAGGAAGCATTCTGGAAGATGTTCCATATACTGTAACTTCTGTAAAATATCTAGACACAAGGAAGAAGACTGCAGGAAGAAACCTAACAATAGGATATGCTACAACTGTGGAGAACACGGTCATATCAAGCCAAACTGTCCAAAACTTGCTCCAGCCCCAAACACCAAGAATACTAAAAATGCTAGAGCATTTGTTCTAACTGCAGAAGAAGCAAAGATAATCCCAGATGTGATCGTCGGTACGTTTTTAGTTAATGATGTTTTTGCTAAAGTATTATTTGACTCTGGTGCAAACCAAAGTTTTATTAATACTTCATTTTGCAAACTTCTCAATCGACCATTAACTAAACTCCCACAAGGATGTCTAGTAGAGACAGCATATGGAGAAACCATTAAGATTTCTGAAATCTTGCAGGGAGCAAGAATAGAATTTCTAAATCAAAAATTTATTGCAAACATTTACCCAATGAATCTAGCAGGATTTGATGTTGTATTAGGAATGGATAATAAAGCCATATTTTATGTGATCAAAAGTCAATCCAAGTAAATTCACCAAGGGGTGAAAAGATCACAATTAAAGGAGATAAGCCATCTAGACCTACGAAATTCATCTCTGTGATGAAAACAGCAAGTTATATAAGAAAAGGATCATTAGTGTATTTGATTTCCATAATCATTAACACTTAAGGAAAAGAACTAAAAGATATTCCAGTAGTATCCCAGTTTCCAGAAAAATTACCAGGACAACCGCCAGACAGAGAAGTGGAATTCAGAATCCACCTACTACCAGGAACAACACCAATTGCCAAAGCACCTTACCGTTTGGCACCCGCAGAAATGCAGGAACTGAAGAAACAGTTAGACGAATTGTTGGAGAAAGAATTTATACAACCAAGTTCTTCGCCTTGGGGAGCACCAATCTTGTTCGTCAAGAAGACAGACGGATCCATGCGAATGTGCATTGATTACCGTGAATTGAATAAAGTCACGCTCAAAAATCGGTATCCATTACCGAGAATCAATGATTTATTTGATCAATTGCAAGGAGCTCGATTTTTCTCAAAAATCAACTTACGTTCAGGATATCATCAATTAAAGGTACAGGAAGAGGACATTCCTAAAACCGCATTTAGAACAAGGTATGGCCATTATGAATTTACTGTCATGCCATTTGGTTTAACCAATGCCCCAGCCGCATTTATGGACATGATGAACCGAATATGTAAGCCATATTTGGATAAATTCATAATTGTCTTTATAGATGATATTCTCATTTACTCTAAAAGCAAAGAGGAACATGCAAAGCATTTGCACGCACTTCTAAGTTTATTGAGAAAAGAAAAGCTTTATGCAAAGTTTTCGAAGTGTGAATTTTGGTTAGAACAGGTACAGTTTCTTGGGAATTTAGTCAATCATGAAGGAATTCATGTGGATCCCACCAAGATCGAGGCGATTACCAAATGGAAAACCACTGAGTCACCAACCGAGGTTAGAAGTTTCTTAGGATTGGACGGTTATTATAGAAGATTTATTCGAGATTTTTCTAGAATAGCCATTCCCTTAACTAAGTTAACCTGTAAATCTGTTAAGTTTTAATGCGGACCAAAACAAGAAGAAGCCTTTAGAATCCTTAAGCAAAGATTAACCAACGCACCCATACTAGCGTTACCCGAAGGAACTGAAGATTTGTAGTCTATTGTGACGCTTCTAAATTAGGTTATGGATGTGTATTGATGCAACATCAAAAGGTTATAGCCTACGCCTCTAGACAACTTAAGAATCATGAAGAAAATTATTCAACCCATGATTTAGAATAAGGAGCTATAATTTTTGCCCTTAAGATTTGGAGACATTACCTTTATGGTAGTAAGTTTACCATTTTCACTGATCATAAGAGTTTAAGGTATGTATTCAGGCAAAAGGAATTGAATATGAGACAAAGACGCTGGATGGAGATACTTAGTGATTATGATTGCATTATCCAGTACCATGCAGGAAAGGCAAACGTAGTAGCTGATGCTTTAAGTCGAAAGTATCACGAAAAACCAAAAAGAGTGCGTTCTCTTAAGTTAAACCTGCAGGTAGATTTAAATGAACAGATTAGAAAAAGCACAAGAATCAGTAATCAAGGATGATACTGAAAAGTTGAAAGGAATGATTAAGGAACTAGGATAAGGAACAGATGGAATTTGGAGATTCCATAAGAAAAAAATGTGAATACCTAAATTAGGAAACCTACGCCACCATATACTAGAAGAAGCCCATAAATCTAAGTATACGATGCATCCTTGAAGTGATAAGATGTATCAAGACTTAAGAAAGAATTTATGGTGGATAGGAATGAAAAAGGATATAGCAGCATATGTTGCAAAGTGTCTAACCTGTTCACAAGTCAAAGCTGAACACTAGAAACCCTCAGGTTTGTTACAGCAGTTAGAGATACCCGTATGGAAATGAGAATTGATAACAATGGATTTTGTTACTAAATTACCAAAAACAAGAAAAGGTAATGATACAATCTGGGTGATTGTAGACAGGCTAACTAAGTCAGCTCTTTTCCTACCAATGAAGGAAACTTTTAGTATGGAACAGTTAGCTAAATTATATGTGAATGAAATAGTTTCATTACATGGAATTCCTTTATCAATTGTTTCTGATAGGGATAGCCGTTTTACCTCTCATTTTAGGACAAGTTTCAAAAAGCAATGGGAATCAAGTTAAATCTAAGCATCGCTTATCATCCTCAAATGGACGGATAAAGTGAAAGAACAATTCAGACAATGGAGGACATGCTTAGAGCTTGTGTAATTGATTTCGGAGGTAATTGGGACGATCACTTACCATTTATAGAATTTTCTTATAATAACAGTTATCACACAAGTATCAATGTTGCACCATTCGAAGCACTTTATGGACGAAAGTGCCGAACGCCAGTCTGTTGGGCAGAAATTGGAGAAAAGTAACTATCCGGACCCGAGATAGTACAAGAAACAACAGACAAGATCATTCAAGTCAAGGAACGACTGAAAGCAGCACGTGATCGACAGAAGAGTTGTGCAGATAACAGACGGAAGCCATTGGAATTTCGGGTAGGAGATAAAGTGTTATTAAAAGTCTCTTCTTAGAAAGGAGTGGTAAGATTCATCAAAAGGGGAAAGCTAAGCCCCAGGTATGTTGGACCTTTTGAGATTATTAAAAGAATAGGACCTGTAGCTTATCAGCTACAACTGCCAGAAGAAATGACAGGAATACATGATGTATTTCATGTATCCAATCTCAAGAAATGCTTAGCCGATGAATCATTGGTAGTACCTCTTAAGGACATAGCGGTAAATGAACAGCTTAAATTTGTAGAGAAGCCTCTACAAATTGAAGACAGGAAAGTCAAGAATCTCAAGCACAAGAGACTAGTTCTGGTCAAAGTAAAATGGGACTCCAAAAGAGGACCAGAATACACTTGGGAGCTTGAATCAGAGATGCAAAGAAAATATCTGCACTTATTCCAGTAGACATCGAGGATGAGTTCTAAAACAAGGTGGGGAGGATATAACAACCCTCCAAAACAATCCCGACACTCAAAATATCCCTATATGTCTTAAAATATACCCCGTATGTGGGAACCGAGCCCAAAATACCCTATATAAATAAAAATAAAATAAAAATCAAGTTTATGGGTCACTCGCGGGCCGTGAAGACCTTCTCTTAGTCTTACGTGGGCCGCGACAGCTAGGAGATCAGACGACACCCTGAGGTGCCACGTGTCGCCACTTGTTAAGCCTATATTCGTGACCGAGCAACCCTACGACCCTACACCCCTACGTCGCGGGCCGCGAAGGCTAATCCTTCGGCTTACGCGGGCCGCGAGGAACTTGAAATCAGCTCCTATAAATTGGGAGCTTCGGTAATCATTTTCCATCGCTCAATTTCGAAATCTCTCTCTCAATTCTGAATAGTAGGCATTATAATCAGGTATTATACCCCCTAAATAACGAAGTTCTGCCTCGTTGTAAGTATCATAACCCCCGGTTACGTATTAGATACGTTGCCCGATTGATCCAGGGTTCCGTAACGGCTGTCGTGGTTCTGCTCGACGTAGTCGTTGGAGAACTATGCATCATCAATCGTGCGAGGTTTTGCAGCCTTGACGATATTACGGATTTCAGAAATCAATCCCCGAATTGTGTGCTTGTTATTTAGGATAAAAGGCTAATCAGTAGGCTAAACTCTGCCCGTATAAATCTGCAATGTGAGTCATTCTCCTTTTCTCACAGTTTGTGAGTCATTCTCCTTTTCTCACAGTTTGTGAGTTATTCTCTTTTTATCAACTATTTTACAATACCTCAAATTATTTTCAAGGTTATAATTACAGGGACTAAGTCGTGGATATCTTGAATTACTGGTTAGTGGGGTATTGTGCACATTACTAATTTTCTCTCAGTTAGGTTCATTGACCTACTCCGGATAATCACTGTTAGGTTCATTGACCTACAGGGATAATCATCACTATTTAGGTTCATTGATCTAAATAGTGGTATGACCATCGTCACCATTGTGACATGTCACCATTGTGACATAGAGCCAGATAAAGATAAGATAGAAGCCATTGTAATCGCTCTTATGCTGTAATTGATAACTATGCATCATTATGCAAAATAGAATGATTCACTCAGTATTTCCCGCTGACAAAACCTTTTTCAAACATGTTTCAGGTGACCTGTTATAAATCAGGAAAAGTGCCATATAGCACTACAAGCTCAAGGAAGTGGCTCAGTATAAAATAAAGAAACATGTTTTGTAAAATAAAAGATTTCTTCGTGAAATCAAATGATTGTAAATTACCGGGTTTTATCCCGCGTTGTGAAATAAAATAATCGGGAAATATTTACATTTTAAAAGATCCTGATGAAAACTTACGCTGTCAAACTCAATTAATTAAATACCGCAGGATTTCTGTCCCGCGGCTCCTGAAACGGGTCAAACCGGGTCGGGGGCCGTGACAGAAAAAGGTGGTATCAGAGCCACTTATCGAGCCACTGATTTAAGCCAATTAAGTATTTAGAAAATAATTAATTTATATTAATTGCTATTTTGTGATTATATGTTTTATTATCTGACTAATTTTGAACAGTATGGGCAGATTTTTATATGTTAGCTACTGTAGTAATAAATATAAATAATTTGACTCAAAGTTTTAGCACTTTTATTATCTACAGTCTATAAACCGTATTCAGTAAATAAATTTTACAATATAAAACCTAGTGTGTTTTAATTTTCAGTTATTTTGGTAGTTACCCAGTATAAAATACTATTTAAAAAGTTTTTCTATAAAATTTTGTTATGACTTAGTAATTGTGTGTATTTTGCTAAACAGCATGAGTGACTTGTCTGACGCCCTTCAGAATCTAAATCTCTATCCAGTAAGAATCGAAGTTTCCAGAGATTTCAATAGGTATATTCCAGACATAGAAGAACCTATAGAATTCAACGCTTTACCTCTTGAGAAACCTAAACCTAAGAAAATGGAAATTGGGGAAAGCTCTAGGCAAATTGAGGGGTTACCATCTCAAGAAGAACTAGATTTTATAATGGCAACCGATGATACTATTGAGCCTGTTAATGAAAATGATTTTATTCATTCTCTTGAAACACAACTACCAATGAATTCAGAACCAGCTATTCCAAACCCTTCAATCCACTGGAAAATAGACGAATTGTTGAATAATGAAATACTGTTACAAAACCATCCCTATAGGCTTTTTCCTAAGTTCAATCCAGAACCTTTACCAAATTCACCAATGAGTAACGAGAATATGGCTGAATTCCGTCATTTTGACGAAATGGATGCTAGGAATAGGATCCAAGAGATTTTGGGACAGATCTCCTGGAAATACGATGAGAAGGAACGCCGTTACTAGAACATCACCTGACAAAGGATAGGGGATTGTGTAATAGTAATAGTAAAATCAGTTTGTGTAAAATAAATAATAAAACGGTTGTATATAGAAGTATGATATAATCTATACAACAAAAGAAATATTAAAAAAATTACAATTCTAGTTGTATATTTGTTTACATAATTCTGTGCAAATAATTGTAACATTGGATTATTTCTTTTATACTAATTATTTATCTATAAATTAGATATCAGATGGAAAACGCTAATAATGAACCAGTTAATGAGGTTAATCAATCTGAGCAACAACCGGGGGATCAATATGTAACTAGGCAAGATATAGAAAATATCGTTGCTCAAGGGATAGCCAACGCTATTCCAGGAATAGTTTCTCAAGGGAAAGCCAATGCTATTCCAACAATCATTACTGCTGTTAAAAATCCAATCGAACCGCAACAAGTTGTTCCTAGTAAACGTATTTCTGAAGATAACTTCAGTAATAGCGTAAATGGAGGCAATAATCATGTTAATCATGATAATGAACCACGGCAAGCTCCGCTCCCTAAGAAAAGGAAAGTTGCAACACCTGGTTGCACTTACAAAGAATTTCTTGCTTGTAAACCCACTGAGTTTGCAGGCAATGAAGGAGCGACTGCAGCATTGCGTTGGTTAGAGAAAACCGAGGCAGTAATTGCCATAAGTAAATGTGCTCAGGATGATCAGGTCATGTATGCGTCAAATCTTTTCAAAGAAGGAGCGCTAGAATGGTGGAACACAGTGTTACAGGCTAAAGGAAGAAATAGGGCTTATGCCATGAAATGGGAAAAATTTAAGAGTCTTGTAGAAAGAAAATTCTGTCCTGAATATGAAAAAGATCAAATGGCAAATAAGTTTCTAACCCATCGGATGGTGGATGTAGATTGTCGAGGATATACTACGACATTCTTCGAATATGCTCGAGTGGTACCAACCCTGGCTTCGCCAGAGCCGGTACTTATTTCTCGTTATATTTGGGGATTGATTTCTGAAATCCGTAATATCGTCAAGGCTGCAAAACCTCGCACGATTGATGATGCGGTGGAATTAGCCAATACTCTGACTGACGAACTAGTACGGACAAAAGAAGAAAATAGAAGGAAGGAAGTAGCCCAAAAGATTACCCAAGAATTCCGTTCGGGTAACCATAACAATTTCAAGAAAGGAGGGAATGGGCAATCTTCTATTAGTCCATTTTGCAATTTCTGCAAAAGGAAGCATTTTGGAAGATGCAAAGGATATTGCAATTTTTGCAAGATTCCAGGGCATCAAGAAGAAGACTGTAGGAGGAAGAAATTTTCAGTTTGCTACAACTGTAGAGAAACTGGACATCTTAGGCCAGATTGTCCAAAACTGAATAAACCATTTGACAATCAAGCCAAACCAGCAGAAGGAGCAAAAAGGAATGTAAGAGCCTTCCAGCTGACTACTCAAGAAGCCGAGATGATTCCAGATATGATAGCCGGTATGTTCTTAGCTTACAACGTTTATACAACAGTATTATTTAACTCTGGTGCAAACCAAAGTTTTATAAATACTTTACTCTGCCAAACTCTTAACTTACCTTTAACAAATTTCTACAGTAGAAATGGCAGATGGGAATTCAGTTAAAATAAATAAGGTTCTGCGAAATATAGAAATAGAACTTTTAAGTCATAAATTTTCTGCAACCCTATTACCTATGAAATTAGTTGAAATCAAGGTTGTGCTAAGAATGGATTGATTAGTAAAACAAGTATGCTCGAATTATCTGTGATAAGAATTCTATAGAAATTGTGCACCCACTGGAAAAGTAATAATGATTAAAGGAGATAAATCATGTAAAACCATAAAGTTCATAATCAATAATGGAAGTTACTAATTATGAACGAAAGCAAAGAATAGTATACATGATTTCAATAATCATCAATACTAAAGATAAAGAAATTAAGGAAATTTCTGTAATTTCAGAATACCCAGATGTATTTCCAGAAGATTTACCTGGATTACCACCAGATAGGGAGATAGAATTTAGGATTCATCTAATTCCAAGAATTTTACCGATAAGTCAGGGAACCTTATCGGTTAGCACAATATTGGTTGTTAAGAAAAAGTATGGTTCAATAAGAATGCGTATTGCTTATAGAGAATTGAATAAGTTACAATTAAGAATCGATACCCATTACTTAGAATTAATGATCTATTCGATCAATTCCAGGAAGATAAATAGTTTCTAAGATCAACTTATGTTCCGGATATTATCAATTAAAAGTACCAGAGGAAGAAGTACCTAAGACTGTTTTCAGAACTAGGTATGGTCATTACTAGTTTACAGTCCTGCCCTTCGAATTACAGAATGCACCTGCAGCATTCATGGACATGATAAATAGGATCTGTAAACCATATTTGGATAAATTGATAATTGTCTTCATAGATGATATACTTATTTATTCCAAAAGTCAGGAAGAACATTATCAGCACTTGCATGCACTCTTAACTTTGTTAAGAAAAGAGAAGTTTTATGTCAAATTCTCGAAGTATGAATTTTGGCTGCCAAAAGTGCAATTTCTAGGTCATATGATGAATCATGAAGGTATTCACGTAGATCCTGCTAAGATAGCAGTAATTACCAAATGGAAGATTCTGCAAACCGCAATGGAAATTAGGAGATTTGTAGGTTTAGTATTATAGACTATTTATTAAGGATTTTTCCAAGATAGCCAAGCTAATCTGTAAAACAGTTAAGCTTGAATGGGGATTTAAACAAGAAGAAGCCTTTAGAAATTTACCAATGATTTAATTCTAGCCTTACCAGAAGGAACAGAAGATTTTGAAGTATACGGTAATGCTTCAAAGCTAGGATTTGGATATATGTTAATGCAACGCAAAAAGGTAATTGCGTATACATCAAGACAATTGAAAAAGCCGAAGAAAACTATACCACGCATAACTTATAATTTGGAGCCATAATTTTTGCCTTAAGATTTGGAGACATTATCTGTATGGAAGTAAGTTTACTGTCTATACGGATCATAAGAATTTAAGATATATAGTTGGGCAAAAAGAATTAAACATGAGGCAAAGGAGATGTATGAAAATATTAAGTGACTACGACTGTGATATTTAGTATCACGAAGAAAAGGCTGAAGACGACTAAGGATCGTCAGAAGAATTATACAGATAATAGATGAAAGCCGTTGAAGTTCGAGTTGGAGACAAAATGTAATTGGAAGTATCTCATTGGAAAGGAGTTGTTAGATTCGGTAAGAAAGGAAAAGTTAAGTCCAAGTTACGTAGGACCATTTCCAGTGATCCAACGTATAGGAACAGTTACTTATTATTTACAACTACCAGGAAGAGTTAGCTGGAATACATGATATATTTCATATATCCAATCTCAAGAAATGTCTATCAGACTAATCTTTGGTAGTACCTTTTTCAAGATATAAAGGTAAACAAATAGTGTTAGTTTAAGTAAAGTGGGATTCAAAGATAGGACCCTAATACTTGGGAACTGGAATCCAAAATGAAGAGAAAATATCCTCAATTATTCCAGTAAATCTCGAGGACGAGATTTTTATTAAGGTGGGGAGAATGTAACAACTCTCATCAAAAGTCATAATTATTAAATTAATTTGACCAATAGGAAACCCTAATTAAGACACCCAAGTGATTCTGCGCAAACCCTAAAATTTTCAGAACAATCAGAATCAGGATCAGGGCCCCTAAAACTCAGGGGGGTATTTCCTAGTTAACGATTATCCACATAAACAGCTGTCCAATTCGAAATTTCAGAAACTGTCGACTCATCTGAGCTAGTCCCACACGTGGCCACCTTATCCGGATTTCAAGACCCCTACGGACCGTAAGTGTTATTTGTTACGGTCCGTAAGCTAAGCCAAATTTGTGTATAAATAGCAGAGGTTGGCACTTGAAATTCTGCGTATGTTCGACGAAGAAATTCGTTCTATGCTCCGAGATAACTTCTGTATATTCCAATTAACACACACAGGCACTAAATCAACGCCGCAACCAGGGTATTAGCACAATCGCTGCTACGATTCATTTTCCGATGATCAATATATCCAATGGATGTTTAAGTGCCGCCCACATTAGGGTTATACTTTGTCGTTCGTCGTTAATTCGATGGATGAAGTATCGCACTTTGTCGTCCGTTGTGAGAATTTGATCTCGTGAGTTATCGTAAATGCTGGATTGATTACTAACCCCCGAATTGTGTGCTTGTTATTTAGGATAAAAGGCTAATCAGTAGGCTAAACTCTGCCCGTATAAATCTGCAATGTGAGTCATTCTCCTTTTCTCACAGTTTGTGAGTCATTCTCCTTTTCTCACAGTTTGTGAGTCATTCTCTTTTTATCAACTATTTTACAATACCTCAAATTATTTTCAAGGTTATAATTACAGGGACTAAGTCGTGGATATCTTGAATTACTGGTTAGTGGGGTATTGTGCACATTACTAATTTTCTCCCAGTTAGGTTCATTGACCTACTCCGGATAATCACTGTTAGGTTCATTGACCTACAGGGATAATCATCACTATTTAGGTTCATTGATCTAAATAGTGGTATGACCATCGTCACCATTGTGACATGTCACCATTGTGACATAGAGCCAGATAAAGATAAGATAGAAGCCATTGTAATCGCTCTTATGCTGTAATTGATAACTATGCATCATTATGCAAAATAGAATGATTCACTCAGTATTTCCCGCTGACAAAACCTTTTTCAAACATGTTTCAGGTGACCTGTTATAAATCAGGAAAAGTGCCATATAGCACTACAAGCTCAAGGAAGTGGCTCAGTATAAAATAAAGAAACATGTTTTGTAAAATAAAAGATTTCTTCGTGAAATCAAATGATTGTAAATTACCGGGTTTTATCCCGCGTTGTGAAATAAAATAATCGGGAAATATTTACATTTTAAAAGATCCTGATGAAAACTTCCGCTGTCAAACTCAATTAATTAAATACCGCATGATTTCTGTCCCGTGGCTCCTGAAACGGGTCAAACCGGGTCGGGGGCCGTGACAGTTTGACTTTCTAAACAACATGCTTTATTTTTAAATCATGTTTGTTTTACATTATCATTTGGTTGGTTTCGCCGCAACGCACAATATAAAAAAAACTAGTTGAAATTTAAGAGTCTGAGGGAAAATTAAAATATTAACCTTTAAATTTAGTACTTATTACCTAACCCTTTTAAAAAAAATTGAAAGGTGTGAATTATTCGCGAATGTCGGGAGGTCTAGTATATATTGTTTTAACCTGGTCCTCGCTAGAGAGCCCCCTCGCACAATAGATCCCCAATTTAAACCCCTAAATGAGAAATCCCTATCACCCAAACTCGAACTTAAGACCTGGAAGGAAAAACTCACCCGAACCTACCAAAGGTGGAACTTAAATACCCGTGGACACCACTAGAGCACTGGTGATGGTTAACCCTTTCTAAAATCTAAATAGTAAATATTATAGAAACCCCTAAGGGGGTAGGGGCGCCCATCACTCACCACACACTCATCACTCACAACATCCAATCAATTTCCGCCACGTCATCGAGCTTTAGTCCATCACTAGTGGTGGATTTTAGTGGAAATTTCCATCACTCACCACACCCAACAATTTTCCTCACAACCCAACAATTTTCCACACGTTTTCAAAAGGGCTGACGGCGGTGTGCGTGATGGTTCTACGCGTGATGGGGTGGTGACCACAGGGCACCCCGTCCCCCCAAATGAGTTAATAGGTTAATCCGATTAAATGAGTTTTTTTTTTCGAGATGACCAGTTTTTTTAAAAATGTTATATAATTTGATCTAAAATGTTTCATTTATATGGTGACTCTCCACATATGTAACCTCCATCTACTGATTACCCTTGTATTAATGTTAAGCCTCTATAAATAGAGGTTTCATGTAATTGGTATTACACACTTAATGAATAAGAATTCTCTCATTCTCTATACTTCTCATTGTCTCTATATTAACTATATTATACTTTACATATTAGATGTTGCTATTAGGTCGTTGTTTCACAACACGCTATCAGCACGAGTTGCTGCAAGATGTTCATATCCATGATTTGGTTTTTCTTCATCCATTCAGGTAACGATACACAAACCTCATATCTCAACTTAATATTTTTTTTTTACAATCTTGAATAAAGCTACAAAGTTTTGTTGCGACTAGTGGGCACAATTTTTTTAGACTAGAAATAAATCTGAATTTGTAGAATTAGTCGTACCCATGAAAAGTGAAATTAATAGTAGAAACAATTGACACCTCTCACCTTGGACGCCTTCATGGTTTCATCTTTTGTCCTCATATTATTGTTTTTTTAGATCTAGTTTTGTGAATTATTTTGACGGCATGAAAGTAACTAAGGAGAAAATAACCAAAAAAATAAATTAAGTTTGATTTGTTTTTAGAATTAAAAAAAATAACAATAACTGACACTTCATTCATTAGTTATGTAATCCGATCCATTCATACAACTTGGGTATTCAAATTGAAATGGATGGGGATTTTCTGCACTAATTTTTATATTATAAACAAATGTTGTGATTTGTTTTCATCATTTATGTTTTTAGATTTAATCTACTTATTATTTCTATTTATCACATATTTGTTGTTTTTTTTATTAAAATCGAAGGTTAATTTAACATGAAAAATTTAATAGTATTTGATTTGATCATTACTATACATGTTATTTTGTTTTAGTAATGCAAATAAGTGTTTAACCATAATTTAGTGATTGATGCAAATAAGTGTTTAATCATAAAAATATATAGATTGAATTATGTGTGCGTGTGTTTTATTCCCAGTGATTTTATTATGTTATTAATAAGTATGATTAATGTGATCTTTTGAGATATTTTATTAAGTTATTTTTTTTGGCATACATAAGGTTTATATTTATTGTTTTAGTTTGAAAACAGTATGGTTAATGTGATTTTTATGAGATATTTTATTAAGTTACTGTTTTGGCACACATAAAGTTTATATTCTTTGTTTTATTTTGAAAACAAGTATTTATGGAATATGTGGTGAATGTTGATGATAAACTAACCATCTGAATATTTGATATAATTAACTTGTTATGAACTTATTTACTAAAATTTTTTACTAAAAATATATGGTTCAGATTTAATTGTTATTTCTATTCATATATATTTTACTTGAACTGAATATATTAAATAAATTAAGGTTAGAAAATTGGTTTTAAGATTACTATATGGCTTATGTAATTGGCTGGTACATAGAAAATTATTCTTAATGTATTTATCTTGTTTGTACATCAATAACACATGCCTCAAATGATAAGAATGATCAAACCATATAAACATATTCTAAGTCGATATTAGCTTTTATTATACGTAAAGTGCATTATTTAAATTGTTGATTCATGAACAAACACTATTTTGTAACATGTGTTAACTGAATTGCATAATATTTCAATATCAACTAAATCAACTAAGAAGTTGATAATTGTGCATGATATTGTCACATATTATTTGGTGTAAGTAATAGGGTTCTTTATTTCGTATTGAATATATTTTATAGATGTTTCTATTTTTTTATGTGAGAGCAACAAATATTTTATATAAGATATGCATGTGATTTGTTAGGCCATGATAGGTTAATACATAATTTATATATTTTGCTTGAATGCGATGACATATTATTATTTCATAAGGTTTTATTATAAACTTGTTTTATTTGATAACATGTTATAATGTTATGTATTGCTTGATTTAACTTTGTAGTATATGTCATCTATATGTTATACATTGTTTGTATGTAGTTATTTTTGGATAAATTAAGCAAATAAAAAACCAAAATTTGTGATTTATCATTACTCTCATAAAATATTATAAATATGTTCACGTATGACATTCAAAGTGTGTCATACTCTCTGAAAGGTCGCCATATGTTGACCAATAAATCTTCTACGAGTCGGTCATGTAAGCTTTTTTCTCAAATTATATATTAGTGAGAAAAGAAGATTGTTTTTAAGGAAAAATAAGATAGAGTTTTCCGTTGGTCACACCTGAGACATAATCTTGAAGTAGCAATATCAAATTAAAAGTTTGAAATGATTTCATATAATGAAAAGCTATGAAACATTTTTTGGCTTTCCTTCGTTCTTCGAAGTGAATGTGACTATATTGATTATTGTGATCATGGACATAACTGAAAAATTGGTATGATGATCAGATTTAAAATGAAATCGATTATAAAAACATGTACTGATGGTCATGCTAATAACGAGATAGCCCACCAAAAGAGGCGAATAAAGAGAATAATCATATGAGAATAAAGTTTTGAAAGTTTGAGTTGCTAATACGATGTTGTCTCGTATTTTATATGTTTAGTATACAAACAATGTGCACATAAAACGTAGTGCAAGTAATACATATATGATCATATGCTCATAGAGTAGGAATATAATTAAAAAATATTCAAGGTTATTACCAGAATAAAAGTTGTGTGGAGCTATCCATTCCCTAAAGTGAATGTGATGATATAACGATCAGTGAAAGGTCACAATCATAACTAAGGAAATTGTAATTATGTCACCATGAATGGTGTATGATTATTCCTTGAATAAAATGTGATGATATAATAATTAGTGCAAAGATCGTGATCATGGTAATTGAGGAAATGATGCTCATATAATGAGATCAACCATGTTTATATTGCGATGACTATAAAACGATTATTATAAAGGTAATGATCATGGTAAATGAGGAAAGTGTAATGATCCTCAACCATGTTTATATTGAAATCGGCCACAAGAAGTGGTAATATAAGGGAATGATTATACGAGAATAAAATATGGGAAACATGTTATAATATGAATGATTGAAATAATAATTGTTATTATCTTGGATTTTCTATTTGTGTATTGAACAAACACGAGTGCAACTAAAAGCATATATGATGATCACAAACCCGAAGTTTATGGTTCATAATCATTTAATGATTGGCATGACCGGTTAGACCATACCGAGTCTAGATTATGTGAAAAATATGAAAGAACTAGAAGATTCTTCATGGTACTTACACATGAAATATTTGCTCTCAAGGAAAATTATATATTTACAAAATAAACGAGGGTGTGTATCCCTAAATATTCTGGAAGTGATTAAAGGATATGCATATCCCAACATGATACCATTTAGTGTTTTAAATCGATGCATCGTCTAAATGGTTATCAAATCCACAACCTGAAGCTTGTGTGATTGTAGCTTAGCTAATGTGATAGCAATCATATTAATCCAGATTAGTATATTTATTTGATAATAATGAATTTGATTCCCAAGTTATTAACGATCATTAGAATAAGTGTTATTGTTGAGATGATCACTAAACGTCTACTATTGTTTACAAAACAAATGATCATGAGAGGAGAAAAAGTTCATTTAGGTACATGTAATTTTATATATAGTACCATCAATTCACATCAAGCCAATAAGTTATAGTTCTCCCCATACAGTTGGTTTTTGGTCAGGAACCAAAGATGTCTCATCAAATATTTTGGTTGTGCGACATATATTGAAACTCATCCACCACATCGCACAAAGATGTGACTTCTAAAAAGTTTGAGAATATGTTGGGTATAAATAATCGTCTATGATTGAATATTTAAAGCCATTAGTGAGAAATTTGTTTATGGCTCATTGGTTTTCACTTTAGTGAATGAATGTTCCCAACATTACGGGGATATATCAAGCAGTTGGAAAGTGAAAAGTGAAATAAATTATCATGTCATCTTGATACTCAGACTATAAACTATAAACTATGAACTAGAAGTTTAAAGTATAATTCATTTACCAATATTAAAGAACAAATTACCAGACAAGTTCACTGACCTAAACAGAGTGACTAAGTAAGTCACATAATCAACTGCTTATGCTCCAGTTATATTTGTGTCCCAAGAGGACAACCACATATTTTTGTAATGAGTCTATTGCACGCCTAAAGCGTGGTAGACTAGTTGATTCCAATAATAAAATTTCTCGAAAATTGGAGCAAGTAATTAAGATGGTCAAGTCGAGGTTATTGTAATAAGATCTCCTGAAGAGACAATAGACATGATGGTTCAAGAAGAACCTCAGGTGCCTGAAAATAAAGAGATCTCGATAAGTTGTATCATGTCTAAGATATGTATGGAATCGAAATAAAAATCGACGTTGTTATACTTTTGTATATAATGTAGCGCTTAAAATGATTAAATGATGAGGATCAAGATTTAAGATCTGCCTATGAATGAATATTAAGAAATGATTGGCCAAAATAGAAAGACGCAAATAAGGCAGAGTTTAGTTCTCTAATTAAATGGAAAGTTTCTGGACCAACAGTCCATACAACTGAAGTTGTAAAATATGTTGGATACAAAAGTGTTTATTTACACAAATCATGTGAAAATCAATTAAGTGATATAAGTCAAAATTGATGGCACAAGAATTTTCGCAAAAGAACTATGATTGATTATGAGGAGACGTATTTTCCTGTGGTGGATGCATTGACTTTCCAATATCTTATTAGTCTGGTAATATAAAGAGAGAATTGATATGCGTCTTATGAATTTTATGTATTACTTGATAAAGTTTACATGAAAGTCACGAAGGATTAAATTATGTAAGTCATGTAAAGTAAGTTCTCGAGAACAATGTGATTATTTTATACATATTCTGATTTGAATAGGTTATGATTATTTTACATGTTGGATATAATTGGAACTCCTGATGAATTTCTAAAGCAATTGAGTGCTTAAAAGGTTAATTGACACACCTTAACGATGTAATACTTGTGCACCAAGAAACATACATAGAAAACTTGTACCCGGTGATTGAGATATCTTAATAAATAGTGTACATGCATGGTACAATATGGATTTTGGAGATAAAAGCAAGTGTTTATGACATTTTTGCATATGATATAGATATCTATGTGTTAAATGGGCAAATTTATGTAGCAAAACTTCTAAAGAGTGAAAACACATGCATATTTGGATAAGATAGAAAGAATTCCCTCATGGATTGATAATGCTAGAAGCATTAATGATGTCAAAACTCAAGAACATATTATATGAAGTTGACAAAATACGTATGGACTAGATAGTCGAACCGAGTGTTGTACAACTCGAGATATTCACATAAAGAGGGATATAAGTTTGATTAAATTAGCCATGTTCTATGAACATTCTACTTTTAAAAGTTCATTATAATCGCAATTTACAGTAATGATGTCTAGGCATCATTGAGAGAAATTGTCGAGCTTTTAGAGGGAGAATTTTTGAATGACCTTGGCACGGTCTAATTATTACTCGAACTGCAGTTCGAGTATATATGTAATTATATTTTACTAATCCCTCAAGTACATCTAGAAGATGATGTTTGGATATTTTAGTATGCACATAGTTGAACCTTAAAGTATGTTAAAGGTTGTTAAATCATTTGTTATAAGAAATTCTTATTATCATCTCCTAACAAAGTAGAGATTCTCATTCTAGAAGTACCATCGTTAAATGCATTAGTGCATTAATATGTTTTGCTAGCTATGTATGTTATAATGTCTTTCACTTGAGCTTATTGTCATGATATAACCTTTGTCAAGGGAAGAGACATTTGAATGAATTCAAAGAAATATTTCAGGTATAAATGATATTTGATTATATTTTATTAACCCATTAAAACAAGTTTGGTTAGTCTTGTAGATGCAGGTATGTAACAAAACACAGTCGTGCACATTATGGGATCAAGCGACAAATCATTGGCTACAAAAGATTTGTTCGACTTTCAAGGAAGATGGACATACGTCACTTAAAGAATACATGTTAAAATGAGAGGGAAACTTATTCAAGTTGCACTTTTTTCCCTTGACTAAGTTTTGTCCCATTGAGTTTTCTTAATAAAGTTTTTAATGAGGCAACATATCTGATCCAAAAGTATCAGGAGGAGAAAATACGCGTTGCACTATTTTTCCCTTAGCTAAGGTTTTGTCCCAATGAGTTTTCCTATCAAGGTTTTTAACGAGGCAACATCACCAAGCGTATTAAAGGTATGTGGATAGTCAAGGAGGAGTGTTATGAATGTTTCATTTATATGGGGACTTTCCACATATGTAACCTCCATCTATTGATTACCCTTGTATTAATGTTAAGCCTCTATAAATAGAGGTTTCATGTGATTGGTATTACACACTCAATGAATAAGAATTCTCTCATTCTCTATACTTCCCATTGTCTCTATATTCACTATATTATACTTTACATATTATATGTTGCTATTAGGCTATTGTTTCATAACAATTTAAACTTATTTATTTTTGTGTCTTATTTTGAGTTGTGTTCGCTATTACCTGCCTTGTTTTTACTAAGCTTTCAATTATTACTTTACACAAAGAACTAACTATTTTTTAAATGGCAAAATCGTAGAGTGATAAAGATGGTCAATCGTGGATCAATAATCGACTCTTTAAGTCACTTTTGATATTAAAATTTCTACTTTCCAATCATTCTCACACTCCATTAATATCAACTTTTTACAAGGTAGTGTAAAGTGATATTAGAGCATTCACATCCTGGGAATCAAAATCTGTGTGTGGAGTTTTTAAAATATAAAGAGTATAAAAAGTGGTTGTGAGTTGAGAAGAGAGAAAATGTTATTGTTCATCTGTATATTTGGTGGAGGGGGGACACTGTTCACCCACTATAATTTTTTAATATATATTAAAAGTGGTTGTGAGCGAAGGAAAGAGAAAAATGTAATGATAAAGGTATAAAAATATTATTTAATTGAAAATGAGAGAGAAAACGTATTTGTTTTTAGTGGAAATATATTGATATAAGAGTTGTTTTATAGTAGAATGTATGTATATTTTTAGGGAGCTGGATGTCAATACTCTTACTTATAAATATTCCGTCACCTATACCAACCACCAAACATATCCAAGATAACAAGAAATGAAAGTAAGGTTGTGGTTAATAATATATCCCTACTTTTTACATATGTTAAAATAAATAATTTACGTCTCATATCATCCATGTATGGGCTATCCTTAAACCTATACAATAACTACATCAATCCATCACATATATACACATCACTTGAATCCTCCACTTGTGGTGGAGTGGTGGAAAGGATTTGGTTTTCCTAGGATGGCCAAGTTCGATCCCCACTCCCATCACATTTGGGGGAATGGCAATGAACGGGTGGAGGGCCAGTTGGTTCGAAACCCGGGAGCCACCCCGAGTTTTCTATTACAGTGCATTTACTCCAGAGAGTCCCCGACTCTTGTGGAGGGTGCAACTACACGCTCCCGGTTAATCGGGTGGGCAGTGGGCTGGAAATTTTCTCGGGGAACGCCTTAGCCAAACTCTGACGCACCAAGCGTGGGCCCGGTTAAGACAACATAGCCTTGGATGCCGGAGTGGGGCGGAGGGGCCTACCCGAGTTATAGGGTAGGTGCGATCTCTATCGCCTGTTGTAGAAATATCGCCGTTCAAAAAAAAAATATACACATCACTTGAATTCTTCAAATCCAATTCATATCCTCCACAAAATTTCAAAAAATTGGACTCTCTTTCGTCACCAACAAACGGGACCCACATGCCCTCCATTTTCAACCAATCCTTCGCCGCCAGTTCTTAGCGGGCCCCACAAACACAATTCCCGCCGTCTCACGGCGCACCATTTCACAACCGCTCTGACACCCGCCATAGCTTCACTGACTTGTCTAAGCTACCACTATACACTACCCATCCTCCATCACCACCACCACTGTCGTCGTCCACGTGCTCCTGAACTGCTAAACATTTGACCGGACCATTGTGTCCGGTCAAAACTGAGAGGCAGGAATGGACACCACCTGCCTCCCACCGCCACACACAAATACTTTTATCCGCTGAACCACTAAACACCAACTTCCCAGCGGCGGCTAGACAAAGCACCGCTTGTTTATGCCCTCTCATAACCCCACCATGACCCAACTCGTGCTTCCGCCGTTCCCAAAAGTTCACCAACCCGTCCGAAGACCCCACGTACACCACACCGTCCGTGGCATTCACCGCCACGGACGTCACAGCCGTTTCTTGATTTAACAAGGTATAAACCAACATATGCTTCGTATCCTTCCCCACCAACTCCCTCCTCCACACCTTAACCGACCCGTCAGCCGAACCGGTAAAAACCAAACCGTCAAAACCAACCACCACCGCATTAATCGCGTCATCATGCGCGTTAACCGATTCCAAACATTTCGAATCCGAAAGTCTCCAAACCCTCAACGTCTTATCCCACGAACCCGAATATAACAACCCGCGGTTTTCATCCAAACTCATGCATGAAACGACGTCGTAATGCTTAATCCACGGGATGTTGCGACGACGTCGTACTTCCACGTAGTTATTCGGATTGATGGAGCATTTGATAAAATCTTTAGTAGTAGGTAAACTCCCAACCCGTTTATGAACCTTCTTCGAATCCGAATACTTCCACACCCGAATTTTCCCGTCTTGATGACCCGTAAACACCCGCTCACCCGTGACAACAATGGCTTTAACCAACCCGCTACTCGATTTAAACCCCGAAAACTCGGTTAAATTCTTCCAAACCCTAATATTTCTTGAATCCGAACCCGTGTATAATAAGTTTCCATATGAAGCTAGAGAATAAACATGCCCTTCTTCTCGTGTTAACGACCCGATCAGCCGGTTATTTTGAACGCTCCCAATGGGAGGAGAGTTTTGGAAAGTAAAGTTCCATGGGGACTTTGAAAACGGCGACGTTTGGTGGAACGGGGACGGGGACATGTAGTAGTTAGCAGGAGATGAGTATGGTGAGATGGATGGAGTTGGGTCATGTGAGCTCGAACCGGCCGCTTGGTGTTGATCATATAATGGTGAAATGGTGGGTTCGGAGGTGTGGAAGAGGACTCCGAGCTTGGTTCGCCGGTTCGGCGGGTTGTGGTCCGGGGAGAATGGGAGATTAGGGTGCTCTATTGCCATGTTAAGTGATGAATGATCGGTTTTACTATCTAAGCTTGTTATCTGTTTATCTTTCATGTTGTTTTGGTTGGGAAAAGTATGAAAGATTGAATTGGAAGAAAGATTGATGGGGTTTTTTTAGGTGAAGAGATAAAGGTTGAGATAAGTGGAAATGGAAATGGGTTGAAAATGATGGGAAAATGAAGAAAAAAGAGGGATATATAGAAGGTTCTGGCTTAGGTGGCTTGAACTCGCGTGTTTGCATTATATATCGGTTTAAATTCGTCAAAAAGAATTTGAAAACTTTGATTGTTTTCGTTGACATCTTGGCATATGCTAACGTCATAACTTTATCAATGTACAACTTCTTTTTTCTGGTTTTTACACTTACATATCACTTGGCTACTTAACGTTACATTTCAAGGGATTTAACTAGATCTTGAATTTTTCTAATCAATATACATAACAAATAGTATTTTGAGTAATTTATATAAACTAGGATTGTGACCCGCCGCAATGCGGCGGGGTATCTTTAGTTATAACTAAGTCGATTTAGGACCCGCACGTTATGTTAAACTTGTCAAATGGGGAAAAAATAGACGATGTAAAAAAAGTTCAGCCACACACGCATGTTACGTCGTGTTAACTCGCAAAATTAGAACGAAATGTAAAAACGTTAAACCAAAGACGCACGTTGCGATGTGTTAAGTCACAAAATTTAGAACCAAGCATAAAGCGAAAAATTTGCGGAAAATGAAAACTATAAAGGACCAAGTTGAAAGTAAAAAAAGTTATGAGGATAGATTGCAAAAGATAAAAAGTTTTGGGTTAGAAGTAATAAAACAAATAGTTTTGGGTTAAAAGTAATTTATGAAATACTTTTGGGTGAAAAGTAAAAAAAAATCAATTTTTTTTGGAAAACCCCCAAAGCCAACGTTACGACAACCATATGCATAACTATTTTTTCTTTGAAAAACCCCAAAGCACACCCCGCGTTGCGACGGGGCGTAAAACGATGTCAAATAGTACTAATGTCACACAACCGTCATCGACCACCAAAACTGACTCGACCTAGGGTATGCGTGTTGCGACGAACCTGTCAAACATGGGAAAATAGAGGTAAAAACGTTGAACCACACATGCACGTTGCGTCGTATTAACTCGAAAAAATTTAGAACTATACGTAAAACGAAAATTTGCGAAAAATGAAAAGTATAAGTGACAAAACTTGCGAAGTTAAATTGCAACTAATGAAAAGTTTTGGGTTAAAGTTAGAAAACAAATCATGTAGGGTTAAAATTGAAAAAGGTAAAAATCTTTGGGTTAAAAGTAAAACAATCAAGTTTTTTTTTGAAAAACTCTCAAAGCTTAATGTACAATTAATGATGCACAAAAAACTTACAAACTTATATATGGAATAATGTTTTCTTTTTCATTAATAGAGAGTGACGCATTTAGTTCTTTTTCACCAATAGAAGTCAAGAATTAAACAATATTTATAAAATATAATTGATATACTCCTAAAATACATATACTATGAGCTATCACATGATAAATAAAAAGAGAAACTCAAACTTGATTCACTCAAAAGAGTGAAAATATATTTTAAATGGTACACGATTGAAATGATAATTTATACTTGAATTTAATTTACATATCATTTACCCTTTGGATAATGACATTATCCGTGGGATGTTAATTATGTGCGACTTATTCGATCCATGTTGAGAATTGAGATTTTTTGCGTTAATAATATTTTGTTGGACGGCTTACTGTTTGCACATTTTCTCATACGTTTAGGTCGCCTTGCCCTACCTTAAGTGAGGTATGGTGATGTCATGAAGACCAGATATCTTAATAAGGCACGGTCCGATTTAATGTCTCGCCTTGTCATGTTTTAACCCTCCATATGGGGGTTTGATGCACGATTGACATCCTACCTAGTGTCAGGGCTCAAGTGGCGATTCACACTTTGTTGCTATTGTGTATAAGTCTTTGCATTTTAAGGTGATAGAGTTCAATTCTTGTGGTGTTAAAAAGTGTAATCCAAAAATAAATTATTGAGTGTTTGAGTTGTTTAAAAAAATATATTCTTGTCCAATATGGTCGTCACTGTTGCGAAACATCTATCGCCTGCTCTGGGGCTCACAATTAACAGGGTAAACCCGCTTAATTTGGACGATGAAGGGGAACCCATCATATACATTTGTAAAAAAACAATAACTCAAATTAAATTTTCAAATATTTTTTTTCTTGTAAGGGGGAGTTAAATTTGCAACTTGATCATAGGTTCAGAAGTGTTTAATAAGAAGATGAGTTGTTATTTCAGCGAGTCAACTCATGTGGAGGCAATACGGTTTCTGGGGAACGTTGTAACCAAATCTTGTCAACCTAGCATAGGCTTGGTTAAGACAACGTAAGTCTGGGCAGACTTGGCTAGGGCCGCCGATAGACGGTGTGACATTGAGTCATTCAAAAAAAAAGTCACCGTTTAAAAAAGAAGATGAGCTGTTATGACGTCAGCCTTACCTTTCGGAAAGGGGTTGACTTTCTATAGATATTTATTTTTTGACTTTGTATTTTGTCAAAGTTTGGTGAATGGTGAACATTTAATTTATGAGGACCTGTGCAAGGCAAATGAAGCCGGGGGTCGCCGTTTCCATCTTTCTGTTCATATTAAAACTTAAAACTGGTTTTCCAGAACATGGTATTTAGTATTGACACGTCTGCTTTCTCTATTTAGCCATTATTCATGCAATTTTAAATTAATAAGCCTCTACACGTTAACTATTAAATATTATCACATGACCCTTACTCCAACTTAAAATTCTTTGTACACGTGCTAGCTTTTCATGATTTTCACATTCATTGTTTATGTTCTTAATTTTTTTTTTTTGAAAATAAAACTTCAATAAAAAACCAACCTCCGACCTAAACGGGCAAAAGGCCAATACACTACATCGCCCCCGACCCAATCGGGCAAAGGGCCAAATTACAACATATACATGGGATATTTACACCATTCCCTCCAACTTAAATACTTACATGAAGATCTATTTTTAAGCCACCCAAAACCTCTCGATTTGATATCTATCATAATCTCTTGAGAATTTCTCCTAATCTGGTTGAACACCAATTCGTTCCTAGCCTTCCATATGCACCAACACGAAATAATAACCAATCCCCGTAAAATCTTTTTCATATTTTTATCTCCTTGATTAGACTTATGGATTTCCATCAGATCTTTAAAATCGAAAGCGAATATCGGTGGTATTTTGCACCAAGTACTGAATTCCGCCCAAACTCTAATCGCTATCGAACAAGCAGTAAACAAATGTTCCACCGTTTCATCATATTCGTCACAAAAAGGACATAACACCGAAGCTAAATCCACGTTCCTTTTTCTCAGATTGACTCTCGTAGCCAGACGATCCATATTACCTCTCCAAGCCATAATATTGCATTTGATAGGCGCCCATTTGCTCCATTCGAAATAGGGAAGATGATTGTTTCCCCTATAAAAAATAAACACCTTCTTCACCGACTTCACCGAGAAACCGCCCTTTTTTATCAATGTTCCAGATCCAAGTATCCTTATCATTTGATAGTCTTACCGTGTTGATAGCTTCTAGGCAATCCTTCCACTCTTTTCGCTCAATATCAGAGTCGGGAATTCTAACCCAACTCCAACAATATTCTCCCGTATCTGGGTTCGGTCCTAATCTCTCTGAAATTCTGCAAGATTTATTAGACTCCAGAACAAACAGATGTGGCCATCTTTCCACGAATGGAAGATCCCCCATCCATGTGTCTAACCAAAAACGAATCTCCCCCCCGTTCCCCATTTTTCCCATAATCACCTGATTGATGGCTTTTCCATTTAATTTTAATTTAAAAATCAATTTAGCAATATTATTCCAGCACCCCGTAAACTTTCCGTTACAAGGCAAAAAACTCATTTGATTATTATTCTTATGACACGCATCAACCACTTTCCTCCAAAGGCTATGGCTTTCAACTCTATACCTCCATCCCCATTTAAAAAGAAGAGCTTCATTAACTTCTTTTAATCTGTTTATACCCAACCCCCCCTTTTTTCTTCGGCCACGTGATCCAATCCCAGGCCACCCAGTTCATTTTGTTTTTGTCGTTAGACCCTGCCCAAAAAAAATTTCGCATCTTGGCTTCGAGACTCTTAATTATACCAGAAGGAGCTTTGTATAAGGAAAAATAATATATAGGAAGACTCTCCAAAACCGAGTTAATTAAAGTAAGTCTCCCCCCTATAGACATAGTTTTCGCTTTCCAGATCGAAAGCCTTTTATCAAAAATTTCCAAAATCGGATCCCAGTTCCTTATTCTATTCATGTTAGCCCCAACCTTTATACCCAGATAAGACAGCGGAATGTTATCAGGATTACACTCAATCACACAGGCCATATCCTTAATGTCTTCGGAATCCACCCCCAACCCATATAAATTAGATTTGTGCAAATTAATTTTAAGTCCCAAGCATAAGTAAAAAATTCTAAGACATCTAGCCACATTCTTCAAGTTCTCCCTATCCCAATCCCCCAGAATCAGAGCATCATCCGCATAAAAAAGGTGTGACACTACCGGACCGCTATTCGGAGTTTGAATGCCTTTGAAAATTCCTTCAAGGCCCGCTTTGCAGAAAATGCAAGACAAAGCTTCCATGACCAAAAGAAACAAAAACGGAGATAATGGATCTCCCTGTCTAATCCCTTTTGAACAACTAAATTCAAAAGTAGGCGATCCGTTAACAAGCACCGCAGATCTAGCCGATTTTAAGACCCCTTCCACCCATTTACACCAAAGATCGGGGAATCCCATCTGACTCATGATATTCAACAGGAAGCCCCAACAAACGTCGTCATAAGCCTTTTCAAAATCAATTTTTAAGAGAAACGCCTTTTTTTTTAACTTTTTTAATCCAAGAAATTAATTCATTTACCATTAAAGGACTGTCAAGGATATACCTGCCTTTAAGAAACGCTGTTTGGTTTTCCGATATGATAGAACCTATGACCTTTTTGAGGCGGTTAGCGAGGACCATAGAGATCGTTTTGCTAATTACCCCAATAAGGTTTATTGGCCTATAATCTCTCATCCCCACCGGATCCTTGCATTTAGGAATAAGAGTAATGAAAGAAGAGCTGCACCTTTTGTCGATAACTCATTTTCTGTAAAAATCAGTCAACAAGTTATAAAAATCAAGCTCAAAAACATTCCAATACCTTTTTATGAAGTTGAAATTGAACCCGTCTGGCCCAGGAGCTTTGTCAGCCCCACATTCGAACACTGCTCTTTTTATCTCTTCGTTATTAAACGGATCTGTCAGAAACATCGCATTCTCCTCCGAAAGCCTCTTGATACCCAGGCAACAAATATTAGGTCTGTTGTAGCAATTTTCTTTGAAAGCCGTTTTGTAGAATCCCATTATCTCTTTTTTTACTAAAGACGGTTTTGACATCCAAACTCCATCGATCAAAAGGCCTGGAATATTGTTTGAAGCCCTTCTACTATTTATAAACCCATGAAAAAAGGCCGAATTCTCATCTCCCTCCACCTCCCATTTAATCCTAGCTCTTTGTTTGAGGTCTTTATTTTTTAACTCTTCTATCTCCTTAAGATCCTTAATACACTCTGCTTTGATCCACTCTTCCTCCTCAGATAATTGTCTAAATTCCGACCATTCCACCAATTTTTCAAGCCCTTCCTTAACGATCTTTTCTTTCTCCCCTTCCTTAGATAAAACCTTTTTTTTCCAGATTTTTATATCATCCCTAATCTTTTTAAATTTTTCCGATAAACGCACATCCGCATCTCCAAAACCGGAAAAACTTTCAGAAGCCCTCTTTATAACCTCGTCGAAACCCTCACGATCTAACCACGAGTTGAAAAATCTAAACGGCTTAGGACCAAAGTTTTTATTGGAGCATGATAGAACAAGCGGGCAATGATCTGAATGAACCCTAGGTAACGCCCTCAAACATGCCACCGGCCACTCCGAAAAAAAGTGATGACAAACCAAAACCCTGTCAATCTTGCTATGCTTGTTACCCTTGGCGTTATGATACGTGAACTTCATTCCTTTCATGTCGTATTCTCTCAACCCATTACCGATAATAAAGTTGTTAAAGTTGGAAGCACATTTTTTGTTAAATTTAGAATTCATCCTTTCTTCTATACATCGAACCGCGTTAAAATCTCCCAGAATAACCCACCGACCCGACATATTACCCAATAGACCCCCAATGATATCCCACAAAGATTTCTTATGAGCCACACTTTGGGGAGCATACACGTTAAGAACGTTAATCGCAATGTTCCTCCCCTTTAGAACCCCCATAGATAAAAGGAAATTAGGATGTTTAAAAGAGTCGTGTACCTTGAAAACAGAAGGATCCCAAACGCTCACCACTCCCCCGGATCTCCCAGCCGCTGGCACGTGATCCATCTCAAATTTTCCGGGCCCCCAGAACTTCTCGAACTCGATACCTGAAATATCAATAAATTGAGTTTCCTGTAAAGCAATAAAATCAGACCCATTCTCCTTTCTCAACTCTTTAACCCAACCCGCTTTATTTTCCCCCCTCTCCTAACCCTCTAATATTCAAGGAAAGAAAATTCATTTAAAATATTTTTGGATTCCTTCTTCCCTGATCGCTTCTCTAATCAAGTGCTCATGTTGTTGTAGGTTAACCCCCACAACTCCCCCCAAGGTAGCCGTAAGTTGAGTCTCTTTATCGAGGATGTCGTTGTCGTCGTTGTGTTGCCCATAGACTTTTTCTGCTGAGTTTTCAATACAGATCCCATCTCTAGACTTATTTGTATTTTCATTATTTCCTTTCGGTTCACTTTCACCCGGTTCTTCCTCTCTAGAAAAAACAAAGTTGTTATCTTCCTGATCCTCATTTGATTCACTGTTCTCCACAATACCGATAATTTCATTTAAATCAAATGGGTCATCCTGTCTGGTCCTCTTCTTAGGTCTCTGTATCTTACTTATATCCTCCACCTCTTTTGTTTTACTTCTAATAATTTTTTTATAGCTTTTCCTTTTATCCTTCCTTAGCCCACTAGCAATATTCTGAACATTGAAATCTGAGCTAATAGGACCAAAACCAAAAACATTGCCTGTGTCACCGAATATATCTTTTCTAGAATCTTTATCCCCATTAAAAAAATTGAACTCCTCAAAACTTGGGAAAACCATACCCGCCCCCTCCCTAGATTGACTATTCACTTTCTCTCTCTCATTAAAATCCTCGTTCAGAGCATCCCCAATTAATGAATCTGCTGGCCTCTTCCACTTCTCCGGTGCCAAACCGTTATCGGTCGCCTTCTTTCCGATGATATGACCTTCCGGTGCCTTTCCGATCACGGCGAAGTGTTGATTTTCCCCTGGATGAATGCCGCCGTCGCCCAACCCCGCTTCCATTGCTCTTGGAACCTCCACGCCGGATTCCGTTACACCACCGTTGCTACTAATGTCCTCTCTATGTTCGTTTCCATCGGCCTCATTTTCTATCCCCAGTGAATCAGCCAATCCGTCATACAGGTCGAAATCCATCTTTTCCGGGGCTTCATCACAAAAGAAGCCGTCGCTCCCTGCTGAGTTATGAGTAACCGGCTCCCACATGCCGTTTTCCTCCATGCTTTCCCCTTGGTTCTCGATCGAGTCCGGAACCCAATCACCCCTTTCCTCTTCGACCCACACTCTAAACCTTTTGCCAGCTTCCACAACCGTCACTATTTCTTCTATCCTACTCACCGAATCAGTAAGCACACAAACACTATCTGAGGTTAAAAGAACATCCTCCGGTTGCCGCTGTGAAGCGTGAACGATTTTGCCAAAAGTTCTCCCAATCGACTCAAAAGTCTCATTTCCGGAAAGATGTAACGGGACTCCATGAATATTTAGCCACGCGATTCTTTCGAAGGAAAATGTTTGCCCTTTCCAAGTGTCAATATTAGTGAACCAACTGAACCCCGGTGACTCGGCCCTGAAAGATTCTGCCTCAACTTCTGTTTCGAAAACAATCAACACTCTCAAACATCCCAGGTATTTTATTCTTGATTCTCCATAGTTAGCTTCCTTTAACAGAATATTAATCTTTCTAAGAGTCCATAAATCTTTTGTTTTACCGATGATGGCCTTCCCCTGCTCCTCCACAAAGGCTTTGGTATACTCCGAGACAACAATCTCTTTCGATTCCGTTGTTGTCTGTTGTTTATTGCTCACAATACTGGCGTAAGACTTACCGCCTGTAACAAAATTATTAAAACTCCCCTCCTTTGACCTGTGACCAAAATGGTTCCCTTCCCTCAACTTACCTTTTTCCTGCAACTTACCTTTCTGGGCCACAGAGAATTTTCTATTTCCTATTCCATCTTCATTCTCCAAAGAGAATCTAGCAATATTAATGAACAGTTTGAAGCTACCCATCCATACATTCTGCATAGTCTTTTCCATCAACGTCGCGTCCTTCACTCCCTTAAAGCTGACGAACCCAAATCGAAACCCATTTTTGTCCCTTTTTCTCGCTACATACACACCTTCAATCGAGCCGAAAACACTTAAAGTTTCTTCGATGTCCTTTGATCCGCACCTCTCTGGTAACCTAGCAACGTAAAATTTCGTTAATCCTTTCGAGCCCTTCGTATCTCCGTCTTCGCCGCCATTGATACCCTTTTTCTGGCCGTCCATTGCTGCCGGCTGACTCCTTGCCGGAAATCGCCCCAGAGAGAGAAAAAAAAAGGTTGACAAGATGGACTTTGGAGTTAGAACTCGAATTAAATCTAAAAAGAAATGGGTTACTTATATTACAATCTAGATTTAAACAAGTTGAGTCTGAACTTGATTCACTTATCTTATATAAAAAAAGTAAATGTTAGGTAACTTTTATATAACATGTATATACGTTTGTGCTTTTATTACTTATACATTATTATATATAACTTGGTATAAAAATGTTCGTATCAAGACCTGGATAAAAATAGACACGTCGTAATGACTTGCTTGAAATTTTGTAAAATATTGTATTTTTAAAGTTATAAGACTAAGTAAATTTTTATAATTCTTTTTAATATCCCATACAAGCTTTATGCTCGATATGCCGTAAAGTTTGTATGGATAAATACGGGGAGAACTCAGTTCATTGTAAAGAGCTCTCTTCAAATATCGGCATGACTGGGTGCGATATATTTTATGGGACATCCTAAAAAGAGTTGGGATTTCTGCTAAGAGACCCCTGTGAATTTCCTCACGGACCCTATGAAAGGGAGTTCTACTCTGCGACCAGCGGATTTACTCGTCTTTGGCTGGGCTGGGGGGAAACATGTTTGTGTGGACCTCACGGGGGTTTCCCCTTTGGTTGGTTTAAGGGAAAACGGTTTTTTTTGCTGGACAAGCAGCAAGAAAGGCAGAATCAAAGAAAGTGGATAAGCACGCTAAAGCTTGCGTAGAAAACCAGCATGTCTTTGTTCCTTTTACCTTTGATACATTTGGCTCCCTAGCGCCAGAGGCTAACCACTTCTTGACCAGGGTCCAACGGGTCATCCACCGCAATTGTTCAAACTCAGGGGTATGGGTTTGTTTTTGGAAAGCTAGGGTTTGCAATTCAGAAAGGGGGGTGGCGACGCAACTTGTTGCCCATCTACCTTCTGTTTTGATTTAACTTGGCAAGTTTTTTTGTGAAATATATGACTGGTTAAACGCAAAATGTTATAAATTATTTTAAAAAGAAAGTTATAAGAGAAAACCAAAATGTGTTTTAATTTAATTATAATAATAAAATATTAAGTAAGTCAAAAGTTAAAAATAAAATTAATAAAAATGTTTGTTTACTTTTTGGACTTCTTTCTTTTTTTTTAATTAAAAAACCACTTTTATTAAAATATAACAAACTTGTCCAGTTACATCAAAACATAATTTAAAATATAACATACTTTTATTAAAATATAGGGTAAAATATACATTTCGTCCTTTATGTTTGTACCAGATTGCAACGGATAGCCTTTAACTTCAATAATTACATTTACAATCATTTATTTGCAAAACTCATTACACTCTAGGTCCTTTAGCACTAACCATATTAAAATTTTCAGTTAAGTTTATTCACTTAAGGGGTATTTTGGTTAATTCATGCCCTATTTAAATGTTTAATAGATAAAAAAAAAAAAAAAATGCATCTACTCTTCATCTTCCCCAATTTCCTAACCTAAAACCCAAACCACCACCTTATCCTGTCACCATCTCATCCTACCGCCGCAACCACCACATCATGCCGCCACCATCATCTTCTTCCTGTGGCATCTTCCTCACTCTCTCTAGGAGCCATCGCACAATCGCGGGAGCCATATCTGGGTGCAACGCAGTGTCTGCAGGGTCAAACAAGTGGTGCGTATATTTTGTTTTCTTGTTCCAATATCAACTGAAGTGGAGGAAACAATTGACGTTTCTTCTCCATCATCATTAATTTCATGTACAGATTAACACCCACTACTGCTTTCTTAACATTTTTTTCTTTTCCATTTTCGCAAAACAGTTGGCCAGATTCCCAAAACTTCATGATTCTGTGAAGAACGAAAGAAATATATGAGTGTAATGTATATTGAGATGGGTGGGTTACAGGTTGTTAGAGGGTTTATAAACCTAGCAACTCATAACTGAATAAAGCCTCGAATTGGTGAACATCTCTTTATCTATTCTTCTTCTCTCTATCTCTTCTTTCCCTTCTTGATTTGTTCTTATCAAATTTATTGGTCTGATCCATATTGGTTTCACATAGGTTTATTGGTTTGGAATTAGGTCTTTGAACTTTCTAAAACAAATCAATTCATAGTTCATGCATCTAGTCATAAATGTAAGTACAAATTTGAGCATAATTGAACGAATGTTAGTATAAACATAGATCGTATAAATGAGAGCATACATATGAGTATGAGTATAATATAAATTGTATAAATGCGAGTATAACTGTGAATATAAGGGTAAACATAATTGCATTAGTATGAATGAAATGTATATGGGTGTGAATATAAGTTTAAGTATAGTTGTATAGGTATAAATATAAGTAGGATATGTATGAGTATAAACATGAGTATAATATAAAATGTATAAATATGGACATGATTAGGAAAATAAACATAAATGTGTAAGTATAAATATAAGTGTAGACATAAGATGTATAAATACGAGTATGGATACGAGTGTAATAAGTAATGATTTTGTATATGGTATTAAGCGTAATATACGAATTTAAGCATATTAAAGGCCAAGAAGTTTTGAGTATGAAAGCAAAATGAGTGGTATATGTGAAATTGCCGTGAGTTATAGACTAAAACACGTAAGATGATATGCATATATAGTTGTTTAAGCAAATCGTGAAACTGAAATAGATTGAGTTGTCATGGAGCGTAAAATCTAGTTTGTAAATGTAAAGGGAGTATAAATCATCCATTGACTATGTGAATTTTACTTTGTAGACGAATAGGAATGCTACTATGGTTTTAGAAGAATTGATATAGTTGAAAATTATTGGTTCCTACAAAGTTTCCCTGTCCACGTGTTTTGAATTTAATTGACGTATCGAGTGAGCTTTTGAAAAGTTCTAGGGTTTAATAAGTTTGCATCGTTTTAAATTACTTTGTATATAAACAATTTTGAAGTTTATAGATTCTAACGAAAAAGTTGATCCTTAGAAAGGAATTTGGTATATGAACTTAGTGATTATTGAAAAGCGTCTTTTAATAAAATGTTTTATTGATTTTGAAAAAAGTTTTAGTAAATGTTTGAATAAAATTTTTAATGTTTTATAGACGTGTGCGAAAACGGTTGGTTGATTCCCAATTGAAAATAAAAATCCCTAGTTTAATGCTGTAAGGTGAGCGTGTTTTAATAATTATGTTAAATACGAAATTTCATGGGCAATGGATTTATTAGGCTGACTAAGTTGATAAGTATCATTTCGTGAAATTTTGAATACTGAAGAACAAGCGTCTATGAAAAAGTTAAGAATTTTGTGTATGTGAGCTATATGAAAATAGATGGTAGGGTAAGAAATTCCTTTATATAAATAATGCTTTTTGAAATAATTAGAGGTTTGACTAATGATAAACGATTTAGATATAAGCATGATTGGGTTTACATAACACAGTCTATTAAAAGAAAGTATCGGTTACGATTACCAAGGTAAGGGAATCACCCCTGACCCGTTGGCGAAGTCGTTGTAAGATGACAAAAGAAGCGGAGTTAATCGTCAAGGTAAGGAAATCACTCATATCTTGATGATATATCCCCACTTTTTGTTACAAAAGATCAAATAAAATTACGTGAAATTATGAATGTTAATAATGTTAATTATATGAAAAGTAATGGTATGATGTATGCGCAAAAGTGAAATCTCAAAATGGTTCAAAATTAGCAAGGGAGAATTCCATCATAAAAGGTCGCAAATAATAAAGCATAAGTTCTATTAAAATTTGGATGGTTCCAAAACGAAACGTTGACTAACCAAAGTGGTCGAGGGTCTTTTGAAATTAAGAAGCATGCTTTGGTCTAATAGGTGGTATACTCTCACCGACAAGTCGGTTAACGGTATTCACCCTTCCGGTTATTACATGTCCCAATTCAATCGAAAATTCAAGACTTGGCGGGATTTATAAAATCAAGGAGTGGATTAGTCGACGAGATGCGGGTTTCACCCCTAACTTGACGATTTCGTACCCTAAGTGTGGTTGGTACTCGTCGGGTCAAAATTTAATTTCGACACGTTGACGAGGGTCCACTAGAATTTCAAATTTGAAATTACCATCAAGATGTAGATTTCACTCCTAACTTAACGGTGTAATTTCGTGTAAAAATAGAATCAAACGGAATGAGAGTCGTTTACCAAATTGTGGGTTTCACGCCTATTTTGGTAAGCTCGTCTCGTTTGTATAATATGAATGTTGTCGGATTCAGAATAATCGAGTAAAATGCATGAGGAAAAGTGAAAGTTGAGGAATAATGAAACAAATATTTACACATAAGAAGGTATGTCAAGAATAACACATAAAGAACAACACAATTAAACAAGTATTAACACATAATAAAGCAAGTATAGCATGTCAAGTGTTAACACATAAGTAACATATATGTTAAAAGATCGACAAAGCATAAATAAGAAACAAATAAAGTAACATGCAAGTAGTTTCAAGCAAAACATAAGAATAAGGCTCTAAAACTATAGACTAGGTAAAAGCATTCATACTTTTCCTAATTCCCTATAGTTATGGCTCTAATACAAATAGGTCACACCCCAACCGATGGCGGAAACATCGGGATGAGACGAAATAGATTGCAAGAGACTTCATAACACTATGTGACAATATAATTTTAATTCAAATTTCATAAATTTCTAAGATGTCATACAAGAATCAAATAGGAACAACATTGTTTCAAACATATAATACAAAATAGATTAATCTAAGTATGTTTCTAAGTCCACTTAAGTCTTGTTTCTTCACTTAGCATCATCTTGTCTATCGAACCTGCAACATGTATTAAAAATATAGTTCAATGCAAAAGCAAATGCGAGTATACATATAACAACCCTTAAAAATTATTTTTTTCGACACCCTTAATATATCTAAAAATGTCCATGTACGTCTTAAAATACAACCCTTATATGAAAACCGAGCCTAAAATACCTTATATAATTAAAGTTAAAATAAAAACAAATTTCTGGACCCTTTGGCGGGCCGTGAAGACCTAGCCCTGGTCTTACGCGGGCCGCGAGCGAGTGGACATGAGGCGAAGCCCGGTGCCGCCACGTGTCGGACTCGTGTTGAGGCTAGCATCCGAGTCAGCCAAGCTAGGGCCTACGCTAGCTGGCGTCGTGGGCCGCGAAGCCCTTCGTGGTTTTCGTCACGGGGTGCGACAAGGTCGACGAACAGCCCTATAAATTGCCTTGATCGGCCTTCAGTCCAACTCGTTCAATCTTTCAACTTTCTCTCTCAATTTCTATATAGCTAAAGTAATTTCCGGGCATTATACCCCCTAAAATAACAAAGTTCTGCCTCGTTGTAAGTATTTTAACCCCCGGTTACGTATTAGATACGCTGCCCGATTGATATAGGGTTCCGTAACTGCTGTCGGAGTTCTGCCCGACGTAGTCGTTGGAATTCTATCTCGGGGAGGGTATTACTAATGTAAATTTTGGGTTATTATACTAAGACGCGTGCATTGTGTAATTAATAGATCATTACCAGGAAATCCTAAAGGAAGCCTTAAGACAGCAATGTGAGTAATCTCCTTTTTGTAAACTGTTTTTACAAAAACTCAATTGTTTTAATTTATATTTAACAATGATTGAGTATTTGTATTCTACAATTATCGTCGGTATGTTGGGGTTTTGTATACAAAATTTGTTACTACATTGTGAGTAGTAACATGACCACAAGTCGGGTTGACAGTACCGTGGGTGGTAATTAAAGTAGACGGAAACAATTATAATTGCGCGACCGTCCTCAATACTGTAAAACGGTTTTACCTATCTTGATTAAACTAGGATTCACTCACCAGTATTTCCCACTGACAAATTGTTTTAATTTATATTTAACAATGATTGAGTATTTGTATTCTACAATTATCGTCGGTATGTTGGGGTTTTGTATACAAAATTTGTTACTACATTGTGAGTAGTAACATGACCACAAGTCGGGTTGACAGTACCGTGGGTGGTAATTAAAGTAGACGGAAACAATTATAATTGCGCGACCGTCCTCAATACTGTAAAACGGTTTTACCTATCTTGATTAAACTAGGATTCACTCACCAGTATTTCCCACTGACAAAATTTTTAAATGCATTTCAGGTAACAAAATGTGAAATCCAAGTATAAGCCAGCTGGACAACACTAAAGGCTTGGAAAAGTGGGTATAAAGTTACCTAAAATAAAGAGATGTTTTATTTAAATAAAATAGGGTTTATCCCTATAAAAATGTGTGTACTTGAAACTTGGGATTTTTTCCATTTGTTTAATATTATAAAAGCGTGGTATTTTACTCTGATAAAATATTTCCTAACTACGGTCCTGATGAAATTTCCGCTGCCAAACTAATAAACTCCGATACCACTGAAACTGGCCGCGGCCGCCCGTTCCCGGGTAATTAGGGGATGGGGGTTGCGACAGAAGGTGGTATCAGAGCTAAGCCACTAATTCAGCCACAGAAATGATTAGCTGACACCAAGATATTATTCAATATGTTAGGAAATTATTACAAAACTGTGTGCATATCTGTATATTATTGTTGTGTGTTATTTGACAATTTGTTAGTTTACAGTATGAGCGACCAAGGACCTTTAGACGCTTACCGTCAGTTGTCCAACTCACCTAGGGACGAAGGTACCTCTTCACAGCCATCCCTCTCAGGGTATTCGGCTGACAACGAAGATTAGATATTCGTGTTCAAGGCCCAATCTGAAGAGCCATTCCCTCCCAAGAAGAGAGGATAGTTCAGAAGAGGAGCGCATGAACGTAGAAAAATGATGAAAAAGTTGCAACAGCAGCGTGCCTTAGCAGCCATTAAGAGAGAAACATATGCCCACACTCAGGATATGCTCAATAGGAGTCTAGCAAATTTTCATATCTTAGCAACTACAACTACAGCTGCAGACCCTAATCTAGAACAACTTGTAGCACCCCAGCCGTTACCACTGTTTCCCACACAGCCAATGGAAATTGAAGCAAACCCATAAAACCAAATCCCAATGACTGACTTTAACCCAGCAGAGATACCTAGAGTACCCGCACCCAATCCCTTAGACCTAGACTATGACCCGTGGTTTGATGACCATAGGAATTACCAGCAACGCTACCCAATGCCAGAAGATGAATCCATGCCAAACCTAGCAGCCTACCCAGACTTGGACCCTCTAGATCCCTACTATGATAATGACTAATACATTAGGGAAATTCTAGAAAACCCTTATCCTTACCAAGAACCCATGCCCCAATTCCCAAACCCAGTACCAGCTCCTGCACCCCCAATAAGTGCAGAAAATGTGCAAGCGCTCCAAACCTTTGGTGAGGAGATTTTAGAAGGAAGTGAGAGGATGAGGCAGATAGGAGAACGACTCGTCTGGAAGTATGACGAGCGTAATATGGAGTTCTGGATGAACCCATACCAGTAATAATAATAATAATAAAATAATAATATATAATATGTGTGTATGTTTGGAAAAAAAATCTAGATAATAGCTACGGATGCCTAATAGTATTATAATTTCAGTTGTATTGTAATATATATATGGATGCATACTATAAAATAGAGTAAGTCGCAATGATCGACGATTTTGATCAATATGCTTGTTGTGAGATTGTTTATATTAATTATTATCTTGTGATATTAATACGTGGTAAATGTTTAAAATTCAGATGGACGACGAAGTGAATCAGGAAAACCAAAATAACGATAACCAGAATAACAATAATAATGGAAACCAAGTGGATAACAGTGCCATCCGACACATAGTGGCACAAGGAATTATAGATGCAATGCCACACATTATTAAAACAGTTAAGGAAGCTGATAATAAAAGTAATCATGGCAGTAAACGACCTACTGAACCAGAACACAGCGTAAACAATGGACCCATACTTCAAGTGCCCATTCCTAAAAGAAGAAGAACCGTGTCTTATGGTTGTTCTTATAAAGAATTTTGGTCCTGTAAACCAATGGAATTCTCGGGCAATGAAGGGACCATTGCAGCTCTACGCTGGATAGAAAAGACTAAGGCAGTCTTAAAAATAAGCAAGTGTGCGGAAGAGGATAAGATAATGTTTGCTTCCAATCTGTTTAAAAACTCAACCTTAGAATGGTGGAATACTATCCTCCAGTCTAGGGGAAGTGATAGGATTTACAATATTGAATGGGTGGAATTTAAAAACATGGTAGAAAAGAAATTCTGCCCTCCTAATGAAAAGGAACAAATTGTAAATAAGTTCCTAAACCTTAGAATGACTGGAGTGGATAGTAAGGGTTACACTACATTATTTTTCAAATATGCTAGAATAGTGCCAACCCTTGTATCACCAGAACCAGTATTAATTTCCCGTTACATCTGGGGATTAATCAGTGAGATTAGACATGTAGTCAAGGCAGCTAGACCACAAACCATAGAAGAAGCTGTAGAACTAGCAAACATCTTGACTGATGAATTAGTACGTACACGAGAAGAGGACCAGAGGAGGAATCTAGCTCAAAGGCTTACTCAAGAATTTCGTTATGGAAATTTCAACCGTGGGAAAAACATAGGTTCTACCTCTACACCTTACTGCAAATCCTGTAAGAAGAAACATTCAGGAAGATGCTCCACTTACTGCAACTTCTGCAAGATACCGGGACATAAGGAAGAAGATTGTAGGAAGAAACCTAATAATGGAATGTGCTTCAACTGTGGAGAAAAGGGTCACATCAAACCGAATTGTCCGAAACTAACTCCAGCCATGAACAACAAGACTTCTAAAAATGCTAGAGCATTTGTTCTGACTGCAGAAGAAGCAAAACTGATCCCGGATGTGATCGTCGGTACGTTTTTAGTTAATGATGTTTTTGCTAAAGTATTATTTGACTCTGGTGCAAACCAAAGTTTTATTAATACTTCGTTTTGCAAACTTCTCAATCAACCATTAACTAAACTCTCACAAGAATGTCTAGTAGAGACAGCAAATGGGGAAACCATCAAGATTACCGAAATCTTACAGGGAACAAGAATTAAATTTTTAAATCAAAAGTTTATTGCAAACCTTTATCCAATGAATCTGGCAGGATTTGATGTTGTTTTAGGAATGGATTGGTTAATAGCCAATAAAGCCAATATTTTATGTGATCATAAGTCAATCCAAGTAAATTCACCAAGGGCTGAAAAGATCACGATTAAAGGAGATAAGCCGTCTAGATCCACAAAATTCATCTCTGTGATGAAAAAAGCCAGTTATGTAAGAAAAGGATCATTAGTGTATTTGATTTCTATAGTCACTAACACTAAAGGAAAAGAACTGAAGGATATTCCTGTAGTATCTTAATTTCCAGATGTGTTTCCAGAAGAATTACCCGGACTACCACCAGACAGGAAAGTTGAATTCAGAATTCATCTGCTACCAGGAACAGCACCAATTGCCAAAGCACCCTACCGCTTGGCACCAGCAGAAATGCAAGAGTTAAAGAAACAGTTAGACGAACTGTTAGAGAAATGATTCATACAGCCAAGTTCATCGCCGTGGGGAGCACCGATCTTATTCGTTAAAAAGAAAGACGGATCAATACGTATGTGCATTGACTACCGCGAATTAAACAAGGTCACGATTAAAAATCGGTATCCATTACCAAGAATCGATGATCTGTTCGATCAGTTGCAAGGAGCTCGATTTTTCTCAAAAATCGATTTACGCTCAGGATATCATCAATTAAAGGTACAGGAAGAGGACATTCCTAAGACCGCATTTAGAACAAGGTATGGCCATTATGAATTTACTGTCATGCCATTTGGTTTAACTAATGCCCCAGCCGCATTTATGGACATGATGAATCGAATATGTAAGCCATATTTGGATAAATTCATAATTGTCTTCATAGATGATATTCTCATTTACTCTAAAAGTAAAGAGGAACATGCAACGCATCTGCATGCACTCTTAAGTTTATTGAGAAAGGAAAAGCTTTATGCAAAGTTTTCAAAGTGCGAGTTTTGGTTAGAACAGGTACAGTTTATTGGACATTTAGTCAACCATGAAGGAATTCATGTGGATCCCACCAAGATCGAAGCAGTTACCAAATGGAAAACCCCTGAGCCACCAACCAAGGTTAGAAGTTTCTTAGGATTGGCCGGTTATGATAGAAAATTTATTCAAGATTTTTCTAGAATAGCCATTCCCTTAACTAAGCTAATATGTAAATCTGTTAAGTTTGAATGGGGACCAAAACAAGAAAAAGCCTTTAGAATTTTTAAGCAAAGACTAACCAACGCACCCATACTAGCATTACCAGAAGGAACTGAAGACTTTGTAGTCTATTGTGACGCCTCTAAATTAGGTTATGGATGTTTGTTGATGCAACGTCAAAAGGTTATAGCATATGCATCTCAACCCATGATTTGGAATTAGGAGCCATAATTTTTGCCCTTAAGATTTGGAGACATTACCTTTACAGTAGTAAGTTTACCATTTTCACTGATAATAAGAGTTTAAGGTATGTTTTCAGACAAAAGGAGTTGAATATGAGGCAAAGACGCTGGATGGAGATACTTAGTGATTATGATTGTAATATCCAGTATCATGTAGGAAAAGCTAACGTAGTAGCCGATGCTTTAAGTCGAAAATATCACGAAAAGCCAAAAAGAGTACGTTCTCTTAAATTAAATCTACAAGTAGATTTAAATGAACAAATTCGAAAAGTACAAGAATCCGTGATCAAGGATGATACTGAGAAACTGAAAGGAATGATTAAGGAACTAGATCAAGGAACATATGGAATTTGGAGATTACATAAGAAAAGAATGTGGATACCCAAATTAGGAAACCTACGCTATCGTATATTAGAAGAAGCCCATAAGTCTAAATATACGATGCATCCTGGAAGTGATAAAATGTATCAGGATTTAAGAAAGAATTTTGGTGGATAGGAATGAAAAAGGATATAGCAGCTTATGTTTCTAAGTGTTTAACATGTTCACAAGTCAAAGCTGAACATCAGAAACCCTCAGGTTTATTACAACAGCTAGAAATGCCAGTGTTGAAGTGGGAATTGATAACAATGGATTTTGTTACCAAATTACCCAAGACAAGAAAAAATAATGATACAATCTGGGTGATTGTAGATAGACTAACTAAATCAGCTCATTTCTTACCAATGAAGGAAACTTTCAGTATGGAACAGTTAGCTAAGTTATATGTAAATGAAATTGTTTCATTACATGGGATACCTTTATCAATTGTTTCTGATAGAGATAGCCGTTTTACATCTCATTTTTGGACAAGTTTCCAAAAAGCAATGGGAACCAAGCTAAATCTAAGCACAGCTTACCATCCTCAAACGGACGGATAAAGCGAAAGGACAATTCAGACAATGGAGGATATGCTTAAAACTTGTGTAATTGATTTCGAAGGTAATTGGGACGATCACTTACCATTAATAGAATTTTCTTACAATAACAACTATCATACCAGTATCAATGCTGCACCATTCGAAGCACTTTGTGGACAAATGTGCCGAACCCCAGTCTGTTGGGCAGAAATTGGATAAAAGCAACTATCTGGCCCTGAGATAGTCCTAGAAACAACCGACAAGATTGTCCAAGTCAAAGAAAGACTAAAAGCAGCACGTGATCGACAAAAGAGTTATGCTGATAACAGGCGAAAGCCATTGGAATTTCAGGTAGGAGACAAGGTGTTATTAAAAGTCTCACCTTGGAAAGGAATTGTCAGATTCATCAAAAGAGGAAAGCTAAGTCCCAGGTATATTGGACCTTTTGAGATTATTAGAAGAATAGGATTTGTAGCCTATCAGCTACAACTGCCAGAATAAATGGCAGGAATACATGATATATTTCATGTATCTAATCTCAAGAAATGCTTAGCTGATAAATCACTGGTAGTACCTCTTACGGATATAGAGGTAAATGAAAAGCTTAAGTTTGTAGAGAAGCCACTACAAATTGAAGACAGGAAAGTCAAAAATCTCAAACACAAGAGACTGGTGTTAGTCAAAGTTAAATTGGACTCCAAGAGAGTACCAGAGTACACTTGGGAGCTTGAGTCAGAGATGCAAAAGAAATACCCACACTTATTCCAGTAGACCTCGAGGACGAGTTCTAAAACAATGTGGGGAGGATATAACAACCCTTCAAAATTATTTTTTTTCGACACCCTTAATATATCTAAAATGTCCCTATACGTCTTACAATACACCCCTTATATGAAAACCGAGCCTAAAATACCTTATATAATTAAAGTTAAAATAAAAACAAAATTCTGGAGCCTTTGGCATGCCGCGAAGACCTAGCCCTGGTCTTACGCAGGCTGCGAGCGAGTGGGCATGAGGCGAAGCCCGGTGCCGCCATGTGTCTGACTTGTGTTGAGGCTAGCATCCGAGTCAGCCAAGCTAGGGCCTACCCTAGCTGGCGTCGCGGGCTACGAAGCCCTTCGTGGTTTTCGTTGTGGGGCGCGGCAAGGTCGAAGAACAGCCCTATAAATTGCCTTGATCGGCCTTTAGTCCAACTCGTTCAATCTTTCAACTTTCTCTCTCAATTTCTATATAGCTAATATATTTTCCGGGCATTATACCCCCTAAAATAATGAAGTTCTGCCTCGTTGTAACTATTTTTACCCCCGGTTACGTATTAGATACGCTGCCCAATTGATCTAGGGTTCCGTAAAGGCTGTCGGAGTTCTGCCCGACGTAGTCGTTGGAATTCTGTCTCGGGGAGGGTATTACTAATGTAAATTTTGGGTTATTATACTAACACGCGTGCATTTTATAATTAATAGATAATTACTAGGAAATCCTAAAGGAAACCTTAAGACAGCAATGTGAGTAATCTCCTTTTTGTAAACTGTTTTTACAAAACCTCAATTGTTTTAATTTATATTTAACAGTGATTGAGTATTTGTATTCAACAATTATCGTCGGTATGTTGGGGTTTTGTATACAAAATTTGTTACTACATTGTGAGTAGTAACATGACCACAAGTCGAGTTGATAGTACCGTGGGTGGTAATTAAAGTAGATGGAAACAAATGTAATTGCGCAACCGCCCTCAATACTGTAAAACGGTTTTACCTGTCTTGATTAAACTGGGATTCACTCACCAGTATTTCCCACTGACAAAATGTTTTTAAACGCGTTTCAGGTAACAAAATGTGAAAGCCAAGTAGAAGCCAGCTGGACAGCACTGAAGGCTTGGAAAAGTGGCTATAAAGTTACCTAAAATAAAGAGATGTTTTATTTAAATAAAATAGGGTTTATCCCTATAAAAATGTGTATACTTGAAACCTGGGATTTTTCCCATGTGTTTAATATTATAAAAGCGTGGTATTTTACTCTGAAAAAATATTTCCTAACTACGGCCCTGATGAAGTTTCCGCTGCCAAACTGATAAAATCTGATACCACTGAAACTGGCCGCAGCCGCCCGTTCCCGGGTAATTAGGGGATGGGGGTTGCGACAATACAAGTTTTGATACATGGCATAAAAATAATTTTAAAATAGTCTAACGACTCGTATCCAACATGCATCACAATATGCAAGTTACTAGTATGTTGAAACGGTGTCAAGTATATGTTCAAACCCAAGAATCCAATGCGTTAAAATAGCCTATCCCAAACAGAATTAAGGGAGGTAACATGTTTAACTTAACAATACCCCGATACTAGTGGGCGGTGCATTACTCCTATAGCGCTATAATTGTTAAGGTCGGCTTGTACGAAGTTAATGAGCATATAGAGACGAAAAGTTTACGTAACATACGAGATTAACAAGCAACATATAATTTCATGTTCAACATGGATAGAGAGTGATTCAAATAGTTTCAAGTGTTTCGTGTGTTTATATAGAATACATGTTGCACCCAAAAGTGTTAAAAGTAAAATGGGTTCGAGTATACTCACATAATTGCTAAGTCTTCCGATTATCCATGTGTTGACGAGTGTATGAGATTAGGAGGATGGAACACCGAGGTCACCCTATATGGACAAACTAAGGTGCTTGAGTAATCGGGATTATCACGGAGGATTTGAAGTGGAATTTTATGTATATTTTGTTGATATATATGTATATATATATATACATATATATTTTCTATAGTTTATGTAATAATTCTAAATTAGTCCATTAAGAGTATTACAGAGGTGTTGCCCAAAATAAATATACGATTATATTTATTGTTATAAAAAAATTAATTGAAGCCGATACATTTTCATTAGTGGTTCGATTATAAGATACATATATATTTATGTTTTAACAAAAATCGGGCAGAGTTTCCTCTATTTTTGGACGATCCCGACAACACAAGTTGTCGATATATTTGTCAAAAGTCAACAATCAATGAAACATTAATTATTTATACGAGTTATATAACGAAAATATGTATATTTATACAAGTTTCAAAGACACGATTAATGAACAAGTTCAAGTGACTAATGCTTCACGATTAAAACACTAACTATATATATGAATAATAATAATAATAATAATAATAAAAGTTTGCGTCGATTAAGATTTTACCAAGTCTCGGATCGACAGTTGACCAGCTTTGACCAGGTTTAACTAACGTTGACCGAACTGAAACTGATCCGTAACGCGAACCCGAGGCTGATGTTGACCGAAGTTTGACCAACCCGAACATCGACCCTGAAACCAAAAATCAAACAGCCTTGAATCGACGTATAGACAAAACAAAACTCGAAACAAAACTGAGTCGAACATAACTCGGGGCTGCCGACATGAACCCGAGTTGAACTAAGCCCAACTAAACCCGAAATCGGGTACAAAACATCCCGAGATGAACCCGAAATCCAGAGGTTAGCTGAGCCGACATCAAACCTAACCTGAGTTGATACGTAGCCTGAATCAGAACATAATCGAAACTCGAATCGAAACTTACACAAACAAAACCCGAACCAGATAGGATCTGAAACTGAACAGGGAGTCGACATTTACCGGGACTATCGGAGATTTATCGGAAGAGAACCAGGACTTGTTGAGCCTGAGATTGAGCAGAAAAGACAACAAAAATAACCACCACAGTCGCCGTCGGCCCGTCGCTGTCGTCGGTGACGTCGCTGCTGTCGATGTGCACCGCCGGCAATGTCGTCGGCTCCTTTTTCTCTCCTGCATCTTGCTCTCTCGACCCTCGATCTCGCTCTCTGTCTCGACTCCATGCCGCCACAGACAGCGGTGGTGATGGTGTCGGTCGTTCGTCGATCAAAGGGAGGAAGGGGGTATTAGAAGAAGGGGTGTCGGTGTGTGTGGTGTTCGCCAGAGATCGAACGGCCGGAGAAACAAGGTCGGCCGATCATAGTAGAGACAAGGGGGAAATGTGGAAGACAAAGTTTCTTTTGATCTTCATGTTTGCTTGTTGCCTGCAAATATAAACGAGAGGGGGGGGGGGGGGGGGGGGGGGGGGGGGGGGGGGGGTTCTTGGTGAAGGGGGCTAGGGTTTAAAAATGAAGGAGATGGGTTTAGGAGGCTTATATAGTTAGGGTTTCTTGAGTGGGTTTGGGCGTAAAGTCCGTTAGCGGCCCAATACATTTTTGAAGCCCGTCTTCACAACTGAACGTCGTGAAATATCATAAAATATTATTATTATTAGGATTAAATACGTAAATGATGTCGGAGATGAATGCGTGATGTGTTCGTTATCGGTTGCGTTAAAAACGCGTAAAATGTGTTGTTTTCCGTTTTTAATCCGTTTTCAACTGTGATTCCAGAAAATAGGAAAATGAATACGTGTTTTCTAAAAAACATATAAATTCAAAAATACGAGGTGTTACAGTCTCCCCTCCTTAAGGAAATTTCGTCTCGAAATTTATTCAAGAGGAAGAATTTAAGAAGGATGGAAGGGTAGGTTCTGTTAAAAGGAGTTTGTTTGACTAAAATGAGTTAAAGCGTTAAGCATAAGTATAACGTGCAGGTGTGCGCATAGGCAAAGTGAATTTAAACAGTTTTGAATGAATCGAATTGGAGATGCATACATAAAATGTGTCGGGTTAAGAAGAAATCTTTGTACAAAACGGTTTGTATTTTGATGAAAAGTGAGATATTTTGCATGGAACGTTCAAAGGATGGAACCAAATCGCCTATTTGTGGAAAATTGTTTTATTAAGAGGAATGGGAAGGTTCAACGTTTTCATAAAACAGTTTTGGAGGTAACGACCAAATACGGGTGTTTGCACATGGATAAGGAATAGAAAGGTAGTTTTAAAAGTAACGAGGTAGATTAGGATTCGAATGTTTAAACAGACTAGATTGTAAACGGGGAATAATGGAGGTATAGGTGTGAACGATTGATCTAATGAATGAATACGAGTATAAGGGTGGCATAAGTATTGGATAAACGAAAGTAGTGTGTTAAGAATGAGGTCTCGTCGTGGATAATCGGATATAATGCGTTTGTGAGTTATTTAATGTTTGAATTAGGTCAAAAGGTCTACAAAAACACTGAATTTCTCATGGCACGTCTTACGAAAGATTAGTAACATGGTGAAAACACTTATTTATAGAAAGTACCAGCGGCGTATCCACCATGTCTTGACCATATTACGTCCGTTTCGTATTCGGTGTCATGTTACGTTCTGTGTCTTACCATACCCAGTAGTACACTCTATGGTTCTCATACGCCCAATTACTATAATCCCGTGTGCACCCGCGATTATACCAATCGTCGCATGATCCGCATAGCTTGTACTAGTTGCGTATGAATTAAGGCATACACAAATTCTGAAAATAAGATTGCGTGTGTAAAGAAATGTAGCATGGAAGCATGTTTGTGTTCCAATTAGTATAAAACCAACGTGAGTGAATCCCTTGGGTTTCGCTCGCATACAGGTGCGACTGTATAAATTTTGAGTAAAAAGCATGAGAACAGTATAAGTTTAAATACGAACACGCATGTGAGCATAAACACAAAACGCATGTCAAGAGTATGAGCACAAGTATAAGCATAATGCGTATGAAAAATGAGTATAAATGTAAGTACAAATTTGAGCATAAATGAACGAATGTGAGTATAAACATAGATCGTATAAATAAGAGCATACATATAAGTATGAGTATAATATAAATTGTATAAATGCGAGTATAACTATGAATGTAAGTGTAAACATAATTGCATTATTATGAATGAAATGTATATGGGTGTGAATATAAGTTTAAGTATAGTTGTATAGGTATAAATATAAGTAGGATGTATGAGTATAAACATGAATATAATATAAAATGTATAAATATGGACATAATTAGGAAAATAAACATAAATGTGTAAGTATAAATATAAGTGTAGACACAAGATGTATAAATACGAGTATGGATACGAGTGTAATAAGTAATGATTTTGTATATGGTATTAAGCGTAATATACGAATTTAAGCATGTTAAAGTCCAAGAAGTTTTGAGTATGAAAGCAAAATGAGTGGTATATGTGAAATTGTCGTGAGTTATAGACTAAAACACGTAAGATGATATGCATATATAGTTGTTTGAGCAAAACGTGAAATTGAAATAGATTGAGTTGTCATGGAGCATAAAATCTAGTTTGTAAATGTAAAGGGAGTATAAATCATCCGTTGACTATGTGAATTTTACTTTGTAGACGAATGGGAATGCTACTATGGTTTTAGAAGAATTGATATAGTTGAAATTTATTGGTTCTTACGAAGTTTCCTTGCCCATGTGTTTTGAATTTAATTGACGTATCTAGTGAGGTTTTGAAAAAATCTTGGGTTTAATAAGTTAGCATCGTTTTAAATAACTTTGTATATAAAAAATTTTGAAGTTTATAGATTCTTGCGAAAAAAGTTGATCCTTAGAAAAGGAATTTGGTATATGAACTTAGTGATTATTGAAAAGCGTATTTTAATAAAATATTTTATTGATTTTAAAAGAAGTTTTAGTAAATGTTTGAATAAAATTTTTAATGTTTTATAGACGTGTACGAAAAAGGTTGGTTGATTCCCAATTGAAAATAAAAATCCCTAGTTTAATGTTGTGAGGTGAGTGTGTTTTAATAATTACATTGAATACGAAATTTCGTGGGCAATGGATTTATTAGACTGACTAAGTTGATGAGTAGCATTTCGTGAAATTTTGAATATTGAAGAACAAGCGTCTACGAAAAAGTTAAGAATTTTGTGTATGTGAGCTATATGAAAATAGATGGTAGGGTAAGAAATTCCTTTATATAAATAATGCATTTTGCAATAATTAGAGGTTTGACTAATGATAAACGCTTTAGATATAAGCATAATCGGGTTTACATAACACAGTCTATTAAAAGAAAGTATCGGTAACGATCACCTAGGTAAGGGAATCACCCCTAACCCGTTGGCGAAGTCGTTGTAAGATGAGAAAAGAATCGGAGTTAATCGTCAAGGTAAGGAAATCACTCCTATCTTGATGATATATCCCCACTTGTTGTTACAAAAGGGCAAATAAAATTACGTGAAATTATACACGTTAATAATGTATAATTATATGAAAAGTAATAGTATGATGTATGTGCAAAAATAAAATCTCAAAATGATTCAAAATTGGCAAGAGAGAATTCCATCATAAAAGGTCGCAGATAATAAAGCATAAGGGGCTGTTTGTTTACCTCTTAATGAGGCTCTTAATGGTTCAGACCTCTTACCGGTTCAACACTTAATGGTTCAGACTGTTTGTTTCACAAGCAGATGTCTGAATGGTTCAGGCATTTGCCTCTGAATGGTTAAGATTTATACAGAGTCTGAATGGTTAAGACCTCTAATCTGAATTGGTCAGACATTTGCCTCTGAACGGTTAAGTATTATACATGCTCTTAATGGTTCAGACCTCTTACTGGTTTAGCACTTGATGATTTAGACATCTTACTGGTTCACAACTTAACCATTCAGATGTTGCCAAACAGCTCCTAAGTTCGATTAAAACTTGGATGGTTCCAAAATGGAACGTTGACTAACCAAAGTGGTCGAAGGGTCTTTTGAAATTGAGAAGCATGCTTTGGCCTAATATGTGGTATACTCTCACCGACAAGTCGGTTAACGGTATTCACCCTTCCGATGAGATGCATGCTTTGGCCTAATATGTGGTATACTCCCAATCCAATCGAAAACTCGAGACTTGGCGGGATTTATAAAATCAAATAGTGGGACTAGTCGACGAGATGCGGGTTTCACCCTAAATTGACGATTTCATACCCTAAGTGTGGTTGGCACTCGTCGGGTCAAAATTTAATTTCGACACGTTGACGAGGGTCCACTAGAATTTGAAATTCGAAATTACCATCAAGATGTGGATTTCACTCCTAACTTAATGGTGTAATTTCATGTAAAAATATAATCAAGCGGAATGAGAGTCGTTTACCAAATTGTGGGTTTCACGCCTATTTTGGTAAACTCGTCCCATTTGTATAATATGAATGTTGTCGGATTAAGAATAATCGAGTAAAATGCATGAGGAAAAGTGTAAGTTGAGGAATAATGAAACAAATATTTACACATAAGAAGGTATGTCAAGAATAACACATAAAGAACATAACAATTAAACAAGTATTAACACATAATAAAGCAAGTATAGCATGTCAAGTGTTAACACATAAGTGACATATATGTTAAAAGATCGACAGAGCATAAATAAAAAAAAAATAAAGTAACATGCAAGTAGTTTTAAGCAAAACATAAGAATAGGGCTCTAAACCTTTAGACTAGGTAAAATCATTCCTACTTTTCCTAATTCCCTATAGTTATGGCTCTGATACCAATCTGTCACACCCCAACCGATGGCGGAAACATCGGGATGAGACGAAATAGATTGCAAGAGACTTCATAACACTATGTGACAATATAATTTAAATTCAAATTTCATAAATTCCTAAGATATCATACAAGAATCAAATACGAACAACATTGTTTCAAACATATAATACAAAATAGATTAATCTAAGTGTGTTTCTAAGTCCACTTAAGTCTTGTTTCTTCACTTAGCATAATCTTGTCTATCGAACCTGTAACATGTATTAAAATAGAGTTCAATGCAAAAGCAAAGGCGAGTATACAAGTTTTGATACATAGCATAAAATTAATTTTAAAATAGCCTAACGGCTCGTATCCAATATGAATCACAATATGCAAGTTACTAGTATGTTGAAATGGTGTCAAGTATATGTTCAAACCCAAGAATCCAATGCGTTAAAATAGCCTATCCTAAAAAGAATAAAGGGAGGTAACATGTTTAACTTAACAATACCCCGAGACTAGTAGGCGGTGCATTACTCCTATAGCGCTATAATTGTTAAGGTAGGCTTGTACGAAGTTAATGAGCAGATAGACACGGAAAGCTTACATAACATACGAGATTAACAAACATCATATAGTTTCATGTTCAACATGGATAGAGAGTGATTCAAATAGTTTCAAGTGTTTCGTGTGTTTATATAAAATACATGTTGCACCCAAAAGTGTTAAAAGTAAAATGGGTTCGAGTATACTCACATAATTGCTAACTCTTCCAATTATCCATGTGTTGACGAGTGTATGAGATTAGGAGGATGGAACCCCAAGGTCACCCTATATGGGCAAACGAAGGTGTGACAACTGTCAAATTTGCATGCATCCGTACAATTACTTAGACAATAATCAATGATTAATAACTATGCTAATTTACAATTTATGACTTGAATTGCTTTCTGATTATTGTTACCATACATACATTAGCATCATATATTGCAAATGACATAACATTATTGCATGCAAACTTTATTGACTCAAATGATGCAAGAAACATAGTTAGCACAGTTGCCTGATAAATCAGGAAAATGTTGACATAACTCAACACATAGACAGACAGTGTATTGAGACACAGAATGAGCCAGAAACCAAGTATTACACTAGTATAGTGTGTAGAAAAGTAAGGATCACAAAACTGTCTTCCTAGTAATAGTTTAAGTGCCGGAAAGTGCCTAAAACTCACAAAAACTGTAGAATTCTGCAGAAAATCAGCAAAATCAGCATTTAAACAATCTTATATCATGTAGAAATATGCTTAAATGGTCTTGAATGCTTTCCTAAGTGTCGGGAATCGAAACTGTCATAAAAGGTAACATAAAGCACACTAAACTGTAAAGTTTTGCACCCTAACGAACCGATAGCCAACCGAACAACCGGACACTACCCGAAACACCAAATTTACACTAGAAGTAATGTTTTAACATTACCAAGCTAGTTATGGTCCCTGAACATCATAACACCTCCTAAAATATCTAGTAACTAAACCTTCTAACTAATACTTGATTTTTAAACATCATGTAACCAACTTAGTTAAAACCTAGAGTCTACATACCCCCCCACCTAGTTCACGGCCCAAGTGGCCCCCACTTGTGATTTTATTCTAATATTTATATAGATCTTGTTTGCTCTTTATTAGACATAATATCCCATGGAAATTACATAAAAATGGGCTATAAGTATACAAGCAAGACATAAGCTCATAACATACACACACAAGCTCCTCCTCCTTCCCTTGGAGCTCTCGGCCGACCTCAACACACACATACTCACCCTCATTCATCCATCCTACTTCCATTTCAAACATATACCAAGGTGTTAGAGGTCACATAAAGGAGCTTGGAGCTTTCGGAAGTTCAAGGACCTTCACCGTTTGCTTTTATCCACTTGTTTTCTCCTCTTGATCATCCCTAGCCTTGTGCTAGTGGTAAGAACCATGATCTTTCCATTTTACTTCTATTTTAAGTGGTTAAAAGAAGATCCATAATCATAATCTTGAAGAACACTAAGAATCACAAGAATAAACTTGAACACAAGCATGAATAATGAAGAAATCTTGATGAATATGAGTTGTTATTCTTGATCTTTGTTGATTGTTTGTGAAAATGATGTTGATCATCAAATGATCTTGCTAGATCATGATTAAAAACATAATCTAGCAAGATGGGAGGATGAACATGTTAGAAATCAATGGATCATCCACACAAAGATCATGAACTTGAAAGAATAAAGTTGCTTCTTGTTAAGAAATGATCAAAGTAAGTTATTAATCATGTAGATCTAAAGATTTCATGAATGATTTCTAAAGAAACCAAGTTAAAAATATAAGTTTTTCTAAATCTTGGTTCTTACATAAAAAACCTTATTTTTGGTGGTTAAACAAGTGTAGAAACACTTGTGTAACAAGATGAATTCATAAATAAACATTTTTATAAAACATGATCATAAGTTGTAAAGATCAATCTTCTTTAAAAATGAAGTTTTTAAAGAATCACTCACACTTTAAAGGATAACAGGGCTTACTAAAGAACACTAGTAAGTTACTACAAATTTTTATGAAATTTCAAGTTCATGAAGTAGTAGATTATACTTGTTTTTGGCAAAATTGGTAAGTAAAGGTTGTTTATTATTGTTTATGGATTGATTGCGATTATTTTTACCAAAGAAAATGATATGCTTGAAAGCATGGAAACCTCCATTTTTAGGGGAAACTATGGCAAAATTTTCTAAAAATATACACACTTAGAAAAATATTTCTAAACAAGTATTTACAAGTGTATTTTAAACCATAAATTGTTACAAAACCTTTTTCATAATTTTTTGTTACAAAAATACAAATATTGGAGGTTGGCTTTTATAAATAAAAGTGACTAAATATGTATTTAGGAAATATATATTTAGAAGACACCATGTGTGTGATTATTTGTATATTTTGTGTATTAGTTATATTATTTTAGGACATGGTATAATATAACACATCAAAATACCAAGGATTACAATCCAAAATATTACCAAAATTCCAAGGAATAAATATACCCATTTACACAAAAATATTGGTGGAACCGAACAAGGAATACGACTTACAAAATATTCCGGAAAATTTATCCACAAAGTATATTTTGGTAAATAATATTTTGGACACCAAGAAAATGAAAATATGATCTTTACAATTACTACAAGAATATATCATATTTTAACAAGAGAAAAATATATTATTTTTGGCAAGTATTTATATATATATATATATATATATTCTCGAAACTCTTAGAAGATATATTATTGTTGAAAGAAATATATATTATCTCAACAAACATGAAATACAATATTTTTAGGGTGAAAGATATATTTTCTCAAACAAAGGTGAAATATATCATTTTTGGAAAAAAACAAGTTTATATATATTTTCTAAGTTAGACTTGAAAATATATATTGTTTTTGGAACTCATGAGAAAATACAAATATTTTCGCCAAAGAAAAATTATAAATAATTTTTCTAAATAATATTTATTACAATATATATATATATTTTGGGAATATATATTGGTGGATTTTATTGAGGATATTATTCCGGAAAATTAATACGAAAATTTAGTATATGAATACTTAATGAATACAATAAAAATACGTATTCTCGTACGTATGAATACACACCGGAATACGACCCCATTACATGGCAAAAATATACAAGTATAAGAATGCAAATACAAATACACCCATCCTTGGGAAGGATATACAAGTATAAATACTTGGGAAGTATTAAGTTAAAATAATTGTTTTAACAATCATTCCAAAATTTAATAAATATAATTTAAGTTAAAATATTAACTATTTTAACAAATAATTATATAACTTGGAATAATATCGAAGATACAAAAGAAACATAACTCAAAGACATTAATACTAAGTCAAGGCACGACCCGCTCGTCTAATAGACCATAGTACGTTGTAGGTAGTCATGTACACCAGAGGAACTTTGAGTTACAGACGGATTCGAAGAACGCAAACCTGTGAGTTCATGTTCCCCCTTTTCTTCTAACTGTTTTCAGTTTTATACCTTCGGGGGTGAAGTACATGTTACTAAATGTTTACAAACAATTATAAATGGTATGGTTAGCTAAGGAAAATACTATTAGATCATGTGAATGGGTAGGCGCACTCCTAAGACCATTAATCCTCGTGTTAGGACCGAGGGGCATGAGTGATAGATCTATTTGGGTGTAGCGAGCCCACACCCATGTGGACCAGGGTGGCCCATGAGGTGACTATGTCTTACAGTCGGATGCCCGGTACAAATCTACTAGGTTTGGGCCTTCCTACGCCGTTTAACACATGTTAATGTATTAGCTACACATTCATTGATCTGTTCCTTGTCGCTTCATACCAGTTTACAAATACATACATACATACATACATACATACATACTTACAAATGTTTCCAAGGATTATTCGTGCACACATACAAATCACATGAACTCGCTCAACTTTTGTTGATGTTTTCAAACTACATGTATTTCAGGAAACTAAATATGGATCTGGCGGGCTTTGAAGTTTCAAGTGTTGTTTGGAATAAAAGACGTCATCCGGGGTCGAATGGGTTAGAATGTGTATCCTATCCTGGATAGGATACATGTTGCAAAGCCTAGTTTGCATTAATGTCTTTTGAAAAGTCTTTATGGAACTTAAAACCTGTTGGTGTTGTATTCTGAATACGAAGTCTCTGTTTTTGGAGGATTAAAACAAGGTTGTTGTAATGTTTTAAAACTTAATCAATGGATGAACATCTTGGATTTAACATATAGTTGTTTCTTATGGTTGAATGCAATGATATTAAGCAAGTCACACCAAATCACGCTTCCGCAAAAAGTCAGGGTGTGACAGTTTGGTATCAGAGCTTCGATTGTAGCGAACTAGGATTCTTTCTTGAGTCTAGACTACAATCATTAGGGCTCTCACAAAAATATTTTTACAACATGTTTTCATTGCATACACGAAACGCCCAGATCCAAGGAAACAAACATTTTTACAAAATAAAAAGACAAGAAACACAATGCATAGTTACTTTGGTGGTTCAGTCTGAGAGACTGGGTGGTTCAGTCTGGGAGACTGGGTGGTTCAGTCTGGGAGACTGGGTGGTTCAATCTGGGAGACTAGGTAGTTCAGTCTGGGAGACTGCGTGGTTTAGTCTGGGAGACTAGGTAGTTCAGTCTGGGAGACTGGGTGGTTAGTCTGGGAGACTAGGTGGTTTAGTATGGGAGACTAGGAAGGATAGAAAGAGGTTCGTGAGGAATCACGAGGATACATGATTCCATGATACCTTAACCTTGCTTGCATACTTAATGATAGTGGTTAATATATGTGCATATATTGTAATTGTTTGTTACAGACACTATGTCATCATCCGAGAGTGGATTGTCCTATACTGAAGACCCAATGGCTATCGTTTCTGACGATGGGATCGTTCCTGAGCCAGAGATCTTTACTTTCGATGCAGAGAGTGACCCAGAGATGATGTCCGACGATGATGACGATTCCCAGCCATTTGTGCTGCCCAACTTGGGAGATGATACACCGACTACTGATGGCATCCCAGAAGAGGATCCTTTTGTTATTCCCATTCCTGTCCATAATCATCTTATCATCGATCATCCCGATGGAGAGCATGTCATGGCACCAATCCTCGCTCTCGTTCCTTTAGTGGCCAATCCTCTTGAGGATTTTCCTTTTGACGACTTGATCGATATTGATGTTGATTTGCTTGTTGATGGTCCTTTTGATGATGCCCATGGTGATGAAAGGCTAGACGAGGACATTGTTTCTATTCCACTTTTTGAGATCCCTGTTATTGAGATTTCCTCCGACTCTAGTTTACACTCTGTCCCAGATTCTTTTGAGTCTGCGACGCTCTCTGCCTTACAGGTAGTTGGATTACGACGTTATGCCACGGATTCTGATGATGATACGGTCGTGTCAGTTACACCATCCCCTCCACACGAGCTTGAGCTTGATCTTGAGTTAGATTTTGTTCCTGATGATCAACCCGATGTTGCACCTGCGGATCCTGAGCCTTTACCTGACCATGACCCTATTCCTACTGGCATACCTAACATTGCACCCTTTATACCTGATCCAGTTCCTGCACCCGTTGATCCTCTTGTTGTTGAGACAATTGTTCCTCCACCTGCACCTGCACCCATGTTGCTCCTTCTCATTCTGTGGAGTCTGATGTCCTTCGTGTTGATTTACCTATCGATTTCTTGCAGGACATACCCGCATCCCGTCCAAGGGAAGACGCTTCAGGTCGGCAGCTTAGTCAGGATCTCCATGTTTCAGCAACTTATCCACACATTCTCCAGTCTACACCTTTTGCTCCTTTTACTTCTTCACCAACTGGTGAGCCATTCAGAGGGTCCCCACCATATTCCATGCCGACCTCAGACCCCTACCATCCTTCGCATTTTGTTGGCTATGCACAGGATGAGTTACTTTATTCGCTTCAGCTTCGACTTGAGGTTATGAGTCGCAGAGTCATGGAGCTTGAGTCTATACCGCGTCCATTACCATATCCTTGTCAGCATGTTTCCGTTTCCCCTCGTTCATCACCGCCTCCTTTAGCACGTCCATCTGTTCCTCTTACTCCTTTTCCAGATTTTGATGCTCGATTCCTCACAGTCGAGCAGCAGGTCCGTTATTTGCTTCGTCACGTGTACAAGCTCGAGGAGGAGCTCGCACATGTTCTTAGTTTGATTTTCCTCCCTCCTCCTCCTCCTCCGCCATCAGTACAGTAGGTTTTTGGTCTTATGTAGATGCATTACTATTGATGAAGGTACTGCTTTTGAGCTAAGCTTGTGAAGCCTTTTGGAGATCACTTTTGATTATAAGACTTTTGTAGACTAGTAGACTTGTTGGACAAGGGTAGTGTGACCATGTGATATGATGCACCTTGTAAAACATGTAAGAATACTTTATGGTCAATGGTTAATGAAAGCTCAATCATCATGTTCGCATTAAGCACGTTGTTGACGTACATATTTGTGCTATGATTGTGATGTACGTGCTTGTTTGCTATGTTCTCATTAAACATATTCCCAATTACTTGATTATGACATGATTGTGCTAATGTTTGATTGATTGAGATGATGATTTAATACGTGTATGTACATACGACCTCTAAACAACTATATACACTCCCTGAACAAATAAGACTTGACCAATCCGAACTCCTCCTTAGGAGATGTCTCATCAAGAAATCATTCGGTTGACCAAGGTAGAATGGCAAGCGCACGTCTCACAGGCCATAGCTCGGCACGAGGTTCTTATATACAGACGCAGCGAAAGTACCTCAGGGAATAACCCACCTAACGGTAATGTTTAAGTCACCTAAGACACATTACAATACGTTGGACAATTCCAAGTGTGCTTTGCTAATGCTTTTTGTGATGATGATTGCTTGGGTACAGGTTGTACCTATAATCAGTTTTTAGACTGCAAGCCTCTGAACTTCGACGGCACTGGAGGTGCCGTAGCTTTTGTGAAATGGGTCGAGAATATGGATTCTGTTTTGCGAATGAGCGGATGTACGCTAGAGCAACAAGTACCATACGTTTCTGAATTGTTTCAAGATGAGGCTCTGTTACGGTGGAACCTTCAGGTTCAGATAATGGGCAAGGCTGCTGCGTATGCTTTAACATGGGATGAGTTGAAAGAAATGATGCGTAGGGAGTATTGTTCTCAGATGGAGATCCAGAAGCTAGAATTTGAATTCCGGAACCTAACAATGGAAGGTCCTAAGGTGGTGGATTACGTGTAGAGACTTCATGATTTGTCACGAGTTGTTCCATATCTGGTGGAACCAGAGCTTAAAAGGATGGAACGATTCATCTGGGGATTGGCGCCTCAGATCCCGAGCTTGATGATGGCATCAACGCCACCAACCACTATCGATGCGAGTATCTTGAGTCTGGCGCTCGCTAAGGAAGCACTTAGATTGGAGAAACTTTCAACCCCTGACGAGAAGAAGGAAACTCAGGTGGAGTCATCTGGAAAGAACAAAAGGAAGCTCACTGATTTCCAAGGAGGTGATCGGGTGAACAACAACAACAAAGACAAAAAGGGAAAAGAGTACATGGGTAAACTACCTAAGTGCGACAAATGTCGACGTCATCATACCGGGCAATGTAGAAATGGAATGTGTGGTAACTGTGGCAAAGTGGGACACTGCAAGGAGACGTGTTGGCACAGGACGGGATATGGAAAGGGAGGTCAAGGGTGTTTTTAACTACGGTGACATGAGGAACTTTAGGAAAGATTACCCAAGGGATATTAACCAAGACCGTGAAGGAGCATTCAATGTTGGAGCTCGTGAAGCATGCCAGTGTCCGAATGAAGTTACTGGTACGTTCCCTATCAACCTACACCTTGCATCGGTGTTGTTTGATACTAGTAACGACTATAGCTTCGTACCTCTAGAGTTTAAGAGTATACTTGGTTTAGTATCAAATAAGTTAGATATCCTATACTCGATAAAACTAGCTAATGGGAGGCTCGTAGAAGCCAAAGGAGTGAATAAGGACTGCGTTGTAGAGCTTGGGGAGCGTGAGGTTTCGTCAGAACTTCTGCCAGTTGAGCTGGAAAGCTTCAACGTCGTAGTTGGAATGGATTAGTTGTCGAGTAACCAAACTGAGATCGTGATTCATGGAGATAAGCAGGATACGCCTCTACGAATTATTAGTTGTTTGAAGGCATGAAAGTTTTTGCGAAAAAGGTGTATTACCTTCTTGGCTCATGTCGTGGACAAGGAAGCCGAAGAACCTAAGCTCGAAGATATCACTGCGGTAAGGGAATATCCTGAAGTCTTCCTCAAGGACTTGTCAGGATTACCTCCTCAACAACAAGTCGAATTTCGCATCAATTCGGTTCCAGGCACTGCGTCTGTAGCCAAGGCACCCTATCGAATGGCACTTCCTGAGATACAAGATTTGCCAACGCAGCTTCAGAAGTTGCCAGATTGAGGATTTATAAGGCAAGCTTTTTGCCCTAAGGAGTTCAGTGATGTTCGTCAAGGAGAAGGACGATGATTTTCAAATGAGCATCAACTACCAGAAGCCGAACGAGCTAACCAACAAGAGTCGGAAACTCTTGCTGAGGATTAACGAATTATTTATTTAACTAACTGCAAGGATCCAACTACTATTCTAAGACTAATCGTTGATTGAGCATCATTAGCTGTAAATTCAGGGCAAAAGCATACCAAAGTATAGTGAGTCAGCAATTTGTTACAAACATACACTAATACTGTGTTTTATACACGATACACAAAATAGTTACGCATAGAATACAAAACTTCGAGGGTTCGGGAATCATGTACATAAGACCTTCGGGGACTTAGGAGAAAACTCATTAAAGGCTATCACATAGAAACTACGTCTATTAACTCGAGCAAACCCCATTATTCTGACACATATGCTATTTCAGTTAGCCGAACCAATAAAGTACTCAAATTTCTCTTATTGAAATTTCCACTTTTGCTTCTAGCAAGTAGAATTTTGCACCTCTACTTCTCTTAATAGTAGTTGCATTACAACAATTTCCTTCGTTAGAGCAAACACTCCTTGTCTCGATACTTGATCATTTCTTCATAATAGTGAGTACTCATTATTTCATTTCTTGGAAATTCATATATTACGCACGCACCATTTGTTATGCATGTGGTTTCGTTTCGAATAAGTGCTTCATCAAAGTTCAAATATTATTTTGATAAATCTAATTATTGATTCGTGATTCGAATGACCTACATTATCGTAAATGTTGGCTCCTTTGATATTAAGTCAACACACTTTCTTGAAACTTATTTTCTTTCAAGTTACATACATGGTTTGTCTTTGTACCCATGCCGAAATCCCCTTGTCGATACATACGTATATTGTCAAATTTCGCTAAAACCAAGCTCAATTGCTTGAACTTGTCCATTTCGCATATTCAATTCAAGACACCATAAGATGTATTGAAATCATCATATTCATTTTTGCAAACATTTCATTTGTTCCAAGTCGCGGTAGACTTGATTGGTCTACGGCTCCATTAAATCGTTTGTTGGTTTCGACACCTTGTAGTGATGTTTTCACTAAATTGAAGCTTACGCTATTCTCGGTTACACATCTCATACACGGATTTAATTGTTTATTTATTGACTTGCTCTAAATCCGTTTTGTTTTATCATAAATAAAGCAGTCTTAACACAATTGTGTGTTAAGACAATGGTACATAAATTCATTCTATATCATATTGTACCTCCTAACGGTTCTTTCATTATCGATCGAATTCCTTGAGAAACTTATTGCTTTTCATCTTCGATCGAGAACAGTAGCTCTTTGATGTTCTATATTCATTTGAAAAATCCTACGATGCCGTCTGAATCAAACTTTCAGGATTGCTTCATTACACTTTCATTTGATTTCAAACACGGTGAATTGTTCGGTCACCGCTATTATTGAATTACATCATTACGACACCTTGTGGTATCGGTACAAACTTTCAGCTTGTGCTAGTCATGGTCAACCGTTCCACTCAAAACTACACCTACTTTCGTTTGACTTGTCATTTAAACATTCTTAATGCAACTACGAATTAAGACAAAGATACACCAGGTTTGGTTGTATTTCATTTCGGTGTATTCTCGCAACTCAATAACGTCAACACACTAATTTTATTCATTTATTTGTTCAAAAGTTGACAAATCATTTTTCATATCACTATTACATTTGAGTTTGCTGAGTTTGAGTTCATCCAGCGGATGTCATTGTTCTGAGAACCCATTTGCTTATTGTAAACAAACATTTGGAATTCCATCGGTCAGAACTCCTCTTTTGTTGAACCCCTGTTAACTAGATTACACTAGATTACACTAGATTATACATCTATACGCCACGTGCCCTTTGAAATCAAATTTTAGAACACATACCTGTTAACCATTGGGTTCTTGTTGTTATAATATATGTAACAACCGTCTAATTTCTATTCAATTTTAATGGGAATATTCAGGAATTTTTAAAAGAAAAGTATTTAACTTCAACATGAGTACAAAATCAAAGTCTTAGGGTTATGGCATACTAGCCAACTACTAGCTAGTTATAATATTTATTACATGATTAGCGAATTGTTTGAAGCAAAAACATTGTCTAAAAAAGATTAAATTTACGCGGAAGCATTCAAAAGTTCGTGTTTGGTTCTTCAACTTGCTTGATCGCCATCCAGAAAGTCCCCATTGTCACCTAAAGTCAAAACCACTTAAAAATGTTAGTTTTGACACAGATATAGTGCGTATAAACAAGTTCTAGCATCGAATCATTGAAAATAAAACAAAATTTCAGAAATTATCCTGTCGCGTGTCGCGCCAGGTATCGTTCAATCTGTCGCGTGTCGCGACGTCTCTCGCGTGTCGCGCCGGATCTATCTGATCATGTCGCGTGGAACGGGGGATACTGTTTTCCAGCAGGTGCAGGTTTTTGACCTGCATTTCCTGCTAGCTCTGAAAATTCCCAGTTTCAACTTCAAATGGTCATAACTTTGGACCCGTAGGTCCGTTTTAGGTGGTTCTTCTTCCTATACGTCTGTAATTTCATTACCGACGTGCCTATTACATTTATCATACACAAAACTTTAGATTATGGACCGAATGACTAAATTCACTATGTGATTATTCAACCCATTATACTAACACTCATTTGCTACCATTGCAATAGAAACCATAAGGCGCATTTTATCCCAACATCCAGGCTTAATATCACCAACGCTTCATTACCAAAACTATGGGTTTACGCTCTTGTGATCCACCTTCGCAGATTTCAATTCAAATCAACATTTTACTACTACTAAACAATTGTTTGACCCGTTTGGCTCATCTATGGAATCCTCCGTTTCCAATGACTACCAAACAATTCCTAATCTATTTTCAACTTATTCAATCAATTGTGAACAACGACTTTTCAACTAATACTCGTCTTTTACACTAAAACCCGACTATTGACAATTGAAATATCCAAATTTGCATATTGTAACGAACAAGTTACATACCTTCAAAGCACGCCCTTCAAACGCAAGTCGCCACCGGCTTGTCCGCTTGACGCTCCGGTATCCTTTCCTATAGAGTTCAACCATGGCAATGTTTAGAACTCTTTTCAAACCATATATCGCATATTTTGCCGAAACATCACAATTATGCGGTTTAACTTTAAATTTCAGTTTTAAGCCTTCTTTGAGGCATTTATACAAACACTTTAAGGGCTGAATTTTACACGATTTATTAACAAGTTCATAACTTGTCATATAGCCCAAATTTTCATCAATCAAACTACCTTACATAAATATTAGCCTCTATAATTCTGAAATAACCTCACACATGTCAAATTGCACTAGAACAACCCCAAATTTCCTAGTGTTTATCAAGTTCTACATAACCCACTAATCACCTACAATGGTGTTCATGGATTTACTAGAATTAAGCATGATTTCAACATGTACTTGTCTAGGGTTTACTCCTAGACATTTCAATGTTCCTATTTCATTTACATAATACACATGCATCATCAGATTTCGAATTCCCTAAGTTCATGAGAATTTCAAGTAGAGAATTTTTGTCAAATTTCACATACCTTATGATCTCCTTGCAATGGGGATCACCAATCTAAGCTTAGATTTCCTTTTGGAATGGAATTGAGCCTTCAATTTGTGAATTTTGTGCAAGTTAGGGTTTGTGGGAGAACCCTGGTCGCCCCCCTGCGTTCTAGTCGATCCACACACACACTAGTGTGTGTTGGATTTAAATTTTTTTGTTTTAATGAAACTTGTTTCACAATTTGCACAATTGACCCTCCTATTTTCATGAGGTTTCTAGTTTAATTGTTTTAACACTCTAACTTGGTATCTCTTGGCTCTTATCTAACTAGGTTAGATCTTATAACTAGTTAGTTTATCCCGTTTAACTGCAATGTCGGATTAAAATAAAGAATTTATATTTTAGGGATGTTACAATATATCCTTGGATGCACCTGATTCGAATAAGTTTTGATTTGGTTTTGTGGTTATCTACCTCAGTATTATTCATATCCATACACGTATAACGTAACCCTAAGGAGTTAAGGTAGTAAAAATTTCGAGGACGAAATTTTCTTAACAGGGGGAGAATGTGACAACTGTCAAATTTGCATGCATCCGTACAATTAATTAGACAATAATCAATGATTAATGACTATGCTAATTGATGCGTAGTCGAGTGTTATATATATTAGGTGTATATTTTAAGCCCCTTTAACACTTTTTAGTCAAGTTTTAAATTTATAAAACACGATATTTACTAACACTAGACACACATATGGGCAAGTGCACCCATCGTGAGCGTAGTATAGTGTTGGTAAGATACCGAGGTCGTCCAAGGACACAAGAGCTTTTAGTACCGGTTTATCCTCAACGTCTAATCAAATCAAAAAGTTTAGAAAAATGTTTTAAACTAAGAAAAAATAAAAACTAACTAAAATGCTGAAAATAAAAATAAAAAGAAAAACAGATAGACAAGATGAATCACTTGGTTCCGACTCGTATCTAGTGTAACCTTTGATTATTTCCGCACTTTTGCACTATTTTAAGAGATTATCTTAGTTATTGTAGTAGGCCCCTCTTTTGAAGGTGACGTTACCCTCACCCCAGTAGTTTGAGTCAGCAAGGATACAATCCTAAAAGGGTGGATTATTGGAAGATAATTAATTAAGTTATTAATGCAAATTATGGTAGGCCCCTCTTTTGGAGGTGACGTTACCCTCGACTAAGTAGTCTGAGTTAGCAGGGATACAGTCCTAAATAGCCGGGTTATAGTATTAATAGTAGTTAACTTATGAGGGGATCAAAGAGTTTGGACCCCCGCCATCCAATACCGTTAAGTATTGAAGGAGGTCCTACTAAATTTGACCCAGGTCCATTGCAGGACCTCTAAACGCTGAACAATGGCAAGACCTTTACCAAACCGTTCCCTTAAACCCCGACCAGGTAGCCAACATACCTCCATATAGACCGTGGAGATATGAATGGTGAAAATCTTTTATTTTATATAGACAGTAAAATAATGCCAAGACACCATGGACAAACGATAAGGAAAGATCACCTTCAACATAAGCAACTAGTTATTAAAGTCATTAATACAAAACCAAGTAAAAAGTGCGAAAAGATTAGAAATAAAAAGTATTACACTAGACACTTTGTCTTCACCAAGTGATGTAAGAGACTTAGGCAAACATGGCCTTGATTGTCAAGAACTCTTACGATCAATCTTGGATCCCGAGACGACTCACACACTCTACGATGGACAATGGATGATGGTGGTGGATGATGGTGTTATGGTGGTGGTGGGTGGTGGGTGAAGTGTGAGAGAGGTGGTGTGCCAAGGGATGGTTTGAGCTTTAGCCAAGCACTTCTATTTATAGGCTGAACAGAAGCTCGGGCACGGCCCCGTGTCCAGTGGGCTAGACCCTCCTTATCGGGTGGTTCTGGCTCATCTTCAATTAGGGGGTCATTATTGCCGAATGGATATTTCATTGACCGCTCAAGATCGACACTTCTTTTAAATGCCCCTAATTGAAGAGGTAGATTGTTGAACTTCCGGTTTTTCAAAGCTTCATGAGTTTTTACAAATGGTCGTCCCAACACTAGAGGAGCGTCATCGAGGATGACAAAGTCGGTCGGGATTACCATTTGATTTGTTTGGACCAATACATCCTCAACTATACCGATTGATTTTATTACTTTCCGATTGGATAGAAAAATGGGTATTTGAAGTGGAGAAAAATCACTAATACTTAATTTTTCGAAAATGTAGTTAGGCATTATGTTAACACAAAGATCTTTATCGATTGTGACATTACTAATAAACGGATTTTGAAAGAAACATGGAACCGGTGTAATGTTAATTTCAAATGGGTCTTCTTTTATTAGCGAAGTTTGATCATTAGTTAACTTAACACTTACCGTTTCGTCAATTTTAGTGTTAGTGTTTAACTCTTTTAAAAACTTAGCATGAGTGGGTACTAAACAATGATTTTCAAAAGAAGGTGACAAGAGATTAATTTCTTCAAAATTAGACTCTTCTTGAATTTTACCTTTGTCGGACTCACCTTTTTCGTTGTTTAACTCATGTATCGGTTTTTCACTTATTTGTTCTTCCATTTTTACACTTTCAGTTATCTCTTCCTTTTTTTAATTCTTCTCTTGCGCGGGACTCCTCTTCCCTTGCGCGAGATTCTCTTATACAGCGATCGATAACTCTTATGTGTTCTAATATCCTATCGGTTACTTCGGTTATAGAAAAAGAATCGGGATTTTCTAAGCTTGAATCCGGTTGTTCGACCCTTTGTTCCTCATAATACTCATGTGAAGTAGATGGTTCGCACCATTGTTCTTCATTGTAAGCATATGATGGATAAGGTTCGTAATTTTGTTCTTCATAATACTCATATGAGGTGGGTTGTTCACGCCATGGTTCCTCATAGTAAGTATACGAAGGTGGCGGCTCATATCTTGGTTCCTCAAAGTATGAGTATGAAGGCTCATACCTTGGTTCATCAAAATATGAGTATGAGGGAGGAGGTTCATACCTTTGGTCTTCATATGATGTGTATGAAGTTGATGGCTCGTACCTGGGCTCCTCATAGTAGGTGTATGAATTGGATGGTTGATATGAGCGATTATTTTGAACCGAGCGTGAGTTACGACAATTAGTGCAATAATTACCCCTATAATCATCCTCCTCATAGGTGTAGTTGTAACCTCCTGAGTATTGATCCATAAGAATCACTCAGCAGACCACAATCAAGTCTCGAGATCAGAAAACAAAAATAAAAATGGAAACAGAGGCTGGACACGGCCCCGTGTTCAGTGGACACGGCCCCGTGTTCAGAATCTGTATCTGGGCGTTTTAATTAAATTTACTGATTTCGTTGAGCACGGGGCGTGTTCAGTGAGCACGGCCCGTGTTCAAGCTACTGTTACTGGGTGTTTTTATGAAAATGTGCAGCACGGCCCCGTGTTCAGTGAACACGGCCCCGTGTACAGGTTACTATAAATGCAAATCTAGACTAAAATGCAGAAAAAGTGCGCGCGTTTATAAAAGGTTTTGAAAAACTGATTAGGCCGTCGATTTTAAGCTTTCTTAAAATCCTTGTGTCCCCGGCAACGGCGCCAAAAACTTGATGCGTAGTCGAGTGTTATATATATTAGGTGTATATTTTAAGCCCCTTTAACACTTTTTATTCAAGTTTTAAATTTATAAAACACGATATTTACTAACACTAGACACACATATGGGCAAGTGCACCCATCGTGAGCGTAGTATAGTGTTGGTAAGATACCGAGGTCGTCCAATGACACAAGAGCTTTTAGTACCGGTTTATCCTCAACGTCTAATCAAATAAAAAAGTTTAGAAAAATGTTTTAAACTAAGAAAAATAAAAACTAACTAAAATGCTGAAAATAAAAATAAAAAGAAAAACAGATAGACAAGATGAATCACTTGGTTCCGACTCGTATCTAGTGTAACCTTTGATTATTTCCGCACTTTTGCACTATTTTAAGAGATTATCTTAGTTATTGTAGTAGGCCCCCCTTTTGAAGGCGACGTTACCCTCACCCCAGTAGTTTGAGTCAGCAAGGATACAATCCTAAAAGGGTGGATTATTGGAAGATAATTAATTAAGTTATTAATGCAAATTATGGTAGGCCCCTCTTTTGGAGGTGACGTTACCCTCGACTAAGTAGTCTGAGTCAGCAGGGATACAGTCCTAAATAGCCGGGTTATAGTATTAATAGTAGTTAACTTATGAGGGGATCAAAGAGTTTGGACCCCCGCCATCCAATACCGTTAAGTATTGAAGGATGTCCTACTAAATTTGACCCAGGTCCATTGCAGGACCTCTAAACGCTGAACAATGGCAAGACCTTTACCAAACCGTTCCCTTAACCCCCCGACCAGGTAGCCAACATACCTCCATATAGACCGTGGAGATATGAATGGTGAAAATCTTTTATTTTATATAGACAGTAAAATAATGCCAAGACACCACGGACAAACGATAAGGAAAGATCACCTTCAACATAAGCAACTAGTTATTAAAGTCATTAATACAAAACCAAGTAAAAAGTGCGAAAAGATTAGAAATAAAAAGTATTACACTAGACACTTTGTCTTCACCAAGTGATGTAAGAGACTTAGGCAAACATGGCCTTGATTGTCAAGAACTCTTACGATCAATCTTGGATCCCGAGACGACTCACACACTCTACGATGGACAATGGATGATGGTGGTGGATGATGGTGTTATGGTGGTGGTGGGTGGTGGGTGAAGTGTGAGAGAGGTGGTGTGCCAAGGGATGGTTTGAGCTTTAGCCAAGCACTTCTATTTATAGGCTGAACAGAAGCTCGGGCACGGCCCCGTGTCCAGTGGGCACGGCCCCGTGTCCACATCCTTCTCTTTCTTCATTTAATGCAGTTTTGTCTTTTTAGTTGACCACGCCCCCGTGTCCGCTGAGCACGACCCCGTGGTGCAGAAGAATCTTTGTACTATGCAGATTTGCTAGATTGTGCGAATCTTATAGTTGACCACGGCCCCGTGTCCGCTGAGCACGACCCCGTGGTGGGCAATAGAAGCTTCTACCACTTTGTGTTTTCTACTGACACTTGGGCACGCCCCCGTGCTGGCTGAGCACGGGGCGTGTTCAGGCTTCTGATCTCTTGTTTTGCTTGGGAAGATGCTGTCGTGGGGTCGGGCATGTCACGTCTTGTTCCTTTTCTTGTATTTATGTTAGATTTTGATGTCTTTTTGCTTCTTTTGTTAATTTGAGCTCATTTAATCCTGAAAATACAAAAGGAAGACAAAAGCACACTTTTTCCAACATTAGTACTAAAAAAAGGGTTAGTTTTATGCCTCATTTGATGAAATTTATATGTTGCATTTTTAACACATCAAATACCCCCACACTTGAATCTTTGCTTGTCCTCAAGCAAAACTCTTTAATATGTGGCTATAACACTCCCAAATGGAATGGGTAGAGAAGAAGGTTTTTGGGCTTGTCGTAGAGTGTCGGGATTTCCAAGATTCTTTATTTGATTTTATTTTTATTTATTTACAATCCTATTCGTCATGATTTATTTAAAACTTTTCATAAGATAAATTACTTATTAGGGCATAACATGCCTCTTTAAAATTCCATTTATATACAAGTTCACATACCTCACGGGGATCACTCAACACTCGGCCGAAAATGTATTTTTGTGGATCACTCGAGAGCGGCATGGAACTTACTCCTACCATAGGCTTGCCAAGCAATCAATCCTCCTCCTTTTTAACTTATATACCTTTGTAAATATCAAGAGGACTTTGTGGGTGAAGGGTTAGGCTTGGGTTAAAGGTAGGTGGTTGGGTTGGTGGTTAGTGGTTAGTAGAAAAAGGGCGAAAAGCGTAACAAGTGTCGGTTTTCGTAAGACTTTCTATTTTTGTAACTTTTATTTTGATGAAGCTATTATTCAAACAAAGTTATTTTTGATGAACTTGTTTGTTTATTTTCTTTTGCTTCATCATCAACACAATTTTTTTTTTTTGAAAGTCATACGAAAAACTGAACTTGTTACTAAAACAAAGGGTTAAAAATAAAAAGGTTTTGGTGGGTAAAAGGGTGTTTGGTTTGGGTTATGAAATGAAAAGGTTTAGGCTCAAAGGGGCTAACTAGGGGGATTTTGGGTAGGTGGTAAAAAAAATGGTGTAGAAATAAAAAGGGTTAGTCCTAATGCCTCCATCATTTACTTACTCGGGTTTAAGTTGGTAAGGACCGGGAATGTATCGTCATGGCAAGTTCTAGAGTCGTAAGAACCAAGCGGCTATTCACACAAGAAACGAAAAATGAGCATTTAGTCTAATGATATGTAATTGTATGCTCAATAAAGGCTCAAAAACTCACTTTTGTGGGAATGGGTTTTTATGTGATCAAGTATATATAATCAAATTTTAACTAAGCTTGTCATGCCTTTTCATAATTTTCTTATGTTGGTTCTTTTTATCACGACGTTATCGGTTGTAAATTCGTAAAAATATAACCTTTTTAGAACTTGAAATTCCCGAGTTAAACCTAGACAAGAAAAAAAAAATGAAAATTTTTGAAAAAATTTGGGGTGATTAGCGGTTCCAATAGAGTTTTGTGTAAGGCTTGTATTTAGGACTTGTAAGATGCAAGGTTTTAGCATCCCCCCCACACTTAAATTACACATTGTCCTCAATGTGTCCCAAAAATAAGTTTTTAGGTTGATTGAATGTGTAAAAGGTGTGAAAAAGCAAAATTTTTTGTGTTACTGGGCGCTGAACACGGCCCCGTGTTATCCGGGCACGGCCCCGTGTTCAAGTGCCAGTATCAAAATTAAAACAAGAGAAACAGAAGACTGGACACGGGGGCGTGTTGGGTGAACACGGCCCGTGTCCAGTTACCTGAACTGAGTCTTTTTCTGCAGACTGTGCAGCACGGGGCCGTGTTGGGTGGACACGGCCCGTGCCGAGCTTACTGTAAACGAAGAAATTTGTCGGACGGTCCTGTTTTTCCTGCATGGAGTGCTGGTTCAAGTTTCCCTTGCATCCTTTGCCATCTCAAGTGTGTTTTATTACTGAAAATTAAAACTAACTAGAAAACAAGAAAATTAATCTAACCTAAACTAAGGATAGTTCCGCAGAATGCCTCCGTGGTGCGCCGCGTTTATAAGGGTCCTTGGCTAGACCCTCCTTATCGGGTGGTTCTGGCTCATCTTCAATTAGGGGGTCATTATTGCCGAATGGATATTTCATTGACCGCTCAAGATCGACACTTCTTTTAAATGCCCCTAATTGAAGAGGTAGATTGTTGAACTTCCGGTTTTTCAAAGCTTCATGAGTTTTTACAAATGGTCGTCCAAACACTAGAGGAGCGTCATCGAGGATGACAAAGTCGGTCGGGATTACCATTTGATTTGTTTGGACCAATACATCCTCAACTATACCGATTGATTTTATTACTTTCCGATTGGATAGAAAAATGGGTATTTGAAGTGGAGAAAAATCACTAATACTTAATTTTTCGAAAATGTAGTTAGGCATTATGTTAACACAAAGATCTTTATCGATTGTGACATTACTAATAAACGAATTTTGAAAGAAACATGGAACCGGTGTAATGTTAATTTCAAATGGGTCTTCTTTTATTAGCGAAGTTTGATCATTAGTTAACTTAACACTTACCGTTTCGTCAATTTTAGTGTTAGTGTTTAACTCTTTTAAAAACTTAGCATGAGTGGGTACTAAACAATGATTTTCAAAAGAAGGTGACAAGAGATTAATTTCTTCAAAATTAGACTCTTCTTGAATTTTACCTTTGTCGGACTCACCTTTTTCGTTGTTTAACTCATGTATCGGTTTTTCACTTATTTGTTCTTCCATTTTTACACTTTCAGTTATCTCTTCCTTTTTTAATTCTTCTCTTGCGCGGGACTCCTCTTCCCTTGCGCGAGATTCTCTTATACAGCGATCGATAACTCTTATGTGTTCTAATATCCTATCGGTTACTTCGGTTATAGAAAAAGAATCGGGATTTTCTAAGCTTGAATCCGGTTGTTCGACCCTTTGTTCCTCATAATACTCATGTGAAGTAGATGGTTCGCACCATTGTTATTCATTGTAAGCATATGATGGATAAGGTTCGTAATTTTGTTCTTCATAATACTCATATGAGGTGGGTTGTTCACGCCATGGTTCCTCATAGTAAGTATACGAAGGTGGCGGCTCATATCTTGGTTCCTCAAAGTATGAGTATGAAGGCTCATACCTTGGTTCATCAAAATATGAGTATGAGGGAGGAGGTTCATACCTTTGGTCTTCATATGATGTGTATGAAGTTGATGGCTCGTACCTGGGCTCCTCATAGTAGGTGTATGAATTGGATGGTTGATATGAGCGATTATTTTGAACCGAGCGTGAGTTACGACAATTAGTGCAATAATTACCCCTATAATCATCCTCCTCATAGGTGTAGTTGTAACCTCCTGAGTATTGATCCATAAGAATCACTCAGCAGACCACAATCAAGTCTCGAGATCAGAAAACAAAAATAAAAATGGAAACAGAGGCTGGACACGGCCCCGTGTTCAGTGGACACGGCCCCGTGTTCAGAATCTATATCTGGGCGTTTTAATTAAATTTACTGATTTCGTTGAGCACGGGGCGTGTTCAGTGAGCACGGCCCGTGTTCAAGCTACTGTTACTGGGTGTTTTTATGAAAATGTGCAGCACGGCCCCTTGTTCAGTGAACACGGCCCCGTGTACAGGTTACTATACATGCAAATCTAGACTAAAATGCAGAAAAAGTGCGCGCGTTTATAAAAGGTTTTGAAAAACTGATTAGGCCGTCGATTTTAAGCTTTCTTAAAATCCTTGTGTCCCCGGCAACGGCGCCAAAAACTTGATGCGTAGTCGAGTGTTATATATATTAGGTGTATATTTTAAGCCCCTTTAACACTTTTTAGTCAAGTTTTAAATTTATAAAACACGATATTTACTAACACTAGACACACATATGGGCAAGTGCACCCATCGTGAGCGTAGTATAGTGTTGGTAAGATACCGAGGTCGTCCAATGACACAAGAGCTTTTAGTACCGGTTTATCCTCAAGGTCTAATCAAATAAAAAAGTTTAGAAAAATGTTTTAAACTAAGAAAAATAAAAACTAACTAAAATGCTGAAAATAAAAATAAAAAGAAAAACAGATAGACAAGATGAATCACTTGGTTCCGACTCGTATCTAGTGTAACCTTTGATTATTTCCGCACTTTTGCACTATTTTAAGAGATTATCTTAGTTATTGTAGTAGGCCCCCCTTTTGAAGGTGACGTTACCCTCACCCCAGTAGTTTGAGTCAGCAAGGATACAATCCTAAAAGGGTGGATTATTGGAAGATAATTAATTAAGTTATTAATGCAAATTATGGTAGGCCCCTCTTTTGGAGGTGACGTTACCCTCGACTAAGTAGTCTGAGTCAGCAGGGATACAGTCCTAAATAGCCGGGTTATAGTATTAATAGTAGTTAACTTATGAGGGGATCAAAGAGTTTGGACCCCCGCCATCCAATACCGTTAAGTATTGAAGGATGTCCTACTAAATTTGACCCAGGTCCATTGCAGGACCTCTAAACGCTGAACAATGGCAAGACCTTTACCAAACCGTTCCCTTAACCCCCCGACCAGGTAGCCAACATACCTCCATATAGACCATGGAGATATGAATGGTGAAAATCTTTTATTTTATATAGACAGTAAAATAATGCCAAGACACCACGGACAAACGATAAGGAAAGATCACCTTCAACATAAGCAACTAGTTATTAAAGTCATTAATACAAAACCAAGTAAAAAGTGCGAAAAGATTAGAAATAAAAAGTATTACACTAGACACTTTGTCTTCACCAAGTGATGTAAGAGACTTAGGCAAACATGGCCTTGATTGTCAAGAACTCTTACGATCAATCTTGGATCCCGAGACGACTCACACACTCTACGATGGACAATGGATGATGGCGGTGGATGATGGTGTTATGGTGGTGGTGGGTGGTGGGTGAAGTGTGAGAGAGGTGGTGTGCCAAGGGATGGTTTGAGCTTTAGCCAGGCACTTCTATTTATAGGCTGAACAGAAGCTCGGGCACGGCCCCGTGTCCACATCATTCTCTTTCTTCATTTAATGCAGTTTTGTCTTTTTAGTTGACCACGCCCCCTGTCCGCTGAGCACGACCCCGTGGTGCAGAAGAATCTTTGTACTATGCAGATTTGCTAGATTGTGCGAATCTTATAGTTGACCACGGCCCCGTGTCCGTTGAGCACGGCCCCTTGGTGGGCAATAGAAGCTTCTACCACTTTGTCTTTTCTGCTGACACTTGGGCACGCCCCCGTGCTTGCTGAGCACGGGGCGTGTTCAGGCTTCTGATCTCTTGTTTTGCTTGGGAAGATGCTGTCGTGGGGTCGGGCATGTCACGTCTTGTTCCTTTTCTTGTATTTATGTTAGATTTTGATGTCTTTTTGTTTCTTTTGTTAATTTGAGCTCATTTAATCCTGAAAATACAAAAGGAAGACAAAAGCACACTTTTTTCCAACATTAGTACTAAAAAAACGGTTAGTTTTATGCCTCATTTGATGAAATTTATATGTTGCATTTTTAACACATCACTAATTTACAATTTATGACTTGAATTGCTTTCTGATTATTGTTACCATACATACATGTGCATCATATATTGCAAATGACATAACATTATTGCATGCAAACTTTATTGACACAAATGATGCACGAAACATAGTTAGCACAGTTGCCTGATAAATCAGGAAAATGCTGACAGAACTCAGCATATAGACACACAGTGTATTGAGACACAGAATGAGCCAGAAACCAAGTATTACACTAGTATAGTGTGTAGAATAGTAAGGATCACAAAACTGCCTTCCTAGTAATAGTTTAAGTGCCGGAAAATGCCTAAAACTCACAAAAACTGTAGAATTCTGCAGAAAATCAGCAAAATAAGCATTTAAACAATCTTATATCATGCAGAAATATGCTTAAATGGTCCTGAATGCTTTCCTAAGTGTCGGGAATCGAAACTGTCATAAAAGGTAGAATAAAGCACACTAAACTGTAAAGTTTAGCACCTTAACGAACCGATAGCCAACCGAACAACCGGACACTACCCGAAACACCAAATTTACACTAGAAGTAATGTTTTAACATTACCAAGCTAGTTATGGTCTCTGAACATCATAACACCTCCTAAAATATCTAGTAACTAAACCTTCTAACTAATACTTGATTTTTAAACATCATGTAACCAACTTAGTTAGAACCTAGTCTACATACCCCCCCCCCACCTAGTTCACGGCCCAAGTGGCCCCCACTTGTGATTTTATTCTAATATTTATATGGATCTTGTTTGCTCTTTATTAGACATAATATCCCATGGAAATTACATAAAAATGGGCTATAAATATACAAGCAAGACATAAGCTCATAACATACACACACTTAAACACACACAAGCTCCTCCTCCTTCCCTTGGAGCTCTCGGCCGACCTCAACATACACACACTCACCCTCATTCATCCATCCTACTTTCCTTTAAAACATATACCAAGGTGTTAGAGGTCACATAAAGGAGCTTGGAGCTTTCGGAAGTTCAAGGACCTTCACCGTTTGCTTTTATCCACTTGTTTTCTCCTCTTGATCATCCCTAGCCTTGTGCTAGTGGTAAGAACCATGATCTTTCCATTTTACTTCTATTTTAAGTGGTTAAAAGAAGAACTATAATCATAATCTTGAAGAACACTAAGAATCACAAGAATAAACTTGAACACAAGCATGAATAATGAAGAAATCTTGATGAATATGAGTTGTTATGCTTGATCTTTGTTGATTGTTTGTGAAAATGATGTTGATCATCAAATGATCTTGCTAGATCATGATTAAAAACATAATCTAGCAAGATGGGAGGATGAACATGTTAGAAATCAATGGATCATCCACACAAAGATCATGAACTTGAAAGAATAAAGTTGCTTCTTATTAAGAAATGATCAAAGTAAGTTGTTAATCATGTAGATCTAAAGATTTCATGAATGATTTCTAAAGAAACCAAGTTAAAAATATAAGTTTTTCTAAATCTTGGTTCTTACATAAACAAACCTTATTTTTGGTGGTTAAAAAAGTGTAGAAACACTTGTGTAACAAGGTGAATTCATAAAGAAACATTTTTAGAAAACATGATCATAAGTTGTAAAGATCAATCTTCTTTAAAAATGAAGTTTTTTAAAGAATCACTCACACTTTAAAGGATAACAGGGCTTACTAAAGAACAATAGTAAGTTACTACAAATTTTTGTGAAATTTCAAGTTCATGAAGTAGTAGATTATACTTGTTTTTTGGCAAAATTGGTAAGTAAAGGTTGTTTATTATTGTTTATGGATTGATTGCGATAATTTTTACAAAAGAAAATGATATGCTTGAAAGCATGGAAACCTCCATTTTAAGGGGAAACTATGGCAAAATTTTCTAAAAATATACACACTTAGAAAAATATTTCTAAACAAGTATTTACAAGTGTATTTTAAACCATAAATTGTTACATAAACTTTGCCATAATTTTTTGTTACAAAAATACAAATATTGGAGGTTGGCTTTTATAAATAAAAGTGACTAAATATGTATTTAGGAAATATATATTTAGAAGACACCATGTGTGTGATTATTTGTATATTTTGTGTATTAGTTATATTATTTTAGGACATGGTATAATATAACACATCAAAATACCAAGGATTACAATCCAAAATATTACCAAAATTCCAAGTAATAAATATACCCATTTACACAAAAATATTGGTGGAACCGAACAAGGAATATGACTTACAAAATATTCCGGAAAATTTATCCACAAAGTATATTTTGGTAAATAATATTTTGGACACCAAGAAAATGAAAATATGATCTTTACAATTACTACATGAATATATCATATTTTAACAAGAGAAAAATATATTATTTTTGGCAAGTATATATATATATATATTCTCGAAACTCTTAGAAGATATATTATTGTTGAAAGAAATATATATTTTCTCAACAAATATGAAATACAATATTTTTAGGGTGAAAGATATATTTTCTCAAACAAAGGTGAAATATATCATTTTTGGAGAAAAAAAAGTTTATATATATTTTCTAAGTTAGACTTGAAAATATATATTGTTTTTGGAACTCATGAGAAAATACAAATATTTTCGCCAAAGAAAAATTATAAATAATTTTTCTAAATAATATTCGTTACAATATATATATATATATATATATATATATTTTGGGAATATATATTGGTGGACTTTTATTGAGGATATTATTTCGAAAAATTAACACGAAAATTTAGTATATGAATACTTAATGAATACAATAAAAATGCGTATTCTCGTACGTATGAATACACACGGGAATACGACCCCATTATATGGCAAAAATATACAAGTATAAGAATGCAAATACAAATACACCCATCCTTGGGAAGGATATACAAGTATAAATACTTGGGAAGTATTAAGTTAAAATAATTGTTTTAACAATTATTCCAAAATTTAATATATATAATTTAAGTTAAAATATTAACTATTTTAACAAATAATTATATAACTTGGAATAATATCGAAGACACAAAAGAAACGTAACTCAAAGACATTAATACTAAGTCAAGGCACGACCCGCTCGTCTAATAGACTGTAGTACGTTGTAGGTAGTCGTGTACACCAGAGGAACTTTGAGTTACAGGCGGATTCGAAGAACACAAACCTCTGAGTTCATGTTCCCCCTTTTCTTCTAACTGTTTTTAGTTTTATAACTTCGGGGGTGAAGTACATGTTACTAAATTTTTACAAACAATTACAAATGGTATGGTTAGCTAAGGAAAATACTATTAGATCATGTGAATGGGTAGGCGCACTCCTAAGACCATTAATCCTCGTGTTAGGATCGAGGGGCATGAGTGATAGATCTATTTGGGTGTAGCGAGCCCACGCCCCTGTGGACCAGGGTGGCCCATGAGGTGACTATGTCTTACAGCCGGAGGCCCGGTACAAATCTGCTAGGTTTGAGCCTTCCTACGCCGTTTCACACATGTTAATGTATTAGCTACACATTAATTGATCTGTTCCTTGTCGCTTCATACCAGTTTACAAATACATACATACATACATACATACTTACAAATGTTTCCAATTATTATTCATGCACACATACAAATCACATGAACTCGCTCAACTTTTGTTGATGTTTTCAAACTACATGTATTTTAGGAAACTAAGTATGGATCTGGCGGGAGTTGAAGTTTCAAGTGTTGTTTGGAATAAAAGATGTCATCCGGAGTCGAATGGGTTAGAATGTGTATCCTATCCTGGATAGGATACATGTTTTAAAGCCTAGTTTGCATTAGTGTCTTTTGAAAAGTCTTTATGGAACTTAAAACCTGTTGGTGTTGTATTCTGAATACGAAGTCTGTGTTTTTGGAGGATTAAAACAAGGTTGTTGTAATGTTTTAAAACTTAATCAATGGATGAACATCTTGGATTTAACTTATAGTTGTTTGTTATGGTTGAATGCAATGATATTAAGCAACTCACACCAAATCACGTTTCCGCAAAAGTCAGGGTGTGACAGAAGTTGCTTGAGTAATCGGGATTATGACGGAGGATTTGAAGTGCAATTTTAAGTATATTTTGTTGATATATATGTATATATATATATACATATATTTTATATAGTTTATGTAATAATTCTAAATTAGTCCATTAAGAGTATTACAGAGGTGTTGCCCAAAATAAATATATGATTATATTTATTGTTATAAAAAATTAATTGAAGCCGATACGTTTTCATTAGTGGTTCGATTATAAGATACATATATATATATATATATATTTATATTTTAACGAAAATTGGGCAGAGTTTCCTCTGTTTTTGGACGATCCAGACAACACAAGTTGTCGATATATTTGTCAAAACTCAACAATCAACGAAACATTAATTATTTATACGAGTTATATAACGAAAATATGTATATTTATACAAGTTTCAAAGACACGATTAATGAACAAGTTCAAGTGACTAATGTTTCACGATTAAAACAGTAACTATATATATGAACAATAATAATAAAAATTTGCGTCGATTAAGATTTTACCAAGTCTCGGATCGACAGTTGACTAGCTTTGACCAGGTTTAACTAACTTTGACCGAACTGAAACTGAACCGTAACATGAACCTGAGGCTAATGTTGACCGGAGTTTGTGCAACCCGAACATCGACCCTGAAACCAAAAATCAAACAGCCTTGAATCGACGTATAGACAAAAAAACTCGAAACAAAACTGAGTCGAACATAACTCGGGGCTGTCGGCGTGAACCCAAGTTGAACTAAGCTGAACTAAACTCGAAATCTGGTACAAAACATCCCAATATGAACCCGAAATCCAGAGGTTAACTGAGCCGACATCAAACCTAACCCGAGCCGATACGTAGCCTGAATCAGAACAGAATCAAAACTCGAATCAAAACTTACACAAACAAAACCCGAACCAGTAGGATCCAAAACTGAACAGGGAGTCGACACTTACTGGGACTGTCGGAGATTTGTCGGAAGGGAACCAGGACCTGTTGAGCCTGAGATTGAGCAGAAAAGACAACAAAAATAACTACCACATTCGCCGTCGGCGACGTCGCTACTGTCGATGTGCACCGCCGGCAATGTTGCCGGCTCCTCTTTCTCTCCTGCATCTCACTCTCTCGACCCTCGATCTCGCTCTCTGTATCGACTCCACGTCTCCACGGACGGCGGTGGTCATGGTGTCGGCCGTTCGTCGGTCAAAGGGAGGAAGGGGTGTAAGAAGAAGGGGTGTCGGTGTGTGCCAGAGATCGAACGGTCGGAGAAACAAGGCCGGCCGATCACAGTAGAGACAAGGGGGAAATGTGGAAGACAAAGTTTCTTTTGATCTTCATGTGTGCTTGTTGCCTGCAAATATAAACGAGAGAGAGGGAAGGGGGGGGGGGGTTCTTGGTGAAGGGGGCTAGGTTTTAAAAATGAAGGAGATGGGTTTAGGAGGCTTATATAGTTAGGGTTTCTCGAGTGGGTTTGGGCCCAAAGTCCGTTAGCGGCCCAATACGTTTTTGAAGCCCGTCTTCACAACTGAACATCGTGAAATATCGTAAAATATTATTATTAGGATTAAATACGTAAATGATGTCGGAGATGAATGAATGACGCATTCATTGTCGGTTGTGTTAAAAACGCATAAAATGCATTGTTTTCCGTTTTTAATCCGTTTTTCAACTATGATTCCAGGAAATAGGAAAATGAATACATGTTTTATAAAAAAAAACATAGAAATTCGAAAATACGAGGCGTTACAACTCAGGCCTATTTGTCATCTCTTCCTTGAAGCTACTTCTAAAGAACGAAAACATTTCTTTTTTAATTAAAGAGGGTTTCGAACACCATACCCCTTCTATGTTGAGACCATGAATCGAGTTAGAAACTTTCCTATTGTTGTTCATGGCGTGGAAGAAACGAGAGTTCTCATCGCCGTCAATCGCCCAACGATTCCTCGACCTCTGCTTGAGGTCCGTGTTTTTTCTTTCCCCAATATCATGGATGGTTTTCTTATTCTCCGCAAAAATCCATTCTTCGTCCTCATCCAAGTCTCTAATTTCCATAACTTCTTCCAACCTCTCAAGTTCGTCACAGGCAGTCTTCTCTAGTTCTCCCTTCTTAGCTAAAAACTCTTCCCTCCACTTTTTAACCTCGACCCGAATCTTAGTTGTCAGCTTCGAGTCCGGCGGCTCGTGAGGGTCAGACGAAACATAACCTTCCACTGCCTTCTTCACAGTGTCGGAATTGAACGGACTTTCTTCTTCCCTTTCTGCAGTGGAGATGGGGTCAGGGCCAGAGAGGTGGAGGTGGACGTTAGAAGACTCAGGCGAGTTTACTGTTTGCAACCTTCATTACAAGCTACAGAGGTCTGGTTCATTCGCTAGTGGGTTGGGTTTCTGCTGGAACAATTGGTCTCTTTTGAAAGTGATTTTTTTAGCATGGAGGGTTGCTTTAAATGGGTTACTCACGTTGACAGCCTTGCAACAGAGAGAAATTGGTTTGTGCTCGATCCGATAGCCTAATATATTAATTTCCAGGTTCTCAGAATATATGGAACAGTTTCTTTTTCGGGTTGTCCCAAAATAAATGCACTGTTTGGTTTTTTCCCGTAAACTATTTTTTTTTCTAGAAACTTTGACCGAGAAATGTATGTTGTTGGTATAAGGTTAGCCTTGGTTCAAAAGGTGAGTAAACTTTGACCGATGAATGTATTGTTTTTCGCGTAAACTGTTTTTTCCCCATTCGTATTATTTTATTTGATATCCTGAAGTGAATTACCATCAAGTTAAGTCTTCGAATTTTTCCCATCTTGAGTAGAGTATGCTCTCGACTAAAGTAGAGTAACGTGTGCCATATTTTATATTTATTTTCGTGATAATTACAATCATTCTTATGCATTTTCATGTTAAAATCATATTGACAGGGACTTGGGGCATTAACCTATGCCAGAACTGGGATAGTGAAACGAAGTTGTATTCTTAGATGTACATGTGTGAGGGTTCAAAGCACCTTTACTTCCTAAGTCCTAAGTATAGCCGTTTGTTAACTTATTATTAGTATTGTATTGATTTCTAATAGTTTAATTTTTTAAAATGTCTTTTTGTGTGTAATATGCTACCTTATTATTCAATTGTTTTTAAATAAAATTTTTATTTTTACTGAAAAGTAATTTAAAAACATGAATCATAAGCAATCAATAAGTGATTTAGTTTATGAAAAGTTTATAATTCTTGTATAGCCAAAACATTTAATATGTCATACTTTTTTTTTTGTATAGGATAAATTACACTTTTCGTCCTTTATGTTTATTTTGGATTGCAGTGGATAGCCTTTAACTTCAATAATTACAGTCACAATCCTTTATTTGAAAAACCCATTACATACTTAACTTAAAATATTAACCTGGTTAGTGCTAAAGGACGTAGGGTGTAATGAGTTTTACAAATAAAGGATTGTGACTGTAATTATTGAAGTTAAAGGTCATCCACTGCAATCCGATACAAACATAAATGACGAAAAGTGTAATTTATCCTTTTGTATAATCTAATTTATGTATTAATCAAAAATGGTTTTTAATATAAAAACTTTTTCAAGCCCTGGAAGCAATCCCGAGTGATAACCTAATAATAATAATAATTATTATTGTTATTATTTCTGAGACCTGTCATTTAATAAATCATGTGCTCTCTTCATCGACTTCTTGTAAAGTGATTATTATGATTTTAACATGAAATACATATATAACTATTTGACTGAAGTCTAAGATACTTTTGTAGAAAAGGTCAGACTTCTTTTTGTGTTTTTATAGTTTAGAAGTTTTTTAAAATTTCATTTGAATAACAAATACTTACTATTTCTAAAAATAGTTAATAGAAAAAGACAAAGCAGAAAATACAAAGAAGAAAAAAAAAAACGTTCACGTCAGGTTAAATTATACCTTTTGGCATTGGTGGTGGGTCTTGTGTCTGAATTTCAAGGCATCCAATGGGCCTTATATTTAGGGGTAATATTAACATATGGAAAAAACTTATTTACACATGGTGTATACGGACCGTATACTGTTATACGGCTCGTATAGATTAAAAAAAAACAACAAAATCTGTGTCAGCAGACTTTGTCAGTTTTTTTATTCCATACGGGCCGTAAAAAAGTATACGGCCCGTATACACCATGTGTAAATTAGTTTGCCTGGTCGTATACAATGTATACAAACGTGTATACGGGCTATGGAACGAAAATTTGATTTTTCTCAAAGTATTTAAGTGATTTAAGGTGTAAATCACACTAGATATTTTACAGTCGTGGTGTGCTCAAACCTTTCTAAAAGTAGAAAAAAATAAAATATTAACAAGTAACAAAGATTGAAGAACAAGAAAACGTGTCGTATGACTGTAATAAAACGGAAGCTATCAACGCGGGATTACGGGCATGGTGTTATTCTTTATTTAACATTTATAGAATAAAAGGAAGGGTGAGGCATTTGATGAGAGTTGTAAGGAGTCTGAATCTTCGGTTTCATCAGCCTGTACCGAAGAAACCAAATTCGCACAAATGAGTGTGAGTCCATTGTTGTTCGTGAATGTTTCAAATCATCATAGAAAACGTGTCGGGTTCTTCTGCTAGTGGTCGGGCTTACAATGCTCACTCAGGGTGATAAACAACGTTGATATGAACACAAACCAACTGCTTTATCTTGAGTCGTCGGGAAAACCTTTCCTCAGGGGAGGGTGAGTAGTATGAGTTTGAGTCAATTGTGGTTCGTGAATTTTTCGAATCATCATAGAAGACGTGTCGGGTAATTCTGGTAGCTATTCGGAATGTTTCGAATCATCATTAAAATTAACAATGCGGTCTTGATTGAAGACGTAATTGCAAGACTGTTTGTTGGGCTTCCAATGCTCACACAGGGTGAAAAACAACCCTTGATGTTGAAACCGGTTTTACCTCATGAAAAGGAAATGAACACATTTTTTTAGAGAAGCGTTGGGATTTAAGGGTTTATGAGTCAAAGTTAACATTCAGATTCAGATTCAGAAAGCAGATGATTTGTACTTGGTTTATTCTCTTTAATCTATTAGAACGATCCTTGTTTTGTCACGTACATGCGTTTAATTCCCAACATACTTGTTTTGTCACGTACATTTCGTAAGAAACTTTTCGTGCACTGAACCTTCACCTCCAATCATTTCCTGGTCAAATCACACACTATAAAGTTTGAACTTATCGTGTGTTGCAGTTTGGAAAGATGACCGATTAGAGATCTGAATAACAAATTGTGGAGAACTTGTTTGCGTTATCCACCAACAATTCGTTCATTATCTGTTGTTGTCTAAAACAATATCAATTAACATTCAGTTGTGTACACAAATTCATCACCAGTTTCTACAGCGCAAGCACATACATAGGGAGAATGTTCTCGAAATTGAAGGAAAAGAAAAAATGGTTGCTGATGTTTTTCACTATCAGGATTTTGTTGGTTTGTTTGAGAACCCGATTCCAATGTCCTACTACTACAATCCTTCCTACATTATTGAAAATTACTATATCACCCCCACCAGATACATCAATTTGTCACTTTCAAAATTCAAATCAAAACTAACACGAATTATCTCGAAGGTATCTTATTCATATTAATCCACCACGAAGGAGGAGACTTAACTGTCGACATATACCAACGGTCCTGCGAAAAAGACATCATCTGTTCATCATTGTTCTTGAAGATAAAGATGAAGAAACGAGGGTTTATTCTCTTTAATCTATTAGAACGATCCCTGTCTTGAGAACCTGATTCTGTATACGTTGAAAGACAAGAATACAACGTTCATGTATCACAAGGAATGACCGATCCAAGGCAGAGAACCTGATTCAGATACACAAATCTTCGATTCCAACAAATCTTTCAAGGTCTTAAGTGATGGGCAATTGGTTAAAAGATGTAGAAGAGTTTGTGTAGAGATCTTTACGTACAAATTTGCATCATCCTTACGGTTACAAATGAAGTATAAAAAGATGTTAGTTTCTTGACAGTATGGTTTCTCGACAAATGAAGTATTATCTGACAAAACTCAAAACAATTGTAATCTTCCCAGTAATCATCCATAACAAGGGTGAGCTCGTGTTTTTCCTTGTACTTGCTACGTTAGATGTTAGCTCGGAAGTTCTATTACACAAAGTAAACCGAAGGCTTGTCCTTGCTGCCTCTTCGGTTGGTTCTATTACACAAATATCCTTGCATTAGACACAATTTGATGGAATTTGTGGATCAACAGAAATAACTGAAATAACTCGCCATTCTCTTGCACATGTATACATTGATTGTGGATTTAACTTGAAAGAATTGTGGATTTCCGTTGGTTCAGAGATCTATATCTAGTTATATTCTTACATGTATATCTTTTGTTCACTGAAAAACTATGTGACATGTGTCTGGTCCATACTCTTATACGGATCGTATATACGAATCGTTCTAATAGATTAACGAGAATAAACCATTTTTTACCAATTTTTAACCATAGTATATGGGCCGTATAGATTGTATACGGCCCGTATACAAGCTATCGTATACATTGTATACGATCGGTTAAATTTGTTCACCTGCTGTATACGACCCATATTAACATGGTAAAAAATGAACTGGTAATTTTTTTTCACATGGTGTATACGGGCCGTATAATAGTATACAGCCCGTATTCTAAGGGTAAAAAATGGTTTATTCTCTTTAATCTATTAGAACGATCCAAAAAACGAAGAACAAAGTCAAAATGTGATCAAACTTCGAGATCAGACGTCAGTTGGTTACAGAAACCACTAACAGACATGTCGTGCATTGTTTAAATCAGAATCAGCTTCTCAAAACAAGGATCGCTCTAATAGATTAAAAGAATAAACCCTCGTTCGGTCATCTTTCCAAACTACAACACACGATAAGTTTACACTTTATAGTGTGTGATTTGACCAGTGGATGATTTCTTATCCATACTATTCTTCATAGCCATATTACCACTCACAAGTTGTTGATCTTTGGGTGGTGATTTACTCCCCGAACAAACCATGCCCACCTTGAACAGAATAGATAAGCGTATCACTCGATCCACTTACATTCGAATAACCTGATTCAGATACACAACGATCTCTTTGCTTCGTCCACTAGAACTATTTGTGTATGCATTCCTTAACTATGAGTGAAAGAGTCTGTTTAACTACAGCACAAGCACATACACCGGTTTCCAGGTAGGGGTTAGAATATTTCATTCTGCTGTGAACTTGTTCTCTATGAAATGTCTCACTTAACAAGAGACTCAACTAAAAGTTAACTAGACCCCTCAAGTTGTCATTCATAGGAGAGTTGATGCAATTTACCAAGCATTTTAGAGAGACCTTTAAGTACGGATCCTACTGCTGCATTTGGAACAAGAAGTAAACTTATCGTGTGTTGTAATTTTAATGAAGCAATGAAGATTGAATATTAGAGAGACCTTTAAGTACAGATCCTACTGCTGCATTCTAATACAGGCTCTTTTACGTCGACGTCGTCGCTGGGGTTTTTTCTCTTCCGGTTACTAGGCCTATCATCTCCGTCTACGTTTGGTTTCCTCAACGAAGAACCATCAAGCTCAACTGAGATAACGGACATCCATCAAGCTCAAAAAGAAAACTTGTGTTTCCCATAGTCACAAAAGATTGCGGTTTGTATTTCGCATAGCCACCGTTTCCGTAGTAAAAAACGGTTGCGGGTTTGTATTTCGCATAGCCACCGTTTTCGTAGTAAAAAACGGTTGTGGTTTGCACATTCAATCTTCAATACTTCATTAAAATACCACTAGTAGAAGAACCCGACACGACTTCATGTTACGGAGAATGTTCTAGAAATTGAAGGAAAAGGAAAAGATTTGTTGAAATCTAATTTGACAACTATGACAGTTTATTAAAAGTAGCAATCACCTCCAATCATTTCCTGGTCAAATCACACAATATAAAGTTTAAAGTTATCGTGTGTTGTAGTTTGGAAAGATGACCGAATAGAGATCTGAATAACAAACTGTGGAGAACTTGTTTGTGTCGTGCACTGAACCTTCAGTTGTGTACGCAAATTTACCACCGGTTTCTACAGCACAAGCACATACACCGGTTTCCAAGTAGGGTTTAGAATGTTTGAAGGAAATGTTGGTTTAATATCAACTCATCTTTAGTAGTGTTTGTATCAGACCGTTTCAGTTATGGGTAATTGGTTAACTTGCATGATAGAAGATACATATCGTCCATTCAAGTTGAGCTTCCTGATGCAATTTGTTGGAATTTGTGGATTTCGGTTGGTTCAGATCTCGAAAGTACTGAACAACAGAAATACAGCTTCGGTTTCATCAACTGGCTTTGAAAACCCGATGGAATCTACGAAGAAACTGTTGGAATTTGTGGAATTCGGTTGGTTCAGAAACTTAACAAGAGAAGTAACTAAAAAAATACAACTGATTACTCGGTCGAATAATGGCCAATAATACGTTCATTATTTTCACAGTGGTGCCAATTTCCTACTACTACAATCCTTCCAACGGCGTGTTCCGATCAATGTTCCGATCTGAATAAATTTAACCGGCGTGTTCCGATCAATGTTGTTAAAGATGATGAAGAGTTTAGAAACCCTAGAATGATGGTGTTTTTACTGGAAAAAACGTGATACTTGAAAAAAATCCTTATATACGGGTCATATACAGTTATATGGCCCGTATACATTTGGTAACATCAAAAACCTACCAAAATAATTCCATTGAGCCGTATACGTTTTACAAATCGTATAAACATGTATACGGCTCGTATAACTATATACGGGCCGTATATAGTAAAATTAAAAAAACATTCTCTGCGTATTTTCCTATTTAAAAACATTCTATACGGGTCATATATCTTGTATACGGGCCCGTATACACTAGGGATGTGAAAATAAGATATATGGGGTGTGGGAACAAGGGGAGCCCATATTTATTGATAGTACTGGCCTACAAATTGACCAGGTATCATGCTTTGAAATTTGAAGTTTGAACCGTAACCTATGAAACACAATTTGATGTTTATACCCCTAAACCTCAGCGGCGATCTTGCCTTCCCAAGGTTTACCGGCTATAAAAATCGTGACTAGTTGCCGCTTAATCGATCATTGTAGGTTGCCCACTTCGATTTCAAGGTATTAATCGGCAATCGGTCAAATATGGTCAAAAACGGAGCTGGGCAGCCAAAATTAGAGCTGGTGGTCAAAATCCGATCAAAACTGATCGAATTATGATCAAAAGTGCCCAACTTTCGATCAAAATGGGTAAAAGTTGATCAAAATTGGGTCAAAATTTGATGTATATATATATATATATAGAGAGAGAGAGAGAGACGGAAGAGTTAAAATGAGAACTAACTTGAGTTGAGAGAACTTGTAAGAACCTACTTTGAAAGGTGTTTTGGAAAAAAAAATCATGAATTTTTTTAAATTAACTTTAAAAAAAAATCGTAGACCACTTTTTACGGTGGGGCAGAATATCTTTACCCTTCTGAGTATAGTGTTTAATACCACCGTAAATAAAACTTACATGTTGAAAAAAAACTGTCTCGTAAATTTTTTTCTAATTTTTTTACAGGTGATGTTAATCTAACTTTGTGCAAAATTTGGGTGCAAAACCCACACGGGAAGTGGGGTTCTTACGGTTCTCTCAACTCGGAGGGGTTCTTATAAGTCATCCTGAATATATAGGGGAATGTTCTATGCAGAACACTAAATATTGAGAGAACACGCAGAACAAAATCCTAAAAGCCTAAAAAGTAAATGAAAATGTTACAAATGTAAGATTTATTGTTTCTCACACTAGAATTCAAAACAAAATATGAAAAATTTTCTGTTTTTATATAACATACACATATGTAGGTTATATATAGGTTAAATTAGCTACATGTATATAGGCTATGTGTAGGTAAAAATATATGTTTTTTTTTTATATATAGCATACACATATGAATGTAAGAAAGATAAAATTCAAAAAATATGAACCTTAAATCACAAAATTTAGTGATTTAGAGTTGTTCTTTTTGTTCTCGCTATAAATAGTGTTCTGTAATGATCCTCATCTTGAATATATATACATATAGAGGCCAGTTAACGTATAATACGGCTTAACGTACATCACGTATAGGGTAGGTGTAACAACCCGTGTTTTGAAGTCAAAGTACAAGTCAAAGTCAAAGGAAGAAAAGATTGCTGATTTCAATATGTCACTCCTTGCTTAACTATTGATTGTACTTCTCGACTTGTAATCGACATTCTAAATTAAATTACTTTAATTGTATTATGTGGAGTACATGTTAATAAATTGCAGTTTATCGCTAATCGCATCGCCATCGCATCGCAACACGAATTACAGGTTATGGATATTGTTTTACGTGTATGCGCTATTATGTGTTACTTGTGCATGTTTATATTTATTTTGGGATGAGAATTGCAAACGCAATCGCAACTCTATCACAACGCAATCTCATAGCAAAACACAGAATGGGTATGTTTTGGTTTATGGCTGTTAGTTAGGTTGTTTGGGTAATTAATGTGAAGTACTATTGCATCGCTTACTCGCATCACATCGCAACGCTCAAAGCACGAAACGAAAAGTCGAAAAACCAACTCGCAGAACCCATCGGATCGAATGACCATTTGATCGAATGGTCAGCTGTCCAGATGACCATCCGATCGAACCGCCTCTCGTCCCACTTCCTTGCACCACCTCACTCTCTTTTCACCTATAAATACCACCTGTCACATCACTGTTCATGATGTGACAACTCTCTCGTTCGAATAGCACGTTCCAGCCCTCTTTTCTCTCGATTTCTCACGATTCTTGTAAGTTTTAAACTCAAATCTTGTACATCTATCATCTACACACACTTCTTCATCTTTTTCACCATCAAATCTTCACTTTTAACCATGAAATCGGCTGACTTGAGGTGTTCTAGGATGATGTTATCATGGGGTTCTTATGAGCTTCAAGATTTGACCTCATTCCACCAAGAACAACTCAGATCTAAAGGATTTCAACATGTTTTTAACATCGATTCCTCTTAAATCTAAGCATAGTCAAAGTGTTTCAAACTTTTCTTTAATAATCTCAACTTTTCACATAAAACCGGTAGAATCCGAGCTCGTTCAGGCCTTCTACTTGCTCTATAGTGAAGTGTTGGACTGAGAATGGATTTCTATCGAAGGAGACGATCGATTCACGTGTCACATCCCGACCGCGTAAAACAACACATCGCGGTGGAAAAGTCGGGGAGTGGAGTAACAGAATCATTGTTTCATAACACATGGTAATTGAAGTTTCGTTTTATTGAATTAAAATGTTTACATTGTTTAGTAAATTACAGAAGCATAACATGAATTAAACTGTTTTTCATGGTTTTAAGTCACTAAGGCCCTCGTCCAATCCTATGTTTGCATCACGATCATCTAACAACAGCACCTGAAACACATGTGAAAATAGGTACGTCAGCATAAAAATGCCTGTGAGATACATAGGTTTTGTTAAAATAGGATTCATGACTTATAAGTTTAAAGAAATGTTTAACAAAAGTTAGTCATGAATCTTGTAAAGTGTATTCTTTTATAAATCATACGAAAATCGATAAGAAATTAGATGATATAAAAGAAGAATGTATGGTTAAATGAATAACCAAGTAAAATGAGTTTGTATAAAATATGTTGTTTGTAAAACAATGTTTTGTGAAAATATGTTATTTGCGTAAAATGTAATATGTCTAAATTGAAATGGTTTAAATAACTCTACGATATGTAATATCATAAAAGCACTTATATATAGGAAGTACCAACTGCGTATCCACCATGCTTTTATCATATTATACACGCATCGTTATTTAAATCACTTACCCAAATAAACCACCAAAATACCTTGTTTAAATCAATGTCAAAATGTTTATGTGTAAACAAATGTAATGTATGGTGAATAAAAGCATTTACTCAACCCCATAAGTAAAAATGTACAAAACATTGTATTTGATATAAATCATAGTTTAAGTCAAAAGATATGTTTTGCAAAATTTATGCTTTACTGATACAGACATTTATGCGGTAATGTTTTACGTCTACATTCAAGCCTTGCGACTGAGGAGACAAACCCTTAACAAGTTAAAGGTTTATCAAAATTATGTATATCGGATTCTGTCATTCCTTTTATCCAAACAAACCTAGGATTCCAGGAATGGGAGTTGTCAATTCCTATGGTACCACTACATACTACCGAGTGGCATGATCGGTGTTAATGAACGTATTAGTTTCGTTAAACAAACCAAATGTTATACCAAATGTAAGCATGTTATGAGAAAATAATGTACTAAGTATGCTAAGTGAACATACAAAGTAGAAATGTTTAATGTAAATCAATATGTCCATATGCTGAGTGAACATATGCAACAAAACTGTTTATGAAAATCAATGTGCTAGCATGCCAAGTAAACATACCTAGCAAATCATAATTGAAATCATGTACTATATGTGTACTAATGAATATAACAAGCATATGTTATAAAAGCATGAAAAGCAAGAAAGTAACAAGTAGGCACATGTGTATCACCCCAAAATATTTGAAAACAGTAAAAGAGGGGACTATGTACTCACTTGATATAGCTTAGTAGTCTTGAGTTAAAAATCAAACAACGCTATAAGGATCACGGAATCAATCGGCACCTAATATAGGTATACGTTAATAAACCGGACCTAAATCAGAAGATCGGATAAAATGAGGTTTCGTAAACCAAATGAGTATAGGAACTCATGTAATATGGTTTAACAAAGCCTACATTCTAAATCGGAACCTATCCTAAGTGCTTATGACCCGTTACGACTCGTTAAGGTAGTCTACGCTACTTTAACACGTCGTTCGCATAAAATGCGTTCGGACCGCCTAACTAGTCCTATGACAAGTATTATATGCCTTAACATGTCTACTAATGTTACCTAATCAGTTTAGATGTCAAAATTTAGGTTACTTATGCTTAAGATGAATTAATGCGCAAAAAGAGCATTTTGGTCATTTACCTAAGCATATAAACTACCTATCATACAACTAATTAAACTAAGTGACCATAAGGTATAACCTAGGAAGGTTATTCCCTATACAACTATGGTCACATAATGTATTTGGTCGGATCCTAATGATCGACCAAACGGGTCGGGTTCGATAGTCTAAGCGGTTGTTAAGACCGCTTGACTTACGACCCTAAACAAGCACTAGACTAAAAGTGACGAGTTAAAGATGTTAAAACATGTTTAACTAGGTTAGAAAACAAGTTTGATATCAAAACAAAGTGTTTTGATACCCAAAAATAACTTCATTGTAAAATACGCATAAACACGTATTTTGACCAAAACTTTGACTCGTCACTTCAACTAATCAACGTGGTAATCAGTAGGTATAGTCACAAGGGACTATAACCATTGTGATTACGCTCACGTTGCAAAGTTCAAACGAACTTTGTGTTGACCAATTTCATGGTCAAAGCAGAAAGTCAAACACTGTTTAACTTTCATGCTTGAAAAGCAATAATAGCATGAAAGAAACTTACAAAGGGTCCAAGCAAGGAAGATTTGAACTCAAAATTCTCAGGTATGAAGCTTCACAAGTGAGAGCTTCAACTTAGAGAAGAATTGAGATCAAATGGTGTAAAGAAAGCAAATGAAGCAATTGGGTATTTATAGAAAGTCTTGAGCTCTTAGGATCTTGAAAAGTGTTTTGGCAAGAATCAAGGCTCAAATCCAACCATACACTTGTGGAACATGGTTTTAGTAAACAATGGGAGCTGCAAAACTAGTTCATAGTATTGAAAAAGTTGCATAAAAGACCCCCAAGTTCAAGCTAGTTGCTAAAAATGGAATTTCTGTCAACATGAAGCCATCGCATGCCGCCACGGCACCACCATATTGCTGTGGCGTGACGCCACCGGTCCCAAGTTCCATAAACTTTCGAAAAATGGCAGAAATGGTCCCTGCATCATGTTTAAGCCATTTTCGACTTGTTTAAACCCCGTTAACCCATTTTCAAAACTCAATAATGAAGTTTAAGTATAGAGGACTTGAAACATGCTTGAAAACATGTCGGATCTCGGTTCGTTTGGTCTTACGGTTGCGTTGTTCGATTAATTACGACGAAACTCGAACGGACGCGAAAACGATCCAAATTACACGACGAATGGAAATTTATCATGCCAATCACTAAAATAAAATATTTTAATGATTAAAATTTTTTTTGGATGTCCGGATATGTTCAGAATGTAAGATATGCGCGTAAATGCAAACTTATGCACTTTTTGACGCTTTTAGTACCTGGTTGACCAATAAGTTTATTTTAGCATACCGAACCCCTCAAAGCCTATTTCTAAGCTATGTAAAGGATATTTATGGTATGTTTAACTTATGATAATATTCTGGAAGGTACGTTACGATATGTATCGGCATACTTTCGCAGTTTGACAAAAATAGTCCCTGAGAGCGAATAAACTTGATTTTGCCATACCAATCCTTTTAAAATTTATTTTTAAGTTATGTAAAGGTTATTTAAGGTATGTTAAGATTATGTTGATGTTCTGGAGTGTTTGTCGCGTTAAACTAACTACGTTTACGCATCAGTTTGCGTATAACTTTCCAGAAAGCGATTTAGAGTTTGAAATCGAACAAGAATTGAAATGAAAGATTGTTAGACATAAATAAACAAATATAGGGATCAAAATACATCATTTCATTGATAATTGAACTGTTCAGAGTTCAAATAATGATTACGCAAGAACAGGTGTCACATCACAGGTTGAACATGAATGATTGTCGAGAACAGTTAGCTGATCGGACGAGGTGATTCCCATACGACCGAGTGACTTAGTCTCGAAAAGGTTCCGTTGTTTGACACGTTGTCATACCATCTCGATCAAACCACAAACTTCTAAACTTAACAAATTTCAAAATGAGTAAGTCACCAAACGGACTGTCGTCCGATCGGATTGCCATCCGATCGAACGACAATCCGATCGGATGACTCATGGTCTCAACACTTGAACTTTTTACAAACTTTCAATATCAGTTTCAAGCGAATGGCCATCCAATCGGACGACCATCCAATCGAATGACCATCTTGCTATGAACTTGTTCTTCATGAAATGTCTCATTGGACGGATCGCCATCCGACCGAACGACCGTTCGACCAGACGACCTGAAAGGTAGAGATGCTTCTCAGTTTTTAAATGCTACAACGAAAACTTCAAAGCCATCATACACAAACACATCCATCCCAAATGAGTGGCAAACCGACCGAATGGCCTTCCGACCGGATGACCATCCGTCTGGATTGCCATCCGTTCGGATATCCTTTCGTCACTCCGTCACTTCGCACCGTTTAACGTACCGCTTATCGCTTATGCTATCGTTCTGTAATCAGGAAAACTCTCCAGCTCCCTTAAATCCAAGATGGTGTTTATTTATTAAGCACTATCTGTGAGTATACTCGATCCCTTTTTGCTTTAAGCACTTTTGGGTGTTACATACGTTACTTATACTAAATCACATCGATCACACAATGCAAACACTTTTATACGCTAACCGTTACTGCATGTTATACGTGTTACTCGATGAATGCTTGTATGTTATGTTTACACAGTGATTGTTGCCTGACACCTTAGCAACGATAGTACTATAGTTTGGACTCAGCACCTGTCGTGGACGGGGGTTGTTAAGGGTATTTCTTCACGTGTCATAGTGGTGATATGTGTTGCGCACTCTACAACTCGCAGTCACGTCTGTGCATATTTCATTGTCGATAACCTACTTGCTTCACATCATACATGTTACATGCTGGTTATGCGTAACTCGTTTTCGCTACTACTATACTATCAAACTTGTATGCTCACCTTTACACTATGTGTATTGACTTTTATTTTAACGTATGTGACAGGTGTTTAAGATGCTAGGATGCTTGCTATGTGGAACCAAGTTAGGGAAGAGTCTAGAAACAAACAATTAATATTTGAGTTGTCGGAACTATGATCTGTCTATTAGATATCTATGTCTGTAATAACTACTTTATTTGATGAGTTATGGTATGAGACTAATGTTAATTATCTGGTAATTTAGTTGTTATGGATTTCTCCTGGACAATCTGTTTCGCTTAGTGCCGCGCCCCGATGTTTCCGCCATCGGTTGGGGTGTGACAGATTGGTATCAGAGCCATAACTATAGGGAATTAGGCAAGACTTGACGTGGTCTGGGTCAATGTCTTAGAAACGACCTAGACTATAGTCTAAGTACCAACGGACCGACTTGTGCATACCCGGTAGGGGTTCTGCACGAGCTTACTTAATATTCTCGCCCGGACTCGCTGTATACTACACTCTTGCTCAAACATCGCATACTACCGTTCTGCGCAAGATCAGATTTTCCTAAGGCTGGCAACACACGTAAATGGATGATCTGGTCGAGATTAGGTGTGAAAACCGCAAACTCTCGATCAAATCGCCCGTTTGACACGCATTTCCACTATAAACACAAGAATTTGCGTTGAATCAGGAGTGAAATCCATACTTCGACGCAATTCCTTCTCCATCTCGTGATTTTATCACCACAAACAGGAATGCAGTAGTTGAGTTAGGGGTGAAACCCAAATCTTGGTGACACCTTCTGCTCTCGATTTTTGCTTTTACAAAACTCTTACCAAAGTCTCGACGGACTCCAACGACTTGAGTCGCGCTGTAACTGGAAGGATGCGTGTCGTTTGCCCAAGTTGAGGCAAGAGCACAGTCCTTAGGCCAAAGTACGCACTTGAGGTCCTTGTGAATAGTCGAATCACTTTGGGCAGTCGGTGTCTAGCACACCCAAGACATTCTATTCGATTTTATGTGTTTCGATTCTGGATTCGCAACCGCCGACTCTATGGTTTATCGTTTTTGTGAAAAATTTTATGTGTTTTATGTGGTTTTACCTGTTTATGTGTTTCAATTTTGGTGATTTATACGCTTTTCGCTGTTCGCTTTGATCAACACACACAACTCGCACTGCATATCTATCTCAACACACTAACAAATCGCTTGTGTTACTCGCAATCGCTACTCGCTAATCGCACTCGCAACTCTCGATCGCTTTATGCAGATGTGAAAGATAGGTGAATACGTGCAAAATATAGTGTGAAGATATGGTTACGTCGAGCTGTGTGATTATGTGTATACGTGCATACGTGCCTATGTGTTTACGTGCCCTACTTGATTACGTGCTTATGTGTAGACGTGTTACTGAGCTTTAGTAGTATTAAGTTTGTTGTGAGGTGAGACTCGAATAATAGTGTTTGAATCCTATGGCGATGTCTGTTGTAGACAATGTCGTCATTCGGTACACACCACTCTTGCACTGCTAAACGAAACCATGAGGACAAACGCATCGCTGCTCTAGTCGCAAAGCAAATGGCAAAGGTCATTCCGCAATTTTTCAGCGAGCTTAATGAGAACGCTAGCAAGTCCTCTGAGGAATCAAGGACTGATGCTCCGAAAGCTGCCTTTAGTTTTAAGCAGTTTAAAGCCTGCGGCCCTAAAGAATTCACCGGAGAAGACGGGCATACTATCATGTTTCAATGGTTCGATTCAGTTGAAGTCACTCTGCGCCGAAGCGGCTGTCCTGATAATCTCCGCATTGTTAACGCTACTGGCGTTTTCCAGTCCAGGGCTCTGGACTGGTGGACTGCCGAGAGAAAAAAGCGCAGAAATGATGCAGCCTATGGGCTTACGTGGGGCGAGTTGAAGGACATCATGGTGAAAGAGTTATGCCCTCTCCACGAGCTTCAGAAGCTGGAGGACGAGTTCTGGCACATCAAGCAAGAGAGTAGTGACAACGCTGGTTTAACTGCTCGCTTTAAGCAGCTGAGTATCATTTGTCCGGGCCAAGTCTCTACTCCTGATATTACTATCAAGAAATACATTCGTGCTTTACCAGATTGCGTCGCTGACTTTGTGCAAGCCGCGAAGACGACAACTATCGAAGAGACTTACCTACTCGCTGCCGAGATCAATGACAAGCGAGTTAGGGCTGGTTACTTTGATAAAACAACCAAGAGTCTTCACCAAGTTATCACTGCTCCCACCGCTGAAACCGCCGCACCGCAATCTTCAAAATCTTCTCGCCGCTAAAGAAAGAACAGCAACTCCAACAACAAGAACTGTGTTGTTACCGCCGCTCCACTCCAAGCTGTACCCGCTCAACCGCAACCTTAGAACCGCCAGGCAATAGCGCCAGTAACCAATGCACCGCTAGCCAAGCGTGCATATACTGGTCTACACCCGCTCTGCCCTACTTGTACCTATCATCACCCGGTTGGAATCGTGTGCCGATTTTGTGTTCACTGCAACCTGTACGACCACTTCACACCCAACTGCCGTACTGGTCCCCGACAAGCTCAAGGTCAAGTTGAAGCTCCTGCTCTACCCGTTCCTCAGGGTCAATAAGCAGCTCCTGCTCCCGCTGCACACGCAAGAGCCTACTTTACATGTGGTGATCCCAACCACTTTGCAAACATGTGCCCCAACAGAGTGGTGAAGCAAGAGCCGCAAAAGCAGCTGCAACAACATCAACAGCAGAAGCCTCAGCAGCAGGAGCAGCCAGCAGCCAGCAGCCCGCAGACTTGCTTTCAACATCAACGCCCGCCAGGCTCAAGCAGACAGCAACGTGGTTAATGGTACGTTCCTCGTCAATGGTATATATGCTTCGTGTTTATTTGATACTGGAGCCGATAACTGTTATGTATCGTTTGAATTCTAGAAACTCCTAAATCGTAAGCGTGCCCATCTCCCTATGACTTTCGACGTTGAAGTTGCCACTGGAAGAACCGTCACTGTTCGTTCTGTTCTGCGTGATTGTACTCTTGAACTCAACAATCACGTCTTCCCTATCGAACTTATCCCGATGCAACTTGGAAGTTTTGATGTCATAGTAGACATGGATTTTCTTCGTGAGAATCGTGCTGAAGTCGTTTGCTTTGATAAAATGATTCGTTTCTCGTTCGCAAATGGTGATCAACTGTGTGTCTATGGCGAAGTCACTTCGAAGAAGTTGCAAGTCATGTTATGTGTCCAAGCTAGCAAGTATCTTCGCAAGGAATATCAAGCTTTCTTGGCACACATCGTAGTAGCGGAGAAGGAAAAGAAAGAAAAGGCAACGGAAAAAGTGCCTGTGGTTCGTGATTTTCCTAACGTCTTTCATGAAGATTTACCTAGTTTACCGCCTAGTCATGATATCGACTTTCAAATCGACCTTATTCCTGGAGCAAATCCTGTTGCTAGAGTGCCTTATCGTCTCGCTCCTTCTGAAATGCGCGAACTCTCGAGTCAGCTCCAGGAATTGCTTGATAAAGGCTTTATTCGCTTTAGCACCTCTCCGTGGGGCGCGCATGCCCTTTTCGTAAAAAAGAAGGATGGATCGTTCCGGATGTGCATCGACTACAGGGAATTGAATAAGCTAACTATCAAGAATCGTTATCCCTTACCTCGAATCGATGATTTCTTTGATCAACTACAAGGTGCTACGTGTTTCTCGAAGATTGATTTACGCTCAGGCTATCACCAACTACGCATTCAAGAGGAAGATATATCCAAAACCGATTTTCGAACCCGATACGGTCACTACGAATTTGTTGTTATGCCCTTTGGTTTGACCAACGCACCCGCGGTTTTTATGGATCTGATGAATCCCGTGTGTAAGCCTTTTCTAGACCGCTTCGTCATTGTGTTCATCGATGATATCCTGATCTATTCCAAGTCCAAAGCCGAATACGCGCGACATCTCAGTTTGGTTCTTTGTCACACCCCAACCGATGGCGGAAACATCGGAGTGAGACGAAATAGATTGCAAGAGACTTCATAACACTATTTGTGACAAGTATTTAAATGATAAATTTTCATTTCATTTCTAAAGAGTCAATTACAAGGATTTGAAACAAATACAACATGAATAATGAAATACAATACAAATAAATAAAATAAAATACAAAATTTAAAGTGTGTATCTAAGCATCCTACTAGATTCCATGCATCATCAACATCATCGCTAAACCTTCAACATGTTTTAAAAGCATAGTTCAATACAAAGGTATTGGCGAGTACACTAGTTTTAGACTCGTGGTATATGTATAAAAAGGTATTTTCAGTCCAACATAGCAATTGGTATATTAGGTCAATCTATCATGCATAACAATATGTCAACTCTAGTGTCCACTAGTATTTAGCATCTCTCGACACAAAAGTGATGAGATCGTTATAGAATAAAGACTCAACAAAACCCCGTCGGGTGGTGTGCTACTCCTATAGCGCTATAATTGTTAAGCCGAGTTAACAAGTAGTATGTATTCTAGTATGAACCTAAGCATAGCAAAGCATGTATAAGGATTGAACGAATAAAAGCATGTTCGTGAATCGTGCATTTTAACAAGTAAAACATGTCGCACCCAAAGTGTATTAAAAGGAAAATGGGTCAGATGTACTCACAAAGTTGCATATGCTTTCCGATTATCCCATGTGACGAAGTTGTTGAGACTAGGAAGTTGAATGTGTTCGATTTGGAGTTTAAGAGGTGTTTACATATGGTTCTAGGGATTTGGAGTTTAAATAACATGAAAAATAAACATATGAAAATAATCATCTAACACCTATGACACTTGTTCTTGACACTAAGAAACTCTAAAAGTGTTTAAATGCTTTCGTGGAACAAAGTTCCATTAGAATCGTGAAAAGTTGTCAAGGCCTAAGATGATACAATCTACTAGCTTGACGAATGTCCATTAGTTCATCACCAAGAGTTCGATTATTTGGTTGTTACATAAGTATTACATAGTGTATATTACATCATATAAGTCAAGCATGAGGTAGAAGATTAAAGTATTCATTTAGGCACCTCTAAGTATCATGGAATTTATACATGAGGTAGGAAGAACAAAGCTTCCATTTAGGTACCTCTATTGTCCACCACTACACTTGTTGTTATGAACAACAAGGAGGGTCATGAACTTACAAGAAACAATAGAATATGAACAACTAATCTATGAGAAAACATCAAGCAATGTGTGGATTTTCAAGTAGGTTAGCCCAAGCTAATCCTAAATCACATAATCATTAAGTCTTGAACTTGAGCATCACTTGTGGGTTAAAACCCTTGAACAAAACAGAAAGTTTGTGAGGTTTATACCTCTGATTTTGAATGTCTCAACCTTATTTTTAAGCCTAACTAACCATAGAAGTGGTTATAAGCATAAGGACATAGGTTTGAGTTGAGTTTCCTCAAGTTTATCAAAGTTTGAAACAAGAATAGAAAAATCAGTCCACTTTGGAGCCCTTTTGGCAACATTCCAGACTCTGGTTTTCCAGGGAAAACCCATGGAAACGTAGCTAAGGTCAATACAAAGTAGTAGGAAAAATAATCGAGTGAATCGGATAAGAATTGAGTGAGTTATGCTCACTTTAGTGAAGTGGTATAAATCTGCTCAAACTTCTACAATTAGCTACGGTTTGGAGTGTTTGAGAGTGAATGGAGAGTGTTTAGAAAGTGAAAAATGCTTGGAGGAGGCTTGGGTTATATAGGGGATGGATTAGGGTTTCATTGGGTTCGGCTTTGGAAGTGTTTAGAGGGCTAAATAACTCAAAACAAGGAAATTAAGTGGGCTGATGCAAGGCTGTTAACAGCCCTATAATTTTTATTTTATTTTATTTTTTTTGACATTAGAAGGTATATATTTGATGTTTAATAAAGTGTTACATGGTGTCTAGTATGTATGTAACTTGTAACAAGGTGCAAAATTCATAAATGACATGTTTTAATTTAGCAAAAAGTGTGATAACATAGGTGTGTATAACACATGAAATGTAACAAGTATGTATGGTTTATAGTTTGGTATAATCAAGTGAAAAAAAAAACATACAACTTAATCTTATAATCGAATAACTAAGTGTTTAAATGTATGAAGATTTAAGGATTATGAATACACGATCATTGTTTATGAGTTAAGCTTACGTTTATACGAATTACGAACCATGTATCAAACGAGTGCACGTATCAATGTATAAAAGATTCGTTTCATTACTATCAAAGTCTCAGCTTTTACAATGATACAACGAGATACGATTACAAGGAATACAAGATTTCCAAAAAAAATAGAATTTCAAGCAATGGTTTCTAAATATGGAAAGTATGAAAACACAGGGCGTTACATTCTTGAACTACTCCAAGGGAATCGACTCTATGCCAAGTTCTCCAAGTGTGAATTTTGGCTGGAGGAGGTTCAATTCCTCGGTCACATTGTCAATAGTCAAGGTGTCCATGTCGATCCTACGAAGGTAGAAGCAGTTAAGAGTTGGGTTACACCAAGGAACCCGTCTGAAGTCCGTTCTTTTCTCAGACTAGCGGGATACTATCGCCGATTTATCGAAGGATTCTCAAAAATCGCTGTACCACTTACTTCTCTCACGCATAAAGACAAGCCTTTTGTTTGGGCAACTGAACAGGAGCAAGCCTTTCAAACTCTAAAGCATACGCTCTGCAATGCACCCGTTCTCGCTCTACCTGACGGAAATGACGATTTCGTAGTCTACTGCGATGCCTCTAACCTCGGTCTCGGTTGTGTTCTCATGCAACGAGACAAGGTTATCGCGTACGCCTCTCGACAACTCAAGATCCACGAGAAGAACTATAGAACCCACGATCTCGTGCTTGGTGCAGTTGTGTTTGCGTTGAAGATTTGGCGACACTACCTTTATGGTACCAAGTGTACGGTCTTCACCGACCACAAGAGCCTACAACACATCTTTAACCAGAAGGAACTGAATATGCGCCAACGCCGATGGGTTGAACTTCTCAACGATTATGACTGTGAGATTCGTTACCACCCTGGCAAAGCAAATGTCGTAGCCGATGCTCTAAGCCGACGAAGCTTTTTGCATAGCATTCGTAATATCCAAGCCCAGCACGATCTCGAAGCTCTTATCCATGATGCTCAACATGCTTGTTTTACCGAACGCACCATGAAGAAGGAAAGGATTATCAATAACGGCGAACAACTAGTGAATAAATCGAATGGCATATTCCATTATCTCGACCGAAATTGGATTCCCAAACGCACTAACCTACGACAGATTCTGCTAGACGAAGCCCACAAGTCTCGATATTCTATTCATCCCGGTGCAGACAAGATGTACCAGGACCTTCGCTACAAGTACTGGTGACCAGGCATGAAGAAGGATATCGCTATATATGTCTCTAAGTACCTGACTTGTTCAAAAGCCAAGGCGGAGCATCAACGCCCCTCTGGCTTATTCGTGCAACCTGAGATCCCTATGTGGAAATGGGAGAGTATAGCTATGGACTTCATAACGAAACTTCCACGCACGCCATCAGGTCACGACAGCATCTGGGTTGTTGTTGATCGTCTTACTAAATCTGCTCATTTCCTACCGATACGGGAAGACTACAAGGTAGAACGATTAGCTCGAGTCTATACCGACGAAGTTATTTGTCGACATGGGACACCTCGTGACATCATCTCTGACCGCGATGGTTGATTTACTTTGCGTCTCTGGGAAACGTTTCAATCTGCTCTCGTTACTACTCTCAATCTTAGTACTGCTTTCCATCCCCAGACCGACGGTCAGACTGAACGCACGATTCGTACCCTTGAAGACATGCTTCGCTCGTGTGTCATAGATTTCGGTGGTAATTGGGACGCGCACTTACCTTTAGTTGAATTCTCGTACAATAACAGTTATCATTATATCATCCAAATGGCACCGTTTGAGGCATTATATGGAAGCAAATGCCGATCACCTATTGTATGGCATGAGATCGGGGACGCACAGATTACCGGTCCTGAGATGTTGCAAGAAACGACTGACAAAATCTTCTAGATCCGAGACAACCTGTTGAAAGCTCGGAGTCGTTAGAAAAGTTACGCCGATAGACGCCGCAAGCCCTTTGAATTTGACTTTGGTGATCACGTACTCCTAAAGGTTTCACCTTGGAAGGGTGTGATCAGATTCGGCAAGAAAGGAAAGCTCGCACCTCGATATGTTGGACCCTTTAAGATTCTGGAAAGGATTGGCAAAGTGGCCTATAGACTCGAACTACTGGAGGAACTTAGTAACGTCCACCCGACTTTCCACGTCTCGAACCTCGGAAAGTGTCTAGCCGAGCAGGATTTACAAGTGCCTCTTGAGGATCTACAAGTGGACGAAACATTGCACTTCGTGGAAAAGCGTGTCAAGATCATGGGCCGAGAAACCAAGGTACTTCGATGCTCACGCATTCCCATTGTGAAGGTTCGCTGGGAAGGCAAACGCGGCGCCGAGTTGACCTGGGAACTCGAAAGTGACATGAAGGCTAAGTATCCACAGTTGTTTGTTATGCCTGCACCTTGAATTTCGGGACGGAATTTCCTAAAGTATGGGAGGTTGTAACAACCCGCGTTTTGAAGTCAAAGTACAAGTCAAAGTCAAAGGAAGAAAAGATTGCTAATTGCAATCTGTCACTCCTTGCTTAATTATTGATTGTACTTCTTGACTTATAATCGACATTCTAAATTAAATTACTTTAGTTGTATTATGTGGAGTACATACTAATAAATCGCAGTTTATCGCTAATCGCATCGCCATCACATCGCAACTCGAATTACAGGTTATGGATATTGTTTTACGTGTGTGTGCTATTATGTGTTACATGTGCATGTTTATACTTATTTTGGGATGATAATCGCAAACGCAATCGCAACTCTATCACAACGCAATCTCATCGAAAAAACACAGAATGGGTATGTTTACGTTTATGACTGTTAGTTAGGTTGTTTGGTTAATTAATGTGAAGTACTATTGCATCGCTTACTCGCATCACATCGCAACGCTCAAAGCACGAAACGAAAAGTCGAAAAACCAACTCGCAAAACCCATCCGATCGAATGACCATTCGATCGAATGGTCATCCGTCCGGATGACCATCCGATCGGATGGCCATCCGACCTAACCGCCTCTTCTCCCACTTCCTTGCACCACCTCACTCTCTCTTCACCTATAAATACCACCTGTCACATCACTGTTCATGATGTGACAGCTCTCTCGTTCGACCAGCATGTTCTAACCCTCTTTTCTCTCGATTTCTCGTGATTCTTGTAAGTTTTCAACTCAAATCTTGTACATCTATCATCTACACACACTTCTTCATCTTTTTTACCATCAAATTATCACTTTTAACCATGAAATCGGCTAAATTGAGGTGTTCTAGGATGATGTCATCATGGGGTTCTTATGAGCTTTAAGATTTGACCTCATTCCACCAAGAACAACTCAGATCTAAAGGATTTCAACATGTTTTAACACCGATTCCTCTTAAATCTAAGCATAATCAAAGTGTTTCAAACTTTTCTTCAATAATCTCAACTTTTCACATAAAACCAGTAGAATCCGAGCTCGTTCAGGCCTTCTACTCGCTCTATAGTGAAGTGTTGGACTGAGAATGGATTTCTATCGAATGAGACGATCGATTCACGGGTTGAACATGAATGACCATCGAGAACAGTTAGCTGATCGGACAGGGTTATTCCCATCCGACTGAGTGACTTAGTCTCGAAAGGTTCCGTTGTTTGACACGTTGTCATACCGTCTCGATCAAACCACAAACTTCCAAACTTAACAAATTTCAAAACGAGCAAGTCACCAAACAGACTGTCGTCCGATCGGATTTCCTTCCGATCGAACGACAATCCGATTGGATGACTCATGGTCTCAACACTTGAACTTTTTAAAACTTTCAATATCAGTTTCCAGCGAATGGCCATCCGATCGGACGACCATCCGATCGAATGACCATCCTGCTGTGAACTTGTTCTTCATGAAATGTCTCACTGGACGGATCGCCATCCGACCGAACGACCGTTTGACCGGACGACCTGAAAGGTAGAGATGCTTCTCCGTTTTTAAAATGCTACAACGAAAACTTCAAAGCCATCATACACAAACACATCCATCCCACATGAGTGGCAAACAGACCGAATGGCCATCCGATCGGATGACCATCCATCCGGATTGCCATCCGTTCGGATGTCCCTTCGTTACTTCGCACCGTTTAACGCACCGCTTATCGCTTATGCTATCGTTCTGTAATCAGGCAAACTCTCCAGCTCCCTTCAATCCAAGACGGTGTTTATTTATTAAGCACTATCTGTGAGTATACTTGATCCCTTTTTGCTTTAAGCACTTTTGGGTGTTACATACGTTACTTATATTAAATCACATCGATCACATAACGCAAACACTTTTATACACTAACCGTTACTGCATGTTATACGTGTTACTCGATGAATGCTTGTATGTTATTTTTACACAGTGATTGTTTCCTGACACCTTAGCAATGATAGTACTATAGTTTGGACTCAGCACCTGTCGTGGACGGGGGTTTCTAAGGGTATTTCTTCACGTGTCACAGTTGTGATATGTGTTGCGCACTCTACAACTCGCAGTCACGTCTGTGCATATTTCATTGTCGATAACTTACTTGCTTTACATCATACATGTTACATGCTGGTTATGCGTAACTCGCTTTCGCTACAACTATACAATCAAACTTGTATGCTCACCTTTACACTATGTGCATTGACTTTTATTTTAACGTATGTGACAGGTGTTTAAGATGCTAGGATGCTTGCTATGTGGAACTAAGTTAGGGAAGAGTCTAGAAACAAAAAAATAATATTTGAGTTGTCGGAACTATGATCTGTCTATGAGACATGTTGGTGCATGAAATGTCTGTTGACTACGTATGCATTAAGTCTTAGGTCAAGTTAGGTCAAGATTGGATCTTGAAAGTCAAAATTAGGGTTTTAATGATGTATTTCGTTTATGTGTACATAGTTGTTAGGTGATTTCGCTTATAAGTCAAGGGTTTCGCTCATAGGGATCAAAGTAGTTTCGCTTATTAGTCACATGAGAGGTTCGCTTATATGGACAGTCTATATAAGCGAAACCACATAGGCTATATATAGTTTTTCATGAGCGGAACCTAGTCATTATTCGTGAACATTGGAGCGAAACCTGGTCTTGCTTTAGGCAACGAAACTCTGTCAAATTGTAATAAAAAAGCATCAATAGAGAAGGAAATTGAAAGAGAAAAGCTGTGTAACTTCGTGTATACTGATTCCGCCTTTATACGTGAAGATGAACGTCCTTGACTGACTTTTCGTGGTTGCAAAACGGTCCAACAAGTGGTATCAGAACTTCAGGACGAGGAGTTCATACTACTACAGCTGATTCGACAAAATTCTCTCATTTCTACTCACTTTCTCTCATACTTTTTCGATTTGAGCTAGTTCCTACGGTTTAAATGGCCTGATTTTTTAGTATAACGTGTTAAATACAGTAATAACAAACCCTAGAAAGATTCAGGTTAAAATACGGATTAAAAATGGTAAAAATCAACTAAAAAAGTGTTTTCGCTTATTCGGTATTCGAAGGATTTCGCTTATACAGTCAGTTGTTTGATTTCGCTTATTCGGACATGTACTGATTTCGCTGATAGAGACATCTTCTGATTTCGTTGATAGGGACATTAGTTGTGATTTCGCTCATATAGACATTAAAATCAGATTTTGCTTTTAGATCATCCCTGATTTCGCTCATACGTACATTCAGCTGATTTCGCTTATAGTGACATTACCTATTTCGCTTATAGGGACATCATTTGATTTCGCTGATAAGAACATTGTCTGGTTTTGTTTTTCTGACAAGTGTGGTTTCGCTTATTTGACACTATTCGCTTATCAGTCACAATAGCTGATATTTCGCTCATTTGTCATTGTTTTTCAAAATTACGAAAATTTTTCTAAGTGTTTACTGATTTTGCAGGTACACTCAAGATGGATGACATATTCTTGAACCCGTTTAGCGACATGTATGCATTCGCTGGAAATTCCGGAAACGATGATTCTTCGTCTAACAACAACAATGAGAATCTGCCAAAAGAGAGGAAAAAGGAAGCTTGGGAATCGGAAAGTGCCTTCGGAACATTCAATAAACCTCCAAAGCTAATGGCTATCGAGGAATACAGTCGGTGGTCAAGAAAGTTTGAAGATTGGTTGATGGTATTCGCATTTCCCAGCTGGAAAAGTCTGAAAAATGGTTATGTCAATGGAAACAAAAATGGTGAAACTTTAAGATCAGCTGAGGAGATTGATTCGTTTGTAGCTGAACAAAAGTGTGTAGCTTTGTTGTTCCAGTCCGTCCGGGAAGACATTATTGCCTTGATTGATTATTAAAATGCAAAAGATCTTTGGGAAAAGCTAGAAAAGAAATGTATAGGTAGTGAAGAAATCAAGAAAAACAAAAAGAAACTACTTAGGAAAGAGTTTGATATGTTTGGGTGTTTAAAGAATGAATCAGTGTCAAAAATGATTGAGAGGTTTGGACACTTGAGGTTAGAATTAGCTAGACATGGAATTAAGTATCCTGATGATGAGCAAGTAGACAAATTGTTCGATTCGTTGCCAGACGAGATGGATTGGAGGTATTATGCGCTGATGCTGAAAATACTATCAAAGCACCAGAAGTGTTAACACCAGATTTGCTGATTGAGAAACTCGAGAGTCACGAGCTGGAACTAAAGAAGACATTCAAAGTCAATCACTCATCTTACCAGCAGAATTTGGATTTGTGTTATCCAAAAAGCATGATGCCGAAAGCAACCTCGCCCAAGACTGCGTTTTCTGCTGAGAATGTGTCCATAGCAAGCAAAGAAAGTCAAAGTGGTCAAAACAGTGGAAGTCACAGTGGTTATCACAGTGGATCTTCATCATCTGCAAGTCATTCTGATGCAAAGAATCGTTTTCAATGCAACATTGCAATAGACTTGAAGAATGCTCAGAATTTTGATGAGGAGTCGGCCAAACAGCAGATGATCTTCCTAGCATCGGTGTTGGAATCGTATGAAGGGTTAGTAGCTGGGAAGATAGGCAACACCAACTTAACGAAAGAAGATTATGATCAGATAGATCCTGAAGAAATGGAGCTGATCGATATTCGTTGGGCTATGGCCAGTGCTGTTCGTCGAGCACAGCGTTTCATGGAAATTACTGGCAGGAAGAAAATTGGTGGTCCATCTACCAATCTGGGATTCGATAAATCCAAAGTGACATGCTTCAAGTGTAAGCAGAAAGGTCACTTCAAGCGAGAATGCAGAAATGCATATGCTGATGAGTCGGAGAACCCTTTCAGAGATGATTACTACAAGAAGGCAATTTATCATCAGAATAAATCTGAGCCACCTAGATTGAAGCAGGTTGAAGACAACAAAGACAAATCTAGAGCTCTTGCGGTGATTTACGATGAAGAAGGGTATGCTTGGAGTCAAGAGGTTCTACCGGAGGAAGATGCGGTTGGTTACGCATTCATGGCGAAAAACGATGAACCTATTCCTTGGAAAGATAACCGAACTGAAGAGCAGAAGTATAGATACAGAAAAATGATTGCTGAAAGCAAAATCATTAGAATTTCTGGTATCTATCTGGAAGCGAGGAGAGCAAATTGATGGGATCCGGACAGAGAGTGTTCTCTTGATGAATATGGAAATATTGCGATCGATGACAAAACGCTTGATATCGAAGCCATAATCAAGGAGTATAAAGAAGAGGATGATTATTGGCAGAATAAATGGTGGGGAACTGGAGACGAGAAAGAGAAAGAAGAAAAAGAGAGAAAGGAGAAAGAAGAGAAAGAGAAAAAGGAGAAAGAAGAGCAGGAAAAATCAAAGAAGATTGATACTGGAATTATTGACACAACGCAGGAGTTGACTGCAGAGAACCTGGGAAAAATGGCTGACAAAGTGCTGGCTGCTAAGGCACTGGAGGTAGACTCTAACTCCGTGTCTGAGTCAAAAAGCCAGGTCAGTTCAAACTTGTCAACAAATGCGTCAGGTAAACAAATTGATGGAAATGCTGATTGCAAAAATTGCAACAAAGAGTGCAAATTTTGTAACACAGTCACGTATCTCAACGGTAAGAAAGTTGAAGATCTGACAGCAAAGGTCAGAAGCGTTGAGAATCAGATTCTTGATCGTGACAAAACAGTTAAAGCTTCAACTGAACGGATAAGAGAATTAACTAGCCAAATTGAAAATGATAAAATTGATCATGAAAAAGTTAAAAAGGAAAATGAAAAGTTAATTCTTGAAAACCGTCAGATTTCTGAGAAGTTTGAAAAACTCAAAAGCACAATGAAAGATAATGATGATCGAAATGGTAAAACTTATAAAGAAAATGTTCACCTAAAAGCAGTGCTTAGGGTAAAAGAAGAATCAATCAACCAACAACTGGATGAAATCGCTAAACTGAAAGTTAAATTTCAAGAGGCTGAAATTGAAAACGAGCGAATCCAGTTGAAGCTTAACAGTTACAGCTCCGCAAGCTTTGTTTTGCAACACATTATTCCTAAACCCATCGGGAAAGACAAAGCAGGCGAAGATGTGTATTCTGATGGAACTGGGGTGGGTTTTCATCAAGTTCCACCACCTGTTCTTGATAATTACACGAAAAAGCAATCAGGGTTGGTTGAAATTGAAGAAGAAAGTGAAATGAATCTTCCGGATTCAATTAATGTCACGTTCACATCTTCCAATGACGATAGTGTCCAAAATGATATTGTAAAAGGTGTTGTTGAAAATGTGCTAAAAACGGATAATGACACTACTGAGGAAGATGGGGGTTTCTTGGACAAATACATTCTGAAACAAAAGTCCAAGAAGAACTTAAATGAAGAATCAAATCTTGTCATGTACAAGATGTTGGGTTCAGATAAGTTGTTTTCGGATTCTGAGTTTCCGATTGAGAATGTTAATATGAACAAATTGACAAATGTTTTCAAATTGGTCGAAGTTGAGTTGTCAGAAGTGAACAATATGAGTCAAACAAAGAGAAAAATGATTTTTGAAAAAGATAAATCATACTACAAGAAATCTGTTAATCCATCACGTTTTTATAATAATAATCGAAATAACTGGTCGGGTGGTTATCAGGGTGGTAGGAAATATCAGAGAAGAAATGTTCCAAACAAGAGGTTTGCTGAAAAGAAAAAGTTTGTGAACAGTTCGAGTTCACTTGCTGATGAAGTGAAAGAGATTTTTTCAAAATCGACTGAAGAGTTCTTTGAGAAAAGAGCTTCACAGTTTCAGTCTGAAGGCACAAGTCGAGTTGTTGACACTCGAACATGTTTCAGATGTAATCAAGTTGGTCACATTGCACGAAAGTGTACCAATGTGAAGCCTAAGACTGAAACTGTGAAGATTCAAAAGAAGAAAGTTGACGAGAAGGGTAAAGCACCAATCGTTGTTGAGAAAAAGAGTGTGAAAAATGACAACACCAAAGTGAAAAATGAACCTGTAAAGAAAGTGGTAACTAAAAATGACAAATTTTACAAGCGGGTTGCATTATCTCAACAAGTTTGGAAACCAAAAACTGAGAAAAAGATTTCACCTTCTGAGGATTCAATTCAAATTGATTATGATGCAAATTTTCCACCTCTTAATGCTGAAAACTTCAAAATTCAAATTGCGAGAGTCAAGGTTACACCTAAGGCTGATGAGGCCTGGGTGGACTCCATGTTTGACTAAACAGTTTGAATTGCCGGAGCTTCCTTGATCGCGAAGCATGAATCGCCATCTTTATTGAAGTTGGTTAAGTCAAAGTTTGTTATGTGCAGGATCTTCCAAAACTTGTATCCAGATGGATCATGGATAGTGGAGCATCTCGACATATGACAGGGAAGACTGCGTTGCTGTATGATGTGAGAAATATCAATGGTGGTTATGTAGGATTTGCTGGTCATGAAGGTGGTAGAATTATTGGTGAAGGAACGTTATCCAATGAGATTGTTACGTTTAAAAGAGTTAACTACATTACTGAGCTGGAGAACAATCTGCTGAGTATCTCTCAGATTTGTGACAATATGTATACCACTCACTTCACTGATAAAGAATGTTTGATCTTGAAACCGGGATTTGTAATACCTGAAGAATGGATTATCATGCGGACACCTAGAGTAAATGATTTATATGTGTTGGATATGACTGTAGAAACTACAACTACTGGTCAAGCACATTGTTTTATATCCAGAGCAACTGAGAAAGAATCGAGATTGTGGCACCGCAAGATGGGGCATGTTCACCTAAGGAAGATGAATCACTTGGTGCACAATGATTTGGTTCTTGGAGTTCATGTCAAAGGTTTTCATCTGGAAGGGGAGTGCATTAGCTGTGTTAAAGGCAAGCAGAAGAAAAAGTCACACCCTACAAAGCATGTCAATTTAGTTTCGGGACCTCTGGAAAGACTTCACATGGATTTGTTTGGTCCTTTGAATGTCAAAAGTATTACAGGAGATTACTACTGTTTGGTCGTTACTGATGATTATTCCAGATTTTCGTGGGTTTCTTTCTTGAAGACGAAAGACGAAACATTTGACAGTTTGATGGCGTTATTCAAGAAAATTGAGAATCTATACCAACGGCGTATCAAAAGAATTCGAAGTGATAATGGTACTGAATTCAAGAACAGTGAGATGGAAGAATTTTGTGATGAAAGAGGTATATTGCATGAGTTTAGTGCTCCGTACACTCCGCAGCAGAATGGAGTCGCAGAACGCAAAAACCGGACACTAATTGAGACGGCTAGAACCATGCTCGCAGATTCAAAGTTACCGATAAATTTTTGGGCTGAAGCTGTTTCTGCCGCATGCTATACGCTCAACAGGGTTCTTACTGTCAAGAAGTTCAACAAAACATGCTTTGAGCTAATCAATAACCGTAAACCGAATTTGAAGTATCTAGAACCGTTCGGGTCACCCTGTACTGTTATAGAGCCTCATGGAAAGTTTGGTCCGAAGTGCATTGAGGGAATATTTGTTGGTTATGCAAATCCGATGCGACATGTCTTCGTTCCAAGTGAGAAGCGGATTATTGAAGCTGCAAATGTTGAATGTCAAGGTTATACTATGCCGCCGCAGAATCCTGGAGATTCATGGCATTATCATTATGACAAACTGTGGGATTCGTTTGACATGAGAGAAGAATCAGAGGATGATGAAGATTTCTTTGATGAGTTGGATATTTTGCGTGAATATGAGTCACAGCTAAGGTTCCCAGCTAAGTATTCTAGAAGACCTCGGGAAACTTCAAATGACGATGAAGCAGGTCCGAGTAATGCTGGTGAACATGATGATGTCCAACAGAATGAAGTTGCTCAGGATAATCAGTCGGATCAGTTTGATAATCAAGAAACTGAAAACATGCCAGTCTTTGATCATGGTGATTCAGATTCTAAGGGGGAGCAAATTCAGATTTCAAGTCAAACAAACCAAGTTGGTGAACAAGATGCAGATCAGAATGTTACTAATCTGGAGGGCAATGTAGATGTTCCAAGCGAAGTGATGCCGCGAACTTTTTCATATCATCCAGAGGAGTTGATCATAGGAGAATTGCAGACAGGCGTTCGCACTCGAAGACAGATTGATAAAGGGCTTACATGTTTTTATACAACAGTTGCTCCTTTGCAAACCGAATTCTCATTTAGTTGTTTTATCTCGCAGGTTGAACCAAGAAATTACAAAGAGGCGCTTACTGAAGACTCTTGGGTCAATGCAAGGCAGGAGGAACTGAGCAAATTCGAGAAATTAGGAGTGTGGAAGTTAGTTGATTTGCCGGATGGTCATAGGAAAATCAATACGAAATGGGTATTTAAGTGTAAGAGAGACGACAGAGGAATTGTTGTAAGGAACAAAGCTCGACTCGTTGTTCAGGGCTTTAGTCAACAGGAGGGGATTGATTTTACAGAAGTCTATGCTCCTGTGGCATGACTAGAAGCGATTAGAATTTTCCTTGCATTTGCGTCTTGGAAGAACTTCAAAGTATATCAGCTAGATGTAAAATCGACGTTTCTTTATGGGAAGGTCAAAGAGGAGGTTTATGTCGGACAGCTGCCGGGCTTCACCGATCCAATCCACAAAAACAAGGTCTACTTATTGGACAAAGCGCTGTATGGTTTACACCAGGCCCCGAGAGCTTGGTACGAGACTTTGTCTCAACACCTTCTAGCCAACAAGTTCATACGTGGAAAAGTGGATGCCACTCTCTTCACTAAAGAGGTCGACGGTCATCTTCTGATAGTTCAGATTTATGTGGATGATATAATTTTTGGGTCAACGAATGAAAGTCTATACAAAGATTTTGAATCAGTGATGAAGCAAAAATTCGAAATGTCATCAATGGGGGAGATGAAATTCTTTCTGGGTCTACAAGTTGAACAACTACTTGAGGGAATTTTCATTCATCAAACGAAGTACGTTCATGATATTCTAGAGAAATTTGGGATGTCAAGTTCTACTCCAACTGCTACCCCATTTGCAACAAATCATGGGATTCACCCAGATCTCACCGGAGACAGGGCTGATGAAACGTTTTATCGTTCCATGATAGGTTCTTTAATGTACCCAACTGCTTCACGTCCTGGTATCATGTACCCAACGTGCCTCGCAGCAAGATTTCAATCTAACCCGAGAGCTTCGCATATGATCATTGTGAATAGGATATTACACTACCTGAAAGGAACTCCTTCATTGGGGTTGTGGTATCCTAGGAAAGGCGACTTTAAGCTCGAAGGGTATTCCGATTCGGATTTCGGATGCTGCAAAGTCAATTCAAAATCAACAACTGCAGGATGCCAGTTCTTTGGTCCTAGATTGGTTACCTGGCAGTGTAAGAAACAAACGTCTGTGGCGCTATCTACATGTGAAGCGGAGTACGTTTCTGCTAGCAGTTGCTGCTCTCAGATCCTGTGGATACAGCAACAGATGCGCGACTACGGTTTGCAGTTTCTTAACACACCTCTTTTTTGTTGATAATGAGGCCGCAATAAATATAACAAAGAATCCAGTACATCACGCTAAAACTAAACACATAGAAATTCGTCATCACTTTATTCGTGATTGTTTTGAGAAAAAGTTGATACGAATTGAGAAAATCCACACTGACAAACAGAAAGCTGATTTACATACCAAAGCTTTTGATAAAAATCGGTTTAAATATTTGTTAAAACTGAATGGTATGAAGCTTCTTTCGGTGTCGGATGGGATTATTGGCGTTGATGAGAGTACTGTTGCGGATGAAGACGAGAAACAATCTGCAATGGTTTGTCGATTTTTTACTTGTTTTGGTATTTAGGGGGAGTAGATAGATGTATATAGATATATTTTCAGAAAACACAAAAACAGTAAAAAATGCAAAAATACAAAAACATGATAAAATCTGAAAAAGAGCTTGTGTATATAGGGAAAATGATAGTACATCGGCTAGACTATTACAGTATGCTAAAGATTTGTAAAGTTTAAATGAGTTAAACAGTCTTACTAATGATGTGTCGATAGGTTTTCACACATTTAGTAGATTTATTCGGGATATAAACCTAAAATTTCAAACTTGTGAAATTCGTGGGGAACACTACTTGGATATATAGGTAACCCCTGAAATCTCGTTTGAAAGGTCTCGTATTCTGATATACTAGGTTTTTATACTCAATGATGTCTGGGGTATTATTCCGGGACTTCTGCTGAACGGTAGTTCTGACCTAGTCCTTGGATAATACTTTTCACAAATGCTTGAAACATAGCATAAACCCTCAGCATGCCGATGAAACAATAAAATTGATAGTCGCTGCTGTTGTAGCTAAAAGATCCTCTAAAGGGGACATACCGTAAAGTCGAAGCTGATATCTCTCTGCGTATACGGAAGTATCGACCTGAGATCCCTCGGCCCTCGCATTACCTAATTTATGTACAGATATCATTGTAGTATACTCACCTGTAAGACTGAATATTGGGATTCTGGATACGGGAGTATATTCAAGAGGTGGGACACATGAATGAGCTAAGTTCATAAGACATCTAATTCGTATCCTGAGTAAATTGAAATTTGTGTGAGAATTTAAGATGGATCAGTATATCGACAATCGAGGTGAATTGTTTAAGTCTGAGTATGAAATGAAGCTTAATGGTACTTGTAATTTGTCTGATAGCAGATATGATTTCCTGACACGCTCGCCAAAAATAAGTTTGTAAATAGTTTACTTTGTTTACTTTCTGAAATTTAAGTTTTCTGTATTTCATTTCTTAGTTTAGAACACTTTATAAAATCCAAAAAGATTTTATTTCTGCTTTATTTTAGACAAACCAAAGTGGAAAGTTGATTGTTGGATTCTCAGATGATTGAAGCAGATGCAGGAGATTCTTGACTGAAGAATGAGGAGAGCTTATCTTGATGAAGTTTGATTTATTGAAAAGTCAAAAACAAGTTCATTAACTTGATACTTGTTATTTTCAGAAAATGTGTAAATTGTTGTTTTCAAAATCAGTTTGATTCGTCAAATAATCAACCGAGGTCATTAAATTGAACTTGGTAGGTTAATCGAGTAATCAGGGTTATTAATTTGGACCTGAATACTTGAGTGGATTTCTAAAACTTATTGAGTTGGTGATTTATTGTTGAAAAGATAAGTTTGTAATGATTGATGTTTGAGAAACAGGTTTTGGACTTCATTATTCCCACGGAAGCTAAATGTCAAAGCTTGAACCAGATCAAGACCTCAGATTCTAGCATATTGAGAGGGGGAGTCTGTGAAAGGGGGAGTCTGGATCAACAGTATAGGGGAGTTTGAAGATGGAGCTAGGATGTGATCATAAACCTGTGAAGATAGAGTGCTTATGATGAGTAGACAGAGTTGGAGAAAAGACCAAGACTGAAGACTCGGAGCTGAAGACTTCGTCAACATCCATGGGGGAGTCTGTTGGTGCATGAAATGTCTGTTGACTACGTATGCATTAAGTCTTAGGTCAAGTTAGGTCAAGATTGGATCTTGAAAGTCAAAATTAGGGTTTTAATGATGTATTTCATTTATGTGTACATAGTTGTTAGGTGATTTCGCTTATAAGTCAAGGGTTTCGCTCATAGGGATCAAAGTAGTTTCGCTTATTAGTCACATGAGAGGTTCGCTTATATGGACAGTCCATATAAGCGAAACCACATAGGCTATATATAGTTTTTCATGAGCGGAACCTAGTCATTATTCGTGAACATTGGAGCGAAACCTGGTCTTGCTTTAGGCAACGAAACTCTGTCAAATTGTAATAAAAAAGCATCAATAGAGAAGGAAATTGAAAGAGAAAAGCTGTGTAACTTCGTGTATACTGATTCCGCCTTTATACGTGAAGACGAACGTCCTTGACTGACTTTTCGTGGTCGCAAAACGGTCCAACAAGACATATATGTCTGTAATAACTACTTTATTTGATGAGTTATGGTATGTAACATAATGTTAATTATCTGGTAATTTAGTTGTTATGGATTTCTCCTGGACAATCTGTTTCGCTCAGTGTCGCGCCCCGATGTTTCTGCCATCGGTTGGGGTGTGACAGTAGGGTTCATGCGAGAACCACATTTATTCGGAGAATCACGAGAACCAATGTGAACACAACAAAATAAACTCACTACACCACCAAAAACCTAAAAAAACCTAACCCCCCCCCCCCCCCCCCAAAAAAAAAACCCTAAACCCCCCAAAAACCTAAAAAAAACTAAACCATAAAGCTAAACCCCCTAAAAACCTAAAAAAACTTAAAAACACACAAAAAATTCTTTAAATATTTTTTTAACAAAAATCGCTACTTTTAGTCTCCAATTTTTTTTAATAAACGAAAAGTAGCGATTTTTGTTAAAACAATATTAATTTTTTTTTTTGTGTGTTTTTAGATATTTTTAGTTGTGTTCACATTGGTTCTCGCGGTTCTCGCAATAAATGGTAGTTCCTAACGGATCCTTCTCCTATATATATATATATATAGTAGTGTTCATGACTGAACAATAATGTATTTGTGAACAAAATGAACTTATCATGACCATTGATTTTGTAGATCTAGATTTTTCTTTTGTGGCAAGATTGTAATTATCTTTTCTAACATACATGTATTTTAATAGACACAAAGGGTATAATTGTATTTTTCTCTATTCATTTAATTAATTATTTTTTTCTCTCTCCTCATTTTTCTTTCCAATTAAAAGAATATTTAATTACATTTTCTACACAATATTTAATTACATTTTCTACACTTTTTTATCTCACAAATTACATAACTTAATATTTGATAATTTTAAAAAAATATACAAACATTATATAATATTGTCCATCTAGAACACGATTAAAAAATATTAAATTACATTCTCTATACATATATGTATTAGATCAATGTATGATGAAAAAAATGCATAGTGGAAACAATATGTAATAATACACAAGATATAAGTCTGGTATATACCGACCTGTATGCATTATGTACTTGAATAATACATATGTGTATAGGTCTGGTATATACCGACCTGTATACACATATGTACTTGAATAATACACAAGTGTATATGGTTTATACCGACCTGCGGGAACAAGATGTAATAATACACAAGTGTATCTCTTATATATACTGACATGTATACACATATGTTAAAAAACATAATTTAATTAGGTTTAATATTTAATTTAAAAAAAATAAGAGGTATTCAAAAAAAATTAGCCCTTCAATCTCTTAGGGTCTGTTTGGTATGGGGTAATGGAATGGACGAATGAATGGAATGGACGAGGTAATGGAATGGACGAGGTAATGCAATGGATCATTACCATTCCATGACTTGTTTGGTTACCATGTGTGAATGGAATGAGTTATTATTGTGTATTGTTCGGTAGGCAAGAAAAACAGAGTAATAAAATCAACGATGAGTGGTGGTGGTGGTGGTCGGTGGTAGTGATTGTGGGTGGTTATAGGTGGCGGTGGTGGGTGTCGGTGGCGTCGATGGGTGGTGGTGGTGGCGGCGAGTGGGGGTGCAGCGGCGGCGACGAGTGGTGGTGGCAAGGTGGCCGTTGGTGGAGGGTGGCAGCAGAGGTGGCGGTTGGTGGCGGCGGCGACGGTTGGTGGTGGCGTCGACGATGGTGGTGGGTGACGGCGGTTGGTCGCAGCGGTGGGAGATAACGGTGGCGAGTGGGTGGTGGCAGTGGCGGCGGTGGCTGTCGAGGTGAGGTGATGGCGGGTGGCGGCGATGGCGTCGGAGGTGGGTGGTGGTGGTGGTGGTGGATTGTGGCGAAGGTGGTGGGTTGCGGTGTTGTTGATGAATGGTGCAAGAGGGGATATAATGAAAAAAAAACATGGGGGTTGGAAGGAATAATTTTGAGGGAATGGAATGCATTTTTGAATGGGTGATTCCATTCCATAGACCAACCACACACCCTTTTCTTCATTCACTCGTAATCATCCATTCCATTCCACCTCTCATTCCTACATACCAAACACTACCTTATAATTAAAATAATAGATAAATAATTAAAAATGAGAGAGGGAGAGAGTTAAGAGATGAGAAAATTAAGGGATTTTATATAAAAATACTTGTCTAATGTCAATCTTACCCATTTAATCTAGAAGATGATCAATGGCAAAGATTAGTTCACTCAGTTCACTATCAAGAAGTTGTTCACAAATGAACCTAATCCCCTTGTCACACCCCAACCGATGGCGGAATCATCGGGGTGCGGCACTGAGCGAAACAGATTGTCCATGAGTATCCATAACAACTATTAATTACTAGATATTTAAAACGTCATATCCCATACCATAACATATCCAAATAAAACAGTTATTACAAATAATTGTCTCACAAACAAGTAATGATCCGACAACTCAGATTTCAAAATAGGCAATTTATTTATTTGTTCTAGGACTCTTTCCTAGCCTCTATTTTATCACACAGCAAACAAGGCGTCCTAGCATCTTATGCACCTGCCACATACGTTAAAGTAAAAGTCAATACACATAGTGTAAAGGTGAGCATACAAGTTTGATGGTAGCATATAGAGTTCGAAATCATTTACGCTTAACCAGCACGTACAACGTGTGATGAGAAGCACATTAGTTATCGACATGATCCTATCGATACCAATGACTGCGGGTTGACTGCCCACGGCAGTTCGTAACACATATTCACCACTGTGAACCATGTGATTAGTTGTCCTTAACAACCCCTGACTGAACAGGTGTTGAGTCCAAACTATAGTACTATCGTTGCTAAGGCAGGTAGACAGCAATCTATGTGTAAACATAACAAACAAGCATTCATCGGATCACGTATACATGCAGTAGCGGTTAGCGTTTAAGTATTGTGTAGTGTGTTTGATGTGATTTAGAATAAGTAACGTATGTAACACCCAAAAGTGCGTAAAGCAAAAAGGGTTCGAGTATACTCACAGCGGTAGAGTTTGTGGATTGAAGGGAGCGCTAGAGCGGAGTTAGCCTGAACAGTTAACGATAGCATAAACGATAAGCGGCGCGTAAAACGATACAAGTGTACCAAGGATCGGACGATAATCCGATCGGATGGCCAGTCGATCGGGTGGCAATCCGTTCAGATGGTCATCCGATCGGATGGCCATTCGATTGGATTGTCACCTCGCTGGGTGAGGATATGTTTGTGTATGATGGTTTGACTTTTGAAGTTTTCGTTGTAGCATTGTGAAAATAGAGAAGTATCTCTACCCTTCAGGTCGGTCGATCGAACGGTCGTTCGATCGGACGGCGATCCGATTGGCGAGGCTTCTCAGTGTGAGAACAAGTTCACAGCAGGACGGTCACTCGATCGGATGGTAATTCGATCGGGTGGCAATCTTGTGCATTGAACATGTTGAAAATTGTTTAAATGTCAAAGTCCTAACGTCACATGATCGGACGGTCACTCGATCGGATGGCAATCCGATCGGGCGGTAATCCGTTCAACGTTTAGATCCTTGAATAGTTTGAATAAAAGTTTAAGTATTGAACCAATGTGCAACCCGATCAGATGGCCGGATAATCGGATGGCAATCCGATCGGACGGCAATCCGTCCCGACGATCTGATCGTCTTGGCACTTGATTTTGTTTGAAGTGTTGTAGTTTGAACGAGACGTTACGATAGCTTCTTTAAACAATAAGAACCTCTTCTCGACCCAAGTGACCCGACCGAACAGGAATCGCCCTAGTCCGACCAGCACACGGTTCAAGACGGTGGTTCATGTTCAAACCCGAAATCAACTATCTCTCGGATAGAATTCAGATCTAGCACTGATACATCACTAAGAAAGAGTAAAAGATCAGAATAAGCTCCGATTCCATCGGGTTTGAGTGCATTGAGTGTAAAAGAGTTGAAAGAAAGTTAGAAAACCATCTTTCAATCCTTTTCACCATGAATATGTTCAGATCTATGCATTCATGTGGAAATCGTCTAGATCTAAGTTGTTCTTGGTGGATTGAAGCCAAAACATGAAGTTCATAAGAACCCCATGATGACATCATCCTAGGACACCTCAAATCCACTGATTTCACGGTTAAAAGTTGAGATTTGAAAGAGAGAATGATGAAGAATTGTGTGTAGATCATAGAAGTACAAGATTTAGGTTGAAAACTTACAAGTATCACGAGAAATTGAAGGAAATAGAGCTTGAATGCGGCTAAGTCGAGAAAGGGAGCTGTCACCATAAAAGGAGGTGACAAACGGGGGTATTTATAGGGTTTCCTAAAAAGGAAAGTGGGAAAAAGGCTAGTCGATCGGGTGGCAATCCGATCGGGTGGCAGTCCGATCGGATGGTAACCCGATCGGATGGCAATCCGATCGGTTGGCCACTCGATCCGAGTGTTTGGCGCGATGAGTTTTGTCATTTCGATTCGCGTGTTGTGCATTGCGATGCGATTTGAGAGGGCGATGCGATAGTATTTCTCATTAATCCCAACTACTATATCTAACATACAATCATCCTAAATAACCTGCGATTAGCGTTTGCGATGCGATAGATTTACGATTGCGTTCGATTGATTACCACAACACAGTATAAATAAACATGCACAAGTAACATATAAATAGCACACACACGTAAAATAATATATCCAGAACTCGTAATTCGAGTTGCGATTGCGATTAGATCGATTAGCGATTAATATGCGATAATTAGCGATTAACCTCGATTACTAACAAGTACTCCACATAATACAACTAATGCGATAATATAAATAGATTATCTACGAGTCAAAGAAGTCAAAACAGTAGTTAAGCAAGGAGTGGCAGATCGGAATTAGCAATCTTTTCTTCCTTTGGCTTCAATCTTGACTTTGACTTTGACATCCGAAACACGGGGTGTTACAGCCTCCCCTTCTTAAGGGAATTTCGTCCCGAAATTAGGCTGAAGCCGTAACAAACAACTGCGGGTACTTCGCTTTCATGTCGCTTTCGAGTTCCCAAGTGAACTCTTCACCTCGTTTGCCTTCCCAGCGAAATTTCACAATGGGAATGCGTGAGCGCCTGAGCTACTTGGTTTGTCGGTCCATGATCTCGACAGGCTTTTCCACGAAGTGTAATGTTTCGTTCACTTGAAGATCCTCAAGTGGTACGTGTAAATCATGCTCAGCCAGACACTTTCTGAGGTTCCAAACGTGGAAAGTCGGGTGGACGTTGCTAAGTTCCTCCGGTAGTTCGAGTCTGTAAGCCACCTTTCCGATCCTTTCCAGAATCTTAAAAGGTCCCACATATCGAGGTGCGAGCTTTCCTCTTTTGTCGAATCTGACCACTCCCTTCCAAGGTGATACCTTTAGGAGTACGTGGTCGCCAACGTCAAATTCAAGGGGCTTGCTCGTCTATCGGCGTAACTTTTCTGATGACTCCGAGCTTTCAGTAGATTGTCTCAAATTTGGAGGATTTTGTCAGTCGTTTCTTGCAATAGCTCAGGACCAGTTAATTGTGAGTGCCCGATCTCGTGCCATACAATAGGCGATCGACATCTTCTTCCATATAATGCCTCAAATGGTACCATTTGAATGCTGGAATGATAACTGTTATTGTACGAGAATTCGACTAAAGGTAAGTATGCGTCCCAATTACCACCGATATCTATGACACACGAACGGAGCATGTCTTCAAGGGTACGGATCGTTCTCTCCGTCTGACCGTCGGTTTGGGGATGGAAAGCGGTACTTAGATTAAGCGTAGTACCGAGAGCAGATTGAAATGTTTCCCAAAGACGCGAGATAAACCGAGCATCACGATCAGAAATGATGTCGCGAGGCATCCCATGTCGACAAATGATCTCATTGGTGTAGATTCGGGCTAATCTTTCTCCCTTATAGTCTTCTCGTATCGGCAGAAAATGAGCAGATTTGGTCAAGCGGTCAACAACAACCCAGATGCTGTCGTGACTTGATGGCATGCGCGGAAGTTTCGTTATGAAGTCCATAGCTATACTCTCCCATTTCCATATAGGGATCTCAGCTTGGACGAGCAAGCCAGAGGGTCTTTGATCATCATCATTAACTTTCGAGCAAGTCAGGCACTTTGAAACGTAGAGGGCGATATCTCTCTTCATGCCCGGCCACCAGTACTTGTAGCGCAGGTCCTGGTACATTTTGTCGGCACCAGGATGAATAGAATATCGGGATTTGTGGGCTTCGTCCTTCAATATTTGTCGCAAATCGGTTCGTTTAGGGATCCAGATTCGGTCCAGATAATGGAATATCCCATTCAATTTATTCACTAGCTGGGCTCCATCGTTATAATCCTTTCTTTCTTCAAAGTGCGTTCGGTGAAACAATCATGTTGGGCTTTGCGGATGAGGGTCTCGAGATCATATTGGGCTTGGACATTACGGGCGCTGTGTAAGTAGCTCCGTCTGCTGAGAGCGTCGGCGACGACATTTTCTTTGCCAGGATGGTAACGAATCTCACAATCATAATCGTTGAGAAGTTCTACCCACCGGCGTTGATGCATATTTAGCTCCTTCTGGTCAAAGATATGTTGTAGGCTCCTATAATCGGTGAAGATGGTGCACTTGGTACCGTAAAGGTAGTGTCGCCAGATCTTTAACATAAAAACAACTGCGCCTAGCTCGAGGTCGTGGGTTGTATAGTTCTTCTCATGGATCTTGAGCTGACGAGATGCGTAAGCAATAACCTTGTCTCGTTGCATGAGAACATAACCAAGGCCAAGGTTCGAAGCATCACAATAGACGATAAAGTTATCGTTTCCATCTGGTAGAGTGAGAACATGAGCATTGCAAAGCATATGCTTGAGGGTTTGAAAGGCAGTCTCTTGTCAAGTTCCCCAAACAAAAGGCTTGTCTTTATGCGTGAGAGAGGTAAGCGGCACAACGATTTTTAAGAAACCTTCGATAAATTGGCGGTAATAGCCCGCTAATCCGAGAAAAGAACAAACTTCAGACGGGTTCTTAGGTGTTACCCAACTCTTAACAGCTTCAATCTTCGCGGGATTGACGTGAATACCTTGACTATTGACAATGTGATCGAGGAATTGAACCTCCTCTAGCCAGAATTCACACTTGGAGAACTTGGCATAGAGTCGATTCCCCTGGAGTAGCTCGAGAACCAAACGTAGATGTTGCGCATGTTCGGTTCTTGACTTGGAATAGATCAGGATATCATTGATGAACACGATGACGAAGCGGTCGAGAAAAGGTTTACACACGCGATTCATCAGATCCATGAAAACAGCGGGTGCGTTGGTTAGGTCAAAAGGCATAACAACGAACTCATAGTGGCCGTATCAAGTGCGAAAAGCGGTTTTGGGTATATCCTCCTCTTGAATGCGTAACTGGTGGTAGCCTGAGCATAAATCGATCTTGGAGAAACACGTAGCACCTTGTAGCTGGTCAAACAAATCATCGATGTGAGGTAGAGGATAACGATTCTTGATAGTCAGCTTATTCAACTCTCGATAGTCGATGCACATCCGGAACGACCCACCCTTCTTTTTGATGAAAAGGACTGGTGCACCCCAAGGAGAGGTCCTAGGGCGAATAAAGCCTTTCTCAAGCAATTCCTGGAGCTGACTCGATAGTTCGCGCATTTCAGACGGAGCGAGTCGATAAGGAGCTCTAGCAACAAGATTTGCTCCAGGAATGAGGTCGACACGAAATTCGATATCACGACTGGGTGGTAGACTGGGAAGATCATCTGGAAAAACGTTAGGGAATTCACGAACAACAAGAACATCTTTCACTTCTATCTTTCATTTCTTTTCCTTCTCCGCTACTACAATGTTAGCCAAGAAAGATCTGTATTCCTTGCGAAGATACTTGCTAGCTTGGATACATGACATGAGTTTGAGATCTTTCGAGAGAGTTTCGCCATACACACAAAGTTGATCACCATTAGTGAGCGAGAATCGAATCATCTTATCGAAGCAAACAACTTCAGCATGGTTTTCGCGAAGAAAGTCCATGCCTACTATGACATCAAAACTACCGAGCTGCATTGGAATAAGGTCGATAGGGAAGATGTGATTGTTTAGTTCGAGGGTACAATCACAAAGAACAGAGTTGACAGCGACAGTTCTTCCGGTGGAAACTTCAACAACGAACGTCGAGGGGAGATGGGCGCGCTTACGATTTAGTAGCTTTTCAAACTCAAACGATACAAAACAGTTATCGGCTCCAGTATCAAACAAACACGAAGCATAAATTCCATTCACAAGGAATGTACCATAGACCACGTTGTTGTCAGCCTGAGCCTGGCGCACATTAATGTTGAAGGTTCGGGCACGAGCTGCTTGTTGCTGTTGTTGTTGAGGCTGTTGCTGCTGCTGGGGCTGCTGCTGTTGAGGCTCTTGCTTCACAACCCGATTGGGGCACATGTTTGCGAGGTGGTTGGGATCACCACACGCAAAGCAGACTCTAGCATTGATCTCGGGTGCTTGAGCCGCTTGTTGGCCTTGAGGAGCAGGAAGTAGAGCTTGATGTGCAGTAGCTGGAGCTTGACGAGGACCTGTACGGCAGTTGGCGGTGAAATGGCCGTACATGTTGCAGTGTACACAAAATCTGCAAGCGATTCCCACTGGATGGTGATAGGTACAAGTCGGGCAGGCTGGGTGAGGACCAGTATAAGCACGCTTTGCCAGCTGTGCTTGGGTTACCGGTGCCACAACTTGGCAGTGTTGCATCTGCTGCTGAGCTGGTACAGCCTGGAGTGGGGCAGCAGTGGTGACATCACAGTTCTTGTTGCTGGAGTTGCTGTTGTTCTTCCTCTTGCGATGAGAGGCCTTTGAAGACTGTGGAGTGGCGGCGGTTTCAGCGGTTGGGGGCTTTATCCCAGACACCAGATTTGACTCGCTTGTCATTGATTTCAGCGGTAAGCAGGTAAGTTTCCTCGTTTGTTGCTGGCTTTGAAGCTTGCACAAAATCTGCGACACAATCCGGCAGGGCTCGGATATACTTCTTGATCGTCATATCAGGGGTCTTCACTTGATCAGGACAGATTATGCTAAGCTGCTTGAAGCGAGCAGTTAAAGTAGCATTGTCACCATCCTTCTGCTTGATATGCCAGAATTCGTCCTCCAACTTTTGGCTCTCGTGGGGAGGGCAGAACTCTTCCAACATGACATTCTTCAACTAGTCCCACGTCAAACCGTAAGCTGCATCATTTCCGCGTTTGTTTCTCTCGGCCGTCCACCAGTCTAAAGCGTGGGACTGAAAGACGCCGATTGCGTTAAGAGTGCGGAGATCATCAGGACAGCCACTCTGGCGCAGGGTGACCTCGATCGAGTCAAACCATTGAAACAAGGCCGTAAGGCCATCTTCGCCAGTAAATTCTTTCGGTCCGCATGCTTTAAATTGCTTGAAGCTAAAGGCAGCTTTAGGAGTCTCAGTCCTGGACACTTCAGAAGATTTGCTCACATTCTCGTATAGTTCACTGAAGATCTGAGGAACAACCTTTGCCATTTGTTTAGTGATCATAGAGGCGAGGCATTTATCTTTCTGTTTTCGGTGTGCATCGCGCGAGTTACGGGATCCAGATGACGACATTGTCTGCAACAGACATCGTCATAGGACTCAGACACAATATAATTGAATCTCACCTCGCACGCCTAATACTACTAAAGCTCAGGAACACAATCATGTAACATCTAACTACATAGGCACATAATCACACATACACATAAGCACAGAAGCACATAGGCATGCATCGCACAGAAGCACATAATCACGTAGAGCACCGAACACATAAGTACGTAAGGCACAAAACACAAGAGGCAGTCAGAATACAGAAACCTATCATTCACAGTCCACGAGCGTTCGAGAATAGCGATTGCGATTAGCGAGTACACATCGAGTAGTATAGTACAGCGTATGTCATAGTATACGATCATCCACAAATATCAGCGATTTGTCAGTGTTTTGAGGTAGATGTGCAGTGCGGTTCGTGTGTGTCTATCGAAACAAAGAGCGAAAAGAGAATAATCCACCAAAATCAAACACAAAACGGATAAAATCACATAAAGCACATAAAAACCACGTAAAAACGACAAATATCAGAGTCGGCAGTTGCGAGCTCAGAATCGAAACACATAAAAATCGAGGATGGATTGTCTGCGGCTGTTTAGACGTTGACTACCCAAAGTGGTTTGACTATTCTCAAGGACTTTGGTACGCACTTCGACCTTCTGGACTGTGCTCTCGCCTCGACCTTGGGCGATCGACATGCATCCTTCCAGTTGCAGTGTGACTACAAGTCGTTGGAGTCCGTCGAGACCTTGGTGAGAGTCTCGTTGGAACAAGTCATCAAGGTTCGGGTTTCACCCCTGACTTTATAACTTTGTTCCTGTTTTGATAAAATAGGGGAGGAAATTTGCGTTAAAGTATGGATTTCACTCCTGATTCAACGCAAATTCTCCTGTTTATAGTTAAAATGCGGGTCGAACAAGTGACTTAGTTGAGAGTTTGCGGCTTTCACACCTAATCTCGACCCAATCACTCGTTCATTTTTCGAAAATTAGAGTGCAGTGATAGTGTAGTGTAAGCGAGAATAGTGAGGAATAGCAAGTAAGCTTGCACAAAACCCCTACAGGGTATGCACAAGTCGGTCTGTTGGTACTTCACAATAGACTAGGTCGTTTCTAAGACATCGACCCGGACTAGGTCGAGCCTTGCCTAATTCCCTATAGTTATGGCTCTGATACCAATCTGTCACATCCCAACCGATGGCGGAATCATCAGGGTGCGGCACTGAGCGAAACAGATTGTCCATGAGTATCCATAACAACTATTAATTACCAGATATTTAAAATGTCATGTCATGTCCCATACCATAACATATCCAAATAAAACAGTTATTACAAATAATTATCTCACAAACAAGTACTGATTCGACAACTCGGATTTCAAAATAGGCAATTTATTTATTTGTTTCTAGGACTCTTTCCTAGCCTCGATTTCATCACACAGCAAACAAGGCATCCTAGCATCTTATGCACCTGCCACATACGTTAAAGTAAAAGTCAATATACATAGTGTAAAGGTGAGCATACAAGTTTGATAGTAGCATATAGAGTTCGAAATCGTTTACGCATAACCAGCACGTACAACGTGTGATGTGAAGCACGTTAGTTATCGACATGATCCTATCGATACCAATGACTGCGGGTTGACTGCCCAAGGCAGTTCTTAACCATATTCACCACTGTGAACCATGTGATTAGCTGTCCTTAACAACCCCTGAGTGAACAGGTGCTGAGTCCAAACTATAGTACTATCGTTGCTAAGGCAGGTAGACAGCAATCTATGTGTAAACATAACAAACAAGCATTCATCGAATCACGTATACATGCAGTAGCGGTTAGCGTTTAAGTATTGCGTAGTGTGTTTGATGTGATTTAGAATAAGTAAAGCATGTAACACCCAAAAGTGCGTAAAGCAAAAAGGGTTCGAGTATACTCACAGCGGTAGAGTTTGTGGATTGAAGGGAGCGCTAGAGCGGAGTTAGCCTGAACAGTTAACGATTGCATAAACGATAAGCGGCGCGTAAAACGATACAAGTGTACCAAGGATCGGACGGTAATCCGATCGGATGGCAATCTGATCGGATGGCCAGTCATCCGATCGGATAGCCATTCGATTGGATTGTCACCTCGCTGGGTGAGGATGTGTTTGTGTATGATGCTTTGACTTTTGAAGTTTTCGTTGTAGCGTTGTGAAAATAGATAAGTATCTCTACCCTTCAGGTCCGTCGATCGAACGGTTGTTCGATCGGACGGCGATCCTATTGGAGATGCTTCTCAGTGCGAGAACAAGTTCACAGCAGGACGGTCACTCGATCAGATGGCAATTCGATCGGGTGACAATCTTGTGCATTGAACATGTTGAAAATTGTTTAAGTGTCAAAGTCCTAACGTCACATGATCGGACGGTCACTTGATTGGATGGCAATCCGATCGGGCGGTAATCCGTTCAACGTTCAGATCCTTGAATAGTTTGAATAAAAGTTTAAGTATTGAACCAATGTGCAACCCGATCGGATGGTCGGACAATCGGATGGCAATCCGATCGGACCACAATCCGTCCCGACGATCTGATCGTCTTGGCACTTGATTTTGTTTGAAGTGTTGTAGTTTGAACGAGACGTTATGATAGCTTGTTTAAACAATAGGAACCTCATCTCGACCCAAGTGACTAGACCGAACAGGAATCGCCCTAGTCCGACCAGCACACGGTTCAAGACGGTGGTTCATGTTTAAACCCGAAATCTACTATCTCTCGGATATAATTCAGATCTAGCACTGATACATCACTAAGAAAGAGTAGAAGATCATAACAAGCTCCGATTCCATCGGGTTTAAGTGCATTGAGTGTAAAAGAGTTTAAAGAAAGTTAGAAAACTATCTTTCAATCCTTTTCACCATGAATATGTTCAGATCTATGCAAGATCTTTGTTCATTCATGTGGAAATCGTCCAGATCTAAGTTGTTCTTGGTGGATTGAAGCCAAAACATGAAGTTCATAAGAACACCATGATGACATCATCCTAGAACACCTCAAATCCACTGATTTCACGGTTAAAAGTTGAGATTTGAAAGAGAGAATGATGAAGAAGTGTGTGTAGATCATAGAAGTACAAGATTTAGGTTGAAAACTTACAAGAATCGCAAGAAATCGAAAGAAATAGAGCTTGAATGCGGCTGAGTCGAGCAAGGGAGCAGTCACCATCAAAGGAGGTGACAAATGGGGGTATTTATAGGGTTTCCTAAAAAGGAAAGTGGGAAAAAGGCTGGTTGATCAGGTGGCAGTCCGATCGGGTGACAACTCGATCGGATGGCAACCGGATCGGATAGCAATCCGATCGGTTGGCCACTCAATCGGTTGGCCACTCGATCCGAGTGTTTGGCGCGACGAGTTTTGTCGTATCGATTCGCGTGTTATGCGTTGCGATGCGATTTGAGAGGGCGATGCGATTTGAGAGGGCGATGCGATAGTATTTCCCATTAATCCCAACTACTATATCTAATATACAATCATCCTAAATAACCCACGATTAGCGTTTGCGATGCGATAGATTTACGATTGCGTTCGATTGATTACCATAACATAATATAAATAAACATGTACAAGTAACACATAAATAGCACATACACGTAAAATAATATCCAGAACTCGTAATTTGAGTTGCGATTGCGATTAGGTCACTTAGCGATTAATATGCGATAATTAGCGATTAACCTCGATTAGTAACAAGTACTCCACATAATACAACTAATGCGATAACATAAATAGATTATCTACAAGTCAAAGAAGTCAAAACAGTAGTTAAGCAAGGAGTGGCAGATTGCAATTAGCAATCTTTTTTTCCTTTGACTTCAATCTTGACTTTGACTTTGACTTCCGAAACACGGGGTGTTACAAGCTCCCCTTTTTAAGGGAATTTCGTCTCAAAATTAGGCTGAATCCGTAACAAACAACTGCGGGTACTTCGCCTTCATGTCGCTTTCGAGTTCCCAAGTGAACTCTGCATCTCGTTTGCCTTCCCAGTGAACTTTCACAATGGGAATGCATGAGCGCCTGAACTGCTTGGTTTGTTTGTCCATGATCTCGACAGGCTTTTCCACGAAGTGTAATGTTATGTTCACTTGAAGATCCTCAAGTGGTACGTGTAAATCATGCTCAGCCAGACACTTTCTGCGGTTCGAAACATGGAAATTCGGGTGGACGTTGCTAAGTTCCTCTGGTAGTTCGAGTCTGTAAGCCACATTTCCGATCCTTTCCAGAATCTTAAAGGGTCCCATATATCGAGGCGCGAGCTTTCCTCTTTTGCTGAATCTGACCACACCCTTCCAAGGTGATACCTTTAGGAGTACGTGGTCGCCAACGTCAAATTCAAGGGGCTTGCGTCGTCTATCGGCGTAACTTTTCTGACGACTCCGAGCTTTCAGTAGATTGTCTCGAATTTAGAGGATTTTGTCAGTCGTTTATTGCAATAGCTCAGGACCGGTTAATTGCTAGTGCCCGATCTCGTGCCATACAATAGGCGATCGACATCTTCTTCCATATAATGCCTCAAATGGTGCCATTTGAATGCTGGAATGATAACTTTTATTGTACGAGAATTCGACTAAAGGTAAGTATGCGTCCCAATTACCACTGAAATCTATGACACACGAACGGAGCATGTCTTCAAGGGTACGGATCGTTCTTTTCATCTGACCGTCGGTTTGGGGATGGAAAGCGGTACTTAGATTAAGCGTAGTACCGAGAGCAGATTGAAATGTTTCCCAAAGAGGCGAGGTAAACCGAGCATCGTCGTCAGAAATGATGTCGCGAGGCGTCCCATGTCAACAAATGATCTCATTGGTGTAGATTCGGGCTAATCTTTCTACCTTATAATCTTCTCGTATCGGCAGAAAATGAGTAGATTTGGTCAAGCGGTCAACGATAACCCAGATGTTGTCGTGACTTGATGGCGTGCGCGGAAGTTTCGTTATGAAGTCCATAGCTATACTCTCCCATTTCCATATAGGGATCTCGGCTTGGACGAGTAAGCCAGAGGGTCTTTGATGCTCAGCCTTGACTTTTGAGCAAGTCAGGCACTTCAAAACGTAGAGGGTGATATCTCTCTTCATGCCCGGCCACCAGTACTTATAGCGCAGGTCCTGGTACATTTTGTCGGCACTGGGATGAATAGAATATCGGGATTTGTGGGCTTCGTTCATCAATATTTGTCGCAAGTCAGTCCGTTTAAGGATCCAGATTCAGTCAAGATAATGGAATATCCCATTCTATTTATTCACTAGCTGGGCTCCATCGTTGATAATCATTTCTTTCTTCAAAGTGCGTTCGGTGAAACAAGCATGTTGGGCTTCGCGGATGAGGGTCTTGAGATCATATTGGGCTTGGACATTCGGGCGCTGTGTAAGTAGCTCCGTCTGCTGAGAGCGTCGGCAACGACATTTGCTTTGCCAGGATGGTAGCGAATCTCACAGTCATAATCGTTGAGAAGTTCTACCCACCGGCGTTGACGCATATTTAGCTCCTTCTGGTCAAAGATATGTTGTAGGCTCCTATGATCGGTGAAGATCGTGCACTTGGCACCTTAAAGGTAGTGTCGCCAGATCTTTAACGCAAAAACAACTGCGCCTAGCTCGAGGTCGTGGGTTGTATAGTTCTTCTCGTGTATCTTGAGCTGACGAGATGCGTAAGCAATAACCTTGTCTCGTTGCATGAGAACAAACAAGGCCAAGGTTCGAGATATCACAATAGACGATAAAGTCATCGTTTTAGTCGGGTAGAGTGAGAACAGGAGCATTGCAAAGCATATGCTTGAGGGTTTGAAAGACAATCTCTTCTCCAGTTCCCCAAACAAAAGGCTTGTCTTTGTGTGTGAGAGAGGTAAGCGGCACAACGATTTTTGAGAATCCTTCGATAAATCGGCGGTAATAGCCCGCTAATCTGAGAAAAGAACAGACTTCAGACGGGTTCTTAGGTGTTACCCAACTCTTAACAGCTTCAATCTTCGCGGGATCGACGTGAATACCTTGACTATTAACAATGTGACCAAGGAATTGAACCTCCTCCAGCCAGAATTCACACTTGGAGAACTTGGCATTGAGTCAATTCCCCTGGAGTAGCTCAAGAACCAAACGTAGATGTTGTGCATATTCGGTTCTCGAATTGGAATAGATCAGGATATCATCGATGAACACGATGACGAAGCGGTCGAGAAAAGGTTTACACATGCGATTCATCAGATCCATGAAAACCGCGGGTGCGTTGGTTAGACCAAAAGGCTTAACAACGAACTCATAGTGGCCGTATCGAGTGCGTAAAGCGGTTTTGGGTATATCCTCCTCTTGAATACGTAACTGGTGGTAGCCTGAGCATAAATCGATCTTGGAGAAACACGTAGCACCTTGTAGCTAGTCAAACAAATCATCGATGCGAGGTAGAGGATAACGATTCATGATAGTCAACTTATTCAACTCTCGATAGTCGATGCACATCCGGAACAACCCATCCTTCTTTTTGATGAAAAGGACTGGTGCACCCCAAGGAAAGGTGCTAGGGCGAATAAAGCCTTTCTCAAGCAATTCCTGGAGCTGGCTCGATAGTTTGCGTATTTCGGACGGAGCGAGTCGATAAGGAGCTCTAGCAACAGGATTTGCTCCAGGAATGAGGTCGATATGAAAGTCGTTATCACGACTAGGTGGTAGACCGGGAAGATCATCAGGAAAAACGTTAGGGAATTCACGAACAACAGGAACATCTTTCACTTCTATCTTTCCTTTCTTTTCCTTCTCCGCTACTACAATGTTAGCCAAGAAAGCTCTGTATTCCTTGCGAAGATACTTGCTAGCTTGAATACATGACATGAGTTTGAGATCTTTCGAGAGAGTTTCGCCATACACACAAAGTTGATCACCATTAGGCAGCGAGAATCGAATCATCTTATCGAAGCAAACAACTTCAGCATGGTTTTCGCGAAGAAAGTCCATGCCTACTATGACATCAAAACTACCGAGCTGCATCGGAATAAGGTCGATAGGGAAGATGTGATTGTTGAGTTTGAGGGTACAATCACGAAGAACAGAGTTGACAGCGACGGTTCTTCCGGTGGTAACTTCAACATCGAATGTCGAGGGGTGATGGGCACGCTTACGATTTACTAGCTTTTCGAAATCAAACGACACAAAACAGTTATCGGCTCCAGTATCAAACAAACACGAAGCATAAATACCATTCACAAGGAACGTACCATTGACCACGTTGTTGTCAGCCTGAGCCTGGCGCACATTAATGTTGAAGGTTCAGGCGCAAGCTGCTTGTTGCTGTTGTTGCTGAGGCTGTTGCTGCTGCTGTTGTTGTTGCTGGGGCTGCTGCTGTTGAGGCTCTTGCTTCACAACCCGATTGAGGCACATGTTTGCAAAGTGGTTGGGATCACCACACGCAAAGCAGACTCTAGCAGTGATCGCGGGTGCCTGAGCCGCTTGTTGGCCTTGAGGAGCATGAAGTAGAGCTTGATGAGCAGTAGCTGGAGCTTGACGAGGACCTGTACGGCAGTTGGCGGTGAAATGGCCGTACATGTTGCAGTGTACACAAAATCTGTAAGCGATTCCCACTGGGTGGTGATAGGTACAAGTAGGGCAGGCTGGGTGAGGACCAGTATAAGCACACTTTGCCGGCGGTGCTTGGGTTACCGGTGCCACAACTTGGCGGTGTTGCATCTGCTGCTGAGCTGGTATAGCCTCAAGTGGGGCAGCAGTGGTGACAGCACAGTTCTTGTTGCTGGAGTTGCTGTTGTTCTTCCTCTTGCAATGAGAGGCCTTTGAAGACTGTGGAGCGACGGCGGTTTCAGCAGTTGGTGCGGTGGTAGCTTGATGCAGATTCTTGAGAGCTTTATCCCAGACACCAGATTTGACTCGCTTGTCGTTGATTTCAGCGGCAAGCAGGTAAGTTTCCTCGATTGTTGCTGGCTTTGAAGCTTGCACAAAATCAGCGACACAATCCGGCAGAGCTCAGATATACTTCTTGATCGTCATATTAGGGGTCTTCACTTGATCAGGACAGATTATGCTAAGGCTTGAAGCGAGCAGTTAAAGCAGCATTGTCACCATCCTTCTGCTTGATTTGCCAGAATTCGTCCTCCAACTTTTGGCGCTCGTGGGGAGGGCATAACTCTTCCAACATGACGTTCTTCAACTCGTCCCACGTCAAACCGTAAGCTGCATCATTTCCGCGTTTGTTTCTCTTGGCCGTCCACCAGTCTAAAGCGCGGGACTGAAAGACGCCGGTTGCATTGAGAGTGCGGAGATCATCAGGACAGCCACTCTGGCGCAGGGTGACCTCGATCGAGTCAAACCATTGAAACAAGGCCGAAGGGCCATCTTCGCCAGTAAATTCTTTCGGTCCGCATGCTTTAAACTGCTTGAAGCTAAAGGCAGCTTTAGGAGTCTCAGTCCTGGACTCTTCAGAACATTTGCTCACATTCTCGTACAGTTCATTGACGATCTGAGGAACAACCTTTCTGTTTTCGGCGTGCATCGCGCGAGTGACGGGATCCAGATGACGACATTGTCTACAACAGACATCGTCATAGGACTCAGACACAATATAATCGAATCTCACCTCGCACGCCTAATACTACTAAAGCTCAGGAACACAATCATGTAACATCTAACTACATAGGCACATAATCACACATTCACATAAGCACAGAAGCACATAGGCATGCATCGCACAGAAGCACATAATCACGTAGAGCACCGAACACATAAGTACGTAAGGCACAAAACACAAGAGGCAGTCAGAATACAGAAACCTATCATTCACAGTCCATGAGCGTTCGAGAATAGCGATTACGATTAGCGAGTACACAACGAGTAGTATAGTACAGCGTATGTCATAGTATACGATCATCCACAAATATCAATGATTTGTCAGCGTTTTGAGGTAGATGTGCAGTTCGGTTCATGTGTTTCGATCGAAGCGAAGAGTGAAAAGCGAATAATCCACCAAAATCAAACACAAAACAGATAAAATCACATAAAGCACATAAAATCCACGTAAAAACGACAAATATCAGAGTCGGCAGTTGCGAGCTCAGAATCGAAACATATAAAAATCGAGGATGGATTGTCTGCGGCTGTTTAGATGTCGACTACCCAAAGTGGTTCGGTTATTCTCAAGGACTTTGGTACGCACTTCGACCTTCTGGACTGTGCCCTCGCCTCAACCTTGAGCGACCGGCACACATCGTTCCAGTTACAGTGTGACTTAAAGTCGTTGGAGTCCGTCGAGACCTTGGTGAGAGTCTCATTGGAACAAGTCATCAAGGTTCGGGTTTCACCCCTAACTTTATAACTTCGTTCCAGTTTTGATAAAATAGGGGAGGAAATTTGCGTCAAAGTATGGATTTCACTCCTGATTCAACGCAAATTCTCATGTTTATAGTTAAAATGCGGGTCGAACAAGTGACTTAGTCGAGAGTTTGTGGCTTTCACATCTAATCTCGACCCAATCACCTGTTCATTTTTTGAAAATTAGAGTGCAGTGATAGTGTAGTGTAAGCGAGAATAGCGAGGAATAGCAAGTAAGCTTGCACAAAACCCCTACAGGGTATGCACAAGTCGGTCTGTTGGTACTTAACTATAGACTAGGTCATTTCTAAGACATCGACCCGGACTAGGTCGAGTCTTGCCTAATTCCCTATAGTTATGGCTCTGATACCAATCTGTCACACCCCAACCGATGGCGGAATCATCGGGGCGCGGCACTGAGCGAAACAGATTGTCCATGAGTATCCATAACAACTATTAATTACTAGATATTTAAAACGTCATGTCCCATACCATAACATATCCAAATAAAACAGTTATTACAAATAATTGTCTCACAAACAAGTAATGATCTGACAACTCAGATTTCAAAATAATCAATTTATTTTTTTGTTTCTAGGACTCTTTCCTAGCCTCGATTTCATGACACAGCCAACAAGGCGTCCTAGCATCTTATGCACCTGCCACATACGTTAAAGTAAAAGTCAATACACATAGTGTAAAGGTGAGCATACAAGTTTGATAGTAGCATACAGAGTTCGAAATCGTTTACGCATAACCAACACGTACAACGTGTGATGTGAAGCACGTTAGTTATCGACATGATCATGTCGATACCAATGACTGCGGGTTGACTGCCCAAGGCAGTTCGTAACACATATTCACCACTGTGAACCATGTGATTAGTTGTCCTTAATAACCCCTGAGTGAACAGGTGCTGAGTCCAAACTATAGTACTATCGTTGCTAAGGCAGGTAGACAGCAATCTATGTGTAAACATAACAAACAAGCATTCATCGAATCATGTATACATGAAGTAGCGGTTAACGTTTAAGTATTGCGTAGTGTGTTTGATGTGATATAGAATAAGTAACGTATGTAACACCCAAAAGTGCGTAAAGCAAAAAGGGTTCGAGTATACTGACAGCGGTAGAGTTTGTGGATTAAAGGGAGCGCTAGAGCGGAGTTAGCCTGAACAGTTAACGATAACATAAACGATAAGCGGCGCGTAAAACGATACAAGTGTACCAAGGATCGGATGGTAATCCGATCGGATGGCAATCCGATCGGATGGCCATTCGATAGGATTGTCACCTCGCTGGGTGAGGATGTGTTTGTGTATGATGCTTTGACTTTTAAAGTTTTCGTTATAGCATTGTGAAAATAGAGAAGTATCTCTACCCTTCAGGTCGGTTGACCGAACGGTCGTTCGATCGGACGACAATCCGATTTGTGACAACCCTCATAATTACATGTATCCGTACGATTTATTAATGTTAATTAAAGTGCTTGATGACTGTGTTGAATTACTTAACTGCTTTTCGATAAGTGTGTCATACTTACATGTGCTTGTTAACATACTAGTCTTGTGCAGAAAATTGACTAAATGGTCCTGAATGTTTTCCTAAGTGTTAGGAATTAAAAGTGTTACAAAAAGATATATAAAAGACACTTTACGGAATAACCTAACACTTTAACGAAACAGTATCTAACCGAACAACCGGACATTATCCGGAACACCGAAATATTGCAAGAAACATTGTTTAATTATTTGTTGGCTAGTTATGATCCCCGTACACCATAACACCCACTAGAAACCTACTAACTAATACATGTAACTTATTACTTGAACTTGAACAAATATTTACCAACTATCATCAAAATTTACAATCTACCCCCCCCCCTCTCATCATTTACGGTCCAAGGGACCCACCCAAAATCACCAACAAATCTCACTAGATCTCCCTCTAATATTTTATTTGATATTTTGCTTGTGATCTTAAACAAAATATAGAGATAATCTTTATATGTATGGAGCACTAGATACTAAGATCTTTACATATCTTCCACACAACATCACACACCATCTCTCACTTACTTCTCTCTCTCTCTCCCTCTCGGCTCCATCAAGAACTGCCACCACCACCCCTTTACAACCCTCATCCTTCCATTCCAAGCTTGTTTCAAGGTGCACAAAGATGAATTAGAAGGTGTGGAACACTCGGATCTTGAAGGACCTCTCTAGTGTGCTTTTATTTATCACATTCTCATCTTGTTTCTTCCCTAGCTTTAAGCTAGTTGTAAGTTTCTTGTTAAACCTTGCTTACTTCATATTTTGGTGGTCAATAGATATATCATGTTGGTTTATACAAGAACACTAAAAGAACACAAATATAAATCTTGAACATAAAGATTTGTAATATGATGAAATAATGCTAGTATGATGTTTTCTTGTTTATGTTGATGATGGTTCTTGACATGATAAATCTGAGTGAAATAAATGATAACCTGCTGCAAGTGATGTTAAATGGCGTTGTTGATCACTAAACATGTTAACGGAACAAATATAACTTGCGTTAGAACACTATAAGCTGAAAACAGCTTCTGTCCAAACATTTACAGCCAACTTCAGTTGGCTGTAAACAGGTCATTTTTTATCGAAAAACTGATTTTCCTGAGTCTATAACGTGTTATTTCGAAATACGGTTCTAATGGCACTGGAATCATAATTTTTGGACTTCGTTTGCTATTTTTAAAGGGTCATTTTTCACAGCAGCAAAAGCTGCGTTTTTACTGCAGAAAATGTGTGTTATTTTTTCGTCATAACTTGAAATCTGTGTAGAATTAGCTCATGAAATTTGTACTGTAGATGGCCACTGATGTCTTTGTAATGCTACAACTGGAATTTCATCAATCGGACTTACGACTAATTTTAAATAAATTATTCCGTGGACTGCAGTCAGAAAGTGATGAATCTGATTGCAGACCGGTAAATAATTTTTTATAAAATATTGGTAATGAATTGGATCCCTAGATTCTTACACAATGATATTTGGATCGTTTAAGACCTTTTGTAAAAAGATGGGAATTTTTGGAAAAGGTTAACTATTTTATTAAAATTCTCGAAAACAGCCCAGTTTTGAATGTTAAAGCTGAAACGACATACGTAATAATTTGCGTGTCTAAATGTCGGGTAGGTTATCTGAGAATGATCTAACATGTTATATGTCAATGAAAGTGTTATGTGCAATGTCGTATGTTTGCTTATGAATGGGAATAGATGGGAAGTTTATATGGGCATGAACCATTAAAGTGAGTGCATGTTATGTGGTAGATGCGTGTAGGAACTTCGTGCTTATTTGAAGTCACTAATAAACTAAGTGGTAATCATACTAGGATGTGATTGACCGACCTTGACTGTTAGCTATTTTTGAGAGTCAAACCGAGCAACCAAAGGTGAGTTCACACCCTCTACAAGGCATGGGATTCCCGGTGGTTTGGGAATGGGTTAAAGAATTAAAACGGAACCTACATATCCCCCTTGGGTAGGATATGTATCGCCATCCTCTATGGGTAGGATGCCAATATTAAAAGAACTAAAATAGAACCTGCATATCCTCCTTGGGTAGGATATGTACCGCTATCCTCCATAGGTAGTATGCCAATATTAATCCTGTGTATTCTCCTTAGGTAGAATACGTAGGTTCGTCCTCCTTGGGTAGGACAACAACCTTAAAACTTACTAGACAAAACTCTATCATTAAGTCCCTCATTTTATATCGACTTAATCGCCGAGGCCAATGGCGAGTGGGTCATTAGTTAATAGCGCTATTAGGTTTAACAAACCTCACACCGTGCCGTTCAGACGGGCGTGTACTAATGGACTATGGCAAACTGTCAATGATGATAGAACATTGACGTAGGGCACAACTATTGTTCGTCAGTTGTCGATATGGTAACGGTCTAGTGGTTCACATGGGGAAGCCCCCACGGGTCATGGTTTGGGAAGGAAGGAATTGGTTAAACATATTTTCAACTATGGGGTAACCCCCACGGCAAGTAAGCCAACTAAACGAAAATCATGTTTTTGAAACAACTTAAAACGAACACCCAACTGTGAACTCACTCAACTTTGTTGTTGACTCCTTGTTACATGCCTTGTAGGTCGTTAGGTATCTATGGAGCTTGCACAGGGAGGCGTGGTCGTTGTGGGACATGGACTGTCGAGTCCCATGTGAAACATCTAAACTTAAGAACTTATTACTTATGTTTTGGGTTTTACCTTTAATGCTTCCGCTGTTTAATTCGAACTTGGTTAACTAGCTTTTGATCACCAATTATATAGTGTGGTTGGATTTTATCCATCTTAAATACATTGTTCAACATGATTGGTGGCTTGATCCTGGTCATGTCACGCCTCCAAGCGGTGATACTCCGTGTGTGGATTTTGGGGGTGTGATAGATTGGTATCAGAGCCATTGGTTATAGTGAACTTGGTTTTAAAAAGGGAAAAGCTTTTTGAAAAAACCAGACTATAACATGTACAGTGCTCAACGATCCACAACGACGCTTCGCTCCACGTGCAAGGCTCAACACACTAGGTGGTATGATTTAAGTTTATATTTCTTACTTGCAAGATTACTTTTGTCTGGTGTGGTGTTTATTGTGTGTTTATTTAGGGTAGTAGCATGCTGTCTATTAGCCCTACTGCATTCTTTATGATACACAATTGTTTACTTGAAATTTGACAAGTGGTGGTCAAATTCTTTTCTGATTTCTCTTCACCCCGCTATGACAACTGTTTATGCATTCTATCTGTTTACACGCTTAACTTGACATGACGTCACCATCTGACCCTCCGTACATTCGGTTTGTACGTCAACATTCACGAAGACCAGACCTGGCACAAACGAACTCGGGTTTTGGAGAACTATACCCACGCATCCCTGTTAACGAACCTCATCATCTCCACTGGTCGTCGTTACCAGAAACGAAGCAGCCACAGTTACGCGCGTTCGTCGCTTTGCAACTCGCAACCCTACCAACCAAACTCTGTTTTTGGACAAGTGATATACTTCCGTGATCGTGATGCAACGAACTTCCCTTTTTGTGTCGTGCCGCCACACCTCAGTACTAGAATTGCTTCTAAGCAACAGATTACTTGGTTGAATTCTTCTGTTATTGGTGGACCCCTGTTTTCGCTCGATTCTTCGCATGAACCTCATTAATTCCCTGTTTCTTCGATTGGCAACTGATTTAACGAAATGCCAACAACCATACCACGATTTTCACCAATCACAAGATTACCTTATCACCCTGTTGGATGGGTTATTAGCTCTCTCGTATACTGAAGGGGTATGGTCCCAGATCTCGCGTCAGCATGACCGCGAATGACCATTACCCTTATCAAAAACCTCCACCAGCAATAAACTCACCTGTGTCCGCGTGGTCACACGCGAACACAGCGGTCCAATCTGTCCAATGATGAGAAGACTTACCTTAAGGACGGAAACCAATGTTACACATAGCGATGCGGCCCCGCACCGCATCCTATGAACATTTTCATCACGACAAGGGATCTGGACAACAGTAACAGTCACTAAGCAGCGATGCGGCATGGCACAGCATCCCGCATAAAATCATGGATGGAACAACCAATGCGGAAACAACATCAATGACCGTAAGCAGCGATGCGGCCTGGCACCGCATCCTGCCTACGAGGCAAGTGGGCCTGACACCACAGTGCAAGTGGCACTGGGAACAGTCGCCTACCGGCCCACGTGTATACAACAGTCTGACACCACAGCAGGACGTGGCATCACCATCGTAACCGACAGGTCTGACACACCTGCAAATAGCTGTGCGATATCAGGCTAGCTATTCAACTACCCTCCTTCACTCCTCGACTATAAATACTCACCCCAAACCAGGTTTGAGGTATCACTTCTCAACTCTCTCACTACTACTACTATCACACTTTGCTTCCCAAGCAAACGACTGATTCTCACGCTGGAGAGTGGTAACAAGGAGCACCCCCACCCCATCCTCCTTGTTACGAGTCACGGCTTGTTTCCTTGTGCAGGAAACCCACCACCAGACGATCCAGCCGGCGATCCTCGGAAAGAAGGGATTAACCCTCTTGACGAGACCAGTGAGTTAACCCACCTGGTTAACCATTGTTTCATCATTGGCGCCCACCGCTACTCTTAGCACTTTTTCCAACCATCCCTTTCTCTCCAAAGATCATGTCTGGTCGTCAAAACAACATTACCGGGGATAACCTAAACCCCGCAAACCAAGGGCCTACGGGAAACATTCTCCTAGCCCCAAATGCTGAACACATTGGCACATCAACGCAAGGGGGCGCATCCCTTACGTTTGGACACGATTTATCACAGTACGCTCCTGTGATACCTACAGGCATGAACCTTCATGCCTGGTACGACCAACAAGCAGCTATGCTGGCTGCAACATACAACAGAGCTTGCGCAGAAGTGCAAGTATCTCCGCCCCCCCCCAGCACCACACACCCTGTGGGTCGTACTTTACAGTACGACGGCAGGGCCCCAACACATCCGGCCTCCAAAAGCAGGCACGAAGATCGCGGTTCCTCTTACTGCGACGTCCGCACACTTGATGAGGATGACTCCAGATATGGGTCCCGCCACAGGAGCCATATACAGAGTCGCCTAGGCCCACATGGCGAAACTAGGCGACAGTCTACAGCCCACCACGGCCTAGGCATTCATAGCCGACTGGGACCCCAGTCCCACCGTGAAGGGCAAGGCTATACCGATCCGGACGACGGTACATACCGTGCGGAATCCCATGCCACCAGCAGCAGACCAGGAGGACGCAACTACGTTCCTCCCAGTCACCCCCGCACTACGTACCTCCGCGCTGCAAAGCATCACCGCGGCCAACCCTACAAGCCGAAATCTGCGGCCGAAAACTCCAAATTCGTCCCAGAAATCGCCCACACCGATGTCACCACCACAAAATTCCCATTAAACATTGGGAAATACAATGGTTCCACCGACCCAGATGATCACAACAACATCTTCGTCGGCGCCGGATGCAATGGTAGATGGGATGAACCCACCTGGTGCCACTTTTTCCCACAGACCCTAACAGGTCTGGCCAGGGCATGGTTCGATTCTCTACCACTAGGGTCACTGACCTCATTCGAGGACTTACAAGAAAGTTCCTCGCGCACTTTAGCCAGCAACGACACCATGAACGTGATTCCATGGACGTCATGAACATCTGGCGCAGGGATAACGAATCGCTTGAAGCGTTCGTTGTCCGTTACAATAAAGAATGCCTAGAGATAGGCGATGTCGCCGACCAGATGGCACGTAACCATTTCATTGTTGCCGTTAAAGACGAGCAAATGGTTATGAATATCTCTGGCAAAGATGGTTTGCCTAAGAAATGGGAAGATGTCATGGCTGCGGTCAAAACATACGCCCAGACTCAGCGGTCCCTAAGACCGCACATGTCAAAGGCACAACCCCAAGCGGAAGGCCAGTCTTCCCGCCAAGAGCCCAATCGCAGCAATAAGCGCAACCGGGACACATGGAATCGTGGCAGCGATTCCAGACCATATGTCCCACGCAACAACCAGCCAGACGCAAGGGCTACAATCAACGCCCAGCGTGAGAACCGGGCGTCAAAGAAGGAGTCTCGGGACCGCAGCTGGACCGAGATCAATCAGTCACCAAGTGACGTCCTCCTTACGGACGCACAATTCCTGCGACCGGCCCAACCGATGAAGTCCAAAAAGAACCAGGATCTCGCACTCTACTGAGAGTATCATAAGGACAATGGCCACACAACAAACAGCTGCATCAGTCTCCGACTGGAGATTGAGCGAGCCCTAAAAGAGGGGAAACTGCAACACATGTTGACAGGCGCACAAAAAGCTACCAAGCGCATCACTCCCCACAACGAGGGCACCTCCACAGGTAAGAGGACCATGTACGTGGCCTCTACCCACATGATCAATGGGGGAAGAGGAAGGCCGCGCAAGGCGCCAAGAAGACCGGACAATGACTGGAAAGACGAGCAAGTCGTCTTTCCAAAAGTCCGAGGCGGCCCGCGCGATAGACGCGCCGTGGTTATCACAGGCCACCTGGCTCACTAGTGCACCGAGCGATTGTTTATCGACCCGGGCAGTACATCCGATATTATATACGAGCAATGCTTCAACCAGTTCGATCAAGAAGACAAAGATCGACTGCAGCCAGCGGACTACCCGTTGGCCGGGTTTGCAGGGGAAACCGTATTCCCCCTGGGCCAGATTACCTTTCCTGTGCGCCTCACCAACGGGAGGCACACAAGAACGGAGGAGGTAAACTTCATGGTTTTACCGCACACCTCCAAATACGACGTACTTCTCGGGAGAGAGTCCCAGGGCGACTTCAACATGATCACATCCGTCCCTCACTCTGCCATTGGTTTCCCAACCGAGACGGGGGTCGCGGTAATATACGCCCGAAGAGAAGTTATGTCTACGGACGACCTGCGTCCAGCCAAGGTAGCAAGGCCCACCCCCAACACGCAACCAGAAAAATGGGTGCTTAACGCAAGACACCCAGAGCAAACGGTCACGTTGGGCCATGCCTTGACACCTACCATCAGAGCGCGCCTGAAGCAACTCCTCTTCAGGAACCAAGACATTTTTGCGTGGACACCCACAGACATGACAGGAGTACCACGTGACATAGCGCAGCACTTCTTGAATACCATGCCAGGTATATAGGCAGTGATCCAAGGCCAGCGCCACCTTGGATCAGCAAAAAACGCGGCGATGGAAGAGCAGGTACAGGAGCTGCTCTCCGCAGGCATCCTGCGGGAAGTCAAATACCAGACTTGGTTATCCAACCCAGTCATGGTAGAAAAACCAAGCGGGGGCTGGCGCATGTGTGTCGATTACAAAGACCTCAACAAGGCCTGCCCCAAAGATTGTTACGCACTTCCAGAGATCGACGAGAAGGTCGATAACCTCGCACCATTTCGATGGAAGTGCTTCCTTGATTGTTACAAAGGCTACCACCAGGTACAGATGGCAATCGAAGATGAAGACAAAACGGCATTCCGCACTCCTACCGGGAACTACTGCTACACCAAAATGTCATTCGGGTTGCGCAACGCGGGTGCAACCTATCAAAAGTTAATGAACGACACTTTTCGCGGTCAAATCAGCAAAAGTGTCGAAATCTATATAGACGACCTGGTCGTCATGAGCATGGAGGAAGACACCATGCTCAGCGATATCGAAAGAACATTCCAAACTCTGCGAAGCGTCAACATGAAGCTTAATCCAGGGAAATGCTCGTTTGGAATGGAAGAAGGCAAATTCCTCGGATTCATCGTAACCAAAGATGGATTCAAGGTAAACCCGGAAAAAGTTCAGGCGGTCGAACGCATGCCATCGCCCTCTACGATGAAAGAAATGCAACGACTAGCCGGCAGGCTAGCCGCACTAAACAGATTCTTAGCCAACCACGCAGCTAAGTCATACCCTTTCATCAAGACCCTACGGAGCTGCCTAAAAAAGGAACAATTCCAATGGACCGCAGAGGCCGAAAAAGCTTTCCGGGAGATGAAAGAGTGTTTGATCCAGCTCCCAACTTTAACCGCACCACGAAAAGATGAGCCACTTATTCTATACCTGTCTGCCGCGGACAACGCGGTAGGCGCGGTACTCATAGTGGAGCGGGAAGGAGTCCAAACACCCATCTACTACATCAGCAAAATGCTCAACGACCCAGAGACAAGGTACTCCATCATGGAGAAATTGGTACTGGCACTAGTGCACGCATCGAGAGGTTTACGACGTTACTTCGAAAACCACGTCATCACAGTGTTAACCAACTACAGGATCGGCCCGATCCTATTCAAACCCGACATCTCTGGGAGGTTAGCAAAATGGGCAATCGAGCTGGGCGCACTTTCACTGAACTATAAGCCGCGCCCCCCAATCAAAGGCTAGGTCTTGGCTGATTTCGTTGCTGAAGTACCAGCAAACCGCATTCAAGAATGCGAGGAAGAACAAAACCCTACATCACCACCATCCTCCGCAGAAACCTGGGCACTATATACAGATGGTGCGTCCAACGAAGATGGTGCTAGCGCAGGTCTACGACTTGTCAGCCCCGATGGCCAAGAGCTAACCTACGCAATCCGCCTCGATTTCAAAAGCACGAATAACGAAGCGGAGTATGAGGCTCTACTGGCAGGGCTGCGTTTGGCAGTCAAACTCGACGTCAAACATTTGGAAGCACATGTCGACTCACTACTGGTTGCAGGGCAGATACGCGGTGACTATGCCGCAAAAGGGGATATCATGATCCTCTACCTCGAACAAGCCTTGCAACTGAAATCAAGGTTCACCTCCTTCAATATTCGCCATATCAACAGGAGTGATAACAAACCTGCGGATGCACTATCAAAACTTGCATCCACCAGCTTCCAACACCTGGCAAAAGAGGTACGCATCGAGATTCTGCAAAATCCTTCAGTACCCCTGCGCCAAGTCAACGTCATCCAGTACGGTACAACATCCTGGATGACACCGATAATTGCATACTTACAATCAGGTGTTACTCCCGAAAGCAAGGCAGAAGCACGCAAGCTACAATACAAAGCGTGTCATTACCAAATGGGAGACGGTATCTTATACCGTAAATCATACCTGGGGCCACTCCTACGATGCGTCAACCCCCAAGATGCCATATACCTTATCAAAGAAATTCACGAGGGAATATGTGGCATACACGCAGGCCCACGCATGGTCGTGGCCAAAATCATGAACGTCGGGTACTATTGGCCCGGCATGCACCTGGTCGCAGTTAAAGTCTTACGCAAGTGTTTCAATTGTCAGCGACATGCTCCCAAGACCTTGCGTCCCAAGAACAACCTGATCCCCGTCACCACCGCATGGCCATTCCAAAAATGGGCAATTGATGTGGTGGGACCATTTCCAGACGCACCCGGTGCAGTGAAATTTATCATAGTGGCTGTTGATTACTTTACAAAATGGGTAGAGGTAAAGCCACTTGCATCAACCACCGCTATGATAACAAGGAAATTCGTGTAGGAACATATCATCTGCCGTTTCGGTCTGCCAATGTGCATCATCACTGATAACGGTACCAACTTCGCCGCCGATGACTTTCAAAAATGGCTAAAAGAGCTAAACATTGAACACATATTCTCCTCAGTGGCGCATCCGCAAGGGAACGGCCAAGTCAAGAGTATCAATAAAAGCTTAGTGGAAGGCATCAAAGCACGGTTGGGAACAGCCAGACGCGGCTGGGTTGATGAACTCCCAAGTATTTTATGGGCTCACAGGACAAGCCCAAAAACAAGCAACGGTGAGACACCCTTCAGCCTGGTCTATGGCACTGAAGCGATGACCCCTGCGGAAGTAGGCCTCCCCTCGCCTAGAATGTTGGCTATCAACAAGATAGACAACAATGAGGAACGCAGGGTTGACTTGGACCTCTTGGAAGAAAGGCGCGAAAACGCAGCCATCAACGAGGCCAAATACAAAACCAAACTTGAAAAGTACTACAATGCACGCGTTCGCATTTGAACTTTCAACCCAGGAGACTACGTCCTTCGTGACAATGAAGCATCTAACGCGGAACGCCCAGGGAAACTTGCCCCCAAGTGGGAAGGACCCTACCTCATCCAAGAGGTCCTGGGCAAAGGCGCGTATAAACTTCAAACATTAGAAGGCGAAACTATCGCACGCACATGGAATGCACAACAGCTTCGACGTTGTTATATGTAAGCCATGTTTTTTACATTCACCATGTAACCTATCAGGCCACGGGCCATTTGCAAATAAATAAATAGACGATTCAATTCAATATTGTTTATTTATTTCTATTACAAATGCGTGTTCCACTCTGAGGTATACACAAAAACAGATTAGCAAAATCTTCATTCGTGATACCCACACAGAGTGATAACCACACGCAACTATTATAATAGGCCAGCAATGGCAACACTATTTATCCGGCCAGACACAGTTCTTCATACTTGCATATCACCTAGATATGCAAAAGGCAATTACAGATTTAGTGTTAATCACAGTAACATTAAACTCATACAAATTCAAACATGCAAGTAGTAAAAACACTTGTACAAATTGAACGGAACAATTCTTTATATTCAAAAAATTCCTACACCTGCGCGGTGCACAAGTGATTTACATAAAGTTCTTGACATTTACATGAGGACACAAAAAAAAGGCACGCAAGCCAGCCTAGTCTTTCTTTGTCCCGCTGGAACCCGCACCATCAGTGCCCTCAACAGCAGGCTTCTCCTCATCTTCTTCATCAGCGTATAACACTCGCAAGCGGTCCACATAGTCCTCCGCTTCTACACACTTTTCAAGATCCTCAAGACCGGAAAGGGTTGTGTCGTTATACGCCGCAACCGCAGCATCAAGAAGCGCTTCAGAATCCACATCGTGGAACCCGGATCGCTCATCAGTATATCCGCCCTGGGCTACAACATTCATATGGCCAATACATCGATTATAGCCAGCTTTAAAACCAGCATCCCGGGCACGCTCCTTAATCTCATTAACACCTGATACATTCTCAGGTGCGTCAAGGATGGCAATAACAATCTGCGAAACAAGAATACAAAGGTTATCAAAGGCAAACCTATAATAAAAATAACAAAGGCAACGGATACTTACATGCCCGATCCCGCGCATACGCATCCATTCCCGGTCAGCCTTGAGCAGCTCAAGTGACGAAGCAAGGCTATCTCTAGCCTCCTCAGCCTCTCTGGCCCGTGCTTCAACCTCATCAACACGGGCAGAGACCTCCTCAATAGTGGCCCCCCGGGTCCGCACTTAAGCCTATTAACAAAACAAAAACAAGTATACAAAAATAATCAACATACTTGTGAGATGTACAAATTCAAAAGCAAGAAACTTATACCTGAAGGCCCAAGATAGTTTTGGTTAAATTGGTGCGGTCAACATTCTCCCCTTCAAGAGCCTTTGCAGCGCGGACCTCCGCCTCCTTGGCCTCTTCAAGAGCCTTGGCGAGGCGAGCTTCGGCTTCCTTGGCCTCTTGGGCAGCCGCAACAGCCGCAGTTTTCTCTTTCGCCAACGTAGAGATCGCTGCCTTGGCATTAGTAAGCTCCTGGCGAACATGAAAGAGAGTTTCATTCTATTTGGCCCAAGATTCTTTCCAAGTCTTGCGCTCATCAGATAACGTCTTGCGCTCATTAGAAAGAGTTTCTTTCCAACGCTTGCGTTCATCAGAAAGCAGTTTTGCAAGGGTACGAACCTGTTTAAGCTCAGCAGTCGCAGCCCATTCCTCGGTCTGCTTGCACTTTTCAAAAGCAACCCTATCCCTTTCAAGCTGCTCCGCACCATCACGAGCAGCCTTGACCAATTCTTCGGCCTCAGCACGCAAGCGCGTAGTCTCCTCCTCCTTGTGCCCAAGCACCTTGTACTTTTCCATAATGGCATTTGCCATTATGGAACCCCCCCACAAGCATAGAGGAGAGTTGGTTAATATGGACCTCAGTTGGCAATGAACGGGCCCGATTGACTTCAAATGGGGTGCCCAAACCACCCAGAACCTCCCTACACGCGGAGGGGTCACAAGAAATATCATCCCCTTGCATTACAGTCCATGGGGGGCGGTGATAAGCCATAGCCCGGTCTTCGGTATAGGTGCGGTAATAAAACTCCAATTCAGTCTCCTGCGGCTGAATGGGAGTTTCTGTATAACCCGCACCCCCAGAAGAAGAGTTCGTAACCTTCTCAGCAGCAGGAGATTTTTTCTTCTCACCACCAGTAAACTTCAAGTGAATCTCGCCGGTATCCTCCGGGGTAATGACATTGTCATGAGAATCCACCGTGTCATGGATCTGGGCCGCAGGCCTCTTCCCAGTATCCTCCTCCCGCACAGAGGACTCAGGCATAGCAGCCTTATGAACCCCCACATCTGCAGCAGTGTCATGCGGGGGAGGAGGAGGAGGAGCATCAAAGATGGAGAACCCTTCATCTTGGGGTTCTGCAATCGAAGCAAAAATACGTTAAACTACAAGTACAAATACAAAATATTTGTCCAAGTTATGCATCACGTACCAGGAACAACCGCAGGCTTCCTTTGTCCCACAAAAGCCCCGCGTCTGGTCTGAATCTTCGGTTTCTTTTTCCCACCAGCATCAACAGCTTTCCCCGCTTTTCTCTTCTTCTCATCAGCGGGTTTCGAACCCGCAGTGGTTCCACCGGTGGCCGCACCAGCACCTGGAACACCCAAGCCCTCAAGGGTGTCAGATACTACCACGTAATCGGTATATCTGCGGAAATGAGAACGAGAGATACCTGCTGCGTGCGGAACCAAAGGCGGAACAACAGGAGCCTCAGTTTTCTTCTTGCCGCGACCCCGCACGGGTTTATCCACTTGCTTCTTTTCTGCATGCTTTTTGGGAGCACCCTTTGACTCAAACTTACCAAGGGCCCCAAGAGTACCTGCATGTAGAATATCAGCAACATGAAACTTATAAGGCAAGAAAAGAAGGCTATGAATTATAACTTTGCCCTGCGGCAGGGGTGCATTCAGTGCCTCGCGTGTAGGAACGCGGAAGTTATGGAGAATGGTCAAATTAAACCCTGCACCTTCAGCAGTCTTGATAATATCAACCTTGGCAGTAAAGGTTGGATCAAATATCTTCCACAGCTCAACAACAACTTCTGATATTACACGTTCAAATTAATAACAAACAAGAGAATAATGAAACCGCACAAGAGTAAGAACACTTACCACCAGTTTTCTCCCGCACAATGGGCTTTGCATGCTTATCGGCCCTAGTCAATAACATCCGTAGCATCCACAATTCAGTGTTCTTCAACAGCCTATGCTTAATAGTCCTCAACTGTGGGAACCACTCCGCATTCTCCGCATTAGGAATGGCAGTATCCTCCGCAGGGATAGGCTCATTAACATTCCGCAAAGCCATGTTGAGAACAACCGCGGCAGCTTTAACATAGAAGAACTTGCTCTTCCACTTTGTAATACCCTTGGGAGGGGTCATCAACTTGGTACTTTCGTACCGTTCTCGGAAAGAGAAGAACCCACTGTTCACCGTCAACTGATAAAACCCCCGGAAATTATCAACGGTAACCGGCAAACCAAGGGCACGAAAAGTTGATTCAAAGTGTCTAATACGAATAAACCCAAAAGGACTCATCTGGGAGATATGGACCTTGTAATACTCCAACAACTCAGCAACAAAAACGGTCAATGGTAAACCAAGGTTACCATCAATGAAAGAATCGGCCCACATGGTCACGTGACCGGCTGGAGCACAAGCACCAGTGTCACCGTCTTGGGGATAAACAGCCCCAAACTCGGAGGGCATCTGTGTACTAATCATCAGTTGGTCGAACGACGCTTTCGACCACTTCAAGGGTGGCAAGCCACCACCAGGGGCACTACCACCATCATCTTCGTCTTCACCGCCCACCGGAGAAGAATGAGCAGGGTTTTCACCCTCCACATTGTGTGGACTAGATGGTTCAGCCATCAGAAATAAGAAAAAGAGAAGTATGAGTTTACAAGAAAAACTCAGAAGATCACCGGAAGTACAGGCGGATTGATCGGAGAAGATGAAGAGTATGGTCTCTTTTTTCACCGGAGAAATTTTTGAAATTTGAACAAAGTGAGGAGAAACCAAATGGTTTCCCCTTATATACTCATCGCAATTAATGCGATGGAGTAACCAACTTACAAAGTTCAAAAAGGGCCACTTATGTTTCGCCACGTGTTCAGCGACTTTTCAGCTGACAGTTATCACGCGCGCGTGGCCGCCCACGCGCCTGACAGAAAAGACCTTTACACTACTTGCTACAGTGCAGTTATGACCTCGGTCAATGCAAACGTCCTTTCAGATCATCACATGTCAGAATCCTACCAACTTTCAACAACCCACACGTGCCATCAGCCACGTAGACAACACAAAAGCGACAAACATTATCCAAACTTAAGCGGCATGCGGTTTCTCTGGTTTACCGCACCATAACCCATACCGCATGTCGTTTTTTACATACCCCTCAAAAAAGGAAAAAATATATACATCTTTAAATTATATAAAGGGGTATAAGCAATAACCGCACATACCCACGCGCACACGTGGAATATGCGGAGAGGACACACACCAACCCGCACAAGTGCGTCAGATACTCAGAACCAGCATGGTTCTTTGGACTGCGAAAACCGCTTCTCAGGATGCGGTAAACCGCACTCCATATAAGCTTCTTCAAGCTTCAAAACCCTCATTTCCGGTTCACAACCACGGAGGGAACGCAAACAGCTTCTCCTTAAGGAAAAGGACAAGTATGCTGAGCAACCGCACATCAGCAACCCTGTCTCCTGAACCTTCAAGAGCTACGTCCAGGCTACAAGACTTCTAGAAGCGAGTTCTTTGCTGCAAACCGCAAACCACTCGTGAGTAGTTACTACAAATCGCAACTATGCGAACGGTAGCTACGGAAGAGCCACAACTAAACCACCATGAGGAGGAGCAAAGCTACTTCAAGGAAAACTGATTTTCAACTAAACATGAAGGAAAGTGGCTACAAAATGAATGCGGAAGAGTTTCAACCAACTTACCAAATATCTAACATAATCTCCGCAGGCAACACGACTTAAAGGAAAGCTACTTTCCACCAAAGCGTGAAGGAAAGTAGCTCCAGAACAGTGGTAACAAGTCTGCTTATGACTAGTTACCCACCTATGGACCGCATAGAATAAACAATGGTGGGCACAACCCTGCCTATGACCATGTTTATATGCCCATAGTTCAGATTCACATTGTTCGGCCAAACACGGCCAACAATGGCGCAACTACCCTACGTTCCTCAAACAAACGTGGCCAACATGGTGCGGCAACGAGGTAACCGCAAAGGACGTGCGGTTACTAGAGAGCTAAGCCTCAGAGGACGTGCGGTTACTTGAGAGATAAACCGCAGAGGACGTGCGGTTACTAGAAAGCTTAACTGGATAACACGAATACCCTACAAAATAGGGATCATCATTGCATGTCCAGTTGCTGAACATTGAGCTTGAGCAAAGTACTTACAACTTTGCACTAGCTGGCGCAGAGGTTATAACTAGAGTGACGAAGACGTACATCTTCCGTCACGATCTCAGAGGTTGGTTCGAACCCTGCTAACACCTTCAGTCACCGTCTCAAAGGTTGGTTCGAAACACCAACTGGTGGCTGATGACATCAAGAAAAGGTAGACTAAGAGTCAAGTCCTTGGCTGAGAATTCCGCATCAGACGGAACTTGCTCACCGGACATCCTTCTCAAAGGAAGGAACAATCCACTCGAAAGGCCTACTACTTACTGAAAGAAGGAGCCATCCGCATGGCCCATATTTAACCTTCTAGACAACATAGTCCAGTATCCCTCCCACATGCAACTTGCATAAGGAAGGAACACTAGACTGGGGGGACTTGAAGGGGTATGGTCCCAGATCTCGCGTCAGCATGACCGCGAATGACCATTACCCTTATAAAAAACCTCCACCAGCAATAAACTCACATGTGTCCGCGTGGTCACACGCGAACACAGCGGTCCAATCTGTCCAATGATGAGAAGACTTACCTTAAGGACGGAAACCAATGTTACGCATAGCGATGCGGCCCCGCACCGCATCCTATGAACATTTTCATCACGACAAGGGATCTGGACAACAGTACCAGTCACTAAGCAGCGATGCGGCATGGCACCGCATCCTGCATAAAATCATGGATGGAACAACCAATGCGGAAACAACATCAATGACCGCAAGCAGCGATGCGGCCTGGCACCGCATCCTGCCTACGAGGCAAGTGGGCCTGACACCACAGTGCAAGTGGCACTGGGAACAGTCTGACACCACAGCAGGACGTGGCATCACCACCGTAACCGACAGGTCTGACACACCTGCAAATAGCTGTGCGATGTCAGGCTAGTTATTCAACTACCCTCCTTCACTCCTCGGCTATAAATACTCACCCCAAACCAGGTTTGAGGTATCACTTCTCAACTCTCTCACTACTACTACTATCACACTTTGCTTCCCAAGCAAACGACTGATTCTCACGCCGGAGAGTGGTAACAAGGAGCACCCCCCACCCCATCCTCCTTGTTACGAGTCACGGCTTGTTTCCTTGTGCAGGAAACCCACCACCAGACGATCTAGCCGGCGATCCTCAGAAAGAAGGGATTAACCCTCTTGACGAGACCAGTGAGTTAACCCACCTGGTTAACCATTGTTTCATCATATACCTAAGTCAGCATATGAATACCATTACTGGTGAAATAGTCTTCAGGACATTTGGGGACGGAGATATGGATCACTCAACCCACCGGCGAACACGATAATTTATACGTCTACCTGACCCACCTTACACTACAAGAGACGTACTTTAATTTCATGATAGTTTTCATAAATATGCGGGATCTTTGCACTAGCTCTTGCACCGACACATGAATATTGATTAATAATACGTCCAATTTCTACCATTGGCTTAGATCAAACCATCATTCTCTTACCACAGTGACATTACGTTCTCGCTACTCTATGTTGAGATACTGAAACGAACACGCACTCGCTTAGAGAATTTGGAAGGCTCGACCTTCGATCATTAGTGATCACTCCTTGAAACCTTGAGGGTGGTGATGTATTGTTGATACGATCATACTCTCTTGAACATGTTTTCACGTCTTTCCTTTGAAACCTCTTAACTACACAGGCATATTTCAGATTCATTCACACAACCTAAGGAACTACCCCGAATTTGGTTGCTTACCGATTCGATGAATCACAAACACACCTAAGTTCATGGATCCAGGTGAACTATTCGTCCTTCGCATGTGGGCGAGTCCAACGACTTTTGATGGAAGTCTTAGTGAATCTTAACACTACAAGCTTGTATGACAATCATGCTGCTATGGCAAATCCTTGTTCCGATTGATTTAACTTCGTCACATCTCTTTCGATCAACGGCATACTTTATCCTAACTATACCCAACTTGCGTACAACCAGCTGTACCTTCGACATCAGGTAAACCCCTGCTAGGGATTATTAAACGCTTATTCATCGATTGCGGCTACCCTTTCTCATGTTTCCCCACCCATACACGTTATACTTTTGAACCCTACGATCTTAAAAGTGTTCCCCGCGGACACTCGCTTGGACAAGTTACGCTCTATGAACGTTACTCAGTGAGCATTGGGCCATGAACATGTTGATACCCCAGGTACTTTTCCTTGATCTTGATACGGCCGATATGGATCCTCAGACATGATAGATATGTCCCTTGTTTTCTTTGACGACATCCAAACCCACTTGAAGAACTGTCCTCGCAACTACAAGAGCTCTTGGACAAGGGTTTTATTCGCCTTAGCTCTTCGTCTTGGGGAGCTCCAGTGTTAGTTGTAAAGAAGAAAGATGGTACCTTCAGAATGTGTATTGACTACCGAGAACTCAACAAGGTGACTGTGAAGAATCGTTATCCTCTTCCACGCATTGATGACTTATTCGACCAGTTGCAAGGGTCGAGTTTCTATTCCAAGATTGACCTGAGATCAGGTTACCATCAACTGAGAGTCCGAGACGAGGATATCTCTAAAACAGCATTCAGGACTCGTTATGGGCATTACGAGTTTCTGGTTATGCCTTTCAGATTGACGAATGCACCCGCGGTCTTCATGGATCTCATGAATCGAGTGTGCAAACCTTACCTGGATAAGTTTGTCATAGTTTTCATCGACGATATCCTGATCTATTCAAAGAGTCAGGAAGAACACGAGCAACACCTGAGGGTTATTTTGGAACTTCTTCGAACCGAGCAGTTGTATGCCAAGTTTTCAAAATGTGACTTCTGGCTTCGCGAAGTCCACTTTCTAGGCCACGTGGTAAACAAGGATGGGATTCATGTTGATCCATCCAAGGTTGACTCGATCAAGAACTGGCCTGCACCCCGTACACCAATAGAAATCCGCCAATTCTTGGGTTTGGCGGGCTACTACAGAAGATTCATCAAGGATTTCTCAAAGATTGCGCAACCTCTCACTTCACTGACTCGGAAGGGTGTCACCTATCGTTGGGGTGAGGTACAGGAGTCCGCATTTCAGTACTTAAAAGATAGACTTTGTAGCGCGCTTATCCTCTCATTGCCTGAGGGCACATATGATTTTGTGGTTTATTGCGACGCTTCCATCCAAGGACTTGGTTGCGTGTTGATGCAACGTGACAAGGTCATTGCCTACGCATCGTGCCAACTTAAAGTTCTCGAAAGGAACTACACTACGCATGACTTGGAATTGGGAGCAGTTGTTTTCGCACTTAAGATATGGAGACATTACCTGTACGGTACCAAGTGCACCATTTATACCGATCACAGGAGTCTCGAGCATATCTTCAAGCAAAAGGGGTTAAACATGCGACAACGTCAATGGGTCGAGCTCTTGAATGATTACAAATGTGCGATCAAGTACCATCCGGGCAAGGCCAATGTTGTGGCCGACGCCCTCAGTCGAAAGGATACTATACCTAAGTGCGTGCGAGTGTTACAACTTACCATCCAATCTAGTCTTCCTACTTAGATACGAGATGCTCAGGTTGAAGCATTGAAAGCAGAGAACGTCAGGGCGGAGTCCCTACGAGGATCAAGGAAACGGATAGAACAAATGGAAGACGGCACCCACTATGTAACAGGGCGCATCTGGGTTCCACTCTATGGTAATCTACGTGAGCTTGTGATGGATGAAGCACACAAGTCTCGTTATTCAGTACATCCTGGTTCGGATAAGATGTACCACGATCTCAAGACTACGTATTGGTGGCCTAGCATGAAAGCCAACATAGCAACCTACGTCAGTAAATGTTTGACTTGTGTGAGAGTAAAGATTGAATATCAGAAACCATCAGGCCTACTCCAACAACCAGAGATCCCGACATGGAAATGGGAGCAAATTTCCATGGATTTCGTTACTGGCCTGCCTAGATCTCAACGCGGAAATGACACTATTTGGGTGATAGTGGATCGATTGACCAAGTCTGCACATTTTCTGGCTATCAAGGAAACATACAAGTTTTCTACTCTAGCAGACATCTACCTAAAGGAAGTAGTAGCAAGGCACGGAGTGCCAACCTCCATTATTTCTGATCGTGACTCACGTTTTACATCTGAATTGTGGCAAGCTATGCACAAGTCCTTTGGTTCTCGATTAGACATGAGCACGGCATATCATCCACAGACGGATGGGCAATCTGAGCGCACCATCCAAACCCTTGAAGACATGCTTAGGGCATGTGTAATCGAATTTGGTAATGGCTGGCAAAAACACCTCCCGTTAGTGGAGTTTTCATACAACAACAGTTACCACACCAGTATCCAGGCCGCTCCATTTGAGGCATTGTACGGACGTAAATGCCGATCACCTCTTTGTTGAGCAGAAGTTGGTGACAGTCAAATCACAGGCCCAGAACTTGTGATAGACATGACTGAGAAGATTTCTCAGATACGACAACGAATGGCGGCAGCTCGTGACCGTCAGAAAAGCTACGCTGATAAGCGCAGGAAACCACTCGAGTTCCAGGTTGGGGATCGGGTGCTACTCAAAGTCTCACCTTGGAAAGGTGTAGTTGTTTTGGCAAACGAGGCAAACTCAATCCGCGCTATGTCGGACCGTTCGAAATCGTTGAGAAAATTGGCAAAGTCGCTTACAAGTTGAATTTACCTGAAGAACTCAGCGGAGTTCACAACGTATTCCACATGTCAAATATGAAAAAGTGTCTATCAGATGAGACCCTCATAGTTCCCTTAAAGGAGCTCACAATCGACGGCCAGTTGCGATTCGTCAAGGAACCAGTTGAAATCACAGACCGAGACGTTAAGGTTCTCAAGCGTACCAGAATACCTCTTGTTCGAGTTCGTTGGAACTCCCGTCGTGGCCCAGAGTTTACCTGGGAACGAGAAGACCAAATGAGACACAAGTATCCCTAGTTGTTTGAGAAAAGTGCAACCACTACTGAGGCTGAAACTACTGCGGAATTTCGGGATGAAATTCCAAACCAACGGGGGATGATGTGACACCCCAGGAAAACCAGTAAACCACGCAACTTAACTAGCTTCCTCGGTAACCACGTGCTAAATTTCGGGACGAAATTTTCTTAACAGGGGGAGAATGTGACAACCCTCATAATTACATGTATACGTACGATTTATTAATGTTAATTAAAGTGCTTGATGACTGTGTTGAATTACTTAACTGCTTTTCGATTACTGCGTCATACTTACATGTGCTTGTTAACATACTAGTCTTGTGCAGAAAATTGACTAAATGATCCTGAATGTTTTCCTAAGTGTTAGGAATTAAAAGTGTTACAAAAAGATATATAAAAGACACTTTACGGAATAACCTAACACTTTAACGAAACAGTATCTAACCGAAAAACCGGACATTACCCGGAACACTGAAATATTGCAAGAAACATTGTTTAATTATTTCTTGGTTAGTTATGATCCCCGTACACCATAACACCCACTAGAAACCTACTAACTAATACATGTAACTTATTACTTGAACTTGAACTAATATTTACCAACTATCATCAAAATTTACAATCTACCCCCCCCCCCTCATCATTTACGGTCCAAGGGACCCACCCAAAATCACCAACAAATCTCACTAGATCTCCTTCTAATATTTTATTTGATATTTTGCTTGTGATCTTGAACAAAATATAGAGATGATCTTTATATGTATGGAGCACTAGATACTAAGATCTTTACATATCTTCCACACAACATCACACACCATCTCTCACTTACTTCTCTCTCTCCCTCTCGGCTCCATCAAGAACCGCCACCACCACCACCTTACAACCCTCATCCTTCCATTCCAAGCTTGTTTCAAGGTGCACAAAGATGAATTAGAAGGTGTGGAACACTCGGATCTTGAAGGACCTCTCTAGTGTGCTTTTATTCATCACATTCTCATCTTGTTTCTTCCCTAGCTTTAAGCTAGTTGTAAGTTTCTTGTTAAACCTTGCTTACTTCATATTTTGGTGGTCAATAGATATATCATGTTGGTTTATACAAGAACACTAAAAGAACACAAACATAAATCTTGAACATAAAGATATGTAATATGATGAAATAATGCTAGTATGATGTTTTCTTGTTTATGTTGGATGATGGTACTTGACATGATAAATCTGAGTGAAATAAATGATAACCTGCTGCAAGTGATGTTAAATGGCGTTGTTGATCACTAAACATGTTAACGGAACAAATAGAACTTGCGTTAGAACACTATAAGCTGAAAACAGCTTCTGTCCAAACATTTACAGCCAACTTCAGTTGGCTGTAAACAGGTCTATTTTTATCGAAAAACTGATTTTCTTGAGTCTATAACGTGTTATTTCAAAATACGTTTCTAATGGAACTGGAATCATAATTTTTGGACTTCGTTTGCTATTTTTAAAGGGTCATTTTTCACAGCAGCAAAAGCTGTGTTTTTACTGCAGAAAATGAGTGTTATTTTTTTCGTCATAACTTGAAATCTGTGTAGAATTATCTCATGAAATTTGTACTGTAGATGGCCACTGATGTCTTTGTAATGCTCCAACTGGAATTTCATCAATCGGACTTACGATGAATTTTAAATAAATTATTCCGTGGACTGCAGTCAGAAAGTGATGAATCTGATTGCAGTCCGGTGAATGATTTTTTATAAAATATTGGTAGTGAATTGGATCTCGAGATTTTTACACAATAAAAATTGGATCGTTTAAGACCTTCTGTAAAAATATGGGAATTTTTGGAATAGGTTAACTATTTTATTAAAATTCTCGAAAACAGCCCGGTTTTGAATGTTAAAGCTGAAATGACATACGTAGCAATTTGCGTGTCTAAAAGTCGGGTAGGTTATCTGAGAATGATCTAACATGTTATATGTCAATGAAAGTGTTATGTGCAATGTCGTATGTTTGCTTATGAATGGGAATAGATGGGAAGTTTATATGGGCATGAACCGTTAAAGTGAATGCATGTTATGTGGTAGATGCGTGTAGGAACTTCGTGCTTATTTGAAATCACTAATAAACTAAGTGGTAATCATACTAGGACGTGATTGACCAACCTGACTGTTAGCTATTTTTGAGAGTCAAACCGAGCAACCAAAGGTGAGTTCACACCCTCTACAAGGCATGGGATTTCCGGTGGTTTGGGAATGGGTTAAAGAATTAAAACGGAACCTACATATCCTCCTTGGGTAGGATATGTATCGCCATCCTCCTTGGGTAGGATGCCAATATTAAAAGAACTAAAACGGAACCTGCATATCCTCCTTGGGTAGGAAATGTACCGCTATCCTCCATAGGTAGGATGCCAATATTAATCCTGCGTATTCTCCTTGGGTAGAATACGTACGTTCGTCCTCATTGGGTAGGACAAAACCTTAAAACTTACTAGACAAAACTCTATCATTAAGTCCCTCATTTTATATCGACTTAATCGCCGAGGCCAATGGCGAGCGGGTCATTAGTTAATAGCGCTATTAGGTTTAACAAACCTCACACCGTGTCGTTCGGACGGGCGTGTACTAATGGACTATGGCAAACTGTCAATGATGATAGAACATTGACGTAGGGCACAACTATTGTTCGTCAGTTGTCAATATGGTAACGGTCTAGTGGTTCACATGGGGAAGCCCCCACGGGTCATGGTTTGGGAAGGAAGGAATTTGTTAAACATATTTTCAAGTATGGGATAACCCCCACGGCAAGTAAGCCAACTAAACGAAAACCATGTTTTTGAAACAACTTAAAACGAACACCCAACTGTGAACTCACTCAATTTTGTTGTTGACTCCTTGTTACATGCCTTGCAGATCGTTAGGTATCTATGGAGCTTGCACAGTGAGGCGTGGTCGTTGTGGGTCATGGACTGTCGAGTCCCATGTGAAACATCTAAACTTAAGAACTTATTACTTATGTTTTGGGTTTTACCTTTAATGCTTCCGCTATTTAATTCGAACTTGGTTAACTAGCTTTTGATCACCAATTATATTGTGTGGTTGGATTTTATCCATCTTAAATACATTGTTCAACATGATTGGTGGCTTGATCCTGGTCATGTCACGCCTCCAAAACGTTCGATAACATGTAACTTACGGTGCTTGTTCGTGCATTTAACTTTAAACAAACAAATGATTAAATATTTAAACGAAGGTATTTTCTTATATGTGCTTGTTCGTTAAGAAAAATGGACATGTTTATGTTCATTTGTTTTTTTGAACATTTAATTTTTGCATTTTGTGAAATTTGAACCCAAGACCTCAAACTTTAGTGTATTAAAAGATTTTGGAGTAAATTGCGGTTTTGGTCCCTGTGGTTTAGTGGTTATTGCTATATTTTACAAAATTCAAATATCTTGCAATTAACATATCAAGGTTTCTATTTTATTGCACTTTTGATCCACCACACTAACTCCATCTAACTTATAGTTAAATCCTAGTCACATGAGAGGCATGTGCAAGGTATTTTGTTAATAATCATTCAAATGAAAGAAAACAAATATTGCTTTTAAGTCCAAAGAATCTAACTATTTATTGAACTACAAGTTATATGGAGTTAGTGTGGTGGACTTAAACCACAATAAAATAGAAAACTTGGTATGCTAACTGCAAGACATTTGGATTTGTAAAATATAACAATAACCACTAAACCACAGGGACCAAAACCGCAATTTACTCAGGATTTTGCCTTGCCACTGGACCACCAACTCCAGTGGTGTTTATGTTCGTTTGTTACATTTAAACTAACAAACATAAATGAATGAACATATTCAGATAAAATGAATGTGATCGTGTTCATTAGTTCGTTAGTCGATTACCTAAGGCATAGTTTTGAAAATTGACTGGGTTGATGGGTTGATGCATGATGTGTCAAATAACATTACCAATAACTAATAAATGTATTTAATGTATATGTAAACAAATATTAAAGAACAAACACATATAAATGTAAATGTACCAAAATAAACAAATGCTCCCCAACATAAATGTAGGAAATTAGATTTTTTTTAATGGCTAAACTTGCATACCATAAGAATTGAACTCATGATTTTCTACTATCCTACACCTTATCTAACTATTAACACAAGCTATTCTCAAAGGAAAAATGTAAGAAAATAGATGAATGCTAAAGAACATTCACAAACAGGCATGTGTTCATGCTCGCTTGATCAAAAATTTTCTAAAGACATGTGATGCATTTTCCTTCATTGTCCAACTAAACAATACACCCCTTGAATGTAGTGATAAATAGAAGAATCTATACTATCTATAATAAGAGATTATGAGCTAATGTAAATCTGCTTACTTGTCAACTTCTAAGCTATGCCACATGGACTTGCTGATGTCATAATTCCTTTTACAATATTTAGATATGTATAAATGTATAAATCTTTTTTAAATATATAATCAACCACTGATGATTCAAAATCAAAATTATGGCTCCAAATTCAAAATTCAAAATTATGGCTCCATATATATAACCTATAATCTTCTTCAATCAATTACCCTCTCTATCAATTTCTCTCTCAACTCTCTCTCTCTAAAATTCACAGTCTTTTGAAACACAAATCATTCGGTTCACAGTGTTTTAAACGCAATACTCTTTCTTCTTTGGCAAGAATCTGGAATTATCATTCGGTTCATAGTATAGATTTCTTCTTCATATCGAAATCTTCTGCCCTAATTCTCTCTGCCGTCCTTCCGCCTTACGAAATCTTCATCACAAAGGTACAATTCCATCTCTTTGGTAACATTCAATCTTGGTTTTCTGGCCTTTTCTTTCGATTTCTTAGTTTTTATTTACTGGAACAATATTAGGGTTTTTAGAGTCATCAGGGCACAGGTAGTTGAATATTACACCGAATCTTGACCCTCATGTAGTGTTTATTCATCATCTTTACAAACATATATCATTAATAACCTAGGGGATAAAAACCGTTTATGTTTGGCAGAGTATTATGAGCTAATTTCACTAGGTTAAAAAGCATTTATGTTTGGCAGAGTTTCAGGTATGAGTTTCAGGTTTATATAGATACTATGGTTGCTTATAAAGGTGAAGTTAGAATTGATGACAACCATTCAGAGTGTTTTGGTGGAAAACTTGGAGGGGGTCGGTGACGTTGTCGAGGTTGTCAGGAAATGCAAAGTGATAGCATTTCCTGACAACCCTCGACAATGTCACCGACCTCCTAATCTGAGCGTGACCCTCTGAAAATATAAATGTTTTGCAACTTCACCATGAATAGAGAAGAAAGAGAGAGTTGGGTTTCTAGCTCCAGTTGTGTTGCAGCCGGATCAACGGCAAATTCAGCAATAGTAGTTGTTGATGCATGAATATGAAGATTGAATTTGTGAGGTTCAGTTAATAATCGACTGAATGAAATTATATTATTTATTGTGTTCACCATTGTTAAACCAAAATGATTGAATTTGTGAGGTTCAGGAATATGAAGATTGAATTTGTGAGGTTCAGCAGCAGCAGTTGTTGATTCAGCAGCAGCAGCAATAGTTGTTGATGTAGGTGAGTTTTGCAAAGGTTTGCGGCTTGAAATAAAATTATTTATTGTATTCACAATTGTTAAACCGATTGTGCTTTATGTTTATTATTTGAACTTGTGATAATTTGTGCCTAATAATCGACTGATTGAACGGATTTTGATTTTTAATTAAGTTTATTAATGTAAACCAAAAGTTTTAATTAAGGTATGTGGTCTCACATATTTTTTGTTCAAATTAATTTCATGGGATGATAACATCTTCATTTTTATTATTTTGTTTAGGGATTGAATTTTGTGTAGAGATGGATGGAAGAAGTGGGCACCTGTTTCATCGGACGAGTTTTGGTGTAATCGAATCGAATGGAATGGAATGTTGGATCCTTATGTTAATCTCAATGGAACTGTTAGCAGCGAAGAATGTTATTGGTGCTCATCTGAATGGAATGTTGGATCGTTATGCAATCATCACTTGTGGTTCAAAAAAGCGGTTTAGGTAATAGATAGTATAAATTAAGTTTGTTGTGAAACATGTATTTGGCAAAGGTCTGTTTTAGGTTTGAAACCTCTGTTTGTTGTTAACAGATGTTAGAATATAAAACAGATGTTTCAAACGACTGGTGGGTTAAACAGTGTTTTGTGTAGAAAATAGTGGTTCAAACCACTGTTGGGTTAAAACGGTGGTTGAAACCACTGTTGGGGTTAAAACGGTGGTTGAAACCACTGTTTTATTCAAACCAATGCTTGAAACTACTGTTCTGTTAAAACGGAGGTTTGAAACCATTGTTGGGTTAAAACAGTGGTTGAAACCACTGTTTGGATGTGTGTTGAAAATTTTTGGATGTGTTGAAAGTGTGGAAGCGAAGGGTAATAAAGTGGTTTTGTGATTTGGTGGTTTCGTATCAATGTAGTTCTTTCCATTTACGTTTTTTTCTATTTGTATGTAGTGAAATTGGCTGAATTTATGAAATGTTTTTAGAGCTTTTTTGGAAGAACCGAGACGAGAGGGTTTTTGAACTAAAGTATATGGATACATCAACACATCTCCTGGAAAGTATAAAGACAGAATGAAATCATACCGGTGGATGGTTAAAAGGAGAAAAATTGCGGATCTCACCTTAGATAGCTGGAACAATTTTGTAAAAGTTGGATTTTGTATAGGCTTCTCTGTAGTTTGTTTGTTGTTTTTGTTCTATTTGGGGTGTATTTGCTCTTATGTTATGGCTAATATAGCAGTTATCAGATAGAAGCATTAGCGTAGGCAATTAAGGAGAACACTATAGTGTTCTTGGAGACGGGCTCAGGCAAGACGTTGTTCGCGATTATGCTTTTACGTCACTATGCTTATCTGCTGAAAAAACCCTTCCCGTGTATTGCTGTGTTCTCGGTAGTTGGTACCCACTGTTGTATTGGTCAAACAGGTATGTCGGTTGACTTAGTTGTTTCTTGAACATGTTTTCAACATGTGGTTAAAGCATACTAATGGAAGCTTTCTCTGTCTTATTAGCAAGCGGAGTATGTGGGAAAGCACCTTGATTTGAAAGTGGAGTATTGGGGTGAAAAAGTTGTTGATTTTTGGAATGCTGTTGATTGGAAGAAACAACGAGATCAGAATCAGGTATGACAAGTCAACATTTGACTTTTTTGTTGGCCGCATACAATCTCATCAGAATTTTGAGTAATGATCAAATACGTAAAGTACCCCTGAGGCGGACAATTGCAGTCTTGAGTAATAAACTTTTATTGTGTTACTCTTTACCTTTGTTGTATCATGTAGTTTTTATTTTTTCAATTTAAACTGAATACACGTATATGTTATACATCGTTTTTACAGCTATTGGTCATGACCCCTGACATTTTAAGGAATGCATTCAGACATAGATTCTTAACGTTGGATATTATCAAGGTGTTAATGTTTGATGAATTCCACAACGCAAAGAAAAATCATGCGTATGCTATCATCATGAAGGTATATTAATGATTGTAATTTTTAACGTTATTAATTTGTTTTAGTTAAGTTTAAAAATTGAAATAATATTTGTTCAAACCACTGCTTGAAACTGCTGTTCGGTTAAAACGGAGGTTTGAAACCATTGTTGGGTTAAAACAATGGTTGAAACCACTGTTTGGATGTGTGTTGAAAGTGTTTGGGTGTGTTGTAAGTGTGGAAGTGAAGGGTAATAAAGTGGTTTTGTGATTTGGTGGTTTCATATCAATGTAGTTCTTTTCATTAACGTTTTTTTCTATTTGTATGTAGTGAAATTGGCTGAATTTATGAAATGTTTTTAGAGCTTTGTTGGAAGAACCGAGACGAGAGGGTTTTTGAACTAAAGTATATGGATACATCAACACATCTCCTGGCAAGTATAAAGGCAGAATGAAATCATACTAGTGGATGGTTAAAAGGAGAAAAATTGTGGATCTCACCTTAGATAGCTGGAACAATTTTTTAAAACTTGGATTTTGTATAGGCTTCTCTGTAGTTTGTTTGTTGCTTTTGTTCTATTTGGGGTGTATTTGCTCTTATGTTATGGCTAATATAGCAGTTTTATATTAATAATGCAAAAGAACAATTGCATCAGCATTTCAATATTAAAGTTTTCAAATTAGAAGAAAAAGTACCACCATCTTATTTTTCAATATCATAATATTTTTATTAACCATCGAGATAGTGTTGTTAATGATGTTTTTATAGAATGTTAGATGTATTTTGATCTTATCCACTAAAGAAAATCCTTTTGTAACACTTAACTAAGAACAAGTTTTATTTAGGCCAAATAAGACTGCTTTTAATGAAAGTTTATGCGAATGTCAATTCATCAAATATTTGTTCACATGATAGTTTACATATTTACATATACAAAAACTTTTATCATTATGGTTATTATAATACTAATACATACTGTATTTAACATTATTTTATAAAGATATAGAACTAAAGACCACAATTTAAATGGTGTATTATAATCTGAATTTGTTGCGCCTCTTTTGTAAACGCCTCTTTTGTTGGGATTGAACCCTATGATGGCCCTCATCTATTGTTTGAATTAGACTACCCCCTTGAAAGTGGTTATAACATATGATGGCCCTCATCTATTGTTTGTATACTACAACTACTGTCCATTAAGTACTGCTTGTGTACAACAACTGCTGAAGACAAGGTGCTGCTACTTTATCTACTGTCCTAACTCAAGTGCTGCTAAAAAGCAAAGCCCTGCTTGGAATGAAGCAGTGGAATTTAAAAAACTGTTGACAAATTAATACGATTAAAATATGAAGTATTAAGAAAGTAGCAATTACATACAAAAAATAAATATAATTAGACACGTCTAACTCTAATAACAAAAATCAAGAAACTTTAACTTCAATTGTGGATCTTTACTTACGGTATTTGATCAAAACGATCTGAGAGTGTCGTATGATGATGCAAAAGAACACTTATTTGTGGTGTATTTGTTCTTATGTTATGGCTAATTTAGCAGTTATACATTAATTATGCAAAAGGACAATTGCATCAGCATTTCAATATTCATGTTTTCAAATTAGAAGAAGAGGTACTACCATCTTATTTTTCAATATCATAATATTATTATTAACCATTGAAATAGACTTTCCCCTTCAAAGTCGTTATTTTGGGCCAAATAAGACTGGTTCACATCAGTGGATTCATCATAAGCAGGTGTTTGCATTACACCTTCCCCCTGAAAGTGGTTATAACACCTGATGGCCCTCATCCACTGTTTGTATACTACAACTGCTGTCCATTAAGTACTGCTTGTGTACAACAACTGCACCAGAGCAAGTGCTGCTATTTAATCTACTGCCCTAAGATAAGTTCTGCTAAAGACCATAGCCCTGCTTGGAATGAAGCAGTGGAATGTAAAAACTGCTGACATATAAAGATTGACAATTTGTGTCTAAAATGTATTTTGTTAAGGATGGCATTCCTTTCTTCAGAACAGCAGATGATCAAAACATTTGTCAAAAGCTTATTCACTGTTGAACTAACAGTTGGTGATTTAATAGTCTTTCAAATCATTATCATTTCCTTACCCCTAACTACTTTTGTGCTCAAACATCTGTTTTCTAAATACTGTCCACTGCTATTCATCATAAGCAGCTGTTTGCATTAGACTTTCCCCTTGAAAGTGGTTATAACATCTGATGCCCTCATCCACTGTTTGTATACTACAACTGCTGTCCATTAAGTACTGCTTGTGTACAACAAATGCTGAAGACAAAGTGCTGCTATTTAATCTACTGCCCTCAGTCAAATGCTGCTAAAGACCAAAGACCTGCTTGGAATGAAGCAGTGGAATGTAAAAACTGCTGACATATTATACTTGACAATTTACCTCTAAAATGTATTTTGTTAAGGATGGCATTCTTGAAGATGTTTCATAAATCACCATTAACAGGTATTGTAATTTACATTTTCATTAATTATTTCCGGTGACATTTTTATTATATCAATGACTTATAGTTATTCTTTTCGATAAAACGGTCTTATGGCATTTTATGATACATTGTTTAGGTAGGTATAATCGATACTACAAGATTATATTTACAGAGTTGATTCTTGAATTTGGTTTGTTTTGTTTTGTTTTGTGATTGTTTGTTGGTACGTGGTTTATTTTTAGGGTGATCAGTGTTTTATAATCGGACCGTGTGGTTCATTCATCAGGTATTATTTCCTTTTCATTTTCACTACACTGATTTAGTGTTACCTGCTGTTTAACAAGCCAGGAAAATATGTTTCATATCATACCTGCTTTAGAGTTTTACTTGTATCATTTAAAACAAAACCAAAAAAGAAATTTGTTTCCAAGTGAAGAACCTATAACACATCAAAAATTCAGTATTTAAAACCAAACCCAAAAAAAATGGTCAGCCCAAAACCATACCTAAAATTATAATGAAACAGAAGCAAAAATAAAGTGTCATAAAAAAAATTAAATCGTTTATTGTATAAATATTAAAAAAAGTTACAATGACATAAAAAAAGAAAAGTAATCAGACACTTAAAGTCTAATAGCAAGAATGAAGAAATTTTAACTTCAACTCCATGGAGCACTGCACTTCTCGATGTATGTCATTGATCTTTCTCATGAAGTCCAGGTCTCTGTCTCCACATTCTATATTGTTCGCAACACACAGGTCACGAACGGAAGTAGTCGGCATCGCCCTCAGGTCTCTTGAAACTTGGTCTCTTGTCAGCAGACCAAGTTGCAGTCCGTCAAAACATCTCTTCAACTCTTGAAGAGTACTCCTATTAGCAAAAACTTGCTCTTCGATTTCTTTAATAAAGTGTTGCTTGAAATCCTCAGATTGTGCAGCAGTTTGTGACTCCATTTTAATGTATTTATAACAGCTAAGGCAAAACAATAAGAGTTGCTCTTCTATTTAACTGAATGAATCTGGTTATGATGAAACAATGTTTGAATTTGCAATGATATTATATAGGATATCTATCAGCCCAAAGGTCAGGTTTAAATGCAACCATTAAATAAAAAATTATATTTAAAAACCTGATACATGTAATGATTTAATAATGAAAAACGTGTATATACCCAACATGTCTCTTCATTTACCTTATCAAACATTTTAATGTAAAACCTTTGAAAAATGTTCTTTATTAGCAGACGTCTCTTCATTTATCCTATCAAATATTTCAAACACTATAAAGGATCATGATTGCTCTACTTGAAAACATCAAGACTTCATTTTTAAAAAACCCTTCATTCTAAAATAAAACGTCCAAACCCACCCACACTCTTTCTAAATGGCAAGAAAAACCTTCTACCACTGGTCGGATAATACCGATCTTAAAATTGAATATTCAAGATGGTCACTCCATGAACAGAGAAAAGCTGAAGAAGTCAACAAAAAAGTTGCGTTGGTAAGTGATAAATATTATAAGCAGACGTGGAGTAGCATTGCACTGCTGGATGAAGTTGTCTCTTCTCCACCATCAGAGTTTAAAGAAAAAGCCGAAGAGTTTTTGACACATCTGTTGAAACAAGATCAGAAGACCTGTGATATGCTAGCAGATCTGCAAATTAAAACTAAAAATGAAATTGCATGGAGGAAGACGAGAGAAATAGATATCCTAGGAAGTGTTAATTGTAATGTTTAGTTTTTAATATTTTTCAAACTTCGATTTTTGTAATACTATTTAATATCGAATGAAGAAGTGTTTATTGCTATCAGAATTTTGTAAAAGTTGGACTTTGTATAGGCTTCTGTGTAATTTGTTTGTGTTTTTTGTTCTATTTGGGGTGTATTTGCCCTTGAAGAGGTACCACCATCTTATTTTTCAATAGCATAATATTATTATTAAACATTGAAATAGACTTTCCCTTTCAAAGTCATTATTTGTTTGGGCCAAATAATAGTGATCCACATCAGTGGATTCATCATAAGCAGTTGTTTGCATTACACCTTCCCCTTGAAAGTGGTTATAACATCTGATGGCCTTTATCCATTGTTTGTATACTACAACTGCTGTCCATTAAGTACTGCTTGTGTACAACAACTGCCCCAGACAAAGTGCTACTATTTAATCTACTGTCCTAAAATAAGTGATGTTAAAGACCAAAGCCCTGCTTGGAATGAAGCAGTGGAATGTAAAAACTGGTGGCATATAAAGATTGACAATTTGTGTCTAAAATGTATTTTGTTAAGGATGGCATTCTTGCATGTATTTCATAAATCACGATCAACAGATGTTGGAAATGATATTGAGTTTACGCAAGACAAAATAATTCAACAAAATCATTCAACATAATCTTATTAAACAGTTGTTGATTGAATAGTCTTTCAAATCATTATCATTTCCTTACCCCTAACTACTGTTGTGCTCAAACATCTGTTTTCTAAATACTGTCCATTGCTATTCATCATAAACAACTGTTTGCATTAGACTTTCCCCTTGAAAATGGTTATAACATCTGATGGCCCTCATCCACTGTTTGTATACTACAACTGCTGTCCATTAAGTGCTGCTTGTGTACAACAACTTTGAAGAAATCACTGAGTGTCAAACATTTCATAAATTGACATGCAACAATGGAAGGAAGAAGCAGTAGTTTAGTTTGTCATTTATATTGTATAGAATCAGTGGTTAAGGTTAGCAGTGTTTGAAACCACTGTTCGGTTATAATAGTGTAATCCTTAATGATATGTTTTGAAACCAGTTTTGGGTTAACACTGTTTGAAACTACTGTTGATTTAAGGACAGTTTTTAAAACCAATGTTTTAAGCCAAAAGTGTTTTCAAAATAGTGTTTTAACAATACTAAGTATAATTCACCAATCTATCATTGTTTGTATCTTCAATGATCACACAACTTGAATCGACAAATCATAACATTGAGAGCAGCCCATTAACAAATATTACAAATTGTATGCTGTATAAACTTTTCTTATAACTATTAATCGTTCATTGAATGTTGATTTATTTATTGTAATTGATGAAAGGAGGATATCTTCCGGAAGAGTTGCTGATTACAGAAAAAGTTGATCCAGTTGGTTCTCTCATATCATTCACATAACCGCATATTTAAGGAGAGTTGTGAAAATGAAAGTTGTATTAGCATTGTTAATATTTTTTATAACAAATTATAACAAATTATTAAAGCCTAAATTGTATATTAAAGGTAAACTTTTAATACATACAATACAGAGACAAAACGTTATACCAACTTCGTAGACTTGACGGAACTTGCAGATTCGATAACAAAAGACTGTAACATATAATAAAGGTGAAGTTAGAATTGATGACAACGTTATTGGATTCATCCAATATAGTGTTTCAATATGCTAAGCGTAATGGTGATTAACTTTTTGGTTGAATCTTATAGGCGTATAGCGGAAAATCCTGGAGAGGCGGAGGCTTGCAAGCGATGTAACTGAAAGAAATCCAAGTTTTTGCACATACAATACAGAGACAAAACGTCATACCACCACAAGCAATTGTGGATCGTTACTGACGGGTGCACTTCGGAATGTAGCAGATATGAATGAATATAACCTCAGTGTAGGTAATTACATATCTGCCACTGGGGTTTTTTTAGGTTTTTGGGGGGTGGGGGTGGGGGGGTTAGGTTTTTTGGGGGGTTTTTTTGGTGAGGTATAGTTTTTTTTTTTTTTTTTTTTTTTTACCGCGGGGGGGGAGGGGGGGTGGGGGTGGGGGGTTTAGGTTTTTGGGTGGTGGTGGTGTGGGGTGGGGGTGAGTGTTTAGGTTTTTGGTGGTGATATGGTGGGTTTAGTTTTAGGTTATTGGACACTTGTCACTCTATAAATCCTTCTTACACTTTTTACAATTTTTTTTTTTTTTTTTTGAACGGCAAATTAGGATCACTGACGGACCACTAGAGTATCATCGTGCCACCAGCAGAACCACCCGATCATATCCATCTCCACTAGGCTATAACGCCTATACACCAATTCAGGAGGAAACCCAATAAATCTGGGAAAAACCCCCCTTTGTGAGAATCGAACCCAGGACCTAATGGTCCCAAAGCCTTATCCCACCCCCAAGATGCCACTAGGCTATAATGCCATGGGCTACACTTTTTACAATTAGAAGGCTTTGTAGAATAACTTGACCCGTAAAAACCATACGGGTAAGTTTTTTTTCCTTAACCTTTTAATCATATCACTTCACTAGGTGAAATTTTGAGTGTCCACCGAAGACCGAAGTATCATGTAAGACAGTAAGAGCATAAAACCATGTTGCCCTTATTTGGGACTATTCGTAATGGGCTTTAGAATGAACCCGCAAATTGGCATTCCTTTTAAGGTTTTTGTTCCAAACGATGGTGTTTCATTCATAGAGGTGCACATACCCGTTTTTTTTTTTTTTTTTCTTATCTGGTTCGGTTATTGAAACATCAGTTTTTTTTCTCATTTTTGTTTTAACCTGTTCGGCTAATAACTGGATTTTTTTCCTCATTTTTTTCGGTTATTCACTTTAACCTAGTGTTACTGTTGTAAAAATCACAATTAATCGCTAGTCGGTTAGTAACTGAGTAATTTTTCGTTAATCAGTCCATTAATCACTAGTCGGGCCTATTTGGACCTAGTCGGACCAAGTCAGACATAGTCGGCCGGCAAAAAATGGGCGATTCCGGCAAAAAACTTGAATATTCCAGCCAAAACATCTAAATTCCGTCTAGTTTCCAACCAAACCATGTGAATTCCAACAACTAATCTTGTATAGTTAGAAAAAATGAATTGAGTAAGAGTTAAAACCTAGCTACTTAAAATATTCACCTATAAAATGTGTTTATGTATACTCTGATCGTAACCGCTATTACGTTGTCGCCTTTGGATAGTAGGGTTTTCACCTTGTTGTTGGTAGTCCATCCTACCGTTGAAAAGATTATGAAAGTAGTTTTGGATAGTAGGGTTTTCACTTTGTTGTTGGTAGTCCATCCTACCGTTGAAAAGATGATGAACGCATAAACGTAAAACACAAACAACATACCTATGATTTTGATAGCAGAATGAAGAAGATGATGCCAAATTGGTATTGCATTTGATTTAAATAACAAAACAATACAAAAACCAAACATCAATAACTTTGATTAACAAAATATAATACATAAACAATACAAATATATAACATACCTATCATTTTTTTGCTCGGATCTAAAAGTAAAAAGAAGATCGTTAATATTAATAGGAATCGAATCAATTTTTTCTAAAAGTAAGAAGCTACATAATCAAAAACATAAACAAACAATATAATGGATCAACAACTACCATCGATTTTGTTCGATTGTTCTAGTAGATCAAGAAGTAGAACTTTTGTTAGAGAGAAAAAGAAGCGAAGATTGTGTCAATAGCAATTGAGATTATTATTATCTTAATAATTGAGATCTTTTAATTTATAGTAGATCTAAAAAAGGGAGGTGGGTGATCCGAATGAATAAAGTCTGACCCGAATCACATGCGGATCCCGCCTCAAACATATGCTAATATTCATTCCCTCCTAAATTACCTTGATGTTCCCTCACAACATTTCAAGTGTCCCAAATTCATCTCATTTATTATAGAGTTAACTGTCATTTTCGTCCCTGTGGTTTGGTCACTTTGGCCATTTCAGTCCATTTTTAAAAAATGCGCCATTTTCCTCCCCGACGTTCTAGAAAGGTGTCATTTCAGTCCAAAAATCATAACCCAGTTAAGTCAGTTAGTAAATAAGGACTGATTGTGTAAATTTGTAAAATAAAGGACTGATTGTGTAAATTTGTAACACCACCACCACTAGCCCTGCCACCACCACCACTCCGCTGCCACCACCACCACCACCGCCACCACCGCCATCACCGCCACCACAGCCGCTGCCACCACCACCACCACCGCCACCACAGCCACACCGCCACCACAACCACTGCCACCACCGCCACCACCGCGACTACGGGATCTTGTGCGATTATCTTTGGCTTGTGCGATCAAGAGTTCATCATCATCGTCAATCATCACGTTGATCATCATCAACAGTTCTTAGAACCACCATTCCATACATAACCCGACCTGCTACCACGTCTTACCACCGGAGATACACCAATCCATCCATCATTGTTCATCAACAGTCACCGTTCATCATCGTCATCATCTCCGTCAACGATCACAACGATCACCAAGCACATCGGAGTTCTCGAGACCACCGTGCCCGATAACCACCTGAACTTAACCTGAACCTCACTCCGGTCATCGTTCACCACCATTGTTCACCTCCGTTCATCGTCGTCATCCTCTCCGACAACCCTCGTTCACTCGAAATCTGAACTTGAAAATTCAAATGGAAATCTGTGATGATGATGATGATCGGCTGTGAGGCTATGAACTCGAAACCGGCACTCGAAATCTTAACTTGAAAATTCAAATGGAGATGATGATAGTTCTGGCACCATTACGAATATTTGAACATGTTACTATTCATCGTCTTCCCCAAAACAGTCAACGAAAGTCAAACCCGATCCGATTTCGATTCAAAACATGATTATAATGTAATTAAACTTGCAGAAACATAATATAAGTAATAACATACTGATCTAACAAGTAAAACCGATCCGGTATCGTTTGGAATGGTGGCTCGACTAAGCTCCGGCGATGGTTTTTCCGGCGAGACTTGCAGAGGTGATCAAAAGGTCTTTTCGAGTGTTAGAGGATTTTGAAGAGTGTGAGAGTTTCGTATGGGTTCAGGGAAACTAAATAACATCACAATCGAATCGATTTCGACATAACTCAGTGGTTCCGGTGGTGGCAGTGGTGGTGGTGGCAGTGGTGGCGGTGGTGGCTGTGGTGGCGGTGGTGGCGGTGGTGGTGGTGGTGGCAGCGGAGTGGTGGTGGTGGCAGGGCTAGTGGTGGTGGTGTTACAAATTTACACAATCAGTCCTTTATGTTACAAATTTACACAATCAGTCCTTATTTACTAACTGACTTAACTGGGTTATGATTTTTGGACTGAAATGGCACCTTTCCAGAACGTCGGGGAGGAAAATGGCGCATTTTTGAAAAATGGACTGAAATGGCCAAAGTGACCAAACCACAGGGACGAAAATGGCAGTTAACTCTTTATTATATTATATAGAATATAGATATGTTAGCATAATTACTATTCATAACCCAAATCGTGTTCGTAAACGTTTATAATATTTATAATGTGTTCATTTATATTCGTTCATTTACGTTTGTTGGTTTATGTTCACATTTAAACTTCTTACACTTCTATTTTTAGTTTTTATTGCCTGAGAAACGAAAAAACACAACCAAACCATGTAGAGATGGGCATAATCGGGTATTCTAAATACCCGGAACCGGGTACTAGCCGTACCCGGATACTGACATTACTTAGCGGAACCGGGTACACTAAGGAACCGGGTCCGGGTTGAACCCGGGTAGAAGTATAAAAAAACGGAACCGATGTAACCGGTTACGGGTATTTTCGAACCGGGTTCGGGTACAGTTTGGAACCGGGTATTCCGGGTACTGTTTGGAACCGGTTCTGTCGGGTACTTTCAAACCAAAAGCTGCATATCACTGTTTGGAACCGGTTCCAACGGGTATATGACCGTTGGGACCGATTTTATATTAAAAAAATTGTTTTTTTCCTATAAAACCCCAAATTCTCACCCTTCACTCACATTATTACCCCAAGTTCTTCATTTCACCTTCAACTACTAGTTTACTACTCAAAAAACAAATCAAACGAAGAGAGGATGGCATGCAACGAAGAAGTGGTGATGGTTTTGGAAATCAAAAGAAACCCGACTATTTGGAAGCACTTCGACTTGTGTTTGATGACCGACAACCACGAAATGGCTAGGTGCAAGGGATGTGGAAAGTTTATGAAAGCGGCCGCCAACTCCACTCTAAAGAAGCACACCGAATGCCATTGCCCCGTGACGAAGGCGAAAAACGAGAAAGGTGAAGGATCCTGTTCTTCTAATGTTTAGGTTGTTGTTGTGTAATGTTTAGTTAAGTTAGGATTGTTATGTTTTAGTAAGTTAGGTTTGGTAATGTTTAGTTAACTTAGGTTTGTTATGTAATATTGTAATCGTTTGTTATAAATAAACGGTGTGTTTTAGGTTTAGTAACGGGTTATAAAAAAAAACTCAAATAAATATATCAACTTCCAGTAACCGGTTTCGAGTAACATTTTAAAAGTAACAGAACCGGTTTACAGTAACCGGTTTAAAAGTAACAAAACCCGGTTCAAAATGTAAAACAGTAACCTGTTTACTTCTTTTGCCTTTTGCTTGTGTCGGGTGCGGAACTTTCACATGCGCTACGCTTTGGTCCGGCCGTTTCGGTACATTCATCTTCGGAATCGTTAGTCTCTACTTCGTCGTCCTCCTCTTCTTCAATAATCTTGTGCTCTAACTCCACTTCGTCTTCAAGACTCGTTTTATGTTGAACACGGTCAATTGCATCCAAATGATCCTTTAGGCAAATTGCCATCTCGAGCGATTCCGGTGTTAGTCTTGTTCTTCGAATGGATAATACCCTACCACTAAGAGAAAAAACACTTTCCGAAGCTACCGTGGAAGCTTGGACCATTAGTATATCACGAGCCATGGTGGCTAGAATCGGGAATTCCGATTCTTTTGATTTCCACCATGCCAAAATATCAAAATTGGTATATTCCTCGGCGGTCATGGTACGTGAATAATCATATATTTTATACCGACCGAGTTCACTTGATGGTTCGTTACCCCTTTGTTGCTTGGCCGTTTCGTCTCTAACGACATTCAACATGGTTATGATCGGGTCTCCAATAGTTTCATCGTTAGAGGTCGACGACCTAGACGCAAACAAATTGCTATGTTGTTTTTCCCCATATTTTTTTAAATAATGATCATAAAGCTTGGACAAATTCTCGTTGAATAATTTTTTCGTTTTAGGTTTCAATGTTGGATCCTCCTCATGCATATCCAACTTGTCATATATTTCTTCGATTAAAGCTTCAACACCTGGTACGTTTAAAATTGGATTTAAAGCGGCGGCACAAAGAAAAACGGGCGGTAAATTTTAAAAATATTTTTAAAATTTTTCAATCATAGGTTTCATCATATTCCTCAACATGTCACTTTTATTTTCAAACTTTTTAAAATTTGTTGTTATCAAATACAATTCGGATAAAACTTTTGAACTTGTTGGATAATGAACACCCGAAAGCAAAGTTGTTGAGGTTTTAAAAACTTTTAAAAAATTACTTAGTGTTTGAATATTAGACCAAGCCGTATCGGGAAACGGGTCGACTTGGTAGTCGTCACTTAAATTTGTATGAAATGTTTTTAAAGTTCCCATTTGTTTTAACGCCATTTCAAACATATGACAAGTTGAATTACAACGAGTTGGAATATCCCAATTAGGTCCAATTAATTTTTGGTTTACATCTTTACAAAGCTTTTTGTAATCTTGGTATCGTTCTTTGCCACTTTTGAAAACATCTTGAAGCATAGCTCTAAAAGCTATAATAAAATCCGATACAAATTTATCTTTTAAACCGGTTTGCACAACTAAGTTAATAATATGTGCAACACACCGTGTGTGGAAAAAAACACCATCAACAATTGGTTTGTACTTCAACTTTAATTTGTTGATTCCATTTGAGTTGTTTGAAGCATTATCAAATGATATTGAAAAAAATTTTATCCTCTAAACAATATTTCATTATTGTGGCATTTATAATTTTATAAATATTTTCTCCCGTATGAGGAGAAGGAAACTCTTCAAATGCAATCGTACGCTTCATCATTTGCCATGTATCGGGATCAACCCAATGAGCGGTGACACAAATGTATGATTCGGGTAAACCGTGTGGAGCCGACCACACATCACTAGTTAAGTTTACACTAGTTTTTAAATTTAAAAAAAAAAACGATTAAATATTTTCTTGCATTTTCCCATAAATTTAAACAATGTCGTTTTAAAGTACGACGACTTACATGTTTGTAGCGAGGTTGAAGCGTTTCCCTAATAAGCTTAGTAAGATCGGGGTCGTCGAAGTGTCCAAACGGCAAGGCTTTTTGAATCACCAACTTCGCCATCCTATCACGAGCTATCTTTTGTTCATAGCGAAATATTGTACCATCTTTTGAGAGTTGAACTTGACCGGGTGTCAAATCTTTTAAAGCTTTACAAAACTTTTTAGCATGCTTCGCTAAAGTCGAGTTAGAGTCCTTGCTTAACAAGGCGCCACAATGTTTACATTGGGCCTTTTGCGAACCGTCACTCATTTCGACCAAGTCCCAATTGCACCATACTTCCGCATTGCGATTATGTGATAATGTTCCAACAACATATGGAGCGGTTTGACTTGTAGGAACATTATTGACGGATGGAGAATTTGTGGTTTTAGAGGTCTTTAAAGTCATTGTAGAAAAGTATTAGAAGAATTAGAAGAAAATGATATAAGAAGAATAAGAGGATTGGTGAGTTAAATAATTGAAATTTGAAAACATTATATAGGAATCGGTTCTAACGGCTAGTAACCGGTTACAACGGCTAGTAACCGGTTCCAACGGATATATTAGGCATTTAATGCATTTTAATGAGCTTGCAACGGATAGAACCGGTTCTAACGGTAACAAAATACTGGGTATACTGGAGGAACCGAGTACTGGTAGAACCGGGTACAGGAGAGGAACCGGGTACGTGTATAAACCGGGTAGGGTTCGGAACCGGGTACTACCCATTTATTATGAGAAAAAATGGAACCGGGTAGGAACCACCGGGTTTTTTGAACCTGGACCCGGTTCTCCTATGTACCGGGTACGAACTGGAACCGGTTCCGGGTCGATTCTACGGGTCTGGGTTTGGAACCGGGTATTATGCACATCTCTAAAACCATGTAGACCTAATAGTTGGGTTGGGCTATCGATAACGGGCTTCAGAAGGAAACCGATCATGGGCTTCCCTATTCTATCAAAAAGAAACCCTTTTTAGGGTTTTCCTTCCTATATAAACACACACTCATGTTCCTTCTTCAATCATCTATATCGTTTTCCTCATATCTAATAACGACTGTAAGTTCTTTTTGTATGATTATTTTCTAACTTCTGTCTTCGATTCAAATCCGGTTATATTATGTAATTGAAACTTTTTAAGATGACGGTGGTTGTTTGTGTGCCTCCATAATCCCAGATAAGATAAACGAGTTCTTACTCTGATTCATGGGAGGCCAAAATCAAACCCAGTGGAAGTTTCGCTGAGAAACCCATTTTTTATTCTAATCGATGGTGTTTCATAGTAACTTATCCATACATTTTGTGTTACCTAAAGCACATATTTATATAAATTACTAGCAGTTTATAAGATATTTTGCTTTTAATTTGAAATTATTTTTTTGTTGTTTGGTTCGTTTTATGGTTTTTGGTAGATTTAAAAACCTAGAACACATATGGTTCTGAAATAAAGAGTTGGGTCAGTGTTAATATTTGTTTAATTTACTTTTTTTTTTGGTTTTATAGCATAGATGAAGTTCAGTTTCTTATAAATGTTTTTAGAAGACTCATCAGAAGTGTTTTGTTAGTTTAATACATCCCCGTTGGAGCTTAATTCAATGGTATGTGATTATGAACATTTGTCATTGAAGCAATTAACAATAAATATATTAGTGGACAAAGGATTTGTAGCTAACTTGGGTACATTGTTGTGTTAGTTATATGATGCGTAACGGGGTAATGGTATTAGGATAGAGGGCATTAGCTGTTGTAAAACATAAATAGTATTTGTAGTTGTGTACAAGGACGATTGACAATTGTATCCAACACATGTTTAAACATTCCCAAGCACCAAGCACATGATAACAAACGGCCTTGAGATTATAACTCGCTTCTATTTGAAAATCTTGTTTAAGAATTGAGTGTCGTAAATGGTGAGTTTTCGGGCAATACTTAAACAAAAACTTGATGCTATTATCTGGTTTTTCTGAAATTGACAAAAGTGTTTGTTCGAATGAAACAAAGAGAAAAAAATCATGCTTCTTCATAGCTCAGTGTTGCATTATCTTTAGTGCGATATCATTTCTTTTACCCAAGAATGATGTAATCGCCACTTAAAGATGATGACTTGAGACCAACAACAGCCATAAAAGGGCATTGAATTAATTGTTGGTCAATGCAAGCTGTTGCCCAGGACTCTCTCGAACCGTTAAAACTGTTGGTGTATGGAACGAGACCAAAGAATAGAACCCTTAACGGTTAGAAAAGCCCAAATGGATTGTAGGCCAAGCCATGACCAAGGCTCCATGCCATGTCACAAGCTCAATTGTTACGTTGGTCAACACCCGCCTTGACTGAGTCCTAGTCATATGATCTAGGGACATTGAAGATTACGACTTTGGTAGGATTATTTACTCAATCTTGAAATATAACTAGGGTGTAATTGGGAGAATTATTTTCTCAATCTTGAACTATAACTAGGGTGTAAAAGAGGCCACAAAATCACATGATGGGGAACCTCAACTGCAACACGAACCCAGCTACAGCCTAAAAGGGAAACCAATTGTGATTGAGGCTAAGTCAAGACCCATAGGCCCATTGCAACTTGTGGTTTATCCAAAAGTGCGAGTTTGAAGATACGAGCGAAGGAAGCATCAAACCCGAGCCCAACACAGGGCCGGTAACGACCAAGGGATCATCATATAATTTTGCTTCTATAAAATGTTGGAAGTAGGTGCTGTTACGCTAAAAGGGTGGAACCTTGTATAAAATCTTGCAAAGAAAAGACACAAACATTGATCTCATTGGTGTATAGCAAAATCCGACAAAGGAGGAAACGGAGAAACATGCATCATAAGAAAAACATCCTGCAACAAGGACTCTTGGACGAAAAAATAGACCCATTCCCAAAACATCCTGCAACAAGGACTCTTGGACGAAAAAATACCACACCCAACTTCAAGGTAACGATTATCACATGCTACACAACTTACTTACAGTTTTTTACATGTATTCTATTTATCTTCCAACAGAGGGTAGTCAACGAGATAAATCCCTTCTGGTTGTGGTGAGACTCACAGTGTTGTTAATTGTTTTGTAGATTGATCTCTTACCCGGAACTCATGAAGCAACAAGCCGTAGTTACTGTCTTTAACTCCTAAGCCTGTAGGTGTTAAGTATTGTAGCACTTGATATTATATATTATCAACATATTCTTTTCTATTCAAATACATACCACCAGAAAAAAAATAGTCACTAATGTCACACCCTCGAATTCCACTTGCGGAGTATTACCGCGATGCGTGTCACTGACCAGGATCATGCCACCAATTATATTGAACAATTAATTAAAGTAAATAGAAAAAACCCATCACCATCAATACGATTAGTGACTCAATGTTCAAAAGTCCAAAAAAAAAAAAAACAAAGTTTAAGTGTCAGCGGAAGCATAAAGTTTAAAACCCAAATAATAGTTTAAAGTTCATAATGTTTAATAAGAACCCAACAATGGTTCTCCGCCCCAACGACATTTCCCCTGTGCAAGCTCCTGCTATGTACCTAGCGACCTGCAAAGCAAGTAGTGTGTCAACATAAAGTTGGCGAGTTCACAGTTTATCAATGTTGTTTCAAAAACGTAGGTTGTTAAGTTACTCTTTTTATAAAACATGTCATGGGGAGCTACCCCATCTTTAAGCTACTAAACTGTGCCATACCGAAACTAACTTAAAAGTTGTTGGTGCCTCGAGTCAATGTCATCATTGACCCTGTGCCCGGGCATAATAGTTCACTTCTGTCCTCTGCGACACGTTGCGAGGCTTGTTAGACCTAATATCGCTACTAGCTAGTATCCTGTTCGCCAGGCCTCGGGGATTAATCAGTATAAAATGTGCGGCGACTTTCCGATAGAGTTCCGTTTAATCTGCTAAATACATGCAATATAAATAGTAATTTAACAGTTTTCCATCCCCAGTCCCAAACCAGGGAAAGTGTTGTCTGTTCCCAACCACCGGGAATACATGCTTTTAGTACAAATATGTGAACTCACCTTGGCTTAGCTCGGTAGTTAAAATTATTTGAGCTAGTATGGTCAACCACGTCCTATTATGGTAACCATGGTTATTAGAGTTGTATAGAAATAATCCACGTATATCCTACACGTATCTAACATGTAGCATGCAAATTAAACCATCACGTAACATGTAGAGCATGTGGGCAATACTTAGACTTATAACAAAAAGCCCACACTATGTACAGTAGCCAGTATACGACCCAAAGTGAAAGAACGTTGCGAGTGGGGACATCAGTCGAAACCAGGAGATCTCGACTCGCAACCTAGAGATCTCGAGTCGAAACCAAAAGGATCTCGAGTTACAAAACATTAGTCGAAATCTCGAGGTTTCGAGTCAGGCTTTGAGTTTGAACCAGACAGGTTTCGACTCGCAACCAAGCTGGTCTCGAGTCCTTTGATGTGGAGCCAAGGTCTGAGTCGAAACCAAACAATTTCGACTAGCAACCTTTGTCGTAACCTTTGAAACATTAACAGATCAGTATCAATCGTTTTATCAAACCCTAATTTCAGCCGTTTGGTCAAAACTAACATAATCACAAACATTATCATTGATTTACATAATCCTAATTATTCAATTGATCATGCATAACCGGGTTTATTTATCATCTAAACCAATTCATCGATCTCTATTATGAACCCTAAATCAATATCAATATCATACAAACCCGCAAACCACCACAACACCAATATCATACAAACCCTAATTACTGAATCAACATTCATACGGCCAATAAGCATCAAAACATTCTATAAACGAAACCCTACATCATGCTTTTATCTCATATGCATATCATAACAACACATACATCCATAGCCGAAAACAACAAGCATAAAACAGCCAAGAACAACAAGAACTCGAATCCAACCATGTTATCATACTAAGCGTGAGATGTAGAGATGGATAGGGTGTGCTAGAACGAGAGAAAGCTCCTAAAGGGGGGGGGGGGGGACTGACGTCGATCTCGAGAAGGGAAGGAAGGGAGTTAGGGTTTTGTATTTTGTGATTAAGCAAGATTATGAAGACCACACACAAAACCGTGTGTGTGTATGCGTCCAACAAGTGAACCGGGCCCAGCTTTGGGCTCCGTTTTGGGCTTGGGATTTGGGGCCGAAAATCAACAAGTATAGAGGAAGGATGTCCGAGTGTCCGACCCGTAAAAGAAGTGATCGACTCGGAGTAGTGTGCGGCTAATAACCATTTAACATACAATAATTTTCTTTTAATCACCTAGCAATCAAGTATAATCAAACATGTTTATTAAATCCACATAACGAACACATAGTTGCAACGAAAGAGAAAACGCGAAGGAAAGTGAATTTTTATTTTGTATTTTTTCTGTTTTTTTGTAACATAACCATATTTATATTTGATCTTTTGTCATAATCACTAATAAAATAAGTAAATTTTTATTTTGTATTTTTTCTGTTTTTTGAATTACGTACAATTACAAAGTTGTATTTTCAGTGAACTTGTCGGTGCCAGAGAAACAATTTTCCATATTCAGGTCTTCTGATAGATAAAACTTATGTTACACACATTACAATATGTATCAAATTATCATAAAAAACTGAAAGTAAAACATCCTGTTGACTTTTCAAACTTTAACTTGTCACGATTGTGATATATTCTTACCAATCCCTTTTCTTAAGTTATGACTATTAATGTCGTTTGTTAGTTTGTATGTTATAGTGTGTGCCAAGCGGATTGCCATGTTTTAGACGAGAGATCCCATTGGTAACTTAAGAAAGAGACTCGTACCAAAAAGTTTGTAGACTAGCGGTATTAAGGTTTGTAGTGTAGGTGCACTTCCCCAAAGTGGTTAAAGATTATAGTGCTATGGTGGACATTATTTAGGCTATGTGGTATGGTGATGGTCCTCCTTTGGAGGATGATTTGCCGCATCATAGTTCCTTAGAGGATGATCCGTCATGGCAAAACACTGAAAATGGAAGGATGATCCTACCCTACCAAATTTACTTATTTTTTTTAACATTTAGTAAATAAGATAGAAAAATAAATTCATTAATATTAAAAAACAAAACATTACATAAGTTAAAAAAACATAAACTTAAAAAAAAATCCTAACTTTCATACTTTTTCATGATTTTCTCTTGCATTTTTTTAAAGTAGCGCGTTTTTGTTCGGGATAACTTTCAACATCGGTCGTCATTATGTCCCATTCTTTGAGTTCGTTTTTTTCTTTGTCCACCCGAACCTTTTCTTCCGCCACCCGAACCTTTCTCCGGCCACGCGTACCTTTTCTCCCGCCACGCGTACCCTTTCATCCGCCACGCGTTCCTTAACCTTTGCCTTTTGGGCCGTGACCTCTGTATAAGCTTTGAATTGAGCCATAAACGCCTCCATCTTCAAATCGCCCCCTTTTTCGTTTTTTTTTCTTTGTAGCCGCCTCCTTTTTTGATTTGTCCCGGCCTGGGGGATGTTCCTCCTCTCATAAGGCGTACTCATCTTCGTCAAATTCGGCGTCGTCGTTTAAATTAATTTGACATTTTGCGTCCTAGCTGCCGACACTAAAACTACCGGTCCCCGAGGTTTTTTGTCGTTTTGTCATCTCAACCTCATTCGGAACCGGCGCCCACTTGTTGGCCGTTCGTAAACTTCCCAATCCCGAATGTGTGGGAAAACGGTTCTATGGTTCGTCTTGTATTTATCCATTGCCGCTTTGAAGACATCCTCGTCGCTCATGCCACTACGGCGCCCACTTGTATATAATTTATTATATTCTTCCGAAAACCGGTTCACGACCGGATTCATCTTTCGCCACTTCGAAGATATCGAGTCGAGATCTCAATATGGTCCTTGTTCCATTATCTCAAGGAACTTTGATAATACCGCTTTCCAAAACCCCTCGCCGGTTTGGTTGTTACCTATAAAAGTATATATTAAAAAAATTTAAAATTAATATTAAAGGTATATACAAAAAAAAAAAAAATTTAACTTTACATACCTTTAACGGGGGTATGTGGATGTGCTAATATACGCCTTTGCTAAGGCCTCCTCCTCGAGCGGTGTCCACTGTTTTGGCTTCGGTTTCGAAGGTTGATTTTGGTTAACCGCAACTTGCTTTCCTTTTTTACGTTTAGAAGATCGTGGTTGCGTCTCTGGAACGACTTTAATGTCGTCTTCATCGGGTTCTAGTGGTTGAGAAGTTTGAACGGGTTGTGGTGGTTGAGAAGCTTGAACGGGTTGCATGTTAAACGGGTTTCGCATCATCAAGTTATAACGCTAGAGTTTGTTGCGTACTCGAAAAAACGTTCGGAGAATGTTGGAAACCCGCAAAAGCGTTAGAGGAAAATCGCGAGAAAGGGTTCGGTTCCATTGTAGGATAGTACCCGGGCACCGAAAAAACATTTGGGTTTGGATTCGGTTGTTCGGGTTGTATAGATCCATTGTAAAGAATAGAAGAATGTTGTATAAAATTTGGGTTTGGATTCGGTTGTTCGGGTTGTATAGATCCATTGTAACGAATAGAAGAATGTTGTATAAAAAATTGAGAGACAGATGGGATTGTAGTGGGTTAAAATTGGGGTAAAATGTTGAATTTATATAAAAATTTAAAGGATTTTGGGTTTATTTTGAATTATATCCGTTTGATATATTTAAGCTAAGCAGACGGAGACGCCGCCGCTGGGGGGGAGGGGGGCGAAATGGTGTACCACCCGGCGCCGGTCCTCGACGCCCCAAGGCCGGAGCCCGTACCGACTGGCCTTAGATTTAAGAGTGGACCTACAAGGTGTGTAAGTTAGCCGTTACTAAAAAGAAAAAGAGATCCCATCTAGAGATGATCGAAAAAAGAGCAGGCAATCAATCACATGATCCACATTCGTGTTGACACCTATAGGCTATAACAGATGGACTAGTGCCAACATCAAATAGTAAACCCTCATGGTCTTTTATTATAATAACTGCATTTGTATCGTGTCAATATGGTAACAATATTACGTCTAAATCACTTTTCTTCTTGTGAAAACATAGACTAAAATACCTCTCCATAAACCCTAGACCGTATACCATAAAATTACTTTTGGGTTACCTCTTTTTTCCTATTCAATTCTGCTTGTCGTGACCTCCACTTGAAAAAAGTCCCAAACAATTGCTCCACTTCTTCAAGGTTTTTACCTTGTGTTTCAGGGAACAAGGTATAAAACAACACGAACCCCACCACTGCGACACATGCATAAAAGAAAAAGGCCCCACCAATGGTAATCGCCTTATACAAGGATATAAATGTCATTCCAACAGCCCCACTCACCATTCTATTCAATGCCAACCCCCATGCTACACCCTTGGGCTCGTAGCCTTAGTGGAAAAATCTCCGAACTGTAAACCCATGTGACCGGACCCATACCGATCGAAAAACACGCCACGTAGGATAGAACCGCGGCGATGCAGAGAGCTATAGCCCATGTGATCTTGTGATCTGAGTGGTCTATGATGGTTAGTGCAAACCCGAGTAACATTAACGACACACTCATGCCGGCTATACTAGTTAATAACAATGGTCGACGTCCGATTCTATCGATGAGAAACGTTGCCATGAGAATAAACATCGTTTTCACGAATCCAACACCAATGGTTGCAAGTAATTGTGGGGTATCCTTGACAATCCCTGCCTTCTCAAAGATTCTCGGGCTATATAACACAACCGCGTCTATTCCACTCCCTTGCTGGAAAAGGTGGAGGCCGACGGTTACCATCAAGATGTGGCGAACCGTGGGTGTCGGATGGATGAACAACTCCTTCCATATGCCTTCACCGTGGCTTTGATTTGCCACTTTGACAATTTCATCGTCACAGTCTTTGGGGATGTCAGCAGCTTCCTTGATGTCAGTTAGTCGTAGCTTAGATTCTTCTAAGTTATCGGAGGTTTTATCAAGAACTTTTTGGCATCACCTAGTCGTCCTTGCATGACGAGCCACCTAGGTGACTCGGGCATGCCTAGGACACCCAGTGCTAGGAATATCGAAGGGATGGCTCCAAATCCTAGCATGAACCGCCATCCTAGGTGAGTTGGAAGCTTTGAAAAGGCGTAATTAGACACATACCCGAGCAATATTCCTATAAAAAATTAATCATTAAATAAAAATGTTTAACAACTATTATCAATCTGAAACATGTCAAACTTCTATTTAAATTCATTTAAGGGGTTTAGCCACTTAATGATTTCATTAAGATGCTAGGTCTGAATCAGTTACTTACTGTTAAATGTGTTTGCTTCACCAGAAGGGCACCTCTAAACCAGGAAGCAAACCTCTTACCTATTAAGTTTCAAAATGATGCTCAATGAAAATTTTATCCCTTTTTCCCTTCACCAATGTTCATAACCCTCACCCAACCACTCACGCACCACCTCCTTGACCCACCACAACCAACTACCCCCATATCGGCGTATTACTGGTTCAGCACTTACAGTTCAGAGTCTCTTACACCGGTCTCTAAGTATATTAAAAAAATTGTATTTATATAAAGAGAAGCTTACCAACATTAATGAAGAAGTCAGGGAAGGATGAGAGAAACCCACGAGCAGAGGCCGGTGAAATCTCGGTTGTGTACACGGGTGCTATCATAAGGGCGTATCCGACTACCGGCGACAAAGCGGCCAACCATGAGAAACGCGTAGTTAGTAGCGAACCCCATCAAGATTGCTCCTAGAAAGAAAATAGCTCCAGCCAAGACGATGGTGTAGCGACGACCAATCCAGTCGGACGTTCTCCCTGCGGCGGCTGACCCAACCAACGAGTACAGGTTCAGTATGCCGACCAGGATCTCGATCTGAGTGTCACTACAATGAAGATCTTTTTGTATATATTTTTGTGCCCCACTCATCACACCAATATCTGCCACAAAATTAGTTTACTAGCAATTTGTATAATTATTTACTTAAAATCACTATTTTCTTGTAATTTATTTTAAGTACGTTTTGGTATAAATGAACGTTGGTTTACGTTAATTTTTTCCGGTAACGAGTCAGGTCAAATATTAGGGTGAACGGAGTGGGTCGGTAAACCCAATTGGTACCGATCCCAACTCCACCGCCAACCATTATTACCGAACGCATGTTTCCAAATTGGGGCCGTTTTCGGTGAGTGCTCAAGATTCGGTGAGAGGGAGGGGGGAAGGGGAAGAGAGATTGGTGTGTGGTGGGGTCCATTCCTTCTCTACCAATCACATATTTTTTTTTGTTTAAATAGTTTACCTTAACCCCATTAGGTAAACAACCGCCGACATTTTTTAGCATTAGGTAAACAATTTAGGTGAATTGACGTGACACTGTCTGATTGGGTGAATGAGGAGTTTACCTATCCCAAACAGGTAACCACTCACTTCACCCTTATAAGTTTACATGCTTATTTTAATTTAAGTAAATTTTGTTCGAAAATGAGTCGAGTCAAATATATGACAATATAAATTCGAGGTATTTTAAGTTTTGACACCGCCGCCGCATCGCGCGATGGGGTTAAAATATTTATTAACAAACTGCATTATGTTTTATTTATTAAAAAAATATGATATTTTTCAAGTTTAGAGGAAACATATAAAATTGAAGTTAAAGATCTTTTTAATAGATGGACGCCAGACGCTAGTGAGGTGGTGATCCATTGGCAAATACAAAGCTTTAAAAATCTGAGTTTGAGAGGAGAGTAATTGGGTTAAAGTCAACAAACGACATATATTAAAACAAATTTGCCGTTAAAAAAAAAGAGGGCAGACATAAATCGTTGCATGTCCTAACTTTTGTTTCATGCTAAAAAAACCACTTTTCGTGTGGGTTCTTTATTTTACGAATACTTTCCACAACAAACTGAAACAAGGTCTATTATTAAAGTTGTATACGTAGCACAAGTCGTTAGGTTGTATTGTATAACTAAACAGTCTATGTTTAAAATGTTCCATTTTTTTCTTTAGAACGGCTAGTTCACAGACTCACTAATCTTACTTATAAATCACCCATGGGACCGGACACTATTCCATCATACTTTGATACCACTAGGCTACAAGACCTTTCGTATATTAATTGTATAAAATTATAGTAACTAAATCCCATTTGTAAATTCCTTATATCATTTAGGTTTTTGATCTTCAGTTATGTTGATTGGTGTTTTTACAAGATATGTTATGATTTGAAAACAAGAATATATAAGGGAAAATGGGGAAGTAGGTTACCATAACCAAGCAAGACAGAAGTCATGGAAGCCAACATGGCACAAGCAAAAGCGTACTTGTTCCTCTTTGGTGGGTTTGATGGATCGCAGTCAGCGATGAGTTCTTTGGACTTAGCAGAAACACCATCTTCTTCCAATTTCCGATCAGCCATGATGGCGGCGGGAGGGAGAGGAGAAAGTTGTTTAGTTACAAGGCATGAAATTACATATTACATAACCTTAGTTATATGTTTCTTATTGAGTTCTGCTCATTAAAGATAGATGTTGAGTGGTATATAGAGTGATGACTACCCTCAGTTATATCGGTCAAACCACTTATGTCAGTGAATCTTCTTTATCTTGGCCGGCAGAGCTAGCTAAATGTTTTTCTTTGTTTTTAAGATACTTCAAATGAATCTATTTACTTAATTAAAAAGGGTACATCATCCGGCCTACTCTTATAGAATACACAAAGGGTCCATCAAAAGAAATAACGATGAAGTGTTTATTAAAAAGGATTTTTGATGTAGCGTGTGATACGGTAATGAAGGATTGATCACGTTGATTCTGTGAATACCCGTGATAATCTTCCCCAAACCCTCAAATTCAATCCAAAAGGCAAAGAATTCGAAGTGGTAAACTGATTATAGCCAAAACTGATAACTTTTCTTTTTTTAAAGTGTCAATTATTCGCGTATGCCGGGAGGTCTAGCATTCGTTGTCTTAACCGGGTCCGCGCTAAAGAGCCCCCTCGCACAATAGATCTCCAATTTAAACCTCTTAATGAGAAAGCCCTATCACCAAGACTCGAACTTGAGATCTGGAGGAGAAAACTCACATGGGCCCACCATAAGTGGAACTTAAATATCCACTAGATTACTTGATGTCGCGCGTTACAGCGAAACAAAGCAAACGATAATATAAAACAAACGTTATTTGAAAATGAAGGGTGTTGTTTAAAAAGGCAAACCGTCAGAATCGGTTCGGTTCAGTTCGTCATTATACCGTTTTACGATATCAATACAGACTCTATTTTGAATACAACTTCGTTTTAACAAAATATATACCAGAATATCAAGAAAAAAAATGAAGCATAATTACATACTTCGGTTTTTAGAAAAATTTAACGAACATAATTATATTGTAAATATTAAATTAAAGATAAGAAAGCATGATTTAAAAAAATAAAAAGGAATTATTAATTAACGTTAAAAATTAATACATAAAAAATAAGCATTCAAAAGTGAAGAATTCAAGGATTGAAGTTGAGTCTATTATGTAGTAGTGAACAAATTTAACTACTCTAACACCAAACTTCAATGATGATTCAGTATGTATTTTTAAATGTATATATCAAATAAAAAAAAGACCACTAAAGTAAAAAAAAAAAAGGAACTATTCATGCTCACTCACCACTAATATATATAATATAATATAATGGCCACCACTAGAGCCAAAACTGATAAGTGACTATTCGAATTACATGAGAAGACATAAATAAATACAGAAATTCGAAATGTGCCACAAAAAGGCTATGGGTCAAACACAAGCCCAAAAACAAAATGCATAAAACACGGAAAAAACATAAAAGTGACCATAACTCTCACTAGAATGCGTTTTTAGGACTGAAACTTGGACAAGGCCCTTATGGGTCCTTGCCACGACGTGCTCCTCGTTTCAAGCTTCGATTTGGCTGGTCGAACGCTTAAAACTGAGACTCGTAGCCAAAGTTATGCTCGTTTTCGCAAATCATCATTGGTAGCTCGATCATGGGCCTCCAGACTACACTTGGGCCTCAATCAATTTTTTAAATGAAAGTTTATGATGATAAATCATTTTTGATCGTGTTTTTTTTTAACTCAAACATCACTATCTTCTACAAATCTATACTTTCTATAAAAGGGCAAATGCCGCTAACATAAGAAAAGCTGAGGTGGCAGCCATAGAGGCTAGGGGTGTGCAATAACCGAACCGTTAACTGAAACCGAACCGAAAACCGACAAAATCGAACCGAAATTAACCGAAACCGAATTAACCGAAAGTCGGTTTAACGAATATTTTTTTTACCATCGGTTAACCGAAATTAACCGAACCGAACCGAATCATTTATTTTTTTATATATTTCTAACTTTTATTACTCTATTTCATGTATTTCATGTTTTATACTTTCATTTCATGTAATAATACCTCTATTTCATTTATTTATACCCTCATTTTATTTATTTATACCTCTATTTTATTTATTCATACCTCCATTTTATTTATTTAAACATTTATTCATGCATTTATACCACCATTTCATTTATTTATACATTCATTTCATGTATTTATACATCTATTTCATGTATTTATACCTCCATTATATGTATTTCTAATCAAAAAAATTATCCCTTGTTTGAATTGGTTATTAACCGAAAATTAACCAAACCGAACCGAAAACCGACAAATTAACCGAATTAACCGAACCGATTAACCGATGACTTCGGTTACGGTTACGGATAATGCTAATAACCGAACCGAACCGATCCGTGCACACCCCTAATAGAGGCTGTCCAACAATGTCTTTCTTATGTCATTATTGCATTATAAATCTTAATTTAAAATCATTTAAAATTCAAACCTCTGCCATCAAACCTCTGCGCATATTCAAAATTTAATCTAAACACAATTCAAACCTCTGCCATCAAAACCTCTGCCCACATTCAAAATTCAAAATTCTGGCTCCAGATTCAAAATTTAAAATTCTGACTCCAGATTCAAAATTCAAACCATATACATATATAACATATTCATAACCTCTCTTCAATCATAATCTCTCTCTTACACACACATACAATTCGAGATTTTAGGGTTTTAGTAAGCTCAAATTCTCTAAATTCAAGTGTGTAATATATGTTTCTACAGCTTAATTTCTCGAATTTGATCTGCTTATGTGTATATATATCTGTAAATTGATCAATTTTTCGGTTTCTGAAACCTTAATTTCGGTTTGAAGGTTTTGTGGTTGGAGATGTGCCTCGGATTCGTAACGGAGCTCAGCTCCCATGTCCTCCACCACCGATGCCGCAGAGTCGCCGCCACCGTGAACTCTGAATCCACCTCCAACGTGTTGGTGCAGTACGTAGTTCTCTGACGAGGTGCGTCATTGTTTTTGTTATGTTCATTTGAGTGAGTTATCATAATTCATATGTAAACTTTATGCAATTTAAGGTAATATTTTTCTCTAGATATCCTTTAGTTTTAAACAAACTTTGTAGAATGTGACTATCATAGCTGACTTACTGTCGCAACCCCCGACCCCTGCCCCGGGAGGCGGGTGACCGCGAGCTACTCAGAGCTGGTGGTATCGGTGTTTATTAATTTTGGCAGCGGAAATTACACCAAGACCGTAGTTAGGAAATAGTTTATCAGAGTTAAAATACCATACTTTTATAAATAACAAACGCATGGGAAAAACCCAAGTTTCCATTATAATATGTTTATAGGGATAAACCCTAATTTATTGAATAAAAACTTCTTTCTTGGTTAGGTAACTTTTATAGCCACTTTTCCAAGCCATCAGTGCTCTCCAGCTGGCTTCTATTTGGCTTTCACATTTTGTTACCTGAAATGCGTTTTAAAAAGATTTTTGTCGTGGGAAATACTGGTGAGTGCATCCCAATTTAAGCAAAACAATCTTTTATCATTTTCCAGTATTAAGGGCACCCGCGATTACATTTTTTTATATCTACCAAATTACCACCCACGGTACTTTCAATCCTGACTTTTGGTCATGTTACTATTCACAGTATTAGTAACAAGTAATGTATACAAAACCCCAACATACCGACAGTAATTGTAGAATAAAAAATACTCAATCACTGTTAAATATAATTTAAAATAATTGAGGTTTTGTAAAAACAGTTTGCAAAAAGAGGAATAACTCACATTGCTGTTTTAGATAATACTACTGTTTTCTGGTGACTTCCTGGTTATAATATATTAATATTAAACAATGCACACATTTAGTAAGATAACCCAATTTACATTAGCTATATTCCCGAGACAGAACTCCAACGACTGATTCAGACAGAGCCTCGACATGCGTTACGGAATTCTAGATCAATTGGGCAGAGTAACTAATACGTAACCGGGGGTTATAATACTTACAACGAGGCAGAGCTTCGCTTTTTAGTGGATATAATGCCCGGATATTACTTATACTATTCAGAAATTGAGAGAGAATTATCGATTTTGAACGAATTCAACTGAACGTCAACCCCTCAATTTATAGGGTCTGATCATGGCTTTCTCGCGCCCCGCGAGAGATAGAGGCAGGGCCTTCGCGGCCCGCGAGACTGCTAGGGTAGGTCCTAGCTTTCCTGACTCAATGACTAGCTTTGACACGCATCACGACACGTGGCGGACTGGGGTGCCGCCTGGTGACACCGGGTCGCGGCCCGCGACGCCTGGGCTAAACTGGGTCGCGCCCCGCGATCTCCCCATATTTTTTTGTTTTATTTGATTTTTATAAAAATAAAGGTATTTTAGGCTTATTTTTCGTACACGGGGTGTATTTTAGGACATATGGGACATGTTTAAGGGTTTTGGGAAAGTTGTGATATCCTCCCCACCTTGTTTTAGAACTCGTCCTCAAGGTCTACTGGAACAGGTGTGGATATTTCTTCCGCATCTTTGACTCAAGCTCCCACGTGTACTCTGGTCCTCTCTTGGAATCTCATTTCACTTTGACCAGAACTAATCTCTTATGTTTGAGATTCTTGATCTTTCCATCTTCAATCTATAGGGGTTTCTCTACAAACTTAAGTTTCTCATTTACCTCTATGTCCTTAAGAGGTATCTTTAATGTTTCATCTGCTAAGCATTTCTTGATATTACATACATGAAATACATCATGTATTCCTGCCATTTCCTCTAGCAGTTGTAACTGGTAAGCTACTGGTCCTATTCTTCTAATAATCTCAAAAGGTTCGACATACCTGGGGCTTAGCTTCCATCTCTTAATAAATCTGACCACTCCTTTCCATGGAGATACTTTTAATAAAACTTTATCTCCTACTTGAAATTCCAACGAATTTCGTCTGTTATCAGCATAACTCTTTTGACAATCGCGTGCTGCTTTCAGTCTCTCCTTGACTTGAATAATCTTGTCCGTTATTTCTTGTACTATCTCTGGTCCAGATAGTTGCTTTTCTCCAATTTCTGCCAAACAGACTGGAGTTCGGCACTTTCATCCATAAAGTGCTTCAAACGGTGCAGCATTGATACTGGTGTGATAGCTGTTATGGTAGGAAATTCTATTAATGGTAAATGATCGTCCCAATTTCCTCCGAAATCAATTACACAAGCTCTAAGCATATCCTCCATTGTCTGAATTGTCCTTTCGCTTTGTCCGTCTGTTTGGGGATGATAAGCTGTGCTTAGATTTAACTTGGTTCCCATTTCTTTTTGGAAACTAGTCCAAAAATGAGAAGTAAAACAACTATCTCTATCAGAAACAATAGATAAAGGAATTCCATGTAATGAAACTATTTCATTTACATACAATTTAGCTAATTGTTCCATACTGAAAGTTTCCTTCATAGGTAAGAAATGAGCAGATTTGGTTAATCTGTCTACAATCACCCAAATTGTATCATTACCTTTTTGTGTCTTGGGTAATTTAGTAACAAAGTCCATTGTTATCAATTCACATTTCCATATTGGCATTTCTAGTTGCTGCAATAAAACTGAGGGCTTCTGATGTTCAGCTTTAACTTATGAACAAGTTAGACATTTAGCAACGTAGGCTGCTATATCCTTTTTCATTTCTATTCACCATAAATTCTTTCTTATGTCTTGATACATTTCATCATTACCAGGATGTATCATATACTTAGACTTATGGGCTTCTTATAAAATTCGGTGGCGTAAGTTTCCTTGTTTGGGTATCCAGATTCTTTTCTTATGGAATCTCCAAATTCCATTTGTTCCTTGTTCTACTTCCTTAATCATTCCTTTCAATTTTTCAGTATCATCCTTGATTACTGATTTTTGTATTTCTCTAATATGCTCATTTAAATCTATTTGTAGATTCAATTTGAGAGAACGCACTCGTCTTGGCTTTTCATGATTCTTTCGACTTAAAGCATCAACTACTACATTAGCTTTTCCTGCATGATACTGGATATCACAATCATAATCACTAAGAATCTCCATCCAACGTCTCTGTCTCATATTTAACTCCTTTTGTCCAAAAACATATCTTAAACTCTTATGATCGGTGAAGACAGTAGACTTGCTACCATAAAGATAATGTCTCCAAATCTTAAGGGCAAAAATGATAGCTTCGAATTCTAGATCATGAGTTGTATAATTCTCTTCGTGATTCTTAAGTTGTATAGATGTAACACCCCGTGTTTTCACAAGTGAAAGTCAAAGTCAAGGTCAAAGTCAACGACTGATTTCGCGCGACTTGACTCGTAGAAATGTTTTTATTTTAATTATATTATGTGGAGTAAGTTTCGTTCATTGCAATAATCGAATCATGCTGACCGTATTTCAATCGACCTACGACTGTGAATGATAGGAAGTAACAATGCGATAAAGTTAATCAAGCTATACTAATCAAATCGACATCAAATCGTAACTCGAGCTACATATTTTACTCGCCATTATACGTGTGTGTGTTCCCTACGTGTTACCTGTGCATGTTTATTGATGTTTTGTGGTGATAATCAAGCGAACTCAATCGAACTCGAAGTCTAACTCGAATATAAACAAACCCGAACCCGAACCCCGAGTCGAACCATATACGAAGTAGTTGGAACTGAAAGTAATTTGACTAGGAAACCCTATCGAATTGCTCGAAAACCGAAGCCGAAGCGTCGTCGCACCGAACGCACCAAATCAGGCGACATCCGAACGGATGGTCAATCTGCACGGATTGCCAATCCGCACGGATTGCCAATCCGGACGGATGACCAATCCGGACGGATAACCTATCCGGGTTACGTGCTATCCGCACGGCTCACCTTTTCCCCTTTTGGCATCCTATAAATACACGAGTCACTCTCTAACTTTTCCACTTTTGGCAAGTGACGTCCGAACCGCACGCATTCTTCACCTTTTCTCAGATTTCTCTCAATCCAGGTAAGATCTTGCTCTAATTCTTGTACATTCTTGATCACTACACAATTCTACACCATTCCATCTTTCAAATCTCAACTTTTAACCATGAAATCATCAAGATTTGAGGTATTCTCGGGTGACGTCATCATGAAGTTCTCATGAACTTCAAGCTTGACCTCATTCCACCAAGAATAACTCAGATCTAAACGATTTCCACAAGATTTCACAACAACTTCACCTAGATCTAAACTTTTCTAAGGATAAAAGAGTTGAAAGAGATAAACCCAAGCCTTCTCCTTCTTTTACCCTTAGAATCGGTACGAATCTGATCGGTTCTAGTCTTCTACTCGATAATAGTGATGCACTAGTCCTAGATCTGGATTCTACCCACAAGACACCTGATTACGAGACAAACCGGAATAACCGTTCTGAGCCGCCGATAGGTCGAGTTAGGGTGGTTCCTGGCCGGCTTAGTCAGGCGAGTGAGAATACAATTCCAAGTGATTGTCACGTAACCAGAACGTCTCGATAAACGACAACAGAAACCAAGAGTAGGCGAACGGAACAACCAGAGGAGAGACTGTCCGCACGGACAGGCTATCCGGACGGATTGTCACCCGAACGAGCTACCCTTGGGACCCACTTTCCAAACAAGGTTTGAGTATCGACGAATGAACAATCCGGACGGACGACCTCTGAATGGATTACTCTTCGGATCATGAGATACTAAGGCCTTAAAATAAATTCCAACATGTTCATCCGCACGGACAGGTTGCCCGTACGGACAGACTATCCGGACGGATTGTCACCGTCCGCACGAGTAAGCTATCCGGACGGATTGTCACTATCCGCACGGATTACCATCCGGGCGGATTACCTAATCCACTTAGTGACTCAGCCTTAAAGACGTCGTCCGCACGGACTGCCATCCGGACGGATTGTTGTCCGCGCGACCGGCTTGAAGGGTAGAGGTACTTAGGTGCTTACTAAATGCTACAACGAAAACTCCAAAGCACAAGCCATCATACACAAACACATCCTTAGGAAGAAACAATCCACTCGAACGTTTATCCGCACGAACAACTTGTCCGTACGGATAAGCAATCCGCACGAGCGACTAATCCGCACGGATTACCATCCGCACGGACGGCTCACTCGCACGGATAGTTTATCCGGATGGATCACCATCCGCACGGATAGTTCACTCGCACGGATTACTAATCCGCACGACCAGACAACATACCCACACTCATTCTGTACTGCTTTCCATACCACTTATCTTTACGCTATCGAATCTATTCAGGCTAACCGTACTCGCTGAAAAGCGCTCCCTTCAATCCATAATCGCTGTGAGTATACTTGAACCCTTTTTGCTTTTAGCACTTTTGGGTGTTACATACGTTACGGATATTCAAACTACAACTATCACACTACTCAAGCTATTTTAACGCTAAACCATTAATGCATGTTATACGTGGCTTATGAATGCTTGTTTGTTATGTTTACACATGGAATGCTGTCTACCTGCCTTAGCAACGATAGTACTATAGTTTAGACTCAGCACCCATTCACACGGGGGTTGTTAAGGATCTTTTACTTGCATGGATTACGGTGGTAACCATGTATTGCGAACTGCCTCGGGCAGTCAACCCGCAGTCATTGGTATCGATGGATCTATGTCGATAACTAACGTGCTTCATTTCACTATGTGTACGTGCTGGTTATGCGTAAACGAATTCGAACTCTACATGCTATTATCAAACTTGTATGCTCACCTTTACATTATATGTATTGACTTTATTTTAACGTATGTGATAGGTGCTTAGGTTGCTTTTACGCTCTTTGTGTTGTGATGAACTTGAAGCTAGGAACTGGAGTCCTAGAAACCAACAAATAAATTAGTTATGTTTAAATCTGAGTTGTCGGAACAGAATACTTGTCTTGATGCTTGTCTGTAATAATTATTTAACTATTTGAGATACGGTATGGGACGTATTGCTTGAATTGAATGGTAATGATAGTTGCTATGGAAACTTCTGGACAATCTGTTTCGCTCAGTGCCACGCCCCGATGATTCCGCCATCGGTTGGGGTGTGACAATAGAAGCATAGGCTATAACCTTTTGACGTTGCATCAATACACATCCATAACCTAATTTAGAAGCATCACAATAGACTATCAAATCTTAAGTTCCTTCTGGTAAGGCTAATATGGGTGCATTGGTTAACTTAGCATCAAAATCCTAAAAGCTTCCTCCTGTTTTAGTCCCCATTCAAACTTAATTGACTTGCAGGTCAATTTTGTTAAGGGAATGGCTATTCTAGAAAAATCTTGAATAAAACGTCAATAATAACCTGCTAGTCCAAGAAAACTTCTCACCACCGTCGGTGATTCAGGGACTTTCCATTTAGTAATTGCCTCAATTTTTGTGGGATCTACTTGAATTCCTTCATGATTAACTAAATGCCCAAGAAATTGCACTTCTTCTAACCAAAATTCACATTTTGAAAATTTAGCATAAAACTTTTCTTTTCTCAACAAATTTAAAAGTATAAACAAATGCTCTGCATGATCCTCTGTACTCTTAGAGTAAATAAGAATATCATCTATAAAGACAATTATGAATTTATCCAGATATGGTTTACATATTCTGTTCATCATGTCCATAAATGCGGCTGGGGCATTGGTTAAACCAAATGCATGACTATAAATTTATAATGACCATACCTTGTTCTGAAAGCAGTTTTAGGAATGTCCTCTTCCTGTACTTTCAATTGATGATATCTTGAATGTAAATTGATCTTAGAAAAGAATCGAGCTCATTGCAGTTGATCGATCAGATCATCGATTCTCGGAAGAGGGTACCGATTTTTAATCTTAACCTTGTTCAATTCTCGGTAATCGATGCACATACGCATTGGTCCATCCTTCTTCTTGACAAACAAGATTGGTGCTCCCCATGTCGATGAACTCAGCTGTATGAACCCTTTCTCCAGAAGTTCGTCCAACTATTTCTTCGATTCTTGCATTTCTGCTGGTGCTAAATGATAAGGTGCCTTGGCAATCGGTGTTGTCCCTGGTATTAGGTGAATTCTGAATTCAACCTCTCTATCTAAGGGTAATCCAGGTAACTCTTCGGGAAAAACATCTGAGAATTTAGATACTACAGGAATATCTTTTAGTTCTTTTCCTTTAGTGTTAATGATTATAGAAATCATATATACCAGTGATCCTTTCCTTGCACAACTTGTCGTTTTCATCACATAGATGAATTTCGTGGGCCTAGTTGGCTTATCTCCTTTAATTGTGATCTTTTCACCCTTTGGTGAACTTACTTGTACTGACTTTTGATCACATAGAATATTGGCATGATTAGCTACTAACCAATCCATTCCTAATACGATATCAAATCCAGCCAGATTAAGTGGATAAAGGTTAGCAATAAAATTATGGTTCAGAATTTCTATTCTTGCTCCCTGCAAGATTTCAGTAATCTTAATGGATTCTCCGTTTACCATTTCTACCAGACATTCTGGTTGAAGTTTAGTTAATGGTTGATTGAGAAATTTGCAGAACGAAGTATTAATAAAAATTTGGTTTGCACCAGAGTCAAATAATACTTTAGCAAAAACATCATTAACTAAAAACATACCGGCAATCACATCCGGGATCATTTTGGCTTCTTCAGCTGTTAGAACAAAGGCTCGAGCATTCTTGGTAGTTTTGCTGTTCATGGCTGGAGCTAGTTTCGGACAGTTCGGCTTAATATGCCCCTTTTCTCCACAATTGAAGCATATCCCATTACTGGGTTTCTTCCTGCAGTCTTCTTCCTTGTGTCCAGACACTTTGCAGAAGTTGCAGTATATGGAACATCTTCCTGCATGATTCTTCTTGCAGTAAGGTGCAGAGGTAGAACCTGCATGTTTCCCACGGTAGGTATTTCCATAACGAAATTCTTGGGTAAGTCTCTGGGCTAGGTTCTTTCTTTGGTTTTCTTCTTGCGTACGTACCAATTCATCAGTCAAGGTATTGGCTAATTCTACTGCTTCTTCTATGGTTTGGGGTCTAGCGGCCTTGACTACGTGCCTGATCTCACTAATTATTCCCTAGATGTAACGGGAGATTAATACTGGTTCTGGTGAGGCTAAGGTTGGTACTATTCTAGCATACTCGAAGAATATGGTAGTGTAACCCTTGCAGTCTATTCTAGTCATTCTAAGATTTAAGAACTTATTAGCAATTTGTTCTTTTTCATGAGGAGGACAAAATTTCCTTTCAACTATTTCCTTAAAGTCAGTCCATTCCATATTATAAGTTTTATCACTTCCTCTAGAATGGAGAGTAGTATTCCACCATTCTAAGGCTGCATTCTTAAATAGATAAGAAGCAAACATAATCTTATCTTTATCTGCACATTTGCTTATTTTCAAGACTGGCTCTGTCTTTTTTATCCAACGTAAAACTGCAATGGCTCCTTCATTGCCAGAGAATTCTATTGATTTACAGGACCAAAATTCTTTGTAAGAACAACCATATAACATTGTTCTTCTTCTTTTTGGAATAGGAAATTGGATTAGCGGTCCGTTATTCACGCTGTGATTGGGTTCAGTGTGTTGTCGTTTACTTCCACTTACAAATTTATTATTTTCTGCTTTTTTAACAGTTCTGATAATATATGGCATAGCATCTATAATTCCTTGTGCTACGATATATTGGATGGCACTGTTATCTATTTGATTTCCATTATTATCATTATTCTGATTTTCCTGATTTTCTTCGTTGTCCATTTGGATTACAAACAATTATCAGGTATTAATATCATAGAATAAGATTTAATACAAACAATCACACAAACAAATTGATCAAAATCGTCGAGCATTGCGACATTTACTCTTTTTCATATATGTATATTACAATCTACAACTGGAATTGAAACACACTATGAGTTATGCATCCGTAGATATTAGGTTATCCATTTTTTTTTCTTTTCTACTACACACATTTATATATATTATTACTATTATGGGTTGTTCCAGAAATGCATCTCTAGCTCGTCGTATTTCCACACGAGCTTTTCTCCTATTTGTTTTATCCTATCTCCTTCTTCCATTAATTCCTCACCAAATTTGCGAAGTTCCTGCACATTCTCGTCACTCATGGGTGGTTGTGGTGCAGGTATTGGGTCAGGATACTAAGATATCGGTTCTCCATATGGATATGGGTTGTTTAGTATCTCTTGAACATACTGATTATTATCCCAATATGGATCTAACGGATTAAGGTTGGTGTACTGTGCTATGGGATTTGGTATTGGTTCTTCTTGTGGATAGAGTTCCTGATAATCCCTATGTTCATCGTTCCATGGATCATATGCTAAAGGATTGGGTGCTGAGATTCTAGGTATCTCGTTAGGGTCAAAGGCTGGTATAGGAAATTGATTTCCTGGGTTAGGTTTTATCTCCATTGGTTGAAGTGGAAAAAGTGGCAATGGTTGTGGTGCAATGATCTGATCAAGGTTTGGATCGGCTGCAGTGGTAGCTAGTATATGGAAGTTGGCTAATCGTCTGGGCATTGACTTTTCTATTGGTTGCTGCTAAGGCTCTTTGTTGCTGTAACTTTCTCATTTGCTTTCTCCTCTTGTGTGCTCCCCTACTAAACCATCCTCTCTTTTTCGGAGGGAATGGTTCCTCGGATTGTGACTTAGATATGAAAATCCCCTCTTCTGTATCAGCAGAATACCCCGAAGGAGTAGGCTGTGACGAGGTTCCTTTACTTTTGGGAGAACTATCTAGATGTCGGTAGGCGTCAGACGTACCTTGCTCACTCATACTATAAACTAAAAGATTGTCAAATAACATAAAACAATAATATACATACTTACACATATTCACATAGATTATTTCCTAACATAATTGATAAAATATTGGTGTCAGCAGAACACTTCTGCGGCTTAAATCAGTAGCTGTAGCTCTGACACCACCTTCTGTTGCAACCCCCGACCCCTGCCCTGGGAGGCGGGCGGCCGCGAGCTACTGAGAGCTGGTGGTATCGGTGTTTATTAATTTTGGCAGCGAAAATTACATCAAGACCGTAGTTAGCAAATAGTTTATCAGAGTTAAAATACCACACTTTAAAAATAACAAACACATGGGAAAAACCCAAGTTTCCATTATAATATGTTTATAGGGATAAACCCTAATTTATTGAATTAAAACTTCTTTCTTGTTTAGGTAACTTTTGTAGTCACTTTTCCAAGCCTTCAGTGCTCTCCGGTTGGCTTCTATTTGGCTTTCACATTTTGTTACCCGAAACACATTTTAAAAAGATTTTTGTCAGTGGCAAATACTGGTGAGTGCATCCCAATTTAAGCAAAACAAGCTTTTATCATTTTACAGTATTGAGGGCATCTGCAATTACATTTGTTTATATCTACCAAATTACCACCCACGATACTGTCAATCCTGACTTAAGGTCATGTTACTATTTACAGTATTAGTAACAAGTAATGTATACAAAACCCTAACATACCGACAGTAATTGTAGAATTACAAATACTCAATCACTGTTAAATATAATTTAAAACGATTGAGGTTTTGTAAAAACAGTTTGCAAAAAGAGGAATAACTCACATTGTTGTTTTAGATAATACTACTGTTTTCTGGTGACTTGGTTATAATCTATTAAAATTAAACAATGCACACGTGTTAGTAAGATAACCCAATTTACATTAGCTATACCCCCGAGATAGAACTCCAATGACTAAGTCAGGCAGAGCCTCGACATGCGTTACGGAATTCTAGATCAATCGGGCAGAGTAACTAATACGTAACCGGGAGTTATAATACTTACAACGAGGCAGAGCTTCACTTTTTAGTGGGTATAATGCCCGGATATTACTTATACTATTCAGAAATTGAGAGAGAATTATCGATTTTGAACGAATTCAACTGAACGTCGACCCCTCAGTTTATAGGGTCTGATCATGGCTTTCTCGCGCCCCGCTAGAGATAGAGGCAGGGCCTTCGCGGCCCGCGAGACTGCTAGGGTAGGCCCTAGCTTTGCTGACTCAATGACTAACTTCGACACGCATCACGACACGTGGCGGACTGGGGTGCCGCCTGGTGGCACTGGGTCGCGGCCCGCGACGGCTGGGCTAAACTGGGTCGCGCCCTGCGATTGCCCCATAATTTTTTTGTTTTATTTTATTTTTATAAAAATAAAGGTATTTTAGGCTTATTTTTTGTATACGGGGTGTGTTTTAGGACGTATGGGACATGTTTAAGGGTTTTAGGAGAGTTGTTATACTTACAGTTGTAATATATACTTTACAGATGTGCTTTGGATGCTGAAATTTCCAAGTATGTTGAAGAGGCTTATCGAAAAGGCGTCTTTTCAGCTTAATGTACAAATGTGACTATCTTTTTTGAGAAGCCGAAGAAAGAGATTGAAGCAAATGAAGATAACGCGTTAAACCTGTGTACTGAGAAGGTCCTTCTTGTACGCCAAGCTTATGAACTTGTAAGTTTTTTTCACAAAATGTTGACTTTATTTGACTGTTTATGTTCTCTATGATTACCGTCTTGATCCAAATATCTTACTGTTTATGTTGACTTTATTTCATTGTTTATGTTCGCTCTTGATATAAACCTGAATCCGACATGTTTCCTTTTGACATGTTTCCTTTTAAGCTGGATATATAGTGATACCTGTTTGGCATGTTATTGATGTAATGTAACCTGAATCTGACCATTCTGAGGAAAATTTTATTTTAAATTGACTAAAATTTGCATGTGAAATACAGGAACCATTTGAGTTCTATCATATGTCAGACATCGAAGCTGGTTTAGGGCTAAAAAGTAACCACTTGATAGTCATTGCCTTTTTGGTTGGAAACGATTATGATCTAAAAGGTGTCCAAGGGATTGGGCTCAAGACAGCACTCACGTTTATGAAATCTTTTGACGAAGATGAGGTTTTAGATAAGTTTGACTAACTTTTTATTTATTAAATTCTTCTACAGTTTGGTACCGAATACAGAGTTATTAATCTAGATATAACTTTTGACAGCGACAACCAACTAAAGAACTTGAGCATGGCCGTGTATCAGCCCATGAGTTGGTTCAAGAGATGTTGTCTGCTGCTCGAATTAGAATGGACACAGAGAAGCAGTCACTCTTAAAAACAACTTTGTCCCTGCAAGAACAACTAAAAGAATATAAAGCCGTACTTTTACTCGAGCAAGCATGCATCTTTAATTCTCCATCTACTAAACATATTACCGACTTATTGATTACCGATTCACTTGAATTGTGTCATATTTGTAGGAAAAATCAGAAACTACAACCAAAGAAGCTGACATGGCTAAAGCAGCATGGCTATGCAGAATATGTTTGACCAATGAAATCGATATAATGGTTGTCCCATATGGACATGTGTTTTTTCTTTGATGTTCATCTGTTGTCTCTCGCTACCTGTTTTGTCGGCTACAAGTCACTAAAACACTTAAAATATATCGTCCATGATGATTTAGAAGTACTACAGATGCAAGATAAGAGTTCATGTTTTTTTAGGTTAAGCAGCTTTCCAAACACTTTGGAACAATGGCTGGTTCGATTATAGTTACAAGTATATAGTGCAGGCAGATGATAAATTTGGAAAAATATGTGTTCTTATTGTTGAATCTTTTTGTTTTCATGTGTAGCATGTTGGTTGGTGGTCACCTACAATCATAAGAGGTGAAAATCGTGAAGCTATTCATATTCCAAATCACAAGTTTACCATGAATGTAGTGAGAAATATGACTCAGAAGACTCATTGGCGTATTAAAACTCATCTTACTATAAGTCATCTAGATGTCAATAAGATCAATGGAAGTACTCGATTCCTTATCTGTTATTTAAGATCAATGCAAGTAATCTTATTGGATCTTCTGCGAGTGATTAATCATCACTGAGCCCAACTTGCAACACCAATCCGTACAGTTCAAAAAATGTATAACGACACTGACATGGACAGCTATCCCTTTGCAGATTCGGTCTTTACTCGTGGTCGCGCACCTCCGCATTGCCCATTGCTGTTGATGGAACCCAAGCACAAAGTCAACGAAGACAAGTCAAAAGGTCAAAACAATAAGTCTTCAATAAAGTCAATTAGCAAGACAGAAGGGAAGAGTGCAAGTGCAGATGTAAAAGCCACTGATAAGAAAACAAGTTCTGATGCAAAAGACAAGAAGCCAAATCCCATGACTACTGTAAAAGATAAAAATGTGGATGATGGAAAACCAAGCAATGAAGCGGTTGAAAGTGAGGGTGTAACAAAACAAAAGGTGACACGACATGCTGCAATGGAAGAAAACATAGTTCTAGATGTTGCTTTAGATGGTTCTAGAAAAACTCTTCCTATTGAAGAGGGAATGGATACTGCTTCATCTGAAGTGAAAGAACTCTTCTTTTAGATGGTTCTAGAAGAACTCTTCCTATTGAAGAAGGAATGGATACTGTTTCTTTTAACTTTTTAAGCCCATTTTGACTTCAACTGAACTCGAATTCATTCGTATTATGCAGAATTCAAGAAAGGGTCATATCTTTGGACTCTAGAAAATATGTACAAAGAGAATCCCGGAGCACGTGAGAACTCACAAGCAGACTGAACTTGAAAAGGCAAAAGCAATGCTATCATCGATGAGGTGAGAATTGGTACTTACCGCCAGCTGTTTCATCTCAAGCAGCTGATTAGCGGTAAGGAAGATGCTACTAACAACTTTGCCAGAGGTCAATAGAAAAGTAAGTGATTTGAACGGATCTTGTTTTGTTGTGAAGTTGTGTGTTTAGTTCTGTAGGCATTTCATCGAACAGTTATGTGTTAATTAGATCTGGTTTTGTTGTTATGGATGTTTTGTTATCAGTTTGTGTGTTTAGGTATGTTTCTTCTCAATTTTCTTGAATCGTTATGAAACATGTATTTTGGCAAAGATCTGTTTTATGTTTTGAAACCTCTGTTTGTTGTGAACAGATGTTAGAAAATAAAACATATCTTTGAAACCACTGTTGGGTTAAAACAGTGTTTTGTGGATAAAACAGTGGTTGAAACCACTATCGGATTAAAACGTTGGTTTGAAACTACTGTTGGGTTAAAGTAGTGGTTGAAACTACTGTTGGGTTAAAACAATGTTTGAAACCACTGTTGGTTTCAAATCTAATATTTTAATGTAGTACAATCCACTTATATCCAGTTTAAGTCTCTGATTTGGATGATTATTAACCAGGTATCAATCTCTCACTACTTCTCTTCTCAATTCATATAAACCTCCATCTTCAGGTTGTCGATTTCCGATTGAAGAACGTGTATCCCTCAGCCTCATACGTTAGTTGTTGGTTGCTTTCCAGGTATGTGAAATGCTCTTTGTATTAAATGGGTTTTTACTTAAGGTTTGTGTATGGTCGATGGGTTCTTAAAGCTTGTTTATAATAGTTTAAATGAATAATGAAGGGTAAGTGTGCGATGAAATATTTGACTGAACAAAAAAAAGATTATAAACCCTAATATGGTTTGAAAATTTAATGAATATTAAATATTAAATGGGATTTTTGGGAGGCTTGTGGTTATATGTACGATTGATGGGTTCTTTATGTTCTTTTAAGTTTTTTCTTATTATGAAATTTTAAGCTTTTTTGATGGGTTTTGAAACGGAGTCGTTGTGGGATTTTGGTTTATACATACTGTGAAATGGCTAAATTGAGGAGTGTTTTGGAGCTCCACATATGACTGCAACAATGGCGGCCTTTACAAGCCCTAGATTCATGAATTATAGCATCAGACGCCAGTTTTCGTTTCTAAAACACTGTAGGTTTATGAGTTTATCTTCTCCATCATCGTTATTGAAGAGGATTAGGTGTAGCACTAAGAGCGATAACTATGTAGCGATGAAGGAAGGGGTTTCCGAATCAGCAAAGGAAGATTATGTGAAAGCGGGTGGATCGGAACTGGTTTTTGTTCAAACGCAACAGAATAAGTGTATGGGGACGCAGTCTAGGCTTTCTGAAAAGATAAATTGTTAATTATTTTATTGATTTGGATTTGATGTTGTGGATACTTGTACTTTGTGCTTTGTGACATGCATTATTGTATTTGTTTGATTTTGTGTTAGTTATTTCAGTTACTAAATCTATGGGTATCATGATCTTTAACAAACTTATGTTCATTAACGGGCGTAGACATTGACATTCGAAGAGACGGGAAATCGTTGAACCTGACACAATCGTAGAACCTGGTACTTACTTCTAGAACATGTATTCACATCCAAGCATGCATGTATACTTGGGTAGAAATGGACTATCTGTCGCAGCCCCCGTCCCCTGACTCCCCGGGAACGAGCGGCAACGGCCAGTTTTGGTGGTATCGGTGTTTATCATTTTGGCAGCAAAACTTTCATCAGGATCGTAGTTAGGAAATATTTTATCAGAGTAAAATACCACGCTTTTATAATATTAAACGCATGGGAAAATCCCAAGTTTCAAGTACACATATTTTTATAGCGACAAACCCTATTTTATTAACATAAAGCATCTCTTTATTTTAGGTAACTTTTATAGCCACTTTTCCAAGCCTTCGGTGCTGTCCAGCTGGCTTACATTTGGCTTTCACATTTTGTTACCTGAAACGCGTTTGAAAAACATTTTGTCAGTGGGAAATTCTAGTGAGTGCATCTCAATTTAATCAAGACTTATAAAAACCATTGTACAATATTGAGGGCGGTCGCGCAATTACATTTGTTTCCATCTACTTTAATTACCACCCACGGTACTGTCAACCCGACTTGTGGTCATGTTACTACTCACAATGTAGTAACAAATTTTGTATACAAAACCCCAACATACCGACGATAATTGTAGAATACAAATACTCAATCACTGTTTAATATATCATTAATTAAGTGAGGTTTTGTAAAAACAATTTACAAAAAGGAGATTACTCACATTGTTGTCTTAGGGTTTTCCTTAAGGATTTCCTGGTGATTATCTATTAATTACACAAATGCACACGCGTTAATATAATAACCCAATATTTATATTAATGATACCCTCCCCGAGACGGCATTCCAACGACTACATCGGGCAGAACCACGACAGCCGTTACGGAACCCTGGATCAATCGGGCAGCGTATCTAATACGTAACCGGGGTTATGATACTTACAACGAGGCAGAAATTCGTTATTTAGGGGGGTATAATACCCGTAAATTATGTTTACTCTTCAGAAATTAGAGAGAGAGAAAGTTTTGGTGCGAATTTGGGATTGAAGGCCAAAGGTCTCTATTTATAGGGCCTGATTTAGGTTTCGTCGCGCCCCGCGTAAGCTTCTGCCAGGGCCTTCGCGGCCCGCGAGGGTGGCTAGGTTAGGCCCTAGCTGATCATACTCACCCCTAGCCCCAACACGTTGCTGCCACGTGGCATGTGTCTCCCTGGTGACTGGCTGTCGCGCCCCGCGTAAGATCCCTAAGGGGTCTTCGAGGCCCGCGAGCATCACTATTTTCTTGTTTTTACTTTATTTTTAATTATATAGGGTATTTCGGGCTCGGTTTTCGCATACGGGGTATATTTTAAGACATATAGGGACACTTTAAATATATTAGAGGTGTCCAAAATTTTTAGGAAGGTTGTTATATCCTCCCCACCTTGTTTTAGAACTCGTCCTCGACGTCTACTGGAATAAGTGTGGGTATTTCTTCTGCATCTCTGATTCAAGCTCCCATGTGTTCTCTGGTCCTCTTTTGGAGTCCCATTTTACTTTGACTAGAACTAGTCTCTTGTGTTTGAGATTCTTGACTTTTCTGTCTTCGATCTGTAGAGGTCTTTCTACAAATTTTAACTACTCATTTACCTCTATATCTTTATGAGGTACTACGAGTGATTCATCTGCTAAGCACTTCTTGAGATTAGATACATGAAATACATCATGTATTCCTGCCATTTCCTCTGGCAGTTGTAGCTGATAGGCTACGGGTCCTATTCTTCCAATAATCTCAAAAGGTCCAACATACCTGGGGCTTAGTTTTCCCCTCTTGATGAATCTTACTACTCCTTTCCAAGGAGAGACTTTCAATAACACCTTGTCTCCTACCTGAAATTACAATGGCTTCCGTCTGTTATCACCATAACTCTTTTGTCGATTACGTGCTGCTTTCAGTCGTTCTTTGACTTGAATGATTTTGTCAGTCGTTTCTTGTACTATTTCAGGTCCGGATAGTTGCTTTTCTCCAATCTTTGCCCAACAGACTGGAGTTCGGCACTTTCGTCCATAGAGTGCTTCGAATGGTGCGGCATTGATACTTGTATGATAACTGTTATTGTAAGAAAATTCTATTAATGGTAAGTGATCGTCCCAATTACCTCCGAAATCAATTACACAAGCTCTAAGCATGTCTTCCATCGTCTGAGTTGTCCTTTTGCTTTGTCTGTCTGTTTGAGAATGATAAGCTGTGCTTAGATTTAGCTGGGTTCCCATGGCTTTTTGGAAACTTGTCCAAAAATTAGAGGTAAAAGGACTATCTCTATCAGAAACAATTGATAAAGGAATTCCATGTAATGAAACTACTTCATTTACATACAATTTAGCTAATTGTTCCATACTGAAAGTTTCTTTCATTGGTAGGAAATGAGCTAACTTAGTTAGCCTGTCTACAATCACCCAGATTGTATCTTTACATTTCCTTGTTTTACATAACTTGGTAACAAAATCCATTGTTATCAGTTCCCATTTCCAAACTGGCATCTCTAATTGTTGTAATAAACCTGAGGGTTTCTGATGTTCGGCTTTAACTTGTGAACATGTTAAACACTTAGAAACATAAGATGCTATATCCTTTTTCATTCCTATCCACCAGAAATTCTTTCTTAAATCCTGATACATTTTATCATTTCCAGGATGCATTATATACTTAGACTTATGGGCTTCTTCTAATATACGGTGGCGTAGGTTTCCTGATTTAGGTATCCACATTCTTTTCTTATAGAACCTCCAAATTCCATCTGTTTCTTGTTCTAATTCCTTAATCATTTATTTCAACTTTTCAGTATCATCCTTGATTACTGATTCTTGTGCCGTTCTAATCTGTTCATTTAAATCTACTTGTAGATTTAATTTAAGAGAACATACTCTTTTTGGCTTTTCGTGATACTTTCGACTTAAAGCATCGGCTACTACATTAGCCTTTCTTGCATGATACTGGATATTACAATCATAATCACTAAGAATTTCCATCCAGCGTCTTTGTCTCATATTCAACTCCTGTTGCCCAAAAACATACTTTAAACTCTTATGATCGGTGAAAATGGTAAACTTACTACCGTAAAGGTAATGTCTCCAAATCTTAAGGGCAAAAATTATAGATCCTAATTCTAAATCATGGGTCGAATAATTCTATTCATGATTCTTAAGTTGTCTAGATGCGTAAGCTATAACCTTTTGGCGTTGCATTAACACAATCCATAACCTAACTTAGAAGCGTCACAATAGACTACAAAGTCTTCAGTTCCTAGTTCCTTCTGGTAACGCTAGTATGGGTGCGTTGGTTAATCTTTGCTTAAGAATTCTAAAGGCATCTTCTTATTTTGGTCCCTATTCAAACTTAATGGATTTACAGGTTAACTTAGTTAAAGGAATGGCTATTCTAGAAAAATCTCGAATAAATCTTCTATAATAACCGGCCAATCCTAAGAAACTTCTAACCTCGGTTGGTGACTTAGGGGTTTTCTATTTGGTAATCGCCTCGATCTTGGTGGGGTCCACATGGATTCCTTCATGATCGACTAAATGCCCAAGAAATTGTACCTATTCTAACCAAAATTCACACTTCGAAAACTTAGCATAAAGCTTTTCTTTTCTTAATAGACTTAGAAGTGCGTCCAAATGTCTTGCATGTTCCTCCTTACTCTTAGAATAAATGAGAATATCATCTATAAAGACAGTTATGAATTTATCCAAATATGGCTTACATATTCGGTTCATCATGTCCATGAATGCAGCTGGGGCATTGGTTAAACCAAATGGCATGACAGTAAATTCATAATGGCCATACCTTGTTCTAAATGTGGTCTTAAGAATGTTTTCTTCCTGTACCTTTAATTGATGATATCCTGACCGTAAATCGATCTTTGAGAAAAATCGAGCTCCTTGCAATTGATCGAATAGGTCATCGATTCTTGGTAATGGATACCGATTTTTAATCGTGACCTTGTTCAATTCACGGTAATCAATGCACATACCATTGATTCGTCTTTCTTCTTAACGAATAAGATCGGTGCTCCCCATGGTGATGAACTTGGCTGTATGAATCCTTTCTCCAATAACTCATCTAATTGTTTCTTCAGTTCCTGCATTTCTGCGGGTGCCAGACGATACGGCGCTTTGGCAATTGGTGCTGTTCCTGGTAGCAGGTGGATTCTAAATTTGACTTTTTTGTCTGGCGGTAGTCCTGGTAATTCGTCTGGAAATATATCTGGAAACTGAGACACCACTGGGATATCTTTTAATTCCTTTCCTTTAGTGTTAGTGATTATGGAAATCAAATACACTAATGATCCTTTTCTTATATAACTTGTTGTTTTCATCACAGAGATGAATTTTGTGGATTTAGAGGGCTTATCTCCTTTAATTGTGATCTGTTCACCCCTTGGTGAACTTACTTGAATTGACTTTTGATCATATAAAATACTGGCTTTATTAGCTATTAACCAATCTATTCCTAATACAACATCAAATCCTGCCAGATTCATCGGATAAAGGTTTGCAATAAACTTTTGATTTAAAAATTATATTCTTGCTCCCTGCAAGATTTCAGAAATCTTAATGGTTTCTCCATTTGCTGTCTCTACTAGACATTCTTGTGGGAGTTTAGTTAACGATTGATTAAGAAGTTTGCAAAATGAAGTATTAATAAAACTTTGGTTCGCACCAGAGTCAAATAATACTTTAGCAAAAACATCATTAACTAAAAACGTATCGGCTATCACATCCGGAATCATCTTGGCTTATTCTGCAGTCAGAACAAATGCTCTAGCATTTTTAGTAGTCTTGTTGTTTGCGGCTGGAGCTAGTTTTGGACAGTTCTGCTTGATGTGACCTTTTTCTCCACAGTTGAAGCACATTCCATTATTAGGTTTCTTCCTGCAATCTTCTTCCTTGTGTCCTGGTATCTTGCAAAAATTACACTAAGTGGAGCATTTTCCTGAATGCTTCTTCTTGCATTGCAGTAGGGTGCAGAGGTAGAGCCTACATTTTTCCCACGGTTGGAATTTCCAGAACGAAATTCTTGGGTAAGCCTTTGAGATAAGTTTCTCCTCTAGTCTTCTTCTAGTGTGCGCACTAATTCGTCTGTCAAGGTGTTTGCTAGTTCTACAGCTTCTTCTATAGTTTGAGGTCTAGCTGCCTTGACTACATGCCTAATCTCACTGATTAATCCCCAGATATAACGAGAGATTAATACTGGTTCAGGTGATGCAAAGGTTGGCACTATTCTAGCATATTCAAAGAATAACGTAGTGTATCCCTTACTATCCACTCCAGTCATTCTAAGGTTTAGGAACTTATTTGCTATCTGTTCTTTTTCATTGGGAGGGCCAGAATTTCCTTTCTACCATATTCTTAAACTCCTCACATTCCATATTGTAAATTCTGTCACTTCCCCTAGACTGGAGGATAGTGTTCCACCATTCTAAGGCTGAGCTTTTAAACAAATTGGAGGCAAACATTATCTTGTCCTCTTCCGCGCACTTGCTTATTTTTAAGACTGCCTCAGTCTTTTCTATCCAGCGTAGAGCTGCAATGGCCCCTTCATTGCCCGAGAATTCCATTGGTTTACAAGACCAGAATTCCTTATAAGAACAACCATAAGGCATGGTTCTTCTTCTTTTGGGAATGGGCGCTTGAAGTATGGGTCCATTGTTCACACTGTTTTCTGGTTCAGTGGGTCGTTTGCTATCGCGATTACTTTTATTATCAGCTTCCCTAACTGTTTGAATAATATATGGCATCGCGTCTATAATCCCTTGTGCCACTATGTGTTGGATGTCACTGTTATCCACTTGGTTTCCATTGTTATTGTTGTTCTGATTATCGTTATTCTAGTTATTGTTACTCTGGTTTTCCGGGTTATTATTCGGGTTTTCTTGATTAACTTCTTCGTCCATCTGAATTTTAAACATTTGTCACATATTAATATCACAAGATAATGTTTAATATAGACAATCACATAACACGCATGTTGATCAAAAACGTCGAACATTGCGACTTACTCTTTCTTATATATAGTATGCATCTAATACAAACTAAAACGAAAATCTAAAATTACAATACTAGTAGGCATCTATAGCTATTGTCTAGATTTTTTTTTCAAACATACACACATATTATATATTATTATTATTATTATTATTATTATGATTATTATTATTGCTACTACCACCATTACTGATATGGGTTCATCCAGAACTCCATATTACGCTCGTCATACTTCCAGACGAGTCGTTCTCCGACCTGCCTCATCCTCTCGCTACTTTCTAAAATTTCTTCTCCGAAGGTTCGGAGTTCTTGCACATTTTCTGCACTCATTGGGGGTGCAGGTGCTGGGACTGGGTTTGGAAACTGGGGCATGGGTTCTTGGTAAGGATAAGGATTCTCTAGAATCTCCCTGATGTATGGGTCATTATCGTAGTAGGGATCTAGACGGCCCAAATCTGGGTAGGCTGCTAGGTTTGGCATAGGTGTGTCTTCTGGTATCGGGTAGCGTTGCTGGTAGTCCCTATGGTCGTCTAACCACGGGCCGTAGTCTGGGTTTAAGGGATTGGATGCTGGTATTCTAGGTATCTCAGCTGGGTTGAATTCAGGTATTGGGATTTGGTTTTCTGGGTTGTTCTCGATTTCCATTGGCTGTGCGGGAAATAGTGGTAAGGGCTGGGATGCTATGAGTTGCTCAAGGTTAGGGTCAGCAGCTGTGGTTGCTAGGATATGAAAATTTTCTAAACTCCTATTGAGAATATCTTGGGTGTGAGCATCTGTTTCTCTCTTAATGGCTGCTAAAGCTCGCTGGTGTTGCAACTTTTTCATTCTCTTCCTACGTTAATGCGCTTCTCTATTGAACCATCCTCTCTTTTTAGGAGGGAATGACTCTTCAGACTGAGCCTTAAACACGAATATCCCATCTTCATTGTCAGTTGAATACCCTGAGAGGGTAGGCTGTGAAGAGGTGCCTTCGCTTCTAGGTGAGCTGGACAACTGACGGTAGGCGTCGGGAGATCCTTGGTCGCTCATACTGTAAACTAACAAATAGTCAAATAATAATAAAATACAGATATGCACGTATTTCCGTAATTTATTTCCTAACACTTTGAATAATATCTTGGTGTCAGCGGAACACTTCTGTGGCTGAATCAGTGGCTTAGCTCTGATACCACCTTCTGTCGCAGCCCCCGTCCCCTGACTCCCCGGGAACGGACGGCATCGACCATTTTTAGTGGTATCGGTGTTTATCATTTTGGCAGCGGAACTTTCATCAGGATCGTAGTTAGGAAATATTTTATCAGAGTAAAATACCACGCTTTTATAATATTAAACGCATGGGAAAATCCCAAGTTTCAAGTACACACATTTATATTGGGATAAACCCTATTTTATTAACATAAAGCATCTCTTTATTTTTGGTAACTTTTATAGCCACTTTTCCAAGCCTTCAGTGCTGTCCAACTGGCTTCTATTTGGCTTTCACATTTTGTTACCTGAAATGCGTTTAAAAATCATTTTGTCAATGGGAAATACTGGTGAGTGAATCTCAATTTAATCAAGACTTATAAAAACCATTGTACAGTATTGAGGGCGGTCGCGCAATTACATTTGTTTCCATCTACTTTAATTACCACCCACGGTACTGTCAACCCAACTTGTGGTCATGTTACTACTCACAATGTAGTAACAAATTTTGTATACAAAACCCCAACATACTGACGATAATTGTATAATACAAAAACTCAATCACTGTTTAATATATCATTAATTAAGTGAGGTTTTGTAAAAACAATTTGCAAAAAAGGAGATTACTCACATTGCTGTCTTAGGGTTTTCCTTAAGGATTTCCTGGTGATTATCTATTAATTACACAAATGCACACGCGTTAGTATAATAACCCAATATTTATATTAATGATACCCTCCCCGAGACGACATTCCAACGACTACGTCGGGCAGAACCACGACAGCCGTTACGGAACCCTGGATCAATCGGGCAGCGTATCTAATACGTAACCGGGGTTATGATACTTACAACGAGGCAGAACTTCGTTATTCAGGGGGTATAATACCCAGAAATTATGTTTACTCTTCAGAAATTCGAGAGAGAGAAAGTTTTGGTGCGAATTGGGACTGAAGGCCAAAGGTCTCTATTTATAGGGCCTAATTTGGGTTTCTTCGCGCCCCGCGTAAGCTTCGGCCAGGGCCTTCACGGCCCGCGAGGGTGGCTAGGGTAGGCCCTAGCTGATCCGACTCACCCCCTAGCCCCAACACGTTGCTGCCACGTGGCAGGTCAGGGTGTCGCCCTAGTGACTGGCTGTCGCGCCCCGCGTAAGATCCCTAAGGGGTCTTCGCGGCCCGCGAGCATCACTATTTTCTGGTTTTTACTTTATTTTTAATTATATAGGGTATTTCGGGCTCGGTTTTCGCATACATGGTATGTTTTAAGACATGTAGGGACACTTTAAATATATTAGAGGTGTCGAAAATTTTTAGGAGGGTTGTTATACTATCATATCTACATTGCCAAATGCAATCATCCTAACATCACACACATGGTTGATACAAAGAAAGGTCATTTGTCCACTAATGATGAGCTAATTAGTGTGTCTTGTGATGATGATGATTTAGAGAGTGAATCAAAAAGGAAAGACGATCATAAAATCCATTATATTGATCGTAAATACTACGAGTATGATAGTCATAAATTTAGAGATGATGGAGTTAATGATGATGATGACGACTACGAAGTTGCACCGCCGAAACAGATTGGGGTTTTTGGTTTGTTTTAATATTCAACAAAGCTGGATATTTTTCTTGTGTTTATAGGCAGTTTGGGTGCTTTGATCAATGGAGGATCTCTACCTTGGTATTCTTTACTTTTTGGATTGTTTGTTAACAAAATTGCTTTAGATGATAACAATGATGACATGATGAAGGATGTCAAAGCGGTAATATATAGTTATTTCTATTTTCATAATATATATATTTCTCTATTTAATTACTTAATTCCTGAATGTGGCGAACTTTAAATATGTTTATACATGGTGGGATTGTCCGAGCTGGTCGATATCGGAGCATACTTATGTAAGCCTCGAGCATACTTCTCAATTCTGGAAAGGTATATTCATACACTTACTACCATACATGTATGATTTGTGATTTACAGGAATTTCTTGCTGGCGACTGGTGGGAGAGCGATCAACACATAGAATTAGAACCGCGTACGTAAGGTCAGTTTTACGACAGGATGTCACCTTTTTCGACATAGAAATTAGCACCAGTGAGTGTGAGATCATGCATGGGATCTCAAGCGATGTTGCTCAAATCCAAGAAGTTATAGGGGAGAAGGTACAAGGATTAACAATTTTTTTTTTAAAGTGAAATGTTTAGATATAAAAACAAGTTTAAATGCACTTTACATCAATATCGCAGGTAAGCGAGCAACAAGCTGCGCCGCTACCCCTTTCTAAATAGCAAACCCTAGCCTATTAAAGACAAACCCCTGCCCCCCCCCCCCCCCCCGTTGATGAGCAACTGTTATGGACAACCTTTTGGACCCTAGTCAACAAACGGATAGCTTCTGGAGCTAGGGAGCCAAAGGTGTCGAAGGCGAAGGGGACAAATGCATGTTGGTTATCAGCACATGCTTTAGCGTGTTTATCCACCTTTTTTGATTCTGCTTTCCTTATAGCTTGTCCTGCTGCAAACCCGCTTTCCCTTAAACCAGCTAAGGGGGAGACTCCTGTGAGATCCACACAAGCATGTTTCCCTCCCGCCCAGCCAAAGACGAGCAGATCCGCTGGTCTCAGTGTAGATCTCCCTTCCATGGGGTCTGTAAGGAAATTCACAGGGGCCTCCTTCTTCGCAGAAATCCCCGCTCTCCTCAAGATGTCCCCCAAAACATCCCTCACCCAGTCATGCCGATATTTGAAACCAGGGAGCTCCTTACAATGAACAGCATGCTCACCGTATTTATCCATGCAGGCTTTACGGCAGATTGGGCAGGTTTCGTCTTCTGGATACATAGGGATCATCAGCCGGTATTTGAGGATAGCCCTATACTTAACAGCCGACATGCATTGCCCCAGCCCTTCGATCGGGATAACAGTCAAAAAGGATTAACTGGATTTCAGTTAACTTTATATGTGCTTATAATTAATAAGCTTTGGATTGGTTGGTTTTTTAGATGGCGGCTTTGTTCATCACCTGTGTACTTTCATATGTGGCTACATCGTTGGGTTCAAAAAGTCATGGAAGGTCTCTTTGGCAATTCTTGTAGTTACTCTAGTAACAATGTTTTGTGGCATAGCGTATAAGGCAGTTTATGTCAGTTTAGCTACAAAAGAAGTGGTACTTTCTTCTAGAACATGTATTCACATCCAAGCATGCATGCATACTTTTTAATCACTCAAATTTGATTCGTATATATTTTATTACTTGCAGAACTCTTACAAGAAAGCTGGTGGAATAGTAGAACAAGCCATAAGCTCAATCAAAACTGTTTTTTTTCTTTTGTAGTAGAAAAGAAAGTAGCCGATAGATACGACACATTATTGCAAGAGTCCATTGCTGTGGGAAAGAAACTTGGTTTTGCAAAGGGTATTGGAATTGGCGTGATATATTTGGTTACTTTATCTACATGGGCGTTAGCTTTCTGGTATGGATCCATATTAATTTAAAAAAATGAGATATCTGGTTGTACAACCATAGCTTGCTTCTTTGAAGTCAATGTTGGTGGCAGGTAAATAATTTAGCAATGCAACTGTGCGGTGTTTGATATTGTTTATTAAAATTATTCACATGCTCGACGAGAAGCAGTTTGGAGACCGTTTGAGATGCGATAGCTTATATAAATGGTTTATCTAATTATTTGTGAGTGAAATAAACAAATAGTTTATTTCAATAAGCGTATAGACAGTTGTACTAAGAAATCCCGAAGAATCTTGATAAGTGGTTTTTTCAGGGGTTTGGCGCTATTATTATCATACTTTGCTCAATTCGCAAAAGTGACTGTAGGAGGTAGCCGAGTATTTGAAGTTATAGAGAGAATCCCGTCCATAGATCCTTATTCTCCTATGGTGTAACACCTCGCAAAATTCATGACCAATATAGTGATGACACGTGTCATAAACCCTAATCATGTAACAGTTAACTTTGAGGGACTAAAGCTGACAAACAGTGAAAAGATGTTTGTAGAAGGACCAAAAGTGTCAACATGCCAAACTTGTACCTCTGATTGACCTCACACGATGTTCGTATTCTTTAATGAATAAATTATCAGACGCAAGAAGCCGTTTGTGCTTAAAATCAAAAGTTTACAAAACACAGGGGTTAAAAGTGTCAACATGTTAATTCTTACCTCTGAGTGACCTTTTAATGATCCCGAGACCTTGTAATATCCTATTATACTCTCATGAATGTCGGATGATGATTTCGTGAAGTTTCAGTACAATTATATGATGTAATTTGCAATTTCCAAGAAGAAGGACTAAAAGTGTCAAATTGACAATTCTACTCCCGGGATACCATTTCAATAAATCCAAAACATATGAATGCATGGTTTTACTCCCAAGAACATTTAAAACCTAAATATGTGGGCCCCTAATGCTGAAAATGAAAGTTATACGAGTTACATAAGTGTAGGGACCAAACTTGAAAATTACAAAACAATTTTTAAAACCACACTCCCCCGCGTGTCGCGCAGGGTTTCCCTGCACCTGGCGCGTGTCGCGGGCGGGACCAATTTTCAGCAGGTTACTGGCAGCTGCCAGCATGCAAACCTGCAATCTTTTGAGAATCTCTGCAACCTGTTTTGAATTCAGCTGCATGTTGACGGTTTTGTAAAACCATTTGGACAGTTGTGAGCATCATAATTCACCTGGGGACACTTGGATTAATCCTAGTTCATCCTCGTTCACTATAAATAGAACTCAAATGTTGGGTTTAGAACTTGCTCATTTCAAATCAGAATTCCTCTCTATAAAGCGTTGATTCTGGAGCATCCTGATCATTAAGGAAGCTCTCTCAAATTTAAACTTTGTGCTAAGGACCCTTGTAAGTGTTCTTGGCTTCTGTAGTTAAGTTTTTATTAGTATAAGGACCGAAAGTCAAAGTTAGCGTAATTCTGCTTTGACTTGTAAATTAATCATAAACGGTCCAGCCATTATTCGAATTGAAAGTGGTTATGTGTTGATAATTAAGTAGGTAATAATCCCTCAAAAGAGCACCTCCTAATTATCACATTTTCTTAGTCAATTGTCAGGTCAAATTAATGAACAGAAAAGTAAAACGAGTCAATTTTTTATAAAAGAATTCATAATTGATAATGTAGAAGCTATAAAATACGTTTTATCACTTTAATAACTTGGTAAATATTATAAGAACATGTTTAGACATGTTCAACCCAACAATTCTGAGTTTAGGCTAGGTTCGCAACCGAAAGTCGCAAAAGTTGATTTTTGCTTTGACTTTCAGTTCTGACCCGAATTAGCTTAGTATCTTTATGCCTTAGGGTTCCTTTGTGACCATATTATATGTTAGTATAACCCTCTGAGGTTATACTACATGGTCCCTTAGAAATCAAAGTTCATTTGCATGTTTCCGTTATTTGCTTAAATTTGACTATAATGCCCTTATAATGTAAAAACGAGATTTTTGAATATATGAGCATAAAAATAGCTTTTTACTGATATATAAGCATGTGAAATAAATTTGACATCATTTTCTGGTCTCAAACTAAAGTTTTGCAAGATATCGTAAAATTAAACTTTTTATTAATTAAACTACGCTTTTAAGCATAAATCATATTTAAACCCAAATTTTGGTACCAAACTCATTACCTACTGTTATGATAATATTTTTAGGGATTTTTGGAATATTGGGTCAGATTATGAACTGACCATATTGTAGAGTTCTCGTATAATTCGATAAATGACGATAATACCCTTTTTGTTAATAAAATGAAATTAACATATGATTAACATGTCAAACCTTTTCCTACTGATGTTATATGTTAAATAAAATATTTTAAACATTCAAGGCTGATCAAAATCTCAGAACTTCATAAACATCACATATATTGTCATTTGTCGACTTTTACGCTAATTAGGTGCATAGTATGGTTTAAAACCATATTTAGCACCTAAGGCTTGTTACCTACTGAATATGTAACAAAATTTTTATACTTTTACAGTAGGCATAAGTCATGAACTCAGACTTCTAATTTTGTCCCTAAAACCATATGTGAAATGACCAAAATGCCTCTACGGTGCATAGTTTGGCCATAAATGATCAACCACACATAGGTATGATATCTTACTGATTTAACACTATAAAATAAATATTTTTACAGAATGTTTTAGACCAGAACCTCAGTTTACTATTTAACCTCTTTTATAAACTTTAAAATGATCAAAATACCCTTACGGTACTTAATAAGGTTTTAAAATCTTTTTGGGCATAATTGTTGATATCCTACTGATATCATAACATAATTAAAGCATAATAACTTATAGAACTTGTACATAACTCATTCGACTACCCGTTATGCATATACGCATTCGGTACTGTTTATGTAACTAGTTTGCATAAATAGCCGAAACGGGTCAAAACTTAGCATTTTAACTTAAAATTCAAGAATGTATTTAGTTTACCCATATAATACAAGTCTCCATACTTGTCGGGTCTAAATTACATTTCGATCCGGTCATCGCTTAATCTAGCATTTCGTACCGTAAACCTTTCCTTAAACTAATCGGTCTAAGTTTACTACTAAAATAAGAACCGTTAGTAATCTCATAGGTTAATATAACCTTTGTTCCAGATTAAGAGCCCCGGTAGGAGTTATTTACACTTGTGTGAGTAGACTATACGGCTGAGCATACAAAATTTACATTTTTAGCTCAGGTAAATACTTTTAACTTATTTTCCCTTATACGGGCTTGGGATACGGTAAAATATTACCGCTTGGTCGGGTGTAGAAACATTTTTAACCGAAGATGGTTAAATGGCAAAATCCCGTTTTTAATCAGTGTTGCTTGATAACAAATAACATTGGGGGTTAACGACCGTGTCCTGGATATCCTTGGCTCATTTAAAAAAAATTGCAAATGGCCATGACTTAGGCACGGGGTGTAGGCATACACCTGACAGTTGCGTATGTAAAGATATACCCATATGTTGAGGATTACTCACCCTGGGATTATATTAGTGGTGTGTCGATTAATCTTGTTCGGCTTTTATACCGGCCCTAAATGTTGGACAAACATGTAAATCCGATACAAGATTGTTATTAATATAATTGTCCTAAGTTATAAAAACATTTGTGCCTTGTGCATTTAAATCAATTTTATAAACACTTTTCAAAAGAGTCGGTTAATTGTATTTACCAGTGTAAACTGACGTATTTTCAAAAGATTAAGTGGCAGGTACTTATCATAATTAGCTGGGAGCTCTGGGCGTTAGTTAGAGAATCTTGCAAGTTCTAAACGCTTAAAGTCTGTTGAACAATATTTTGTATTTTCGTTTTAGATCCGCCTGTGGATCCTATCGTACAACCGTCTGTATAATATTTATGTACACTTTGCATTTCGGTTTGTATTAATACTTTCTACCAAGACTTCCGATGTGCGATAACTGTGAATATTTAACTATGATGATATCAACTATGTCACGATACTCCCCACCGGGCCTACCGATAATACGTGGAAATATTGGGGTGTGACAGGTTGGTATTAGAAACAACATTGAGTAAATTAAACACTGACCTTTCGTGTTTAATCTCAATGACACAGTAACACATTCCTTGACTTCCGAGTCTAGGCAAACGACCTAGGATTAATCCTAACCTTAATCTTTTGGTTTATATCTTTTGTTTATTCCTTGTTTTGATAGGACTACATTCAACCATGCCGCCAAGAGTTAGAGGCAGACATGGACGAGGTAAAGCCCCGATGAGGGGTAGAAATGACCATGAAGCAGGGGCGTCACATCGGCGCACACCCTCAACATCCTATGGCTCCAGCCCGTAAGAAGACTGGAGAACCTATCTCAAACCCGCGAGATGCTCTGTCTCGCTTAGCGCCTCACCGTCATACCATCACTCATTCGGACCACCACAGGAGGACGAGCCCCACAATTCACACCACTCATACACACCTTTGCAGCGTTCCGGTTCTCACCGCTCCTTCTAGGACCCCACACCCTAGGTCCAGAGTTGGTTCAACCCAATGAACCAAGTTGAAGAACCAGAGGGTCCTAACCCACTAGGGCCAACAGACCATTTTCCCGAATACCAAGACATGGATATGGACGAAGATCCAGATCCTGCCATGCCGCCATCTGGGACGCCGACGCATCCCATCAAGATTTCAAGCGGATCTTCTTTTCATGGTTCTCCATACAGAGGCCCGGATGTCACACCCCAACCGATGGCGGAATCATTGGGGCGCGGCACTAGGTGAATCAGATTGCTCAAGAAAATCCATAACGACTATATTGCGACAATATTTAATACTTTCGTTATCCCATACTAACAAATAATACAATCACATAAGTTATCACAGATTTCTTGTCCTCTCGAACAATACAAATCCGACAACCTAGATTTTAGTTGAGTTTCTAGACTTCCTAGCTTGATTTGATATAGTCTGCGACTTAACCTGCAACATACGTTAAAATATTTGTCAATACAAAAAGTATTGGCGAGTATACAGGTTTGATGAGTATAGCATAATAGATTAAAAAGTGCTGCGAATTTCCACATGCATAAACGTAATACACGACATATATACTCACAAAACTGATACTACCAACTAAGTCCTCGATGCTCGAATGTACGATGGCATAACTAGACCCCGTCGGGCACAATAGTACTATACTAGTCGTGGTGGGACGTCGCGAGTATAAGCCCTAGCACATATGCAACTAGCATCACGTATATCTATGCATAACAGTTATTCGCAAGTGATAATTCGATTGATTGAATAGTTCGTTTGATGAGTATGATTTGATAGAAACGTATGTTACACCCAAAATTCGATTAAAAAGGGGTCAAGTATACTCACAGTGCGTATTTAGCGGGAATACAACTTGTTTGGGTCAGTTGCGAGTGCGTCTGTGTTAATCATTGAAGGATATAGTAAACGATGTATGGTTAGGCGAGATTAGCATTGAAAAGTCAGTCATTTGGTCGGATGGTGCTCACCCATTCGGATGGGCTCATCCGATCGGATGGCATATGGACCTGAGTCGGATGGTTGTCATCCGGTCGGATGACAGACTATCCGATCGGATTAGTTGCTGACCCGTGCGGACAAGTGTCATCCGTGCGGATAAGTGTCATCCGTGCGGACTGACATGTCATCCGTGCGGACTGACATGTCTATTTCGCACTCTGAACATTGTTTCCGAGTGTTTAACGGAAGGAATACGTTCGTTTTTACTAGGGTAGTGTAATTTCGCACTAACACTTGAAATTTCATCAGTCCCGACCCGTTCTAACGGCCGGGAATCACCCCGTTCCATCAGATCTGGTCGTTCTTGGTGGTTTTTCATGGTTAACTCGAAATCGCACACATTTAGGTGAGATTTGTCATTAAAACATGTGGAAATCACCCGGATCTGAGTCGTTTATGGTGGGATGAGGTCACAACTGGAAGTTCATAAGAACCCTTGGTGACATCACCTCAAAAACGCCTCAAATCCGCAGATCTCACGGTTAGAAATTGAGTTTTGAAAGATAGAACGATGTAGAATTTAGTGTAGATTGTAGAAGTACAAGTTTTAGGTTGAAATCTTACCGGAATCGCGAGGAAATCGAGAGAAAAGGGTCTTGGAGCGTGTTTGGTCGAGTAGGAGCTGTCACATCATTGTTCAAGTGATGTGACATGGTATTTATAGGCCACAGAGGAGAAGAAGGGGGTTCTGGCCCGGATTGCCCATCTGTGCGGATGGCCCATCCGTGCGGATTGCTATCCGTCCGGATGGCCATTCCAACGAGGTGGATTTCTCCGTTTTCGATCGTTTTGATGGATTTCGAAGTGCGTACTCTCCATAATTAATTTATATTATCATTATATTGTTATTATATATATATATATATATATATATCACTAGGGGTCGTATTTACGTATCCATAATCCAAAGTTTCGATAATTAACAATCGGTTTCTGATTCGAGTATGCAATTAATAGCGACGTTTCACGGCCATCACTGAGGGTAGTATAGGTCCTTTCTTGATGTCATCGTGAACGTTATTTCGTGTAGTGCCACAAAGACTGACGGGGTACCGTTTACTCGTATTGTCATCATCGTCATGACGACTGGAGCTACAGCACTCCCCCGAGAGTCCTTGTTAGCGTTAATTGTTTACGTTCGACACATCACGGCCACTGAGGAGGGTAGAATAGGTCCTCACTCAATGCCTCCGTGAGTGTTAGTGTGATAATGGGGTAGTATAGTGATATTGTATTTCGAAAATATGCGATTATCCTTCGAATAGCGATATATACGATATGGTTACATTATGATCCGAATCTCCGGTGCTAGTCGTAACGAGTACAACGAGTAGTAACAACGTACAAAAGTGCGGGTTGTTACAGTCTCCCCTACTTTAGGAAATTTCGTCCCGAAATTAATCCAATAGGTAGACTTCTAAGAGTTGATCTTGTATGAGTAGCGATACAGCGAGTGATTTGACCGTAAGTTGACAGCGAGAACGTTTCGAATAAGAGAGATCGATTGCGATAGCGAGAAGGCGACGTAAAGACGAAAGTATTAATCCCACGAGTTGGCATTTCAAGTACCTTGTCTTGTGTAGAATTCGTTAGTTCGATGCGATTGTAATTTGAAAGGTTTCTCATGACGTAGAGTTAACTGAGTCGATCGTTAACCAACGTTACAAGAAGCGTTCATTTTAGATATTAAAAAGGGATTTAGGATGAAAATCTTTGAAAATTTTCCTTTTAACGTGCGGTCAACAGAGTCGATGTTAACCGATGTTGCAAGGAAGTTTAAGTTTCTAACATTTTAAGGAATTCGAAGATGAAAACAAGGGTTACGAAAACTCCCCTATGACATGGGTTCCAGCTGAACTTGATGTTGAACCAACATCTCAAGAAAGTCTTGTTTTTGATCTTGAAAAAGGTTTTAAGGAAAAATTGAACTCATGAAGCTCCCTTTGAACATGGAGTTAAGCTGATTCGATGTTACCTTCACATTGTGAGGAATTTCACTTGTTCCATGGTTTTAATAAAAGTTTTATAAAAATCAGTTTTAACCTTTTGAAAAGGATGATTTAGCATCAAGCCCCACTTGGCACCTTCCCACGGAAGTTTGTTAATATGTTTAAAACACTTATATATAGGAAGTACCAGCGGCGTATCCACCATGCTTTGCCCATATTATTTCTGTTTCGTGAGGCAGTGTCAGGTGTGCCGATATGACTCGGATAGAATTGTGTTTACTCGGCCCAATCGATAGAAAGTCGGACCGAGCATAAGATAGGATCGAATAGATTAATCCAGCGAGTTGATAAGCGAGAAGCGAATAGCGCGTTTTCGATTAGATTCCTTATTACACCCACATGGCACGTTTCCACGGGAGTTTGCTAACATGGCGAAACACCATGCTTAACCAGGTTAGCTTTGCCTCGTGAAGCGGTGTCATGTGTACTTAATACCATACAGACTGCAATGAACACCAAGCGAGCGATAAGCGGTACGCGAATAAGCGGTAGGCTATAGACGATAAGCGATAAGCGATTAGGTGATTAAGCGAATAAACACGAAACACTTGTGATGACGGCGATGATAAACGAATTACGATAATCGGTAGTTGCGTTGCAAGCGATGGAGGTATGCGATTCGATTTACGCGGTTCGGTTCGATTGATTAACACCACGGAGTTTGACTAACATTAGACCCCACATGGCCTTCTTCCACGAAAGGTCGCTGATATGACTAAAACGCCTTGCTTTAGTCGTATGAGTTTCATCTCGTGAAGCGAGGTCATGCGTGCTAACTTAACACGAATATCACAGCAAGTGATATAGTTCCTCATAATAAGCGACAGAGATTGCGAGATACACAGGATAAACGATTGCGATTAATCGAGTTTTGTTTCGAATAAGCTTAACGTTACGTTGCGACGCATCACGGTTATCGAGGAGGGTAGAATAGGTCCTCACCCGATAATATCGTGAGTGTTAGTGTGTTTGATGAGATTGATTGCTATAGACTTATGACTAGTCTTGCGTTGATGCAATTGTCCTGCGAGGTAGACTCTCCAGAGTCCATCGATGAGGCGTTTGCATTGCGTTTGCAGACTTACGACAAGTCTCGCGATGATACGGTTTGTTACGCCTTGCGATTAAGCGTAGTGTGTTGAAAATAATCACAATAGTATAATAGGTCTAATAACGTTCAACTCCACGTGGCACCTTCTTCACGAAACTTCGGTAGTATGATGAAGCACACCTTGCCCGACCCCTACTACTTTCATCCCGTGTTTTGGTGTCACCTTTTGTCAAAATGTTATGGCACCTTTAGAATTCACTACGATCACCGTGCACTGACCCAGATAATCCCGTGTGCACCCGCGATTATTCGTTCCTTGCACGTTTATCGTACCTCGTTCTAAGAGTGTAGTGAGGGTAAAACACATTATTTCGTGATATAGTATATAGTATATAGTATGTGTGTGAATCTAGTCTAAGTGCGACAATTAGAGAGTGAAAGAGAATACGAGGGCAACATTGAGTAATAGAGTAGGTTCAAAGCTTAGAAATAAACGTCGAAAATCGTATCATTACAACTTTATCCTACGCTTGCTAGATGTCTGATGCTGAAAAACTTTTGCTGGAGCTGTTGTTGTTGTACTCAAGTTCACGGTTCGATGCGGCAGTTGCGGGTGAAGTGACCGTAACGGTTGCAGTTACGCAATAGCGACAGTCAGCCCCAACTGGATGATGATAGGTACACGAGTAACACTGAGGATGAGCTCCAGTGTAGGCTCGTTTTGGAAACATCGGAACTGTTCGAAGAGGTTCCGGTTGCAGCAGTTCGGTTGTTGATGAGCTCGGGCTTGAAGTCTTTCGCTTGCGGCTGGGTTTGTTGGTGTCTTGCGAAGAAGTGTCGTCGTTGGAGGATTCGTCTGAAGACTCACTTGCAGAGTCTTTGGCTGATTTGTCGGAAGATCCGTCGGCAGATTTGTCAGAAGAATCGGCAGCTGATTCGTCCGAAGAATCGTTAGCAGATTCGTTGGAAGAATCGTTAGCAGATTCGTTAGAAGAATCGCCAGCAGATTTGTTAGAAGATTCGTCAACATGTTCGCCTGAAGGATTACTGGTGATTGCTTGATGAGCTTGTTTGACAGGATTCTTGGAGAAAAACCCTTCCACGAGTCGTTTGTTGTTGATTTCTGCGGCTAAGTGATAGGCTTCTTCGATGGTAGCAGGTCTTGCAGCTTCGACAAAATCACCCACACACTCAGGCAAGCCACGAATGTACTTCGCGATGGCCTTTTCCGAAGTGTTGACCTGGCCTGGGCAGATTATGCTAAGCTGTTTAAACCTTGCGGTGTAGCCAGCATTGTCACCTTTTGCTTGCTTGATTTCCCAAAACTTGTTTTCTAGTTTATGGATTTCATGAGGGGGGCAGTACTCTTTCTTCATGAGCTCTTTCAGCTCATTCCAAGAGAGAGCGTAAGCTGCGGAGATCCCACGTTTGTTACGTTCGGTGGTCCACCAGTCGAGTGCTCGTGATTAAAATACTCCGGTAGCGCAAGTAGTACGGAAACTATCGGGACACCCGCTTTGACGAAGGGTAACTTCGATAGAATCGAACCACTGGAGTAGTTGAGTCGCACCTCCTTTACCCGTGAATTCCATCGGGTCACAGGCTTTGAAGTGCTTGTAGAGAAAAGTAGATTGTGGCTCTCCTGTCTTAACGTCTTCCGAAGCTCGAGAGTGGCTGAGAGAGTGCACTCGAGCGGCAATTTGAGGACTAAGCTTTCCCACTTCCTTAGTCACAAGTGATGCAATCCTCTTATCGGCGCTTCGTTTGGCTTTTCTCCTGGCTACTCGTCTCGAGGTAGAGTTGTTAGAAGGCATCTAGACAGGGAGAGACTTGGAATGAGATTCGATCATAATGATTTTTGAGTTTTGCGATGCGATTGAGCGCGTTCAAACTTGATGCGATAGTTTAATAGTAATACGAATCACATAGGAGCCACATAGGAGACACGAATTTCCTAAGTTCTCACACAATGACTTGTTGCTTATACGTATATTTATAGGTATTTATATAACTGAAATTTGTATTCATACACATACGGGTCGGTTTAGAATATGCGAGGACGCGTTGAGGTGAGAAAACGATAGCGAAGGCGATAGATTATGCTTTAGTTTTGTTGCGAACATTCGGGTTTCGTTTTAGATTGCGATGGCTGTGCGAATCGTGCGTTTATAAAGTAGGGAGTGGAAATCGTTAAATCGAGAAATCGATAAAGCGTAAAGTTTCAAAACGTAAATAAGTTCCGATCATTGTAAAATTGGCGGGTCATATGATAGAGTGCCTTGGGTGTTTAGGCGTCGACTACCCAAGGTAACCCAACTATATTCAACAAGTTCGTGCGCGCACGTTGCCCTAGAAGACCCCATGCTTCCACTGGGATGCAGCTCATGGCATTCGTCTTCCTAGTCATCGCGTGGCTCGAGTTATTGCAATAGTCGAGTCCTTGGTGAAAGCTTTTGAAAACCAGTTTATAGAGAGTGGAACGACTTATTAAGGTACGGGTTTCACCCCTGTCTTAACAGTTTCGTTCCTAATTGTGGTTATGCTCTTCGAATAAATTCGTGAGTTCCACTAGATTTCGAAATGGAGGCTTTCGTCGAGATGTGGATGTCACTCCTAACTCGATGAAAGGTTCTCGTGCTAGAAAAATGCGCTGAGTGAGCAATCCTATCGAGAGTTCTTGGTTTTCACGCCTGATCTCGACTGGATCGCTCGGTTTCGTTATGCGAGTATTTTCAAAAACATGTGTGTTGTGTCGGCCTTAGGAAAGGCTAAGTAGTATTTCAGCCTTAGGAAAGGCTTCTTCGCGTGAAGTTGTAGTATGCGGTGTTCACACAAAGTTGTAGCTTTTAGCAATTTCGATCGAGAGTATCAAGTAAGCCCAATATAAACCCCACCGGGTTTGTATGAGTCGGCCTGTTGGTACTTAGACTATAGACTAGGTCAATTTCTAAGACGTCGACCCGGACTAGGTCGAGTCTGACCTAATTCCCTATAGTTATGGCTCTGATACCAATCTGTCACACCCCAACCGATGGCGGAATCATCGGGGCGCGACACTAGGCGAATCAGATTGCTCAAGAAAATCCATAACGACTATATTGCGACAATATTTAATACATTCGTTATCCCATACTAATAAATAATACAATCACATAAGTTATCACAGATTTCTTGTCCTCTCGAACAATACAAATCCGACAACCTAGATTTTAGTTGAGTTTCTAGACTTCCTAGCTTGATTTGATATAGTCTGCGACTTAACCTGCAACATACGTTAAAATATTTGTCAATACAAAAAGTATTGGCGAGTATACAGGTTTGATGAGTATAGCATAATAGATTAAAAAGTGCTGCGAATTTCCACATGCATAAACGTAATACACGACATATATACTCACAAAACTGATACTACCAACTAAGTCCTCGATGCTCGAATGTACGATGGCATAACTAGACCCCGTCGGGCGCAATAGTACTATACTAGTCGTGGTGGGACGTCGCGAGTATAAGCCCTAGCACATATGCAACTAGCATCACGTATATCTATGCATAACAGTTATTCGCAAGTGATAATTCGATTGATTGAATAGTTCGTTTGATGAGTTCGATTTGATAGAAACGTATGTTACACCCAAAATTCGATTAAAAAGGGGTCAAGTATACTCACAGTGCGTATTTAGCGGGAATACAACTTGTTTGGGTCAGTTGCGAGTGCGTCTGCGTTAATCATTGAAGGATATAGTAAACGATGTACGGTTAGGCGAGATTAGCATTGAAAAGTCAGTCATTTGGTCGGATGGTGCTCACCCATTCGGATGGGCTCATCCGATCGGATGGCATATGGACCTGAGTCGGATGGCTGTCATCCGGTCAGATGACAGACTATCCGATCGGATTAGTTGCTGACCCATGCGGACAAGTGTCATCCGTGCAGACTGACATGTCATCCGTGCGGACTGACATGTCATCCGTGCGGATAAGTGTCATCCGTGCGGACTGACATGTCATCCGTGCGGACTGACATGTCTGTTTCGCACTCTGAACACTGTTTCCGAGTGTTTAACGGAAGGAATACGTTCGTTTTTACTAGGGTAGTGTAATTTCGCACTAACACTTGAAATTTCATCAGTCCCGACCCGTTCTAACGGCCGGGAATCACCCCGTTCCATCAGATCTGGTCGTTCTTGGTGGTTTTTCATGGTTAACTCGAAATCGCACACATTTAGGTGAGATTTGTCATTAAAACATGTGGAAATCACCCGGATCTGAGTCGTTTATGGTGGGATGAGGTCACAACTGGAAGTTCATAAGAACCCTTGGTGACATCACCTCAAAAACGCCTCAAATCCGCAGATCTCACAGTTAGAAATTGAGTTTTGAAAGATAGAACGATGTAGAATTTAGTGTAGATTGTAGAAGTACAAGTTTTAGGTTGAAATCTTACCGGAATCGCGAGGAAATCGAGAGAAAAGGGTCTTGGAGCGTGTTTGGTCGAGTAGGAGCTGTCACATCACTGTTCAAGTGATGTGACATGGTATTTATAGGCCACAGAGGAGAAGAAGGGGGTTCTGGCCCAGATTGCCCATCCGTGCGGATGGCCATTCCAACGAGGTGGATTTCTCCGTTTTCGATCGTTTTGATGGATTTCGAAGTGCGTACTCTCCATAATTAATTTATATTATCATTATATTGTTATTATTATATATATATCACTAGGGGTCGTATTTACGTATCCATAATCCAATGTTTCGATAATTAACAATCGGTTTCCGATTCGAGTATGCAATTAATAGTGACGTTTCACGGCCATCACTGAGGGTAGTATAGGTCCTTTCTTGATGTCATCGTGAACGTTATTTCGTGTAGTGCCACAAAGACTGACGGGTACTGTTTACTCGTATTGTCATCGTCATGACGACTGGAGCTACAGCACTCCCCCGAGAGTCCTTGTTAGCGTTAATTGTTTACGTTCGACACATCACGGCCACTGAGGAGGGTAGAATAGGTCCTCACTCAATGCCTCCGTGAGTGTTAGTGTGATAATGGGGTAGTATAGTGATATTGTATTTCTAAAATATGCGATTATCCTTCGAATAGCAATATATACGATATGGTTACATTATGATCCGAATCTCCGGTGGTAGGCGTAACGAGTACAACGAGTAGTAACAACGCACAAAAGTGCGGGTTGTTACACCGGACATATGGACCGAAAGGTGAAGCACGTATAAGTGGGAGTTTACTCCCCCTCACCACAACTCACTTCCACATCAAAAGGTCCCTTCTGAGGACCCACGTTTCCAGGCGGTCACGCCACCGCCACCACCAGCGCCAGAGCAGCCACTGGTTCCAGAATCGTTGAGGCAAATAAGAAGTGCACGAATGTCCGTGCGTGGGGGTTTTCATTTCAGCACCCCCCAACACTCCGGCAACTACCCGCTACTATATGAAGACCCACAAATGGGTGGGACTTCAAATGCTATTTCTGAAGTCGACTCTGCACCAATCGCACCTGCACCACCACCACCACCCATGGGTTATGAAAACCCAATCCCGGGTTACCCAGATGCAGCTGGGTACAACCCGTATGAGCAACAAGCTTAGTCAAGTTATAACTACCATGCACCTGTCGTCGACCCATACGTTGAGGCAGCAAACTTCAATGCTCTCTACCCCTCGCCCTTTCCACCCGCTTACCCAACTGGGTACCCTACTTATGGGTATCAATACCCACCGCCGCCACAACCTCAGCAGCAGCAGCCGCCTCAACCTCCAATCCAGCAACCTCAGCAACAAGAAATCCTCCAGAGGTTGCATGAGGTGGAACAAAGGGTAGAAGAAGAGCATAGAAGTCTCCGCGTTTTTCTGAAGGGTTTGGCAAACCTCATTAAGGAGAAAAAGAAGAAAGACCATTGAAGACTCTTAATTATTTATCTTTTTGTAATTTCATTTCAATTAAGTCCCTACGTGGACATTTAATTTAAGTATTTAGTCCCTGCGTGGACTTATTTCTTTATTTCGTCCCTTCGTGGACATATTTGTTTGTTTAAAGTCCCGTTTAGGGCAATTATTGTAATTCTTAGGACTTATTATGAGAAGTTTCCTTTTACAATTACATTATCATTACACACACACACACACACACACACACACACACACACACATATATATATATACATTATGTCACAAATCAAAATTTTCATTTAAATTTATAATTGATCTGCCATTAAACCTCAAAAGAAAATCTTAAAGGTATAACCTAACCTATATGTCATTATAGACATGGTTATGATGGTAAAGCCTTTTTAAGATGATAAATCCTTGTTAACACCTAAGAACGTGTTAACACTCTTGACAAACGTGATTCGAGAAAATCACACTAGTCATTCTAAAATATTGGATTCTTCCAATTCCTCATCTAGCCTAAGGATCTAGAAATCATGCTTTATACCATTAAATAAGATGATTATACTAAAGCATCCACTATGCGATGTCATTACTTCGCCTTCGGGCAAAATTATTTCAAATACATAACAAATGACAGTTGTAGTCTATGACTCCCTGTCAAGAAAGGTGAAGAACTATGTTCAACCCTTAATGCCTCGATCCTAGAAGGTCACGGCTTATAAATTAACACTGTCCTTGTGACAAGGCCTTTTGTGCCACCCCAAATACTCTAAATGTTTGTATAAATGAGTAAAAATATAATGAAAAATTTAAATAAATCTGATTAACAAATTAACCAATATGGTCTATTTATACCATGGTTAATGAATCACCGAAAATGGTGACTCCTTAATAAAATCACTAAATGAGTTGTCGTTAATTGTTTTATAGCAACCAAGCTTCATCATGGCAGACTCAGATGAAGTTAATAGTCATCCAAATGAAAGGAATGATAATACCAGAATGAATGTAACGGGTGCTGATCTACAAGCAATGATAGACAATGCTGTGACAAAAGCTATGAATAGAATGTACAAAGAATCAGGTGCTACACGCACCAAGACTCAATCAGCAGCTCACACTAAGCCCCCTTCCAAAACACATGCATTTACGAAGGACGATTCTCAGCATTCATCAAATCAGAAAAGTCAGCCATCAAAGAAAATAGTATTTGATCAGGAACCACGTTCCAAAACTTGTTGTTACAAGTATTTTGTCTCTTACAAGCCAAGGGACTTCACGGGTGAAAAAGGTGCCATTGATTGTATGGAATGGCTAGAAGAAATGAAAACTGTGGTTGACATCAGCGGGTGTGCTGAATGAGATATTGTAAAGTTCGTTTCTCAATCTTTTAAAGGTGAAGCTTTGGTATGGTGGAAGGCACTGCTACAGGCCTCAGGGAAAATCCCACTCTATAATCTGTCTTAGGATAGATTTGTTGATTTGATAAGAGATACTTTCTGTCCACAACATGAAATAGAGAAGGTTGAAGCTGACTTTCTAACTCTTGTTATGAAAAATTTAGATTGTCCATCTTATGTCACTAGCTTCAACTCCATATCTCATATGGTACCTTATTTGGTTACGCCAGAGCCAAAGCGTATTGCACGCTTTATTGGTGGATTGGCTCCGGAGGTAAAATGTCATGTGAAAACTTCAAGGCCTGCAACATACAGGTTAGCAGTGGATTTGTCTTTGTTTATCACTTTAGATATCATCCGGAGTAGGGCTGCAAGGAGTATAGATGATGGGAAGAGAAAAAGAGATGATGATAACTCGAGGCGTTTCGATAAGAAAAAGAAAGATGATTTTGGGTTTAAGAAGAATTCTGAGTTTAAGAAAAACTCAAACCAGTCGGGTGATAGACCCGTGTGCAAGAACTGCAGGAAACGCCATTCTGGAAAGTGCACGATTGATCCGCAGGCTAAACTCTGTGGAATTTGCAAGACAAAGGGGCATAAGACTTTAGAATGCAAAGAACTGAAAAATGCAACTTGCTACAATTGTAATGAAAAAGGGCACATCAAAACCAACTGCCCGAAATTCGCAAAGAAGCCGGAGGAGGCTAAAAAGACTAATGCCCGAGTGTTCCAAATGAATGCAAGAGAGGCAGTACAGAATGATAATGTTATAACAGGTACATTCCTCATAAACGATATTTATGCTAGAGTTTTATTTGATTCTGGTGCGGATAAGTCCTTTGTAGACAATAAATTTTGTAAACTATTAAATCTGCCGGTGAAAACTCTAGACATAAAATATGAGGTAGAATTGGCCGATGGTACCTTAGAAACTACCTCAACAATTCTAGATGGATGTTTTATATCCATTTGGAACCAATCTTTTCCGTTGTCCTAGTTACCAATGAAATTGGCAGGTTTTGACATAGTCATAGGCATGGATTGGTTATCCCTTAACCAAGCTCAAATTGCCTGTGATAAAAAGCAAGTTGTTATCAAGACCCCTTATGGTGAATCACTTACTATTCAAGGAGATACGCAGTTTGGATTGCTTGAACAGGTAACTATGCTTAAGGCATCTAAATGATTGAAGAAAGGTTATGTATTTTACATGGCACAGGTGACGATAGGTACGCCCAAGTCCAACACTGAAGATATTCCTGTTATTTCAGAATACTCAGACCTTTTCCCTGAAGAACTACCTGGATTACCCCCCGAAAGACAAGTGGAATTCAGGATTGATATTATACCAGGAGCAACACTAGTCGCAAGAGCTCCTTATCGTTTGGCACCGACCGAGATGAAAGAATTAAGAACGCAATTGGATGATTTACTGGAAAAAGGTTTTATTCAACCTAGCTCGTCTCCTTGGGGAGCGCCTATCCTATTTTTGAAAAAGAATGATGGTTCAATGCGTCTATACATTGATTATCGTGAGTTGAACAAGGTTACAATCAAGAATCGCTACCCATTGCCCAGGATCGATGATCTGTTCGATCAGCTTCAAGGGGCAAGTTTCTTCTCAAAAATCGATTTGAGGTCGGGATATCATCAGTTGAAGGTCTGGACCGAAGATGTACACAAGACCCCATTCAGAACAAGATATGGCCACTACGAGTTTTTAGTGATGCCTTTCGGGCTCACTAACGCACCTGCAGCATTAATGGATCTCATGAATCGTGTCTGCAAGCCGTATCTAGACAAGTTTGTCATTGTCTTCATTGATGACATACTTATTTATTCAAAAAGCCAAGCTGATCACGAGAAACGTCTCTGATGCATTCTTAAACTTCTACAACAAGAGAAGCTCTATGCAAAGTTCTCTAAATGTGAATTCTGGCTTCGAGAAGTCCAATTCCTTGGACATGTGGTAAGTGAGCGTGGTATTCAAGTGGATCCCGCTAAGATTGAAGAAATTATGAATTGGCAAGCACCTAAGACGCCCACAGAAATTCGCAGTTTCTTAGGTTTGGCAGGTTACTACAGGCGTTTCATTGAAATTTTTTCAAGACTAACTGCACCTCTAACTTCTTTAACTCGCAAAAATGTGAAGTTTGATTGGGGTCCCAAACAACAAGAATCTTTTGAGATTCTCAAGCAGAAATTGAGCAATGCTCCTGTGTTGACATTGCCGGAAGGGATATAAGAGTTTGTTGTTTATTGCGATGCATCGCACACTGGTATGGGTTGTGTGCTCATGCAAAGGGGTAAGGTGATTGCCTATGCATCGCGTCAACTGAAGGTGCACGAGAAGAATTACACCACCCATGGTTTGGAATTGGGTGCCGTTATATTTGCGCTCAAACTTTGGAGGCATTACCTGTATGGAACAAAATGTGTGATATACTCAGATCACAAAAGCCTCCAACACTTGTTTAACCAAAAAGATCTCAATATGAGGCAGCGTCGTTGGATGGAAACATTGAACGATTACGATTGTGAAATCCGTTACCACTCGGGCAAAGCAAATGTGGTCGCCGACGCACTAAGCAGGAAAGAAAGAATTAAGCCTATACGGATTAATGCCAAAAGCATTGAACTAAATAACAGCTTGAATGAAAGGCTGTTAGCTGCTCAGAAGGAAGCTATATTGGAACCTAACTTTCCAAATGAGAAGTTAGGCGTAACTGCTGATCAATTGTCTTTTGGCAAGGATGGAATCCTTAGATTGAATGATCGAATATGGGTTCCAATTCATGGAGGACTTAGAGATGTAATCCTCCAAGAAGCTCATAGTTCTAAATATTCAGTTCATTCGGGTAGTGATAAGATGTACCAGGATCTGAAGGAAAGTTATTAGTGGATAGATTTGAAGAAATCTATAGCCACATATGTGGCTAAATGTCTGACGTCTGCACAAATTAAAGCCGAGCATCAAAATCCATTAGGTTTACTTCAATAGCCTGAACTTCCCACTTGGAAGTGGGAAGTGGGAAATGGTAACTATGGATTTTATCACCAAGTTACCAAATAGGAAACATGGGAACGATACAATATGGGTTATAGTCGACAGACTGACGAAGTCAGCTCATTTTATACCCATCAAGGAGACGTATAGCTCCGATAAACTAGCCCAGCTATATGTGGATGAGATTGTATCTCTCCGCGGAGTTCCAACATCTATTATCTCTGATAGGGATACAAGATACACATCTCATTTTTGGAAAAGCTTTCAGCAATCTTTAGGCACTCGTTTGAATTTCGGTACTGCTTATCATCCTCAGACGGATGGACAAAGTGAGCGTACGATTCAAACACTAGAAGACATGCTCCGGCTTGTGTTATTGACTTGGGCGAAAGTTGGGATGACCATCTCCCTTTTATTGAATTTTCATACAATAACAGTTATCATTCGAGCATCCAAGCCGCGTCTTTTGAGGCCTTGTATGGAAGGAGGTGCAGAACGCCAGTTTGTTGGGCGGAAGTTGGAGAAACCCAACTATCAAGACTAGAAATAGTTCTGGAAATGACAGATAAAGTTTTTCAAATCCGTGACCGTTTGAAAGCTGCCAGGGATAGGCAGAAGAGTTACGCTGATAAGAGGAGCAAACCTCTAAAATTTGAAGTAGATGATAAGGTACTACTTAAAGTGTCACCCTGGAAAGCTGTGTTGCGATTTGGAAAAAAGGGCAAGCTAAGCCCAAGATATATCAGACCATTCGAAATCATCGAATATGTCGGAAGCGTGGCATATAAGCTGAATCTACCTGAAGAGCTCAGTGGAATTCACAACGTGTTCCACATCTGCAATTTAAAGAAATGTCTAGCCGATGAGTCGCTAGTAATGTCTCATAAGGACGTGCAGATTGACAAAAGCTTGAAGTTTGTTGAAAAACCTTTGTCAATCGAGGATCGACAGGTTAAAAAGCTTCGAAGAAAGAATGTCCCAATTGTAAAGGTAAAATGGGATGCCCGTAGAGGCCCAAAATATACGTGGGAAGTTGAATCCACGATGAAACAGAAATACCCTCATTTATTTCAATAAATCTTGAGGTCGAGATTTCTTTTAAGGGGGTGAGGATGTAACACCTCGCAAAATTCATGACCAATATAGTGATGTCACGTGTCATAAACCTTAATCATGTAAAAGTTAACTTTGAGGGACTAAAGCTGACAAACAGTGAAAAGATGTTTGTAGAAGGACCAAAAGTGTCAACATGCCAAACTTGTGCCTCTGATTGACCTCACACGATGTTCGTATTCTTTAATGAATAAATTATCGAACACAAGAAGCAGTTTGTGCTTAAAATCAAAAGTTTACAAAACACTGGGGTTAAAAGTGTCAACATGTTAATTCTTACCTCTGAGTGACCTTTTAACGATCCTGAGACCTTGTAATATCCTATTATACTTTCATGAATGTCGGATGATGATTTCGTGAAGTTTCGGTACAATTATATGATGTAATTTGCAATTTCCAAGAAGATGGACTAAAAGTGTCAAATTGACAATTCTACTCCTGGGAGACCATTTCAATAAATCCAAAACATATGAATGCATGGTTTTACTCCCAGAACTCATTTCAGAATACTCAGACCTTTTCCCTGAAGAACTACCTGGATTACCCCCCGAAAGACAAGTGGAATTCAGGATTGATATTATACCAGGAGCAGCACTAGTCACAAGAGCTCCTTATCGTTTGGCACCGACCGAGATGAAAGAATTAAGAACGCAGTTGGATGATTTATTGGAAAAAGGTTTTATTCAACCTAGCTCATCTCCTTGGGGAGCGCCTATCCTATTTGTGAAAAAGAATGATGGTTCAATGAGTCTATACATTGATTATCGTGAGTTGAACAAGGTTACAATCAAGAATCGCTACCCATTGCCCAGGATCGATGATCTGTTTGATCAGCTTCAAGGGGCAAGTTTCTTCTCAAAAATCGATTTGAGGTCGGGATATCATCAGTTGAAGGTCTGGACCAAAGATGTACACAAGACCGCATTCAGAACAAGATATGGCCACTACGAGTTTTTAGTGATGCCTTTCGGGCTCACTAACGCACCTGCAGCATTAATGGATCTCATGAATCGTGTCTGCAAGCCGTATCTAGACAAGTTTGTCATTGTCTTCATTGATGACATACTTATTTATTCAAAAAGCCAAGCTGATCATGAGAAACGTCTCTGATGCATTCTTAAACTTCTACAACAAGAGAAGCTCTACGCAAAGTTCTCTAAATGTGAATTCTGGCTTCGAGAAGTCCAATTCCTTGGACATGTGGTAAGTGAGCGTGGTATTCAGGTGGATCCCGCTAAGATTGAAGAAATTATGAATTGGCAAGCACCTAAGACGCCCACAGAAATTCGCAGTTTCTTAGGTTTGGCAGGTTACTACAGGCGTTTCATTGAAAATTTTTCAAGACTAACTGCACCTCTAACTTCTTTAACTCACAAAAATGTGAAGTTTGATTGGGGTCCCAAACAACAAGAATCTTTTGAGATTCTCAAGCAGAAATTGAGCAATGCTCCTGTGTTGACGTTGCCGGAAGGGATAGAAGAGTTTGTTGTTTATTGCGATGCATCGCACACTGGTATGGGTTGTGTGCTCATGCAAAGGGGTAAGGTGATTGCCTATGCATCGCGTCAACTGAAGGTGCACGAGAAGAATTACACCACCCATGATTTGGAATTGGGTGCCGTTATATTTGCGCTCAAACTTTGGAGGCATTACCTGTATGGAACAAAATGTGTGATATACTCAGATCACAAAAGCCTCCAACACTTGTTTAACCAGAAAGATCTCAATATGAGGCAGCGTCGTTGGATGGAAACATTGAACGATTACGATTGTGAAATCCGTTACCACTTGGGCAAAGCAAATGTGGTCGCCGACGCACTAAGCAGGAAAGAAAGGATTAAGCCTATACGGATTAATGCCAAAAGCATTGAACTAAATAACAGCTTGAATGAAAGGCTGTTAGCTGCTCAGAAGGAAGCTATATTGGAACCTAACTTTCCAAATGAGAAGTTAGGCGTAACTGCTGATCAATTGTCTTTTGGCAAGGATGGAATCCTTAGATTGAATGATCGAATATGGGTTCCAATTCATGGAGGACTTAGAGATGTAATCCTCCAAGAAGCTCATAGTTCTAAATATTCAGTTCATTTGGGTAGTGATAAGATGTACCAGGATCTGAAGGAAAGTTATTAGTGGATAGATTTGAAGAAATCTATAGCCACATATGTGGCTAAATGTCTGACGTCTGCACAAATTAAAGCCGAGCATCAAAATCCATCAGGTTTACTTCAATAGCCTGAACTTCCCACTTGGAAGTGGGAAATGGTAACTATGGATTTTATCACCAAGTTACCAAATAGGAAACATGGGAACGATACAATATGGGTTATAGTCGACAGACTGACGAAGTCAGCTCATTTTATACCCATCAAGGAGACGTATAGCTCCGATAAACTAGCCCAGCTATATGTGGATGAGATTGTATCTCTCCGCGGAGTTCCAACATCTATTATCTCTGATAGGGATACAAGATACACATCTCATTTTTGGAAAAGCTTTCAGCAATCTTTAGGCACTCGTTTGAATTTCGGTACTGCTTATCATCCTCAGACGGATGGACAAAGTGAGCGTACGATTCAAACACTAGAAGACATGCTCCGGGCTTGTGTTATTGACTTGGGCGGAAGTTGGGATGACCATCTCCCTTTTATTGAATTTTCATACAATAACACCCAAGCCGCGTCTTTTGAGGCCTTGTATGGAAGGAGGTGCAGAACGCCAGTTTGTTGGGCGGAAGTTGGAGAAACCCAACTATCAAGACCAGAAATAGTTCTGGAAATGACAGATAAAGTTTTTCAAATCCATGACCGTTTGAAAGCTGCCAGGGATAGGCAGAACAGTTACGCTGATAAGAGGCGCAAACGTCTAAAATTTGAAGTAGATGATAAGGTACTACTTAAAGTGTCACCCTGGAAAGCTGTGATGCGATTTGGCAAAAAGGGCAAGCTAAGCCCAAGATATATCAGACCATTCGAAATCATCGAATGTGTCGGAAGCGTGGCATATAAGCTGAAACGTGTTCCACATCTGCAATTTAAAGAAATGTCTAGCCGATGAGTCGCTAGTAATGTCTCATAAGGACGTGCAGATTGATGAAAGCTTGAAGTTTGTTGAAAAACCTTTGTCGATCGAGGATCGACAGGTTAAAAAGCTTCGAAGAAAGAATGTCCCAATTGTAAAGGTAAAATGGGATGCCCGTAGAGGCCCAAAATATACGTGGGAAGTTGAATCCACGATGAAACAGAAATACCCTCATTTATTTCAATAAATCTCGAGGTCGAGATTTCTTTTAAGGGGTGAGGATGTAACACCTCACAAAATTCATGACCAATATTGTGATGTCACGTGTCATAAACCTTAATCATGTAAAAGTTAACTTTGAGGGACTAAAGCTGACAAACAGTGAAAAGATGTTTGTAGAAGGACCAAAAGTGTCAACATGCCAAACTTGTGCCTCTGATTGACCTCACACGATGTTCGTATTCTTTAATGAATAAATTATCGGACACAAGAAGCAGTTTGTGCTTAAAATCAAAAGTTTACAAAACACTGGGGTTAAAAGTGTCAACATGTTAATTCTTACCTCTGAGTGACCTTTTAACGATCCTGAAACCTTGTAATATCCTATTATACTCTCATGAATGTCGGATGATGATTTCGTGAAGTTTCGGTACAATTATATGATGTAATTTGCAATTTCCAAGAAGATGGACTAAAAGTGTCAAATTGACAATTCTACTCCTGGTAGACCATTTCAATAAATCCAAAACATATGAATGCATGGTTTTACTCCCAAGAACATTTAAAACCTAAATATATGGGCCCCAAATGCTGAAAATGAAAGTTATACGAGTTACATAAGTGCAGGGACCAAACTTGCAAATTACAAAACAATTTTTGAAACCGCACTCCCCCGCGTGTCATGTAGGGTTTCCCTGCACCTGGCGCGTGTCGCGGGAGGGACCAATTTCAGAAGGTTACTTGCAGCTGCCAGCATGCAAACCTGCAATCTTTTGAGAATCTCTGCAACCTGTTTTGAATTCAGTTGCATGCTGACGATTTTGTAAAACCATTTGGACACTTGTGAGCATCATAATTCACATGGGGACACTTGGATTAATCCTAGTTCATCCTCTTTCACTATAAATAGAACTCAAATGTTGGGTTTAGAACTTACTCATTTCAAATCAGAATTCTTCTCTCTAAAGCTTTGATTCTGGAGCATCCTGATCATTAAGGAAGCTCTCTCAAGTTTAAACTTTGTGCTAAGGACCCTTGTAAGTGTTCTTGGCTTCTGTAGTTAAGTTTTTATTAGTATAAGGACCGAAAGTCAAAGTTAGCGTAATTCTGCTTTGACATGTAAATTAATCATAAACGGTCCAGTCATTATTCGAATTGAAAGTGGCTATATGTTGGTAATTAAGTAGGTAATAATCCCTCAAAAGAGCACCTCCTAATTATCACATTTGCTTAGTCAATTGTCGGGTTAAAGTAATGAACAGAAAACTCAAACAAGTCAGTTTTTATAAAAGAATTCATAACTGATAATGTAGAAGCTATAAAATACGTTTTATCACTTTAATAACTTGGTAAATATTATAAGAACATTTTTAGATATGTTCAACCCGACAATTCTGAGTTTAGGCTTGGTTCGCAACCGAAAGTCGCAAAAGTTTACTTTTGCTTTGACTTTCAGTTCTGACCCGAATTAGCTTAGTATCTTTATGCCTTAGGGTTCCTTTGTGACCATATTATATGTTAGTATAACCCTCTGAGGTTATACTACATGGTCCCTTAGAAATCAAAGTTCATTTGCATGTTTCCGTTATTTGCTTAAATTTGACTATTATGCCCTTATAATGTAAAAACGAGATTTTTGAATATATGAGCATACAAATAGCTTTGTTACTGATATATAAGCATGTCAAATAAATTTGACATCATTTTCTAGTCTCAAACTAAAGTTATGCAAGATATCGTAAAATTAAACTTTTTATTAATTAAACTACGCTTTTAAGCATAAATCATATTTAAACCCAAATTTTGGTACCAAACTCATTACCTACTATTTTGATAATATTTTTAGTGATTTTTGGAATATTGGGTCAGATTATAAACTGACCATATTATCGAGTTCTCGTATAATTTGATAAATGACGATAATACCCTTTTTGTTAATAAAATGAGATTAACATATAATTAACATGTCAAACCTTTTCCTATTGATGTTATATGTTAAATAAAATATTTTAAACATTCAAGGCTGATCAAAATCTCAGAACTTCATAAACATCACATATATCGTCATTTGCCGACTTTTACGTTAATTAGGTGCATAGTATGGTTTAAAACCATATTTAGCACCTAAGGATTGTTACCTACTGAATATGTAACAAAATTTTTATACTTTTACAGTAGCCATAAATCATGAACTCAGACTTCCAATTTTGTCCCTAAAACCATATGTGAAATGACCAAAATGCCCCTACGGTGCATAGTTTGGCCATAAATGATAAACCACACATATGTACGATATCTTATTGATTTAACACTATAAATTAACTAGTTTGCATAAATTAGCCGAAACGGGTCAAAACTTAGCATTTTAACTTCAAATTCAAGAATGTATTTAGTTTACCCATATAATACAAGTCTCCATACTTTTCGGGTCTAAATTACATTCCGATCCGGTCATCGCTTAATCTAGCATTTCGTACCGTAAACCTTTCCTTAAACTAACCGGTCTAAGTTTACTACTAAAATAAGACCCGTTAGTAATCTCATAGGTTAATATAACCTTCGTTCCAGATTAAGAGCCCCGATAGAAGTTATTTGCACTTGTGTGAGTAGACTATAAGGCTGAGCATACAAAATTTATATTTTTAGCTCAGGTAAATACTTTTAACTTATTTTCCCTTATACAGGCTTGGGATACGGTAAAATATTACCGCTTGGTCGGGTGTAGAAACATTTTTAACCGAAGATGGTTAAATGGAAAAATCCCATTTTTAATCAGTGTTGCTTGATAACAAATAACATTGGGGGTTAACGACCGTGTCCTGGATATTCTTGGCTCATTTAAAAAAAAATTGCAAATGGCCATGACTTAAGTACAGGGTGTAGGCATACACCTGATAGTTGCATATGTAAAGATATATCCATTTGTTGGGGATTACTCACCGTGGGATTATATTAGTGGTGTGTCGATTAATCTTGTTCGGCTTTTATACCAGCCCTAAATGTTGGACAACCATGTAAATCTGATACAAGATTGTTATTAATATAATTGTCCCAAGTTATAAAAACATTTGTGCCTTGTGCATTTAAATCAATTTTATAAACACTTTTCAAAAGAGTCGGTTAATTGTATTTACCAGTGTAAACTGACGTATTTTCAAAAGATTAAGTGGTAGGTACTTATCATAATTAGCTGGGAGCTCTGGGCGTTAGTTAGAGAATCTTGCAAGTTCTAAACGCTTAAAGTCTGTTGAACAATATTTTGTATTTCCGTTTTAGATCCGCCTGTGGATCCTATCGTACAACCGTCTGTATAATATTTATGTACACTTTGCATTTCGGTTTGTATTAATATTATCTACCAAGACTTCCGCTGTGCGATAACTGTGAATATTTGACTATGATGATATCAACTATGTCACGATACTCCCCACCGGGCCCAACGGTAATACGTGGAAATATTGGGGTGTGACATATGGGGAGAAGGCTCTCGAATGGACCAGGGAAAGTTGAGTGTGAGAATGTTTTTCTTATCCATCTCGTCCAACTGTTCCAATTCTCAACATGCTCAATTTGGTGGTTCCACCTTAAAGGGATATCAGCAACTGGGATTTGATGGGCAGATCAATGCTTGCTGGACATACAAAGTTTCAAAGCTGAACTTGAAGCGATCCGTGCACAAGGTTTCTTAATATCTGTCATTTATGGAAGGTATCATTTGATTACGACTCACACATCTCTGTTTCCATTTTCTACTTTTACAAAGTTATGAATTGCTTATTGTCTAGGCATGACGTCATTGCTCAAATATCTTATGTAAAAAGTGCTATGTGGATTCAGTTGGACGGACCCCTCAGTGTAGTGTGGCTCTGCCACAAACTTGCAATAAAACTACAAATTTTATGTTCATAAAAAGAAGTCATTGCTGGTATTTGTACTTATTCACTTGTGATGTTCTAGATAGGTGATCTTTTTATTCAATCTATTTTCGTATCACTTTGATACGAATTCACAACTTAGGAACATGAAAACATGATTAAATTTGTGAGTTTTGAGGTTTGTAATTGTTGATTTGTATCAATACTAATTCAAAATTTATGATATATGACGGATTTATGAAACGCTATACCGCAACAATGAAGGATCTTATATCAAGATTGTTATTTAAAAGATGTTCCCTTAATTTGTTATTTAAAAGGTATTCCCTTTCTCTGTAATCTATTTTTAATTAAATCTTAAAAAATGTATAGGCATTCGTCGTTTAATAAAATGTGGTATGCATGGTTTTCTAAAAACCACCCGTGTTTGCATACGAGTTTTACTACTCGTACATCTAATTTGGCAAAATATAATGTAACATTTTTATAATATACAATAAAGAAGAATGTATGTACTTATAATAAAATTAACTGGATGACACATTTTAGTTGCTTAATTGATCTTTGGTTCAAGTCAGTTTTTATTGAAGAGGAAATATTTTATCAATCTGGGTGGTATTGTATTGTTCAGTTTTGTTTCCTCGGAATTCTTTTTGTCACTCAATGTATTTGTAATTGTTGATAAATTGTATATTTGTTTTAAACGAGTTGATGTTAACCCGCGCGTTGCGACGGGATGTTGATACACTATCCCAAGTTTAGACCTATCATTCCGACATTATAATAAACGATCATCAATTCATATCGATATTTTTCAGATGTTCAAACATAATGAGAAAGAACCATTACTATGTGTATCACCCTCCATATCCCGAAAATTATTGTTTCTGCAAATGGAAATTAAAGTAAAAGGAACCCACTAATCAAATCATCTAAACAAACGATCACCAAATTTGCAACCATGCATAACCATGCATCTATGTTCATGAATAAAATAAAATATCAATCATCAAAATCACAATAAGAAACAATTGATCTGTCAATATGAACAATTAAAATCAAAACTGACGAATTAACCAAATTCAAAACAACATATTCTAAAAATGACTACAAAATGAATCATAAACATGAAGATGACTGATTTACGCCTCTATGCAATTGCTCGAAACCAAAATTCTCTCTCTATTTCTGTATGCATGACATATTATAAAAATGACTACAAAATGAATCACAAACATGAAGATGACTGATTTACACCTCTACGTAATTGCGCGAAACCAAAATTCTCTCTCTATTTCTGTATGCATGAGTGGAGAGTCGATTGATAGTTTAAATCGCGATTCAAGAATGAAAGAAACGACAATCATTGAAAGGGCATATGCATGAGTCGATTGTACGGTATGCAGATTCACAAAAAAAGTAACAATAAAAATGTAACTACTATTCAAAAAGGAAGAAACAACAATCATCGAAAAGCATGGAAGAATCGATTGAATAGAGACATAAATGTTACCTTTGGTTTGAATTATGAACGACGGTTTACAAAAGCATTCCAGTGATGTTGGTTACTTGGTTTAAAGAGAAACAACGTGCCCTTTAATTAATTAATGCTTTAAACTAACGTGTCCTTTTAAATTAATGCTTCATTGCTTTGCATGCATTTTAAACCGACATACCATCTTGTGAAGGATACGACTCACCGTTGTAATCACGAACCAACACACCGTTGAGATATATAAATCTATAATTAAAAAAGGGAAACAACGTATTTTTTTCTGAAAGGACGTAATGGTTTGGATGTTGAGTGTTAATGTATGTGGTGACCCTTATTATGTTTAACATGTGTTTATTAATTCAAGAGTATTATTTAAGGAGTGTGATGTGAAGAGACACAACTATTAAGTTAGCCAAAGGTACCCTATGTTACTTTTTGTAGAGTTATATAATAGGTTTACCATTAAAAAGATATATTATGTAGGGTAGTATCAGCATTCCGAGTGCCTTTGAATCATTCATTATCCACTCTCTTTTGATCGTCATCGGTGAATTAGGACAGATCATTCAAAATTGGAATACAATCATTGTTAGCCCGAACTATTATGGGCACATCTGGTCCAAAACTGATATAAGGGGTAAGATCAAATAAAAAGTTTATTTTACCTAAGTAGGATGAGAAGGAATCTTAACCATTCATTTTTCAAATCAATGGTTAATATGAAAGTGTAGGAGAAAGGAGAAGTGCAAGGGTATCTTGATAAAATCCTATTTATGGAATTTCTCTCTCCACATGCAAGGCACATGCATATTTCACCCCTATTTTTTAAACGTTCATAACTCTTTTATACGACATTATTTTTTCATAAAAATTTCACCATAAAATCGAGCGTCTTTTTATCTTTAATTTGAGTACCATATTGCTATATAAAATATGAAGACTAAAAAAACCCACTAAAATGTGTTGTATTTCTATGTTGTATAACATTTTTTTGTGCTGGATTTTTGTACTAAATTTTTTGTGCTGAATTTTTTTGTCTTAAATTTTTTTTTCTCAATTTTTTGTACTGGATTTTTTTGTACTACATTTTTTGCTGAATTTTTTTGTGCTATATTTTTTGTAATAGATTTTTTTGTGCTATATTTTTTTTGTACTACATTTTTTGTGCTATATTTTTTGTACTAGATTTTTTGTGCTATATTTTTTTGTACTAGATTTTTTGTGTTAGATTTTTTTGTACTAGATTTTTTTTTTTTTTGTATTTTGAAAATACAAAAGGGTGTCACATGTCATTTTCACTCCTATTTATAAGGACCAAAATGCCCTTGATTCCTACTTATTAGGAGTGCCACATGTCATCATCACAATCCTTCTTAGGCTACTTAGTCAAAATCCACTTTTTAGTGGATCCTTCCCCACTGATATAATTCCATAATGTAAGATTATATATAGTGTTCCAAAAGGCGTTTCCACACAACGATATCATTTTTATTGGTCAAGTCATTATATGAGTTCTTCATTGAAATGGTTTGTGAGTGTCTAATATCATTCTAACCATGGTTGCAAAAGTCGCTAGGCGCTCCCTAGTCGGTCGACCGGGAAGTTGAGAGTACTCGGTTTAGGCGGAGAGTACACGGAGAGTACTCGGACACGTCAAATTATAAAGAAATTAGTTTTCAGAAATTAAATATGTGTCAAATAATATAAATTTACAAATATTTATAACAAAATACGTGAAACTGATATTCATTCTTTAATATTATATGCATAGAAATTACGTTTTATTTTATTTTAAGTCAGACTCGGCACGAGTTGACTTACAAGATCCGATTTTGGCTGATGTTGACCGCGTTTCATCGATTTCGAGTAATTAGACTGAGTTGAAAAAAGTCACCTCGGCAACCAACCTTGTAGTGACTACTCGGGGAGTACTCGGACTTGGAGACCTTGTTTTACAACCATATTTCTAACTAATTCTTACTATTTTTTTCATATCATACAAGGTTCTCAGTTCTCACTATTTTTTTTTCATTTTTTTCCAAACCGAGTGGGTTCCCGGACATTAGTCAAGTCTCATTGTTTGATCATTTGGCTTGACATTTGTAGTGACAGGTTTTATCTTGTATCAGTTAATTGCTGGAAAGTCGATGGAAGTTTTGTGATGATGAATGAAAAAGAGTGAAGTTGAAAGATTTTTTTGTGTTCTCGTGAGCTTTTCGCTTCTTATCAGTTTATAATCACAAACACCCTTCTCTACGCATTAAAACACGATTATGGTTCACACAAGTGCGATCAATAGTAATTGTAAGCAGCAACTTGGTCATTATTGACATTTAGGTGAAGAGTAGCAAATTGAAAGATTTGCATTAATAATAAAGTTCATGTGTGGGGCTCTAAATGGATAGACCAAACTAACCCAATTAAGTTCACCAACTAAGTTCAAATGTTGCAAGTGGTTCACATGATGGGACCGTGGTCATATGATCTGAGGGAAGTGAAGGTGAACACTAAAACTGTAAATGTTAAATGACTTTAATAACCATGTTAAAGGTCTCTTGGTCTCTTTTTTTTCTTTTGAACGGCAAGGAACGACGTGCCAACCACCGTGACACAAGACGCTGTGGCCAAGGTCGACAACTCGACCGCTGCTAGCCCCTTGGCTCTCCCAGATGCGCGGAAACCCGATCTCCACCCCCCGAAGGCACGACAGTGGAATAATCGGTAAAACCTCACCTCCCATCCAAGACGAACCGACGCCACCCGTATTCGCCCTTCACCTGGATGTCGCAGAAAATAATGAGAGTGGGGGTCGAACCTGGGTCACAAGAAACACCAACTCTTTCCCCAACCACTCCACCACTCCCTCATTGGCCGTTCTCTTGGTTTCTTATTAGACAATACGTAATGGGGCGGCATGTGAGGGCGGTATGCCCCATAGCGCCGCCATAACCCCCGCACACCAAAACGAGGGGCGCCATGTTTCAGAAATTTGGGGGAGGCGGTATAATTATCGCGGGGTTATGGGGGAATCTTTCAAAATTTGGACCAATCAAATTTAAGCAAGGTTTTTTATAACTAATTAATAAAATTGAAAATTAATAATTAGGTAATGATGGTAGGGGCGTTATGACTACGGGCTCAAGTGATATAACGCCCCATAAAGCCCCTGTGTGACGTGGCACGACACGTGTCGCATAACGCCCCACAATGGGGCTTTATGACTACGGATGACCTTAGAAACATATTGTTTGTTGGCTTGTTGCTGCAGGGACAATAATGTCACTATATGGGAAAGGGGTCGTTGGAGAATGGACAACTATGAAACGTATCTTAGGAAATTGGGAATAATTTATTACTGTGAGATTTATTTTGGGTGTTTAAAAATATATAAAATATTGGTATAGTCATGAAAAATATATTAAAAATGGTTTAGATAGCTTGGGGCTGCCTATGGTTTCCTGGATTGTTTTGGGTTTTCTTTTGCTAGTGACCCACTAGCGATTATATGATTAGTTTCATTATTGTCGTTAAAAAAATGTTATAATCAAAGTAGTGTAATTACAAAAGCAAAATGGATGATCTCTATCAATTTATATTGGTATGAATTGATAGATTGACACTTCATTCATAATTGATATCATTAATCTTCTTATTCATTAGAGAAAAATGTCTGGATAGTCCCTTTGATTTGGTGAAATTTCACCTATAGTCCCCATCTTTCTAAAAGTACACATATAGTCCCCAAAATGATGGACTAACAGTTGTTACTAATGAGAAAAATGGTGGACAAACGGTTGTTGCTAATGAGAAAAATGAACTCATTCCATCTAGAACGGTGATAGGATGGTGTGTGTGTATAGATTATAGAAAATTGAATGATGTCACACAAAAAGATCATTTCTCATTACCTTTTATCGACCAAATGCTTGAGCGTCTAGCTGGAAAGCAATATTATTGTTTCTTAGATGATTTTTCAGGATACTTTTAAATTCCTATTCCTCCTAAAGACCAAGACAAGACAACGTTTACTTGTCCGTTTGAAACTTTTGCCTATCGACACATGCCGTTTGGGTTGTGTAATGCGTTAGACACCTTCCAAAGGTGCATGACAACAATATTCCATGACATGATTGAAGATTCTATAGAAGTTTTCATGGATGATTTCTCTATTTTCGAAGACTCTTTTGATCACTACCTAAAGAATTTAGAACGAATGCTAATTCGTTATAAGGAAACCAAGTTGAGATTAAACTAGAGAAAATGCAATTTTATGGTTACTGAAGGCACTATTTTGGGACACAAGATTTCTAAGAGTGTTTTGGAGGTAGCTAGAGCTAAGATAGACACTATTTCTAAGCTTCCATCTCCCACATCTATGAGAGCCATTCGTAGTTGTCTAGGACATGCTGGATTCTATAGGCGTTTTATCAAATATTTTTCAAAGGTTGTGTGACCTATGACCCAACTTTTGGAAAAAGACGCCACTCTTGTTTTTAGCCCAGAGTGTGTCGAGGCCTTTGAGATGATAAAACAAAAGTTAATTGAAGCCAAGATTATGGTAGCACATGACTAGGAATTACTATTCGAGCTTATGTGTAATGTTATAGTATTTATACAGTTCGAGCTGTATTGGGTCAAAGGAAAACATTTTCACCCAATTTATTATGTTAGCAAAACTCGTAATAATAACCAAGAGAATTATACGACAACAGAAAAAGAGCTATTAGATGTGGTATTCGTTTTCTATAAATTCCGTTCATACTTAATCCTTTCCAAAACTATAGTTTATATTGATCTTTATGCTTGAAGATATCTATTTAATAAGCAAGATGCCAAACCAAGGTTGAAACGTTGAGTTTTGCTTCTTCAAGAATTCAATATAAAAATTAAAGATAAAGGTGGATTTTGCTTCTTCAAGAATTTGATATTAAAATTCGAGGAAAGCATATTCTAGTCCTTTAGGAAGTTCTTTTAGCTCAAGATCCAGCGGTTCATCAATAGAAGGGCGAGTTTGTGGTTCGTCCCATACTTTGGTTATATCCACTGGTCTTAGAGACTCTTCTTGAATTAAGGAGACTTCCTCCTCAAAGACTATCTCTTCTTCTTTCATGTAGAGAACTTCTTCTTGAGAATTGGAAATGTCATTATTAATTTGAGGTTATTTCATACTTGTTTTTATATTTATTATGGTTTGGTTGTCTCCAAGTTGTAATGAAATTTCTTTATTACTATTTTGTAGAAGAGCTCAAACATTTTTTATGAAGACTTGTCCGAGAATTAGGGGGTGTATTTTCAAGAATGGCGAATTCTATAGGGATAGTTACTCTATCGACCGGTACTAAAAGATTTTCTACAATTCCTTTTGAATAGCGGATGGTACGATCGGAAAGAGAGATATGAAGTTGAAGAGGAATATAGTCATATGCCCTGTTTTTTTAAAAAGTCCATACGGAATTAGATTTATACATAAACTATCATCTATATATGTTTGATAAAATTATTCTGGACATAACACGAAGTAATCTTGGTTGTATTATTATCTATACAATTATTTATCATAGAAGATCGTTCTTTATCTAATACTAAGTATGGAATTTCTTTATTTTTTCTATCAGTAAAAATTTCTTTAAAAAAGAGTTAATTACGTTTTTCGTCCCTGTGTTTTGTCAAAAATTACTATTTTAGTCCATTAGCTTATAAATTGCCATTTAAGTCCCTGTGGTTTCACTTTCGTAACAATTACGGTCCACCTCCGTTAACCCCATCCATTTGTGCTGCTAGTTTTCTATGAAAAAAACTAAAATACCCTTGCTAGTTTAAGAATCATTTATGTAATTAACTATACTTTAGGGACTTATTATGTAAATTCTATTATTTAACCTCTCCCAATCCAACCCTCCTCCCTCATCAACAATCTGCATCTCTCTCATCTCATGAAACCCCCAAATTCCTTCAAACACCATCTCCGACCACCTTCACACCTCCTGCCACCGTGATCTACCCCCTAACCACTGCTACAACAACCATTGTCCAACTGCACCACTTAAACCACCACACACAACACTATATATTCAACTAGTTTGTAGTTAAGGGAGGGCTCGCCGGACGTTAACGGAGTGGTCGCCGGTAATATTTTAGGGTATACGAGAGATCTGAGCATTGTAGTTAAGGGAGGGGTCACCGGACGTTAACGGAACAACCACCATCGTCATCCGGATTTGCATCTTTCAATACCCGTCACCAATCAGGTACCACCATTTGTAATAACCCAACATTTTGGATCGTTACCTGTCGCTGTCATTACTTTCGTGAACGCTTGTACTCTTGGTATTCGATTAACGTTATGGGTTAAAACGATAATTTTCAACGCATATTACAACGCTTGTTCAAAACGCAGTTATCACATCTAAACACAGTTTTAAAAGGCATGCTATTTAAAAGCATTTTATCGCATTTCACATCGCTTAGTTAGACTAAACGCTATCACAACGCCAACGCAACGCAAACTCGAAACGCAATTATTAGTAGTAGTAACGTTATGATGTGTGTTCTTATGTGCTTTACTTGTGTGTGCTTTATATATGTTTTGGTGATACTCGCAAACGCTATCGCAACGCTATCACAACGCAAACTCAACGCAAACGCAACGCTATTGGCACAACTTGATTATTACAATAAAATGCAACTCAACGCTTAACAAATGCACGAAAGTTGGAAAACTAACTCGTGCAAACTCGGTAGTCCGAATGGACATCCGCCCGGATGACCATCCGTCTGGATGTCCATCCGACTGGATGGAGCCATCCGAACGCTACCACTCGCGCACCGCCTTACTCTTCTCCCCTCACTCTATAAATACCGCCGTACAACCTCATTCTCTGATGTTGACACCCCCATTCACTCCCCAAGACTCTGTCACGATTCAAGGCCATTTTTTAAGCATTTCTCCTTAAATTTTGTACAATCTTCATCTCTAATCACTTTTACATCATCTTCTTCATCAAACTCACACACAAACACTAACTTTTTCTCGAAATCATCTGATTTGGATCTCTTGAAGGTGTTCTCCACTCGTTTTGCTTGTGAAAACTGCTGTGGAACATCATTCAATCAAGAATGGTTCCAGATCTAAAGGATTTCACACTTTTCAACTTAGTTTTGGAAAGATTTCAACACTTTTTCATCTATTATCCGCTTTTCTTTAATTTTCACACATTATGGATGGAATCTGGACTCAATCAGACTTCCGACTCATTCCTTAGTCAAAAAAACGGTTAGAAAACGGATTTCCACCAAAGAGATGGACCGATTAACGAGTTGAACATGAATATCCATCAAGGACAGTGAGTTTGTTCGAATGGGCTGAGACCATTTGGCCGAACGAGCTAGATTTGATATGTTCCCGTTGTTTGACACGTCATCACACCGTCTCCGTTAACTTATGAACTTTTTACTTAGAAGATTTTACGAAAACTTCAACTGCAATCATAGTCTACTCGAATGGCCATCAGTCCAGATGACCATCCTACCTGATGACCTGACATTTTTAATATCCACTGTCTAAACGCTTTCAACGAAACTTCTAATTTTAACGATTTCACGAACAATCACACACTGCTCGAGTAGCCATCTGTCCGAATGGCCATCCGCTCAGATAACCATCCGTCTGGATGGAACCCATCCATTCAGATAAACTGCTTAACACTTAAACCGCTCGATACGCTATTTACACTCTGATCGAAGACTTATGCTTCTGTTTACATGCTCAGGCTAACTCAACGCGCTCCCTTCAATCCAATCCCGCTTGTGTTTAATCGTTAAACACACACTGTGAGTATACTCGAACCCTTTTTCGCTTAACGCACTTTTGGGTGTTACATACGGTCTATATCAAAACACAACACACAACGCACACACTTTATAAACGCTAACCACTCCCGCATACTATACGTGATTTGTTGAATGCTTGTTTACTATGCTTATACAGTGTTACACTAGACCGCCTCTAGCAACGATAGTACTATAGTTTGGACTCAGCACCTGTCGTGGACAGGGGTTTCTAGGGATCACATCACTTTACTTCACGTGTTCGCAGTGGTGAACATGTGTCGCGCATACTCTACATCGCAGTCGCGTGGTTAGGTGTTATCATTGTTGGTAGTTTACATGCATCGCCCGTTACGTGTTACATGCTGGTTATGCGTAAATGCTCTTCATACTATATCTATGCAAACTTGTGTACTCACCTTTACATTTTATGTATTGACTTTTATTTTAACGTATGTGACAGGTGATTTGGAATGTTATACTGAAATCAAGATAGGAAGTCTAGAAACACATCTAATATAAATCTAGGTTGTGGGACTAGTTTTACTTTTGAGAACTCGATGTCTTTAATAACTATGTGTTGAATATTTGTTCGTTGGTATGGGACAATGAATGTTAAAATATTGGTAATGGATAGTTGTTATGGATTCTCTTGAGCAATCTGGTTCGTCTAGTGCCGCGCCTCGATGCTTCTGCCATCGGTTGGGGTGTGACAAATTAGTACCAGCCATAACTATAGGGAATTAGGTCGAGTCATGTAAAATTGACCTAGTCTATAGTCTAAGTACCAACAGACCCGCTTCGTGCAAACCCAGTAGGGGTTTCGTACGAACCCACCTTTGATACTCTCATTCAAACACGCGAAAACTATAACTTCGTGCGAACCCGCGTACTACAATTTCGCACGAAGGAGCCTTTCCTAAGGCTGAAAACTACATCTGCCTTTCCTAAGGCTAACACAATACACACGTTTTTCGAAAACACTCGTACAACACCAACGAGTGATTGTGTCGAGAATAGGTGTGAAAACCAAGAACTCTCGATAAGATCGCTCACTCCACGTGTATCTTTTCTCTCCGCACGAGAATCTTCATTGAGTTAGGAGTGACATCCATATCTCGATGAAATTCTCCCTCTCTATCTCGTGGTTTTACCACACTGTTAGAAACGAAGTTGTTAAGTTAGGGGTGAAACCCGCATCTTAATGACTAGTTCCACTCCCTACTTTAATTGTCAAAGATCTCACCAAGGTCTCGACTGTTCCAATGGTTCGAGTCACGTAGTAACTGGAAGGATGAGTGTCGTTCGCCGTAATTCGGCGAGAGCGCAATCTATTAGGCCAAAGCGTGTAGTCGAATTCTTTGGGAATAATCGAATCACTTTAGGTAGTCAATGTCTAACACCCAAGACACTCTATTTTGCTTCCAAGCCTGCAATCTCCGATTTTATGCATTACCGACTTTATTACTATGTATTTCATTACGGAGATTAAACTCCAAGATTTTGGTTTTGATTTATGCTTCCCGTTCCGCCAAACATGCATAACTCGCACAGCTATCCCAATCTAAAACACTAACTAATCGCGAACAAACTAAGGACCCTCATCGCTTATGTTACCCGCTTATATTTCGGTGAGTATGGGATTCCATACGAAATGATATGCTATACTCCCCGGTTACGCTACTCGCTATCGCTCGCAGCTCTCGAACGTGCTACACAACCTTGAAAGATAGGTGAATACGTGCAAAATATGTAGGTGAATACGTGCAAAATATGTGCTTACGTGAATTATGTGCTCATACATGCTTACGTGCTTATACGTGCTTATGTGGTTTATGTGCCTACGTGACTATGTGTTTACGTGCCGACGTGTCTCTGTGCTTTACCTAGTAATAATAATAAGTATGATTAAATGCTAAACTTTTCAAAACCCGGTATAATCGAATCTCATCTAATCCCTTTTGGGATGACATCTGCTGCAGAACTCACAATCGACAATGTCATCCTTTGGCTCACACACTCACCGTGTTGCCTGACGAAACCATGCTGATAAGCGAATCGCTTCACTGGTGGCCAAGGAAATAGCTAAAATAATACCTCAGATCGTCAGTGAAATCAACAAGGTCAGCAACAAATCTTCGGCCGAGTCAAAGAGCGGCGCCTCAAACTCCTTTCAGCTTCAAAGAATTCAAGGCCTGCGGTCCTGCAAACTTCACTAGTGAAAATGGACCCAGTGCTATGTTCCAGTGGTTTGACTCTATCGAAGTCACCTTCAGGCAAAGCGGATGCCCAGAAAACCTACACATTGTGAATGCTACTGGAGTCATCCAGTCCAGGGCACTGGATTGGTGGACCGCTGAGCGCAACAGGTGCGGCAATGATGCAGCTTATGGTCTCTCCTATGAAGAGTTCAAGGAGCTTATGATGAAGGAGTTTTGTCCTCCTCACAAGGTTCAAAAGCTGGAGAATGAATTCTTGCACATCAAGCAGGAAGGAGGTGACAACGCTGGTCTTACCGCTCGTTTCAAGCAGCTGAGTATTATCTGTCCCAGCCAGGTGGCTACACCTGATATGACAATCAAGAAATATATTCGAGCTCTCCCTAATTGTGTAGCCGACTATGTTCAAGCAACAAGACCTGTTACGATTGAGGAAACTTACCAGCTGGGAGCCGAGATCAACAACAAATGAGTCTTGGCTGGAGCTTTCAAAACCTAGACCAAGAGTCTCAATCAGGTCACTGCCACACCCAGCACTGACAATGCAGCATCTCAAGGTTCAAGGTCCTCACGTCAGAGCCGCAAGCGAAGGAACAACAACAACAAGAACTATGCCACTACCACAACACCACTCAATGTAGTCTCCGCAACACTCAACAACCAGAACCATCCAGCTCCTGTTACCAACGCACTGCCTGCAAAGCGTGCGTATACTGGTACTCACCCTCTGTGCCCTACTTGCACCAATCATTACCCAGCAGGGGCAAACTGTCGATTTTGTGTGAATTGCAACATCTACGGGCACTTTACTGCTCACTGCCGTTCAGGCCCCCGCCAGCAAGCTCCGCAAGCTCTCACCGCACCTCCAACTCCACTCCAAACTCTTCCAGTCAACCAGGCACTACCCGCTGCTAACGCACGTGCCTGCTACACCTGTGGCGACCCGAACCACTTCGCTAATGTTTGCCCTCAGCAAGTGGTTAAACAAGAGCCACAACAGCAGCAGCCTCAGCAGTAGCAGCAACAACTACAACAAGCAGCCCGTGGAAGAAATGTCAATATCAACGTCTGCCAGGCTCAGACTGATAACAATGTTGTCAATGGTACGTTCCTTGTTAACGGTATTTATGCTTCTTGCTTGTTTGATACTGGAACCAATAACTGTTTTGTGTCGTTTGAATACGAAAAGCTCCTAAAACGTAAACGCGCTAACCTCCCAAAGACCCTCGACGTAGAAGTTGCCACCGGAAGAACCGTCACCGTTAGCTCCGTTCTCCATGATTGTACTCTTGAACTCAACAATCACGTTTCCCGATCGATCTCATCCCTATGAAGCTTGGTAGTTTCGATGTCATAGTAGGCATGGACTTTCTTTGTGAAAATCATGCCGAAGTCGTTTGTTTCGAAAAGATGATCCGCTTCTCTCTTTCAAACGGTGATCAATTGTGTGTCTATAGCGAAGTATCCTCGAAGGAATTGAAATTGATGTCGTGTATTCAAGCGAGCAAGTATCTCCGCAAGAAATACTTGGCTTTCTTAGCTCACATTGTAGTAGTGGAGGAGGAAAAGAAGCCAATGGAAAAGGTACTTGTGGTTCGTGATTTTCCTAATGTCTTTCCTGACGACTTACCTGGCCTACCCCCTACTCGTGATATCGACTTTCGTATCGACCTTATCCCGAGAGCTAACCCTGTTGCCAAAGCTCCTTATCACCTCACACCCTCTGAAATGCATGAACTTTCTAGCCAACTCAAGGAGTTACTTAATAAAGGCTTCATACGCCCTAGCACATCGCCATAGGGCGCACCTGTCCATTTCGTGAAAAAGAAGGATGGATCATTCCGAATGTGCATGGATTATAGGGAACTCAACAAGCTTACTATCAAGAATCGCTACCCCCTACCCCAAATCGACGACTTATTTGACCAACTGCAAGGCGCAACATGCTTCTCTAAGATCGATCTACGTTCTGGCTATCATCAGTTACGAATCCAGGGTCAAGACATTCCTAAAACCGCTTTTCGTACTCGTTATGGCCATTATGAATTCGTGGTCATGCCTTTTGGTCTCACAAATGCACTCGCGGTCTTCATGGATTTGTTGAACCGTGTGTGTAAACCCTTCCTTGATCACTTCATTATCGTGTTTATCGATGATATCCTTATCTACTCGAAGTCGAGAACCGAACATGCGCAACATCTTCGATTAGTTCTCGAACTTCTCCAAGGGAATCACCTCTATGCCAAGTTCTCCAAGTGTGAATTTTGGCTCGAGGAGGTTCAATTCCTCAGTCACATTGTCAACAGTCAAGGAATTCACGTTGACCCTGCAAAGATTAAAGCAGTTAAGAGTTGGATTACACCGAAAACCCCATCTGAAATTCGTTCTTTTCTCAGATTGGCAGGATATTACCGTCGATTTATTGCTGATTTCTCTAAAATTGTCGTTCCTCTCACCTCCCTAACGCATAAACACAAACCTTTTGTTTGGGGAACCGAACAAGAGGATTCCTTTTAAACCCTTAAGCGTATGCTTTGCAATGCTCCCGTACTTACACTTCCCGACGGAAACGACGACTTTGTTGTTTATTGCGATGCCTCTAACCTAGGTCTTGGTTGTGTTCTTATACAACGAGACAAGGTTATCACGTATGCGTCTCGACACTACCTTTACGGTACCTTGTGTACGGTCTTCACCTACCATAAGAGCCTACAACACATCTTGAACCAGAAAGAACTAAACATGCGCCAACGCAGATGGGTTGAACTTCTCAATGACTACGATTGTGAGATACGCCATCACCTGGGCAAAGCAAACGTCGTGGCCGATGCTCTTAGCCGACGAAGCTGTGTGTACAGTGTTCGCGATGTCCAAGCCCAAAACGATCTCGAATCCCTCATTCGCAACGCGCAACACGCCTGTTTTCTTGAGAATACTATGAGGGAAGAAAGAATACTTGGATACGAAAACCACTTGATAAGCAAATCTAATGGCATCTTACACTACCGGCACCGCATTAGGATTCCTAGTCGCAACAACCTCAGGGAGATCTTGATAAGTGAAGCTCACAAGTCCCGATACTCTATTCATCTAGGTGCCGACAAGATGTACCAGGACCTTCGATGCAGTTACTGGTGGCCTGGAATGAAGAAGGATATCGCTATGTATGTTTCTAAATGCCTAACTTGCTCGAAGGTTAAGGCCGAACATCAACGACCCTCAGGCTTACTCGAACAGCCTGAAATTACGAAGTGGAAGTGGGAAAGTATAGCCATGGATTTCATCACCAAACTCCCTCGCACTCCCTCTGGTCACAATAGCATTTGGGTTATCGTTGATCGTCTTACGAAATCCGCTCACTTTTTACCGATATGAGAAGACTTCAAGGTAGAACGATTAGCATGAATCTATATCGATGAAGTCATTTTTCGACATGGGACACCTCGTGACATCATCTCTGACCACGATGGTCGATTTACTTCACATCTCTGGTAGACTTTTCAGTCCACTCTAGGTACGACTCTTAATCTCAGTACCGCATTCCATCTCCAGACCGACGGTCAGCCTGAGCGCACGATCCGCACCCTTGAAGACATGATTTGTTCGTGCGTTATAGATTTTGGTGGTAATTGGGATACGCATTTACCTTTCGTAGAATTCTCGTACAATAACAGTTATCACACTAGTATTCAGATGGCACCCTTTGAGGCATAATATGGTAGAAAATGTCGATCGCCTATTGTATGGCACGAGATTGGAGACGCTCAAATCACCGGTCCTGAGTTACTACAAGAAACGACTGACAAGATCCTCCAGATACGAGACAACCTCTTGAAAGCTCAGAGTCATCAAAAGAGCTACGCCGACAAACGCTGCAAGCCCCTTGAGTTCGAAGTTGGTGATCAAGTACTCCTAAAGGTCTCACCTTGGAAGGGGGTGATCCGATTCGGCAAGAAAGAAAGCTAGCGCCATGATACGTGGGTCCCTTTAAGATTCTGGAAATAATTGGTAAATTGGCCTACCGACTCGAACTACCGGAAGAACTCAGCAACGTACATCCGACTTTCCACGTCTCGAACCTCAAGAAATGGCTAGCTGAATAAAATCTTCATGTACCTTTTGAAGATTTGCAAGTAAACGAGACCCTACACTTTGTGGAAAAGCTAGTAGAAATCATGGATCGAGAAACTAAGAGACTTCGACACTCACGCATTCCCATAGTGAAGGTTCGTTGGGAAGGCAAAAGCGGCGCCGAGTTCACTTGGGAACTCGAAAGTGATATGAAGGCTAAATAACCACAACTCTTTGTGACGCCTGCTCCTTAATTTCGGGACGAAATTTCCTAAAGTAGGGGAGGCTGTAACAACCCGACTTTTCGGATCGTTACCTGTCGCTATCATTTCTTTCGTAAACGCTTGTACTCTTGGGATTTCACATCTAAACGCTGTAACAACATCTGTTCAAAACGCAGTTATCACATCTAAACGCAGTTTTACAACGCATGCTATTTAAACGTATTTTATCGCATTTCACATCGATTATTTAGACTAAACGCTATCACAACTCCAACGCAACGCAAACTCGAAATACAGTTATTAGTAGTAGTAACGTTATAATGTGTGTTCTTATGTGCTTTATTTGTGTGTGCTTTATATATGTTTTGGTGATACTCGCAAACGCTATCGCAATGTTATCACAACGCAAACTCAACGCAAATGCAACGCTATTCGCACAACTCATTTATTACAATAAAACGCAATGCAACGCTTAACAAACACACCAAAGTTGGAAAACTAACTCGCGCAAACTCGGCCGTCCGAATGGCCTTCTGTCCGAATGGACATCCGCCCGGATGACCATCCGTCTCAGATATCCATCCGTACGCTACCACTCGCGCACCGCCTTACTCTTCTCCCCTCACTTTATAAATACCGCCGTATACCCTCATTCTCTGATGCTGACACCCCCATTCGCTCCCCAAGACTCTGCCACGATTCAAGGCCATTTTGTAAGCATTTCTCCTCAAATCTTGTACAATCTTCATCTCTAATCACTTCTACATCATCTTCTTCATCAAAATCACACACAAACACTAACTTTTTCTCGAAATAATCTGATTTGGATCTCTTGAAGGTGTTCTCCACTCGTTTTGCTTGTGCAAACTGTTGTGGAACATCATTCAATCAAGAATGGTTCCAGTCTTCCAGATCTAAAAGATTTCACACTTTTCAACTTGGTTTTGGAAAGATTTCAACACTTTTTCATCTATTTTCCACTTTTCTTCAATTTTCACACATTATGGATGGAATTTGGACTCAATCAGACTTCCAACTTGTTCCTTAGTCGAAAGCCGATTTGAAAACGGATTTCCACCAAAGAGATGGACCGATTAACGGGTTGAACATGAATATCCATCAAGGAAAGTGAGTTTGTTCGAATGGGCTGAGACCATCCGGCCGAATGAGCTAGATTTGAGATGTTCCCGTTGTTTGACACATCATCACACCGTCTCCGTTAACTTATGAACTTTTTACTTAGAAGATTTTATGAAAACTTCAACTGCAATCATAGTCTACTTGAAAGGCCATCCGCTGGAATGGCTACCCGTCCGTAACCATCCAACCAGATGACCTGATAATTATAATATCCACTGTCTAAACGCTTTCAACGAAACTTTGAATTTTAACAATTTCATGAACAATCACACACTGCTCGAGTGGCCATCCGTTCGAATGGCCATCCGCTTGGATGACCATCCGTCCGGATGGAACCCATCCGTTCGGATAAACTATTTAACACTTAAACCGCTCGACACGGTGTTTACACTCTGATCGAAGACTTATGCTTCTGTTTACATGATCAGGCTAACTCAACGCGCTCCCTTCAATCCAATCCAGCTTGTGTTTACTCGTTAAACACACACTGTGAGTATACTCGAACCCTTTTTCGCTTAACGCACTTTTGGGTGTTACATACGTTCTATATCAAAACACAACACACAACGCAAACACTTTATAAACGCTAACCGCTCCCGTATACTATACGTGATTTGTTGAATGATTGTTTACTATGCTTATACAGTGTTACACTAGACCGCCTCTAGCAATGATAGTACTATAGTTTGGACTCAGCACCTGTCGTGGACAGGGGTTGCTAGGGATCACTTCACTTTACTTCACGTGTTCACAGTTGTGAACATGTGTCGCGCATACTCTACATCGCAGTCGCGTGGTTAGGTGTTATCATTGTTGGTAGTTTACAAGCATCGCCCGTTACGTGTTACATGCTGGTTATGCATAAACGCTCTTCATACTATATCTATGCAAACTTGTGTACTCACCTTTACATTTTATGTATTGACTTTTATTTTAACGTATGTGACAGGTTGATTTGGAACGTTATGCTGAAATCAAGATAGGATGTCTAGAAACGCATCTAATAGAAATCTAGGTTGTCGGACTTGTTTTGCTTTTGAGAACTCGCTGTCTGTAATAACTATGTGTTGAATATTTGTCCGTTGGTATGGGACAATGAATTTTAAAAATATTGGTAATGGATAGTTGTTATGGATTCTCTTGAGCAATCTGGTTCGCCTAGTGCCGCGCCCCGATGTTTCCGTCATCGGTTGGGGTGTGACACCGTTAACCTCTAATCTCTCCAGAACGCTTTTGTTGCCTGTGATGAAAACGATGGAGGAGACGGTGATTTTGGCTTTGTGGAGTGAATTGCATAGAGCAACGACGGCCCATTCTCAATGACGGCGGCTTGATGTGTGTAAAATGCAACATATAAATTACATCAAATGAGGCATAAAACTAACCCCTTTTTAGTACTAATGTTGGAAAAAGTGTGCTTTTGTCTTCCTTTTGTATTTTCAGGACCAAATGAGCTTAATTGAACAAAAGGAACAAATATACAGCCAAAACCAACATAAATACAAAGAAAAGGAAGAAACGTGGCATGCCCGACACCTCGACAGCATCTCCCAAAGCAAAAACAAGAAGAAAGCTGAGCATGGGGCTGTGCCCAGCTCGACACGGGGCGTGTCCAGCTCGACACGGGGCGTGCCCAGCTCAACACGGGGCCGTGTCCAGGAAGATCAGCCCTGGCACAAAAGACAAACCTGTAGAAGCTTCTATTGCCCACCACGGGGCCGTGCCCAGCGGACACGGGGGCGTGGCGAAAGTACAGCAGGCGCATTAATTGTAATTGCGAATTACAATTAATGAAGAGAGAGAGTGTCAGACAGGCACGGGGGCGTGCCCAGCGGACACGGGGGCGTGTGGAGCTAATAAAGACAAACTGTATTAATGAAGAAAGAGAAAAGGGTGGACACGGGGCCGTGTCCAGCGGACACGGGGCCGTGTCCAGGCTTCTGTACAGGCTATAAATAGGAGTGCTTGGCTCAAGCTCAAACCATCCCTTGGCACACCACCTCTCTCACACTTCATCCACCACCCACCACCATCACAACACCATCATCCACCACCATCATTCATTGTCCATCGTAGAGTGTGTGAGTCGTCTCGGGATCCAAGATTGATCGTAAGAGTTCTTGACAATCAAGGCCATGTTTGCCTAAGTCTCTTACATCACTTGGTGAAGACAAAGTGTCTAGTATAATACTTTTTATTTCTAATCTTTTGCACTTTTTATTTGGTTTTGTATTAATGACTTTAATAACTAGTTACTTATGTTGAAGGTGATCTTTCCTTATCGTTTGTCCGTGGTGTCTTGGCATTATTTTACTGTCTATATAAAATAAAGGATTTTCACCATTCATATCTCCACGGTCTATATGGAGGTATGTTGGCTACCTGGTCGGGGGTTAAGGGAACGGTTTGGTAAAGGTCTTGCCATTGTTCAGCGTTTAGAGGTCCTGCAATGGACCTGGGTCAAATTTAGTAGGACCTCCTTCAATGCTTCACGGTATTGGATGGCGGGGGTCCAAACTCTTTGATCCCCTCATAAGTTAACTACTATTAATACTATAACCCGGCTATTTAGGACTGTATCCCTGCTGACTCAGACTACTTAGTCGAGGGTAACGTCACCGCCAAAAGCGGGGCCTACCATAATACTGCATTAATAACTTAATTCATTATCTTCCAATAATCCACCCTTTTAGGATTGTATCCTTGCTGACTCAAACTACTGGGGTGAGGGTAACGTCACCTTCAAAAGAGGGTCCTACTACAATAACTAAGATAATCTCTTAATTATGTGCAAAAGTGTGGAAATAATCAAAGGTTATACTAGATACGAGTCGGAACCAAGTGATTCATCTTGTCTATCTGTTTTTATTTTATTTTTATTTTCAGCATTTTAGTTAGCTTTTATTTTTCTTAGTTTAAAACCTTTTTCTAAACTTTTTATTTTGATTAGACGTTGAGGATAAACCGGTACTAAAAGCTCTTGTGTCCTTGGACGACGTCGGTATCTTACCAACGCTATACTACGCTCACGGTGGGTGCACTTGCCCATATGTGTGTTTAGTGTTAGTAAAATATCGTGTTTTATAAATTTAAAACTTGGCTAAAATAAGTGTTAAAGGGGCTTAAAATATACACCTAAAATATACGACACTTAAACGCGCATCAAGTTTTTGGCGCCGCTGCCGGGGACACAAGGATTTTAGGAAAGCTTAAAATCGACGGCCTAATCAGTTTTTCAAAACCTTTTCAAAACGGGCCCACATTTTTCTGCATTTTAGTTTAGTTTTGCATTTACAGTAACCTGTACACGGGGCCGTGTTCGCTGAACACGGGGCCGTGCTGTAGAAAATTTTTAAAATACCCAGTAACAGTAGCTTGAACACGGGCCGTGCTCACTGAACACGCCCCGTGCTCAACGAAATCAGTAAATTTAATTAAAACGCCCAGATACAGATTCTGAACACGGGGCCGTGCTCACTGAACACGGGGCCGTGTCCAGCCTTCTGTTTCCGCTTTTTATTTTTGTTTTCTGATCTCGAGACTCGGTTGTGGTCTGCTGAGTGATTCTTATGGATCAATACTCAGGAGGTTACAACTACACCTATGAGGAGGATGATTATAGGGGTAATTATTGCACTAATTGTCGTAACGCACGATCGGTTCAAAATAATCGCTCATATCAACCATCCAATTCATACACCTACTATGAGGAGCCCAGGTACGAGCCATCAACTTCACACACATCCTATGAAGACCAAAGGTATGAACCTCCTCCCCCATACTCATATTTTGATGAACCAAGGTATGAGCCTTCATACTCATACTTTGAGGAACCAAGATATGAGCCACCACCTTCGTATGCTTACTATGAGGAACCTTGGCGTGAACAACCCATCTCATATGAGTATTATGAAGAACAAAATTACGACCCTTATCCATCATATGCTTACAATGAAGAACAATGGTGTGAACCATCGACTTCATATGGGTATTATGAGGAACAAAGGGTCGAACAACCGGATTCAAGCTTTGAAAATCCTGATTCTTTTTCTATAACCGAAGTGACCGATAGGATATTAGAACACATTAGAGTTATCGATCGTTGTATAAGAGAATCTCGCGCAAGGGAAGAGGAGTCCCGCGCAAGAGAAGAATTAAAAAAGGAAGAGATAACTGGAAGTGTAAAAATGGAAGAACAAATAAGTGAAAAACCGACACATGAGTTAAACAACGAAAAAGGTGAGTCCGACAACGTTAAAATTCAAGAAGAGTCTAATTTTGAAGAAATTAATCTCTTGTCACCTTCTTTTGAAAATCATTGTTTAGTACCCACTCATGCTAAGTTTTTAAAAGAGTTGAACACTAACACTAAAATTGACGAAACGGTAAGTGTTAAGTTAACTGATGATCAAATCTCACTAATAAAAGAAGATCCATTTGAAATTAACATTACACCGGTTCCATGTTTCTTTCAAAATTCGTTTATTAGTAACGTTACAATCGATAAAGATCTTTGTGTTAACATAATGCCTAACTACATTTTCGAAAAATTAAGTATTAGTGATTTTTCTCCACTTCAAATACCCATTTTTCTATCCAATCGGAAAGTAATAAAATCAATCGGTATAGTTGAGGATGTATTGGTTCAAACAAATCAATTGGTAATCCCCACCGACTTTGTCATCCTCGATGACGCTCCTCTAGTGTTGGGACGACCATTTGTAAAAACTCACGAAGCTTTGAAAAACCGGAAGTACAACAATCTACCTCTTCAATTAGGGGCATTCAAAAAAAGTGTCGACCTTGAGCGATCAATGAAATATCCATTCGGCAATGATGACCCCCTAATTGAAGATGAGCCAGAACCACCTGATAAGGAGGGTCTAGCCAAGGACCCTTATAAACGTGGCGCACCACGGAGGCATTCCGCGGAACTATCCGTAGTTTAGTTTAGATTAACCTTTATGTTTTCTAGTTTAGTTTTTAATTTTCAGGAATAAAACACACTCGGGATGGTGAAGGATGATAAGGGAAGCTTGAACCAACACCCCATACACAAAAACAGAGCCTCCCGACGATTTTTCTTCATTATAGCAAGTTCAGCACGGGGCCGTGCTCACCCCAACACGCCCCGTGCCCAAGTTTCTGTAGAAAATGCCCAGTTCAGGTACCTGGACACGGGGCCGTGCTCACTGGACACGCCCCCGTGCCCAGCCTTCTGATTACTTTTGGTACTGGCAGTCTGAACACTGGGCCGTGCTCAGCCAACACCACCCCGTGTTCAGCTACCCAGTACCATAAAATCTTGTTTTTAACCCACTTTTACACATTTTAATCAACCGAAAAACTTATTTTTGGGACACATTGAGGACAATGTGTAATTTAAGTGTGGGGGGATGCTAAAACCTTGAATCTTGCAAGTCCTAATTACAAGCCTTACACAAAACTCTATTGGAACCGCTAATCACCCGAAATTTTTTCAAAAAATTTTCATTTTTTTTTTTTGCTTGTCTAGGTTTAACTCGGGAAATTCAAGTTCTTAAAAAGGTTATATTTTTACGAATTTACAACTGATAGCGTCGTGATAAAAAGAACCAACATAAGAAAATTACGAAAAGGCATGACAAGCTTAGTTAAAATTTAATTATATATACTTGATCACATAAAAACCCATTCCCACAAAAGTGAGTTTTGAGCCTTTATTGAGCATACAATTACATATCTTTAAACTAAATGCTCATTTTTCGTTTCTTGTGTGAATAGCCGCTTGGTCCTTACAACTCTAGAACTTGCCATGACGATACATTCCCAATCCTTACCAACTTAAAACCGAGTAAGTAAATGACGGAGACATTAGGACTAACCCTTTTTATTTCTACACCATTTTTTTTTACCACCTACCCAAAATCCCCCTAGTTAGCCCCTTTGAGCCTAAACCTTTTCATTTTATCACCCAAACCAAAAACTCTTTTAACCACCAAAACCTTTTTTATTTTTACCATTTGTTTTAGTAACAAGCTCGGTTTTTCGGATGACTTTTCAAAAAAAAAAAAAAAAAGTGTTGATGATGAAGCAAAAGAAATAAAGAAGCAAGTTCATCAAAAATAACTTTGTTTGAATAATGGCTTCATCAAAATAAAAATTGAAAAAAAAGAGGTCTTACGAAAACCGATGCTTTTTACGCTTTTCGCCCTTTTCTACTAACCATTAGCCCAACCACCTACCTTTAACTCAAAGCCTAACCCTTCACCCAATAGTTCTCTTGATATTTACAAAGGTATATAGTTAAAAAGGAGGAGGATTGATTGCTTGGCAAGCTTATGGTAGGAGTAAGTTCCATGCCGCTCTCGAGTGTTTCACAAAAATACATCTTCGGCCGAGTGTTGAGTGATCCCCCGTGAGGTATGTGAACTTGTATATAAATAGAATTTTAAAAAGGCATGTTATGCCCAAATAAATAATTTCTCTTATGAAAAGTTTTAAATAAATCATGACGAATAGGATTGTAAATAAATAAAAATAAAACTTAATAAAGAATCTTGGAAATCCCGACACTCTATGACAAGCCCAAAAAAAAAAACCTTCTTTTCTACCCATTCCATTTGGGAGTGTAAAGCCACATTATAAAGGGTTTTGCTTGAGGACAAGCAAAGATTCAAGTGTGGGGGTATTTGATGTGTGTAAAATGCAACATATAAATTACATCAAATGAGGCATAAAACTAACCCCTTTTTAGTACTAATGTTGGAAAAAGTGTGCTTTTGTCTTCCTTTTGTATTTTCAGGACCAAATGAGCTTAATTGAACAAAAGGAACAAATATACAGCCAAAACCAACATAAATACAAAGAAAAGGAAGAAACGTGGCATGCCCAACACCTCGACAACATCTCCCAAAGCAAAAACAAGAAGAAAGCTGAGCATGGGGCTGTGCCCAGCTCGACACGGGGCGTGTCCAGCTCGACACGGGGCGTGCCCAGCTCAACACGGGGCCGTGTCCAGGAAGATCAGCCCTGGCACAAAAGGCAAACCTGTAGAAGCTTCTATTGCCCACCACGGGGCCGTGCCCAGCGGACACGGGGGCATGGCGAAAGTACAGCAGGCGCATTAATTGTAATTGCGAATTACAATTAATGAAGAGAGAGAGTGTCAGACAGGCACGGGGGTGTGCCCAGCGGACACGGGGGCGTGTGGAGCTAATAAAGACAAACTGTATTAATGAAGAAAGAGAAAAGGGTGGACACGGGGCCGTGTCCAGCGGACACGGGGCCGTGTCCAGGCTTCTGTACAGGCTATAAATAGGAGTGCTTGGCTCAAGCTCAAACCATCCCTTGGCACACCACCTCTCTCACACTTCATCCACCACCCACCACCATCACAACACCATCATCCACCACCATTATTCATTGTCCATCGTAGAGTGTGTGAGTCGTCTCGGGATCCAAGATTGATCGTAAGAGTTCTTGACAATCAAGGCCATGTTTGCCTAAGTCTCTTACATCACTTGGTGAAGACAAAGTGTCTAGTATAATACTTTTTATTTCTAATCTATTGCACTTTTTATTTGGTTTTGTATTAATGACTTTAATAACTAGTTACTTATGTTGAAGGTGATCTTTCCTTATCGTTTGTCCGTGGTGTCTTGGCATTATTTTACTGTCTATATAAAATAAAGGATTTTCACCATTCATATCTCCACGGTCTATATGGAGGTATGTTGGCTACCTGGTCGGGGGTTAAGGGAACGGTTTGGTAAAGGTCTTGCCATTGTTCAGCGTTTAGAGGTCCTGCAATGGACCTGGGTCAAATTTAGTAGGACCTCCTTCAATGCTTCACGGTATTGGATGGCGGGGGTCCAAACTCTTTGATCCCCTCATAAGTTAACTACTATTAATACTATAACCCGGCTATTTAGGACTGTATCCCTGCTGACTCAGACTACTTAGTCGAGGGTAACGTCACCGCCAAAAGCGGGGCCTACCATAATACTGCATTAATAACTTAATTCATTATCTTCCAATAATCCACCCTTTTAGGATTGTATCCTTGCTGACTCAAACTACTGGGGTGAGGGTAACGTCACCTTCAAAAGAGACCCCTACTACAATAACTAAGATAATATCTTAATTATGTGCAAAAGTGCGGAAATAATCAAAGGTTATACTAGATACGAGTCGGAACCAAGTGATTCATCTTGTCTATCTGTTTTTATTTTATTTTTATTTTCAGCATTTTAGTTAGCTTTTATTTTTCTTAGTTTAAAACCTTTTTCTAAACTTTTTATTTTGATTAGACGTTGAGGATAAACCGGTACTAAAAGCTCTTGTGTCCTTGGACGACCTCGGTATCTTACCAACGCTATACTACGCTCACGATGGGTGCACTTGCCCATATGTGTGTTTAGTGTTAGTAAAATATCGTGTTTTATAAATTTAAAACTTGGCTAAAATAAGTGTTAAAGGGGCTTAAAATATACACCTAAAATATACGACACTTAAACGCGCATCAGGCTCCACGGAACCCTTTTTTTAGATGTAACAATTAAAACCGCCGACCACCGGGCCATTCTCAGCAACGGCGGCTCCATGGAAGCCAAAAACAGCGACGAAGGCGGCTCACCGGAAACCCTGGCAATGGAAAACATGACCAACGTATCTCATCACTACTTCGGATACTCAAACAGCTCCGATGACGTCGTCTCCATCACCGTCATCGAGGTTTTTCCATTAATTTCCCTACGACTACCTTTCTGTAAATTTATAAACATTTCAAACTATCAAATAATCTGTGATATCTACAAAATGTTTATAGTAATGGTTATGATGAATTGTACAAAGCATGAAAGAAATTATGGATTGTTCGTGTAGCCATGTAGTGTTATTCCGATGGGTGGGTTGTGGTATGGTGGTGACTGGTGGTTATTGTAAAGAAATAGAGAGAGAGAAAGTAGAATGTGAGAGAGAGAGAGAGGGAGATTAGGAGAACTGCTGTTTATATTATAAACATATGTTACACCCCAAAAGTGTGTTTAAAGTGGTTACAGGGGGTCAAGTATACTCACAACGCGTGTTCAATAATAAACACGATCTGGTTGACTGGTTGAGAGCGTCGGGTCAGCCTGCGTACGGGAACAGTTGCATAAGTATTCCTCAGGGTTGAATGGTCGGAGTCGGAGCAACGAGCGAGTTAAGTGTTCAACAGTCTATCCGAACGGACTGGTCTAGTCCATCCGGACAGATGGTCATCCGGACGGATGGCCATCCGGACGGATGGCCATCCGGTCGGATGGTCATTCGGATAGCCTGTGTTTGTGAACCGTTAAACTTTGAAGTTTAGTTAACAGTGTTTAAACAACGGAAGTTGTCAAAGTCAGGTCATCTAGACGAATGGGTTCCATCCAGAAGAATGGGTTCCATTCGGACGGATGGCCATTGGGCGGATGGTCTGTGGTTGAAGTTTTTGTAAAAATTTTCGAAGTAAAAAGTTTTAGTTGACGAAGGAGAACGTGATAACGGAATCAAAAATCGACGGAAAACACCAAGTCAGCTCATCCGGACTGTGCGCTGTCCTTGACGAAATTCTTGTTTGTCCCGTTTACCGGAGATGGACACGACAACAGAATCAACCATTAGACCTTATTAGGTCCATTCCATTCGGACAGATGGGCGTAGCCCATTTGGACGGGTGGTATGTTCTTGACGAAGATCTAGGTTTGACCCGCGAATCGGTTAATCTTTTTGGTGGAAATCAGTCCTGGAGTCGGCTCTCGACTATGGAACGAGTCGGAGGCCCGACTAAGTCCCGATTCCAGAGATCCTTGCATAAAATTGAAAATGAGTTCAAGAATAAGTTGTAAAATGTTGAAATGTTGCGTGACTTTGATTCCATCTCGAGTGAATGATGCTCCACAGCGGTTTGCGTAGGTAAACCAAGCGAAAACCATCTTCGAGATGCTTAGAATCACTGTTTTGAGAGAGTTTGAGTGCGTGTGCGTGATTGTGATAATGAAGTAGAAGTGAAATAGAGATGAAAATCGGAAGAAGAAAGCTTACAAAATGGCTTGATAGCGATCTGGAACCTTGAGAGCGTTTGGGTAAACAAAGGTGTTGAAATGAGACACAAGGCCCCTATTTATAGTGGAGGGCATGGTCTGTAACTTCCGGATGGCTCTATCCAGATGGCGGTGTTCGAATGGCTGTGTCCGGACGGGTAAACTCCATCCAGACGGATGGCTCCATCTGGGCGGATGGCCATTCGGACGACCGAGAGTGAATAGTGTTAGCTTCTAACTTGGTTCGTTTGATGCGTTTCGTTGCGTAAATCATTGTGGGTACCTTAGACGTTTAGCGAGATAAGTAGTATCGTGTTACGTTGTGTTTTAGTGCCCGATAAGTTGAATTGTGCGTGCCCGCGAGTGCGCGTTTCAACAAGTTTTAATACTTAGATATTTATATATATAACTAATGATATAATATGTCATAGCATAACTAACTGCGTTTCGAGTTTGCGTTTACGTTGAGCGATAACGAATAGTGTAATAGTGTATGTGATAGCATTATAAGCGTATGCGTTGTGATATAGCGTGTTGTAATAAGCGGTGTGTTTGCGAAAATATACGAAGTACCGTAGTAAGCGTTATAGTTTACATTATGATCCGAATCTCGGGTGCTAGGCGTAACGAGAGCGAAAAGCGGGTTGTTACATACGGCCCATGCCTGGTTCCAGGCAGATTCTTAAAAAATATTTTTAGGCTAGGCCGTTAGCTTAGACTTTTCCCAAAATCTTTTGTAACCCTGGAAACGGCGTCAAAAACTTGACGTGATGGGGTGTGCTTATAAAAGATGGTTAATTTTAGTTTGTTTTATGTAGTAGTTCAAGTTTTAATATTTATAAAAACCGATATAATACGATCACACTACAACTCACGTTGGGCAAATGCACTAATCGTTGGTGTAATATAGTGATGGTAAGATACCAAGGTCATCCAAGGATACATGAGTTTTAGTACCGAGTCGTTGTTAACATCTAACCAAGTCCAAAAGTTGAGTTTGTTAAAAAGATTAAATAAAGAATAAAAAGAAACAAAATAAATGGCTTAAGAAGAAAATAAAAGGGTAGGAATCAATGATAGGAGAAGGGGTGATTAGGATCAACTTACCTCTTGATGCTTCATTAACTATATCGGACTATCGGGTCGCAAGAGCTCGATTGTCAGATGAGGGACTATGTGTGAAAATGTGTATTATCGTGCAGTATCTGGGTCAGAATCCTAACACACTCGATCCTTCCGCTTTGAATCAGCTGGGAAACGCCACTCGAGACCGGGATATTGTATTAATTAATTAGATATTTTAAGGGATATATATTAGTAGTTTCTATTAGTCTGTTGATGAGCCATCAATTACCCGAAGGTAGTTACTTTTATATATATCAAGTCCTTTACACTTTGATATGATCTTCACGCAAAGGCAAGAGCTTACCCAACTTGAAGTCCCATCCAAAACCTTTAACCTCCGCTAAGAGCATCAACATGTTTTGACTCTACACAGACACAGAAAGCATGAACGAGCCAAGTTAATGGCGTTGCAAGATTGTTGGTAGATTTTAAGGATTAGGCGGAAACTCTAATGATTATTTCACTCACTTCCAATAAACTATTATAATTAATTAAAGTCATTAACACACACCTTGCCTACCCATTATCTTCCTCAGCTAGCTTAGCATCAAAGAGGTAAGTTTCCCCAAAACACTCTCAAGAATCTATCCAAGAATGGCTAAGGAAGAAGATATGATCAAACTTGTAAGGATTATATAAATCATAAAAAGCTTGATTACACTAATGATTCTTGATTTTTTTTTTTATGATTACAATGATTAGAGAGTGTGGGTAGAAGAGAACTGTGTAGTGGAGAAGGGGAGAGAGAACGAGCAAGTGAAAATGGCGGAATGGGCTCAGGGGTGGAACCAATACAAAATTAGCCGTAGCACGGGCTACGGCTCAAGTCCATATTCGTAGTGCATTTTTATATTTTTTTCTGTTTTATACAAAGGATACCCCTAAGACCACAGGTGCGGGCGTTCAAAAAAGGCGTTGTTGCTGCTCATCGTCGTTCACACTGTCCCGTCCACGGCGTTACCACGGTGTTATTGATTAGGCCAGGGAATCTCCATCGGCGTGGAAGAGTTTTTGGCATTGATGTGGCATGTGGTTAATGGACGTGGATGTTAGTCGTTTAACCCCAATGGTTAACTTTTAAAATTTTTAAAAAAACTTACCTTTTTTAAAAATTCTAATTTTACACTATAAATACAACCCACTTCTTCATTTTATAAATTACAAACTCCCCCACTTCACCTAAATTTATTCAAACTCTCAACACCGTTCCATTTCACCCAAAAAAAACCCGAGGAGGAGAGCCGTTGCGTGGACCAAAGAAGATTGCACTTTGCGAGTCATGGGTCGAAGCTTTGGGCCACCACACGCCAGTAAGGCGCTCTAGCGGTTCTATTTGGAGGACAACCCGACAACACTTTCAAGCCTATACGGGTGAGAACAACCGAAACGTCGACCCCCCTCGTATCGTTTAGGACATCCATCTCGATTGCGAAAGATTCGAGATGATCCACACCACCGTGGAGCTCGAGGGTGGTGATCTCAGGGAGGATGACATCATCCAAGTGGCTCTCATCAGCTTTAGGCACATGCACCACCGTGAATTCAAGCTTCGCTCGGCGTGGGAAATCATTAGATTTTTTATTTAGATTATGTGTTTTTTAGTTTCGTATTTTTATTTTATGTAATGTTTTTTTAGTGTTATGTATTTGTTTACTTACTAGTAATATTTTTATAAGTTTTTAATACATTTTATAATTTTAATTATAAAATAATACAGAAGGTATGTGACACGTGTCGAAAAAAGCCACGTTTACACGCCCCAGGTCACACCGTTCGTTTTAACACCACGCCCTGTTCGGATGCGTGGTCCACGTGTCGCATATGCCCCATCTTCAAGCCCTTTCACACCGTGTGGTCTAACCAACTCAAACTTACAAAATAAGGGAGCACGATTGAAATAGTGGCTCAATTTATTAGATTAGCCCAAAAAAACACAACTACGTATGGCGGCAACCTGGAAGAAAACCAAATGTTGCTCTAGCCTCTCGCTCAGACTCGAACACTGCATTCTTCGGCCTTCGTTATTGTTGTTTTTATTAATATCGTATGATTGCACGATAAAAAAAATTATGATACCCCTGATTTAACGGGCTAAACTTAAAGGGTGATCTAAAGGATCCTCGACCCTTCACAAGATGCCACCTAATAGATTCCTAAAAGTTGTTAAATTTACTGGTTAAATGGATTCCCTCATGGTTTCTCCAATTCTAATGATGAAGTACCCTATAGACAATCTACTTCACAACGCGATGGTCTCATTACACTAAGAAGTGCAAGGGGTAACTAATGAAATACCAATCAGACTTGATAAGCACATGATGGCAAGTGAAGTAGGGAAACTTCTCACAAAGGCTTTACCCCTTGCAACCTAACACACAAGACAAACCGAATATGAAGACTGGTTGAATACTTAGAGCTACTCAATTCATAAAGATCATTCCTATAGGTTACTACTTCTAGCAAACCATTTTACAATCGAAAATACATAGTAAACGATCTAGCAAGCACTTATAACTGAAAGACATTCTACAAAGCACACAAATGATAATCATGAAATTAAACTTGTCTAAATACACATACATATCAAATCAGAATAAACAAAGTCTTTACTTTAATCATTCATCCATAAAAAAAGTTCCAAAAACCAATTTATTATAAGTCACACATGTGTATTCATCATAAACTTAGGTAGTTCAAGAAGTCTAGCCAATAATCATCTTAAGACAAAAAATATATCAAATTACCTTCACTAAACATGATCTAAATCAAAGAAATTCAAGAAATAATAAACCATATGGTTAACACCCGAGAATCACTATCTTAATGCTTGAAACCTTGATCCTAGCCTTCCGTCTCCTCCAAAATCACGCCTCTCAGCTCCAAGTTCGTCCAAAAGTCAGAATATGTGTATCCAAATTCGTCCTTAGGGTTTTTGTAGGATCGTTGAATCGATCAGAAGAGTTCTAGATCAAACCAAAGGCGGAATTCAATGATTCGATCTTCATTGCAGCTTGTTTAACACTAGGAATCACTTTAACTGTCTCTTGTATTGATTTGATAGTGATTACGGGTCTGGAGACACTTCGGCAGAGCTTCGCTACCAGAATCACAACTGTTCCAAATGAAATCATAAGAGCCCTATTTATAGATGAGCCACTTCGCATGAACCAACAAGTCCAGGTCGTGCGAACTGGCCAGTTCGCACGAACTGGTCACTTCGCATGAACCTGCTGGTTCAGCTCCGTTTCCTAATTCTTTCGAACTACGCGTCTTTTTCTATCTAACCTATTACATGTCTCGATACAAGACGAAGTCAACAGACATATGCACAAACAGTTTTATGCGGTTAACTTGGGCAAAAATCCAACTTTCTACGAAATTAGGCCCCTCGCGTCACGCGAGGGGTATTGATTAATCTTGTCGCGTGACGCGACAATCTCAGAAACGCGGTGGCATTTTTCAATAATAAAGCATGATAACTAAGGGCAATTGGGGCATTTTCTGGAAATTATGTGTCCTCGCGTCACGCGAGGGAAATCTCCACACCTTATCACACGACGCCACATGGGTATTTTCCTGCATTCTTTATTTCCTTGATCACCCAATCACCTGCGACACGCCCCGAAGCTCGGTTTTCTTCGTTTTTGCCCATTTTCACTTCCTTTTCTACTCGGACATCAGCAAAAACACAAAAGACTAAGTACCATGCGAAAATCCAATCAAAACGACACAAAACCCTTAGAAAACTATACAAACTTTACATTGGAAACAAATGTAATTTACAAAACATCAAATATCCCCACACTTATCTTTTTTTCGTCTCGGAAAAAGAATTATGCTATGGAATCATAATCAGGTTTAAATCCGGTTTCAAAACTTAAGTTACTTAACTTTAATATCTAATAACATGTTAACTACAATTGTAGGTATACTTGTCCACTTAAACCCAAACACAGGTTTCCAGGCCTTTTATCATGTGAATTTAGTTCAAATGGGTCAGTCAACCTAGGGTCTCACACTAAGGAAGCCACAATTCATCCTAATCTCGCCTCAAGCTTAGGAAATAAAAGGAAGAAGCATTTGACTCTTCCTAACCGTCTTATGTAAAAACCAAAAGAATTTAAAATCAAATATTTTTCTATCGTTTTTTTTTTCTTTGATGGAACTACAATGAGCAACTAGACATATTATGCATACCTAACTCGGATGTTGTTTCGATCAGAGTCACCATCCCCGAGGTAAACAACATGAGCTTCGACATTCTTTCAAAACTTTTTTCCTAAGTTAACCTAGAGGGAGTGTCAATCAGAGTCACCATCCCTGATGGTAACTCCATAGGCCTCGTCATACACATCTACCTCATTATTCATGGATCAAAATTCTTTTTTTTCTTTTGATTAAAAATTCTAACAGTTTTAACTTACAATGGTATTCCTTAAACTATTAATGGCGGTTTTGGTGTTCCTATTTCTCCTAGATGAGAACACAGAAGGTATGCTAACAAATTTAAGTGTATTAGCCCAAAGGGAAACCTTCTACCTGCTGGGTCTACCCACATATCCAAGTCAGACATGTTTTCAATCATTTAATCTTCTAATAAGTATACTATTTGAAACACAGACACCGGATTTTACCTATCATTTTCCATATTTTAATAATGCAAATTTCAATTTTAGGAACATTTTTTTTAATTTTAAATTTTTTTACTAGACTCAAAAGACACTAAGACTTAGATTTCCCATCCCCACACTTAAAATTTGCGTTATTCCCAATGCAGAAATAGAAACACTACTCAAAAAAGAAAAAATAAATAAAGATCTGATACAAAATTAAAAAATACAATGAAAAAGACTTTGTTGGTAATATTTCAAGACTCGCATGTTCCAGTCAATTCGAAAAATGTCTTCCAATCTGAATGTGCTTAGCAAACAATTCCCACACTCTCACACACAAACGAAAGTGGCCAATCATAATCATCAATCATTCTAATCACAATCATAACCACAAGCAAACATCATAACATATATATATATATATATATATATATAGGGTATGGATATGGTAAAAAGTGTTTAAAATGTGAGAAGGGTAAGAAGTGTTTTAAACCGTTGGATATTTGATCTAATGGTTGAGATCAATAGGGTATAAAAATGTAAATTGTGTTTTAGTTAGAAGGACCTTATGTAAACTTGAAGGGCAATAGTGTCTTTTCCAATGTTTCAAATATGGTAACCGTATACTACACAACCAAAACCCCCATCATTCTCCTAAAAACCAGCGACTTCCCGTCAAAACTAAAATCTGCGATTTCCTTGACTATTAACCACAGCGGAAAACCTAGAAGTGTTTTAAGGGTAATCGGAGCACATTCTTCGTTGCCTAATTCCTTTTGAACTCCTGGGTTTTATATTACATTAATGTGCATTGATTTTATTTAGGTTAAACTGTAAAATCAAGAATCAAACGAGTGTTCTATGGATTCGAACAAAGGCACGAGCAAGCCATCGGGATCGAAGAGGAAGTGACAAGCAGCAATTTCGAAACCTGGTAGGTGTTTTATTGGGGATTTGATGTTAAATCAGTGTATGGTGGTCAATGGTGTCTATTGATGTTTGTTATGTTCTTAACAACCCTTTTATGAGCTTTAGGGTTTTATTTAGTGATATAAAGTGTTTAATAGTATGATGTAGATGGTGTGATAGTGTTATATAAGTAGAATATAACTGTTTTATACATGTAGTGTTATATGCAAATCTTTTGGGTGTTTTAATGGGGGGTTTGATTTTAAATCGGTCTTTGGTGTTTTAATGGGGTTTTGATGATTGTGTTATCCTTAAAAACAAGGTGTCTCAACTTTAGGGTTTTATGTTGTGATTTAAAGTGTTTAATAGTCTGATGTAGATGGTGCGATAGTGTTATATAATTTGAATATGACTGTTTTATACTTGTAGTGTTATATGCAATAATGATGGGTGTTTTAATTGGGGTTTGATTTTAAACCGGTCTTTGGTGGTCCATGGTGTCTATTGGTGCTCATCTTGGTCTATGCTGTGACATCTGTGCTTGTAATCATTGTACAAACTCTGAAAAGTTCATTTATCAATAAAACAATGTTATTTGACCCTAATATTTTTTATTTAAGTTTGACATTTTGCACGTTTTGATTTTTGTTCAATTTTAAACTCTAAATCGCTTTCTGGAGAGTTATACGCAAACCGATGCGTAAAGGTAATCAGTTTAAATGCGACAAACACTCCAGAACATCAACATATGCTTAACATACCTTAAATAACCTTTACATAACTTATAAATACGTTTTAAAGGGTTTGGTATGGCGAAAGCAAGTTTATTCGCTTTTCAGGGACTATTTTTGACAAACTGTGAAACTATGCCGATTCGTATAGTAACGAACATTCCAAAACTTGATCATAAGCTAGACATACCCTAAACATCCTTTACATAGCTTAGAAATAGGCTTTGAGGGGTTCGGTATGCGAAAATAAACTTATTGGTCAATCAGGGACTAAAAGCGTCAAAAAGTGTATAAGTTTGCATTTATGCGCATATCTTACGTTCTGAACATATCCGGACATCCAAAAATTTCTATAATCATTAAAATATTTTATTTTAGTGCTTGGAATGCTAAAATTTCATTCGTCGCGCAATTTGGATTGTTTTTCGTGTCCGTTCGTGTTTCGTCGTAATTAACTGAACAACGAGACCGTACGACCAAACGAACTGACATCCGAGATGTTTTCAAGCATATTTCATGTCCCCTACACTTTGGAATCATGGTAGAGCCTTGAAAATGACGTAACTGGGCTTAAACGAGTCAAAAATGGCATCACAAGCATGCAGGGACCAAACATATAAATATCAAAACTTTGTTTAACTGATCTTAGGTCGCGGGCCGCGTAGGTTGGCCCTATCTCGTTCGCGGGGCGCGACAGAAGCCCAGTTCTGTAGAAAATGGTTTTTCTCCAAATTCAGCTGTTGTTGTGGTTTTGGACATGGTTTAAACATACCATATAATGGTATTTAGGCTCCCCTAGTATTCAAATTCAGTGGGTAACACATGGAGGGCCAAGATTGAAGCTCAAAACCCGAGAAACGATCCTAATGGTTGTGGAAAATCTATAAATACCCACTCAAATTCATTCTCCAACTTGCTCATTTGCTCTCAATTTTGCTCTAAGTTGAAGCTCTCCTTGTGAAGCTTCATACCTGAGTATTTTGAGTTCAAATCTTCAAGGCTTGGAACTTTTGTATGTTTCTTTCATGCTTTTATGCATTTTAAGCATGAAAGTCAAACAGTGTTTGACTTTCTGCTTTAACCAGTCTTTGGTCAACACAAAGTTCATTTGAACTTTGCAACGTGAGCGTAATCACGATGGTTATAGTCCCTTGTGACTATACCTACTGATTACCACGTTGATTAGGCGTAGTGACGAGTCATAGTTTCGGTCAAAGTACGTGTTTATGTGTATTTTGCAACGAAACTATCTTTAGGTATCAAAAAACTTTGTTTTGATATAAAACTTATTTTCTAACTTCGTTAAACATGTTTTAACATGTTTAACTCGTCACTTTTAGTTTAGTGCTTATATAGGGTCGTAAGATAAGCGGTCTAAACAACCGCTTAGACTTTCGAACCCGACCCGTTTGGTCGATCATTAGGATCAGACCAAACACATTTTTGTGACCATAGTTGTATAGGGAATAACCTTCCGAGGTTATACCTTATGGTCACTTTTTTTAGTTAGTTGTATGATAGGTAGTTTATATGCCTTAGGAAAATGACCAAAACGCCCTTTTTACGCATAATTTCATTTTATGCATATGTAACCTAAATTTTGACATCTAAACTGATTAGGCAATATTATTAGATATGTTAAGGCATATAGTACTTGTCATTGGACTAGATAGGCGGTCCGAACACATTTTACGCGAACGACGCGTTAAAGTAGCGTAAGCTACCTAAACGGGTCGTAATGGGTCGTAATCACTTAGGATAGGTTCCGATTTAGAATGTAGGCTTTGTTAAACCATATTACATGAGTTCCTATACTCATTTGGTTTACGAATCCACATTTAATCCGATCTTCCGATTTAGGTCCGGTTTATTAACGTAGTTACCTATATTAGGTGCCGATTGATTCCGTGATCCTTCTAGCGTTCTTTGATTGTTATTACAAGACTTCTAAGCATTATCAAGTCAGTACATAGTCTCCTCTTTTACCGTTTTCAAATATTTTGGGGTGATTCACATGTGCCTACTTGTTACTTTCATGCTTTTCGTGCTTTCATAACATATACTTGCTATGTTCACTAGTACGCATATAGTACATGATTTCATTTATGCGTTGCTATGTATGTTCATTTTGCATACTTAGCACATTGTTTACACATAACATTCTTACATTTGGTATGACATTTGGTTTGTTTAACGGGACAAAAATACGTTTATTAACATTGATCACGCCGCTCGGTAGTAAGTAGTGGTACCATAGGAATTGACAACTCCCGTTTCTGGCTTCCTAGGTTTGTTTGGAAGTAGGAAATGACTGAATCCGGTATACATAAATTTTGATAAATCTTTAATTTGTTTAAGTGTTTGTCTCCAGAGTCGCAAGGCTTGAATGTATGCGTTTTAACATTACCACATAAGTGTTTGTATCAGTAAAGCATGGATTTTGCAAAACATAACTTTTGACTTAAAACTATGATTTATATCAAATACATTGTTTTGTACATTTTACCTATGGGGTTGAGTAATTCTATTATTCACCATACATTTTCATTTGATTATACATAAACATTATACATATGGTTTAAGTAGTCACTTTTGACTTACCATACATAGCATTAATTATACAAGACATGGTTTACATTTAACAATTGAATATCTAATTATCCATGAACATTTTGACATTTGTATAAACAATACATTTTGGTGGTTTATTTTGGTAAGTGATTTACATAACGAGGTGACGTGTAATATGATAAAAACAAGGTGGATACGTCGCAGGTACTTCCTATATATTAGTACTTTTATGATATTACATATCGTAGTGTTATTTAAATCATTTCGACAAAGACATGATATATCTCATTCAAACAACATATTTTTACATGATACTGTTTTATAAACAACATAACTTTTACAAATTCATTGTTTCTCAGTTATTTATTTAGCCAAGCAGCATTCTTTTATATGTCATTTGATTTCATTATCGCTTTTCGAATAATTTATAAAAGAAAAAGTTTTACAAAGGTTCATGACTAAACTTTTTGTTAAACGTTCTTTCAACTACAAGTCATGAATCCTAAATCAATAAACCTATGTATCTCACATGCATTTTTATGCTGACGTACCTATTTTCACATGTGTTTTCAGGAGCTGATCCATAGGGTTGTTCAAGATACACTTAGGCGGGCTTGGGCCTTAGTGACAATAAAAGATGCAAGACTAGTTTAAATTACGTTATGTACTCTTTGTTTTCTTGGTTTTAAGACAAAGTAACCACTTTGTTAATAAACAAAATGAAACTTTAAATACCATGGTTGTGAAACAATAATTCTGCCACTCCACTCCCCGACGTTTCCGCCGCGGCTTGTTGTTTTACGCGGTCGGGGTGTGACATATGCAATTATGATGGGTGTTTTAATAGTGTTGTGTGTTGTAGTGTTATATGATATACTGTGTCTTTTGATCAACTTTGTTTTGGTTGACAGAGTTTTACAGTGAACATTTATAATGTATGGTTTTAACCATTGCTGTAGTGTTATAGGTTGGCAAAACTAAAGTTGCTCATCAACAGCATTGTATAAGAACACCATGAAACTAAAGTTCCCAATATCTTAACATAGGGTGTAAAGCTGATCAATTATTTTGAATCAATTATAGTGCTTTATAAACCAATATGTTATAATTTGGGTTTCACCGTTCGATAACTAGTTGTAAGAGCATTTAGTTTTAGTCCGGAGAAGCGGCCGAATACCCAGATTCAAAATGGGAAAGGGATTCCATAATACAATTGGACAAAGCATCCCGTTGAGCGATTTAGATAATGATAAAGTAATGGAAGAAGGTATATATAAAATACAAAACTACACATGTAAAAAACAGTTTGATGGACACTTTAGTTTTAGTAATTTGTTATGCAATGTCACGTTTTGTCGGAATTCTTGCACCATGTATCGCCAAATATAATAACAATATATGTTCGATTTCCAGCTGCAACATCACCCGCTGCGGATAGCGATGACGACTTCGAGTCACCGCTTCCAGTACCATTCGCGGAAGGTAAGAAATTTATTAATTCAAATGAATTGTCGGTGTTTTTCGTATAATTGTGAACATAGTCTAACATGTATAAATGTTTATTCTAGTTTCAAAAAAAACAACCTAGAGCAACTGATACAACACACCGTGACTCCGCCGACGCCGACTTCGTGACCCAACCACCAATCACAAATCCAGCAGGTAACTTTGCCAAAAAAATTGGAACCAAATCTATCAGTATTTTCATTTAGTTGTAAATATAGTCTAACTGATGTGATTATATGGGTTTCAGCTGCTAAATCACAGCCGGTCCGCGACGATGTTGACAAAGAACCCCAACAAGCAGACGGAAAAAGATGTAAGTCAACAGCAACTAGGAGGAAGTCAACCAGACCACCGACGTCATTTCCATAAAAAAAATATGAGCCATTCACCGGGCCAAAAATTAAATTGATGACGTCTTCGGTTAACCTTTTTATATTGGTCAACAACTTGAATAAGGCGCAAGGTCGAGTTTGCTTCTAGTGTGTTCCAAAAGAGGGCTCTTACTTGGTGGAATGGGTCAACGAGAGATCGTGGTGCTAATGTCGCTTTGGGTCAGAATTGGGAAGAGCTTAGGGCTCTTATGATGAGGGAATTATGTCCTTGTCATGAACAAAGGGTGTTAGAAAGGGAATTTGATGACCTGAAACAGGATAGTGGTGAACATCGGGCTTATACAGACAGATTCGAGGAGTTGAGTTTGTTATGCCCTACAATGGTTACCCCACTCGAGAAAGATATCGAAAGGTATGTCGATGGTTTACCTGACTCCGTGCAAGACATCATCACTGGTAGCAACCCTACCACAGTTCGTCAGGCAATCGAGTTGGCTGCGACTTTGACTGAGTCGCAAATCAGAAAGGGTAAGCTTCATAGGAAGGGTGATAAGAAACAATCGTCTGACAAGAGTGAAAACAAGAAGGGTATGAAAGCTGGATCTTCAAAGAGGTCAAGGAAGCTCAAGGCCTCCCAAAATTTCGCTGTTACTGCACAAGCCAACCAGGCAGCTCCCAACCAGCTCGCACAACCACCCGCAAAGAAACAATTTGCTGGTAATGCACCTCTGTGCAACAGTTGTAACAGTCACCATCAACCACAGGTTCAGTGTCATTTTTGTGCTAACTGTGGAAAATCGGGTCATCTTGCCCATGTTTGTCGTTTTGCTCCTAATCAAGCCGCACAAAACCCAGCTCAGCAAGCTGCTCAACCGCCTGCTCAACAACAAGCACATGCCGCATGACCTCACTATCCTCCTAGTTCGTGCTACAATTGTGGGGATCTGACCCAGTATCGAAATCAGTGTCCAAGATTGGTTAACGCGAAACGGGCTCAGGCTCGTGGATGAGTCTTTAACATGAACGCAAATGAGGCGCGTGCAGACAACGAGGTGGTCAATGGTACGTTCTTTGTTAACAATCAGCCTGCTTCTGTTCTTTTTTATTAGGGTGCCGATAAGAGTTTTGTGTCTTTATCTTTTGAGCCTTTGCTTTGCATGACTAGAACAAAACTAGGAAAGCCTTTAACAGTAGAGGCTGCTAGTGGTGAACCCGTTGTTCTCGATTCTGTTCTTCGAAACTGCCAGTTAAACTTTAATAACCATCTTTTTCCTATCGACCTCACACCGATGCAACTTGGGAGTTTCGACATTATAGTGGGAATGGATTGGTTAGCCAAGTATCACGCAGAGGTAGTTTGTTTTGAGAAGATTGTTCGGGTGCCACTTTTGACTGGTGAGATCTTAGAGGTTCGTGGTGAGAAACCTGCTAGTGGTCTTAAACTCATGTCTTATACTCAAGCTCAGAAGTACTTACGCAAGAACTATGTGGCCTTCTTAGCACATATGGTAGAAGAGAAGGGCAAAGGTAAGTCTATTCAAGATATCCCTGTTGTTCGGGATTATCCTGAAGTGTTTCCTAAAGAATTACCTGGTTTACCCCCAGCACGCCAAGTTGAGTTTCGTATTGATCTAGTACCTGGTGCTAATCCTATTGCTAAATCTCTGTATCGGCTTGCACCGTCTGAAATGCAAGAATGATCTAAACAGCTCCTGGAGCTTTCTGACAAAGGTTTTATCCGTCCTAGCTTTTCACCTTGGGGTGCTCCCGTTCTTTTTGTTAAAAAGAAAGATGGATCTTTCAGGATGTGCATCGATTATCGTGAGCTTAACAAGCTTACCATCAAGAATCGTTATCCCCTACCTCACATTGATGATCTCTTTGATTAGTTACAGGGTGCTACTTATTTTTCAAAGATTGATCTACGTTCTGGATATCATCAGCTTCGTGTACTCGAGGAAGATATCCCCAAGACTGCATTCTGTACGAGATATGGTCATTATGAGTTCACTGTTATGCCATTCGGTTTGACAAATTCTCCTGCTATTTTCATGGACTTGATGAATAGGGTTTGTAAGCCTTATTTGGATAAGTTCATCATCGTTTTCATTGACGACATTCTGATTTATTCCAAGACACGATCACGAACAACATCTCCGTCATACTATGGAACTCCTGAAGAAAGAACAACTTTTCGCTAAGTTCTCCAAGTGTGAATTTTGGCTTAAGGAAGTTCAATTTTTGGGACATATCGTTAACAAACAAGGTATTCATGTAGATCCCGCCAAAATCAGTGCAATTAAGGATTGGGATACACCCACTACTCCTACTGAAGTTCATTCTTTTCTTGGTCTTGCTGGTTATTACCGCCGCTTCATCGAAAACTTTTCCAAAATTGCAGTTCCTCTTACCGCTTTAACTCAGAAGAACAAACCGTTTGAATGGGGGATCCAAACAGGAAGAAGCATTTCAGACCTTGAAAAAGAAACTTTGTGATGCACCTATTCTGTCTTTACCTGAGGGCAACGATGATTTTATCGTATATTGTGATGCATCCAAATTGGGTCTTGGCTATGTTCTCATGCAAAGGAACAAATTCATAGCTTATGCATCAAGGCAGTTGAAGATTCACGAGAAGAACTACACCACTCATGATCTTGAGTTAGGTGCAGTTGTATTCGCTCTCAAAATCTGGAGACACTACTTATATGGTACAAAATGTGTGGTTTTCACGGACCACAAAAGTCTTCAGCATATTTTCAATCAGAAAGAACTTAACATGAGGCAACGACGTTGGGTGGAACTTCTAAACAACTATGACTGCGAAATTCGCTACCATCCTGCTAAGGCAAATGTCGTAGCTGATGCATTAAGTCGTAAAGAGCATGTCAAGCTTCATTGTGTTCGAGTTCGATCGGATATTCAAACCCGCATTTCTCAGGCTCAACATACTTATGTTACACAAGATTTGATGGGTAAGGAACTACCATTTCATATTAAGCCTGATCTTGAACTGAAAGACAATAGAATGTATTATTTCATGGACCGTTTGTGGGTCCCAAGTCAATACAATCTCCGCACCTTGCTAATGGATGAAGCTCATAAGTCTCGTTATTCTATTCATCATGGTGCAGACAAAATGTATAAGGATCTTCGAACATAGTTTTGGTGGCCCGGTATGAAGAAAGACATTGCTTTGTATGTATCTAAATGCCTTACTTATCTTAAGGTTAAGGATGAACATCAACATCCCCCTGGATTATTGGAGCAACCAGAGATTCCAGTTTGGAAATGGGAAAACATTGCTATGGATCTTATTACCAAACTTCCGCGCACTAAAAGAGGTCATGACGCTATCTGGGTAGTTGTTGATCGTCTTACCAAGTCAGCACATTTCTTGCCAATCCGTGAGGATCTATCTGTCGACAAGCTGGCTAAAATCTATGTGGATGAGATTGTATCCCGTCATGGCGTTCCTTTGAACATTATATCTGACAAAGATGCTCAATTCTCGTCTCGTTTTTGGAGAACCATGCAATCTGCTATGGGAACCCAACTTAATTTGAGCACAGCTTATCATCCGCAAACAAATGGTCAATTTGAAAGAACAATCCAGACTTTGGAGGATATGCTTAGAGCTTGTGTGATCGATTTTGGTGGTAGTTGGGATTCGTATCTTCCATTGATTGAATTCTCCTACAACAATAGTTATCACTCCAGCATCAACATGGATCCTTTCGAGGCTTTATACGTTCGAAAATGTCGTTCACCAGTCTGCTGGAATGAGATCGGCGAAGCTCAGCTTATTGGACCTGAACTCATTCTAGAGACTACAGATAAGGTTAAGAAAGTTCGCGACAACCTTCAGACAACTAGAAGCCGTCAAAAGAGTTATGCAGATAGACGACGCAAGCCCTTGGAATTTCAAGTCGGTGATCGCGTCTTACTTAAGGTTTCACCTTGGAAAGGTGTGAGCAGATTTGGAAAAACAGGAAAACTTGCACCTAGATATGCTGGACCATTCAAGATCGTCGAAAGAATCGGAAAGGTGGCCTACAGATTAGAGTTACCTCCTGAACTCGGAAATGTTCATCGAACCTTCCACGTGTCCAATCTTAAAAAGTGTTTAGCTGATGAGAACCTCCACATACCACTTGATGAAATTCGTGTTGATGACACGATGCACTTTGTTGAGAAGCCTGTGGAAATCATGGACCGTGAAGTCAACTGGCTCAAACACAAGTGCATTCCACTTGTCAAAGTTTGCTGGGAATCTAAATGTGGACCAAAATTTACTTAGGAATGTTAAGATCAAATGAAAGCGAAATATCCGCATCTATTCTCACAAGTTTCCTCTAAATAAATTTCGGGAAGAAATTTCCACAAGCAGGGGAGACTGTGACATCTGTGCTTGTAATCATTGTACAAACTCTGAATAGTTCATTTATTAATAAAAAATGTTATTTGACCCCAATATTTGTTTATTTATGTTTGACGTTTTGCATGTTTTGATTTGTGTTCAATTTTAAACTCTAAATCGCTTTCTGGAGAGTTATACGCAAATCGATGCGTAAACGTAATCAGTTTAAACGTGACAAACACTCCAGAACATCAACATATGCTTAACATACCTTAAATAACCTTGACATAACTTAGAAATAAGTTTTAAAGGGTTTGGTATGGCGAAAACAAGTTTATTCGCTTTCAGGAACTATTTTTGACAAACTGCGAAACTATGCCGATTCTTATAGTAACGAACATTTCGAAACTTGATCATAAGCTAGACATACCCTAAATATCCTTTACACAGCTTAGAAATAGGCTTTGAGGGGTTCGGTATGCGAAAATAAATTTATTGGTTAATCAGGGACTAAAAGCGTCAAAAAGTGCATAAGTTTGCATTTACGCGCATATCTTACGTTCTGAACATATCTGGACATCCAAAAATTTCTATAATCATTAAAATATTTTATTTTAGTGCTTGGAATGCTAAAATTTCATTCATCGCGCAATTTGGATCGTTTTTCGTGTCCGTTCGTGTTTCGTCATAATTAACCGAACAACGAGACCGTACGACCAAACGAACTGAGATCCGAGATGTTTTCAAGCATATTTCATGTCCCCTACACTTTGGCATCATGGTAGAGCCTTGAAAATGTCTTAACGGGGCTTAAACGAGTCAAAAATGGCATCACAAGCATGCAGGGACCAAACATATAAATATCAAAACTTTGATGAACTGATCTTAGGTCGCGGGCCGCGTAGGCTGACCCTATCTCGTTCGCGGGGTGCAACAGATGCCCAGTTCTACAGAAAATGGTTTTTCTCCAAATTCAGCTGCGGTTGTGGTTTTGGACATGGTTTAAACATACCATATACTGGTATTTAGGCTCCCCTAATATTCAAATTCAGTGGGTAACACATGGAGGGCCAAGATTGAAGCTCAAAACCCGAGAAACGATCCTAAGGGTTGTGGAAAATCTATAAATACCCACTCAAATTCATTCTCCAACTTTCTCGTTTGCTCTCAATTTTGCTCTAAGTTGAAGCTTCATACCTGAGTATTTTGAGTTCAAATCTTCAAGGCTTGGACCTTTTGTAGGTTTCTTTCATGCTTTTATGCATTTTAACCATGAAAGTCAAACAGTGTTTGACTTTATGCTTTGACCAGTATTTGGTCAACACAAAGTTCGTTTGAACTTTGCAACGTGAGTGTAATCACGATGGTTATAGTCCCTTGTGACTATACCTACTGATTACCACGTTGATTAGGCATAGTGACGAGTCATAGTTTTGGTCAAAGTACGTGTTTATGCGTATTTTGCAACGAAACTATCCTTGGGTATCAAAACACTTTGTTTTGAAATCAAACTTGTTTTCTAACTTAGTTAAACATGTTTAACTCGCCACTTTTAGTTTAGTGCTTATATAGGGTCGTAAGATAAGCGGTCTAAACAACCGCTTAGACTTTCGAACCCGACCCGTTTGGTCAATCATTAGGATCCGACCAAACACATTTTTGTGACCATAGTTGTATAGGGAATAACCTTCTGAGGTTATACCTTATGGTCACTTCGTTTAGTTAGTTGTATGATAGGTAGTTTATATGCCTTAGGAAATGACCAAAATGCCCTTTTTACGCATAATTTCATTTTATGCATATGTAACCTAAATTTTGACATCTAAACTGATTAGAAAATATTATAGATATGTTAAGGCATATAATACTTGTCATAGGACAAGAAAGGCGGTCCGAACGCGTTTTACCCGAACGACGCATTAAAGTAGCGTTAGCTACCTAAACGGGTCGTAATGGGTCGTAAGCACTTAGGATAGGTTCCGATTTAGAATGTAGGCTTTGTGTCACACCCCGACCACGTAGAACATACAAAACGTGGCGGAAACATCGGGGAGTGTTGTAACAGAATTATTGTTTCACAACCATGGCATACAAAGTTATATTTTATTTATTAAACAAGAGTGTTATATTGTCTTAAACAGGAAACAAAGAGTTCATAACATAATTAAACTAGTCTATCTTCATTTTTAGTCTCTAAGGCACAGGTCCGCCCTAGTGTCATGATCATCATCCTACGCAATAGCTCCTGAAAACACATGTGAAAATAGGTACGTTAGCATAAAAATGCCCGTGAGATACATAGGATTTGTGAAAAGAGGATTCATGACTTATGAGTTTAGAAAAAGTTGTTTAACAAAAGTCAGTCATGAACCTTGTAAATTGTTTTGTTTTGTAAATCATTCAAAAAGCGATGATATATATAAATAAGAGAATAATGTAAGGTTAAATGAATAACCAAGTAATATGAGTTTGTATAAGATAAGTTGTTTTGTAAATCAATGTCTTGTGAAAATAAGTTGTTTATGTAAAACGTAATATGTCAAATATTGAAATGATTTAAGTAACGCTACGACATGTAATGTCATACAAACACTTATATATAGGAAGTACCAGCGGCGTATCCACCATGCTTGTATCATATTACACACGCCTCGTTACTCAAATCACTTACTCAAACCAACCACCAATGTAAATTGTTTATGTATAAATGAATTGTCATGTGTTAATGTGTAAACCATATCGAAATGTCTATGTCCAATGTAAACCACTAAATGTGTATATCAATGTCAAAATGTTTATGTTTAATGTAGATCATGTAATGTGTACCCAAAAATATCATGTATGGTAAGTGAAATATATCAACTAAACCATATGTAAAATGCACAAAAACAAGGTATTGAAGTAAAACATGGTTTAAATCAAAGTTATGTTTTGTGGAACAAATGCATGCTATACTGATATAAACATTTATGCGGTATTGTGAAAATGCATACATCCAAGCCTTGAGACTGTGGCGATTAACCCTTAAACAAATTAAAGGTTTATCTAAGTTATGTGTATCGAATTCGGTCATTCCTTTCATCCAAACCTACCCAGGATGTCCAGAACGGGAGTTGTCAATTCCTATGGTACCACTACCTACTAACGAACGGCGTAGCTAATGTTAATGAATGTATTGTTCCATTTTAAACAACCCAAATGTCATACCAAAATGTAAACATGTGATGAAAACAACTGTACTAAGTATGCACACAATGGGCATACATAGCATGAAATGTAATGTAATGTGAAACAATGTACTAAGTATGCACACAATGGACATACATAGCATGAAATGTAATGTAAAACAATGTACTAAGTACGCACACAATGGGCATACATAGCATAAAATGTAATGTAGAACATTGTACTAAGTATGCACACAATGGGCATACATAGCATGAAATGTAATGTGAAGCGATGTACTAAGTACGCACACAATGGGCATACATAGCATGAAATGTAATGTAAATCATGTACTATAAATGTACTAATGAACATAGCACGTATATGATGTGTAAACATGGAAAGCATGAAAGTAACAAGTAGGCACATGTGTTCCACCCCAAAATGTTTGGAAAACAGTAAAAGAGGGGTCTATGTACTCACTTGAGATTGCTCAGAAGTCCTAAGATAACCACCAAGCAAAGCTAGAGATCACGGAATCAAACGGCACCTAATATAGGTAACTATGTTAATAAACCGGACCTAAATCGGAGGATCGGATAGAATGAGGGTTCCTTAACCAAACGAGTATGGAGACTCGTGTAATATGGTTTAACAAAGCCTACATACTAAATGAAACCTAACATAAGTGCTTACGACCCATTACGACCCGTTTAGGTAGCTTATGCTACTTTAACACGTCGTTCGCGTGAAACGCGTTCGGACCGCCTAACTAGTCCTATGACAAGTAGAATATGCCTTAAGATGCCTAATATTTTTCGCCAAATCAGTTTAGATGTCAAAAGTTATGTCACATATGTTTATAATGAATTTTGGCATCAAAGGGGTATTTTGGTAATTTACCTAAGGCATATAAACTACCTATCATACAACTACTTAAACGTCGTGACCATAAGGTATAACCTCGGAAGGTTATTCCCTACCTACTATGGTCACCTAATGTATTTGGTAGGATCCTAACGATCGACCAAATGGGTCGGGTTCGAAGGTATAAGCGATTTATTAGATCGCTTACCCTTACGACCCTAGACAACGTGGTAATCAGTAGGCATAGTCACAAGGGACTATAACCATCGTGATTACAATCACGTTGCGAAGTTCAAACGAACTTCGCATTGACCATAAACTGGTCAACGCAGAAAGTCAAACAAAGTTTGACTTTCGGACTCGAAAAGCAATAAAAGAACGAAGGAATACTTACGAAGGGTCCCCGAATGCTAATCTTGATTCAAGTAGCTCAGGTATGAAACAAAGGTTTCAACTTAGAGCTTCTCAAATCAGATTCTAGTGGGTTTTGAAGTTGGGGGATGTGGGTATTTATAGGATTTCCCGAACCGTTAGGATCGTTTCTTGGAAACCGTGATCGAATCTAAGGCGTACACTTGTTAGAATGTTGTGGTGACTAAAAAAGGCCCCTCATGAACTGAAAGGGCAAGTGTGGGTGTGTGGTTGGGAGTTTAACAGTTGTAATCTGCTGATCAATTGATCTTATCTGATCTGGGAGCCTGACGCGGGCCGCGTAAAGGATAGCCCTGGTTTTACGCGGGCCGCCTGGCCTGACTGGTCAGAAACAAACTTTCGTAAATGACAGTTTCAGTCCCTGTTTCGTGTTTAAGCCATTTCCGACACGTTTAAGGCCCGGTAAGCCAACGTTAAGGCCCTAAAATGATGCCTAAACATTGTGGACATGAAACATGCTCAAAAATATGTCGGATGTCAGTTCGTTTGGTCGTACGATCGCGATGTTCGCTTAATTACGACGGAATGCGCATAAGCGCGAAAAACGATCCAAATGACGCGACGGATGGATTTTTCTTATGCCAATCACTAAAATAAAATGTTTTAGTGCTTACATAAATTTTTGGATGTCCGAATGTATTCAGAACGTAAGTTATGCGCGAAAATGCAAACTTGTGCACTTTTTGACGCTTTTAGTCCCTGAATGACCCAAAAGTTTATTTTAGCATACCGAACCCCTCAAAGCCTATTTCTAAGCTATGTAAAGGATATTTATGGTATGTTTAACTTATGGTCATGTTCCGAAATGTTCGTTACGGTTCAAATTGGCATACTTTCGCAGTTTGTCAAGTTTAGTCCCTGTAAGCGAATTAACTTGTTTTTGCCATACCAAAGCCTTCAAAACTTATTTCTAAGTTATGTAAAGATTATTTAAGGTATGTTAAGTATATGTTGATGTTCCGGAGTATTTGTCGCATTAAACTGATTACGTTTACGCATCAGTTTGCGTATAACTCTCCAGAAAGCGATATATAGTTTGAAATTGAATAAAAGTCAAAACATGAAAAATGTAAAACACAACCAAACAAACAAACATTGGGATCAAATAACATTGTTTTATTGATAACTGAACTGTTCACAATGATTACAAGCACAGATGTTACACTTTGTTAAACCATATTACATGAGTTCATATTTGCATTTGGTTTATGAAACCACATTTTATCCGATCTTCCGAATTAGGTCCGGTTTATTAATGTAGTTACCTATATTAGGTGCCGATTGATTTCGTGATCCTTCTAGCATTGTTTGATTGTTATTACAAGACTTCTAAGCATTATCAAGTGAGTACATAGTCCCCTCTTTTACTGTTTTCAAATATTTTGGGTGGTGATTCACATGTGCCTACTTGTTACTTTCATGCTTTTCGTGCTTTCATAACATATACTTGCTATGTTCACTAGTACGCATATAGTACATAATTTCATTTATGCGTTGCTATGTATGTTCATTTTGCATACTTAGTACATTGTTTACACATAACATGCTTACATTTGGTATGACATTTGGTTTGTTTAACGGGACAAAAATACGTGTATTAACATTGATCACGACGCTCAGTAGTAAGTAGTGGTACCATAGGAATTGACAACTCCCGTTTCTGGCTTCCTAGGTTTGTTTGGAAGTATGAAATGACTGAATCCGGCATACATAAATTTTGATAAATCCTTAACTTGTTTAAGTGTTTGTCTCCACAGTCGAAAGGCTTAAATGTATGCGTTTTAACATTACCACATAACTGTTTGTATCAGTAAAGCATGGATTTTGCAAAAAACATAACTTTTAACTTAAAACTATGATTTATATCAAATACATTGTTTTGTACATTTTACCTATGGGGTTGAGTAATTCTGTTATTCACCATACACTTTCATTTGATTATACATAAACATTATACATATGGTTTAAGTAGTCACTTTTGACTTACCATACATAGCATTTAATTATACAAGACATGGTTTACATTTAACAATTGAATATCTGATTATACATGAACATTTTGACATTTGTATAAACAATAAATTTTGGGGGTTTATTTTGGTAAGTGATTTACATAACGAGGCGACGTGTAATATGATAAAAGCATGGTGGATACGCCGCTGGTACTTCCTATACATAAGTACTTTTATGATATTACATATCGTAGCGTTATTTAAATCATTTCGACAAAGACATGATATATCTCATTCAAACAACATATTTTTACAAGATATTGTTTTATAAACAACATAACTTTTACAAATTCATTGTTACTCGGTTATTTATTTAACCAAGCAGCATTCTTTTATATGTCATTTGATTTCATTATCGCTTTTCGAATAATTTATAAAAGAAAACGTTTTACAAAGGTTCATGACTAAACTTTTTGTTAAACGTTCTTTCAACTATAAGTCATGAATCCTAAATCAATAAACCTATGTATCTCACAGGCATTTTTATGCTGACGTACCTATTTTCACATGTGTTTTCAGGAGCTGATGCATAGGGTTGTTCAAGATACACTTAGGCGGATTTGGGCCTTAGTGATATTAAAAGATGCAAGACTAGTTTAAATTACGTTATGTACTCTTTGTTTTCTTGGTTTTAAGACAATTTAACCACTTTGTTAATAAATAAAACGAAACTTTAAATACCATGGTTGTGAAATAATAATTCTGCCACTCCACTCCCTGACGTTTCTGCCGCGACTTGTTGTTTTACGCGGTTTTGGTGTGACATATGCAATTATGATGGGTATTTTAATAGTGTTGTGTGTTTTAGTGTTATATGATATTCTGTGTATTTTGATCAACTTTGTATTGGCTGACAGAGTTTTACAGTGAACATTTATAATGTATGGTTTTAACCATTGCTGTAGTGTTATAGGTTTGCAAAACTAAAGTTGCTCATCAACAGCATTGTATAAAAACACCATGAAACTAAAGTTCCCAATATCTTAACGTAGGGTGTAAAGCTGATCAATTGTTTTGAATCAATTATAGTGCTTTATAAACCAATATGTTATAATTTGGGTTTCACCGTTCAATAGCAAATTGTAAGAGCATTTAATTTTAGTCCGGAGAAGCGGCCGAATACCCAGATTCAAAATGGGAAAGGGATTCCATAATACAATTGGACAAAGCATCCCGTTGAGCGATTCGGATAATGATAAAGTAATGTAAGAAGGTATATATAAAATACAAAACTACACATGTAAAAAACAGTTTGATGGACACTTTAGTTTTAGTAATTTGTTATGCAATGTCACGTTTTGTCGGAATTCTTGCACCATGTATCACCAACTATAGGACACTTTAATGTTAGTAATTTGTTGGTTTATAATAACAATATATGTTCGATTTCCAGCTGCAACATCACCCGCTGCGGATAGCGATGACGACTTCGAGTCACCGCTTCCAGTACCATTCGCGGAAGGTAAGAAATTTATTATTTCAAATGAACTGTCGGTGTTTTTCGTATAATTGTGAACATAGTCTAACATGTATAAATGTTTATTTTAGTTTAAAAAAACAACCTAGAGCAACGGATACAACACACCGTGACTCCGCCGACGACGACTTCGTGACCCAACCACCAATCACAAATCCAGTAGATAACTTTGCCAAAAAATTGGAACCAAATCTATCAGTGTTTTCATTTAGTTGTAAATATAGTCTAACTGATGTGATTATATGGGTTTCAGCTGCCAAATCACAGCCGGTCCGCGATGATGTTGACAAAGAACCCCAACAACCAGACGGAAAAAGACATAAGTCAACAGCAACTAGGAGGAAGTCAACCATATCACCGACGTCATTTCCATAAAAAATATGAGCCATTCACCGGGCCAAAATTAAACTGAAGACGTCTTCGGTTAACCTTGTTATATTGGTCAACAACTTGAATAAGGCGCAGAAAAAGGTCGTAGAAATGGGGTTCGGTCCGTTGCTGAATTTCAACATACGACATGTACCGACCCGGCTTGCATATTGGTTGGCAAGCAACTATGGCGACAACGCAGGAGTGTTGAACACGGGCGAAAAACGTGTACGGATCATAGTAGAGTTGGTGCATAAAATATTCGAAATACTAATCGGGGGTATAAAGATTGTAGAAAAAATAAGAGCAAGGGATAGCAATGCAGTTGTGAAGGAATGGAGGGACCAGTTCAAGGATTATACTAAAGTGTCGCCACTCGGACTGAAGGACATGATGGTTTCCGACACTTCAAGTGACCGGGTGTTTGAATTGAACTGGTTGGTGTTGTTTAATACGGTGCTAGGGGAGATAAGCGCATGCAACACAGTTAATCTGCATTTCTTGGGATGCGTGGACCGAAATGTTCAAAAATCGAGCTTTGATTGGTGCAGCTACATGATAACCTATTTAGAACACACGACGAATGCATGGAACCAGAAGAGGAATGACCCTTTTAGAGGCCCGATCGTGTTACTAGCGGTATGTGACCCTACTCTGTTGTTCCTCATATGAGACTGAAACACTACATGCATAAAACACCACTACACTTTATATAACAACAGAAAATTAGTTATATCAGCTTCATTGTATACAAAACCATTAAAATCTTTTATAATGCTATGTCACTATTGTAAAACACTACAGTCACATGTAATACATTACAACAAGTCTGTTTGGAACACTACATTTGAAATACTGTATGTAAAACCATGTAAAACACTACAATCACTTGTAAAACACTACATTTACAACAGGTCACTATGTAAAACACTACAGTCACTTGTATAACACTAAAAACAGCATGCATCACCCTTTATATGGCTACATAACCATAAAAATTGAGTGCTTATATGTGCAGGCTGCATATGCGTACGATCGTAGGGATGTTTTGAACTATGATAAGAAAGGATCAAAACCGATTGAGTTGATAGATGACGCGATGCTCGATAAACTGCTCGGAAAGCTTGACGACCCACTTTTTGCAGAAAACCTAAAGCATAACACCCCAATGATACCTAAACCTCATGTAGATGAAGATAAGCTGATGAATGAAAAGGTTAAGAAGATACCTGATGACAAAAAATCATCATCCACCAATGCTAAAAATTCAGAAAGGGCAGCTGAAAAAAGTGCGGGAGACAATGTGGAGGGGGCAACGAAGATTACGGACCGTACGATGAAGGGGACGACGACCACCTAGGAATATACAAACATTGCAAAGATTATCTGTTGTCGCAGACAAGTACACAAGAGTTGGGGGTTTTAGTTGGGGCAGATGGCAAGTTTCGGGTCCCAATGGTATCACAGTATGGGACGCCGCCCGTCTCGTCACAGGAAGAAAAAGAAAGTGAAGAGGTACAGGACTTGATAACCTTTTTAACGTTTGGTATGATATCATATCTATTAATATTATATAAATCTGACAACGGTTTGGATGTCACTATATAATTTGGTTAACAGGATCATGCGCATATTCTGGATGATGCATTTAAGGAATTTGAAGATTGCATGGAGAAGGTAAAAAATACACTGTCGGAAGCTTTACATTTGCACCCAAACAGTGACCTCATATTGAGTAGGAAAGCGTCATGGATTGCGATGGTCCGCAAACATCTGAAGGATGTTACGGATGATGCGGAAGGCGATGTAATGTCAGAAAAAACCCCCACACCTGTCAAGAACATTGGACTGTTGACTCAAGGTAATCTAACACCTTTCTCGCCCAAGACTTCATCGTTTTTCGCAGAAGTGGATCAACTGATATCTGCAATACAATCCATACGACACCCAGGCACACGATCGAAAACTGAGGGCATCCAACCAGTAAACTTGCAAAGTGAACTGGATAACGTCGCAACAACGTCAAGTATTCGTGACAATGAAAATGAAGGAAAATTTTATTGCAATATAAACTCCGGAGGCCAAAAAGAAACACCAATCTTCCTGATGCGCTGAGGTCACCGTACGTGCAGCGTGTGGTTTCCTTAACAAATAAATGGGATCATTTGGAAGCTGCATTGGCTAGTTGTATACTCAGCGCAACAGGAAACAAATGGTAAGTATCGGCAACACTCAAAAATTAAATAATTAAACGAATCTGCTTGCGAATTATTGATTGTATTTCGTGTTATTACGTAGGGATCCTATATTCGATTGCCCACCAGGTGTCTCGATTTTGAGAGGGTCGTTTGAGACGATCTACCCGGAATTATTCTTGGATGCAGATATTATAACAGCATGGGCTACAGTCCTTAACTACGAGGAGCGGTTAAGGGCACCGGGTACCGCCGCGAGGCTGTTTTGTAATGCAGGAATGTTGGTAATGCACTTTTCACACTTTATATCACTATTTGACAACACTAAAAAAAGTTAGTACACTATGTAAAACTACACAGCACTTTCAAAGATGGCCAAAAAACTTTATAACACTATAAAACAGTATGGAACATTATATAACACTATAACACTAAAAAGAATTTAGGACAGGTATGTAACACTATGTAACAATACTGTTTAAAACTACACAGCATAGGAAAATCATTATATAACAGCATAGGAAAAGCATATAACACTATAAACATAAAAGAAGTTAGAACACTATGTAAGACTGTGTAAAACTACACAACACTTTAAATAAAATCAAAAACTCTTTATAACACTATAGGCTGCATTCAACCATCATATGTATCCTATGAAACAAATTAATATGCCTTTATAACACTATACCAAGTTATAACACTACCACACCATGTAACAATACAAAACCACCTTTGTGAATATCGTCAAAATATCGACTACCTGCTTAAATGTGTGATTTATTATAAAAACAGGTGGCAACTGATTTTGAAGGGACCGAGGAACACAAAATCTCGAAGTTCTATGGCGGGATGGAAGCAATATTAGGCCAGACAAATAACATGGACATCAAAAACTTCCAAATGGTATTTGTGCCAGTGCTGTATAATAAACACTACATTCTAGTGTTCTTAAATCTAGCACAATACCAGATATTGGTGATCGACAATATCGAGGGTGATGTCCCTATCAACATACGATACAGCGGCTACGTAGAAAAAGTTGTAAGAACACTAACAGTAAATAAATAGTTGACATACAAGATCTGTAACTTTAAAAAAAAACCCCATTTGACGTCGTAAATTTTACAGATCAATGCATTCTGCTCGTATGTCGTAAACCACTCGCCTGCTATCGCTAAAAAAACTGCGTTCAACATCATCGATTAGTCTGAAGTTCCCGTGGTAAACAATGTATAACGACGTTGATTGTGATATATTCTTGATGCGTCATATGGAGACTTTTAAAGGTATTAATGTAACTATAGTTGTTTAATTATTATAGTTGAAACGGGCATCTACGCTAATTTGATTTGTATTTATGTTCACTAGGCACAAGTGTGCGCGAATGGAACTGCGGGCTATCGCCAGAGTGAGACATCATGGGGGAGGTGTTGAAAGATCAATCGAAAGAAATATGTGACTTGCGAATAAAGTACTTATCAAAAATCTTGTTAAGTGACGTAAACTCACTGCGATCTACGTTGGAGAAAGAAGTACATGAATACGCAAATTTGAGTGAAGATGAAAGAATGGAAAATGCTAAAACTTCAAAGCAAAGGATCGAGTTCCGATTGAATGAAGAATAACACATAGTTTCGTTAAAACTGATATGTTTTGATACACGTTTTATTTTAGATATTAGACTGGTTCTGATATGTTTTGATACATGTTTTATTTTAGATATCAGACTGGTTCATTTTGTCAGGGAAACCGAACACAATGGAAAAACTTATATTTGTATGTAATTGTTTGGTAGGATTATTGTACAAAGCCATGGCATTGGTCTATTTTCTATAATATAACACTAAAATTCAGTATAAAACACTACATGTATAATGTGACAACATGTAAGTGTTTGATTCATGTTATGAGTGTTATGATATTCGAAAGTATAATATAACACTACAATTCAATATAAAACACTATATTATAACAAAAAATGCATTTAAAGCTGATGGGTGTCTAGTGCGATATATTTTTAGTTATATTTTAAGCCCTTTTTAACACTTTGGTCAAGTTTTAAATTTATAAAACATGATATTTTACTAACACTAAACACACATATGGGTAAGTGCACCCACCGTGAGCGTAGCATAGCGTTGGTAAGATACCGAGGTCGTCCAAGGACACAAGAGCTTTTAATACCGGTTTATCCTCAACGTCTAATCAAATCAAAAAGTTAGAAAAAGTTTTAAACATGAAAATAAAAACTAAAAATGCTGAAAAATAAAAATAAAATAAAAACAAATAGAGAAGATGAATCACTTGGATCCGACTCGCCTTTAGTGTAACCTTTGATGAATTTCGCACTTTTGCACTTTTTAAGAGATTATTATAGTTATAGTAGTAGGCCCCTCTTTTGAAGGTGACGTTACCCTCAACCCAGTAGTTTGAGTCAGCAGGGATGATTGAAAGATAATTTATTAAGTTATTAATGCGTAATGTGGTAGGCCCCTCTTTTGAAGGTGACGTTACCCTCGGCTAAGTGGTTTGAGTCAGCAGGAATAGAATCGCAAGTAGCCATGTTAATGTATTAATAGTAGTTTACATATGAGGGGATCAAGCCATTCGCACCCCCGCCATCCAATACCAGTGGGTATTGAAGGAGGTCCTAGTAAGCTTGACCCAGGTCCTTGTAGGATCTATACACTGAACAAGGCAAGAACCTTACCAAACCATTCCCTTAACCCCCGACCAGGTAGCCAACATATCTCCATATAGACCGTGGAGATATGAATGGTGTAAATCTTTTATTTCATATAGACAGTAAAATAACGCCAAGATACCATGGACAAATGATAAGGAAGTTTCACCTTCAACATAAGCAACTAGTTATTAAAGTCATTAATACAAAACCAAATAAAAAGTGCGAAAAGATTAAAAAACAAAAGTATTACACTAAATGCTTGTCTTCACCAAGTGATGTAAGAGACTTAGGCAAACATGGCCTTTGATTGTCAAGAACTCTTACTATCAATCTTGGATCCCGAGACTACTACACACACTCTATGATGGATGATGGTGGTGGATGTGGGTTGTGATGGTGGTGGAGTGTGGGTGAAGTGTAAGAGAGGTGGTTTGTCAAGGGATGCCTTTGAAGTGAACCAAGCACCTCTATTTATAGCCTGCACAGAAGCCCGGACACGACCCCGTGTCCGCTGGGCACAACCCGTGTCCATCCACTTTCTCTTTCTTCATTAATTGCAGTTTGTCTGCATAAGTTAACCACGCCCAGTGTCCCCTGGGCACGGCCCAGTGTGCAGAAGCGTGTCTATACTATCAAGATTTGCTTGGATTCTGCGAATCTTAGCGTTGACCACGACCGTGTTGAGCTGGGGGCACGCCCCCGTGTTGGGAAATAGAAGCTTCTACAACTTTGTCTTTTCTGCAGACACTTGGGCACGCCCCTGTGTCCGCTGGGCACGGGGCGTGTTCAGCCTTCTGATCTCTTGTTTTTGCTTGGGAAGATGCTGTCGAGGGGTCGGGCATGCCATGTTTATTCCTTTTCTTGTATTTATGTTAGATTTAGCTGTATTTTTGCTTCTTTTGTTCATTTGCGCTCATTTAATCCTGAAAATACAAAAGGAAGACAAAAGCACATTTTTCCAACATTAGTACTAAAAAAGGGTTAGTTTTATGCCTCATTTGATGTAATTTATATGTTGCATTTTAAACACATCAAATACCCCACACTTGAATCTTTGCTTGTCCTCAAGCAAAACTCTTTATAATGTGGCTTACACTCCCAAATGGAATGGGTGGAAGAGAAGTTTTGGGCTTGTCTTGAGTGTCGGGATTCCAAGATCTTTATTAGGCTTTATTTTTATGTTATTTACAATCCTATTCATTATGATTTATTTAGAACGTTTCATAAGATAAATTACTTATTTGGGCATAACATGCCTTTTTAAAATTCCATTTATATACAAGTTCACATACCTCACGGGATATCACTCAACACTCGGCCGAAGATGTATTTGTGTGAAACACTCGAGACCGACATGGAACTTACTTCTACCATATGCTTGCCAAGCAATCAATCCTCCTCCTTTTTAACTATAAACCTTTGTAAATATCAAGAGCTCTTGGGGAAGAGTTAGGCTTGGGTTAAAGGTAGGTGATTTTGGGTTAGTGGTTAGTAAAAAGGGCGAAAGGCGTAAAAAGCGTCGGTCGTCGTAAAACTTTTTTGTTTTAGTGACTTTTTATTCAAACGAAGCATTTCCCAAACAAAGTTTCTTTTGAGGAACTTGTTTGTTTATTGCTAGACTTCATCATCATTTTTTTTTATAAGAAATGTCACATGAAGACCGAGCTTTTTTACTAAAATAAAGGGTTAAAAATGAAAAAGGGTTTTTTTGGTGGGTAAAGGGTGTTTGTTTTATGGGTTTAGAAATGAAAAGGGTTTAGGCTCAAAGGGGTTAACTAGGGGGATTTTGGGAAGGTGGTTAAAAAAATGAAAAATAATGGTGTTGAAAAGAAAAAGGTTAGTCCTAATGACTCCATCATTTACTTACTTGGGTTTAAGTTGATAAGTACCGGGAATGTATCGTCATGGCAAGTTATAGAGTCGTAAGAAACAAAGCGGCTATTCACACAAGAAACGAAAGATGAGCATTTAGTTTAAAGATGTGCATTTATATGCTCAATTAAAGGCTCAAAACTCACTTTTTGTGGGAATGGGTTTTTAATGTGATCAAGTATATATAATCAAATTTTAACTAGATTTGTCATGTCGTTTCATAATTTTCGTATGTTGGTTCTTTTTATCACGACACTATCGGTTGTAAATTCGTAAAAATATAACCTTTTAAGAACTTGATATTCCCAAATTAAACCAAGACAAGTACAAAAAAATTAAAAGTTTTTGCAAAAATTTGGGGTGTTTAGCGGTTCCAATAGAGTTTTGTGTAAGGCTTGTAATTAGGACTTGCAAAATTCAAGGTTTTAGCATCCCCCACACTTAAATTACACATTGTCCTCAATGTGTCCCAAAAATAAGTTTTTAGGTTGATTGAATGTGTAAAAGGTGTGTTAAAAACAAAATTTCATGTTACTGGACATCTGGACACGGGCCGTGGTGACCGGGCACGACCCCGTGTTCAGATTGCCAGTAACAGAAAGTAATAGAAAGTAACAGAAGGCTGGGCACGGGGGCGTGTTCGTGTCCAGGTACCTGAACTGGGCATTTTTCTGCAGAACCTTGAGCACGGGGCGTGTTGGCTGAGCACGACCCGTGCGGAACTTGCTGTAATGAAGAAAAAAAATGTCGGGAGGCTCTGTTTTTGTGCATGGGGTGCTGGTTCAAGCATCCCTTAGTATCCTTCACCATCCAGAGTGTGTTTTATTCCTGAAAATTAAAACTAAACTAGAAAGCATAAACGTTAATCTAAACTAAAACTAAGGATAGTTCCGCGGAACGCCTCCGTGGTACGCCATGTTTATAAGGGTCCTTGGCTAGACCCAAAGTCAGTCATATGTTACCCAAGTGGGATGTTTTTCATCCCATATTGCACCGTCGGAGAGCATCATCCAAACTTGAGTCTCTGACTTTCATGTAATTGACCGGGTCATCGTCTTCTACTCTCTTACCAACCCCAAACTTCATCTCCTTGTCCCCAACCCTCAATGTTAGTGTCCCACCATTCATATCTACCACTTCATGGGCCGTAGCTAGGAATGGCCTCCCTAAGATGAGTGGTACTTCGGTATCTTCCTCCATATCTAGTATGACAAAGTTGGCCGGGAAGACAAAGTCTCCGACTTTAACCAATAGATTTTCAGCGACACCTTGTGGATATTTTACGGACTTATCGGCGAGTTGTATGCTCATTTTTGTAGGGCTTGTTTTCCCTAGTCCGAGTCAGTCGAAAATTGATGCGGGATTAAGGTTGATACTAGCCCCGAGGTCGGCTAGTGCATTGCGAATGGGCGATTCCCCAATTGAACAAGGGATGGTGAAGCTTCCGGGATCGATCTTCTTTTGCGGGAGTTTGTTGAGTAGCAAGGCGGAGCATTCTTCGCTTAAATTAACTAATTGCAATGATTCAATTTTCCTTTTGTGAGTGAGGAAGTCCCTCATAAATTTTGAATATTTAGGCATGTATGTCCCCTTGTTCGTACGGATCGTCACAGAATTGTTTATCCAACCTAGAGTGCGGAATCCTCTAGATCAGATTTGCAGAGAAACGAGTAGAAACATAAATTCACAATTAATCAGTCTTCTATTGATTATCCAAACAAACAGTTTTACAATCAATTCAAGACTCGCACAACCTCACAGCCTCTCTCTGTGATCTTGCTCAAACCCTAATTTCGAATTCTCTCTCTCTCTAGACTTTCTCTCTCTAAAATTCTCTAACTCCTCAAACCCTAATCACAGAACATGTTTATAAACCACATGTCTGTGAACTGGGCTTCCTACTGGGCTAGGCCATTTTCCAAGCCCATTACAACAAATAACTCACTAAGCAATATGCTAAGCCCATTACAAAATATCCAAAGACTAAATACTTAAACTATTAAGCTGTTGTCACCGAATATGCACCAACAAGGCATTTGAGTTAAGACTTCGACAAATGGAATATTAACATGCAATTGTTTTAGCAGATTTATGAATTTTGTGAATTGCTCGTCGGTCTTTTGGCGAAGTAACCGACCGGGGTACGGTACTAGAGGATTCTTAGTAGGTTCTTGATTTGGTGGAGGAGCCATCTCTTGTTGGGGAGTCGGTGAAGTTGCGGTTTGGCTAGATTGGCTCTTTTCAGTTGGAGGTAGCGGAGCCTCCTCGGGACCTACGGTACGGTTTCTCAATGTGATGAGATGCACTTGCGCCTTTGGGTTGGTTTTGGTATTGCTGGGTAACGCGCCTTGTTGTCTCTTGGAGAAATTTTGAGCTAGTTGATTTAGTTGTTTTTCAATGTTTTGAATACTAGCTTGTTGATTTCTAAAGTTCGATTCCATTTGTTGAAATCGATCCAAGTTTTTCTTTTCGGTGTCAGAGATGAGGCGAGAGACGGTATCCTCAAGCCTCTCTCGTCCCCCTTGTTGTTGTTGAGAGAAATTTTGTGACTCGTTTCTTGGTTGTTGAAAGTTTGTCCGTTAGTTTAGATTTTGTTGGTTACTACTATTGTCGGATTCTCTCCAACCAAGGTTAGGGGGGTTACGCCATCCTTGGTTGTAGGTACCCATTGGAGGACCTGACAGCCTAGGTCTATTATCAATGTAGTTTACCGTTTCTGTTTGATTTTCCATTTCTTTCATACAACTCCAATTTTCATGTGGCCCACCACACCCTTCACAAGCCATAACCGAGGCCGTTTTTGCCATTTCTAATTTTCATGTGGCCCACCATACCCTCCTCAATTTGATTGTAAATTTCATTTGGGCGACGATTACCTAAAAGTCCCCCGGAGCTAGAGTCAAGTGTTTGTCTTGTGTGTGGCAGCAACCCATTATAGAAAGTGGATACTTGTTGCCACACCGCAAGACCATGTTGAGGACACTTTCTTAGTAGCTCCTTGAACCTTTCCCAAGTTTCATATAAGGATTCCCCGTCCTCTTGTGAATATATATTAATTTCAGTCATTAATTTAGCCGTTTTAGCTGGAGGTAGATACTTATATAAAAACTTTTGGGCTAGTTCATCCCAGGTGTTTTCCGAACCAACTGGGAGGGTATTAAGCCAAGCCTTAGCTAGGTCTTTTAGTGAAAATGGAAACATTCGGAGGCGGATGGCGTCATTTGATGCTCCATTGATCCGGAAAGTATCACATATTTCTAAGAAGTTAGTAATATCTAAATGAGGATCTTCGTCCGCAAGCCCGTGGAAGGTTGCGGAGTTTTGAAGCATTTGTATTAAATACGGCCGAAGTTCGAAGTTGTTGGCCTCGACATTCGGTGCATTGATAGCGGCGCCAAGATTACCTACAGTGGGTCGTAGGTAATCCATGAGGGTACGTTGATCCACCATTGGAAGTGGGTCCCCCGAAACTTTCTCTTGGTTTTTAGCTTTAAGTCTTTTTCTTAGAAAGTGTTCGGGTTCGTCTAGAGGTTCTTTTATGTCTTTACTGGAACTGGAGCTCATACACTGCGTAGAAAGTTCAGGTGTGGCGCCTGGGTTCCAAGTTCTGCAATAAAAACAAAAAGAACGTTGGTCAGAAGTTTTACCACGGCCCCGTGCTCAGATGAACACGGCCCGTGGTCGGAGTTACAGTGATTGTTTTCCGGATCCCTGTTACTAGGGAGCTCGACACGTCCCCGTGCTGCACCAACACGGCCCCGTGCTCAGCTCTCTGTAACTCGGAAAATAAAAACTGCCAGTAACAACGCTGGGCACGGGCCGTGTCCGACCAGGCACGGCCCCGTGCTGCAGTCTGCAGAAGCTAAAATTTCTAGAAAAATCCTAAAAAAGCAGAAAAATAATAAAAACGATTAGGCCGTTGATTCCTAACTTTCTAAAAATCCTTGTGTCCCCGGCAACGGCGCCAAAAACTTGATGGGTGTCTAGTGCGATATATTTTTGGTTATATTTTAAGCCCTTTTTAACACTTTAGTCAAGTTTTAAATTTATAAAACACTATATTTTACTAACACTAAACACACATATGGGCAAGTGCACCCATCGTGAGCGTAGTATAGCGTTGGTAAGATACCGAGGTTGTCCAAGGACACAAGAGCTTTTAATACAGGTTTATCCTTAACGTCTAATCAAATCAAAAAGTTAGAAAAAGTTTTAAACATAAAAATAAAAGCTAAAAATGCTGAAAAATAAAATAAAAACAGATAGACAAGATGAATCACTTGGATCTGACTTGCCTTTAGTGTAACCTTTGATGAATTTCGCAGTTTAGCACTTTTAAGAGATTATCTTAGTTATAGTAGTAGGCCCCTCTTTTGAAGGTGACGTTACCCTCAACCCAGTAGTTTGAGTCAACAAGGATACAATCCTAAAGGGTTGGATTATTGAAAGATAATTAATTAAGTTATTAATGCGTAATGTGGTAGGCCCCTCGTAAGAAGTTGACGTTACCCTCGGCTAAGTGGTATGAGTCAGCAGGGATACAATCCCCATGTAGCCGGGTTAATGTATTAATAGTAGTTTACATATGAGGGGATCAAGCCATTCGCACCCCCGCCATCTAATACCAGTGGGTATTGAAGGAGGTCCTAGTAAGCTTGACCCAGGTCCTTGCAGGATCTATACACTGAACAAGGCAAGAACCTTACCAAACCATTCCCTTAACCCCCGACCAGGTAGCCAACATATCTCCATATAGACCGTGGAGATATGAATGGTGTAAATCTTTTATTTTATATAGACAGTAAAATAACGCCAAGACACCACGGACAAATGATAAGGAAGTTTCACCTTCAATATAAGAAACTAGTTATTAAAGTCATTAATACAAAACCAAATAAAAAGTGCGAAAAGATTAAAAAACAAAAGTATTACATTAAATGCTTATCTTCACCAAGTGATGTAAGAGACTTAGGAAAACATGGCCTTTGATTATCAAGAACTCTTACTATCAGTCTTGGATCCCGAGACTACTACACACACTCTATGATGGATGATGGTGGTGAATGTGGGTTGTGATGGTGGTGGAGTGTGGGTGAAGTGTGAGATTGGTGGTTTGTCAAGGGATGCCTTTGAAGTGAACCAAGCACCTCTATTTATAGCCTACACAGAAGCCCGGACACGGCCCCGTGTCCATCCACTTTCTCTTTCTTCATTAATTGCGGTTTGTCTGCATTAGTTGACCACGCCCCCGTGTCCGCTGGGCACGGCCCCGTGTGCAGAAGCGTATCTGTACTATCAAGATTTGCTTGGATTATACGAATCTTAGCGTTGACCACGTCCGTGTTGAGCTGGGCACGCCCCCGTGTTGGGAAATAGAAGCTTCTACAACTTTGTCTTTTCTACAGACACTTGGGCTCGCCCCCGTGTCCGCTGGGCACGGGGCGTGTTCAGCCTTCTGATCTCTTGTTTTTGCTTGGGAAGATGCTGTCGAGGGGTCGGGCATGCCATGTTTATTCCTTTTCTTGTATTTAGGTTAGATTTAGCTGTATTTTTGCTTCTTTTGTTCATTTGCACTCATTTAATCCTGAAAATACAAAAAGGAAGACAAAAGCACACTTTTTCCAACATTAGTACTAAAAAAGGGTTAGTTTTATGCCTCATTTGATGTAATTTATATGTTGCATTTTACACACATCAAAAGCAGTTTATAAAAAATGTCAAAATTTGTTTTCATCTTGACAACCTACAAAACCATAAATATAACACTATGATTAAATATAAAATACAATAAGTAGATGTAAGTCTTTAAACTAACTGTATAACACAATATCACCATGTCTAATACTGCATTTAATATAGATTACCAGCATTGTCACATTTAATTCATCTTATGTGAATTCGAAACTATAATATAACACTACAAGTCAATATAAACACTATAATTAGAATGTCATAAACGAATTTAAGAAAAAACAACGTAAAAATCATTATGTTTCCCAGTCATGGCCAACATGAAAGAAAAGACAAGTTCAAAATCTATCAAAATCCAACACAAGGAATCCAACAAAAAAGTAAACGTCATTAAAAATAAGAAAATAGCTCAAGTACGCATAATTTGGTAATCTACTACTCCTGCTCTTCAACTTCTAGCTCCTCTTCGTCATCTCCTTCAGCCGCCCCTTCCTCACCTTCTGAGGAGTCGTCGTTCTTTTCCCTTGCAGGGTACGTGCATGTACGTATATTATTCCCCCTACGTTTGCAATTGCTACATTCACATCCCTTTTCTTTCCCAGATTGACTAATGGCAATTTCACGCTTACTCTTCATTCTCATAGGCTTGGCCATACCTTTAAATCTAGTTCCAACCAGCAAGCGAACAGTTACATGTGTTTCTTGGGTGTAGCCAGTTATTTCAGCAAACCTATCGTAACGACTCCTTGGGGGTGCGTTTACAACTGCCTGATCAGCCGTCGATTGATACTGGACAACATAGTCCCTAAAAGCGCACAACGCATCAAAGTTATGAACCAACCTGTTAATAAGAGACTCAGCTGACCTTGTTATCTCCCGTACAACACCATTAACTTGCTGGTACCGATCATCACTTTCATTAATGCCTAATATCGCTCTAGGAGCACTATTAGGAACAGCTTCCCTAGTCCACCGTCGGCATATATACCTTTCAGGGAACTGCCTGATATCAAGAAATCGCAGAACGCAAAAAATGTGCGCGCACAAAAGCCCAAACTGTTCATACCTATTGCATGAACAACTCATAGTCATATCTTGCTGCCGCATCATAACCTAATAAATAAAAACAAAAAAATGAGAACAAAAATATATACTCAATTAATACTGTTAGATACAACACCATGTACAAGAAAGATTATAAATAAACAATTGTTACAATCTCTGGTTACCTGAAAAAATGTAGTACACGGTTGAGAAAAGTCCTTCACAGAGAAGTTCACAAAATTATCATCTCTTTGATCCCATTTTCCTATACCACACTTGTGAATGGCTGTCTGAATTTCAAGTTGCGCATCGAAGAAAATTGTCTGTGTGTATATGTTTGCCGCCTGTTGTTCTAAGACAAACTCTTTTACAAATATTTCGGGGTTCGTGTGCCTAGTATCGTGATCATTCTTCCTGTGCTCGTGTCTTTGGGCTTCGATTGCAAAGTCAAAATGCCCCAAGAATTCAACAAGCGTACAGTTCGGATTGCAAAACTGCCCAAAGAAATGGTTCTCACTTTCCAAACGTGATGAAGTACGCATCAGCCCAGACATGTGTTCATCACGATAGTACGCAGGGATCCATGTATCCCTAATCTCATAAATTGACTGTAACCATTCATGATTCACCAAATCAAAATCAGCCAATATAACACCCCATTCGGTTTCAAACTGTTCGGGGAGTAATGCAAACAATGCCACACAACCTCTTCTTAAAATCGGGACTATTGCATAGGTTGGCGCCAACCTAATAAACAATGAACAACATTAAAAAAATTAAATATACAATAAACATGATAAAACATTATATAAAAGTAAAACAACATCGATAAACAAAAAAACCACATATTCAGATATAAAAAACTACAAAAAAGCAACAAAAGAATTCCATTAAAAAATAAACGTCGTAAACAATAATTTGGGTATTTAATAAACCTTGATAGTAAGTTTGTCCATTATATGCCACATGCAAAGCCTGTGCCTACTTTCAGGCCAAGTATCTTGAATAGCTTTCCTCATCTCTGGGTCTTGATCAGTTACAATCACAGGTGGTGCGCGCCCAAATGCCTGCCGAAATGCGTTAAGCAACCAGCTATATGTTTCGACGGTTTCATTACCTATTATAGCAGCACCCAAGGTAACATTACGATAGTGATTGTCAACGCCGGTAAAAGGTAAGAACATCATATTGTACCTACAAAAAAAAATAACTGGTGTGATAACTGATTTGATATTGTACAATCCATACAAGTGTAAAAACGTAAAACAACCTACATTATTTAAATAACAAATTGAAATTGAAACACTATAAGTGTTTTAACAAAATAAATAATTTCCATATGACACTATTGTACATGCATATAACACTGGAGTAGTGATACCAAAAAAATAGAAAAAAAAACAGGTGGATTAAAACACTATGGAACAGTTGTAATAAACATTATCATGGGGATAAAACACTATGATATAAATTTATCGAGTCTATTCATGCATATGACACTACACTATAAACATTATCATGGGGATAAAACACTATGATATAAATCTGTTCAGGATGTAACAATCTAAAACTAAAGGTAGGATACGAACTTGTTATGACGATAAGTAGCATCGAAAGACACAACATCCCCAAACATATGAAAATTTATCTTTGAATCTCCATCGGCACAGAACAACGCCCGTAAAACGCCATCATTAGTTGTTAGGTATTCCATAGAGAAATTGGGCATAAATTCTTTCTTCCTTCTTAGGCGTTTAATAACCATGTCAGCATCGTACTCAGCTATATACCTATTTAAGTCTCTCTTGAAGTTTTTGAAGTCAACTTTCGTGGCACCTACCTTGTTAAACCCTCCATAAAGAGTCCTCATAATGTTAAACGCTCTAACTGGACCAACTTTTATGGCACTCAAAGCATTTACGGCTTCTTCCTGTACGTAATTGATTCCTCTATTTTCAGGAAGTAGGTACCTGTCATCTTCAGCAACAAATGAGTGATTATGCGGCTCCTCGAAGTAATAAACCTCGTAAAGATTATCCGGGTTTATCTTAACCCGAATGCACGCTTCACAGCCGGTCCTTATAGAAGGAACCCTGCGAGAAATCTTAGTCTTCGAGTTATCATTTGAACTACCGGCTTCCTGAGTCGAGTCAATCGCCTTATAAGGTTTAGTACCCACTTTTGAGCATAGGAAGTATTTATTATGTATGACACCCTTTTGAGGCTCGTATTGAGTACCCTTCCTAGCTGTGAAACCTCCCGCCTTAGCATATCTTTGGTAAAAAAGAAAGGCATTTTCGAGCGAATCAAATGCCATGTGTATCTTAGGTTTAATGGAATCGTCGACATCTGGTATAAATGTCCTCCTTCCAGAATTTGGGGACACGTGAACATCACCAACCAGCTGGTATGTATGAATATCTACAATAAAAAATCGACACATCAGTCATTTATAAAACACTATAAGCTATAATATAACTAAGAAAGCTAAGTAAAAAAACTCAATGAACAAAGTTAACAACAGTGATAACAACATGTTTTTGTATTTAATAAAACACTATATGAATATATAACACTATCTGTTTATTATAAGACACTATAAAGTTTAATTAACAATAATCTGTTGATTTAAAACACTTAATAATCATAAAACACTATGAACCAGAATTACTTTATCTACTAAGCTAATAAATAACAAGGGTTATGGAATTTGATTATGACACTATAAAATGTCATCACCAAAAACAAGTTTAATATATGTCACTATAAAATAAATTTGCAATATCTACACATCGTATCACAACATTGAAGTTGCATATAACACTATAGTTGTAATACCAAAGTATCTGGTGGGTTAAACAATAACGACCAGGCTTAAAATAACATTGTATTGAGGATAAAACACTATGAAAGGAAATTAAGATGTCTATACAAAATATGACACTATTGATCATGCATATGACACTATTCATGATAAAACACTAAAACAACAACTTACCTTAAACAATTCAGTGTATAAAACACTACATAAACACACAATCAAAACATATTTAAATCTGTAGAAAAAAAACCTGTAACACCGCATACTAAAAAAAAAAACCCGCCTGTCAAACATATATCCCTAATGATCGCAACATGATAACTCTTAACAGATTCAATTACTATGATACACATGTACCTGCATCAACGGAATCCATTGAAATTGATATAAAACACCAGAATCGCAGAAGGTTAACAACTGTATTGTCTCTGCCGATTTCATGAGACCTCATGTATTTATAATTGATGAAGAATGATGCGTACTTGAAAATCTTATTGGATCTTGAAAAAAGTTACAAAATTCGAAACAATCCCTGAAATATCTCATCGCCAGTTTTTTTTTTTTTTTTTTTTTTTTTTTTTTTTTTTGCAGTTATCTTGAAAATCAATTAATTGATAAGAATGGAAAATTACTAATACACCCTTTTGAATTAATTAAGATAAAGGACACTTGTCATTCCCAAATTATTTCTCACCCTTCTCACAAAAGTTGATTAATGTATAGGATCCTAAACCACACACACACACACACACACACACACACACACACACACATATATATATATATATATATATATATATATATATCATTAGCATACTACCAACCATCCAACCTAGTACCCAAAACATGTCAACAATATATCAAGTTAGTACAGATCGATATCTTCAAAAAAAAAAAAAAAACACAAAAAAAATAAATAAATCAAAATATACTATCCTGACAATCCTGGTGCACAACCATTTCCACACTACTCCCCATAATATCCTCCAACTCGCTCATCGGGCTCTTTAGCCCTTAAATACTCTGGAACACTAATACCATATGAACTCATCATGTGCCTGAGTGCATCCTCATGCCTGCTCTGCCCACTAACATTCAGCTCTCGCAGCTCACCATATTGCTTATCCATTCTCTCACAAGATGTATCTAAAGTAAGTGGTATCGAAGGTGGCTCTCTATAGGGATACTCTAGTTTTTAGGTGGTATTATGTGTTAACTAATTAGGTAGATGTGTCTTTATGTATTTTCGAATCATTTATAGTATTTATAAGGGTGTTTTTAATAGGAACATATATATACATATACATATATATATATATATAGAGAGAGAGAGAGGGGGAGAGAGAGAGATGATGTGGGTGGGTCAAAACGCATTTCCCCTCCCATAAAAGGAGATAAGTAATTAATCCACACCACACCAGATGAGGAGAGGGCATCCCCTTATCAGCAGAGGAATAAGCACAAAGCCAATAAAGCATGACATCTCCAGAAACAAATAAGGAGGATCCATTTCATTATAAGCAAGACAACAATTGTTAGGCACAAAGATCGAGGCAAGTCAGAAGACTCACAAGTCAAAGACAAAAGGTTTAAGACAAAGTCAATTAATACGACACAAGGAGATAATTCTAGATAAGTCGCTTTCAGTAGCGGGAAGGTCAAAATATTACTCAAATTAGTATAGAAGAAAAGAACATAGCTCTAGAGAAATGGAAATGACCCTGCTACACTTCCTCTCCTGAAAATGTTACGGGTCCACATAAAAACAAGGGAAGGCCCTTGGCCTCCTATAAATACCAAGCAAGATAGACCTTGAAAGACACTTCGGGTGCAAGACTCACACCTTAGGCTTGCTGACCATTCACCAATTTACTTATCCTTTGTAATTCAGCATATTTCTCCTTTGTAATTTTGTCACACTTTCTGAGTTGTAAGTTGTACTCCTCTTTTGTACTCATACCACGCCTTGGCTCTCTCAAGGTTAAATGCATTTTTATATTAATAATGCATACTTTCTTACGACTATTTAATCGTTGTAATAACACAAACACACGTATATATGTAGGGAAAGGTTAAAATGAGAACCACCTTGAGTTGTGAGAACCATGAGAACTAGGCCATCCAAAAGTGTTTTTTTGAATTTTTTTCACAAAAGTCATAAAAATCACTTGTTTCAGCAAAAAAAATTAAAAAAATGTTGCATACCCACGTTTACATAAGGCGTAAAAAAATATTTATCTTCGTACGAAATATACACCAGTGCGTAAAAAAAACTTGCATCAGTGTCAAAACTACTGACTCGACAATTTTTTTTACTTTTTTACAGATGTGTTTATAATATTTTCATCTACGTTTGTGAAAAATATTTTTGGCCCAACTCGTGCGGGAAGAAAAAGTTCTCACGGTTCTCACAACTCGTGGTGGTTCTCATTTGAACCGAGCCCTATATATATGTATATATGGTTATGATCGTGCTAGAAGCACTAAACTATTTGAGAAACTTGAGAAACATTCTGGACCACAAATTTTCCCTAAGAAAAAATGCATTTTTTTTTTAAATTTGGAGTTTTTTCTGTTAGGTTTTTTAGATATATATGTATAGTTTATAATACAAATGTGTATATTGTCAATCTTTTAACTATGTATATATGTATATAGTATTTAAAATTAAAAAACTAAGTATTGTACATCTTTGTTTGAGGGGAAAGATTTAGTTTATGATTTAGAGCTTAGGGTTTAGCATTGGTATCTAGAGTTTAGTTTTAGGGTTTAGAATTAGGGTTTAGCTTTAGGGTTTAGCGTTTTTGGTTAGTGTTTGACGAGCTGGTTGCAATGCTGTTGGTAGCTCAACCGGAGTTTGTTTATCCCAGTTTCCCATACTTCTTAGGTTAAGGATGTATATATATTTTTCATAATTACACATATGTACATTTTAAAAATTGAGACTATACATATGTGTATAATTCAAAATTGACAATATACATATATGTATATAGGGTAGGGATAGTGTAAAAATGAGTTGTTTTGAGTGAAGTGTAAGAAGTGTTTTAATACATTAGATCTTTGATCTAATGGTTGGGATCAATAGAGAACAAATTGTAAATTGTGTTTTAATTATTTGGACTGATTTGACAATTGTAGGGGTAATAGTGTCTTTTTATATGTTTCAAATAAGGTAACCATATCCTACACAAACTACACCCGCTATCAAGCTCCTAAATTCTAGCGATTAAAACCTCTACGAATCCGGAAATACGGAAGATGGTCAGAATCCAAAAACCTTGTGGTGCTATAAACATAATCCATAATCCTTGTTCATCGTCTATCGTCGTTTAATTTCTAGGGGTTCATAACATTCATCGGCGTTCTTTTTTTTAGGGAAGCGATCAAAATTGAGCGGTATATAGTGTTTAATGGAGTGAAAAAAAGCTTCAAAAATCACATTGGGTGTGAAACGGAAGAGAAAATGACTGTATCGAAACCAGGATTGTATTTTAATAGGGTTTTGTTTTTAAGTCAGTTTACGGTGATCTATAGTGTCTGTTCATGATTGTATTGTTCCAAAAACCACATAATTAGCTATAGGGTTTTTTTATTGTGACTTGTTGTTAGTGATACATGCTGAATGCAGTGTTTTTCATAGTTGTAGAGGCTGTAAATAACAAGTGTAGTGTTTTACAGTGTTACAAAAGGGTTTTATAGTGTTATATACGTATTACAATGTTATGAAGTGCTGAATGGTGGTTGTAGTGTTATACATAATGTTGTAGTGTTATAAAAGGGTTATATGGTGTTATATACTATTCGTAGTGTTTTATAGTGATTTGTAGTGTTATATATTGTTTTGTAGTGTTATATACATATTATAGTGTTATGAAGTGCTGAATGGTGGTTGTAGTGTTATACATAATGTTATAGTGTTATACGATGTTATAAAAGGGTTATATGGTACTATTTTTAGTGTTTTATAATGATATATAGTGTTATATATTGTTTTGTGGTGTTTTAAGATGAATTTAATGTCATCAGGTGGTTAAACTAGTTTAACCTGGTAACTGTATAATAAGACACCATAAAATATCTTATTGTAGTGTTTTAATATGCTTTTTAGTGCTTGATATTGCTTTGTAGTGTTATGAGATGAATTTAATATCATTAACTGCTTGATAACTTGATGTAGTGTTTTATAGTGTGTTGTGGTGTTATATCTTCCTTTCTAGGGTTCACTGTTGGTTTTTTTGACTAATTGTGAAAACATGTAATTTTAGTTAGGAGAAGCTGCCGAATATCAAATTACAAAATGGGAAAGGGCTTCCATAATACAATTCAACAAACCATCCCGTTGAGTGATTCGGATAATGAAAACATAGGGGAAGAAGGTATAGATAAAGTAAAAACTATAAAAGTAAAAATAAATGGATGAAATACTATTTTGTTATGCAAGACCCTTTCGTCGGAATGCGTATGTAATGAATCATAACCATGTATAAAATAAAAAAAACATGATATTTTATATTAGCAAAATATGTTGTATGCCCAGAAGGAGAAGAGCGAAATGCTGGAAAATATCCATCAAGAAACAACACACCAAGCTCTACGGATATTAGCGGCTGCCCTGTAGAGAAAGGGAAAGCAATTATCGGTGAAAAGAAAGTACCAACACCTAGTAAGTGTTTTCATACAATTAATGTATACTAGATTTTAAAAAATGTGGTATAACAAACAATGTATTTTGGTTTTCAGCTGCCCTGTCACACGCTGCTAACAGAAATGATGACTTCGTGTCCACGCTGGTTCTGACAAAAACAACATGTAGGTGTTTTACACAGAAGAATGTATAATAGTTTTTTTAATTGTGATTATAGTATAACAAACCTGTATATTTTGGTGTCCAGCTACACGATCACACCCTGCCGACAATGATGATGACTTCGTGTCCCCACCTCCAACAACAAAACCAAATAGTAAGAATTTCAAAATTGGAATGCACATTATTGTTTTCTTTAATTGTGATTGTAGTATAACAAACATGTATATCTGGGATTTCACCTACCATAACACACCCTGCTGACGTGGATGATGACTTCGTGTCCCCACCGGCAATGACAAAACCAACTAGTAAGTATTTTAAAACCACAATGCTATTATTTTACGATTTTTTTTAATTGTGATTGTGGTATAACGAAACTATACATCTTGGTTTCAACTGCCCCATCACACCCTATTTACGGGGATGTTGACAATGTGCCCGAACCACCACAGGGTAAAAGACGTAAATCAGCAGGCGTCGAGCTCGTTGGTTTCAAAACCGTATGAGCCATTCACTGGCCCAAAATTAAACCAAAGACGTCTCCGGATAACCTAGTGGTATTGGTTAACAACCTAAATGTAGCGCAAAAAAAGAAGGTGGTAACAATGGGGTTTTGTTCCATACTTAAATTCAATGTACAAGGTGTACCGACTCGGCTTTCATATTGGTTGGTGAGCAACTATGACGAGGAAGCTGGGTTGTTGAACGTTGGCGCACATCGTGTACGGATCACACCGGAGTTTGTCCATAAAATATTCGGAATTCCAAATAGGAAAATAGAGATTGCAGAAAAAATCAGAGCCAAAGACATCAATCCTGTAGTAGCCGAGTGGAGGTCACAATTCAATGATTATACTAAGGTCTCACCAGTAGGACTTAAGGACATGATGGTATGCGATACTTCAAGTGGCCGGTTGTTCGAATTGAACTGGTTGGTTTTGTTTATAGTGTGATAGGGGAAACAAGCGCTAACAACACACTTAATCAATGTTTCTTGGGATGCATCCAAAAATTGATATCATGAGCATTGATTGGTGCACATACATGATAACATGCTTAAACTGCACGCCAAAGGCATGGAACCGCAAACGGGATGATGGTTTTTGAGGGCCGATTGTGTTACTCGAGGTATGCGACTTTACTTTATAATTAAACCACATATTATATAACACCATATAATCCTTTTATAACACTGTATAACACTACATCACTATTATAACACTACAGCACTGTGTATAATACTACAACACCTATGTATAACACTACCACTATGTATAACACTACAACACTACGTTTAGCGATAACCAAATATAACACTGTGTATATGTGCAGGCTGCGTATGCTTATGATCATAAAGATGTGAACTATGAAAAAAAGATTCATGACCGATTGAGGTTATAGATGACTCCATGTTGGATGAACTCCTCGGAAAGTTAGACGACCCACTTTTTCAGCAACACCTGGATCATAACGTGCTGATGATACCTGAACCTAATCAAGTTGTTAATGAGCCGAACCATGAAAAGGTGAAGAAAATGCCTGTTGATAGAAAAACATCAGCCACCGTCATTCGAGAGCATGAAGATACCGCAACTGACGAACATGTGGCAGAAAAACTAGAAAAAACAACCAAAACTAACTTAGAAGGTGTTAACGTTCATGAGACAAAATCTCTCGACATTGACACGACACAACACACTTTAAATGTTGAAGTTGGATCATATGTGGAGGGCGACGACGACCACCTTAGATGTTTTAAACATTGCAAGGATTATTTGTTGTCACAAAGAAGTACACAAGAGATAGCGGTATTTATAACAACCTCATAAAGCACCCCTAACACCCTAAATATACCCCGTATACGCTAAATTACACCCGTATACCCTTAATTATTATAAAAATCAAATAAAACAAATAAATAGGTTGACTCGCGAGCCACGACCAAGCCCCCTTGGTGAGTCACGAGGCGCGACCGAGTAACATCTGGCGGAACCACAGGACACCACGTGTCCGAGTGATGTATTGAACCTATATAAGTGACTAACCAGACCTAGCCTAGCTAGGCCTGGCTCGCGGGCCGCGAAGGAGAAAGGGTGGGGACTAGCGGGGCACGAGAGACCCCCCGATCAGCCAATAAAAGGAGGCCTCTGGTCTCAGTTTCAATCGTTCAATTCTTTTCTTTCTCCTGTCCCTATAATAGCTAAACGCTGCTTGATATTATACCCCTAAAACACGAAGCTCTGCCTCGTTGTAAGTATTTTAACCCCCGATCACTAACTCGTTACCCTACCCGATTTATCAAGGGATTCATAACGCATGTCAAGGCTCTGCCTGACTCAGTTCGTTGGAGTTCTGTCTCGGTTGTATAGCTAATGTGATTCGGGTTATCTTACTAACACGTGTGCATTGTTTAATTTTAATAGATAATAACCAGGAAAAGCAACTGGAAGCTATAGTAACATCTAACTCAACAATTTGAGTCATTCTTTTTTTCTACCAAATTGTTTTTACAAAATCTCGAATGTTTTCAATTGTACTTAACAGTGATTGAGTCTGTGTATTCTACAATTGTTGCCGGTATGTGGGGTTTTGTATACATTACTAGTAATCCGTTATTATTGGACGATGAGTTAGCCAATAAGTAATATGACCACAGTCATGGAACTGTGAACATGACAAATACTAAATGAGTATATTGGTAGATATAAACATTATAATCGCTCTCAACACTGTAAAGTTATAAAAGCTGTTTTGATTAAACTTGGATGCACTCGCCAGTATTTCTTGCTGATAAAACTTTTTTAAAACGCGTTTCAGGTAACGTAATGTGAAGCTAATAGAAACCAGCTGGAGAGCACTGAAGGCTTAAAGAAGTGGCTATAAAAGTTACCTAAATAAAAAGAAGATTTTATTTTCAATAATTAGGGTTTATCCCTATAAATGTATTGTGAATGAAACTTGGTTTTTATCCCATTTGTTTATTATAAAAGTTTGGTGTTTTGAAACTCTAAAACCATTTCCTAACTATGGTCCTCATGTCTCATTTCCGCAGCCAAATTAATAAACACCAATACCACCAGTTGTTGTTCACGGCGCCCGCTTCCGGGGTAGGGGTCGGGGGCTGCGACAGTATTTGTTGGAGCGGATGATGAATTTCGGGTCCAGTTGGTATCACAATATGGGACACCGCATAACGAGGCATATGAGGAAGCTAAAGAGAGTGAAGAGGTACAAAATGGAATAAATATTTTTCCGTCCAATCTAATATCGTATTTTTTAGAATTATATAAATCTGAATCGGGATTTGATATGTGATTATAATTTTTTTAAAAGGTACATATGCTAAGTATGGTTAATGCATTTAAAGAGTTTGAAGAATGCATACAGAAGGTAAAAAACACCATATCGGAAGCTTTGAAGGTGTACCCCAACAGTGACCAACTAATCAAAAAGAAAAAGGAATGGATTGGAATAGTTCGGAAACATCTGAAAGATGTTGTGGAGGTTGCTGATACATATGCTGTAACAGAAAAAACACTCGTGCCTATTAAAGAAAGTGGAGTATTGTCACCAGGTAATCTAACTCCTTTCTCGCCCATGACTTCGTTGTTTTATGCAGAAGTGGAAGATGTGATTTCGGCAGGTCATTGCGACGATCCACCAGGCACACGATCAAAGGCTCTCGGGATACAACCAGTTAACTTAGAACGTCAATTGGAACACGTAGCAGCGACAACATCAACGGTGAACGCAACTGTTCATGAAAAAGAAGACGCGGGAAAAGCATGTTTGCAGTATAAAACCCCGAGACCGAAGAGAAGCATAAATCTACCGGATGTGTTGAGGTCACCATACGTGCAACATGTAGTATCTTTAATGAAAAACAAGGATAAGTTGGTGGATGCTTTGGCAAGCTATATATTCAGGGTAATCAGAAACAAATGGTAAGTATCGATAGCTCTCCAATTTTCCATAATTAACCAAATTTGGTTGATGATTATTCATTATATTTTGGCGCCTACATAGGGATATCTTATTTGAGTGCCCACCGGGTGTTTCAATTATGAGAGGAGCATTTGAATCGCTCTTCTCGGACATGTGCTTAAATGCAGAGGCTATAACAGCTTGGTCTGTCGTGCTTAACTACGAGGAACGATTAAGGACACCGGGAACCCCCGCGAGGCTGTTTTGCAATGACGGGATGTTGGTATGACCTTGTACTTATTTAAAACAAATAACTGCTACCAGATAACAACTCTTAGAAAGCACATTAATGGTATATATCTTGATTGAACACTACATACACCATTCAGCACTTCATAGGTAGCCTTTACCAGCTTTCGAGTGTATAAGACTCTTTAAACAGAATATATAACACTCTATAAAACCTTCATTCAGCATCTATCACTATATAACACTATACATCCATCATAAAACTGCTATCAGATAACAACCCTTAAATGGTATAATATCCTAATTTAGTACTCCATACAACGTTCAGCACTTCAGAAGCAGCCCTTTACTAGCTTTCCAATGAATAAGGATTTTAATCTGAATATAACATTGTAATTCATATATAACACTCTATATAACCCTTTTGTGAATGATTGCCTAATTTTAACTAGCTATAACACTCTATAAAACCTACACCACTATGAAAACACTTTTGTGAATGATTCCCCAATTTTAACCAGCTTTAGAATTTTTCACCAGATAACACTATGAAATCATCAAATAACTGCTTAAATGTGTTGTTTATTGTAAAACAGGGGATCCCCGATTTTACTGGGACTAAAGAAAACCACTCCGAAAAGTTCATTAGCCGAATGGACGCGGTATTAAGGCAGACAGATACCAAAAACTTCCGCAACTTCCAAATGGTATTCTTGCCGATCTTGTATAACAAACACTACATTATACTATTTTTCAATCTTGCGCAAATTCAGATTCTGGTGATCGACAACATCGAGGGTGATGTAGCGATCGACATAAGATACAGTGGTTACATCAAAAAACTGTAAGAACACTATCCCTTATAGGGTAGTTAAAGCTGAACATGCGTACCTTTTATATTTGTCAAAAATCTACAATTGATGTTGAAACTTTTACAGATCAAAGCATTCGGTTGTTATGTTGAAAAACACTCGCCTGCTATTGCAAAAAAAAACTACGTGCAACATCACCAGTTAGTCTGATTTCCCTTGGCAAACAATATATAACGGGGTTGATTGTGGTATTTTCGTTATGCGTCATATGGAGACATTTAAAGGTATTTTTTGAATTATAATTGATTAATTGTTATAATTGAAAAGGGCAGCAACACTGAATTGATTTGTATTTCTAATCACTAGGAACAAGTGTGCGCGAATGGAACTGCGGACTATTGCCTGAACGAGACATCAATAGGGATTTGATGGACAAACAGTCAAAAAATGCAGAATGCTGAAAATGCAAAGGAAAAGATAGAGTACCGAATGGATGAGGAATAGCATGTTTGGTCTCTGCTTCAGCGTAGTTTAAAACTTTGCCAAAAACTATTTCTTTTTAGGAAGTCAGATGGAATGTTTTCTGACCCGTTTTCTTTGAAGTTGTTTTTTTTATCTAATCCGTTAGGCATAAAGCATAATACACTTCTCAGGAAAAGTGGAAAGAAAAAAACTTATATTTGTATGGTGCTCTTGGGTAGGAATAGTGTAAAAAGGTATGGTTTTGGTTTATTAAGTTCTTTGTTTTTTTTTTTTTTTTTTTTTGGTATGATATACCAATTGAATCAACAACTTATCTTGTCCATAAAACACATTACCTTATCTTGTCCATAAAACACGATACCTGACGAAAATATTGTTGATGTTATAACACTACAAAATACTATAAAACACTACATCAAGATATCAAACAGTTAATGACATTAAATTCATCTCATAACACTACAAAGCAATATGAAACACTAGAAAGCATATTAAAAACACTACAACAAGATATTTTATGGTGGCTTACTATACAGTTACCATGTTAAACAGTTTAAACACCTTATGACATTTATTTCATCTTATAACACTCCAAAGAAGATATAACACTATAAGTCACTATAAAACACTACAATTAGTATATTACACCATATAATCCTTTTATAACACTGTATAACACCACAAAACTATGTATAACACAATAGCGGGTCACATTACAACACTATGTATACCTGGTAAAAATATTGTTGATTTTAAAACACCATGAAAAAGAATGGCATGCGATTAACGTATTCGAGACTGTAAAATTAAATAAAGCATATAAAAAAATGACTAACGACATGAACTACGGGTTGATGTCTACTTTACTATATGTGCATACATATAACACTATAATTCGGAGGCAAGCATATACGATAAAATTCCCCAGACTGAAACTACCCATAACAAGATGAATTTAAAACAACATGAAAAAACGGTCATGTTTCACAATAGTGCAATCATGACTGAAAATATGAAACAATAAGCAATAAAATCCAACAAACGAATCCAAGAAAACAATAAACGTCGTAAAACTAAAGAAACAAAGCTCGAATACGCCTAATTTGGTAATCTACTCGTCCTCAGACATTTCCTCCTGCTCTTGAACTTCTTCCTCCGCTTCATTATCTGCTTCTTCCTCTCCTTCTAAGGTGTCATTATTCTTTTTCCATGAGGGAACTTGCATGTACGTCGATTATACCCCTTACGTTTGCAATTGCCACACTCCCGTCTCTTTTTCCCAGATTGGCTTATTGCAATTTCACACTTAGACTTCATGCTTTTAGGCTTTCCCATACCTTTAAATCTAGTTCCAACCGACGATGGTTGGGTTTTACCAGTTATTTTGGCAAACCTGTCACGACGTCTCTTTGGGGTGCGTTTACCACTGCATCATCAGCCTTCGATTGATAATGGACAACATGATCCCTAAAAGCGCACAACACATCGAAGTTAGTGACCAACCTGTTAATAACAAACTCTATTGACTATGTTATTTCACGTACAACTCCATTAACTTGATGGTAACGATCATCGCCTTCATTAATACCTAAAATCGCTCCAGGAGCACTATTAGGAACAGCTTCCCTAGTCCACTGTCGTAATATATACCTTTCAAGGAACTGCCTAATATCAAGAAACCATAGAACACAAAAAATGTGCGCGCACAACAGCCCAAATTGTTCATACCTATTGCATACACAACTCATAGTCATATCTTGCTCCCGCATCATAACCTAATACATCAAAAAATCGCCAAAAAAGGAAAAAGAATATATAGTCAGTTCAATCTATCAAATAAACACCATGTAAACATAAGTTTAAAAAACAACAATTGTTATTTTCCCTAGTTAGCTCAAAAAATATTGTACACTTTGAGAAAAGTCCTTCAAAAAGAACTTCACAAAATTATCCTCTCTTTGTTCCCAGCTTCCAATACCACAGTTGTGAATAGCTGTCTGTATTTCAAGTTACACATCAAAAAAATTGTTCGTGTGTATATGTTTGCCGCCTGTTCTTCTAAAACAAATTCTATTGCCCAAATGTCGGGGTTCGTGTGCCTGGTATGATGGTCGTTCTTTCTATGCTCGTGTCTTTGAGCTTCGATTGAAGAGTCAAAATGCCCCATGAATTCCACAATCGTACAGTCCGGATTGCAAAAATGCCTAAAAAAATGGTTCTCACTTTCCAAACGTGAGGAAGTGCGCATCAGCCTAAACATGTGCTCATCACGATAGTATGCGGGTATCCATGAATCTCTAATCTGATAAATTGACTCTAACCATTCATGATTTTCCAAATCAAAGTCAGTCAATATAACACCCCATTCGGATTCAAACTGGTCAGGGAGTAATGCATCGGTCCAAACAATGGCACACAACCTCTTCTTAAAATCGGTGCTATTACATAGGGTGGCGCCAACCTAAAAACACGGAACAACATTAACAAAAATTAAATATTAAACCAACAGGATAAAACATTATATAAAAGTAAAACCACATCACTAAACATTATTTCCTATTTTTTTAAATATAAAACCACAATCGGAAATTAATCAAAAAACCTTAAACGTCATATTCAGTTAAAAAAAAGCTATACAATCCAACAAATGAATCCAAGAAAACTATAAACATCGTAAAACTAAAGAAACAAGGCTCGATGCGCCTAATTTGGTAATAAAAATAAAAGGAAAACAAATAGACAAGAAGGAATCACTTAGTTCCAACTCCTCTTTTATGTATCCTTTGATGATTTCCGCACTCTGGGGTTTTTAAGATATTATCTTAGTTATAGTGGTAGGCCCCCTTCTAGGCAACGTTACCCTCAACCTATTGGTCTGAGTCAGCAGGGATACAGTCCCGCAAGGTCGGATTATTGAAGACAATTAAGTAAGTTATTAATGCGAAAAAGTGGTAGGCCCCCTTCCAGGCAGTGTTACCCTCAAGTCAGCAAGGATACAGTCCCGCAAGGTCGGTTAATGTTTTAATAGTAGTTTATAGATAAGGGATTACAAGCGGTTCTTACTTCCCCCGATTTGATGCTATATGCCTCAAGGGAAGTCTTACTAAGCTTGAATCAGGTCCTCGTAGGATCTATACACTGAATGAGGCAAGAACTTTACCCAAACACCCTTCTAACCCCCTTTCAGGTAGTTAACGCGCTTTATATAGACCGTAAAGACACGAATGAGTGAATCAACAAAACATGAAGAAATGATTAAGTAAAGTTCACCTTCAATATAAAAAACTAGTTATTAAAATCATTAATACATACCCTAATAAAAAGTTGCCAAAGATTGGAAACCAAAAGTAATACATAAAAGATTTGTCTTCACCAAGTGATGTAAGAGATTTAGCCAAGCATGACCTTTGTTAACTCTTACGATCGATCTTGGACTGCACACTCTAAAAGATGAAAGATGGATGATGGTGGTGGGTGTTGGTGTTTTAGTGGTGGTGGACTAATGGCAAGTGTGAGAGAAGTGGTTTGTCAAGGGATGAATTGGATTGAAACCAAGCACCGCTATTTATAGCTGGAAACAGAGTGTTCACACGGCCCCATGGTATTCACTTTCTTTCCCTTCATTAACTACAGATGTCAGGTCTTGTACTAACACACCCCCGTGGTGGCAGAGTACGACCGCGTGGTGATTGTACTTGTTGTACTATCTCAGATTCTGCGAATCTTAGAGTTGACCACGACCTATGTTGAGTTAGGGCGGCCCAGTGTTAATTTGTCTTTTGATGTTGTCTTTTTTTCAGGGAATCTTGACTGGGCATGACCCCATGCCTAGTGGGAACGACCCCGTGCCTAAGCTTATGTTTTTGTTATTTTTGTTGGTTTGGATGTGGATGGGGGTTCGGCGAGTCGGCCAATCCTTCTTCTTTGTATTTGTGTTGGTTTCCTCTATTAATTTGTTCCTTTTGTTCGTTTAAGCCCCTTTTATCCTGTAAATTAAAAGTAAACAAAGAAACATGTTTTTTCCAACATTAGTAGTGAAAAGGGTTGATTTCAGGTCTTGTTTGATGTAATTTATATTTGTATTTTATGCACATCAAATACCCCCACACTTGAATCTTTGCTTGTCCTCGAGCAAAAATATATAATGTGGCTTACACACCCAAACGAAATTGGTAGAAGAGAAGTTTTGGGTTTATCTTTAGAGTGTCGGGAATCCAAGTTCTAAAGTTGTTTTGTTTTTTGTTTTATTTAAAATCTTATTCGTCATGATTTATTTAAAACATATATTAAGAAAAATTATTTGTTTTGAGCATAGAATGCCTTTATAAAATTCTATTTAGTTATATACAAATTTACACACCTCACAGGTGGTCACCTCGGCCGAAGTTGTTTAAGCAAAAAAGCTCGGACCCGGTGTGGAGCTTACTCCTACTATAGGCTTGACAAACAATCAAACCTCCTCCTTTTTGACGTTTAATCCTTGTAAATATCAAGAGGACTTTTAAAATGGTAGGTTTCGGCTCGGGTAGGTGTGTTTGGGTAAAATGGTGAAAACGTAAAAGTGTCAGTTTTCCCATTGCTTTGTGGCTTAGCAAAAAAAAAAAAAAAAAGACTTTGGCTAATGTTTTTTTTAACCAAAGTTTAAACGAAGCCATACTTGTAATTTTTATAACTTAACTTCTTACAAAAATAAAGGGTGTAAATAAAAAGTTTTGTGGATGTGTGTGGTTGTTTTTACAAAAGTATATATTTTTGCGGGTTTAGAAAAGAAAAGGTTAAGGCTCAAAGGGGTTTAACAAAGGGGATATTTTTGGTAAGGGATGAAAAGAAAAGTAAAGGTTTAAAATGAAAAATGGGTTTAGTCGTAATGCCTCTATCAAATACTTACTTGGATTTATGTCGGTAAGGATTTGGAACGTATCGTTTGGCAAGTTCTAGATTTGTAAGAACCAAACGATCTATTCACACAAGAAACGAAAATTGAGCAATTAGTATAGATGTGTATTTGTACGCTCGGTAAAGGCTCAAAACTCACTTTTGTGGGAAAAAAGGGTTATGGTGTAAAAATGTATATATAATCAAATTTTACAAAGATTTGTTATACCCGTTTTTATAATTTTCTTAATTGGTTCTTTTTATCACGACGCTATCAGGTGTAAATTAGTAAAAACATAATTTTTAGAACTTGTTTTTCCCAACTTAAACCAAGATAAGTAAAAAAATATAAAAAATTTGACAGAAAAGTTTGTGGTGATTAGCGGTTTTCCAAGGCGAGTTTTGTGTAAGGCTTGTTTTTAGGACAAGAGATTCAAGGTTTTAGCATCTCCCCCCCCCCCCCCACACACACTTAAATTACACATTGTCCTAAATGTGTCCCGAATAGGATTTGTTTTGATTAAACATGCAAAAAGTTGGTAAAAATAACAATTTTGTGGTTACAGGTCACTGCAGCACGGGGGCGTGCCTGGTGGACACGGCCCCGTGGCCAAAGTGCCAATAACAAAATTAAACAGAAAACTAACAGTATGGTGGACACGGGGGCGTGCTGGGTGGACACGGCCCGTGCCACCTTCTTTGCATAAAATTTTTTGACATCAGACAATTGGGCATGGGGACGTGCCTGGTGGCACTGCCCCATGCTGCAGACTTTGATTTGCAGTTTTTGAAGCGGGAGACTTTGGTTTACGTGCATGGGGTCCCTATTTCAATGTCCCTTTGGCTTTTTCAACTTCTTTCATACATTTATTGTTATCACCATCAAAGATACTTTCATTTTATTCAAATAAAAAGAAAAATATAAGGAGAAATAAAAATTACAACCTTATATTAGATAGATAAAGTCTTGAGAGATGCCCACACGAGATCTTATTCTAAACCCCTAATAGCTATGTCCTAGATCTAAGAATGGTTGGTGAAAACCAAGGTTAATCTTCAGAGGGCTTCAAGTTATTTCTGGAAATACCCGTTTAGAGGTCGTTGAGCATTTCCCCTATCTCCCTTGGAAGGAAGATAAAAGGTTCCTCATCAACTTCTTCTTGAGGTAGGGGAGCGGGATTGATCGGAATCTCAAAGGCGACATTAAGAGGAGGAGGTTTCGGTATCTCGTCATCCCATCCGGTGGGGTGGATGACCTTGTTAGCAAGGTTCCAATCTTCTTGAGGCCAAATTGGTTCTATTAGGGTGTCACACCCTGATATTTCCACGTATTACCGGTGGGCCCGGTGGGGAGTATCGTGACGTAGTTGATATCATCATAGTCAATTTATCACAGTTCAATGCACAGCGGAAGTCTAAAAGTAAAAATATTACAAACCGAATGAAAGTAACATAAGTATTAAAAACGTAATTTAAAAGGATCCACAGGCGGATCAAAACAAAGGAAAATATTGTTCAACAGATTTTTAAGTGACAAAGCTTGCAAGACTCTTTATTTATTCACCCAGGAGTAGCCAGCCTATTTCGCATAGTACATGCACTTAACCTTTTGGAAAATACGTCAGTTTACACTGGTAAATACAATTAACCGACTCTTTTGAAAATATTTAAGAAAATTGATTTAAATGCACAAGGCACAAATAATCTTTTATAACTTGGGACAATTATTATAAAAATAATCATGTATACAGTTTTAAATGTTTGCCGTCCGTCAGGGCCGGTTAGAAGAGCCGGACAAGATTAACTGACACACCACAAGTATAATGCCCAGAAGAATACCTCATTGTGGGATACTTTTATACATACACAACTGTCAGGTGTATGCCTACACCCCGTGCTTAAGTCGTGGCCATTTCAATAAATGAGCCGAGGATATCCAGGACATGGTCATTAACCCCCCAAAGGCCATATACCAAACAAAACATATTAAAATGGGTTATGTAAATATATTAATCACAATCCGATTTAAATAACTACACACCCGACCAAGCGGTATTATTATAATACCGTATCCCAAGCCCGTATAACAGAAAATAAGTTAAAAGTATTTACCTGAGCAAATTATACAAATTTATCCCAGCCGTATGCAATCAGCAAGTGCAAATATCTTTTACTGGGCTCCTAAATCTGGAACGAAGGTTTTAATAACCTATTAGATTCCTAACGGGTCTTACTTAAGTTTAAACTTAGACTAGTTAGTTTTAAAGAAAGGTTTACGGTTCAAAACACAAGATTAAGCGAAGATCGGATTAGAATGTAATTTAGACCCAAAAAGTATGAAGACTTCTACAATATGGGTAAACGAAACACATTCTGGATTTTGAGGTAAAAATGATAAGGTTTGACCCGTTTCGGTCAATTTATGCAAACTAGTCACATAAACCGTACCGAATGCGAAAAATGCATAACGGGTAACCAAATGAGTCATGAACAGGTTTCACAAGTTAGTATGCTTTAAATATGTTGTGATATCAGTAGGATACCTTCCGTTATGCCCAAAACGAATTTAAAATCAAATTAAGCCCCATAGGGGTATTTTGGTCATTTTTAAGGTTACAAAAGAGATTAAATATTAATCTGAGGTTCTGGTCTAAAATGATCAGTAAAAATATTTATTTTAGTAGGTTATATCAGTAAGATATTAAACATATGTGAAATTTATCATTTATAACAAAACTATGCACCGTAGGGGCATTTTGGTCATTTCACATAAGCTTTAAAGGTCAAATTTGGAAATCCGAGTTCAAAACTTTTACTTACTGTTAAATTATAGAAATTTAGTTAAAAAATCAGTAGGTATTAAGTCTTATGTGTCGAAAATAGTTTTAATCCATACTATGCGTTTAAAACGCGTAAAAAGTCGGTTTTAGGCGATTTCCAGGTTATATAAGGAAATCTGAGTTTTTAATCAGTTTATAAAGTTCAAAATATTTTATTTATCATATAAAATTAGTAGCAAAAGGTTTGGTATCAAAATGTTATGTAAAACTCATTTTATTCAAGAAAAGGGTATAACCGTCAATTACCGAATCAAAGCAAAAAACCCCCTTGTTATGATCAGTTTAAAAATATTTAAAAATCTTCAAAAATTCCAAAATATTATATTACATCAGTGGGTAAAAGGTTTGGTATAAAAATTTGGGTTTAAATAGGCTTTATGCTAATAATGCCGTTTAATTAATAAAAAGCTTTCAAATTACGATATTGAGCATAACTCCTAATTTAGACCTCAAACTGATGTCAAATTTTTAGGACATGTTTATAAATTAGTAATAAAGGTTTTTGTCCTCTCACATTTTCAAAAATCTCTTTTTAATATTAAAAGGGCATTATGGTCAACATTTAAGCAATTAACGGAAACATGCAAATGAATCGGATAAATAAGGCAGAGGGTTTTACTAACTTATAATATGGTCCTAAAGGAATCTTAAGGCATATCTAAAACAAGCTAAATCGGGTCAGAACTGAAAGTCAAAGCAAAAGTCTTCTTTTGCGACTTTCGGTTCCGAACCGAGCCTAAAATCAAAATTGTCTGGTTGAACATGCTTAGACATGTTCTTACATCATTTACCGAGTTATTTTAGTGTTAAAACAGGTTCCATAACTTCTATATTACTAGTTATGAATTTATTTGCAAAAATAGCTTCTGTTGACTTTTTAATATTAAGTTTGACCCGACAATTGACCAAGTTAGAGTGATAATCAAGGGGTGCCCTATTAAGGACTTATTACCCACATAATTACCAACTCATAGCCACTTTCAATTCGAATAATGGCTGGACCATTAGTGATTAATCACTAAGGCAAAGCTTAATTATGACGGCTTTGACTTTTGGTCATTAGACTAACAAAACATGAACTAGGAAGGCAAAGAAAGCTTACAAAGGCTCTTAGCACGAATTAGGAGCTGAGGGAAACTTGCTTGAAGTCCAGGGAGCTCCAGAGAGTGAGTTAGAATGATTTTTTTTTTTTTTTTTTTTGTGAATGAGCACATGAAGTAGCAAACAAGAAGCTCTTATATAGCCAAAATTAATTCACAAGATCACTCCACACAAGTCTACAAATGATTTCTGATGATTCCAGATGTCCCTATGCATGAAATACTGTTGGCTCAGCCCCTGGGATCGAAAACAAGGCATGCAAAGGCGGTGCAACAGGCTGTACAGGCATCTGTCCAATTTTTCTGCACCTGGCAGTCTTACGCGGCCCGCGTAAGACTTGTCTTATGGCCTACGTGGCCCGCGTGAGGGTCAGATCCGGTCACCAAGTTTTAGTTATTGCAATTTCAGTCCCTGGCCCTTCTAAACTTGATTTAACTTGCGTTTATTGCACTTTTAACCCCAAAACTTGACTTTTAAGGGTCTTGAGTCTTTAAACATTTAACAATAAGCCTTCAGTTAGTTACGAGTTCACCCGAAAGGTCTTGAAATGCATTATTAACGCATTTAACCCTTATTACTTGTAATTAACACTTTGATTATTTATATGCGTCGAAACTCCATGAATTTAATATCCGTTATTCTTGGTATCAAAATAGATTATCACAATGTTTTTTTTTTTGGGGGGGGATCGTTAGAATGTCACTCAGAGGTTACTTTCAACATGTTGAAACTTTTAACCCCTACGTTTCATAAGATCCTTATTTTAAGCACAAATGACTTCCATTGTTCGACAATTTATTCGTTAAAGAATACGAACGTCGTGTGAGGTCAATCAGAGGCACAAGAATGGCATGTTGACACTTTGGATCCCTTTATTAACATATTTACATTGTTTAACAATTTTAGTCCTCCCGAAATAATTCCTTACACGTTTAAAGTCCATGACACATGTCTTCATAATATTGGTCGTGATTTTACGAGGTGTTACATCCTCACCCCTTTAAAGATATCTCAACCTCGATATTTACTGAAATAAATGAGGGTACTTCTGTTTCATTGTGGATTCAACCTCCCACGTGTATTCGGGACCTCTACGGGCATCACACTTAACCTTCACAATCGGTACGTGCTTCTTTCGAAGTTTCTTAACCTGTCGATCCTCGATCGACAAATGTTTTTCAACAAATTTTAAGCTCTCATCTATATGCACATCCTTATGTGACATGGCTAGCGAATCATCGGCTAGGCACTTCTTCAGATTGCATGTGAAACACATTATGAATTCCACTGAGCTCTTCAGGCAGGTTTAATTTGTAAGCCACTGTTCCGACACATTCGATGATCTCGAATGGTCCTATGTATCTTGGGCTTAACTTGCCTTTCTTACCAAAACGCATTACCCCTTTCCAGGGTGATACCTTAAGTAACACTTTGTCACCTACCTCGAATTTCAGAGGTTTACGCCTTTTATCCGCGTAGCTTTTCTGCCTATCCCTGGCAGCTTTGAGACGATCACGTTTCTGCAAAATCTTATTTGTCGTCTCCAGGACTATATCAGGTCCTGTTAGTTGGACATCTCCAACTTCCGCCCAATAAACTGGCGTCCTGCACTTTCTTCCATACAAAGCTTCAAAAGGTGCAGCTTGAATACTCGAATGATAGCTATTATTGTATGAAAATTCGATCAACGGAAGGTGATCATCCCAACTTCCTCCTAAATCAATAACACAAGCTCGTAGCATATCCTCGAGCATTTGAATCGTACGCTCGCTTTGACCATCCGTCTGAGGATGATATGCAGTGCTGAAGTTTAATCGAGTGCCTAGGGATTGCTGAAAGCTTTTCCAGAAATGCGATCTATATCTCGTATTCCTATCAGAGATGATAGACACTGGTACTCTGTGAAGAGATACAATCTCGTCCACGTATAGCTGAGCTAACTTATCTGAGCTGTGTGTTTCCTTAATAGGTAAGAAATGAGCTGACTTAGTCAGTCTATCCACTATAACCCAAATAGTATCATTTCCTCGCTTTGTTTTCGGTAACTTAGTGATGAAATCCATAGTTACCATTTCCCACTTCCAGGTGGGAAGTTCAGGCTGTTGTAGCAAACCTGACGGCTTCTGGTGTTCGGCTTTAACTTGAGCACACGTCAGACATTTGGCCATATAAGTGGCTATAGATTTCTTTAAACCTATCCACCAGTAATTTGCCTTTAAATCATGGTACATCTTATCACTCCCAGGATGAACAGAATACTTGGAATTATGGGCTTCTTGAAGGATCACGTCCCGAAGTCCTCCATAGATTGGAACCCATATTCGTCCATTCAATCTTAAGATTCCATCCTTGCCAAATGATAACTATTCAGCAGTGACTCCCAGCTTTTCATTTGGATAGTTAGCTTCTAATACGGCTTCCTTTTGAGCGGCTAACAACCTTTCATTCAAACTGCTCTTCAACTCAATGCTCTTAGCATTGATTCTAATGGGCTTAACCCTTTCCTTTCTACTCAAGGCATCGGCGACTACATTCGCCTTGCCTGGATGGTTTCGGATTTCACAATCATAGTCGTTCAGTGTCTCCATCCATCGATGTTGTCTCATGTTCAGATCCTTCTAGTTAAACAGATGTTGAAGGCTCTTATGATCAGAATAGATCACACACTTGGTACCATATAAATAATGCCTCCAAAGTTTTAGTGCAAACACAACGGCACCCAATTCCAAATCGTGGGTGGTGTAATTTTTCTCGTGCACCTTTAATTGTCGGGAAGCATAGGCAATAACTTTGCCTTTTTGCATAAGCACACATCCCATAGCTGTGTGCGATGCGTCACAATATACCACAAATTCTTCAATCCCTTCAAGCAATGTCAACACAGTGCATTGCTTAGCTTCTGTTTAAGAATATCAAAGGATTCTTGTTGCTTAGGACCCCAATCAAACTTTATATTCTTGCGGGTTAATGATGTTAGAGGTACAGCAATCCTTGAGAAATTTTCAATAAAGCGCCTATAATATCCTGCCAGACCCAAGAAGTTGCGAATTACTGTGGGCGTCTTTGGTTCTTGCCAATTCATGATGGCTTCAATCTTATCGGGATCCACCTGGATACCACGCTCACTAACAACGTGTCCAAGAAATTGGTCTTCACGAAGCCAAAACTCACACTTTGAAAACTTGGCATAGAGCTTCTCTCGCTGAAGAAGTTTAGGAATACATCGAAGGTGCTTTTCATGATCAGTCTGGTTCTTTGAGTAAATAAGTATGTCATCTATAAACACAATGACAAACTTGTCCAAGAATGGCTTGCAAACGCGATTCATGATGTCCAAGAACGCTGCTGGTGGACTAGTGAGCCCAAAAGGCATCACTAGGAACTCATAGTGACCATAACGATGCAGTCTTATGCACATCTTCGTCTCTAACCTTCAACTGGTGATAGCCTGACCTCAAATCAATCTTGGAGAAGTAACTTGCCCCTTGCAGTTGATCGAACAGATCGTCGATCCTGGGCAATGGATATCTATTCTTGATTGTAACCTTGTTAAGCTCGCGACAATTGATGCATAGACGCATCAATCCATCCTTTTTCTTCACAAACAGGATCGGTGCTCCCCAAGGAGATGAGCTAGGTCTAATAAATCCCTTAGCCAACAAATCATCCAACTGAGTTCTCAACTCTTTCATCTCAATCGGTGCTAACCTGTAAGGTGCTCTTGCAATAGGTGTTGCTCCAGGAATAATGTCGATTTTGAACTCCACTTGCCTATCTGGTGGTAGACCAGGTAGTTCTTCGGGGAATACGTATGGATATTCAGATATAACAGGGATGTCTTCAATCTTCGGCTTTGGTTCATTGATAGTCACTTGTGCCATGAAAATGACACAACCCTTCTTCAAACACCTTGATGCCTTAAGCATAGACACTTGCTTAGGCAACCCATACTGAGTATCTCCTTGTATTGTGAGTGGCTCACGATACGGAGTCTTGATAACCACTTGCTTCTTGTCACAAACAATCTGAGCTTGGTTATGAGATAACCAATCCATGCCTATCACTATATCGAAACCAGCTAATTTCAAAGGAAGCAAGGATAGAGGAAAGGAGTGGTTCCTAACGGATATAAAACATCCATCTAACACGGTTGAAGCAGTCTCTATGGTGCCATCGGCCAATTCTACTTCATATTTTATGCTTAGGGTTTTAGCAGGCAGATTTAATAACTTACAAAATTTATTATCCACAAACGATTTATCTGCACCTGAATCAAATAATACCCTTGCATAAACATTATTGATAAGGAAGGTACCTGTTATCACGTTGTCATTCTGGATTGCTTCTTGAGCATTCATCTGAAAGAACCTAGCATTGGTCTTCTTACCTTCTTCAGGTTTCTTTGCATACTTTGGGCAGTTTGTCTTAATATGCCCCTTCTCGTTGCAACCATAAAAGGTTGCGTCCTTCAACTTCTTGCAATCCAAAGTCTTATGTTCTTTGGACTTGCAGATCCCACATCCAATCGAATTTGATTACGACTGCGACTTTGATTCAAACCTGCATTTCCCAAAATGACGCTTCTGGCAGGTTTTGCATTTAGGCTTTTCATCTGATTATTGGTTACCCTCGATAGACCCAGCATTCTTTTTGTGGTCTGAATTCCCCTTATGCTTCTTGTCAGAACGACGTGATTTCTCATCCTCACGTTTCCTTTTTCCCTCTTCAAAATTCCTAAGCGATCTCTGCCTGACCGCGTCGAGGGTAAGGGATAATGACAGATCAGCTACTGACCTGAAAGTGGTAGGTCGAGATGCTTTCACACTAGCTTTGATCTCCGGGGCTAAACCCCCAATAAAACGGGCTATACGTTTTGGTTCCGGGGTAACCAGGTAAGGAACCAATCGTGCCATAGTGTTGAAACTCGTGAGATATGCCTGGCAGTCTAAGTTCTTCATAACCAATGTTAGGAAATCAGTCTCAATCTTCTCAACTTCATGTTGAGGACAAAAATTTTCTTTGATTAAGGCAACGAACTGATCCCAAGACATGCTATATAAGTGGATCTTTCCTGTAGCTTGGATTAGGGACCTCCACCAAGCTAGATGTTAGGACCAGTTTTGACTCCGAAACGATTGCGAACCGAACGTGTGACGTGCGGAATCCGTACACGAACGTGACCGAACACACGAGAACGTAATATAATCGGTGATTCTTTTATAGATCTGAAAACGTACAAGAAACGTGAATCACCTTGGAGCTTTCTCTCTCTAGACTTTCTCTCTCTAAATCTAGAGCTCTCCAAGTCTCCAAAATGCCAAAAGTTGCAAAAGTCCTAAACCTAACACCTTAGGTTCCTATTTATAGGCCAAGGGGATTTAATGAGATTCCTCAGTATTACAGAAATGCCACCTTGCCTTTTACTACAATATAACAATATAAGCACTCGAAATAAACTGTTTCAGCTACGATCTTGAGATGACGGAGGCGATAGACATACTGCACTAACAGACTCCCCCTTGGATATTGCCGTAGTCAATCTCAATCATTTAGTCAAACTCGTAGCGTCTTATCTTTCTCTCTCTCACTGAGTCTTATTGCTTGAACAGAATCCCCGTGGATCTGTCTTCAGCTTCAGCTCCCCCTTTCAGTAGACTCTTCAGGCTCCCCCTTTCGTCAAGCTTCCGTGCTTTGGGATCAACACCTGGATTTCCGTATACAAGCTCCTTCAGGATAGTTTCCTGGCTCCTTGAATCCACGCTTCCTCTTGCGTTGAGCTCGTCTTCAGACTCCCCTTAGACTCGGCTATCGGGATCGTAGTCTGGTACAACATCTGCAACTTCTCAAACATTTATAAGTAAAACATTTTGATCATCCAGGATTGAAAATCCTGGCTCTCTTAGCATAAGCTAGAATATTTTTACAATGAAAGCATTTACAGATTGTCCAGGAATCGTACCCTGGCTCTATTATACTTTCTAAATCAAGATCCTGGCTCTAAGATATAATAATATGAGAATATCCAGAATTAACTTGATTCACTCCCTCTATCAACAATCTTAATAGATTTGGCAATTTCAACGAACAGGATCGGAAAGTGGCTCTTTTACAGATTTTAACAATATGAGCATCCAAATCCCTCACAGATAATCATCCAAGTCCAAATTAATGACCTTGGAGATATCACAAACTGTTTTTGAGTTTTGATTTTAAAAACTTCAAGTTTCAAATTAATGAACTTGTTTTATTTTCATAAACACGATCAACATACTTAGATTTTGAAACTCAGCTTCCCAGACATCAGTTGTCGAAAATAAAGCAGAAATCAAAATCTTTTTGTACTTTTCTGAAACATAAAGCAGTAAAGAAATATTTACAACATATTTACAGACAATATTTTTGTTTGAGTTTGCGTCAGAGGATCATATCAGTTCATGACAAATCACTAGTATCGTTGAGCTTTTTAACACTTTAAGTTCTAAACGATTCACTTAGATTGTCTGTATACTAATCCACTTAAATTTTCACACAAAGTTCAATTGTTTCGAGATACGGATTTAGTGTTTTAAGGACTTAACTTATTCGCGTGTCCCACCTCAGAATATACTCCCGTATCCAGATCCCAATATTCAGTCTTACAGGTGAGTATACCTAGATGATATCTGTAAAGGGTTAAATGCGAGACCATGAGAGCTCAGGCTATTGCTTCCGCAAAATCAGAGAGATGATGGTTCGACTTTTAGGTGTGTTCCCTTTAGAGAATCTTTTCTTCAACAACACATGATTAGCATTTTGCAATGTTTCATCATTTTTTATGCTGAGGGTGGTGCTTTTATTTCAAGCAAGCGAAAAGTATTATACGGGGACTAGGCCATTGCTTCTGCAAAATCAAAAGTCCCGGGATAATACCCCAGATATCACTAAGCATAAAGACCTAGTATCTCAGAAAGAGGGGTCTTTCAAACAAGATTTCGGGGGTTACCCATATATCCGAGAGATGTTCCCCACGAGATAAGTAAGTATGATATTTAGGTTTATATCTCAAAAACAATCTACTAAGCTTGTAAAAACCTACTGGCACATCATTAGTGAGACCGTTTATCACATTTTAACTTTCCAATTCTTTAGCGTACTGTGATTGTCTACTGATGTACTATCATTTCCTCTTTTTACACAAAAACTCATTTTTGAATTTTTATCATGTTTTTTTGCTTTTTCAAATTTTCTAATGTTTTTGGATTTTCTGAAATTTTCTTACTCCCCCTAAAATTCAAAACCATTTAAAGAAAATTTGACAAACCGATGCAGATAGCTTTTGTCTCGCCAATACCAATATTACATATCCTGTATCCTGCGACGGATCCTCAGGATAAGGAAGTAGTAAGTGTTCAGGATCCTGATGATGAGTATCCCGAGGAGGATCCTAAGTCCTGGACGACTCCGATCATCAGATATCTCAAGGAAGGACACATCCTAAAGGATGAAAATCCTAAGGCCTTTAGAATGAAGGTATCACGATCCACTATTATAAATAATGTTTTGTATAAGAAATCTATTGCAGGACCATATCTGAGGTGCTTGGAGGATCCCGAAATTAAAGAAGTGCTTCAGGATATACACGAAGGGGATTGTGGTAACCATACTGGGGCAGGTCGTTATTCTCAAAGGTATTAAGAACAAGATACTATTGGCCGACGATGAGAAAAAATGCTGCAGAATATGCTCGAAGATGTGATGCATGTCAAAGACACAGTAATATATTACATCAACCTGCTGAGCCACTTTATCCTTTCGCTTCCCCTTGGCCATTCATGAAGTGGGGAATGGATATTGTAGGAAAATTGCCAAAGGCTCCAGGAGGAAAAGTCTTCATGCTGGCAATGACTGATTATTTCCCTAAGTGGGTTGAAGCTGAAGCATTTGTTCAAGTTAGAGACCAAGAAGTAGTATCCTTCATAAAAAGGAATATCCTGACTAGGTTTGGAGTACCAGCTGAGATAATTTGTGACAATGGTTCTCAGTTTATAAGTAAGAGGACTACTAACTTTTACAAGAGTTGGGGAATCAAAATGATCACATCCACACCGGTGCATCCTCAAGCAAATGGACAAGCAGAATCTTCAAACAAGATAATTGTCAACAATTTGAAGAAAAGGCTGGGAGCTAAGAATGGAAGATGGGCAGAAGAATTACCCTTTGTTTTATGGGCTGATAGAACGACGGTGAAAAGTGCAACTGGCCAAACCCCATTTTCCTTAGTATTTAGAGTAGAAGCGGTGATCCCAACAGAAATGGTGATACCTACGGCGAGATCCAACCTCCGGGATCCTGAGCAGAATCCTGAAGTCCTTTGCCAGGAATTGGATACTATTGATGAAACAAGAAATGCAGCAAGGCTAAGGATGGCAGCATATCAACAGTGGATATCCAGAGCGTACAACAAGAATATAAGGACTAGAAGGTTTCAGGTTGGAGATTGGGTATTAAGAAAAACTTTTCAGAATACTACTAACCATGCTGATGGAAAGTTAGCTCCAAAGTGGGAAGGACCCTATGAGATTGAATCAGAATCAGGAAAAGGAGCAAACCGACTCAAGAATATGGAGGGGGATATGCTACCAAGATCCTGGAAGGCTATACACCTAAAGTTCTTTTTCAAGTGAGTTTAGAATTTAATTTCTAACTCAGGATGGTATGAATTCTATCTCTTTTAATATGTTTGATATTGTTTATTCTTTTGAACCCAATACTGACTTAAGCATCGGAGGGGTGTTAGCCAGGCTAACACCCACCTTAGTTTACGGTTGTTTTGCAGTATATACTTCGGGATATAGCTCCAGGATACACACTCAGGATACTTCGAAAGATTAGAGGATTGAACCCCTCTCTCACGTTTAAGGGATACTGATCCCTTCACATGTTTAAAGGTATTCACCTTTCTCTCGAATTGGGTTTAAAAACCCCGCCTGGAGCGCAAGTTATCTAGGGATAGTTCAAGATAGCGGGACCAGTCCATGTAAAAGTGGCTGACAATTTCGATATTGTTGGCTATATCCTGGATCCTAAAGGTATATGAGGATTGATCACCCTCTCTCGCGAAAGGGTATTTTCATACTCTCTAAGGTTTAAAGGTTTTCACCTTTCTAAGTCTTGGAGTTTATACACTCCCGCTTGTAGCGCATGAAAATTTGGGATTTTCCCTAGAATACTTATGGTTTTATCCCCAGGATACTAAGGATTTATCTCCAGTACATTTTAGGGTTTACCCACTGTAACACAAGAACTGTTCAAACAGTTGGAAATGATGTTCAGAACATTTCTAAGTGTTTAAAGACATTATGCACAGGGGACATTCCTACTGAGGCAATTGTGTAAAGCTCAAAGGATCAAAGTTGGACCTAGTGCACTAAGTATCTCGGACTGGGGACATCTTCGTGGAAAAAATTGCAAAAGGATTGAAGCTTGAAAATAGGGTTACACTTTATTCCTGGTATGATCTTTCCTTTGTAAACCTTATATAAATCATTTGAATTTTTGAAACTATGTTTGGAAAAAGCTTAAATATCCTGATTAGGATATATTATCAGGATATATTCTCAAAAGTGTATTTTTGGAATATGTTTCAGGATATTTGTTTGTAATATTTGGATATAATACTTGGGTTAAAAACTAAAACTGTATTCTAGTTAAACCAGTGTTGTCAAAACGAACATTGTAAAATGAAAATGAACTGTCCTTTTTTCTTTAAAAACTTTATCTAAATTGTTTGAATTTTAAAAACCCTATTAGACGAAAGTCTTTATAGGATATTGCCGAGTATACTGATCAAGATATTTTTATAATATTTGGATAAGAGATTTTAAATAATTGCACTAATTTTGGAACGTTGAAATCTAAACTAAGCAATGCATAATGAAAATTAAAAGACAACAGCGAATAAGTCAAAAAGAGGTTATATTATTAACACGTCAAAAGTTGTGCTTTTGGTTTCATCTCAAACCGAGATCCCTCCACCAAAAGCACAATTAGTTCCTTACCATATTTACTTAACAGTTGAAGGCTTCATCTCAAACCGAGACCCATCCACCTCCAACTGTTATATTGTTCAAAACAGATTATACTAATTGATGACCAAGGGCTTCATCCTGAAACCCAGGACCCATCCACCATTGGCCATCATATTGTTTTAGTGTAGGAAATGTAACTTGTTCAAAGACAGGAAAAGTAAATTGTTTAATAGACCACAACCATCAGACTTAAAAAAGTGGGCTCCGGCCTAGGCACATACATCCATCATCGCCCACTTCGCAGCTCTTAGGGGGCAGCACCCTCTTCCATCATGACTTCATCGGCGGCATCTTCTCCAGCATCCCTTCCGGCATCCTCTCCAGCATTCGTCCTAGCATCGCCACCAGCATCCCTCGAAGCACCAGCATTATCCACCTCAGGCTCCTCCGCGGCGGACTTCACAAAGGGCTCCACAGGATTACCACCAAGATCTTTCAGCTTCATCTCCCAAGCCTTGATGTTCCATGAAGGGCATTCAAAGCCCAGGGCCATAGCCTCATAGGCCATTTTCAGTCTGGCCTGGAGAAGGGAGATGACAACAGAATTCTTGAGGCTTTCCCGGTATGAAGCCATATCCTGCTCATGTTGAACTTGGGCAACGTCGGACTTGGCTTGGGCCTCATGGGTGATCTTCTGGATGGCAGACTGGTGGTCTTGGGCCATTGCCTTGTATTTAGCTTCATAGTGCTCTGATCTGGCGGTGGCGATCGCTGCTTGGTCCGCGATGTTGGCTTCTGCCTTTTTCAGCTTACTCTCTAGCATGTTGTTCGAGCCACATGTGTCTTCATAGAGAAACACCAAGCGTTCAAGACCCTGCGGAATAAGGAAACAGGTATTAGCCTTTATTGACATTTATAACCAGTATATGGTGCGGGATGTAGGTCAAGGATACGAACCTGGTTAAGGAAGCCGGTCATGAATTTGCTGGACTCTGTAAACCCATAGTTCTCGAATGGGAATACATGGGGTGTAGCAGGATAGTCTGCTTCCTTCCTCTTTCGGGAGCTGGAGGCTCGAGTCCTGGATGCCATGGGAGCCTTGGGTGCGGTAGCAGTTTTCGAACTGGTAGGCTTGGGCGTAACAGCTGGCTTTGGGTTGGTCTCTTGTTTAACAGGTTCAAGGCTAGAGTAACTGTCCAATTCGTCAAGTTGGAAGCCTTCGAGGTTGATCACCGGTACTATAAAAAGGGAGAAATGTTTAATTCTTAACACTCATACTCTACAATTAGTCTAATCATATACTTACCAGACATTTCTGAATTTGATTTTTGACTTGAGCTTATGAGAGACAGGGAGAAAGTTCTTTCACTGGCAGGAAGTCGGTAGATCTCTTTAATCCTGGGCTCCGATTCTGCGCTTAGAGGTGTTAGATCTCTGAAATTTGCTGCATAAGAAATCAGGATATCAGTCAAGGATATAGTTTTAAGATATATTTGGGGATATTTCTAAAACCCTAAATCCTACCCGAAGTTAACCATCTAACTGGCATGTCAAAACCCTTGTCAATAGACTCCTTTTTAGCGAAAAAGAACTTTCGTTGCCACTGGTCTTCATTCTTAGTGGCCTTGAGAATTAGGGGGTTCTTGGAGGTGGAGAACAAAAGAAAGCGGCTGTTACCATGGGATCTCAGTCGATATGCTATGGGAAGGTCTTCGACGCATAGGTCAGGGAAATGACGAGATTTAATTTGGTTTAACACCATTGAAACTCGCCACACCATTGGCATAGTCTGAGCATAACTAAGGCCGGTAAGCTCAAAGAAATGGGAGATGAAGGGTGGAAAAGGATACCGGAGTCCCAATGAAAAAGGATAGGCGAAGAAGCACACCCACTCGTTTGATACCGCGTCTGATCGGACCTCCCGATCGAAAGGGCGAATGATCGCTCCGGAAGGAAAGGCACAGGAATCCTTCAAGGCGGCAATGTCGGCATTGTTGAAGGAACAAATCTCCTTTTCCGGTTCTCGAATAAGGTTTTGACTTACGAGGGTTGGGGCTGGTTCGTTTGAACGTGATCTTGTTCGTGAGGCCATGAGAGGTTTCAATCGAGAAATGAAGAATTCGAGTAAAGAAAAAACAGAGAAGAAGAGAGAAAGAAAATACCTGAGGAATGGCTTGAAATGTGATGATCATAATGCTGAATAAATCAGCTAAATAGAGGCTGGATATATGGGGCAAAGAGTAAATATCGCATTGGAAATTGCACAAAGTCACATCAATCGTCGTTTCAGTTTAATAACCTCGATTTAAGGGATAAGTTTTAAAATATATCCGTTGGAATTGGTATACCAACAGATATATTTTGTGGACAATTGTTATGGGTAATTTTCTGCTCATATATCCCGATTGATATTCTGACTTTGTTTGTTTTATTGTGACCAGGATGCTGGATCAGGATATTGGTAACATCCTGATACGATATCCTGGTAGTAATTAATTAACCCACGTGCAGATTAAAAGGTGCAAGTCTCTAACGTTCAAGTGGACTTCTTCTCCTCAAGACTCGGGCAACGTTCATAAAGGGAATATTCCATATATCCCGGATTTATAGGCTAGTTAGTTAGTTTCTTTTTACTATAAATAGATTGATCGGATCGGATAAGAACACACACAATCTTTCGTACACTTTTTCTCTCTAGCTGCAAACACTCAGAATACACTTACACTTGTATCGAATTCACATTGTAACACTTAGTCGATCCGCATCATATCCTGCACTGTATCCTGACATTTGAAGCAATAAAAAGAACAAGGCAGCTGCGATTGTCAGCTCCCGAGGTTTTGTGCCGGCGATCTAGATTGATCAAGGGCTTTCCTCGTATATCCTGTGTCATCCTTTACATTTTCGCTCATTGTTTGATCGTATATACAGCTCAATATCCTGAGCCGTATCCTGGAAAATGTTTTTGCAAACAACTTAATAAACATATTTTCAATACATTTTTTTAGCACACTACCTCACTTAACTAATTTGATCACTTAATTGCTTCGGTAATTTTTGACCAAAACAATAATACGCTGAAACCAATCGGACCCTATGAGTTATGCCACATGTCCTCTCATTTGAGATATGCCACTTGTCTGCTTATATGGCTGCTTATTTGGCATCAACCATAGGGTGACATGTGTCCCCCAATGGTTTGCTTTATTAGAGATATAGATATAGATTTTGCTAGATGGGTTATGATTATTTATTTTAATTTAATAAAACTTATTATTTTAATTTCTTTAATACAGTTACTTTGCTATTGTTTTTTAGTCTAACCATGAAAGTATTCGGTGTTAGTTTCTTTTCAAGGAGCATAAGGTAAACTCTTGAAAACACTTTTAATACTATATGAAATTTAATTTGACTACAAATACAATACATAGATAATTCAAAATAAAACATAAATGTTAAGAATCCATAAAATGCCGACCCATAACTAAATGATAATATTTTTTGTTGCACATATGTTCTTTGTTGTTCGTTATACTTTTTGTTTACTACTTACTTTCACATTTGCTAAGTTGGATTAGATGAATACTAGAGTTGATGTGTTTTGTACATAAAAAAAATGGCTTACATCCCAAGATTATGATATCCGCAATAAGTGTTGAAGGTCACTTTTAGCAACGAGGACAAGCACCGGTTCAAAAGTTTTGCACACATAAGTAAGTTTGAAGTAGCATTGTAGCAACTGTTTAAATTTTTTGCAGGTTGAAGCAATATTAATGCAACATATATATTTTAAACAACGTTCAACATATTTTAAAAAAACAAAGTTTTCGGGGCCCAATTATTTGTCTCGCACGTGGCCCAAAAGCTTTTTGTTATTATCGGGGACGGCCCTGATGACAAGAATACTATTCACAAACTTCTAAATATAATAGATTGATAATGATAATGATAATGTGCTTGAATTGGTTATATTTTAGAGAATTAAAATACGTTTATTTAAGTGTGTAGTTCTTCTTTTATCCATAATCGATGCACTAACAAGCAAATAATATTTGGGGCAAGACATTCCTTTATCCTTATCACTCTGTAAGTTCACTAAGTACATAACAAAAAAATGATAAATTTAACTAGGATTTCACATAACACTCTTTGCTTCGGCATCATAGATTCATAGCTCTTTGCCAGAATAGTTAGCCGGGTTTGTTAAATAATAATAGCGTTGTGAAAACGGTGCTAACCACAGTTCCATTTTGGCCAATCATCAAGAAAGGAACAAATTAAAATGTTTGAAAGAAATATAATATGTGAATGAATATGAAACTAGGCAAAAAAAAAAAAAAAAAAGAACAAAACAACAAAATAAGATTCACAAAGGGAAGCCGCCATGTTTGGACACAATCGACACAATATAGTTTATTAATTAAACTGCCCATAGTACAATAGAAAATAAATTAAGCAGAATAGAGGATTGATCGACTTCTTTAATGTAGGAGCTTTTTTTTTGCTGTATAGTTTTAAAATATTTGTACACAAATAAATATATAAATCATCCTCACACCTTAAACGTACTGTTCAGTTTTGATATTAAGACTCCATGAATAATATATATTAATTTAAAACATTGTGATTAATAGTGATTATCTTCTCTTTTAATTTATTTAGTCTTTAACGCAAACTTTTATTTGAACATTCTATAGTTTAATTATTCTATTTTTTTTTTTATCAATTTACTTTACTGTCTCTAAACTTTAATAAGTTGACGAGCCATGTCCGGTATGCCGCAAATCGTGTTTGGATTCTTTCGGCGAGCACGCGATCCACTGTAAAGAGCTACCAGGGTTTAAATATCGGTATGATTGGGTGAGAGATGTGTTATGTGATGTTCTTAAGCGGGCCGGGATCTCAGCCAAAAAGGAGGCTCCAGTAAATTTCCTGACTGACCCCTTAGAGGGGAGGTCCACTTTACGTCCGGCGGACATCCTTGTGTTTGGATGGGAAGAGGGGAAACACGCTTGTGTAGATCTAACTGGAGTCTCCCCCCTTGTCGGGCTCAAGGACAAGGGCTTTGCCGTAGGGCAAGCGGTGCTCAAGGCAGAGGCGAGCAAAGTGGCAAAACATGAGAAAGCCTGCCAAGAGAATCAACATGTGTTTGTCCCGTTTGCGTTTGATACCTTTGGTGGTCTCGCTCCTGACGCTGTGCGACTTTTGAATCGGGTTCAAAAAGTCGTTAATAGTAATTCTTCGTCGCTAAAGGTTTCAAACTATGTATTTAGTAGAATTGGGTTTTCTATTCAAAAGGGGGTGGCGGCGCATCTTGTCGCCCGACTACCTGCCATTGCTTTGTAATTGTCCTTTTCGTGTGGAATGATATTGCAATTTCGAAAAAAAAAAAAACTTTTAACTAAAAAAAAAAAATCTTTAATAAAGTTATCACAAAGCCTTTAAACTTTGATAAAGTTGTTGGTGTAAATTCGATTCTGTCTACGTTTTACGTTACTTGAGTCATTGGTGTTAGAAATTAGTGTTACTGTTTTATGCTTTTTCCCAGTTTTTGTTGTCGTTCGGTTCGCACTGGTTTCACGCTCCTCCAATGCTTGTAGCATGGTTTTACGTCCCACACCCCACAACACGAGTGGTTTAGACTAGCTATCATTAGTATTACTATTACTATTACTATTACTATTAGTATTACTACTCTATATATACAAATACCAAATCGTGAATAGTGTGTTTTCGTCTTTTAGTACGTTTGTTACACTTGCACTCCCTATACTTTAATGATTTGTTATTTATGCTTTGTCATTTAGTCGACTTTTGTTTACGACCCTTTTATTTTACTCGTTTGTCATTTAGTGAATTTTCATTTACACCATCTGGAGTTTACTTCTTTGTACTTTAATCAGTCTATAAAGGTATCCGACATCAATACCATAAGGGACCGAGCCTCCTGCGCGTAGCAGGTGTAAAATAGTACTATAAATAAAAGAATCCATTTATATTGATACAAAAGATCATTCATTCGTGTTAAGGTTAAACTTTTCATTTTTTAAGATGAGTTAACTGCCATTTTCGTCCCTGTGGTTTGGTCACTTTGGCCATTTCAGTCCATTTTTCAAAAATGTGCCATTTTCCTCCCCGACGTTCTGGAAAGGTGCCATTTCAGTCCAAAATTCATAACCCAGTTAAGTCGGTTAGTAAATAAGGACTGATTGTGTAAATTTGTAACATAAAGGACTGATTGTGTAAATTTGTAACACCACCACCACTAGCCCTGCCACCACCACCACTCCGCTGCCACCGCCACCACCGCCACCACAGCCACCACCGCCACCACAGCCACTGCCACCACCACCGCCACCACAGCCACACCGCCACCACCACCTTCGTACGGACCTCCATAAACACCCGCGACCTTCTTCGTTATCACTTGCAAGTCTCCGGTCATCATCTCCGACCAACCTGCAACATCCGCCACTGTTCATCATCGTCGTCATCACTGAAAATGGCAGTTAACTCCGAACACAGCGGTGGTGATGTGCTTGGTGATCGTTGTGATCGTTGACGGAGATGATGACGATGATGAACGGTGACTGTTGATGAACAATGATGGATGGATTGGTGTATCTCAGTGATGACGACGATGATGAACAGTGGCGGATGTTGCAGGTTGGTCGGAGATGATGACCGGAGACTTGCAAGTGATAACGATGAAGGTCGCGGGTGTTTATGGAGGTCCGTACGAAGGTGGTGGTGAAGATGTAGTGTAACGGAGAATGATGAAGAAACGAAGTGACGAAGACAGTTGCAGGTTGTGATGTTGTATGAAGAAGAGGGTGGTGATTATGGAGGTGGGTACGGCGGACGGAAATGATGATGAAGGTCGATGATGATGACGATGATGATGACGATGATGACGTTGATGGTGGTGGTTCCGGCGGAGCTGTGGTGACTAGTGGCTGTGGTGGTGGCAGTGGCTGTGGTGGCAGTGGCTGTGGTGGCGGTGGTGGCGGTGGAGGTGGTGGCAGCGGAGTGGTGGTGGTGGCAGGGCTAGTGGTGGTGGTGTTACAAATTTACACAATCAGTCCTTTATGTTACAAATTTACACAATCAGTCCTTATTTACTAACCGACTTAACTGGGTTATGATTTTTGGACTGAAATGGCACCTTTCCAGAACGTCGGGGAGGAAAATGGCGCATTTTTGAAAAATGGACTGAAATGGCCAAAGTGACCAAACCACAGGGACGAAAATGACAGTTAACTCTTTTAAGATTGAACTTTGACGTGACGTGATCAGCCTTTGTTGTATTGAAATGTTGGTATTCATTATTTGTCACATCTATATGATTTCATTTTTTAGTAATACAATCTAACATGTAGGTAGACTAAAAGTGACATGCTGTGGAGAAGAAAATGACAGCATAAGAACCGTGACATGAATGTTTCTCAAGATGGCAACGTTGCTTTCTTTTATTTTTTAACGGCGGCTGGCAACGTTACGTATTGTTGAAAGCGAGATGCAAACGAATGGTTGAGCGGTAAGGTTGGCCTGGTCATGGAAAAGAGAGGATAACGGACACAGAGATCAAATAGAAAAACACAAAATTTCATTTGGAACTCTTTTGTTAAATTTTAAAAGAAAAAAGACGAAAAGTTATCAGATCATCCCAAATAAAGTACGAAGCTCGCCAAGTGAAGAAAAGGTAAAAAAGAGGTGGTCAGTGGCGAAGCTTGGATTTTTCGGCCGGGGGGTGAAAACATATATACCCAAAAATTTCTATAGAACCGGGGGGGTGAAAACGTATATACCCACAAATTTCTATACGAAAACTACATATATAACACTACTGAGCGAAAAATCCCGGGGGCGGACGCCCCCCCCCCCCGCCCCCATTAAGCTTCGCCCCTGGAGGTGGTGACATAACTGTAAATATTGTCAACTTTATATAACTAGAGTAATTATCGTAATTACTCTAGATAAATTGTCACAGCCCAGCATAACCGCACCATGATATTGTCCGCTTTGGCGGCCAGCACGCCCCCGGCTTCCTTATAAGGGGAACAAAGGCTTCCTTATAAGGGGCTTGATACCTTCACCATCATGACGTGTTTTGAAAACCGTGAGGGCCGAACGCCGGGGGCGTGCTGGCCGCCAAAGCGGACAATATCATGGTGTGGTTACGCTGGGCTGTGACAGATGGTATCAGAGCCAGGGCCGGACCGGTGGTGCCAGGTCCTGCGAGGACGCTGGACCTCTTAAGGGAGTGGATTGTGACATCCCACATCGGTTGTGAAGGGGAACAAAGGCTTCCTTATAAGGGGCTGGATACCTTCACTATCATGATGCGTTTTGAAAACCGTGAGGGGCGGACGCCGGGGGCGTGGTGGCCGCCAAAGCGGACAATCTCATGGTGCGGTTACGCTGGGCTGTGACATAAATGGATTATAGTAATTTTGTGTATACGTAGAGTAATTATTGCTTTACCGTATTTCCTCTTCTGTCATTGAATTACTCTAATTATACAAAGTAATTACTCTAGTTGTAAAAATTATTACGTTAGTTATAATTTTGATTACTCTAGTTATATGAAACTAATTACGCTAGTCATATGCAGTGGAATAATTATTATATATAAGTAGAGTAATTAGCGTTATTATGAAACCAGTTACATTATTAGAGTGTTATCATAGATAACTAGAGTAATTATATGTTTACAATGTAAGATATAAGCAGGAAGGAGGAAAAGTGAAAGCAAACAATAGATCGAACACATAATGCAAATTAACTGTTTGTCTCTTCAACCATTAATCGCAAACAAAACCAATCTTCAAAAAGAACGACATCGGTTAGTATAATTCGCTTCGTATTAGTTGAAGAGTTAACTACACTTAGGCCACCGTGTAACAACCCGACTCTTCGGGTCATTACTTGTATCTATCATTTCTTGCTTAATTGACTTGTACTCTCGAGATTTCGATTATCGCTAAGGGTTAATCATTTTAAACTATGTTTTCAAACGCATTTTAAACGCTTATCACAAAGATAAATTGATATTTACTTCATTTATTAATTTTAATGGTGTTAAGATACACATGTAATTAATTCTCATCATAGTATTGAAACCAAAATTTAGTTTAAAATCGTTTATTTTATAAATTTAGAATATGTTGGTTATTATGTTGATTGGTCTTAATTACTTCTTAAAATTATCACTATCTTCATTTATATTAAAAGAAAAATCTCACCAAAGTTTTCCATCGATCTATTTTGATTATTTGTGTCCTGCATAAGGTTTGCTCAGCTCCCAAATCTCAGATGGTTTTATTTTTCTAAATCCATTTTGTATTCCTTCTGGTCATATTCAATTTTTTTTATAATCATGTAATAACATATTTTGTTATACCCACATGTTATTTAATATAGTTGTTCTTAGTGAATTTTGAAGTCAGTATTGAAGAACTTTCTTATCCAATGTTTTGTTTAGCTACTCAGAATTTCAATAATAGTTCAACACCCTTATCTACCAATGGTCAATATTCTATCAAGATTTATATGCTAACATATTAAACAGTATCAATGTTTCTGAATTACCAAACCATAGATTAGTTTTAAAGTTGGGTGTTCCGGTAATGCTTTTGAGAAACATTGATCAATAGAATGGTTTATGTAATGGTACGTGTCTTCAAATCACACGTCTTGTAAACGGGTTATCAAAGACGTTGTTATTGTTTAATTAATATAACTTATTCTTCACGCATTATTCATTTTTCTAAATATATATACTGTTGTGTTTAATAAAGGGTTATTGGATTTTATCACCCGCAACTATCGGCCTTTGGCCGTTGACAACCGCAACTAACACTTTGACACCCGGCACCCCCAACTTGACTTTTTGTTTGCACTGGCACCACTCAGTTAAATATTCTCTAACTTGGTTAGTTATTTGTCCGACGTGGCACCATTTTGCTGATTGTACATGCTGATGTGGATGATGAGGTGTTATGTCTCATTTATATACCCTACCTTACATCATAATCACAGTCATCACCTTCACTCATCATCGCGATCATCACATGAAGACAATGGAGCCCTAATCTGCCGATTCTAAGGTAACAGTTCTTGAAATTAGTCATTTATTTGAGATGTCTTCAACAATAGATGTTATGCTATGGATTGGCGGTCACATTGAGGTAGGATTTGGTCAAGCACAGTATGTAGGAGGTGATTCAAAGCTTGTTAGAGTAGATGTAGACCACATTTCTTACTTTGAACTTGTAGATTATGCCATGGAATCCGGTTTTTACAGTTCTAGAAAATTTCATATGTATGGGTTGGATGCTGATGATGGGGGACTTTATCACTTTGAGAGTGATAAAGATGTGTTGCACTTGGCCGGTAAGGTTATGACATGGAATGAACCATTTATGGAAGTCCTGATCCAACCAGGTCCAATATTGGCAGATGAAGCCCACTCCTGTTCCAGGCCCACTAAACCATCTCCCCGGCCCAATGAACAAAAAGCCCAATCCACAAAGCCTCCTAGGTCAACTGAATATGGAAGTGATAGTGATGACAGTGAGTATAAACAATCAGCTGGATCAGGAAAGTTGGATGATTATACTGATATTGATGACCTAGTTCCAAGCAGTGATCATGGTGAGGAGGAAGTTCTAGAAGAGGTAAATGGTTCTGAGTCTGATAGAGATGACTTGGAATGGAGACAGTCACAAGATGCAGTTAGAAAGGCTACTCATGTTGATTGTCAAGCCAAAAAAAGTTGTTTGACGAATGCTTAAAGGAGAAAGAAACAGAGGGAGAGTTGCATGAAACTAATGATGCAGTGGGTGCACATATAGAGGGGTACAGTAGCTACGAGGAATCAGATGGTGACATTCTTACACCCGGTGAAAGTGAGGACGATGATATCAGGGGTAAGAAGTATAAGGAAGCTGCTCCATCTGTAACTGAACAAACTAACTGGAAGAAATTCATTTGGAAGGTAGGAACAAGGTTTGCATCAAGGGATGCCTTCAAAGAGGCAGTGAGAAGGTATTTAGTGACTAATGGTAGGAATTTGATCCTTGCTAAGAGTGAGAAGGGCAACTGTGGTCGTATAGTTGTCAAGTGTATAGAAGGGTGTCCATTTTTCTTATTGTGCTCACTGCATAAGGGTAAGGAGTCTTATATGGTTAAAAGAGTGAAGAATAAACATTCTTGCCAAAGGAACATGATAAAGAACAGACAATTAACAGCAGTTTATAGCTAATGAGTTCCTACCATTGTTTAGATCCAAGCCCAATTGGTCAGCTAAGCCTGCTGTTAATTGTCTGTTCTTTATCATGTTCCTTTGGCAAGAATGTTTATTCTTCACTCTTTTAACCATATAAGACTCCTTACCCTTATGCAGTGAGCACAATAACAAAAATGGACACCCTTCTATACACTTGACAACTATACGACCACAGTTGCCCTTCTCACTCTTAGCAAGGATCAAATTCCTACCATTAGTCACTGAATACCTTCTCACTGCCTCTTTGAAGGCATCCCTTGATGCAAACCTTGTTCCTACCTTCCAAATGAATTTCTTCCAGTTAGTTTGTTCAGTTATAGATGGAGCAGCTTCCTTATACTTCTTACCCCTGATATCATCGTCCTCACTTTCACCGGGTGTAATAATGTCACCATCTGATTCCTCGTAGCTACTGTACCCCTCTATATGTGCACCCACTGCATCATTAGTTTCATGCAACTCTCCCTCTGTTTCTTTCTCCTTTAAGCATTCGTCAAACAACTTTTTTTTGGCTTGACAATCAACATGAGTAGCCTTTCTAACTGCATCTTGTGACTGTCTCCATTCCAAGTCATCTCTATCAGACTCAGAACCATTTACCTCTTCAAGAACTGTTACCTTAGAATCGGCAGATTAGGGCTCCATTGTCTTCATGTGATGATCGCGATGATGAGTGAAGGTGATGACTGTGATTATGATGTAAGGTAGGGTATATAAATGAGACATAACACCTCATCATCCACATCAGCATGTACAATCAGCAAAATGGTGCCACGTCGGACAAATAACTAACCAAGTTAGAGAATATTTAACTGAGTGGTGCCAGTGCAAACAAAAAGTCAAGTTGGGGGTGCCGGGTGTCAAAGTGTTAGTTGCGGGTGTCAACGGCCAAAGGCCGATAGTTGCGGGTGATAAAATCCAATAACCCAATTATTTAAGGTTTTGTAAAAACAGTTGGTAAAAAGGTTTACAAAAAGGAGATTACTCACTTTGCTACTTTAGGGTTTTCCTTGGTGTTTTCCTGGTTATAATCTATTAATTAAACAATGCACACACGTTAGTATAATAACCCAATATTTACATTAGTTATACCCTCCCCGAGACAGAACTCCAACGACTACGTCGGGCAGAACCTCGACAGCCGCTACGGAGCGCTAGATCAATCGGGTAGCGTATCTAATACGTAACCGGGGGTTAAAATACTTACAACGAGGCAAAGCTTCACTACTTTAGTGGGTATAATACCTGATTATAATGCTTATACTTCAGAATTTAGAGAGAGAAATCGAATTTGGTGCGAATTGTGAACTTAGGCCGATTGCGTCTATTTATAGGGTTGGATTTTGAGTCTGTTGCGCCTCGCGTAAGAGAAGGAAGGGTCCTTCTATAACAACCCTCCAAAATATATCCGACACCCTAAAAATATTTAAAATATCCCTATACGTCTTAAAATACACCCCGTATATGAAAATAGGCCCCGAATACCTTTATTTTTATTAAATTTAATTAAAAATCAAGTTTTTAGGGTTGTGGCGGGCCGCGAAAACCTACCCCTGGTCTTACGCGGGCCGCGACCGAGTGGACATGAGGCGCAGCCCGGTGCTGCCATGTGTCAACCACACGTCGAGTCTGCACCAGTGACTGGGCTAGCCTAGGGCCTACCCTAGCTACCCTCGCAGGCCGCGTAGCCCTTGGCTACCGCCTACGCGGGGCGCGACAAAACCCAAATCAGGCCCTATATATAGAGGGCATCGGTTGATCATTCGAACTCGCACCAAATTTCTTTTCTCTCTCGAATTATCACATAGTTAAAGCAATTCTCGGGCATAATACCTCCCCTTAATAACGAAGTTCTGCCTCGTTGTAAGTATCATAACCCCGATTACGTATTAGATACGCTGCCCGATCGATCTAGGGTTCTGGAACGGCTGTCAAGGTTCCGCCCGACATAGACGTTGGAATGCCGTCTCGGGGAGGGTATTACTAATGTAAATATTGGGTTATTATACTAACGCATGTGCATTTGTGTATTTAATAGATAAAATCACCAGGAAATCCTTAAGGAAAACCTTAAGACAGCAATGTGAGTAATCTCCTTTTTGCAAATTGTATTTACAAAACCTCATATGATTAACATTATATTAAACAGTGATTGAGTATTTGTATTCTACAATTATCGTCGGTATGTTGGGGTTTTGTTTACAAAATTTGTTACTACATTGTGAGTAGTAACATGACCACAAGTCGGGTTGACTGTACCGTGGGTGGTAATTAAAGTAGATGGAAACAAATGTAATTGCGCGACCGCCCTCAATACTGTACAATGGTTTTACTTAACTTGATTAAACTAGGATTCACTCACCAGTATTTCCCACTGACAAAATGTTTTTAAACGCGTTTCAGGTAACAAAATGTGAAAGCCAAATAGAAGCCAGCTGGACAGCACTGAAGGTTTGGAAAAGTGACTATAACGTTACCTAAAATAAAGAGATGTTTTGTTAAATAAAATAGGGTTTATCCCTATGAAAATGTGTGTACTTAAAACTTAGGATTATTCCCAAGTGTTTAATATTATGAAAGTGTGGTATTTTACCCTGATAAAATATTTCCTAACTACGATCCTGATATGTGTCCGCTGCCAAAATGATAAAAAAATCTAGACACCACCGAAACTGGCCGCGGCCTCCCATTCCCGGGTTGTTAGGGGACAGGGGTTGCGATAGAAGGTGGTATCAGAGAGCTAAGCCACTGATTCAGCCACAGAAGTGTTCTGCTGACACCAAAATATTATATGTTAGGAAATTAATTACGGAAATACGTGCATATTTGTTTTTTTTTCTTGTGTGTTATTTGACTATTTGTTAGTTTATAGTATGAGCGATCAAGGACCCTCCGACGCCTATCGTAAGTTGTCTAGCTCACCTCAAAACGAAGGTACCTCTTCATAGCCTACCCTCTCAGGGTATTCAACTGACAATGAAGATGGGATATTCAGGTTCAAGGCTTAGTCTGAAGAGCCATTCCCTCCTAAAAAGAGAGGATGGTTTAGTAGGGGAGCACATGAGGGTAGGAAGAGAATGAAAAAGTTACAACAGCAACGAGTGTTAGCAGCCGCCAAGAGAGAAACAGATGCCCACACCCAAGACATGCTCAATAGGAGTCGAGCAAACTTCCATATTCTAGCAACTACAGCTGCAGACCCTAACTTAGAGCAACTCATGGCCCCTCAACCATTACCCTTGTTTCCCACACAACCAATGGAGATTGAAGTTAACCCAGAAAACCAAATCCCAGCACCAGCCTTTGATCCCACTGAGATACCTAGAATACAAGCACCCAATCCCTTAGACCCAGACTACGACCCGTGGTTTAATGATCATAGGGATTATCAGCAACGCTACCACATATCAGAAGAACCCATGCCAAACCTAGCTGCTTACCCAGGTCTGGACCCTCTAGATCCCTATTATGATAATGATGAATACATTAGGGAAATCCTAGAGAATCCATATCCCCAGGAAGAACCCATGCCACAGTACCCAGATCCAGTACCAACACCTGCACCCCAATGAGTTCAGAAAATGTGCAAGAACTCCGAACCTTCGGTGAGGAGATTTTAGAAAATAGTGACAGGATGAGGCAGATCATAGAACGACTCGTTTGGAAGTACGACGAGCGTAATATGGAGTTCTGGATGAACCTATATCAGTAATGGTGATAGTAGTAATAATAATAATAATATAATAATAATAAATATATATAATATGTGTGTATGAAAAAAAATTATATAATAATGATAATCTATATTGTAGTATAGACCACCTCGTGGTTAGTGACGCATAATAATATTGTAATTTTTAATTTCCAGTTCTAGTTTGTATTAGATGCATAATATATAAAAAAGAGTAAGTCGCAATGTTCGACGCTTTTGAACAATATGCGTGTTATGTGAATGTTTGCATTAAATATTATTTTGTGATATTAATAATTGGCAAATGTTTAAAATTCAGATGGACAACGAAGTGAACCAGGAAAACCAGAGTAACAATAACCCAGATAACGATAACCCGAACAACAACAATTATGGAAACCAAGTGGATAACAATGCCATCCAACACATAGTGGCACAAGGGATAATAGATGCAACGCCATATATTATCAAAACGGTTAAGGAAGCAGATAATAAAGTAAACATGATAGTAAATGAACCATTGAACCTGAACACGGCGTAAACAATGGACCCATACTTCAAGTGCCCATTCCCAAAAGAAGAAGAACCATGTCTTATGGTTGTTCTTATAAAGAATTTTGGTTTTGTAAACCAATGGAATTCTCGGGCAATGAAGAGGCCGTTGCAGCTCTATGCTGGATAGAAAAGACTGAGGATGTCTTAAACATAAGAAAATGTGCGGAAGAGGATAAGATAATGTTTGCTTCCAATCTGTTTAAGAATTCATCCTTATAATGGTGGAACACTATCCTCCAGTCTAGAGGAAGTGATAGGGTTTACAATATGGAATGGGAAGAATTTAAGAATATGGTAGAAAGAAAATTCTGCCCTCCCAATGAAAAGGAACATATAGCAAATAAGTTCCTAAACCTTAGGATGACTGGGGTAGATAGTAAGGGTTATACTACGTTATTCTTTGAATATGCTAGATAGTGCCAACCCTTGCATCACCTGAACCAATATTAATATCCCGCTACATCTGGGGATTAATCAATGAAATTAGGCATGTAGTCAAGGCAGCTAGACCTCAAACCATAGAAGAAGCTGTAGAACTAGCAAACACCTTGACTGATGAATTAGTACGTACACGAGAAGAGGACCAGAGAAGGAACCTAGCTCAAAGGCTTACCCACGAATTCCGTTATGGAAATTCCAACCGTGGGAAAAATGTAGGTTCTACCTCTACACCGTACTGCAAAGCTTGCAAGAAGAAGCATTCAGGAAGATGCTCCATTTACTGCAATTTCTGCAAGATACCAGGGCACAAGGAGGAAGACTGTAGGAAGAAACCTAATAATGGAATGTTCTTCAACTGTGGAGAAAAAGGTCACATCAAGCCAAACTGTCCAAAACTAGCTCCAGCCCCGAACACCAAGAATACTAAAAATGCTAGGGCATTTGTTCTGACTGCAGAAGAAGCAAAGATGATCCCGGACGTGATCGCCGGTACGTTTTTAGTTAATGATGTTTTTGCTAAAGTATTATTTGACTCTGGTGCAAACCAAAGTTTTATTAATACTTCCTTTTGCAAAATTCTCAGTCAACCATTAACTAAACTTCCACAAGAATGTCTAGTAGAGACAGCAAATGGGGAAACCATTAAGATTTCTGAAATCTTGTAGGGAGAAAGAATAGAATTTCTAAATCAAAAATTTATTGCAAACCTTTACCCAATGAATCCGGCAGGATTTGATGTTGTGTTAGGAATGGATTGGTTAATAGCCAATAAAGCTAGTATTTTATGTAATCAAAAGTCAATCGATGTAAATTCACCAAAGGGTGAAAATATCATAATTAAAGGAGATAAGCCCTCTAGATCCACAAAATTCATCTCTATAATGAAAACAGCCAGTTATGTAAGAAAAGGATCATTAGTGTATTTGATTTCCATAATCTTTAACACTAAAGGAAAAGAATTAAAGGATATCCCTGTAGTATCTCAATTTTCAGATGTATTTCCAGAAGAGTTACCAGGACTACCTTCAGACAGGGAAGTTGAATTCAGAATCCACCTGCTACCAGGAACAACACCAATTGCCAAAGCACCTTACCGTTTGGCACCTGCAGAAATACAGGAACTGAAGAAACAGCTAGACGAATTATTGGAAAAATGATTCATACAACCAAGCTCATCACCTTGGGGAGCACCGATCTTATTTGTTAAAAAGAAGGATGGATCAATGCGTATGTGCATTGACTACCGCGAATTGAACAAGGTCACGATTAAGAATCGGTATCCATTACCAAGAATCGATGATCTGTTTGACCAGTTGCAAGGAGCTAGATTTTTCTCAAAAATCGATTTACGGTCAGGATATCATCAATTAAAGGTACAAGAAGAGGACATTCCTAAGACCGCATTCAGAACAAGGTATGGCCATTATGAATTTACTTTCATGCCATTTGGTCTAACCAATGCCCCAGCTGCATTTATGGACATGATGAACCGAATATGTAAGCCATATTTGGATAAATTCATAATTGTCTTTATAGATGATATTCTTATTTATTCTAAGAGCAAAGAGGAACATGCAAAGCATTTGCACGCACTTCTAAGTTTATTGAGAAAATAAAAACTTTATGCAAAGTTTTCGAAGTGTGAGTTTTGGTTAGAACAGGTACAATTTCTTGGGCATTTAGTTAATCATGAAGGAATTTTTGTGGATCCCACAAAGATTGAGGCAATTACCAAATAGAAAACCCATGAGTCACCAACCGAGGTTATAAGTTTCTAAGGATTGGACAGTTATTATAGAAGATTTCTTCGAGATTTTTCTAGAATAGCCATCCCCTTAACTAAGCTATTCTGTAAATCCGTTAAGCTTGAATGGGGACCAAAACAAGAAGAAGCCTTTAGAATCCTTAAGCATAGATTGACCAACGCACCCATACTAGCGTTACTAGAAGGATCTGAAGACATTTTAGTCTATTGTGACGGTTCTAAATTAGGTTATGGATGTGTGTTAATTCAACGTCAAAAGGTTATAACCTACACCTCTAGACAACTTAAATTTTTGTCCTGCAATTAGGTTATGGATGTGTGTTAATCCTGCAATTATTTAACCCATGATTTAGAATTAGGAGCTATAATTTTTGCCCTTGAAATTTGGAGACATTACCTTTACAGTAGTAAGTTTACCATTTTCACCAACCATAAGAGTTTAAGGTATGTCTTCGGACAAAAGGAGTTGAATATGAGACAAAGACGCTGGATGGAGATACTTAGTGATTATGATTGTAATATCTAGTACCATGCAGGAAAGGCAAACGTAGTAGCTGATGCTTTAAGTCGAAAGTATCACGAAAAACCAAAAAGCGTACGTTCACTTAAACTAAATCTGCAAGTAGATTTAAAAGAACAAATTAGGAAGGCACAAGAATCAGTAATCAAAAAAGATACTGAAAAATTGAAAGGAATGATTAAGGAACTAGAACAAGGAACAGATGGAATTTGGAGATTCCATAAGAAAAGAATGTGGATACCTAAATTAGGAAACCTACGCCACCATATATTAGAAGAAGCCCATAAGTCTAAGTATACGATGCATCCTGGAAACAATAAAATGTATCAAGACTTAAGTAAGAATTTTTGGTGGATAGGAATGAAAAAGAATATAGCAGCTTATGTTTCTAAATGTTTAACATGTTCACAAGTCAAAGCTGAACACAAGAAACCCTCAGGTTTATTGCAGCAGTTAGAAATGCCAGTTTGGAAATGGGAATTTATAACAATGGATTTTGTTACTAAATTACCCAAAACAAGAAAAGGTAATGATACAATTTGGGTGATTGTAGACAGGCTAACTAAGTCAGCTCATTTCCTACCCATGAAGGAAACTTTCAGTATGGAACAATTAGCTAAATTATATGTAAATGAAATAGTTTCATCACATGGAATTCCTTTATCAATTATTTCTGACAGAGATAGCCATTTTACCTCTCATTTTTGGACAAGTTTCCAAAAAGCAATGGGAACCAAGTTGAATCTAAGCACCGCTTATCATCCTCAAACGGACGGACAAAGTGAAAGGACAATTCAGACAATGGAGGACATGCTTAGAGCTTGTGTAATTGATTTCGGAGGTAATTGGGACGATCTCTTACCATTAATAGAATTTTCTAATAATAACAGTTTTCACACAAGTATCAATGCTGCACCATTCGAATCACTATATGGACGAAAGTGCCGAGCACCAGTCTGTTGGGCAGAAATTGGAGAAAAGCAACTATCCAGACCTAAGATAGTACAAGAAATAACATACAAGATCATTCAAGTCAAGGAACGATTGAAAGCAGCACGCGATAGACAAAAGAGTTATGCGGATAATAGACGAAAGCCATTGGAATTTCAAGTAGGAGACAAAGTGTTATTGAAAGTCTCTCCTTGGAAAGGAGTGGTAAGATTCATAAAAAGGGGAAAGCTAAGCCCCAGGTATGTTGGACCTTTTAAAATTATTAGAAGAATAGGACCTGTAGCCTATCAGCTGAAGCTGCAAGAGGAAATTGCAGGAATACATGATGTATTCCATGTATCTAATCTCAAGAAATGCTTAGCTGATGAATCACTGGTAGTACCTCTTAAGGATATAGAGATAAATGAGCAATTAAAATTTGTAGAAAGGCCTCTACAGATTGAAGACAGAAAACTTAAGAACCTCAAACACAAGAGATTAGTTCTAGTCAAAGTGAAATGGGACTCCAAGAGAGGACCAAAATACACTTAGGAGCTTGAATCAGAGATGCAAAGGAAATACCCAATCCTATTCCAGTAGACCTCGAGGACGAGTTCTAAAACAAGGTGGGGAGGATATAATAACCCTCCAAAATATATCCGACACCCTAAAAATATTTAAAATATCCCTATACATCTTAAAATACACCCCGTATACGAAAATAGGCCCCGAATACCTTTATTTTTATTAAATTTAATTAAAAATCAAGTTTTTAGGGCTCTGGCGGGCCACGAAGACCTACCCATGGTCTTACGCGGGCCGCGACCGAGTGGACATGAGGCGCAGCCCGGTGCTGCCACGTGTCAACCACACGTCGAGTCTACACCAGTGACTGGGCAAGTCTAGGGCCTACCCTAGCGGGCCGCGTAGCCCTTGGCTACTGCCTACGCGGGGCACGACGAAACCCAAATCAGGCCCTATATATAGAGGGCATTGGCTGATCATTCGAACTCGCACCAAATTTCTTTTCTCTTTTGAATTTTCACATAGTTAAAGCTATTCTCGGGCATAATACCCCCTTAATAACGAAGTTCTGCCTCGTTGTAAGTATCATAACCCCGGTTACGTATTAGATACGCTGCCCGATCGATCCAGGGTTCCGTAACGGCTGTCGAGGTTCTGCCCGACGTAGTCGTTGGAATGCCGTCTCGGGGAGAGTATTACTAATGTAAATATTGGGTTATTATACTAACGCGTGTGCCTTTGTGTATTTAATAGATAATCACCAGGAAATCCTTAAGGAAAACCCTAAGATAGCAATGTGAGTAATCTCCTTTTTGCAAATTGTTTTTACAAAACCTCATATGATTAACATTATATTAGACAGTGATTAAGTATTTGTATTCTACAATTATCGTCGGTATGTTAGGGTTTTGTATACAAATTTTTTACTACATTGTGAGTAGTAACATAAGCACATGTCAGGTTGACAGTACCGTGGGTGGTAATTAAAGTAGATGGAAACAAATGTAATTGAGCGACCGCCCTCAATACTATACAATGGTTTTACTTAACTTGATTAAACAGGGATTCACTCACCAGTATTTCCCACTGACAAAATGTTTTTAAACGCGTTTCAGGTAACAAAATGTGAAAGCCAAATAGAAGCCAGCTGGACAACACTGAAGGCTTGGAAAAGTGGCTATAACGTTACCTAATACAAAGAGATGTTTTATTAAATAAAATAGGGTTTATCCCTATGAAAATGTGTGTACTTAAAACTTGGGATTATTCCCAAGTGTTTAATATTATGAAAGTGTGGTATTTTACTCTGATAAAATATTTCCTAACTACGATCCTAATATGATTCCGCAGCCTAAATGATAAAAAATATGGATACCACCGAAACTGGTCGCGGCTGCCCATTCCCGGGTTTTTAGGGGACGAGGGTTGCGACACCTTCGCGGCCTGCGACATAGGGGGAGTAGGGCCTAGCTGGGACCAGTCATCGACTTAGCTTCGCCACGCATACGACACGTGGCAGCTCTGGGTCTCGCCTCATGTCCACTCGCTCGCGGCCCGCGTAGGATGAAGAGTAAGTCTTCGCGGCCCGCGAGAGACTATGAAATTTGATTTTTATTTAATTTGTATAAAAATAAAGGTATTAAGGGCGATATCTCGTATACGGGATGTATTTTAGGATGTATAGGGACATTCTAATTATTTTAGGGGTGTTGAAAATACTTTAGGAGGGTTGTTATATCCTCCCCACCATGTTTTAGAACTCGTCCTCGAGGTCTACTGAAATAGGTGTGGATATTTCCTTTGCATCTCTGATTCAAGCTCCCAAGTGTACTCTTGTCCTCTCTTGGAATCCCATTTTACTTTTACTAGAACTAATATCTTGTGTTTAAGATTCTTGACTTTCCTGTCTTCAATTTGTAGAGGCTTTTCTATGAACTTGAGCTTCTCATTTATCTCTATGTCTTTAAGAGGTACCACTAATGTTTCATCGGCTAAACACTTTTTTAGATTACATGCATGAAATACGTCATGTATTCCTGCCATTTCCTCTGGCAGTTGTAGCTGATAAGCTACTGGTCCTATTCTTTTAATAATCTCAAAGGGTCCAACATACCTGGGGCTTAGCTTTCCTCTTTTGATGAATCTTACCACTCCTTTCTAAGGAGAAACTTTTAATAAGACTTTGTCTCCAACCTGAAATTCCAATGGTTTTCGCCTGTTATCAGAATAGCTTTTCTGACGATCGCGTGCTGCTTTTAGTCGTTCCTTGACTTGAATAATATTGTCTGTTGTCTCTTGTACTATCTCTGGTCCAGATAATTGCTTTTCTCCGATTTCTTCCCAACAGACTGGGGTTCGGCACTTCCATCCATAAAGTGCTTCGAATGGTGCAGCATTGATACTGGTATGATAGCTGTTGTTGTAGGAAAATTCTATTAATGGTAAGTGATCGTCCCAATTTCCTCCGAAATCAATTACGCAAGCTCTAAGCATATCTTCCATTGTCTGAATCGTCCTTTCACTTTATCCATCCGTTTGAGGATGATAAGCGGTGCTTAGATTTAGCTTGGTTTCCATTGCTTTTTGGAAACTTGTCCAAAAATGAGAAGTAAAATGGCTATCTCTATCAGAAATAATTGATAAAGAAATTCCATGTAATCAAACTATTTCATTTACATACAACTTGGCTAGTTGTTCCATACTGAAAGTTTCCTTCATTGGTAAGAAATGAGCAGATTTAGTTAATCTATCTACAATCACCTAGATTGTATCATTACCTTTTCGTGTTTTGGGTAATTTGGTAACAAAGTCCATTGTTATCAATTCCCATTTCCATACAGGCATTTCCAATTGCTGTAACAGACCTGAGGGTTTCTTGTGTTCAGCCTTAACCTGTGAACAAGTTAGACACTTGGCAACTTAAGTTGCTATATCCTTTTTCATTCCTATCCACCAGAAATTCTTTCTTAATTCTTGATACATTTTATCACTTCCAGGATGTATCGTATTGTTTTGGTCAAAAAATCAAGCAAGGATAATGCAACCAAATCTTTGTTGTGAGGAATGATGCTTGAACAAATGAACAATTGTATGAACAATTTGCAAATCAAATAAAGAGGTGACACAAGGGTTTATACGAGGAAAAAGCCCTTGATCAAGAGTTGATCTCCGGCATAAAAAACCTCGGGTGATGGAAACTACCGATCACCAACTAAGATTAAACAGAAAAATGTTACAACTCGGAATGATAACAAGCTTGTTACAAGGATCACTAGTGTGCAATGTGCAAAAAAATGTATGAAATCGCCAAGTAAACTGTCGAGAGCTGTTTCGAGAGTGTGTGTTTGCTAAAATTAGCCAAGTGTTCTAACTCAAGCTTGTTATCCCCTATTTAAAATTAGAAATAACTAAACTAACTAACTATCCGCTAATAACGTTGGCTTCCCACGATCTCCATAACGTTCACAAGGGCCAAGCACGTGCGGGATATTGAGGGAATATGCTCCACGAATATCGGCAAGACCAAGTCCATGCACATACTCCTGCAAAACAAGCTCACGCATAATGAAGACAATCGTTAGTATAAGGATAACAATAAGGATCCTGAATCCTGATCTTGCAACACCTACTGAGGATCCTTAATTCAAACAGAATTCATGATCCTGGCAGTACCTGAGGATCCATGATCCTTAGGATTGGAAAATCCTCCCCTAACAATTGCCCCCAAAATATAAGGAGTAAAGTGTAAATTAGCGAGTTATATTTTTTGATCTTATCTGCAACTAACTAACGGATATATAGCCATTACAATCTAACTAGCCGTTGCAAATTATACGTCATTGAAGCGACATCCCTGCTGAATCATCATTATATATAGGTTAGAGATAAGGACTAATGTGCATTTAAATTCGAGCAATACTCCCTTTAAATCCTCATTCGAAGATCAAGCAGGTACTTCTCTCTCCTTTCTCTTTTCACCTTCTTACTCTGTTCCTCTTTTCTTTACCATCATCCATGGCCAAGATGTCACACCCCGACCACGTAAAACAACCAGACGTGGCGGAAACGTCGGGGAGTGTTGTAACAGAATCATTGTTTCGTAACCATGGATTAAATAATTTTGTTTTATTGAATAAATGAACTCATTGTTTTAATACAATCAAATAAGTACAACTATGATCTTCCAAGTTTTAAAGTCGCTAAGGCACGAGTCCATCCTAAATGCAGCATGTATCAACAATCATCTTGAAACAGCACCTGAAACATGTGTAAAAATAGGTACGTCAGCATAAAAATGCCTGTGAGATACATAGGTTTTGTGAATATAGGATTCATGACTTATAAGTTTAGAAAAAGTTGTTTAACAAAAGTCAGTCATGATCATTGTAAAATGTTTTGTTTTATAAATCATTCGAAAAGTGATGATAAAGTAGATGATACTTAAAAGAGTAATGTAAGGTTAAATGAATAACCAAGTAAAAATGAGTTTGTATAAGATAAGTTGTTTGTAAAACAATGTCTTGTGAAGGTATGTAATTTGTATAAAATGTTATATGACTTAAATTTAAATGATTCGAATAACGCTACGATATGTAATACCATACAAACACTTATATATAGGAAGTACCAGCGGCGTATCCACCATGCTTTTATCATTTTACACACGCCTCGTTACTTAAGTCACTTACTCAAACCAAACCACCAATATAGAATGTTCATGTTTAAACCAATAGTCCAATGTTATTGTATAACCCAAGTTAAATGTAAACCATGTAATGTGTAAACAAAAGTTATGTATGGTAAGTAAAATGAGACTACTTAAACCACAAGCAAAAATGTACAAAACAAAGTGTTTGAATAAATCAGAAGTTATGCTTTGTAAAATAATGTAAGGTTAAACGAATAACCTTATAGTAGCATATTAAAAGTATACTTTGGATTTGTAAATAACATATTAAACTATGTTTTGGTTTCATAAATAACATATCAAAATATGCTTTGGGTTTTATAAATAACATATCAAAATATGTTTTGGTTTGTTAATAAAATATATATGTTGGTTTTGTACAATACCACACATGAGAGTATATCAAACTATACTTTTGGGAGTATATCAAAATATACCATAAAAGTGTGATTTAAGAATTCATTCAGACCTAGTGCATCAAAATACACTTTTGAGACTATAGGGATACCACAAAGGCAATCCCTATTTGGATGGAGTAACAAATTGGTTTCAGACATTTCATGACAACAGGAATGGGGTGTCTAATCCTATAGCGCTATATCATACTACCAATCGGTCTGGTGAACATAAAATAAGTACAATTCAACATTTTTATTTTATGTTCTTTGAGAAATCAGTGTTTAAACCATAGATAGTCATTTAGTTTGTCAAATGATAAGTAATAACATGTATAATCAATTATACTTTGAAATCATGAAAATAACACATAGGTACACATGCTTCACCCCAAAACAGTTTGGAAAACAGTAAAATAGGGGAACTATGTACTCACTTGAGATTGCTTAGTAGTCCTTGAGTAACAACCAAACAATGCTAGAGATCACGGAAATCAAACGGCATCTAATATAGGTGACTATGTTAATATACCGGACCTAAATCGGAGGATTGGATAGAATGAGGGTTCGTAAACCAAACGAGTATGGAGACTCGTGTAATATGGTTTAACAAAGCCTACATACTAAAATGAAACATAACCTAAGTGCTTACGACCCATTACGACCCGTTTAGGTAGCTTATGCTACTTTAACGCGTCGTTCGCGTGAGACGCGTTCGGACTGCTTAACTAGTCCTATGACAAGTAATATATGCCTTAACATGTCTAATATTGTTGCCAATCAGTTTAGATACCAAAAGTTATGTTACATATGTTTAAAATGAATTTTGGCGTCAAAGGGGTATTTTGGTAATTTACCTAAGGCATATAAACTACCTATCATACAACTAACTAAACGTCGTGACCATAAGGTATAACCTCGGAAGGTTATCCCCTATATACTATGGTCACCTAATGTGTTTGGTCAGATCCTAATGATCGACCAAACGGGTCGGGTTCGAAAGTCTAAGTGATTGTTTAGATTGCTTACCTTACGACCATATATAAGCACTAAACTAAAAGTGACGAGCTAAGCATGTTAAAACATGCTTAACTAAGTTTAGAAAACAGGTTTGGTATCAAAACAAATGGTTTTGATACCTAAGAGTAGTTTGGTTACAAAACACGCAAGAATGCGCATTTTGGCCGAAACTACGACTCGTCACTGAGCCTAGATAACGTGGTAATCAGTAGGTATAGTCACTAGGGACTATAACCATCGTGATCACGCTCTCGTTATGAAGTTCAAATGAACTTCGCATTGACCATAACTGGTCAATGCAGAAAGTCAAACAAAGTTTGACTTTAACGCTAAAAGAATAAAAGAACGAAGGAACACTTACAAAGGGTCCAAGAACGGAAGGTTTGAATCCGAATACTCTCAGGTATGTAGTGTTAAACACAACAACTTAGAGAGCAAATTCAGATTTTAAAGGTGAGGGTTTTTGGGGTTGAAAGGGTTGGGTATTTATAGGATTTGGACCACCGTTAGGATTGTTCCTCGAATACCGTGCTATAATCTCATCCCTACACTTGTTGGTAACCTCATGTGCATCACATTGGCCCCCCATAAGCAGGAAACAACATGTGGAATTGGGTTTAGAGTGCACAAGAGCTGTTAACAGCTATTAAAACATCTTTTGCTGATCTGAAAGGGCCTCGCGTGACGCCTAGGGGGCTAGGTGTCATGCCTAGGTCCTTCTGATCAGCAAACAGTTTCCAAAGTTTCCATTTCAGTCCCCGTTGTGTATTAAAGCCATTTCTGACATGTTTAAGGCTCGTTAAGTCAACTTTAAGGCCCTAAAATTATGCCTAAACATTGTGGACATGAAACACACTCAAAAATATCCCGGATGTCGGTTCGTTTGGTCGTACGATCGCGATGTTCGCTTAATTACGACGACATGCGCATAAGCGCGAAAAACGATCCAAATTGCGTGACGAATGGGTTTTTCTCATGCCAAACGCTAAAATAAAATATTTTAGTGCTTACATAAATTTTTGGATGTCCGGATGTATTCAGAACGTAAGTTATGCGCGAAAATGCAAACTTCTGCACTTTTTGACGCTTTTAGTCCCTGAATGACCCAAAAGTTTATTTTAGCACACCGAACCCCTCAAAGCCTATTTCTAAGCTATTTAAAGGATATTTATGGTATGTTTAACTCATGGTCATGTTCCGGAATGTCTGTTATCATACGAATCGGTATAGTTTCACAGTTTGACATAAATAGTCCCTGTGATCGAATAGACTTGATTTTGCCATACCAAAGCCTTCAAAACTTATTTCTAAGTTATGTAAAGTTTATTTAAGGTATGTTGAGCCTGAGTCACTATTCCAGAGTGTTTGTTGCATTAAACTGGTTATATTTACGCATCAGTGCGCGTATAACCTTCCAGAAAGCGATTTAAGGCTTGAAATTGAACAAGAATTGATATGTGCAAATGATACATATATTTACACAAATCCCAAGTATGAAATATAATATTTTATTGGTTTGGTCTTTGTTTGATGGTTGAAGTGACACAGGTGTCACACAAGATGGTTCTAAGATCCTCACCGGCTAAGGATCACCAAAAAGATAGCCCCCTAAAGAGCCAAGGAATTATCAAAGATTCTACGAAGGAACGTTGCTGCTTTACTGATCCCGAGATCGACAGGATTCGTCATTGCTTTCCGGCAGACTCTGTCTTTAAACCTTTTGACCCTACCGCCTTGAGTGACTTCGTTTCTGCAACTTGGGTCGGTTTTCCGGCCACCCCATTTCTTATAGGATACTCCTATCCTTTCCCTGCTTTTACCCAGTCTTTCTTCTCCCTTACCGGCATATCCTATGTCCAGGCCATGCCAATGATGTGGAGGGTTTTATATACCCTTGAGAGAATGATTGAGCAGGAAGATATAGAGTTGGGAATGTCGGAATTGGCTGAACTATACAACCTTGTGAGCCACAGTTCACATCGCTTCTTATTCAAACATAAACCCGGTGAGGCACACCCAATCCTCAAGACCACCAAGAATGACACCAACTGGAAGAAACGTTTCTTCTTCGTTAGGAGGGATTCTATCCCGGATGGGAAGGATCTCCCAAGAGAGTGGGCCACCCATGGTAGGATAGAGGATCCTTATAGAAGGATCATAGGATAACCCTGTTTCTGTTGAGGATCACTAACATCTTTTTGTTTCTTTTGTGTAGCTATCTATGTTCCTCATATTATTTCATCACCTGCAACTAAAGAGAGGATCGCTGCTTTCTGGAATCTTGATCCTGCAACAAGATCATTTCAAGCAAATACCAAGGATTCTCAAGAAGTTTCCTCCGGCTCAGTTACAATGTCAAGTAAGTATCCAAGTTTATATATGGTTAAATGTTTAAATGAAAATAAAACAAGAATACTTATCTGTTGTTTTGGATTGATAGGCGCTGGAAAATCCTCTAAGTCAGCCTCCCGCTTTAGTGTCAGTGATCTCAGCACTGTGGCTCCTCGGTCTGGAAAGAAGAAAACTGCTGCTAGCCCAAGCGTTCCAGTTCCAAATCCTATCATCTCCAAGGGCAAAGGAGGAAAGAAGAGGAAGTCCTCTAAAGCTGACAACCTTGAAGGCCTGCCCCTTCTCCGTCACCAATTTGAGGAATACTTCAATGAGGTAAGGATCCTTGACCCTTAATCCTATCCTGCACATACGAGGATAAGTGATCCTGAAATGAATCCTTTTTTCTTTGCAGAAATTCACTGAGATCCAGATGCTTTTTGATGCTTATGTTGAAGAAGCTGAGGCGAAAGAGTTAGACTTCCAGAAAATCTTCTTGGCTAAGGATGAGACTATCTCTCGCCTTGAGAAGGATCTGAACTTGTCAAAGAAGCAGCTGGTAATGGCCCACATCGATGCTGACCATGAGAAGAACGAGGTGATGGAGGACGCTAAACTCTCTGTTGCCATTGCCATGTACAAGACCAAGCTGCAGATGGCTCAAGAGGCTGAGGATCCTGACTTTGACAGGACCAACTGGGATCAGGAGGGCTGGAAGACTAGGCTGGCTGAGCTTGATGACGAAGAGGAAGCTACAGAGGTCTTGGAAATCGAGGCAAGTGGCAGTGGGAAGGATCAAGCTGGTGATGCTGATGCTGGTGGTGATGCAGCCAAGGTGTGAGCTGCAGAAATGGGTGATGATGGACATTTCTAGACGCGGCCAGAGCCCATTTTTTAGGATTTGGTAGTGTTTTTTTGGTTATGATGTTTTTATTTCAAACAATGATGGTTTGTAATAACTAAACAATAGCTATTAGGGTTGAGGATCATGGATCCTTTGAACAATAGGTAGGATAATAGGTGGTGGAGGGATCCTCTGTTTGGGGGATGAAACCATTTGTTATCCTACCATCTTTTATTTCCTGCACTTTTAAGACCTGTTAACAATGGACACCCTTTGCCAACCCAAGTGGACGGGCCACGTTTTGCTGGTAGAAACTTGGGTTGGCAATTTTGACTACCTTTCAAAGGTTTAACTTTTGGTGAATAAATAAAACTTTAATCTTTTGGCTATTTCTTGTGTTGTTATTCTGTATATATTTTATCCTTCAATATTTGTGATATACTTTGTTTGAATTCATAAGTAAACAATAAAGGTTTAATAAATCATATCAAAAAGTTTTAGGATATGATCAAGGATCAAATATCCTATAATTGATCAATTCAAAAAAGCAGTATAGTTCAAGGATCATGTGTCCTGTTGTCAAAGGATAAGGGTCACTGATATAAATAATGAATAAAATTAAAATGATCAAGGATCATACCAGAGAATCTAAGTTAAGATCCTAAATCTTTAACATTCACAATCAGGATAACCAAAAGACAAACCTTAGTAAAAGGTAAGGATCAAGGATCCTTGGCTGTTTGACTTCAAAAACCTGAAATGGAACATAACTTGGGACTAAGCCAATATAAGAGAAGAGTTAGCAACTGGGGACAAGCCCAACAATTCTGGGGACAAGCCCAATATACTGGGGACAAGCCCAAAAAACTGGGGACAAGCCCAAAAACTGGGGACAAGCCCAAAAAGCTGGGGACAAGCCCAAAGGATCTTGTGTAAACTGGAGTATGGCCCTCACTGGCGACTATCCAAACTTAGTGACATGAAGATGCCAAAACCTTAGCTAACGTGAAAACGTTAGAAACCTTAGGAACGGATGTATGGTACGTCTACCATTATACGTAGGATCCCGGATACAGCCAGTACAATGAAATATTCAGCCCCTAAAGCGAGTACTGGTCCCATTGCCATGAACTGTAACAGGATCATCGTGCGCTGCTGACGATACTGGGGACAGGCCCAAAAACTGGGGTCAAGCCCAAATAACTGGGGTCAAGCCCAAATAACTAGGGTCAAGCCCAAATAACTGGGGTCAAGCCCAAATAACTGGATACTTCTGTAGATACTCAATCCTTTGTCAAAGATATATGAACCTTCTACAAAACTCAGAATTAAGTGAAAGAAGGATAAAGGATCCAGGATCCTTCTCCTTGTATAAAGGAAAATTAAAGAATGAAATAGTTTGGGATCAGATCATTACCATAATGAGGATCATCCATCCTCGGAGGATCCTTCGAGGATATCGGTCATGGAAGTAGTTGGGGATCTTGGATCCTTTCTACATGAAATATTTCTTCAGGTGAATAGCATTCCAAGCTCTTGGTAGCAAATCACCTTCCATTGTTAGCAATCGATATGCCCCCTTTCCTGCCTCAGATTCAATCAGGTAGGGACCTTCCCACTTTGGTGCCAACTTTCCATCAGCAGGATTTGTGGTATTCTGAAATGCTTTCCTCAATACCATATCACCAACTTGGAACTTCCTGATCCTGACATTCTTGTTGTAGGCTCCAGCCATCCTTTGTTGATAACTAGCCATCCTTATCCTTGCCAAATCCCTGAGTTCTTCTATAGTATCCAAGTCTTGAACCAAGTTTTCAGCATTTCCTTCAGGATCACGAATGCTTGTTCTTGCAGTAGGAACCACCATCTCTGTAGGGATCACTGATTCTGCCCCAAATACCAAAGAAAATGGAGTTTGGACAGTGGCATTCTTGGGAGTTGTCCTATCAGCCCATAGTACATAAGGTAGTTCTTCTGCCCACTTTCCTTTCTTGGATCCAAGCTTCTTCTTCAAGTTGTTGATGATGATCTTGTTGGATGATTCTGCTTGACCATTAGCTTGTGGGTGGACTGGTGTTGATGTTATCATCTTAATCCCCCAGCTGTCACAAAAGTTAGTAGTTCTACTCCCAATAAATTGGGATCCATTATCACAAACAATTTCAGAAGGGATACCAAATCTAGTAATAATATTTCTTTTAATAAAGGATACCACTTCTTTTTCTCTGACTTGAGCAAAGGCTTCAGCCTCTATCCACTTAGAGAAGTAATCAGTCATAGCAAGCATGAACACCTTTTCTCCTGGTGCTTTGGGAAGTTTACCAACTATATCCATTCCCCATCTCATGAATGGCCAAGAAGAGGATATAGGATGCAAGAGCTCTGCTGGTTGATGAAGGATATTACTATGTCTCTGACAAGGATCACACTTCTTGGCATAATCCACAACATCCTTCTTCATAGTAGGCCAATAGTATCCTGTCCTCAGGATCCTTGAGAATAATGCCCTGCCCCAGTGTTATTTCCACAATCTCCTTCATGAAAATCCTTTAGGACTTCTTGAATTTCAGGATCCTCTATGCACCTTAGATATGGACCTGCAAGAGATCGTTTATATAAGATGTTGTCCAATATTGTGAATTGAGATACCTTGATTTTGAAAGCCCTGGGGTTTTCTCCTGTAGGAATCTCTCCATGTTGTATGTATCTCATGATTGGAAGGATCCATGATCCTGAATGAGATTGTGTATCATCACTAGGGATGATTGCAGAATCCTCTCCTATCTCCATAGCTACATGATCCTCAATAGCAGGGGTTAGGATATGGATAATAGGGATCTTGGTATCCTCTGGAATCTTCAAGGATGATCCTAGATTGGCTAATGCATCAGCCTCTGCATTCTCTTCTCTGGGTACCTGTGTCAAACTAAAGGAAACAAAAGAGAGTGCCAATTCTTTGACTATCTCTAAATATTTGATTAGCTTTTCACCTTTAACAGCATAGGATCCATTAAAGTGATTAGTAATTAACAATGAATCTACATGTACCTCAAGATACCTAATCCTCATATGCCTGGCAATTTGCAAACCAGCTATCAAGGCTTCATACTCAGCCTCATTGTTAGTAGTTTGAAACTCACAAGCTATGGAGTGGGGTATTATGTCCCCCTGTGGCGATTTTAGTAGTATTCCAAGTCCTGTTCCTTTGACATTAGAAGCTCCATCAGTGAAGAGTATCCAAGGATCCTTAGTTTCTTCAAGCTGTTGAACTTCTAACTCAGCTTCCCTTTGCAAGTCACTACTGAAATATGCCACAAAGTTAGCTAAGGCTTGGGATTTAATGGCAGTTCTAGGCTCATATCTTATATCATAAGAACTGAGCTTCACTGCCCATTTAGCCATCCTTCCTGACATTTCAGGTTTCCTGAGAACATTCTTAATTGGAAAGTTAGTCTTAACAATAATGGCATGAGTTTCAAAATAATGTCTTAATTTAGTAGATGCCATAATCAAAGCAAGAATAAGTTTTTCTAAATGTGAATACCTGGATTCAGCATCAAGCAAACTCTTACTTACATAATAGACAGGATGTTGTGTACCTTCATGATCCTTAACAAGGACCGCACTTACTGCTTTAGAGGATACCGCTAGATATAAGGATAATATATCCCCTTTTTCTGGTTTCATCAAGGCAGGAGCTGAGGATAGGTAATCCTTAAGGGCTTTGAGAGCATTTTCATGCTTTTCAGTCCACTCAAATTTCTTGTTCTTTCTCAAAATGTCATAGAACTCCTTGCACTTTTCTGATGATTTTGATATGAACCTATTCAAGGCTGCGATCCTCCCTGTCAACCTTTGCACATCCTTGGCATTGACAGGAGATTTAATATTCACAATAGCCTTAATTTGCTCTGGACTTGCTTCAATGCCCCTTTTCATTACCATATAACCTAGGAACTTGCCTGCTTTAACACCAAAGTGACACTTGGAAGGATTTAGTTTCATATTAAATTTATCAAGGATATCGAATGCTTCCTCCAAGTCTCTAAGGTGATCCTCAGCTTTCTTGGACTTAACCACCATATCGTCTATGTAGACTTCCATAGTGTGTCCTATTTGTTCCTTGAACATCATATTGACTAGCCTTTGATAAGTAGCACCTGCATTCCTTAGTCCAAATGGCATAGCAATATAACAATAGATACCAGTTGGGGTCATAAAGGTTGTATCCTCTTGATCAGATGGTTCCATCTGAATTTGTTGAAATCCAGATGAAGCATCCATAAAAGTCAACAACTCATGACCCGCGGTAGCATCCACCATGGAGTCAATGTGGGGTAATGGGAAAGGATCCTTGGGACATGCCTTGTTTAAATCAGTAAAATCGACACATACCCTCCACTTTTCCATTTTTCTTTTGAACAACAACCACATTGGCTAACCATCTTGGATACTTAACCTCTCTAATCATACCTGTTTTGGTCAAAAAATCCGGCTAAGATAATGTAACCAAATCTTTGTTGTGAGGAATGATGCTTAAGTCAATGAACAATGTTAAGGATAACTCATAAGTGTAATGAACAAATGACACAAAGATTTATACGAGGAAAAAGCCCTTGATCAAGAGTTGATCTCCGGCACAAAAAACCTCGGGTGATGGATACTACCGATCACCAACTAAGATTAAACAAAAGAAGTTTACAACTCGGGATGATAACAAGCTTGTTACAAGGATCACTAGTGTGCAATGTACAAAAAATTGTATGAAATCGCCAAGTAGTGTTTGAGAGCTGATTGAGAGCTGTTACGAGAGTGTGTGAATGCCAAAATTAGCTAAGTGTCCTAACTCAAGCTTGTTATCCCCATTTTAAATTAGAAATAACTAAACTAACTAATTATCCGCAAATTGTGCAAGCTCCCCACGATCTCCATAACGTCCACAAGAACCAAACACGTGCGGAATATTGAGGGAATATGCTCCAGGAATTTCGGTGAGACTTGGTACATGCCTTTGCTCCTGCACAACAAGTTCAAATACAAGGTAGACAATCATTAGTGTAAGGATAACAATGAGGATCCTGAATCCTGGTCCTGCAATATATTCTGAGGATCCTTAATTCAAACAGAATTGAGGATCCATGATCCTGGCAGCACTTGAGGTTCCGTGATCCTTAGGATTGGAAAATCCTCCCCTAACAATTGCCCCAAAATATAAGGAGTAAAGTGTAAATTAACGAGCTATATTTTCTTGATCTTATCTGCAACAAACTAACGGATATATAGCCGTTAGGATCTAACTAGCCGTTACCAATCATACGTCATTGAAGCGACATCCCTGCAGAATCATCATTATAAATTCAAGTTAGAGATAAGGATCAATGTGCATTTAAATTCGAGCAATACTCCCTTTAAATCCACATTCGAAGATCAAGCAGGTACTTCTCTTTCTCCTTTTCTCTTCACATTCTTGCTCTGTTCCTTCTTTCTCGAAATCTCTGAATCACAATGAAGTTACGATCATCCCCTGCTAAGGATCATCAGAAAGACACTCCTTTGAAGAGCCAAGGGATCATCAAAGATTCTCTGAAGGAACGTTGCTGCTTCAGTGATCCGGATATAGACAGGATTCGCCATTGCTTTCCGGCGGACACTGTTTTTAAACCTTTTAACCCCACCGCCTTGAGCGATTTCGTTTCTGAAACTTGGGTCGCCTTTCCAGTCACCCCATTTCTAATAGGATACTCCTATCCTTTTCGTGCTTTTACCCAATCTTTCTTTTCCCTTACCGGCATATCCTATATCCAGGCTATGCCAATGATGTGGAGGGTTTTATTTACCCTTGAGAGGATCATTGAGCAGAAGGATATAGAGTTAGGAATGTCTGAACTTGCTGAACTGTACAAACTTGTGAGCCATGGTTCACACCGCTTTTTATTCAAACACAAACCCGGCGAACGTCATCCAATCCTGAAAACCCCCAAGAATGATACCAACTGGAAGAAACGTTTTTTCTTCGTTAGGAGGAACTCTATCCCGGATGGGAAGGATCTCCCCAGAAAATGGGCCACCCATGGTAGGATAGTGGATCCTTATAGAAGGATCATAGGATACCCTGTTTCTGTAAGGATAACTAACTTCTTCTTTTTGTTTCTTTTGTGCAGCTATCTCTGTTTCTAATATCATTTCATCACCTGCAACCAAGGAGAGGCTCACCGCTTTCTGGAATCTTGATCCTGCAATAAGATCATTTCAAGCCAACACTAAGGATTCTCAAGAAGTATCCTCAGGCTCAGTCACAATGTCAAGTAAGTATCCGAGTTTGTATATAATTAAATGTTAAAATGTAAATAAAACAAGAATACTTATCTGTTGTTTTGGATTGATAGGTGCTGGAAAATCCTCAAGGTCGGCCACCCGCTTCAGTGTTACCGATCTTACTGCTGTTGCTCCCACGTCTGGGAAGAAGAAGACTGCTGCTAGCCCGAGTGTCGTAGTTCCAAAGCCTGTCACCTCCAAATGGGGAAAGAAGAGGAAAGCCACTGAAGCCGAAAATCTTGAAGGCTTGCATCTTATCCGCCACCAGTTCCAAGAATACTTTGCTGATGTAAGGATCACTGATTCTGCTTGATTATCCTGCCCACTTGAGGATCACGTGATCCTGAACTTTACCTTGACTTTTTACAGAAATTCGCCGAGGTCGAAATGCTGGTTGATGCATATGTTGAAGAGGCGGAGCAAAAACATCTGGAGTATCAAAAAATTTTCCTGGCTAAGGATGAGACTATCTCTCGCCTTGAGAAGGATCTTGCTCTAGCAAAGCAGTAGGTGGTCATGGCCCAGATAAATGTTGATCATGAGAAGCATGACCTGCTGGAAGATGCTAAAGTCTCTGCTGCCATCACCATGTATAAAATCAAGCTACAGATGGCTCAGGAGGCTGAGGATCCTGACTTCGACAGGACCACTTGGGACAAGGAGGGCTGGAAGGAAAAGCTGGCTGAACTAGAGGATGAGGAGGAGGCTACCGAGGTCTTGGCGATTGAGGCAAGTGGCAGCGGGAAGGATCAAGCTGGTGGTGATGATACTGGTGGTGATGCAGCCAAGGTGTGAGCTGCAGAAATGGGCGATGATGGATATTTCTAGACGCGGTCGGAGCCCATTTTTTTAGGATTTGAAAGTTTTTTGGTTGTGATGTTTTGAAACAATGTTGGGTTGTACTTTGAACAATAGTTTTTAGGATTGTGGATCATGGATTCTTAGACAATAGGTAGGATAATAGGTGGTGGAGGGATCCTCTGTTTGGGGGATGAAACCACTTGTTATCCTGCCCTCTTTTATTTCCTGCACTTTAAGACCTGTTAACAATGGACACCCTTTGCCAACCCAAGTGGACGGGCCACGTATTGCTGTTCTCTTGCCTCCAAGACATCTCTTGGAGGATACTTTAGTTGCTATTGCTCCCTTTGTCTTGAGGCTGGCTTCATTGATGAGGTATAGCAATTTTTTGCTTCTTGTTGATCACTCTCAATCTTTATCACCCCCCCCCCCATGGACTAGGAAGCTTCACGCATTGACGATATGTAGCTGCAACTACCTTCATGTCATGTATCCATGGCCTGCCAAGGATAACATTGCAACATGATAAGCAATCTATAACACAAAATTTTTGATAAGAATGAAGTCCTTCAATGTAAATGGGAAGTTTAATGTCCCCCAATGTATTCTTGGTTTCTCCGCTGAATCCCATAAGAACTGAGGATCTTGGGATAATATCTGATTCAGGGATATTCATCTTCTTGAGGACATCAAGCTGAATGATGTTCACTGAGCTTCCTCCGTCGATTAGGATCCTACGAACAAAATGGTTAGAAATGAACAAAGTAATAACCAGACCATCATGATGAGGATCCTGAACATCAACACGATCATCCTCATCAAAAGTTATAACTTTCTCCTGTGTAACAATAGAGGTCCAGATGGGTCTATCTCCATGATCCATCTTGGTCTCCTTGGCTGCTGAAAAGGAAGTACCACAAATGTCTGATCCACCGGATATGAAGTTGATAACTTGTGCATCTGCTGGAGGAGCAGGAGCTCTTTCTGAGATCTTCTCAGGATCCTAGATCCTTGACTTCTTTCTTCCCAAAAGTTCCTTTAAATGCCCCTTGCTTAACAAGTAACCAATTTCTTTTCTAAGTGCAATACACTCCTCAGTAAGATGTCCGAAATCCTCATGATATGCACACCATTTGGATTTGTATTTTGTTGCGGCTGGTTATCACTTTTCCTTGGCCACCTAGCTTTCTCACCTAAATTCTGCATAGCAAGAATTAGTTCGTTGTTATCAACAGAAAAACAGTATTCAGAAATTGGAGGATAATCCTCATCATCCTCTTCTTGTTCTACTACATGCACATTCTGGTTATCAGACTTGTTGTAGGACTTGAACTTGTTATTCTTGAAGTAGGATCCTTGCTTTTCCTGTTTCGAGGATCCTGCCAATCTCTCCTGGATCCTTTTATCATCCTCTAATCGGATGAATCTAAGTGCCCTGGTTCTCACTTCATCAAGATTTCTGAATGGGGTCATAACAAGATCATCATAGAATAATGAATCCCTAGGCAAACCCATTTTAAAGGCTTCCACAGCCGTAGCTATATCCAGATTAGGAATGTCTAAGGATTCTTTACTAAACTTAGTGATGTAATCTCTAAGTGATTCATTTTGACATTGTGTTACCCTATATAGATCACTAGTTAAATGTTCAAATTTTCTACTACATGAGAATTGACTATTAAACAGATTAACTAGATTAGCAAATGAAGTAATAGAGTAAGGGGGAAGACTTAGCAGCCATTTAAGAGTTGATCCTGTGAGTGTGGATCCAAAACCCTTGCATAAACATGCTTCCTTTAACCTCTCAGGGATTGGATTGATCTCCATCCTTTCTCTGTATTGAGCTACATGTTCCTCTGGATCCGTCGAACCATCATACAGCTTCATAGTTGGTATCTGGAACCTTTTGGGTATCTCAGCATCACAAATAGGTGGTGCAAAACGAGATATCCTATGGCTGCCATCTGCGATCTCAGGAATGGGCTTAACCACTCCTGGAACACTGGATATCATATCCTTTAACTTCTGTAATTCTCTAGCCATAGCTTGATTAATACCTGTATCCTGCATAAAGCCATGATTAGTGTTGTAAGAATTATTCAAAGTGTTACCTCCCAGAGGATTCAAGTTTGGAATCCCAGATGTGAATCCATATTGATGAGATTCTGGTATGATTGAAGGACCAGAAGTAGCAATGGTCTGCATTGGAATGAAGTCTCCTTGGTGAACATCTGAACTTGAGGGTTTTACACTTCTTAAGCATCCTTGATCCTGAAAGATGTCTGATCCATGAACCTGGAAGGAGGATCCTCCAACCTGAGAGGGTCCTAAAACCTGAGAGGATCCTTGGACCTGAGAGGATCCTTGGACCTGAGAGGATCCTTGGACCTGAGAGGATCCTTGAACCTGAGAGGATCCTTGAATTGTGTGCGTCCCCAAATATCCTCCTGAGCTGACGAAGGATCCCTGATGCTGGAAAGAGGATCCCGAAGGTTGAAAGTGAGACCTAAAAGCCTGACTCATAGTTGTTGTTCCATAACGCCTTCCCAATAGTCCACTCTGGTACTGGATATCCGGAGCTGCAGATTGTTGGGCAGTTATAGCTGGAGTGTCGAAATCCAGTGACCTTGGTATCAGAGGAGAGTGATCCTCTCCTGATTTCTTCTGTTTCTTGATATCACCAATTTCCCGGAGGATCCTTTCGTTGGTTTTGTCCTGCTCTTGTATATGATCCCTCATCTGCAAAATCAAAGAAAAGAGATCACTAGTAGTAGGGTTAGAAGAAACAGCAGAAGTTGGTGGTTTTGGAAAAATGGGGCTTTGTCTCTTTGTAGCATTTTCAGCATTCTTCTGGGATCCAAAAGGTGGTGGAGGCATAAGTGGAATGCCCTGTGAAGAAGTGATTGCCGACATTGAACTTGAAGTGTTCTTCGCTGAAGAAGCCATGTGGTTGAAGATGATGAACCAAAATGAACACAATGAGCAAATTTTTTTCAGAAATGAAGCACCAATGGCCCCACGGTGGGCGCAAAACTATTTTGGTCAAAAAACCAAGCAAGGATAATGCAACCAAATCTTTGTTGTGAGTAATGATGCTTGAACAAATGAACAATTGTATGAACAATTTGCAAATCAAATAAAGAGGTGACACAAGGATTTATACGAGAAAAAAACCCTTGATCAAGAGTTGATCTCCGGCATAAAAAACATCGGGTGATGGAAACTACTGATCACCAACTAAGATTAAACAGAAAAATGTTACAACTCGGGATGATAACAAGCTTGTTACAAGGATCACTAGTGTGCAATGTGCAAAAAAATGTATGGAATCGCCAAGTAAACTGTCGAGAGCTGTTTCGAGAGTATGTGTTTGCTAAAATTAGCCAAGTGTTCTAACTCAAGCTTGTTATCCCCTATTTAAAATTAGAAATAACTAAACTAACTAACTATCCGCTAATCACGCTGGCTTCCCACGATCTCCATAACGTTCACATGGGCTAAGCACGTGCGGGACATTGAGGGAATATGCTCCACGAATATCGGCAAGACCAAGTCCATGCACATACTCCTGCAAAACAAGCTCACGCATAATGAAGACAATCGTTAGTATAAGGATAACAATAAGGATCCTGAATCCTGATCCTGCAACACCTACTGAGGATCCTTAATTCAAACAGAATTCATGATCCTGGCAGTACTTGAGGATCCATGATCCTTAGGATTGGAAAATCCTCCCCTAACACGTATATTTAGACTTATGGGCTTCTTCTAATATTCTGTGACGTAGGTTTCCTAGTTTAGGTATCCAAATTCTTTTCTGATGAAATCTCCAAATTCCATCTATTCCTTGTTCTAATTCCTTAATCATTCCTTTCAATTTCTTAGTATCGTCCTTGATTACTGATTCCTGTGCTTTTCTAATCTGTTCATTTAAATCTATCTGCAGATTTAATTTAAGAGAACGTACTCTCTTTGGCTTTTCGTGATATTTTCGACTTAAAGCATCAACTACTACGTTAGCTTTTCCTGCATGATACTGGATATTACAATCGTAATCACTAAGAATTTCCATCCAGCGTCTTTGTCTCATATTCAATTCTTTTTGCCCGAAAACATATCTTAAACTCTTATGATCGGTGAAAATGGTAAACTTACTATCGTAAAGATAATGTCTCCAAATTTTCAGGGCAAAAATTATAGCTCCTAATTCTAAATCATAGGTTGTATAATCTTCTTCATGATTCTTAAGTTGTCTAGATGCATAGGCTGTAACCTTTTGACGTTGCATTAACACACATCCATAACCTAATTTAGAAGCATCACAATAAATTACAAAATCTTCAGTTCCCTCTGGTAATACTAATATGGGTGCGTTGGTTAATCTTTTCTTAAGGATTCTAAAGGCTTCTTCTTATTTTGGTCCCCATTCAAACTTATAAGACTTACAAGTTAGTTTCGTTAAGGGAATGGCTATTCTAGAAAAATCTCGGATGAATCTTCTATAATAACCGGCTAGTCCTAGAAAACTTCTAATCTCTGTTGGTGATTCGGGGGTTTTCCATTTAGTAATCGCTTCAATCTTTATGGGATCCACATGGATTCCTTCATGATTGACTAAATGTCCAAGAAATTGCACTTCCAACCAAAACTCGCATTTTGAAAATTTAGCATAAAGCTTTTCTTTTCTCAACAAATTTAGAAGTGCATGCAGATGCGCTACATGTTCCTCTTTGCTTTTAGAATAAATTAGAATATCATCTATAAAGACAATTATGAATTTATCCAAATATGGCTTACATATTCGGTTCATCATGTCCATAAATGCGGCCGAGGCATTGGTTAAACCAAAGGGCATGACAGTAAATTCATAATGGCCATACCTGGTTCTAAAATCGGTCTTAGGAATGTCTTCTTCCTGTACCTTTAATTAATGATATCCTGAATGTAAATCGATTTTAGAAAAGAATCGAGCTCCTTGTAATTGATAAAACAAATCATCGATTCTCGGTAATGGGTACCGATTTTTAATCGTGACTTTATTCAATTCACGGTAATCAATGCACATACGCATTGACCCGTCCTTCTTCTTGACAAACAATATTGGTGCTCCCCATGGTGATGAACTTGGCTGTATGAATCATTTCTCCAATAATTCATCCAATTGTTTCTTTAACTCTTGCATTTCTGCTGGAGCCAAACGGTAAGGTGCTTTGGAAATGGGTGTTGTTCCTGGTAGCAGATTAATTTTGAACTCGACTTCTCTATCCGGCGGTAGCCCTGGTAATTCTTCTAGAAATACATCTGAAAATTGAGATACTACAGGGATATCTTTTAATTCCTTTCCTTTAGTTTTAATGATTATGGAAATCATATACACTAATGATCCTTTTCTAGCATAACTTGTTGTTTTCATTACAGAGATGAATTTTGTGGATCTAGTTGGCTTATCTCCTTTAATTGTGATCTTTTCACCTTTTGGTGATGTGACAACTGAAACGAAAGCTCTGTGATGCTCCTGTTTTATCTCTACCTGAGGGAAACGATGATTTTGTTGTCTATTGTGACGCGTCGAATCTAGGACTTGGTTGCCTTCTTATGCAACGAGGTAAAGTCATAGCTTATGCGTCTAGACAATTGAAAGTTCACGAGAAGAACTATACGACTCATGATCTTGAGTTAGGAGCTGTGGTTTTCGCGCTTAAAATCTAGAGACATTATCTTTATGGCACAAAGTGTGTGGTTTTCACAGACCACAAAAGTCTCCAGCATATTCTTAATCAGAAAGAGCTAAACATGAGGCAACGACGTTGCGTTGAACTCTTGAACGATTACGATTGCAAGATTCGCTGCCACCCTGGTAAGGCTAGTGTCGTAGCCGATGCGCTTAGTCGAAAAGAGTGAGTCAAGCTTCATTCTGTTCGCACTCTATCTGATCTTCAATCTCGTGTCCTTCAAGCCCAACGATCTTCTGTGATCAAAGACTTATTGAAAAATGAGCTACCACTTCAACTTGAGCTTAAGATCGAAAGGAAAGACGATGGTTTACTCTACTTCAAGGATCGTTTATGGATTCCGAAACAAGACGATCTTCGCACCCTAGTGATAGACGAATCTCACAAGTCTCGATATTCTATCCATCCTGGTGCTGATAAAATGTACAAGGATCTTCATACTCAGTGTTGGTGGCCTGGTATGAAAAAGGATGTTGCCTTATATGTATCAAAATGCCTAACTTGTCTCAAAGTCAAGGCTAAACATCAACGACCTTCTGGTTTTCTTGTACAACCAGAGATACCGGTTTGGAAGTAGGAGAACATTGCAATGGATCTTATCACTAAGTTACCGCGTACGTCTAAAGGTCATGATGCTATTTGGGTTGTTATCAATCGATTAACGAAATCAGCTCATTTTATTCCAATTCGCGAGGATCTATCTGCTGATAAACTTGCAAAGATTTATGTTGATGAGATTGTATCACGACATGGTGTCCTTTTGGATATCATTTTCGATCGTCATGCTCGGTTTTCATCTCATTTCTGGAAGACCATGCAATCTGCTTTGGGAACCCAACTGACTCTAAGCACTGCTTATCATCCCCAAAAAGATGGTCAATCGGAGAGGACGATTCAAAATTTGGAGGATATGCTTAGAGCATGCGTGATAGACTTTGGTGGTAATTGGGATTCTCATCTGCCATTGATCGAGTTCTCTTACAACAATAGTCATCATGCTAGTATTAATATGGCACCATTCGAAGCTCTATACGGTCGAAAATGTCGTTCACCTGTCTGTTGGAATGAGACCGGTGAAGCTCAGCTTACTGGACCTGAACTCGTTCTGGAAACAACAGACAAAATCAAGAAAATTCACGATAATCTTGTGACAGCTAGATGCCATCAAAAGTGTTATGCGGATTTACGCGCAACCCTTAGAATTTCAAGTCGGAGATCGTGTCCTACTCAAGGTTTCACCTTGGAAGGGAGTGGTGAGATTTGGAAAGAAAGGAAAAACTTGCACCTCGATATGTGGGACCATTCAAGATTGTGGAAAGAATTGGGAAGGTTGCCTATCGACTAGAGCTACCTCCAGAGCTTGGAAATATTCATCCGACTTTTCACATGTCCAATTTGCGAAAGTGTTTAGCTGACGCTGATCTTCACATTCCTCTCGACGAGATCTGAATCGATGAAACGATGCACTTTATCAAGAAACCCGTGGAGATAGTGGACCGTACATTCAAACAGTTGAAGAACAAACGGATTCGATTGGTCAAGATTCGCTGGGAATCCAAACGTGGCCCAGAGTTTACCTGGGAACGTGAGGACCAAATGAAGACGAAATATCCGCATTTGTTTTCATAGGCTTCCTCTAGTTAAAATTTCGGGATGAAATTTCCTGAAGTAGGGGAGACTGTGACAACTGTGTTCTGTAATCGATGTACAATGTAAAACAATGCTGTTTATTAATAAAACAATGTGCTTTGGTGTTATTATATGTGCTTTGGTGTTATTATATGTGTTTTGGTGTTATTATATGTGTAATTGTGTTTGGTGATTTTATAATTCGATTCGATTCCGATTTCAAGCTCTAAATCGCTTTCTAGAAGGTTATACGCGCACTGATGCGTAAATATAACCAGTTTAATGCAACAAACACTCCGGAATAGTGACATAGGCTTAACATACCTTAAATAACCTCCACATAACTTAGAAATAAGTTCTGGATGGTTTGGGGTGTTGAAATCAAGTTTGTTCGATCGTAGGGACTATTTGTGTCAAACTTCGAAACTATACCGAGTTATATAGTAACGAACATTCCAGAAATTGATCATAATTTAAACATACCCTAAATATCCTTTACATAGCTTAGAAATAAGCTTTGAGGGGTTCGGTATGCTAAAATAAACTTTATAGGTCATTCAGGGACTAAAAGCGTCAAAAAGTGCACAAGTTTGCATTTTCGCGCATATCTTACGTTCTGAATATATCCGGACATCCAAAAATTTATGTAATCATTAAAATATTATATTTTAGTGATTGGCATGATAAAATTCCATTCGTCGCTTAATTTGGATCGTTTTTGCGTTCGTTACGACTTCCGTCGTAATTAACCGAACAACGCAATCGTACGACCAAACGAACCGACATCCGAGATATTTTTGAGCATGTTGTGAGTTCCCAATACTTTAACTTCATCTGAGATATTAAACGTGTCAAAAATGAGCCGAAATGCATGTTTTACAAGTTCAGGGACCTGTTTTGACAATCTGCCAAAGATGGCCCAGGCGGGGCGTTTAAGCCCAAGCCATATCTTACGCGGGGCGCGTGGGCATGCCAGACAGAAAGTTCAGAAACATCAATCTGGGCTGAATTCAGGGGTTTTAATGTAATATTTGCAATACCTGGAGCTGGTTTTCGACCCCCATGGTATTCTAATACCATTAACCCACATGTATGGCCAAGATTACACCCTCAAACCACTTGGAATCATCCTATTAATCCTAACTTACTATAAATAGCAACCCCCACTTCACTTCATTCTCACACTTGATCTGAATTCAACTCTAAGTTGGGGTGTTTACACTTCATACCTGAGCTATTTTAGATCAAACATCCTTCTTGGACCCTTTGTAAGTCGTCTTCTTGCTTGTTCTTGTATTTCAAGCATGAAAGTCAAACAAAGTTTGACTTTCAGCTTTGACCAGTCAATGGTTAACATAAAGTTCCGTTGAACTTTGCAACGTGAGCGTAATCACGATGGTTATAGTCCCTTGTGACTATACCTACTGATTACCACGTTGACTAGGCGTAGTGACGAGTCGTAGTTTCGGCCAAAATGCGTGTTTATGCGTATTTTGGAACCAAACTACTCTTAGGTATCAAAACCGTTTGTTTTGATATCAAAACCTGTTTTCTAACTTAACTAAACATGTTCTAACATGTTTAGCTCGTCACTTTTAGATTAGTGCTTGTGTAGAGTCGTAAGTCAAGCGGACTAAACACCCGCTTAGACTTTCGAACACGACCCGTTTGGTCGATCATTAGGATCCGACCAAGCATGTTTAGTGACCATAGTTGCATAGGGAATAACCTTCCGAGGTTATACCTTATGGTCACTTAGGTTTAAGTAGTTGTATGATAAGTAGTTTATATGCCTTAGGTAAATGACCAAAATGCCCTTTTTCATGCATAATTGGTAACTAAGCATATGTAACATAAACTTTTGTCATGTAACTGATTATGCAACATATTTAAAACATGTTTAGGCATATAACACTTGTCATAGGACTAGTTAGACTTCTCGAACGCGCTTTTACGCGCACGACGCGTTAAAGTAGCGTAAGCTACCTTAATGGGTCACAATGGGTCGAAAGCACTTAAGTTAGGTTCCGATTTAGGATGTAGGCTTTGTTAAACCATATCACATGAGTTCCAACACTCATTTGGTTTACAAGACCTCATTCTATCCGATCTTCCGATTTAGGTGTTTATTGTTTGACTAGTGATTCGATTACTAGGTACTGCTTGATTTCTCTGATTTACTTGAGTTTGTTGAAGTTCTATTGATTGAGGATACTTTGCACTTCAAGTGAGTACATAGTTCCCCTATTTTACTGTTTTCAATTGTTTTGGGGTGATTCATATGTATCAAAACGATTTTCGATATTATAACGATGATTTCAAAAACGACTAAGATGGTTTATACTAAACTAATAACGATTTCAATAAAGTGAATAAACTAGTTGGTTGTGTTTACATAACGAATGGCATTCATTAGCATTGATCAAGCCGACCAGTATTAGGTTATGGTACCATAGGATCTGACAAATCCCGTTATCAGACTGCACCCATGGTTATGTGTGGGTTAGGTGGGTAACGACTGAATCTGTGATAAATAATTTACCCTTTGGTGGTTTATTAATGCGAGAAACGAGGTAGTCGAGTCATGAAGGTTTGAATGTTATTAGCGAGGCGACCATAAATAGTTTTCACAATTAAAACGAGGATGATTTAGACGATTTAAACGAATTAACGATTTGGAAATGATTTTAACGAATTGAACGATTTGGGTAAACGATTGGTTTTTGGTTAATGTTTAGATAACGGGACGGGTGTAATGTGATGAAAGCATGGTGGATACGCCGCTGGTACTTCCTATATATATATGTTTTCAACATATTACATACCGTGGCATTATTTAGTTCACTTGGGTAAATGATTTTGAAACAATGTCATATAACGATTTTTTCGAAAGGATGTAAACCATACGAGATTTATTAAACGAGTTAATACAAAATGTTTTACAAATTTGGTTTACTAAAACAATGTTTTTGGGTTAAGAATCATGGCTACGAGGTTTTATAAATTATAACCCGCTTGATCTGAGTTGGTTAATTTTGTTGCAATATTATACTCTTTTCAAAACAAGGTTTTTAATTAAGTATTGCAACATGTAAACTAGCCATGAATCCGACACTCTTATAAAACCTATGTGCTCGCCAGCATTTCTTTGCTGACTTTGTTTTTACATATGTTTCAGGTGATGTTGCTTGATGATGATTACTAGGATGCACGAGTCACATAGGATCTGGACGAGGCCTTAGTGACATAATAACAGTGATAGTCGATATGTAACTCTTTTTTTTTTGTGTTAAAACAATGTAAATTACTAAATGAATAAATAAAACGAAACTCTTTTTGTATCCATGGTTGTGAAACAATAATTCTACCACGACACTCCCCGACGTTTCCGCCACGGTTTGTTGTTTTAACGTGGTCAGGGTGTGACAGGTGAATTTACTTGTATTGACTTTTGATCACATAAAATACTGGCTTTATTGGCTATTAACCAATCCATTCCTAATACAACATCAAATCCTGCCAGATTCATTGGGTAAAGGTTTGCAATAAACTTTTGATTTAAAAATTCTATTATTGCTTCCTACAAGATTTCGGTAATCTTAATGATCTCTCCATTTGTTGTTTCTACTAAACATTCTTGTTGAAGTTTCGTTAATGGTTGATTGAGATTTTCAAAATGAAGTATTAATAAAACTTTGGTTTGCACCAGAGTCAAATAATATTTTGGCAAAAATATCATTAACTATAAACGTACCGGCAATCACGTCCGGAATCATTTTGGCTTCTTCTGCAGTCAGAATAAATGCTCTATCATTCTTAGTAGTTTTGTTGTTTGTGGCTGGAGCTAATTTCGGACAATTTTGCTTGATATGACCTTGCTTTCCACAATTGTAGCATCTCTTATTGGTGGGTTTCTTCCTACAGTCTTCTTCCTTGTGTCCAGATATTTTGCAAAAATTGCAGTATATGGAGCATCTCCCAGAATGCTTCCTTTTGCAATACTTGCAGTAAGGTGCAGAGGTAGAACCTACATTTTCCCACGGTTGGAATTACTGTAGCGAAATTCTTGGGTAAGCTTTTGAGCTAGGTTCTTCCTCTGGTTTTCTTCTTGGGTACGTACAAGTTCATCTGCCATGGTATTAGCTAGTTCTACCGCTTATTCTATGGTTTGTGGTCTAGCTCCCTTGACTACATACCTAATTTCACTGATTAATCCCCAGATGTAAAGGGAGATTAGCACTGGTTCAGGTGACGCTAGGGTTGGCACTATTCTAGCATATTCGAAGAATGTAGTAGTATAACCCTTACTACCTACTCCAGTCATTCTTAGGTTTAAGAATTTATTTGCTATATGTTCCTTTTCATTGGGAAGACAGAATTTCCTTTCTATCGTATCCTTAAACTCGTTCCATTCCATACCATAAACCCCGTCACTTCCTCTAGATTGGAGGATTGTGTTCCACCATTCTAACGCTGCATTTTTAAACAGATTGGATGCAAATATTATCTTATCTTCTTCTGCGCATTTGCTTATTTTTAAGACTGCCTCAGTCTTTTCTATCCAGCGTAGAGCTGCAATGGCCCCTTCATTGCCAGAGAATTCTATCAGTTTACAGGACCAGAATTCTTTGTAAGAACAACCATAAGACATGGTTCTTCTTCTTTTTGGAATTGGCATTTGAAAAATGGGTCCATTGTGCACACTGTCACTAAGTTGTTGGACTCTGTATGCCCAAGACACATATTAAATTGATGTGGCTAGTATGTTATGATCCAAGTCGAGTCATACCCAAATACAAGCTAGACAAAGACTTACAATATTTATTTATGATATGATCAAACAAATAAATATTAACACTTAGATTATTTAGAAATTGGTTTTCTAAATAATTGCACTTGACAAACTAATAAATTATATGGATAATTTGTTTTGAGAGAGTATTTTATTTTGTTATTTAATTGGTTAAATAACATAATAAAAATAGCATAAGTCTTCTAACATATGATGTTATATTTTATAAAAGTTATAAAATATATATACAAGACTTAAATTTTATAAAAAAAATTGAATTTTTTTTATAAAAATAAAGCTAGGCCGCCACCCCCCCCCCCCATGGGGTCTTCCCAAAATTGTTGGTCCAATAATGATACATGCACTTGCATGTGTTTTCATTGGGTGGTCTTCCCTAAAGATTTTGGCCAATCATATTTCATGCACTTGCATGTGTAAGTTGGCACATGATTGGTCAAGGTGGGTGGCAATTCTCTCTCATGGTTCTATAAATACTTAGATGACAAATGCAAGAACTTGCAAGACTTGTGATTTTTGCTCTAAAATTTTCGGCCAAGAGATGGTTGATTCAAGGGTTTTCAAGTTTGAAAATCAAGTGAAAATACTCTAAATTTTCAGCCATGAGATGGTTATTCAAGAGGGTTTTTTCATGTTTAAAAATTCAAGTGCAAGAACTCAAAATAGTCCTTCTAATTTTCAGCCATGGTGGTTGATCTTGATGGAATTTTAGTGAGTTCATAAGTGTAGAAATCCTAGCTAAAGATAAGGTGTTTGTTGGAAGGCTTGGGGTATACAAGCTTGAGGTCTTCTACACTTGAAGGCAACCGTTCAAGAAGCATCATCTTCTTCATATCCGTTACTCCTTGGAAGGTAGTATTCTAAACACTCTATGGTTGTGTTTTGATTTTGATAGCATGCATGTTCGTATATGGATCCGGGATTGGGTTTTACATATAAAATGAGTTTTATATCAAGTAAGTAACATGTTTTAAATAATTATTTCCGCTGCGTTTTTATTTTATATGGATAAAATACTTTGATAAACATGTGAAAAACCCAATAGTGGTATCAGAACCGCTTATATGAGTGCATGCTTCATTGGATATGAAATTTTCGGGTTTTGGGTTTGGGTAAAACCCTATGGCCGAAATTTTCACTATGGTTATCCCTTTGGTTTTCAAGATTATATTATTACATGCATAAATGAATCTTGAAAAATTATTTCATTTGGATGATTATTTTGTTTGGACAAAAACCCACATTTTTCGGTTTTTCATTCTTGACCGAAAAATTGTAGGTTGTAAAATGGAACCTTTTTGCTTCTTGAATTTTATATATTTGGATATATATATTTTGGTCTTCATAACCTAGCCATGACCTTGTGTGTGAATATTGTTGAATGATTGTGTTATGATTTATATTTAATTATTTCAAAGGTTGTAATAATTAATTATTTTGTTCTTCCATTTTGTAAAGTTATGTAATTTATTTATTTTCATTTGGTATGTAAAATAAATAGATTAGGTGCATTTTATTTTACTAGAAAAATGTATTAGGATATATTTTGTAAAAGAAGATGCACACAAAAATGTGATTTTGGTTTTGGCCATTTTCGGGCCTAAAGGACTTCATAGTTCTTAACGGGATTTTAGCCCGATAACCAAAACACATTTTTGAAGTCCAAAGGAGTTTGGAGCTGAATATAAAAGACATTTGTAAGACCAAAGAATGTGAAGAAATCACAACACAAGAAGAAGACTTGAAGCATTCGGATGCGGGATCAAGTGGGAGTTCAACGACACATTATTTGTGTCAATATTCACCCTTTAGGAAGGACCTTTTGGCACACTTGTTTCGGCTAACAAGTGTGGTAAAAAATAGTTGGCTATGGTTATGCACCTATTGATATGTATGTTATGCTTGCGTGGTTGCTTATTTATGTTGTTTGGATGATATGTCGAAATACATGCTTAACAAATTAATAATCAACAACAAGCTTAAAATTGGTTCTTTAAAGATCATTAAAAATTGGTTAATAAAAGGTTATTAAAAATTAATGATTTTATAATAAAATGGGTTTTATTAAAAAGAACCTTAAAAATTGATTTTCACTAAAGTACCAAGGATTTGAATGCATGCAAATGTATGGTACATAAAGTTTTCTAAACTAGAATTTTTGAAAACTCAAAAATCCCTTTTATAAAAACAAGTCAAACACCATCCTTTTATACAACACTCGAATCACTTGGGAACTCTTATTGTGGGATAAAGGTCACCTAACCACATTTGAGGGAACTTGTATATTCGAGGTGGGTTTACCATGTTTATGGGATAAAGGTCACCTAACCACTTATGTGTATAAACTCACACGTGTATGTAAGTTGGACAACTTGATTTGGAAACCATGAACTTAGGGTCACCGAAGCATGGGGAACAAAGGTGTTGATGGGATTAAATATGCCAACTAAACATAAAGATATTTAACCGATCCCATATGGCTAGAAGTTGCAAAGAGTTGCAATTGTCAAACGTTGACTACCTTGTTAATTTAAATAGAGGGATAAAGGTCACCTAACCAATATTTAAATGTAACGTTAGATTCTAGATTTTAATTATTAATTGTCTATGAGACACAAAAGGGTATTAATGATTAAAATATAATAATATCGAAAATACTAAAATTGAACCTTGTTAAATTTTGTAGATGGCCGCTAACAATATTACCCAAACCGTCTGTAACCTATCACTAAAAACAATCCTTAAAAAGGATCGTTTCAATCAAAACACTTTATGGATTAATATCGAAACTTAAGAATCGTTCTCAAGTAAGAAAAGATATCCTATGTGTTGAACGATCCTAATCCCGATGAACATCTTATGGAAGATAAGGATGCCTATAACGATTGGATTAAGTATATCGAGGATACTACGCAAGCCTCTTGCCTCATGTTAGGAATTATGATTCCCGAGATTCAAAAGGCTTTGAACATCATGAGCATACGACATGATTAACCAATTGTAGGAAATGTTCCTAAGGGTAGAACGCTTCGAAACGGTTCGAGCGCTTCATGCATGTCGAATGGAGGAAACCCAATCGGACTCATCTTATGTCTTTAAGATGAAAAGCCACATTGATCACCTCGAAAGGCTCAATATGGATAAAAGGGTTTTATCCATTCTAACGATCAATGAGGGTGGCAACTAGAAAGGGCATCTCCCCGACACCAAAGCAAATGTTGAAAATGGAAACGGGTAATTCAAAGGGAAAAGATTAGAAAGACTAAAGCGAAACCACCGAAACCAAAAGAGAAGAAGGTAAAGGTTACCATGAACGATCCATGCCTTGAATATGGTGAGATAGGGCATTTGAAAAGGAATTGTCCAACCTATCTCAAAGAGTTGAAAAACTAAGAGGAATGCAGGGCAAACCTCAGGTATAATCTTAATGACACATATTGACCTTAATGTTATTTCTTCAAACACATGGGTATTAGATACTGGATGTGGAACTCATGTTTGCAATTTGTTGCAAAAGGTTCAAAAGAAATAAGCATTACAAGAAAGGAGACTATATTTTGAAACTTCCAAATGGTTTGGAAATTGTTTTAAAAATGTTTTGAATGCTCCTAGTTTGACTAGGAACATTATTTCAAGTTTCCCTTATAAGACAATATGGTTTTGATTTGAAGTTTGTAAACAATGACATTTATATTTAGATGAATGACATGTTTTACTTTAAACCTATGCCTTCAAATGATATTTATGAATTGGTTCATAATAATACATCATTTTATAAGTTTAATGTACCAAGTCATCACCAAGAAACTCAAAACCGGATTTGAGAAAGACCTATCTTTGGCATTATCGCCTTGGTCATATAAACAGAATCGCATACAAACACTTCAAAATAATGGTCTTTTGGAAACAAATTGTGACACCCCAGGAAAACCAGGAAAACCATACAACTTAACTAGCTTCCTCAGTGAGTGCTTACCAAATTTCGGGACGAAATTTCTTTCAACTTGGGGATGATGTGACAACTCGAAATTTAGAACCTTTCGTTGTATCTTAGTGTAACCTACTTGAAAAGTTATGCGATTAGTTGACGTGTTGGTGTAATGATATATGTGAACATTCTATGTGATTATGTGTTATGTTTATATGTATGCTTGCATGTATGCGAACCGAGACACAAGAACCCGACTCGAGACCATGCGGTCTCGAGTGAATAGTGTAAAAGTTGGGCCGGTTGGGCCGTGCACCTCATTTAACCCACCCGAAACCTACTAGGGCTAGTATATATATCATGCTCCTAACAAACTTTGCCATTCTTTGGGCAACCCACACTCACTCCCACACACACACACTCTCCTACAATCAAGCATCACCTTCCCTTCCTTCTCGGATCAAACCGGTGACCACAAGGAGCGCTCGGATCGGCTCACACACACACATTTAGAAGCTTCATCCATTACTACTTCACACCTTTGAACTCACACTTGAACCGGTTAGTGATTTCTTTGCAAATACATGTTTATATATGATTAAAGGCGTTGATGTGTAATGATATAGGTTAGTGATGCATGCTAGGTGTTTATTTCGTATGATGATGTTATTCGGCTAACATGTTTTGATTTCGGATATGTTGCATAATGAACTCATGATATCTTGTGTCTAAATGTGATTCAAACCATTAAATGTGGATGTTCATGAAACCGGCTTGCATACGTGTATTAGATAGTGTCATGTTAATCGGATTAGTGTAGAGTCGAGTTTGAGGTGTTATGTGATAATTTGAAACCATTAGAAGAGTATGTTCAAGTGTTTTGACGGTTGTTCATGTTATGATTATGATTAATGCTAAAAACCCTAAAATATGATGAACAAGTTTAAATGATCAACATGAACATGACTTGAATATATGAAGAACAACATGAATATAATATGAATGTGTTATGAATATTTGAAATCTGATTGTTTGATCCATTTTGGTTAGTAATTAGACAAGAAAACATGTTTATGTGGATAGTACAAACTGTTGCATGAAATCGGATTTCTATTGGTTAGTACACTATGCAGATCAGCAGGTGCTGGGAGTCGAGACACCTAGTCTCGACTCGAGACCAGGAACATGATAACTCGAGACCGCAGTTTGCGACTCAGGTTGCGAGTCGAGAACCCCTAGTTTCGACTCGAGACCATACTTCATCAGCACACAAACACCATGACTCGAGACCATGCTTTGCGAGTCCAGTTGCGACTCGAGACCAATACATGCATGACCCGAGACCATCTCAGTTGCGACTCGAGAACTAGTAGGCTACAACTCGAGACCGCACAGTCTCGACTAGAGACCGCACAGTCTCGACTCGAGACCATATGCATGTACACGCTGTTTGGACTTGCACCTTATTACGGGCCTAAGTGATTGGGCCGAACTTATGGGCCGTATGTGCTACTGTTAATTGAGTATGTTGTGCACTGTTGTTGTTTTGCCATGATAGACGAGTATGTCATGATCGTTACTTGTGTATGAATACGTGTAGAAAATACGTGCACTACTTGGTTTGAACCTGACTTGAATGGTATCTATGTTAGGACGTAGTTGACCACTTACAACTTGACTGACTTTTCTGTGTATCTGCCGAGCAAACCAAGGTGAGTTCACACCCTCTACAAAGCATGGGATTCCCTGGGTTGGGAATGGGGTCAAGGAACGTGGATTCCTCGTCCTCCTTGGGTAGGACAGCATTGGTTCAGGAATGTAATTCCTCGTCCTCACGGACAGATAACTCGTACTAGACCATAACTCTATCACGAAGTCCCTCCTTTTTATATCGACTTAATCGCCGGGCCAATGGCGAGCGGGTCATTAGTTAGATAGCGCTATTTAGGTCTCACAAACCTCACACCGTGCCGCAGAGGACGGGCGTGAACTAATGGATCTGGGGCACGTCAATGATGATAGACATTGATAGTTTCAGGGCATATAAACATGACTACAGTCAGCAGTCGATATGGTAACGAGTCTAGTATATACATGGGGTAGCCCCCACGGCCGAAATGCCAGATAACTAACACGGGGTAGCCCCCACGGCTGGATTGCCAGAGTAACCGGGAATAAACAAGTCACGTTTTTTTTTAACTATGGGGTAACCCCCACGGCAGGATGCCAGATAAAGGAAACTGTTTTCGAAACAACTTAAAATGAACAACCAACCGTGAACTCACTCAACTTGTTGTTGACTCGTTACTACATGCTTTGCAGGTCTTTAGGTACTTAGCTGGAGCTTGCATGGAAGAGAGTCGTTGTGGGACATGAACGGCTGTGTGTGCCAAGTTAAACTTCGAAACAATTAAACTTATGTTTTGATTTTAAACTTTATGCTTCCGCTTGCAACTTAAACTATGTTTTGTTTGAACACCAATTGTATTGGTTGGATTTTTATCACTACTTATATGCTTGTTCAATATGATTGGTGGCTGGATCCTGGTCAGTTACGCCTCCAAGCGGTGGCATTCCGCAGGTGGATTTTGGGGGTGTGACAGATTGGTATCAGAGCCATTGGTTATAGTGAACTTGGTTTTAATAAGGGAAAGGTTTTATTAAAATCAGACTATAACCTGTACAGTGCTCTACGATCCACAACGACGCTTCACTCCACATGCAAGGCTCAACATTCTAGGTGATATGATCTGTGTATATATTGCCTACTTGTTAGTTACATAGTACATTGCTCATGGTATGCTTGGTTAGTATAACTACTGTGGCTTGAACACGTGTGCACTTACCCACTTCTGTCATCGCATTTTCGCGAACCCCTCTCACTCACGTTCTTCTTGATATGAAGATCATGTCTGGACGCATTAACATGACACAAGCCCAGTTGACGGCTCTGATTAACGAACGAGTTGCTGCGGCACTTGCAGCTGCACACGCAGGAGGTATATCCTGCAGTCCGAACTCATTCTAGGATCTTTAGAATCCTACTCTCGTGAACCAACCTTTGTGTTAAACTCTGTCTTTTCTTTCACCCATGATAGGTCAGCCTGCTCAGCCACCCGTGTGCACTTTTAAAACTTTCATGGACTGCCGACCAACTACTTTTAGCGGCACTGAAGGAGCAGTAGGTCTCCTCCACTGGTTTGAGAAACTAGAATCTGTGTTCGAAATGTGTGAATGCCCTGAGGCGCGCAGGTACCGGTACTCTCGAGGGTTTAGCCCTCACGTGGTGGAACGCTCAGGTCCAAATGTTGGGGTTGGTTGCTGCCAACGCCACCCCATGGGAAACTTTTAAGGAAATGATCAAGGAGGAATACTGCAGTCGTGATGACATTCATAAGCTAGAAGTCGAGTTCTTCAACCTCAAGATGACGGGGTCAGAAATTGAGGCATACACTAAGAGATCGAATGAGCTTGCCTTACTGTGTCCCACTATGGTGGACCCTCCATTTAAGCGAATTGAACTCTTTCTCAAGGGCTTGGTGCCAGAGATCCAAAGTCATGTGACTTCAGCAAACCTCGCTACCATCCAGCAAGTTGTGCAATTGGCTCACCGTCTCACGGACCAGGCGGTGGAGCAGAACAACTTACCAAAACGCATAGGTGCGGCAACTACTTCAGGTGCTCTTAGCGACAACAAACGGAAATGGGATGGAACTTCAAGTAAGGGTTCAACTTCTGTTCAGTCTCAGTCTCAGCAGAGGAAGAGTGAAGACAACAAGAGCCCTAGTCAGCAATCGTCTGGTGGTCAAAGTCATGGTGGGTACAAAGGGAATCACCCCAAATGCAATCGCTGCAGCCTGCACCACAGCAGGCCATGCACCAGGGGCAACTGTCATAGGTGCAACAAACCAGGTCACGCTGCAAAGGATTGCAGGAGCTTATATCCCGCCAATCAGAATCGTCAGCAAGCCCAACAGAACCAACGCCATCAGCAGCAGCAAGGTGACAACAAAGGGTGCTTTCAGTGTGGAGCTGAGGGCCACTTCAAGAGAGATTGTCCCCAACTGAACAGGAACCAGAACAACAATAACAATAACAACAATCAAGGGAATGGTAACAATGGGAACAACAACAACAATGGAGCCAGGGGGCGGGCGTTCGTGATTGGCCAAGGTGAAGCAAGGAATGACCCCAATGTTGTGGCGGGTAAGTTCCTTCTCGACGACTTTTATGTTACAGTTTTATTTGATTCAGGTGCCGATACTAGCTACATGTCACTAGAGGTTAGTCGAATGCTTAAGCGTATTCCAACACCCTTGAACAACAAGCAAACTGTAGAGCTAGCAAATGGTAAGAGTTTAGAGGCCACACACGTAGTCAAGGGTTGTAAACTTGTTCTTGCTAACCGGACCTTCTCTATCGACCTTATCCCTATCGTCTTGGGTAGTTTCGACGTTGTCATTGGGATGGATTGGTTATCCCAACACCGAGCAGAGATTCTTTGCAACGAGAAGGTTGTTCGTATTCTTGGTTCCAGTGGTGAACCTCTCATGATTCGTGGCGACAGGAGGAGTGCTGTTGAGAACGTCATCTCTCTCCTTAAGGCCCAGAAGTGCTTGCGAAAGGGCCACACTGCCATTTTGGCTCTCGTTACTGACACCTCGGAGAAAGAGAAGAAGATAGAAGACTTTCCAATTGTACGCGACTATCCTGAGGTATTTCCTGAGGAATTACCTGGTCTTCCGCCTCATCGCCAAGTCGAATTTCAGATTGAACTAGCTCCTGGAGCTGCGCCTATAGCTCGTGCACCTTATCGTTTAGCTCCATCAGAGTTGGAAGAACTCTCTACGCAACTACAAGAACTCTTGGATAAGGGTTTTATTCGTCCTAGCTCATCGCCCTGGGGAGCTCTAGTGCTATTTGTGAAGAAGAAAGACGGTACCTTCAGAATGTGCATCGACTATCGGGAACTCAACAAGGTGACGGTGAAGAATCGTTATCCTCTACCGCGTATCGACGACTTGTTTGACCAACTGCAAGGGTCAAGCTACTATTCAAAGATCGATTTGAGATCGGGTTATCACCTGCTGAGAGTCCGAGAAGAGGACGTCTCCAAAACAGCTTTTAGAACTCGATATGGACACTATGAGTTTTTGGTCATGCCTTTTGGGCTGACAAACGCACCTGCGGTTTTCATGGACTTGATGAACCGAGTGTGCAAGCCTTACATGAAAAAATTCGTTATAGTCTTCATCGACGACATCCTGATCTATTCTAAGAGTCGGGAGGAACACGAGCAGCATCTACGACTTATTTTGGAACTCCTTCGAACAGAACAACTTTATGCAAAGTTCTCGAAATGCGACTTCTGGCTTCGAGAAGTCCATTTCCTGGGCCATGTGGTAAACAAGGATGGGATTCACGTTGATCCATCCAAGGTAGACTCGATTAAGAACTGGCCTGCACCTCGTACACCAAAGGAAATTCGCCAATTCTTGGGTTTGGCAGGTTACTACAGGAGGTTCATAAAGGATTTCTCTAAGATCGCACAGCCTCTCACCTCGCTAACACAGAAAGGCGTTGTTTATCGATGGGGAAATGCACAGGAATTAGCATTTCAGCATCTAAAGGATAGACTTTGCAGCGCACCTATCCTTTCCTTGCCAGAGGGCACAGATGATTTTGTGGTTTACTGCGACGCATCAATTCAAGGTCTTGGATGTGTATTGATGCAACGAGACAAGGTTATAGCCTACGCCTCACGCCAACTCAAGGTTCATGAAAAGAACTACACTACACATGACCTAGAGCTGGGAGCTGTTGTTTTTGCACTTAAGTTATGGCGGCATTACCTGTACGGTACCAAGTGCGCCATCTACACCGACCACAGGAGCCTCGAACATATCTTCAAGTAGAAGGAACTGAATATGCGACAACGACGGTGGGTCGAGCTACTGAATGACTACGAGTGCTCAATCAGGTATCACCCGGGCAAGGCCAATGTTGTGGCTGACGCTCTCAGTCGAAAGGACACTGCGCCTAAGCGCGTGCGACCTTTACAACTCACGATCCATTCTAGTCTTCCTTCCCAAATACGAGCTGCTCAGATCGAAGCACTGAAACCAGAAAACGTTAGGGCTGAAGCCCTACGCGGATCAAGGCAACGCATGGAACAGAAGGAAGACGGTGCTTACTACGTAACAGGACGCGTTTGGGTCCCACTCTATGGCAACTTACGAGAACTTGTGATGGATGAAGCACACAAGTCTCGCTACTCGGTACACCCTGGTTCGGATAAGATGTACCACGACATCAAAACTACATATTGGTGGCCTAGCATGAAGGCCCACATAGCAACCTACGTCAGCAAGTGTTTGACTTGTGCGAGAGTCAAGTCTGAATACCAGAAACCCTCAGGCCTACTCCAACAACCAGAGATACCCCAATGGAAATGGGAGCAAATTTCCATGGATTTTGTCACTGGCCTGCCTAGATCCCAGCGCGGAAACGATACTATTTGGGTGATCGTGGATCGACTCACAAAATCTGCACACTTCTTGGCTATCAAGGAGACGGATAAGTTCTCCACTCTTGCAGAAATATACCTCAAGGAAGTTGTTTCGAGGCACGGGGTGCCCACCTCTATTATCTCAGATCGAGATGCACGTTTTACTTCAGAGCTGTGGCAAGCGATGCACAAATCCTTTGGCTTACGATTAGATATGAGCACAGCGTATCACCCTCAGACGGACGGGCAGTCTGAGCGCACTATTCAAACCTTAGAAGACATGCTTCGTGCGTGTGTAATCGACTTTGGCAACAGCTGGGAAAAGCATCTGCCACTCGTGGAATTCTCGTACAATAATAGCTACCACACCAGCATTAAAGCTGCTCCGTTTGAGGCATTGTACGGACGTAAATGCCGGTCACCTCTTTGTTGGGCAGAGGTGGGGGATAGTCAGATCACTTGTCCAGAACATGTGGTAGACACAACTGAACGAATTGCTCAAATACGAAAACGCATGGCGGCAGCTCGTGACCGTCAGAAAGTCTACGCCGATAAGGGCAGGAAACCACTAGAGCTCCAGGTTGGGGAGCGGGTACTACTCAAAGTCTCACCCTGGAAGGGTGTGGTTCATTTTGGTAAACGAGGCAAACTTAACCCACGATACGTTGGACCTTTCGAAATCATCGAGAAAATAGGCAGGGTGGCCTACAGACTAAACTTACCAGCAGAACTCGGTACAGTTCACAACGTTTTCCACGTGTCGAATCTGAAGAAATGTCTATCAGATGAGACCCACGTAGTTCCGCTGAAGGAACTCACCATCGACGAGCAGTTACGATTCGTCGAGGAACCAGTCGAAATCACGGACCGGGATGTTAAGGTCCTCAAGAGCACTAGAATACCTCTCGTTCGAGTTCGTTGGAACTCACGTCGCGGCCCAGAGTTCACCTGGGAACGCGAAGATCGGATGAAACAAAAGTATCCCCAACTGTTAGCAAACCGTACAACCACTACTGAGGCTGAAGCTACGGAATTTCAGGATGAAATTCTAGATCAACGGGGGGTGGATGTGACACCCCAGGAAAACCAGGAAAACCATACAACTTAACTAGCTTCCTCAGTGAGTGCTTACCAAATTTCGGGACGAAATTTCTTTCAACTTGGGGATGATGTGACAACTCGAAATTTAGAACCTTTCGTTGTATCTTAGTGTAACCTACTTGAAAAGTTATGCGATTAGTTGACGTGTTGGTGTAATGATATATGTGAACATTCTATGTGATTATGTGTTATGTTTATATGTATGCTTGCATGTATGCGAACCGAGACACAAGAACCCGACTCGAGACCATGCGGTCTCGAGTGAATAGTGTAAAAGTTGGGCCGGTTGGGCCGTGCACCTCATTTAACCCACCCGAAACCTACTAGGGCTAGTATATATATCATGCTCCTAACAAACTTTGCCATTCTTTGGGCAACCCACACTCACTCCCACACACACACACTCTCCTACAATCAAGCATCACCTTCCCTTCCTTCTCGGATCAAACCGGTGACCACAAGGAGCGCTCGGATCGGCTCACACACACACATTTAGAAGCTTCATCCATTACTACTTCACACCTTTGAACTCACACTTGAACCGGTTAGTGATTTCTTTGCAAATACATGTTTATATATGATTAAAGGCGTTGATGTGTAATGATATAGGTTAGTGATGCATGCTAGGTGTTTATTTCGTATGATGATGTTATTCGGCTAACATGTTTTGATTTCGGATATGTTGCATAATGAACTCATGATATCTTGTGTCTAAATGTGATTCAAACCATTAAATGTGGATGTTCATGAAACCGGCTTGCATACGTGTATTAGATAGTTTCATGTTAATCGGATTAGTGTAGAGTCGAGTTTGAGGTGTTATGTGATGATTTGAAACCATTAGAAGAGTATGTTCAAGTGTTTTGACGGTTGTTCATGTTATGATTATGATTAATGCTAAAAACCCTAAAATATGATGAACAAGTTTGAATGATCAACATGAACATGACTTGAATATATGAAGAACAACATGAATATAATATGAATGTGTTATGAATATTTGAAATCTGATTGTTTGATCCATTTTGGTTAGTAATTAGACAAGAAAACATGTTTATGTGGATAGTACAAACTGTTGCATGAAATCGGATTTCTATTGGTTAGTACACTATGCAGATCAGCAGGTGCTGGGAGTCGAGACACCTAGTTTCGACTCGAGACCAGGAACATGATAACTCGAGACCGCAGTTTGCGACTCAGGTTGCGAGTCGAGAACCCCTAGTTTCGACTCGAGACCATACTTCATCAGCACACAAACACCATGACTCGAGACCATGCTTTGCGAGTCCAGTTGCGACTCGAGACCAATACATGCATGACCCGAGACCATCTCAGTTGCGACTCGAGAACTAGTAGGCTACAACTCGAGACCGCACAGTCTCGACTAGAGACCGCACAGTCTCGACTCGAGACCATATGCATGTACACGCTGTTTGGACTTGCACCTTATTACGGGCCTAAGTGATTGGGCCGAACTTATGGGCCGTATGTGCTACTGTTAATTGAGTATGTTGTGCACTGTTGTTGTTTTGCCATGATAAACGAGTATGTCATGATCGTTACTTGTGTATGAATACGTGTAGAAAATACGTGCACTACTTGGTTTGAACCTGACTTGAATGGTATCTATGTTAGGACGTAGTTGACCACTTACAACTTGACTGACTTTTCTGTGTATCTGCCGAGCAAACCAAGGTGAGTTCACACCCTCTACAAAGCATGGGATTCCCTGGGTTGGGAATGGGGTTAAGGAACGTTGATTCCTCGTCCTCCTTGGGTAGGACAGCATTGGTTCAGGAATGTAATTCCTCGTCCTCACGGACAGATAACTCGTACTAGACCAAAACTCTATCACGAAGTCCCTCCTTTTTATATGGACTTAATCGCCGGGCCAATGGCGAGCGGGTCATTAGTTATATAGCGCTATTTAGGTCTCACAAACCTCACACCGTGCCGCAGAGGACGGGCGTGAACTAATGGATCTGGGGCACGTCAATGATGATAGACATTGACAGTTTCAGGGCACATAAACATGACTACAGTCAGCAGTCGATATGGTAACGAGTCTAGTATATACATGGGGTAGCCCCCACGGCCGAAATGCCAGATAACTAACACGGGGTAGCCCCCACGGCTGGATTGCCAGAGTAACCGGGAATAAACAAGTCACATTTTTTTTAACTATGGGGTAACCCCCACGGCAGGATGCCAGATAAAGGAAACTGTTTTCGAAACAACTTAAAATGAACACCCAACCGTGAACTCACTCAACTTGTTGTTGACTCGTTACTACATGCGTTGCATGTCTTTAGGTACTTAGCTGGAGCTTGCATGGAAGAGAGTCGTTGTGGGACATGAACGGCTGTGTGTGCCAAGTTAAACTTCGAAACAATTAAACTTATGTTTTGATTTTAAAGTTTATGCTTCCACTTGCAACTTAAACTATGTTTTGTTTGAACACCAATTGTATTGGTTGGATTTTTATCACTACTTATATGCTTGTTCAATATGATTGGTGGCTGGATCCTGGTCAGTCACGCCTCCAAGCGGTGGCATTCCGCAGGTGGATTTTGGGGGTGTGACACAAATGAAATTGGTTCATTTGATACATGCGAATCTTGTTTACAAGGTAAAATGACTAAGAAACCCTTTAGTGGGAAAGGGCAAAAGATTTATTTAGAATCATACATTTGGATGTATGTGATCCTTTTAATCCAATGACTAGGAATGGTGAAAGATACTTCATTATTTTTACCGACAACTATAGTAGTTATGGTTATGTGTACTTGCTGAGACACAAAGTTGAAGTTTTGAAATGTTCAAACGTTCAAAAGGTGAAGTACAAAATCAACTCAATCAAAGTTCTTCGTTCCAATAGAGGAGGAATCGAACTCTATTTGGATACGGTTCGATCTATGATGGCTAGGAGCGCATCATCTCTATCATTTGGGGTTACGCTTTGCTCTCCACGGCCCGTATGGCCCCAACCAAGAAAGTGGATACGACACCTTTTGAAATATGGCATGGAAGGGCTCCATGATTATAATATTTAAAAGTAAGGGGTTGTGAAGCTTATGTTAAGCTATACACCTAAAATAAATTGAAAGTCCGATCCACTAAGTGTATCTTCGAAGGATATCCTAAAGAAGGTATAGGATATTAATTCTACGATCCAACAGAGCAAAAGGTATTTGTTGCTTGAAAGGCTGAGTTCTTGGAAGCTAATTTCCTTGTGGAAGGAATTAGTAGAACAGTGGAACTTGATAAGGATCAAGAACCACAAGCCGATACACATTTGGTTGATACTAGCACTCAACAAGAGGTTGTTGGAAATGATCAAGTGGTTGACCAATATACACAAATCGTTCGTAGATCTGGTAGAATTAGTACTCCACCTAAAAGATATGGATTTACATGGATGGATGCTATGTGGTAGATTCAGGTGAACCTACCACACACCATGATGCAATGTCAAAATCCGATTGTGACAAATGGCTTGAAGCCATGAACGTAGAGATGCAATCCATGTATAACAACCAAGTATGAGAATTGGTTGTGCAGCCTCTTAACTCCAAAGTGGTTGGAAATAAGTGAGTTTTCAGGAAGAAAACAGATATACATGGAAACTTGGATACTTATAAAGCTAGACTCGTAGAAAAAGTTTTCACTCAAACTCAACGGGTTGATTATGATGAGACCTTCTCGCCTGTGGCGATGCTAAAGTCAATTAGTATATTATTTGTCATACCTGCATAATATGATTATGAGATTTGGAAAATGGATGTCAAAACGGCTTTCCTTAATAGATATCTTGAGGAAGATGTCTCTATAGTTAAGCCTGAAGGTTTTGTCGATCCAAAACATCATGACAAAGTATGCAAGTTAAAGAAATCAATCTATGGATTGAAACAAGCATCTAGAAGTTGAAATCACCATTTTTGATGAAGAGATTAGGGAATATGGATTCATCAAGAACATCGATAAATCTTGTGTATAAGAAGGCTAGTGGGAGCATTATTACTTTCTTAGTAATATATATCGAAGACATTCTACTATTTGGAAATGACATTCCAGCCATGGAAGGTGTAAAAACCTGGCTTGGAAGTTGTTTTTTCCATTAAGGATTTTAGTGAAGTCACCTATATTTGGGGAATAAAGATCTATAGGGATAGATCAAGGCGCTTGATAGGTTTAAACTAAAGTGCATACATTGACAAAGTCTTGAAAAGGTTCAAGATGTAGAACTTTATGAAAGGTTTGGTACCTGTTCAAAAGGGGACAATATTGAGTGTGTCTCAATGTCTAAGCTCAAAGGATGAGTAAGAAAGAATCAAAGGAATCCCATATGCATCTATTATAGGATTCATTATGTATGAAATGATATGCACTAGATCGGACATGTCATGCGCATTAAGCATGACGAGAAGATACCAGCGAGTAACGGCCATTGGGTGACTGTTAAAAATATATTGAAATACCTTAGAAGGACTAAGGATATATTTCTAATATATGGATCTGGTGAAAAAGAACTCATTGTAAAAGGTTACAGGGATGCGAGTTTCGGAATTCGTAGTAAAGGGTTACACGGATACGAGTTTCAAATTGATCGAGATGGTTCTCGATCACCATCAGGGTAGCATTGTCCACTACAGAATCAGAATACATCGCCGCTTCATTGATCGAGATGATTCATGTGGATCTGCCACTTGAATTATTGTCGATCTAGGGGAAGTCCGTACCATTCAGAACCCCTAGAGATCTTTGTGATAACGATGGTGTGATTGCTCAAATCAAGGAACCTAGTGTACATCAAAAGACTAGACACATTGAGCGGAGGTTCAACTACATAAGGGATGAAGTTGAAAAAGGGAAAGATATGTATTCGCAAAGTTCACACTGATCAAAATATTGCGGATCCACTCACGAAGCTCCTTGAATGGGCAAAGCATGAAAGGGTCATACTTGTGCCTTAGGACTTCGATATTCTAGTGATTGGATTTGATCTATTTTGTATTTGGATATTGGAACAATTGTTATTATAACTCTTTATGGTATGTTGAGTTATGTTCCATTTTAGCATGTTTAAATCCATGAATAAGTTACTTATTCTAAATGTCCGTAGTCGATCATACTTGTGGGAACAAATATGAATGCAAGACTATTATGAACTTGGATTGGTGGATATTCATTATGTATGAATATAGAGCAAAGTGTTGCTGCCAAAGTTCATAGATATTTGTGGGATACAAATATTGGACTGACTCGCTCTAAAATATTAATGCATGGAATTATTTGTGATTGATCATAAGTAAATTTGAGTAAAGGAGAATATCATAGTATCCTCTGACCTGAGATGCATATTGGGTCTTGATATTCACCAAATATTATGCCTTGACTTATTTCTTCGCTATTAGTAATATGACAGTACATAAGGCTAAGCTCAGGTGTGGTACAAGGTGATTGTGAGAGACGTATGTAGTCAAGATGGGATTTGTTCCTCTTATTCGTTGAGAGTAAGTTGTCTAAGGCCTGCTAAAGTTAAATCAACAGAGAGTGATCACTCTGTGTCTCTGGATTTAACATGACATCTGTAACGAAAGGATAAATGATAGATTCACCTAAATCATGTTCAAGTAAGGGACTTGAAAGGGATGATGTTATTGAATGGCAAATATAGTCATACGTATTGGGGGTAGTAAACCGTAGTTAGGCGTCATTTACTGCTTGCATCAATCTTCTATGTATCTTGTGCAAGTTGGAGATTGTTGGACTCTTTATGCCCAAGACACATATTAAATTGATGTGGCTAGTACGTTATGATCCAAGTCGATTCATACCCAAATACAAGCTAGACAAACACTTACAATATTTATTTATGATATGATCAAACAAATAAATATTAACACTTAGATTATTTAGAAATTGGTTTTCTAAATAATTGCACTTGACAAACTAATAAATTATATGGATAATTTGTTTTGAGAGAGTATTTTATTTTGTTATTTCATTGGTTAAATAACATAATAAAAATAGCATAAGTCTTATAACATATGATGTTATATTTTATAAAAGTTATAAAATATATATATAAGACTTAAATTTTAAAAAAAATTGAATTTTTTTTATAAAAATAAAGCTAGGTCGCCACCCCCCATGGGGTCTTCCCAAAATTGTTGGTCCAATAATGATACATGCACTTGCATGTGTTTTCATTGGGTGGTCTTCCCTAAAGATTTTGGCCAATCATATTTCATGCACTTGCATGTGTAAGTTGGCACATGATTGGTCAAGGTGGGTGGCAATTCTCTCTCATGGTTCTATAAATACTTAGATGACAAATGCAAGAACTTGCAAGACTTGTGATTTTTGCTCTAAAATTTTCGGCCAAGAGATGGTTGATTCAAGGGTTTTCAAGTTTGAAAATCAAGTGAAAATACTCTAAATTTTCAGCCATGAGATGGTTATTCAAGAGGGTTTTTTCATGTTTAAAAATTCAAGTGCAAGAACTCAAAATAGCCCTTCTAATTTCAGCCATGGTGGTTGATCTTGATGGAATTTTAGTGAGTTCATAAGTGTAGAAATCCTAGCTAAAGATAAGGTGTTTGTTGGAAGGCTTGGGGTATACAAGCTTGAGGTATTCTACACTTGAAGGCAGAAGCATCATCTTCTTCATATCCGTTACTCCTTGGAAGGTAGTATTCTAAACACTCTATGGTTGTGTTTTGATTTTGATAGCATGCATGTTCGTATATGGATCCGGGATTGGGTTTTACATATAAAATGAGTTTTATATCAAGTAAGTAACATGTTTTAAATAATTATTTCCACTGCGTTTTTATTTTATATGGATAAAATACTTTGATAAACATGTGAAAAACCCAACATAAGTTCCGTATGGGTTTGCTTACATCCATTGCCATTTTTATTATTATTTTCCGCGTCCCTAACATTTTGGATAATAGCTGGCATGGCATCTCTAATTCCTTGGGTTACAATGTGTCAAATTTCACTGTTATTTATTTGATTTTCTTTATTCTTGTTTCCTGATTTGCTGCGTCGGCCATCTGGATTTTAAACAATTACCAAGTATTAATATCGCATGAAATATCCAATGCAACAATCACACAACAATCATGTTGATCCAAAATCGTCGAACATTGCGACTTACTCTATTTTATATTATACATCTATATTTATTACAAATACAACTGGAATTAAAATACAATACTAATATGCATCACTAACCACAAGATGGTCTATACTACAATATATTATTATTATAATTTTTTTTCAAACATACTCACTGTTAGGGCTCATTTTCTTAACATACGTATCCTGACCAATATCCTGCCTTTGTTTGTTTATTTGTGACCAGGATGCTGGAAGAGGATATTGCTAACATCTTGGGCGATATCCTGAGGCTTATTGAATTAACCACGTGCAGGTTAAAGGCTGAGACTTGCTAACGGTCAAGAGGACTTCTTCTCCTCAAGACTCGGACGAATTTGTTGAGGGAGAGACGTTGAGCCCGAAAGACCAGGTCTACAACGTTCGAAGAAGGAATATTCGGTGGATCCCGCAAGTTTAAGGTAGTTTGTTATTTTATCTTTACTATAAATAGATGGGTGCGGATCAGCTTAGAACAGACAATTTTTCACTAACACTCTCGTACACTTTCACTCTCTAGCTCATCGCAAACACTACACTTGTATTCAAGTTTCGTTGTAACACTTAGTCGATCCGTACCACATCCTGCACTGTATCCTGATTTTTGAAGCAATAGAAGAACTAGGCAGCTGCGATTGTCAGCTCCCGAGGTTTTATGCCGGCGATCTAGATTGATCAAGGGCTTTCCTCGTACATCTCGTGTCGTTTACTTTACTTTTGCTCATTGTTTGATCATAGATACAGCTCAATATCCTGAGCCGTATCCTGAATACTGATTTTCTAAACAACTTAACAAGCACATTTTTAATTTACTTTCTAGCACACTACCTCACTTTACTAATTTGATCACTAAATTGCTTCGGTAATTTTTTACCAAAACAATTTGGCGCCCACCGTGGGGCAAGTGGTGCTCTCTTTACTAAAATTTTTTGTCAAATCGCTAATCGGTTTTCTATTTTCAAAACTTTTTGCCACATTGTCCATAATGGCCTCAAGATCACACATGAGTTCCTCTACTATGTCTGCTATGACTTCTGCTACTACCGGTTCGGTGCTACCACCACCTCCTCCAAGGATGCCAGCCTCTACACAATCTCAAGATGTTATCCCTACTCGGAGTGTCCAGGGATCTGCTCCCGTTTTAGCTTCTAATGATGAAATTTTAACCTTATTTGGAAGTGTGCAGGAACAAATGAGGCAGCAACAGGAAACAAACCAGATGCTTTTAAGGGAAATACAACTCCTGAAGTCTGGCTCGAGCAGATCTGCTGAGGATATTGTCACTCCATTACATCCCAGAACGTTGAACTTCAGTTCAGCTGTGTATACTGAGGATAACAGGGGGAATATTGTGCCCAGTCTTCCTCAGAATCATACTCCTGAAATACCCTCCTCGGTCAGGATGTCAACCATGAGGAGCTCAGGATATGCTTCAGGATATGGGCAAAATCCTCCAACGGGTAACGTGTCGAATAATAATAATACTCATGCTACTAACAGTGGTGGATCTTTGCAGGATACAGGTGTAACATCAGCACTTACCAGGGAACTTCAGAAGTTGAAGGACATGATATCTAGTGTACCTGGGGTGGTCCAGCCGATCCTGGAAGTGTCTCAAGACAGCCACAAGATATCTCGTTTTGCATATCCTATCTGTGATGCTGAGATCCCAAAGAGATTCCAAACCCCCAACATGAAGCTTTATGATGGGACTACGGATCCTGAGGAGCATATTGCTCAGTATAGGGAAAGAATGGAGATTAACCCTATCCCTCCGGAGCTCAAGGAAGCGTGCTTGTGCAAGGGATTTGGCTCTACTCTAACAGGATCAGCCTTAAAATGGCTGTTAAACGTTCCTCCTCACTCAATTACTTCATTTGCTCATTTGGTTAATTTATTTAACAGTCAATTTTCTTGTAGTCGGAGTTTTGAGAAACTAACCAGTGATCTTTACAGGATAACTCAAGGGCCTCAGGAATCCTTGAGGGATTATGTGAACAAATTCAGTCGAGAATCCTTGGATATCCCACATCTTGATGTTGCAACAGCTGTGCAAGCTTTTAAGATGGGATTACAAAAGGATTCTCAGTTTTATCAGGATCTTGTAATGAATCCCTGCAGGAATCTCGACGAAGCTTGTAACAGGGCTTTGAGATATATCCGTCTGGAAGATGACAGGAAGATGCAAGAAAGGATGAACTCATCCAACACTTATGAGTCAACTAATAGGAAGTCAGAATCCTCGTTCAAGTCATATCGGCCTAAGCCGTATAGTAGAAATGAAAACAAAAGAGTTAATGCTGTCGACGATGAGGATCCTGAAGAGTATCCTGAGTTGTCCGAATATTGCTTTTCTGTTAATATTCCTGAATTGATGTATGCTATGCAGGGTCTAGGAGACAAGGCTAGGTGGCCTCGAAAGAATCAACAAAAGGCTGACTGGAAAGATAAGTCAAAATGGTGTGCTTTCCACGAAGATTTCGGACATGTGACTGAGGATTGCATTGCTCTAAGGAAAGAAATAAGCTATCTTCTAAGCAAGGGATATCTGAAAGATCTCTTAGGAAGAAAGAAGAATAAGGGTCAGGATACTGAGAAGGATCCTGAGCGAGCAGCATCACCTCCCGCGGATGCCAAGATAATCAACTTCATTTCGGGAGGATCCGACATTTGTGGAACTTCGTATTCGGCAGCAAAGAGACATGCAAAGGAAGCCAAGGCCGAAAAGGGAGACAAACCTGTCAGGATGACTACCCTCACAACTGACAAAGTGATCACTTTTGATGCTGATGACAGGGATACTGTCCAAGATCCTCACCATGATGCTCTGGTAATAACGTTATATGTGGCTAACCATTTTGTACGCAGGATACTGGTTGATAATGGCAGCACCGTCAACATAATCCAACTAGAAACTCTGAAGAGAATGAATGTATCTCCAATGGATATCACTTCAAAGTCTACCGTGCTTGTTGGATTCAGTTGAGAGGCTAGAAACACAGTGGGAGAGAAAAAGTTGCCAGTATACGTTGAAGGAGTCAACTCGATACAACGTTTCTGTGTGATGGATTCTCTATCCTGCTATAACATCATACTGGGAAGACCGTGGATTCACGATATGAAGGCCGTGCCATCAACATATCACCAATGCATCAAGATACCTACCCCTTGGGGAGTGGTCAAAGTTGATAGTGATCAGCAGGAGGCGAAAGAATGCTACTCATCCTCGATGAAATCCTCAACCAAACCTAGTGCAGCATAGCAATTAAAGACGCGGGCCCAGGATATCGTGGAGGATCCGGAGCAGGATGTGAAGAAAATTGTCCTGGACCAGGATAATCCTGATATTTCGGTGCTCGTGGGGACCAATATCCCTCAGGATATTGAAGAACAATTAATTAACTTTTTTGAAATGCAGGATGTCTACGTTTGCATGGAAGCATGAGGATATGACAGGCATATCCAAAGATATTATCACTCACAAGCTTGGAATTGATAAATCATTCAAGCCTGTGCAGCAAAAAAGAAGGAAGTTTGCTCCTGAGCGGAACACAATTATCCAGGAGGAAGTTGAGAGATTATTAAAATCCAGAATGATCAGGGAGGTTAAGTTCCCAAGGTGGCTAGCAAACGTGGTTGTAGTACAGAAGAAAAATGGGAAATGGAGAGTTTATGTGGACTACACAGACTTGAACAAAGCTTGTCCTAAAGACCCATTTCCTCTTCCCCACATTGATGCAATGGTAGATGCCACTGCCGGGCATGAAATGCTGACCTTCATGGACGCATCTTCAGGATTTCAACAGATCCAAATGGAACCTTCTGACCAGGAGGATACTGCCTTCATGACACCAACAGGTATTTATTGTTATACAGCTATGCCTTTTGGTTTGAAAAATGCAGGTGCAACATACCAAAGATTGGTAAACATGATGTTCAAAGACAAACTGGGGGACACCATGGAGGTATATATCGATGATATGGTGGTGAAATCTAAAAAGGCTGAGGATCACCTCCAGGATATCAAGGGAGCATTTGATATCCTGGATCAATACAACATGAAGCTGAATCCTGCTAAATGCCATTTCGGAGTGGGGGCAGGAAAGTTTCTTGGATATATGGTGACAAAGAGGGGGATAGAAGCGAGCCCAGAGCAGATCAAAGCTATCCTGGATATAAAATCACCCTCAAACATGAAGGACGTACAAAGATTAACAGGCCGAGTAGCAGCTTTAAACAGGTTTATCTCGAGATCCTCAGAGAAATGTAAAGATTTTTATGATATCCTGAAGAAGAACAAAAAATTCGAATGGGCTGAGAAGCATGAAGCGACCCTACAAGATTTGAAGCGATATCTCTCAACCGCACTTCTATTAATGAAGCCTGAAAATGGTGAACCACTATCCCTGTACCTTGCTGTATCAGGGAATGCTGTAAGTGCCGTTCTTATAAAAGACCATGAAGGTCAGCAATATCCTGTTTATTATGTTAGTAAAAGTTTGCTAGATGCTGAAACTAGGTATTCTCATTTAGAAAAATTGATACTAGCATTAGTCATGGCATCAACGAAACTTAGGCATTATTTTGAGACACATAGGATACATGTTTAAACAAATTATCCTGTCAAAAATGTGCTTAGGAAACCGGAGATGTCAGGCAAGATGGCCAAGTGGTCAGTAAAGTTGAGTGCGTATGATTTAGTATATGAACCTAGAAATGCCATAAAATCTCAGGCTTTAGCTGACTTTGTGGCTGACTTTAGTAGTGACATTCAAGACGAGGTAGACCTAGAAGTTCAACAGTTAGGAGAATCCTCAGGATCCTGGACATTATATACTGACGGTGCATCTAATGTAAGAGGAGTAGGATTAGGAATACTACTAAAATCGCCACAGGGGGACATATTACCCCAGGCTATTAGGTGTGAATTTCCTGCTACTAATAATGAAGCAGAGTATGAGGCTTTAATTGCAGGATTAGAGTTGGCTAAGAGCATGAGTATCAAAAATTTGCAAGTATATTACTAACCATTTTAATGGATCCTATGCAGTTAAGGGTGAGAAATTAATCGAATATCTCGATATTCTCAAAAAATTAGCAGGATATTTCGATGTTTTTATACTTGAACAGGTACCAAGGGAGGATAATGCTGAAGCGGATGCCTTAGCAAATTTGGGATCATCGATCAAGATACCTGAAGGGACGCAAATACCAATATTACATGTCCTATATCCTGCAACGAATCCTCAGGATAAAGAAGTAGCTGGTATTCAGGATCCTAGAGTAGAACACCTGAAGAGGATCCTAAATCCTGGACGGCTCCAATCATGAGATATCTCAAAGAAGGACACATCCCTGGAAATGAAAATCCTAAGGCATTTAGGATGAAGGTATCACGATTCACTATTATAAATAATATTTTATACAAGAAATCTCTTGCAGGACCGTATTTGAGGTGCTTGGAGGATCCTGAAGCCAAGGAAGTACTTCAGGATATACATGAAGGGGATTGTGGTAACCATGCTGGGGGCAGGTCGTTATTCTCAAAAGTATTAAGGACAGGATATTATTGGCCAACGATGAGAAAAGATGCCGCAGAATATGTTCGAAGATGTGACGCATGTCAAAGACATAGTAACATACTGCATCAGCCGGCTGAACCATTATATCCTATTGTTTCCCCTTGGCCATTTATGAAGTGGGGTATGGACATAGTGGGAAAGCTACCAAAAGCTCCGGGAGGAAAAGTCTTTATGCTAGCAATGACGGATTATTTCTCTAAGTGGGTTGAAGCAGAAGCATTTGTTCAAGTTAGAGACCAAGAAGTAGTATCCTTCATCAAGAGGAATATCCTGACCAGATTCGGAGTACCAGCCGAGATAATCTGTGAAAATGGTTCTCAGTTTATAAGTAAGAGGACTACTGACTTTTGCAAGAGTTGGGGAATCAAAATGATTACATCTACTCCGGTACATCCTCAAGCAAATGGACAAGCAGAATCCTCAAACAAGATAATTGTCAATAACTTAAAGAAAAGGCTTGGAGCCAAAAAAGGAAGATGGGCAGAAGAATTACCCTTTGTTTTATGGGCTGATAGGACAACGGTAAAGAATGCAACAGGCCAAACCCCATTTTCGTTGGTATTTGGAGCAGAAGCAATGATTCCAACGGAAATGACAATACCTACTGCAAGATCTACCTTAAGTGATCCTGAGCAGAATCCTGAAGCCTTGAGTCAGGATTTAGACACTATAGATGAAAAGAGAAATGCGGCAAGACTAAGGATGGCAGCATATCAACAGAGAATATCCAGGGCATATAACAAGAATATTAGAACCAGAAGATTTAAGGTTGGAGATTGGGTGTTAAGAAAGGCTTTTCAGAATACTACTAATCCTGCCGATGGCAAGTTAGCTCCAAAATGGGAAGGACCATATGAAGTTGAATCAGAAGCAGGAAAAGGAGCATACAGACTCAAGAATATGGAGGGGGATATGCTACCGAGATCTTGGAATGCTATACACCTTAAGCTCTATTTCAAGTGAGTTTAGAATTCAATTTCTAACTCAGAATGGTATGAATTCTATCTTTTTTAAATATGTTTTGGTTTAATTTATTCTTTGAAACTCAATACTGACTTAAGCATCGGAGGGGTGTTAGCCAAGCTAACACCCACCTTAGTTTACAATTGTTTTGCAAGATATGTTTCAGGATATAGCTCCAGGATATGTATCAGGATAACTCGGAAGATTAGAGGATTGGCCCCCTCTCTCACGTTTAAGGGATACTGATCCCTTCACAGGTTTAAAGGTATTCACCTTTCTTCCGAATTGGGTTTAAACACCCCGCCTGGAGCGCAAGTTATTCAGGGATAGTTCAAGGTGGCGGGACCAGTCCATGTAAAAGTGGCTGACAATTTCGTTACTGTTGGCTATATCCTGAATCCTAAAGGTATATGAGGATTGATCACCCTCTCTCACGAAAGGGTATTTTCATACTCTCTAAGGTTTAAAGGTTTTCACCTTTCTAAGTCTTGGAGTTTATACACTCCCGCCTATAGCGCATGAAAATTTGGGATTTTCCCCAGGATACAAGGGATTTATCTCCAGTACATCCTTGGGTTTTGCCCTTGGAACGTAAAAAATTGCCTATGGAAACTGACATTCAGAAGATTTCTAAAGTATTTGAAGACATTGTACACAGGGGACATTCCCACCAAGGTGGTGGTGTAAAACTAAAAGGATGAGGTTTGGAACTAATGCACTAAGTACCTTGCACAGGGGACATCTTCATTGGAAGAGTTGCAAAGGGATTGAAGTTTGATAATAGGTTTATACCCTATTTCTGGTATGATCTTTCCTTTGTAAGCCTCATTTAAGTTTTTAGTGACATTACGTTAAGTATCCTGTTATATATCCTCAAAGTCCTTTTAAGGATATTTGATTAGGGTGTTTGAAACTAATATTAGTTTGGAACTTTGATCATTTAATATTATCAAAACTTGGTTTTGAAAAAGATAGAGTGTTTTTCACTTTCTAAAGAAATTTCTACAAAGTTGAAGGAACGTTTGGAAATTCTATCTAATAAAAGGCTTTTGCAGTATATCGTTGAGCATACTGATCAGGATATTTTATAAGATAACAATACAAAATCTTTACAAAGCTAAGAGTCACACCAAGTAATGCAAGGTAACAGAAAATAAGTCAAAAGATAGTTATATTATTAACAAGTCAAAAGTGGTGCTTTTGGTTTCACCTAAAACCAAGGCCCATCCGCCAAAAGCACGATCAGTTTTTACCATATTTGTGTAACGGTTGCAGGGTATATCTCAAAAGAGGACCTGTCCACCTACAACCGTTATCACATTCAAAACAAGTTATACTAATTGATGACCAAGGGCTTTGTCCTAAAACCTAGGACCCATCCACCTTTGGTCATCACATTGTTCTAGTGCAGGAAATGTAAATTGTTCAAAGACAGGAAAAGTAAATTATTTATGCAACCACAACCATGAAATTAAAAAGTGGGCTCCGGCCTTGGCACGTATATCCATCATCGCCCACTCCGATGCCTAAGGGGCAGCACCCTCTTGAACAGCAACCTCCTTCCCAGTGTTTGCACCAGCATCAGCCTCAGGATTCTTCTCGGCATCACCACCAGCATTGGCCGCTTCCTCTGCCGCCTTAGAAGGCTCTTCACCAGTATGTTTTGCAGGATGAGCAACGGGATGACCTCCGAGGCCCTGTAGTTTCTCCTCCCAAGCCTTTACATTCCAGGAGGGGCATTCAAAACCCAGATCCATGGCCTCATAAGCCATCCTTATCCTGGCTTGGAGAAGAGAGACGACCACAGAAGCTTTTAGGCTATCCCGGTATGAGCTCATATTCTGTTGATATTGAAGAAGAGCGGCATCTAGTTTGGCTTGAGCATCCTCATTGGCTTTGTGAAGAGTAGCCTGGTGATCCCGGATCATTGCCTTGTATTTGTCTTCGTAATGTTGGGATTTAGCAGCTGCAATGGTTCCTTGGTCGGCTATTGTGGCCTCAGCTTTCTCCAGCTTGATCTCCAACTTCTTGTTAAGCCCGCAAGCGTCTTCATACAAGTGCATAAGACGATCCAGACCCTATCAATAAAGACACAGGTATTGATGTAAAAAATAAGCAGGATAAGGGCTAACATACTCGTGCAGGATATCGAAGAGAAAATTCTACCTGTTTGAGGAATGAGGTGGCTTCATTGAACCCATGATTCTCGAGAGAGAATGTTTCGGAAACAGATGGGGAATCCGTCTCCTTTCTCTTCCGAGAGCTGGATGCCCAGGTCCTGGATACTGGAGGGCCTTTGGGAGCAGAAACAGTCTTCGAGGAGGTAGGCTTTGGTGTAGCAGACTGCTTTGGCTTGGATTCTTGTTTGATGGGTTCAAGGCTGGAGTAGCAATCCAACTCATCAAGTTCAAAACCTTCAAGGTTGACGACTGGTACTACACAAGGGAAGATGTTCTTAAATTTATTATACTTTTGAAAAATAATTTATATGTTGAGAATGGGCTTACCAGACATTTCTGAGCTTGATTTCTGGCTTGAATCGGTAAGAGACGGGGAGAAAGTTCTTTCACTAGCAGGAAGACGGTATATTTCTTCGATCTTGGATTCGGATTCTGCACTAGGAGGCACTAAATCTCTTAAATTGGCTGCATAAAAACATCAGGATATAAGTCTGGGATACAGTTTGAAGATACAATTGGGGATATTTCTAAAACCCTAAATCCTACCCTTGGTTAACCATTTAACCGGTAGATCAAAACCCTTATCAATAGAGTCTCTTTTTACGAAAAAGAATTTTCGTCGCCATCGATCCTCGTTCTTGGTGGCTTTAAGAACCAGGGGGTTCTTAGAGGTAGAAAACAGAAGATAACGATGGTTGCCGTGGGATCTCAACCGGTATGCTATAGGAAGGTCCTCAACAAGTAAGTTAGGAAAATGACGAGATTTGATTTGATCCAGCACTATTAAAACTCGCCAAACCATTGGCATAACCTGGGCGTAACTAAGGCCGGTGAGGTCGAAAAATCTAGAAATAAAGGGTGGAAACGGGTACCGGAGTCCAAGAGAGAAGGGGTAGGCGAAGAAACAAACCCACTCATCGGATATTGCATCTGATCGGGCTTCCCGATCAAAAGGGCGAAAGACTGTTCCGGTGGGAAAGGCACCGGAATCTTTAAGAGCAGCGATGTCGGCATTGTTGAAGCAGCAGATCTCCTTTGCTGGATCAACAATGAAGTTCTGGCTTACGAGGCTTGAGGCTGGTCGGTCCGATCGGGATTTCGTTCGTGGTGCCATAAAAAGTATCGAGCAAACTAAAGGCGATTCAAGAAAGAAGGATAGAAAGAGAAATACCTGATGTCCGCTTGAAGATAAGGATAACTGTAATAAGGAGTCCCTCGGTTAATATAGGATGAATATAGGGGGTAAAGAGTAAATAATGCTTTGGAAGTTGCACCGCTATCATTTCAAGGGTCTAGTCGTATTAATTACCTTAAGTTATGAGGTGAAACTTTTGAAATATATCCGTTGGATTGGTATCCCAACTGATATATTTGGGGACAATTGTTAGGGCTCATTTTCTTAACATACGTATCCTGGCCAATATCCTGCCTTTGTTTGTTTATTTGTGACCAGGATGCTGGAAGAGGATATTGCTAACATCTTGGGCGATATCCTGAGGCTTATTGAATTAACCACGTGCAGGTTAAAGGCTGAGACTTGCTAACGGTCAAGAGGACTTCTTCTCCTCAAGACTCGGACGAATTTGTTGAGGGAGAGACGTTGAGCCCGAAAGACCAGGTCTACAACGTTCGAAGAAGGAATATTCGGTGGATCCCGCAAGTTTAGGGTAGTTTGTTATTTTATCTTTACTATAAATAGATGGGTGCGGATTAGCTTAGAACAGACAATTTTTCACTAACACTCTCGTACACTTTCACTCTCTAGCCGTATCCTGAGCCGTATCCTGAATACTGATTTTCTAAACAACTTAACAAGCACATTTTTAATTTACTTTCTAGCACACTACCTCACTTTACTAATTTTATCACTAAATTGCTTCGGTAATTTTTGACCAAAACACTCACACACACACACACATATATATATGTATATATATATATATTAGTGATAGGGGTTCATCCAAAACTCCATATTACGCTCGTCATATTTCCAGACGAGTCGTTCCCCTATATGTCTCATCCTCTCACTTCCTTCTAATATCTCCACACCAAAGGTTCGGAGTTCTTGCACATTCTGTGACAACTGGCACAAACCGGTAATTTCCGTACACTTTAATTATTGCTTAATGACTGCAATTATGTACTTAATTGTCAGCAATGGCTGAACACATACTAAACAAGTGAATTCATGCACCTTGTATACTACAAAAATATTGCTTTATGCATAAACGAGAGCGTTGCGTCCGAAATAATAGTAAACTCACCGGTAAGACACACTGTGTCAACAGAACTGCAGAAAGCAGTCAGACATTATAATTGGAGCCTAGGTGTAGGTCCGACAGCAAGAATGCATTAAAACCCAAGAGTACATACAAGGGTTTAATATATATGCAATACGAAAGCAAAAATAAGCACTAAAAAGCACCCGAAACGCACTTTAAGTGCAGAATTTATATAATTCAGCAATAAATCAGCATTTAAACATATGAATATTATGCAGAAATGTCGTTTTATTATCCAGAATATTTCCCTAAGTGTTGGGAATCGAAAGTATTACAAAAAGGTACTTAAAAGACACTAAAAAGTGTGATTTAGCACTTTAACGAATCGGTATCTAACCGAACAACAGGATATTACCCGGACACTAAAATAATGCTAGAAGCATTGTTTTTATTTTTCTAAGCTAGTTAGGGTCCCCGAACACCCTAACACACACTATATATTTAATAACACTCTTAACACTAGATTTATCATACTTGAAAGCTAACTAGGATAGTAACTTGGAAGTTGAAATGGAACTAGGACCCCCCCCCCCCCATAACCGATTGTGTGAGAGTGGGGGACACCCCATGATTTCTTTCATTTGTTTATTTGATATGCTATGTACAATTGGAGACATAAGACCTAGTGGTTAAGGAGATGTTGGTGGATTTCTTTAAAAACCACTAGACTTCACTTCATCTTCATCATTCAACAAAAAAAAAAAAAACTCTCTCATCTCTCCCTCTAACCTCACGGCACCAACACACACCCACACTTCCATCTTTTTCAATCCACTTCCTAGCAATCCAAGGTGTTTTGGTGGTGTAAGAAGGTCACTAACGAAGCTCGATGCAAGCGGATCTTGAAGGACCTTCACCATTTGCTTTTATCCACTTCATTTACCCTCTTGAACTCCCCTAGCCTTGTGCTAGTAGTAAGTGCTCTAAAACACCATCTTGTTCTTGTTTAAAGTGGTTAATAGTTTATTGAGTGGCTAAAAATTATAAACTCTAAAGAACTTGCATTAAAGACTTGAACATAAGTGATTAATGATGGTTAATAGATGGATAATTGTGTAAAACTTGTTAAACTTGTTTTGTGATGATTATTTTGTGTTGTTTAATGCTAGTAGTAGTTTGGATCGTCATCTAACCCGGCTAGGTTATGTTCTTAGAACATGAGCTAGTGTATGTTAAAGTATAAAAAGGACTAGATGATGAACACTACTACTATTAAACATGAACTTGTGTAAAAACAATTTATCTTATGAAATGGAGTTCTAAACTAGTAGATCTAAAGATCTACAAGTGGTATTTTCGAAAGACCAACTGTAAGACAAAACCATGTTTTAAAACCGGATCTTTCATGAAGTAGAGGTGTTTTTATGAACAAACAAGTGTGTGGACACTTGTGTAACAAAAATTTTAACAAAGAAATAATTTTCATAAAAACTGACTAGAAGTTGTGAAACTTCATATTCTTTAAAAATAAAGTTTTTAAGAAATTAAACTTATTTTTAAAGATAACAAGAATTACTAAATGTGCTAGTAAATTACTACACATTTTTTTAAATATTCAAGTTCATGAAATGGAGAAATTAGTGATTGTTGTTGATGATTATTGTTGATAATTGTTGTTGATGATTGTTGACGATTTAAAAGAAAATAAACACATGTTTTGAAAACATGGGAAACCTCCATTTTTAGGGGAAACTCTGTCAGAATTTTTATAAATTTTGACACTTAGAAAAATATAAGTTTTTGGGAAAGTTATTCCCTAAAAATGTGTTTAAAGGTATTACCAAGGTTTCCCTAATTTTTGGTGATAAGAAATGAGGATTTCTTCAAGAATAAAAATGGATATAAGTATGTATATTTTTGAGAGAAAAATATATATTATTTTATCACCAACTTTTGTGCTAAGTGTATATAGTATGTGTTGTACGTGCTAGTGTATTAAGACTTAAAAATACACTAAACACTCATGAGGATTATAAACATAAAAAAAATACACATACAACATACAAGATACATAATTCGGGTGCAAAGTGCAAAACACGAGATACTTATATTAATTTTAGAGAAAATAATATAAGTAAGATACGTAGTTAAAAATATAGAATATTTTTAACACAAGAATATATACAAAAGAGAGTGACTGTACTTGTGCGACGCAAGTCTAGTGACTAGCGTTAAGAAAACGCGTATAGGTTACGACGTTAATTAAGCAAATCCGGTGAAGTTTACGACGCACAGGAACGCAAAGTTGTGAGTTCATGCTCCCCCTTTTCTTTAACTGTTTTCAGTTTTTATAACTTCGGGGGTGAAATACATGTACAAATGTACAATATTTATAATTGGTATGATATAAATATAAGAAGCACACTTGGTGAGAACGAGAATCAAGTGTGATGAAATATAAGAATACAAGAAGTACACTTGGTGAGAACGAGAACCAAGTGTGACGAAAGATAAGATAATAAGAAACGCACTTGGTAAGGACGAGAACCAAGTAGGATGTGTTATGAGAAATGATAATAAGAAACGCGCTTGGTGAGGACGAGAACCAAGTAGGATGCGTTATGGGAATTGATAACAAGAAACGCGCTTGGTGAGGACGAGAACCAAGTAGGATGCGTTATGAGAAATAGTGTCACGAATAGGGTACAGAAGCACCATTAATCAACAATATACCTAGACCGCAGAACAAAAGGTTAGATCTAACGGGTGCCTGGCAGCCACACTCTCGGTGAGGGCGAGAATCGAGTAGTGCTTTTGTGTCTCAGAATATACCAATTAAATGCCTTAGGTTTGGTGACTTCCTATGTCGTGTCACATGTTAATGGCTTTGCAACCCATTAACAATCCTGATATTTACAGGAATACTTTATTTACATAAAAGTCATACCATACTAAAAATTGATGAATATTTGAGTACGTGGGGTACTCAAGAAAAGATTGAATTATACTTGAAGTACGTGGGGTACTCAAGAAAAGATTGAATTATACTTGAAGTACGTGGGGTACTCAAGAAAATGGGAATTATACTTGAGTACGTGGGGTGCTCAAGAAGAAATTGAATTATACATGAGTACGTGGTGTACACATGAAACTGAATTAATATATGAAAACTTGATTTATTCACAAACTATGTTTTCATACAAAGTATACAAATGTGAAATACAAATCTGCATGAATTCACACCAACATTATGTTGACGTTTTTCCAAAACTCACATGTATTTCAGGTAACTAGGATGGATGTGCGCGTGGTCTTACTCATGCTCGTGGATGTCGCATGTTTACCTTTCGTATGCAATGAGAACCTTTCATGATCACACCTCGTGCTTCCGCCGCAGAAAGGGGTGTGACAGATTGGTATCAGAGCTGCGATTGTAGTGAACCAGGATTCCTTCTCGAGTCTAGTCTACAATCTCTAGGATCCTTTCACGAAAACAATTTTCAAAGAGTTTTCATTGCATAAAACGTCCCGCGACATCCACTACCTGAAACTGTTTACATGAGTCTAGAAAAGACACTACGAGACTTAGAGTGCACTTGAGTAGCACTTGTCATTGACTAGAAATTACTTGCAATTATGTGTGATAATTAGCATGTACTAGTAGTAGAATGTCACAAGTATACGTGACTTTATCTGAAAGCGATGGCCCATCTGAAGGAAGAAATACGAGGATGAAACGAACTGTGCGGACTGTGCAAGGAGTTACATAATTATGGATGCATACATAATTATAGAATTTAGTGCACAGAAACCACAGCAAGTCTTGTCACGTATAGATTCCCTCAGTGCAAGCCTACTAAGTACTCTGCTAGAGTAATAGTTGTTTGACGTCACTTATGTGGTATATGCCTGTGTATATATATACTACTACTGTCTAGTATGACGATATCAAACAAATGCCTAAACCTATTGGGTTGTGTTCGTCAGAACATGGCAACCAGAAGAGCTGTGAACGCTCGTGGCCAACCTCCTCCTCCCCCACTGCCAAGTATTGCCGAAGAGCTGGAAGCTCTACTGGAAGAAAGGATCTCCGCTGCTATCGCCCAGTAAGAGGCGAACCGTACTCAAGACAGTGGAGGACCAACCAACACTAGACGTAGCGGGCATGGAGATTCATCTGGAGGCGACGCAGTTCAAGGCTGCACTTTCAAAGCAGTTCCTCGACTGCAAGCCGATGAACTACGACGGCACAGGAGGTGCAGTAGCATTTGTACACTGGACGGAGAAGACTGAAGCTACTATCCGCATGAGCAAGTGTACCGCGGATCAGCAAGTCACCTTTACTACTGGGTTATTCGTCGATGAAGCTCTGACTTGGTGGAACCTGCAAGCCCAAACCTTGGGTGATGATGCCGCTTTTGGCTTAACTTGGGAGGAACTGAAGGAAAGAATGAGAGAGAAGTATTGCTCTCGCGCTGAACTCCAAAGGCTGGAAACGGAGTTCTGGCACTTGACCATGGTAGGTGCTGACATTAATGGTTATACTCGAAGGTTCCACAATCTGTCAAGAGTGCTTCCCTACATGGTGACTCCCGAATTCAAGCGCGTTGAACGCTACATTTAGGGACTGGCCCCAGAGTTTCGTGGCATGGTAACGTCGGCCAAACCACAAACAATTACTGAGGCTGTAACTCTGGCTGTCAGCCTTACGGAAGACTGTGTTCGCATGAAGAAGCTGTCACTGAACCCAACAGAAAAGACCGAGACGCATGCTGAGTCGTCCGGCGAAAAAAAGAGAAAGCATACAAGTTTGAACCAAGCAACTCGTAACAACAAAGGTTTCAGCAAGAAGCGTGACGCTAACCCGTCCCAGGAGGCGAAAACCCATGCAACCAAAGCATACCAAGGCTCCATACCTAGATGCCAAAAATGTAAGTATCATCATGAAGGAGCTTGTCGCATTCCTAGGTGCGAAAAATGTGGTAAATTGGGTCATCAAACGGAAGACTGTTGGGGAAAAGGAAAGAACCGAAATGGAAACGGTGCTGGTAACAAGAATGGTAACGGGAAAGGGCGGAACCAAGGATGCTTCAAGTGTGGAAGCAATGATCATATCATGAAGGACTGCCCAGAGGGAAACAATGCTTAGGCTCGAGCATTTGTGATTGGAGCAAAGAACGCACGCGAGGACCCTAACGTGGTCACCGGTACGTTTCCCATTAACAATCACTTTGCATCCATATTATTTGACACTGGCGCCGATTATAGCTTCATGTCTGTGGAATTTAAACGCATACTCGGAATAGAATCTAGTAGATTAGAAATTCCTTATTCCATAGAGCTAGCCAATGGTAAACTTGTTGAATCGGGCGAAGTTGTTAGAGGCTGCACACTAGAACTTGGTGGACGAAGGTTTAGCATCGACCTCCTACCTATTCAATTGGGTAGCTTCGATGTAGTGGTCGGAATGGACTGGTTGTCCAAGAACAAAGCTGAAGTTATTTGTCATGAGAAAATCATTCGCATCCCTTTAGCGAATGGTTAAACTCTCATCGTGCATGGAGAAAAACGAGACGCACCTCTTCGAATCATCAGTTGCATAAAGGCACGGAAGTGCTTGCGGAAAGGATGTGTCGCTTTCCTAGCACACGTTATAGACAAGAAGGCTGTGGAGCCAAAACTTGAAGACATTCCTGTAGTGAAGGAATTTCCTGATGTGTTCCCTGAAGATCTGCCAGGACTACCTCCGCAACGACAAGTTGAATTCCGTATAGACTTGGTTCCAGGAGCTGCTCCTGTAGCCAAGGCACCCTATCGACTTGCTCCATCCGAAATGCAAGAATTATCTACACAACTCCAGGAGTTGTTGGATAAAGGATTCATAAGGCCAAGCTTCTCACCCTGGGGAGCTCCAGTATTATTCGTGAAGAAGAAGGATGGAACACTGCGGATGTGTATCGATTACAGGGAACTGAACAAGCTCACTATCAAGAATCGGTACCCGCTACCGAGGATTGATGACTTATTTGATCAATTGCAAGAATCAAGCTACTATTCCAAGATCGACCTTCGGTCTGGATACCACCAGCTGAGAATCCAAGAGGAAAGCGTACCAAGACTGCATTCAGAACGCGATATGGGCACTACGAATTTCTGGTGATGCCATTCGGGCTGACAAATGCACCAGCGGTCTTTATGGACCTGATGAACCGTGTATGCAAACTATATCTCGATAAATTCGTGATTGTATTTATCGATGATATCCTGATTTATTCGCGAACGAAAGAATAACACGAGCAACATCTCAGAACCATCTTGGAACTACTGAAGAAAGAGAAGCTGTATGCAAAGTTCTCCAAATGCGAATTCTGGATTCGCGAAGTACAATTTCTTGGTCACGTTGTGAATGAGAAGGGCATTCATGTAGACCCGTCCAAGATAGAAGCAATAAAGAATTGGGAAGCTCCCAAGACCCCAACCGAAGTTCGACAATTTTTGGGTTTAGCGGGATATTATCGGCGATTCATCGAGAATTTCCCAAAGATAGCTCAACCGCTAACGACCCTTACACAGAAAGACAAGAAGTACGACTGGGGTCACAAACAAGAAGAAGCCTTTCAGCTACTTAAGAACAAGCTCTGCGATGCACCGATACTATCATTACCCGAAGGCACTGAAGACTTCGTGGTATACTGCAACGCCTCACGACAAGGCTTGGGTTGCGTGCTCATGCAACGCCAAAAAGTCATCGCTTACGCTTCAAGACAACTGAAGGTACACGAAAGAAACTATACCACTCACGACCTGGAGCTGGGCGCAGTGGTATTAGTCCTGAAGATCTGGTGACATTATTTATATGGTACTCGATGTACAATCTTCACAGATCACAAAAGCTTACAACACATATTTGATCAGAAGGAATTGAATATGCGCCAGCGACGTTGGGTCGAGCTGCTGAATGATTGTAACTGTGAGATTAGGTACCATCCTGGAAAGGCAAACGTTGTAGCGGACGCGTTGAGCCGAAAAGAAAGGGTTAAGACCCTAAGGGTTCGAGCATTGGAAATGACGATTCGAACGAACCTCACTGCACGCATTCGTGAGGCACAACAAGAAGCTCTTAAAGAAGAGAACCGTAAAGCTGAATACCTACGGGGTATGCTGAAATACATGGTGCCAGACGAAGAGGGAGCCTTATACTTCAAGAAGCGTATTTGGGTTCCACTCTATGGTGGCATACGGGAAGTCATCCTTGATGAAGCCCACAAATCGAGATATTCGATCCATCCAGGATCGGACAAAATGTATCAAGACTTGAAAGAATATTATTGGTGGCCGAGACTCAAGAGCGACGTTGCTGTCTATGTTGGAAAATGCCTAACCTGTGCCAAGGTTAAGGCAGAATATCAGAAACCGTCCGGCCTACTACAACAACCAGAGATTCCCGTGTGGAAGTGGGAACAAATCTCGATGGACTTCATAACGAAATTACCCAGGACCCCGAGAGGGCACGATATGATATGGGTAATAGTTGATCGATTAACGAAGTCTGCGCACTTCCTACCGATCCGAGAAAAAGACAGCACTGGAAAGCTTGCTGAAATATACTTAAGAGAAATTGTGGCACGTCATGGAGTGCCAATCTCAATCATTTCAGACAGAGATGGACGCTTTGTCTCAAGAATCTGGCAATCATTTCAGGAAGCCTTTGGATCTCAGTTAGATCTAAGCACGGCATTCCATCCACAAACAGACGGCCAGAGCGAACGGACTATACAAACGTTAGAAGATAAGCTTCGCGCATGTGTCATGGATCTAGGCGGCAGCTGGGATACTCATCTACCTTTAGTTGAGTTTTCCTACAATAACAGTTATCGTACGAGCATAAAAGCCGCGCCGTTCGAAGCTCTGTATGGCCGCAAATGTCGATCGCCCTTATGTTGGGCAGATGCCGGAGATAAACGTATGGTTGGTCCTGAACTTGTACAAGAGACAACCGACAAGATTGCGCAGATCCGAGAGCGCATTAAGGCGGCTCGAGATCGACAAAAGAGCTACGCTGATCCGAATAGAAAATCAGTAGAATTCAAGGTGGGAGACAAAGTGTTGTTAAAAGTCTCACCATGGAAGGGCGTAGTCAGATTTGGAAAGCGTGGAAAACTGAATCCACGATACATCGGACCATTCAGAATATTGAAAAGAATTGGTACCGTGGCATACAAGTTGGAGTTACCGGAAGAACTTAATGGAGTACATGATACGTTTCATGTATCCAACCTGAAGAAGAGTCCAACACAAGAAAACGTGATCATCCCGATGGATGAAGTGCATATTGATAAGGCCCTCCGATTTACAGAACAACCCGTTGAGGTTACCGACTGGAAAGTCAACAAGACCAGGAGGAGCAGCGTAAAACTTGTCAAAGTACGTTGGAGCTCTAAGCACGGACCCGAGTACACATGGGAACGTGAAGACCAGTTCAAAGAAAAGTATCCCCACCTATTCAAGAATGACTCCTGCGAGAGTTAGTTCAGCCTGAATTTCGGGACGAAATTCTTTTAACGGGGGGAGACTGTGACAACTGGCACAAACCGGTAATTTCCGTACACTTTAATTATTGCTTAATGACTGCAATTATGTACTTAATTGTCAGCAATGGCTGAACACATACTAAACAAGTGAATTCATGCACCTTGTATACTACAAAAATATTGCTTTATGCATAAACGAGAGCGTTGCGTCCGAAATAATAGTAAACTCACCGGTAAGACACACTGTGTCAACAGAACTGCAGAAAGCAGTCAGACATTATAATTGGAGCCTAGGTGTAGGTCCGACAGCAAGAATGCATTAAAACCCAAGAGTACATACAAGGGTTTAATATATATGCAATACGAAAGCAAAAATAAGCACTAAAAAACACCCGAAACGCACTTTAAGTGCAGAATTTATATAATTCAGCAATAAATCAGCATTTAAACATATGAATATTATGCAGAAATGTCGTTTTATTATCCAGAATATTTCCCTAAGTGTTGGGAATCGAAAGTATTACAAAAAGGTACTTAAAAGACACTAAAAAGTGTGATTTAGCACTTTAACGAATCGGTATCTAACCGAACAACCGGATATTACCCGGACACTAAAATAATGCTAGAAGCATTGTTTTTATTTTTCTAAGCTAGTTAGGGTCCCCGAACACCCTAACACACACTATATATTTAATAACACTCTTAACACTAGATTTATCATACTTGAAAGCTAACTAGGATAGTAACTTGGAAGTTGAAATGGAACTAGGACCCCCCCCCCCCATAACCGATTGTGTGAGAGTGGGGGACACCCCATGATTTCTTTCATTTGTTTATTTGATATGCTATGTACAATTGGAGACATAAGACCTAGTGGTTAAGGAGATGTTGGTGGATTTCTTTAAAAACCACTAGACTTCACTTCATCTTCATCATTCAACAAAAAAAAAAAAGAAAACTCTCTCATCTCTCCCTCTAACCTCACGGCACCAACACACACCCACACTTCCATCTTTTTCAATCCACTTCCTAGCAATCCAAGGTGTTTTGGTGGTGTAAGAAGGTCACTAACGAAGCTCGGTGCAAGCGGATCTTGAAGGACCTTCACCATTTGCTTTTATCCACTTCATTTACCCTCTTGAACTCCCCTAGCCTTGTGCTAGTAGTAAGTGCTCTAAAACACCATCTTGTTCTTGTTTAAAGTGGTTAATAGTTTATTGAGTGGCTAAAAATTATAAACTCTAAAGAACTTGCATTAAAGACTTGAACATAAGTGATTAATGATGGTTAATAGATGGATAATTGTGTAAAACTTGTTTTGTGATGATTATTTTGTGTTGTTTAATGCTAGTAGTAGTTTGGATCGTCATCTAACCCGGCTAGGTTATGTTCTTAGAACATGAGCTAGTGTATGTTAAAGTATAAAAAGGACTAGATGATGAACACTACTACTATTAAACATGAACTTGTGTAAAAACAATTTATCTTATGAAATGGAGTTCTAAACTAGTAGATCTAAAGATCTACAAGTGGTATTTTCGAAAGACCAACTGTAAGACAAAACCATGTTTTAAAACCGGATCTTTCATGAAGTAGAGGTGTTTTTATGAACAAACAAGTGTGTGGACACTTGTGTAACAAAAATTTTAACAAAGAAATAATTTTCATAAAAACTGACTAGAAGTTGTGAAACTTCATATTCTTTAAAAATAACAAGAATTACTAAATGTGCTAATAAATTACTACACATTTTTGTAAATATTCAAGTTCATGAAATGGAGAAATTAGTGATTGTTGTTGATGATTATTGTTGATAATTGTTGTTGATGATTGTTGACGATTTAAAAGAAAATAAACACATGTTTTGAAAACATGGGAAACCTCCATTTTTAGGGGAAACTCTGTCAAAATTTTTATAAATTTTGACACTTAGAAAAATATAAGTTTTTGGGAAACTTATTCCCTAAAAATGTGTTTAAAGGTATTACCAAGGTTTCCCTAATTTTTGGTGATAAGAAATGAGGATTTCTTCAAGAATAAAAATGGATATAAGTATGTATATTTTTGAGAGAAAAATATATATTATTTTATCACCAACTTTTGTGCTAAGTGTATATAGTATGTGTTGTACGTGCTACTGTATTAAGACTTAAAAATACACTAAACACTCATGAGGAGTATAAACATAAAAAAAATACACATACAACATACAAGATACATAATTCGGGTGCAAAGTGCAAAACACGAGATACTTATATTAATTTTAGAGAAAATAATATAAGTAAGATACGTAGTTAAAAATATAGAATATTTTTAACACAAGAATATATACAAAAGAGAGTGACTGTACTTGTGCGACGCAAGTCTAGTGACTAACGTTAAGAAAACGCGTATAGGTTACGACGTTAATTAAGCAAATCCGGTGAAGTTTACGACGCACAGGAACGCAAAGTTGTGAGTTCATGCTCCCCTTTTTCTTTAACTGTTTTCAGTTTTTATAACTTCGGGGGTGAAATACATGTACAAATGTACAATATTTATAATTGGTATGATATAAATATAAGAAGCACACTTGGTGAGAACGAGAATCAAGTGTGATGAAATATAAGAATACAAGAAGTACACTTGGTGAGAACGAGAACCAAGTGTGACGAAAGATAAGATAATAAGAAACGCACTTGGTGAGGACGAGAACCAAGTAGGATGCGTTATGAGAAATGATAATAAGAAACGCGCTTGGTGAGGACGAGAACCAAGTAGGATGCGTTATGGGAATTGATAACAAGAAACGCGCTTGGTGAGGACGAGAACCAAGTAGGATGCGTTATGAGAAATAGTGTCACGAATAGGGTACAGAAGCACCATTAATCAACAATATACCTAGACCGCAGAACAAAAGGTTAGATCTAACGGGTGCCTGGCAGCCACACTCTCGGTGAGGGCGAGAATCGAGTAGTGCTTTTGTGTCTCAGAATATACCAATTAAATGCCTTAGGTTTGGTGACTTCCTATGTCGTGTCACATGTTAATGGCTTTGCAACCCATTAACAATCCTGATATTTACAGGAATACTTTATTTACATAAAAGTCATACCATACTAAAAATTGATGAATATTTGAGTACGTGGGGTACTCAAGAAAAGATTGAATTATACTTGAAGTACGTGGGGTACTCAAGAAAAAATTGAATTATACTTGAAGTACGTGGGGTACTCAAGAAAATGGGAATTATACTTGAGTACGTGGGGTGCTCAAGAAGAAATTGAATTATACATGAGTACGTGGTGTACACATGAAACTGAATTAATATATGAAAACTTGATTTATTCACAAACTATGTTTTCATACAAAGTATACAAACGTGAAATACAAATCTGCATGAATTCACACCAACATTATGTTGACGTTTTTCCAAAACTCACATGAATTTCAGGTAACTAGGATGGATGTGCGCGTTGTCTTACTCATGCTCGTGGATGTCGCATGTTTACCTTTCGTATGCAATGAGAACCTCTCATGATCACACCTCGTGCTTCCGCCGCAGAAAGGGGTGTGACACATTCTCAGTGCTCATGGGTGGTGCTGGTATGGAATCTGGGTATTGTGGCAATGGTTCTTCCTGAGGGTATGGATTCTCTAGAATCTCCCTGATGTATTGGTCATTATTATAATATGGGTCTAGGGGATCCAAGTCGGGATAGGGTCCTATTAGGTCTTGCATGGGCTCCTCTATTGGGATTGGGTAACGTTGCTGGTAATCCCTATGGTCGTCAAACCATGGGTCATAGTCTGGAGGAGGGGGTGTAGGTTCCCTAGGAATCTCAGCTGGGTTTAGTTCAACTTCCATGGGTTGTGTGGGGAATAGTGGTAAAGGTTGGGGTGCTATGAGTTGCTCTATTAGGGTCGGCAGCGGTAATAGCTAAAATGTGGAAATTAGCTAGTCTTCTATTGAGGATATCATGTGTTTGAACATTCATTTCTCTATTGGCCGCTGCTAAGGCCCTTTGCTGCTGTAACTTTTTCATCCTCTTTCTACGTTCATGAGCTCCTCTACTGAACCATCCTCTCTTCTTAGGAGGGAATGGCTCCTCAGATTGAGCCTTGAACACGAAAATTCCTTCTTCAGTATCAGCCGAATACCCCGAGGGGGTAGGCTGTGAAGTGGTGCCTTCATCCCTAGGTGAACCGGACAGTTGATAGTAAGCGTCTGAAGGTCCTTGGTCACTCATGCTGTAAACTAACAAATTATCAAATAACACAAAATAATAATCTACACATATGCACATAGTCTTATTGATTATTTCCTAACAAAATTGATAATTAAATTGTCAGCAGAACACTTCTTTTGCTGAAATTAGTGGCTGTAGCTCTGATACCACTCTCTGTCGCAACCCCTGGCCCATATCTCCTGGGATCGGGCGGACGCGAACTCGGATTAAGTGGTATCATTGTTTATCATTATTTGGCAGCGGAATTTACATCAGGACGGTAGTTAGGAAATATTTTATCAGAGTAAAATACCACATTTTCATAATAGTAACCACATGGGTAAAACCCAAGTTTCTGTTACAAACATGTTTATTGGGATAAACCCTAATTTATTGAATTTAAAACATCGTGTTTATTTAGGTAACTTTTATAGCCACATTTTTTCAAGCCTTCAGTGCTCTCCAGCTGGCTTCTAATTGGCTTTCACATTTTGTTACCTAAAAGGCGTTTTAAAAACATTTGTCAGTGGGAAATACTGGTGAGTGAATCCCAATTTAATCAAGAAGCATTTTATCCTTTAACAGTATTGAGAGTGATTACAATGTTTATATCTACACAATTACTCATTCAGTACTGTCAATCCTTACTGATGGGTCATATTACACATTGGCTATCTCGTTGTCCAATGGTAACGTGTTCCACATTTTGTATACAAAACCCCAACATACCGGTAGTAATTGAAGAATTACAAAGACTCAATCACTGCTAATCACATTGTAAATTATTTAAGGTTTTGTAAAAACAGTTGGTAAAAAGGTTTACAAAAAGGAGATTACTCATTTTGCTACTTTAGGGTTTTCTTTGGTGTTTTCCTGGTTATAATCTATTAATTAAGCAATGCACACACGTTATTATAATAACCCAATATTTACATTAGTTATACCCTCCCCGAGACAGAACTCCAACGACTACGTCGGGCAGAACCTCGACAGCCGTAACGGAGCGCTAGATCAATCGGGCAGCGTATCTAATACGTAACCGGGGGTTAAAATACTTACAACGAGGCAAAGCTTCACTACTTTAGTGGGTATAATACCTGATTATAATGCTTATAATTCAGAATTTAGAGAGAGAAATCGAATTTGGTGCGAATTGTGAACTGAGGCCGATTGCGTCTATTTATAGGGTTGGATTTTGAGTTTGTCGCGCCCTGCGTAAGAGAAGGAAGGGTCCTTCGTGGCCCGCGACATAGGGGGAGTAGGGCCTAGCTGGGACCAGTCATCGACCTAGCTTCGCCACGCATACGACACGTGGCAGCTTCGGGTCTTGCCTCATGTCCACTCGCTTGCGGCACGCGTAGGATGAAGAGTAAGTCTTTGCAGCCCACAAGAGACTATGAAATTTGATTTTTATTTAATTTTTATAAAAATAAAGGTATTTAGGGCCATATCTCGTATTTGGGATGTATTTTAGGACGTATAGGGTCATTCTAATTATTTTAGGGGTGTCGGAAATACTTTAGGAGGGTTGTTATACATTTTTAAGCTCCCGAAATGTATCCCAAACTCATTAAAGAGTGTTTATGAGGTACGGGTAAGAATGGGGCATGTATGCAAGTATGTGTGGGAACGAAATAAATATGTAGGAATGTATGAATAGATTAATTGTATGTTAGTAGATGGAACCCATTAGTAAACACGAATAGAAATGAGTATACACGTAGGTTGGTATGTACGAGATTTATATCTATAGTAGTTTGTGACTAAAAATTGTTATTATGAATATGTGAGAATTTAAGTTGTATGTAAGAGTTTGGATAGAGGAGTGGGTGTATGAAGTAGGATTTATCATACTCGAAAGAGTTAGATTAGATAATATATATGCGTGTTATTGAACCATATGTATTCGAATGAGTGAGACTTGTATGTGTGTGTGTATGTATGTATGTGTGTATGTATGTATGTATGTATGTATGTATGTATGTATGTATGTATGTATGTATGTATGTATGTATGTATGTATGTATGTATGTATGTATGTATGTATGTATGTATGTATGTATGTATGTATGTATGTATGTATGTATGTATGTATGTATGTATGTATGTATGTATGTATGTATGTATGTATGTATGGAGTAAATATACATGAGTATTAACGATACTAACTGGGTTGCCTTTGAGAATGAAATGAAATGCAGGTACATTATTGTTGACTCATTGAAGGTTAAACACGAGATGAAATGTTTGAATTTAGAAAGATAACCGAAGAGAATGTATGTGAGGATAGAACGCGACGCGATCCTATAATTATGAATGTATGTGGTGAATGCAGGTTATACGGAATCACAGATCATCATCACGAGGTGTAAGAGGTTGAAGATCGATTCATAAGATAGATTGTACGGGAATGTGTGATTATGTAATTTAGAAAACATAAGTTATGTTTTATTTCATAAATGAGAACGAAGAATGTATTTATTGTAAAAGAGTTATTTTAAAATGGATTTCAAGTATGTCAAGACGTTTAAAAAGAAAGAAATTTTAAGGCTTGTATTTCCGCTGCGTCTTCATGGTTTAAACATGTGTGGGTCTTACACATAAACCGATAAAAGTTCATAGTTTAAACCTTACTCATAATTCTTTTTATAATTCAACTGAAATATTTGCACTTTTTTGTATAATAAAACCTAAAACATTTCATTATTTAGAAAATCTATTTAAATATATTTATAACAAAAACTGCAAAATCCAAGTAACAAATCTTTTTCATACTCAATATCATCTTCTTCAAACATGGATTACAACCAACAATTGTTAATAAAACTAAAACATCAGTAAATTCCATTAAAATAGGAACATCCATAAACATTTAAACATTGAAACATACCACTGATTTGTTTAATGAACCAATGTATCAATAAAGAGATGAAGATGTGTGTCAGTTAGGGTTTAAAGAGAAAATTATGTGGAGAATGTGATCTTAATAATTGAGATATAACGTTGTATATGGATCCCATATCCTGGGTAATGGATGACCCGAACTTATATGGATCCCGCATAAAAATAATTTAAATGAAGGATATGGATTTCCTCTCAAATCATCTTGAGGTTCCATCACAACATACCAAGTGTCCCAAATCATTTTCATTTATTATATTACTAGGTTAAAACCCCGTGTATCACACGGGTTGCATAAATAATCTATATACTAAATAATAAGAAAATACATCTTTAAATAAAAACAGCATTACAATTATCTATATATATTAATAAATGAGATGATTTGGGCCATTTGTCTTTGAATGGTGGAGCCATTTTGCTTATGTGGCATCCATTGGTTGAGTAGAGGGTGATTTTGGGAGGGAATTCATCTAATTTCTCTATAAACAAACCAAATTCACAAAACACAAACCAAAACTTACTTCCACGCGGGATCTGAATTGTTTGGGTCGGTTTATTCCGGTTTTCCAAAAAACCCATTTTGAATATGGATCCTATTTATTATTTTGACTCAATTATTCTTCATAAACATCTTCCTACAAACAGGTTCTTTCTCTCTGTTCTCTCTCTTCTACCTACCTTCTCCTATTATAAACTTAAAGCAAGAATCCTTCACAAATCAAAGGTAAACTACATGATCGCAGCGAAATACTCTGTATTTGTGTTCTTCGATCGTATAGTAGGTTGTTTTTGGTCAAAACCCATTCGGAAAATGCTAATGATTTTTGTTGCTCTTTTTTTTGTAGATCATTCCACTTATTCTGCAGGTATGTAAATTATATTAGATTGTTATGTATTGTAAATGCTTAATCGCACTTTTTTATCATTTTTTCTGTAATTTTTTTGTTGTTGATGATGATTTTAATTCTCCGATTCTAATCTTATGAATGGATCTATTCTTGATGTCTTCAAAGAGTGATGTTGTTAGTGATTTTTTTATTTTGGTTTTTGTTTTTTCATGATAAACCCTAAATTTTATGCAACTGCCAGACTCTAAATCTTCGTCGAACTGAAGAGGTAAGTTTAATTTTATGGTTGTTTTGGTGTTTTTTGATCCGATAATTGTTATAGGTTAAATTGTTTATGCTAATCTGTAAAAAAAATTAGTTATTTTTATTATTTTTTATTTTTGAAAATCTAACTATGATATTTTTTTAAAATTTGAATGTCTTTGTTTTCTTAGTAATAAATTTTGTATTGTATTAATTATCAATCCATTAAAGATTTAGTTATTTCCTTTATTTTTAGTATGATAATTTTCCGGAATTAAGGTTTCTATTTCTATAAATAAATGGTGTTACGTTTTTTTAAACCTTTTTTTGTTTGTTTCGGTTTTATATGTTTTCCCGCTGTTATGAGTTTATTTCTATAAATAATTTATCGTTTTTACGTGTTTAAAACCGTTCACGTTTCATTTGCAGGTATGGATCTGAGTAACAACAGTCCTTCATTCTTAAAGCTGATTGAGGACGATGATCCTATTTTTTTGGTATGTTTATTGGTTTTATGATTACTAAACATATTGTATTTAGACTTATGAATTTAATTTTTTTTTTTGTTTTCACTGATAGGAAATACCTAATGAATTTGCTTCATTAATGTGGGGAGAACAACCACCTTACAAGGAATCTAACTATGATTCATTGTTTACAAGGAATTTGCATTATTTAATTTTTTATTTATTTTTTTCGGTATAATTTTAGGTTTCATTGTTTATGCTGATGTGTATAATTTTGTAAAATATTTTTTTTTTTTTGCAAATCTAACTATGATATTTTTTAAAATTTAAATATTTGGGTTGTTTCCAATAAATTTTGTACTATTTTAATATGTATTAATTACAATCCATCAAAGATTTCGTTATTTTCTTAAATTTTAGTATTATATGGTTTTCCTAAATTAAGCTATCTCTTTCTATAAATAAATGGTGGAGCAATTTTGCTTGCCAAGGTTAGACTTTCCTAATAAGTTTGCTTAATTTACGGGATTGGATGTTAGTGATTTAATTTTCAGAATTCAAATTTTAAATTTTAAATTTTGAAGTCAATCATTATTGTAAATCTTCCATTTTTTGTTGTTCAAGATGTTTAATTCGGTTAGAATTAAAAGGGTTTGGAAATAAAAAGGTTTGGAGTTTAGGTTTCAGTTTAGATCTACGTTAATTAAAAGATTCTACCTTTTTTTTTTTGCAATAGGTGTTTTGCTTTCTTTAAAGTAAATCCTTCAGTTGAGGTATCACTTCAATATAAATCCTTCATCTATTTTTTTATCTTTCTTTAAAGCAAATGGGATGTTGTAACTAGACTTTTATTTGTTTCTTTTGTATGAGTCGGGTATTTTTTTATTTGTTTATTATTTCTTTATTCTTTTTTGCAAGTGAACACGACCAGAGACAAACTAATAGTGTTTCAATAAGCTTATAAATTTTCCATAGAGAAGAAACGAAGGGAGAAGCATTCTTAGAGGTATGCTTATGAACACCGTTTGATTCTTGGTCATATGTATCTGATGAGGTATGACCCGGAATTACTAACCCGACCCGGTCATTACCTATTATTTTATTATAAATAATTAATAACACATGTTTATTCTAGAATGTTCTATTCTGCATGGATAAACTACGTAACCGAATCCCCAACTTTTCGGGAAGATCATGCAAATCCCTAACTTATCGGAGCCCATCATAAGTTAAGGGAAACCCTAATGGTAAACTATAAATAGAGGTAAATATCTAAGGTATGATTCATCTTGCTCTGGTTTACTACCTCCCTATACACTTATACTTTCTCCAAAACCGAGACTTATTCTCACGCCGGAGGGTGGTTACAGGAATAACCCCATTCCTATAACGAGTCCTAACGGTGTTCTGTTTTGCAGCTAGCAGTTCGGATCGCCAAGAGTTGAAGTCCTAGCCGGATACTACCGTGAAGGTCAGTGTTTCTTCAATGGCGCCATCCGTGGGACCTTTCGGTAACAACAGTAAGACTGAACCCAATGGTAAGCGATCAGAACACGACAGCAACACCGAGTCAAGCAATGATAACCAGCAACCCCCTGCTGGAAACCAACCCTGTCACTACCATGCCATTTTCGCCCATTGTAACCAGGTCTCTCGACCTGGAATTTGAAGCAGAGGCACCACCAGGTTTTGCAGTCACCTTTGCTGCCTCTTCTGGGACGATAACGGCAGATCCCTTTCCATACACCTCTTTACAGTTCCGGTCATCAACACTAACCACAACAGAAACTAACGTCTCCATCCCAACATCAACTGTAAGTGCACAGGCTTTACGTCATAGCACTACGCCGATCATCACATCTGCAAGTCCGAGTAGTATCACGCCAACAATGAGCATGGCTCAGTATTACCAGCCTTCAGTTACATACGCCATGCCGCCTCTCTACTCGGCAGCGCTGACAGAGGCATTGTCCACTCCGCCACACCAGCCAGTCGTTATGCCTACAGGAGTCATGAATGCCCCGGTTACGTCGGGAAATCAAGCTTACTTCCCAAGGTACTACTATGCACCCCCCATACGGGTATTTACCCCCATACAATACTCAGTCATACACTCCCCAGATGTCGGCACAAGGTTATGCTCAACAGTCGCCATACGCGGCTTACATGCCACCTTGGTGGACTCTTCCAACATCCCAGCCGGTCTACAGCCAATCTCCGCCTACAGCAGAACCGGTTTACGACAGGGGGAACGCATCCAGGCCACACTTCTGACCAAGCGGGGGCCCCATTTCTACAGTAAACATCACTCCAGCTCAACCCCCCATTGCCCAGGGAACCAGCCAGGGCGGGGTAACCCTTCCAGTGCAACCCAGTGGACGCTACCTTCAAGTCCAAGTTCACTAGAAGGATAGCTGAAGCTCCAATCAAGGAAAAACCCAAGATGCCTCAAACTGTAGGCAAATACGATGGTCTAGGTGACCCTGATGACCATCTCAACCTGTTCAAGAGCACTGGGGAAGTATCCTGTTGGCCCATGCCCCTCTGGTGTTAGAAGTTTGTCCAAACACTGGTGGGAGCAGCACGGGTCCTGTGGGACAGTCTTCCCATTGGGAAAATCGATAGTTTTGAAGATCTAGAGGCCAAGTTCATCTTATAATTCAGCTAACAAAGGAGGCACACCAAATATCGAAACGAGCTCCTTCACATTCGTCGGCGAGACAATGAAACAGTGGAAAGTTTCATCGTTAGATTCAACAAGGAAAGCCTCGCAATCCCAGGTGTCACAAACGATCTAGCGTGTGGAGCCTTCCTACAAGGGGTAAATGATGATGAGCTATTAAGAACGCTCTACGGGAGGGATGGTGTACTTCCCACCATAGACGAAATCTTGAGGATAGCCAAGGTATACGTTACACAAGAAAAAACTGTTGCCGCCAGTCATGCGGCCAATAGAAAGAAAGAAGCTCAGAAAAGCCAGGATGACAGAGAACAGCGGAACTCTAAAGGTAGAGGTAGAGGAGACCAATACCAGAAAAGTGATAGAACGGACTCGCGGTATGATAGGTCTAGAAGCACCTACTCAAGGAACGAATCCTCCTCTAAACCGCGGTCCGATTACCCTAACTTGAGCAAAACGCCAGCAGAAATCCTAGCTCTGAAAACCTCAAGTTTAACCCTCCAAAGCCATTGAAGGATGCTCCCAACAAAGTCACCAGTAAGTATTGTGAATATCATAAGGGGATCGGCCATGATACCAACGACTGTTTTCAATTAAAGAAACAGATCGAATATTTTGTAAAGGCAGGTAAGTGGGCCCATCTGGTGCGAGATATCAAACAGGGCACGCCTCCCGTTAAAGAAGAAAATGATAAAGGGACGGGTAAAAGGCCGCGAGAGCTAAACATGGTGTACGCCGATACGGGAAAGGGGGCTAAACGGAGTTTCTCCATGCTCGAACCCTGGATGCTGGCAACCATGACAATCGAACCACGTATAGAAGATTTGCATCTCACAACTGACGCACTAATCATATCCGCTGCGGTAGTCGATTATAACATGAGGAGTATCCTGGTGGACACCGGGAGTTCCGAAGATATCATCTATGAGCATTGCTTCAATAGAATGCAACCAGAAGATAGAAGACTGCTTGAGTCAGTACACGCCCCTATTAAAGGCTTCACTGGAGAAAAGGTTGATCCAATTGGCCAAATTACTTTCACAGTTACATTCGGACAAACTCCCCGGGAAAGAACCATACTCCTTACATTCCTTGTGGTATGCACTGAGTCTTACCACAATGTAATCATTGGAAGGTTCACCCTGGGGAAATTGGATGCTATAGTCTCCATGGCGCGGGGGTTCATGAAGTTTCCCACCCCATGGGGTATTGCAACAGTATTTCGAGACAAGCTGGGAGAAGTATTGAACACCAAAAGATGCCGTCAAGGGCCCACCGACGCCGTCGGCCCGGAAAGGTGGGTATTAAGCACACACCATCCAGATCAGACAGTAACAATAGGGGACAGCCTCTCCCCTGAGGTAAAAAAACAACCTGAAACAGCTGTTGAGAAGGAACGCTGACATCTTTGCTTTTGAGCACTCTAAAATGACTGGGATGCCCCGGGATAAGGCAGAGCACAAGCTAGCAACACTCCCGTGCATTAAACCCGTCGCACAAGGTAAACACAGCATGGCTCCGGATCGAAAAGCAGCGGTAGTCAAAGAGGTACGCAAGTTGGATGAAGCTGGAATTCTCAGAGAAACAAAGAATCACACATGGGTATCAAACCCTGTGATGGTCAAGAAACCGGATGGCACATGGCGGATGTGCATCGACTTTAAAGATCTGAATAAAGCATGCCCCAAAGATGCCTACCCGCTGCCTGTGATGGACTTCAAGGTTGACTCTCTGGTCCCTTATAGGTACAAGTGTTTCTTAGATGCCTATAAGGATTATCACCAGATCAAAATGTCCAGAGAAGACGAATAAAAAATGGCGTTTCATACCGATGTGGGCATTTTTTGTTATACCAAAATGCCTTTTGGCCTATGAAATGCCGGAGCCACTTATCAGCGGCTCATGGACAAGGCCTTCGAAAAACAAATCGACAGAAACTTGGAAGTATACGTCGAAGATTTGGTAATCAAGAGCAGGGAAGAAAAACAAATGCTTGAAGACATTGAAGAAACCTTCCAAAAGCTCAGAGAATACAATATTAAGCTCAACCCCAAGAAATGTTCATTTGGGGTAGAAGAAGGCAAGTTCTTGGGGGTAGTGGTCACCCGGGACGGCATTAAAGCTAACCCGGAAAAGGTAACCGCCATAACGCGGATGCCCTCCCCCAGGACTTTGAAAGAGGCGCAAGCGTTAAACGGGCGTCTAGTGGCCATAAACAGATTCCTGGCAAGACACGCTGAGAGATCTTTGCCATTTATAAAGACGTTGAAAGATTGCCTTAACAAGAAAAACTTCAAATGGACCAGCGAAGCGGAAGAAGCCCTACAAGACATGAAGCGTTTCATCGAGAAACTACCCATGTTGACAGTGCCATACCCGGAAGAACTACACAAAATGTACCTGGCAGCAGCTCATAACGCGGTAAGCGCGGTACTCAAGGTGGAAAGAGATGGGAAACAAACACCTATATATTACATCAGTCGAGTTCTGGCGGGACCCGAAATGCGGTATCCAACACTTGAAAAGTTGGTACTAGCACTGGTTCACGCTACCCGGCGACTCAGAAGATATTTTCAAGGGCACCGTGTACAGGTCTTAACAAATTATCCGCTACAGCAAATTTTGCACAAGCCAGAGATTTCCGGAAGATTGGCTAAATGGGCGATCGAGTTGGGAGCCCTGGATATCGAGTATCGAAAGCGAGCAGCAATCAAGGGGCAGGTGATCGCCGAATTCTTGGCTGAAATTCCTAATGGGGAAACTATACAGGATCCCGCAATCCAGGACATACCGGAATCCAGCACAGCCAGGCAAACCTTGAAGCTATACACTGACGGATCATCCAGCGGCAAAGGTTTCGGGGCAGGTCTCATGTTGATAAGTCCAGATGAAATAAGGCTGATGTACGCCTTACGCTTTGATTTTGAATGCTCCAACAATGAAGCAGAATATGAGGCGCTACTCGCGGGCTTGAGGATGGCCCAAACTATGGGAGCCACAAGAGTTGACGCGTATGTTGACTCTTTGCTGGTCAATAATCAAGTAAACAAAACTTACGAGGCCAAGGACGAATCAATGACAAAGTATTTGGCTAAAACGAAGGAGCTCATAGCGTGTTTTGACAATGTCACGCTTAATCACGTCCACAGAGGAAAAAACCAAATAGTAGACTCCTTGGACAAACTTGCTACTTCGGGTATGGAAAGAGAAGTAAAGGTAGAAACGTTGCAAAAGCCTTCTATTGAAGCCCGGGAAGTTTCCGCCATCACGGCAGAAGATCCCTGTTGGTACACTCCAATACTAAAGTTCCTCACAAAGGGTGAATTACCTCCTGCCAGGGGCGAAGCCCATAAGATCCAAACCAAGGCATTGCAATATGACGTCAACAATGGCATCCTATACAGGAAGTCATACTTGGGACCACTACTGCGATGTGTGTCCCCAGCAGAGGAAAAATATCTAATCCAAGAAATACACTCGGGCATATGTGGCATTCACGCTAGACCCCGGGCAATTGTGGCCAAAATCCACAGCGTCGGGTACTATTGGTCCGGGATGCATGAAGACGCGGTAGAGGAACTCAGAAGGTGCCTAGTTGCCAAAAATTTGCTCCCCGAACACTCCGTCCGAAGAACAACTTAATCCAAGTCACAGCGGCCTGGCCTTTCCAGAAATGGGCGGTTGACATCGTGGGGCCATTCCCGCTGGCCTCCGAAAAGCTAAAATACCTTATTGTGGCAATCGATTATTTCACCAAGTGGGTTGAAGCCAAACCTTTGGCTAAAATAACCGCTGAAAACGCCAAAATATTCCTCTGGGAGCACATAGTGTGTCGATTTGGATTGCCACTATACTTGGTGAGTGACAATGGAACGCAATTCATCGATAGGATCTTGCAAGATTGGTGTGCAGAACTTCAGATTCAACAAGTCTTCACATCGGTGGCACATCCCCATGGAAACGGTCAGGTGGAGCGGGCAAATAGGAGTTTGCTGGATGGCATAAAAAGAAGGCTAGGTTATGAAGGAAGCTCCTGGGTGGAAGAACTCCCGAATGTCCTCTGGGCACATCGAACAATGCCTAAGACAAGTAACAATGAAACCCCCTTCAGCCTAACCTATGGCGCGAAAGCAATGATACCCGCGAAAGTTGGATTGCCCTCGCTACGGCGTCTCGCTACTAATGATGACAATGACAAGCTCCTAAGGGAACGGCTGGATCTGCTCGAAGAAAGGCGTGAGGCAACCGCCATCAGCGAGCCAAAGTACAAGAAAACTCTGGAAAAGTACTATAACCAGCGCATGGCTCAGCATGCTTTCAAGGAAGGCGAGTACGTCATGCGTGATAATGAAGCCAGTAGAGCGGAACCCTCAGGAAAATTGGGACCCAACTGGGAAGGCCCCTACGTTATCCAAGAAGACTTAGGCAAAGGGGCCTACTGCCTATCTAGGCTAGATGGTACTGCGGTTCCTCGTAGTTGGAATGCGGCTCAATTGAAAAAATGTTATATGTAAGGCCTTGCCCCTAACGGCGGGTTTGATTGTTTTTCCTTTTACAAATAAGTGTAATTCATCTCTAACGATGTCTCTTTCTTTTTAAGTTTTGAGTAAAAGTTACTTCTTTTTATTTTTCCTCATTACTTATATGTACAACAAAATTTACCATCGCATGTATACTGCACTTTACGGTACACAAAATTTACCATCGCATCCAAACTGCACATAACGGTAAAAAAGCATCATTGACACGAAATATTTTTCATATATAAGTCAAAGGGTCAAAATATACAGCGCTAAGAGTGGGTATCTTGGTAATAGATACATGAACCACTATAAAAAGATAGGTATTTTGGTCATAAATACATACAACTATCTTACAAAAAACACCCAAAACGAACATGTTCTAAATATCTACTTCTGGGAAAGTGTTGCTCTCACCTCTGCAGGGGTGTGCAACGCTAGACCATAAAATTCCAATGGGTGAGGATCAACGTTCAAGTCATCGACATTCTCCTCACCCATCGGAAGAGCCACCACTTCCTGGTCACCAACCAGGTTCTTGCCGGAAAGGCCATTGCGGCGCCGTTCGTACACCAATCCACAGCGTTGAACATGATCAGGTGGAATGGCTCCCATCAGAGTATCAGCTGATAGTGAAACCGCACTTGCATCAGCTTGGGGAGGATCCTCATATATGACACTCTTACAAGACCGACTAACTCAATGTAAGGCATCATTGGAGGGCACTCCTTTTCCTTTGATCATCTCCTCCGTCACCGAAATTTGGAGACGAACCAAGCCATCTGCGGCATCCAATCGTCGGAAAATGTCAGAAATTCTCTGTTTATAGCACTTCCTGCTCATCTTTTCGAATTACCAAATTTGGAAAAAGTAACTTAATTTATAGAAGTTTAAACGGTGTGATAGTGATGACGGCAGCATCATTAATAAAAAGCCATCATTACATGTCAAATCGCCACATTTCAGATGAACGGCGGAGTCGTCAATCATGACATTAGCATTAAATGTCTGACAAACAAATCAAGTATTTGCGCAAAAACCAAGTAAAACAGCGTTCATACAGAATATCTGAGGAATAATGTACATAACAAACAAAACGAAAACACTCATTCCTCCTCCGACTCCTCCACTGGTTCCAGCATTAGGCGTAGGGCATCCACGCCATCTTCAGCGACTTTCTTCGTTAAATCCTCATACGCGGGTAACGAATCGTTGCACGCTACTTCAAGAGCATCTGCCATGTCTCCCTGAAGTTTGCCTCTTGTTGTGTGGAAGGCGGGAGTAATTTTCTCTGATTGTTGACATTCAAAGTAGCCCTTATACACACCATCATGGTGGCCAGACTGATAGGCGGCGGCCGAAAGACGATCTAACATAGCGGTGAAGGACTCCAATTGACGGAGATACTTAAACGCCCCAACCAGGCCATTGGTCATTAGCCAATTCCTGTCGCCCCGCAATGTAGCCAGTTGACTGTCCACCTCGGCGTTAGACTGCTCCAAGGCACTTTCTGCCTCCTTAAGGCGTGCCTGATGGGTGGCAGAAGACTGAGCAAGCTTATTCTTTTCAGAGACAAGGGAAACACATTGTTGCTGAAGCTTTCTAAGTTGATCTTCCCGCTCCTCCAACTCAGCTTGTTTGGCTCGGGCCTTGGCGTTAGATGCTTCTACCTCAACAGTCAAAGTTTGGCACCGCTCCTGCACCTGAGACACAAAGTCAGTGTCAATTCAGAATTTTTCACCTGAGCAGACATTTCAGATCTCACCTTTTGGGCTTCAGTAATAGCTTTACGCTCCAGCTCCTCCTGCACACTCTTAGCATGAGCAAGGACCCGGTCCTTCTCCACTATATCACGAGCCCATAATATCCGCTCCTCAGCAAGGTTCGCAGTCACCCGTTTCAAGTCATCTTCTGCCTTGTTTTTCTCTAACACAAACCTGCTTTCCCTAAGACCAGCGGCTTGGAGTTGACTCTCCAAGCAGTATTTCTCATCTTTCAACTCCTGAATAGCAGCTCGCGCTCGGTGGAATCCGTTGTTATCATGCATCCACCTACGTCGGATCTATGCAAGTCTCCGGGGTTGGCCAACGGAGTCCACCATAGTGGAATTCATCAAATTTTCATTGTTTAACCCCTCGACATACGCCGACTCAGCTAGGGGATATGCCCGTTCAACCCAATGTTGAATCACTAGGGGAAAAATCAGTCTCGACGACTCAGCTATTTTCCACCTAGGCTGATAGCGCTTATCCTGCACATTGGGATCCCAATTGATGGTAGGAAAATACAGGTCATCGCCCAAACGGGCCCCATCATTAGCAATCCCACTGCTGGATCCTCCAACATCGCCCATGGCGGTATCTCTGGCACTGGTTGCCTCATGAGCAGCAAACACTGTAAGCGTCTCCTTTTCAGTTACAAAAAAGACACTGAAAGGAGAATCAAACAAGGAGCTAGGAGTAACACTTGAAGGCAGGGGCGTAGACACCGGACTAGTTGTCACCACCACAGCAGTACTTGCTTGTGATATAATGGCCGAAAGGCTTGGTTCGCCACCGGTTGAAGGTGTGATTTCCAAAGGGGTAGAGGACACACCCCCGACTTGACCCCCAGCAGCAGAATCTGTATGTAATCAGCTTTTCAGTAACAAGGAATTGAAAGTCCACAACAACATGTACAAACCAAATTACGTACCAATGGGCATGACATGGGTGTCACACCCCAACCGATGGCGGAATCACCGGGGCGCGGCACTGAGCGAAACAGATTGTTCTGAAGTTTCCATAACAACTATCATTACCATTTAATTAAAGCATTACGTCCCATACCGTAACATAAATAGTCAAACAAGTTACTACAGACAACATCAAAACAAATACTCTGTTCCGACAACTCAGATTTAAATAAGTAGCAATTGTTTATCTGCTTCTAGAGACCCCTAATAAGTTATCTACAGACAACTATTTGTTGGGCTCTAAAGCGTTATTCTAGCTTCCATTCCCTACCACATATGCATCCTAAGCACCTGTCACATACGTTAAAATAAAGTCAATACATAAAATGTAAAGGTGAGCATACAAGTTTGATAATAGCATATATAGAGTTCGAATTCGTTTACGCGTAACCAGCACGTACACATAGTGAAATGAAGCACGTTAGTTATCGACATAGATCCATCGATACCAATGACTGCGGGTTGACTGCCCGAGGCAGTTCGCAATACATGATTACCACCGTAATCCATGCAAGTAAAAGATCCTTAACAACCCCCGTGTGAACGGGTGCTGAGTCCAAACTATAGTACTATCGTTGCTAAGGCAGGTAGACGACATTCCATGTGTAAACATAACAAACAAGCATTCATAAGCCACGTATAACATGCATGAATGGTTAAGCGTTAAAATAGCTTGAGTAGTGTGATAGTTGTAGTTTGAATAGTCGTAACGTATGTAACACCCAAAAGTGCTAAAGCAAAAAGGGTTCGAGTATACTCACAGCGATTGTGGATTGAAGGGAGCGCTTTTACAGCGAGTACGGTTAGCCTGAATAGATTCGATAATGTAACGATAAGTGGCACGTAAAATAGTACAAAGTGAGAGTGGTTAGGATGGCTGATCGTGCGGATCAGCTATGCGTGAGTAGAAGTCATCCGTGCGCATGACCTATCCGTGCGGATGGTGATCCATCCGGATAAGCTATCCGTGCGTATGACTGTCCGTGCGGGTGGTAACCCGTGCGGACGAGTTGTGCGTGCGGATAACTTATCCGTACGGTTAAGTTGTTTGTGGGGATAAACGTTCAAGTGGATTGTTTCTTCCTAAGATGTGTTTGTGTATGATGGCTTGTGCTTTGGAGTTTTCGTTGTAGCATTTAGAAAACACATAAGTGTTTCTACCTTTCAAGCCGGTCGCGCGGACGGCAGTCCGTGCGTATGGTAGTCCGTGCGGGCAGCCTGTGCGCGCGGGCAGAGACAATCCGTCCGGATAGACTGTCCGTGCGCACGACTTGGCCGTGCGGATGAAGATTGTTTGATTTTCATTTTAAGGCCTTAGTATCTCATGATCCGAAGAGTAATCCATTCAGAGGTCGTCCGTCCGGATTGCGCATTCGTCGATACTCAAACCTTGTTTGGAAAGTGGGTCCCATGGGTAGCTCGTCCGGGTGACAACTTGTCCGGATGTGCTGTGCGTGCGGATGGTAATCCGTGCGCACAGCCTGTCCGTGCGGACAGCTTGTCCGTGTGGCCAGCTAGTCCGTGCGGACAACTGGTCTGGTTGTTCCGTTCGTCTACACTTGGTTTATGTTGTCGTTTATCGAGACGTTCTGGTTACGTGGCAACCACTTGGAGTTGTGTTCTCACCCGCGTGACTAGACCGGTCAGGAACCACCCTAACTCGGCCTGTCGGCGACTCAGAACGGTAGTTCCGGTTGTCCCCGAAATCAGGTGTCTTGCGGTAGAATTCCAGATCTAGGACTAGTGCATCACTATTATCGAGTAGAGACTAGAACCGATCAGATTCGTACCGATTTTAAGGGTAAAAGAAGGAGAGAACTTAGGTTAATTTCTTTCCACTCTTTTTATCCTTAGAAAAGTTTAGATCTAGGTGAAGTTAGTGTGAAATCTTGTAGAAATCGTTTAGATCTGAGTTATTCTTGGTGGAATGAGGTCAAGTTTGAAGTTCATGAGAACTTCTTGTTGACGTCACTCGAGGATACCTCAAATCCGGGTGATTTCATGGTTAAAAGTGAAGATTTGAAAGATGGAAATGTGTAGAATTGTGTAGTGATCAAAGATGTACAAGAATTAGTGCAAGATCTTACCTGGATTGGGAGAAATCTAAGAAAAAGTGAAGAATGCGTGCGGTTCGGACGTCACTTGCCAAAAGTGGAAAAAGTGGAGAGTGACCCGTGTATTTATAGGATGCCAAAAAGGGAAAGGGTGAGCCGTGCGCATGGCACGCACCCGGGTAGGCTATCCGCGCGGACTGGTCATCCGTGCGGATTGGCCATCCGTGCGGATGCCGCCTGCTTTGGTGTGTTCGGCGCGATGCAGCTTCGGTTTCGATTTACGAGCGATTCGATAGGGTTTCCTAGTCAAATTACTTTCAGTCCCAACTACTTCTTATATGGTTCGACTCGGAATTCGGGTTCGGGTTCGTTTACGTTCGAGTTAGACTTCGAGTTCGATTGAGTTCGCTTGATTATCACAACATAACATAACATAAAATAAAACATGCACAGGTAACACGTAAGGCACACACACACGTATAAATAACAAGTAAAATACACAGTTCGAGTTACGGTTCGATGTCGATTGGATTAGCATTGCTTGATTGACTTTATCGCATTGTTACTTCCTCTCATTCACGGTCGTAGGTCGATTGAAATACGGTCGACATGATTCGATTATTGTAATGAACGACACTTACTCCACATAATATAAATAAAATAACAACATTTCTACGAGTCATGTCGCGCGAAATCGGTCGTTGACTTTGACCTTGACTTTGACTTTCACTCGTGGAAACACGGGGTGTTACAGCCTCCCTTTGTTTAGGGAATTTCGTCCTGAAATTAAGCTGGAAGCCGTAACTAACCGTGGATCACATGTGAGAGTCCTTCGTTCGGATCTTTGAAAGTTGTCAAATTAATCGAGATTTTACGGTTAAAATTCGCTGATTTTTGGATATGATGTGCGAAAACATCTGATCTATAAGCCTATAAGGTTTCAGATTTCAATTCGAAGCCGTTTGGGAGAAAATTGAATATTGTAGGTCCGGATTTATCTCCGATTCGATTGCGTAACAACACGCTCGACATGCGGAATCCGTGAACGTGCTTGACTAAACATAATCGTAACGGAGTCAAACCAATCCTACAAGTGGTATCTGAGCAGGTGATCGATTGCGAGGATCAAACGCACTCAGATTTGATTAAGTTCTTCATCCTTCATCTCTGTCACGTTTTTCTCTGAAAATCGCTAAATTAAATGTATACAATAACCGTGATTCTATTGATTGTGAAAACGTCGTACAAAATACTAGAATCACCTTGACTTTCTTAACCGGACATTACTCCTTCGTTAAACAACTGTGGATACTTTGCCTTCATGTCGCTTTCGAGTTCCCAAGTGAACTCCGCGCCTCGTTTGCCTTCCCATCGGACTTTCACAATAGGAATGCGTGAGCGTCTGAGTTCTTTGGTTTGGCGATCCATGATTTCGACAGGCTTTTCCACGAAGTGTAATGTTTCGTTCACTTGTAGATCATCTAGAGGAACATGTAAGTCGTGGTCGGCGATGCACTTTCGGAGGTTTGACACGTGGAAAGTCGGATGGACATTGCTAAGTTCTTCCGGTAATTCGAGTCTGTAGGCGACTTTTCCGATCCTTTCCAGAATCTTAAAAGGTCCCACATATCGAGGCGCGAGTTTCCCCTTCTTGCCGAATCGGACTACACCCTTCCAAGGTGATACCTTTAGGAGTACGTAGTCACCAACGCCATATTCACGGTGCTTGCGCTTTTTATCGGCGAGAACTTTCTGTCTATCCCGAGCTTTCGCTAGGTTGTCTCGAATTTGGAAAATTTTGTCTGTCGTTTCTTGTAGCAGCTCTGGACCGGTTAGTTGCGAGTGACCGATCTCGTGCCACACAATAGGCGATCGACATCTTCTTCCGTATAAGGCCTCGAAAGGCGCCATCTGGATGCTGGCCTGGTAACTGTTGTTGTACGAAAATTCGACTAACGGAAGGTGTCTATCCCAATTACCACTGAAGTCTAGAACACACGAACGGAGCATGTCTTCGAGCGTACGAATCGTTCTTTCAGTCTAACCGTCAGTTTGTGGGTAGAACGCAGTACTTAGATTAAGCGTTGTACCGAGTGCCGTTTGAAACGTTTCCCACAATCGTGAAGTGAACCGAGCATCACGATCAGAGATGATGTCACGAGGCGTCCCATGTCGACAAATGATCTCGTCGGTGTAGATTCGGGCTAATCGTTCTACCTTGTAGTCTTCTCGTATTGGCAGAAAGTGAGCTGATTTAGTCAAACGGTCAATAACAACCCAAATGCTGTCGTGACCTGATGACGTGGTTGGAAGCTTGGTTACGAAATCCATAGCTATGCTCTCCCACTTCCACATGGGAATTGGTGGTTGTTCGAGCAAGCCAGAGGGTCTTTGATGTTCAGCCTTGATTCTAGCACAGGTTAGGCATTTTCCGACATAGAGAGCGATATCCCGTTTCATACCCGGCCACCAGTACCTATAGCGAAGATCATGGTACATTTTTTCAGCACCGGGATGAATAGAGTATCGGGATTTGTGGGCTTCATCCATGATAATCTGTCGCAGGTTGGTTCGCTTGGGAATCCAAATTCGGTCTAAGAAGTGGAATATCCCATTTGATTTGCTCACAAGTTGGGCTCCATCGTGATAGATTCTCTCTTTCTTCAAGGTGCGTTCGTTGAAACATGCATGCTGGGCGTCGCGAATGAGAGCTTCGAGGTTGTGCTGGGCTTGAACATTTCGAGTGCTAAGCAGATAGCTCCGTCTGCTAAGTGCGTCGGCAACAACATTTGCCTTGCCTGGGTGATAACGAATCTCACAGTCATAATCGTTGAGAAGTTCTACCCATCGGCGTTGACGCATATTTAGTTCCTTCTGATTAAAGATGTGTTGTAGGCTCTTGTGATCGGTGAAGATCGTACACCTTGTACCATATAGGTAGTGTCGCCAAATCTTTAATGCAAAAACAACTGCGCCTAGCTCGAGATCGTGGGTTGTATAGTTCTTCTCGTGGATTTTGAGCTGACGAGATGCGAAAGCTATGACCTTGTCTCGTTGCATTAAGACACAACCGAGACCAAGGTTGGAAGCATCACAGTAGACAATGAAATTATCGTTTCCGTCGGGTAGTGTGAGAACAGGAACATTGCAAAGCATGTGTTTGAGGGTTCGAAAGGCAGACTCTTGTTTGGTTCCCCAGACAAAAGGCTGGTCCTTATGAGTGAGAGAGGTAAGTGGTACAGCAATCTTCGAGAATCCTTCGATGAATCGTCGATAATAGCCCGCTAGTCCGAGGAAGGAGCGGACTTCAGTCGGGTTCTTAGGCGTAACCCAGCTCTTAACAACTTCAATCTTCGCAGGATCGACGTGAATACCCTGACTATTTACGATGTGACCCAGAAACTGAACTTCCCCTAACCAAAACTCACACTTGGAGAATTTGGCATAGAGTTGGTTCCCCTGGAGTAACTCGAGGACCAAACGTAGATGTTGCGCGTGCTCGGCTCTCGTTTTGGAATAGATCAAGACATCGTCGATGAACACGATGACGAAACGGTCGAGATATGGTTTACACACTCGATTCATCAGGTCCATGAAAACTGCTGGTGCATTGGTTAGGCCAAAAGGCATGACAACGAATTCATAATGGCCGTAACGAGTGCGAAACGCGGTTTTGGGTATATCCTCCTCTTGTATACGCAGCTGATGATATCCTGAACGTAGGTCGATCTTCGAGAAACACGTAGCGCCTTGTAGCTGATCAAACAAATCGTCGATTCGAGGCAGAGGATAGCGGTTCTTGATAGTCAACTTATTCAATTCCCGGTAGTCGATGCACATCCGGAACGACCCGTCCTTCTTTTTGACGAAAAGGACTGGTGCGCCCCAAGGAGAGGTTCTCGGGCGAATAAAGCCTTTTTCAAGCAATTCCTGGAGTTGGGTTGAGAGTTCGCGCATTTCGGACGGCGCGAGTCGGTAAGGAGCTCTGGCGATAGGATTAGCTCCAGGAATGAGATCAATGCGAAAGTCAATATCGCGCTTTGGTGGTAGTCTGGGAAGGTCCTCTGGAAAAACTTGAGGAAATTCTCGAACCACAGGAACGTCTTTCACTTCCTTCTTCTCTTTCTTTTCCTTTTCCGCTGCTACGACATGAGCCAAGAAAGCCCTGTATTCCTTACGGAGATACTTGCTAGCTTGTAGGCACGACATAAGCTTGAGACCCTTCGAAGTAGTATCACCGTAAACGCACAATGAATCACCGTTTGCGAGCGAAAAACGAATCATTTTATCGAAGCACACAACTTCGGCATGGTTTTCGCGAAGAAAGTCCATGCCTACTATGACATCAAAGCTTCCTAGTTGCATCGGAATGAGATCGATTGAGAAGATGTGATTGTTGAGCTCGAGAGTGCAATCACGAATAACAGAGTTTACAGCGACGGTTCTTCCGGTAGCGACTTCAACGTCGAAGGCAGAGGAGAGTCGAGAACGTTTACGACTAAGGAGTTTCTCAAATTCGAGTGACACAAAGCAATTATCGGCTCCAGTATCAAACAAACATGAAGCATAAATACCATACACAAGGAACGTACCATTGACCACGTTGTTGTCGGCCTGGGCTTGACGCACATTGAGATTGAAAGTTCTGGCGCGTGCGGCCTGTTGTTGTTGCTGTTGTTGCTGCTGTGGTTGCTGTTGTTGCTGTTGGGGTTCTTGTTTCACCACCCTGTTCGGGCACATGTTGGCGAAATGATTCGGGTCGCCACACGTGAAGCATGCTCTGGCTTTGACTGCGGGTGCCGGAGGAGCTTGTTGACCCTGTGGGGCAGCGAGTAGAGCTTGATTGGCAGGAGCTTGATGAATACGACAGTTAGCAGTAAAGTGGCCGTAGACGTTGCAATGAGCACAGAAGCGGCATTGAATAGCAGTCGGGTGATGATAGGTGCAAGTAGGGCAGAGTGGGTGTGGCCCAGTATATGCACGCTTTGCAGGCGGTGCATTGGCCACAGGCGCCGCTACTTGACGCTGTTGAGCAGGTACAACTTGGATCGGTGCAGCAGTAATCGCACAGTTCTTGTTGGCGGAGCTGTTCTTTCTCTTGTTCTTTCGCTTGTTGCTTGACGAGGTAGGTTCAGCAGTTGGTGCAGTAGCGGTAGCTTGATGCAGATGCTTGGAGGTCTTATCCCACACCCCAGCCTTGATCCTTTTGTCATTGATTTCGGCGGCCAGTAGATAGGTTTCTTCGATCGTGGCAGTCTTAGCCGCTTGCACGAAATCAGCGACGCAGTCGGGCAGGGCTCGGATGTACTTCTTGATGGTCATCTCAGGAGTCTTGACCTGGTCAGGACAGATAATGCTGAGTTGTTTGAAGCGAGCAGTGAGACCAGCATTGTCTCCATCCTTTTGATGTATGTGCCAAAATTCATCTTCAAGCTTTTGACGCTCGTGAGGAGGGCAGAATTCCTCTAGCATGACTTCCTTGAGCTCATCCCACGACAAACCGTAAGCTGCATCATTCCCTCTCTTGTTCCTCTCGGCCGTCCACCAGTCCAAAGCACGGGACTGAAAGACGCCGGTAGCGTTCAGAGTTCGAAGGTCATCAGGGCAACCACTTTGTCGCAGAGTGACCTCGATGGAGTCAAACCAGTGGAATAGTGCAGTAGGACCTCCTTCGCCTGTGAATTCCTTCGGCCCACATGACTTGAATTGTTTGAAACTAAAAGGTCTTGCGACAGCTCTAGGACCTTCAGTCCTCGATTCCTCGGATGATTTGCTGGCGTTCTCATAGGCATCGCTCACTGCCTTTGCTACAGCTTTCGCGACGATGGAAGCAAGACGTCTGTCTTTCTTTTCCTGGCGTGAGAGTGGATGACGGGATCCAGACGACATTGTCTGCAATAGACATCGCCATGGAACTCAACACATGTATTCGAATCTCACCTCACACGTCTACTACTACTAAAGCTCAGTAACACGTACCATGTAATCGCATATAGTCACAAAAATCACAGGATCGCACAAAGTCACATAAACACATAGAGCATATAATCACATTATTCCTAAACAGGTAAGCACAATAGCAGAACACATACATAACTTAGTCACTAAAAGTACCTAGGAGCATACAAAGCATTCTGACTGCCTCTATTGTGGATTCGCTAGCGATGAGTTGTGTGGGTTTTGTGTTTTAGCAGAAGCAATAGTGTCGGGTCGAAATCAATAGTACCTCAAAACGTTAACAAATTACAGAAAATGCATAAAATTTCATAAAGATCAATAAATCGAGGGTAGATTGTCTGTGGCTAATAGACTTCGACTAACCAAAGTGGCTCGACTATTCGCAAGAATCCTGCACAATTACCTCCAGGACTATGCCTTTGCCTCGATTCTTGGGCGTTGGCGCAATTCCCATTGGTTATATTGTGTCGCTAGATCGTTGGAGTCCATCGAACTTTGGTGGGAGTTTTTGTATAAAAGCGGGACGAGTCGTCAAGGTTAGGGTTTCACCCCTATCTTGCAACTTCCGTCCTCGTTTTTGATAAAAATTGAGGAGATTATTCATCAAAATATGGATTTCACTCCTGATTTGGTATGATTCTCCTCGTCTGAAGCTAAAACGCAAGCTGATTTGACAACTTTAGTCGAGAGTTTACGGTTTTCACACCTATTCTCGGCCTCATTACCTGTTCACAACTTGAAAATTCGAGTGCTGTGATAGAGAAAGAGTGAGTGATAGTGGCGAGTTTACGCATACGCGTGAGTCGGTCTGTTGGTTCTTAACTATAGACTAGGTCTCTAAGACTTCGACCCGGACTAGGTCGAGTCTTGCCTAATTCCCTATAGTTATGGCTCTGATACCAATCTGCCACACCCCAACCGATGGCGGAATCATCGAGGCGCGGCACTGAGCGAAACAGATTGTTCAGAAGTTTCCATAACAACTATCATTACCATTTAATTAAAGCATTACGTCCCATACCGTAACATAAATAGTCAAACAAGTTACTACAGACAACATCAAAACAAATACTCTGTTCCGACAACTCAGATTTAAATAAGTAGCAATTGTTTATCTGCTTCTAGAGACCGCTAATAAGTTATCTACAGACAACTATTTGTTGGGCTCTAAAGCGTTATTCTAGCTTCCATTCCCTACCACATATGCATCCTAAGCACCTGTCACATACGTTAAAATAAAGTCAATACATAAAATGTAAAGGTGAGCATACAAGTTTGATAATAGCATATATAGAGTTCGAATTCGTTTACGCGTAACCAGCACGTACACATAGTGAAATGAAGCACGTTAGTTATCGACATAGATCCATCGATACCAATGACTGCGGGTTGACTGCCCGAGGCAGTTCACAATACATGATTACCACCGTAATCCATGCAAGTAAAAGATCCTTAACAACCCCCGTGTGAACGGGTGCTGAGTCCAAACTATAGTACTATCGTTGCTAAGGCAGGTAGACGGCATTCCATGTGTAAACATAACAAACAAGCATTCATAAGCCACGTATAACATGCATGAATGGTTAAGCGTTAAAATAGCTTGAGTAGTGTGATAGTTGTAGTTTGAATAGTCGTAACGTATGTAACACCCAAAAGTGCTAAAGCAAAAAGGGTTCGAGTATACTCACAGCGATTGTGGATTGAAGGGAGCGCTTTTATAGCAAGTACGGTTAGCCTGAATAGATTCGATAATGTAACGATAAGTGGCGCGTAAAATAGTACAAAGTGAGAGTGGTTAGGATGGCTGATCGTGCGGATCAGCTATCCGTGAGTAGAAGTCATCCGTGCGCATGACCTATCCGTGCGGATGGTGATGCGTGCGGATGGTGATCCATCCGGATAAGCTATCCGTGCGTACGACTGTCCGTGCGGGTGGTAACCCGTGCGGACGAGATGTGCGTGTGGATGACTTATCCGTACGGTTAAGTTGTTTGTGGGGATAAACGTTCAAGTGGATTGTTTCTTCCTAAGATGTGTTTGTGTATGATGGCTTGTGCTTTGGAGTTTTCGTTGTAGCATTTAGAAAACACATAAGTGTTTCTACCTTTCAAGCCGGTCGCGCGGACGGCAGTCCGTGCGTATGGTAGTCCGTGCGGGCAGCCTGTGCGCGCGGGCAGAGACAATCCGGCCGGATAGACTGTCCGTGCGCACGACTTGGCCGTGCGGATGAAGATTGTTTGATTTTCATTTTAAGGCCTTAGTATCTCATGATCCGAAGAGTAATCCATTCAAAGGTCGTCCGTCCGGATTGCGCATTCGTCGATACTCAAACCTTGTTTGGAAAGTGGGTCCCATGGGTAGCTCGTCCGGGTGACAACTTGTCCGGATGTGTTGTGCGTGCGGATGGTAATCCGTGCGCACAGCCTGTCTGTGCGGACAGCTTGTCCGTGCGGCCAGCTAGTCCGTGCAGACAACTGGTCTGGTTGTTCCGTTCGTCTACACTTGGTTTCTGTTGTCGTTTATCGAGACGTTCTGATTACGTGGCAACCACTTGGAGTTGTGTTCTCACCCGCGTGACTAGACCGGTCAGGAACCACCCTAACTCGGCCTGTCGGCGACTCAGAACGGTAGTTCTGGTTGTCCCCGAAATCAGGTGTCTTGCGGTAGAATTCCAGATCTAGGACTAGTGCATCACTATTATCGAGTAGAGACTAGAACCAATCAGATTCGTACCTATTTTAAGGGTAAAAGAAGGAGAGAACTTAGGTTAATTTCTTTCCACTCTTTTTATCCTTAGAAAAGTTTAGATCTTGGTGAAGTTAGTGTGAAATCTTGTAGAAATCGTTTAGATCTGAGTTATTCTTGGTGGAATGAGGTCAAGCTTGAAGTTCATGAGAACTTCTTGTTGACGTCACTCGAGGATACCTCAAATCCGGGTGATTTCATGGTTAAAAGTGAAGATTTGAAAGATGGAAATGTGTAGAATTGTGTAGTGATCAAAGATGTACAAGAATTAGTGCAAGATCTTACCTGGATTGGGAGAAATCTGAGAAAAAGTGAAGAATGCGTACGGTTCGGACGTCACTTGCCAAAAGTGGAAAAAATGGAGAGTGGCCCGTGTATTTATAAGATGCCAAAAAGGGAAAGGGTGAGCCGTGCGCATGGCACGCACCCGGGTAGGCTATCCGCACCGACTGGTCATCCGTGCGGATTGGCAATCCGTGCGGATTGGCCATCCGTGCGGATTGGCCATCCGTGCGGATGCCGCCTGCTTTGGTGTGTTCGGCGCGATGCAGCTTCGGTTTCTATTTGCGAGCGATTCGATAGGGTTTCCTAGTCAAATTACTTTCAGTCCCAACTACTTCTTATATGGTTCGACTCGGAATTCGGGTTCGGGTTCGTTTACGTTCGAGTTAGACTTCGAGTTCGATTGAGTTCGCTTGATTATCACAACATAACATAAAATAAAACATGCACAGGTAACACGTAAGGCACACACACACGTATAAATAACAAGTAAAATACACAGTTCGAGTTACGGTTCGATGTCGATTGGATTAGCATTGCTTGATTGACTTTATCGCATTGTTACTTCCTATCATTCACGGTCGTAGGTCGATTGAAATACGGTCGACACGATTTGATTATTGTAATGAACGACACTTACTCCACATAATATAAATAAAATAACAACATTTCTACGAGTCATGTCGCGCGAAATCGGTCGTTGACTTTGACCTTGACTTTGACTTTCACTCGTGGAAACACGGGGTGTTACAATGGGTGGCTTGAATGGCCTCAAAAGCAGTTAGAGCAGGGACAACTTTTCCTTTTTTCAAAACACGGGTTGGACTTGTTAACACAGCAGCAGTAACAACAACGCCCCCAATGGGTACAGCAATGTCACTCGTAACGACGGAGATCGCGGCCCCCGTGGCCATATACTTCCTTCCGGTGACTCTCACCCGGATTGTCTTCTTCGCCTCTGAGGCAGAAACACTACTTCCTTCGCTGGGAGAAGGCTGAAAAACATAAGCAGTCGGGTCCGTCGGCACAGCTGGCAGTAAACATTGCTCCAAGTGGATTTTTAGCACGTCAGGATCCTATTCCCCGATCACCCGGTTCGCGGTTTTCAACCCAGCGTGCCGCGGGGGATCAACAAAATCAAACAAACTCCATTCTCCTGCAACATGTACACATGTTAATTCACACATAGTTAACAAAGCATATTCAAGGCAAAAAAGCTATGTACCTTCATCATCCCTCCGGAACGAAGGGTATAGCTTGATGTCACGCCATATAGCAGGCTCATCCCCGCCATCACCAAGGCTCCCTCAGGGATTACTGTGCACTCGAAAGGGCGCCCACATAATCTTGTATACAGGGCGTTTGCCACATAAGCATCTTTTGAGGGACCATCGTCTTTAACTTTGTCCTTCGGTCCCATCTCCCTCTAGTGCATTTCTCCAGGAATAACACCAACGTCAATATAGAAGAATTTTTTCTTCCAATATTTGCCCCTGGAGCTAGTAGGGATGTCTCTCAAGCAAGACACATCGGTGTCCCTTATGTCAAAGGTAAAAAAGGGGGATTTCTGTCGCACCCCCAAAATACCACATGCGGTAACCCCCGCTAGGCATGTGACGTACCAGGATCCAAGCCACCAATCACATTGAACTACGCATAATATTTAAATAAAACATTCCATTCATTTCAAAATATAAATTCAAATCATAATTTAAACCAAAGTAGATGTTCAGCGGAAGCATAATGTAAATTGTAAATCAAATGTTTTAAAACATGTGTTCATAATCAACGAAGCAAGTATCCAAGAGTCTCGACCCATGACCACTCCAGCACTCCCAGATAGCAAGTCCATATCACGAATCTAATGACCTGCAAGCATGCAGACAAGTGTGTCAGACGACGCTGGTGAGTTCAAAGTTTTGTTAACGCGTTTAGTTACCATATATGAGTATAAAACAGTTTAACGATTTGATTTAATGTTGTTATTAACTCGAGTACCGCAGATGGCTACAAGATTTATTTGCCCAACCCCAATGTCTCTATCAAAACATTGGTCAAGTGGTTAAGGTAATTAGTTCACGCCCGTCCTCCCCGGTACGGAGTGAGGGTGCCAAACCTAATAGCGCTATCAACTAATAACCTCGTTGCCTCCCCGGCAACTAATCGGTAGATGTAAGGGGTCTTATCGATAGAAATGAGTGTAATAACAAACATCCCAAAAACCTGACATTCCTCCCCAGAACGTTACCCAACATCCCTCCCCGGGACGCATGCTTGGAAAAAGAGCAGTGAACTCACCTTGGTTTGCTCGGTATGATTAATTACTTGTTCACAAATAATTCTGTCAAAGCCTACGGTATTCATGTATACGTAATCAGTTTATGTTCGCATGGTACACGTACAAGTTTATAGTCACAATGTGCATTTAGAATCACAACCACTAAATAACACATAACAGTTATTCAAACCCATGCAAAACCATACTTCACATCTATGATTCATAACAGCACTTAACAGTTAACTGTGCCATAAAACTAATTCAATGTTCCTCGGTCTTCACTATCATCATTAACAGTTAACAACATAGTTATTCAGTATCTTAAGTGTTCTAAGTTACAGTCTGTTGTGAACTACCCACAGGGCGGCGAAACTCCAAGCGGCGAAACATCCAGTGTTTCGTCAAGATGCTATGTGACGAAACATATAGTGTTTCGTCGAGACTCTATGTGGCGAAACATATAGTGTTTCGTCGAGACCATATTGCGACGAAAAATGAATATTTCGTCATGACAGGATTGGATGAAACATCACATGTTTCGTCGAGGGTTACTCCACGTAGTCCCTCATCGGAATAATAAAACAATTACAATTCTTATGACCTCCAACAGTTATCGAATTATCGGTTTAACAGTTTCAACAACACTAATAAATCCACGGTTTAACATCCTAACTATGATCAATCATCGAACATTTTGATTCATTCCAACCCTAGACGTTTCATCGAACTGTTAAACATATCATCAATTATGAATCATCAAGTATTCAACAAAATACACGAAATCAACGATTCATAACAAGAGCATCCTAATCGTATTTGTGTCAACAGTCAACGACATCATTCCTATGAATAAAACCTTAATAACCAATGACATCATTCAAACAGTTCAAACCCTAATAGACACAACATGTATGATCTCTAATAAAACCCTATATTCACAATGAATTACATGCATCATAAATAATCATCAAATAACTGTGAAGTGCGATAGAACGCTAACCAAATGAGGAGATAATTCAAACAGTGCAAAAGGATTCGAGTAATATGAAGAGTGATGTCGTCGGTTTGTTAAGAGAATGAGTTAGGGTTTTAAAATCGTTATCTAAGGTACATATATACGCATACACTGGGTCTTCAGCTATACTTGGGCCGAAAGCCCATACGGCAGATCATCCCTTTACGAAATTCCTACATTCGTCGGGCAAGGGAGTGACGAAACTCCTCTTTCATCGAGTAGTCCACGGCGAAACATATACACATTTTCGTCATGCAGTTGTTGTGTAACTAAAGGGTTTTATTAAACAATAACCAATGCAATTCCAAACTCAATACACAACTAAATAAACATTAGGATCAATCCTTCAAAGTGTTACATCTTTCATAATCTAAATAAATAATCAACATCGGATTCCCACACAAGAGATACGTGAATGAAAGGGTTTGAAATCTCGGGTTGTCACATCATCCCCAACTTGAAAGAAATTTCGTCCCAAAATTTGATACGCAATCCAAAACAGCAAGACGTTAACTCAGGATGACTGTGGATTTTCCGCGGGTACCACATCATCCCCAACTTGAATGGGAATTTCGTCCCAAAATTCACAAGTTGCATTAGATTTAGATTTGCCAGTCTTGGACATGTCATCTGGGAATAAATGTGGGTACTTGAGCTTCATCTGATCCTCTCGTTCCCATGTGAACTCCGGTCTGCGTCTTGAGTTCCAACGAACCCTCACGATCGGAATTCGGCTGTGCTTACGTACCTTGACCTCCCGGTCCATAATTTCTATTGGTTCTTCGACAAACTGCAACTTGTCGTCTATTTTTAGCTCTTGAAACGGTACCACAAGTGTTTCATCGGATAAACACTTCTTTTGCTGGGAGACATGAAAGACGTCATGGACGTTACCCAACTCAGCAGGTAACTCTAACTTGTAGGCCACTTTACCAATTCACTCAAGAATTTTAAACGGCCCAACATAACGAGGGTTTAGCTTGCCGCGTTTTCAAAAACGCACCACACCCTTCCAGGGTGAGACCTTCAACATAACACGATCATTAACTGCGAACTCCAACGGTTTTCTACACTTATCGGCGTAGCTTTTATGACGTTCATTTTTACTGCTGCCATCCTATTCCTGATCTGAAAAATCTTTTCTGAAGTTTCCAACACAAGTTCAGGGCCTGTGACCTGGCTGTCACCCACCTCAGCCCAACAGAGAGGTGAACGACACTTTCGTCCGTACAATGCTTCGAACAGAGCTGCCTGGATGCTGGTATGGTAGCTATTGTTATAAGAAAACTCTATCAAAGGTAAGTGTTTCTCCCAACCCTTTCCAAAATCAATCACGCACGCCCGCAGCATATCTTCTAGTGTCTGGATGGTTCATTCACTTTGACCATCCGTCTGTGGGTGATAAGCAGTACTCATGTCGAGGCGTGAGCCAAACGATTTGTGCATCGACTGCCACAAATCTGAAATGAAACGCGGGTCGCGATCTAAGATAATAGAAGTTAGCACCCCGTGCCTAGAAACCACCTCCTTGAGGTATACAGCAGCTAATTGTGAGAACTTATCCGTTTCCTTGATCGCTAGAAAGTGCGCTGACTTCGTGAGACGATCAACGACCACCCAAATTGTGTCGTTCTCGTTTTGAGTTCTAGGTAGTCCAGTGACAAAATCCATTGCGATTTGCTCCCATTCCACATGGGTATTTCTGGCTGTTGCAGCAATCCAGACGGTTTCTGATACTCCACTTTAACCTTCGAGCAGGTCAAACATTTACTCACATAAGTCGCAATATGAGCTTTCATCTTTGGCCACCAATACATGACTTTGAGATCCTGATACATCTTATCCGAACCTGGGTGAACAGAGTATCGAGATTTGTGTGCTTCATCCATCACAAGCTCCTTGAGGTTACCAAACAAAGGAATCCATACACATTCCATGAAGTAGAGGAGACCATCCGATCTCTCTACAATTCGTTTCTCCATGCCCATTAAGTACTCTCATTCGATGTTTTCCTCCTTCAACGCTTCAGCTTATGCATAACGGATCTGGTCAGGTAGGTTAAAATGAATGGTGAGCTGCAAAGCGTGAACACGTTTGGGTTTCGATTCCTTTCGAATGAGAGCATCAGCTACCACGTTGGCCTTACCCGGATGATACTTGATTGCACAGTCGTAGTCATTTAAAAGTTCTACCCAGCGACGCTGTCTCATATTCAAATCCTTCTGGTCGAAAATATGCTGAAGGCTCCTGTGGTCGGTATAAATAGTGCATTTAGTACCGTACAGGTAATGCCTTCAGATTTTGAGCGCAAATACTACGGCTCCCAACTCTAAGTCGTGTGTCGTATAATTCCTCTCGTGAACCTTCAACATTCGAGAGGCGTAAGCTATCACATTGTTGCGTTGCATCAGCACGCAACCAAGACCCTGTATGGAAGCATCACAGTATACTACAAAGTCTTCTGTACCTTCAGGTAACAAGATCGGTGCACTGCAGAGTTTCTGTTTTAACAACTGGAAAGCCTCTTCATGTTTCGTTCCCCATGAGTATACAACGCCTTTCTGTGTCAATGAAGTAAGAGGTTAGGCGATCTTTGAAAAGTCCTTAATAAACCTACGATAGTACCCATCGAGTCCAAGAAATTGTCGCACCTCTGAAGGAGTCTTCGATGCAACCCAATTTTTGATAGCATCAATCTTTGCAGGATCCACGTGTATCCTTGATTCGTTCACAATGTGCCCAAGGAAGTGTACCTCTCGAATCCAGAAGTCTCACTTAGAAAACTTCGCATAGAGTTGCTCCTTCCTCATGAGTTCCAAAATAAGACGCAGGTGCCGCTCGTGATCTTCATTGCTCTTCGAGAAGATCAAAATGTCATCGATGAATACTGTAACGAAATCGTCGAGATACGGTTTACATAGATGGTTCATGAGATCCATGAAGACCGCTGGCGCGTTCGTCAATCCAAACGGCATAACTAAAAACTCATAGTGCCCATAACGCGTTCGAAAAGCCGTTTTAGGAACATCCTCCTCTCGGACTCTCATCTGGTGATAGCCCGATCTTAAGTCGATCTTCGAATAAAAACTTGACCCTTGCAACTGGTCAAACAAGTCGTCGATGCGTGGAAATGGATAACGGTTCTTGACAGTCACCTTGTTGAGTTTCCTGATAATCAATACACATGCGAAAGGACCCGTCTTTCTTCTTTACAAACAAAACTGGAACTCCCTAAGTCGAAGAGCTGGGTCGAATAAAGCCCCTATCCAGTAACTCTTGTAGTTGATTAGACAACTCCTGCAATTCTCCAGGTGCTAAATGGTAAGGAGCATGAGCTATCGGGGCTGCTCCTGGTGCAAGATCAATCTGAAATTCCACTTGACAGTGAGGAGGTAAACCTGGAAGTTCCTCAGGAAACACATCAGCAAATTCGCGTATAACTGGCAGATCCTCGATCTTTCTTTCCCCTGACGGAGTATCAGTAACAAGTGCTAAAATAGAAGGATACCCCTTTCATAGACATTTCTACGCTTGCATAGCTGAGATGATACCAACCATCGCACCACTGCGATGCCCCTGAACTGATAATGACTCTCCACCAGAGAGAGGAATACGTACAATCTTCTCCTTACACAGAATCTCAGCTTGGTGTTTAGACAACCAATCCATACCAACCACTATATCAAAACTACAGAGGGTAACAGGAAGGAGATCAATATCAAACACTTGACCCACAAGATCTAGTTTACACCCAAATAGGACATGCGAAGCTTCAATCGTTTTGCCATTAGCTAATTCTACTACGTGCTTAACTTCTAAAGGCGTTGGGGCAAACCCTAATCGTTGACCAAACTCTAGGGACACATAACTCCAATCGGCACCGGAATCAAATAACACAGAAGCAATAAGATTGTTCACAGAAAACATACCAGTCACGACATTGCCGTCGTTCCTAGCATCACCAGCACCGATCGTAAACATTCTTCCACGAGCACCATTGCCTACATTGTTGCCGTTATTGTTGTTGTTTCCAGCATTGTTGTTGTTGTTCTGGCGGTTGTTGTTGTCGTTAACATTCTGATTCAACTGAGGACAATCCCGCTTAATGTGGCCCTCATCCCCACACTAGAAACACCCCTTCTTAAAGCCCTTGTTCTGATGGGGTTGTTGCCTTTGCCTTTGCTGTCGCTGATGCTGCTGATTTTGCTGCTGCTGCTTTGGCTGCGGGGCTCTACAGTCTTTGGCCTCATGGCCCACCTTTTCGCACCTACGGCAAGTCCGGACACACTGTCCATAATGATGATAACCACACTTGTTGCACTGTGGCTTCTTTCCAACATAGGAGCCCTGATTCTGATTGCTGCCCTGGCCTTGGTTAACTGAGGACGACTAACTGAAGCTATGGTTATTGTTGTTGTCAGGCCTTTTCTGGGATTGACTGGCATTGGTTGCCTTGTCAGCGTCATTCCATTTCCGCTTGTTATCACTAGCAGGTGTGGTAGCTGTAGCAGCAGTGGTAGTGGCAGATTTACGAGGCGGCAATGAGCCACGCTCGACCTCTTGGTCAGTAATCTTATATGCCAAACGGATGATCTGGGCAGATTGTTATGGTTTGCAGCAGTGACATACCCCTTTACAGCTGGTCCTAGGCCCTTGAGATACAGCTCAATTCGTTGATGTGGAGGTCGAGACAGGTTAGGGCACAAAATTGCTAGTTCATGAGATCGTTTCGTGTAAGCCTCGATCTCGGATCCTTCCATCTTCAAATCGTAGAACTCGTTCTCGATCTTCTGAATCTCATCACAGGGATAGTACTCTTCTCGCATTAACTCCTTAAAATCATCCCAAGTCGTGGCGTTAGCCATCTCGATGCCCAACATTTGCACCTGGGCATTCCACCAAGTTAAGGCACCGTCCTCCAAAGTGCCAGTAGCATACTTCACTCGGTCCCCCCCAGGACAGTTACACATAGCAAACACTGATTCAGCCTTCTCAAACCAACGCAGTAACCCCACAGCCCCTTTAGTCCCACTGAACGTCTGTGGCTTACAATTCATGAATGTCTTGAATGTGTAGGCAGGCGGATGGTTCTGATGCGCTGGCTGACCTAATGGACGAAAGAAAATACAACACAGGGGTAAGAGTTGTGTACGCGACATAAGATTAAAGAGTATTCGGCACATTTCGTACCAGTTTGGTAGGCTGCCAAAGCCTCAGCCACACATGTGTTGATTAAGTTTGTCAGCTCAGCTTGGGTCATCGCGATGTGACCACGTCCATGACCTCGTCCACTCATGATTCTATATAAGGAGAGGGAACAAATATAAGAGTCGAGATGAGGTAAGAGTCAAGTCTCACGTTGAAATCTACAAACTACCAAGTTTACACACAATAGGGCAGAACCCTTCTCACACTCGTTAAGCCTCACTGGGACTTACATGAACCTCACGTTATTATTATGTGTGCACCCATAATAATAAGGTAATTTGCATGCTCATCTCAGTGCCTCTTAACTTGCGCTAAAAGTTTCCCCCGATTCAAATAGCAAAACAGAAGGTATTAGAGGATTAAGAATCACAAAAGTCGAAGAGTAGTGTCACACTATCAAATCACCATAGTATCTAGTATGTCGTTTCATGCAAGTTGTGAGTGTGTGACTACTAATCAAGTAATGCATAAAGTAAACAGAAGATGAACCTTGCAATTTGGAGCTGAGTGTCATGGTCGATTTTCGAAGTTGTTCGGTTATAGTCTAGTTTTATAAAAACGTTTTAAAACCTAGTTCACTATAACCAGTGGCTCTGATACCAAACTGTCACACCCCCAAAATACCACATGCGGTAACCCCCCGCTAGGCGTGTGACGTACCAGTATCCAAGCCACCAATCACATTGAACTACGCATAATATTTAAATAAAACATTCCATTCATTTCAAAATATAAATTCAAATCATAAGTTAAACCAAAGTAGATGTTCAGTGGAAGCATAACTGTAAATCAAATGTTTCAAAACATGTGTTCATAATCAACGAAGCAAGTATCCAAGAGTCTCGACCCATGACCACTCCAGCACTCCTAGATAGCAAGTCCATATCATGAATCTAACGACCTACAAGCATGCAGACAAGTGTGTCAGCCGACGCTGGTGAGTTTAAAGTTTTGTTAACGCGTTTAGTTACCAAATATGAGTATAAAACAGTTCAACGATTTGATTTGATGTTGTTATTAACTCGATTATCGCAGATGGCTACAAGATTTATTTGCCCAACCCCAATGTCTCTATCAAAACATTGGTCAAGTGGTTAAGGTAATTAGTTCACGCCCGTCCTCCCCGGTACAGTGTGAGGGTGCCAAACCTAATAGCGCTATCAACTAATAACCTCGCTGCCTCCCCGGCAACTAATTGGTAGATGATGTGTGCAAAATGCAACATATAAATTACATCAATTGAGGCATAAAACTAACCTTTTTTTAGTACTAATGTTGGAAAAATGTGTTTTTGTCTTCCTTTTATATTTTCAGGATTAAATAAGCTCAAATGAACAAAAGTAGCAAAAAGGAAGCTAAATCTAACAAAAATACAAGAAAAGGAATAAGCGTGGCATGCCCGACCCCCCGACAGCATCTTCCCAAGCAAAACAAGAAAACAGAAGGCTGAACACGCCCTGTGCTCAGTGAGCACGGGGGGCGTGCCCAAGTGTCTGCAGAAAAGACAAACCTGTAGAAGCTTCTATCACCCACCACGGGGGCGTGCCCAGCGGACACGGGGCCGTGGTCAACTCTAAGATTCGCAGAATCTGAGAAAATCTTGATAGTACAGATACGCTTCTGCACACGGAGTCGTGCCCATCGGACACGGGGGCGTGGTCAACTAATGCAGACAAACTGCAATTAATGAAGAAAGAGAAGGAGGATGGACACGGGGCCGTGCCCAATGGACACGGGGCCGTGCCCGAGCTGCTGTTCAGGCTATAAATAGGGGTGCTTGGATCATTTGCAAACCATCCCTTGGCACACCACCTCGCTCAAACTTCACCCACACTCCACCACCACCACAACACCATCATCCACCACCATCATCCATCATCCATCATAGAGTGTGTGAGTCGTCTCGGGATCCAAGATTGATCGTAAGAGTTCTTGACAATCAAAGGCCATGTTTCCCTAAGTCTCTTACATCACTTGGTGAAGACAAGTGTCTAGTGTAATACTTTTTATTTTTAATCTTTTCGCACTTTTTATTTGGTTATGTATTAATGACTTTAATAACTAGTTTCTTATGTTGAAGGTGATTCTTCCTTATCGTTTGTCCGTGGTGTCTTGGCATTATTTTACTGTCTATATAAAATAAAAGATTTTCACCATTCACATCTCCATGGCCTATATGGAGATATGTTAGCTACCTGGTCGGGGGTTAAGGGAACGGTTTGGTAAGAGTCTTGCCTTGTTCAGTGTATAGATCATGCAAGGACCTGGGTCAAATTTAGTAGGACCTCCTTCAATACCCACTGGTATTGGATGGCGGGGGTCCAAACTCTTTGATCCCCTCATATGTAAGCTACTATTAATACTTTAACCCGGCTACTTAGGATTGTATCCCTGCTGACTCAGACTACTTAGCCGAGGGTAACGTCACCTCAAAAGAGGGGCCTACCACATTATGCATTAATAACTTAATTAATTATCTTTCAATAATCCCACCCTTTAGGATTGTATCCTTGCTGACTCACACTACTGGGTTGAGGGTAACGTCACCTTCAAAAGAGGGGCCTACTACAATAACTAAGATAAGCTCTTAAAAAGTGCAAAAGTGCGGAAATAATCAAAGGTTACACTACACACGAGTCGGATCCAAGTGATTCATATTGTATATCTGTTTTTATTTTATTTTATTTTTCAGCATTTTAGTTAGATTATTTTTCTTGTTTAAAAACCTTTTTTCTAAACTTTTGATTTGATTAGACGTTGAGGATAAACCGGTACTAAAAGCTCTTGTGTCCTTGGACGACCTCGGTATCTTGCCAACACTATACTACGCTCACGATGGGTGCACTTTCCCATATGTGTGTTTAGTGTTAGTAAATATCGTGTTTTATAAATTTAAAACTTAGCTAACGTGTAAAAAGTGCTTAAAATATACTTAAAAATATATCACACTCGACAAGCATCAAGTTTTTGGCGGCGTTGCCAGGGACACAAGGATTTTAAGAAAGTTAGGAATCAACGGCCTAATCGTTTTTTTTTTTCTATTATTTTAGGTTTTTTTTAGATTTTCAGTTCTGCAGAGCTCAGCACGGGCCGTGCCTGATTGGACACGGGGCCATGCTCAGCATTATTACTGGCAGTTCTAGTAGAGACATAAAAGAACCTCTAGAAGAACCCGAACGCTTTCTCAGAAAAAGACTTAAAGCTAAAAACCAAGAGAAAGTTTCGGGGGACCCACTTCCAATGGCGGATCAACGTACCCTCATGGATTACCTACGACCCACCGTGGGTAATCTTGGCGCCGCTATCAATGCACCGAATGTCGAAGCCAACAACTTCGAACTCCGGGCGCATTTGATACAAATGCTTCAAAACTCCGCAACCTTCCATGGGCTTGCGGACGAGGATCCCCATCTACATATCACTAATTTCTTAGAAATATGTGATACTTTTCGGATCAATGGAGCATCAAATGACTCCATCCGCCTTCGAATGTTTCCATTTTCACTAAAAGACCAGGCTAAGGCTTGGCTTAATACCCTCCCAGTTGGCTCGGTAAACACCTGGGATGAGCTAGCCCAAAAATTTCTATATAAATATTTCCCTCCTGCTTAAACGACTAAATTAATGACTGAAATTAATACATATTCACAAGAGGATGGGGAATCTTTATATGAAACTTGGGAAAGGTTCAAGGAGCTACTAAGAAAGTGTCATCATCACGGTCTTGCGGTATGGCAACAAGTATCCACTTTCTACAATGGGTTGTTGCCACACACAAGACAAACACTTGACTCTAGCTCCGGGCGACTTTTAGGTAATCGTCGCCCAAATGAAATTTATAATCAAATTGAGGAAATTGCTCAAACCAATTTTCAATGGCACACTCCCCGAGGTAACAAATCCATTGCCCCGGGCGCCCATAAGGTTGACGAAAGCACTTCCTTGCAAGCCCAAATCAAGGCCCTTTATTAAAAAATAAAAAAGTTAGAAATGGCAAAAACGGTCTCGGTTATGGCTTGCGAGGGGTGTGGTGGGCCACATGAAAATTGGAGTTGTATGAAAGAAATGGATAATTAAACATAATCGGTAAACTACATTGATAATAGACCTAGGCCGTCAGGTCCTCCAACGGGTACCTACAACCAAGGATGGCGTAACCATCCTAACCTTGGTTGGAGAGAACCCGGCAATAGTACTAACCAACAAAATCTAAACCAACGAACAAACTTTCAACAACCAAGAAATGAGTCACAAAATTTCTCTCAACAACAAGGGGGACGAGAAAGGCTTGAAGATACCGTATCTCGCCTCTTCTCAGACACCGAAAAGAAAAACTCGGATCGATTCCAACAATTGGAATCGAAATTTAGAAATCAACAAGCTAGTATTCAAAACATTGAAAAACAATTAAATCAACTAGCTCAAAATTTCACTGAGAGACCACAAGGCGCATTACCAAGTAATACCGAAACCAACCCAAAAGCGCAAGTACATCTCATCACGTTGAGAAACCGTACCGTGGGTCCCGAGGAAGCTCCATTACCTCCAACGGAAAAGAGCCAATATGGCCAAACCACAACTCCACCCACACCCCAACAAGAGACGGCTTCTCAACCAATTCAAGAGCCCACCAAGAACCCTCTGGTACCATACCCCAGTCGGTTAATTCGCCAAAAGACCAATGAGCAATTCGCAAAGTTCGAAAATTTGTTAAAACAATTGCATGTTAATATTCCATTTATTGAAGTCCTATCTCAAATGCCTAAATATGCAAAATTTATGAGGGACTTCCTCACTCATAAAAGGAAAATTGAATCATTGCAATTAGTTAATTTAGGCGAAGAATGCTCCACCTTGCTACTCAACAAACTCCCACAAAAGAAGATTGATCCTGGAAGCTTCACCATTCCTTGCTCGATTGGGGAATCCCCCATTCTCAATGCACTAGCTGATCTCGGGGCTAGCATCAACCTCATGCCCGCATCAATGTTCAACCGACTCGGCCTAGGGAAAACAAGCCCGACAAAAATGAGCATACAACTCGCCGATAGGACCGTCAAATATCCACAAGGTGTCGCTGAAAATCTATTGGTCAAAGTCGGCGAATTTGTCTTTCCGGCCGAATTTGTCATACTAGATATGGAGGAAGATATCGAGGTACCACTCATCTTAGGAAGACCATTCCTAGCCACGACCCAAGCAGTGGTGGATATGAATGGTGGAACATTGACACTAAGGATTGGGGACCAGGAAATGAAGTTTGGAGTTAGGAATAGGGTAGAAGACGACGACCCGGTCAATTACATGAAGGTCATAGACTCAAGTTTGGATGATGCTCTCCGACGGTGCAACATGGGATGCAAGACATCCCACTTGGGTAACATATGACCAGGCTTTGGGTCTAGCCAAGGACCCTTATAAACGTGGTGCACCACGGAGGCATTCCGCGGAACTATCCTTAGTTTAGTTTAGATTAATTTTTATGTTTTCTAGTTTAGTTTTAATTTTCATGAATAAAACACACTCAGGATGGTGAAGGATACTAATGGAAATTTTCACCAGCACCCCATGCACAAAAGCAGAGCATCCCGCATATTTTTCTTCATTACAGCAGTTCAGCACGGGGTCGTGCTCACCCAACACGGCCCGTGCCCAACCATCTGCAGAAAATGCCCAGTTCAGGTAACTTAACAAGGGGCGTGCTCACTGAACACGCCCCCCGTGTCCAGCCCTCTGTTTCTTTATTTCAATTTTTGTTACTGGCGATATGAACATGGGGTCGTGGCCGGACACCACGGGGCCGTGTCCAGATGCCCAGTAACATAAATTTTTGCTTTTTCACACCTTTTTACACGTCCAATCAACCTAAAAACTTATTTTTGGGACACATTGAGGACAATGTGTAATTTAAGTGTGGGGGGGGGGATGCTAAAACCTTGAATCTTGCAAGTCCTAATTACAAGCCTTACACAAAACTCTATTGGAACCGCTAAACACCCCAATTTTTTTAAAAATCTTTCATTTTTCTTACTTGTCTAAGTTTAAGTTGGGAATTTCAAGTTCTAAAAAGGTGATATTTTTACAAATTTACAACCGATAGCGTCGTGATAAAAAGAACCAACATAAAAAAAATTATGAAACGGCATGACAAACCTAGTTAAAATTTGATTATATATACTTGATCACATAAAAACCCATTCCCACAAAAAGTGAGTTTTGAGCCTTTATTGAGCATACAAATACACATATTTAAACTAAATGCTCATTTTTCGTTTCTTGTGTGAATAGCCGCTTGGTTCTTATGACTCTAGAACTTGCCACGACGATACACTCCCGGTCCTTACCAACTTAAACCCGAGTAAGTAAATGATGGAGGCATTAGGACTAACCCTTTTTATTTCTACACCATTTTTTACCACCTTCACAAAATCCCCCTAGTTAACCCCTTTGAGCCTAAACCTTTTTCATTTCTTAACCCAAACAAACACCCTTTTACCCGCCAAAACCCTTTTTCATTTTGGACCCTTTATTTTAGTAACAAAGCTTGGTTTTTGTGTGACTCTCTTATGTTGAAAAAAAACTTGATAAAGAAGAAAAGAAAAATTAAGTTTGCAATAAAAAACAAAGCTCATCAAAAGAAGGCTTGTTTGAATAAATGCTTCATTGGAATAAAAAGTCACAAAAACAATATGTTTTGCAAAAACTGACGCTTTTTACGCCTTTAGCCCTTTTCTACTAACCACTAACCCAACCACCTACCTTTAACCCAAGCCTAACCCTTCACCCCAAAAGTCCCCTTGATATTTACAAAGGTATATAGTTAAAAAGGAGGTGGATTGATTGCTTGGCAAGCTTATGGTAGAAGTAAGTTCCATGCCGCTCTCGAGTGTTTCACAAAAATACATCTTCGGCCGAGTGTTGAGTGATCCCCCGTGAGGTATGTGAACTTGTATATAAATGGAATTTTAAAAAGGCATTTGATGCCGTAATAAGTATTTTTTCTTATGAAATGTTTTAAATAAATCATGACGAATAGGATTCTAAATAAATAAAAATAAAACTTAATAAAGAATCTTGGAAATCCCGACACACTTTGACAAGCCCAAAACCTTCTCTTCTACCCATTCCATTTGGGAGTGTAAAGCCACATTATAAAGAGTTTTGCTTGAGGACAAGTAAAGATTCAAGTGTGGGGGTATTTGATGTGTGCAAAATGCAACATATAAATTACATCAATTGAGGCATAAAACTAACCCTTTTTTAGTACTAATGTTGGAAAAAGTGTGTTTTTGTCTTCCTTTTGTATTTTCAGGATTAAATGAGCTCAAATGAACAAAAGAAGCAAAAAGGCAGCTAAATCTAACAAAAATACAAGAAAAGGAATAAACGTGGCATGCCCGACCCCCCGACAGCATCTTCCCAAGCAAAACAAGAAAACAGAAGGCTGAACACGCCCCGTGCTCAGCCATGCACTGGGGCGTGCCCAAGTGTCTGCAGAAAAGACAAAGCTGTAGAAGCTTCTATCACCCACCACGGGGGCGTGCCCAGCGGACACTGGGCCGTGGTCAACTCTAAGATTCGCAGAATCTGAGGAAATCTTGATAGTACAGATACGCTTTTGCACACGGGGTCGTGCCCAGCGGACACGGGGGCGTGGTCAACTAATGCAGACAAACTGCAATTAATGAAGAAAGAGAAGGAGGATGGACATGGGGTCGTGCCCGAGCTGCTGTTCAGGCTATAAATAGGGGTGCTTGGCTCATTTGCAAACCATCCCTTGGCACACCACCTCTCTCACACTTCACCCACAATCCACCACCACCACAACACCATCATCCACCACCATTGTCACACCCCCCAAAACCCACATGCGGAATACCACCGCTTGGAGGCGTGACTGACCAGGATCCAGCCACCAATTATACTGAGCATTGATTAATAGTAAAAATGTTCACCAGCCACAATAGTTAGTAAACATCACAGTTTAGAGTTTTAAAAGTTTAAGTTCAAATAACAGTTTAAGTAAGCCGCGGAAGCATAAACCAAACAGTTTCAAAACAAAGTTCATAGTGCAAGATTATTTAGAACCCAACACGTGGGTTAGACGACCACTACACATTCCCAAGCTGCAAGCTCCTGAGTCACTGGGTACCTGCAAAGCATGCAGTAGGGTATCAACATAATGTTGGCGAGTTCATGAGATGTCCAGTTTTAACTTTTCGAAAAACGTAGGTTGTTTAGATAAAGCATTTACAATCACGTCATGGGGAGCTACCCCATATGAAAGCTACTAAACTGACGTTACCGAAACTGTTGACGAGAAGATTTTTGTGCCCCAGGTCAATGTCTATCGTCATTGACCAAGATGCAAGGTCTACTAGTTCACGCCCGATCTCCCCCGGTCACGGTGTGAGGTTGTCAAACCTAATAGCGCTATCAACTAATAACCCGTTCACCCCTGGCGATTAATCGGTACTGTAAGCAGGGACTTCATATGATAGAGATACGTTTAGTTTTGCTAGTTGTGATTTATAAATAATATCCAAACGCATTTTCCCCCGGAAATAGTAATTTAAAAGTTATTCTTTAGTTTGTTCGTGTCCCTCCCTGGGACGCATGCTTTTAGTGTATGAACTCACCTTAGGTTGCTCGGTAGATTTGTTACTTGGTCACGCACGCTGGTCACCACGCCCTAGCATGGTTACCAGTATAGGTCAGGTTGGGTACAAGCAATCACGTTTATCTTACACGTATCTAACACATAGCATGCATGACATATATTTATCCTCTAAGTTATTGGGCCTGTCTAAATTCTTTAACAGCAACAGTTAACACTTAACCCACTTAAACAGTAACAAGCATGAACAGTTAATGCACTTGGGCCCAATAACGAAAACAAACAGCCCATTCGAGACCAGGTGGTCTCGACTCGAGGACAGGCGGTCTCGAGTCGCAACCAGGAGCTCTCGAGTCATGGACTTCTGGTCTCGAGTAGTGTTGGCATGAGTCGTAACCTCAGAGGTCTCGAATCCAGTCTCGAGTCGAGATCATGGGGTCTCGAGTCGAGACCTTGATGGTCTCGAGTCCCTGAAGTCTGTCTCGAGTTGTCGGTATGTGGTCTCGAGTCGTAATCACCGCGGTCTCGAGTTGTAGTTCGATGGTCTCGAGTTGAGACCAGGGGTCTCGACTCCCATCACCTGCTGATTCTAGAACATCTGCATACATTGTACTATCCAATAGAATTTCGAAATCGTGATTGTTTGTACTGTCCAATACCATTTCACTAACATGTTTTCTTGTCTAATCTTAATACAAAATAGATCAAAACACACAATTCAAATATTTTCATGACATTCCTGTTGTTCTTCATTAGGGTTTTTTTTTTCATCGTCTTAATAAAACATCTTAACATACATCACGGTTTCATTCCTTTAAATCAGTATGAACATGCCTAACACCATTTTTCCCTAACAATCATTTTGACCCATTCCTATACACAATTTCAGCCTATAACTCAACATCATCCAAGAACATGCTAGCACAATATTCATACATTCATCTATTACTCATATGTCAAGCTAGCATGATATTCATAAATCACCCTATTCTTCCTAACCATAAACATTATTTAGAAATCAAGCATCTACATCATTTAATCATTTTTAACTCACTAAATTATACAAAATCACGCAAAGAGACCTCTAAACTAAGCATGTATCTCATTCATCAAGCACACATAACACCTAGTACACATTAAAACACTAACCGGCTAAATTCCGAGGTGTGAGGGTATGAAGGATCGATGAATGAGCTTCCAAATGAGATTACAAGCAATCCGAGAACTCCCTTGTGGTTGCCGGTTTGATCTGAGAGGGGTGGGGTGTTGAGGTTTAGGGTTTTTAGAGAGAGGGAGTGTAGAGGAGAGTGTGTGTGAGAGTGAGTGTGGGTTGCCCAAAGAAATGGCAAGGTTGGCTAGGAGCATGAGTTATATACTAGCCCTAAGTCGGTTCACCCTAGTGGGTTTTCGAGTGGGATAAAGAGAAGCATGGCCCAACCGGACCAACTGTTATACTGTTCACTCGAGACCGAGTGGTCTCGAGTCGGGTTCATGGTCTTCGGCTCTCTTATACATATACATACATAACTATACATCATACGTACACTTTATCAACACATAGCACATCAAGATAAACTACAAACTTTCGTTTAATAATATGTACACGAAATACTGAAACAAGAAGGTTGTTCGGGAAAATCCAGAGTGTCACAACCATCATCCATCATAGAGTGTGTGAGTCGTCTCGGGATCCAAGATTGATCGTTAGAGTTCTTGACAATCAAAGGCCATGTTTACCTAATTCTCTCACATCACTTGGTGAAGACAAGTGTCTAGTGTAATACTTTTTATTTTTAATCTTTCCGCACTTTTTATTTGGTTATGTATTAATGACTTTAATAACTAGTTTCTTATGTTGAAGGTGATTCTTCCTTATCGTTTGTCCGTGGTGTCTTGGCATTATTTTACTGTCTATATAAAATAAAAGATTTTCACCATTCATATCTCCACGGTCTATATGGAGATATGTTGGCTACCTGGTCGGGGGTTAAGGGAACGGTTTGGCAAGAGTCTTGCCTTGTTCAGTGTATAGATCCTGCAAGGACCTGGGTCGAATTTAGTAGGACCTCCTTCAATACCCACTGGTATTGGATGGCGGGGGTCCAAACTCTTTGATCCCCTCATATGTAAGCTACTATTAATACTTTAATCCGGCTACTTAGGATTGTATCCCTGCTGACTCAGACTACTTAGCCGAGGGTAACGTCCCCTTCAAAAGAGGGGCCTACCACATTATGCATTAATAACTTAATTAATTATCTTTCAATAATCCGACCCTTTAGGATTGTATCCTTGCTAACTCAAACTACTGGGTTGAGGGTAACGGCACCTTCAAAAGAGGGGCCTACTACAATAACTAAGATAATCTCTTAAAAAGTGCAAAAGCGCGGAAATAATCAAAGGTTACACTACACACGAGTCGGATCCAAGTGATTCATCTTGTCTATCTGTTTTTATTTTATTTTATTTTTCAGCATTTTAGTTAGTTTATTTTTCTTGTTTAAAAACTTTTTTTCTAAACTTTTGATTTGATTAGACGTTGAGGATAAACTGGTACTAAAAGCTCTTGTGTCCTTGGACGACCTCGGTATCTTACCAACACTATACTATGCTCACGATGGGTGCACTTGCCCATATGTGTGTTTAGTGTTAGTAAATATCGTGTTTTATAAATTTAAAACTTGGCTAACGTGTAAAAAGGGCTTAAAATATACTTAAAAATATATCACACTCGACACGCATCCGTAGATGTAAGGGGTCTTATCGATAGAAATGAGTGTAATAACAAACATCCCAAAAACCTGACATTCCTCCCCGGAACGTTACCCAATATCCCTCCCCGTGATGCATGCTTGGAAAAACAGCAGTGAACTCACCTTGGTTTGCTCGGTATGATTAATTACTTGTTCACAAATAATTCAGTCAAAGCCTACGGTATTCATGTATACGTAATCAGTTTATGTTCGCATGGTACACATACAAGTTTATAGTCACAGTGTGCATTTAGAATCACAATCACTAAATAACACATAACAGTTATTCAAACCCATGCAAAACCATACTTCACATCTATGATTCATAGCAGCACTTAACAGTTAACTGTGCCATCCATAAAGCTAATCCAATGTTCCTCGGTTTTCACTATCATCATTAACAGTTAACAACATAGTTATTCATTATCTTAAGTGTTCTAAGTTACAGTCTGTTGTGAACTACCCACAGGGCGGCGAAACTCCAAGCGGCGAAACATCCAGTGTTTCATCAAGATGCTATGTGACGAAACATATAGTGTTTCGTCGAAACTCTATGTGGCGAAACATATAGTGTTTCATCGAGACCATATTGCGACGAAATATGAATATCTCATCATGACAGGATTGGACGAAACATCACATGTTTCGTCGAGGGTTACTCCACGTCGTCCCTCATCGAAATAATAAAACAGTTACAATTCTTATGACCTCCAACAGTTATCGAATTACCGGTTTAACAGTTTCAACAACACTAATAAATCCACGGTTTAACATCCTAACTATGATCAATCATCGAACATTTTGATTCATTCCAACCCTAGTCGTTTCATCGAACTTTTAAACATATCATCAATTATTAATCATCAAGTAGCCAACTAAATACACGAAATCAACGATTCATAACAAGAGCATCCTAATCGTATTTGTGTTAACAGTCAACAACATCATTCCTATGAATAAAACCTTGATAACCAATGACATAATTCAAACAGTTCAAACCCTAATAAACACAACATGTATGATCTCTAAAAAAACCCTATATTCACAATGGATTACATGCATCACAAATAATCATCAAATAACTGTGAAGTGCGATAGAACGCTAACCGAATGAGGAGATGATTCAAACAGTGCAAAAGGATTCGAGTAATATGAAGAGTGATGCCATCGGTTTGTTAAGAGAATGAGTTAGGGTTTTAAAATCGTTATCTAAGGTACATATATACCCATACACTAGGTCTTCAGCTATACTTTGGCCGAAAGCCCATACGGCAGGCCATCCCTTGACGAAACTCCTACTTTCGTCGGGCAAGGGAGTGACGAAACTCCTCTTTCGTCAAGTAGTCCACGGCGAAACGTATACACATTTTCGTCATGCAGTTGTTGTGTGACTAAAGGGTTTTATTAAACAATAACCAATGCAATTCCAAACTCAATACACAACTAAATAAACATTAGGATCAATCCTTCAAACTGTTACATCTTTCATAATCTAAATAAATTATCAACACCGGATTCCCACACAAGAGATACGTGAATGAAAGGGTTTGAAATCTAGGGTTGTCACATCATCCCCAACTTGAAAGAAATTTCGTCCTGAAATTTAATAAGCAATCCAAAACAGCAAGACGTTAACTCAGGATGACTGTGGATTTTCCATGGGTACCACATCATCCCCAACTTGAATGGGAATTTCATCCCAAAATTCACAAGTTGCATTAGATTTAGATTTGCCAGTCTTGGACTTGTCATCTGGGAATAAATGTGGGTACTTGAGCTTCATCTGATCCTCTCATTCCCATGTGAACTCCGGTCCACGTCTTGAGTTCCAACGAACCCTCACGATCGGAATTAGGCTATGCTTACGTACCTTGACCTCCCGGTCCATAATTTCTATTGGTTCTTCGACAAACTACAACTTGTCATCTAATTTTAGCTCTTGAAACGGTACCACAAGTGTTTCATCTGACAAACACTTCTTTAGCTGGGAGACATTAAAGACGTCATGGACGTTACCCAACTCAGCATGTAACTCTAACTTGTAGGCCACTTTATCAATTCGCTCAAGAATTTTAAATGGCCCAACATAACGAGGGTTTAGCTTGCCGCGTTTTCCAAAACGCACCACACCCTTCCAGGGTGAGACCTTCAACATAACACGATCATTAACTACGAACTCCAACGGTTTTCTATGCTTATCGGCGTAGCTTTTCTGATGATCACGCGCTGCTGCCATCCGATTCCTGATCTGAACAATCTTTTCTGAAGTTTCCAACATAAGTTCAGGGTGTGTGACCTGGTTGTCACTCACCTTAGCCCAACAGAGAGGTGAACGACACTTTCATCCGTACAATGCTTCGAACGGAGTTGCCTGGATGCTGGTATGGTAGCTATTGTTATAAGAAAACTCTATCAAAGGTAAGTGTTTCTCCCAACCCTTGCCAAAATCAATCACGCACACCCGCAGCATGTCTTCTAGTGTCTGGATGGTTCGTTCACTTTGACCATCCGTCTGTGGGTGATAAGCAGTACTCATGTCGAGGCGTGAGCCAAACAATTTGTGCATCGACTAACACAAATCTGAAATGAAACACTGGTCACGATCTGAGATAATAGAAGTTGGCACCCCGTGCCTAGAAACCACCTCCTTGAGGTATACAGCAGCTAATTGTGAGAACTTATATGTTTCCATGAACGCTAGAAAGTGCGCTGACTTCGTGAGACGATCAACGACCACCCAAATTGTGTCGTTCCCATTTTGAGTTCTAGGTAGTCCAGTGACAAAATCCATTGCGATTTGCTCCCATTCCACATGGGTATTTCTGGTTGTTGCAGCAATCCAGACGGTTTCTGATACTCCACTTTAACCTTCGAGCAGGTCAAACATTTACTCACATAAGTCGCGATATGAGCTTTCATCTTTGGCCACCAATACATCTTATCCAAACCTAGGTGAACAGAGTATCGAGATTTGTGTGCTTCATCCATCACAAGTTCCCTGAGGTTACCGAACAAAGGAATCCATACATGTTCTATGTAGTAGAGGAGACTATCCAATCTCTCTACAATTCGTTTCTCCATGCCCATTAAGTACTCTGCTTTGATGTTTTCCTCCTTCAACGCTTCAGCTTGTGTAGAACGGATCTGGTCAAGTAGGTTAGAATGAATGGTGAGCTGCAAAGCGTGAACAAGTTTGGGTTTCGATTCCTTTCGACTGAGAGCATCAGCTACCACGTTGGCCTTACCCGGATGATACTTGATTGCATAGTCGTATTCATTTAAAAGTTCTACCCAGCGACGCTGTCGCATATTCAAATCCTTCTGGTTGAAAATATGCTGAAGGCTCCTGTGGTCGCTATAAATAGTGCATTTAGTACCGTACAGGTAATGCCTCCAGATTTTGAGTGCAAATACTATGGCTCCCAACTCCAAGTCGTGTATCGTATAATTCCTCTCGTGAACCTTCAACTGTCGAGAGGCGTAAGCTATCACATTGTTGCGTTGCATCAGCACGCAACCAAGACCCTGTATGGAAGCATCACAGTATACTACAAAGTCATCTGTACCATCAGGTAGAGACAAGATCGGTGCACTGCAGAGTTTCTATTTTAACAACTGGAAAGCCTCTTCTTGTTTAGTTCCCCATGAGTATACAATGCCTTTCTGTGTCAATGAAGTAAGAGGTTGGGCTATCTTCGAAAAGTCCTTAATAAACCTGCGATAGTACCTAGCGAGTCCAAGAAATTGTCGCACCTCTGAAGGAGTCTTCAGTGCAGCCCAATTTTTTATAGCATCAATCTTTGCAGGATCCACTTGTATCCCTGATTCGTTCACAATGTGTCTAAGGAAGTGTACCTCTCGAATCCAGAAGTCACACTTAGAAAACTTCGCATAGAGTTGCTCCTTCCTCATGAGTTCCAAAATAAAACGCAGGTGCCACTCGTGATCTTCCTTGCTCTTCGAGAAGATCAAAATGTCGTCGATGAATACTATAATGAAATCGTCGAGATACGGTTTGCATACACGGTTCATGAGATCCATGAAGACCGCTGGCGCGTTCGTCAATCCAAACGGAATAACTAAAAACTCAAAGTGCCTATAACGCGTTCGAAAAGCCATTTTAGGAACATCCTCCTCTCGGACTCTCATCTGGTGATAGCCCGATCTTAAGTCAATCTTCGAATAAAAACTTGACCCTTGTAACTGGTCAAACAAGTCGTCGATGCATGGCAATGGATAACGATTCTTGACAGTCACCTTGTTGAGTTCCTGATAATCAATACACATGCGAAAGGACCCGTCTTTCTTCTTTACAAACAAAACTGGGGCTCCCCAAGGCGAAGAGCTGGGTCGAATAAAGCCCCTATCCAGTAACTCTTGCAGTTGATTAGACAACTCCTGCAATTCTCCAGGTGCTAAACGGTAAGGATCACGAGCTATCGGGGCTGCTCCTGGTGCAAGATCAATCTAAAATTCCACTTGACGGTGAGGAGGTAAACCAAGAAGTTCCTCAGGAAACACATCGGAAAATTCACGTACAACTGGCAGATCCTCGATCTTTCTTTCCCCTGACGGAGTATCAGTAACAAGTGCTAAAATAGCAGGAGACCCCTTTCGTAGACATTTCTGCGCTTGCATAGCTGAGATGATACCAACCATCGCACCACTGCGATGCCCCTGAACCGATAATGACTCTCCACCAGAGAGAGGAATACGTACAATCTTCTCCTTACACAGAATCTCAGCTTGGTGTTTAGACAGCCAATCCATACCAACCACTATATCAAAACTACCGAGGGTAACAGGAAGGAGATCAATATCAAACACTTGACCCACAAGATCTAGTTTACACCCAAATAGGACATGCGAAGCTTAAATCGTTTTTCCATTAGTTAATTCTACTACGTGCTTAACTTCTAAAGGCGTTGGGGCTAACCCTAATCGTTGACCAAACTCTAGGGACACATAACTCCAATCGGCACTGGAATCAAATAACACAGAAGCAATAAGATTGTTCACAGAAAACGTACCAGTCACGACATTGCCGTAGTTCCTAGCATCACCATCACCGATCGTAAACACTCTTCCAAGAGCACCATTGCCTCCATTGTTGCAGTTATTGTTGTTGTTTCCAGCATTGTTGTTGTTGTTCTGGCGGTTGTTGTTGTCGTTAACATTCTGATTCAACTAAGGGCAATCCCGCTTAATGTAGCCCTCATCCCCACTCTGGAAACACCCCTTCTTAAAGCCCTGGTTCTGGTGGGGTTGTTGCCTTTGCTATCGCTGATGCTGTTGATTTTGCTGCCGCTGCTGCTTTGGCTGCCGGGCTCTACAGTCTTTGGCCTCATGGCCCACCTTTTCGCACCTATGGCAAGTCTGGACACACTGTCCATAATGATGATAACCACACTTGTTGCACTGTGGCTTCTTTCCAACATAGGAGCCCTGATTCTGATTGCTGCCCTGGCCTTGGTTAACTGAGGACGACTGACTGAAGCTACGGTTATTGCTGTTGTCAGGCCTTTTCTGGGATTGACTGGCACTGGTTGCCTTGTCAGCGTCATTCCATTTCCGCTTGTTATCACTAGCAGGTGTGGTAGCTGTAGCAGTAGTGGTAGTAGCAGATTTACGAGACGGCAATGAGCCACGCTCGTCCTCTTGGTCAGTAATCTTATGTGCCAAACGGATGATATGGGGTAGATTGTTATGGTTTGCAGCAGTGACACACCCCTTTACAGCTGGTGCTAGGCCCTTGAGATACAGCTCAATTCGTCGATGTGGAGGTCGAGACAGGTTAGGGCACAAAATTGCTAGTTCATGAGATCGTTTCGTGTAAGCCTCGATCTCGGATCCTTCCATCTTCAAGTCGTAGAACTCGTTCTCGATCTTCTGAATCTCATCACGGGGACAGTACTCTTCTCGCATTAACTCCTTAAAATCATCCCAAGTCGTGGCGTTAGCCATCGATGCCCAACATTTGCACCTGGTCATTCACCAAGTTAAGGCACCATCCTCCAAAGTGCCAGTAGCATACTTCACCCGGACCCCCATGGGACAGTTTCACATAGCAAACACTGATTCAGCCTTCTCAAACCTACGCATTAACCCCACAGCCCCTTCAGTCCCACTGAACGTCTGTGGCTTACAATCCATGAATGTCTTGAATGTCAGGCAGGCGGATTGTTCTGATGCGCTGGCTGACCTAATGGACGAAAGAAAATACAACACAGGGGTAAGAGTTGTGTACGCGACATAAGATTAAAGAGTATTCGGCACATTTCGTACCAGCTTGGTAGGCTACCAAAGCCTCAGCCACACGTGTGTTGATTAAGTTTTTCAGCTCAGCTTGGGTTATCGCGATGTGACCACATCCATGACCTCATCCACTCATGATTCTATATAAGGAGAGGGAACAAATTAAAGAGTCGAGATGAGGTAAGAGTCAAGTCTCATGTTGAAATCTACAAACTACCAAGTTTATACACAATAGGGCAGAACCCTTCTCACACTCGTTAAGCCTCACTGGAACTTACATGCACCTCACATTATTATTATGTGTGCACCCATAATAATAAGCCAATTTGCATGCTCATCTCAGTGCCTCTTAACTTGCGCTAAAAGTTTCCCCCGATTCAAATAGCAAAACAGAAGGTATTACAGGATTAAGAATCACAAAATTCGAAAAGTAGTGTCACACTATCAAATCACCATAGTATCTAGTATGTCGTTTCATGCAAGATGTGAGTGTGTGACTACTAAACAAGTAATGCATAAAGTAAACAGAAGAAGAACCTTGCAATCTGGAGCTGAGTGTCATGGTCGATTTTCGAAGTTGTTCGGTTATAGTCTGGTTTTATAAAAACGTTTTAAAACCTAGTTCACTATAACCAGTGGCTCTGATACCAAACTGCCACACCCCCAAAATACCACATGCGGTAAACCCCGCTAGGCGTCTGACGTACCAGGATCCAAGCCACCAATCACATTGAACTATGTATAATATTTAAATAAAACATTCCATTCATTTCAAAATATATATTCAAATCATAAGTTAAACCAAAGTAGATGTTCAGCGGAAGCATAATATAAATTGTAAATCAAATGTTTCAAAACATGTGTTCATAATCAACGAAGCAAGTATCCAAGAGTCTCGACCCATGACCACTCCAGCACTCCCAGATAGCAAGTCCATATCACGAATCTAACGACCTGCAAACATGCAGACAAGTGTGTCAGACGACGCTGGTGAGTTCAAATTTTTGTTAACGCGTTTAGTTACCAGATATGAGTATAAAACAGTTCAACGATTTGATTTGATGTTGTTATTAACTCGATTACCGCAGATGGATACAAGATTTATTTGCCCAACCCCAATGTCTCTATCAAAACATTGGTCAAGTGGTTAAGGTAATTAGTTCACGCCTGTCCTCCCCGATACGGTGTGAGGGTGCCAAACCTAATAGCGCTATCAACTAATAACCTCGTTGCCTCCCCTGCAACTAATCGGTAGATGTAAGGGGTCTTATCGATAGAAATGAGTGTAATAACAAACATCCCAAAAACCTGACATTCCTCCCCGGAACGCTACCCAATAACCCTCCCCGGGATGCATGCTTGGAAAAAGAGCAGTGAACTCACCTTGGTTTGCTCGGTATGATTAATTACTTGTTCACAAATAATTCAGTCAAACGGTATTCATGTATACGTAATCAGTTTATGTTCGTATGGTACTCGTACAAGTTTATAGTCACAGTGTGCATTTAGAATCACAATCACTAAATAACACATAACAGTTATTCAAACCCATGCAAAACCATACTTCACATCTATGATTCATAACAGCACTAAACAGTTAACTGTGCCATCCATAAAGCTAATTCAATGTTCCTCGGTCTTCACTATCATCATTAACAGTTAACAACATAGTTATTCATTATCTTAAGTGTTCTAAGTTGCAGTCTGTTGTGAACTACCCACAGGGCGGTGAAACTCCAATCGGCGAAACATCTAGTGTTTCGTCAAGATGCTATGTGACGAAACATATAGTGTTTCGTCGAGACTCTATGTGGCGAAACATATAGTGTTTCGTCGAGACCATATTGCGACGAAATATGAATATTTCGTCATGATAGGATTGGACGAAACATCACATGTTTCATCGAGGGTTACTCCACGTCGTCCCTCATCGGACTAATAAAACAGTTACAATTCTTACGACCTCCAACAGTTATCGAATTATCGGTTTAACAGTTTCAACAACACTAATAAATCCACGGTTTAACATCCTAACTATGATCAATCATCGAACATTTTGATTCATTCCAACCCTAGTCGTTTCATCGAACTTTTAAACATATCATCAATTATTAATCATCAAGTATCCAACTAAATACACGAAATCAACGATTCATAACAAGAGCATCGTAATCGTATTTGTGTTAACAGTCAACGACATCATTCCTATGAATAAAACTTTGATAACCAATGACATCATTCAAACAGTTCAAACCCTAATAGACACAACATGTATGATCTCTAATAAAGCCCTATATTCACAATGGATTACATGCATCACAAATAATCATCAAATAACTGTGAAGTGCGATAGAATGCTAACCGAATGAGGAGATGATTCCAACAGTGTAAAACGATTTGAGTAATATGAAGAGTGATGCCGTCGGTTTGTTAAGAGAATGAGTTAGGGTTTTAAAATCGTTATCTAAGGTACATATATACGCATACACTGGGTCTTCAGCTATACTTGGGCCGAAAGCCCATATGGCAACCCATCCCTTGACGAAACTCCTACTGTCTTCGGGCAAAGGAGTGACGAAACTCCTCTTTCGTCGAGTAGTCCACGGAGAAACATATACACATTTTCATCATGCAGTTGTTGTGTGACTAAAGGGTTTTATTAAACAACAACCAATGCAATTCCAAACACAATACACAACTAAATAAACATTAGGATCAATCCTTCAAACTGTTACATCTTTCATAATCTAAATAAATTATCAACACCGAATTGCCACACTAGAGATACGTGAATGAAAGGGTTTGAAATCTCGGGTTATCACAATTTCCATACGAGGATGAAAAAAGCCCTAAAAACGATGAGTTCAGGGATGTGCTCCAAGGCCATACAAGCAAACTCAAACTGTCGAAGTTTTACCAACCCCAACGGGTGCAGTTGAGAAATATGGATGGGATAATGGTCAAGAACCAACTTACAAAACTTGGTGATCGGCAATCAGAAGTTGCAAAACTTGAAAAAATCACTGAACAGCGTGATCTTACCCTTCTTCAACGGAAACGCCATGTCTGTCTTAGACGGCAGTACAGGATTCCACTCTGCCCTAATACCATAATCTTGAACAAGTTTGTTGTATGATACAAGCCCCCATTTGCAGTAGAGGGCATCAGCACTGGCTTGGGCAGAAGAGGATGATTCACCGGTTTTAGAGGCCAATTTTCGATTCAAGAAATTCAAGAAAGCAGTTGTGAACAAGGAAGGAAGTGGACCTTAAAACCCTAAACTGGAACTCTATTTATACGAAATTGCAACTTTTCGAATTCAAAAAGACAAACAGACGAGAACACGCGTCAGAACAGGGTAGGTACAGTTGTCATCCTAATGATGATTTAACTGTCACATCCTTTCCCATCGCCGCCATTTTTTCAAAAAACACAACGGTACCCCACTCGAGAAAATTACACTCACAGGGGGGGATTTTGACTTTTCCTTTTTTTAGTCCGATTTCATTAATTTCAGATCATAACTTCGGACTGGGGGGACATGACGAGGTATGACCTAGATCGGCTAACCCGACCCGGTCATTACCTATTATTTTATTATAAATAATTAATTACACATGTTTATTCTAGAATGTTCTATTCTGCATGGATAAACAACATAACCGAATCCCCAACTTTTTGGGAAGATCATGCAAATCCCTAACTTATCGAAGCCCATACTAAGTTAAGGGAAACCCTAACGGTGTTATGTTTTGCAGCTAGCAGTTCGGATCGCCAAGAGTTGAAGTCCTAGCTGGATACTACCGTGAAGGTCAGTGTTTCTTCAGCATCACTCTTGGCTTTAGGACACTTCTTATATCATCTCGAGAAAAGACAAAAGGTATATATTTAAACAATATTCAATTATAAAAACATTATTGAACAATTTATAACGTTAATAAACAATGTGTTTTTTCAGCATTTGGTTGGCATTTGGTGCATAAAGATTGATTATTATTAATTTTTTACTTAATGGTGTGGCTAGGGTGATTTACTAATCAAGTGGTGGCTCAAGTGGATGATTCTATCGTGTTTGCTGGGTACGTGACAAGATTTATGGGTAGTTTAATATATTGTTTGATTCGAGTTATAAAGCGAAAAGTATGGTTTATTAGGTTTATTTTGAGTTTTGATCTTTCTCCCACTTTATTCCATTGGATATTTTAAACTTTGCTATCTGAGCTTTATTTGGACTCAGTGACTTGAGATTTTGGGTTTTTAGGTCCGCTGGGTTACCTGGGGGATTACATTTGAGCTTTTGGTGAAATATGGTTTAAATCAAGATGATAGAACCTACCATAAAGATAAAAAAAAATTATAAATACCTCCTCGCGTTTGTGATGCGTGCGTGTTCACCTCTGCTCTCCGTCTCTCGCCTCGGTTCTAAGGACCCTATTTCAGTATGCAGTTTTCTGATCTGATCGGAGGTGCAATTACCGACCAGATCGAGTGTCCATGTAAGCAGTCTCCATCTTAGCTCATTAACTCCATCTGATCTGAAATTTTAGAATTTTGGTGATGTTTAACGATTTAATGTGTATTGTTTCTTTGCTCTTTATTTGCCAAGTTTGATTCATGTTTTGAGGATTTTGTGTTTTGATAGCTGCTGACATCATACATTGATCTATTTCAGGTATGGGAATGGATCATAACATGTTGAGAGTTCGTCTTTGTGAAGCATGATTTGATGAAGAATCGATTAAACGAAGGGATAATGGTTCATTAATCGATCATATTGCTAAACTTGAAGCTCATGTTGTTATTCTTTTCCACGTTGTTGCCAACTGTATGGTTTTGTTAATTGGATTCAGTTGTTAGGACTCATGGTCAATTTTTTTACTTGCTAAAGATTTTATTTTTAAGCAACATACTGACTAATTAGCTCCTAAAAATGTTGACTGGAGGTGGAGATGGTCAACTGAATGATTTAGTTTGCTGCTATTATCATTGGAACCGCGATTGGTTTAAACGTGGTAAATGGAGTTAGTTGAGCCATTCCTCAAAGTGTTGTCATAACCGAAAGGTAACCACAAACAGGTACGTTTTATAATTTTTTATGATATTTTTTAGTTGTGAATGTTTCAAATTTTGAAGAAATTGATCGGTAGAATTGATTGATTTACTTCAAATGCTACTCAATTAAGAGCATTAAAAGTCTGGCCCAAATTAAGCAGACAGCTAATTTTGTTTTGTTTTTTTTTTTTTTTTTGCAGATTACTTCTTTGGTTGTGAAGATCGTGTGATTTTGGAATAAGAAGTCTGGTCTGAGATTCGTTTCGTTTGAGTCTCTCGACTGCGGCTTCTTCTGAGGTTCGTTTCGATTATAATGGGTACATACTAATGACGAATTTATGATATAATTGTTAGGGTTCAATGATGTTTGGTTGAGAGTTTGGATTTGGGCGCACAAATATTTTTATCAAGAAGATTTTACCGTTTTATACCTTCATGGTGTCCCTTTGTTTAGGATATTTTATGTAGTACGATATTTTAGAATAAAAAAGAAATTACAAACAACAAATAGTGGATGAATGCAACTTGGTCGTTTTCATTTGGGTTTGATTAAGTTTTTGTCTTGACCTACTTCAGTGGTATTCATTCTTGATTTATGTCTGAGTTTCTTTATTTGTTGATAAAATGTTAATCTTTTTCATGAAACAAATTGATAAGGTTCTACTAAATCTAAACATGTATTTTTTGGTTGATGTTTTTTGTTGTAGCTGATGTGGGTGGGGCAAGGTTCCGTGGCTTGGTTGTAACTCCGTCATTCCACCGCGTCAAGAGGTAGTCGTTTTCACGCGGTCACGGATTTGCAAATGAGTGGGATTTGCCATCTCCGGCGTTAGTTGCAGATCCGTCACACACGTACATACACTGCGTTTCTCTCTGTTATTCTGATCTTAATCGTCGCCTCCCTGTTATTTTGCTCTTAATCGCAAAGGTATGTTTAGAACCATTAAACCTTTTCTGTTACTTTGGATATTTAGATTTTTGATGTGGGCGTGAATGTGTACATTATGTAGGTAGCTCTAATCGATGAGTAGCAGGCCAAAATAATCTTTGCAAGTCTCCTTTTCCTCAACAGATTTAGCATATTATAGATTTGCTTATGTTCTATCAATGGTTAGGCTAAAAAAATAAGAGTTGCTAATTTCTACACATTTAGCGCGTCAATTTATGTTTTATTTTATGGTTCCAATGTAGAAAATTAGCTAGAAATGATGGATCAACAGTTGCTTAATGTGTATTCATATGCTTTTAGTGCACTTAATTATCTTATTTTAACAAAATAAAATTTAGGGGTAAGTGATGTTAGTTAATTACAAAATTAGGGCTCTTACGTATGTGAGGTACCTTACTTTTTTTGCTTAGTTATTTCGGATACATGTTCAGTATATAGTAGAAACTGTGGCATCATGAATAGTGACTTTATTACATTTTTTTTCATTGTTGTCCTACTTACGTACAATTTCAGTTGTATTTTCTTTGCTGAAATAGTAATCAAGGTATTAGTGCAATTAGATGTTGAACTGTTGGAGCCACTTCTAATCCTCTGCGCATGCAACCTTCAACTTTTTATTTTTTTATTTATAGTCGTTTATTTACAGAGACATGCATGTTTCTTTCGTAACACGTATCTACAAATGATGGTACATAAAAGCCTAAATTTCATACGGACACATATCACACAGTCAAATGCATGAAGATAAGAACTGCATTTTTAAGTTTGCTGATGAAACACGGTCACAGAATTGAAGCAACTTAGTTTGGACTATTAACAACTTATCATTTGTTTATGGCTGCTTTCCAGGTTTGATTCACTTGCTTTAAATGTTTGAGTTGTTGCTATTTTGATATGATTGTATGCGTGTGGCGGATATTTCGGATTTCAACATTTTGTGACTTATATGCCTATTATAAATAACTTATTTGTAATCTGTGATTTATTTTCTTTTTCACTGGTATCACGGAATTCGGATTCTTGGAGTCATGCATTATTTGTGGAATTTAAGCTATTTAGTTGATTTATGTTTGCGTTTTTTTTTTTTTTTTTTTTTTTTTTTTTTTGTGAGAGAAGTCAAATGATTTTGTTACTTTTCTTCATCTGATAGTGCGGTTTTGTGATAGGACTACAAGTTGCCCATTTCATTAATCTTAGTGTTAGTGTATAAGTAAATGATTCCAAACTGCTTGAAATTTCCACAGGTCCCAAATTGTCACTCATAACAAAATTATTCATATAAATAGCTTTTGCCCTCGACATAAATTGTTTTGTGTTTTCTATCTTAATTTGTGTTTCTATTGTAGTATACGACGCCGTTGACATTTTCGGGATCTTACAAGGACCGAGGAAGTGGAGGAGGTAGGGGTTCGGGTACTACAAGTTGTAGGGGGTCTACGGTGAGGCTAAGTTTAGACACGAACAATCTTATAAAGTTGTTCCACGGTTTCGATCCGTTGAAACTCGAGCTTAATCGATTGGAAATTGAAGTCACAGGTGATTAATGCAAAATGATTTGTTGGATTAATTGAATCTTTTTTGTTTTTGAATGTTGATATTGTTTGTTCTTCTGCAAATTATGATTGAGAACCGAGCGAATCACAATCTTAGATAGATCTTAAATTAAATGTCTACATAAGAAAAAAAAGATTGAAAACTATAACTTTAATGTCATTGTGGGTTAACTGCTCATTTAATTAGTTGATGGTTGCATAGGTGTTCACGTGTTGAATACATTATTTGATTTATAGACTTCATATTATAGATGGAAGGGATTATATAGAATTTAGATTGTTAACTTATATAGCCACCAACTATCTTACCTCCACCAACAGATTCTCATGTATTTTCCATTGAGTAATGTATATTAATGTTTCACGGATTTTTTTTAACGAACTGAGCCATCTGGGTTGGATTTATAGTTTACATTTTTCCATGTTTATATATTAGTGTTAGTTGGTTTTGTTTTTTGTTGTAGCTGATGTAGGTGTCATTGTATCATAATATAAGAATCCAAACATGTATTTTTTTGGGTTGATTTTTTTATTTTCTGTTGTAGCTGATGTGGGTGGGGCAAGGTTGGGAATAGGTATGAGTCGGGTCAAAATAGTTTGATTTAGAGTGTAGAGTGACAGTGAGGTATTGTCTATACGTGTATATAAATTTTTAAAAAATAATTCGTTATACTAAAAAAATATACATGATTAATATACATTTTTACTTTTGTATGTTTTTATGGCTCTTTACAACAAGAAAAAGTTTAAGAAACCGAATTAAAAATTTATGGTGGAGAAAATGGAAATATGATACTTTAGATGTTAAAAGTGTTATTTTTATACTTTTATTTATTGTAAATTAAATTCCTACCCGGAAAATTTCCGGGTTATAACCTAGTTAAGTATATATCACATGGGAACGTTTGATTCCTAATTTACCATAATTTAAATCACTAAACTCCAAAGTATATATATCTACTCATAATATTCAAGATATAATTTTATGACTATATAAAAAAAACAAACGTTTATTCTTATCTAAATTTTTGTTTAAAATTATTTATTGAAAAACAAATATGTATTCTTATCTAATTTTCTGTTTAAAATTATTATTTATTTTTATCTAATTTTCTGTTAAAATTATTATTATTATTATCTTCCGATACTAATAAACAAAAATCTTTTTGTACACGTGTCACTCTCTGGTGCCTCCTCCCTTTTAATAATAGTATTACATATTAATTTTTATACACAAAATATAATATAATATTAATTAATATAGTTAGAGATATAAACGTATAAATTCAAATTTAATTAATAATTATCTATAACAAATATAAATGTATCAAATAATATAATATCTTCCTATACTAATAAACAAAAATCTTTTTGTACACGTGTCACTCTCTAGTGCCTCCTCCCTTTTAATAATAGTATTACATATTAATTTTTATACACAAAATATAATATAATATTAATTAATATAGTTAGAGATATAAATGTATAAATTCAAATTTAATTAATAATTATCTATAACAAATATAACTGTATCAAATATAATGAGTATAATATTATTTAATATAGTTAGAGATCAAACGTATAATTTTAAATTTAATTAATAGTAAATTACTTTTTGAGTCCCTATGTTTTAGTGGTTTTAACCACTAAAATCCAAAATCAAAAAGTTTAACGTCCTGGGTCTCTAACCGCTCATTCACACCCCTTGTAAAAAATTCAAAAAACCTTTTGTAAGGCCGAGTTCTCTAAGTTCTCATAACTTGTAGAAATTTTCATTTTACCCTAACCATGTATATTTGTTAAGATAAAATATATTATTTGGATATAAACAATAATTACTAATAAAGTATCAAATCATATGTACAAGTACTTATAGTATATAACTTAGAAGACTAAAATTACAAGCGGAACACTAAATGGTTTTTAAAAGACATATATATATACATTATATTTACTTAAGCCGTGTAATACACGTGTTCAATATTTTTTTCTAATTCTAAATTTATGTTACTATCAATATGTTTTCATCTTAAAAAATGGTCCAACTTCCTAATAACATTGAGTTTTAAATATTAAACTTAATTTCAATCATATTACGCAACTAAAGACATTATCATCATGCTAAATAAAGACATTATATAATATTATAAAAATTTTAATTTGAATATTTAAATGTCTACTACTAATTAAAAAAGTTGTTCTAGACGCTCAAATTTACAGTTTAAAAAACTTTAGTCATTTTTTTTTTAAACGTATACTTTATTTTTAGTATTATTTTTTTAATATGTAATATTTTCTATACAATGATAAAATTTGTATCTTGTCTTATGATCCATATATCTAAAAATAGTATTTATTATATCGTTAATATACATAGTAGAATTTAATTACAATTCATTTACCATAACCTCATAACTTATAATTATTTTTAAAAATATATACAATTTTATGATCATTATTTTTTTATTTTTTAGTGTTACTTCTTTTTAAGACATAATAAAATGGATTGTGGTATCTCAAAAGAGAAGTGAAAACTTAGAAAATTATTTTGAATAGCGAAAATTAACTGTTCTTTTGTTTTACTATTTTATCTAAATAAGTTATTTCATTAATAAGGATTATATACAAGTTTATAATTTATATTTTTTCGTCATTTAACCCGTGTAATACACGGGGTTGTAAGCTAGTTATTTAATATAAGAGATAAATGGAAAAATAAGGTGAGAAAACACTAGAAAGTGACACGTGTTCAAAAAAGATTTTTGTTTATTAGTATACAAAGAAAAAAGATATATAGATAGATATAGATTATCACCCCTTAAAATAAATTTTATATTTGTATTTGATTTTTACATATCTTTTTATATATCACATTATCACGCTTTAAAATGAAGATTTTATAAAAGGAAGTACAAACTTATGTCATTTTCTCTCTCAAAACATAAATTATGTTTATTTTCGTTTCCATTTAGCAACATTTGGAAATTTTATTTAACATTATTTTGTTCCCCCCATAAAGCGACGATTTAAATTATAGCAAGTTATTCTAAGTCTTTAAATTAATTGAACATTAAACTTTGTAAACAATGAAATGTTGAAACATGACAAAAGTGTTTGCGTTTAACTAATATATAAAAATAACGAAAGAAAAAATCATTTACGCTTCTTTAAAGTTCAAAGGGTCAATCTCACGATTCCCTTAAATTCCACAGGATTTGTTCTCACCCTCATTTATTATTCGGGTTGTAAAGAGGCGTCACTTTTCACCACATACAATCACAATATGTCACTTTACTCCCCATTAATAATTAAAACATATTTTTTATCGGATGTCCTGATAAGTTGGTGTAGTAGTTAGTCATTTGTTTTCTCTGCTTGAGGTCTCAAGTTCAACTCCCACTAGCATCATTTTGAAGGATATTAGTGGTGATAATGAAGTTTCGCCAGTTTGAAATCGAGCCGAACCGGGTTTTACCGCAGTGGGCTTTTGGGCGGCGGGTTTTCCCGGAACTGGTGGCTTGGTGGTTCGGGTATGCATCCAACTGTGACCGTTATGTTGAAGGGGACGCATTTGCTCGATTGAGGGCATCTAATGATGCTTATCCGGTGATTTAGTTTGTCGTTCAAAAAAAATAATTGAAACATATTTTAAATAAAATAAAATTACATTAAAATAAAAAAGGCATTTCACTAATTAAAATAAATAAAATTACATTAAATTAAAAGTAGGAAAATAAAAACATAACCATAAAACTAAAAATTAGAAATTGCATGGCCAATTATACTTTTTTGTGATCTCACGTTTTCGGCTAGAGTGAATGGTAACATCTCTTGTAGAACATTGTTGTGTGGCTTAGTATACATCTCTCGTAGAACATTGTTGTGTGGCTTAGTATATATCTTCAAATCATGATCATACAAAAGTTGTCTCACCGCCTTGCTTTGTTCCGCAGCTAACGCTATAGTGTCTTCCGGTCGTTTCTTTCTTATGTCCACCAACTCTATTTCTTTTACTTGTTTTGCTTCTTTCATACGAGTGTATTGTTCGAGCTTCTTGGACAACCCAGTTGAGTAGCTATCGGACGTTGTAGTGGCTCTCTTATCTTTCCTTTGTGGTCTTCTTGGTGGGGGTCTTCGTTTATGTAGGGTATATAGAACTATAAAATTCAGTTTCAGGTATACCCGTGTTGTAGTTACCTGAATCTGAAAACTTTCTTTTTTGGCCATAACTACTACTTTCTTCACCCAACAATGGTACTTTCGCCCATTTATCATGTTTTCTAACCAGCTCCTACGCCTCAACATGATGAAAACCACTAGGATATTATGATTGGTAATATTTTAAAGCTGTTTTCATGACCTCAACATCGTCACGGCTGCTACCACGTACACGATCCTACATATTATAACAAATATAAACAAAAATAATGTTATAGAAAATATATATTAAAGATATAAAGTTACAAAATAAAAATTATACCTCTTGTTGCCAAAGGTCGTTGAACTAGTTCAACTTAATCAACTTAGGTCCCCATTTTGAACGTACTTGATGAACGGTTCGGGCACTTCCGCCAACTGTCGCCTTGTATGCTATAGAATTTCTCTCCAAAAAACCATCTGCTTTTTGTTGATCGCACTTTCTCTTGTTTGTTGAACAATGAATCCATGACTTGGCTAAGGCAGTTTCTTGCTTTTTTTCGTCTATTTTTGATGTTTCATTTTTCCTCTCTTGCTTTTCGATTCACTTGCTCCACCAACATCTCCGTCTTCGTCTTCATTTTCATATTCTTCTTCGTCTTCTTCAAGATCTTCACATTCATCCAAATTTTGTGTTTCGGGCACAACATCTTCGTCTTCATTGTCATTGTAGATCGGAAGCGAGCGTACGATGTTCTCTCTTGGTGATTGAATTGGTTGGCTCGTGTATGCAAATGGGTCGAATGCGTTTTGCGCTTCCATGGAATATTCGTACTGGCCAGGTGCGACCATTGTTGGACGGTGTGGGTGTTAAATTAATTGTGGTGGAAAATTAAGTTGGGGTTAGGTGTTGTAAAAAGTCGGCTGTGATGCTTGGGAGTAAAAAAGTTGAGGTTGAGTGTATGGTGAATACCCGAGTGGGGTTGAAATGGTGCACTTGGACCGCTCAAACTGACTCGCCACGTTTGCGAGAGGCATCCCCTTAGGTTCGAACCCGATCCTCAACTAGTCAAACATTTTTTATTGGCATCACCTTTGTTTTGTTTATCCATGATGTGTGTGGCTTGTAGTTTGATTGTGAACGATTTGGATTTATAAGAAAACGAAATGTTAAAGGTGGAATTTAACTAAAGAAAAGTAATTATGTTTTTTTAATAACAAACGACTATATAGCCGTTGTTAATCTCCAACGGTCAACACAAAAACAAACAATTACCTTCGGTGACTACTCCTCGAGTTTGAGGGTTTACCGCATGATTAAAGAGGATGGCGGCAATGTTCCCGAGCGGTAACAGGGTCACCGCACACCATTCCTGAAGGCGTTCCGCTCAACCTAACATGTTAGACTATGTGTTACTATAAGGTGAAAGATAAAAATATTGTTACGTTATTGCTATGTAGGCATGAGTAACCTTCGGGCATTTGACAAGAATCTCGAGTATGGAATCCGCCATATATTATTTATATTTTTTATTTCAACATAGCCTTGTATTCTCCATTTCACATCTATAGAATCTATGCCTTCTGATTCCTTACTTTCTTATCAGTGACCCCCCTAGCAAATCTTCATCCGAGCCCTCTTTGAACTTCCAAAGCTTTCTAACTCAAGATGCCCAATACTTATTAGCTCCTTGACCATTTTTAACCGATCTTTTGCTTAGAAAACAGTTGTTAGACTATGGGGTATGGGGCAGGGGTTGGGGCGTGGGTTGGAGAGAAACGCCTAAGTCACCACCCCGGGTGGGCTTGGGTTTGGGCGTGGCCCCTTGGGCGGGAGTTTAAGGCCGGGCGTGAGGCATGCTAGCGATCCTATGTGGCCGGCTCTTATTGGCTTGTTGGCTAGTGTGTATTTTTAATTTTATATATTTTTGTTTTATTTTTAAAACACATGACCAAGCCACGCCGGGCTAGCCACGCCCTGCCATACCCCACGGACATGTCACTCACCAGCGGGGGAGCTCAAACTCCACGTGTCAACCCATGCCCCAAACCCCCACCCCACCATACCCCACGGTCTTAAGGGACTGAGTAAATTGTCATTTTACTCCCTGATGTTTGGTCCAAATTGTCATTTTAATCCAAATAGTTTTTTTTTCTCCTCTGGGTCACTGACTTTTCCATTTTCTTGCTATTTTTATCACATTGCCTAACTCAGTCTAAAAATTTGGTTATAACAAGGGGTACTTTTGGGATAACTGTTGTATAGTGATAATCAGGGGTAGTTTACAACATAATTTATAAACCTCATAATAATTTAATACCAAACATACCCCTGGTTATAACTTGGTTTTTAGATTAAGTTAGGCAATGTGATCAAAATGGCAAGAAAAATGAAAAGTCAGAGACCAGAGGAGAAACAAAAATTATTCGGACTAAAATGACAATTTAAATAAAAATCTAAGGGACTAAAATGGTAATTTACTCTAAGGCACTAGTAGATACTGTTACTCCTGTTTTCTAAATTAATTAATTAATTAATAATTAATTAATGTATAGAGAATGTATAGAGAATTTTCTAAACCTTTTTTAGGAAAAAAAAAATAGTTAAACTGGAAATGCATTTAGACATGTCCGTTATCATATAATATCTTCTTACTTTAAAACAAGAGTAAACTGCATTTTTATGTCCTGTGAATGGCAGGAGTAACTAACACTTTTACCCCCTATTTCTAAAGAAATGTTGTCTTACCCTTTCTCAACGTTTTCTGATTGCATCAATGTACCCCTTCAATGTGAAAAGACGTTTTTGCCTCTAATAATAAAAAAGAATTAGATGTAAATGACACATTTACACCCTGTGCTTTACCTCCGAAGACACGTTTACACCTGTTTTATTATAGTGTCTTCTCCGACGATGTTTGGACCACTTCGACGATATTCTGACCACCGGAGCACTTAACTCCGGCGAGCTGAACTGTTGAGATAGCAACCCGGTGAGTTTCTTAAATCGATTACGAGGTTACTTATCCAACAATGTTGTAACAACTGACGGGTGTATGTAAGATTAAATATATTATGTTTTAATATTTAATCTAGTAGCCATTATAATCATTTACATAATATAGATCAAAATATATAATAACCTATTAAATAATTAGTTGGTAATTGTTGATGGATCATATTACCCTTATTAACTAATTAGGTTTCCTCTTGGGTGCTTATATAAGGAGACTTATGTAGAGGTTCTAAGGTTAGACACATAACCTAATTAACATAACATCACGAATCGACCTCCTCTACATATTCGAACTCCCTATTCGGTTTCATCATCACCATCATCAGTTTGCACCCTAAGGAGGAACCATATCACCTTGACAAAGATGTCGAACTCTATGGCTTCTTCTCTGACTGGATTCTCCACTGCACTATCTGCGGTGACAGGTATGTTTTCATGTTTTCCCTCATGATTAAACAGAACTGGTCAACATGTGGTATCAGAGCATATGTTGATTAGTCAGTTCTATTTTGTATTCGTAAATCTGGAATAAAACAGGAAAATATAATTTGAAAACCCTAATAAAATTCGTTTTTATCATCCAAGATGCCATCCCGGATCTGAATCGTGCTTCTCGGATACGTCTCAGATCATATGTTCATGCATTATTACTATTCCGAAATCAACATGTTCAGAAATATGTTTAAATATGTAATAATTTACAGGTTTTGGATGAATGTTTGAATGTTTTATTTTAGGGTTCATCACATGTTCATGAGAAAATTCGAAAAATTCCCTTAGTTTTGGACTGAATTCGGATTATTGGGTGTTTATTCCTGTTTTGATCTATTTTATCTACTTAAAAGTTTCGAAAATCTGTTTTTCTATAAATGGATATAATTTTTTGAAATAAACAGATAAATATAATTAATATTTAAACAGGAAACTTACTCCCATAATCCCTAAATTTTCGGATTTTCAATCTTATCAATTATTAACTACCTAAATTAAGGATTTTACAGCTTGAGGAACACGTCTCGGATGAATCCGAGATCATCATGAACTGATCATCCCGGATGAACATCTGTTCGTCCATCACGGATCAATAACTGCTTGATCATCTCGGACCATCTCGAACTAAGTGTCTCGGATCATCTCGAACTAAACATCACCATCTCGGATGAATCCAAGACATAATTCATCCGAAATCATGAGTCTTGGACACATCCGAGATCATCCGACTTACGCGTCTTGGACACATCCGAGATCATTCAAACTCAGCCATCTCGGATAGTCCGAGATGATTGAAATCATTCGTCTCGGATGAATCCAAGACATAATCCATCTGAAATCATGAGTGTTCATAAAATGTCAAGACTTATTCGAAATCCCATTACTTTATCTAATAGCAAACCACCTGTTCGATCCGCGCTAACAGGTGGTTTGCTATTAGATAATTGGTTTTTGTAAGTACTTAGTTAATTAATCAGAATCAGATAATGTTTACAAAACCAAAATGGCTTTACTTGAATGAGCTTCTTATGTATCATTTCTGGCCAAAACTGATTTGATACATCTACTTATCATTCAAGTATTACGAAAGCTATGTTAAGTGTGCATTACAGATGTGAATGTCTTAATATCTGGCCAAAGCTGATTTAATTCATTCATGTATAGCATACTTAACAAGTGCATAACTAAAGTGATTGTTTCATTTCTGGACAAGATTTGTCACAACCACTTTGCACACATGCTTAAATGATTACACTTCTTGCCAAAGCTGATTTGTCTTCGTCTAAGTGTAATAGACAATATCACAGCTTCATAATTAAAATGGTCATTATTTATGCCGGCCTTAGTATAATATGCCCTTAGATCACATTAGAACTTCTTTCTTAGTATCATAACTCGCTCATCTTATTTCCACTATCAGCACCCAATTGCGGGATTCCACCTTTGACTGGTGATAACTTTGTTGCATGGAAGGATGCTCTCATGCTTACGCTTGGGCTGCTGGATTTTGATTATGCTCTAAGAGAGAATAAGCCAGCGGACCTTACTCCTCAGAGTACTGCTGCTGAGCAGTTGACTCATGAAAAATGGACTAGGTGTAACCGCATGTCTCTCATGTTTATGAAGCAGTCCATCAGCAATGCAAACAAAGGAGCCATTCCTGATTCTGAAGATCCTAAAACCTATTTGGCTTCTGTGGAGGCACAATTCAAAGGGACGTCTAAAGCACACGCTAGTACTCTTATTTCAAGCTGGTGACAACTAAGTATGATGGGAGGAGTGGCATTCGCGAGCACATCATGAGGATGAATGACATGGCCAATAAGCTGAAGGGGCTGGAAATGGAAATCAGTGATGGTTTCCTCGTTCATTTCATCATCACTTCGCTTCCTTCGTCTTTTGAAGCATTCAAGATCAATTACAACACTCAGAAGGAAAAATGGACGATGAGTGAGCTGGTCGCTATGTGCGTACAGTAGGAAGAACGTATGAGGATGGATCGCACTACTGATGTTGCTAACTTCTCCACCTCCAACTCTAAGAAAAGGATGAACAATCATCAGAGGAAGGATGCTTCTAAAGTCCAAAGGGCCAATCCCAATACAAGTGCACCCTCCAGCTCTAAGAACTCCTTAGGCATAATCCACTGCAAATTCTGTAAAAAGACAAGGCATATGCAGAAGGAATGCCCTGACTTTAAGGAGTGGCTGGCTAAGAAAGGTAACGATTACTTTATGATACTTGAGTCCTATAATTTAAGTGTTCCTGCTAATTCTTGGTGGTTTCATTCTGGTTCTATGGTTCATGTTACCAATTCAACTCAGAGATTCCGTACAATCCGGAAGCTAGAAAGAAACCAAAGAACGCTTAAGGTTGGGGATGATCGAGAATTAGAAGTGAAGGCCATTGGAACATTACAATTATTTATGAAAACTGGTTTATGTATTAAACTTTATGATACCTTATATGTTCCTGAGGTAACTCGGAACCTTGTATCAGGACCAAAGTTAGACAAGGACGGTTTTATTGTTTCCCATGGTTATCGCAAACTCTCTATCCTCTATGATTCTGTTCTTTATGGTACTGGTATTCTGGATGGTGGTCTCTATAGATTAGAACTAGATGATAATTTTTCCAAATCTTTGTTGTCATATAACATTAATGAATCACTCACAAAAATGAAAGAGAAACGAGACTTAGAGACTTCTTCCAGGTTGTGGCATCAACGTTTAGGCCACATCTCAAGAGAACGATTAAATCGTCTCGTAAAGGACGAAGTCTTACCTCCTCTCGATTTCTCTGATTTTGGAACATGTGTCAAATGTCTTAAGGGTAAAATGACATTAGCGAATAAGAAAGGTGCCACTAGGAGCTCTAATTTATTAGAACTCATTCACACTGATATTAGTGGTCCCTACCAAATCGCTGGCAGAACAGGACATACTTCATTTATCACTTTTATTGATGATTATTCTCGTTACAAGTACTTGTATCTCATTAAGGAAAATTCTGAATCTCTAACAACTTTTAAAGATTATAAGGCTGAAGTTGAAAAGCAATTAGATAGTCAGATTAAAGTTGTGAGTTCAGATAGAGGCGGTGAATATTATGGCAGACATACTGTAACACCCCGAAAACGTAAATCATTTATTTTAAATATAATGTTGGTAAATAAACAAGTGAACTAACCAGGATTAAAATAACCTAGTTATGTAAAGGTTTTGTAGTGACTTAAATGGGTTAAAACACTAAAACTAAGAATCAAATGATAGTTGAGGGGCGAAAAGTGTTCAAATTGAAACTGTAATTAATAAAACAAAAATAAAAACTCAAAACACACTTGGGTGTGTGTGCTGAGATCGAACCAGACAAGAGGGGGGCGACCAGGGTTCTTCAAAACCCTAACTTCCACAAATCTCATAGATTGAAGGTTCAAATCTGTTCTAAAACGAAATCCGAGCTCAGATTAGTGATCTCCATGGCAAGGGGGTCATAAGGTATGTAAAATTCGATAGAAAAATCCCTACTTGAAATCCTCATGAATTTAGGAATTCGAAATTTGATCATGCATGTTTGTTTTATGGATAGAATAGGAACGATACAGTGTCTAGGAGTAAACCCTAGACATCGATATGTGAAATCATGTCTAATTTCTGAGAATTTCATGAACACATTGAAGGTGATTCATGAGTTTTGTGGGAAACTAATAAACACTAGGGTTTTGAGTCTTATTCTAGTGTAATATGGTACATAGAAAGTGATTTCTGAAATATTGATGTTAAATCTTACATGTGATAGCTCAATTGATGTTAATTTCGGTTAAGTAACAAGCCATGAACTTGAATATAAAAGATATAAAATCCTGCCCTTAAGGTGTTTGTGAAAATGCCGAATAGAAGGCTAAGTGTTGAGATATAGACAAAAACGCATAAATTTTTACTAAATGATAAACTATGTGTTATATGTGAAACAAAGAGTTCTAAATGCAAATATGATTGAACTCTATAGGAAAGGAAGGCGGAGCATCGAGCGGACAAGCCGGTGTTGACGCACGATTGAAGGGTGTACTTTGAAGGTATGTAACTTGATTTGTTACATTAAGTGAATTGTTATTAAATTATGTATAGTTATATAATAGAATAGATGCGGCGTTGATTTTAGTGACCATGTTTTTCACTTGAATCAATAGGTTAAGAATTGGCAAGAAACCGTTTTGTAGTCATTATATTGGAGAATTCCATAAGATGAGCCAACGGGTCGGACAATGGAGTAAATTATAGTACTAGTGTTTTAATAGTTAGCGATGGCGATGGCGATAACAATCACAAGAGCATTAAACCATGAGATTGGTAAGGAAATGCGGGTGATGATAAGCCCCGGATGTTGGGTACAAGGCGCCATAGGCTTACTAGTGGAATGGTAGTAAAATGAGTGAAGTTAGAGTGGGTCGAATATATGCATAGTGATTTTCAATCGTTTGGCCCGTAAGTCAAATTTTCGGTACGGTAATTATAATAGGCACGTCGGTAATGAATTTACAGACGTATAGGAAAAAGAATCACCTAAAACGGACTTACGAGTCAAAAGTTATGATAGTTTAAAGTTTATAAGTGGAAATTAGTGATGCTGGACTGATATACAACAATCAGCAACAACATTCTGTTGAAAAAGCATGCTCGCGCCACGCCATGGCCAAACAGGCTCACCGTCGCGCGACGCGACGGCCGTGGCGGGCCGCGACGGTTGATGGATCACCCGGTCGCGTGGCGCGACCGCCCCACTTCGTCCGATTTTTGTTATTTCGTCAATATTAATCCAAGGAACTTGTTTATACTTGATTTTAAGGTCGTAAAACTAATCGTTTATGTGGTTTTTGACCATAGGTGACGATGGACCTAATCCGGAAGGCGATCAAGCAAATTCCAAGAACCGAACACGATATTTTGAAGCTTCCGCGATTACTTAATATGTTCAAATCAATGTCTATGTAGTTAACTCTTAAATACTTGTTCTTTTGTCCTGGGATTCTTAAACTAGTAGTACCTGTCCTAGATGTTAACTTGGTTAAAACTTCTTTATGTTTGATATAAAAATCAAGGTTTTGGTATACTAAGACTTTGTTTTTAATAAAATATTATTAAAACGAGTAGACTGTTACAAGTTGCTATCAGAGCTTAAGGTTGTCAACAAAGTGTTCGGTTCAAGCTTGATTGATCGTCTGGTAAGAATTAATTATTTATGTTAGTAGATTTTATCTTATGTAAGAAACGATATGTGAGTTAATGTGCATGGGAAGAGCGTGTTAACACACTCAAACCCGGAAAGTGCACCAAATGTGAACGGTTAAAGCAAGTTACGAACTTGGCTAAACCAAAGCAAATAAAGTTATGTTATAAATGAGATGTTTAATAATTGACGTAAACATTTCAGTTTCGAGATGTCGGAAGCGAATGACGATGATCCGGTGCCGACAAGCACCGAACAAATGAAAGAAACAATTGCTGAAGAAGTGGGAAAGGGAATTGAGGGTAGTCTATCCGGGTTCATAGAAAAAATTCAAACCACGGTGTTATCATTAGTTGAAGAACGAGTCAAAAGGTTGGAAGATAGTGTCAACCTTATGACAGAGAAATCGGGAGAACGTAAAGGATGTTCGTACAAAGAATTTATGGCGTGTAAACCGCCAATCTACAACGGGGAGGTTGAGTGATAATTTGCCAAAGATGGTTGAGCGACGTTGAAGGGGTGTTTGAAAGGACCCATTGTGACGTGAGTGATTTTGTTGCTTACGCAACGGGTCAATTGAGGGGTCAAGCCAAGGATTGGTGGGATAACAAAAAGAAGGAGATAGGAGCCGAAGCGGCAAGGTTAATGACATGGGATGAGTTTAAGGTGACGTTCCTTAAACATCATAGCCCTAAAGCAGTCATCAACAGGATTAAGGAAGAGTTCATCCAGTTAAGACATAAGGGTGAAACAATTGATAAAATCACAGGTATCTTTATGGATAAGCTGAGATTCTGTGACGAGTTAGTCACCACTGAAGAGCAGAAGATATCTTATTATTACAACATGTTGAGCGCTGAATACCGGGAGTTCATGACTCCCTCAAAGTATGAAACCCTCTCGGAAATTATCAACACCGCTCGGGAGCGGGAAATCGAGTTGAAGAAATAAATTGAGAGGGGTGAGCGAAGGGCACAGGATGTGAATCCGAGCCCTACAAAGAAAGCTCGAACTGTTGAATCGGGGAAGAAGGCGGATGTGAAAGGCGGGTCGCCGAGTTGCAAGATGTGTGGAAAGGGGCACAAGGGTGAGTGTCGCTTCAAAGACAAGCCGTGTCCGGTATGTGGGAAGACGGGACACACCGCATCGTTATATCCGGGAAAGGTTTCTGTTTGCTGCAAATGTTATCAGCCCGGCCATAAAAAGTCCGAATGCCCAGATTTGGTTGGAAAGAGAGACACTAAAGAATCTCCAACGGAAGCTCCAAAGGCGAAGGCTAGGTCCTTCCAACTTACAGCAGTTGAAGCAAAGACAGAACCCGATGTGGTCTCAGGTATATTCGCAATAAACTCGATCCCTGCACGTGTATTATTTGATACGGGTGCGAATAAATCCTTTATTTCACATGGATTTATTCGACATCCTTCATTTGTATTGACAAAATTACCTATGCCTTTAGAGGTTGAGATAGGAGATAATAAAAGTTTCTTAGTGTGTGATGTCTGTCAAAGCTGCAAATTAAGTATCGATGATGAGGAATACTTGATAGATCTAATTCTGATTTCTATGGGAGATTTTCAAGTGGTTGTAGGGATGGATTGGCTATCTCGACACCATGCAAAGGTCGTGTGTTTCCGTAAGGAGATAAAGCTAACATCTCCGAGCGGAAAACACGTCACAATCTATGCCGAAAAGGGAGGCAATCCTATAATATGCTCGATGATGAAAGCTCACAAGCTCATGAGGCATGGATGTAAAGCATTTATGATATACGCGAATGAGCCTGAGAAAGAATTACCGAAGATTGGAGACGTACCAGTGGTACGTGACTTTGAAGATGTATTTTCGGATGATTTACCGGGAATGCCGCCCTAGCGGGAGGTAGAGTTCGGAATTGAATTAGTTCCAGGCGCGAAACCCATAGCAAAAGCACCATACCGACTTGCACCATCGGAATTACAAGAATTAATGTCGCAGATTCAAGACTTGCTCGATAAAGGATTCATAAGGCCGAGTGTGTCTCCTTGGGGCGCGCCCGTGCTATTTGTGAAAAAGAAGAACGGAAGCATGCACATGTGTATCGATTATCGGGAGTTAAATAAACTCACGGTAAAGAATCGATACCCGCTTCCGAGAATAGACGATCTATTCAACCAATTACAAGGTGCGAACTGGTTTTCAAAAATTGACCTTGGATCGGGGTATCACCAACTAAGAGTCAAGGAGGAGGATGTACCGAAGACGGCTTTCCGCACGAGATACGGACATTACGAGTTCCTCGTGATATCATTCGGGCTGACAAATGCACCCGCGGCTTTCATGGACCTCATGAACCGGGTTTGCAAGCCGATGTTGGATAAATCGGTAATCGTGTTTATCGATGATATTCTGTTGTACTCGAAAAGTGAAGCAGAACATGCACGCCAATTACAAGAGGTGTTAGAGACACTCAGGCAAGAAAAGTTGTATGCGAAATTCTCAAAGTGCGCCTTCTGGTTGCGAGAGGTGCAATTCCTTGGCCACATCATAAGCGCTGATGGAATATTGGTAGATCCTTCAAAGATAGAGGCCGTGTCAAAATGGAGCCCTCTGAAGAATCCTTCGGAAATCAGAAGCTTCTTAGGGCTTGCGGGATACTATAGGAGATTCATTCAAGATTTCTCCAAGATTGCGTCGCCGCTAACTAAGTTAACCCGGAAAGAGGAAAAGTTCATTTGGGGTGCCGAACAAGAAAGAGCGTTTCAAACGCTAAAAGAGAAGTTAACTCAAGCTCCGGTATTAACATTGTCGGACGGGGTCGAAGACTTGGTGGTTTATTCGGATGCCTCACTATCGGGGCTCGGATGCGTTTTGATGCAACGGGGCAAAGTTATAGCTTATGACTCGAGGCAACTAAAAATACATGAAAAGAAATATCCCACGCACGACCTCGAATTGGCTGCGGTGGTGTTTGCGTTAAAAATATGGAGGCACTATTTATGTGGGGTAAAGTGCACCATATTCACCGATCACAAGAGCTTAAAATATTTCTTCGATCAGAAGGAGCTAAATATGCAACAAAGGCGATGGTTAGAAACGGTGAAAGATTTTGACTGTGAAATACATTACCACCCCGGAAAGGCAAATGTGGTGGCGGATGCCCTAAGCAGAAAAGCGGATTATGTCCCAATACGAGTAAGGTCGATGCAGCTTGTTGTGACCTCGGGCATACTTGAACGTATCCGAGACGCGCAAGTAGAGGCAGTAAAAGAGGAGAACTGGAAGAAGGAAAGAATAATTGGACAGTTAAAAGATTTGTCGGATGGAAAGGACGGGTTGAAGACTCGATCCGGAAGAATATGGGTTCCAAATTCTTGTGGGGTTAAGACGCTTCTACTCGATGAAGCTCATAAATCCCGATATTCTATTCATCCGGGTGCGACCAAGATGTACAATGATCTTAAACAAAATTATTGGTGGCCCGGAATGAAGAGAGATGTAGTAAAATACGTGGAGAAGTGCTTGACTTGTTTACAAGTCAAGGCGGAACACCAGAAACCATATGGAAAGCTGCAACCTTTGGAGATCCCGGTTTGGAAATAGGAACATATCACTATGGACCTATTGACTAAACTACCTAAAACGATTCGGGGATTCGATGCTATATGGGTGATTGTGGATAGACTGACGAAGAGTGCTCATTTTGTTCCTATACACGAGACATATACATCGGAAAAGATGTCCGAGGTATATACAAACGAAATAGTGGCACGTCACGGAGTACCGGTATCCATTGTGTCAGATAGAGATACCCGGTTTACTTCAAACTTTTGGAGAGATTTTCAAGAACAAATGGGAACGAAACTTTTCATTAGCACCACCTACCATCCTCAGACGGATGGGCAGAGTGAAAGAACAATACAGACGCTAGAAGATATGTTACGAGCATGTATCATCGACTTTGGCGGAAGCTGGGATGTTTATCTACCTTTGGACGAATTTTCATTTAACAATAGTTATCATTCGAGCATCGGTATGGCACCTTACGAGATGCTATATGGTAGGAAGTGCAGAACCCGGTGTGTTGGGGTGAAGTGGGACCACGTGAACTGGCCCATAGAGATGTTGTCCAAGCCACTAATGAGAAAATTGAAGCGGTACGAGCCCATTTGAAAGCAGCCCAAGATAGACAAAAGTCTTATGCCGATAAAAGACGAAGACCGATTGAATTTCAGATAGGCGACATGGTTATGTTAAAGGTTTCCCCATGGAAGGGCGTTATCAGATTCAGAAAAAGAGGGAAACTAAGCCCGAGATTTATCTGGCCATTTAAAATCATTGAACGGGTTGGCAAGGTAGCTTATCGCCTCGAGCTACTGGAAGAGTTGAGTAGGATACATGGCACGTTTCATGTATCACAACTACGAAAATGTCTAGCGGAAGAAACAGCTTATATCCATTACGACGATATCGAGGTGGATGATAGCTTGAATTATGCAGTAAGGCCATTAGAGATTTTAGATCGAAAGGTTAAGCACTTGCGAAATAAACAAATTGATCAAGTCAAAATCAAGTGGGAGCATAGGAAAGGTTCGGACACAACATGGGAGTCCGAAGAGGAAATGCGGCGTCTCTACCCTACCCTATTTGGTATGTACTTTGGTTTCGAGGACGAAACCCTTTTTAAGGGGGGTGGACTTGTAACACCTCGAAAACATAAATCATTTATTTTAAATATAATGTTGGTAAATAAACAAGTGAACTAACCAGGATTAAAATAACCTAGTTAGGTAAAAGTCTTGTAGTGACTTAAATGGGTTAAAACACTAAAAATAAGAATCAAATGATAGTTGAGGGGCCAAAAGTGTTCAAATTGAAACTGATATTAATAAAACAAAATTAAAAAATCAAAACACACTTTGGTGTGTGTGCTGAGATCGAACCAGACAAGAGGGGCGCGACCAGGGTTCTTCAAAACCCTAACTTCCACAAATCTCATAGATTGAAGATTCAAATCTGTTCTAAAACAAAATCCGAGCTCAGATTAGTGATCTCCATGGCAAGGAGGTCATAAGGTATGTAAAATTTGATAGAAAAATCCCTACTTGAAATCCTCATGAATTTAGGAATTCGAAATCTGATGATGCATGTTTGTTTTATGGATGAAAAATGGACTAGGTGTAACCGCATGTCTCTCATGTTTATGAAGCAGTCCATCAGCAATGCGATCAAAGGAGCCATTCCTGATTTTGAAGATCCTAAAACCTACTTGGCTTCTATGGAGGCACAATTCAAAGGGACATCTAAAGCACACGCTAGTACTCTTATTTTCAAGCTGGTGACAACTAAGTATGATGGGAGGAGTGGCATTCGTGAGCACATCATGATGATGAATGACATGGCCAATAAGCTGAAGGGGCTGGAAATGGAAATCAGTGATGGTTTCCTCGTTCATTTCATCATCACTTCGCTTCCTTCGTCTTTTGAAGTATTCAAGATCAATTACAACACTCAGAAGGACAAATGGACGATGAGTGAGTTGGTCGCTATATGCGTACAGTAGGAAGAACATATGAGGATGGATGGCACTACTGATGTTGCTAACTTTACCACCTCCAACTCTAAGAAAAGGAAGAACAATCATCAGAGGAAGGATGCTTCTAAAGTCCAAAGGGCCAATCCCAATACAAGTGCACCCTCCAGCTCTAAGAACTCCTTAGGCAGAATCCACTGCAGATTCTGTAAAAAGACAAGGCATATGCAGAAGGAATGCCCTGACTTTAAGGAGTGGCTGGCTAAGAAAGGTAACGATTACTTTATGATACTTGAGTCCTATAATTTAAGTGTTCCTGCTAATTCTTGGTGGTTTCATTCTGGTTCTATGGTTCATGTTACCAATTCAACTCAGAGATTCCATATAATCCGGAAGCTAGAAAGAAACCAAAGAACGCTTAAGGTTGGGGATGATCGAGAATTAGAAGTGAAGGCCATTGGAACATTACAATTATTTATGAAAACTGGTTTATGTATTAAACTTTATGATACCTTATATGTTCTTGAGGTAACTCGGAACCTTGTATCAGGACCAAAGTTAGACATGGACGGTTTTATTGTTTCCCATGGTTATCGCAAACTCTCTATCCTCTATGATTTTGTTCTTTATGGTACTGGTATTCTGGATGGTGGTCTCTATAGATTAGAACTAGATGATAATTTTTCCAAATCTTTGTTGTCATATAACATTAATGAATCACTCACAAAAATGAAAGAGAAACGAGACTTAGAGACTTCTTCCAGGTTGTGGCATCAACGTTTAGGCCACATCTCAAGAGAACGATTAAATCGTCTCGTAAAGGACGAAGTCTTACCTCCTCTCGATTTCTCTGATTTTGGAACATGTGTCAAATTTCTTAAGGGTAAAATGACATTAGCGAATAAGAAAGGTGCCACTAGGAGCTCTAATTTATTAGAACTCATTCACACTGATATTAGTGGTCCCTACCAAATGGCTGGCCTAATAGGACATACTTCATTTATCATTTTTATTGATGATTATTCTCGTTACATGTACTTGTATCTCATTAAGGAAAATTCTGAATCTCTAACAACTTTTAAAGATTATAAGGCTGAAGTTGAAAAGCAATTAGATCGTCAGATTAAAGTTGTGAGTTCAGATAGAGGCGGTGAATATTATGGCAGACATACTGTAACACCCCGAAAACGTAAATCATTTATTTTAAATATAATGTTGGTAAATAAACAAGTGAACTAACCAGGATTAAAATAACCTAGTTAGGTAAAGGTCTTGTAGTGACTTAAATGGGTTAAAACACTAAAAATAAGAATCAAATGATAGTTGAGGGGCGAAAAGTGTTCAAATTGAAACTGATATTAATAAAACAAAGTTAAAAACTCAAAACACACTTGGGTGTGTGTGCTGAGATCGAACCAGACAAAAGGGGGGCGACCAGGGTTCTTCAAAACCCTAACTTCCACAAATCTCATAGATTGAAGGTTCAAATCTGTTCTAAAACGAAATCCGAGCTCAGATTAGTGATCTCCATGGCAAGGGGGTCATAAGGTATGTAAAATTTGAAAGAAAAATCCCTACTTGAAATCCTCATGAATTTAGGAATTCGAAATATGATCATGCATGTTTGTTTTATGGATAGAATAGGAACGATACAGTGTCTAGGAGTAAACCCTAGACAACGATATGTGAAATCATGTCTAATTTCTGAGAATTTCATGAACACATTGAAGGTGATTCATGAGTTTTGGGGGAAACTAATAAACACTAGGGTTTTGAGTGTTATTCTAGTGTAATATGGTACGTAGAAAGTGATTTCTGAAATATTGATGTTAAATCTTACATGTGATAGCTAAATTGATGTTAATTTCGGTTAAGTAACAAGCCATGAACTTGAATATAAAAGATATAAAATCCTGCCCTTAAGGTGTTTGTGAAAATGCCGAATAGAAGGCCAAGTGTTGAGATATAGACAAAAACGCATAAATTTTTACTAAATGATAAACTATGCGTTATATGTGAAACAAAGAGTTCTAAATGCAAATATGATTGAACTCTATTGGAAAGGAAGCCGGAGCATCGAGCGGACAAGCCGGTGTTGACGCACGATTGAAGGGTGTACTTTGAAGGTATGTAACTTGATTTGTTACATTAAGTGAATTGTTATTAAATTTTGTATAGTTATATAGTAGAATAGATGTGGCGTTGATTTTAGTGACCATGTTTGTCACTTGAATCAATAGGTTAAGAATTGGCAAGAAACTGTTTGGTAGTCATTATATTGGAGAATTCCATAAGATGAGCCAACGGGTCGAACAATGGAGTAAATTGTAGTACTAGTGTTTTAATAGTTAGCGATGGCGATAACAATCACAAGAGCATTAAACCATGAGATTGGTAAGGAAATGCGGGTGATGATAAGCCCCGGATGTTAGGTATAATGCGCCATAGGCTTACTAGTGGAATGGTAGTAAAATGAGTGAAGTTAAAGTGGGTCGAATATATGCATAGTGATTTTCAGTCGTTTGGCCCGTAAGTCAAATTTTTGGTACGGTAATTATAATAGGCACGTCGGTAATGAATTTACAGACGTATAGGAAAAAGAATCACCTAAAACAGACTTACGAGTCAAAAGTTATGATAGTTTAAAGTTTATAAGTGGAAATTAGTGATGCTGGACTGATATACAGCAATCAGCAACAACATTCTGTTGAAAAAGCATGCTCGTGCCGTGCCACGCCCAAAGAGGCTCACCGTCCCACGACACGACGGCCATGGCGGGCCGCGACGGTTGATGGACCACCCTGTCGCATGGCGCGACCGCCCCACTTCGTCCGATTTTTGTTATTTCTTCAATATTAATCCAAGGAACTTGTTTATACTTTATTTTAAGGTCATAAAACTAATCGTTTATGTGGTTTTTGACCATAGGTGACGATGGACCTAATCCGGAAGGCGATCAAGCAAATTCCAAGAACCGAACACGATATTTTGAAGCTTCGACGATTACTTAATATGTTCAAATCAATGTCTATGTAGTTAACTCTTAAATACTTGTTCTTTTGTCTTGGGATTCTTAAACTAGTAGTACCTGTCCTAGATGTTAACTTGGTTAAAACTTCTTTATGTTTGATATAAAAATCAAGGTTTTGGTATACTAAGACTTTGTTTTTAATAAAATATTTTGAAAACGAGTAGAGTGTTACACATACTGATGTGGGTCAAGCTCCTGGTCCATTTTATGAGTTTTGTAAGGGGTAGGGGATTGTGAACCAATACACCATGCCTGGTACACCTCAGCAGAATGGTGTCGCTGAAAGAAGAAACTGTACCCTTATGAACATCGTGCGCAGTATGTTAGCCAACACTAATTTACCAATATTCCTCTGGACTGAAGCATTAAAAGCAGCTGTTTATATACTCAATAGAGTTCCTTCTAAGTCTGTCCCTAAAACTCCTTATGAACTTTGGACAGAAAGGAAACCGAGTCTTAAATATATGAAAGTATGGGGCTGCATTGCTAAAGCAAAACTTTACAATCCTTTCCTAAGGAGACTTGACCCTAAAACAGTTACCTGTTTCTTTATCGGGTATCCTGATAACTCAAAGGGTTATCATTTCTATTGTCTTTCTCATGTCACCCGTATTGTTGAAACCAAGCGTGCTGCGTTCCTGGAGGATTTCAAGGTCAGTGGGAGTAGTACCAATCCTTATAAAGAATTGCAAGAAGTACAAGACGCGTGGGGGGGGGAGACACATCACTTACCATTACTCCGATTACTCCTCTTGTACCCAATGCAACTACTGTCCCGAAGCTACTGCACCAACTCCAAATTTATCTCCACAATCAGAACCCATTATACCTCATGACGAAGGCACATCAAATGCTCAAAACCAAGACAACACTGAACCCGATAACCCACTCAGGAGGTCATCTAGGCAAAGAAGGCCTACTAATTGGGATGATTATGTTACCTACCTGACTGAAATGGATCCCTGTAGGATCATTTTCTGACCCGAATGAGTCGATCATAAGAGTTTTTGCTCGATACGAGAGGCGGAAACAAACGTATCAAGTTCAATTCAGCTAGATATTCACTTTAAACTGTCTTTTGATTGATTTGACAAAGATTTACAGCGAGTAGACACTTTGGCAGCACTTCGGCTCTCAAACCGGAAAAGTCAGAACTAACTCAAACGAAATCACAAGGCACCTATTTATAGGCTGGCTAATTTCGCATGGACCTGCTAAAACGAAATTACTTTCACACGAAATCTAATTTCGTGCGAAATTACCTACAAACACACTTTTCTCATTTTGCGTGCCCTGATCTATCTAATACAATACAAGACTCGATACAAGACGAAGTCGACAGACGTATGCACTAACAGACTCCCCCTCGGAAGTTGACGAAGTCTTCAGTGTTGAGTCTTCAATCTTCAGTCTTTATCTGTCTTCTCGAACTCTTTCAAAGTATCTGACAATGTAAAGCATCCCCAATCTCTGTTTTCTTTTCATTTCCAGGATCTCCATTATGATTTCAAAACACTTAAGTTTGTTTTAATCAAATGGTTTTTCCGGAAAATTAGTTTTGTTGAATTTACCACTAGTAGGAATGGGGATTAATTCTTCTCTTTTTTTCTCAATCACTTGAATGAAAGTTAAATCAAGTTCAATTTAATGACCTTGATTTACCTCTTGAAGGTGAAAACCTTCTTCAACCATTTGTAGGTTCACTTACCAACCATACCATTTGTAAATCAAAATATAACAATTTTAAAAATAACTACCACTTGTATGTCGAAATATCACCGAAATGAATTTCTCAAGAAAGATGCCGATTCCTGCTCCACGATTACCAACTTGGAAGCTCCGGCAAGTCCTGGTTTTCAATCATAATAGGTTCCATCCCAGTCACAAACCTGAGATGACCCATCTTTACCTGGTTTCTTCGTTTTCTTCTCATAAAATTCCTTTACCCCTTTTACCTTCCCGTTAACCATTTTTCCAAAAATATTTTGAACTGTGGGGTTAAAAGCTTTTTCAATATCAAATTCTTTCTTTTCTAAGGAAAATTGATTTGAAATCTCAATTTTACCAACTTTTTGTTTAAAATTTTCAGCACGCAATGGTGGAAAATTGACATCATCCATTGGCGGAACTGATGTTTCCAATTTTAACTCAACACGTGGCTCCTCTGACTTTATGGAATCAGATTCATCGCCTGAAAATAGCTCCTCTGACTTTGACGAATCAGAATCATTGCTAGAACTATCATCAGATTTCTTAACAACCCACTTGTGGTTATCAAGATTTGCTTTTCTCTTGTAAAACCTTTTTGAACATTCACCAACTTCAAACTTCGAATTTTTGAAAACTTTGAATTGTTTAGTTGGTGGTTCATTCTCAACCATCTTTTCTTTCAGTTTAAGAAAAACTCCATGTTTTGTTTGGATTGCCTTTGAACAATTCCTGGCAATATGACCAATTGTTTTGCATTGAAAACAGATTCTCGTTTCCTTTTTCTGAGCAACTTCATTCTTCATTTCTTCTTGCTTCTTAGCAAGAAATTCTTTGTTTGTCTGCTTTCTGAACAATTGCTCTTTTTCTTCTTCAGTTGATATTCCTGAAACAAAAACAGTTTTTGTTTTATAAGTTTTCTCATTTTTATGATTTTTCGGTGGAATAAATCCAAGACCTTTTCTTTTAAAATTACCGTTATGGTTTGGTTTCTTTCGATAACCTGAACCAGAACTGTAACCATTTTTCTTATTTTCTCTTTGTTGTACTCTTGAGGTGTAAGGTTTAGGTTTTTCCAGTAAGATTTACATCTTTTATTTCAGAAATATTAATTTCTGTTATTTGAAAACCTTTTTTATCATTTCAGTTTGAACACCTCTTATTGGAAATTCTTCATCAGAATATAATTTGTCAGAATCATTCAAAGTATATGCAACTTTGATTGGTTCGTCATTCAAATTAGATTTTGATAACAAAAATTATTTATTGTAAACCCATTTGCCCTTTTTGACTGTTGGATTTGACATTTCAGACTTTGACTCTGAATTTGACTCCGACTTTGACTCCTCGGTTTCATCGTTATCCAACACCTGATCGACCACTTTCTTTATTAATTCAGACTCATGATCAGTGTCAGATGATGTGAAAGTGACATCAATGTTATCTGGCAAATTTTCTAAAGACCCAGACTCCCACTGTAAGTTTCTTGCCTTTTTTACTCTTTCTGAATTTGGATTTCTAGGAGAATATCCATTTTCAAGCGGAGGTGGACACTTTGTATAACTGAAACCTTGTTTCTTACCGGAATCATTTACTTCAGTATCCTTCTTCTTATCTTCATATACTTCTTCATCAAATGCCTTCATGCCTTCAACAGTTGGATAAATCCTGTCAATAACATAAGAAGTACATGAGTAACTTTTTAACAATCTATTTGATCTTTCTGTTTCAATCCTCTGAGTTTCCAGTTTTTGTTCCAGAACAACACACTTCTCAATGTAATTATTCACCGCTTTCTGTTTTGTTCCAGAACAACTCGCCAAACACCACTTTATATCCATCAGTTCCATCTCCTCAGCATCAATCAGATCGTAATCCTCTTTTGTCAACATTGGATTTCCGATCCTTCCTGCCACTAAACTCCCATATGACTCCAACACAGTCCCTAACAAAGACATGTGACTTTTTGCAACCTCTTCCGAGAAACTCTGATCATTTTCAAGGTTTAATACAATGTTGCATTGTAACATCTTGCCATTCTTGGTTGCAGAAATGTTTGGATCAAATGATGGATATGAAGAAAAACTTGTTTTGCTGTTTGATCCTTTAGATGACCCTCCAGATGAATTTTTAGCATTGAAGGCAGTCTCAACCTTTGGTGACATGTCGGTTTTCTCACTAATACCTCCTTTGTAATAAAGACCGATATCTTGTTCTCCATCAAAATCTTTCATTCTTGAAATCTTTCTTTGTTCCATTTCCTGAGCTTCAAGTTTTTCAATGAACTTACTCAGTGTCAAATTGCTAAAATCTTTCTTATTTCTCAACATCATGAGATATGTGCCCCAAGTTTCATGTGGCAATGCATCGGCTAATTTTTCAATCAACTCTTCATTATCTTTTGTGATGCTCACTCTCTTCATGTTGACTAACAAACTTTGATTTTAATGCTTTCCAGATTGAGTATGCAGTTCCATTGTGTTGCAATAAAACCAAGATATCTTCTTTCACAGCTAGATGCAATAGACTTGTCATCATTTTTTCATCTTTGTATTTCTTTTTATCTTCAGCACTAAGATCTTTAATTGCAATAACCTCCTCATCATCATTCATCGGTCTAACATATTTCGTTTCAACACATTCCCAAGCATCCAAGTAATTTGCTTGAACGCAATTCTCAAATCTTTCTTCCCATCCTTTATACTCCTCTATATTCATGAGCTTAGGCGGTTTTTGCATGGTACCCGTTTCATTTTCTAACATTGTGTTTTGTGCAATACTGATTGGAGTAGCAAAGGCGTTGTAAAATTCCTCTTCCATGTTTCGGTTTTAAAATTTCACAAACTCTGTCTTTCAAACGAAATACAATTTGGAGCGAAATCAGCTTCAAACAAAATAACACTTCAATCGAAATGACTCTTTGGTACGAAATACCCTTTCAAGCGAAATAACCAAACCTGTGCGAAATCACACCTTTTCAAACGAAATAGGTAATTTCGTGTGAAATACTCAAACGAAATTCCAATCTGGTGCGAAATAACTAATTTCGTGTGGAACTCTCAAACGAAATTACAATCTGGTGCGAAATAATGCTTATTTCATGCGAAATACTGCTTTTGTCATCATCTCGAGCTGTTTTTGCTAAAATTGATCAAGTTTTTGTCCGATTTTAAGTCTGAAACTTTCAAGGATTTGTTAAAACACTATTTCACGTATAATATGTGAAATTCAAGACATTTTGACAGTGAAATCAAGTTAATTTTGAAAAAGAAGGTGTAGAAATCAGAATTTTCAGCTGAATTGGTATGAACTCTTCCTCCTGAGCTTTGATACCACTTGTATGATCGTTTTCTGATCCGAATGAGTCGAACAGAAGAGTTTTTGCTCTATACGTGAGGTGGAAACAAATGTATCAAGTTCAATTCAGCTAGATATTCACTTTAAACTGTCTTTTGATTGATTTGACAAAGATTTACAGCGAGTAGACACTTCGGCAGCACTTCGGCTCTCAAACCGGAAAAGTTAGAACTAACTCAAACGAAATCACAAGGCACCTATTTATAGGCTGGCTAATTTTGCATGGACCTGCTCAAACGAAATTACTTTCACACGAAATCTAATTTCGTGCGAAATCACCACTTAATTTCGTATGAAATAACATATGTGTTATTTCGTGCGAAATTACCTACAAACACACTTTTATCGTTTTGCGTGCCCTGATCTATCTAATACAATACAAGACTCGATACAAGACGAAGTCGACAGACGTATGCCCCTGAAAAGCTCAATGATCCTATCTCTTACAATGAAGCCATTAGTAGTGATCAGTTTTCTGAATGGAATAAAGCGATGATTGATGAGCTTGAATCCATGAAGAAAAATGATGTTTGGGATTTGGTAGAACTACCCAACGGTGTCAAAACAGTAGGATGTAAATGGGTGTTCAAAATAAAACTGGATCCGAATGGTAACGTTGAACGCTACAAAGCGAGATTGGTTGCAAAGGGCTACACTTAAAAAGAGGGAATTGATTATCAAGAGACGTTTTCATCTGTCTCTCGTAAAGATTCATTAAGGATCGTCATGGCCCTAGTAGCTCATTTTGATTTAGAGCTGCATCAGATGGACGTTAAAACCGCTTTCCTTAATGGAGACTTAGACGGAGATGTTTACATGAAACAACCTGAAGGCTTTAAACCTGAAGGTCAGGAGCATCTAGTATGTAAGTTGAAGAAATCCATTTACGGGTTAAAACAAGCATCACGTCAATGGTACCTCAAGTTTGATGAAGTTATGAAGAAACAAGGTTTTATGAAGAATCAAGTGGATCAATGCACCTACCTCAAGATGAGTAGGAGCAACTTTACTATACTTGTCCTTTACGTAGATGATATTCTATTGGCAAGTAATAGTTTAGACATGTTGCATGAGTCGAAGCGGTTACTCTCGCATAACTTCGACATGAAGGATCTCGGAGATGCTTCTTACATCATTGGCATCGAAATTCACCGAGATAGACACAAAGGGATCTTAGAATTATCTCAAAAGGCTTACATAGATCGTGTCCTAACACGTTATAACATGCAACAGTGCAAACCCTCCGTCGCTCCAGTAGTTAAGGGAGATGTTTTCGGTTCATTCCAGTGTCCGACAACAGAGGTTGAGAAGTAGCAAATGAGCCAGATCCCTTACGCGTCAGTAGTCGGGAGCTTGATGTATGCTCAAGTCTGTACTCGCCCAGATATCGCTTATATTGCTGGAATGCTAGGCCGTTATCAGACTAATCCTGGCCTGATCACTGGAAAGCAGCTAAGAAGGTACTTCGATATCTGCAAGGGAAGAAAGACTATAAACTGACTTATAGAAGAAGTAATCATTTAGAAGTGGTAGGCTATTCTGATTCTGACTTTGCCAAATGCAAAGATGACAAGAAATCCACTTCGGGCTATATCTTTATGTTAGCAGGCGGACCTATCTCATGGAAGAGTCATAAACAACAGTTGACCACAACTTCCACAATGATGGCAGAGTACATTGCAGTTTATAATGCAACCTGTCATGGAATGTTCCTTAGAAATATGATCACTAAACTCAAAATCGTTAATTCCATTTCTAGACCATTGAAGTTTTACTGTGATAATTCAGCTGCCGTTAGTTTCTCGAACAGTAACAGTTCGACTGGAGCTGGTTTATATCTCGATACAAAATATATGTCCGTACGTGAACGAGTTGAGGAAAATAATCTTTGTATCGAGTATATCAGTACTAAAGATATGCTTGCAGATCCGATGACTAAAGGTCTCCCTCCTAAGGTTTACGAAGAACATGTTCGGAATATGGGATTTAGTAAAGACCTTGTTTAGCATATTGTACTAGCTTATGTTTTATGATTAATGAAATTTCCTCAGTTTGATTTTGTATGTCTCTTAGAATATGTTCAACCGGTATAATGGCATATAGACAAATAAAGTTACAAATCAAACAAAGGGCTTATGCGTATTTTGATCATGACGTATTGGTTTTAAAATAAGGCTATAGTATGACTAATGGGGGTCCTAAGTCGCATAATGATTCAACGGCTGTATTTCTCTGCTATAGTTCTTGTTTAAGGCTAAACTGAGTGTTAACTCCTGATCAGGCTTATCTAATACTCATAGTAAATGATTACTCGGCTAAGTGGGAAAATGTAAGATTAAATATATTATGTTTTAATATTTAATCTAGTAGCCATTATAATCATTTACATAATATAGATCAAAATATAAAATAACCTATTAAATAATTAGTTGGTAATTGTTGATGGACCATATTACCCTTATTAACTAATTAGGTTTCCTATTGGGTGCTTATATAAGGAGACTTATGTAGAGGTTCTAAGGTTAGACACATAACCTAATTAACATAACATCAAGAATCGACCTCCTCTCCATAGCCGAACTCCCTATTCGGTTTCATCATCACCATCATCAGTTTGCACCCTAAGGAGGAACCAGATCACCTTGACAAAGATGTCGAACTCTATGGCTTCATCTCTGACTGGATTCTCCACTGCACTGTCTGTTGTGACATGTATGTTTTCATGTTTTCCCTCATGATTAAACAGAACTGATCAACAGTGTAAACATAGGGGTAAAAACACTAGATGTTTATAATGGTGGATACAAAATGTTGCTAAATTTTGTCCAAGTCTGCTTTAAAAGCCACATGCTATATACAAGGGCGTAGCTTTGTGGGGGTGGCCGACTCCCCGAACTTTTCGCTCAGTAGTGGAGAGTGTGTAGTTTTCGTATAGAAATTTTTAGGTATATACGTTTTCGATCCCCCGTCGGAAATCTCAAGCTTCGCCACTGGTTATATACCACTGTATTTGTTAACCAGTGTCGTGATATATAAAAGAATGAAGAGGCCAATGGGTTATGATCCAATAGTAAAGACAAAACCTTTAAACACAATGGAAGGGGGAGATCTTGGGTTCAAGTCTCACATACAGTATAAAAAAAAAAAAAAAGAAATTTGCGTTAAAAAGAAAAAAAAAAGAATGAAGAGAGTAATGAGGGAAGAAAAAATGAGTTGGCCCGTCTTTGTTAGGACGACTATTAAACATGCAATATCACTTTATTTGTTAGGACGACTATTAAACATGCAATATCACTTTATTGAAGATTTAGTATTTTTGCTAACACCTTATATTTTTGTCCATTATGCTAAAAGCTATCATTTGTATTTGCAGTTCCTTTCAATAATACTAACAAAGTAACAAAAATTATAATGATTAATTGTTTCAATACTTGTTTACATGTCTTTGAATGAGCCACGTTCATTGATGCTCTACCTTAACCTGCAAAATTAATTATACAGATGGTCATATAATATGTTCGTATTATAGTTTTAGTACTTAAGTTTGAAAACTTACACATTTAGGACAACTCTTGGCTTATCGGAAACAATTCTTTGACATTAACAAAACTACTATTCGGATTCTTTCATGAAGGAGTAAGGGCTTTATAATTGTTTAAAAGCCAATATGATATAGGCCCGCATTTTCTACTAAGTGGTTTTTTGGGGGAGTTCGTACGGATTCAATCTCTACTAAAGTGCAAATTCTGTAAATATGGGTGAGCACCAGTGGGAAGGACTCGAACTTGAAAAGAAGGTTTAAAAGTTTGTTCTTGCCCTTTGGAATATGGATATCAGCTAATCTGTCGTTAAAAAAATTGTTTGAAAGCTTTGATGACAAATATTAACTCCAAAATCGAAACTAATTGATGCAAAGCGAGTAGCCAACTCACAATAACACATCAACGGATGTTCATTATGAAAAAACTGTATTAAGACTTAGAAATGGACGAAGGGTGTTGTGGTTTTAGTATTAAGGCTGTAAGTGTAAGAGAGTGATTTCAGAAAAAAAAAAATTAACTGAAAAGTTAGAATTAATTAGTGTAATAACCAAAAGTGCTTTTTTTTTTCCGAGTATATCTACTAGTAAATATAGACATAACATCCGTGCAGTATATCTACTAGTAAATTGCTTCAGCGTTGCTGTGGTATTTTGAAAAAAAATTACGTCAAACCGTAGACCAAACTGAAAATGCAGATGAAAATAAGCACGAAAACGTATTATATTTTACCCAACTAATTTCCGGAAAAAATGTGACACCTGTGTCACTTCAACCATCAAACAAATACCAAACCAATGAAATATTGTATTTCATACTTGGGATTTGCATAAATATGTGTATCATTTGCACATATCAATTCTTGATCGATTTCGGGCTTTAAATCGCTTTCTGGAAGGTTATACGCGCACTGATGCGTAAATATAACCAGTTTAATGCAACAAACACTTCGGAATAGTGACATAGGCTTAACATACCTTAAATAACCTATACATAACTTATAAATAAGTTTTGGAAGGTTTGGTGTGCCGAAATCAAGTTTATTCGCTTACATGGACTAAATTCGACAAACTGCGAAAGCATGTAGATTCGTACTGTAACGGACATTCCGGAACTTGATCATATGTTAAACACACCCTAAATATCCTTTACATAGCTTAGAAATAGGCTTTGAGGGGTTCGGTGTGCTAAAATAAACTTTATGCTCATTCAGGGACTAAAAGCGTCAAAAAGTGCATAAGTTTGCATTTTCGCGCATAACTTACGTTCTGAATACATCCGGACATTCAAAAATTTATGTAAGCATTAAAATATTTTATTTTAGTGTTTGGCATAAGAAAAATCCATCCGTCGTGAAATTTGGATCGTTTTTGCGTTCGTTACGACTTCCGTCGTAATTAACCGAACAATGCAACCGTACGACCAAACGAACCGACATCCGAGATATTTTTTAGCATGTTTTGAGTTACCTATACTTTAACTTCATTTTAGAGCCTTGAAATGAGGTTAACAGGTCTTAAACATGTCAAAAATGGGCCGAAATGCATGATTCTGAAGTTCAGGGACCAAAACTGCAATTCTGTAATAGATGGCCATGCGGCCCGCGTAAGCTATATGAAAACCTTACGCGGCCCGCGTGAGAGGCCCAGATTTGCAAAAATCTGTTCCAGCTGTTAACAGCTGTTCCACACACTTGCAAACGGTTTTTGATCAATCTATGGGCCAATTTTGATGGTTTTTAAGTGCCCATGGTATCCAAATACCATGTGCCCACTTGTACGGCCTAGATCGAAGTACGTTATTCGATGAACGATCCTAACAGTTATACGAAAACTATATATAGCCCACTCCTTTCACTATTTTCCTCACATTTGATCTGATTCAAAACTCTCTAAGTGGAAGTATATGCTTCCTACCTGAGAGTGAATCGGGTCAAATCTTGCGGGGACCTTCTGTAAGTATTCTTTCGCGTTTTTCATTCGTTTTAGCGTTAAAGTCAAACTGCGTTTGACTTTCTGCATTGACCAGTTTATGGTCAATGCGAAGTTCGTTTGAACTTCATAACGTGAGCGTAATCACTATGGTTATAGTCCCTAGTGACTATACCTACTGATTACCACGTTATATAGGCTCAGTGACGAGTCGTAGTTTCGGCCAAAATGCGTATTCTTGCGTATTTTGTAACCAAACTACTCTAGGGAATCAAAACCGTTTGTTTTGATATCAAAACCTGTTTTCTAACTTAACTAAACATGTTCTAGCATGTTTAGCTCGTCACTTTAGGTTTAGTGCTTATGTAGAGTCGTAAGTCAAGCTGACTAAACACCCGCTTAGACTTACGAACTAGACCCGTTTGGTCGATCTATAGGATCTGACCAAACACATTAGGCGGCCATAGTTGTATAGGGAATAACCTTCCGAGGTTATACCTTATGGTCACTTCGTTCAAGTAGTTGTATGATAGGTGGTTTATATGCCTTAGGTAAATTACCAAAATACCCCTTTTCGCACCAAAATTCATTTTAAGCCTATGTAACATAACTTTTGACATCTAAACTGATTTAGCAACAATATTAAACATGTTAAGGCATATCTTACTTGTCATAGGGCTAGTTAAGCGGTCCGAACGCGTTTTACGTGAACGACGCGTTAAAGTAGCATAAGCTACCTAAACAGGTCGTAATGGGTCGTAAGCACTTAGGTTAGGTTTCATTCTAGTATGTGGGCTTTGTTAAACCATATCATATGAGTTCCAATACTCATTTGGTTTACGAAACGTCATACTACCCAATCCCCCAATTTAGGTCCGGTTATTTATGTAGTTATCTATATTAGGTGCCGTTTGATTTCCGTGATCCCTCTAGCTTTGCTTGGTTGTTGTTCAAGACTTCTGAGCACCCTCAAGTGAGTACATAGTCCCCTCTTTTACTGTTTTCCAAACATTTTGGGGTGAAACACATGTGCCTACTTGTTATTTTTCATGCTTTCCATGCTTTCATATCATATACTTGCTATGTTCATTAGTACATGATTTCATTGTGTTTTTGCTATGTATGTCCTTTGTAGTATACTTAGAACATCGTTTTACATGACATTTTATGCTATGTATGTTCATTTAGTTCATACTTAGTACTTGTTTTACATTTCATTTCATGCTATGTATGTTCATTTAGCGCATACTTAGTACATTGTTTTCATTACATTTCACGCTATGTATGCCTATTTAGTGCATACCTAGTGCGTTGTTTTACATCACCTTTTCATGCTATGTATGTTCATCATACTTAGTACATTTTCTTTACATTGCATCTCTGTTGCATATGTTCCAGTAACATATGGACACATTGTTTTACATCTCTACCTTGTATGTTTACTTAGCATACTAGGTACATTATTTTCATCACATGCTTACATTTTGATATGACATTTGGTTTGTTTAAATGGGACCATATACATTCATTAACATTAGCTACGCCGCTCGTTAGTAGGTAATGGTACCATAGGAATTGACAACTCCCGTTCCTGACATCCTAGGTTTGTTTGGATGAAAGGAATGACCGAATTCGATTAAGACATAAGACAGATAGTCCTTTCATTTGTTTAAGGGTTTATCACCACAGTCACAAGGCTTGAATGTATGCATGTTCACAACACCGCATAAATGTTTGTATTCGGTATAGCATGCATTTCCACAAAACATAACGTTGATTTAAACCTCGTTTTACTTCAATACATTGTTTTGTGCATTTTACCTATGGCTCAGTGGATATATATATATATATATATATATATATATATATATATATATATATATATATATATTTCACTTGCCATACATGACATTTTGTTTATACATTACATAATTGACATTTGACATAGACATTTTGACATTGATATACATATTTCATGGACTATATTTGACATAAACATTTTGACATGGTTTACACAAAGACATTTTGACATGGTTTACACAAAGACATTTGACATAGACATTTTGATATTGATATACACATTTCATGGGCTATATTTGACATAAACATTTTGACATGATTTACACAAAGACATTTGACAAATGGTTTAGACATGGGCAATTTACATTGGTGGTTTTTTGGGTAAGTGGTTTGAGTAACGAGGCGTGTGTAATATGATACAAGCATGGTGGATACACCGCTGGTACTTCCTATATATAAGTGCTTGTATGGTATTACATATCGTAGCGTTATTTGAATCATTTCAGTTTAGACATATAACATTTTTATACAAATAACATATTTTTCACAAGACATTGTTTTACAAACAACTCATCTTATACAAACTCATTTTTACTTGGTTATTCATTTAATCTTACATTATTCTTCTACACATCATCGTTTTTCAAATAATTTATAAAACAAAACATTTTACAAGGATCATGACTGGCTTTTGTTAAACAATCTTTTTCTAAACTTATAAGTCATGAATCCTATTTTCACAAAACCTATGTACTCGCCGGCATTTTTATGCTGACGTACCTATTTTCACATGTGTTTCAGGAAATGATGCATAGGATTGATCAAGATACACTTAGGCGGACTTGGGCCTTAGTGACAATAAAAGATGGAAGACTAGTTAATTTTGTTATACTTCTTTGTTTGTTAAGACATTGTAACTCTTTTAATCAATAAAACAATATTTAAATTTTCCACGTTTTGTTGCTTTACGTGGTCGGGGTGTGACAGAAAAGTTGGTATCAGAGCTCATGGTTATAGGGAATTAGGTTATTAGTAATGCTTTGACCTAGTCTATAACCTTCCTAGGACCCTAACGTGAGTTTACTTGCGTTTAGTCATAAAACAATACCGTCACCTATCCTTAGGCGACAACCATAACAAGAATATAAATTTCAAAACTGCTTTGAAAAGCAATCATCTGTTCTAGGGTGATTAATTACTAGGTTTTGAACCCTCTAAGTTTTCAAATCTCGTCAAAGTTTGGGTCTTTTGATGTGAACACATGCAAACTGGAAGGGTGAATGCCTGTACTCTAAGTTTTCTGTCTAAGGCTAGAGTGTTCGTACAAATCCGCAGTATCGGACCAGTCACTCTTACCTGGGAACTCTTGGGGTGAGTGTTCACTTATAGGCAAGCATGTCTTCAGCGACACATTATTATGACCCGCTTGCTTTGATTTTTCACCGTCTCATTTGTTTGCCTTAGGTAACAAACAAATGATCGCAATTCTTATGTATTGCCATTCTGTTTTGTTTATCCGATAACATTTCACTTGTTCCTTCCTATGTCTTTCATTTTCTTCTAGAATGTCTCTTCATCTCAGCAACGGTCAAATGTCCGAGCAAACAGCCAAATTTGCCCAGCAAATAGGCGAAGTGATTCTGAAGACTGTGGATTTAGGCATTGCCATGTCTCGTCTCATGTGACAACTCGAAATTTCCAACATTCTTTATTTGCACTTATTGCACGTTGACTTTGACTGTTTAGTTGTTTGACTTGTCTGACTTGTAACTGTACACTTCGTGTTATAATAAACGTATTGTGTTTACATGATTATGTGTTTGATTGTATAACATGGAACCTGTCGAGAAACGTAAACTGCTTAACTTATGAAAGAACCCGACGAAACACAAGTGTGTTTCGCCATAACAAATCTCGACGAAACAGACTGTTTCGCCAAAAGCATCTCGACGAAACAGAAGTCTGTTTCGCCGAGCCCAGTTTCACCGAAGCCCAGTTCGGGCCCAACACGCTATTTTGAGTTTAAAACGTGAAACAACATCAGTTTTTACATCTGCTATCAAACAACCAAAACCCTAGAGCCCCTTTCCCTCCTGTGCGACGGCAGTTGGAGGTTCCCGGCGATATCTTAGCGATCGATTCGTATTTCTCTTATTCCGGTTAGTGTGTGTTCGTTAATCGGTTTAATATTTCTGTAATAGCTCGATTCATGTTTGTGTATATACTTGATTTCTGGATTATATAGGAGTATATGGGTATGATGTTCTTGATTGCGATATACATGGTTAATCGGATGCGTAATTCTATGCGAAACTGAATATGATCGAATGCTCGGTTCTGAATGTTGTTAATATGATTTGATTCTGAATTCAAGTTAGCATCTTGATAGGGTTCAATGATATGATTGTTGGATGTTAAATTTATATGTTATACACAAAAACTAGGGTTTATGCTAGACAATGATTCTTGGATGATTGAGTTGTGATGATTCGTTCTGCACATTGACCTTCATATGATTTCTGATACTGATAACGGCTGCTAGCATGATTAGGGTTCTGTGTATATTCGTAACTGCTGCATCTGTTGTCTGCGAAACTGACGTCCGACGAAACAGAACTCTCGGCGAAACAGAATGTGTTTCGCCAAGAGTAGTCGACGAATCAGAAGTTCTGTTTCGCCAGGGGACACCTCGACGAAACAGAATGTGTTTCGTCAATATCTTGTTTCGCCAACATATGTGTTTCGCCGTATATGTGTTTCGTCGAGCTGTGCTGTAACTTGAATGGATTCTGTTAAGTGTTAACTGGAATATTTAACTGCTGTTAGACGTTAGACATGACTTGTATGATTGTGATTACGTGCTACCTGCTTATACGTGAGCAACTTGAACACCAACTGATTATTCTATACGTGCGTACTTTAGGACGTGATTGACTTACTTTGAGCACATACTTAGCATACCGAGCAAACTCAGGTGAGTTCACACACTTTCTAAGGCATGGGATTCCCGGTGGTTGGGAATGGGTTAAAGAAATTAAACGAAACCTACATATCCTCCTTGGGTAGGATATGTACCGCCATCCTCCATGGGTAGGATGCCAATATTAATCCTGCGTATTCTCCTTGGGTAGAATACGTACGTTCGTCCTCCTTGGGTAGGACAACAACCTTAACTATACTAAAACGATCTTCGCAAACATGCCTGGAATGGCCGCGAACTATACTAGAACGATCTTCGCAAACATGCCTGGAATGGCCGCGAACTATACTAGAACGATCTTCGCAAACATGCCTGGAATGGCCGCGAACTATACTAGAATGATCTTCGCAAACATGCCTGGAATGGCCGCGAACTATACTTTAATCTTCGCAAACATGCCTGGAGGGCCGCGATACAAATATAACTAGTCTATAAAACATGGGAAACCCCCACTAAACTTCGCAAACATGCCTTGAGGGCCGCGATGCTATTACATACGATACATGATTACTAATCGAACATACGATTTACGAAATGAACATTTTAACTAAATAACCAACTGTGAACTCGCTCAACTAGTTGTTGACTCTCTGTTACATGCCTTGTAGGACCATAGGTACTTTTGGAGCTTGCACGGGAGGCACAGTCGTTGTGGACATGGATCGTGAATGTGTTGTCAAACATTATAACTTTTTGTACTTAAACTTATGATGGGTTTTACAGTAATGCTTCCGCTACACACTTGTTTATATTTGGTTTTGCAAACACCTATCGTATTGATGAATGACTTTTACTTTATACTTATGTTCAATATGATTGGTGGCTTGATCCTGGTCATGTCACGCCTCCAAGCGGTGGTACTCCGTGTGTGGATTTTGGGGGTGTGACAGATTGGTATCAGAGCCATTGGTTATAGAGAACTCGGTTTTAATAAAGGGAAAACGATTTCGTTAAAACCAGACTATAACCAGAACAGTGCTCTCAACGATCCATAACGACGCTTCGCTCCACGTGCAAGGCTCAACATCATAGGTACTACTATTCATGTTACTTTACCTACATGCTAGAACTACATAGAACTTTGCTCGCGGTATGCTTAGATTACAGAACCTACTATATGTTGTTGCTTGAGAATACTTGGGTGCTCACTCTCTTCGCACTATTCGCGAACCTCTCACCCACATGTTCTCCTTGATGTCAAGATCATGTGTGGACGCGTTAACCTAACTCAAGCCCAGTTGGCGGCTTCGATCACTGAACAAGTCACTGCAGCACTCGCAGCTGCCCAGGCAGGAGGTGTAACCTGCCATCGCCACTTACTCTAGGATTTTTAGATCCTACTCTCGTAACTCAACACTTGTGCTTAATTTTGGTTACTCTTACGCACACGACAAGTCAACACGCTCAGCCACCTGTATGCATATACACGACTTTTTATGGACTGTCGTCCTACTACTTTCAACGACACTGAAGGAGCTGTTGGACTCCTCCGTTAAGTTCGAGGAACTCGAATCGGACTTCGATTATGCGAATGACCCGAGGCTAGTAAGGTGAAATATGCCACTGATAGTCTCGAAGACACTGCACAAACTTGGTGGAACGCGCAAGTTACGATGCTGGGGGCTGGCGGCTGCTAATGCCACCCCTTGGGACGAATTCAAGAAACTAATCAAACTAGAATACTGTAACTATGATAACATCCACAAACTGGAAGTGGAGTTCTTTAACCTGAAGATGACGGGGTCAGAAATAGAGGCGTATACGAAGCGATCTAACGAACTGGCAACTTTGTGCCCTACTATGGTGGAACCTCCCATCAAGCGCACCGAGAGCGGTACCTCAAAGGCTTAGTACCAGAAATTCAAAGTCATGTGATGACTGCTAATCTTGCTACTATTCAAGATGTTACTCATCTTGCTCATCGTCCCACAGACCAGGCAGTGGAACAGAACAAGCTGCCTAGACGTATTGGTGCTACTACTTCAACTACTTTTGCTATCCTCAGTGACAACGAATGAAAGTGGAATGGAACCTCTGGCAAGGGTTCGACTACGATTCTGTCCCAGGCACAACAGTGAAAGATCGATGACAACCAAAGTCCTGGTCAGCAACCTTTCAGCAGTCAATGGCAGGGTGGATACAGGGGAAACCACCCTAAGTGCAAACGATGTAACTTGCACCACAGCGGGCAGTGCAACCGAAATCATTGTCAATGATGCGACAAGCTTGGTCATGGAGCCAAGGATGGTAGAAACTCACGTTCTGCAAGCCAGAACCAACAACAACAGATACAAGATCTATAGAATCAGCAGCAACGGCAGGGTAACAAGGGATGTTATCAGTGTGGGGCTGAAGGTCACTTCAAGAGACACTGCCCACGATTGAATCAGAACCAGAATCAGAACTACAACCAAGGAAACGGGAACTAGGGAAGACAACAACGTGGGGTAATAACGATGACAATGGTGCTAGGGAACGAGCATTCGTGATTGGTCAGGCTGATGCAAGGAACGATCCTAATGTGATTATGGGTAAGTTTCTTCTCGACGACTTTTATGTTACTATACTATTTGATTCGGGTGCGGATACCAGTTATATGTCTCTGAAAGTTAGTCAAATGCTTAAACGCGCACCAACACTTTTGAACACCAAACATGTCGTAGAGTTAGCAAACGGTAAAAGTTTAGAAGCCACACATAGTTCAGGGTTGTAACCTTATCCTCGCTGGTCAGACTTTCTCTATCGACCTCATTCCTATAACTCTGGGTAGCTTTGACGTCGTCATTGGTATGGATTGGTTATCTCAACAGCAAGCGGAGATCTTATGTAAAGAAAAGGTTATTCGTATTCCTCGTTCGGGCAAGGAACCTCTCGAAGTTCAAGGCGACAAGAGTGGTGTCGTGAGTGGCATCATACCCTTCTTGAAGGCCCAGAAGTGTTTACGAAAGGACGGCCACACAACTGTTTTAGCACTCGTTACTGATACATCGAAGAAAGAGAAAAAGATTGGGGATATTCCAGTGGTCGAATTTCAGATCGAGCTCGCTCCAGGAGCAGCACCCATAGCTCGAGCACCTTATCGCTTAGCTCCAACGGAACTGGAAGAACTGTCTAAGCAACTACAAGAACTCTTGGAAAAGGGTTTCATACGTCCTAGCTCTTCGCCTTGGGGAGCTCCAGTGTTATTCGTAAAGAAGAAAGACGGTACGTTCAGGATGTGTATAGACTACCGTGAACTCAACAAGGTGACGATCAAGAATCGTTATCCTCTTCCGCGCATAGATGATTTATTCGACCAGCTGCAAGGGTCGAGCTACTACTCCAAGATAGACTTAAGGTCAGGATACCATCAGCTGAGAGTCCGGGATGAGGACGTCTCCAAAACAGCATTCAGAACTCGCTACGGCTATTACGAGTTTTTGGTCCTGCCATTCGGGCTAACGGACGCGCCTGCGGTTTTCATGGAATCTTATGAACAGGGTGTGCAAACCTTATCTTGACAAGTTCGTTATTGTTTTTATTGACGACATCCTGATCTATTCGAAGAGTCAGGAGGAACACGAGCAGCACTTACGACTTATTTTGGAACTCCTTCGAACGGAACAACTGTACGCCAAATTTTCGAAATGCGACTTCTGGCTTCGTGAAGTCCACTTTCTAGGCCATGTAGTAAACAAGGATGGGATTCATGTCGAACCATCCAAGGTAGATACGCTCAAGAACTGGCCTGCACCTCGCACACCGACAGAAATACGCCAATTCTTGGGTTTGGCAGGTTATTACAGACGATTCATCAAAGACTTCTCGAAGATTGCTCAGCCGCTTACACTACTGACACAGAAAGGTGTTGCTTACCGTTGGGGTAATACACAGGAGACAGCGTTTCAGCACTTAAAGGATAGACTTTGTAGCGCACCTATCCTCTCATTGCCTGAAGGCACGGACGATTTTGTAGTTTACTGCGACGCATCCATCCAAGGTCTTGGATGTGTGTTGATGCAACGGGATAAAGTCATTGCTTATGCTTCGCGCCAACTTAAGATTCACGAACGGAATTACACTACTCATGATTTAGAGCTGGGAGCCATTGTTTTTGCGCTCAAGATATGGCGACATTACCTGTATGGCACTAAGGGCACCATCTACACCAATCACAGGAGTCTCGAACATATTTTCAAGCAGAAAGAGTTGAACATGCGACAACGTAGATGGGTCGAGCTGCTGAACGATTATGAGTGTGCCATAAAGTACCATCCGGGCAAAGCCAATGTGGTGGCCGACGCCCTCAATCGAAAGGATACTACACCTAGGCGTGTACGAGCGTTGCAACTCACCAATCAGTCTAGTCTTCCTTCACAAATACGAGATGCTCAGGTAGAAGCACTGAAACCAGAAAACGTCAGGGCTGAAGCTCTACGCGGTTCAAGGCAACGGTTAGAACCAAGGACAGACGGCGCCTACTATGTAACCGGACGCATCTGGGTCCCACTCTATGGTAATTTACGCGAACTTGTAATGGATGAAGCTCATAAGTCTCGCTACTTAGTACATCCTGGTTCAGATAAGATGTACCACGACCTCAAAACTACATACTGGTGGCCTAGCATGAAGGCCCACATAGCAACTTACGTTAGCAAGTGTTTGACTTGTGCAAGAGTCAAAGCCGAATACCAGAAACCATCAGGTTCACTTCAACAACCTGAGATACCACAATGGAAATGGGAACAAATTTCCATGGATTTTGTTACAGGCTTACCTAGATCTCAGCACGGAAATGATACTATTTGGGTGATCGTGGATCGACTCACAAAGTCTGCTCACTTCCTGGCTATTAAGGAAACAGACAAGTTCTCTACCCTAGCAGACGTCTACTTAAAAGAAATGGTTTCAAGGCACGGGGTGCCAACCTCTATCATCTCTGATCGTGATGCACGCTTTACTTCAGAACTGTGGCAAGCAATGCACAAATCTTTTGGCTCTCGACTAGACATGAGCACAGCTTATCATCCTCAGACGGATGGGCAGTCTGAGCGTACTATTCAAACTCTAGAAGACATGCTTCGGGCGTGCGTAATTGACTTTGGCAATGGTTGGGAAAAACATCTGCCACTTGTGAAATTTTCTTACAACAACAGCTACCACACCAGCATTAAAGCTGCACCACTCGAGGCACTGTACGGGCGTAAGTGCCAGTCACCTCTCTGTTGGGCAGAGGTGGGAGAAAGTCAAATCACAGGTCCAGAAATGGTAGTCGATACTACAGAAAAGATTGCATAAATACGACAACGCATGGCGGCAGCACGCGACCGTCAGAAAGCATACGCTGATTGAGACAGGAAACTACTCGAATTCCAGGTTGGGGATCGAGCGCTACTTAAAGTTTCACCCTGGAAGGGTGTGGTTCGTTTTGGCAAACACGGCAAACTAAATCCACGATATGTTGGACCTTTCAAGGTTATTGAGAAAATAGGCAAAGTGGCCTACAGATTGAACTTACCACCTGAACTCAGTGCAGTTCACAATGTCTTTCACGTGTCGAATCTGAAGAAGTGTACGTCAGATGAGACCCACATAGTTCCCTTAAAGGAACTCACTATCGACGAGCGGTTGCACTTCGTCGAGGAACCTGTTGAAATCACGGACCGGGATGTTAAGGTCCTCAAGAACACGAGAATCCCTCTTGTACGAGTTCGTTGGAACTCCCGTCGTGGCCCAGAGTATACCTGGGAACGAGAAGATCAAATGGAACTCAAATATCCCCAGTTATTCGGAACCAATGCAACTACTACTGAGGCTGAAGCTACTATTGCAGAATTTCGGGACGAAATTCCAAATCAACGGGGGGGGGGGGGGGGGATAATGTGACACCCCAGGAAAACCAGTAATCTTCGCATACATGCTCGGGGAGCCGCGATACGAAACAGGTAAACAACGTCACACTATTAGCTTCCTCAGTAACTGCATACTAAATTTCGGGACGAAATTTCTTTCAAGTTGGGGATAATGTGACAACTCGAAATTTCCAACATTCTTTATTTGCACTTATTGCACGTTGACTTTGACTGTTTAGTTGTTTGACTTGTCTGACTTGTAACTGTACACTTCGTGTTATAATAAACGTATTGTGTTTACATGATTATGTGTTTGATTGTATAACATGGAACCTGTCGAGAAACGTAAACTGCTTAACTTATGAAAGAACCCGACGAAACACAAGTGTGTTTCGCCATAACAAATCTCGACGAAACAGACTGTTTCGCCAAAAGCATCTCGACGAAACAGAAGTCTGTTTCGCCGAGCCCAGTTTCACCGAAGCCCAGTTCGGGCCCAACACGCTATTTTGAGTTTAAAACGTGAAACAACATCAGTTTTTACATCTGCTATCAAACAACCAAAACCCTAGAGCCCCTTTCCCTCATGTGCGACGGCAGTTGGAGGTTCCCGGCGATATCTTAGCGATCGATTCGTATTTCTCTTATTCCGGTTAGTGTGTGTTCGTTAATCGGTTTAATATTTCTGTAATAGCTCGATTCATGTTTGTGTATATACTTGATTTCTGGATTATATAGGAGTATATGGGTATGATGTTCTTGATTGCGATATACATGGTTAATCGGATGCGTAATTCTATGCGAAACTGAATATGATCGAATGCTCGGTTCTGAATGTTGTTAATATGATTTGATTCTGAATTCAAGTTAGCATCTTGATAGGGTTCAATGATATGATTGTTGGATGTTAAATTTATATGTTATACACAAAAACTAGGGTTTATGCTAGACAATGATTCTTGGATGATTGAGTTGTGATGATTCGTTCTGCACATTGACCTTCATATGATTTCTGATACTGATAACGGCTGCTAGCATGATTAGGGTTCTGTGTATATTCGTAACTGCTGCATCTGTTGTCTGCGAAACTGACGTCCGACGAAACAGAACTCTCGGCGAAACAGAATGTGTTTCGCCAAGAGTAGTCGACGAATCAGAAGTTCTGTTTCGCCAGGGGACACCTCGACGAAACAGAATGTGTTTCGTCACTATCTTGTTTCGCCAACATATGTGTTTCGCCGTATATGTGTTTCGTCGAGCTGTGCTGTAACTTGAATGGATTCTGTTAAGTGTTAACTGGAATATTTAACTGCTGTTAGACGTTAGACATGACTTGTATGATTGTGATTACGTGCTACCTGCTTATACGTGAGCAACTTGAACACCAACTGATTATTCTATACGTGCGTACTTTAGGACGTGATTGACTTACTTTGAGCACATACTTAGCATACCGAGCAAACTCAGGTGAGTTCACACACTTTCTAAGGCATGGGATTCCCGGTGGTTGGGAATGGGTTAAAGAAATTAAACGGAACCTACATATCCTCCTTGGGTAGGATATGTACCGCCATCCTCCATGGGTAGGATGCCAATATTAATCCTGCGTATTCTCCTTGGGTAGAATACGTACGTTCGTCCTCCTTGGGTAGGACAACAACCTTAACTATACTAAAACGATCTTCGCAAACATGCCTGGAATGGCCGCGAACTATACTAGAACGATCTTCGCAAACATGCCTGGAATGGCCGCGAACTATACTAGAACGATCTTCGCAAACATGCCTGGAATGGCCGCGAACTATACTAGAACGATCTTCGCAAACATGCCTGGAATGGCCGCGAACTATACTTTAATCTTCGCAAACATGCCTGGAGGGCCGCGATACAAATATAACTAGTCTATAAAACATGGGAAACCCCCACTAAACTTCGCAAACATGCCTTGAGGGCCGCGATGCTATTACATACGATACATGATTACTAATCGAACATACGATTTACGAAATGAACATTTTAACTAAATAACCAACTGTGAACTCGCTCAACTAGTTGTTGACTCTCTGTTACATGCCTTGCAGGACCATAGGTACTTTTGGAGCTTGCACGGGAGGCACAGTCGTTGTGGACATGGATCGTGAATGTGTTGTCAAACATTATAACTTTTTGTACTTAAACTTATGATGGGTTTTACAGTAATGCTTCCGCTACACACTTGTTTATATTTGGTTTTGCAAACACCTATCGTATTGATGAATGACTTTTACTTTATACTTATGTTCAATATGATTGGTGGCTTGATCCTGGTCATGTCACGCCTCCAAGCGGTGGTACTCCGTGTGTGGATTTTGGGGGTGTGACATCTCAGCAAGGAAGCCACTCAAGAGTCACTGAAGGAAGCAGAAGTCAAGCCTGCACCACAATCAAGGAAGCGTAAGGCTTCAAGGAAACCCGCAGCAGTTGCACCTAATCAAGCGGGACCTAGCCAAGTGGCAAGGCCACCAGCTAGGAAGCCGTACTTAGGAGCTACCCCATGGTCCAGACGATGCAACCGTCATCATTCAAACCTCATACCCTGCTTCAAATGTACCTACTGTGGACGATGGGGACATTTGGTTGATGTATGTCGCTTTGCTATCCAAAACAAAGCTGCTATAAGCCTTGCTGCTGCTCAACCTCCTGCCAGGAAACCTTATGACCGTACTGCACTGATGTGCAACAAGTGTTATGCACCTCATCGAGCTTACCTGCCAGGAAACCTTATGACCGTACTGCACTGATGTGCAACAAGACATCCCTATCGTGAGGGAATATCCTGAAGTCTTTCCAGAGGACTTGCCAGGATTGCCACCCCAAAGGCAAGTGGAATTTCACATTGACTTAGTTCCAGGCGCCGCGCCTGTAGCTAGGGCACCTTATAGACTTGCATCGTCAGAGATGCAGGAGTTGTCGACACAACTCCAGGAGTTACTTGATAAAGGATTCATCCGACCAAGCTTCTCACCTTGGGGAGCTCCAGTTTTATTTGTCAAAAAGAAGGACGGTAGTTTTCGTATGTGCATTGACTACCGGGAGTTGAACAAGTTGACTATCAAGAATAGATACCCTCTGCCAAGAATCGATGATTTATTCGATCAACTCCAAGGTTCAAGCTTTTATTCAAAGATCGATCTTCGATCTGGGTACCATCAGCTAAGGATACAAGAGGAGAGTATCCCGAAGACAGCCTTCAGAACTCGTTATGGGCACTACGAGTTCCTGGTTATGCCGTTTGGGTTGACAAACGTGCCTGCTGTTTTTATGGACCTAATGAACCGAGTCTGCAAGCCGTATCTCGATAAGTTCGTGATTGTATTCATCGACGATATTTTGATTTATTCAAAAACAAAGGCTGAGCACGAACAGCACTTAAGAGCTATTTTGGAGTTGCTGAAAAAGGAACAGTTGTACGCCAAGTTCTCCAAGTGCGAGTTTTGGCTACGTGAAGTCCAGTTTCTTGGACACGTGGTTAATGGAAATGGAATCCATGTTGATCCCACAAAGATCGAGGCGATAAAGAGCTGGGAGACTCCAAAGACGCCGACCGAGATTCGCCAGTTCTTAGGTTTGGCTGGCTATTATCGAAGATTCATTGAGGATTTTTCTAAAATCGCTCAACCCCTTACCGCGCTCACACAGAAGGATAAGAAGTTTGATTGGGGAATCAAACAGGAAGAAGCGTTTCAGTTATTGAAGAACAAACTTTGTGATGCGCCGATCTTAGCACTACCAGAGGGTACAGATGATTTCGTGGTATACTGTGACGCCTCACGTTAAGGATTGGGTTGCGTGTTGATGCAACGCCAGAAAGTTATAGCTTACGCGTCATGCCAGTTAAAAGTTCATGAAAGGAATTATACCACGCATGATTTAGAACTAGGCGCAGTGGTGTTTGCGCTAAAAATCTGGAGACATTATTTGTATGGTACAAAGTGTACAATCTTCACAGATCATAAGAGCCTACAACACATATTCGACCAGAAAGAGCTGAATATGAGACAAAGACGTTGGGTCGAATTGTTGAACGATTACGACTGCGAGATAAAGTACCATCCAGGGAAGGCGAATGTGGTCGCCGATGCCCTAAGTCGTAAAGAAAGGATCAAGTCCATAAGGGTTAGGGCTTTAGAAATGATTATCCAGACAGATCTCTCTCTACGCATTCGTGCTGCACAGAGAGAAGCTTTGAAAGGAAGGAATATTGGAGATGAGTATCTCCGTGGGATGGAGAAGCAGTTGGTGCTAAACGAGGAAGGAACTTTATGTTTTATGAAAAGGATTTGGGTTCCTCTGTTTGGTGGTTTGAGAAAAGTTATTTTTGATGAGGCACACAAATCACGGTACTCTATCCATCCAGGTGCGGATAAGATGTACCAGGATCTTAAGGATTATTATTGGTGGCCCAGGATGAAGGGCGACATTGCTGTTTATGTTAGCAAATGTTTGACGTGTGCCAAGGTGAAAGCTGAATACCAGAAGCCTTCGGGACTTCTGCAACAACCTGAAATTCCCAAGTGGAAATGGGAACAGATTTCAATGGATTTTATAACGAAGTTGCCAAGGACGCCCAGGGGTCATGATACTATTTGGGTGATAGTTGGCCGCCTAACAAAGTCCGCGCACTTCTTGCCAATCAAGGAGAAGGACAATACGAGTAAACTTGCGGAAATATACATGCGAGAAATTGTTGCACGTCATGGAGTGCCTCTCTCGATTATCTCTGATAGAGATGGGAGATTTGTATCAAGGATTTGGCAATCCTTCCAAGAAGCTTTTGGCTCGCAATTGAACCTAAGTACTGCATTTCATCCGCAAACTGATGGCCAAAGTGAAAGAACTATTCAGACATTGGAGGATATGCTGAGAGCATGTGTAATGGATCTTGGTGGTAGCTGGGATAAGCATTTACCATTGGCCGAATTCTCGTACAACAACAGCTATCACACCAGTATTGGAGCCGTGCCATTTGAAGCTCTTTACGGACGCAAATGTCGATCACCACTATGCTGGGCTGATGCAGGTGATAGACAACTTGTTGGTCCCGAAATAATTCAAAAACTCATCGAAGCGGCTCGCGAAAGACAGAAAGCCTATGCAGATCCAAACCGGAAACATTTGGAATTCCAAGTTGGAGATATGGTTTTATTGAAAGTTTCACCCTGGAAGGGTGTGGCACGCTTCGGAAAGCGTGGGAAGTTGAATCCGCGTTACATTGGCCCTTTCAGAATCCTGCAAAGGATTGGGCTTGTAGCCTACAAGTTGGACCTACCTGCTGAACTCCAAGGTGTTCACGATACATTCCATGTATCCAATTTGAGAAAAAGTCCAACACAAGATACAGTGATCATTCCTGCTGACGAAGTTCATATCGACGACACGATCCACTTCACTAAAGAACCTGTTGAGGTCACGGATTGGAAAGTTAATAAAACTCGCAGGAGCAGTGTCAAACTCGTCAAAGTTCGTTGGAATGCTAGGCATGGACCTGAATTCACGTGGGAACGTGAGGATCGGATGAAAGATAAATGCCCCCATTTATTTCCTAAGAACCCTGCATCTAGTAGCAGAACTTAAATTTCGGGACGAAATTTCTTTAACGGGGGGAGAATGTGACAACCCTCACCAAACCAGGTATCCGTACGAATTAATTAATATTTAATTACTGCTTAATTACTGTGCTTGCTTACAACTGTGATTAAACTGCTTACTTATTTCTGATACGTACATACTCATGCATCACATTTTATACTGTCACTCTATTATTTTTACACAAACATCAGTGACAACCTTGATGCACAAAAAGCACAGTGAGCACACTATGCGGGATACCCATTAAACATGCTGATATAACCAGCATCAGGCAGACACTGCCTCTAAGGCCTGTATGAGCCAGAGATAGTTTACTACACCTGTAGAGAGTGTAGGGAAATGAGGGTTGTAGAACTGCGTCACTAGGTGATAATTATAGTGACCGGATGTGCCTAAAACGTACTTCGAGTACAAAATTCAGCACTTTAAATAAAAATTCAGCATTTAGCTAACTAGTAAAGTGCCAAAACATGAGAAAAATATTACTAGACACTTTCCAAAGTGTCGGGAATAAATTGTGTCACTAAAAATAGTATTAACGACACTTTATATATTTATTTAGCGCTTTAACGGAGTAATATCCAACCGTACAACCGGACTTAACCCGAGACATAAAAATATTGTCATTGAGATTGTTTTTCTTTTTCTGAGCCAGATAGGGTCCCCGAATACCCTAACCCCAGTTATATATTACTACACAATATTACACTAAAATTAAATCAACTAACAAATATAACTTATCTCTAATCACATAGTTGGAAACCAACCGATTACCCCTTCCCCTCAACAAGTTCGGTCACCATATGGGTGACACAAATTGTCCTATTTTGATTATTATAATCTCAAGAGTTTAATATCTAGCCTACATATTGTTTAGTCGATAATGGGAGTGTATGGTTTATAAAATTGCTTAAAAGACTAAACCTTATCATTCATTGCAACAACACAAATTTGCAACTCCCTTTTTCTTCTTTGATGCTCTCGGCTGAACTCCAAAGCCCACCCACCAACACTTCAAATTTTCCATCTTGCAATTTAATATACAACCAAGGGTGAAGGATCGCATACGAGGAGACCCGGTGCTTGCGGATCGTCAAGGACCTCACCCCAACGCTTTTAACCACTCGTTTTTCGACTAGTTTCTTCCCTAGCCTCGAGCTAGTAGTAAGTGACTCTAAACGCCTTTTTGATCTATTCTAAAGTGGTTAATAAGAATTTTGACGGATGAAATTTATGAACATGTAAGAACAAAATTTAAAGTCTACTAAAATAATATAAACAAAGTGGTTAATAGATGAATATTGGTGTAAAACTTATAAGACTTGTTTTGTTATGATTATTTAGTGTTGTTTTATGCTAGTGTTAGTTCGGATCGTCATCTAACCCGACTAAGTCATGTTCAGTGTATGTTATAGTGTGAAAAGTGGTTAGATGAAGACCACTACTACTTATAACCATGAACTTGTGTAAAAACAATTTTTCTTACAAAATGGAGTTCTAAACTAGTAGATCTACGGATCTACAAGTGGTATTTTCGAAGGACCAAGTGTAAAATGAAATCATAATTTTAAAGCCGGATCCTTCCTAAACAAAAGTGATTTTTGTGAACACACAAGTGTGTAGACACTTGTGTAACAAAAAGTTTTAACAAAGAATTATTTTTATAAATTTTGGACAAGAAGTTGTAGAAATGTATCTTCTTTAAAAACAAGGTTCTCAAAGAAACCGAGTCTATTTATAAAAGATCTACTAAAATATGGGGAAGGTTACTACCTATCTTACACAAACCACAAGTTCATGTGTTATGCGATTTATATCTATTTTGGACTAGTTGATGTTGAAATATCGTTTGTTAATGTTGGGAACATTGTTGATTTGAATTATAAAAGAAAATGATACGCTTGAAAGCGTGGCCACCTCCAGTTACAGAGGAAACTCTGGCGAAATTTTTCCAAAAATCTAACACTTGTAAATATTTTTATCACAAGTGTTATGGATATATTTTTAACTTATTTTTTCCAAATAAATTTCATCACGATTTTTATTACAAATTAAGCAAGTGTCGGAGGTGGGATTTTCACAAAATAAAACTTGCTAAAATATATATTTAGAATATATATTTTCATAACAACACTTGTGTAAATTTTTGTGATTATTTTGTGAACTACGTAAATATTATTTTTAGGGTAAAAATAATATTACCAAATATTAACGACTCCAAAATAATTCTAACGCCTTCACAATAAATATTAAGTTACAACGGTATTACTATTACCACCCGATCTTTATCCGTAACTTACGTATTTTCATAAAATACTCATAAGCGTGTATTTTGACAAGGATATTATTTTGGAAAATTGTATGGAATAAAATATAATATTTTTGGGAAAAATATTTATATTTTGGAAGTAAAGTATTTTTGGACAAATGAAATAAAATATATTTTATTAAGTGAGACTTAATAATATATTTCGAAGTTATACGAACGCACATGTATTAAATCCCCCATCCTTGGGAAGGAATATATTTACAAAATAATTACGAAGTGTAAACACGAAATAGTTGCCTAACTATTTCCCAAAGACATTAAACCTTAAACTAAGGCACGGTCGTCCGTCTAATAGAAGTTAGTACGATTAGGTCGTCGCACAACAGATTTTCAGGGAGATACTTTTTAGAGACGCACTTCGGTGAGTTCATGTCCCCCTTTTCTCTTAACTGTTTTCAGTTTTCTAAACTGCGGGGGTGAAATACATGTTACTATGATTACGAATACTTTTTACATGGTATGGTTAGCTTAAGGAGGGTTAGGACGTACAGATCATGTGGGTGAGTAGGCGCAACTTGAGGCCATTAATCCTCATGGTAGGACCGAGGGACAGTAGCGGTAGATCTATCTGGGTGTAGCTAGCCCAACCCCTGAGCCCGCCTAACGGACCAGGTGGTGACTTTGTACCCAACGCAAAATCCGCTAGGTTTGAGTCTTCCTACTTGCACTTCACACATATCGATGGCCTTGCAAACCATTGGTGATCTCTTTTTCCTTATTTGCTACATACCAGGATTTTATACTTACAAAGGTTTTACATACTCACTTACACATGAACTCGCTCAACATTATTGTTGATTTTTCCAACTTACATGTATTTCAGGGAACTAAGGATCTGGCACGGTATGCTACGTTTTCGCCCTGCGTTAGAGTATGGGATCATCCGCGTTTAGGGATTGCGACTTTTACCTGGACGAGTCGCAAGTCTTAAACTACATCTATCTTAAGTTTGTGGTTGTGTCTTTCAAACAATGTTTTTATGTTACTAGGTTGTAATTTCCGTTGCATGTGTCAACGCCTTAAGACAATGTTGTGGTATTGTACTTTTCAAACTTAAATCAATGGATGATCTGCATGGTTTTATTTTCATATAGCTTTGTTATGATTAAGCTATGGTATTAAGAAGTCACACCAAATAAACCCACGCTTCCGCAAAGCCAGGGTGTGACACATCTGTGCCTTTGAATCCTTGGTTAGATAACTAAGGATATTTTCAAATCTCATACCCATTACATTTTGATTTTTTTTTCAACATGCATAACCTAAGTTTTCAAAAACAACCTCCATGATTTCAAAAGCATTGTCTACATTTTCAAAAACAACCTCCCTGATTTCAAAAGCATTGTCTACATTTTCAAAAACAACCTCCCTGATTTCAAAAGCATTGTCCATGTTTTCAAAACAACCTCCATGATTTCAAAAGCATTGTCTATGTTTTCAAAACAACCTCCATGATTTCAAAAGCATTATCTATGTTTTCAAAACAACCTCCATGATTTCAAAAGCATTATCTATGTTTTCAAAACAACCTCCATGATTTCAAAATGTTTCATATAGTTTAAAAACAATATTAACACTGTATAATTACTTATAGCAAGTGCATGATTTCAAAAGCATCATTCATATTTTCAAAAACCTTATACATAATTTCAAAATTTATCTCATGGTTTTAAAACATTTTTTTATATACTTACCTAATACACCTACTTTATGATTTGAAAAGTATTTTACATAAGGTTTCAAAAACATTGAACACATTTTTTTAAGAGACCCCATGCATAGTTTTCAAAAACATTTTTCTTCATACATTGACTTAACCTTCAAATTCTGCTTCATATGTCGCCTTGACATATCCAGCATCTCAACTTCATAAGCATTTTACTTCATGTTTTGACTTAAGCACATCCAGTGAAAGGTTTTAAAACATCTTCAACTTTTAAATCCATATGGGATCTTTTATCCCTACAATTAGATCCTTGTGGATAATTATCATTCAAATCAGAGTCCTTAATTGGATTCCTTGTGTACCTTAATTCGAACATTTCGGTTCCTTATAATCGAAATCGAATTCTCTCTTTAAAATCTTTCTATCTTTATAGTTAGATTCTTGGAAATATTTAAAGCACAATCCACTAATTGGATACCTGGTGTGCTTTGAATATATGTGCACAGTTAGCAGAACAAATTAACTAAATGATAACAAATCAATTTAAAACAATTTTGTGGTTATGTGACTATGTGTTTATGCATTATGTGTTTTCTTTTATGCATTTTTGTGCTTTTGTATACCCTGGATATTCGTTATCCAAATCCTCGTAGAATCTTTCATATCTTCATTTGAAGGATTCGTAGTAGGATATTCAAAAAGGTACTACCTTAAATCCTTATTGGGCTTCTACATGATAGTTAAGACCCTTGGATTATATAGTACCGCTCCATGATTCATTAGAGACCCTTTTAGTGGTCTAGTAAAAAAGATTGATTCGGAATCTGGTTAAGAACGACACGTGGTGATATAGCTGAACAGACGCCTTTGGTAGTCTATTTAAATCATTTATTTATTTAATTAAAAAGGACCCTAGGGTGGTCTAGTCACAATCATCACAGGTTCATTGTTTTATTCCCCTACACATTATGAGATGCACTACGTGACTATGCAAGGAATGACGTAATTATGGATGCATACATAATTACGAAGTTCAGTGCACGGAAACCACAGTAAGACTTATTATGTGTACGAACCGATAGTGACAACCATAACGGAATGTGAACAATGTAATAGAGGTACGGTGGACGCACCAATAACGCTTTATATACTTGCATATAAGTGTCCCTCTTACATTGCAAGCATGATGTTATTAAAGTTACTACAAGTTCAGGACCTTAACCAGTGTTGTTTTATCTTTTCAACTTCATGTTTTAAGCTCTCACAAGTTTCCTCTAAATAAATTTCGGGACGAAATTTCCTGAAGTAGGGGAGACTGTGACACCTATGTCACTTCAACCATCAAACAAATACCAAACCAATGAAATATTGTATTTCATACTTGGGATTTGCATAAATATGTGTATCATTTGCACATATCAATTCTTGATCGATTTCGGGCTTTAAATCGCTTTCTGGAAGGTTATACGCGCACTGATGCGTAAATATAACCAGTTTAATGCAAAAAACACTTCGGAATAGTGAAATAGGCTTAACATACCTTAAATAACCTATACATAACTTAGAAATAAGTTTTGGAAGGTTTGGTGTGCCGAAATCAAGTTTATTCGCTTACAGGGACTAAACTCGACAAACTGCAAAAGCATGTCGATTCGTACTGTAACGGACATTCCGGAACTTGATCATAAGTTAAACACACCCTAAATATCCTTTACATAGCTCAGAAATAGCCTTTGAGGGGTTCGGTGTGCTAAAATAAACTTTATGCTCATTCAGGGACTAAAAGCGTCAAAAAGTGCATAAGTTTGCATTTTCGCGCATAACTTACGTTCTGAATACATCCGGACATTCAAAAATTTATGTAAGCATTAAAATATTTTATTTTAGTGTTTGGCATAAGAAAAATCCATTCGTCGTGAAATTTGGATCGTTTTTGCGTTCGTTACGACTTCCGTCGTAATTAACCGAACAATGCAACCGTACGACCAAACGAACTGACATCCGAGATATTTTTGAGCATGTTTTGAGTTACCTATACTTTAACTTCATTTTAGAGCCTTGAAATGAGGTTAACAGGTCTTAAACATGTCAAAAATGGGCCGAAATGCATGATTCTGAAGTTCAGGGACCAAAACTGCAATTCTGTAATAGATGGCCAGGCGGCCCGCGTAAGCTATATGTAAAACTTATGCGGCCCGCGTGAGAGGCCCAGATCTGCAAAAATCTATTCCAGCTGTTAACAGCTGTTCCACACACTTGCAAACAGTTTTTGATCAATCTATGGGCCAATTTTGATGGTTTTTAAGTGCCCATGGTATCCAAATACCATGTGCCCACTTGTACGGCCTAGATCGAAGCACGTTATTCGAAGAACGATCCTAACGGTTGTACGAAAACTATATATAGCCCACTCCTTTCACTCTTTTCCTCACATTTGATCTGATTCAAAACTCTCTAAGTGGAAGTATATGCTTCCTACCTGAGAGTGAATCGGGTCAAATCTTGCGGGGACCTTCTGTAAGTATTCTTTCGCGTTTTTCATTCGTTTTAGCGTTAAAGTCAAACTCCGTTTGACTTTCTACATTGACCAGTTTATGGTCAATGCGAAGTTCGTTTGAACTTCATAACGTGAGCGTAATCACGATGGTTATAGTCCCTAGTGACTATACCTACTGATTACCACGTTATCTAGGCTCAGTGACGAGTCGTAGTTTCGGCCAAAATGCGTATTCTTGTGTATTTTGTAACCAAACTACTCTAGGGTATCAAAACCGTTTGTTTTGATATCAAAACCTGTTTTCTAACTTAACTAAACATGTTCTAGCATGTTTAGCTCGTCACTTTAGGTTTAGTGCTTATGTAGAGTCGTAAGTCAAGCGGACTAAACACCCGCTTAGACTTACGAACTAGACCCGTTTGGTCGATCTATAGGATTCGACCAAACACATTAGGTGGCCATAGTTGTATAGGGAATAACCATCCGAGGTTATACCTTATGGTCACTTCGTTCAAGTAGTTGTATGATAGGTGGTTTATATGCCTTAGGTGAATTACCAAAATACCCCTTTTCACACCAAAATTCATTTTAAGCCTATGTAACATAACTTTTGACATCTAAACTGATTTAGCAACAATATTAAACATGTTAAGGCATATCTTACTTGTCATAGGGCTTGTTAAGTGGTCCGAACGCGTTTTACGCGAACGACGCGTTAAAGTAGCATAAGCTACCTAAACGGGTCGTAATGGGTCGTAAGCACTTAGGTTAGGTTTCATTCTAGTATGTGGGCTTTGTTAAACCATATCATATGAGTTCCAATACTCATTTGGTTTACGAAACCTCATACTACCCAATCCCCCGATTCAGGTCCGATTATTTATGTAGTTATCTATATTAGGTGCCGTTTGATTTCCGTGATCCCTCTAGCTTTGCTTGGTTGTTGTTCAAGACTTCTGAGCACCCTCAAGTGAGTACATAGTCCCCTCTTTTACTGTTTTCCAAACATTTTGGGGTGAAACACATGTGCCTACTTGTTATTTTTCATGCTTTCCATGCTTTCATATCATATACTTGCTATGTTCATTAGTACATTATTAGTACATGATTTCATTGTGTTTTTGCTATGTATGTCCTTTGTAGCATACTTAGTACATCGTTTTACATGACATTTTATGCTATGTATGTTCATTTAGTTCATACTTAGTACATTGTTTTACATTTCATTTCATGCTATGTATGTTCATTTAGCGCATACTTCGTACATTGTTTTCATTACATTTCACGCTATGTATGCCTATTTAGTGCATACCTAGTGCATTGTTTTACATCACCTTTTCATGCTATGTATGTTCATCATACTTAGTACATTTTCTTTACATTGCATCTCTGTTGGATATGTTCCAGTAACATATGGACACATTGTTTTACATCTCTACCTTGTATGTTTACTTAGCATACTAGGTACATTATTTTCATCACATGCTTACATTTTGATATGACATTTGGTTTATTTAAATGGGACCATATACATTCATTAACATTAGCTACACCGCTCGTTAGTAGGTAATGGTACCATAGGAATTGACAACTCCCGTTCCTGACATCCTAGGTTTGTTTGGATGAAATGAATGACCGAATTCGATTAAGACATAAGACAGATAGTCCTTTCATTTGTTTAAGGGTTTATCACCACAGTCACAAGGCTTGAATGTATGCATTTTCACAACACCGCATAAATGTTTGTATTCAGTATAGCATGCATTTCCACAAAACATAACGTTGATTTAAACCTCGTTTTACTTCAATACATTGTTTTGTGCATTTTACCTATGGCTCAGTGGATATATATATATATATATATATATTTCACTTGCCATACATGACATTTTGTTTATACATTACATAATTGACATTTGACATAGACATTTTGACATTGATATACATATTTCATGGACTATATTTGACATAAACATTTTGACATGGTTTACACAAAGACATTTGACATAGACATTTTGATATTGATATACACATTTCATGGGCTATATTTGACATAAACATTTTGACATGATTTACACAAAGACATTTGACAAATGGTATAGACATGGGCAATTTACATTGGTGGTTTTTTGGGTAAGTGGTTTGAGTAACGAGGCGTGTGTAATATGATACAAGCATGGTGGATACACCGCTGGTACTTCCTATATATAAGTGCTTGTATGGTATTACATATCGTAGCGTTATTTGAATCATTTCAGTTTAGACATATAACATTTTTATACAAATAACATATTTTTCACAAGACATTGTTTTACAAACAACTCATCTTATACAAACTCATTTTTACTTGGTTATTCATTTAATCTTACATTATTCTTCTACACATCATCGTTTTTCAAATAATTTATAAAACAAAACATTTTACAAGGATCATGACTGGCTTTTGTTAAACAATCTTTTTCTAAACTTATAAGTCATGAATCCTATTTTCACAAAACCTATGTACTCGCCGGCATTTTTATGCTGACGTACCTATTTTCACATGTGTTTCAGGAAATGATGCATAGGATTGATCAAGATACACTTAGGCGGACTTGGGCCTTAGTGACAATAAAAGATGGAAGACTAGTTAATTTTGTTATACTTCTTTGTTTGTTAAGACATTGTAACTCTTTTAATCAATAAAACAATATTTAAATTTTCCATGTGTTATGAAACAATGATTCTGTTACAACACTCCCCGATGATTCCGCCACGTTTTGTTGCTTTACGTGGTCGGGGTGTGACAAAAAAAAGTCAAATCATAGACCAACCGAAAACGTACATAATAATAAGCATAAGAACATGTTATATTTGAACCAGTTCATTTTCAGGAAAAAATTACATCGAAACATAAATCAATTTGAATTTATAGCCACATGAACATAAAAGAAACACATAAAACTCAATTACAAAGTCTTTAGAAAGTTGAATTTTCCAAGTGGTTAATGGCTCTCTCTGGGCGATTTGGGCGATTTTGGAGACATCAACTGAAACCCTAATCTGATCTTCTTCATTCCTCTTCTCGATTGCATCTGGTTAGTTTAATTTGATTCAATCGTTGGTAAGATTTCAGTGTTTTAGGGTTTCGGCGATTAGTGTTATAGGCTGATTAGAGTTTGTGTTCTCAAACGGGTTAGGCGGCTTGTACGATCGAACCTATTTTGGGTTTGCTAAAATCCTAATCATGAAATCGGGTTAAGGCTGCTTCTTCTAATACTGTTCGGCGAGTTGGGTACTCTGGCCGATCTGTTTCGGCACTCTGATCCAAATTCTGTCTGACTCTGCATTAGGGTTTCGGCAATAGTTGGTTTTCTTTCACCATGGATAATGCAGATGCAGATAACTCCAAGGTGTTTGCTACTAAGATTAAGAACATTGATGGTAAACCGTTTGAGCCAAGGAAAACATCAAATATGCCTACGGTTTCAGAAGTGGGGAATAAGAAGGTAAGATTCATGTTACCGCTGAATGATACGGACTATGTTCTTGGCTGTTCTGATTCTCCAGATGAGCATTATGCAGTGGTTTTTGACAAACGAAAGGTAAAATTTGTGCTGCCACTAAATGATGTCAGCCCTGCCCGTCCTCGGAAAAAGGAACAGGGCGAAAATGCTCAAGTTCAACACCAATCTTATGCGGATGTGGTCGAGCAGGTAGGTATTCAGCAGGCTGTTATTTCTGATCAGCATCAGAATGTTGATGGAATAGACAGGAAGGCCAACGAGGCGGCGGATCAAGTTCCTAAAGTTAATTTTAGATCGCTAAAATCAGATGTCTCATTGGATGGTGTGGATGTAGTGCTGCCGATCGATTCTGTTCGCCAGGTTAATAACAAGTTAGCTAACACTCTTTATGGGTATTTTATGGGTGATAGAATTGCATATCCAGTAGTTGATTACTTTGTGAGAACAAATTGGAAGAAACATGGTCTTCAGAAAACTATGATGAATGCAAATGGGTTCTTTTTCTTCAAGTTTGAAGATAGAAAGGGTATGGATGTTGTTCTTGAAGGGGGACCTTGGATGATCAGTAACAAACCTATGTTTCTCAACATTTGGTCCCCTACAAACACCCTTAAAAAAGAAGAATTTAAAAAGGTTGCAGTTTGGGTTAAATTGCACGACGTCCCTCTAGTGGCGTATTCTGCTGATGGGTTAAGCATGCTGGCGTCCAAAATTGGGTCCCTTGTGCGCCTTGATTCGTATACAACTGATATGTGTAATGAGGCTTGGGGAAGGAGCAGTTATGCTAGGGCTCTGATTGAAATATCGGCTGATCAGGAGTTGAAAGGGACTCTAACCATGGCTATTCCTGAATTGGACGGAAACAAATATGTTACGGAGACTATTAGGGTGGAGTATGAATGGGAACCCTCGAGATGTGCTCAATGTTGTGTGTTTGGGCATGACTCTGAGGGATGCCCTAAACGTATTGGCTTAACATCCAAACCTCCTACTAACAGGGCGAAAGTATATGAGGATGGTTTCACTGAAGTTAAGGCTAAGAGGAGTGCAAAGAAGAATGGCTTTCAAGTTAATAACCAGAAGCCCAAATTTGAGTATAGACCGGTCGATAGAAAGAAAAAGGCCGTTGCAAATCAGCAGGTTACTACTTCTCCTAAAATTCAAACTCATAATCCGTTTTCTGCTCTTGCTTCTGTTGGGGGAAATGGTGTTTCAGTCCAAGGGAGAAAGAAAGGGGGTACACATGTACATGAGGATTCAGATGAGGAAGAGGTTGAGGTTGTCTATGATGAAACCAACGACTTTATGACTCCGGGTACATATCCTTCGTCTTCAAGACAAGGGGCAAGCACCTCTTCTACAAAGTTCTCCAATGGATAGAGTGTCTTTGGTTCGTGTTAAGGGGCTGCAGTTTCGTAGCAACTTCATTTTTGATGATGGAGGATGAGGTTTTGGTTATGTATTGTTTTGTCTACTAGATATCTTTTCATGATGTATAGTAGGCTAGGTTGATGTGATGTTATAGGTACTTTTATGTTTGTTGGCTTACATATATGGGGCATGTCCTATATATGAACTAATGTGGAACTCATCCTCACTACTTGTACTTATTTGCGGTTGTTTATAATAGATTCACTGGGGTAACCCTTTACCCCAAAAAAAAAAGTCTTTGGAAAATTAAGGGGTTTTAAGTAATTTGAGAATAAAAAATATAAAAAAAGAAAGAATACAAAAAACATCAAATTCACACAAAATTTACCTATATATTAAATTTTGAAGACAATGAACACTAACATTATCAAGGGGATTAGCAAATGGTATCGGGTGCTGGTATCAGTATCAAATTTACCAAACCAGGTATATTTTCGGTACCGAATCGGTACCGACTTTTGACATTTTCGGTATCGGTTTCACACCGGTTTTTACCCTCAAATACCGGTACCGTACCAGTACCAACCGGTACCGAACCGTACCGTGCCAGGTATATTCGGTACCGGTACCTACTTTTAGGGATTTTTGGTAACGGTATTTTCTGTACCGGTTGGTACCGAGCTCATCAAATCCTGTAACAACGTAGCAACGCAAGTAATTGCACCGTTTAGATTACTTTTCATACACAACCCAATGAATAGTAACATCATCAAGGGGATGAGCAAATGGTATCGGGTATCGGTACTGGTATCAAATTTACCAAACCGGTTATATTTTCAGTACCGAATGGTACCGACTTTTGACATTTTCGGTATGCGTTCGGCACTGGTATTCACCGGTTTTTACCCTCAACTACCATATCGTATGGTACCGAGCATTTTCGGTGTCGATACCTAATTTCGATGATTTTCTGGATTGGTACTTTTGGTGTCGTTACCTGTACCGAGCTCATCCATATTTTAACGTGTTAGTACCGTAATAACTAAACGTTTATTTAATGAAATATTATTAGTTTTAATTTAAAATAATAATAATAATAATAATTGGGTAATCAATGGGGCATTATACCACTACACTCACTTTAAACAAAAGTCTCATAATACCCATTACTGACTAAACCGCCACATATCGAATCATGCCAAAAGAAGGGACATTATTTTCGCTCACCACTACACATGATCTTGTTGTCAAAGATCTAGAGTTATATCATTGACAAAAACAACCAATTACCACAAATGGGCAACAAGTTGTGAATCAATTATTGTTTTGCTACAAGTATTGTCCTTGGCACAAAACTAAAAATTGATAATTTCATTGATCAAACTGTAAGTATCGATTATTAATGAGTCATAGTTTGAATTATTAAAATTCATTTTTTAATTAGAATTTCGATTATCAAATACTTAATTAAAAAACTTATTATCCAAACCAATTTTTTCCTTACCATAAAGCCCCTTCGGGGGCGTTATGCGACAAGTGACACGCTACGTAATAGAGGGGCTTTATGGGGCGTTATATCACTAAAGCCCGTAGTCATAAAGCCCCTACCTCATCATTACTCAATCATTGATTTTCAAATTTTTATAACTAATTTCAAACTTTATAAAATAAAAACAAACACCACCCATAAATTCAAACAAACAGAAATTCAAGTACCTCCGAGAAACCACCACCGGCACCTCCCAAAAACCACCGGAAACAACTTCCACCACCACCACCGGCAACAACTTCCACCACCACCAGAAACCACTTCTGAGCTCTCGTCGGAGCTAAATACCTATAGCTACACAGTCAGTCTTTCTGCTGCTCCGATCATCTTCTCCGATCACATCATCGGAGATTCCGATGACCTTCACGCCGACGTCTTCTTCTTCACTTCATCGGACCGGCAAGGTTGGCCGGTGAGATTGGTGTGTTGTAACGGTCGGATTTTTGAAAAGCTCCCCCCTTCACGTCGTGAAGAGGATAACGGGGACTTCAAAATTCTACCCCATAGCGCCCCTTGTTTCGGTGTGGGCTGGCTCTATGGGGGCACCATGGCTGATTCCGGCATGATGCCCCGCCTCACTACGGATGCTATAAGATGGTCCACCCACATGCCATATGACCACGTTCTCATGTGAACCACTTGCAACAGTTGACTTTTAAAGGACCCAAATTAGGTGCCCAATCAAAATCCCTAATCAAATGATATTTGCATTTGAAGGCCCGGGCAGCAATCCATTTCCCATATCCAGTTAGTCAACTTCCACACTTTGACAATATTGACATACTCACTAGAGGCTAAGGAATGCTGCTAATTTATATTTAAGAAAATTCCAGATAACGAGTGAAGGAAAAATAATGGGGGGGGGGCAGGCATATCTCAACTCATCGGTGACTACCACCCCAAAATACATACCTGACTCATGATACTCTGTAGAGTGGCGTCGGCGTTTTCCGATTAGGTAACACTACCCGATTTATGGTACCCAAAAACGCCCCTCCTACTCTAAGTGGCATTGAAAACAAAATTTGTAGAATTAAAAATACAACATGAGACACGCTTGTATTTATATTAGAAAAAAAACCTACCACATGGAACGATAACAGACTTTGTAAATACACGAACAAAATATTTTATTATTACACATCAAGTAAAATTATGTAACATTTTATTATCACGCAATAAGAAAAAAGAGGTATTGGTTTGGAATAGAGGTGCACAAATTTATAAACCCGGTTTCAGGTATGGAACTGGTTTCAGGAATGATCAAATATTGTAAAATCAGGTAGGGTTCAAGTATTATTAAGAAGAAAAACCATACCTTATGTACCCAGGTAGGACATGATCGGGTTCAAGTATAACTTGGTATTGGAACCGGATATGAGTTCATGTATTAATATCCGGTTTTAAAAAAATAAGTTTTTTTTATCTATTTTACACAAAAACAAATTCGTTTAATAATTAAATTTGGTTTGTAATTTGTAAAATTAATTAAAACAAATTACAATAACATAAATTCACTAAAGTACAAATTATTTGTTTTATAACATAAATTTTAAAACTTAAATATGAAAGTTGTAAAGTGAACATAAATATATACTTTAAAATTTTGGGCATTCTATCGGGTATTAAAAGAACTGATATCGAGTATAGGGTATAACTAGGTTCGGGTATAGGGTAAAACCCGTTCCGGGTATTTTGGAGTATAATTTCGGGTTCGGTTTCAGGTACATGTATTAAACTTAAAATGTATATCATATTCATACCCTACGGGTAGGGCTGGGTTCGGTTCCGGTTTTTTTTTCCGGTTCCGGTACGGGTTTTGTGCACCTCTAGTTTGGGAGGAGGCATCCCATGGCCTTCCAATGTGGAGGTCATGGGTTAGAGTCCCATGTGGTACAATATTTTCTAGGTGGGCCAAGGGTTCTACCACAATTGGCCTTTGGGCGGTGGGTTTCCCCTGGAATGGTGAGCAAGCCTAGTCATCAACATTGTTTGTGTTTGCAGAGTGTGGGTGGCCTTTGGTCAATAAGTTTGCCCGAATAATCAAGCGTGTATGGTATTCATTGGTCGTAAAAGAAAATAAAGTGATTCGTTATCAGGTAGTAAATACAAATGGTACATTTAGTTATTACGCACTATGAAGGGTATAAATCTCATTAAGAAAATGAAGTGATTCATTATCACGTAGTAAATACAAATGGTACGTTAATTTATTACACACTATGTATGAGATTTATACCCTTTATTGCATAGTGAAAAATAACACAAAAAATATTGCAAATGCACTTGTTGATTATAACACATTCATATACAGTTTTTTTCTCGACTTTGGGTGCTTACGTTTTTTCTCTCTAACCGTGGCCGGAAGTGCTCGACAGCGAGTCTCTATCCGGCATAGAGTGTGAGGTTTCTTGGATACCCTTTCTCGGCGTCTATCCAGCTGATTACCTCTATCTCTATTCTGTTTTGAGACTTTCCCATTCGCCTTTCGGATCGGTTTTCTTACGTTTCTCGGCTGTTTTCTCTAGTGTCTTTCGGACAACCCGGCTCCTTGATTGCTTAGTAGGTCTGATATTGGTCGCGGCTATCTGAGTATAGTTTAGCTAGATCTTTTCGAATCCTATTAACCTTTTAAAGGTCCGTGGTTGAGGTTCTCGTGTGGTTGTTTCGGTTTCCCTATGGGTAGAAGGGTCTGGAAAAAACAAAACGATAGTTGGAATGTGATCCAAAACAAGAAGGAGTATAGGAAAGAAAAGGTGTTCATGAATAGAGAAGCAAGGCTCCAGAACGCTACCTCTTTCTTCATTTCAAATCTTCCGGATTGGTGTGATAAAGGTGAGTTATGGAATGCTTTTGGTCACCTGGACAACCTTGAAGACGCGTTTGTCCCGGCCAAAAGAGATAGAGCGGGAAATAAGTTTGGGTTCATAAAGCTGTCGAATATTCATGACTTAGAATGGTGGATTGAGAAGTTGAAGGAGGTTCGTGTTGGGGGGCAGTCATCGGTGTCAACTTAGCCAAGTTTAACAGAGATGGTTCCAAAGTCGAGCAGCAAGTCAACGGTAATCGCGTTTCGGTATTTTCTAGGCTAAACGGATTGAAACCTCCTCCGTTAGTAGCTAGGAATTCGAGTCAGCCGGTCCAGCCACAGTTTGCTTCGAGGACCTATAGTTTTGTGGTTAAAAATCCAGAAACTGATAATTTCAATTCTAATATTGCCCTCCCTCCAATGAATCCGGCTTGTAAGTTATCGTTGGAGTTTAAATCGTTGGTAGGGGAAACTAAGGACATCGACATTCTTAACGACTTAAAAAATATCTTGGAAGGGACAACAGAGGAAGGAGTTAAACTGAAATACTTGGGGGGCCTTAAAGTCCTTCTATGTTTCAATAATGCAGAGGAGGCAGACGATTTTCGGATTAATAAGGTTGATATTTGGGAGAAGTGGTTTTCAAGGCTCTACATTTGGGATGGCTCTCCTCCCGTCTTCGAAAGAATAGCTTGGATCAAAATTTTGGGAGTTCCGGTGTGTCTTTGGGACCGCCATGTGATCAATAAAATTGGCGAAAGGTGCGGCAGACTGTTGGTGAAGTCAGAAGCGGAGGAGAGTAACGGTAATTTGGCAGAAGACCGCCTTGCTATCCTGGTCAACTCGGGCAAGAGAATTTCTACCGAGTTTAATCTGAGATGGAAAGAACATTCTATCAAAGTGTGGGTGGAAGAGATATCGGGCCAGTGGTACCCGAGTTTTTTGGACGTTGAGTCGGTCGATCAGGGGTCTCCAGGTAGATCATCGGAATGTGGGAGTCTAGATGGGTTGTCCGGCGAGTCGGAAACGAACAGCCAAGTTGGTGACTCTTCAGTACTTTGCATGGGAAACGCGAAGAGGTGTACACCGCATGGTTCCGAGGAAGCGGCTGGCATGCATGCGGATAACGTGCAGCCGTCTTTTAGCATTAATGATGAAAGAGAATATGAGGGGTTAGTGGATGGTGGCAGAAAAGTTGTGGGGTCAGCAGATAATCTCGATAACCAGGTGGAAAGTCCCGGGTGCCCAAGTGACTCTATTAGGCCCAACTATGTCACAACCAGGCCCAATCAATTTTTAAAAGCTAAAGGGGCCAAAAGAGCAGGGCCCATCCCTGACTTAAATATGTCTGTAGAAACTTCTTTGGGGTCTGATCCTTTTAATATAGAGGATATTTTGAGGAGAGAGAGAGAGGAGGAAGTAGAAGGAGTTCAAGGTAGAGCGATGGATGAAGTTCAGGGTGATGCTGCGGATGAAGCTCTGAACCAATCCTCCTTTGATTCGGAAGTCGCTCGGACTTTAGATTTTGGAACTCGTCTGGGAATTAATGTGGAAGGATTTGAAAATCATGTGAAGAAGATGATAAATGGTGAAATGACAATAGATGGTTCCAAATGAATTTTTTCTCTATAAATATCAATGGAGTATCCGATTCTCGAAAGGGGGGTTGGATTCGTTCCCTTAAGATGAAGTTAAAGTCGGATTTCATTGGGATTCAAGAGACTCATGTGGAAGTTATTTCAGATCCTCTTTTGCGTCGTTTCTGGGGCGACTCAAAATTTGGTTTTGAGTATGTTCAAGCTGCTGGGAGATCGGGGGGCTTAGTTTCGCTTTGGAACCCGGATGTTTTCAACGTTCAGCGGGTTATTAAAAATCACCGATTTCTTGTGCTTTCGGGTCAGATTTACGGTTTGAATGAGTCGGTTAATATTGCTAACATTCATGCCCCTAATGATCCTTTGCAAAGAAGATTGCTATGGAGGGAATTTTCTGATTTGATTTCGCAGAATCAGAACGAGTTATGGGTTTTTTTGGGGGACTTCAATGAGGTCCGCTTGGCAGAAGAAAGAGTTAATTCCAGGTTTGATTTTGCTGCAGCAGACGCGTTTAATTGTTTCTTGAATAATGTTGGGCTTCTAGAGTACTCTATGGTGGGCGGGAAGTTCACATATATTTCGGGTCATGAAGAAGTCAAATTGAGTAAATTAGATAGGTTCTTTGTCAATGACGGTTTTATGTCTCGGTGGCCGAATGCTCTGTTAGAAGTTCATAAAAGGAGCCTGTCTGACCATTGCCCGCTATCTCTCTCTTGTTCTTCGGTTGATTTCGGCCCTAGTTCTTCACGCGCCACCTCCCCACCACCAGTATCCACCCCATGGTGATCCGGGTCAATCCTCCTCACAAGGAGGCGGTTTTCCTAATTTTCAAAGCTTACATGATCTTATGCAGGAAAACCTCATGTGTACCAGGAACGCCTACAACCTCGCCAACAACACATACCACCGGGTCGGAGCTATTGAACGCAACATCAACGATATACAAGACGATATCGGCAGCATCCGGGAGTACATGGCGGGGCATGGGGATGGAGGTGATGAGAGCGATGAAGATATGGAGTAGAGGGTTTGGAGGAGCAGGAGCGGGTTGATGGCGAGCCCACAGGTTTAAGTCCCTTTATCTATCGAACGATTGGTGGCCTGCGTGCCAGAAGTTGAACAATTTACTTTCCTTAAACACTTTTATTTTCCGTTTTATTTTTTTTTTTACTTTATGCTTGGAACAATTAACTGTGGTAATGTAGGATGTTTGTGTTGCTTGGTGTGGTATTAAGTGATGAAACAGGTACAAACCAAGGCTTGGGGTGCTAAGCCTCAGCACTTATAGGGCCAGGATGGAAAAACCGGAGGAAGAAACCTGTTTTTCAGGCTTTCAGACTGTCCACACGGGGACGTGTCCAGCCAACACGCCCCCGTTCTCACCTCCCAGACCTGCTGTTTGGCTTCTGTTCTGCAGAATTTTGTCAGACACGTGGCCGTGTCCAGTGGACACGGGGCCGTGTCCACCTTCTGTAAGTTCTTGTTACTGGCACTTGAACACGGGCCGTGCCCGGACAACACGGGGCCGTGTTCAGTGCCCAGTAACACAATTTTTTGCTTTTTAAACACTATTTTACACATCTAATCAACCTAAAAATTTATTTTTGGGACACATTGAGGACAATGTGTAATTTAAGTGTGGGGGGATGCTAAAACCTTGAATTTTGCAAGTCCTAAATACAAGCCTTACACAAAACTCTATTTGAACCGCTAATCACCCCAAATTTTTTTCAAAAATTTCATTTTTTTTACTTGTCTAGGTTTAACTCGGAAAATTCAAGTTCTCAAAAAGGTTATATTTTTAAATTTACAACCGATAGCGTAGTGATAAAAAGAACCAACATAAGAAAATTATGAAAAGGCATAGCAAACTTATTTAAAATTTGATTATATATACTTGATCACATAAAAACCCATTCCCACAAAAGTGAGTTTTGAGCCTTTATTGAGCACACAATTACATATCATTTGACTAAATGCTCATTTTTCGTTTCTTGTGTGAATAGCCGCTTGGTTCTTACGACTCTAGAACTTGCCATGACAATACATTCCCGGTCCTTATCAACTTAAACCCGAGTAAGTAAATGATGGAGGCATTAGGACTAACCCTTTTTATTTCTACACCATTATTTTTCTTTTTCTTTTACCACCTACCCAAAAATCCCCCTAGTTAGCCCCTTTGAGCCTAAACCTTTTCGTTTCATCACCCAAACAAAAACCCTTTTACCCACCAAAACCTTTTTCATTTTTAACCCTTTATTTTAGTAACAAGTTCGGTTCTTCGTAAAAAAAAAAAAAAAATGTGTGATAATGATGAAGCAAAAAGAAAATAAACAAACAAGTTAATCAAAAAAATAACTTAGTTTGAATAAAAGCTTCATCAAAATAAAAAGTTGCAAAAATACGAAAACCGACACTTGTTACGCTTTTAGCCCTTTTTCTACTAACCACTAACCCAACCACCTACCTTTAACCCTAGCCTAACCCTTAACCCACAAAGTCCTCTTGATATCTACAAAGGTATAAAAGTTAAAAAGGAGGAGGATTGATTTCTTGGCAAGCCTATGGTAGGAATAAGTTCCATGCCGCTCTCGAGTGATTCACTAAAAATACACCTTCGGCCGAGTGTGAGTGATTTCCCCGTGAGGTATGTGAACTTGTATATAAATAGAATTTTAAAAAGGCATGTTATGCCCAAATAAGTAATTTCTTTTATGAAAAGTTCTAAATAAATCATTACGAATAGGAGTGTAAATAAATAAAAATAAAACCCAAAAAGATCTTGGAAATCCCGACACTCTACGACAAGCCCAAAACCTTCTCTTCTACCTATTCCATTTGGGAGTGTAAGCCACATATTAAAGAGTTTTGCTTGAGGACAAGCAAAAGTTCAAGTGTGGGGGTATTTGATGTATGTAAAATGCAACATATAAATTACATCAAATGAGGCATAAAACTAACCCTTTTTAAGTACTAATATTGGAAAAAGAGTGTTTTTGTCTTCCTTTTGTATTTTCAGGATTAAATGAGCTCAAAAACGCAAAAGAAGCAAAAAGACAGCTAAATCCAACATAAATACAAGAAAAGGAATATTAGTGGACTGCCCGACCCCTCAACGGCACCTTCCAAAGCAAAGTAAAGAAATCAGAAGACTGAACACGCCCCGTGCTCAGCCAGCACGGGGCCGTGCCCAAGAAGCAGCAGAAAAGACAAACCTATAGAAGCTTCTATTGCCCACCACGGGCTGTGCTCAGCGGACACGGGGGCGTGTCGAAAGTACAGCAGGCGCATTTATTGTAATTGCGAATTACAATTAATGAGGAGAGAGATTGTCAGACGGACACGGGGCCGTGCCCAGCTCTCTGTTCAGCCTATAAATAGGAGTGCTTGGATTCATTTCATCTCATCCCTTGGCACACCACCTCTCTCACACTTCATCCACCACCCACCACCATCACAACACCATCATCCACCACCATCATCCATTGTCCATCGTAGAGTGTGTGAGTCGTCTCGGGATCCAAGATTGATCGTAAGAGTTCTTGACAATCAAGGCCATGTTTGCCTAAGTCTCTTACATCACTTGGTGAAGACAAAGTGTCTAGTATAATACTTTTTATTTCTAATCTTTTGCACTTTTTATTTGGTTTTGTATTAATGACTTTAATAACTAGTTACTTATGTTGAAGGTGATCTTTCCTTATCGTTTGTCCGTGGTGTCTTGGCATTATTTTACTGTCTATATAAAATAAAGGATTTTCACCATTCATATCTCCACGGTCTATATGGAGATATGTTGGCTACCTGGTCGGGGGTTAAGGGAACGGTTTGGTAAAGGTCTTGCCATTGTTCAGCGTTTAGAGGTCCTGCAATGGACCTGGGTCAAATTTAGTAGGACCTCCTTCAATACTTCACGGTATTGGATGGCGGGGGTCCAAACTCTTTGATCCCCTCATAAGTTAACTACTATTAATACTATAACCCGGCTATTTAGGACTGTATCCCTGCTGACTCAGACTACTTAGCCGAGGGTAACGTCACCGCCAAAAGCGGGGCCTACCACAATACTGCATTAATAACTTAATTCATTATCTTCCAATAATCCACCCTTTTAGGATTGTATCCCTGCTGACTCAAACTACTGGGGTGAGGGTAACGTCACCTTCAAAAGAGGGGCCTACTACAATAACTAAGATAATCTCTTAATTATGTGCAAAAGTGCGGAAATAATCAAAGGTTATACTAGATACGAGTCGGAACCAAGTGATTCATCTTGTCTATCTGTTTTTCTTTTATTTTTATTTTCAGCATTTTAGTTAGTTTTTAATTTTCTTAGTTTAAAACATTTTTCTAAACTTTTATTTTGGTTAGACGTTGAGGATAAACCGGTACTAAAAGCTCTTGTGTCCTTGGACGACCTCGGTATCTTACCAACGCTATACTACACTCAACGATGGGTGCACTTGCCCATATGTGTGTTTAGTGTTAGTGAAATATCGTGTTTTATAAATTTAAAACTTGGCTAAAATAAGTGTTAAAAAGGGCTTAAAATATACACCTAAAATAAGTAACACTTCGCACGCATCAAGTTACTACAACCGAAGAAGGTAGAAAGGATGAAGAAGTTCAAAAAGTAATATCCAGTGTTTTGGTAGAAATGGCATCAACAGGTAAAACATGCGAACTCAATATTAACACGTGCGAAAATCATGTAAAATATCACTTCATTTATACACGTGCGAAACCTACAAAAAACACATGCGATTCTGTCAAAAAACCCTTCAAATTTCATTTCGCACAAGATGTCATGTATAACCCTGCGATTTTGATTTTACTGTATTAAGTTAAATAATTTGTATCTATAAGTATACTGCAACCAGATGATGGAGGAGTCACAGACACCCTTATTGCAAACATTCAAACTGTGGAACCGGGTGTATACGCTTACCAAACAACTGCCAAGGGTAAGAAAACACTTTATTTTAGGAGAAAAATTAAACAACACAAATTATTGTATTTCTTAAATTACTCTGGCATGCAGAAACTGGTGAAACCGAACCTGTTATCGAAGAAACAGTGAACTTGGCAGAATCTACACAAAACATCCAACAAAAAGTTCAAGAAAAAGTGCCAGACCCTCAACAACCCGATACCGAACTTGAAGTTGAGAAGGAAAAGGAAGTTGAATGCCCTCATGTAACAGCTGAGGAATTGCATTCAGTTGAGTTGGTTTTGAGCCTGGGACCCAGCTTGGAAGAAGATAAAGGAAAAAAAACAACTAAGGGGAAAAAAAACTCAAAGCCAAAGCAAGTTCCAAAACAGGTTATTCCAAAAGGGTTAAATGAACTGCTTTATAAGACAATAGAACAAGCCAAAACCCGAGCTGAGAAAAGATGTAAAGAGCTTGGAGACAAATTTTGTTCCCCTTACTGCAACAGAGTGGTAAACATGCACGAAGCACTCTTGAACCAAGAATTGAGTGTGATCCGCTATACATTTGCTACATTTGCAGGCTTGCAGTAAGTAAAAAAACATATATCAACTAACAAACATCTAAAAAATATACACACAACAAATACTAATTATTATTTATTTTATGACTGGCAGAGAAGAATTTTACCGATCAAAAACTGAGGTTGCAACTTTCAAAGCTGTATTTGAAAGCTTCTACAGGGAACAATACATAACATCAAACGGAATAGATGCATTTGTAGATATTCTAAACCTTGAAGAGAAGAAAAAGGATAGAAAGTCATCACCATACAGACTCTTCTTATATTCCACAATGATGGTATGTTAACATATACATTTTGTCATTCGAAATTCTAACAAGTAAATGCATATTAAATGATTTCGCACACTAGTTTTATCTAAATCGCATGTATTATGGCAGAGTATTTCCTTTTGAAACATTTTCATACTGTTGTAATTTCGCATGTGTTATATATACTATTTGCATGTGAAAAAAAATACATTGTTTGCATGGCTTTGACTCTAGTTACATAACATACAGCCGGATATCTTTTACGACGAGGAGAAATACACAGACAACCAACGACTAAAAATATTTGCCTCAAATTTTGAAGACATGTTACTGAGATATGAGGTAAAAACACTTTATTCGGTTGACCTGGTGTTTATTCCGGTACTTCAAGGTGACCACTTCTATGTCTTATGCTTCAACTTGATATCCGGCAAAATTGAGCTGATCGACAATTCAGCAGCTAAACAAGACTTCAAGGATAGATACAAAGGGCTTACAGACACACTGGTAATAGAAAAAATTATTCATATACATGTTATGTTTTATGTAAAAAAGCTACTAACACCATGTTGCTATGTTACAGAGAAGGGTATTGGTTTTATACCTAGAAAAGGCTTTAAAACCAACACCGGCTATAAAAGAACTTGGAAGCTCAGATATAGAAAGAAAAGAAATGGATTGGAGGACGAAGAATAACGGCGTAGATTGTGGAGTGTTTACGATGCGTCACATGGAAACGTACAAAGGAGACGAAAAACCATGGGTGACTGGATTTGTGAAAGAAGATGAAGTAAACAACAGACAGAAATCACAACTTCATCTCCTAAGGCACAGATATCTCAGTAAAATCATTCTATCAGAACACAATATGAATCGTCAAAAAATAATTAAAATGGCCAATGCTTTCGACAAAAGGCCAGACAAAGAGAGGTATATGAAAGATCTGGATAAGATAATCCCAGATAGGATGAGTACATATTTTGGAAAGGGGAATTAAACTTCATTTGATGATGGATTTATGTTACATACTTAAACTTGTTAATGTTATTAATTTCGCATATATTGGTATTTCTAAATTGGCATTTGTGTTTTTATTTCGCATGTGTTATGTTTGAAATCGCATGTTAGACATTGAATTATTAAAATTTGCGAAATACAAGTCCATTACATAACAAAACATGCAAAATATATTGGAACATGCACCAAAAAATAAACAAAAGTTCATTCAAAAGATGAAAGAAACTCCATTTTCATCTTCATCGAGCATCTTAAGACAGTTATTGCATCAGCCAACTCTTTCAACTGTTTCTCATCCCTCTCACCCAGATCCACCATAAACATAACAACAATTTCTTTAAGACTACTCACTTGCATCTGAGATAGCAAGTTCAGAATTTCTTGTCTTCTCTTCATGTTTTCTGTTACACGAGAAATGTTGGCCTCCAACATCTCTTGACATGATCGATCCTCTTGAATTTGTTGCTCAATCCTTTTCCTCAAATCCTGCTTGATACATGGTTCAGAAGAAGAGGATGTTGGTAGATCTGCCATTTTTAATAGGATGTTTGAAAGAGTGATAGAAATATAAAATATATAATAAAAGAAAAATTATTGATATGAATTATTGAACTCAATTATTGAACTGAATTATTTGATTTCAATTATTGAACTGAATTATGAAACACACTATGCGAAAATAAAAAATAATTATTATTAAAACTTGCGAAATTAAAATATATAATTGATAAAAATAATAGTTTGCGAAATCACAGACTTAAAACATGCGAAATTAAATATTAAAATTCATTGTGTGCGAAATGTCTAATTTAAAACATGCGAAATTATACAAAAGATCCATTACTAACTACTAGTATTATGTTAAAACAACACATGCGATTTATAAAACAACACATGTGATATCATAACCCAACAAATAACATCATAAACAACTTATCTTCAACCATCGTTACAAATCTAATAAAAATGAAAAAAGCTTCAGATAAAATAAAACCCAAAACAAAAACCTAATAAACCTATTGACGAATCATAAATGACGAATCCAGGTTCGATCAGAAAATCAATCAAAACCCTAAAAAATCGAATTGATTCAAACAATAATTAAATGGGACGGTTACGAAATCCAGAACTGCTTCCTAATTGCCGGAATTCGCCTTAGATGTTCGAATGGAATGTCTGATATGCCCTTATTTAATTAAATTGAATCAGGACACGTGTATGGCTGTGGTTATCGCGTACATAATGTACGATAAGGAGATTTGTACCGTACTCTTTACCTATATATATATATATAGGGTAGGGTTCATGCGAGAACCGCGAGAACCAATGTGAACACATGACATTATTGTAAATACATAATAAAAATTAAATCAGCTGCCTCTCCTCCTCCTAGACTTCAAACATCAGATTAAACCATCATTTATATTCAGTTCACATCCATTCATCATCTCAGATCCAATCTCTACACAATTCATCAGCTCAGTTCACGTCACACTCCAAATCCCCCAAAATTCATCATCTCGATCTTATAATTCATCATGTATTCGTCATCAAAATTAGTATATATCAGTGCATTAACAACATAATCACCGGTTGCACATTTGTATTCCAGTCTAAATTAGGGCAAAACGATCGTAATGCACAGATAGGGATAATCGGAAGAACACAAGTCATCCAACGGACTATCGATCCTCTGTTGCACCGTTCCGTGAAATTGTAAGTTCATACACCTTGTTTTGTACTCGTATATGATAAAACAACTATCAACAGTCGATTCAGACATGTTATTATGTGCTTATTACATTTAAACAGTTGTTTCATAAATGAATTATTGAAAATCGTGGTATATATATGATTTTTGAGTGAACACAAGGGCTAATGTTGTGATGAACTATGTGTAATGTGATTCTGGTGTGTTGTTTTCTGTATTTTTTATTAAAGAATGCTGTTATATGCATAATGTTGAATATGATTGGCAACACGGAAGTTGATTTGGTAAATGATAGGGTTTTAGTACTGAATTATGACTGTCGACAAGTTATGTGTGTGCATTAACACGACATAATAGGCTTATACAGAAAAGGCAGAATAGGCTTATACGAAACATGATAATAAGATATTTTTATGATATATATACAGTTAATGCAGATTTTTGAGTGAACAGAAGGGCTAATGTTGTGATGAACTATGTGTAATGTGATTCTGATGTGTTGTTTTATGTATTATTTTTTTTTATTAAATAATGATGTTATATGCATAATGTTGGATATGATTGGCAACACGGAAGTTGATTTGGTAAGTGATAGGGTTTTAGTACTGAATTATGACTGTCGATAAGTTATGTGGTGTTAATGCACATGTGCATTAACACGACAGAATAGGCTTATACAGAAAAGGCAGAATAGGCTTATACGAAACAGGATAATAAGATAATTTTATGATATATACAGTTAATGCACATGTGCATTAACACGACATAACAGGCTTATACATAATAGGTTTATACGGAACATGAATAAACTAATTTTATGTTCTATACAGTTATGCACATGTGCAAAGTTTGACAAATTACGATTACACTGAATAAGACAATGAGGTGTGATACATAGTTATGCACATGTGCATAAAACGTAATAGTATGTTAACGTGTACAAAAATTTGAATAGGATTCACTTAATAAATCAATATAATAAGGTGATTTTGTGTTTTATATAGTTATGCACGTATGCATAAATTGTCATAGTTTGTTAATATGCATATTAATTTGAATACTAATCTCAATTATTTATTCAAAAATGATATATAATTTGTATGTATTGTTATTTTGGTGTTGTTTTTTTGTTATGACATACAGTTATATAGTTATATTATTATGTAATCAATTATATTATGAAGTTATATGAACCTGTAACTCATGGTTGAATATGATAATAAGGTAGCATTGGGTGATATACAGTTATGCACATGTGCATAATTTGATAGAATAGGTTAATAAGGTCATTCATGTTGATGTACATGTGCATAGTTTGTCATAATATGCTAACAAGGCCAGTCATGTTATTGCACATGTGCATAATTATGCACAAAACCCGTTTCCCAAATATATTTAGAATGGAACAAGAGAAACGACGACTGGTGGCGGACCAGTACAATCAGGATAATATAAATTTTATGGGGGTTTGGAATTTGTCGAGAAACCCAAGCTCTGCCGAATAATTACTGTAATGGCACGAGTTGATCGGGCTCCTCGATAATGTCACTTTGTCTGATGGCAAAGATGGTTGGGAATGGTTGGGAGGTAATGACTCTGATTTTTCAGTCAATGCTGTCAAGAACTTCCTGTATAGCGGCTCCGATTTCAGCAGCAGGCACGTTGTGAAATGGTCCAAATGGGTCCCAAAAAAATGCAATATTTTTGTTTGGAGGGAGGTTTTAGATCGTATTCCCACGCTGACTTCACTCTGGGATCGGAACTGTTGGGGCGGAGACGTGAAATGTTGTCTGTGTGAATATGGCGATGAAACAGCTGAACACCTTCTTTGTTCGTGCAGGGTAGCGTAAACTGTCTGGTATCACATCAGTCAGTGGTGCAAGGTGAGTCCTTTTATTCTGTTTTCAGCTAAAGATATCGTAATTGCCTCTGAGTTTTACAATCTGGATAGAGAAGTGAAAGAAGCTTTATATGGCATTATGTTCGTGACAAATTGATGTATATGGTTAGCCAGGAACAATAAAAGGTTCCCGGAGATATTATCCGTAATATTAAGTCCGTCGGTTTTTTATGGTATAAGAATCGGTCCAAACATAGGTCTGTGAGTTGGGAAAAATGGTGTAGGTTCGATATAAGGTAGCTGCTTGTTTTCGGTCTTTAGGTTCTTGTGTTGAGTTGTTGTTTTTCGATTTGCTGTAGTGGTTGGTTCGACCGCCTATGTTTTGGAGGTTAGCTTCCATGAATAACATTTGCATTAAAAAAAAAAGTTATGCACATGTGCATAGTTTGTCATAATAGTTTTGTTACCAATTGATGTTAAATATGATTGGTGGTAATACGAATTTTGATTTGGTAAGGGTTAATTTTTTTATTGAAACAAACCTGTTGATAAGGTCAGTCATGTTAATGCACATGTGCATAGTTATGCACATGTGCATATTTTGTCAGATTAAGTTAATATGAATGTATTACGGCATATGCAAATGTGCATTATTACCTTAAAACATAAGCATTGTACATATTGTATGTAATATGATTACTGCACATGTGCATACATGAAATAATTGATGTAATGTATGCAGGAAAAAAATATTCGAAACTGCTCATGGATTGACAACAAGGATGTATTTGATTAATAGGTTGACGGATGAAAAATTATCGAAAAACGATAGACGAAGATGCATTGAAACATGAGGAGTGTTGGAAGATGCATAGAAATTGGAAAGAAGAGCAGAAGGTGTGAGGTTGTGAACTAAAGCGAATGTTATGTGTAGGTAGTTTGTGGACATGCAATACGGATGATCATGTCTTTTAATATATGATGTATTATGTTGTTTGGTAGAGGTAATGTTGGTATTACACATGTGCAAAGTTTGATATAACATACATATTGGTATTGTATAATGTATTACGAATGGTAACATTTGTTAATTTAGGATGTCATATTTTGTTTAGTATAGTATATGCTGGTGATGCATATGTGTAATAACGATTGTTCTTCGGATTATGTGATTCCTTATGATAAGGGTGTTATATTTACTTGTTGTTATACAAAAGTTGTGTGATAGTGTGTTAATGTTGGTAATGCACCTGTGTATTAATAAAAAACAATAAACATGGTAGTAATGAATATATGTATTTTTTAAGATATTGTATATTTGTTCATATGATGTTACATATGTGGTACCCTATTATGTATGGGGTACCACATTACATATGTTGATGTATATGTAAAGGAAACGGGTTATATGTAGGTAAAATATTCATGTATGCACATGTGCATTGGTAGAAACAATAACAATGCGAGTGATAAAAAAAGTATCACCCGTGCAAGTGCAATCATAAACAGTGCAAGTGCAATCATTAACATCGGAATTTGTAATCATAATATCGGAATACATAGTTTAAATGATGCTTAACCAAGTAGTTCAACGTAAACGCGTAGGTCAAATTGAATGTAAACAGTAATTTAACATAATAAAAATGAACGCAGACGTTTCAAATTAAATGTAAACAACAGTTCAACGTAGGTGAGCAACTTGAATGTAAACAGTTTAGATTAAATGTAAAACGAATAATAAAACAAAATGATCAATATTTTGATGACGAACTTAATCAAATTTTTGATGGTTGGGTGCATTATAACGTCTGGATAAACGTCTAAGGGGCTGTTCATGTACATTTGTATGTGAAGGGTATTCAGAATCATCATATGTATCTTCATTAGTATCATTATCATCATCGGAATAAGAATTGGTTTCATCGTTGGGGGGGTACGGAATTCCAACAGTAATGGTAGCAGCTTCATTGTGTATGAATGTTCCTGAAAATATAGAAAGAATGTTAAAAAGTGAATAAAGAAATGGTAAAAAGTGATATTTAATAAGGTAAATGTTATGTGTAAGAATGTTGTATAAATGATAACCAGGTTATTGGTGATGATTATAGGATAATGGTAACGTGCTGCACATGTGCAGGATGTAGATTATTGGTGATGGTTATAGGGTAATGGTAAAGTGCTGCATATGTGCAGGATGGTGTATTTATACAAGAATCACGTCTGACACTCGAATTACATCAGCAGTTCTCAGTTCTCAAGCATTAGCAGTTCTCTGTATTTCGTCTTCGTCTCGATTACATCAGTAGCGATAACGATACACCATAAACAGTTCGTCATATCGATTTTACCATCAAACATTTCAATTTCGTCATATAATTGAGGGTAGTGCTCCAAAATTCGTATTATAATCGGTATTATTGCAGTAAGAACATAATCATATATCATATACTAGTCTAAGAACCTGCGAATTTCGCGGGTGGCTTAACACAAACATTTTATTATTTATTAGTGTTACATAAACTTTAAAAGGTTATTTTTATCTAATGAAGAGCAGCTGATAGAATACCCTATGGAACTACTAAGCCAATGTACACAGCATCAGTCATCAGATCTGGATAATTTGGTGCATATGTCTAGGTGATAAAAAAAAAGATACTTAAGAAAAATAAAGAATATCACAAGTATCTCCTAAGTTTAAAGGTAAAACAAAATGAGATACCATCATTAATGGAGGGTAACATGGGCAAAAATTGTCTATAGGGGTGTCTAACTTTGAGCAACATAATTATCCAATCACCTAAACTAACTAATACTTTTAATTGCAGCAGTAGACATTTACAGAAGTGTTCATACACGATTACCTTGGAGAATCAAACATATTTATTTCCCTAATCATTGCTGGTACAAAAAACTACTTACCATTGCTTCAAATCTGGTAATTTAACACCAATTAACCAGTAATACAGTCCTGCATCAAGTTGATCCAATCACTCAACCTAACTAAGACTTCTAATTACAGCAGTAGATGTCTACAGGGGTGTTTATCTCCCTTATCATTGTTCTTACGAAAAGTACTTATTAATTAACCAAATCTAGTATCACAAGAATTAGCAAATTACTATGTTGACAACGGGTGCACCAAGGCCATTGCTTTTGTCAAAACGGTTCGTTTATATTTACCAAGACAATGAACTACCAACCTAAGTATTAATATTTTAGCCCAATCCATTCGTAATCGAGTATTCCATTCGTAATTAGGGAAACACGATCAGAATTATCGAGGAGTGTGGCACAATTAGGGTTCCAGGAGGAACAATGGTAGGAGGAATGACACAATTAGGGTTACAGGAGGAACAAAGTATGAGGAGGATCAATAGATGTATGAGGATCAATACCTGATGAATCAGAAGATGCTATATGCCACCATAAACACTGTGCCGACTGCCACCACCGTGAAATATGTGAACGCCGCCGTGAAAACCACCATGAACGCCTCTACTCCGCCGTGAAACCACCGTGAATGCGTCTCTGCCACTTGTGAAAACTGTGAACTGATGAAACCCCTTGAAACCCTAAAATGGAGAACAGTGAAAAAAAAGGAATGAGCGTGTTTTATATTAAACATATTATAATTACAAAATTGCCATGTGTTCACACTGGTCTCGCGGTTCTCGCAATAAAGGGTGGTTCCTAACGGATCTTTATCCTATATATATATATATATATATATATATAGGGTAGGGTTAGATAGAAAACCCTAAAAATTTGAGAAAACCCTAGAAAACCCAACCTCCCGACTTTTTTTTAAATAACACATGCAATATACATGTTTTTAAGAGTTTTGAGGCAAAAAAATCAAAAAAGCGCCGAGTGGTTTTTTTTTTTTTTAAATAAACAAGTTTCAGCAACTTTTTCACATGTTTTTTTCACTAACATGTGTTAGATAAAAAGTTGCTGAAACTTGTTTATTTTTTTTTTTTAAAAACCACTCGGCGCTTTTTTGATTTTTTTGGCTCAAAACTCTTAAAAACATGTATATTACATGTGTTATGTTTTTCAAAAAAAAAAAGTTGGGAGGTTGGGTTTTCTAGGGTTTTCTCAAAATGGAGGGTTTTCTCCCTAGCATTATCATATATATATCAGTATAAAACTTGGAGAAGAAGCTAATCTATATTTGGTGTTGATAACCATAATAACAATATAATGAGTAAACTTCCGTTTTGCTCCCTGTGGTTTGGTCACTTTAACGGTTTTGCCCCAAACCTTTCAAAATAGTCATTTTCCTCCAATAGTTTGATATGGTTTTTCCATTTTGCTCCCCGCCTCTAACTGCATCCATAATTGTCTGTTAACTAGAAGTACATTTTGGTAATTTTAAAAATAAAAGTAAGGGCATTTTAGTAATTGAGTTATAAAGATATTTATATATTATTCTTCTCTCTACTCACTATCTTCTCTCTCTCTACATCAATTCATCTTCTTCATTCGGTCTCTTTTTCTCAACCCTAGGTACCAGTGTACCACCACCAGCCACCAGCCACAAACCACAACCACCTCATGCTACCATCACCAACCAACCACCACTACCGGCTGACGATTATTCGTGGAAAAAGTACGGCGAGAAGAGGATCGACGGTTCACCAAACCCTAGGTACTCAATCATCAAAATACTTGAATTACACACATTATATTACTGATTTATACTCGATAACCGTCGATAAATCGAAAATATATGCATATATTGATTTGAATTTGTGTGAAATGTCTAGAGTTTACTACAAGTGTAGTACCGGAAAAGGATGTCCGGCGAGGAAGTGTGTGGAGTTAGCGGTGGACGATTCGAAGATGCTGATTGTGACGTACGCCGGAGAACACGTTCACCAGCGGGATGCGGTGGAGATAGTGACAGGTTTGACCGGCTGGTCACGGCGGTGGAGACGGTGGGGAATGATGGTGGACCGGAATTTGGAATGAGTGGAGAGACGATGGAGATTGAGACGGGGATGAAGCTTAATTGTATATAGTTACTGGAACTGGAACTGATTGTGGTTTGGATTAAGAATATGGTTTTAGTTTCTACTTAAATTGAACTGGATATTGTTTGTTTCATAGATCTGTGCATTGATGACTTGTACTATTTTTGAAGATGTTGGTTTCAGAATTCAGATTGCTGGGCATGAAGACAACGATAGAAGATGCCATGGAAGCTAGAGTTTTGAAGGCGATGAAGAAGAAGATGGAATGGGGAAGCAGATATGGGATGTTAGGGTTTTTAATGTAATTCATTAATCAGGGTTGGGAAAAGACATAACTGCCCTCAGGTGTTTTGCACGTGACAGGGTTTAACAGTTAAAATGGATGGCGTTTAGGGGTGGGGAGCAAAATCATGAAAGCCTTCATAGATCAGGGAGTAAAATGGCTAATTTGAAAGGTTTGGGGAAAAACCGTTAAAGTGACCAAACCACAGGGAGCAAAACGGAAGTTTACTCCAATATATTTATAACACTCCCCTTTGGTTATCAACTTGAAACGTTTGGAGATGCTGCCTTGTAAAAAACCTTGCCAGGAAAACCCACTGGGACAAAACCTTAGCTAAGGGAAAAAGAGTGCAGCGCGTATCGTCTCCCCCTGATATTCTGGATCATGTACGTTGTCTCGATAAAAACTTTACTAAGAAAACCCAATGGGATAAAACTTAGTGAAGGGAAAAAGAGTGCAACTTGTGTAAAACTCCCCCTCATTATAATATGTATCATTTAAGTAAAGGTGTCAATCTTCTATAAAAGTTGCTGAAAACTTTTGTAGTAAGTAATTTGTCGCTTGATCTCTTAATACATTGATGTATGATCTTCATGTGAAAGTTTAGTTGCCTCCTCTTGTAAGCAGATACCATAAGATCCATGGATGTGTTTTGTTATAATCCATACATTTAGAAAACTAACTAAACTTGTTGATGGGTTAGTAAAATATGAACCCATATCTTTCTTACATTAAGCGTATAGAAAATTTATGTTTTACCCATTACGCTATCTTCTCACTGTACACAATTTATATCTTACAAATTAATTTAATGATATATGTTCATGTATAACTAGCAAGATATATTAATACAATTTGTATTGAACTATAGTACTTCAGGACCAAAGATCTTTGCTTCTTTGATAGAAGATGATAAAATTCATTTTTTCTGTATCAAATATTTGGATATCATTAAATGTACTTACACCATAAGCTTGGTCCATATGAAAATGTCCACCATTTTCTAGATATTTTATGATTGATGGGTAATTATACAAATGTTTGTTCTACATATTAAGCCATATATTTGCAATACCATCTTTTTTTTTGAACGGCCAACAAATAAATTTATTATATTAATCATCAAAGTTAACAACAGTTAACCAAACCTTACATCCACCAAATTTTTACACATTCATACTAATTAAATCAAACATACACCAATTTTCCCAAGTAATCGAACTTGCTTTCGCCCGATGTTTCAGCCATAGAAAGCACAGTACCTTAACCTCCTCCACCATATTTGCAGCAGCCACCCTTTTATTATTAAAAATCGCCTCGTTACGCGCACGCCATATACACCATACTGCAGTTTGAACGACCGTGTACATGACGGTTTTCCACCTCCTGGATCCTCGACAGAAATTATGAAGTTGTAGTACATCCTTTGCGCAAAAGAAAAACGGCGTCGGAATTCGACACCAATTAAAAACCTCTTCCCAGATCCCTTGTACAAACCTGCACGTCGCAAAAAGGTGATCGCTGAACTCCACAGCTTCTTCGCAGAAAAACACAATCGGTACACGCGATCTGAACGTTTCGTCTCGCTAAAGCTTATTTGGTCGGCAGCCGGTTCAGAAACAATCTCCAAGTAAGGAAGTTCACTTTAATTGGACACTATTTGTTCCAGCAATGGATCTGGCCCAGTTCATTATCCGGGGTGGGCCTTAAAAGTTGTCTAAGCCCACGGACAGAAAAGGACCCAGATGCATCCGCCACCCATTTCCACATATCCTCTTCTTCAGTAACGTTGATATTTTCTAGCAAAATTGAGAGATCCATCAACTCTTTTAACTCCTGTTGTTGATAAGGACATTGGGCCCAACTGAATGCCACATATCGCACCCCCTGTTGTACTTTAATCCGTTCCGCAACCAAGGCTTTTTTGTTGCTTTCTAGCTGGAACAAAGCTGGAAACATAACACATAACGGCACATCTGAAACCCAGCAGTCCAACCAAAACAAAGTGCCCAACCCATTCCCCACTGCTGCCCGAAAGCAACACCCCAATTCAATACCTAACGCCGACAAATCCTTAGCAATGCCGACTATCTGTTTCCACGAACCTGTCGTGGACATTTTAACCGGCACCGGAGACCAAGACCTGTTATTGTGATGAATACTCCATACTACCTTTTTCCAGATGCTTTCATTATCTACCTTGAAACGCCACCACCACTTGGCAAGGAGTGCAAAATTAGCTTCTTTCAACGAACCAATACCCACTCCTCCCGCCTCTTTCGGAGCCATGATATCGTTCCATGCTACCCACGTCACCCGTTTATGCTCCGGTGTGTTTCCCCACAAGAAATCTCTTCTTAGTCGTTCCAATTCCTTTAAAATCTGCACTGGCGCTCTAAATAGTGAAAGGTAGTAAGTAGGTAGAGCGTTAAGTACTGATTTGATGAGCGTTAGCCGACCCCCGTATGATAGTGTATTAGCCTTCCATACCGAGAGCCTACTTTTGAACGTATCCACAACCGGCCTCTAATTACAGGCTAAATTCATATTAGCGCCCACTTGTAATCCCAAATATTTGAAAGGGAATGAACCCATTCTGCACCTTAATATTCCGGCCATAGTATTTACCTCCGCCTCATTAGCACCAACCCCATACACACTACTCTTTCCCAAGTTTACCTTCAAACCCGAGGCCAAGTAAAAGCATCGCATGACCCGATTAATGTTTCATGCATTCAACTCCGTCCATTCACCCAAAAAAATCGCATCATAAGCATATAGAAAATGTGATAACACTGGGCCCTGAGACGTGCATTGAATACCATGGAAAAGTCCTGATGACACCGCTTTTTTAACAACTCCTGATAGTGCCTCCATAGCAATCACGAACAGAAACAGAGACAGTGGATCCCCTTGCCTAAGCCCCCTATAACACACAAACTCTTGAGTTGGAGACCAATTCACCAAAACCGATGCTTTAGCCGTTGTCACTGTTGCCATAACCCAGTCAACCCACTTATTCAGGAAGCCCATCTGGCACATGATAGATCTCAAAAAGGCCCAATTTAGCGTATCGTACGCTTTCTCGATATCCACTTTAAAAATCATGCCTTTTTCTTCACCTTTTTTAACCAAGCCACCACTTCATTTAGGATAATCGGCCCGTCTAAAATACTACGGTTCGACAAGAAGACCATTTGTTCTTCAAAGATAAGCTTATGGATTACAACTTTCAGCCTATTAACCAAAACTTTAGAGATCACCTTATTGATACAGCCAATAAGGCTAATGGGTCTAAAGTCTTTTAAACCACTAGGGTCACTACACTTAGGGGTCAAAGCCAAAAAGGAAGAGGTGCACCCATTGTTGATCGAACCTTTCTGGTGAAACTCATTGAAAAGCTTGACGAAATCCTATTGAAAACCCTCCCAGTATCTTTTGATGAAGCTGAAATTGACCCCATCCGGCCCTGGCGCCCTATCACCATGACAATCCCACACAGCTCTTTTAATTTCCTCCAACGAGAACGACTCGACCAAAGCTTCAGCTTCATGACTAGAAAGTTGTACCAAGTTTGGGCACACCAACGAAGGCCTATCCACTATTGGTTAAGTGAACCTCTCCCCGAAGAAGGCCGCCACATATTCTTTGATTAAAAATGGATTATCAACCGATTCACTGTCTATACGTAGGCCACTAATCCGGTTATTAGTAGTATTCGCATTCATGGCCCCATGAAAATAAGCTGAATTTTCATCTCCATCTACCTCACACCTAACTCGTGATATCTGTTTCAGATCCATAGTCTTCATCCTATCAATCTCAAAAATATATTTTTTTGCAAATAGATCTGCACGCGAGTTCATCTTCCCTCAGATCTCTAGATTCAGCCACAATATTCAATGCTTCCAACATGTTCAGCTTTTCAACGTACTAGCCCCTTTGTTGCTCTTTACAGTTTGACACTCACTCCCTAACTCTCTTCTTAACCCACTTAATTTTTACCCCCAATCCTATGTCCGCGAGACCCGTGAAGCGGAATGAAGCGCATAGCTGATGTACATATTCCAGAAGACCTGGTATTTCAAACCAGGAATTAAAAATTCGTGTTGGAGTGGGTCCGAAGTCGTGAGGAATGGTAGAGAGAACAATCAGACAATGATCCGAAGCAACATTATTCAGAGCGACCACCGATGCATTCGGCCACATATCTCTGAACTCCTTTGAAACCAGAAACCGGTCAAGTTTACTCATCTTAAGGCCATTATCAGACCTATATGTGAACTGCCTACCCCCCATGTTATATTCGAATAATTCTGTTGCCTCAATAAACCGATTGAAAAATCTCGCGTTTACCACTAGAAAGTTGGAGTTTCTCCTCTCAGAGGGTGATCTAACATCGTTAAAGTCCCCCATGAATAACCAGAAACCTTGTGACAAAAGTTTCCAGCCCCGCAATTCTTCCCACAGACCCCTACGTGCACCCGGGTCATTTTGTGCGTGGATATTTGCTATATGAATTAATTCACCCGATGCTTTGATGACACCTGATATAATCAGAAAATGACGATGTTTGACCGAACTAACCTTATCAAAATAAGCCGAGTTCCACATAGACACAAGTCCCCCTGATGTACCTACTGCATCTACAACCTCAGATTCGAAAATAGATCTACCCCAAAAATTACTCAGTTGAAAACTTGAACTCTGACCAATTTTTTATTCTTGAATTGCTAAGAAATGAATGCCGTGCGTTGTTTTGAGACCCCGGACCCACTCCGATTTCCTGGAGTCCCTTCCACCCCTCAAATTCAATGTTAAAAAATTCATTGAATCTGGTTTTGTTCACCCTCACCTTGACAAGATCACTTACCTGATTGTAATAACCATCAAGTTGAAATCCCAAGCTCGACCTGACTGCCACCGTTGCCATCACTTCTTCTGTATTCAGCTCTACACCTCCACCTTCTTCCGGAACCCCTTGGACAGCACCTGAGCCCGTCACACTTTCCTCGACCCCCGGTTCACATCCAGAAGCATTGGGAGTCGACTGCGGATGAGAACCATGATCTTCATTTTAAGCCCGGCCCACCTCGTGTCAATCAGGAACACCAACTTTGGTCGTATCTTGAATAAGGTTCTCCTTTAATTCACCAGAGAGAGAAAAGTGGTTAAGTGGATCTGGTGTATACTTAGACTTTTTAATCAATTCCACAAAGGGATTTTGAACACCACTAGACTCTTTAACTTGGGACTCAGATCCACCCTGTTCACTCACAGATGGGCTTCTGCACCTCCTGGGCCTTTTCCTGGACGTACAGTCTAATGTAATTGGGGCGGACCCCACCGAGAAGCTTCCAATGCTTTTGTTTAGGTCTAACGAATGCACTATATCTACCTCCTGCCCCACATGTGTTGGGGACCGTACTGCAATAAAGGCATCTTTTATCTTTGGCGGCTGTGAATTATCCCCATGCAGCTCTTCACCTTCCTCAGCCACCCCATGCATCTTCTCGTATTCCACTGCCGTTTCATCATTCACCGGACCACCGTCTTCCATTGCCGGACCACCGTCTTCATTCACCGGATCACCTACTTCTGTTACCGAGTTTGTACCACCACCCTCATCTACTGGACTCCTTACCTCCCCTTCCTCTATCTCATCCTCTTCCCCTACCACTGATTCAACGGACACCTCCGGATGTTCCTCTGCGTACAATGAAAGCTCATCCGCGATAGATTCTATCTTCTTATTATCCACCTCCGTGTATGTGCATACACTCTTTTAGGATGTATGTGCAAAATATAAATTCCCGTACTCCTTTCCATTTTGACCAACAATGTATGTGCATACACTCTTTAGGGGTGTTAACACATAAACCTCCTTATTGATTTAGGATGTCTTAAACACTTGCTTCATTTGTAAAATCCATATTGTACCATGTTTGTACACTGTGTACATTGAGATCCATAATAACCAGGTACACATTTTCTATGTATGTTTATTGGAGTATTGGTGCACAATAATTACATCCATAAGGTGTTTCAATTAACCTTTTAAGCACTCAAATGCTTTAGGATACTCATGGGGAGTTACAGTTATATTCAATTCAATAACATATACAACATGTATACGTATTCTGATCCGAATTTATATAATAATCATAATATTCTCGAGAACTTACTTTATATGACTTAGTATCAAGCGATACATAACTTTCATAAGACGTATGTCAATTCTCTTTTATATATTACCAGACTAATAAGATATTGGAAAGTTAAAACATCCACGAGAGAATGCGTCTCCTCATAATCAGTCATAAGTCTTTGCAAAAATTCTTGTGTCACCAGTTTTGACTTATATCACTTAATTTGATTTTCACATGATTCGCGTAAAAGACACATTTGTATCCAACATATTTTACAACTTCAGTTGTATGGACTGTTGGTCCAGAAACTTCCATTTCATTAGAGAACTAATCTCTGCCTTATTTGCGTCTTTCTATTTTGGCTAATCATTTTTTTAATATTCATTCATAGGCAGATCTTAAATCTTGATCCTTATCATTTAATCATTTTAAGCGCTACATTATATACAAAAGTATAACGACGTCGATTTTATTTCGATTCCATATGTATTTACACATGATACAAATTAACGAGATCTCTTTAATTTCATGTACATGTGGTGCTTCCGGAACCATCATGTCTAATGTCTCTTTAGGAGACCCCCTTACTATAACCTCGACTTGACCATCTTCATTACTTGCTCCAATTTTCGAGGAATTTTATTCTTGGAATCGACTAGTCTACTGATGTGCGTGAAGTGTGTTATGGTTTTAATGTTTATTTTAAGCCCCTTTACACTTTCTTTAGCCAAGTTTTAAATTTATAAAACACGATATTTACTAACACTAAACACACATATGGGCAAGTGCACCCATCGTGAGCGTAGTATAGTGTTGGTAAGATACCGAGGTCATCCAAGGACACAAGAGCTTTTAGTACCGGTTTATCCTCAACGTCTAATCAAATCAAAAAGTTTAGAAAAAGGTTTTAAACAAAGAAAAATAAAAACTAACTAAAATGCTGAAAATAAAAATAAAACAGATAGACAAGATGAATCACTTGGTTCCGACTCGTGTTTAGTGTAACCTTTGATTATTTCCGCACTTTTGCACTATTTAAGAGATTATCTTAGTTATTGTAGTAGGCCCCTCTTTTGGAGGTGACGTTACCCTCAACCCAGTAGTTTGAGTCAGCAAGGATACAATCCTAAAGGGTCGGATTATTGAAAGATAATTAATTAAGTTATTAATGCATATTGTGGTAGGCCCCTCTTTTGAAGGTGACGTTACCCTCGGCTAAGTAGTCTGAGTCAGCAGGGATACAGTCCTAAATAGCCGGGTTATAGTATTAATAGTAGTTTAACTTATGAGGGGATCAGAGAGTTTGGACCCCCGCCATCCAATACCGTTAAGTGTTGAAGGAGGTCCTACTAAATTTGACCCAGGTCCTTTGCAGGATCTGTACACTGAACAATGGCAAGACTCTTACTAAACCATTCCCTTAACCCCCGACCAGGTAGCCAACATACCTCCATATAGACCGTGGATATATGAATGGTGAAAATCTTTTATTTTATATAGACAGTAAAATAATGCCAAGACACCACGGAAAAACGATAAGGAAGAATCACCTTCAACATAAGAAACTAGTTATTAAAGTCATTAATACATAACCAATTAAAAAGTGCGAAAAGATTAAAAATAAAAAGTATTAAACTAGACACTTTGTCTTCACCAAGTGATGTAAGAGACTTAGGCAAACATGGCCTTGATTGTCAAGAACTCTTATGATCAATCTTGGATCCCGAGACGACTTAAACACTCTATGATGGACAATGGATGATGGTGGTGGATGATGGTGTTATGGTGGTGGTGGGTGGTGGGTGAAGTGTGAGAGAGGTGGTGTGCCAAGGGATGGTTTGAGCTTGAACCAAGCACTCCTATTTATAGGCTGAACAGAAGCTCGGGAACGGCCCCGTGTCCAGTGGGCACGGCCCCGTGTCCACATCCTTCTCTTTCTTCATTAATTGCTCTTGTCTTTATTAGTTTACCACGGCCCCGTGTCCGCTGGGCACGACCCCGTGTGCAGAAGCATATTTGTACTATCAAGATTTGCCTAGATTCTGCGAATCTTATAGTTGACCACGGCCCCGTGTCCGCTGAGCACGGCCCCGTGGTGGGCGATGGAAGCTTCTACAACTTTTTCTTTTATGCTGACACTTGGGCACGCCCCCGTGCTCACTAAGCACGGGGCGTGTTCAGCCTTCTGTTCTCTTGTTTTGCTTGGGAAGATGCTTTCGGGAAGGTCGGGCATGCCACGTTTATTCCTTTTCTTGTATTTATGTTAGATTTAGCTGCCTTTTTGCTTCTTTTGTTAATTTGAGCTCATTTAATCCTGAAAATACAAAAGGAAGACAAAAACACACTTTTTCCAACATTAGTACTAAAAAAGGGTTAGTTTTATGCCACAATTGATGTTGAAACAAAATCACTTCTTTCAATGAAATCCCTTTAATGAAATCCCTTTAAAGATTCAAAATCTGGGATATGCAATTCTTCAAGGAGAAAATTTTAACTATTCTCGGGAAATTTTTAAAGATTTGGTTAATAATGTTGAAACAAAATCATTCTTACTGTTTCCAAGGTTTTTAAGTTACTATTTTGCAAAGAAATTCAGTAAGGATGATTTAGCTGTAATAAACCAAGGTGATTCTACTCAAATAAACAGTTTAACAACTGAAACTTTTTCAAGAATGTTAGCACCTTGCAAAACACAAGCAGAGATGCCTGAGCAGATTTTAGCAGTTACAACTGCTCCTCAGGTATCTGCTGCTGAGCCCACAGCTCAAGGTGATCAAAGCAGCAGCACAACTGTTTTGAAACCCACACCTAAAATCACCAAAAAGCCAACAAAAAGAAAAACACAAAAACCCCCCAAAATCATCAAAAAGGCATCTCTGGAGGATGAGATACCAGAGCTTCTGCCAGTGACAACACAAAAGTCATAAGAAACCACTGCTGCTACTTCCTCACAGCAGTTGGTACAAATATCTCAACCCATAACCGAAACTCCTCCTGCTTCTTCACAAAAAGAACAGGTTGTACAAATAGGGTCTCCACATCATGATGCTCTGGAAACACTCGTTTCTATCATCCACAGCTCAATACCCGGGGCAAATCCACTTTCTACACCACCCTTCACATCCACAATTCCCCCACCAACTAAACTACTGTTAGATGCAATTGATTTGAACCAGGCATTGACCAGTCCTTCTCAATCACCTATCAAAGAGAATATACCTCAACAACTGACTGGGTCTGATGTATCAATCTCTGCTAACCCACCAACATAACCTGAGGAGGTTAGACCCCTTGAGTTACAAGTAACTCTTGGTGGTAGTCCAAGTGAAGCAGCCACTACAACTGTTGAACCCACTGGTTTACAGTTGGACAGTGGTTACATTAATAAGACTTCCTTGGAGGCAATTCCTTTTATAGCACCTCTGCCAACCACCAGTGGATTTATTTATCCTACTGGCAACATCAAAAGGTTGTCAAGTGTTGAAGGAAGAAGACCCCAGTACCAAGAAAAAGGGGCATCAGTGGTTAATGTTTGGAGTATACTCCCTACATCTACCACTGATAAAACCACTGCTAGTGGGAAATCAGATGATCTCATTCACTTGGGTGATGATTTAAAGTACCAGAAATTGACGGATCGCATTGAAAGACTTGATAACTCTGTTGCAGAACTCAAAGATATGCTACAACAGGTGTTACAAGTACAAAAGGTACAATCAACTGATATTCCACCTCAAGCACCTGCTCCAAAAAGGGCACCTGCTACAAATGAGCTCTGGGATTTATTTCAACCTTTTCTCCATCAACAAGCAAAACTAGCAGATCAGCAACATGAAAAACATGTCCAACAGCTGCGAAATGCAATGGAGTCAAGGTTCAAGAACATTCAGGCTGATCTGAAGGCTCTCAAAACTCAGCTCTTGCAAACCACTAGCACTGCTCCTCCAACAGTACTTTTCATTGATCAACTCCTAGACGATAATGCCAAAAGGGGGAGAAAATTCAGGAGTGGAAGAAGAAAGGAATAGATGATGGTCTCTACATTGAACCTGAAAAGGATGCCATGACCAGAAAAATTCCTGTGCCAGATGGTAGTAAGAAGGTTGATGCTACTCAAGAAGCACTTGATGAAGGAGTAGCAAGTGTAAAAAGAGATAGAATGGCAAAGGATATTTCAAGGTGGAATGAGGAGAAAAGAGCTTTCATGGAGCTGTATGAGCAGGGTTGTTCTGGTTCAAAGGATACTAAAAATCCTAAGACAAAAAGGAAGCCTAAGTCCACCTCATCTAGAATTCCAAAGCATATTCCAAAACCATCATCCAAAAGTCATCAGCATCAAACCTCCACCCAAACAGCTGTTGTAACTCCTGCTGTATCAACTACTGCTGGTACCTCAGTAGTTTCAACATCTGTCCTCACTTCAACACACACCACTTCAAAATACACCAAATCCACTACTTTACCACCATTACCACCAAAAACAAAATCACCTCCTGCCAAAAAGCAGAAGACAGTGGTTGTTACAACATCTGCTGTAATGACAACAGTGGTTGGGACACCAGTTGTTTCAACAACTGTTAGTCAATCACAAACCACTGCCACTACATCCACCACCACCGTTCCATCCAAAACATCATCAGCCCCTCCTCAAACAAAAAGGAGAAGGCTAATTCTCAAAGATGATGACACTTCACCACCACAAACATCTTCAAAATCTTCAGCTCTTGTCACAATACCAAAACCTGTTCCTCTCTCTTCAGTTCCAATGTACAAGCCCTTACCTCCTGCAGGTGTTCAATTTCCTCTTGAACTAGCAGCTGTTAGAGATGAAATAAAATCCTTTTACTATGAGGATGACCCTGCCAAAAGGAGTTTGCCATCAATAAAGGGATATCCCTGGACTAAAAATGTTGATGAATATTTGGAAATCAAGGCCAAGCAAGCAGAGGATATCTCAAAAAGAAACACACAAGGGAAATCTGACAAAGAAATTTCAAGAAATTATCAATATCTGCTCACACAAGTCAGATCCCTAGAACAATTTGCAAAAAATGTCAGTCAACAAATTTCAGAAAGAGCAGCTGAAACTTTGAAGAAAGACTACATTGAAAGCATCATGGATCACAAAAAGTATAAAGGAGAGAGATACATGTACAAAGAATGGACTGTTCCTGAGCTTGAAGATGAAGCTGCAAGAATTCAAGACATGATAAAAAGGAAGGTCACTCACACTCCTCCTGACTGGGCAAAGTTTAGAAAGAATGTACCTGACAAACAGGTAGAACTGCAAAGAATGAAAGAGGAACTGGTTGCTGCTGAATATGGAAACAAAAGACAAATTGCCAGATGGAAAGAAGATGTAGTCAGGGCCACCTACAAAAGGTTGGAGGAACTAAGAAAGAAAGACCCAAATGTTCCTCAAAAGCCTGACTATTCTAAAGCAGAGGTTTCTAAAAGACCACCAAAGCTGCAAGTCAAAAGAACCATTGCTCCAGCTGGTGCTGCCATCTACAAAAGAAGGAGCAAAAACCAGTTTAGTATGGAAACAATTCAAGATCTATTAGCTGGAGATGCCATTGTAAAAGCAGGCACGAAAGTAATGATAAAAGAAGATCTTGAATTGGAACAATCTGCAAGTGCTGCTCAGCCAGTCATGAACAGGCCAGCCTCACCAAATACTTCTGCAAATAAACATCTCCCAAGAAACCCACCAGGCTCAAAAATACAAAAGTGGGAAACTGACAAACACACCTGCGTATTGACCTTGCTCAGGTCTGGTGGAGAAGTGGAGAAAATATCAAGGGAACAAGCTCTTGGCCTGAGTCTTGAAGATTTGCAGGATCTCCTTGATCTTCCACTTAGCAGGGATGATGAAGATACAGATGCCCTAGACTTTGAATTACAATTTAAAGGTCAGATAAGGGAACTGTTGATGAGGCAATAAAGTCTTCCACAAATAATGAAGAGTTTTGGCATTATCCGTTCCAGGGGGAGATTGTTGGGATTGAACCCTATCAGAGGAACAGATAATTAAAGCCAAAACTGGATCAGAGCAGTGGATCCAGAATAAGCAGACGATTACAGTTGGTTCATACAAATCTCTCCCCTTGAAAGTGGTTTCATATCTACTGACCTCCTATCTGCTGATTTTACTAAGTGCTGACCTACAACTGCTGCCTTGCATCTACTGCCCAATGTCAAAGACTGATGGAAGACCAAAGCTCTGCTGATTCAATCTACTGCCTTGAGTCAAGTACTGCTGATCCGGACAAGCACTGCTGGGTTCACAGCAGTGGAAGGATGCAGCAGCTGTTTAAGTGTCTTTTATGTAATGAAATGTAATAGCAGTAGTTAGTACATCAGTGTTTGTATAGATCAGAGGTTAGAGTTTGTTAGGAGGTTAGATGTCACTTTCATGGTGACGTCAGCTAAAATGCTCAGTGGTTTGCAAGTGCCTATAAATAGTTCAGTACTTTGTACTGTTCTATGAGCTCTTTTGCAACATCGTCTTCTTTGCACGAACAAACTACTGAGCTCTGGCTGAGGGGGAGTTTGCATTCATTCATCAATCATTGTAATCGTTGTTGAAACAAATTCAATCTTTCGATTCATTGTGAAAAGATGTTTGATTAAAGTATTACTCTCGTTTGATTGTATGCAAAGTTTGTTTTCATCATAATTCCGCTGCACAACTCTTTCATTTTCATCTTAATTTCAAACGAAAATACAATGAAAAACAAACTCAGATCCAACAGGTTAGGCTAGGGTTAAAGGTAGGTGGTTGGGTTAGTGGTTAGTAGAAAAGGGCGAAAAAGCGTAAAAAGCGTCGGTTTTCGAAAGACTTTTTATTTTTGCAATTTTTATTTTGATGAAGCTATTATTCAAACAAAGTTATTTTTGATGAACTTGTTCGTTTATTTCTTTTGCTTCATCAACCAAACAAAATTTATTATATATATATTTTTTTAAGTCAAACGAAAAACCGAGCTTGTTACCAAAACAAAGGGTTAAAAATAAAAAGGTTTTGGTGGATAAAAGGGTGTTTGGTTTGGGTTATGAAATGAAAAGGTTTAGGCTCAAAGGGGCTAGTAGGGGGATTTTGGGTAGGTGATAAGAAAAATAATGGTGTAGAAATAAAAAGGGTTAGTCCTAATGCCTCCATCATTTACTTACTCGGGTTTAAGTTGGTAAGGACCGGGAATGTATCGTCATGGCAAGTTCTAGAGTTGTAAGAACCAGGCGGCTATTCACACAAGAAACGAAAAATGAGCATTTACTTTAAAGATATGTATTTGTATGCTCAGTAAAGGCTCAAAACTCACTTTTGTGGGAATGGGTTTTTATGTGATCAAGTATATATAATTAAATTTTAACTAAGCTTGTCATGCCTTTTCATAATTTTCTTATGTTGGTTCTTTTTATCACGACGCTATCGGTTGTAAATTTGTAAAAATATAACCTTTTTAGAATTTTGAAATTCCCAAATTAAACCTAGACAAGTAAAAAAATGAAAATTTTTGAAAAAAAAAATGGGGGTGATTAGTGGTTCCAATAGAGTTTTGTATAAGGCTTGTTATTAGGACTTGCAAGATTCAAGGTTTTAACATCCCCCCCCCCCACACACACACACACTTAAATTACACATTGTCTTCAATGTGTCCCAAAAATAAATTTTTAGGTTGATTTAATGTGTAAAAAGGTGTGAAAAAGCAAAAATTTTGTGTTACTGGGCGCTGGACACGGCCCCGTGTTCAAGTGCCAGTAACAAAAATTAAACAAAAGAAACAGAAGTCTGGACACGGGGGCGTGTTGGATGAACACGGCCCGTGTCCAGTTTACCTGAACTGGGTCATTTCTGAAGACTGTGCAGCACGGGGCCGTGTTGGGCGGACACGGCCCATGCTGAACTTACTGTTAATGAAGAAAATTGTCGGATGGCCCTGTTTTCCTGCATGGGGTGCTGGTTCAAGTTTCCCTTGTTATCCTTTGCCATCTCTAGTATGTTTTATTCATTTCAACACCATCCAAACACCAAATTAACTAAAACCATCATTCATTAAGTCATAGAGAGAATTACATAGTAGTCCTAAACAAAGCAGAAAATAAAAGTTAAAAGTCCTAAATTAGATAGGTCAAGTGATACGTAAAATCATCCTAAGGAGCTCTACTTCTACAATAAGAACAAAAATTCCGGAAATAGTTTTCCGGTCTCTAAAAGTCTTGTAGAACTCCAAGCCGAGCGGTGTCCCTTAGATGTTGCTAAAGCCATTCTTTTATCTCTCTCGGGAGAAGGGAGGCGGCTTCATGTTCCTCAACATCTTGTGGCAGGGGAGGGACACCAATCGGAACCCCTTGTAGTATGTCTCGAGGGGGCTCCGGATGTAAGGCGTACCATTCGGCTGGAATGATGACTTCCGGTACCACATTCCATGCCCTTTGGGTGATAATCGGCACCAAAGGAGGAGAGGCGAGAATGTTCAACCTTTGGTGCAAAAGGTTGACTTCCCGGAGACATCCTTCTAGTCCCACCGTTAGATGATTAATACGGTCGACCAATGCTTCTTCCACCCCCGTTATCTCATCAATGGCCTCTCTTAGAGCGTAAACATAGTTTACAAGAGAATCCTCAACCGTTGATGATCTTCTCCCCTGCCGGTTGTTTCTGGAATGCGACGAAGAGTTTCCGCTTGTTCTGCTTGCCATTCTGAGAAAACATACCGAAAAGAGTTCAATTTTATGGGACCAGTACCTCGGACACGGCCCCGTGTTCAACGAACACGGCCCCGTGTTCAGATATCTGCAGGATTTAGGAACAAGGAATCTTGGGGTTTTAATTTTTTTTCGTGATTTTTAAAGCATTTTTTAACAGAAACAACTTAAAACATTGTTGTAGAACTTATTCTTAACAAGATTCCATGAACAAAAATCTAACAAACATCTCAACAAAGCTTGAAATTATGGAAGTTTCAAGCTTTAATGGAAGTATAAGGAAAGAAAAATTGAAGAAGATGATAGTGGATAAAAGAGGAAAGGACAAGAAGGTAATTGAGAAACTTCTTTTAGAAAATACCTAGGATGGTATGTGAGAATATTCCCCAAATCTCTGTCCCTGGAATGGTTCAAATGTGCAGGATTCTTGGCTGCATTTATAGAAAACGACAGTACGTTGCACACGGCCCCGTGTCGGCTGAACACGGCCCCGTGTGCAGACAGAATCGTGACACAATTTTGTCCGTATTCTGATGAAATCAGAAGGGAATCTTTGGGTGGACACGGGGGCGTGTTGACCTTGACACGGCCCCGTGTCTAGAAGCTGTCTTATGGAATTGTCTATTTTCAAGGAACTTTTCCGGATCGGGTGGTTCCTTACTGGATGGAACAACCCCAAAGTGCCTAAGATACCTTAATTGCTCTAGATTAAGATGAGAACGCAAGAGGTTTTCGGTGAGGGTGATTCATATGCTATATGTAGGTGGACAAGTCCAACCCTTTTCCTGGCTCTCGTTAAAGAAGGTGTATGTCGAATCGCTCAGGTCTATGTATGCATCGAACGAATTTGATGGGGAGTCCTTCACGACACAATCGACACAGGGACAACTATCGCACAAGTCCTTACTAGAATTAGAAGTATCGTCGGGAACAACGAAGTTGTTTGAATGCGATCCCAACGTTTCTTCTTGGTTATTGTCTTGGGATAAATTATTGAAATCTATTCTAAGTTCTTTTAACCAATTAAGAATTAAATCTTCTAATTGAAATAGTTCATCAAGAAGCATTTCTCCTAGAAAATCTGGTTGGGAGCATTCGAGGGAGAGATAGGGATTATTTTTAATTTCGCCCCTCTTAAGGATACAAGGAAACGATGGGTCTATATAGTGGGGCTTATAATTTAGAAAAAAACATTCTAATTCCTTATGGGTACCACCACATATTTGACACCACGCACCATAAGAGTGCTGAAAGTAAAAAATATCAGTATCACTCATGTTTGTGTCATAGATTACCAACCGTCGGGATCTTACGGTTCTGTTTTCAGTAACTGAATCTTGGGCACGGGGGCGTGTTGAGTGGGCACGGCCCCGTGTTCAGTTTACTGTCTGACTTAAAATAGGATTGCCAGTTCCAATGATTGGGCACGGGGCATGTTCAGCGGGCACGGCCCGTGCTGAGTTCTGTAGAAGCTGAAAATTAAGAAAATTCCTAAAAAAATAGAAAAAAAAGAAAAACGATTAGGCCGTTGATTTTTAACTTTCTTAAAATCCTTGTGTCCCCGGCAACGGCGCCAAAAACTTGATGTGCGTGAAGTGTGTTATGGTTTTAATGTTTATTTTAAGCCCTTTTACACTTTCTTTAGCCAAGTTTTAAATTTATAAAACACGATATTTATTAACACTAAACACACATATGGGCAAGTGCACCCATCGTGAGCGTAGTATAGTGTTGTTAAGATACCGAGGTCGTCTAAGGACACAAGAGCTTTTAGTACCGGTTTATCCTCAACGTCTAATCAAATCAAAAAGTTTAGAGAAAGGTTTTAAACTAAGAAAAATAAAAACTAACTAAAATGCTGAAAATAAAAATAAAATAGATAGACAAGATGAATCACTTGGTTCCGACTCGTGTTTAGTGTAGCCTTTGATTATTTTCGCACTTTTGCACTGTTTAAGAGATTATCTTAGTTATTGTAGTAGGCCCCTCTTTTGGAGGTGACGTTACCCTCAACCCAGTAGTTTGAGTCAGCAAAGATACAATCCTAAAGGGTCGGATTATTGAAAGATAATTAATTAAGTTATTAATGCATATTGTGGTAGGCCCCTCTTTTGAAGGTGACGTTACCCTCGGCTAAGTAGTCTGAGTCAGTAGGGATACAGTCCTAAGTAGCCGAGTTAAAGTATTAATAGTAGTTTAACTTATGAGGGGATCAAAGAGTTTGGACCCCCGCCATCCAATACCGTTAAGTATTGAAGGAGGTCCTACTAAATTTGACCCAGGTCCTTTGCAGGATCTATACACTGAACAATGGCAAGACTCTTACCAAACTGTTCCCTTAACCCCCGACCAGGTAGCCAACATACCTCCATATAGACCGTGGAGATATGAATGGTGAAAATCTTTTATTTTATATAGACAGTAAAATAATGCCAAGACACCACGGACAAACGATAAGGAAGAATCACCTTCAACATAAGAAACTAGTTATTAAAGTCATTAATACATAACCAATTAAAAAGTGCGAAAAGATTAAAAATAAAAAGTATTACACTAGACACTTTGTCTTCACCAAGTGATGTAAGAGACTTAGGCAAACATGGCCTTGATTGTCAAGAACTCTTACGATCAATCTTGGATCCCGAGATGACTCACACACTCTATGATGGACAATGGATGATGGTGGTGGATGATGGTGTTATGGTGTTATGGTGGTGGTGGGTGGTGGGTGAAGTGTGAGAGAGGTGGTGTGCCAAGGGATGGTTTGAGATTGAACCAAGCACTCCTATTTATAGGCTGAACAAAAGCTCGGGCACGGCCCCGTGTCCACATCCTTCTCTTTCTTCATTAATTGCTCTTGTCTTTATTAGTTGACCACGGCCCCGTGTCCGCTGGGCACGACCCCGTGTGCAGAATCATATCTGTACTATCAAGATTTGCCTAGATTCTACGAATCTTATAGTTGACCACGGCCCCGTGTCCGCTGAGCATGGCCCCGTGGTGGGCGATGGAAGCTTCTACTACTTTGTCTTTTATGCTGACACTTGGGCACGCGCCCGTGCTCACTGAGCACGGGGCGTGTTCAGCCTTCTGTTCTCTTGTTTTGCTTGGGAAGATGCTTTCGGGGAGGTCGGGCATGCCACGTTTATTCCTTTTCTTGTATTTATGTTAGATTTAGCTGCCTTTTTGCTTCTTTTGTTAATTTGAGCTCATTTAATCCTGAAAATACAAAAGGAAGACAAAAACACACTTTTTCCAACATTAGTACTAAAAAAGGTTAGTTTTATGCCACAATTGATGTAATTTATATGTTGCATTTTGCACACATCATCTACCATGCTTAAAGCATGCTATAGACTCATCACCAATACATGGTTGCCCTTTAGGACACTAATCTTAATTGGAGTATTAGCAGTTGGTATATGTGACTTAGGTAGTCACAATATTTAGGTCAGTGAATATGTCTGGTAACTGATTTGTTAATCTTTGTGGATGAATTATCCTTTAAACTTTTGGTTCACATCATTTAATTTGAGGATCAATGATAACTCATGTGTGTCAATTCTTCCTCCAACTGCCTTTAATCTCTCCCTCATGTTGGGAATGTTGATCCATTAAAATGGATATAAATTTGAGCTGTAAATAAACCCATCTTTAATGGTTCACTGTATTTAACCGTAGACAGTTGCTCATACCCAACATCTATTTCCTTATCTCCTTTAAGGTTCCATCTATGTGCGTTGTGGTGGATCATTAAAAATATATATATCGCACAACCAAAAACATTTGATGGGAAATATCTGGTTCCTGACCAAAAACTAACTATCATAGGGAGGAAGTATTATAATTTGTTGGCTTGATGTGAAATAATGTTGTACATGTAAAATCACATGTAGCCAAATACAAATATGAATGTTGCTCTTACGATCATTAGCTTTGTAATCAATTGCAAATGTTTAGTGATCGTCTCAACAAAGCACTTCGTGTGTAAACATGTACATTAAGTGCAATACTAATTCCAATGATCATAATAACTCAGGAAATAAATATATGTAATCTGGAATATTGCGCTTGCTATCCCATTAGCAAGCCATAAGTCACACAAACTTCAAGTTGTGAATTTGATAACCATTTAGACGATGCATCGATTTAAAACACTAAACGGTATCATGTGTCAATAGATATATCCTTTATTCATTCTAGACTATTTAGGGATTCACACCCTTCTAAGGCTGGTAAATACATAAGTTCCCTTGAGAGGAAACATGACATTTTAAATTGTCAAGAAGAATCTTCTGATTTTTCAATACATTTCACATCATCAATACACGGTGTGGTCTAACCGCTCATGCCAACTAATCAAATGATTCATAAACTTCTGGTTTATGACTGTATATGTATTATTTGCATATATGTAATACAAAACATAAGATACGATAGAACAATTAACTATCATTTCAAACTATCACGTCAATTTTCATCGTCTCCACATATTATCTTCATATACTTACTCCCATAATTTACCACTTCTAGTGGTCAATCTCATTATGACCATTATTACAATTTTGATAGTCGATCTCATTATTAACTTCACTATCATAACATTCTAATGGTCAATCTCATTATCAACTTGGCTATCATAGCACATTTGATGATCGATCACATTATTAACATGACCGTCATTACAGATTTCTCAATTATGTCCATGATCACGAAATTTTTAATGGTCGTTATATAATCACATTCAATTCAGGGAATGAAATAGAAACAAGACAAGCTTTATAGCTTTTCATTGTTTACCCGGTCACACGGATATGAGATGATTTCAAACTTTTCATACTCTTTTAATGATATCGCTACTTCAGGAGCATATCTCTCATGTGTGACAAAAAAAATATTTTCCTTATAACTAATATTCTCACCACATAATATAAGTTGAGAAGTAATTACATGATTGAGTCATGTTTACTCGTCTAAAAATTAATGACCTTCTGTAAATGGATTATGAGATGTAGGGAGTATGACACTTGGGTGTCACATCTAACCATATCTATAATTATTTAAGAATGATAATGGAACAAATCATATACACTTGCAATAGTGATCATTTACCAATAAAATCATTAAACAACATTCTCTATTTAATCAAATCAACTAAGTGACTTTCAAAGCATTGTCAATCCAATAAAAAAAACTAATATATGATGAAAGGCACCATGAAATCATACGAAATTGATTTATGATAAGATCATATGAAATTAAGTTATATATGTATATATATGAAATTCATAGCAGAATCTTAACTAACTTAACAAATCATATTGATGCATATCAAATCTCATATTTAGAGCGATTGTAAAGTTTCTACTTTTTATCCAACAAGAACAATGACACCATATTGATTAGTTTAACTAAACGATTAAGAATTTTACAATCAAAGGTTGTGAGTACTATAATCGACCAACTAAAAGCAAAACTCATGGATATTAGAATACGAATTTACTTGTAACTCACTTAGTTTTCTAAATTAAAACTAAAATGTCACAATCTCTAAATTCAACGTGTGTATCTAGGCAAAATTTCAGTGTGTGTTTTAATGTGTAGATATAATATATAAAAAAACTAATAATCAACTTTTACTATTAATCTAAAATGATCTTACCATCTATTTGGAACTCCATATACTTCTCTAGTCCAATCAAAATATCTTTTATATGTTATAAAAGTAACACATCACAATATATGTATTTTCTAAAAAAAAGATATAATTATAATAATCCAAACTTTTAGTTACTGATGATAAGTCAACATCATAACTGTGGAATATATAGTAACATTATTATATATATCAATTACCATCGTGGATTTGCGCTAGGGAATTTTTTGAGTTTTGGTTTTTGCCACTGAAGTTTGTCTTCTTTGATTTCCCCACTCAGTACATATCAATTGCTTTCAATTGTTTGGCTTCTTCATACATCGTTTGCTCACACATGTTCTAGACAGAGGAAGGGAGAGAGGTGGTAGACACAGTGGACCACCGACGGAGGGCGGCAGCTTACAACACTGACGACGTCGTCATCGTTTTCCTCGGTCACTTGAAAATAGATCAGAACAAAGGCAGCGTCATACCACCGACAACAGCGGCGAACGGAGATAGCGATTCTTTGTCAAGGAAAGGCAACTGTTGATACGAGAGAAAGGCAACAGAAGAATGAGCAGTCACGAGTTAGAGAGAGGAAGAGAGCCTCCATCGAGGCTCTGGTAACGTATCCGGGTCGTGCTACGTATCAATAGATGGTACAGAGGATGGCGATCCTCATGGTGATGTTCGTTCCCCTGATTGTAAAGCGGTGTTGGTTCAATCGACATCACACCGTTGGCTAGGGTTCGTAGCTCAGAGGGGGGTAATAACGCTGGTATCGGTGGTGTTTGTTCAACCGATTAGGGTTCGATTGACACCATACACCGTCGGCTAGGGTTCATAGGTTGACGTCCAGTGATGGTTGCTCAGACGAAGGGTGAGCCTATTTGAGGCAATCCTCGATTGTTAAGGTTAGGTTCGTGTACACTTACACTATAATTCCGATTTGATGTCATAGTCACTTTTCGTATATTTGATCTTGATAAGGGACTGTGACGGTGGTCCTCGGTGACTGGACGACTCGAACCACCAGAGGCTTAGGAACCCTTTATGTCAGTTTCTTATGACCTGTGCTGGATACAGTAATAAATCATTGTGTGGAAAAATGATTTATTCAATTCTTGCTGCTCTCTACGGGCCGTTTCGGTAGCTGCGCTGGTGAGTTTTACAGTTACTTTATTGGGTTTTGTTTTAACTTGATCTGAATTGGTCTTAGTTTTTTTCTAAGTTTTCTGTTTGAAAGTAACAAATTCTGTTTGTTGTTTGATGAAATTGGATTTGGTATTTTGGTCATGTGTTTTTGTATGATTAGTGATTTGTTTGCAGCAGGATTTTGATTATAAGTAAACAGATTGTGTTTAGATTGGTATTTAGATGTGATTTTAAGTTGAAAAAATGTTAAATTTTCATAAATGGAATCCATTGAGGTGGTGATTAGATTTGTGGACGTGATTACGAGGAAGGGGCTTGAATGCTAGGGAACAAAATTGTTATTTGGATTTGTCAGGCATAGATAGTTATCATATTCCCCTCCCCTGAGGCAATTTCTTATTTCCTCGATTCGTTATCTACGCGTATGTATATTTGATTCACCCATGTTGTAAGTTTTGTGGTTTCATATTTTTTCCCTGAAATTGTAATCATGAGGTCAATTCTTGACAGGTTCTTGAATTGGATAGGAACACAACAAAGGATTTCAAGAAAACTAAAATTGTGCCTAGACGAATCAAAATAGAGGTGAGGAACTGAGCAAATATAATCCTCTAAAGGCATAAAAAGAGGCTGAACTGTCTCTATGAAATTCTGGACTATAAAGTGGCTTCACACTTCGCTCGCTTGCCTCCCTTCCAGTCGCCTTTGAGGTTTGTATAAATGAGGGGAAGGCTTATTTTGTTTAGACATTAACTGTCTTGAATCTGCTTTCTTAGTTTTATTTGACTACCCCTATTTGTATACCTTTAAACAGATTGTCCATAAGTGTTTTGGCATAATGTTTTAATACTTTTTTTTAACGGCAAGGAACGACGTCCCAACCACTGTAACACCGTGCGTTGTGGCCAAGGTCGATTACTCGACCGCCGCCAGCCCCTTGGCTCTCCCAGATGAGCGGAAACCTGACCTCCACCCACCTGAAGGCACAACAGTGGAATAATCGGTAAAACCTCGCCTTTCATCCAAGACGAACTGGCGCCACCCGTATTCGCCCTTCACCTGGATGTGACAGAAAATAATGGGGAGAGTGAGAGTCGAACCTAGGTCGTAAGGAACGCTTTATTTAAAGTTGTATTTATTATCTCTGCTTTATTGGCTAACTCCATTGATAATCTTTGCTTCTTTGCTCATTTTACATTGTTTACACCTAATTGTCATGCATTGCTTAACTATATTTTAGGTCAACTATCGCTCTATGTTATCAATTTATCATACAATACCTGTGATTAGTTCACTTACATGCAACTACTCTGACCATAAATACTTATCTACTAAAGGATAATTTTTATTTGTATAAGTTAAGTTTTGTACTCAGTTTCATTGTTGACACACTAGCACAACATTTGTATTTAGAAGCTCTATACATCCATTGTTAGGGAGACTATACTGTAACCCACTAACAAGACGCTAAGAAGCCAATATTTAAAATACAAATAGCTATGATGCCTTAACCGTGACGCACCGGCATATATATGTTAGCCGGTATACCTATGCAGTTTAGAAGAATTGTAAAATCGGAACCAAATTTTTTTTATTATCTTTACATAAACGAGCCCCGCGCAAAGCGCGGGTGAATCAAATCTAGTTATATATGAAATTCACTAAAATAAAATAAGATATAGTTTGTCTAAAATTATAACCGACGGATTAAAATAAACCAATGATTTATACCAAAATAACTATCTCAACTACTTTGTAACAAAATAATTATGGAGTTATACTATTAAATATAAACTAGATCATATATATATATATATATATATATATATATATATATATTGTTAAAAAAATATATCTTTTGATGGGTTGGGTTGAAAATCCTACGACTGTTAATTCAAAAGAAAACATTGAAATTCATAATCGTACACTGAAAATTGATAACTTATCACAAATACTTGCTAATAGTTTTCAAAGCTTTACAATTTTTAAAATTTTAGATTACAATTAAATCAGAGCTTTACAATATTTTGTTGTTGCCCGTTTTTTTACCGATTAAGTGTAGGTTATACGGAATTTCCGGTGAAGTCACAGAATTCATAAAAATTAAAACTAGCAAAAAGAATTATAACCTTTATACTATCTAGAAATTGTAAATATTTAATATGTAAATTAACCGATTTGCTTTTAGTTATATAAATTTCATGTTTAGAATACTTGTACGAAACATATTCAATTAGGAAAAAGTCAAATTATTACCTTCATTGTTGAGTAAAAAGAAACATACCAGAGATAAAGAACTTGGATGATCGGAGCAGTTTATCATCGAATCTTGATCTCAGTGTCGACTCTTTTGCACAGCAGTAATTTCATCGTCCAATACGGTGGTGGCTCGTAGCAGTGCAATATCGTCGACGGTGACTCGAACTGAGATAAGAGATATCAATTACGATCGAGACTATTGTGCTGTTAACGTGTTGTGAAACTAGCCTAATAGCAAAAGAATACGAGAGAAAGATCGGGAGAAGGAGATTGATATTATTGATTGAGATATATTTTACATTGAGATACAATAGGGATATATATATATATATATATATATATATATATATATATATATATAGTGGAGAGTTCAAATGAGAAAATATTTTTTGTAAGAATAAAAAAGAAGAAATTTCAACCAATAAGAATCCTTCATTTTACTTCATTTAATTTTTGTATTTAATATTAGTGTAAGGGTATATTGGTAAACTTAGATAGATCATTAATTGGTAGTCTTCCTTTTTAATAGCTAACTATATTAAATTTGTAACTTATTTTCAAAAAAAAAAAAAAAAAAAATTTCAAAGAAGAAAAAAAAATCAATTTAAAGTGTGGGATGAATTACGAGGTGTGTAGGATGAATTACGAGCTGTGTAAGATAAATTCCAATATGTGTAGGATAAATTTCAAAACGTATAGGATAAATTTTGATGTGTGTAGGCAAAAATTTTAGTGTGGAGGATGATAGTCTTTATGACTAATAATTAGTCAAAGATAATAATAAATGAAATGAGAGAAAAACTATTTAATGTTTTACAATTGTACCCTTTGTTCTTTTTCTTCTCAATTTAATTTTTTTCTCAAATGAACATCCCCTATATATATATATATATATATATATATATATATAGGGGACCGCTAAAATGAGAATCACCTCCAGTTGTAAGAATCGTGAGAACTTTTTGATCCGGGGCGAGTTGGACCAAAATTTTTTTTCATAAACATAGATGCTTGTATTATAAACACATTTGTTAAAAAAATTCAAAAAAAAAAAATGTCATGTGTGTAGTTTTGAACACCACAAGTTTGTGTTTACGGGTACCGTAAATTTTAAATAAAATTTACGGGTCCCGTAAACGCAAACTTTGGGTGCTCAAAACTACACACCCGACATTTTTTTTTTAATTTTTTTTTACAAATGTGTTTATAATACATGCATCTACGTTTATGAAAAAAAAATTGGTCCACCTCGCCCCGTACGGTGTAGTTCTCACGGTTCTTACAACTGGAGGTGGTTCTCATTTTATTGGTCCCCTATATATATATATATATATACTAGTACAAAACTTGGAGAGGAAGTTAATCTATTTTTGGTGTTGATAACCATAATAACAATATATTTATAACACACGTCAATTTTTTTCAAAATTTACACTACCGTCGGAGCATTAAGGGGCAACGAGGGTTACCCCTTGTCAAGAGGTAGGTCCGCCCCTGGTCATCTAAAACATGTTTCCTAGGCTTCATGCAATAATTGAAAATTTAAAAGTAACAACTTGAATAATATTTTTAAACAACTAAATATAAAATTAGGCACTTAGCCTATAGCCTAGTGGTCAAATTATCTCTTGTAGGGAGACCAAGCTTTAATCCTTGGGAGATGTAAGTATTAAGGGGAAAAAATTTAACCATTCAATATATATATATATATATATATATAGGGAACCGCTAAAATAAGAACCACCTCCAGTTGTAAGAACCGCGAGAACCACTTTCAACCAATCAGATTTTGCCACTCAAAAGGTTATTTTGGTCTTTTAACACCAAATTTCATTTTCCCACCCTCTCTCCTCATTTATATTTGTCAGACCTGATCTGTGCTCTCTTTCTATCTCCATCTTTCTATCTCCTCTCTCTCGAATACCTAAAGCAAATCACAGGGAACCAAAACCTTCATCTCTCCCTCTCGATATATACATCAGGCGACCACAACACCCTCCTCAACTCATCTTCGCTCACCACTCAATCCTCCCCCACCCCTGCTCAACTAAACGACCGGCCACCACTGTGGTGGTGGCGGCACACAGCGACGGCAGGGCCGGAGAACAGAAACGGAAGCTCCGTGAGAAAGAGACTAGGCGGAGCCGGGGACGGCAGTGCCACCGTGACGGCGGCGGTGGTGCATTTGTTTCACGGCGGCGGTGGCATGGTGTTTGCGGCGGTGGGTGGAGGTTCTCCGACGAGTCCATTTACGTTGTGGTGTTATGTCGTTTCTGCTTCTTCTGCTTGAAGCCGTCACCGGGTTTGGTGGTGTGGCAAAAGTGGTGTGTGACGGTGGAGGGTAGGTCCAACGGAGATGAGGGAGATGATTTTGCATCTGATGGTGGTGGGTTTAAACGGGTTCAGGTTTGTTTCGGTTGTTGATTTGTTGGTTTGATATGTTGGTTCAGGTTTGTTTCGACTGTTGATGTGTGTGTTGATTTTGTTGGTTTAATCTGTTGATTTGTATGTTCTACTGTTCTTGAATCTGATGGTGGTATGTTGGGTGATTTTTTTATAGTGATTTTTGGTGATTTGTGAAATTTTTTTAATGTTTGAACAGGTTACCTTTTTGCTGGGTTTTGTTTGAACAGATATCGAAATCCAGGCATGGTTACCTTTTGATTATGTGGGTTTTGATATGGTCGATTTTGGGGCGGCGATGATGAAAAAAAAAATCGTAAATTTAGATGACGATGGTGCGACAAGGATGGCGGAGGGTAGGTTTTTTGAACCTGCAACCCCACTTTTGCAGCCTTTTTGATTATCGGATAATCTGAGCCAAACCCCTTTTTTTCGAGATACACTTTGTTTTGATGTTGTTGGTTTTTTCCCCCCTAGTCGATGATGATAACAATATATCTGAGACACCTCCCGGGTTTGCGATTTCCGGGTGCGTTTGTTTTTGCGTAAAAAAGTTTTTGTAAAAAAAATTTAAACCGTAAACTTTTTAACGTAAACCGTAAACTTTTTATCGTAAAACGTAAAAACGTGAAGCGTAAAAAGTGTTACGTAAAACGTTTTACGTAAAACGTAATTCGTAAAAAGTTTTACGTAAAATGTAAAAAGTTTTAACGTAAAAAGTAAAAAGTTTTACGTAGATCGTAATACGTAAAAAGTAAAAAGTTTTACGTAAATCGTAAAACGTAATTTTTTTTAGTAAAACGTAAAAAACGTTAACGTAAAAAACCTGAATTTTAAAATGTTAACGTAAAAAACCGGCGCGTAAAACGTAAACTTTTTAACGGAAAACGTAAAACGTAAACTTTTCAAACTTTTAACGTAAAATGTAAAAATTAAATCGTAAAGCGTAAACTTTTTAACGCAGAAATGTAAAACGTACACTTTTATGTAAAAAAAATTTAACGTAAAACGTAAAAAACGGCGCGTAAAAAACCGGTCGAAAAAACGGAGCGTAAAAACAGGGCGTAAAACGTTCCGTAAAGAAACGCTCGTAAAAAAACGTGGCGTAAAAAACGCTCGTAAAAAACGGTTTAAAATAAATTATCATTAAAATCTGAATTTAAAATATTTGTTTAATATAAAATTCTGTTTTTTAATAAAAAGTAATTAAAGAATAGGACAAAAACGCAATTAAATATAATATATATAAAAATACAAAAAAAAAATTTTTACTTAAATACCCTTTTGGATTATAATATTAAAAACATAATAAGACAAAAAATACCTAATATTATTTTTAAATACTTTTAAACCCATCCATCCATCATCTTGATCTAATGGCTAGAAAGTGGTTCGCGCGGTTCTTACAACTGGAGGTGGTTCTCATTTTAGCGGTCCCCTATATATATACATATAATTAATCTTTGTAGTGTGTAGAGATAAGGGGAGTGCTAAAATGAAAATAACCCTCACTTGTAAGAACCGAGAGAACCACTTTTCAACCATTAGATCTTCAAGATCAATGGATAAGATTAAAAGTAACTAAAAAGTATTATTAAATATTTTTGTCTTATTATGTCTTTAATATTTTAATCCAAAAGGTTAGTTTAGTAAATTTACTCAATTTTGTCTTTTTGTGTTTATTGTTTTTTATTACTATTTTTGTATTATTATATTAATTGTTATTTTTTAAACATAATTTTTTTATTAAAAATCCATTTAAATTCAGATTTTTTACCAAAACAAATTTTTTTTGCGCGCCGTTTTTTACACGCCGTTTTTCCGCCCATCTTTTTCACGCGTCGTTTTTTAACGCGCGGTTTTTACGCCGTGCTTTTTCACGCGTCGTTTTTTTAACGCGCCGTTTTTTACACGCCGTTTTTTACGTTTTACAATTTACATAAAAAAAGTTTTACATTTTACTTTAAAAAGTTTACGTTGTACGTTAAAAAGTTTACGTCTTGCGTTAAAAAATTTACGTTTTGCGTTAAAAACTTTACGTTTTACGTTAAAAAATTTACGTTTTACGTTAAAAAGTTTACGTTTTACGTTAGAAAGTTTACGTTTTACGTTAAACTTTTTACGTTTTACGTTAAACTTTTTACGTTTTACGTTAAAATTTTTACGTTTAACGTTAAACTTTTTATGTTTTAAGTTTTACGTTAAACTTTTTACGTTTTACATTAAAATTTTTACGTTTTACGTTAAATTTTTTACGTTTTACGTTTTTACGTTAAACTTTATACGTTTTACGTTAAACTTTTTACGTTTTATGTTAAATTTTTTACGTTTTACGTTAAAAAGTTTATGTTTTACGTAAAAAAGTTTACGGTTTAACTTTTTTTTCACAAAAACTTTTTTACGCAAAACGAACGCACCCAGAAATCGCAAACTCGGTAGGTGTCTCAGATAGATTGTTATCATCATCGACTGGGGGGAAAATATAAAAACCCAACAACATCAAAACAAGGTGTATCTCGAAAAGAAACGGGGTTTGGCTCAGATTTTCCGATAATCAGAGGCTGCAAAGTGGGGTTGCACGGTCAAAAATCTACCCTCTACCATCCTTGCCGCGCCATCGTCATCAAAATATGCGTTTTTTTTGCATCATCACTGCCAAGAACGCCATCTTCAATATCAATTGTCGGAAAAAAGTATCGATCGACACAACGGGGCACCCCCGGCACCAGCGGGCTCCACGGTGCACCACCGGGCACCATCGGCACCGCTGTACAGACCCATCAAGCATCTCTAATGAAAACATCCAACACCCATTTCATATAGAAATACACAAATCAAAGAAAAACCCAGCAAACATAATCAAACAAACAAGCTGTACAGGTAATCAATCCAACAGAAATAAAATCGAACCTTTGGACCCCCACTAGCCACCTGCACCAGCACCGACTACCGAAGACAGGTAATCAATCCAACAAAACCAAAGACTCACCGGCGTCGATGCCGGCGGTGGTTGTTCCGGCAAACACCCCCAAACCACTTGGGTGTTTGCCGCACTCCGGCAGCCAGAAAATGGCACAAATCGGTGACTGAGGTGCGTTGTCTCACGTCAGACTCAGGTATAGGCTGATTCCGGTGGGATTCCGGTGAAAGAGGTGATGAGGACGGGCGGAGGTGAAATCGACGAGATGATAATGAAGGTTGACGGGTGAGCGGCGGCACATCTCCATTCTTGACAAACCCGGTAAGCACCTTCCACCACCGTCTTCCGACCAACCACCGCCCACCACCGTCTTCTGCCACCGACCAACGACCTCCCACCACCGTCAACCGCCGCCGACCACCCACCTGCTTTCAGATCTAGAAGTTTTGAAGATGACTGTGGGTTCTTGAAGATTATTGTGGTTTCAAGAGAGATGAGAGAGATGAGAGATAAGAATGAAGTTTTGAAGACGTTCAATTTCAAAGAGAGAGAGAGAGAGAGAGAGGTGAGAGATGAGTTTATTTGAATTTTGAGGTTGATGTGAAAAGCTTTAAAGAGGCAGAAAATAAATAGAGATTAGACATTTGGGGGTAATGACCAAACTACCCTTTTTCTAATTGGTTAAGAGTGGTTTTCGCGGTTCTTACAACTGGGGATGGTTTCTATTTTAGCGGCTCCCTTAGAGATAAATAGTATAATTAATATTTTTAAACAACTAAATATAAAATAATCTTTGTATGTGTTTAGAGATAAATAGTATAATTTCAAAGATTTTAAGATCAAGGTCCATTCATGTCAATATGCAGTCTTTGTTAAACATCGAGATATTCCAACAAATTTTATAAACTTAACCAAATCATGAACTACTATCAGTTCTTATATGCATAAGAAATCCAATTAAACTTCTTTAAACAAAATAAAAACTTGAGTGTCAATGATGTACTAAAACCAAGAAAAAAAAATATAGTTGCTCTTGTGTGTTTTGATCTTGATTTACTTAATGCTCTTTCGAAGATAGTGTAACAAGCAGTGATATAAAGTGTTATATGGAACAACATGGAACTCGCAATTATTATCCTTTGTCAAACTCATATGTCACTTATCTATGATTAAGCATGGATAACCCATAAACTTACTTTATCTGATTACACCTTTTCGGTTTTCCTATGTCTATCAATAAGAATTTTTTACTGGATCGGGTAAGATTTGGCCGGATTAAATTGGGTTATGTAACACCCCGAAAACGGGTTTGGTAATTAAACCCTGTTAATACTAAAAGACGGGTAAAAGTAACCCGGTAAATATTAGGATTTAAATAAATAATCCTAATATTAAATACAAGTGAATAAAAGCTTTTAAGGAAATAAGTTTATAAGAGGCCCGAGTTAACGGGACTTAAAATAAACTTAATCATAAATTCCCCGAACCCACTAAGTTAACTAGGAACATTTAACCTAGTTAATTAGTGGGAATGTTGTTAAAAATAATTAGGTTGTGACCTAGTCAATAATGAACCAAATATTAGATTGGGGACCAAAGTTGTTAAGTTTGAAACTAATCATAATTAAAACAATAAAAAAATTAAAACCAGTATGTCTGGTTCAATCAAACACAGAGGGGCGACCCAGGATTCCTCAAACCCTAAACTCAACAAATCTCACAAATTGAAGGCACAAATCGGTTCTAAAACAAAATCTGAGCATAGATTGGTGATCTCCTCTGAAAAAGGGTCATAAGGTATGTAAATTTTGTAGAAAATTTCCATCTAAATTTCTGGATGAACTTAGAGAATTCGAATTAGATGGTTGCATGTTCGTTATATGATGAAATAGGAACATTGTAGTGTCTAGGAGTAAACCCTAGACAAGCATATGATGAAATTAGGTCTAAATCTTGTGAATATATGATCACCATTGAAGGTGATAAGTGTGATGATGCTAAATTCGTGTTATGTGATGTTTTTAGGGTTTTTGATGGCTAAAAATAGTGCTATAATGTCATAAACATGTTTCGATTGAAAGCTGAATTCAAACAGCTTCTGATCAGAATTTACAGCCGACTTGTATTGGCTGTAACATGGACAAAACATGACAAAAACGTTTGTTTCTTAAGTCTAAAATGTAATTCCAGGAAATATCTTTAAAACCCCACTGGAATCGCATTTTTTTTTACGAAAATTGAGCGTTTTATGAATTTTTCCGTATCAAAGGTTCAAGCTGTGTTTTCTGGCAGAATTTGCAGCACATTACGAATGTCATAACTCAATTTAGGAATTGAGTTATGATCTCAAATTATTATTGTAGAAAGTATTAAGTGATTAAAAGAATCTCCAATTGGAATTTCGTCAATCGGATAAACGAGGAATTTATAATGAATTTTTCCGTAAGCTGCAGTCAGAAGTGACGAATCTTATTGCAGCTTAGTAGATGAATTTTTACGAATTTTTGGTAAAGAGTTAGATCTTGAAATTTTAACACAAGGTCTAACCCTCCGAGTGGTACGCCACATAAAAAAATCATAATTTTTGAAGACATGTAAACAGGTTAAACAAGTCACCAAAAACAGCCTATTTTCAGTGATACGAAACTTGATTGTTGATGTTATAAATTATGCCCACAATGTTCATATGTAGAAATTATGAATCAAACGCGTAATTTCCTAGTTCAACTAATTACGTGTGATGTGGGGTAATACAAATTTTAATTATGAAGTCGATTTAGCTTATATGCACATATCATATAATTAAGGGTAGTTAACTTTTGAAAAGTTAAACTAACAATGGACGGAGTCGAATAGTAGTTTTGACATAGAAAATACGTAAGGTGGAATAGTCATGGTTGTAATGACTAATCTAACCACTTTGTGAATTATGATGATAGTTTGACTCTTGACAAGCTAGATGGAGGCTTGGGAATGAAGCGGGTCAAACGGAGCAAGTACGAAAAGGAAAGCGTAATTTGGATGCGAGGTAAGTAAAAGCTTACACCCTTTTTAGTATACATCAGTTGTGTGTATTGAAAATGAATAAGGAAAAGTTAGTAATAGAGTTATAATGTTCCGACGCAAATAATATGAGTCGGAACTAGTGCAATGGTGAGAAATCATAAACAATGGCAAAAGGGTAAATTGGTAAATTAGTCATATGACGATGAACTAATAAGAAATTTTGAAACACTACGTTATGATGTAAACCGGAATGGGTAAAAGGGCAAGATGGTAACTAGATATCATCTCATAACAGAAAAGGGTCGTTCGGACTAAACGGGTCAAATGACATTGGCAAGATCATTTGACAATATTAATTGATGATCGCTTGTTGAGTTTTGTGATTACAGGAAATATCATACGGTTCGCGTTGGTATTAATTAGAAATTAATAGTGAAAGATATTTAAACGGGTCAATTCTATGACTCGAGCCAGGTACGCATATTTAGAATTATTGTTAAAAGCGATATTTCTTGGTCAAATATTAGCGAAAGTCCTTGGTCGTAAAATGAAGGACTAAAATTGACCAAAAAGCCCTTGATGGGAAAACCGGGCAAACGACCCTTAGAGGTTGTTTAGGAATTAGTACTAAGATTACGAAATAAAAGTAGATACTTTAGTGTAGCAAAATGATGGGTGAAAGTGGTTTAAGGAATCATGAAACGGGTCAAAAGTGTTAAAAAGGGATTTCAAGCCGAGAGCTTGAAATCTGGATTTTTGAACTAGTGGAATGTCAGGTTTTAACTCCATAAGATGGAGAATTAAATTTCGAACGCATAAGAAAAAGAATCAGCTAAAACGGACTAGTAGATAAAAAGATATGGTCGTTTAAAGTTCGATTTTTGTTGAATAATTGAGCTGGGCAGAAAATGCAGGTTCAGAAACGGACCTGCTGGAAATTAGTCTCCCTCGCGACACGCGACAGGGTCCCTCAATTGGGGCGCCACACGCGACAGGTGTCGCGACTCGCGACAGATTAAAGGTTGCCTTCCGCGACACGCGGGAGGCATGATTTTGGAAATTTTATTTTGATTATCATTATTTGATATTGGAACTTATTTATACATGTTTATAAGCTGTCAAAACTAACTTTTAAGTTGGTTTTGATCATAGGTGAGTATAGCAAGCATCCGGAAGACGATCAAGCAATCAAGTGAACCGAACACATGTCAAATGAAGCTTCCGCAATGACTTATGTTGTTTTTGTTTTAAGTGAACTATGTAAACATTTGGAACTTTATTTTGTTTACTTTAAACACGTATGAACTTTGACTTGACAAAGTTTTTAGAAAGTCACATTTTTCATATAAAATGCGCAATTAAGGTTATAAACATGTTAAATTGAGACGGATGTTACAAGTTGGTAATCAGAGCTCATGGTTAAAGAATAAAGTGTGTTCGGTTCGAGGCTTGATCGCAAATCCGGTAAGTACATGTATGTTAATAGTTTAGTAGGATTAAAGTGTTGTGAACAACACATAGGGTATCGTGTAATACACGTTACACCAACGAAAATGATTAGTATAGTTAACGAAATCACGTGCAGTAAAAAGCCTTGTATTACAATACGTGCATTTATTAATGTTGAAATTACTAACTTTTGTAAATATTTAGTTGAAGGATACTCGCATATGAAGATGACAAGAGTTGAACGAATTGTGGATATGACGGTGGAACGGTCCGAGGTATGACAAGCAGAGCATACTCATCAAGGACCTAAATCGCGTGACGATCGCGAACAAAGTCAAAGGCAAGGAAAGCCCATTAAGGGCAAGCATTATCAGGTACACACTTTTAAATTTAATTGCACAAGTAGTAATATGCAACAAACACGTAGGGGATAACGGTTGCATATATCTGATAAAACCTGAATAGGATATCTATTCAGGATGATGTTTCTAAGAGAAGTTTAACAGAAACATGCGTTATTCACGATAATGAATATCAAAACTATAATAGAAATAGTTCATATGAAAACTTGGACGGGGGTAATTATCCAAGTGGAAAAAAAACTCTCAATATAATGCTATTGAGAAAAGTAGCGATCACATTAACAAATGTGATTATATAATAGTTCGATAGAAAAGAAATAAAAACATTTTATATGTTCAAATGTAAAACTAGTAAAACTAATGATTGTTGTTTTGCAATTAAATAAAGTTTTACTAAAGGAAATCAGAGATATGAAATAAATAGAGGCATTACTTGCATAGGGTGTGATGTGAAAGCTATAAAAAGGTCATGTGTATCATGTGCTGATCGCTTACTCTGGCCAAGTAAGTAGTGGCATATGATACCATGAACTTTTTGTAGCAGACACATTTACGTCCGATGTAGTAAGGATGGGGTGAATGGGACTAACTTAAATGGTACCCAAATGAATCAAATAAATAAGATGTTTGATAGTAAACGTAAACGCAAGTCGGATGACGGAAGCGTATTACGTTAAAATGACGAGCCCGAGAGAAGGGATAAAGATTGAAGTAAATGAAAATACAAACCAACTAATGAGAATGCTAAGGCATGGGGATAAAGGTTTGACTGACATAAGTGATGAAATTCATATGGACAAGTCAAACAAATTAAATAATGAATAAAGGACTTAATTGAATAAAAGTGATGGATTTCGCTAAGACGACCAAATGAATTAAAATGACATCTAAAACCATATAAGAATGGTTACTTGATAATGATTACGGTAAAGATACCCGATGGACGGGTAGGATTGTGGGTGAATGCGTAAACCGAGAGACGGGAACGCGAAATAGAAAGTCAAAAGACTCGGAATATGAGTCATGACTAAAAGATGACAAGAATTTTCGCAAACATAAATTTTGGTAATTACGTTCAACCATTTCAAAGTTGGATGGGTCAAATAAAGAATGAAGTATGACATTCATAAGTGATAAAACCTCACACGAATAAGTCAAACGAGACAAATACAGTATAAGAAATTGGTAGTACAAATAGGCGCAAACCGAATAATAGAAGCGTGAAATATTAATGAACCTATGTGATGGGTCGTAAAGGAATGTAGATAGGAAAAACGCAAACTAGCGAAACAAGAATGTTAAAAACATTAAAATAAAGAACCCGGGTAACGGGTTGTAAAGAAGTACATGTAAGAACCGGATAATGGTAAGCGTAGGACAAACTGACGTGTAAATGACGTTAGAAGTCATAAAGTCGGAAATATATTTCGAAAGAAAACAAAGGAAGCCTTAGACTACGGTCAAGGTCAAATGAAACCCAAAAAGCAAAAGTAAATGATTCTAAACATAAAAAGGGGTACCTTGAGACCATAAATATATATACAGTTAAGTAAAGACACAAATAAAAGATGATCTACGGGATCATCATAACATATGGGATTAAAAATAGTGTTAAAGTCTACGGGACCAAAAAAGACCTTCGGGTCACAAACAGAAAGAAACGAATTGTAGGGGTCTCACCTTAAAGGGGTAAAAAGGTGAAAATCTAAATAAATAGCCTACAAAGCTAAGTGAAAGAACCTACGGGACATATGGGTCTAGCGTGGGAATTCGTTATAATTCCCCGCATTAAATAATAACTAAAAGGAATGGATCCTCGGAAGTAACATTCCTAAAAATGAGAGAAAGAGGTAAGACAAAGAGGAAACGTAAACTAAAAACTTAGTCTTTAGTCAAAAGCAACATTTTAACAAAACGTAAGTGGTAAGAGGTGGTTTAGAAAATCTTTAAAAAAAAAAACCTAAGGCCGATGATGGCGAAATAGTATACTCGGGTGACGGGGTATGAAATGAAGGCGACTAATTAGTCTAGGCGGTAAAACCATTCGAAGTCGAAATAAGATTAGGAACTATGTAAAGCGCTCATCAATATAAGATTAGCGTGAAGTAAAAATATTGAAAGACTTAGTGACCGGGTGATCAAATGACAACTCGGTCAAATAGACAACAAGGATAAGAAATACATGATAAAAGTTACAGCCCATGAGGCCATACACAAGAAAGATGCACACGTCAATACAAATGATCACTATAGACTGACAAGAAGGAAAGCCTTGAAAACGAAGCTAAGTTCGTTTGGTTTAATCAACGAACTACATAAAGAAGGTTTCGGGGACGAAAGCTCTTTAAGGGGGGTAGACTTGTAACACCCCGAAAACGGGTTTGGTAATTAAACACTGTTAATACTAAAAGACGGGTAAAAGTAACCCGGTAAATATTAGGATTTAAATAAATAATCCTAATATTAAATACAAGTGAATAAAAGCTTTTAAGGAAATAAGTTTATAAGAGGCCCGAGATAACGGGACTTAAAATAAACTTAATCATAAATTCCCCGAACCCACTAAGTTAACTAGGAACATTTAACCTAGTTAATTAGTGGGAATATTGTTAAAAATAATTAGGTTGTGACCTAGTTAATAATGAACCAAATAATAGATGGGGGACCAAAGTTGTTAAGTTTGAAACTAATAATAATTAAAACAATAAAAAAAATTAAAACCAGTATGTCTGGTTCGATCAAACACAGAGGGGCGACCCAGGATTCCTCAAACCCTAAACTCAACAAATCTCACAAATTGAAGGCACAAATCGGTTCTAAAACAAAATCTGAGCATAGATTGGTGATCTCCTCTAAAAAAGGGTCATAAGGTATGTAAATTTTGTAGAAAATTTCCATCTAAATTTCTGGATGAACTTAGAGAATTCGAATTAGATGGTTGCATGTTCGTTATATGATGAAATAGAAACATTGTAGTGTCTAGGAGTAAACCCTAGACAAGCATATGATGAAATTAGGTCTAAATCTTGTGAATTCATGATCACCATTGAAGGTGATAAGTGTGATAATGCTAAATTCGTGTTATGTGATGTTTTTAGGGTTTTTGATGGCTAAAAATAGTGCTATAATGTCATAAACATGTTTCGATTGAAAGCTGAATTCAAACAGCTTCTGATCAGAATTTACAGCCGACTTGTATTGGCTGTAACATGGACAAAACATGACAAAAACGTTTGTTTCTTAAGTCTAAAATGTAATTCCAGGAAATATCTTTAAAACCCCACTGGAATCGCATTTTTTCGACGAAAATTGAGCGTTTTATGAATTTTTCCGTATCAAAGGTTCAAGCTGCGTTTTCTGGTAGAATTTGCTGCCCATTACGAATGTCATAACTCAATTTAGGAATTGAGTTATGATCTCAAATTCTTACTGTAGAAAGTATTAATTGGTTAAAAGAATCGCCAATTGGAATTTCGTCAATAATGAATTTTTCCGTAAGCTGCAGTCAGAAGTGACGAATCTGATTGCAGCTTAGTAGATGAATTTTTACGAATTTTTGGTAAAGAGTTAGATCTTGAAATTTTAACACAAGGTCTAACCCTCCGAGTGGTACGCCACATAAAAAAATCATAATTTTTGAAGACATGTAAACAGGTTAAACAGGTCACCAAAAACAGCTTATTTTCAGTGATACGAAACTTGATTGTTGATGTTATAAATTATGCCCACAATGTTCATATGTTGAAATTATGAATCAAACGCGTAATTTCCTAGTTCAACTAATTACGTGTGATGTGGGGTAATACAAATTTTAATTATGAAGTCGATTTAGCTTATATGCACATATCATATAATTAAGGGTAGTTAACTTTTGAAAAGTTAAACTAACCATGGACAGAGTCGAATAGTAGTTTTGACATAGAAAATACGTAAGGTGGAATAGTCATGGTTGTAATGACTAATCTAACCACCTTGTGAATTATGATGATAGTTTGACTCTTGACAAGCTAGATGGAGGCTTGGGAATGAAGCGGGTCAAACGGAGCAAGTACGAAAAGGAAAGCGTAATTTGGATGCGAGGTAAGTAAAAGCTTACACCCTTTTTAGTATACATCAGTTGTGTGTATTGAAAATGAATAAGGAAAAGTTAGTAATAGAGTTATAATGTTCCGACGCAAATAATATGAGTCGGAACTAGTGCAATGGTGAGAAATCATAAACAATGGCAAAAGGGTAAATTGGTAAATTAGTCATATGACGATGAACTAATAAGAAATTTTGAAACACTACGTTATGATGTAAATAAGAATGGGTAAAAGGGCGAGATGGTAACTAGATATCATCTCATAACAGAAAAGGGTCGTTCGGACTAAACGGGTCAAATGACATTGGCAAGATCATTTGACAATATTAATTGATGATCGCTTGTTGAGTTTTGTGATTACAGGAAATATCATACGGTTCGCGTTGGTATTAATTAGAAATTAATAGTGAAAGATATTTAAATGGGTCAATTCTATGACTCGATCCAGGTACGCATATTTAGAATTATTGTTAAAAGCGATATTTTTTGGTCAAATATTAGCGAAAGTCCTTCGTCGTAAAATGAAAGACTAAAATTGACCAAAAAGCCCTTGATGGGAAAACCGGGCAAACGACCCTTAGAGGTTGTTTAGGAATTAGTACTAAGATTACGAAATAAAAGTAGATACTTTAATGTAGCAAAATGATGGGTGAAAGTGGTTTAAGGAATCATGAAACGGGTCAAAAGTGTTAAAAAGGGATTTCAAGCCGAGAGCTTGAAATCTGGATTTTTGAACTAGTGGAATGTCAGGTTTTAACTCCATAAGATGGAGAATTAAATTTCGAACGCATAGGAAAAAGAATCGGCTAAAACGGACTAGTAGATAAAAAGATATGGTCGTTTAAAGTTCGATTTTTGTTGAATAATTGAGCTGGGCAGAAAATGCAGGTTCAAAAACGGACCTGCTAGAAATTAGTCTCCCTCGCGACACGCGACAGGGTCCCTCAATTGGGGCGCCACACGCGACAGGTGTCGCGACTCGCGACAGATTAAAGGTTGCCTTCCGCGACACGTGGGAGGCATGATTTTGGAAATTTTATTTTGATTATCATTATTTGATATTGGAACTTATTTATACATGTTTATAAGCTGTCAAAACTAACTTTTAAGTTGGTTTTGATCATAGGTGAGTATAGCAAGCATCCGGAAGACGATCAAGCAATCAAGTGAACCGAACACATGTCAAATGAAGCTTCCGCAATGACTTATGTTGTTTTTGTTTTAAGTGAACTATGTAAACATTTGGAACTATATTTTGTTTACTTTAAACACGTTTGAACTTTGACTTGACAAAGTTTTTAGAAAGTCACATTTTTCAAATAAAATGCGCAATTAAGGTTATAAACATGTTAAATTGAGACGGATGTTACAGGTTACTGGAATATTTTGGTTGGGGTTTTGAGTGTAAATGTAGAGTGTTTGATTTGATTTAGTTTGTATCACGTTTTGAAGGTGATTACATTTTTGAGTTTCATTTTTTATAACTTGCTTCCTCCAAACATTAAACTTTGTTTGGAGATAAAGTATATCCATGCACTTTTAACTAGGTCTTGACTACGAATTTAACACAAATGCAGTGGCAGAACTAGAACATTAACTCAGGGGTATCAAAAAAAAAAAAAATTTACCGTGCAATCATATAATGTTAAAAAACGACAATAAATAAATAAAATAAAACAAATACCTAATAGATTTGTCATCTTTTTTTTCATAGTTTGAAATCACCCCATCACATCGTCGTTACTTCATGTAAAAAATCATTTTCGACCGCACAAACCATAGCATTGTTCAAAAATTCCGGGCCCATTCGATTTTGTAAATCCGTCTTGACAAGCTTCAATTTCGAAAAACAAGTTTCAACGGTTGCGGTTGCAACCGGTAAAAGCAAAGCTAGCTTCACTACCCTATAAACTGAAGGACAAGAACTATGCGTTCTCATTTCAACCATAACACGCGCAAGATCACTTATTCTATTCAAGTTTGCAAATTTATCATCATCGCTTATAGTGTGACGAAATGACTCAATATCACCCAAAAGAGTCCCTATTGTTTCATCAACGTCATCATTTTCTTGGATATTATCATCATCAACATTCGGAGGAGTTGCTTCATTCGGAATTGTATCATCATCACCAACCCGATTTTCATTAATTTTTTCGTATTTTCTTTTGAAAAAGTTCCCAATTAAAGATTGTTTTTCAGATTGTGGTTTCATTATTACTTCAAAGCATTCAAGATTGAGCAACAATCCCCACAAACAATACAAAATACATTTGTCAGAAAACACTTGGACACAAATATAAATTCCTTTCCTTTTAAGATCTTGACATTATAGGCCCACTTTAATGAACTCATCCTATTTCAGCGAAACTAATTTGAATTTTTTTAATGGACAGTGGTTTTACAAGTCACAATCGAACAACTAATGAACTAAACAACTAATAAAGAATGTTGTTCGGCTGTTCCGGCCTTCCGCTGTTCGGTTGTTCATGTTTGGATGATCTGATGAATGATGATCAGCGATTCAGCGACTTCAGGCTTCAGCGCAGCAGTTCAGACTTCACTTCAGTGTAGCAGCAGTTCTGACGTTTGGTGATGAGATGATCGACGTTTGGTATCCTTAATCAGATTGTGCCGTGCATTAAAACTTCAGGGCGTGTTTTATTATTTTGGGCTAACATATAACTGGCTGGGCAATTAGGCTTATTATTTACAATATTCAATTGATTTGGGCTTTAATAACATAAGGTTTGTAAGTTGTAATAATCTTATAACTGATTATTGATTTTGGTTGTGCTAAGAAGTAGAAACTAAGTTTATAAACTGCAATTTGGGCTTACAGATTTTTTTTAGGGTTGTCCTCGTAGTTGTTCAGGGATATCATTGATATAAAAACCAAAAAAAAAATTTACACTACCGATAAAAAGTTGACCTGTAGCCCGTGCTACGGCTTGGTATACTTAAGTTCCGCCCTTGCTTGCAGGTAGTCCAACTAGAGATGTATCCCACAGATTAATACCACAGTAAAAAGAAATTAAAAAAAAATTGACTGTTAATAGACTAAGAGATGTATCCCAGAAATTAATAATTTAATACCACAGTAAAAAGAAATTAAAGAATAATTAACTATTTATTGACTATTAGTTTAACACAACTAGTAGGTAATCCATGAATGATCAATATAAGATTTGAACCTAATTAAATGAAATAATGATATGGTTAAACAAACAAATTATTAGTTATATTATATATACACAAATAACAGCGAAACACACACACGCTATGAGAGTACTTGACGTGTTGTCTATTATATGGGTTCATTATCATTTTTAGATAGGGTGTTCAAAACTCTCCGTCTCCGAAAACTCCGATCCAAAATATTCGACATCCGATATCCGCATCCGAAATATCTGAAAATTCGGATATCCGAATTTTTCGGATTCGGATAGTGATTTTAATTTTTTCGGATATTTCGGATATCCGAAAATTTAATTTTTATTTTTTCCGGATATCCGAATATCCGAACTATTCGAAAATATCCAAAAAATATCCGAAATATTCGGTTCCGAATATGAAAAAATAATAAAAAATAAAAATTAAATAAATAGTTGGATTTTCTAATATCCGAATCACTATCTGATCGGATATCATCTGAATTTCGGATATCCGAAATTTTGGATACGGATTCGGATAGTGAAATCTGGTATCCAAAATTCGAATATCCGAATTTTCGAATATCTGATTTTGAATACCCAGTGAAACACACACACGCTATGAGAGTACTTAAATGGGTTCATTATCATTTTTAGATATACCTAAGAGTATGGAGAGTGAGTTCATCATATTAAGAGATGGAATGGGTCCATGTTAAAGATCCCCTTGACTCCTTGAGCCATGAGTGATGGACCCTAAATATTTATAAGAAATTTATTTATTTATTTACTGTACATACATTTACCAAATGGGGGAATAGTGTCAGGCAGCTGCCTGTCACTCTCCCATTTGACCAACCAGTTTACTATTACTTTATATCCATATTAAAATTACGTTTTTGTTTCTGTTTAGAATTACCGTTTTGCCACCAGCTCAAATTAAAATTACGTTTTTGTCCCCATCTCAAAATTACGATTTTGCCCTCAATTCAAAATTACGATTTTGCATGGCACTCTCCTATTGGACCAACCAGTTTATTATTTTATATCCATTTTAAAATTACGTTTTTGCCCCTCTTTAAAATTACGGTTTTACCCCCAGCTCAAAATAAAATTACGCTTTTGTCCCCAGCTCAAAATTACGATTTTCCCTCCCAGGCAGCTGCCTGACACTCCCCCATTGGACCAATCAGTTTATTATTATTTTATATCCATTTCAAAATTACGTTTTTGCTCCTGTTTAAAATTACCGTTTTGCCACCAGCTCAAAATAAAATTACGCTTTTGTTTCCATCTCAAAATTACGATTTTACCCTTAATTCAAAATTACGATTTTGCCTGGCACTCTCCCATTGGACCAACCAGTTTATTATTTTATATCCATTTTAAAATTACGTTTTTGCCCCTCTTTAAAATTACGGTTTTGCCCCTAGCTCAAAATAAAATTACGCTTTTGTCCCCAGCTCAAAATTACGATTTTTCCCTCCCAGGCAGCTGTCTGGCACTCCCCCATTGGACCAATCAGTTTATTATTATTTTATATTCATTTTAAAATTACGTTGTTGCTCCTGTTTAAAATTACCGTTTTGCCCCCAGCTAAAAATAAAATTATGCTTTTGTCCCCATCTCAAAATTACGATTTTGCCCTCAATTCAAAATTACGATTTTGTCTAGCACTCTCCCATTGGACCAACCATTTTATTATTTTATATTCATTTTAAAATTACGTTTTTGCCCCTATTTAAAATTATGGTTTTGATCCCAGCTCAAAATAAAATTACGCTTTTGTCCCCAACTCAAAATTATGATTTTTCCCTCGATTCAAAATAAAATTGTGGTTTTACCCCCAGCTCAGAATTACCTTTTTGCCCCCAATTCAAAATAAAATTCTGAATTTGCCTCCAACTAAAAATTACGATTTTGCCCTCTGTTCAAAAATGTGAATTTTCCCTGTTTAAAAAATTATGGTTTCGCCCTCGGTTCAAAATTACGTTTTCCCCAGTTCAAAATAAAATTATGCTTTTGCCCCCAACTCAAAATTACGATTTTCCACTCGGTTCAAAATAAAATTGTGGTTTTGCCTCCGGCTTAAAGTTACGATTGTGTCATTAGTTCAAATTTATATTATGTGGTTACCCCAAGTTCAAAATTACGAATTTGCCCCTGTGAAAATTTACAATTTTGCCCATGGTTCAAATTTACAGTACTGCCATCACTTTAGCTTTTGGCAAATTACAATTTTACCCCAGTCAAAAATTACAACTTTCCCTTAGTTAAAAATTACAATATTGCCATTGTTTTAGTTTTTTTATCAAAACTATAAAAGTGTTTTGTTTTAACTGGTTGACTCAATTTAATTGTTTTTCGTGTCAATGAGCTGTCTAACACTCGCTCATTATTCGGCCATCGCCCCGCAACGCGGGCGAGAGCATCAACTAGTTAAGATATATGGGACAAATTTAAAAGAATAAAAAAATAAAACCCTTTCCTCCAAATTAGACTGAATCATTTGTATTTCTCTTCATGTTTTGTAAAATAATACACTATTACACTAGTTTTTTGCTAGATTTTATAATAACATTGTTAATATTCTTATACTTGAAATAGTTGAGTTGAAAACAATTTATAACTTAATTAGGTTTTTTAACACAAGGTTTAACTTTTTTAAAGATTTAAGAGCGTTAGTTTTAGCTATTACAAACTAAAATAAAAGCTTTGAATTTCAATGTAATATATTAAATTTTATAGTAAATTGTATGGGTCATTTATTTATGTGATGATTGTGGTTAGGGCTGTAAACGAACCGAACGAACACGAACAAGGCTATGTTCGTGTTCGTTCGTTAAGGAAATTTGGATGTTCGTGAACTGTTCGCGAACACATGACGAACAGAAGTTCGTGTTCGTTCGTTAAGGAATTTTGGTTGTTCGCGAACAGTTCGTGAACACTAATCACGAACGCAAAGGAACACAAACGAACATAAATAAAATTTAATTTTGAAAACTAAAAACGGCACCATTAATCTTAAACATTGTACACAAAGAAAGTAGTTAAATATAACCATTTAAAGATTGAAGGGATGGGTGATATTGGGTTCAATCAATTGGAGATAGGCTGAATGAAGGAGCGTTATATCAAAGAGGGAGAGGGCCAGAGAGAGGGAAATACATATGGGGAAAGTAAAAAATTAATAAAACATTAAAAACTTTTAGAAAAATAAACCTAAAAAACCGAACACGAACGGACATAAACGAACGAACACGAACGAACGTATTACCGAACGTTCACGAACGCAGTCGAATGAACGAGACCTTTGTTCGCGTTCGTTCGTTAAGCTTATCGAACGAAATTTTTTGTTCGTGTTCGTTCGTTAAGCTTATCGAACGAACATAAACAAACTTCCCGCCGAACGGTTCACGAACTGTTCGCTGAACGTTCGGTTCGTTTACAGCCCTAATTGTGGTTTTATTCCCTAAATTTAAAACATTACATCTACAATCCTCAGTGTTCCCTTGGTTGCAAATTGCAATGTGTTTGGTGCTTTTCGCTAACTGATAGTAACAATTCTGTTAAGTTTATATTAGGGTTGGTAATTCTGACACGAACACGATAACACGATACGAACCTACACGAAGTTATCATGTTTTGTGTTTGACCTTAGTAGGTTTTGTGTCTAAAACAGGTCGACATGAAATGACCTTAACAAGTTTCGTATCTAAACGGATTAAAACCCGTTAACTTGTTAAGACCCATTAAGTACCTGTTAATAATTAAAAATTAAAAAAATATTATATGTGGGTGTGGACATGGGGTCATCAATCGTGGTACCTGAGATGAATTATACACAAACACACGTTGTTCTTTTTCCACAATCCAATTCCTAATTTTTTTAATCTCTCTCACAAACACCACCATTCCCTATCCGGTTCACACCTTCCCTAATTCGGTCGTGTTCGTGTCTTAAACAGGTCGTGTTCGTATCTTAAAAGGTTGTGTTCGTGTCTTAAACATGTCGTATGATTCGTTGGTATTTTTTTCGTGTCTTAAGAGGTCGTTTCGTGTAACCTGTTTATTAACATGTTCGTGTTTGTGTTTCAAAAACCTGACACGATAAGATTTCGTGTCGTGTTCATGTTTACGTGTTTCGGGTTCGTGTCTTATCTGTCTTAACAGATCAGGTTAACCCGTTACGTCAGCCCTAGTTTATATGATATGATTGTTATACCATTTTATTTAAAAATAAAAGAAAACATAAAACCCCAATCCTTGTGTAAGGACCTTCAAGAAAATCTTATTTTTGGTCCTCTCGCGGGCCGCGTAAAGGATGACCAGACCCTTACGCGGGTCGCGTCAACTCTAAGTTTGACCGGATAAGTGTTCAGATCCACGTGTCATCCATGTGGCATGCCTACCAGTGACACGGATGCCCTAATCTACGACTAGACCCTCTCGCGGGCCGCGTAAAGGTCTTGAAGGGTCTTACGGGGGCCGCGTAAGACCCATTTTTCTACTATAAATAGGATGGGTCATGGGCAGTTCACTGGTGTCGAAACCAAATCACAAAAACGAAGTTTGGCTTCTCAATTTCGAAATTTACTTTTATAATAGCGAGACGCTGCTACGATACAGGGTATTAACTCGATCGCTGCTACGATTTAATGTCTGATCGATTGAAAACTATCTAATGGATGTTTAAGTGCTGCCCACATAAGGGCCATACTTTGTCATTAGTCGTAAATTCGACGGATGTTTAAGTATAGCACTTTGTCATTCGTTGTGAGGGTTTTAATCTCGTGAGTTATTGTAAATGCTGTATTAGTTACTGACCTAGTTCGTGTGCATTGTTATTTAAATTAGGTTACAAGGCTAATCAGTAGGCTAAACTCTGTCCGTTTAAATCTACAATGTGAGTCATTCTCTTTTATCAAAAGTATTTTACAATACTCGACTTTCAAATGTTATAATTACAGGGATTAAGTCATGGTTATCTTGAATCACTGAGTAGTGGGGTATTGTGCACATTACTAATTTCTCACAGTTAGGCTAATAAATCCTAACAGTGATAATCATCACTACTTGGGGAAGGACCCAATAGTGGTATGACCATCGTCACCAGATAAAAATAAGATAGAAGCTATTGTAATCGCTCTTATGCTGTAATTTATAACTATGTGTAATTTTATCAAATTGAGTGACTCGCCAGTATAACCCAGATGTATTCCCAGAAGAACTACCTGGATTACCACCTGATAGGGAAGCAGAATTTAGAATTCATCTAATTCCTGGAACTACACCGATAGCCAAGGCACCTTATCGGTTAGCACCCACAGAAATGCTAGAATTGAAAAAGCAATTAGATGAATTACTGAGCAAAGGATTTATACAACCTAGTTCATCCCCGTGGGGAGCGCCAGTGTTGTTTGTGAAGAAGAAAGATGGTTCGATGCGAATGTGTATCGATTATAAGGAATTGAATAAGGTTACAATTAAGAATCGATACCCATTACCAAGGATTGATGATCTCTTTGATCAACTTCAAGGAGCTAGATACTTTTCCAAGATAGATTTACGCTCTGGATATCATCAATTGAAAGTACAAGAACAAGACATACCTAAAACCGCTTTCAGAACTAGGTATGGTCATTACGAGTTTGCAGTCATGCCCTTTGGACTAACAAATGCTCCTGCAGCATTTATGGACATGATGAATAGAATCTGTAAACCGTACTTGGATAAATTTGTAATTGTCTTCATCGAAGATATACTTATTTATTCCAAAAGTCAGGAGGAACATTGTGAGCACTTGCATGTACTCTTAACTTTGTTAAGAAAGGAGAAACTTTATGCCAAATTCTCGAAGTGTGAATTTTGGCTACAAGAGGTACAATTTTTAGGACACATGGTGAATCACGAAGGCATTCATGTAGATCCTGCTAAGATAGAAGCACTCACTAAATGGAAGGTTCCGCAATCAGCTATGGAAATTAGAAGTTTTATAGGTTTAGCCGGATACTATAGACGATTCATTAAGGATTTTTTTCAAAATAGCTGTACCATTAACTAAGCTAACATGTAAAGCAGTTAAGTTTGAATGGGGACCCAGGTAAGAAGAGGCTTTTAGGATTTTAAAACAAAAGTTAACAAATGCTCCAATTCTAGCTTTACCAGAAGGAACAAAAGATTTTGAAGTATACTGTGATGCTTCAAAACTAGGATTAGGATGTGTGCTAATGCAACGCAAAAAGGTAATTGCGTATGCATCAAGGAAATTGAAAAAACATGAGGAAAATTATACGACTCATGATTTAGAGTTAGGAGCCATAATTTTTGCCCTTAAAATTTGGAGACACTATTTGTATGGAAGTAAGTTTACTGTCTATACAGATCATAAGAGCTTAAGATACATATTTGGGCAAAAAGAATTAAACATGAGACAAAGAAGGTGGATAGAAATCCTAAGTGACTACGACTGTGATATTCAATATCACGAAGGAAAAGCCAACGTAGTTGCTGATGCTTTAAGTCGTAAGTATCATGAGAAACAACAACGAGTTCGTGCTCTTAGATTAAGTTTACAATTAGACTTAATAGAACAATTAAAAAGCATTCAAGAAACAGCAATCAAGGATGGTGCTGAAGGAATGAAAGGAAGAATAAAGGAATTAGAGCAAGGAGCTGATGGAATTTGGAGATTCCATAAAAGAAGAATTTGGGTACCTAAGCAAGGAGAGTTAAGAAATAAGATTTTAGAGGAAGCCCATAAATCTAGGTATACAATGCATCCTGGAAATAATAAGATGTACCAAGATTTAAGGAATAATTTCTGGTGGATAGGAATGAAAAAAGGACATAGCCAGATATGTTTCTAAATGTCTTACTTGTTCACAAGTTAAGACAGAACACCAGAAACCTTCCGGTCTACTACAACAATTAGAAATGCCTATATGGAAATGGGAACTTATAACCATGGATTTTGTTACTAAGTTACCCAAAACCAGAAAAGGTAATGATACGATTTGGGTAATTATGGATCGATTAACCAAATCAGCTCATTTTCTACCTATAAAAGAAACCTTTAGCATGGAAAGGTTGGCCAAGTTGTATGTAGATGAAGTAGTATCCTTACATGGAGTTCCACTCTCCATTGTATCGGATAGTGATAGTCGTTTCACTTCCCACTTCTGGACAAGTTTCCAAGAAGCTATGGGAACTCGACTAAATCTAAGTACTGCATATCATCCTCAGATAGACGGACAAAGTGAAAGGACGATCCAAACCCTGGAGGACATGCATAGGGCATGTGTGAAAGATTTTGGTGGAAATTGGGATGACCACATACCCTTAATTGAATTCTCCTATAATAATAGTTATCATTCAAGTATTAAAGATGCCCCCTTTGAAGCACTATATGGACGGAAGTGTAGAACTCCAGTCTGTTGGGCAGAGATAGGAGAAAGTCAATTATCAGGTCCTGAAATAGTACAAGAAACTGCCGACAAGATCACTCAAATCAAGGAAAGACTAAAGACGGCTCGAGATCGCCAGAAAAGTTATGCAGATAATCGACGTAAGCCGTTGGAGACAAGGTACTTTTAAAAGTTTCTCCTTGGAAAGGAGTAGTTCGGTTTGGTAAGAAAGGAAAGCTAAGTCCAAGATACATAGGACCATTCCCAGTAATACAGCGAATAGGACCAGTTGCTTATCGCTTACAACTACCAGAGGAGCTAGCTGGAGTACATGACGTATTTCATGTATCCAATCTCAAGAAATGTCTATCTGACGAATCCTTGGTAGTACCTCTTCAACATGTGGAGGTGAATGAAAAGTTAAAATTTGTTGAGAAGCCATTACAAATAGCAGATAGAAAGATCAAGTTTCTCAAACACAAAAGACTAGTACTTGTCAAAGTCAAATGGGATTCAAAGAGAGGACCCGAGTACACTTGGGAACTGGAATCGGAGATGAAGCGAAAGTATCCTCACTTATTTCAATAAATCTCGAGGACGAGAATTTAAATAAGGTGGGGAGAATGTAAGGACCTTCAAAAATGTCCCAAATTGACCCGTAAGTAAGAACCCGGACCCCTGAAACCCTAATCCATATAAAAAATCAAGAAAATCTTATTTTTGGTCCTCTCGCGGGCCGCGTAAAGGATGACCAGACCCTTACGCGGGCCGCGTCAACTCTAAGTTTGACCGGATAAGTGTTCAGATCCACGTTTCGTCCACGTGGCATGCCTACCAGTGACACGGATGCCCTAATCTACGACTAGACCCTCTCGCAGGCCGTGTAAAGGTCTTGAAGGGTCTTACGCGGGCCGCGTAAGACCCATTTTTCTGCTATAAATAGGATGGGTCATGGGCAGTTCACTGGTGTCGAAACCAAATCTCAAAAACGAAGTTTGGCTGCTCAATTTCGAAATGTACATTTATAATAGCGAGGCGCTGCTATGATACAGGGTATTAACTCGATCGCTGCTACGATTTAATGTCCGATCGATTGAAAACTATCCAATGGATGTTTAAGTGCTGCCCGCATAAGGGCCATACTTTGTCATTAGTCGTAAATTCGACGGATGTTTAAGTATAGCACTTTGTCATTCGTTGTGAGGGTTTTAATCTCGTGAGTTATCGTAAATGCTGTATTAGTTACTGACCTAGTTCGTGTGCATTGTTATTTAAATTAGGTTACAAGGCTAATCAGTAGGCTAAACTCTGCCCGTTTAAATCTACAATGTGAGTCATTCTCTTTTATCAAAAGTATTTTACAATACTCCACTTTCAAATGTTATAATTACAGGGATTAAGTCATGGTTATCTTGAATCACTGACTAGTGGGGTATTGTGCACATTACTAATTTCTCACAGTTAGGCTAATAAATCCTAACAGTGATAATCATCACTACTTGGGGAAGGACCCAATAGTGGTATGACCATCGTCACCAGATAAAAATAAGATAGAAGCTATTGTAATCGCTCTTATGCTGTAATTTATAACTATGTGTCATTTTATCAAATTGAGTGACTCGCCAGTATTTCCCCGCTGATAAAATATTTTTAAAACATGTTTCAGGCAACCTGCTGTAAATCAAGGAAAACGTGCTACGGAGCACTAACAAGCTTGAAAAGGTGGCTCAGTTAAAATGAATAAACATGTTTTGTAAATCAGGGAATTTCCTTGTAAAATTCCTCTATTGTAAATTACGGGGCTTGTCCCAGATTATCTAAATAAAATAATTGGCGATTTTCAAGTTTCAAAAGATCCTGATAATTCTTCCGCTGTCGCATCAATTAATAAATACCACGGGTTCCTGTCCCGCGGCTCCTGACCGGGTCAAATCGGGGCTGGGGCCGTGACACCTTGCACACCCCACCCCTCCCTCACGCAAAGCTTTGCTTGCCACTAGATCCATTGGGGTGATAGTTTTTTTTAAATGTAATATGTAAAAGGCATGCCCCATAGCCTAAATTTAATTTCTTGATGAAAATTGTTAATGTCATTGATTTTCGAGCTTGAAAATTAGCTCCTTAACAAATGCTTTCAAGCCCGAGCTTCATTTATCGAGGTTAAGCAGACTCACAAACTTAAACGAGCCTATCATTTGTATATTTTTTGTTTAATATATTGAATATATATTTACATTATATATATATATATATATATATATATATATGATTAGGTTCAAGAGTGACCACTAGTGTAGTTTGCGAACTGAGCGAACTAATCCTGACCATACATCTGTGTAGATCAATGGCCTTGATTTGATGATGAAATACACTAGTGTATTTTACGATTTGATGATGAAATCCTAGCCATCCACGTGTGAAAATCAATGGCCAAGATTTGTTCACTCTAGAACCCCATCCTATATATATATATATATATATATATATATATATATATATATAGGAGAAGGATCCGTTAGGAACCACCCTTTATTGCGAGAACCGCGAGAACCAGTGTGAATACAAACAGTAATACCTAAAAAATCTAAAAAACACCCAATTTTTTTTTTATTTTTTTTACTATTTTTTTTTTTGGAAAAATCGCTATATTTTGTTTATAAAAAAAATAAAAAAAAAATTCAAGAAAAGAATTCCGAGTAATAGTTATCAATGCACATGTGCATTTGTATCATTTCTTTGACAAATTCCGTATTTCATTACAAATATTAGACAATTGCACTTTCATTTACACTACCATGTGTAATACACTACTTTTTACGTTAACAATACTAAAAATGCACATGTGCATCTATATGTATCAACATGAAATAAGGTGTGTAGGTGCACTACTTTCTCTTTCATCTATCATTCCATCCATAATACACAAACATGCACATGTGCATTTTTGTCATTTTTTGACAAATTCCGTAATTCATTACAAATATTAGACAATTGCACTTCCGTTTACACTACCATATGTAATACACTACTTTTTATATTACAAATATTAGAAATGCACAAGTGCATCTATATGCATCAACATGAAAAAATGTGTTTTGGTACACTACTTTGAATACACTTTCCCTTTCATCTATCATGCCATCCATAATACACTACCATTACCTTCTACCATCCATAATACAATACCATTACCTCCTACCATCCATAATACAATACCATTACCAATATTTTCACTTTATTACATGTATATCAACACCATTTATACCATCCAATCAACATATTACATCATAAATTGACAACTATAACCAAACCATCAACCACTAGATATAACTAACCAAAAAACATGTATATGGGCCTACTTCTCCATTCAAAATCACAAACTTTTGTACCAAAACACGTTATATCATGGTTATACATAATGATGCACATGTGCATTTTGAATATTAGTAATGTAAAAAAGTAGTGTATAATGGATGGTATTGTAAATTAAAGTGGAATTGTCTATTACTGATGACGTATTACGGAATTTGTCGAAGTAATGATACATATGCACATGTGCATGGATAACTGTTACTAAAAAAAAGGGTTTTTTTTTTTTTAACTAAATATAGCGATTTTTTTAAAAAAATATTAAAAAAAAATTTTAAATGCTTTTTTATTTCTTTTAGATTTTATTTTGTGTTCACATTGGTTCTCGCGGTTCTCGCAATAAGAGTGACTAATCTTGGCCATACACGTGTGTAAATCAATGGCCAGGATTTGTTCACTTACGCAAATACACTAGTGTTCACTCTAAAACCCCACTATATATATATATATATATATATATGTTTTGGTCAAAAATTACCGAAGCAATTAAGTGATCAAATTAGTTAAGTGAGGTAGTGTGCTAAGAATGTGTATTGAAAATATGCTAATTTAGTTGTTTACAAAAAACAGTTTTCAGGATACGGCTCAGGTTATCGAGTTGTATCTACAATCAAACAATGAGCAAAAATGTAAAGGGTGACACGGGATGTACGAGGAAAGCCATTGATCAATCTAGATCGCCGGCACAAAACCTCGGGAGATGACAATCGCAGCTGCCTTGTTCTTCTTATTGCTTCAAATAGCAGGATACAGTGCAGGATATGATGCGGATCAACTAAGTGTTACAATGTGATTTCGATACAAGTGTAAGTGTGTTGTGAGTGTTTGCAGCTAGAGAGAAAGAGAGCTCGAGAGATTGTGTGTCCTTATCTGATCCGATCACTCCTATTTATAGTAAAACAAAACTAACTAACTAGTCTATAAAACCGGGATGCTGCGAATATTCCCTTTGTGAATGTTCTTGTCCACGTCTTCCGGCTTCAACGTCCATAATTCAACAGATTTGCCCGAGTCTTTGGGAGAAGAAGTCCACTCGAACGTTACGTACTTGTTCCAATAACCTGCACGTGTATTAATTAGTTTCTACCAGGATATCGTATCAGGATGTTACCAATATCCTGATCCGGTATCCTGGTCACAACAAATGAAACATAGTCAGAATATTAGTCAGGATATATGAGCAGAAAACCACCCATAACAATTGTCCCCAAAATATATCTGTTGGTATACCAATTCCAACGGATATATTTTAAAGCTTATCTCGTGAATCGAGGCAATTAATACGATTGGACTCTTGAAGTGACAGTGTGCAACTTCCCACGCGTTTTTCACTCGATGGCTATTCATTTAGCCCCTATATCTTCTCTCTTTTTGTTTGATAATCCACCATCTTCACCAGAATTCTCAGGTAAATTCTTTCTTCTCTGTTTTTCTTCGCTGAAATCCTCCATGGCCAGTAGAACGAGATCACACACAGGCGATTCAATGCCAACCTTCGAAGCCCAAAACCTTCTTAAAGAACCCGAAAAAGAGGTCTGTTCGTTCGATAATGCTGACATTGCTGCCCTACAAGCCTCCAGTGCTTTCCCTGTTGGTGCGATTATCCGTCCTTTCGACAGAGAAATCCGATCGGATTTTTCTTCCAACGAATGGGTGTGCTTCTTGGCTTACCCCTTTTCCATCGGACTCCGATACCCCTTTCCGGCTTGTTAGTACATGCATCTGTCAACGTCGTCTTGTATCGTGTCTTAGATTAGATTGTATAGATTAGGGCACGTTTTACGAGAAAGTAGCATGTTTAGGGTGTTGTAAAGTCTGATTTCGCTTCTAAGTCTAATTCCGCTCCTAATGTCATTTGGTTGATTTCGAGCGGAATCATAAGAATCAGATTCCGCTCCAAATGATCTTGTATGTTTCGGGCGGAATCAAGACTACTATTGTCACGACCCCCGACCCACCCTGGACGAAATCGGGAGTTGCGAACAGCCCAGTGGTACCGGTGATTATTTTGAAAACATTGCAGCGGAAATTTCATCAGGACCGTGAGTTAGGAAAAATATCAGAGTTTAGAAACACCGGATTTTATTTATTAAGTAGATGGGATAAACCCATGTTTTACAAAGGTAGCTTTTAATAAAGATAAATTTGATTACATAAAACAATATTTCTTAATATGATTTTATTAATAAAATAAGCCACTTCTTGAAGCCTTTCAGTGCCGTATTCATCTCTTACTCCAATCTACTGTAATTACCTGAAACATGTTTGAAAAAGGTTTTGTCAGCGGGAAATACTGAGTGAATCATTCATTTTACTAAAGCGGCCTGTTTGTTATAATTTACAGTATTAAGAGCGATTACAATGTTTCTATCTTTTAAATTAACTGACCCAGTTGTCACTTGACCGGACTTGTGACTGTGGACATATCACTTGCTGGGTCCGTTCACCCACAAGTGATAAATAATTAGTAGCTATGTGCACATCCCCCCACATACTGGCAGTAATTTCAGATTACATAGACTTAATCCCTGTAATTATAACCTTTGAAAATAAACATGCTTTTGTAAAGAAATTTGATAAAAATAGAATGACTCACTTTATAATCCTGCAGATTCATATGGCCAAAGTTTAGTCTACAGATAAGCCTTGATATATTGCAGATTTATACAGGCAGAGCTTAGCCTATTAATTAGCCTTGTAACCTAGTGCACACGAACTAGGTAGGTAACTTAATACAGCATTTACGATAACTCACGAGATTAAAACCCTCACAACGAATGACAAAGTGCAATCACTTAAACATCCATCGGATTCACAACGAATGACAGAGTATTCCCCGAATTCGGGTGGTACTCAAATATCCGGTCGGAATCACGATTAATGACAAAGGATAGCACTAAAACATCCGTCGGATAGTTTCCATCGATCGGGCATTGAATCGTAGCAGCGATCGAGTTAATACCCTGTATCGTAGCAAAATTTGAGCTAGTGTGTGTTTTGTAGTAATCGGACTATATCTTGGTGCCTGAATTGAATTTTGACGTCGAAACAAGTGAACTGTTCAAACCCCAAACCCCTGTATTTATACCCTCAATTGGTACCTCCCGCGTGTCGTGACAGAGTCTCCCGAACCTGTCGCGTGTCGCAGGGAATGCCAAGGTAGGGTAGGCATGCTTGGTCACCAGCTTAGGCCTGCTGAGTCGACGTTTCGTAGAAATTCGATTTTGACAACGAATTATGAAGATAATACTGACTAGGAAACACCCCCCTGAGTTTTTAGGGGTCCTGATCCTAATTCTGATTGTTATGAAAATTTTAGGAATTGTGTAGGATTACTTGGGTGTCTCAATTAGGGTTTCTTTTTAGACAAAATATAAATAATAATAATAATAATTATAATAATAATAATAAAATATAATAGTTCTGGTGAGAGTTGTTATGGTTTGGGACATTTTTGAATATAATTATATCATAAAGAAAAAGGAAATAAAATAGTGAGAAAAGAAAATGGACTCACTTTGTAACTTTAGGGTTCAACTAGAAAGCCTCCTGGTATAAATTTTGGGTATAACTTCTGAACTATATAAAAATATATTTTTGTAAATGGTGTTAAATATAGTACCCCTAATTCAACCTTGTCCCAATGTCCCGAGACAGAACCCCAACAACTTAGTCGGGCAGAGCCCTGACATATGTTATGAGGCTCAGATCAATCGGAAAGGGTAGCGGTGATCGGGAGTTAAAACACTTAAAACGGGGCAAAGCTTTATTATATCATTATAGTGTAATAATAAAATAAATAATAAAATAAAACATACTTTTGAGAAAGACAGAAAATAGCGAAAGTTTGTAGAAAAATAGGAGTCCCTTTTCGAATGCATACCTTTTCTTTATATAGATATGATGAAACTTTGAAAGCAAGGAAAGATTATGATTAGTTGTGATAGAAAGTTGACACGTATTCTTATCACACACACATGTACACTTCTAAATGTTTTGAAATATTATTTTATTATTAATAGTCTATGTAACTAGTGAAGTTACTATATTATTATTATTAGAATAAAGAAAAATAGTATATGAAATGTAAAAAGAAATCAAGACAGGTTTCATATGTAACCATTTGTATTTATATTTAATATTATTATTATTTTTCTTAATTTAACTACTCCATTTATTTGACGTTTATAACTTTTAAAATATGACGTTTTATAAAATAATAAATATGTTACTAGAACGAGAATATTTTTGTCTACATTTGGGTCTAAGTTTCATTAAAAATAGAGTAGGTTCAAAATACAATGTATTTTTATATTTTAATTATTATACAGTTCCTAGACCCGTCTAATTATTTCATATTTCTAATCTTTAACTTACCCGTAATATACCTGTCTAATAATATAAGTTTTTATAGACTTTTATTTTATTAGAAAGGTTACCTATATACAGGCCAATTAATTTAGAATAATATTTCAACCAACTATATAAAATAGTGTTTAAAACTATTTGGGTTGAATATTTATTTATAAAAAAATAAACTAGTTACTAGTGGTTAATAAATTTAACCTAACCTATAATTCTTATATGATAGGAATGTTATAACTATATATAGTCATCTAGTGCGAAATCAGAGCAACAGTTGTAACAAGTCCTTGTATTCCATACTGCCAGTGTGAGATTTGATTATAAACAACGTCAGATTAATACAATCAGCGTTTAAAGTGAAGATTTAGCTGATTCTACCTTTGTTTCTTAGTTTCCGCCTCTGAAACGAAGTAAAACTCCTCTGAACGACTCATTCGGGTTCGTACACGATCCTACAAGTGGTATTAGAGCTCAGGAGGAGGAGTTCTACAGAGATTAGCTGAATTTCATCAAGTCTTCTTACTTCTACACCTTCTTTCTTCATCAGAACGAGTTTTAACGGTCAAAACTGTTTCAAATTTTCACAGACTGTGTAAAATGACTTATAGACAAACCCTTGAAAGTTTCATAGCAAAATTCATAGTAAAAATGATCAAAATTGACTCGAGAAGTGATTTCGCTCGAACCGAAAGTTTTTAATTCCGCTCCAGATTAGTATCTTTGGTCCGATTCCGCTCGTAAGCTCCTGATTCCGCTACATAATACTTCTGATTCAGCTCCAAAATACTTGTTGATTCCACTCCTGGCTGCCAAACTGTTGATTCCGCTCCAAAATTAGTTGTGATTCCGCTCCAAGTTAACAAGCCAGAGATTCCGCTCCAAAGTATTTTCAGATTTCGCTCCAGAGATACAAGTTCTGATTTTGCTCCTGTATACATTGTGATTTCGCTCCAAGTGTACAAATTAGTGATTTCGCTCCTAAAGGATTGTTTGCTATTTTGCTCCAAAGGTATATTTGGGTTAATTCCACTTGAAAGTTACTGTTTTTAAAACGTGATACGTAATTATGAGTGAAGAGTTCTACAACGCGTTCGCTTCATCTCCGACTACTCCGGCTTCTATTGCTCATAATATGAATTTGGAAAACGAGACCGGAACGTTACAAAAGCCCCCGAAATTGATGAGTATTGAAGAGTACTACGGGTGGAAAGACAGATTCGAAAACTGGGTTCAGGCAAATCATCTTAGGTCATGGGAGTGTATTCTGAAGAAATATGTTTTACCTCGTACTGATTTGCAAGTTGTGAAAACAATTTTTGAGTTTAGTGATCAAGAACGAGATATGTATCGTGCTGAAAAGATGATGATTAGTCTATTACAGCAGGCAATCAAAGAAGACATTTTCATTCTGCTTCAGCATGATAAAACTTCAAAGTCAATCTGGGATGCTCTACGTGTTAAGTTTGAGGGGAGTGAGAACATGATTAAGAGCAAGAAGGCATTGCTCAAGAAAGAGTTTAATCTGTTCAGTAGTTTACCGGGAGAAGACACGAAGAAGCTGATTGAACGTTACTGCCACTTGGTGCGATCTATGTCGATGATTGGTATAACCAAAGATCCTGATGAGTGGGTAGACAAGTTAGCAGAAGCTTTACCGCAAAAGGAGTGGGGTACATATTTGATGATTCTAAAGAATACGGGTGTTTATGATGGATTGACTATTTCTCAGTTCATTGAGAAGATTGAAAGTCAGGATTTGGAACAACAAAAGATCGCAAGGATGAACAGTTCGAGTGGTCAACAGGATGTAAAAATGTACTACAAAGGCAGTGTTCCAGAAATTGAAAGAAGCCCAAAGATACAAACTGCATTTAGTGCAGGAGATTCTACTGAAAATGTTGATCAAAGTTGTAACACCCCCAAAATACCACCTGCGGGAACTCCGCGAGGCGTGTTACTCATCAGAGTTCGAGCCACCAATCACATTGAACCAATGATAAATATTTAAATAAAACATGTCATGAATTACCAATAGAAAATATCAAACATAAGGTTACTCCCAAAGAGTTGTGTAGCGGAAGCATATAGTAAATCGTTTAACAATTGTTTCATAGTAAATGTTCAAAACCAACGTTTCACTTATAAGTTAATCCAAGAGCCTCGATCCATGACCACTCCAGCACTCCCAGATAGCAAGTCCACGTCATGAATTCTAGCGACCTGCAAGCATGCAGACAAGTGTGTCAGACGACGCTGGTGAGTTCAAGGTTTTGTTAACGTGTGTAGTTACCAGATATCTGTTAAGTCAACTCATCGTTTCGTTTTGGGATTTTTATTAATGTAGGAGAGTCTTATATACTGGAAGTGTGTCCAATATATACCATGGGAGTGTGCCCAATATAACCTGGGAGTGTGCCCAACCCCAATGCCCCTAACCAAGCATTGGTAATGATGTCCAGGTAACTAGATCACGCCCGTCCTTACGGCCCGGTGTGAGGGTGTCAAACCTAATAGCGCTATCAACTAGTTACCCCATTGCCTTACAGGCAACACGGTAGATGATCGATTCTGTGTTCAATAACCAACATCCCAAATAACAGTTTACCCAGTATTCCCTTTAGAAACGTTTACCAGATGTCCCAAACCACCGGGACGCATGCATAGAAAAGTGCAGTGAACTCACCTTGGTTTGCTCGGTATGCTAAGTAAGTGCTCAAAGTAAATCAATCACGTCCTAAAGTATGCACGTATACATAATCAGTTTATAATCACGAAGTTGGCACGTAGGTATAATCATAGTAATCATCGTATCAATAAGCACCGAGTATCACATTGCACGTATTCGTAGTCATATAAGTATTGTTTCATACTTACCAGCAGTTAAATATCTCAGTTAACTTCTAACAGAGTTAAGTCAGGTTACAGTGCAAAGTATTCAAGTCGGCGAAACACATATTGGCGAAACATACTCTGTTTCGTCAACTACCCTTTGGCGAAACAAGATTCTGTCTCGTCGACTGCCCTTGGCGAAACACTATCCTGTTTCGTCAATTACCCCTTGGCGAAACACATTCTGTTTCGCCGAGAGTTCTGTTTCGCCAAACAAGTCAGTTACGTCGAACATCAGTTACGTCAAAAATGTACATCAGTTACAATTTCATCACAGAAAACCCTAATCATTGGAACAGCTGCCATCAATCATCAGAAATCATATGGAAATCAATGTGCACATAGAAATATCATAACGCAATCATCATAGAGCCAATGTCTAGCAGAAATCCTAGTTTAAACATATAACAAACGGATTTACATAATACCCCTATCATCGAACTCTATCAGTGTACTATCGTGCATCCAAACTCAGATCATCATAACAACATTCAAGGGTTAAGCATCTGATCGCATGAATCTCTAATACACAACCGATTTATTAAAACCCTTAGTCGATTACTAGGTTTCGCATAAGTTACGTATCCGATTACATCATGCATAATAAGATCAAAGACATCGTACACAATATATACAGAATCGTAATCAAACCAAGCATGCAATTTACTAACTGAACAAAGGATGATCAAACAATAAGGGTCCGGCTTCGAAAGAGGAGATGGTTGCCGTCGCACACAAGGCTAGAGAGTTTTAGGGTTTTCTGTTTGCTAAAGTGACGAATGAACAGAAAGTCCGGTATATAATTACGTAGCGTGTTGGGCCCTTACTGGGCTTCGGCGAAGCTGGGCTCGGCGAAACAAGTCCTGTTTCGTCGAAACTGAAGTTGACGAAACAAACTTCTGTTTCGTCGGTGTGAGTCAAATTCTAAACAACTTATGCAACTTAAAGTTTCCAACACATAATCAAGCAAACACAATACGTATACAGTTACAAGTCAACCAGTCAAACAACTACACAGTCAAAGTCAACGTGCATTAAATACAAAAGTCAAAGTCGGAAACTCGAGTTGTCACATCATCCCCAACTTGAAAGAAATTTCGTCCCGAAATTTGATAAGTAAGCACAGAGGAATGAAGAGATAAATCAAGATTGTTGCGGATTTTCCTCTGATACCAAACTGTAACACCCCCAAAATACCACCTGCGGGAACTCCGCGAGGCGTGTTACTCATCAGAGTTCGAGCCACCAATCACATTGAACCAATGATAAATATTTAAATAAAACATGTCATGAATTACCAATAGAAAATATCAAACATAAGGTTACTCCCAAAGAGTTGTGTAGCGGAAGCATATAGTAAATCGTTTAACAATTGTTTCATAGTAAATGTTCAAAACCAACGTTTCACTTATAAGTTAATCCAAGAGCCTCGATCCATGACCACTCCAGCACTCCCAGATAGCAAGTCCACGTCACGAATTCTAGCGACCTGCAAGCATGCAGACAAGTGTGTCAGACGACGCTGGTGAGTTCAAGGTTTTGTTAACGTGTGTAGTTACCAGATATCTGTTAAGTCAACTCATCGTTTCGTTTTGGGATTTTTATTAACGTAGGAGAGTCTTATATACTGGAAGTGTGTCCAATATATACCATGGGAGTGTGCCCAATATAACCTGGGAGTGTGCCCAACCCCAATGCCCCTAACCAAGCATTGGTAATGATGTCCAGGTAACTAGATCACGCCCGTCCTTACGGCCCGGTGTGAGGGTGTCAAACCTAATAGCGCTATCAACTAGTTACCCCATTGCCTTACAGGCAACACGGTAGATGATCGATTCTGTGTTCAATAACCAACATCCCAAATAACAGTTTACCCAGTATTCCCTTTAGAAACGTTTACCAGATGTCCCAAACCACCGGGACGCATGCTTAGAAAAGTGCAGTGAACTCACCTTGGTTTGCTCGGTATGCTAAGTAAGTGCTCAAAGTAAATCAATCACGTCCTAAAGTATGCACGTATACATAATCAGTTTATAATCACGAAGTTGGCACGTAGGTATAATCATAGTAATCATCGTATCAATAAGCACCGAGTATCACATTGCACGTATTCGTAGTCATATAAGTATTGTTTCATACTTACCAGCAGTTAAATATCTCAGTTAACTTCTAACAGAGTTAAGTCAGGTTACAGTGCAAAGTATTCAATTCGGCGAAACACATATTGGCGAAACATACTCTGTTTCGTCAACTACCCTTTGGCGAAACAAGATTCTGTCTCGTCGACTGCCCTTGGCGAAACACTATCCTGTTTCGTCAATTACCCCTTGGCGAAACACATTCTGTTTCGCCGAGAGTTCTGTTTCGCCAAACAAGTCAGTTACGTCGAACATCAGTTACGTAAAAAATGTACATCAGTTACAATTTCATCACAGAAAACCCTAATCATTGGAACAGCCGCCATCAATCATCAGAAATCATATGGAAATCAATGTGCACATAGAAATATCATAACGCAATCATCATAGAGCCAATGTCTAGCAGAAATCCTAGTTTAAACATATAACAAACGGATTTACATAATACCCCTATCATCGAACTCTATCAGTGTACTATCGTGCATCCAAACTCAGATCATCATAACAACATTCAAGGGTTAAGCATCTGATCGCATGAATCTCTAATACACAACCGATTTATTAAAACCCTTAGTCGATTACTAGGTTTCGCATAAGTTACGTATCCGATTACATCATGCATAATAAGATCAAAGACATCATACACAATATATACAGAATCGTAATCAAACCAAGCATGCAATTTACTAACCGAACAAAGGATGATCAAACAATAAGGGTCCGGCTTCGAAAGAGGAGATGGTTGCCGTCGCACACAAGGCTAGAGAGTTTTAGGGTTTTCTGTTTGCTAAAGTGACGAATGAACAGAAAGTCCGGTATATAATTACGTAGCGTGTTGGGCCCTTACTGGGCTTCGGCGAAGCTGGGCTCGGCGAAACAAGTCCTGTTTCGTCGAAACTGAAGTTGACGAAACAAACTTCTGTTTCGTCGGTGTGAGTCAAATTCTAAACAACTTATGCAACTTAAAGTTTCCAACACATAATCAAGCAAACACAATACGTATACAGTTACAAGTCAACCAGTCAAACAACTACACAGTCAAAGTCAACGTGCATTAAATACAAAAGTCAAAGTCGGAAACTCGAGTTGTCACAAAAGTCCTAAAAGCAGTAGTGGTTTCTCTTCATACCCGAGTGTTAATCCAAAGAGCACAACTTCAAGTTTCAGTTCTCAAAGTACAAAAATTGGAAGTGGTTATGTGATACAATGCAATATTGCCTTGAATCTTCCAGATGGTCAAAGTTTTTCTGAAGAGGTTGCGAAAGATCACATGGTTTTACTTGGTTCTGTGCTACTATCATATGAAGGTTTGGTTGCTGGTCGTATCGGAAATCCTATGCTCACAAAAGAGGATTACGATCAGATAGACGCTAAAGAGATGGAACTTATGGACATCAAATGGTGTCTAGCTAGCGTTCTGAGACGAGCAGAAAAGTTCAAACTGATTATTGGGAGAAATGACTTTCTTGATGCACATGTTTCTACTTTAGGTTTTGATAAATCTAAAGTTACTTGTTTTCGATGCAGGGAGAAAGGCCATTTTAAAAGAGAATGCAAGAACATAGAAGCTAGTGATGTAAAGAATCCTTTTGGAAAAGATGACTATTACCGGAAAGCCATATATCAGCAAATTGGTCTGCAACAACAGCAAGAACCACAGGTGGCTCATGGTAGAAAAGTGATCGAAGATTCAAAAAGAGCATGTCTGGGGAATCAAGAGAACTTTAACTGGAATTTTCAAGATGATGAAAAATTGCCTGAAGGTTTTAGCTAGGATATGTTTGTGAATAATAAAGGAGATTTCAAAGCATTCATTGCTAAAATTTTGAAAGAACCAGATATGTTTACCACATGGATGAAGTCTATTGGTGAAACTGTAAAGAATGAAGTTGAAACATCTGTTTCATCAGAAGAAGGATCACAAAGCGCAGATGAAAGTTCAGAAAAGGAAGTTGTTTTTGATCAAACACCAGTTGATTCTGGTTCTTCGGATGATAATGCTGAAAAGTCAATTGAGTTTGATCAATCACCAACTGATGACAGCAGTAGTGATGATGAAGAAGAACGACATATTAATGTTGCTAAATCTCATCTATCTCCTGAAAGTTTTCATTTTTATTTTGCAGATCGCTTGGAAAAACTGAAAGAGAAACAAGCTGCAAAAGAACAAATGAAACAGAAGTCTGAAAGTGGTGATCAAACAAAGGAAGCTGTTCAGAATGAAGAAGTAAAAAGTGTTGCTGAGGAGATTGCTGAACCAGAAAAGATATATGAAGCAGAAAAGGTGGTTGAAGTTGAAAAAATCATAGAAGTTGAAAAGATTGTGGAAGTCATCAAACCTTGCTTGAATTGTTTGGAACCATGCAAGGAATGTGCAACAAAAGAAGAGAAGTTGGCTGAGCTTGAGAAGATGAAAGAACAATTATTGTTCAATCTCAACTATGTGAAAGAATCTTATGATGTCTTGAACAAAACAGTAACCGGTCTTCAAAAGACAAATTCTGAAAGAGAACAAGCACTAACGATGATGAATGCTGTGATGATGACAAAACAGAAAGCTATAAACTTCTACATCGAAGAAAGTGCTAAATGGAAGCAAGAGTTGGAAACTGAAAAGATTGAAAATGAGAGAATCAGACGATTATTGCAGAGTTATTCTAGTTCTGATTATCTTATTGATAGAATTTATCCGACTGTTGCAGGTATGGAAGCTTTTCAAGATGAGAAGCTAAAGAAGAAGGATACTGGAGGAAGTGCAGAAGAAGAACAAAAGAAACCATTCTGGAAACAATCAAACCAGGAGTTTCTTGCTTAGAAGAAAAGGAATGGAACTGGAGTGTTTTATCCAAAAGAGACTCGAACATGTTTCAAATGCAATGAAGCTGGTCATATTGCATGGAATTGTCTGAAAAATGCTAAGACTAAACAGGGAGTTTCTGAAAAACTGAAAGAAATAGTTGTTGATGTTGAACCACCAACTGAAAAATTCAAAATTTTTGAAAACTCAACTTATGAGGTTGGTGAGTGTTCTAAAAAGAATTTTTACAAAAAGAAAGCTAAAGATAACCAAATATGGGTTGTCAAGAAGGGTGATGTAAAAGTTGGTGATGAATCTGGTTCCACAAAGCCAGAAGAGCCACAAGGTGAGGTAAAAGAAGTACTTTCAGTGAATGATGATGAGTTTCCATCACTGAATTTTGAAAAGATTAAACAGAAAGTTGGTAAGATTGAAATTTCAGATCAATTTTACTCCGAGAAGAATGAGTTTGATGTCGAGAAAGTTTTCAATGGAAATGTTAAGAAAATTTTTGGAAAAATGCTTGATGGGAAAGTGAAAGGGGTTAAAGATTTTTATGCAACTAAAAGGTAACTTACAACCCTACTGAACAAGATCTAAAAGAGCTAAAACCACCCAAAGTTGGTCAGACTTGGGTGGAAATTCTTTTCCCTTGATTATCTGACTTTGCCGGAGATCCCAAGTTTGTAATCGTGGATCAGGAATCGGCATCTTTCTTAATAATTGATTGTGTGATTGAATCTTAACATAGTTAAATTTTTACAGGATAAGTGTGAATTGCAGGAGCTTCCAGGTTGGTAAGTGTGAAGCAGGAATCGGCATCTTTATTGGTAAAATGATTTTGGTGTAGATGTGGTATTCCTACAAGTTGGTTGATGAAGTTTTACACCTACAAGTGGTAAATTAAGAACATTAAGTTGTACTTGTTTTTCCTATAAGTGGTTAATCAAGGTCATTAGATTGAACTTGATTGGACCATACATTCATGTGATATTTTGAAAGACAATGTGACGAACCAAACCCCTAACTTACAAGTGGTAAAATCAACAAAACTTATTTTCCGGAAAAATCATTTTGGTTAATACAAACTTAAGTGTTTTGAAATCATAATGAGAAAATAGTTTTGTGTAAGGGGGAGTTCTGATTGTTTATGCCAAGTGGATGGCGAATTGAAGCGATTCGATATCGGTTGTCAAGTTTGTTGTATAGTTTGATTTCAAATTTCTTTTAATGTGTTTGCATTTTAGGGGGAGTAGAAATTTCTGAAAATCCAAAGACATTAGAAAATTTGAAAAAGTCAAAAACATGATAAAATTTAAAAATGAGTTTTAGTGTCAAAGAAGAGGAAATGATAGTACATCAGTAGACAGTCACAGTATGCTAAAGAATTGTATTGTTTAAATAGCGTTAAACAGTATCACTGATGATATGCCGATAGGTTTTTACACATTTAGTAAGCTTGTTCGGGATATAAACTTAAATTCAAACTTGCTTATTACGTGGGGAACACTACTTGGATATATAGGTAACCCCTGAAATCTCATTTGAAAGGTCCCTCTTTCTGAGATACTAGGTCTTTATGCTCAGTGATATCTGGGGTATTATCCCGGGACTTCTGATTTTGCGGAAGCAATGGCCTAGTCCCTAGAGAATACTTTCCGCTTGCTTGAAAAATAGCGCCGCCCTCAACAAATTGATGAAATAATAAAATTGATAGTCATTGCTGTTGTAAACAAAAGATCCTCTAAAGGGGACACACCAAAAGTTGAACCGTCATCTCTCTGCTGAACGGAAGTTTTGACCTGAGCTCTCACGGTTTCGTACTATAATTTATTCCCTTACAGATATCATCTGTGGTATACTCACCTGTAAGACTGAATATTGGGATCTGAATACGAGAGTATATTCAAGAGGTGGGACAAATGAATGAGTTTAAGTTCTTAAAACATCTAACTCATATCCTGAATCAGTTGAAATTTGTGGGAAAATTTAAGTGGATCAGTATATCGGCAATCTAAGTGAATTGTTGAATTCTTAATGTGTAACTAAGCTCAACGGTACTTGTGACGTGTCAAAAACTGATATGATCCTCTTACACAAAACTCACAAAATATTGTCTGTAAATATTTCTTTACTGCATTTCTTTACTTTAAAAAATCCAAAAAAAGATTTTCAGTGTGTTTTAGCATAAATTTTTGAAAAATCCAAAAAGATTTTCGACAACTGGTGTTGGAGAGCTGATTTTCAAAATTCCAAGTGCTAAACATGATGACATTTTTGTGAAAAGAAGTATGTGTTTGAAAATCAAATGTGTTTTGATCAAATTTTAAAGCGGTTCATCAAGATTATTGAGTTATTTTTTTAGGTAAAGTCAGTGTTAGTGCATACATTGAATTGTTAAATTTAGAAAATTTACTTTGAGGTAGAGATTGTGCAGGATTATAAAAGAGCTGGATTTATCAATTCTGAGAATACCCATTCGATCCTGAAGAAGTTTGTGTTTAAAGAGTCAGGTTCCGATACCTAAGGATGCTGTAGATAGAGATTGAGCCAGGCAAAGATTTTGAATTTGTGAAAGCCAGTCTACAATCCTGAAGCAGATGATGCTAATGAATTGAAGGAATGCCAGCACATTGTTAGGGGGAGTCTGGTAATGCTGAGTGAAAGAATGAAGCCCAGAGACTGTTCAAGGCTGAAGATGTGAAGACATGACACTGTCAGACTCGTTAACATCTGAGGGGGAGTCTGTTAGTACATGCATCTATCAACGTCGTCTTGTATCGTGTCTTAGATTAGATTGTATAGATTAGGGCACGTTTTACGAGAAAGTAGCATGTTTAGGGTGTTGTAAGTCTGATTTCGCTTCTAAGTCTAATTCCGCTCCTAATGTCATTTGGTTGATTTCGAGCGGAATCATAAGAATCAGATTCCGCTCCAAATGATCTTGTATGTTTCGGGCGGAATCAAGACTACTATATATAGTCATCTAGAGCGAAATCAGAGCAACAGTTGTAACAAGTCCTTGTATTCCACACCGAAGTGCTGCCGGTGTGAGATTTGATTGTAAACAACGTCAGATTAATACAATCAGTGTTTAAAGTGAAGATTTAGCTGTTTCTACCTTTGTTTCTTAGTTTCCGCCTCTGAAACGAAGTAAAACTCCTCTGAACGACTCATTCGGGTTCGTACACGATCCTACACGGCTTTCATATCTCGTTTCTTTGAACTTACCGGTCTTAGTTATGCCCAAACCATGCCTATGGTTTGGCGTGTGCTAGTGACCTTGGACCAAATCAGATTTCGTTTTATTCCTGATCTTTGTATTGAGGATCTTTCGGTTGCCTATCGCCTTCGTTCTCATGGCAACAACCATTTTCTCCTTTTCTCAACCTCCAAAAATCCCCTCATCCTCAAAGCCACAAAAAATGAGGATAAATGGCAAAGAAAGTTCTTTTTTGTAAAAATGGATTCCATTACTGGGGGTTTTGACCTTCCTGTGAAGTGGTTAACTTCTGGTAGGATTTAGGGTTTTAGGAATATCCCCAAACGTATCCTGAAGTTATATCCTGAACTGACATCTTTATTTCTTGTGCAGCAAATTTCAGAGAACTAGCCCCTCCAAGTGCTGAATCAGATCCGAGAATCAAAAGCATTTACCAACTCCCGGAAAGTGAGAGAACTTTTTCTCTATCCTTTGCAATTTCAAGCCAAAAATCCAGTTCTGATATGTCTGGTAAGGGTAATTCTGCAAATAATTGATTAGCTTTATATAATGAAAGAATAGAAAAGATTTAGAACTCGTCTTTTTTATGCAGCACCGGCCAAGATTCCAGAGGTCTTCGATCTCAACGAGTTGGACAGCTATTCTGCTCCTATCTCAGTGAAGAGAGAACCAAACCCTAAAGCCACCACGTCTTCCAAGCCCACCGGTTCTAAAGTTGCCGCTACTCCTAAGCCTCCTCCAGCCACCAAGACTCGTACCTCCAGTGCCCGAAAGAGGAAATAAATGGACTCTCCGGCTACCTCCGAGACCTTCCCTTACGAGAACCATGGATTCAATGAAGCCAGTGGGTTCATGATGTCATTCCTCAATCATGTAAAAACTCTCACCTGGTATCCTGCACATATATGTCGAATTATTATCCTGGACAACCTATTTATGTTGATACCTGTTCTTTTGATCGCAGGGCCTCGAACGTCTCATGCACTTATATGAAGAAGCTTGCGGGCTCAACAAAATGTTGGAGGTCAAGCTCAAGAAAGCCGAAGTCACCATTGCTGATCAAGGGATGATTGCTGCCGCCAAGTCTCAGCACTACGAAGACAAATTCAAGGCGATGAACCAGGAGCATCATGCTGCCATTCACAAGGCCAACGAGGATGCCCAAGCCAAGTTGGATGCTGCCCATCTTCAATACCAGCAGGATATGAATTCTTACCGGGATGGCCTCAAAGGATCTGTTGTAATTTCCTTTCTCCAAGCCAGGTTAAGGATGGCCTATGAGGCCAAAGCCTTCGGCTTTGAATGCCCCTCCTGGAATGCTAACGCTTGGGAGGCAAAATTAAAGGATCTTGGAGGCAATCCCGTGGAACATCCTGCGAAGCATACTGGTGAGGAGCCTTCTAAGGCGGCAGAAGAGGCGGCTGATGCTGGTGGTGATGTCGAGAAGAATCCCGAGGGTGATGCTGATGCAGGTGCTGGGAGAGACGTTGCTGGTCAAGAAGGTGCTGCTCCTTAAAAGCAGCGAAGTGGGCGATGATGGATGTTTATGCCTAGGCCGGAGCCCACTTTTTTAAGTTTGATGGATGTGGTCTGTTAAACAATTTCTATTTCCTGTCTTTGAACAATTTACTTTCCTGCATTAAGACAATATGATGACCAATGGTGGAGGGATCCTGAGTTTCAGGATGAAACCCTTGGTCATCGATTAGTATCGTTTATTTTGAACAATATAACAGTTGGAGGTGGATGGGTCTCGGTTTGAGATGAAACCTTCAACTGTTAGGTAAATATGATAAAAAAACTAATTTTGCTTTTGGCGGATGGATCTCGGTTTGAGATGAAACCAAAAGCACAACTTTTGCTATGTTAATAATATGACTTCCTTTTGAACCTATTTATCATTGTCCTTCGTTATGTGTTGTTTAGTTTGAATATAATTTTAATGTTCCAAACTTAGTGCAATATTTCAAATGTCTTATCCAAACATTATGAAAATATCTTGATCAGTATACTCGCAAATATCCTATTAAGACTTTCGTTAAATAGGGTTTTCATAATTCAAACAATTCAGATAAAGTTTCCAAAGAAAAAAGATAGTTCACTTTTATTTTTCAAAGCTTGTTTTGATAATAGAGGTTTGACCCAAGTATAGTTTTAATTTTTAATCCAATTATCAAGTCCCAAACATTCCAACCAAATATCCTGAAACATATTCTAAAATATATTTTAAAAGTATATCCTGAGAACATATCTTAATCAGGATAATGATCATCATCATCATCATCATACTCAGTAAATCCCACCAATAGCAAAGCAAAGGTAGGGTCTGAGGAGGGTAAGATGTAGACAGCCTTACCTCTACCCCGTAGGAATAGAGAGGCTGCTTCCAGTGAGACCCCCGGCTCGATAGTAGTTTTGCATCAAGCCTTGGACATAAGGCACATAACACTCGGCAATCGGGACAAAGACCGATTAGTGCATGTACCCTTTTGTCTTTCAGCTATCAACGCCACCACATGATGCATGATTAACCGTCCTCCACTTTTAACGTTATTTTCACGAAATTAGTAAAATAACGTTAAAATTAGTGCACTTTTACTTTTGCCCCCCGATGGCCCACACATATATACATTATATGCGCATACCGCAAGCGGGGCGTGTTAATCAGGATAATGATAAATGTTATAATCAAGCTTTTGTCAAACATAATTTCAAAAATCTAAACGATTCAGATAATATTTATAAAGGAAAGATCATACGAGAAGTAGAGTGCAACCCTATTCTCAATCTTCAATCCTTTTACAATCTTTCCGACGAAGATGTCCCCAGTATGGGACACTTAGTGTACCAGATCCAAGCTTGATTCTTCGAACTTTGCACAGTTGCTTCAGTAGGAATGTTCCATGTGCATTATGTCTTTGAACACTTAGAATTTGTTTTAAACATCAATTGCAACTGTTCGAATATTCTTTATATTACAGGGGATAAACCCTAAAGTGTACTGGAGATAAATCCTTAGTGTTCTGGGGATAATCCCAAGTTTTCATGCGCTACAGGCGGGAGTGTATAAACTCCAAGACTTAGAAATGTGAAAACCTTTAAACCTTAGAGAGTATGAAAATACCCTTTCGTGAGAGAGGGTGATCAATCCTCATATACCTTGAGGATCCAGGATATAGCCAACAGTAACGAAATTGTCAGCCACTTTTACATGAACTGGTCCCGCCACATTGAACTATCCCTGGATAACTTGCACTCCAGGCAGGGTGTTTAGACCCAATTCGTGAGAAAGGTGAATACCTTTAAACCTGTGAAGGGATCAGGATCCCTTAAACGTGAGAGAGGGGGCCAATCCTCTAATCTTTCAAAATTTCCTGAGTGTGTATCCTGGAGCTGTATCCTGAAGCATATACTGCAAAACAACTGTAAACTAAGGTGGGTGTTAGCCTGGCTAACACCCCTCCGATGCTTAAGTCAGTATTGGGTTCAAAAGAATAAATAGTATCAAATATATTAAAAGATAAGGAATTCATACCATCCTGAGTTAGAAATTAAATTCTAAACTCACTTGAAATAGAGCTTTAGGTGTATAGCATTCCAGGATCTTGGTAGCATATCCCCCTATATATTCTTGAGTTGGTACGCTCATTTCCCTGATTCCGATTCAATCTCATAAGGTCCTTCCCACTTAGGAGCTAAATTTCCATCAGCAGGATTAGTAGTATCCTGAAATGCCTTTCTTAACACCCAATCCCCAACTTGAAATCTTCTAGTCCTTATATTCTTGTTATATGCTCTGGATATCCTCTGTTGATATCCTGCCATCCTTAGCTTCGCTGCATCTCTTGTCTCATCAATAGTATCCAATTCTTGGCATAGGGCCTCAGGATTTTGCTCAAGATCCCGGAGGTTAGATCTTGCTTTAGGTATCACCATTTCTGTTGGGATCACTGCTTCTGCTCCAAATACTAAGGAGAATGGAGTTTGGCCAGTCGCACTTTTTATTGTTGTTCTATCAGCCCACAAAACAAAGGGTAATTCTTCTGCCCATCTTCCTTTCTTAGCTCATAGTCTCTTCTTCAAGTTGTTGACAATTATCTTGTTCGAGGATTCTGCTTGTCCATTTGCTTGAGGATGTACTGGAGTAGATGTGATCATTTTGATTCCCCAACTCTTGCAAAAGTCTGTAGTCCTCTTACTTACAAACTGAGAACCATTGTCACAGATTATCTCGGCTGGTACCCCAAACCTGGTCAGGATATTCATTTTTATGAAGGATACTACTTCCTGGTCTCTGACTTGAACAAATGCTTCAGCTTCAACCCATTTAGAGAAATAGTCAGTCATTGCCAGCATAAAGACTTTTCCTCCTGGAGCTTTTGGCAATTTTCCTACTATATCCATCCCCCACTTCATGAATGGCCAAGGGGAAGCAATAGGGTAAAGTGGTTCAGCAGGTTGATGCAATATGTTACTGTGCCTTTGACATGCATCACACCTTCGGGCATATTCTGCAGCATCTTTCCTCATCGTAGGCCAATAGTATCCTGTTCTTAATACCTTTGAGAATAACAACCTGCCCCCAGTATGGTTACCACAATCTCCTTCGTGTATATCCTGAAGCACTTCTTTAGTTACGGGATCCTCCAAGCACCTCAGGTATGGTCCTGCAAGAGATTTCTTATACAAAACATTATTAATAATAGTGAATCGTGATACCTTCATTCTAAAGGCCTTAGGATTCTCATCCTTTGGGATGTGTCCTTCCTTGAGATATCTCATAATTGGAGCCGTCCAGGACTTAGGATCCTCCTCGGGATACTAATCATCAGGATCCTGGATACTTACTACTTCCTTATCCTGAGATTTGAGAAAATCCATCGCAGGATACAGGATATGTAGTATTGGTATTTGGGTTCCCTCCGATATCCTGACTGATGATCCTAGATTTGCTAAAGCATCAGCTTCAGGATTATCCTCTCTTGGTACCTGTTCAAGTGTAAAAACATCAAAATATCCTGCTAATTTTTTGAGAATTTCGAGATACTCGATTAACCTCTCACCTTTAACTGCATAGGATCCATTAAAATGATTAGTGATTAACAAGGAATCAACATACACTTGCAAACTCTTAATATTCATGCTCTTAGCCAATTCTAACCCTGTAATAAAAGCTTCATATTCTGCTTCATTATTAGTGGCAGGAAACTAACACCTAATAGCCTGGGGTAATATGCCCCCCTGTGGAGATTTTAGTAGTATACCCAAACCTACACCTCTTACATTAGATGCACCATCAATATATAATGTCCAGGATTCTAAATTTTCTCCTAGCTGTTGTACTTCTAGGTCTACTTCATTTTGAATTTCAGTACTGAAATCAGCCACAAAGCCAGCTAGGGCCTGAGACTTTATGGCATTTCTAGGTTCATATACTAGATCATAGGCACTTAATTTTACTGACCACTTAGCAATCCTACCTGACATCTCGGGTTTCCTAAGCACATTTTTAACAGGATAGTTGGTTTTAACATGAATCCTATGTGTCTCAAAATAATGTCTAAGTTTTGTCGATGCCATAACTAAGGCCAATATTAATTTTTCTAAATGAGAATATCTAGTTTCAGCATCTAATTGTTAGGGATGGATTTTCTAAACCTAAGGATCACGGATCCTCAAGTGCAGCCAGGATCACGGATCCTCAATTCTGTTTGAATTAAGGATCCTCAGAAGTCGTTGCAGGTTTAAGGATCCGGGATCCTCATTGTTATCCTTACACTAACGGTTGTTTCCATTATATTTGAACTTGTTTTGCAGGAATGAACTAGTGGGACTTAGTCTTGTCGAGATTCCAGGGGAATATGCTCCCATATTCTGAATGTGTATAGCTTGAGTGACCGTTATGAAAGTCATGGGAGGCTAGCATAATTTGCGGATTGTTTGTTATTTAGTTTATTTCTATTTTTAAAGGGGATAACGAGCTTGATAGTAAGAACAATTAGCAAAAACACACACACTCTCGAAAGCTCTCTGCAACTTATTGGCGGTTACACACTGTTTACACACTAGTGATCCTTGTAACAAGCTTGTTATCATCCCGATTTGTAACCTTTACTTGTTGAATATAGTTGGTGATCGGTAGTTTCCATCACCCGAGGTTTTTTATGCCGGAGATCATATATTGATCAAGGGCTTTTTCCTTATATAAATCCTTGTGTACCTCGTTCATTTCGTTTACAAACTGTTCATACATTTGCTTAATCATCCAAGCATCACACCTCACAAAACAAGATTTGGCTGCATTATCCTAGTCTGATTTTTGACCAAAATAGTTTGGCGCCCACCGTGGGGCAATTGGTGCTTCATTTCTGAGAAATTTTATTCATTGTGATCATTTCAGTTCATCACTTTCAACTACATGGCTTCTTCGGCGAAGAACACATCAAGTTCCATGCCGGCAATCACCTCCTCACAGGGCATCCCACCTTTGCCTCCAGCATCTTTTGGATCCCAGAAGAGTGTTGAAAATGCTGCGAAGAAACAAAGCTTCGTTTTCTTAAAACCACCAACTTCTGTTGTTTCTTCTGGCCCTTCTAACAGTGATCTTTATTCTTTGATTTTGCAGATGAGGGATTACATGCAGCAGCAGGACAAAACCAATGACAGGATCCTTCGAGAGATTGACGACATCAAGAAATTGAAGAGATCAGTGGAGGATCACTCTCCATTAGTACCTAGATCACTGGATTTCGACACTCTAGCTATAACCGCCCTGCAATCTGCGGCTCCAGATATCTAGTACCATAGCGGATCATTGGGAAGGCGTTATGGATCAACGACAATGACTCAGGCTTTAGGGTCCTACTTCCAGCCTTTAGGATCCTCTTTTCAGCCTTCAGGGTCCTCCTTCCAGCATCAGGGATCCTTCACTAGCTCAGGAGGATACATGGGGACGCAGACAGTTCAAGGATCCTCATCTCAGGTTCAAGGATCCTCCTCTCAGGTTCAGGGATCCTCTCAGATTCAAGGATCCTTCTTTCAGGTTTAAGGATCCTCATCTCAGGTTTACGGATCCACGGATTATCCTCCGAGACCCCCAGTCACAGCACATCAAGGATCCAACATCTTTCAGGATCAAGGATTCTTAAGGAGTGTGCAACCCGAAAGTTCAGATGTTCATCTAGGAGAGTTCATTCCTATGCAAACTATTGCTTCATCTGGTCCCTCAATTATACCAGAATCTCGTCAATATGGATTCACATCTGGAATTCAAACCTTGAATCCTTCAGGAGCTAACACTTTGAATAATTCTCATAATACTAACCATGGCTTTGTGCAGGATACAGGTATCAATCAAGCTATGGCTAGGTAATTACAGAAACTGAAGGATATGATATCCAGCGTTCCAGAAGTGGTCAAGCCCATTCCTGAAATCGCAGATGGAAGCCACAGGATATCTCGTTTTGTACCACCTATTTGTGATGCAGAAATTCCAAAAAGGTTCCAAATACCAACCATGAAGCTATATGATGGCTCAACGGATCCAGAAGAGCATGTAGCTCAGTATAGAGAAAGGATGGAGATCAATCCCATCCCGGAGAGGTTAAAAGAAGCATGTTTATGTAAGGGTTTTGGATCCACATTAACAGGATCAGCTCTTAAATGACTGCTAAGTCTTCCCCCTTACTCTATTACTTCATTTGCTAATCTAGTTAATCTATTTAATAGCCAATTCTCATGTAGTAGAAAATTTGAACGTTTAACTAGTGATCTATATAGGGTAACACAAGGTCAAAATGAATCATTTAGAGATTATATCACTAAGTTCAGTAAAGAATCCTTAGATATCCCTAATTTGGATATTGCTACGGCTGTGGAAGCCTTCAAAATGGGTTTACTTAGGGATTCAATGTTCTATGATGATCTTGTCATGTCCCCTTGCAGGAATCTTGATGAAGTGAAAACCAGGGCCCTTAGATTCATCCGATTAGAGGATGATAAAAGGATACAAGAAAGACTGGCATGATCCTCGAAGCAGGAAAAACAAGGATCCTACTTCAGGAACAACAAGTCCAAATCTTATAACAAGTCTGACAATCAGGATGATGAGGATTATCCTCCCATTTCTGAATATTGCTTTTCTGTTGATAACAATGAACTGATCCTTGCAATGCAGAATTTAGGTGAAAAAGCAAGATGGCCCAGAAAAAGTGATAAGCCAGCTGCAACGAAAGACAAATCCAAATGGTGTGCATACCATGAAGATTTCGGCCATCTCACTGAAGAATGTATTGCACTCAGAAAAGAGATTGGTTACTTGTTAAGTAAAGGGCATTTGAAGGAGCTATTGGGGAGAAAAAAGTCAAGGATCCAGGATCCTAAAAAAGTTCCAGAAAGAGCTCCTGCTCCTCCGGCTGATGCACAAATTATAAACTTCATATCCGGTGGATCATACATATGTGGTACTTCCTTTTCAACAGCCAAAAGGCATGCCAAGGAGACCAAGATGGATAATGGGGACAGACCCATCCGAACCTCCACTGTTACACAGGAAAAAGTTATAACATTTGATGAGGATGATCGTGTGGATGTTCAGGATCCTCATCATGATGGTCTTGTTATTACTCTGTTTATATCTAATCATTTTTTCGCAGGATCTTAATAGATGGAGCAAGCTCGTTGAACATCATTTAGCTTGATGTCCTCAAAAAGATGAATATTCCTGAATCAGAAATCATCCCAAGATCCTCAGTTCTTGTGGGGTTCAGTGGAGAAACTAAGAATACATTGGGGGACATTAAGCTTCCCAATTACATAGAGGGACTTAATTCTTTTCAGAAATTTTGTGTTATAGATTGCTTATCCTATTGCAATGTTATCCTTGGCAGGCCATGGATACATGACATGAAAGCAGTTGCATCTACATATCATAAGTGTGTAAAGCTTCCTAGTCCATGGGGGGTGGTAAAGATTGAGAGTGACCAACAAGAAGCAAAGAATTGTTACACCTCATAGCAGGATCTTAATAGATGGAGCAAGCTCGTTGAACATCATTTAGCTTGATGTCCTCAAAAAGAAAAATATTCTTGAATCAGAAATCATCCCAAGATCCTCAGTTCTTGTGGGGTTCAGTGGAGAAACTAAGAATACATTGGGGGACATTAAGCTTCCCAATTACATAGAGGGACTTAATTCTTTTCAGAAATTTTGTGTTATAGATTGCTTATCCTATTGCAATGTTATCCTTGGCAGGCCATGGATACATGACATGAAAGCAGTTGCATCTACATATCATAAGTGTGTAAAGCTTCCTAGTCCATGGGGGGTGGTAAAGATTGAGAGTGACCAACAAGAAGCAAAGAATTGTTACACCTCATCAATGAAGCCAGCCTCAAGACCAAGGGAGCAATAGCAATTAAAGCATCCTCCAAGAGATGTCCTGGAGGCAAGGGAACAAGATGTAAAAGATATCCTTATGGATCCTCAGGATCCTGAATCCAAGATTTTCATAGGATCGGGGATCCTCAATAACATTGAACAGGATCTAGTATCCATCCTCAAGAAGAGAAAAACTACCTTTGCCTGGAAGTATGAAGACATGACAGGTATCTCTAAAGATATAATTACTCATAAGCTTGGCGTTGACAGGTCATTCAAGCCCATACATCAAAAAGGGAGAAAGTTTGCACCTGAGAGGAATGCCATTATCCAGGAAGAGGTAGACAAGCTACTCCGAGTAGGTATGATAAGAGAGGTCAAGTATCCAAGGTGGTTAGCCAATGTGGTTGTTGTTCAAAAGAAAAACGAAAAGTGGAGGGTATGTGTCGATTTTACCATTTTAAACATGGCATGTCCCAAGGATCCTTTCCCATTACCCCACATTGACTCCATGGTGGATGCTACCGCGGGTCATGAGTTTTTGACTTTTATGGATGCTTCATCTGGATTTCAGCAAATTCAGATGGAACCATTTGATCAAGAGGATACAGCTTTTATGACCCCAACTGGTATATATTGTTATATTGCTATGCCATTTGGACTAAGAAATGCAGGTGCTACTTATCAAAGGCTAGTCAATATGATGTTTAAGGAACAAATTGGACATACTATGGAAGTCTATGTAGATGACATGGTGGTTAAGTCTAAGAAAGCTGAGGATCACCTTAGAGATTTGGAGGAAGCATTCGATATCCTTGATAAATTCAACATGAAATTGAATCCTTCCAAGTGTCATTTTGGTGTTAAAGCAGGCAAGTTCCTAGGCTACATGGTGACCAAAAGAGGCATTGAGGCGAGTCAAGAGCAAATCAAGGCAATTGTGAATATAAAATCTCCTGCCAATGCCAAGTATGTGCAAAGATTGACAGGGAGGATAGCAGCCTTGAACAGGTTCATATCAAAGTCATTAGAAAAGTGCAAGGAATTCTATGACATTCTAAGAAAGAACAAGAAATTTGAGTGGACTGAAAAGCATGAGAATGCTCTCAAAGCCCTTAAGGATTACCTATCCTCAGCTCCTGCCTTGTTGAAACCAGAAAAAGGGGATATATTATCCTTATATTTGGCAGTCTCTTCTAAAGCAGTAAGTGTAGTCCTTGTTAAGGATCACGAAGGTACACAGCACCCTGTATATTATGTAAGTAAAAGTTTGCTTGATGCTGAATCCAGGTATTCACATTTAGAAAAACTTATCCTTGCTTTAATTATGGCATCTACTAAATTACATCATTATTTTGAGACTCATGCTATCATTGTTAAGACTAACTTTCCAATTAAGAATGTTCTCAGGAAACCTGAAATGTCAGGAAGGATGGCTAAATGGGTAGTGAAGCTTAGTGCTTATGATATAAGATATGAACCAAGAACTGCCATTAAATCCCAAGCCTTGGCTGACTTTGTGGCAGATTTCAGTAGTGATCTACAAAGGGAAGCTGAGTTAGAAGTTCAACAGCTTGAAGAGACCAAGGATCCTTGGATACTCTTTACAGATGAAGCCTCTAATGTCAAGGGAACTGGACTTGGGATACTACTAAAATCGCCACAGGGGGACATAATACCCCACTCAATAGCTTGTGAGTTTCAAACTACTAATAATGAGGCTGAATATGAAGCCTTGATAGCTGGTTTGCAAATTGCCAAGCACATGAGAATCAGGTATCTTGAGGTACATGTAGATTCTTTGTTAATTACTAATCACTTTAATGGATCCTACGCTGTTAAAGGTGAAAGACTAATCAAATACCTAGAGATAGTCAAGGAATTGGCACTCTCTTTTGTTTCCTTTAGTTTGACACAGGTACCTAGGGAAGAGAATGCAGAAGCTGATGCATTGGCCAACCTTGGATCATCCTTGAAGATTCCAGAGGATATCAAAATTCCTATCATCCATATTTTGGCTCCTGCTATTGAGGATCACGTAGCTATGGAGATAGAAGAGGATTCTGCAATCGTTCCTACTGATAATGCACAATCTCATTCAGGATCATGGATCCTTCCAATCATGAGATATATACAACATGGAGAGATCCCTACAGGAGAAAATCCTAGAACTTTCAAAGTCAAGGTATCTCAGTTTACAATATTAAATAACATGTTATATAAACGATCTCTTGCAGGTCCATATCTCAGATGTATTGAGGATCCTGAAATTCAAGAAGTCCTAAAGGATTTTCATGAAGGAGATTGTGAAAATCACACTAGGGGCAGGGCATTGTTCTCAAGGATCCTTAGGACAGGATACTATTGGCCTACTATGAAGAAGGATGCCATGAATTATGCCAAGAAATGTGATGCTTGTCAAAGATATAGCAATATCCTTCATCAACCAGCAGAGCTCCTGCATCCTATATCTTCTTCTTGGCCATTTATGAGATGGGGAATGGATATAGTTGGTAAACTTCCCAAAGCACCAGGAGGAAAAGTGTTTATGCTTGCCATGACTGATTATTTTTCCAAGTGGATAGAAGCTGAAGCCTTTGCTCAAGTCAGAGAAAAAGAAGTGATATCCTTTATTAAAAGAAATATTATTACCAGATTTGGTATTCCTTCTGAAATTGTTTGTGATAATGGATCCCAATTTATTGGGAGTAGAACAACTAACTTTTGTGACAGCTGGGGGATTAAGATGATAACATCAACACCAGTCCACCCACAAGCTAATGGTCAAGCAGAATCATCCAACAAGATCATCATTAACAATTTGAAGAAGAAACTTGTATCCAAGAAAGGAAAATGGGCAGAAGAGTTACCTTATGTGCTATGGGCTGATAGAACAACTCCCTAGAATGCTACTGGCCAAACTCCATTTTCTTTAGTATTTGGAGCAGAATCAGTGATCTCTACAGAGATGGTGGTTCCTACTATTAGAACAAGCATCTGTGATCCTGAAGGAAATGCTGAAAACTTGGTTCAAGACTTGGATACCATAGAAGAACTCAGGGATTTGGCAAGGATAAGGATGGCTAGTTATCAGCAAAGAATGGCTGGAGCCTACAATAAGAATGTCAGGATCAGAAAGTTCCAAGTTGGTGATATGGTGTTGAGGAAAGCATTTCAGAATACCACAAATCCTGCTGATGGAAAGTTAGCACCAAAGTGGGAAGGCCCCTACCTAACAGAAGCAGAGGCAGGAAAGGGGGCATATCGATTACTAACAATGGAAGGTGATTTACTACCAAGAGCTTGGAATGCTGTCCATTTGAAGAGATACTTCATGTAGGAAGGATTTAGGATCCTTGGCCATCTTAATTTCCGATATCCTTGAAGGATCCTTAAAGGATAGATGATCCTCATTTTGGTAATGACCTGTTCCTAAATTATCTAATCCTTTTATTATCTTTGATACAAGGAGAAGGATCCAAGGTCCTTTATCCTGTTTTTTCACTTAGTTATGAGTTTTGCAGAAGATTGATGTATCCTTGACAAAGGGTCAAGTATCCACAGAAGTTTCATCAGTTTCTTGGGCTTGTCCCCAGTTTTTTTTGGGTTTATCCCCAGTCTTTGGGCCTGTCCCCAGTTTTGCCAGTAGCGCACGATGATCCTGATGCAGTTCAAGGCAATGGGACCAGTACCCACTTTAGGGGCTGACAATTTCATTGTACTAGCTGTATTTAGGATCCTACGTATAATGGTAGATGTACCATACATCCGTTCCTAAGGTTTCTAACGTTTTCACGTTAGCTAAGGTTTTGGCATTTTCATGTCAATAAGTTGGATAGTTGCCAGTGAGGGCCATACTCCAGTTTTTTGGGCTTGTCCCCAGTTTTTTGGGCTTGTCCCCAGAATTGTTGGGCTTGTCCCCAGTTACTAATTCTTCTTTTATATTGGCTTAGTCCCAAGTTATGATATGTTTCAGGTTTTACAAAGCTAAAAAGTTAAGGATCCTGGATCCTAACCTTTTACTAAGGTTTGTCTGTTGGTTATCTTGATTATAAGTGTTAAAGACTTAGGATCCTAACTTAGATTCTCAAGTATTATCCTTATTTACCTTTATTTTATTCTTGATCTATTTTTGTTACCCTTATTCTTTGACAACAGGATATATGATCCTTAATTTATGCCATTTTTTGAACCTTCGATTATAGGATATTTGATCCTTGATCATATCCTAAACTTTTTGACATAATCTAATATATTCTCATTCTTAACTTGTGAATTCAAAGAAAAGGTACCATAAATATTGAAAGGTAAATATACATACAATGGACAACATAAGATAGCCAAAAGATTAGAGTTTTATTTATTTATCAAAACATTAACCCTTAAAAGGTTGTCAAAATTGCCTACCCCAAGCATCTACCAGCAAATCGTAGCCCGTCCGCTGGGGTAGGCAAAGGGTGTCCTTAGTTAACAGTTCATAAAGTGCAGGAATAAAAGGGTGGCAGGATAACAGTTGTTTCATCCCCCAAACAGAGGATCCCTCCACCATCTATTATCCTACCTATTGTCTGAAGGATCTACGATCCTTAAACCTAAAGGCTATCGTTTAAGTACAGACCAACATTGTTCACCATCAAAACATCATCAAACAAAAAATCTACCAAACCATAAAAAATGGGCTCCGGCCACGTCTAGAAATTTCCATCATCGCCCATTGTTGCAGCCTACACCTTCGCTGCATCACCACCAGCCGCTACATCTATTTAAATATTTCATTATACATAAATGTGAATACCTACTTGACATGGTGACTGAACCAGAGGATGCTTCTTGTGAATCTTTTGTTTTGGCCTGGAAAATTCTAACAACAGGATCAAGGTTCCAAAAGGCAGCTACCGTTTCCTTTGTTGCATGTGATTCTAGAAGATGAGAAACTGAGATAGCTGCACAATAGGATCAGAAGAGGATCAGTTATCCTAAATGGAAACAAAATCTTCCTATGATCCTTCTATAAGGTTCCTATTTCCTACCATGGGTGGTCCACTTTTTGGGAAGGTCTTTCCCGTCCGGGATAGAGTCCCTCCTGACAAAAAAGAAACGGTTTTCCAATGGGTATCGTTTTTTGTGGTCTTGAGGATTGGGTGAGGATCACCAGGTTTTGTGTTTGAATAAGAAACGGTGTGAACCATGGCTAACAAGATTGTACAACTCGGCCAACTCTGACATTCCTATCTCTATGCCCTCTTGCTCTATGATGTTCTCTATGGTGTATAATACCCTCCACATCATCGGCATGGCCTGAATATAGCACATGCCGGTGAGTGCAAAGAAGGATTGGGTGAAGGCAGGGAAGGGATAGGAGAATCCTATTAAGAATGGGGTGGCCGGAAAAGCAACCCAGGTATCGGAGATACAGTCACTCTTCGCAGAAGAGTCGAAAGGTTTAAAAACGGTATCCGCCGGGAATCAATGGCGAATCTGGTCAATCTCTGGGTCGGTAAAGTGGCAGAGTTCCCACGAAGGATTTTTGATGATGCCTTGGCTTTTCAGGGGACTATCCTTCTTTGGGTCCTTGGCCGGTGAGGATCGTAGAACCATTTTCGCCATGGATGTTAAGAGAGAAGAAATCAGAATAAGCAAATGAAGAGAGAAGAGAGATACCTGATCAGTCTCCGAATGAGGATTTAAAGGGAAGTAACGCATGAATTTAAATGCCCCTTGATCCTTATCTCTAATTTCGAATTTAAAATGATGATTTTGCACGTGGTCATGTCGCTGACGTCAGGGTTGCAACGGCTAGTTAGATGATAACGGCTATATTTACGTTATTTAGTTTGTTAGCGATAAGGCAGAAAATATGACTCATCAAGTTATATTTTATTCCTCATATTTTGGGGGCAATTGTTAGGGATGGATTTTTTAAATCTAAGGATCACGGATCCTTAAGTGCAACCAGGATCACGGATCCTCAAGTGCAGCCAGGATCACGGATCCTCAATTCTGTTTGAATTGAGGATCCTCAGAAGTCGTTGCAAGTTTAAGGATCCGGGATCCTCATTGTTATCCTTACACTAACGGTTGTTTCCACTATATTTGAACTTGTTTTGCAGGAATGAACGAGTGGGACTTAGTCTTGCCGAGATTCCTGGGGAATATGCTCCCATATTCTGCACGTGTATAGCTTGAGTGACCGTTATGGAAGTCATGGGAGGCTAGCACAATTTACGGATTGTTTGTTATTTAGTTTATTTCTAATTTTAAAGGGGATAACGAGCTTGATAGTAAGAACAATTAGCAAAAACACACACACTCTCGAAAGCTCTCTGCAACTTATTGGCGATTACACATTGTTTACACACTAGTGATCCTTGTAACAAGCTTGTTATCATCCCAATTTGTAACCTTGTTGAATATAGTTGGTGATCGGTAGTTTCCATCACCCGAGGTTTTTTATGCCGGAGATCATATATTGATCGAGGGCTTTTTCCTCGTATAAATCCTTGTGTACCTCGTTCATTTCATTTACAAACTGTTCATACATTTGCTCAATCATCCAAGCATCACACCTCACAAAATAAGATTTGGTTGCATTATCCTAGTCTGATTTTTGACCAAAAAACTAATAAACTTTTGCTAACATAATAGACAGGATATTGCTGACCTTCGTGATCCTTGACCAGGACAACACTTACCGCATTCCCTGATATTGCAAGATACAGGGATAATGGTTCACCATTTTCTGGCTTCATCAATAGAGGTGCAGTTGAGAGATATTGTTTTAATTCCTGCAAGGTTGTTTCATGCTTCTCTCCCTATTCGAATTTCTTATTCTTCTTCAGGATATCGTAGAATTCCTTGCATTTTTCTGAGGATCTTGAGATAAATCTGTTTAATGCTGCTACTCGTCCCATCAGTCTTTGTACATCTTTCATATTGGAAGGTGACTTGATATCCAAGATGGCTTTGATCTGTTCTGGGCTTGCTTCTATCCCTCTTTTAGTCACCATATATCCCAGAAACTTTCCTGTCCCCACTCCAAAATGGCATTTAGCAGGGTTTAGCTTCATGTTGTACTGATCCAGGATATCGAATGCTCCCTTAATATCCTGGAGGTGATCCTCAGCATTTTTAGATTTTACTACCATGTCATCGATGTATACCTCCATGGTGTCCCCCCGGCTTGTCTTTAAATATCATGTTCACCAATCTTTGGTATGTTGCGCCTGCATTTTTTAAACCAAAAGGCATAGCAGTATAACAATAAATACCTGTCGGTGTCATGAAAGCAGTATCCTCCTGGTCTGAAGGTTCCATTTGGATCTGCTGGAATCCTAAGGATGCATCCATGAAGGTTAACATCTCATGGCCGGCAGTAGCATCCACCATTGAATCAATATGAGGTAGAGGAAATGGGTCTTTGGGATAAGCTTTGTTTATGTCTGTGTAATCTACACAGACTCTCCATTTCCCATTTTTCTTTTGCACCACCACTACATTTGCTAGCGATCTGGGAAATTTCACTTCCCTAATCATCTTGCTTTTTAATAACCTTTCAACTTCTTCCTAAATGATAGTGTTCCGCTCTGGAGCAAACTTCCTTCGTTTCTATTGGACAGGCTTGAAAGACCTATCGATTCCAAGCTTGTGGGTTATAATATCCTTGGAAATCCCTGTCATATCCTCATATTTCCATGCGAATGTTGACATCCTGCATTTCAAAAAGTTAGTCAATTGATTTTCAATATCCTGAGGGATATTGGTTCCTACGAGCACCGAGATATCTAGATTATCCTAATCCAAGATAATTTTCTTTACATCCTGCTCTGAAGCCTCCACGATATCCTGGGCTCGCATCTTTAATTGCTATACTGCATTAGGCTTTGTCGAGGATTTCATCGATGAAGAGTAACACTCCTTTGCTTCCTGCTGATCACTTTCCACCTTGACTACCCCCCAAGGGGTAGGAATCTTGATGCATTGATGATAGGTCGACGGCACAGCTTTCATTTCATGGATCCATGGCCTACCCAATATAATATTGTAGCAGGATAAGGAGTCCATGACACAAAATCGTTGCATTGAGTTGACCCCTTCAACATACACATGCAACTTTATCTCTCCCACGGTATTCCTGGCTTCTCCACTGAATCCAACAAGCACAGTGGATTTCGAAGTAATATCCATCGGGGATACATTCATTCTCTTCAGTGTCTCCAACTGAATTATGTTGATGGAGCTGCCATTATCCACCAGTATCTTGTGCACAAAATGATTAGCAACATATAAAGTTATTACCAAAGCATCATGATGAGGATCCTGGACAGTATCCCTATCATCACTATCGAACGTGATCACTTTATCAGTCATGAGGGTTGACATCCTGGTTGGCTTATCTCCCCTCTCTGCCTTAGCCTCCTTTGCATGTCTTTTTGCTGCAGAATAAGAGGTCCCACAGATATTGGATCCTCCTGAAATAAAGTTAATTATCTTGGCATCCGCAGGAGGTGATGCTGCTCGTTCAGGATCCTTGTTAGTATCCTGACCCTTATTCTTCTTTCTTCCCAGGAGATCCTTTAGGTATCCTTTGCTCAGCAAATAGCTTATTTCCTTCCTCAGGGCAATGCAATCTTCTATAACATGTCCAAAATCCTCATGGAAGGCACACCACTTGGATTTATCCTTCCAATCAGCTTTCTGTTGGTTCTTCCTAGGCTACCTTGCTTTGTCTCCTAAACCTTGCATAGCATACATCAGTTCAGGTATATTAACAGAAAAACAATATTCCTAGGCCACCTTGCTTTGTCTCCTAAACCTTGCTTTGCTCACTTTCTTGCTGTCATTCCTGCCATATGGCTTAGAGCGATATGGTTTGTACGAGGATTCTGATTTCCTGTTGGTTGACTCATAGGTTGTGGATGAATTCATCCTCTCTTGCATCTTTTTGTCATCCTCCAGTCGAATATATCTTAAAGCTCTGTTCCGAGCTTCATCCAGGTTCCTGCAGGGATTCATTACAAGATCCTGGTAAAATTGAGAATCTTTTTGCAATCCCATCTTGAAAGCCTGCACAGCTGTTGCAACATCAAGATGTGGGATATCTAAGGATTCCCGGCTAAACTTGTTCACATAATCTCTCAAGGATTCCTGAGGTCCTTGAGTTATCCTGTAGAGATCACTGCTTAGTTTTTCAAAACTCCGACTACAAGAAAATTGGCTATTAAATAAATTTACTAAATGAGCAAATGATGTAATCGAATGAGGAGGAACATTTAAGAGCCATTTTAAGGCTGATCCTGTTAAGGTAGAACCAAAACCCTTGCAGAGGCATGCTTCCTTGAGATCTGGAGGGATAGGGTTGATTTCCATCCTTTCCCTATACTGGGCAATATGCTCTTCAGGATCCGTAGTTCCGTCATAGAGCTTCATGTTGGGGGTTTGAAATCTTTTCGGGATTTCAGCATCATAAATAGGATATGCAAATCGAGATATCTTGTGGCTATCCTGGGATACTTCTGGGATTGGCTGGACTACTCCAGGTACACTGGATATCATGTCCTTTAACTTTTGAAGCTCCCTGGAAAGTGCTGATGTCATACCTGCATCCTGCAAAGATCCAATACCATTAGTAGCAAGTATATTATTATTATTAGATATGTTACCAGTCTGAGGATTCTGGCCATATCCTGAGCTTCTCATAGTTGACACCCTGACCGAAGAGGGTATCTCGGGAGTACGATTCTGAGAATGGCTAGGCACAATCTTCCCTAATTCGGTCATGTTCGTGTCTTAAACAGGTCGTGTTCGTATCTTAACAGGCTGTGTTCATGTCTTAACCATGTCGTATGATTCGTTGGTATTTTTTTCGTGTCTTAACAGGTCGTTTCGTGTAACTTGTTTATTAACATGTTCGTATTCGTGTTTCAAAAACCTGACACGATAAGATTTCATGTCGTGTTCATGTTTACGTGTTTCGGGTTCGTGTCTTATCGTGTTCATGTCTTAACAGATCAGGTTAACCCGTTATGTCAGCCCTAGTTTATATGATATGACTATTATACCATTTTATTTAAAACTAAAAGAAAACATAAAACCCCAATCCTTGCACACCCCACCCCACCCCGCCCCTCCTTCACGCAAAGCTTTGCTTGCCACTAAATCTATTGGGGTGATATTTTTTTTACATGTAATATGTAAAAGGCATGCCCCATAGCCTAAATTTAATTTCTTGATGAAAATTGTTAATGTCATTGATTTTCGAGCTTGAAAATTAGCTCCTTAACAAATGCATTCAAGCCCGAGCTTCATTTATCGAGGTTAAGCAGACTCACAAACTTAAACGAGCCTATCATTTGTATATTTTTTGTTTAATATATTGAATATATATTTACATTATATATATATAGGATTAGGTTCAAGAGTGAACACTAGTGTAGTTTGCGAACTGAGCGAACTAATCCTGACCATACATGTGTGTAGATCAATGGCCTTGATTTGATGATGAAATACACTAGTGTATTTTACGATTTGATGATGAAATCCTAGCCATCCACGTGTGTAAATCAATGGCCAAGATTTGTTCACTCAGTTCGCAAATACACTAGTGTTCACTCTAGAACCCCACCCTATATATATATATATAGGGTGGGGTTCAAGAGTGAACACTAGTGTATTCGCGAATTGAACGAACTAATCTTGGCCATACACGTGTGTAAATCAATGGCCAGGATTTGTTCACTCACGCAAATACACTAGTGTTTACTCTAGAACCCCACTATATATATACCTCATTTAACTAATTTGATCACTTAATTACTTCGGTAATTTTAGACCAAAACATATATATATATATATATATATATATATATATATATATATATATATATATATATATGTTTTGGTCTAAAATTACCGAAGTAATTAAGTGATCAAATTAGTTAAATGAGGTAGTGTGCTAAGAATGTGTATTGAAAATATGCTAATTTAGTTGTTTACAAAAAACAGTTTTCAGGATATGGCTCAGGATATCGAGCTGTATCTACAATAAAAAAATGAGCAAAAATGTAAAGGGTGACACGGGAAGTACGAGGAAAGCCCTTGATCAATCTAGATCGCCGGCACAAAACCTCGGGAGCTGACAATCGCAGCTGCCTTGTTCTTCTTATTGCTTCAAATATCAGGATACAGTGCAAGATATGATGCGGATCAACTAAGTGTTACAATGTGATTTCGATACAAGTGTAAGTGTGTTGGGAGTGTTTGCAGCTAGAGAGAAAGAGAGCTCGAGAGATTGTGTGTCCTTATCTGATCCGATCACTCCTATTTATAGTAAAACAAAACTAACTAACTAGCCTATAAAACTGGGATGCTGCGAATATTCCCTTTGTGAACGTTGTAGTCCATGTCTTCCGGCTTCAACGTCCATAATTCAACAGATTTCCCGAGTCTTTGGGAAAAGAAGTCCACTCGAACGTTATAGACTTGTTCAAATAACCTACACGTGAATTAATTAGTTACTACCAGGATATCGTATCAGGATGTTACTAATATCCTGGTCACAACAAAAAAAACATAGTCAGAATATTAGTCATGATATATGAGCAGAAAACCACCCATAACAATATATATATATATATATATATAGGCATGATCTAGAGAAAACGCCTAAAAGTGTGAGAACGATTTTTAGCCACAAGATCTTTCTGATTTGTGGCTGAGATTGATGCGGTGACGTTTTTATAAATATGTATAAGTTTAGAACGTGCGCGGGCTTCATTAAGGTATAAAGGTAAAATTGCCATAAATAAAACGCCAAAAACGCTACTTCTGACAGATTAATTATAAAGCATCTGAAACGCCAGAAAAACATTATTGCAGTAATGGAAAAAGCAAAGCAAAACAAAACGGCAAAAAACGCCAAATGCTTTAATGCTTTATATTCAGTGAAGAACAAACTTCCGCCAAAAATCACGCACCTAAAACTCATTATATAAATGAACTTAACATCCCTTTCATTGAGCATGCTCGAAAAAACAAAAAACGTCAATCTCTTAAATAAAGCCAAAAATCATAACACATTCAAGAAGATTACACAAATTGGAAATTGTAATCTCTTGGGGGTTTAAAACTTCAATCAACAGGTTCGTTATAAAATTCAACTCTAGAAGAAAAAAAGGGAATGGTGAAAACTGTAAACGTCATACTTAATATGGAAGAAGAAGGGCAGTTGAGGATTCTGGAACTTGGAGTTCCAATGGACAACTTGTGTGAATAGATACAAACTGTCACATGGTGATTGAGGAGAAATTTTTTTGTAAATAATGCAAATGAAATTGATGAAGAACCAATAATTTCATCATGGGGTTATGATGAAGAATATGAGTGGGTGATGGTTGTGTGGAACGACGGTCAAGATGAAGACCACACCATTGATAACATACTGACTGAACAGGGACTTTCGTTTATAGAACAATTATGCAATGCAACATGTTTAATCACTGAGATGACACCAATGGTGACATCGTTGGAGAAATTGCTTAAATGGAGGCGTGAAGCACTTGAGAACGAGAACGTCATCAAAACTGAAGACAAAGATGAGAATTTTGGTGTGGAATCAGAAGAAGAGGATGAAGGGAGTGATGGGAACTTCTCGGACATTATCCCATCCGTTGAAGACTTTTAGTTGTTCTCTTGTATTTTTTCTATAAGGTTTTATTTGTTTGTTTTCCCATAATATTATTTTGGTAATGTCTTAACAATTATAATTAACGTCATTATAAATGAATGTTCTAATATTAAAAAAACGCCATTATCATAAATAAAAATGATTAAAAGAAAGTTGATAAAAATAAAACGCCAAAAATGGTAATTTAACATAAAACGCCATAAAGTGGTGGAAGAAAGTTAAACGCAATAAATCGTTGAATAATAATAAAATGCCACTATGTAAAAAATAAACGACACCAAATTGTAATAGAATAGTAAAACGCCATATTAAACGCTATTATTCACTAGTGTCCGCTCTATAAGGCCGTGTCGATCTTCTTTTGATTACTGGTTTTTTGCATGTGGATGCATAGTGACCAAAATTTTTACACTTTTTACACTGTCGTTCTTCGCCCTCGTTTTCGCTTTTTTGCTGTTTTTTCAGTCGCTTTCTCGTGTTTCAATTTCAACCGCTTGCGAGATCTAGAACATCTTGACTTTTAACCAACAGGAACTCTTATGAGATTCTTGTCGTTTTGATATTGCCCCGTTATCTCAGTAAATCGATCCCTAGTACTAGGAGCGGGGGAGACAATCTGCATATCCTGAACTTTTTGTTAGGATATGAGTTTCTTATGATTGTGTTTGTTTGAATTAAAGTGAAGATGAATGATAAACAATTGCAGCGGAAACTAAATGAAACAAACTTTCAACACAATCAAATGAGAGAATTGCTTTCAACAAACATGTTTAACATGGAATCGAATGATTATATTTATTAGAATCTTCAATTACACTTGCACGAATGCATACAATCTCCCCCTCAGCCTGAGCTCATAGAGAATGTTCGTACATAATGAGTTGTGATGAAAAGAGCTGATAGAACAGTACAGGGTACTGTTCTATTTATAGTACCAAACAAACCACTGTGGCATCTTTGCTGACGTCACCATGAAAGTGACATCTAACCTCCTAACAAACTCAAACTTCTGACCTATTACAACTACTGATTACCAACAACTGATTACAATATACAAAGCATAAACAAAACAACTGATCCTTCATTCCACTGCTTAGGCTCCAGCAGTGCTTTGGTCTTCAGCAGTACTTGAGACATAACAGTTGATTGAGCATCGGCACTTAGTCTTCATCAGTCTTTTGGGTCAGCAGTAGTTAGGAAGGGCAGTACTTGAATCCATCAGATGTTAGAGCCACTGTCAAGGGGAAAGATTAAATACATACATCTGCTTATTCTGAATCCATTGATCTGATCTAGTTTTGGCTTTATCAACTGTTCCTTTGGTAGGGTTCAATCCCAACAATCTCCCCCTGGAACAGATGATGCCAAAACTCTTCATTATTCTTGGATTTTTATTGCCTCATCAAATATTCCCTAACTTGTCATTTGAATTGTAATTCAAAGTCCATGGAACTTGTATCATCCTCATCCCTGCATAGTGGAAGCTCAAGGAGATCCTGTAGATCTTCAACACTCAGGCCCAGTGCTTGTTCCTTTGATATGTGTTTCACCTCACCACTAGATTTGAGCAAAGTTAATACGTGGGTCTGTTTGTCAGATTTCCACTTTAATATTTTTGAATCCAGTAGGTTTCTTGGGAGAGGTTTTATTGATGATGAGTTTGGAGATGAGTCCTGGTGATAACACTTTGAGAAGTGTTTGCAGCTTTTGCCAATTCAGGATTTTCTACTATCATTTGCTGAAGGGCCATTTTTATAATGTAATCCCCTTGTGCTTTATCTGCTTCTGTTTTATCATCCATCTACTTTTTTTTCCTTTTTTGATAAAGGATGGCAGCAGGTGGAGCAGTGGATCTCCTGATTTGTAACTTTTCTGGTTTAACTGGAACCACTGTTTCAGGATAATCAGGCTTTTGAGGAACCTTTGGATCTTTCTTTTCTCAACTCTTCCAACCTTTTGTAAGTATCTATCACTTTTTCTTCTTTTCACTTGCTAACCTGATTCCTTGACCCATAATCAGCAACAATAAGCACTTCTTTCATTCTCTTTAGCTTTAAAGCCATTTCTGGTACACTTTTCTTGTACTTGGACCAAACAGGAGGAGTGTGTTTTACTTTGTCTTTGTTCATCTTTTGCACTCTTTATAACTCCTCTTTAAGCTCACTAATGGTCCATTCTTTGTATTGATATTTTTCTGCCTTGTATTTCTTGAAAGCCATGATGTGATCAATGTAATATTTTCTCAGGCTTTCATCATCTCTTTCTGATAGTTTCTGACAAAGATCTTTTGAAAACTGCTCCAAAGTTCTGACTTGAGTGAGCAGGTATTGAAAGTTTCTTTGAATCTTTTTGTCAGATTTTCCCTCTGTATTTCTTTTAGGTAGTGTTTGTTATGCAGTAATGAGAGGTGGAATGGAATGGATGATTACAAGGGAATGGAGAAAAAGGTATTTGGTTGGTCAATGGAATGGAATCACTCATTCCAAAAGGCATTCCATTCCCTCAAAATCATTCTTTCCACCCCCTATGTTTTTTTTTCCATTCCATCTCCTCTTGCACCATTCATCAACAACAGCACAACCCACCACCTTCGCCACAACCCACCACCCACCACCGATGCCATCGCCGCCACCCGCCACCACCTCACCCCGACAGCCACCGCCGCCAGCCGCCACCGCCGCCAGCCTCCACCGCCGCCGCCACCACCCACTCGCCACCATTCTCACCCATAGCTGCGACTAATTGCCAACGCCACTCGCCGCCGCCGCCCACCACCATCGTCGACGCCACCACCAACCGCCGCCGCCGCCACCAACGGCCACCTCTGCTGCCACCCACCACCAAGGCCACCTTGCCGCAACCACCACTCGTCGTCACCGCCGAACCGCCACTGGCCGCCACCACCACCACCCATCGCCGCCGCTGACACACACCACCACCACCACCTATAACCACCCACAATCACTACCACCGACCACCACCACCACTCACCGCTGATTTTATTACTCCGTTTTTCTTGTCTAACGAACAACACACAATAATAATTTATTCCATTCAGACATGGTAACCAAACAAGACATGCAATGGTAATAATCCATTGCATTCTCTCGTCCATTCCATTACCTCGTCCATTCCATTCCTTCGTCCATTCCATTACCCCATACCAAACAGACCCTTAGAGATATCCTCTGCTTGTTGAGCCTTTAACTTCAAATATTCTTCTATGTTATTTGGTCTAGGATATCCTTGAAGAGATGGTTGATTTCTTTTTGCAGGGTCATCTTCAGAGTAGAAGGATTTTATCTCCTCTCTAACTGCTGGAATATCTAATGGATACTGGACTCCTGCAGGAACAATGGCAGTATTTGGATTAAGAGCTTGTACTGAAGAGAGTGGAACAGGGTTTGGAATGGTAGCAAGGGTCAGTGGTTGTGAAGATGTTGGAGGTGGTGAAGAGTCATCATCCAGTATTATCCTTCTCCTTTTGGGTTTTGGAGAGGTTGGTGGTGGATTTGTGGGTTGAGTGGTAGTGATTGAAGTGGTAGGTGGTTGAGTGTTTCAACCATTGTTGTCATTACAACAGATGATGTGTCATCTGATGTCTTCTGCTTTTTGGCAGGTGGCTTTTGTGGTGGTGAGGTGATTTTTGGTAAGGGAGTGGATTGAGTGTGTGTTGAAGTGGTAGTAATGGTAGTTGTTGGGGTAACACCTGCTGAAACTACTGAGGTATCAACAACTGTTGATACAACTGGTGTCTCAACATCTGTTGGTTTGGAGGTTTGATGAGAGGAATTTTTGGGGATTTGGGGAGTTTGTTTGATGGTTTTGGAAGGTGTGGATTTGGGTTGGCTTGCTTTTCTAGTAGGCCTTCTTATTTTTAGCTTAGGAATAACTTCCTCTTCCTTAGGCTCAGAAGTACCTTGCTCTTCCCTTTCCATCATAACTTTCTTCTCCTGCTCAAATCTTTTAGTCCCTTTTTTTCCCTATCCCTTTTCTGTTTTGCTTTTTCATCAGCAAATGCATTTTAGGTTACATCAACCTTTTTTGAACCATCTGGCCTTGGGATTTCCACAGTAGGTTTAGACAGTTTATCAGGCGGTAAATACAAACCTTATTTTCCCATTTTGCCTTTCTCCCCCTTTTTGGCATCATCAGGGTTTTCAACATAAATGATTGAAGGAGGAGCAGTGCCAGTGGTTTGCAGCAAATGGGCCTTAATTGCCTTGATTTTTGCTTGTGTATCCTTGAACCTAGCTTCCATCAAATTTCTGAACTTTTGAATTTGAACTTCATGTTGTTGATCAGCATATTCTCTTTGTTTATGAAGCAAAGGTTGAAACAATATCCAAAGCTCAATGGGGGTAGGAGCAGATGATGGAGCAGATGTTGCAACTGGTGCAGCAGTGGGTGTTGCCTTTTGTGCTTGTAACAACTGTTGCAACATAGTTTTGATCTCTACAACAGATGTGTCAATCTTGTCAACCCTCTCCGTCAATTCTTTGTATTTTAAACCATCACCCAACTTAATGGGATCATCTGATTTCCCACTGGCAGTGGTTGTATCAGTAGTTGACTTAGGGAAAGTTTCCCAAAAGTCATCCACTGATGCCCCTTTTTCTTGGTACTAGGGACTTCTTTCTTCAGCAGATGTTACCATTGTAAACACACCAGTAGGTATTGGATACTCACTAGTAGTTACTTTGGTTCCAAAAGAAGAAATTTCCTTCAAGGGAGTCTGAGTAATGAAACAACTGGCCAGATGTAAATCAGTTGATTCAACACCTGTAGTTGCTGCTCCACTTGAACTACCACGAAGAGTTACATGTAACTCAAGGGGTGTAACCTCCCCAGTTGTTGGTGGGTTAGCAATGATAGAAACACCAGACTCAGTCACTTGTTGTGGCATATTCTCATTGACAGGCGATTGAGAAGAACTGATTTGTGTCTGGGCTATATATAGTGCATCCAACAAGGGAATTTGGGCAGTGAGTATGGGTGTAGAAAGAGAATTTGCCTCGGGAGCTGGGCTGTGGATGATGGAATCAAGTGATTCCAGAGCATCATAATGTGGTGTCCCTGTTGATACAACCTGATCTTTTTGAGAAGAAGCAGGAGGAGTTTGAGGCTCAGGTTGAGATCTTTCATCCAACTGCTGTGAGGAAGTAGCAGTAGTGGTTTCTAGTGACTTTTGTGTTATCACTGGTAGTTGATCTGGGATCTCATCTTCCAGATTTACATTTTTTGTGGGTTTGGGGGGCTTTTGTGATTTTTCCTATTTTGGTCTTTTGTGGTTTTAGGTGGGGGTTGCACAGCAGTGGTTGTGCTGTTGTGTTCACTTTGAGCAGTGGGCTCAACAGCAAGGACCTGAGGAGCAGTGGTTGCTGCTAAATTCTGCTCAGGCTCCTCTATTTGTATTTTGGAAGGTTTTGACAGCCTAGTAAAAGTTTCAAAAGAAAGGCTGTTTATTTGAGTAGGATTCCCTTGGATAAGCACATGTGCATTATCCTTTGAAAATTTCTTTTGAAAATAATAGCTTAAAAACCTTGGAAATAATAGAAATGGTTTTTTATTTTCTTTGATATTATTAATATTTTTTACCATGTCATTAAAAATCTCTTGGGAGTAATTAAAATTTTCATTTTGCATGATAGCATATCCCAAATATTGGATTTTTAATGGTATTTCATTAAAAGTTGTGGTCTTATTTGAAACACGCATGAGGAGGGTATGAAACAAAAACCTCGTGGCAGGAGGAAAACTGCCTTTTTTGCAAAGTATCTTTTTTCATTTCCTCTGCAAACCCTCTCTCAAGGAAATCGGTTTGATACTCTGTTTTTGGAAAAGAATTTTTACCTTGAATATCATCGAGTTCAAAGACCTCTGACAGAGTTTGAGGTGTAATAGAAACTGAAATACCCTGAATTGATGAATTTATTGCTAAGGGCTTTTTGTCCTTAACATCAAGTTTAGCATTTTTCCAAAATTCTCTTTGGGTATCCAAGAAGATGGGTGCATTGCAAGTCAACAAAGTTTTGTACTTTGAGGACAAAAGAGCATCAATGACGAAATTGAAGGTTGTGCTTTGACTTGGTTTTGTAAGTATGCACAGGTAGTTGTGAGGAGATTTGAATGGAAGAGCAATGGTGATTTGAGTGATTGCGAGAGGATGAAGAAGATGAGTGATTTGAGAGAAATGGATGGTAACTGCTTTGAGAAAGGAATTTTGAATTCGATTCGACAGTGAAAACCCTGTTTGGGGTTTTGATCAGGGTTTTATAAAGTGAAAAAGTGAATGCTGACGTGGCAGCAGTTACAAAGATCTGACGGATATGTACTGTCCACGTGTCAACCTCTGATGATTAATGGAAGACAGTTGTTTAGGAAACCACTGATGGAACAAGTATCACTGGTTTGCAGTGTTGAAATGAAAACAGTGGCTGATTTTTAACTATCAGTGGATAGCCATCAGTGGGTTAAAACACTGATTTTGAACAACAGTGATTAACAAGGATAATGAGAGAACAGAGGTTGACTTTCAGCAGAGGACAAGATTATCAAAACAGATGTTTGAACCAAAACAGTGCTTATGGCAGACTTTTAAGGATTAATGAAAAATTTTCATTTTTAGCTATTTTTAAGGATGAAATTTTGATTTTCTGAAAACATTTTAATGCTTTTATTCATAGAAAAACAGGATTTTACCAGTTATTCCTTGTTCAGCATGCCAATCCTAGAGATCAAGATTTCAAAGGTGGATGTGTCTAATGCTTTTGTTAGCACATCTGCCAGCTGATCTTTAGTTGGAACATGATGCAGAGAAATCAAACCTTTTTCATAGTAATCCCTCACAAAGTGATGTCTGATATCAATGTGCTTGGTGGTTGAGTGGGGAACTGGATTTTTGATGATATTTTATGCTGCCTGGCTGTCCAACATGAGAGGTGTCTTTAAGGCAGTGATACCAAAATCCAGCAATTGATTTTGAAGCCATAACAGTTGGGCTGTACAGCTTGCAGCAGCTATATATTCTGCCTCAGCAGTGGATGTTGAAACAGCTGCTTGTTTTTTGCTTTGCCAAGACACTAAGCAACTGCCTAGGAATTGACACCCTCCTGAAGTGAACTTCCTTGTTGTGTTACATCCAGCAAAGTCACTATCTGAGAAACCTGAAAGCTTGATATTTCCATCAGCTGGATACCAGATACCAAGTGTGGGAGCACCTTTTAGGTATCTGAATATCCTTTTTACAACAATAAGGTTTGACTTTCTAGGGGCTGATTGGGATCTTGCACAAACACGTGTTGCAAACATGATGTCTGGCCTAGATGCAGTTAGGCACAATAAAGACCCAATCATGCTTCTATAAAGAGTTTGATCAACCAAATCATCCTTTTCATCAGACATGACTATTTATGTGGTTGCTATGGGTGTACTACATGGTTTACAATCATCCATCTCAAATTTCTTTAAAAGTTCTTTGGCATATTTGCCTTGATGGATGAAAGTTCCATTTTGCAGTTGCCTTACTTGGAGACCAAGAAAGCACTAGAGTTCACCCATTGCACTCATCTCAAACTGAGCTGTCATGAGTTGTCTGAACTCTTCACACATTTTAGAACATGTGCTTCCAAAAATGGTGTCATCCACATAAATTTGGACAATCATCAAATATTTCCCTCTCCATTTTAAAAACAATGTTTTATCAATTTTACCTCTTGTGAACCCAATGGAAAGAAGAAAGGTGGAAAGAGATTCATACCAGGCTCTAGGTGCTTGTTTCAGGCCATACAAAGCTTTATTTAGCTTGTAGACATGATTTGGATTAAATGGATCCTCAAAACCTAGAGGTTGACAAACATAGACCTCTTCTTGAATTTTACCATAGAGGAATGCACATTTAATGTCCATTTGATACACCTTTATTTTGTGGTTGACAGCAAAGGCCAGGAATAATCTGATGGCTTCTAATCTTGCTACAGGGGCAAAGGTTTCATCATAATCAATGCCCTCTTCCTGTCTGAACCCTTGAACCACTAGCCTTGCTTTATTCTTGACAACAATACCCCTTTCATCAGTTTTATTTTTAAAGACCCACTTTGTGCCAATAGGACTCACACCCTCTGGCAGTGGTACAAGTTCCCATAATTGTTGTCTTTTAAACTGTTGGAGCTCCTCTTGCATGGCTTCTACCTAGTTGTTGTCTTTTAGTGCCTCTTGATACTTGACTGGCTGATGGAGTGATAGGAAACCAGCAAAAAGACAGATGTTTTGGGATTGGATTCTTGTGAGCACCCCTTCACTGATGTTGCCAATGATTTGGTCAGGTGGATGAGACTTCAAGAGGATTAACTCTCCTTTGTATGGAACAATGGCATTTAAGGGTGAAGGCTGTAGATGTGAATCATCTGAGCTAACCACTGTTGGTGACTTTGATGATCCAACAGTGGCTTGAAATGGAGGTGGAGGAATAGGAGGAAGTGGTGTGAAGGCATGCTGATTTTTATCCACTATTTGAGGATTTTTATCAATAGTGCTTGAGGATGTGGAAGCATGGGTTAATGGGTTACTTTGGTCAACAACTGTTGAGGTAGCAGTGGTTGAGCTTTGACAGCTTTTTTGAACATCTGCTGCTCTTCCAATTGATGCAGACTTTTGTTCTGGAATGATGACTTCATATCCATAGTCTGATGAAGGACTTTGAGATGGACCTACACTGTTAGTCTTGACAGAAACATTTTCAAAAGGTAAATTTATCAAGATCAAAGAGTTCTGCAGGATTTTCAGGGATTTTCATTGAAGAAAGTTCATTGAACTTTACATTCAAAGTCTCTTCCACTGTCTTAGTCCTAGTGTTGAACACTTTGTAGGCCTTAGCAGTGGTTGAGTATCCCAAATGACAACCACAATCAATTTTGGCTGCAAACTTTCAAATAGAATCTTTTAAGTTTAAATGAAACATGGGCAGCCAAAAACTTTAAAATATCAGATCAGTGGTTTGATTTTATACAGAATTTCATAGGCGGTCTTTTGATGCCTGGGGTTTATTAAAACTCTGTTCTGGACATAGTAGACAGTGTTTACAGCCTCTGCCCAGAAAGTCAATGGCAAACCTGAATCAGCAAGCATGGTCCTAGCAGCCTCAATCAAAGTTCTGTTCTTTCTTTCAACTACCCCATTTTGTTCTGGTGTTCTTGGAATGTTGTACTGCCTTACAATTCCTTTTGACACACAAAACTCATCCAACTCCCTATTTCTGAATTCTGTGCCATTGTCACTCCTGAAGATTTTTACTGGCAAGTCAAACTGCTTTTCAACCTGTGTGACAAAGTCTTGCAGAATGCCTGCAGTCTCATCTTTGGAATGTAAGAAATAAGTCCATGTAAACCTACAAAAGTCATCTACAATTACCAAACAATATCTTTTCTTTCTAAGACTCATTACTTTAACTGGGTCAAACAAATCCATGTGAAGCATTTGCAAGCACTTGGTTGTTTTGGACTCTTCAATGGACTTAAAAGAGCTTTTATGTTGTTTTCCTTTTAGGCAGGAAACACAATGCTCAGGACAGGTGAACAGTTTTTGAGGAAGACCTCTTACTAACCCCTGTTTTGACAAAGCAGTGATTGTCTGAGATTTGTGTGCCCCAATCTTCTGTGCCAAAGTTTTGTCTCTTTGTTAGAGGCAACTGAGAATAGACAGGCATCAGTTCTTGGGTTCTCTTTTGACAAATCAACTACATAAACATTGCCACTTCTTTGAGCAACAAGTTTAGTATTCCATTTTTTATTATTTCTTCAATCTTTCAACCATTTCTGGTCCAACAATCCTACAACACTCCTTAGTAAAGAAAGAACCATAACCTTTGTCACTCATTTGAGAGACACCAAGGAGGTTGAATTTTAAACTTAACATTTCCAGACTGTACTGTACCAGATCCCATCACCTTCCCTTTACTATTATTACCAAAAGATATATCACCCCCTTCATGAGTTTTGAATACCTTGAGTAGGGCTCTACATCCAGTCATGTGCCTGGAGCCTCCACTATCTACATACCAAAGACTATCTAAGCATGCAGAAGCTCCCTGCACATCAATTAAATAATTAGTTTAGGAGGGTCTCCAATGGCTTTGGATGGGGTCTCAACAGTGTCTATGTTAAGGTCAGGAAGATGGATAGTGGTTAGGTCAGGGGATTGATTAATTTTTGCAACTTGTTTCTCTAACCACTGTTGGGGGCCATTTCCAATCAATTCTTGATATCCATAGGGATGCTTGTTCACTCTTGGTTTAGAAGGCCTTTTGTATGCTTCATAAACATGTGGGACACTAGGATATGGTGGTTGACCTTTACCTCTTCGGTATTGGTTAACAGGGGGTGCATCAGTTACCTAAACATCTCTTTTAACAGAGGTTTGGTTCAGCTGTTTTGTAACAGCTGTTTGAACTGGCACAAACAGTGGTTGATTCTTGATTGGTGGTTTTGATGAACTCATGGATGTTTTTGAAGTGTACTCATTCTTTTTTACATCAAAGGATTTGAGATACACCCATTCCTGAGTGAGGTGGTTTGTTTTACCACATATGGTGCAGCTCTTAGCAGGCACAATGGTACTTGTTTTGTTAATATCATATGCCTTTAGATGAAAGCAATCTTTAGTCAGATGATTTTTCTTTTCACAAAAAATCACAAAACAAGTTTTTAACCTTTTCTTTTCTTTTCTTCTTTTCAGACTCCATTGCAACAGAGTTTTGAACCACTGTTGGGATGTCCTTAAGAGGAATAACCTTGGCCTTAGGAACTTTGACACCATCACTGGTTGTGAAGTCCATGGGTTTGAAGTTTTCAAGGATGTCACACTCATCAGACCATGTGGGTTTGAATTGGTATTTCTCAATCTCCTCAAAGGTTGAGGACCCCACAGATCTTTCCAAAGTGATCTTGTTACCAAGTTTATCAGTTATTTTAACCTCTTGGCCATCCTTGTTTGTGGGAATGATTTCAACAGAACCAAATTCATTTGCAGCAGCGTTTTCAACTTGGTCATGTTTTCTATAACCTACACCAAATTTTACATTGCTTTTGATCTGTTTCTCAAGCATAACTTCATAACCTTTGCAGGATTCCACCCATTTTTCACAAGTGATTTGGGTGGATTCCAACTCCTTTTTACAGACTTGATATTTTTCTATCATGGTCTAGAGTTGGTCCTTGGTTATGCTATGCTCTTGTTTGATGCTGCAAAATTCATTTTCTTTTTCACTCAATTTGTTTTTCAGTTCTTTTAGAGACTTTTCAAATTGAACTTCGGCAGTTAATAACCTATCTCTAAGGTTTTCATTCACCTCTTTAATGTTTGCAAACACTATGATGCATTTGTCTGAACAAAGGTTTTTGAGAACCTGGGGTGATACCTTAGTAGCAGCCATCATGGCACAATCACAGGTATGATCACTTTCTTCTTGAGTTTTCTCTTCTTTTTCACCTTCTTTCTTCTTCTCTTCTTCTTCTTCTTCTTCTTCTTCTTCAGACTAGGGGTCAGACAGTGGTTCCAACAGGGATTTTGAACTTTCTCCCAGCAGTATTTCATCAGCAACAGCAGTAACCACTGCTTCAGCAATTTTATCCACTGTTTTATTACCTGACTGTCCTTCTTCAGTCTCCAGCCCTTCTGGTATGGTCTCCAATGCTACAAAATAGATATCATTACTCGAAACATTATTTTGAGCATAGAGTGAAAATTTTCATCTCCTAACTCTTCAGGTAAGCTGCTCCAGTCAACCAGTCCTTGGGTGAAAAAGCTTTGTTGGTCTGGTTGAACCACTGCTGGTGCAGCTTGTTGAGGTGCAACTTGTTGCACCTGAACCTGAGGAGCAGGGGCCTGAACATACTGTATCTGAGGAACAGTGGTTTGAACATAATGCATAGGCACATGGGTTGCAGGGTGAGCATAATGAGCAGTGTTTACATGAGCAGCAGGGGCATATTGGGCATAGTGCACAGTGTTTTGGTTATTTTGTGGTCTAGGGTTTGAGCTAGGATGTGTGATAATTGGTCCATTGGTTTGACTCCTGCATTCCCTAGCAAAATGACCTAACCTATTACACTTATAGCATTTAATTTTTGATTTATCCAGCCCCACTTTTAGGTTCCCATGTAACCCTGGAAATTTTCTCCCTGTCCTTTTGTAAAACTTGCTGGTTCTAACACTCAGCGGTGCAAGTTGGTGCAAAATGTCCATTTCCTCTAAGTCAGTTGGATCAAAATGCTGCAAATCATTAAGTTCAAAGCACAGATTGTCAGAATTCTGGTTTTGACTACTAGCTGTGAAAGCATAGTTGTTTGAGTAAGAATCAGAGTTGTTAAAAGCTCCACCAGCAGTTATGTCAATATAATGATCATAACTCTGATCCTTACTACTACCAGATTCTTCTTGACCCAAAAGAGCTGTGCTGCCAAATGAGTAGTCATCTGCAACTTTTCCAGACTCTTGTAATTTCTTTTTCTGGTTTAACTCCCTTTCATAGGTCAGGAGTCTACCATGAAGTTGGGTCAGGGTCAGATCTTTGAACTCAACAGAGTTTCTGGTTACAAAAGCAATTTTGTCCCATTTTTCAGGAAGTGACCTTAAAAACTTGTTGTTTACAATTGATTTAGGAAATTCAGTTTTAACAAGCTTAATTTCACTTATGAGACAACTAAATCGCTCAAACTGCTGTGTTAATGTTTCACCCTTAATGTGATAAAAGGTTTCATACTGTTGGTTCAAAATTTCCCTGTTGTTTTCAATTACTTCTTCAGTTCCCCCAAATTGTTCCTTAAGTGCATCCCACAATTCTTTGGCACTGTTACAATGTAACAGCCCAGCATAGATTTCATTGGGAAGTGCAGATGCAACGATGCTAAATGCCTTGGCATCCAGTTCAATATTCTGAAAATCCTGTTCACTATAGTTCTCTATTTTCTTAGGAACCATAACCTTTAGATCCTCAGCACTTGGCACCATTGGAACATGTGGTCCAAAGATAACCGACTTCCAACATCCAGTATTCTGTTGAGCTAAGATGTGACTCATCCTTCGCTCCCAAATGTTGTACTCATTTCTCTTTACATAGGTTGTTTGAAGAGAGAACCAATGTTATTGTTCATATCTTGTGATTGTGACGTCATTCTGGTTGTTTTATAGGCACTCATCAATCAACTTTGCTCGTGATTAAACCTTGCTCTATTTTTCAACTAAAACGAACAATTAAAAGTATCAACGATTTTGAGCTGAACTTTTACGTCAAAATGATTGTTAGATCAAGTTTGACTATCCAAGCTCTGATACCAATTGTTAGGATCTGAGTTTCTTATGATTGTGTTTGTTTGAATTAAAGTGAAGATGAATGATAAATAATTGCAGCGGAAACTAAATGAAACAAACTTTCAACACAATCAAATGAGAGAATTGCTTTCAACAAACATGTTTAACATGGAATCGAATGATTATATTTATTACAATCTTCAATTACACTTGCATGAATGCATACAATCTCCCCCTCAGCCTGAGCTCACAGAGAATGTTCGTACAGAATGAGTTGTGATGAAAAGAGCTAATAGAACAGTATAGTGTACTGTTCTATTTATAGTACCGAACAAACCACTGTGGCATATTTGCTGACGTCACCATGAAAGTGACATCTAACCTCCTAACAAACTCAAACTACTGACCTATTACAACCACTGATTACAATATACAAAGCATAAACAAAACAACTGATCCTTCATTCCACTGCTTAGGGTCCAGCAGTGCTTTGGTCATCAGCAGTACTTGAGACATAACAGTTGATTAAGCATCAGCACTTAGTCTTCATCAGTATTTTGGGTCAGTAGTAGTTAGGAAGGGCAATACTTGAATCCATCAGATGTTAGAGCCACTGTCAAGGGGAAAGATCAAATACAAACATCTGCTTATTATAAATCCATTGATCTGATCCAGTTTTGGCTTTATCAACTGTTCCTTTGGTAGGGTTCAATCCCAACACTTTTTTCATGTAGGATTGAACATGATCTTTGTATAATGAAAGCTCCCCCTTGTTGTTTGATAAACGATTCAGAGTATACTCGGTCGCAAAAATGATTTCTCTCATCATTCCTTGGACACTAGCTTCAAGTTCGGTTATAAAATCGAGGCTCATTGGGTAATTTGTAGAACAATTTGGCGCAACGTCTTTACACCATCTATCTAAAATGTATTGTTTTGGAAATTCCCTAATGTCCGAACTTCTCAAAACATAGAAGACATGTCTACATCAAGCATCTAAAAAATGCTATAACATATACTGAAAAAACGCCATCATAATGACTGTTCATTATACACACATATTAAATACAGTATATGATAATAAAAACGTCAGGATAATAAAAATGCCAAATACCTCAAAATGTGAAGAACATGGCTGTTGGAAATCGTTTATATAAAACTTAACAAACCCGTCGGGCTGCTTTTCATAACGAGCATTTATACAGTCCCCAATCACGATTAGTTCAGCTTGTATATCTTGAAAAATGTTTTTGTGTATATCACAGAGGCTTGGCTCTCCAACACTCTATACTTACTTTTCAGCTCAGCGGGTTTGTATCGACTTTCGGGATCGTTTTTCCGATGCGTATAGCGTTGTGATTCTATTGCAGTTTCATAATGCGTCATGAACTCAACAATAGTTGATTTTGCATTACATACTTGACCAAAAATGGTTTTGACTCTGGGACCTCGACGTTGTACGCATAATACCGGACGAAAACTTCGTCCCGTAGATTGCAGGGATCCATGATTCCCTAATAGCAAAAATATAAGATAACCAGTCGTTATCGGCTAGATTGAACTCTTCAATAACCTCTTCCCAGCATCATTCAAACTCTTCAGGTGTAAGTATATCCGTCCATACAACACCACAAATATGTTTCTTGAAGTCGGTGGAATTACATAACCTTACCCCAGCTTACATAAACACAAAACCACCAATAAGTAAAAAATAATGATAAATTATGTAAACTTTTCCCCTACGCATAAACTAAATAAAAAAATATTATAGAATTTTAAGAAACACCAAGCATCTAAAAAACGCCACTACATAAAAAAAAACTCTACCTTTAGAGAAAGTTTATGCATCGCGTGCCACATGCATAACCTATGACGGGTATTAACAAATACAACAAAAATAGCCTTCTTCATTGCTGGATCTTAATCAGTTACAACAACTTTTGGTTGATCCCCAACAGCTTTTAAAAAAACTTTCAACAACCAAATATAGGTATCAGCAGTTTCTGACGCCAATAATGCAGCACCAAATGTAATATTACAGTGATGATTATCTATACTAGTAAAAGGTACAAACACCATAGAGTATCTAAAAAAAATAGTAGACATAAATGGTTAATCCTGAAAACGCCACTAAGAATAAAAAAAGCGTCAAATAGGAAAAACTGAATTCTCGTTCATGCTTGTTTGACCGATAAGTGGCGTCAAATGAAATCACATTACCAAAAACATGATAATTACGTTTGCATTGATCATCACATCAAAACAGACCCTTTAACCGATTGTCATCGTCTGTGAAGTAATCGTACGAAAAATTAGGCTGGGACTGTTTCTTTTCATGCAAATATCTCACAACTATTTTCGCGTCATATTCCCCGATATTAATTTGCCTCTTGTAGTTCTTAAAATTAACTTTGCTTGACCCCACCTCTTCAAACCCACCAAAGACAGTCTTCATGACTCTAAATTCCTTAACCGGACCCATGTTCAACTTAGCCATGCTATTTATAACATGTTTATGAAGCTGAGTGAGGTGTCGTTCCGACGGTAGAAAATGCTTCTTAGACTTTTCAACAAAATCGTGGTTGTACTCCTCAACAAACTTATAGAGCTTCCATGATCCAGACTCAAACTCTACACATATTTGTTTTCCACAACCAGTCCTTTGAAAAAATTAGACCGCACATTCATTTCTTTCTGGTTAGGGTCCAATGTATCAGCCTTCTTATTCTTGTAATGCCCAGCTCCCGTACACATATAGTACTTTATATGCTTTCTCCTTTGGCGTTTATTTTTTCAGTCTCTTTCCTTACACCAAACCCATAGTCGTCGCATACTTAAGATATAGAGAATAACAATCATCAAGGCTTTCGAAAATCATTCCTGAATTTGGTTTTAGATCGTCTCTAACGACGTGAATCTTGAATGTAGAACCAGTTTTCGGGCAAATCCTTTCATTCGGTGCAACATTCTCTTCTGGTAAAAAAATAAAAAACGTCAGGAAACAGTAACGAGATGATTCAATAACCTTGACACTGGAAAAATACACGCCATACATAAAATAAAGCCAACATTATCATTTAATCGTACATGATTCAATAATCCTACACAAATGGAAAAATACATGCCATGCATAAAATAAAGCCACCCTAACACCATATAAAATGGAAACGCCATTTGTTAAAACAATAACGATTCAAAAAGAGTTGATGTTTGATGCAATTCCTTATAAGAGTTGTTTGAAAAATGCCATTAAACACATAAAAAACACCAAGTTTAATATAAGATTTAAATACAAACATAACAACATGAAAAAAGAAAAAATGCCATAACATTTACATGATTAGCTCGACAAAAAAAAAACAAAAAAAACGCCATCATTTTTATGTTGTTGGAATTGAAACAACATTTAACATATCAAAAACCTAATTAAGAGAAATAAAATAAACACCATTCCTAATTTTAATTATATTAACACCAAAATAAACGCCACTATAAGATATATAATAATCAAAACGTCATTGCTTTTACATAATTTACTCCAAGAACAAAGCACCAAAAATTTAAAAACGCCATGAATTTTATATCATATGCTCAAACAAAAATCTAACAGAAATACCCTGTAACTTCCAATCCATGTCAAACGCCATAGATCTCGGAAACTTGGAGAGAAGGTAACAGCTAACAAGATAATTTTGGAGTTTTGTTTCAAAAAAGGAATAAAAAGGCACCGACAAATAAGGGAATGTTCAAAAATTAACGTGGAATGATAATCGTACCCTCTCCTATTATTTAGCGCCATGGACACGTGTCGTCTATAGATCCGTTCTCACCATTTTCACACTTTGCATGATTTTCACCAGAACCCGTTTATATATATATATATATATATATATATATATATATATATAGGGAGAAGATCATGCGAGAACCACCTCTTATTGCGAGAACCGCGAGAACCAATGTGAACACAACCAAAAATGCCTAAAAATAGCTAAAAATCACACAATTTTTTTTTTTTTGAATTTTTTAATATTTTTTATAAAAAAATCGCTACTTTTCCTTTTTTTGCTTCGAAAAGTAGCGATTTTAACATAAAAAAGATTAAAAAATTCAAAAAAAAATTTTTAGATTTTTTTAGATTTTTTTTAGATTTTTTGGGGGTTTAGTTTTTAGCATTTTAGCTTGGGGGGAGGGGGGTTTAGGTTTTTGGGGGGTGGGGGAGGGGGGTTTAGGTTTAGGGGGGGTTAGGTTTTTTTTTGGGGGGTGGGGGGGTTTAGGTTTTTTTTGGGGGGGGGGGGGTTAGGTTTTTTTAGCTATTTAGGTTGTGTTTACATTGGTTCTCGCGGTTCTCACAATAAAGGTGGTTCTCGCATGAGCTCCTCCCTATATATATATAGAAACGGGATCTGGAGAAAACGATCAAAAGTGTGAGAACGGTGAGAACGCATTCTGGCCCAACACGTGTCACGCCGCTTAGAAAAGGGCGGAGCGGCTTTTTTGTCCTTTCATCTTCTGCTTTTCCTGTTCCGCTTTTTCCCAATGTTGTTTTAATTTTTGGCGTTAACTAAATTCAATAATTAATGGCGTTTTAATGGTTCCATTGTATCAACATTTTGGCGTTTATGGCGTTATTCACATCGTATGCCAATGGAACCCAGGGGGCAGGAAATCTATTTGAATGGCGTTTTCCAAGGCGTTTTAAACAAGTTGGACTATTGATCTGTTATTTTTTATAAACATTTTGGCGTTTGTGGTATCTTTTTACTATTGTTAAATTATATTTCAACCACAGGAAAAAAAAATACAAGGGAAGGAAATAAATTAAAAATCCTAATCGGATCTCTTTTCCCAATCTTCAGTGTCATCAGTCTCTCTCTTCTTTAATAGTACAAGAACTGTCATCAAATATATGGCGTTTTATGTAAAACTTAACAAACCCATGGGTTTGATTTTTTTTGTCTGCTCGTCTGTTGAACTGTCTTTTTGTGTGGATATTTGGGGACATAGATCTATGGCATGTGAGTGGGTTTTTCGCTTTTTCTTTATCTGGATCTTCACCTTTATAGTGAACCCACTCTTCAGTGTCATTGACCTTTTCTCCTCATCCAAACCTTCTTCAAGAACAAAAAATACAAAATGCCATATGACTGGCATCAGTATCTTTTTCCTGAAATTTTGTCCATCTCATGCAGCAAAATCTTTTCTGAGGTACTTCCCTCTGATAACAATTCTTTCAGTTTATTTGTTGGCGTTTTACAGTGGGTGGTATTTAGTAGTATTTGGTGTTTGTTTTTTTGTTTGATCTAATGGAAGTTGCTGAGATGTATCATTTTATAGGATGTCTTTTTGGCGCCTAAATTAGGCGGTGCATTATTATAATAAAGTATTTTTGTCTTTTCAGTTACTGTTTTGTAATTAATGTTTTTTATAAGCTTTTATCTCTGAAGTCTGTAACACGTCCCATCTTTCAAGTTTGGCGTTTTAGATTCTTCAGTATTTAATGATTTTGTATTTACTGTTTCTAGTTACATTTTCAAGTTTGCTTTTTATTTTTTTTCTTATTTTTATGTTTTTTTATTTGGGTTTTTTATAATAATTTTTCAAAGTAATTTTATTATAGTTTGGCAGTTTTTTGGTGGCGTTTAACCGGATGATATCGTTTTAAACAAGCATTTTATCTGTTTTGGCGTTTTTATTATATATGGCGTTTTTATTATATAACAATTAACTGAAAAGGAAAATAAAAAAAAGAATACATAAAAAATTGATCTTCCAAATCTTCTCTGTCTCCGGTCTCTTTCTTTCTCTTTTTTGAATCATGTTAACTAGCTGGTTCGACTTTCGTATGATTCATTTTGTTTTTTTTTTTGTTTTTCAAGTAGTTTTTTGTGTTGCTGTTTGGAAGCACACAGTCTGACATCAGCATCCTTTTCTTGAATATTTGTCTATATCATGCAGCAAAATGTTATTGAGTTTATATCCTTCAGCCAACAATCTTGAATTTTTACAATCAACGATGTTTGATTTTTTTAACTTTTTTGGCGTTTTACCGATAAAAAGAACGCCACGAAATAAGATCACCTTAAACCTCAAATTTTGATCATACTAAAATCAATAATGTTTTGCTGTATGAGATGGACCACATTGTTAATCCCCGGTTAAGAAAGATAACTGACAATGTTGTCCATCACATACAACTAAACTTTATTGACAAGAAACCTCAATAATGTTTTTGTATGTTTTGGCGTTACAAATTTGATGGAAGTTTAGGATAAGTCAATGAGATTTTACTAAATGAAATGGACTATATCCTCACTTTAGGATTTTGTCTATTTCATTGAGCGAAATCTTACTGACAGCCAAACTGAATTTCAAAAAAACATTTTTGGGGTTGAAGATATTTGATGTTTGGGTTTTTTGGCGTTTCTAAGGCGAATGGGTTATATGAAATATGGCGTTTGGGTTTTTGTGTGTGTTTTTAACCGAAGGTCTAGATGTTGTATATATAGGATTTTTTTGGCGGTTTTTTAAGGCGGGATTTTACTATAATTAAGTTTAGCGTTTTATATTTAATGGCGTTTTACTTAGAATAGTCTGTGATTTTTGTTTTTGGCGTTTTATTTCATGATTTGGCGTTTTATGTGGAGTAGTCAAAAGACCCTTTTACCCTTAATGAAGCGCGTCCACGTAATAAAATTGATGTTATTTACGAAAACGCCACCGCGCCAATCTAGTCCATAGATTGTTTTGATCCGACGATCGTTAAGCGTTCTCACACTTTCTATCATTTTCTCTAAATCCAGACCCTATATATATATAGTTATGATAAAAATATCGAACAACATATATTTTGTTATATGTAAAATTATAATTATAGATATGTATAACAATCGTTGTAAAATTTAAATGCAAAAACTATTAAAATAAGTAATAAGTAACGCTTGAAATGAGCTCGGGCCCTCATAAGTTAAATGAGCCGAGTTTGGGTTTAGTCGAGCTTGGGTTTGGCAAGGCTCAATTAAACCCGTAGCATTATTTGGTTTATTTGGTAATGAATTTGATTATGAAAGAGGGCGATGTAAAATTTCAATTGTAAAACAACTAGATTTTGCCCCGCTCGCGTTGCCGGGCACTAAGCCGATTATTTATCTCTCATAACATGTCCGTCTGTGTTTCAATTACTTGTACATACTACTCATAACACGATCTCAAATAAAATTACATTGAGTCAACCAATTAAATTAAAACACTATCATACTTTTGCTTAAGAAAACAAAACAATAGAAAAACAATAATTTTAAATTGGGGGAAAAATAAAAATTACACCGAGTCAAACAATTAAAACAAAGCACTACGATAGTTTTGACAAAAAAAAAAACTAAAACGATGGCATTACTGTAATTTTACACTGGGGTCAAAATCGTAATTTGACTGTGAAAGCAAAGGAAAACGATGGCAAAAATGTAAATTTAGATTGAGGGCAAAATTGTAATTTGGCTGGGTTGGGAAAAAACAAAACTAATGGCAAAACTGTAAATTTAAACTGGTCAAAATCGTAATTTTGAATCGAGGGCAAATTGGTAATTTTTAGTTGGGGGCGAAAGCATAATTTTATTTTGAACTGGGGGTAAAAACGTAATTTTGAACTGATGGCAAAATCGTAATTTTAAAGCAGGGATAAAATCGTAAATTGGTTGGGCCAATGGGGGAGTGTCAGGTAGCTTCCTGACACTATTCCCCCATCTTGTGTCTGTAGTTATACACTGGGGGCAAAATCGTAATTTTACTGGGAAAGCAAACAAAAATGATGACAAAAAATGTAAATTTAAATTGAGGGCAAAATGGTAATTTAGCTGGGAGGAACAAAACAAAATAACTAACGGCAAAACTGTAAATTTAAACGGGGCAAAATCGTAATGTAATTTAGCTGGGAGGAACAAAACAAAACTAATAGCGAAACTGTAAATTTAAACGGGGCAAAATCGTAATTTTAAAGCGAGGGCAGAATTATAATTTTTAACCGGGGCAAAAGCATAATTTTATTTTGAACTGGAGGTAAAAACGTAATTTTAAACTGATGGCAAAATCGTAATTTTAAAACGGGGACAAAATCGTAACTTGATTTGGCCTAAAGCAGGTGAATTATTGTTTATGAAATTTCTTAAATGTTAGAGAGTTAATGAAATCAATTAAGTAATAAAATAATAAAATAATCAAAAGTATAAATAATATTATAAAAGGATTTGTGTATTGTTCATGGGAATTATCCTATATATTAATAAAGCAACCTTGTGAATAGTATTAGGGCAGTTTGGTAATTTTCATTGTACAGTTGCTTGCATATACTCAAGACACCTGCACCCCATCTCACTTTTTCATCCTCTACGCCCTGTTCTCATCTAAGAAACCCTAACCCTCACACCAACTCACCATCACCTTTCCACCATCCATCTCCGGCACCACCAAATCCGGCCACCAGACAGCTCCCCACACTCCTTCAACCCTTTCCCCTGCAACAATTTCAACAAAACCCACACTTTCCAACAGAGACCATCATCATCTCCGGTCGCACCACCCTAATTTCATCTCAGAAACCCTAACACCACCCCACCATCACCGCTCAACCATCCATCTCCGGCACCACCATATCCGGCCACCTATCCACACTCCTTTAACACTTTGGCCAAAAACCCCACTTCCCAACTGAGACCGTCATCATCTCCGGTCTTGCCCGTTTGTAGTCGTCAGTTTGATGGTGGACCGATTTTTTACTACTGTGATGCATACACGATCTGCCTGCTGCTGCTAAATCACCTCAATTTTCGATTTCTTCATCATGGAAGGTACCCAATAACTCTTATATTTCTATTTTTCCTTCGAAATTGATCTGCATTTGACTGCTTTTTCTTGACCTAATTTGCCATACGTGACAGTTTTATTGATGAATTGTTTCGTTTTGTTTGAGGTTAGGTGTTTGTTTATCAGAAATAACAACACACAGATCCATAATCTAGGGTGAGTAGAGGCAAATTGTTTCATAATTATCTGCAAAACACTAGAAGAAATTTTGACCTAAGTTAGTCTAGGGCATGAAGTTGATGTTGGAACCTGTTACCTGCACTATTGAATAAGAATACTTGCTGAAATTAGATCTTGTTGTTAGGGTGTGTTTGCTGGATACTGTGGTTAGAAATTTCGGGCGGATGAAACAGATGAAGTGAAAGCAATATTGCCTTTCTTTGGTGGAAATAGTCAAATTGCATTAGGTTGTTTCTTAGATGGAGAAAAATCACATCAGATTCTTATAGATGTTTACACATTTTTCATCGGTTAACAATTGAACGCATACCTAAGTTCTTGTAGCAACTGTCATTGATTTTAGCACAAAGATTAAACCTAGAAACCAAACATGTGACGCAAGAAATCCAAAAGAAAATAACGTTTTAATGCTTTATAATCATATATGCTAACCACAATGTAAATCGCGCAACGCGCGTCGGGCAATGACCCTAGTTTGTTTTAATATGTATAACTAGTGTTTAACCCCCGCGTTACGGGTGCAGGGGTTATAAAACCATACTAAGCAGTAAAACAAACTGGTAAAACAAAATGCGAATTTATAATGTCATGTGACGTAAAACATATACAAAGTCAAACATGAACTTATACCGTGAACTGGCTTAAAATGTAGAAAACCTCAAATTTATAGAGAAAGATTTAACTTAAAAACCCAAAAGAAAAAAAAAAGCCTAAACTTTCAGCTCCATAAATAAGTATGGAAATTTGAGGGACTATACTTGTAAACTATACTATAAGACCAAAAAAAAAATGACAAATGACAAAAACCATCTAATTGTCCTCTGTTGTGTGGTTAAAAACTTATAATTTTGATGGAAATTGAATAAATGGCAGAGTTGTAAATATGGTAAAAATGAAGGATTTATTTATTAGTGTAGATAAGAATCTACCCTAATTGTTATTATATATAGTAATTGTATATATTTCCTTTCAAAAAACCATTTATATAATATATTTCTTAAAATAATATATATGACAAAAGAATATGAAGAATAACATGTGTATTTGATTTGTGGGTTGGCCGATATGATTGAGGGTACTCCACACTCAATAAGTCTATATATACCGTTCATTATTTAAGCACAACTCAACAAGATACAAGTAACAAGATTATGTAATTCCATGCCTTGTAACTAAACAACCTTCCTCCCTCCCTCCTGTCACACCACACTGTCGTCATGGCCGACCGGAAATCCGAAGAAAATGGTGTTTCGGTTAAGTCCAAAGAACTCATCACCGACTTTGATCCACCAAAACCACCAAAGAGGAACAAGTACGCTTTCGCTTGTGCCATGTTGGCTTCCATGACTTCGGTCTTGCTCGGTTATGGTAATCTACTTCCCCATTTTCTGGCGGATCTAGAAAATCCGCATAGGGATAACGTTTCAAAAATAGGGGTAACGAAATTAAAAAAAAGTCATTTTTTTCCAAAATTTACTCTACTGTCGGAGCGTTAAGGACTCTTGTAACACTATAGGTCCGCCATGTTCTCTTGTGTATATTTTTGTTTATAGATCAAAATATATCATTTCAAAAACATCAACCGACAAAACCAAAGAACAAAACACCAACCGACGAAACCAAAGATCAATAAAACAGAACATAAAACAAATTACAAATGAGATTTACTTTGTATGATTTTACCCAATTGGAACATTTAAATATATGCCGTACTAGTTAAACAATACAACCCATCAACTTGGCTGCGTACACCATATAAAAATAGAATGCGTTTTTCAGGCGATATATGTTTTCTATATCATGAAACGAAAGTTAAGTGCAAACATTTATGTGTCACGAGACATTTTTGTGTAAAAAAATATGTAATTTGCATCTCTTTTAAACTCATAACTAGGGTTTTTCACAATCGCCGCGTTGCAGCGAACTTCTTTTGTTATTTAGTCTGTGTTTACATGTGTTTTAAAATCACTACGAGGGCGTTGCGCATGGAACCACTGACAAGAATAAAATGAAAATATAAGAAAAAACACTAAAAGATAACCGAAAGAAAATCAACCAAAAAAGTTGTATGAGAATGATGTTCGTATGAAACTCGTGGTTAGAGATAACCAAATGGTACATGGGTACCCGTACCGAATTTCATGAACCGAAAGATCTTAAGTACAAATTCGATACCGACTTTTGACGCCTACCGGTTTTTACCTTCATATACCGGTACCGTAACCGGTATTTTCGGTATCGGTTGGCACCGACCTCATCCCTACCCTTGAAACTAAAAAAAAAATCATTAAAAGTTGAAGAAAATCAACAAAAAAAGTTGCACGATACCGTTGTTGTTCGTACGGTACCCGTGATCAGAGATGATGATACCGGGTAGCAGTACCGAATTTCCCGAACTAAAAGATTCTCAAAATCATTTCGGTACCGACTTTTGTCGTTTTCTGTACCAGACTGGTGCCGGTTTTTATCTTCATGTACCGATAACTGTACCATGCTGGTGCAACTGTACCAGGCTGGTGCCGATTTTTACCTTTATATGCCGATAACGAAACGGGTCGTACATATATTTTCGACACCAGTATCGGTTGACACAAAACCTATCCAACTTAAGAAGTGAATAAATAATTAATATTATTAACCTATAAATAAGCAAGTTATATGTGCATAAAAGGTTGTACCTTTAGCTTTGGGAGTCTTTCAAAAAAAAAAAAAAAAATTTTAACCCTAAAGTTTTAATGTTTGACAGTTTAAGTTTAAACTTCTAATCTTTGTTTCCTTTTTAACACTAAAGTTTTAATCTTCGACAATTTACACTAAAGTTTTAATCTTTCACAATTTAAGTTTAAAATTTTTAATCTTTCTTTCCTTTTTAACCCTAAAGTTTAAATCTTTGATAATTTAAGTTTAAAGTTTTAATCTTTGTTAATTTAACCCCTTTGATTAATTTGATTTTTTACTTCTAATTCCTATAAATAAGCAAGTTATATGTGCATAAAAGGTTGTACCTTTAGCTTTGGGAGTCTTTAAAAAAAATAGAAAATTTTCTTTTTAACCCGAAAGTTTTAATGTTTGACAATTTAAGTTTAAACTTCTAATCTTTGTTTCCTTTTTAACCCTAAAGTTTTAATCTTCGACAATTTACCCTAAAGTTTTAATCTTTCACAATTTAAGTTTAAAATTTTTAATCTTTCTTTCATTTTTAACCCTAAAGTTTTAATCTTTGATAATTTAAGTTTAAAGTTTTAATCTTTGTTAATTTAACCCCTTTGATTAATTTGATTTTTTAATTCTAATTCAAAAGTTTCCATCTTTTGCGATTTAACCACTTTGATTTTTTTTACTTATGTGTTGTAATCTTGGCTTTGTGGGTTTTTCAAAGAAAAAATGGTTATGCATATGGTTGTTGTAACCTTGGCTTTGGGGGTTTTTCAAAAAAAATTTGATTTTTTTACTTTTCACCCAAAAGTATTTCATAAATTACTTTTTAACCCAAAACTATTTGTTTTTTACTTTTAACACAAAACTTGATATCTTTTGCAATCTCTCCTCACAACTTTTTTTTACTTTCAACTTTGGTCCTTTATCGTTTTCATTTTCCGCAAATTTTTCGCTTTATCCTTCGTTCTAAATTTTGTGACTTAAAACATCGCAACGTGCGTCTTTGGTTTAGCGTTTTCTAGTTTCGTTCTGAATTTTGAGAGTTAACACAACGCAACGTGCGTGTGTGGGTGAACGTTTTTACATCGTCTATTTTTTTCACGTTTGACAGGTTTAACATAACGTGCGTGTCCTAAATCGACTTAGGTATAACTAAAGAATGCGGCGAGTCGTAATTCTAGTTATTATAATATTAGAATAATAAAGATATTAAAATATATATATATATATATATATATATATATATATATATATATATATATATTAAAAACACTATTCATTTCATTTGTTTTATTAATAGACAATAATAATAGTAATAGTAATAAGAGTTAAATGCCATTTTAGTCCCTGTGGTTTGAGCCATTTTGCCAGTTTAGTCCAAAGGTTTCATTTTTAACCTGTGGGTCCAAAAAGGTTTCACAATTGCCATTTTAGGCCACTGGGTTAACTTCATCCATTTTTTCTGTTAACGAGAAGGCCAATTCGGTCATTTTATATGGCCGCATTGCCCTTTTAGTTAACAGAATTACATACAAAATGACCAAATTGGCCTTCTCGTTAACAGAAAAATGGATGAAGTTAACCAAGTGAACTAAAATGACAACTGTGAAACCTTTTTGGACCCACAGGTTAAAAATGAAACCTTTGGACTAAACTGGCAAAATGGCCCAAACCACAGGGACTAAAATGGCATTTAACTCTAGTAATAATAATATGTAGTAGTATATCATATTTACTGAAAATAACCTATTCTTGACGGGCGACGGTCTTATGAGAACTTTTAAAAGTATTCTTAATTTTAATCATTAAAATAAAACATGCTAATGTTTTTGTAATATAGAATAATAATAACAATGAGTGCCGCTAAAATGAAAACCACCCCCACTTAAGAGAACCATGAGAACCACTTTCCAAACATTAATATTTGAAGATGGATGGATAAGATTAAAAGTTATAAAACAATATTAAATTCTGTTTGTCTTATTATGTTTTTAATATTTTAATGTCAAAATGGCAGTTTAGTAAATTTGCTTGTTTTGTCTTATTGTATATATTGTTTTTTATTAATTTTTTTGTCTTATTAAATTAACTGTCTTTTATTAAAATCATATTTTTTAACTAAAAAAAATTTTAAAATATGATTTTTTTACAAAAAACAATTTTTGTCATATTTTTTTACAAAAAACGTTTTTACGAGCCGGTTTTTTTACGAGCCGTTTTTTACGCCCTATTTTTACGCACAGTTTTACGCGCCGATTTTTTTGCGCCCGGTTTTACGCGCTGTTTTTTACGCCCCGTATTTATGCGTCGTTTTACACCCCCGTATTCACTCCCCGTATTTACGCGTCATTTTATGACCCAGTTTTTTTACTAGCCATTTTTTACGCCGCGTTTTTACGCGCCGTTTTTTTCGCCCCGTATTTACGCGCCGTTTTTTTACACACATTTTTAAACTTCTTTTACGGTTTTAAACTTTTTTTTTACAAAACCTTTTTTTTACAGTTTTAGACTTTTTTTACAAAAAAAAACTTTTTTAGATTTTTTTTTACAAAAACTTTTTAACAAAGAACAAAAATTTATACGAAAACTTTTTTTACGGTTTTAACCTTTTTAACAAATTTTTTTTACACACACGTTTTTAAACTTTTTTTATGTTTTTTACGAAAACTGTTTTTACGGTTTTAAACTTTTTTTTACAAAAAAATTTTTACCAAAATTTTTTTACAATTTTTTTTAAAGAGACTTTAAAGAGGAGAGAGAGAGATGATTAGATGGCTTTAATTAAATGTGAAGAGTGAGAAACTGAAATGACTTTAAAAATAGACTTTAAAGAGAAGAGAGAAATTATTTGATGGTTTTAATTAAATAACTATATTACCCTTTTGGGTGTTATTATCTGATTGGTGGAGAGTGGTTCTCGCAACTATGGGTGGTTTTCATTTTAGTGGGCCCCTAATAACAATAATACTAACTGCTAATTTTTGGCAGATATTGGTGTGATGAGTGGGGCACAAAAATACATAGAAAGAGATCTTGATTGTACTGACACTCAAATAGAGATTCTGGTCGGCATTCTAGACCTGTACTCGTTGTTCGGCTCAGCCGCCGCCGGCAGAACTTCCGACTGGATTGGCCGTCGCTACACCATCGTCTTGGCCGGAGCTATTTTCTTTGCCGGAGCAATCTTGATGGGGTTCGCTACTAACTACGCGTTTCTCATGGTTGGTCGGTTCGTAGCCGGTATCGGTGTCGGATACGCCCTTATGATAGCGCCGGTGTACACCGCCGAGGTTTCGCCGGCGTCGGCACGTGGGTTCCTCACCTCCTTCCCGGAGGTCTTCATTAACGTTGGTAAGCCTGTAAACGTTAGGTGGTATTTAGGTGTAAAAAATTAAAGAAAAAGAAAATTGTAAACTTGTTTTGTAATTATAATAATTTTTTGATTTAATAATTATTTTTTTTGTATAGGAATATTGCTTGGGTACGTGTCGAATTACGCCTTCTCAAATCTTCCGCTTCACTTGGGTTGGCGATTCATGCTAGGAGTGGGAGCGATCCCATCGATATTCCTAGCGTTGGGCGTCCTTGGAATGCCTGAGTCACCACGGTGGCTCGTCATGCAAGGACGACTAGGTGATGCTAAAAAAGTTCTTGATAAAACCTCTGATAGCTTAGAAGAATCTAAGCTTCGGTTGGCTGGCATCAAGGAAGTTGCTGGCATCCCCGAAGACTTTAATGATGATGTTGTCCAAGTGTCAAAGCGAAGTCACGGTGAAGGCATATGGAAGGAGTTGTTAATCCACCCGACACCAACTGTCCGCCACATCTTACTTGCGGCTGTCGGTATCCATTTTTTCCAACAAGCGAGTGGTATAGATGCGGTCGTGTTATACAGTGTGAGAATCTTTGAGAAGGCGGGGATCGTTAAGGACACCCCGCAACTACTTGCAACCATAGCCGTTGGGTTCGTCAAAACAATGTTTATTCTAGTGGCCACGTTCTTCCTCGACAAAATCGGACGTCGTCCACTTTTATTAGCTAGTATAGGCGGCATGATCGCATCGTTAATGACATTAGGTTTCGCGTTGACCATCATAGATCACTCGGATCACAAGATCACATGGGCTATAGCTCTCTGCTTTATCGGGATCTTATCCTATGTGGCGTTTTTTTCAATCGGAATGGGACCAATCACTTGGGTCTATAGCTCAGAGATATTTCCGTTAAGGCTTCGAGCCCAAGGGTGTAGCATGGGGGTGGCAATGAACAGGGTGGTGAGTGGTATAATCGGAATGACATTTATATCCTTGTACAAGGCGATTAGCATCGGCGGGGCTTTTTTTGTATTCACGGGTGTCGCAGCGGTAGGGTTCATCTTCTTTTATACCCTATATCCTGAAACAAGAGGAAAAAACCTTGAAGAAGTAGAAAAGGTGTTTGGGACCTTTTTTAGGTGGAGATCAAGGCAAGCAGAACTGGATAGGCAAAAAGAAGCAGCTGCTGCTGAGAAGTAATTTTAGGGTTTAGGGGTATTAGGGCTTTTATGTTTTTACATGAAAAATGATATAAATGTAATATTGTTACCGTATACAATATAAATGTAGTAATAATAATAATAAGAGTGATTATGTTTCGACAAGCTATAGTTCGTCGTGGTCCGTTTGTATAGGCCTCGGCGTAAACTTGGATCATGTGCTTCTCTTTCGCTCATCTCTTTCATAAGTTACCAATTGGATCTCGAGCGCTAAACACACACTCTTAAGGCTATGGGGTATTGGATAAAGCTCCTAGGGGCTTTATCAGGACACGTCAGTGCCACATAGGATCCACATCAGCCAGGGGGCTTTATCACGCCCTCCTTTAACTTGCAGGGTGTGGGATAAAGCCTCCGTCATCATTACCTAGTTATTTTTTAATTTTATATTTTATTTTTTAAATTAAATGCCAATTTTAATAACTAGAAAATTAAAAAAAACATAATTTCATTAAAAAAAATAAAAACATTACAAAGTCATTAAAAAAACATAAGGTACTAGAAAATAAAAAAAACTACATATATTTCGCCCGAATTTGTGCCTTACGAGCCTCCAAAATGACTCGGTCCTCCTCCGCTAGATTTGATAAATCTCTCGTGAGAAAATCCATGTCTTTTTGGATTTATTTCTCCATTTTCATTTGTTGGTCTTTTTTCCTAATCGGGATTATTTAGTTGAGACTTGCCTCGAAGTCGCTCAACTTTGACAAACCATCCAATGGCGTTGAAGAAGACTTTCCTCGTGCCGTTGCCTTACTTTTATCCCTACCCTTTAATCGAGGCAGTTATTCTGGTTCTTCAAATTTGTCAACATCGTCGTTTAGATTAACTATTGTACGAGCATCGGACCCGGATGGTTCAGCAGTGGATGTTGATTTGGACCGTTTAGACCTGGGCGGGTTGGGTCGAACTGTGGTACAAGATGCCACTTAGGAGATTTGCAAAGAAGCTCCTACGTAGTTACCATCGTAAAGTAATGCCCATGGTACAATCTATAGTCGGTGTGGGCTTGGGTCATAACGTACACGTCGCTCGAACCACTTTTTCTTCGATTATTGTTGATGAAATTAGTATATATATTGTTGAAATTGCTAACCTTCATCCTCATAGCGCTCCACTTTCCCGAAAAAGAGTCGTGCGATCTATATTCACCACAACCCATTGCGGCGAAAAACTTCTCACGTATACGAGCCCAATATACCTTTATGTCTTGGTCGTTTCCTATAAAAATATATTTACAAAAGTATATGTTTGATTTAAAAAATAAATTTACAAAACTATATGTTTATAAAAAATTATAAAAAAATATATAGAGATAAAATTTACCAGCAATCTCGTCTTCCGATACATCAAGCCATGCTTTTGCCAACTCAAATTCTTCCTTAGGCGACCAAAATTCGATCTTCTTAGTAGCACGGTTTTCGGACTAATCCTTCTTTCAATGACTTCGCTTTTTTGAGGAAGTGCGTTCGGCTTGGGTTTCGGGTACGGATTCGGTTTGGGTTGGGTTTTGGGTTTGGGGTATGTTTTGGGGAAAAAATGGAGGTTGGGAATAATACCCGTAAAAACCGGGCATCGGTGGAATGGTCGGATGAGGAGAAGTTGGGGTGCTTGGTGGCATCGTATAATATCCAAGCTCACCCGTACGCGGGTCTCTTCGATAAAGGTCCTCTTGCTCGTTGTTTTGCAAACTTTGCCAAAACGGATTGGTAGGATCCCACGGGTTTTGGTTGTTGGGAAACATTGGGGTAGAAGTGTATAAAAAAGTATAGAGAATGTGTATAAAGAATGAGGTAGAATTGTATAAAAAAGTATAGAGAATGTGGGGTATTTATAGGTTAAATTTATAAAATAGGAAATTATTTTTTTTTAAATTCTTACCGTTCAACGGTAACATTTTCATTAACTCACCTCGATCGTGCCGAATTCAGCTCGTTACCATGCTGAAGTCATTCCCATAGCGCCCCTCTGTAAATCGCTGGGTGTGGGGTGGTGGTGCTATCGAGGCTAAGGTGGCTACGGTGGCAGCTCCACACCCTCCGGCCAAGGCGATTAGCATCGGCGGGACTTTTTTTGTATTCGCGGGTGTCGCGGCGGTAGGGTTCATCTTCTTTTATACCTTGTATCCTGAAACAAGAGGAAAAAACCTTGAAGAAGTAGAGAAGGCGTTTGGGACCTTTTTTAGTGTCTCGACCCCTGACCACACCCTGGACTGGAGCCGCGAGCAGTCAAGTGGTACCAGTGGTTATTTTGAAAATATTGCAGCGAAAATATTCATCAGGACAGTGAGTTAGGAAAAATATCAGAGTTTAGAAAACACCGGATTTTATTTATTAAATAGATGGGATAAAAGCATGTTTTGAAAAGTAGTTTTAATATGGGATATACCCGAATACGTAAAACAACGTTTAATTTAATTTAATTTAATTTATTTGATAAAATAAGCCACTTCTTTAAGCCTTTCGGTGCCGTCTCGCTACTCTTGTTCCAATCTATTGTAATTACCTGAAACGCGTTTTAAAAACATTTTGGTCAGCAGGAAATACTGGTGAGTTCATTCATTTTGTATAAAAACACATTTGTTATAATTCACAGCATTAAGGGTTTTTATATTTGCTCTTTCAAGATTGGCAAAGACTTAATCACTACAATTATAACTTTGTTATAATTTACAGCATTAAGGGTTTTTATATTTGCCCCTATCTTATAATTAGTTGGTTCAGCTGTCACTCGACCGAATCTATGACTGTGGACATATCACTAATTAGTCTCGCCACCTAAAGTGATAAATCGTTAGTAGTAATGTGCACAAAACCCCCACATACTGCCAGTAATTAAAGATTAGCAAAGATTTAATCACTGCAAAGTATATCTGGAAAACATTTAGGGTTTTGTAAAGCAATTTGATAAAAAGAGAATGACTCACCTTGTTAGCATATAGTCTTGATTAAACAAGCATCTTGATTCTAAGTCTTTTGATGATTATACATCTTGTTTGATAGTATGTTTATGGAGTTTTCGGATAGTTAAACATATAGTTTAACAGAGTGGAATACGTTTTAGTGTAAAACCACATCAAACCTAACGATGGTCACGAGATCAGAACCTTAACGAAATTCACAAAGTATAGTCTTATTTAGACAGCACTTTAGCATTCTTTTCAGAACAAAATTCACAAAGTATAGTCTTATTTAGACAGCACTTTGGCATATGTTAGTTGGTTCCCGAATCGATCGGACATAATATCGCATCGGTGATTATTGGTTAGAACACCAACGTATAGAGAGAAGAATAGAAGAAATGAGCAAAGAAAAATGAATCCTAAGCTTCCTATGTATAGGTAGGAAATATGCAAATTTCCAGGAAGTTTCCTATATACTTTTTTAGGAAGTTACCTATACATTTTCTAGGAAGCTTCCTACCCACATATATATCCTCTTACACCTACCTTGCACCTTCCTTTGATATTATCTATCTCATATATATTTATTTAGGTGTTTAATTAACTTTAGTTAATTGATCTTACTTAGCTTAATTAATCTTGCTTAACTGATTAATTAATTTTGCTTAGCTTAATTAATCTTACTTAACTAATTAATTAACCTTACATAACTAATTAATTAATCTTACTTAGCGGTTTAACTGGTTACTTTTCCTTAACTGTTTAATTAAGTAATTTACTTAGCCGATTAATTAGATAACGTAATTAGCCGATTAATTAATTTACTTAGCTTGCTTAACTGTTAGGTTTCCTTAGCTATTAAGTTTTATTAACCGCTAAGTTTTCTTAACTGCTAAGTTATCTTAATCACTAAGTTTACTTAACTATTAAGTTTACTTAACTGCTAAGTATTCTAATTTAACAGCTTCCTGATTATGTGTTCTAATTCTAGATACAATGGAACTCGTATTAGCGTATTAACCTAATTCAACTTTAACGATAATCATGAGATCAAAACTCACAACAAATGAAAAAGCATAACCTTATACAGGCAGCACTTAAACATCCGTTGGATCAGTTTCAATCAATCGGATATAGTACCGTGTCCGTGATTAGAGTTATTACCCTGATAACGAGCAGAGTTTTAGGGTTTAGGGGTGTTGCGCAAAGAAAACGGAGAACAAGAGAGATAGTTCGTCAAAATTGATCGAACTGGTGCAAAAACTTCAGTCCCACACCGCTGTTTATATACCCACATTTGCGTCTCCCCCGCGTGTCGCGCACGGGTCGGCCTCCCCTGGCGGGTGTCGCGGGGAGGGTCGACCTGGCTTTGGTCGCCACGTGTCCTACGTAGGTCTGACACGTGTCGTAGTGTCGTGACGCGTGTCCTTGGCCGCCCTTCTCGTCCAATCGTGCGTTTTCCTTGATTTTCGTGCCGATACTTATTGCGTATGTTTCGGTCTTGACCCTAAATGATTCAGTTTATAATTGCGAGTTTAATAAAGGTACTTTTGTGTGGTTTGTCAAGTTTTCAAGTTTCGTCGTGCACACTTCGGATTTTATTTATGGATCTTTCCGAGGGTTGTTACATTTAGGTGGAGATCAAGGCAAGCAGAATTGGATAGGCAAAAAGAAGCAGCTGCTGCTGAGAAGTAATTTTAGGGTTTAGAGGTATTAGGGCTTTTATGTTTTTACAAGAAAAATGATATAAATGTAATACTCTTACCGTATACAATATAAATGTAGTAATAATAATAATAAGAGTGATTATGTTTCGACAAGCTATAGCTCGTCGTGGTCCATTTGTATAGGCCTCGACGTAAACCTGGATCATGTGCTTCTCTTTCGCTCATCTCTTTCATAAGTTTCCAATTGGATCTCCAACGCTAAACACACACTCTTAAGAGATGGTAACAATGAGAATAACATCACAATGGTTTCAAGTTGACACACGTTTTAGCATACTAAAACAATCATCTTTTAAATATAGTGAATTTTGAACTTGATATTTTCAAAGATAATGGAGACGTGTCAAGTTGAATACATTTATTATTATGCGATATTTAAGGAGTTGAATACATTTATTATTATGCGATATTTAAGGAGCATTTTTAAATTCTAATAAAAAATGATCTTCTTGCCACTATTAAAATGCTACTGAGTTTTAACTCATAAGACTTCACTATCATCCTTATCAAGTAAAATTTGTGAAATCTGATTTACTTAGACAAAGTTGTAGATCATGAGTTAATTTGGGTTATATTTTAGCTATTACGGGTCAATGGTATAATCAAGGGTGGTTCTATGTGGGGGCCAGGGGGTGCCCGGATACCCCTTAGCAAATATTTGAATACCTCTGAATGTACGGTAAAAAAATCTTCGTTTATGAATGTGAGGTATAAACTAATTAGGATACCCTTGAAATTTTCTTCCGTATAATGATATTTTTTGAAATTGATTAAAACTCACCTGATTAGAATCAATTCAATTAGTAGTTATATGATCAATACTTAAATATAAGATATTTATAAAATTCAAGTAAGAAAGACAAAAGCTTTATGGGTTGGCCCAACCCATACTAAATAATCACCACCCATCTTGTCCAAGATAGAGGGAGCACTAGTCTTTCTATTTAAACACATGTTAGGATCTGAGTTTGACTTGATTGTGTTGTTTTAATAAGATGTAATGGAAGTAGATAAACAAGGAATAATTTGCAGCGGAAGGATGTAAAACTTTAAAACACAATCAAGGAAAGATTAGCTTTCATCATACAATGCTTTCATTAGTCATAAGATTGAATACACAATGATTGACTTATGCATGCACGAACACTAACTCCCCCTCAGCCTGAGCTCACAGTGATTGTTCGTACCTGACGAGTGTGTGTGCAAGACCTAATATAACAATACAGGAACTGTCTGTTTATAGTACAATCCTAACCACTGTGGCATCTTTGCTGACGTCACCTAGACAGTGATATCTAACTATCATAACAAACTCTAAACACTGATGCAATACAAACACTGTTATATTGAAACACTGACTAAACTAAGCACTGATGAAGCAATCCACTAATGATGCTTAAACACTGATGTGGCTGAGCATTACTTTCTTCTAAGGTTGATCAGGCCTTTGATTCCAAGAGTACTTTGATATCGGCAACACTTTGACACAGCAATTGATAAGTCTTTAACAGTCTTTGTAATTATCAGAGCATTGAATCAACAGTCTTTACAAAGCAATAGTTGTTAAGTGCCACTGCCATTGGGGGGGAATTAATCTTCAAACACTGTTATTTGTGATCAACTATTGGGAACCAGTTTTGGCTTTGTTTCATCTGTTCTTCAAGAAAGGATTTCATGGGCCAACAATCTCCCCCTAGAACAGATGATGCCAAAACTCTCCATTATTTTGATCTTTATCCTCTCATCAACTTTTCCCTGATTTTCCCTTTAAACTAGAGCTTAAAATCCAAGGAATCAGTATCATCTTCACCCCTTTGAAGTTGAAGGTTCATCAGATCTTGGAGGATAAATGCATTCAGACCAAAAGCATCCTCCCTGGACAGCTTTTCAACACTGCCATCAGACCTAAGTAGAGTCAATACATGGGTTTGTTTGTTAGACTTCTACTTTAGTATTTTTGGGTCTGATGGGTTTCTTGGGAGAAATTTTATTTGTTGAGAGTTTGGAGATTTTCGTCTACTTGCCAACCTTTAGACTGTTTCAGCAAATTGAGCTTGAAGTTTTAGAGAAGCTTCATCCAATCCAAATTGCAACTGATTTCTTATAGCCTATTTCATGTATTCAACATCCCTCTTTTTATCTTCCTCACCAATCTGTTGTTGTCTTTTTCTTTGATTCAAGGCATTGATGGATACAACAGATGATGAGAACAACTTTTTAGAAGAATGGGTCTGCTGAGGTCTATCAGTGGTTTCATCATCATATACTGCCTTCTTTGGAAGAGTTAGATCTGTTTTTCTAAGCTCTTCTAAACTTCTGTAAGTTAGATCAATATTCTGCTTAGACCATCTTGCAATGGATCTAGCAGTCCCATAGTTAGCTGCTACAAGTTATGCCCTCTATCTTTTTACCTCAACGCTTCATCCATATCAACCTTCTCGTATTTGTTCCCGTTGGGTGCATATTTCTTCTTGTGAGGATCCTTTTTCATCATTTCAATTCTATGAACTTCTTCTTTAAGGGCTTCAAGAGGCTAGTCTTTGAAATCAGACCTGTAGGCTTTGTAGGGCTTAGTATCCATGATGATGTTCAAGAAATCAACCCTTAATACCTTTTCAAGCTCAGCATTTGGTGGCAGTTCTGACATCAGCTTACTTAGGTCTCTAGCAAAGTCTTCCAACTTCCTGACTTTACTAAGCCCATGTTGCATTCGACCTTGTAAGTTGCTGTCTCCTAGCCCTTTGCTCTATTCTTTAGCCATATATTCTGTTTCTTTGGCTCTTAACTATAGATACTCATCAATGTTTTTGGGAGTTCTGAAGCCATGAAGAGATGGGAAGGTTCTTTTTGATGGATCATCCTCTGTGTAGAATTGTTTCATTTCATCTTGAACTGCAAGCAGTTCCAGAGGGAATTGAACTGCTAAAGGAATGTTTCTTGGGATGTAACCAGTGGGTGGATGATCAAGTGGGTTAACTATTGGTGATGGGGTTGGAATGAATGGTGTAGGGTTGGTTTTAATGAATGGAGCAGATGATAAAGGAATTGGTGAAGGTATGTTATCATCTTCAACATATTTCCTTTTTCTAGTGTAGGCAAGTTTGGGAACAGGAGGAGTTTTAGAAGGAGATGGTGGTTTGGGTGAAAAGGTTGATTGTGATTGGAATCTTTGAGGAGTGGGTGGTTTTGTTAATAGTGGAGGATCAAAATGTGTTGAATCCACTAGTGTCTCAACAGCTGTTGTCTTAACATCTGATGATGCTTTTGATGCATCAACATTTATTGCTATGGAAGATGGTGGTGGTGGTGATGATGGGTTTGTTTTCTATCTTTTATGAGGTGGTTTTTGTGGTGATGGTTTTGGTGGTGTAGGTTTAGGTTTTGTGGCAGCAGTTCTTTTTGGGAAAGTGGCAAGTGGTGGTATGTTGTGCCTGAAGGACTTTCTTTTACTAGAAGTTCCAATCTTTTGAGTTTTGTTTTCCCATTCCCTCTTTTTTCTCCAATTCCTGCCTCAAAACATCTTCTTTACTTTCCTTTCTTTCTTTTCTCTTCTGCTTTGCTTCAGTCTCCTAATCTGTCTGTTTGTTTAGGGTATCATCAACTCCCTTTTTATTACCAGTTTCAGATTTTTCAGAAGATTTTGTAGAAGATTTTTAGCAGGCTCTGGCTTCTGTTTTGGTTGATTCCTTGGTGTAGGTTTGCCAAAGTTTTTCATTGTATCCTACTCCCCCTTTTTGGCATCATCTTCATCATCTTTTTCTAAGATTGGTGCAGGTGTAGTACCATCTCATTTTGCAAGGGCTTCTTTGATGCCCCTGATATCAGCCTATGTGTCTTTGTACCTTGCTTCAACCATAAATCTGACTAATTCCATTTGTGTGTTATGTTGAGCAGCAGCCAGTTCCCTTTGAGCAGCAAGAATAGGTTGTACAGAATTCCATAGCTCTTGGGATAACTGTTGAGGAGTAGGTTGACTTTTGGAAGCATCCACCAACTGCTTCATTAGATCTTTCATATCAGCAACAGAGGTTTCAATTGTGGACATCCTCTCCATCAAATCCTTATATCTTAATTCATCACCCAATTTAATGGGATCACCTGAATTCCCATCAGAGGTGTTTGTATCTGCTTTTGAGATAGGAGAAGTCTCCAAATTCTCATTAGGAGATGCCCCTTGTTATTGGTACTGGGGACTTCCCTCTGCATCAGTGGTTACCTTGGTAGACTCAGTAGTGGTTGCCTTCAAGGGAGTCTTAATGATGAAACTACTGTCCAGATGTAGATCAGTGGATCCAACATCTGTAGTAGCTGCTCCACTTGAACTACCAACAAGAATTTCATGAAATTCAAGTGGTGTAGCCTCCTCAGCTGTTTGTGGGTTAACCAATTGAATAGGTTCAGACATAGCCAATGTTGAAGTTATACTCTCAGTAATGTATTGGTGAGAGGGGCTGTTTTGTGTCTGAATTTCAATGGCCTCAAACAGTGGTATGATGGTAGGTGGAATAGGAGATGTAGGGAGTGGTGTTGAAAGAGAATTTGCCCTGGGAGAGGGGCTGTTAAACATACTCTCAAGTGAGGGTAATGTTTCATAGTGAGGTGTCCCTGTGCTTACAACATGTTCTTTTGTGAGGAATCATGAGGAGTTGTGGTTTCTGGTTGAGATCTTTCCAACTGTTGTGAGGAAGTAGCAACAGTGGTTTCTTGTGACTTTTTTGTTGGCATAGGGTTAACCTCTGGGATCTCATCTTCCAAAGGACCCTTATTTGCAGGTTTGGTGGGCTTTTTGGTTTTCTTTTTTGTATTTTTGGGTTTGAATGGTGGGGGTTGCACGCAGTGGTTGTCGTGTTGTGTTCACCATGAGCAGTAGGCTCAACAACAGAGGTTTGAGGAACAGATGCAGACTCATCTAAAATTTGCTCAGACCCCTTTGCTTGTGTTTTAGAAACTTTTGACTCTTTTGCCATAAGGCGAGTAAATGTTTCAGAAGAAAGACTATTTCTTTTGAAAGTTTTTCCTTGTTCAAAGGCATTTTGTGGAATTTTCTTTTGTAAATAGTAGCTTAAGAACCTTGGAAACAATAGAAAAGTTGAAATTCCTCTGAAATGGTTTCTGGGGTTATTGGTACCAAAACACCTCCTACTTTTGAAGTGATTCCCCATGCCATTTTATCTGTTTCTTGTAGTTCAGCATTTTTCGAGAAACCACGTAGGGTATCTTGATATATAGGTGCATCACATGTGAGTAAGGTTTTGTATTTTGAAGACGACAAGGTGTCAATTATTAAGTGGAACTCTGTATTTTTGTATGTTTTCTCAAACGTACAGAGGTAGTTGTGGGGGTGTTTGATGATAAGAGCCATGGTTGGATTTTAGAATTGACGAGAGGTTGAAGGAGAATGTGGAAGAAGATGGTAACCGCTTTGGGAATTTTTGAATTCGATATAGCAGTGATAAGCTCTATTTGGGTTTTAATCAGGGTTTTGATAGAGTGAAAAGTGAATGCTGACGTGACAGTGGTTTCAAAGATTTGGCGGTTAACATCTGATCACGTGGCAACCTCTGATGAAAAGGGTGGATGACAGTTGTTAGGAAACCATTGTTGGGAATAGTGTATTAGGAGAACAGTGGCTGATTTTGTGTCTATCAGTAGTTAGACATCAGTGGTTGAAACCATCAATGTTTGGTCAACAGTGGCCAACAAGGAAATTAGAAACAGAGGTTGTCTTTCAGCAGTGGGTGAATTTTCAACCATCAGAGGTTTAAAACAATCAGTGGTTGTGAACAGACTTTTAAGGATTTATGAAAATTTTCATTTTACCTATTTTTAAAGATAAGATTTTTGTTTTTCTGAAAACATTTTAATGCTTTTTATTCAAGGAAAATAATTTTTTTGCCTTCTATTCCAAGTTAAGCATGCCAAGTCTTGAGATCAGACTTTCAAAGGTAGACGTGTCTAATGCTTTTGTTAGCACATCTACCAGTTGATCTTTTATTGGAACATGATGCAGAGAAATCAAACCTTTTTTATAGCAATCCCTCACAAAGTGATGTCTGATGTCAATGTGTTTGGTGGTTGAATGGGATACTGGATTTTTGATGATATTTTTAGCTGCTTGACTGTCCAACATGAGAGGAGTCTTTAAAGCAGTTATACCAAAATCCAGCAATTGATTTTGAAGCCACAACAGTTGGGCTGTACAGCTTGCAGCAGCAATGTATTCAACTTCAACAGTGGATGTTGTAATAGCTGCTTGCTTTTTGCTTTGCCAAGACACTAAGCAATTGCCTAGGAATTGAAACCCATCTGAAGTAGATTTTCTGGTGGTATTGCATCCAGCAAAGTTACTATCTGAGAAACCTGAAAGCTTGACATTCCCATTAGCAGGATACCAGATACCAAGTGTGGGAGCACCTTTTATGTATCTGGATATTCTTTTTACAATAATGAGATTAGACTTCCTAGGTGCTGACTGGGATCTGGCACAAACACATGTTGCAAACATGATGTCTGGCCTAGATGCAGTTAGGTACAACAAAGACCCAATCATGCTTCTATATAAGGTCTGATCAACCAAGTCATCTTTTTCATCAGACATGACAAGCTTTGTGGTTGCCATGGGTGTACTACATGGTTTACAATCATTCATATCAAATTTATTTAAAAGATCTTTTACATATTTGCTTTAATGAATGAAAGTTCCATTTTGCAATTGCTTAACTTGGAGACCAAGAAAGCATTGGAGTTCACCCATTACACTCATTTCAAACTCTGATGTCATGAGTTGTCTGAACTCTTCACACATTGAGTTACATGTGCTTCCAAAAATGATGTCATCCACATAAATTTGGACAATCATCAAATCTTTTCCTCTCCATTTTTAAAAACAAGGTTTTATCAATTTCATCTCTTGTGAAACCTATGGAGATTAGAAAAGTGGAAAGAGTTTCATACCAGGCCCTTGGTGTTTATTTCAAGCCATACAAAGCTTTATTTAGATTGTAGACATGATCAGGATAAAAAGGATCTTCAAAACCAGGAGGTTGGCAGACATATACCTCTTCCTGAAATTTTCCATAAAGAAAAGCACACTTAATATCCATTTGATACACCTTAATGTTGTGGTTGACAGCAAAGGCTAAGAACAGTCTGATAGCTTCAAGTCTGGCTACAGGAGCAAAAGTCTCATCATAATCAATGCCCTCTTCCTATCTATAACCTTGAACCACAAGCCTGGCTTTGTTCTTGACAACAATGCCCCTTTCATCAGTTTTGTTTTTGAAGACCCACTTTGTGCTAATTGGACTTACATCCTCAGGAAATGGTACAAGTTCCCATACTTGTTGCCTTTTGAACTATTGGATCTCTTCTTGCATGGCTTCTACCCAACTATTGTCTTTCAGTGCCTCTTGGTACTTAACTGGTTGATGGAGTGATAGAAAACCTGGAAAAAGACAAATGTTTTGGGATTGACTTCTTGTGAGAACCCCTTCATTGATGTTCCAATCACTTGATCATGTGGATGAGATTTAAGGAAGATTAGATCCCCCTTGTATGGAACAATGGCATTGAGAGGTGAAGGCTGCATATATGAATCATCTGAGCTAACATCTGTTGGTAATTTTGAAGAACCAACATTTGTTTGAAATGGAGGTGGAGGAATAGGTGTGGCACAATGTTGATTTTTATCCACTGTTGATGGACCTTTATCAACAGAGGTTGGTGATGATGTGGTGGCAAAGGTTTGGGTGCTGTTTTGATTAACAACTGTTGATGCAGCAGTAGATGAGCTTTGATAGCTGTTTTGAACATCTGCTTCTCTTGTGGTGGATGTGATTTTGTATTGTGGAATCACAACATCATATCCAAAGTCATTGAAGGAAGATTGTGGGGTACCTGCAGGGTTAGTCTTGACAGACACATCTTCAAATGTAAATTTATCAAGGTTAAATAATTCAGCAGGGTTTGCTGAGATTTTCAGTGATGAAAGTTCATTGAACTTTACATTCAACGTCTCTTCCACACACCTAGTCCTTGTGTTAAACACTTTGTAGGCATTAGCACTGGTTGAGTTTCCCATATGGTAACCACAATCTACTTTGGCTGCAAATATTGAAATGGAATCTTTTAAGTTTAAGATGAAACATGGGAAGCCAAAGATTTTGAAGTATGAGATCAGTGGTTTGATTTTGAACAGAGTTTCATAGGCAGTCTTTTGATGCTTGGGGTTGATTAAAACTATCTTCTGCACATAACAAGAAGTGTTTACAGCCTCTGCCAAAAAGTTAAGGGTAAACCTGAGTCTGCAAGAATTGTTCTGGCAGTTTCAATCAAAGTTCTATTTTTTTCCTTTTAACCACCCTATTTTGTTCTGGTGCTCTTGGGATGTTGTACTGCCTTACAATCCTTTTTGCCACAAAGAACTCATCCCACTCCTTGTTTCTAAACTCTATTCCATTGTCACTTCTAAAGATTTTTACTGGCAAGTCAAATTGCTTTTCAACCTGTTTGATAAAGTCTTGCAAGATACCTGCAGTCTCATCCTTAGAATGTAAAAATTAAGTCCATATAAACCTAGAAAAATCATCTACAATGACCTAACAGTATCTTTTCTTTTTCAAACTCGTGATTTTTACTAGGCCAAACAAATCCATGTGCAACAGTTGTAAGCATTTGGTTATTTTGGACTCTTCAATGGATTTGTAAGAGCTTTTATGTTGTTTACCTTTTAGATAGGAAACACAATGCTCAGAACATGTGAAAAGTTTTTGTGGAAGGCCTCTTATAAGGCCTTGTTTTGGAGTGTGGTGATACTCTTAAGATTTGTGTGCCAAAGTCTTCTGTGCAATATTTCTGTCTCTTTGGTAGAGGCAGCTGAGAACAGACAAGCATCAGTCATTGGACTTTCTTTTGGCATATCAACCACATACACATTGTCACTTCTTTGAGCAATAAGTTGTGTTTTACCTGGGCTATTATTTCTTCAATCTTTTTCAGCATTTCTAGTCCAACAATTTTACAACTATCCTTAATGAAGAATGACCCATAGCCATTGTCACTCATTTGTGAAACATTAAGGAGGTTGAATATAACAACCCTCAAAAACACCCCTAAACGCCCTAAATATACCCCAAATACTCGTAAACGGACCTGAATAACCTTAATTTTAACAAAAATCAAATAAAACAAATACAGATGGTGCTCGTGGGCCGCGAACCAGTTCGCCCGAGGAGTCGCGGGGCGCGACCGAGCTATAGCTAGTGAACACACAACATGCCACGTGGCACTACACCCAGCAACCCTATATTGGTGACTAACCAAGGCTAGGCCCTAGCCTAGTCTCTCGCGGGCCACGAGAAAGAGAGAGATGTGGCTAACGAGGCGCGAGCCAGTGGCTGATCAGCCTATATAAGGAGGCCTCGACCTCAGTTGCCAATCGCTCAAAATTTATTTTCTCTCTCAGACATATAGTGTAATATTATCGGGTATAATACCCCTAAAACGCGAAGCTCTACCTCGTTGTAAGTATTTTAACCCTCGATCACGTATTCGTTACCCTACCCGATTGATCTAGGGCTCCGTAACGCATGTCAAGGCTCTGCCTGACTCAGTTCGTTAGAGTTCTGTCTCGTGTTGTAAGGCTAATGTGATTTGGATTATCTTACTAACACGTGTGCATTGTTTAATTTTAATAGATAATAACCAGGAAAAACAACTGGAAGCTATAGTATTACCTAAGTCAACAATGTGAGTCATTCTCTTTTTCTACCAAACTGTTTTACCAAAACCTCAAATATTTTCAATTATAATTAACAGTGATTGAGTCTATGTATTCTACAATTGCTGCCGGTATGTGGGGTCTGTATACACTACTTGTAATCCGTTTGTAACAACTCTCACCAAAACTATTATTTATTATTATATTTAGTTCAATAGGAAACCCTAATTGAGACACCCAAGTGATTCTGCACAAACCCTAAAATTTTCAGAACAATCAGAATCAGGATCAGGGCCCCTAAAACTCAGGGGGGTAAACCCTAGTTACGATTATCTACATAAAACGCTGTCAAAATTTAAATTTTGAATTCTGTCAAGTCAGCAAGGCTAGTCAAGGATGTAGCAACCCTATAAAAGATTCGTGTCCCTTACGGACCGTAAGGGATGAGTCTTACGGTCCGTAAGCCTGGTCAAAATTTAACTATAAATAGCAGGCATTGGCAATCGAATTCTGGCACTGAAACGACGTAGAAATTCCAAATATACACTGAGATATCGTAGAAACACACACGAATCACTAATTGCTGCCGCAAAACAGGGTAATAACTCGATCGCTATTACGATTCATTGTCTGATCGATTAAAATATCCAATGGATGTTTAAGTGCTGCCCACATTAGGGTTATGCTTTGTCATTCGTCGTTAATTCGATGGATGTTTAAGTATCGCACTTTGTCATTCGTTGTGAGGGTTTGATCTCGTGAGTTATCGTAAATGCTGAATTGATTACTAACCCAGTTTTGTGTGCATTGTTATTTAAATTAGGTTAACAAGGCTAATCAGTAAACTAGACTATGTCCGTGTTAAATCTGCAATGTGAGTCATTCTTTTTTTATCAAATTTGTTTATAAAAGCATGTTTATTTTCAAAGTTATAATTACGGGGATTAAGTCTTTGTAATCACCAAGTTACAGCCGGTATATGGGGTTTTGTATACATTACTTGATAATCTTCACCATTGGGGCAGCCAAGGGGTGATATGACCATAGTCACAGACACCATTGGACGAATGGGCCAATGGGTCGAGTGACAAAATACCGTGGGTAGTTGGTTTGATATCAGGAAACATTGTAATCGCTCTTAATACTGTAAATTATAACAAATGTGTTATTTTAGTAAAAAGAATGATTCATCAGTATTTCCCGCTGACAAAACCTTTTTCAAACATGTTTCAGGTGATCTGTTGTGATTCAGGAAAAGTGCTGTGGAGCACTGCAAGCTTAAGAAAGTGGCTCATTATAAAATAAAGAAATATGTTTTGTAACCTAAAGATTTCTCCGTGAAATCTTATGATTGTAAATTACTGGGATTTTATCCCGAGATTGTGAAATAAAATTATCGGGAAAATTTTAGCTTTAAAAAGGTCCTGATGATAAACTTCCGCTGTTAAACTCAATTAAATAAATACCACGGGATTTCTGTCCCGCGGCTCCTGAAACGGGTCAAACCGGGTCGGGGGCCGTGGCAGAAAAAGGTGGTATCAGAGCCACTGAGTTAAGCTAATTAAGTATTTAGAAATACTTAATTTTTCCTGATTATTATTATGTGATTATGTGTTTTATTAACTGACTATTTGTTAGTTACAGTATGGGTAAACAAAAGCTTTCAAACATCTATCTTAAATTAGATAGGTCATCAAATGAAAAAGGAAGTTCATCCCAAACTCCTGAAGAAGGAATATTTGTTCGAAAAGCCCAATACGAGGAACCACTTTCTCCTGATAAAAGAAGTTTGATTATTAGAAAAAGTCAGGAGAAATTAAAGAAATTCCGAGAAAAGAAAGTTAAAAAGGAAACCCAGGAATTAATCAGTAAATCACCATGGGAAGATAAGTTAGATGAAAAATGGACGGATCTTTATATGCTAGCCACTGTAGCAGTAAATGCTAATATTTAGAATACCATGATTTCATATTAGCAACTTACAAGCTAGAAATATCATCTAGTAAATAAGTAAAATTTCAATAAAACTAGTATGTTTAATTGTTAATTTTTCCTTTGTATTAAATTAATCACAGAATATGCAATAATATTTGAGGTTTATCTGTAAAAATTTGTTATAAAATTTTAATTGATTATTTTTACATATATGTTAAACAGCATGAATGAGTTATCTGGAGCCCTAGAGAATCTCAACCTTTACCCTGTAAACATAGAAGTTTCTAAAGAATTTACTGGGTACTTTCCTGATGTGGAACAACCTATAGAATTCAACGCTCCACCTCTGGAAAAGCCAAAACCTAAGAAAAGAAAGAGATTCGTATGGGGAAGGCGTGTACATAGGAAAAAGCCAGCTAAGAGACTTCCTAAAATGAACAATCCCTTAGAAAAAGGAAAAGAAATTGAAACCGGGGAAAGTTCGAGACAGCAGGAATTGGAGATTGAAGTAGGGGAAGATGCTAGACAAATGGGAATACAGTTTGAGGAATATTCTAAGCAAATAGAAATGGAGGTTGGAAAAGGTTCTAGACAAACTAAAATGGAAATTGGAGAAAGTTCTAAACAAACCCAAGAAATGACATTTCAGGAGGAAATAGATTTTATATTGACAAGCTGTGATACTATTAGGCCTGTCAATAATAATAATTTTTACTCTAATCCTATCGAAAATCAACTCCCTATAAATCTGGAACCAGCAATCCCAGAACCAATAATACACACCCAACCTTTAGGAATGGATGAATGGTGGACGAATGATTGGCAATTCCAAAACCTTATCAACAGTCCTTATTCCTTTCTTCCTCAGTTCGATCCACAACCTCTACCAAATCCACCGATGAGTAACGAGAATATGGCTGAACTCCGCCATTTTGGGGAAGAGCTGATGGATGCTGGAAATAGGATCCGAGAGATAGGAGGACAAATTTCATGGAAATATGATGAGAGGGAACATCGTTATTAAAGATGCAAGTTGACGAAGGAGAAATGGGTTATGAGTCTGTGTTTGTATAATAACAGTAATATTAATAAAAATCCGTATGTGTAAAATAAACAATAAAACAGTTGTATATAGAAGCATAATATATAAATGAAAATTTAGAAAATTTTATAAATTTTGGTTGTATATTTGTTTACGTGAGTATGTGTGATTAATTGTTATACTGAATTATTTCTTATTCTATATTAACTATTTTAATTAATTATCAGATGGCAAACATTGGTAATGAACCAGTAAATGAAGTAAATCAATCCGAGCAAATTCAGGAAGAGCAATTATTAAATAGGCAAGATATCGAGGATATCGTTGCATAAGGAATAGCCAATGCTATTCCAGCAATCGTTGCTGCTGTTCAAAAACCTATTAAACCTCAATCAATCATTCCTAGTAAACGTACACAAGGCGACAACTTTAGTAATAGTATAAACGGATGTGGTAATCATGTTAATAACAATAATGATCTGCAAGCTCCAATTTTCAAGAAAATGAAAGCTGCAACACCTGGTTGCACTTACAAAGAATTCCTTGCTTGTAAACCAACTGAGTTTGCAGGTAATGAAGGGGCTATTGCAGCACTGCGTTGGTTAGAGAAAATTGAGGCAGTGATCACCATAAGTAAGTGTGCCGAGGAAGATCAGGTTATGTATGCGTCAAATCTTTTTAAAGAAGGGGCGCTAGAATGGTGGAACACAGTGTTACAAGCTAAAAGAAGGATCGAGGTATATGCCATGAAATGGGAAGAATTTAAGAATCTTGTAGAAAGAAAATTCTGTCCCGAATATGAAAAAGATCAAATGGCAAATAAGTTCCTAAACCATCGGATGGTGAATGTGGACTGTCGAGGATATACTTCGACATTCTTCGAATATGCTAGAGTGGTACCAACACTGGCTTCGCCAGAGCCGGTACTCATTTCTCGCTATATTTGGGGATTAATTAGTGAAATCCGCAATATCGTTAAAGCTGCGAGACCTCGCACTATTGACGATGCGGTAGAACTAGCTAACACCCTAACTGACGAACTGGTACGTACAAGAGATGAAAACAGGAAAAAGGAACTGGCTCAGAAAATTACCCAAGGATTTCGTACGGGTAATAATAGCAACTTCAAGAGAAGAGGAACAGGGCAATCCTCAAATCCACCTTTCTGCAGGAATTGCAAAAGGAAACATTATGGAAGATGTAATGTAACCTGCAACCTTTGCAAAGCTGTAGGACATCGTGAAGAAAGCTGCAGAAAGAAAACCATAATCTGCTTTAATTGTGGAGAAGCGGGGCATTTTAAAACAGAATGTCCTAAATTGGTCAAACCAGCAGACAACAAAACCAAGGCAACCGACGGAGCTACTAAGAAGAATGTCAGAGCATTCCAGCTGACCACCCAAGAAGCAGAACTCATTCCAGATGTGATAGCTGGTACGTTCCTAGTTCACAACGTATACGCAAAAGTATTCTTTGAATCTGGTGCAAACCAAAGTTTTATAAATACTTTATTCTGTCAAGCTCTTAAGTTACCTTTAACCAACATTAGGCAGATTTTTACAGTCGAAACCGCAGATGGGAATTCAGTTAAAATAGATCAGGTTTTGCAAAAAGTAGAAATAGAACTTTCAGGTCATAAATTTTCTGCAAATTTGTTACCTATGAAATTAGCTGAATTCGATGTTGTGTTAGGAATGGATTGGTTAATAGCCAACCATGCTCAAATCATTTGTGATAAAAATTCTATAGAAATTCAGACACCTACTGGAGAAGTAATCATGATTACAGGAAATAAACCGCATAAACCCATGAAGTTCATATCAGTAATGAAAGTTGCTAGTTATGAACGAAAGCAAGGCATAGTATATATGATTTCAGTAATCATTAGTACTAAGGGAAAAGAACTTAAGGAAATTCCTGTAGTCTCAGAATACTCAGATATATTCCCAGAAGAGTTACCAGGATTACCACCAGATAGGGAAGTGGAATTTAGGATTCATCTAATTCCTGGAACTACACCGATAGCTAAGGCACCTTATCGGTTAGCTCCTACCGAAATGTTAGAACTGAAAAAGCAATTAGATGAATTACTAAGCAAAGGATTCATACAACCTAGCTCATCCCCGTGGGGAGCGCCAGTGTTGTTTGTAAAGAAGAAGGATGGTTCGATGAGAATGTGTATTGATTATAGAGAATTGAATAAGGTTACAATTAAGAATCGATACCCATTACCTAGGATTGATGATCTATTCGATCAACTCCAAGGAGCTAGATATTTCTCTAAGATTGACTTACGTTCCGGATATCATCAATTGAAAGTACAAGAGGAAGACATACCTAAAACTGCTTTCAGAACTAGGTATGGTCATTACGAGTTTACAGTCATGCCCTTTATGTTAACGAATGCACCTGCAGCATTCATGGACATGATGAATAGAATCTGTAAACCGTATTTGGATAAATTTGTGATTGTTTTCATAGACGATATACTTATTTATTCCAAAAGTCAGACAGAACATTGTGAGCACTTGCATGCACTCTTAACTTTGTTAAGAAAAGAAAAGCTTTATGCCAAATTCTCGAAATGTGAATTTTGGTTGCAAGAAGTGCAATTTCTAGGACACATGGTAAATCACGAAGGCATTCATGTAGATCCTGCTAAGATAGAGGCGATTACCAATTGGAAGGTTCCACAAACTGCAATGGAAATTAGAAGTTTTATAGGTTTAGCTGGATATTATAGACGGTTTATTAAGGATTTTTCCAAGATAGCTGTACCATTAACTAAGCTAACCTGTAAAGCCATTAAGTTTGAATGGGGACCTAAACAAGAAGAAGCCTTTAGAATCTTGAAGCAGAAATTAACCAATGCTCCAATCTTAGCCTTACCAGAAGGAACTGAAGATTTTGAAGTATATTGTGATGCTTCAAAACTAGGATTTGGATGTGTGCTAATGCAACGCAAGAAAGTAATTGCGTATGCTTCAAGACAATTGAAAAAGCATGAAGAAAATTATACGACTCATGACTTAGAATTAGGAGCTGTAATTTTTGCCCTGAAAATCTGGAGACATTATCTGTATGGAAGTAAGTTTACTGTCTATACAGATCATAAAAGTTTAAAATATATATTTGGGCAAAAAGAGTTAAACATGAGGCAAAGGAGATGGATGGAAATCCTAAATTACTACGACTGTGATATTCAATATCATGAAGGAAAGGCAAATGTAGTTGCAGATGCCTTAAGTCGTAAGTACCATGAGAAACAACGATGAGTTCGTGCTCTTAGGTTAAATCTACAGTTAGATTTAATGGAACAATTGAGGAATATTCAGGAAATAGCAATCAAGGATGATGCTGAAGGAATGAAAGGAAGAATAAAAGAGTTAGAACAAGGAACTGATAGAATTTGGAGATTCCATAAGAAAATAATTTGGGTACCTAAACAAGGAGAATTAAGAAATAAGATTTTAGAAGAAGCCCATAAATCTAGGTATACTATACACCCTGGAAACAATAAAATGTACCAAGATTTAAGAAAGAATTTCTGGTGGATAGGCATGAAGAAGGATATAGCTAGATATGTTTCTAAGTGTCTTACTTGTTCACAAGTTAAGGCAGAACATCAGAAACCTTCAGGTCTATTATAACAATTAGAAATGCCAGTATGGAAATGGTAGGGGTGAGCAAAAACCGAACCGAAAACCGAAACCGCACCAAAAACCGTAAAAACCGAAACCGCAAAACCGCAACCGACACAAAAACCGCAAAAACCGAAACCGCAAAAACCGAAACCGCAAAGGTATGGTGCGGTTCGGTTTTAGCTTTAAAAACCGCACCAAAAAACCGAAACCGCACCGCAAAATTATTATATATATATATATATATTATATAATATACTTAAAGATTTAAATATAAAACACGAATTTACCAAACTCACAAGATACGGTTTTTGGTGAATTGTCAAGTATTAATGAGATGGATATTGATCTGGAGCTAGAGTTTGACAAACTTGATGATGGAGGTCAAGACATCAAGAGTGAGGTGGAGATCTATCTAACGGATTTAAGGGAAAAAAGGGACCAAAAGTTTGATCTTTTGGGATGGTGGAAAGCAAATTCAACCAAATTTCCTATACTATCCAAAATAGCTAGACATGTTTTGGCAATGCCGATCTCGACAGTTGCATCAGAATCGGCGTTTAGTACGAGTGGTAGAGGTATCGACAAGTATAGAAGTTCACTTAACACCGAAACTGCGGAAGCTTTGATTTGTGCACAAGATTGGATAAGGTGTACAAGGGTTGATCTTGAGCTCGGATGTTCTATGAAGAATAAAGACATAGATGAATTTAATAAGAAGATGGCAGGTTTAAAAATTGGTAAGGTTTTCTTTACATGTGTGAGTTTATATTTCAAATACCTACTAACATATATTTTTTGTTTTTTTTTTCTATCTAGGAAACACTAATGGCAAATGATAGTAGGAAACATTGAAAGTTGGAAAGATTGAAAGTTGGAAACAAGAATGAGTTGGAAACAATATTACGTTTTTATTTGGATACGACTATGTGATTAAGCTTTCACCGTTTCACATAGCAACTATTATTCTAGACATGTTTCTAGTACAAACTCTTGTTTTGATTGATGTCCTCTAGCCCATACATATGCTCTTCACATTGCTCTTGCAAAAATTATATTCTAATTACCATCAAGTATTAGATGTATTCCAGTATTAAAACCGAGAGTTTTTTTTAGATGTATTCAAGTATTGCTGAGAGTTTTTTTTTAGATGTATTCAACTATTAAAACCGAAACCGCACCGAAACCGAACCGCAACCGCAAATAAACCGCAAAAATCGTACCGCAAAAAAACCGCAACATGTGGTTTTAAAAAAAAAAAACCGCACCTTGCGGTATGAGTTGCGGTTTTATGCTAAAACCGCACCAAACCGCACCATGCTCACCCCTAGGAAATGGGAACTCATAACAATGGATTTTGTTACTAAGTTACCCAAAACCAGAAAAGGTAATGATGCGATTTGGGTAATTGTGGATCGATTAACCAAATCAGCTCACTTTCTACCAATGAAAGAAACCTTTAGCATGGAAAGATTGGCAAAGTTATATGTAGATGAAGTCGTATCTTTACATGGAGTTCCACTCTCCATTGTATCAGATAGGGATAGTCGTTTCACTTCTCATTTTTGGAAAAGTTTTCAAGAGGCAATGGGAACTCGACTAAATCAAAGCACTGCATATCATCCTCAGACAGACGGACAAAGTGAAAGGACAATCCAAACTCTAGAAGACATGCTCCGAGCATGTGTAATAGATTTTGGTGGAAACTGGGATGATCACTTACCTTTAATTGAATTCTCCTATAACAATAGTTATCATTCAAGCATTGAAACTGCCCCATTTGAAGCACTGTATAGAAGGAAGTGTAGAACTCCAGTTTGTTGGGCAGAAATAGGAGAAAGTCAATTATCAGGTCCCGAGATTGTGCAAGAGACGACTGATAAGATCACACAAATCAAGGAAAGACTGAAGATGGCTCGAGATCGTCAAAAGAGTTATGCCGATAATCGTTGCAAGCCACTAGAATTTCAAGTCGGAGATAAAGTACTTTTGAAAGTTTCACCTTGGAAAGGAGTAGTTCGATTCGGTAAGAAAGGAAAGCTAAGTCCAAGATACGTAGGACCATTTCCAGTAATCCAACGTATAGGACCAGTTGCTTATCGTTTACAACTACCAGAAGATTTAGCTGGAGTACATGATGTATTTCATGTATCCAACCTCAAGAAATGTCTATCAGACGAATCTCTGGTAGTACCTCTTCAAGACATAGAGGTAAACGAAAAGTTAAAATTTGTTGAGAAACCTCTTCAGATAGAAGATCGAAAGGTGAAATTTCTCAAGCACAAGCGACTAGTTCTAGTTAAAGTCAAGTGGGATTCAAAGAGAGGACCTGAATACACTTGGGAGTTGGAATCAGAAATGAAGCGAAAGTATCCTCACTTATTCCAGTAAATCTCGAGGACGAGATTTTTATTAAGGTGGGGAGAATGTAACAACTCTCACCAAAACTATTATTTATTATTATATTTAGTTCAATAGGAAACCCTAATTGAGACACCCAAGTGATTCTGCACAAACCCTAAAATTTTCAGAACAATCAGAATCAGGATCAGGGCCCCTAAAACTCAGGGGGGGTAAACCCTAGTTACGATTATCTACATAAAAGGCTATCAAAATTTAAATTTCGAATTCTGTCAAGTCAGCAAGGCTAGTCAAGGATGTAGCAACCCTATAAAAGATTTGTGTCCCTTACGGACCGTAAGGGATGAGTCTTACGGTCCGTAAGCCTGGTCAAAATTTAACTATAAATAGCAGGCATTGGCAATCGAATTCTGGCACTGAAACGACGTAGAAATTCCAAATATACACTGAGATATCGTAGAAACACACACGAATCACTAATTGCTACCGCAAAACAGGGTAATAACTCGATCGCTACTACGATTCATTGTCCGATCGATTAAAATATCCAATGGATGTTTAAGTGCTGCCCACATTTGGGGTATGCTTTGTCATTCGTCGTTAATTTGATGGATGTTTAAGTATCGCACTTTGTCATTCGTTGTGAGGGTTTGATCTCGTGAGTTATCATAAATGCTGAATTGATTACTAACCCAGTTTTGTGTGCATTGTTATTTAAATTAGGTTAACAAGGCTAATCAGTAAACTAGACTCTGTCCGTGTTAAATCTGCAATGTGAGTCATTCTCTTTTTATCAAATTTGTTTATAAAAGCATGTTTATTTTCAAAGTTATAATTACGGGGATTAAGTCTTTGTAATCACCAAGTTACAGCCGGTATGTGGGGTTTTGTATACATTACTTGATAATCTTCACCATTAGGGCAGCCAAGGGGTGATATGACCATAGTCACTGACACCATTGGACGAATGGGCAAATGGGTCGAGTGACAAAATACCGTGGGTAGTTGGTTTGATATCAGGAAACATTGTAATCGCTCTTAATACTGTAAATTATAACAAATGTGTTATTTTAGTAAAAAGAATGATTCACCAGTATTTCCCGCTGACAAAACCTTTTTCAAACATGTTTCAGATGATCTGTTGTGATTCAGGAAAAGTGCTGTGGAGCACTGCAAGCTTAAGAAAGTGGCTCATTATAAAATAAAGAAATATGTTTTGTAACCTAAAGATTTCTCCGTGAAATCTTATGATTGTAAATTACTGGGATTTTATCCCGAGATAGTGAAATAAAATAATCGGGAAAATTTTAGCTTTAAAAAGATCCTGATGATAAACTTCCGCTGTTAAACTCAATTAAATAAATACCACGTGATTTCTGTCCCGCGGCTCCTGAAACGGGTCAAACCGGGTCGGGGGCCGTGACACCGTTACTATTGGACGACGAGTTAGCCAATGAGTAACATGACCACAGTCATGGAACTGTGAACATGACAAATACTGAATAAGTATATTGGTAGATATAAACATTGTAATCGCTCTCAATACTGTAAAGTTATAAAAACTTGTTTTGATTAAACTGGGATGCACTCGCTAGTATTTCTTGCTGATAAAACCTTTTTAAAACGCGTTCAGGTAACTTAATGTAAAGCTAATAGAAACCTGCTGGAGAGCACTGAGGGCTTAAAGAAGTGGCTATAAAAGTTACCTAAATAAAAGAAGAGTTATTCTTTTCAATAATTAGGGTTTATCCCTATAAATGTGTTATCAATGAAACTTGGGTTTTTATCCCATTTATTTATTATAAAAAGTTTGGTGTTTTGAAACTCTGATAATATTTCCTAACTATGGTCCTGATGTCTCATTTCCGCTGTCAAATTAATAAACACCGATACCACCCGCTCTGCGTTATCGCGACGCTCGCTCCAGGGGTAGGGGTCGGGGGCTGCGACAGAAGGTGGTATTTAGAGCAATGCCACTGGTTTAAGCCATTTAGGTGTTCTGTTAATACCTAAATTTTAATCAATTGTGTTAGGAAATAACTTATGTGATTCTGTGTAAATATGTATATTATTATTTTGTGTTATTTGACCATTTGCTAGTTTACAGTATGAGTGAGCAAGGTACTTCCGATGCTTACCGTCAATTACCTAGTTCCCCAAAGAATGAAGGAACCTCATCCCAGCCAACCCCCTCAGGATACTCTGCTGATTCTGAGGAAGGAATCTTTATTTTTAAGGCACAACCTGAGGAACCATTCCTCCTAAAAAGATAGGCTAGTTTAGTAGAGGAGCGCATGAAAGGAGGAAACGGATGAAAAAAACTCCAACAACAGAGAGCTATAGGGAAAACAAATAGAGAAATGAATGCACAAACCCAGGAAGCTAATAGACCATTATGGGAAGAGGAACCTGATAAGCAATTAGCTGACTTCCACATGTTAGCAAATACAGCAGCAGACCCTAACCTTAACCAAGTAGCTGAACCAAAACTTCTACCCTTATTTCCTAACCAATAAATGGAGTTAGAACCCAACCAGGAGGACCAATTCCCAATCCCAGCATTCGACCCCAATGAGATCCCTAAAATTCCCACACCTAACCCCATAGCACAATATACCAACCTGAACCCTTTAGAGTATGATCTGTGGTGGGATGACAACAGGTCATATCAGGAATTACTAAATAACCCTTATCCTTACGAAGACCCAGTACCAGCACCACTACCACCCATGAGCCAAGAAAATGTGGAGGAACTTCTCTCATATGGCGAAGAGTTAGTTGAAGAAGGAAAGAGGATCAGTTAGATAGTAGAAAAACTCGTCTGGAAATATGACGAGCGTGAGATGCAGTTCTAGACAAGCCAGCGCATAATATATATATGTGTGTGTGTGTGTGTGTAGTTTTGTACTTTGAAAAAAAATCAACTAAAATAGATAGACAAAAATACCTATCGATGCATAATTACTAGTGTGTTTAATTTTCAGTTGTAATATGTAATCGATGCGTATATATATATAACGAGAAAGTCGCAATGTTCGACGTTTTTTTATCAATCTGCTTGCGTGATTGTTTATCTGATTATATAATGTTAATACCTGATAAATGTTTACAATTCAGATGGACAACGAAGTAAATCAGGAAAATCAGAATAATGATAATAATGAGAACCAAGTGAATAACAGTGCCATCGAACATAAGGAATCATAGATGCTATGCCACATATTATCAATACTATTAAGGAAGCAGAAAATAATAAATCTGTAATTGGAAGTAAACGTGCAAACTGAACCAAGTCACAACGTGAATGAAAATCACGGACCACCTATCCAATCTCCAATTCCAAAAAGAAGAAGAACCATCTCATATGGTTGTTCTTATAAAGAATTATGGGCTTGCAAACCCATAAAATTCTCAGGCAATGAAGGAGCTATTTCAGCCTTACGCTGGATAGAAAAGACAGAAGCAGTCTTAAAAATAAGTAAATGTGCAGATGAAGATAAGATCATATTTGCTTTTAATCTTTTTAAGAATGTAACCTTAGAGTGGTGGAATACCATTCTCCAATCTAGAGGAAGTGACAGTGTCTATAACATGGAATGGACTAACTTTATGGTGATATTTGAAAGAAAATTATGTCCTCTTCATGAAAAAGAACAGATTGCCAATAAGTTCTTAAATCTTAAAATGACTGGAATAGACTGCAAGGGTTATACTACCATATTCTTTGAATATGCTAGGATAGTACCAACCTTAGCCTCACTAGAGCCAGTATTAATCTCCCGTTACATCTGGGGATTAATTGGTGAGATCAGACATGTAGTTAAGGCAGCGAGGCCACAAACCATAGAAGAAGCAGTAGAACTAGCCAATACCTTGACTGGTGAATTGGTACGCACACAAGAGGAAAACCAGAGAAAGAACTTAGCTCAAAAGCTTACCCAAGAATTTCGTTATGATAATTCCTATCGTGGGAATGGTACAGGTTCTTCCTCTTCACCCAACTGCAAGTATTGCAAAAGGAAGCACTCTGGAAGGTGCTCCATATACTGCAACTTCTGCAAAATGTTTAGACATAAGGAAGAAGACTGCATGAAGAAAGCTAGCAATAGGCTATGCTTCAATTGTGGAGAAGCTGGTCATATCAAACCAAACTGTCCGAAACTAGCTCTAGCGACAACCAGCAAAGCTAGGCAACTGAAGGACCCAAGGTTCTGACAGCTGAAGAAGCCAAGATGATTCCGGATGTGATTGTCGGTACGTTTTTAGTTAATGATATTTTTGCCAAGGTATTATTTGACTCTGGTGCAAACCAAAGTTTTATTAATACTTCTTTCCATAAACTTCTCAACCAACCATTAACTAAACTTCAACAAGACTATCTGGTAGAGACAGCAAATGGAGATTCCATTAAGATAAGCGAAATCCTGCAGGGAGCAAGGATAGAAATTCTAAACCATAATTTTATTGCTAACCTTTACCCAATGAATCTAGCCGGTTTTGATGTTGTTTTAGGAATGGATTGGTTGGTAGCCAATCATGCCAGTATTTTATGTGATCAAAAGTCTGTACAAGTAAGTACACCAAATGGTAAAAAGATCACAATTAAAGGAGATAAGCCAACTAGGTCAACAAAATTCATCTCTGTGATGAAAGCTGCAAGCTATGCAAGGAATGGAGGAATAGTGTATATGATTTCCATAATCATTAACAATTAAGGAAAAGAATTAAAAGATATTCCCGTAGTATCTAAATTCTCAGACGTTTTTCCAGAAGAGTTACCTGGATTACCGCCAGATCGAGAGGTTGAATTTAGAATTCACCTAATTCCAGGGACGGCACCAATTGCCAAAGCACCATATCGATTAGCACCGACGGAGATGCAGGAGTTGAAGAAACAGTTGGACGAACTACTTGAAAAAAGTTTTATACATACCAGTTCTTCACCATGGAGAGCACCGGTACTGTTTGTCAAGAAGAAGGATGGATCGATGCGTATATGCATTGATTACCGGGAATTGAACATGGTTACGATTAAAAATCGGTACCCACTACCGAGAATCGATGATCTGTTTGATCAACTTCAAGGAGCTCGATTCTTTTCTAAGATCGACTTATGCTCAGGATATCATCAATTGAAAGTACAGGAAGAGGACATTCCTAAAACTGCTTTCAGAACAAGGTACGGTCATTATGAATTTACAGTCATTCGATTTGGTTTAACCAATGCCCCATCTGCATTTATGGACATGATGAATAGGATATGTAAACCATACCTGGATAAATTCATAATTGTATTTATAGATGATATTCTAATTTACTCTAAGAGTAAAGAGGGGCATGTAGAGCATTTACATACACTTCTGACATTGATGAGAAAAGAAAAGCTTTATGCTAAATTCTCAAAATGCGAATTCTGATTGCAAGAAGTGCAATTCCTTGGACATTTGGTTAATCATGAAGGAATTCGTGTGGATCCCACAAAGATCAAGGCAATTACAAAATGGAAAGTCCCTGAATCACCAACAGAACTAAGAAGTTTTCTTGAACTGGCAGGATACTATAGAAGTTTTATATAATAAGACTTTTCTAAAATAGTTATTCCATTAACCAAACTGACTTGCAAAATTGTTAAGTTTGAATGGGGACCAAAACAGGAGGAAATCTTTAGAATTTTAAAGCAAAGGTTAACCAACGCACTCATACTCGCGTTACCAGAAGGAACTGAAGACTTTATAGTCTATTGTGACGCAGCTAAATTAGGATATGGATGTGTGCTGATGCAACGTCAAAAGGTTATAGCATATGCCTCTAGACAGCTTAAGAAACATGAAGAGAATTATACAACCCATGATCTAGAGTTAGGAGCCATAATTTTTGCCCTTAAGATTTGGAGACATTATCTTTACGGTAGTAAGTTTGTTGTATTTACAGAACATAAGAGTTTAAGATATGTTTTTGAGAAAAAGTAATTAAATATGAGACAGAGACGTTGGATGGAAATTCTTAGTGATTATGATTGTGATATTCAATATCATGCAGGAAAAGCTAATGTAGTAGCTGATGCTTTAAGTCGAAAGTATCACGAAAAGCCAAAACAAGTAAGCCCTCTCAGATTAAATCTGTAGATAGATTTAAATGAACAAATTAGAGAGGTACAGAAAACAGCAATCAAGGACGATGCTGAAGGTTTAAAAGGAATGATTAAGGAATTAGAACAAGGAACATATGGAATTTGGAGATTCCATAAGGAAAGGATCTAGATACCTAAACAAGGAATCCTACGCCATAGAATTTTAGAAGAAGCCCATAAGTCTAAGTATACGATACATCCCGGTAGTGATAAAATGTATCAGGACTTAAGAAAGAATTTCTGGTGGATAGGATTGAAAAATGATATAGAAAACTATGTTGCTAAAGGTCTAACATGTTCACAGGTTAAAGCTGAACATCAGAGACCTTCAGGGTTATTGCAACAATTAGAAATGCCAATATGGAAATGGGAATTGATAACAATGGATTTTGTTACCAAATTTCCCAAGACACGAAAAGGTAATGATACAATCTGGGTGATTGTAGACAGATTGGCCAAATCTGCTCATTTCTTACCAATGATGGAAACTTTCAGTATGGAACAATTAGCCAAGTTATATGTAAATGAAATAGTTTCATTACATGGAATTCCTTTATCCATTGTGTCTGACAAAGATAGCCGTTTTACATCTCATTTTTGGACAAGTTTCCAAAAAGCATGGGAACCATGTTAAATCTAAGCACAGCTTATCAACCTCAAATGGACGGACAAAGCGAAAGGACAATTCAGACAATGGAAGATATGCTTAGAGCTTGTGTAATTGACTTTGGAGGAAATTGGGACGACCACTTACCATTAATAGAATTTTCCTACAACAACAGTTATCATACCAGTATCAATGTTGCACCGTTTGAAACACTTTATGGACGAAAGTGTCGAACTCCAATCTGTTGGGCAGAGATTGGAGAAAAGCAACTATCTGGACCAGAGATAGTACAAGAAACAATGGACAAGATTATTCGAGTTAAGGAAAGACTAAAAGCAGCACGAAATCATCAAAAGAGTTATGCAGATAACAGACGAAAACCATTGGAATTTCAAGTTGGAGAGAAGGTATTGTTAAAAGTTTCTCCATGGAAAGGAGTGGTCAGATTCGTTAAAAGAGGAAAGCTAAGCCCTAGGTATGTTGGACCTTTTGAAATTATCAAAATAATAGGACCAGTAGCTTATCAGCTACAACTGCCCGAGGAAATGGTAGGAATACATGATGTGTTTCATGTATGTAATCTCAAAAAGTGCTTAGCAGACGAATCATTAATGATACCTCTTCAGGACATAGAGGTAAATTAGAAACGTAAGTTTATAGAAAAACCACTACAGATTGAAGATAGAAAGATCAAAAATCTCAAACACAAGAGACTAGTTCTGGTCAAAGTAAAATGAGATTCCAAGAGAGGACCAGAATACACATGGGAGCTCGAATCATAAATGCAACGGAAATATCCACACCTGTTCCAGTAGATCTCGAGGAAGAGATTTCAAACAAGGTGGGGAGGATATAACAACCCTCAAAAACACCTATAAACGCCATAAATATACCCCGAATACTCGTAAACGGGCCCGAATAACCTTAATATAACAAAAATAAAATAAAACAAATATATATGGTGCTCGTGGGTCGCGACCCAGTTCGCCCGAGGAGTCGCGGGGCGCGACCGAGCTATAGCTGGCGAAAGCACAACGTGTCACATGGTACTACACCCGGCAAACCTATATGAGTGACTAACCAAGGCTAGGCCCTAGCCTAGTCTCTCGCGGGCCGCGAGAAATAGGGAGATGTGGCTGACGGGGCGCGAGCCAGTGGCTAATCAGCCAATAAAAGGAGGCCTCAACCTCAGTTGTGAATCACTCAAAATTTCTTTTCTCTCTCAGACATATAGTGTAATATTATCGGGTATAATACCACAGTCATGGAACTGTGAACATGACAAATACTGAATGAGTATATTGGTAGATATAAACATTGTAATCGCTCTCAATACTATAAAGTTATAAAAACTTGTTTTGATTAAACTGGGATGCACTCGCCAGTATTTCTTGCTGATAAAACCTTTTTAAAACGCGTTTCAGGTAACTTAATGGGAAGCTAATAGAAGCCAGCTGGAGAGCACTGAAGACTTAAAGAAGTGGTTATAAAAGTTACCTAAATAAAAGAAGAGTTATTGTTTTCAATAATTAGGGTTTATCCATATAAAAGTGTTATCAATGAAACTTGGGTTTTTATCCCATTTATTTATTATAAAAAGTTTGGTATTTTGAAACTCTGATAATATTTCCTAACTATGGTCCTGATGTCTCATTTCCGCTGCCAAATTAATAAACACCAATACCACCCGCTCTACGTTCTCGTGGCGCCCGCTCTCAGGGTCAGGGGCTGCGACATTGAACTTAAGATTGTCAACGAGATTGACATTTTCAAACTTGAGATTCCCAACCTGAACAGTCCCTGACCCCAACACCTTCCCTTTTGCATTGTTACCAAAGGATATATCACCCCCTCCATGTTTTTTGAAATCTTTGAGTATGGCTCTACACCAGTCATGTTCTTGGAGCCTCCACTATCTATATACCATTAACTATCTAAGCATGCAGAAGCTCCCTGCACATCAAGTAACAAATTAGTTCAGGTAGGTCCTCCAAAGCCAAGATGGCTTTGGATGGGGTCACATAAAGTTCAGCCTCAAGTCCAGGAGCATAAACAGTGGTTTGGTCAAGGGTTTGAACAGATTTTTGAACAATTTGTTGTAACCACTGTTGTAGTTTATCTCTTGTCAGATGTTGATAACCAAAAGGATGCCTGTTCACTTTGGGCTTAGAGGGCCTTTTGTAGGCTTCATAAGCATGTGGGACCTTTTGGTATTGTGGTTGACCATATCCTCTTAGGAATTGGTTTTATGGAGGTGCATCTGTCACTTGTACCTCTCTGGGAGCAGAGGTTTTGTTCAACTGTTTTGTAACAGTTGTTTGGACAGGTACAAAAGTCTGTTTATTTTTGGTGGAAGGTTTTTATGGACTCTCCAGTATTTTTGAAGTGTATTCTTTTCTTTTAACCTCAATAGTTTTGAGGTACACACACTCTTGAGTAAGATGGTTGGTTTTTCCACAAATTGTGCACATAGGTGCAGGCTCAAAGACACTTGTTTTTTTATATCAAAAGCTTTTAACGAAAACAGTCCTTTGTGGAGTGGTTTCTTTTCTCAAAAAAATCACAAAACAAGTTTTTAATCTTTTCTCTTCTTTTCCTCTTTTCAACTTCCTTTGCAACAGAGTTTTTAACCTCTGTTGGGATGTCTTTTAGAGGAATGACCTTGGCCTTGGGTGCTTTGACACCCTTAATTGTGGAAAAATCCATAGGCTTGAAATTTTCAAGGATGTCACATTCATCAGACCAGGTGGGTTTGAATTGATACTTTTCTATCTCTTCAAAGGTTGATGATCCCTCTGGAGTTTTTAAAATGATTTTGTTACCATTTTTGTCAGTGACTTTTATCTATTGACCAGCCTTGTTTGTTGGGATAATTTCAACTAAACTAGAATCAATTTCAGCAGTGTTTTCAGTTTGGTCATGTTATCTAAAGCCTATGCCAAACTTTACATTGCTCTTGACCTGTTTTTCTAACATCAGTTCATAACCTTTGCAAGACTCCACCCATTTTTCACAAGTGATTTGGGTGGATTCAAGCTCCTTTTTGCAAACCTGGTATTTTTATACCATAGTTTGGGGTTGGTCTTTGGTTATGTTGTGTTCATGTTTCAGACTGCTGATTTCAGAATCTTTTTCAAACAATTTGTTTTTCAACTCTTTAAAAGTTTTCTCAAATTGTATTTCATCCTTTATGATGTTGTCTCTAAGGTTTTCGTTTACCTCTTTTATGTTAGCAAAAGCAATGATGCATTTATCTGAACATAGATCTTTTAAAATCTGAGGTGATACCTTAGCAGCAGCCATCATGGCACAATCACATTCATTCTCACAAGCACTAGCATCCTTTTCAACCTCATTAGCATCCCATGGATCAGCAAGAGGTTCCAACAGAGGTTCAGCTTCTTTCTTCTCTAACATATGTTCACCAACAACAGCAGTAACCACTGCTTCAGCAACTTCATCCACTGTTTCAAGTCTGAACTCCACTTCCTCAGATTATTGCCCTTTTGGTATTGACTCTAATGCCATAAAACAAAATTCAACAGGAGTAACATCAGGATTAGCAATTAGCGCAAAATTTTCATCATTCAAATCCTCAGGTAAGCTACTCCAATCAACAAAGCCTTGTGTAAAGAAACTCTGTTGACTGGCCTCTACTAGAGCAGATGTTTGTGCAGCTTGTTGTGGTACAGTGGTTTGAATCAAGTCAAGCTCTGATACCAATTGTTAGGATCTGAGTTTGACTTGATTGTGTTGTTTTAATAAGAAGTAATGGAAGTAGATAAACAGGGAATAATTTGCAGCGGGATGATGTAAAACTTTAAAACACAATCAAGGAAAGATTAACTTTCATCATACAATGCATTCATTAGTCATAAGATTGAATACATAATGATTGACTTATGCATGTGATGCGTGTGAAGTGTATATATAAGGTTAAGTATATTTTAAGCCCTTTTACACTTTTTTTAGCCAAGTTTTAAATTTATAAAACACGATATTTACTAACACTAAACACACATATGGGCAAGTGCACCCATCGTGAACGTAGTATAGTGTTGGAAAGATACCGAGGTCTTCCAAGGACACAAGAGCTTTTAGTACCGGTTTATCCTCAACGTCTAATCAAATCAAAAAGTTAGAAAAAGGTTTTAAACTAGAAAAATAAAAACTAACTAAAATGCTGAAAATAAAAATAAAACAGATAGACAAGATGAATCACTTGGTTCCGACTCGTGTATAGTGTAACCTTTGATTATTTCCGCACTTTTGCACTATTTAAGAGATTATCTTAGTTATTGTAGTAGGCCCCTCTTTTGAAGGTTACGTTACCCTCAACCTAGTAGTTTGAGTCAGCAAGGATACAATCCTAAAGGGTCGGATTATTGAAAGATAATTATTTAAATTATTAATGCATAATGTGGTAGGCCCCTCTTTTGAAGGTGACGTTACCCTCGGCTAAGTAGTCTGAGTCAGCAGGGATACAGTCCTATGTAGACGGGTTAAAGTTTTAATAGTAGTTTAACTTATGAGGGGATCAAAGAGTTTGGACCCCCGCCATCCAATACCGTTAAGTATTGAAGGAGGTCCTACTAAATTTGACCCAGGTCCTTTGCAGGATCTATACACTGAACAATGGCAAGACTGTTACCAAACCGTTAACTTAAACCCCGACCAGGTAGCCAACATACCTCCATATAGACCGTGAAGATATGAATGGTGAAAATCTTTTATTTTATATAGACAGTAAAATAATGCCAAGACACCACGGACAAACGATAAGGAAGAATCACCTTCAACATAAGAAACTAGTAATTAAAGTCATTAATACATAACCAATTAAAAAGTGCGAAAAGATTAAAAATAAAAAGTATTACACTAGACACGTTGTCTTCACCAAGTGATGTAAGAGACTTAGGCAAACATGGCCTTGATTGTCAAGAACTCTTACGATCAATCTTGGATCCCGAGACGACTCACACACTCTATGATGGACAATGGATGATGGTGGTGGATGATGGTGTTATGGTGGTGGTGGGTGGTGGGTGAAGTGTGAGAGAGGTGGTGTGCCAAGGGATGGTTTGAGCTTGAGCCAAGCACTCCTATTTATAGGCTGAACAGAAGCTCAGGCACGACCCCGTGTCCACATCCTTCTCTTTCTTCATTAATTGCTCTTGTCTTTATTAGTTGACCACGGCCCCGTGTCCGCTGGGCACGACCCCGTGTGCAGAAGCATATCTGTATTATCAAGATTTGCCTAGATTCTGCGAATCTTATAGTTGACCACGACCCCGTGTCCGCTGAGCACGGCCCCGTGGTGGGCAATGGAAGCTTCTACAACTTTGTCTTTTATGCTGACACTTGGGCACGCCCCCGTGCTCACTGAGCACGGGGCGTGTTCAGACTTCTATTCTCTTGTTTTGCTTTGCTTGGGAAGATGCTTTCGGGGAGGTCGGGCATGCCACGTTTATTCATTTTCTTGTATTTATTTTAGATTTAGCTGCCTTTTTGCTTCCTTTGTTAATTTAAGCTCATTGAATCCTGAAAATACAAAAGGAAGACAAAAACACACTTTTTCCAACATTTGTACTAAAAAGGGGTTAGTTTTATGCCACAATTGATGTAATTTATATGTTGCATTTTGCACACATCAAATACCCCCACACTTGAATCTTTGCTTGTCCTCAAGCAAAACTCTTTATAATGTGGCTTTACACTCCCAAATTGAATGGGTAGAAGAGAAGGTTTTTGGGCTTGTCATAGAGTGTCGGGATTTCCAAGATTCTTTATTTAGTTTTATTTTCATTTATTTACAATCCTATTCGTCATGATTTATTTAAAACTTTTCATAAGATAAATTACTTATTAGGGCGTAACATGCCTCTTTAAAATTCTATTTATATACAAGTTCACATACGTCACGGGGGATCACTCAACACTCGGCCGAAGATGTATTTTAGTGAATCACTCGATAGCGGCATGGAAATTACTCCTACCATAGGCTTGCCAAGCAATCAATCCTCCTCCTTTTTAACTATATACATTTGTAAATATCAAGAGGACTTTTTGGGTGAAGGGTTAGGCTTGGGTTAAAGGTAGGTGGTTGGGTTAGTGGTTAGTAGAAAAGGGCGAAAAAGCGTCGGTTTTCGAAAGACTTTTTTTTGCAATTTTTATTTTGATGAAGCTATTATTCAAACAAAGTTATTTTTGATGAACTTTTTTGTTTATTTCTTTTGCTTCAACCAAACGAAATATTTTTTATTTTTTTTTATTTTTTTTCAAAATCAAACGAAAAACCGAGCTTGTTACTAAAACAAAGGGTTAAAAATAAAAAAGGTTTTGGTGGGTGAAAGGGTGTTTGGTTTGGGTTAGGAAATGAAAAGGTTTTGGCTCAAAGGGGTTAACTAGGGGGATTTTGGGTAGGTGGTAAAAAAAAGAAAATAATGGTGTAGAAATAAAAAAGTTAGTCCTAATGTCTCCGTCATTTACTTACTCGGGTTTAAGTTGGTAAGGACCGGGAATGTATCGTCGTGGCAAGCTCTAGAGTTGTAAGAACCAAGTGGCTATTCACACAAGAAACGAAAAATGAGCATTTAATTAAAAGATATGTATTTGTATGCTCAATAAAGGCTCAAAACTCACTTTTGTGGGAATGGGTTTTTATGTGATCAAGTATATATAATTAAATTTTAACTAAGCTTGTCATGCCTTTTCATAATTTTCTTATGTTGGTTCTTTTTATCACGACGCTATCGGTTGTAAATTTGTAAAAATATAACCTTTTTAGAACTTGAATTTCCCAAATTAAACCTAGACAAGTAAAAAAATGAAAATTTTTGGAAAAAATTTGGGGTGATTAGTGGTTCCAATAGAGTTTTGTGTAAGGCTTGTAGTTAGGACTTGCAAGATTCAAGGTTTTAGCATCCCCCCCCCCCCACACTTAAATTACACATTGTCCTCAATGTGTCCCAAAAATAAGTTTTTAGGTTGATTTAATGTGTAAAAAGGTGTGAAAAAGCAAAAAGTTGTGTTACTGGACGCTGGACACGGCCCCGTGTTCGTTGGACACGGCCCCGTGTGCAGGTGCCAGTAACGAAAACTTACAGAAGGTGGACACGTGGGCGTGTGGCTGGACACGAACCCGTGTCTGGCAAAAGTCTGCATATTTAGACAAACAACAGGTCTGGGGTAGTGGGCACGGGGGCGTGTCGGCTGGACACGACCCCGTGTAGACAATCTGCAAGGTTGAAAAACAGGTTTCTGGTTCTGGTTTTCCTGTCCCGGCTTTAGTAGCACTAAGTTTTAGTGCTCTAAGCCTCGTATGTACCTGTTTTATCAATAAACACTACTCCAAAACATAGCAAACATCCTAGATTACCAACGTTCAACATCCCATCCATCACAAAGTTAGAAAAGAAAAAAAATGCAAAAAATAAAAGAGTTAAAGGAAAGTAAATTGTTCGACACACGGCACGCAGGCCAGAAATTGTTCAAGATAAAAAGTTAACCTGGGGAATCACCAACCAACCACTTCTGCCTCCGCTCCTCCCGCCTAGTCCATGTCCTCGTCCTCATCATCATCATCTCCACCGTGCCCCGCAACGTACTCCCGGATATTTCCAATATCATCTTGGATATCGGATATGTTTCTCTCGATTGCTCCAACCCAGTTGTACGTATTGCTTGCCATATTGTAGGTGTTCCTAGTGCACATGAGGTTTTCCTGCAATAAATCATGTAAACTTTGAAAGTTAGGAAAACCGCCTCCTGAGGAGGACTGGCCTGGATCACCATGGGGCTGGTACTGGTATTGATGATGTTGTGGAGCGTGCAGGACAATTGCTTCTTGCGGGTTCCATGCATGGCCTTGCATCCTTTGGAAGCTAACCGTCCCGTTTTCAGCCTCATAGATTAGGTTCATTGAGCGGCAAATGTGTATATCTACCCTTCCCGACCATGGGCTTCTTCCGAATGACCTAGGTATGTTGGTGACGTGCTTGAAGTGACGGTACACCCACCCTCCAAAGAAGATAGGGGTTGGTGCAGTAGCAAGGCGGTTTAGATGCATGTTTCGGAGAATGAGGAATGGAACATCGAGGTGCCTGCAGTTATGGATGCAGTGGAGGACAACTAAATCTCTTAACCCAACAACGCCACCGCAATCATGCCTTTGGCTAAGAGAGTAGCCGAGGAGCCTATGGATGTATCGGTAGAGCGGATCCCTCAACTTCGTGCTCTTAGTGCTGCTCGGATTGTAGTGCCCTTCACCAATCTGAGCCCATGCGGCTTGGCGATCGTTCTCATCTATCTCTCGCATCCCTCCAGTATTTTCCTCGTTACCCGCATCTTCTTCCGCATACAACCCGACAATTGACCCAAATTGTGCCATAGAGATCGAATACCTAGTTCCGCCACATCGGAATGCTACCCCATCATTGTCAAATGGGTCGCACTTTGAGTTGAACGTGAAGGTGCTATAGAATTCCAAAGTACATTCGTGGGCGTAACGGAGTCGAGTTGTTAAAGCGACTCTTAGTGGGCCTGTGACAAGGTTGTTGAAGCGGTCGAGTTGGTTCACCAATGCTAACAAATCCGTGCATGCTTGCCTTGGGTATTCCTCCGGCCTTGTTTGAAGTACTTCGTATCTAGCTCTAGCATCGAGCTCATTTGCGTTAAATCTTGTGAACTTCCTTGCCATCAGGTATGATGTTGATGTTTTCATTCTTCGACCATTTGAAGCGAGATATCCTCCTCTTCATCCTCAATGAACCCTTGATAGAGTTTCAGCCGTTGGCCATTGACTTTGAATGGCGGTCCATTCCGAGATTTAATTTCTATTGCACCGTGTGGGAAAATATGGGTGATGGAAAAAGGTCCTGACCACCTAGACTTTAATTTACCAGGAAACAATCGAAGTCGTGAATTAAACAAAAGAACTAGATCTCCCACTCGAAATTCATTAGGTTTAATATGTCTGTTATGTAAGTTTTTCATTCTTTCCTTGTAAATTTCTGAGTTTGAGTATGCATAATTCCTAAGCTCGTCTAATTCATTTAATTGACAAAATCGGTTTTTACCAGCAAATTCTAAATCTAAGTTTACATTTTTAATTGCCCAGTAGGCTTTGTGTGCAATTTCTACTGGCAAGTGACAACTTTTTCCATAGACAAGCTTATATGGGGTTGTACCTATTGTTGTTTTATAAGCAGTTCGAAAAGCCCATAAAGCATCATCTAATTTATCTGCCCATTCCTTTTTATTTAACCCTACGGTTTTTTCGAGTATTCGTTTTAAACATCTATTAGTCACTTCGGCTTGTCCGTTTGTTTGAGGGTGATATGCTGTTGAGACCCGGTGATAGACCCCATATCTTGTTAAAAAAATTTCAAGTTGATGGTTGCAAAAATGGGTACCTCTATCACTTATTAATGCTTTAGGTGTGCCAAAACGAGAGAATAATTTCTTCAGAAATCTTACCACGACTCTTCCATCATTTGTTGGAACCGCCTCGGCCTCGGCCCATTTAGACAAGTAGTCTACTGCCACAAGTATATATTTGTTTCCTTTCGACGGTGGGAAAGGTCCCATAAAGTCGAGTCCCCACACATCAAAAATTTCACAAACAAGAATGCCATTTTGTGGCATTTCGTTTTTGGAAGAAATATTACTTGTTCTTTGGCAAGCATCACATGTTTTGACAAGATTTTGGGCGTCTTTGTAAATGGTTGGCCAATAAAATCCTGAATCAAATACCTTTCGTGCGGTACTCGCAGCACCATGATGTCCTCCGTATGGACCTTCATGACAATGGCGGAGAATTCTTCGTGCTTCGCTACCATGTACGCATCGTCGGATGAGTTGGTCGGCACACATTTTGAAAAGATATGGATCTTCCCAAAAATAGTGTTTCACATTAGCAAAGAATTTCTTTCTTTGATGATGAGGCCAACCTTTTGCGACTATACCGCTAGCTAGGTAGTTAGCATAGTCGGCGTACCATGGTTCTTCCTTGTATTCCACCATTTCTAGGGATTCTGTTGGAAATTTTTCATTGATTTGCTCGTCCCTGGTTGCCTCCAAAGCTGGGTCTTCTAAGCGTGAAAGATGATCCGCTGCGGTGTTTTCTGCTCCTCTTTTATCTTTGATTTCAATATCAAATTCTTGGAGGAGTAGAATCCACCGAATCAAACGTGGTTTTGCGTCCTGCTTTTTGAAGAGATATCGAATGGCTGCATGATCTGTATAGACTATAGTTTTAGAAAGAACAAGATAAGAACAAAATTTATCAAAAGCAAATACCACAGCTAGTAATTCTTTTTCAGTTGTTGTGTAATTTTCTTGTGCATCGTTAAGTGTTTTACTAGCATAATAAATTGGGTGAAAATGCTTTTCTTTTCTTTGTCCTAAGACAGCTCCAACTGCAAAGTCACTAGCATCACACATGATTTCAAAAGGAAATTTCCAATCAGGCGCTATCATGATAGGTGCATTGACTAACATTTCCTTTAAGGTTAGAAATGCTTGATTGCAATCCTTGTCAAAGATGAAAGGGGCATCTTTTTCAAGTAATTTTGTTAGAGGCCTTGAGATTTTTGAAAAGTCTTTGATAAACCGCCTATAAAATCCGGCATGCCCTAGGAAACTTCTGATAGCTCTAACGGAGGATGGGGGCGGTAGTCGAGAAATGGTATCTATTTTGGCTCGATCCACCTCCATTCCTTCGCTTGAGATTTTGTGACCGAGTACTATTCCCTCAGTTACCATGAAATGGCATTTTTCCTAGTTAAGGGCGAGGTTAGTTTCCTCACATCGGGATAGCATTCGTTCAAGGTTATCGAGGCATTGGTCGTATGAATCCCCAAAGATAGAAAAGTCGTCCATAAAGACTTCCATTGTCTTTTCTATCATGTCGTGGAAGATGGCTACCATGCAACGTTGGAATGTTGCGGGGGCATTACATAGACCAAACGGCATGCGTCGATAAGCAAAAGTTCCATAGGGGCATGTAAATGTTGTCTTTTCTTGGTCTTCGGGTGCTATCGGGATTTGAAAGTAACCTGAAAAACCATCCAAGAAACAATAAAATTTATGACCGGATAATCTTTCTAACATTTGATCAATGAAGGGTAAAGGAAAGTGATCATTTCTTGTTGCTTCATTTAATCGTCTATAATCTATACATACTCTCCATCCTGTGACGGTTCTCGTTGGTATTAGTTCATTTTTTTCATTTGTTATTACCGTCATACCTCCTTTCTTTGGAACTACTTGGACGGGACTTACCCAAGCACTATCGGAGATAGGATAAATAAGTCCGGCGTCAAGTAATTTGATGACTTCGTTTTTAACCACTTCTTGAACATTTGGATTTACTCGACGTTGTGGTTGTATTACTGATTTGTAGTCATCATTCATTAAAATTTTGTGCGTGCAAATGGAAGGACTTATTACTTTTATGTCTACAAGTTTCCAAGCAATCGCATTTTTATGTTTTTTCAAAAGACTAATTAATTTTTCTTTTTCTAAGCTATCTAATTTAGATGAAATAATTACAGGTAATTTACCATCTTTGTCTAGAAAAGCATATTCCAAACCTTTTGGAAGTTCTTTGAGCTCAAGGGGTGGGTCTTTAGGAGACTCCTTATTTGGTTGCTCATTTTGATTAAGAACCTTAAAAGTTTGTTCTATGGCGACCTCTTCTTCAACAAAGTGGTCAAACTTTTCACTTGTATCGGGTGGCTCATCTTCATCTTCAATTAGGGGGTCATTATTGCCAAATGGATATTTCATTGACCGCTCAAGATCGACACTCTTTTTAAATGCCCCTAATTGAAGAGGTAGATTGTTGAACTTCCGGTTTTTCAAAGCTTTGTGAGTTTTTACAAATGGTCGTCCCAACACTAGAGGAGCGTCATCGAGGATGACAAAGTCGGTGGGGACTACTATTTGATTTGTTTGAACCAAGACATCCTCAACTATACCGATTGATTTTATTACCTTCTGATTGGATAGAAAAATGGGTATTTGAGTTGGAGAAAAATCACTAATACTTAATTTTTCGAAAATGTAGTTAGGCATTATGTTAACACAAAGATCTTTATCGATTGTGACATTACTAATAAATGAATTTTGAAAGAAACATGGAATCGGTGTAATGTTAATTTCAAATGGGCCTTCTTTTATTAGCGAGGTTTGATCAATAGTTAACTTAACACTTACCGTTTCGTCAATTTTAGTGTTAGTGTTTAACTCTTTTAAAAACTTAGCATGAGTTGGAACTAAACAATGATTTTCAAAAGAAGGTGATAAGAGATTAATTTCTTCAAAATTAGACTCTTCTTGAATTTTAACGTTGTCGGACTCACCTTTTTCGTTGTTTAACTCATGTGTCGGTTTTTCACTTATTTGTTCTTCCATTTTTACACTTTCAGTTATCTCTTCTTTATTTAATTGTTCTCTTGCGCGGGATTCCTCTTCCCTTGCGCGAGATTCTTTTATATAGCGATCGATAACTCTAAGGTGTTCTAATATCCTATCGGTCACTTCGGTTATAGAAAAAGGATCGGGATTTTCAAAGCTTGAATCCGCTTGTTCGATCCTTTGTTCCTCATAATACCCATATGAAGTAGATGGTTCACACCATTGTTCTTCATTGTAAGCATATAATGGATAAGGGTCGTAATTTTGTTCTTCATAGTACTCATATGAGGTGGGTTGTTCACGCCATGGTTCCTCATAATAAGCATACGAAGGTGGTGGCTCATATCTTGGTTCCTCAAAGTATGAGTAAGAAGGCTCATACCTTGGTTCATCAAAATATGAGTATGAGGGAGAAGGTTCATACCTTTGGTCTTCATAGGATGTGTATGAAGTTGATGGCTCATACATGGGCTCCTCATAGTAGGTGTATGAATTGGATGGTTGATATGAGTGACAATATTGAACCGAGTGCGGATTACTACAATTAGTGCAATAGTTACTCCTATAATCATCCTCCTCATAGGTGTAGTTGTAACCTCCTGAGTATTGATCCATGAGAATCACTCAGCAGACCACAACCAAGTCTCGAGATCAGAAAACAAAAATAAAAACGGAAACAGAGGCTGGACACGGCCTCGTGTACAGAATCTGTATCTGGGCGTTTTAATTAAAGTTACTGATTTTGTTGAGCACGGGGCGTGTTCAGTGAGCACGGCCCGTGTTCAAGCTACTGTTACTGGGTGTTTTATGAAAAATTTGCAGCACGGCCCCGTGTTCAGTGAGCACGGCCCGTGTTCAAGTTACTGTAAATGCAAAACTAAACTAAAATGCAGAAAAATGAGCGCGCGTTTTGAAAAAGTTTTGAAAAACTTATTAGGCCGTCGATTTTAAGCTTTCTTAAAATCCTTATTTGTTGGGATAATTTCAACTAAACTAGAATCAATTTCAGCAGTGTTTTCAGTTTGGTCATGTTATCTAAAGCCTATGCCAAACTTTACATTGATCTTGACCTGTTTTTCTAACATCAGTTCATAACCTTTGCAAGACTCCACCCATTTTTCACAAGTGATTTGGGTGGATTCAAGCTCCTTTTTGCAAACCTGGTATTTTTCTACCATAGTTTGGGGTTAGTCTTTGGTTATGTTGTGTTCATGTTTCAGACTGCTGACTTCAGAATCTTTTTCAAATAATTTGTTTTTCAACTCTTTAAAAGTTTTCTCAAATTGTATTTCATCCTTTAAGATTTTGTCTCTAAGCTTTTCGTTTACCTCTTTTATGTTAGCAAAAGCAATGATGCATTTATCTGAACATAGATCTTTTAAGATCTGAGGTGATACCTTAGCAGCAGCCATCATGGCACAATCACATTCATTGTCACAAGCACTAGCATCCTTTTCAACCTCATTAGCATCCCATGGATCAGCAAGAGGTTCCAACAGAGGTTCAGCTTCTCTCTTCTCTAACATATGTTCACCAACAACAGCAGTAACCACTGCTTCAGCAACTTCATCCACTGTTTCAAGTCTGAACTCCACTTCCTCAGATTCTTGCCCTTCTGGTATTGACTCTAATGCCATAAAACAAAATTCATCAGGAGTAACATCAGGATTAGCAATTAGCGCAAAATTTTCATCATTCAAATCCTCAGGTAAGCTACTCCAATCAACAAAGCCTTGTGTAAAGAAACTCTGTTGACTGGCCTCTACTAGAGCAGATGTTTGTGCAGCTTGTTGTGGTGCAGGTTGCACTTGAACCTGAGGTACAGGGGCTTGAATCAAGTCAAGCTTTGATACCAATTGTTAGGATCTGAGTTTGACTTGATTGTGTTGTTTTAATAAGAAGTAATGGAAGTAGATAAACAGGGAATAATTTGCAGCGGGATGATGTAAAAATTTAAAACACAATCAAGGAAAGATTAACTTTCATCATACAATGCTTTCATTAGTCATAAGATTGAATACATAATGATTGACTTATGCATGTGATTCGTGTGAAGTGTATATATAAGTTTAAGTATATTTTAAGCCCTTTTACACTTTTTTTTAGCCAAGTTTTAAATTTATAAAACACGATATTTACTAACACTAAACACACATATGGGCAAGTGCACCCATCGTGAACGTAGTATAGTGTTGGTAAGATACCGAGGTCGTCCAAGGACACAAGAGCTTTTAGTATCGGTTTATCCTCAACGTCTAATCAAATCAAAAAGTTAGAAAAAGGTTTTAAACTAGAAAAATAAAAACTAACTAAAATGCTGAAAATAAAAATAAAAATAAAACAGATAGACAAGATGAATCACTTGGTTCCGACTCGTGTATAGTGTAACCTTTGATTATTTCCTCACTTTTACACTATTTAAGAGATTATCTTAGTTATTGTAGTAGGTCCCTCTTTTGAAGGTGACGTTACCCTCAACCCAGTAGTTTGAGTCAGCAAGGATACAATCCTAAAGGGTCGGATTATTGAAAGATAATTAATTAAGTTATTAATGCATAATGTGGTAGGCCCCTCTTTTGAAGGTGACGTTACCCTCGGCTAAGTAGTCTGAGTCAGCAGGGATACAGTCCTAAGTAGCCGGGTTAAAGTTTTAATAGTAGTTTAACTTATGAGGGGATCAAAGAGTTTGGACCCCCGCCATCCAATACCGTTAAGTATTGAAGGAGGTCCGAATAAATTTGACCCAGGTCCTTTGCATGATCTATACACTAAACAATGGCAAGACTCTTACCAAACCGTTCCCTTAACCCCCGACCAGGTAGCCAACATACCTCCATATAGACCGTGGAGATATGAATGGTGAAAATCTTTTATTTTATATATACAGTAAAATAATGCCAAGACACCACGGACAAACGATAAGGAAGAATCACCTTCAACATAAGAAACTAGTAATATAAGTCATTAATACATAACCAATTAAAAAGTGCGAAAAGATTAAAAATAAAAAGTATTACACTAGACACTTTGTCTTCACCAAGTGATGTAAGAGACTTAGGCAAACATGGCCTTGATTGTCAAGAACTCTTAAGATCAATCTTGGATCCCGAGACGACTCACACACTCTATGATGGACAATGGATGATGGTGGTGGATGATGGTGTTATGGTGGTGGTGGGTGAAGTGTGAGAGAGGTGGTGTGCCAAGGGATGGTTTGAGCTTGAGCCAAGCACTCCTATTTATAGGCTGAACAGAAGCTCGGGCACGGCCCCGTGTCCAGTGGGTACGGCCCCCTGTCCACATCCTTCTCTTTCTTCATTAATTTCTCTTGTCTTTATCAGTTGACCACGACCCCGTGTCCGCTGGGCACGACCCCGTGTGCAGAAGCATATTTGTACTATCAAGATTTGCCTAGATTCTGCGAATCTTATAGTTGACCACGACCCCGTGTCCACTGAGCACGGCCCCGTGGTGGGCAATGGAAGCTTCTACAACTTTGTCTTTTATGCTGACACTTGGGCACGCCCCCGTGCTCACTCAGCACGGGGCGTGTTCAGCCTTCTGTTCTCTTGTTTTGCTTGGGAAGATGCTTTCGGGGAGGTCGGGCATGCCACCTTTATTCCTTTTCTTGTATTTATGTTAGATTTAGCTTCCTTTGTTAATTTGAGCTCATTTAATCCTGAAAATACAAAAGGAAGACAAAAACACACTTTTTCCAACATTAGTACTAAAAAGGGTTAGTTTTATGCCACAATTGATGTAATTTATATGTTTCATTTTGCACACATCAGCATGCATGAACACTAACTCCCACTCGGCTTGAGCTCATAGTGATTGTTCATACAAGATGAGTGTGTGTGCAAGAGCTAATATAACAGTACAGGAACTGTCTGTTTATAGTACAATCCTAACCATTGTGGCATCTTTGCTGATGTCACCTAGACAGTGACATCTAACTATCACAACCAACTCTAAACACTGATGCAATACAAACACTGTTACATTGAAACACTGACTAAACTAAGCACTGATGAAGCAATCAACTGAGGATGCTTAAACACTGATGAGGCTAAGTAGTGCTTTCTTCTAAGGTTGATCAGGCCTTTGATTCCAGCAGTACTTTGACATCAGCAGCACTTTGACATAGTTGTTGATAAGTCTTCAACAGTCTTTGTAATTATCAGAGCTTTGAATCAACAGTCTTTACAAAGCAACAGTCTTTAGTGTCATCAGTTGTTAAGTGCCACTGCCATTGGGGGGGGGGGGAATTAATCTTCAAACACTGTTATTTGTGATCAAGTGTTGGGAACCAGTTTTGGCTTTGTATCATTTGTTCTTCAAGAAAGGATTTCATGGGCCAACAACACACTTGGTTCAAAAATGGCATGCTGTTGACTAACAAAGTCAACACCTTATATGGTTTTACCTTTCAATAAGTTCCCCGTGTCACTTATCATACCAACAGATAGATGGATCAAGTAACTGAGTCATCTTTTGATGTGAGAAATTTCAAATAGCATGTTTCCACCAAGTGATGTGTCCAAAATGAACCCAAAGTCAATGCGGAAAAACCTACCTATACTACATCCACACAAAATTTCATGTTATCGTTTGCTTCGTAATTAGGGTTGCAAACGAACCAAACGTTTGGCAAACAGTTCATGAACCGTTCAGCAGGAAGTTCGTTTGTGTTCGTTTGTTTATTAAACAAACGAACACAAACAAGAAATTTCGTCCGTTTAGTTAAATGAACAAACATGAACAGAGGGCGCATTCGTTCATTTATGTTCATGAACGTTCGGTAACATGTTCATTTGTGTTCGATAGTTCATTAGTGCTTTTAGCTTTTATATTTTATTTAAATAATTCAAAATTCTGACAAATAAAATATTTAATATGTGTCAATGTATTATATATTTTGTTCATGAACATTTGTTTGTGTTCATGAATATTAGTTTCTGCTCATTTGTGTTGATCATCGTTTGTTTTCATTTGTTGCCTAAAATTAACAAACAAACACGAACAAATTTATTTACTTAACAAACAAACACAAACATAACATCCCGTTCGGTAAGCGTTCATGAACAGTTCGTGAACTGATGCGTGTGACGTAACGTTAGTTTTTAATATATTTATTAAGCCCTTTTTAACACTTTTTTTAGTCAAGTTTTAAATTTATAAAACACGATATTTACTAACACTAAACACACATATGGGCAAGTGCACCCATCGTGAGCGTAGTATAGTGTTGGTAAGATACCGAGGTCGTCCAAGGACACAAGAGCTTTTAGTACCGGTTTATCCTCAACGTCTAATCAAATCAAAAGGTTTAGAAAAATGTTTTTAAACTAAGAAAAATAAAAACTAACTAAAATGCTGAAAAATAAAAATAAAACAAATAGACAAGATGAATCACTTGGTTCCAACTCGTGTATAGTGTAACCTTTGATTATTTCCGCACTTTTGCACTTATTTAAGAGATTATCTTAGTTATTGTAGTAGGCCCCTCTTTTGAAGGTGACGTTACCCTCAACCCAGTAGTTTGAGTCAGCAATGATACAATCCTAAAGGTTTGGATTATTGAAAGATAATGAATTAAGTTATTAATGCAAATTATGGTAGGCTCCTCTTTTGGAGGTGACGTTACCCTCGACTAAGTAGTCTGAGTCAGCAGGGATACAGTCCTAAATAGCCGGGTTATAGTATTAATAGTAGTTAACTTATGAGGGGATCAAAGAGTTTGGACCGCCGCCATCCAATACCGTTAAGTATTGAAGGAGGTCCTACTAAATTTGACCCAGGTCCATTGCAGGACCTCTAAACGCTGAACAATGGCAAGACTCTTACCAAACCGTTCCCTTAACCCCCGACCAGGTAGCCAACATACCTCCATATAGACCGTGGAGATATGAATGGTGAAAATCTTTTATTTTATATAGACAGTAAAATAATGCCAAGACACCACGGACAAACGATAAGGAAGAATCACCTTCAACATAAGAAACTAGTTATTAAAGTCATTAATACAAAACCAAGTAAAAAGTGCGTAAAGATTAGAAATAAAAAGTATTACACTAGACACTTTTCTTCACCAAGTGATGTAAGAGACTTAGGCAAACATGGCCTTGATTGTCAAGAACTCTTACGATCAATCTTGGATCCCGAGACAACTCACACACTCTATGATGGACAATGGATGATGGTGGTGGATGATGGTGTTATGGTGGTGGTGGATGGTGGGTGAAGTGTGAGAGAGGTGGTGTGCCAAGGGATGGTTTGAGCTTGAGCCAAGCACTCCTATTTATAGGATGAACAGAAGCTCGGGCACGGCCACGTGTCCACATCCTCTCTTTCTTCATTTAATGCAGCTTGTCTTTATTAGTTGACCACGCCCCCGTGTCTGCTGAGCACGACCCTGTGTGCAGAAGAATCTTTGTACTATGAAGATTTGCCTGGATTGTGCGAATCTTATAGTTGACCACGGCCCCGTGTCCGCTGAGCACGGCCCCGTGGTGGGCAATAGAAGCTTCTACCACTTTGTCTTTTCTGCTGACACTTGGGCACGCCCCCGTGCTGGCTGAGCACGGGGAGTGTTCAGTCTTCTGTCTTCTTGTTTTGCTTGGGAAGATGTTGTCGTGGGGTCGGGCCTGTCACGTCTTGTTCCTTTTCTTGTATTTATGTTAGATTTTGATGTCTTTTTGCTTCTTTTGTTAATTTAAGCTCTTTTAATCCTGAAAGTACAAAAGGAAGACAAAAGCACACTTTTTCCAACATTAGTTCTAAAAAAGGGTTAGTTTTATGCCACAATTGATGTAATTTATATGTTGCATTTTGCACACATCAAATATCCCCACACTTGAATCTTTGCTTGTCCTCAAGCAAAACTCTTTATAATGTGGCTTTACACTCCCAAATGGAATGGGTAGAAGAGAAGGTTTTTGGGCTTGTCATAGAGTGTCGGGATTTCCAAGATTCTTTATTTAGTTTTATTTTTATTTATTTACAATCCTATTCGTCATGATTTATTTAAAACTTTTCATAAGATAAATTACTTATTAGGGCATAACATGCCTCTTTAAAATTCTATTTATATACAAGTTCACATACCTCACGGGGATCACTCAACACTCGGCCGAAAATGTATTTTTGTGGATCACTCGAGAGCGGCATGGAACTTACTCCTACCATAGGCTTGCCAAGCAATCAATCCTCCTCCTTTTTAACTATGTACCTTTGTAAATATCAAGAGAACTTTTTGGGTGAAGGGTTAGGCTTGGGTAAAAGGTAGGTGGTTGGGTTAGTGGTTAGTGGTTAGTAGAAAAAAAAGCGAAAAGCGTAACAAGCGTCGGTTTTCGTAAGACTTTCTATTTTTGTAACTTTTATTTTGATGAAGCTATTATTCAAACAAAGTTATTTTTGATAAACTTGTTTGTTTATTTTCTTTTTGCTTCATCATCAACAATTTTTTTTTTTTTTTTGAAAGTCATATGAGAAACCGAACTTGTTACTAAAACAAAGTGTTAAAAATGAAAAAGGTTATGGTGGGTGAAAGGGTGTTTGTTTGGGTTATGAAATGAAAAGGTTTAGGCTCAAAGGGGCTAACTAGGGGGATTTTGGGTAGGTGGTAAAAAAAATGGTGTAGAAATAAAAAGGGATAGTCCTAATGCCTCCATCATTTACTTATTCGGGTTTAAGTTGGTAAGGACCGGGAATGTATCGTCATGGCAAGTTCTAGAGTCGTAAGAACCAAGCGGCTATTAACACAAGAAACGAAAAATGAGCATTTAATTTAAAGATATGTATTTGTATGCTCAATAAAGGCTCAAAACTCACTTTTGTGGGAATGGGTTTTTATGTGATCAAGTATATATAATTAAATTTTAACTAAGCTTGTCATGCTTTTTCATAATTTTCTTATGTTGGTTCTTTTTATCACGACGCTATCGGTTGTAAATTCGTAAAAATATAACATTTTTAGAACTTGAAATTCCCAAGTTAAACCTAGACAAGTAAAATGAAAATTTTTGAAAAAAATTGGGGTGATTAGCGGTTCCAATAGAGTTTTGTGTAAGGCTTGTATTTAGGACTTGCAAGATTCAATGTTTTAGCATTCCCCCCACACTTAAATTACACATTGTCCTCAATGTGTCCCAAAAATAAGTTTTTAGGTTGATTAAATGTGTAAAAGGTGTGATTTAAACAATAATTTTGTGTTACTGGGCGCTGAACACGGCCCCGTGTTCAAGTGCCAGTAACAAAATTAAATTAAGAGAAACAGAAGCCTGGACACGGGGGCGTGTTGGGTGAACATGGCCCGTGTCCAGTTACCTGAACTGGGTCTTTTCTGCAGACTGTGCAGCACGGGGCCGTGTTGGGCGGACACGGCCCGTGCCGTAAACGAAGAAATTTTGTTGGATGGTCCTGTTTTCCTGCATGGGGTGCTGGTTCAAGCTTCCCTTGTATCCTTTGCCATCTCAAGTGTGTTTTATTCATTTCAACACCATCCAAACACCAAATTAACTAAAACCATCATTCATTAAGTCATAGAGAGGAATACATAATAGTCCTAAAAATGAAAAATAAAGCAGAAAATAAAAGTTAAAAGTCCTAGTGTTAGATAGGTCAAGTGATCCGTAAAATCTTCCTAAGGAGCTCTACTTCTACAATAAGAACCAACATTCCGGAAATAGATTTCCGGTCTAAAAGCCTTGTAGAACTCCAAGCCGAGCGGTGTCCCTTAGATGTTGCTAGAGCCATTCTTCTATCTCCCTCGGGAGGAGAGAGGCGGCTTCATGTTCCTCAACATCTTGTGGAGGAGGAGCGGCACCAATCAGAACCCCTTGTAGTATTTCTCGAGGGGGCTCCGGATGTGAGTCGTACCATTCGGCCGGAATGATGACTTCCGGCATCACATTCCATGCCCTTTGGGTGATAATCGGCACCAAAGGAGGAGAGGCGAGAATGTTCAACCTTTGGTGCAAAAGGTTGACTTCCCGAAGACATCCTTCTAGTCCCACCGTCAAATGATTAATTCGGTCAACCAATGCCTCTTCCACACTGGTCATTAAATCAAGGGCTTCTCTCAAGGCGTAAACATAGTTTACAAGAGAATCTTCAACCGTTGATGATCTTCTCCCCTGCCGGTTGTTTCTGGAATGTGACGAAGAGTTTCCGCTTGTTCTGCTTGCCATTCTGAGAAAACATACCGAAAAGAGTTCAATTTTATGGGACCAGTACTTCGGACATGGCCCCGTGTTCAGCGAACACGGCCCCGTGCTCAGATATCTGCAGGATTTAGGAACAAGGAATCTTGGGGTTTCAAATTGTTTTCATGATTTTTAAAGCACTTTTGAACATAAACAACTTGAAACATTGTTGTAAAGCTTAATTTTAGCAAGATTCCATGAACAAAATCTAACAAACATCTCAATAAGGCTTGAAATTATGGAAGGTTCAAGCTTTAATGGAAGTATGGGAAAAATTGAAGAAGATGATAATGGATAAAAGAGGAAAGGACAAGAAGATAGTTGAGAAACTTCTTTTAGAAAATACCTAGGATGGTATGTGAGAATATTCCCCAAATCTCTGTCCCTGGAATGGTTCAAATGTGCAGGATTCTTGGCTGCATTTATAGAAAACGACAGTACGTTGCGCACGGCCCCGTGTCGGCTTGACACGGCCCTGTGTGCAGACAGAATCCTAACACATTTTTGTCCGTATTCTGACTAAATCAGAAGAGAATCTTTGGGTGGACACGGGGGCGTGCTGACCTGGACACGGCCCCGTGTCTAGAAGCTGTCTTAAGGAATTCGTCTATTTTCAAGGACCTTCTCTAGATCGGGTGGTTCCTTACTGGAGGGAACAACCCCAAAGTGCCTAAGATACCTTAATTGCTCTAGATTAAGACGAGAATGCAAGAGGTTGTCGGTGAGGGTGATTCCTATGCTATATGTAGGTGGACAAGTCCAACCCTTTTCCGGGCTCTCGTTAAAGAAGGTGTATGTCGAATCGCCCAGGTCTATGTATGCATCGAACGAAGTCGATGGGGAGTCCTTCACGGCACAATCGACACAGGGACGACTATCGCTCAAGTCCTTACTAGAGTTAGAAGTATCGTCGGAAACAACGAAGTTGTTTGAATGCGGTTCCAACCCTTCTTCTTGGCTATTGTCCTGGAAAAGATCATTGAAATCTTTCCTAAGTTCTTTTAACCAATTAAGAATTAGATCTTCTAATTGAAATAATTCATCGAGAAGCATTTCTCCTAGAAAATCTGGTTGGGTGCATTCAAGGGAGAGATAGGGGTTATTTTTACTTTCGCCCCTCTTAAGGATACAAGGAAACGATGGGTCTATATAGTGGGGCTTATAATTTAGAAAATAACATTCTAATTCCTTATGGTTACCACCACATAATTGACACCACGTAGTACCATAAGAGTGCCGAAAGTAAAAAGTATCAGTATCACTCATGTTTGTGTCAGAAGTTACCAACCGTTGGGATCTTACGGTTCTGTTTTCAGTAACTGAATCTTGGGCACGGGGGCGTGTTGAGTGGGCACGGCCCCGTGTTCAGCTTACTGTCTGACTTAAAACAGGATTGCCAGTTCCAATGATTGGGCACGGGGCGTGTTCAGCGGGCACGGCCCGTGCTGAGTTCTGCAGAAGCTGAAAAACTAAAAAAAATCCTAAAAAAATGAAAAATAAGAAAAAACGATTAGGCCGTTGATTCCTAACTTTCTTAAAATCCTTGTGTCCCCGGCAACGGCGCCAAAAACTTGATGCGTGTGAAGTGTCGTTAGTTTTTAATATATTTGTTAAGCCCTTTTTAACACTTTTTTTAGTCAAGTTTTAAATTTATAAAACACGATATTTACTAACACTAAACACACATATGGGCAAGTGCACCCATCGTGAGCGTAGTATAGTGTTGGTAAGATACCGAGGTCGTCCAAGGACACAAGAGCTTTTAGTACCGGTTTATCCTCAACGTCTAATCAAATCAAAAGGTTTAGAAAAATGGTTTTAAACTAAGAAAAATAAAAACTAACTAAAATTATGAAAAATAAAACAGATAGACAAGATGAATCACTTGGTTCCGACTCGTGTATAGTGTAACCTTTGATTATTTCCGCACTTTTACACTTATTTAAGAGATTATCTTGGTTATTGTAGTAGGTCCCTCTTTTGAAGGTGACGTTACCCTCAACCCAGTAGTTTGAGTCAGCAAGGATACAATCCTAAAGGGTCGGATTATTGAAAGATAATGAATTAAGTTATTAATGCAAATTATGGTAGGCCCCTCTTTTGGAGGTGACGTTACCCTCGACTAAGTAGTCTGAGTCAGCAGGGATACAGTCCTAAATAGCCGGGTTATAGTATTAATAGTAGTTAACTTATGAGGGGATCAAAGAGTTTGGACCCCCGCCATCCAATACCGTTAAGTATTGAAGGAGTTCCTACTAAATTTGACCCAGGTCCATTGCAGGACCTCTAAACGCTGAACAATGGCAAGACTCTTACCAAACCGTTCCCTTAACCCCCGACCAGGTAGCCAACATACCTCCATATAGACCGTGGAGATATGAATGGTGAAAATCTTTTATTTTATATAGACGGTAAAATAATGCCAAGACACCACGGAAAAACGATAAGGAAGAATCACCTTCAACATAAGAAACTAGTTATTAAAGTCATTAATACAAAACCAAGTAAAAAGTGCGAAAAGATTAGAAATAAAAAGTATTACACTAGACACTTGTCTTCACCAAGTGATGTAAGAGACTTAGGCAAACATGGCCTTGATTGTCAAGAACTCTTACGATCAATCTTGGATCCCGAGACGACTCACACACTCTATGATGGACAATGGATGATGGTAGTGGATGGTGGTGTTATGGTGGTGGTGGATGGTGGGTGAAGTGTGAGAGAGGTGGTGTGCCAAGGGATGGTTTGAGCTTGAGCCAAGCACTCCTATTTATAGGATGAACAGAAGCTCGGGCACGGCCACGTGTCCACATCCTCTCTTTCTTCATTTAATGCAGCTTGTCTTTATTAGTTGACCACGCCCCCGTGTCTGCTGAGCACGACCCCGTGTGCAGAAGAATATTTGTACTATGAAGATTTGCCTGGATTGTGCGAATCTTATAGTTGACCACGGCCCCGTGTCCGCTGAGCACGGCCCCGTGGTGGGCAATAGAAGCTTCTACCACTTTGTCTTTTCTGCTGACACTTGGGCACGCCCCCGTGCTGGCTGAGCACGGGGCGTGTTCAGTCTTCTATCTTCTTGTTTTGCTTGGGAAGATGCTGTCGTGGGGTCGGGCATGTCACGTCTTGTTCCTTTTCTTGTATTTATGTTAGATTTTGATGTCTTTTTGCTTCTTTTGTTAATTTGAGCTCTTTTAATCCTGAAAATACAAAAGGAAGACAAAAGCACACTTTTTCCAACATTAGTACTAAAAAATGGTTAGTTTTATGCTACAATTGATGTAATTTATATGTTGCATTTTGCACACATCATGAACACATGTATTTCTTAACAAACAAACACGATCAAGGACTTGTTCGTGTTCATTAGGTTCGTTTGCATCCTAATCAAACTCATATGATGGTTAAATGAATACTTTTTAACTTACTTGAGCATACCTATCAAATAAAAGATTTCCTTTGTCTATCATTTTAAATACACTATTAACCAACGGTATTAGATAAATCGCTTTTTGGGTTGAACAGGTAGTCTTCAAGAGGTTATAGTAGGGAACCACAGAAACAAGATTCAAACTTCAGAACTTCTCTAGATGAGAATAGCTACTTACCGCTGCACTACCCCTTTTGAAGGTTAATTTAGAGCAGCAGGTGGTGTGTTAAAGTACTGGTTAGGGTCGAATGACCCATGAAAAGAATGGGAGTGGTGAGATTGGTGAGAGTGGTAAAAATGGTGAAAATGGTGTGAAGGAGATGAATTATGGGAGACAGAATGTCTCGCTGAAGAGTAAGAGTCACTCGAATATTGTTGATGATCCGAGCTGTGAGAATGCGCGGGTATATGTCCCAATGGTCCTCCCCTCATCAGACTTTTTCCTCATCCTTGTCCTCGGAGTCTTGGCGGCATATTTTATATCCTGTCAAAAATCAAAAACAATAATATATAACTTAATAAGATGTGAGTAATCCTAGGTCAATGCCTAGACTCAGAAAGTCTAAGGATTATGTTATTTGTGACATTTGAGATTAAACACAAAAGGCTAGTGTTTAATTCACTAAAACGTTGGCTCTGATACCAACCTGTCACACCCTGTATTTCCCGGTGGGCCCTAACTTGAGGTACGTGATGAGATTGATATACAGATACACAAATAGCATAACGGATCTTGAGATTTAAAATACTATTACAAATTATAATGTCTGAATGTTCAAAAATAATTATACATACGGAAGTATTAAAAAGATCCACGGGCGGATCGAAAATGACAAAATGAATACATAAGCAGGCTATTAGGCTTCAATGCAAGGAGTTGCAAATTCCTCTTAAGCATTTATCGGGCAACTTCCAGCCTATTTCGTAACCTTGCAACCTGCGCTTAGTCTTTTGAAAATACGTCAGTTTTCACTGGTAAATACAAATAACAGACACATTTTGAAAATATTTTAAAATCATTTTCATGTACACAATGGTACATATATTTTCATAAATAACTTGAGATAAACTATTTCTTTTGTTATCAGTTTTACATGCTTGTCAATACATATGGGGCCTGGAAACTATGCCGAGATCATGATTAACCGACACACCACTTTAATACCCTTATTGGGTAAACCCGTATTGGGTTATAAAAATATTTTAATATAGCATTAACATCTGTCAGGTGTATACCTACACCCCATGCTTAGGTCGTGGCCATTTGCAATTAAATGAGCCGAGGATATCCAAGACACGGTCGCATTAACCCTCAATGTTTAAGTTCAAGCAATACGAATTAAAACGGATTATTTGGATTCCCGACACATAGGTCTTTGATCCCATACCCGACCATGCGGTAATAATATACCGTATCCCAAGCCCGTATAGGGAAAATAGGTTAAGAGTATTTACCTGGCTTAATATCTTATAGTAAAGATATAATAATAAGCACATCCGATATAACAATTAACTTAGCACGGTTGCAATCTACTGGACGCCCTAGTCTGGAATGAATGGTATAATAACCAATTAGAATGTTATCGTGTCATATTCAAGTCATAGACTTGGACCGGTTAACTTATAAATAATGAAAACGGTATGGTACGCTAGATTAAGCGGTGACCGGATAGAATGTAGTTTAAACCCTCACAAGTACTAAGACTTGTATAAAATGGGTAAACATATTTACATTCTGAAATTTAAATGAAATTGAAAAGAATTGACCCGATACGGTTAACTTACGCTAATCGTACGCACACAGGCGGTATTGGGTGATCGGATGAGCCATATACAAGTTCATTATGCCAAAACATGTAAATTGTGTTACCAAGTTAGTAAGTTATGAAAATTATATGTTCATCATGATTTAAAATCAAGTTATGCACCGAAAGGGCATAATTGGTATTTTATGGCATAATTCAAAAACTTTCATAAAACTAGACAAACGATTATGATCAAGTAGTATAACCACAGAGGGTTATCCTACACATAAATATGATCATAATGCAACTTAGAATCAGTAGCTAAGTTTGATAATTCGGGTCAGAATCGAAAATCAAAGTAGAAGTCAAACTACTTGACTTTCGGTTGCGAACCGACATATAAACTGCAAACGACGGGCTGAACATGCTTAAACATGTTATAATATTTGTTACCAATTGATTTAGTGTCAAAAAGATGTGTTAAAACGTTTACAAGTTCATTTTATAAGTTTTTCGAAATTCTGCGTTTTGACTTTTTATTAAACATAACTTTGACCCATCATTTGACCAACTTAACGTGATTTTCAAGAGGTTCCCTTTTAAGGGATTAACATCTACCTTATTACGATCACGTACCCATGTTCGATTCAAACAATGGCTGGACTATAATGGTCTAAACCGAAAGTCAAAACGAAATGAGCAGAGTAGGAACACTTACTTATGATCCTAGAGAATATTAGAACTCAGGGGAGGCCTCTTGGAAGAGGCAAACTCCAGTTATGAGTGAGAGAGGAGAAATCAAATAAATGAGCAAGGATTCCATGATCTCAAAGGCTCTATTTCTACTTGAGGACCGTAATTTTTGAACATTCAGACATTGTAATTTGTAATAGTATTTTAAATCCCAAGACTTCTGTTGTGCTATTTGTGTATATGTATATCAATCTCGTCACGTACCCCAAGTTCGGGCCCACCGGGAAATACAGGATGTGACAACCAAAAATTTAAAAAACGCCATGAATTTTATATAATATGCTCAAACAAAAATCTAATAGAAATACCCTGTAACTCGCAATCCATATCAAACGCCATAGATCTCGGAAACTTAGAGATGAGGTAACAACTAACACGATAATTTTGGAGTTTTGTTTTAAAAAGGAATAAAAAGGCGCTGACAAATAAGGGAATATTCAAAAATTAATGTGAAATGACAATCGTAACCTCTCCTATTATTTAGCGTCATGGACACGTATCGCCTATAGATCTGTTCTCACCGTTTTCACACTTTGCATGATTTTCACCGGAACCCGTTTCTATATATATATATGGTTGTGATAAAAATACCGAACAATATGTATAACAATAGTTGTAAAATTTAAATGCAAAAACTATTAAAATAAGTAATAAGTAAAGCTTGAAATGAGCTCGGACCCTCGTAAGTTACATGAACTTGATTATGAAAGAGGGGAATGAAAATTTTCAATCGTAAAACAGTTGTATATATTTCCTTTTAAAAAACCATTAATATATTATATATCTTAAAATATAAATATAAATATATGACAAAAGAACATGAAAGATAACATGTGTATTTGACTTGTAGGTTGGCCGATATGATTGAGGGACTACCCACACTCAATAAGTCTATATATACCATTCATCGTCTATCTTATTTAAGCACAACTCAACAAGATACAAATAACAAGGTTATGTAATTCCATGCCTTGTAACTAAACAACCTCCCTCCCTCCTACCACCACCACACCGTCGTCATGGCCGACCGGAAATCCGAAGAAAATGGTGTTTCGGTTAAGTCCAAAGAACTCATCACCGACTTCGATCCACCAAAACCACCAAAGAGGAACAAGTACGCTTTCGCTTGTGCCATGTTAGCTTCCATGACTTCCGTCTTGCTCGGTTATGGTAATCTACTTCACCATTTTCTCTTGTATATATTCTTGTTTATAGATCAAAACATATCATTTTAAAACATCAACTGACAAAACCAAAGATCAAAACACCAACCGACAAAACCAAAGATCAATAAAACAGAAGAAAAAAACAAATTACAAATGAGATTTACTTTGTATGATTTTACCCAATTGGAACATTTAAATATATGTGGTACTAGTTAAACAATACAACCCATCAACTTGGCTAGGTAAAAAAAAAATACCAGGCAGCGTTGTCGGGTCGTTAAATTGGCAAGTGGGATCACTTCCACGGTCAAGGGTACCGTGTACATCTACCTTTTTTTACGCCATATAAAAATAGAATGCGTTTTTCAGGCGATATCATGAAACGAAAGTTAAGTACAAAGATTTATGTGTCACGAGACATTTTTGTGTAAAAAAAATATGTAATTTGCATAACTCTTTTAAACTTATAATATATCATATTTATTGAAAATAACCTATATATTCTATTTTAAAATACAACTTACATATTTCATTATTTTATATTATTCTAATATAAGTTATTAAAACCAATAATTGACGACCGACGGGCAACCGTCTTATGAGAATTTTTAGAAATATTCTTATTTTTAATCATTAAAATAAAACATGAATTTTTTTTTTTTTTTTTGTAATATAGAATAATAGTAACAATAATACTAACTGCTAAAACAACTAATTTTTGGCAGATATTGGTGTGATGAGTGGGGCGCAAAAATACATAGAAAGAGATCTTGATTGTACGGACACTCAAATAGAGATTCTGGTCGGCATTCTAAACCTGTACTCATTGGTCGGCTCAGCCGCCGCCGGCAGAACTTCCGACTGGATTGGCCGTCGCTACACCATCGTCTTGGCCGGAGCTATTTTCTTTGTCGGAGCAATCTTGATGGGGTTCGCTACTAGCTACGCGTTTCTCATGGTTGGTCGGTTCGTAGCCGGTATCGGTGTCGGATACGCCCTTATGATAGCGCCGGTGTACACCGCCGAGGTTTCGCCGGCGTCGGCACGTGGGTTCCTCACCTCCTTCCCGGAAGTCTTCATTAACGCCAGTAAGCCTCTAAACGTTAGGTGGTATTTAGGTGTAAAAAATAATAAAAAAAAAGAAAAAAGAAAATTGTAAACTTGTAAACTTGTTTTGTATTTATAATAATAGTTTGATTTAATAATTAACTTTTTTTGTATAGGAATATTGCTCGGGTACGTGTCGAATTACGCCTTCTCAAAGCTTCCGCTTCACTTGGGTTGGCGATTTATGCTAGGAGTGGGAGCGATCCCATCGATATTCCTAGCGTTGGGAGTCCTTGGCATGCCTGAGTCACCCCGGTGGCTCGTCATGCAAGGACGACTAGGTGATGCTAAAAAAGTCCTTGATAAGACCTCTGATAGCTTAGAAGAATCTAAGCTTCGGTTGGCTGACATCAAGGAAGCTGCTGGCATCCCCGAAGACTGTAACGATGATGTTGTCCAAGTGTCAAAGCGAAGCCACGGTGAAGGCATATGGAAGGAGTTGTTGATACACCCGACACCAACGGTCCGCCACATCTTACTTGCGGCCGTAGGTATCCATTTTTTCCAACAAGCGAGTGGTATAGATGCGGTTGTGTTATACAGTCCGAGAATCTTTGAGAGGGCGGGGATTGTTAAGGACACCCCACAATTACTTGCAACCATAGCCGTTGGGTTCGTGAAAACAATGTTTATTCTGGTGGCCACGTTCTTCCTCGACAAAGTCGGACGTCGTCCACTTTTATTAGCTAGTGTAGGCGGCATGATTGCATCGTTAACGACATTAGGGTTCGCATTGACCATCATAGATCACTCGGATGACAAGATCACATGGGCTATAGCTCTCTGCTTTATCGGGATCCTATCCTATGTGGCGTTTTTTTCAATCGGGATGGGACCAATCACTTGGGTCTATAGCTCGGAGATATTTCCGTTAAGGCTTCGAGCCCAAGGGTGTAGCATGGGGGTGGCAATGAACAGAGTGGTGAGTGGCACGATCGGAATGACATTTATAACCTTGTACAAGGCGATTAGCATCGGCGGGGCTTTTTTTGTATTCGCGGGTGTCGCAGCGGTAGGGTTCGTCTTCTTTTATACCCTATATCCTGAAACAAGAGGAAAAAACCTTGAAGAAGTAGAGAAGGTGTTTGGGACCTTTTTTAGGTGGAGATCAAGGCAAGCAGAACTGGACAGGCAAAAAGAAGCAGCTGTTGCTGAGAAGTAAGTTTAGGGTTTAGGGAATAGGGTTTATGATTATGGCTATTATGTTTTTACAAGAAAACTGATAAATGTAATATTGTTACCGTATACAATATAAATGTAATAATAATAACACTGTTTATGTTTCGATGCCTTGTTGGAAGTACCCAATCCAGCTATAGCTCGTCGTGGTCCATTTGTATAGGCCTCGGCGTAAATTTAGATCATGTGATTTGATTGGCTGCTTCTCTTTCGCTCATCTCTGAACCTCTTTCATAAGTTAATTACCAATTGGATCTCCGGTGCTAAAACATAGTAATCCACTTTCTATCATCATTAATACCGTGTTTATAAATGTAATGTTGTTACCGTATACAATATAAAAAAATCTCCATTTTATGAATGTATCCCCTGAATTTTTCTTGTAGATTCGACCGTATAATGATATTTTTTGAAATTGATTAGAAGTCACCTAATTTGAATCAAAACAATTAGTATTATATGTGATGATATTATATATTTATAAAATTCAAGTAAGAAAGACAAAAGCTTTGGCCCAACCCATACTAAATGATCACCACCCAAACGCATTGATAAGCTCTGACCCATCCATCTTGGTTCAAAAATGGCATGCTGTTGACTAACAAAGTCAATACCTTTTATGGTCTTACCTTTCAGCAAGTGCCTCGTGTCACTTATCATACCAACAGATAGATGGATGAGTCATCTCATGCATGACTCTTTGTTTAGCTCTTAATGAGACTCTTAATGGTTCAGACCTCTTACTGGTTCAGCACTTAATGGTTCAGGCTGTTTGTTTCACCAGCAGATGTCTGAATGGTTCAGACATTTGCCTCTGAATGGTTATGATTTATACAGAGTCTGAATGGTTAAAACCTCTAATTTGAATTGGTCAGACATTTGCCTCTGAACGGTTAAGCATTATACAAGCTCTTAATGGTTCAAACCTCTTACTGGTTCAGCACTTAAAGGTTCAGCCTCTTACTAATTTAGCACTTAACCATTCAGATGTTGTCAAACAGCCCACGTGAGAAATTTCAAATAGCATGTTTCCACCAAGGTGATGTGTCCAAAATGAACCCAAAGTCAATGTGGACCTACATTGCATCCACACATAATTTGATGTTATCACTTGCTTCAAAATCAAACACATAGTTAAGTGAAAGATTGAACTTTCAAATTACTAAAGCTTACCTATCAACTAGGATTTCCATTGTCTATCATTTTAAATACACTACTAACCAACGGTATCGAATAAATCGCTTTTTGGGTTGGACAGGTAGTCTTCAAGACGGTTATACAGTGGCGAAGCTTGAAAATTTCCACCGGGGGGTTGGAAGTCACCGAACCTAAAAATGTTATACAAGTAAAAAAAAAATTTATAAAACCGGGGGGGTCGAAAACGTATATACCTAAAAAATTCTACACGAAACGTACATACATAACACTACTAAGCGAAAAGTTCGGGGGGTCGGGCGCCCATCCCGGCCCCTTAAAAGCTACGCCCTGGTTATAGTAGGGAACCGTGGAAACAAGATTCAAACTTAAGAGCTCTGCTAGATGAGAATAGCTACTTATTTGTTTCCAAATCCATCTAACCCGTTCATTAAATCAAGAGTTGATTAAATCAAGCTCGCAGCATTAGATCCAAAGATCTACAATTTCCAACTTCATCTTAGGGGGCGTTTGGTTCGTGGAATGATTTGGAATTGGAATTGGAATTTGTATAGGAATTAGAATTTGAAGGAATTGGATTTGGAATTTAAACATTCCAATTGGAATGGGAAATTGTTGGAATTGGAATCTCAATTCCATTTTTGTTGTGTTTGGTTGTCAAATGAATTGAAATCCATCACCCCGACACCCACAACCACCAGTTCGGGTCGAAACGGTTCGGGTCGAAACGGTTCGGTCGAAACGATTCGGGTCGAAACGGTACGGGTCGAAACGGTTCGCGTCGAAACGGTACGGGTCGAAACCGTTCGCGTCGAAACGTTGCGGGTCGAAACAGTACGAGTCGAAACTGTTCGCGTCGAAACGGTACGGATCGAAAGGTGTGGGTCGAAACGGTCGAAGATTCCAATGAATTTACTTTAATTCTTTCACATATATATATGAAGGATTTTGAATTCCTTTAGTTAAAGGAATTTGAAGGAATTCATGTCTAATTCCAATTCCAATTCCATTGTCAACCAAACACATGAAGATTGGAATTCGGATTCCAATTCCATCAAATTCTGTGAACCAAACATCTTAAGAGATGGAATTCAAATTCCAATTCCCTTAAATTCCATTGAATTCCAGCGAACCATACGCCCCCTAATAGATCATGCATGATAGCGGAATGCAATCAATCTAATATTCAGTCTCCATATCCCGCCAATGAGTCCAAATTCCAACGCCTGCAGAATAAAATTTGAAAAATGCCAAAAGTTCTCAAATTTGAAAAACGCATATCTGAAACCAAATAAAAGTTGAATCTGTTTTACACGATATATGAACAGTACCTCGGAAACAGATAGAAAACGATCCCTCTGTGTATTATTGCACTTTCTCTAGTGGTTGGCCCGTAAATGCGGCATACATCATGTCGATTTTCTGCATAGTGATTGATAAGAAGGTAAATCACAAACAAGTCCACGCGTTAAAAAGATGATGCATGATGGCATGCTAATTAGAATTAGTATTAGATTCGGTGGTTTATAAGTTTCCAGTCTTCATTTCATACAAAGAAAAGATCTATACAATAACAATGTCATCAACCATTAAATCAGAAGGGACATTTGGAGTATCTTACTTGGCGATTCTGAACGGCTTCGTTGACTTGCCCCCTTACATCCTCGACATGACCCTACAACGAGTAAAGCAGGATAAGAACCGGCTCTGGCAAAAAGACAGAGAGAGAGATCATCCAATTTGTCACATGTACTAATTTGATAGTGAATGTCCAATGCTGCAACAAACGGCTTTGAATTTTATAAGTTGAGTTTAAGAAAATGAATCATCATCATCATCATACTCAGTAAATCCCACCAATAGCAAAGCTAACGTAGGGTCTGAGGAGGGTAAGATGTAGACAGCCTAACCTCTACCCTATAAGAAGAGAGAGGCTGCTTCCCCGGCTCGATTTAAGAAAATGAATGAATATACCAAAAGTTGCAATAAGTATTATAATTGAAAGAAAATTAATGTTAATAATTTTATAAGAATGAATAATAATTATATTTGTCTTACAAATTATGCTTTACAACATGAACCGTTTCCAAGGTCCAAACTGCAACGTGCGTAGTGTTTAATAGATAGATATTCGTGCAGGGATTCTGATAGTTTGATTATCCCTTTTGAAATATGTAAGTATGACATTCAAACTCAAATATGGGAACAAACTAATACACAAGAGAGAGGGTGTAAACAACTTTTCATTAGTTCTTATTTGCTAAACTGTTGACTTCAATTGTAAAATACTATATGATATATAGAAATTTGGTCATACCCCACATCCACTTTTATTGAATCTGTGTTTGTAATGTGAACTAGGGTTTTGGGATGATTCTCTGTTCGTTCTTATTCGAATTGGTGAAAATAAATGTAATGTTACATCATATATTTATACACTACCGGTTATTCTCAACCGTCCCTAAACTATTATCTAACATAATAACACTAATGATAATTATAACATAACATCTAGCTTATATAAATATTATCTAATATTCCCTCCTGTAAGCTAGATTGGCATAACTTGCAGAGCTTCCTTAAATCGCTTGAATTCCCTTGACAGCAGCGCCTTTGTGAGTATATCTGCAACTTGTTCTTTGGTTGTGCAGAATTTAACTTCGACTTCATCATTCTTAATTAACTCACGAATAAAATGATATTTAATCCTAATATGTTTGCTCTTTCCGTGATACACTGGATCTTTGGCTAAGCTTATTGTTGATTTGTTGTCACACAAAATTGTGGGAGGACAATCCGTGTTAATCTGCAGTTCATTAAGGATTCCTTTCAGCCAAAGGGCTTGACATCCTGCTTGTGATAGAGCAACATATTCTGCTTCAGTTGAAGAGAGTGCTACAATCTTTTGTTTCGTGGATTGCCAAGCTACTGCTCCTGATCCAAGATGAAAAACATACCCAGATGTACTCTTGCTGTCATCGACACTTCCTGCATAATCACTGTCGCTGAAACCAAGTAATTTTCCTTTACTTCCTTTTGAGTATACTATTCCATGATTTAACGTTCCGTTGATATTTTTTACTATTCTCTTTCCGGCTTCCCAATGACTCTTCCTTGGTCTCTCCATGAATTGACTCAGTTTGTTGACAGCAAATAGCATATCTGGTCTGGTATTTGTTAAATACATCAAACACCCTATTAGACTCCTGTATGTATTTTGGTTTACTTCGTTATCGGGATCTTCTTTAGATAACTTGAGTCCGTATTCCATTGGGGTTGAAAGTGCATGACAATTTTCCATCTTGAATCTTTCCAGCAGAATTTTTGCATATTTATGTTGTGATAACATAATGTTTCCATTGTCATAGTTAACTTCCATACCTAAGAAATAGTGAAGATTCCCCAAATCTGTCATTTCGAACTCACGTTTCATCGATTCCTTCAGTTCTTCTATCATATTCATTGAGTCACTTGCCAAAATAAGATCGTCCACATACAAACAGACTATCATTCTTGATTGTTTTGAGATCTTGGTGAAAAGAGTGTGTTCATATACACATTTACGGAAGCCATGAGTTCTGAAATATTCATCTATACGGCTATACCATGCCCTTGGAGCTTGCTTTAATCCATAAAGAGCTTTCTTTAGATGACACACCTTTCTTTCCTCTCCCTTTTTAACATATCCTTCGGGTTGATTAATGTATACCTGTTCCTTTAACTTTCCATTTAAGAATGCTGTTTTAACATCCATCTGATGTAGGTGCCATCCGTGTTGAGCAGCCAAAGCCATGACCAGTCTTATAGTGTCGAATCGTATTACAGGAGCGAATACATCTTGATAGTCAATTCCATAATTTTGACTGTAACCTTTTGCAACTAATCTGGCTTTGTACTTGTCGACATTCCCGTATTCATCATACTTAGTCTTATATATCCATTTCACACCAATAGGTTTTTGGCCTTTTGGTGGATCCACTAGATCCCATGTTTCATTCTTAATTATGGACTGAATTTCTCTATCCATTGCTTCTCTCCACTTAACATCTTTAGATGCTTCACTGTACGTTATTGGGTCAGCATCAGCATATAACACAAAATCTGTTACATCATTCTGTATATTTGGTGCTGTTTGTGCTCTTCCGTATAATTCGTTAACTTGTGCTTCGGTGAGAGGTTGGGTATCTTGATAGACTTCATTAATTCTTCGGGTTCTGATTTCTTCATTTTCCGATGATGATGAGGATTCTGTATCTTCTTGATGATCTGCTACTTCATGATGATCTTCTTGATTATCTGCTACCTCTTGTCCATTTTGATTGTTAGTTGACTGTTCTTCATCTGTACTTGTTGCATCAATATTAGTTTGAACTACTCCTTCTTCTAAAGCATTTAATTCGATGTGTGATATTTCTTTATTTTCAGTTCCCACATTCCACTCTTGATCTTCGTCAAACACTACGTCCCTGCTAATAATGGTTTTGCCAGTCACCGGATTATAGAGCTTGTATGCTTTACTACTTTCACTGTAACCAATGAAAATGGTTTTCTCTACTTTATCATCTAATTTTCCGCGGTGTTGTCTCGGGACATGTGCATATGCTATGCATCCGAATACTTTTAAATGCTTGACACTTGGTTTTCTTCCACTCCATTTTTCTTGTGGAGTAGTGTGTGGCATAGTTTTGGTTGTGGCTCTGTTAATAAGGTACGTTGCACAGGCTACAACTTCGGCCCAATATGAGTGTGACATATTCTTCATTTTTATCATGCTCCTGCTTAACACCATAAGTGTTCTGTTTTATTTTCTTCATTCATACGGAACTGATTTACTAAAATCATAATTCTATTCATATAATCTTCTACCGTTTCGTTTTCTCTCATTCTTAGGGCATCAAACTCACATCTTAGGGTTTGAAGTTTTACCGTTTTCACTCTGTGTTCTCCTTTGTACGCCTTATGTAAGACATCCCATGCTTCCTTTGAAGTCTTGCACATTGCAATTCTTTCGAATATTATTTCACTGACCGCTTGAAATATTATGTGAAGAGCCTTCCTGTCCTTTTTTAATTTTTCTTTATGAACGTTTCGATCACTTTCCGATGCTTGTGTTGGAAGATCGTTGTAGCCTTCTTCAACAATCATCCATAGATCTTGTGATTCCAGTAACACCTTCATTTGAATATGCCAATGATAGTAATTTTGTCCCTGTAATTTTGGAACTTGAGTTTGAAGGCCTCCATTCACCGTGGTCATATTTGAGATTGATTTCTTCTTCTAATTATGATCTTTAATCTTCGTCGAAGGAATTCTGTGATTTAATAATCAGATCTTTGTGGCTCTGATACCACTTTATTGAATCTGTGTTTGTAATGTGAACTAGGGTTTTGGGATGATTCTCTGTTCGTTCTTATTCGAATTGGTGAAAATAAATGTAATGTTACATCATATATTTATACACTACCGGTTATTCTCATAACCGTCCCTAAACTATTATCTAACATAATAATACTAATGATAATTATAACATAACATCTAGCTTATATAAATATTATCTAATAACTTTGTGGTTGATGTATCATAATGCGTGCATTTGGCATTGCATATCGCATCCCCTTCTCTCCACCAGCAAGAAGAAGTGCCCCTTCACTTGCAGCAACTCCAAAACACACTGTACCGACTTTAGGTTTAATCTGAGAAGAAGTGTGAAGTTGTGCTTAGAAAGAAAATGGGAAGACGTAACAGCATATAAATTGATATAATAATACATCGGGCTGATGATATCAGTGTACTTTTAAGGACAATGCTCTTCAATACCACCAGGATTCTTGTCAGTTGCCTATCAAACCCGTTTTGACCCATGACCCAACCCGACCCGAACCGACCCGTTTGCCAGGTCTATCTCAGATCTCAGTGACTTGATTCTTTAAGGTTCACTAGCTATACAGGCTAAAAAATCCGTCTGGGCTGTGTCATGAGCTAAATATAAATAACTTTTAAGTCCTTGCATGAAAGCCATATAACAATGCAGTTCAACTTTACATTTAACCTCTCTAGATTTTGTGCTTATTGATCTAGAATTTCCTTTCTACCAAATGAGCTTCTTTAGTCTTTTTTATGATTACCTTGTAAAAATCGTTAGGAGCTAGTTGGGCGGTGGGGTACCAAATAGCGATTCATAGGAATTAACAGGGACTAAGCGGAATTAAGCGGATTGGAACTTTATATGTAACTTTTCAAACTTATAAATACACACACACACATTGATATGAATACAATGGAGTAAGATCAAATACAAACCATATTTTGTCTAAAAACTGTAGGAACCATTTAAAAAGTGCCATGTGGCATCTAACCAATTACGGAGAAGGGGTCAAATAATAACCTAAATAGTATCAATTATATTGAATTCCTTGTTTTAAATAATTCTCCATAAAGAAAAGTGCTAATATAATCCATATATGTGCTAAAATCAATTATCTTGTTTAATTTACATGTGCTAATATAATTCAAAAATGCCAAACCTGGAATTATGAGGAGCATGTAAGTTCATTTCCTCTGGTGTTAACTGCAACTTTTGTGTTGTACTTGATAACCCTATTGATGAAACAATGGTTAACCGGGGAGGTTAATTCACCGGTCTCGTCAAGTAGGGTTAATCTCTTCTTTCCGAGGATCGTTGGCTGGATCGTTCGCTGGTTGATCTCTGCACAAGGAAACAAACCGTGACTCGTAACAAGGAGGATGGGGTGGGGGGTGCTCCTTGTTACCACTCTCCGGTGTGAGAATCAGTAATTTGCTTGGGAAGCAAAGTGTGATAGTAGTAGTAGTAGTGAGAGAGTTGTGAAGAGATACCTCAAACCTGGTTCGGGATGGGTATTTATAGCCGAGGAGTGAAGGAGGGTAGTTGAGTGGCTAGTCTGACACCGCACAGCCTTCTACAGGTGTGTTAGGCCTATCGGTTACGGTGGTGATGCCACGTCTTGCTGTGGTGTCAGTCTGTTGCTTACATGTGGGCTGACAGGTGACTGTCCTTAGTGCCACTTGCATTGTGGTGTCAGACCCACTTGCTTTGTAGGCAGTGGCGAAGCTTGCCGGAGAAAACGGAGGGGGCTAAAACATATATACCCAAAAATTTCTATAGAATCGGGGGGGTAAAAACGTATATATACAAAAATTTCTATACGAAAACTACATATATAACACTACTGAGCGAAAAATCCCGGGGGTCGGGCGACCCCCCCCCCCCCCCGCCCCCAAGAAGCTTCGCCCCTGTTTGTAGGCAGGATGCGGTGCCGGGCCGCATCACTGCTTGCGGAAACTGATGTTGTTCCCGCGTTCTTGTTCTGGCCAAGATGCATGCGGGATGCGGTGGAGTGCCGCATCGCCGCTTGGTGACTGTTACTGTTGTCCAGATCCCTTGTCGTGACGAAAATGTTCATAGGATGCGGTGCCAGGCCTCATCGCTATGCGTAACATCCGTTTTCATACTTAAGGTAAGTCTTCTCATCGCTTGACCGATTGGATTCGACCGCTGTGTTCGCGCGTGCCCGCACGGACACAGATAAGTTCTTGCTGGTGGGGGTTTTTGGTAAGGGTAATGGTCACTCGTGGTCGTGCTGACGCGATATCTGGGACCATACCCCTTCAAGTCCCCCCAGTCTAGTGTTGCTTCCTTATGCAAGTTGCATGTGGGAGGGATACTGGACTATGGTGTCTAGAAGGTAGAATATGGGCCATGCGGATGGCTCCTGCTTCAAGTAAATCAATCTGGGGGTCCGGTAGAGTCATGTGACGTCTCTTCCGTACCGGTGAACAAGTTCCGTCTGAAGCGGAATTCTCAACCAAGGATTTGATCCGGTAATATGGTCTACCTTTTCTGATGTCATCAGCCACCTGTTGGTGTTTCGAACCAACCTTTGAGACGGTGACTGAAGATGTTAGCAGGGTTTGAACCAACCTTCGAGGTGGTGACAGAAGATGTCCGTGATCACAACTCTAGTTGTAACCTCTGCGTCAGCTGATGCAATGTTGTAAGTGCTTTGCTCAAGCTTTATGTTTATCAACTGGACATGCAACGATGATCCCTGCTTTGTGGGGTGTTCGTGTTCCCCAGTTTAGCTCTCAAGTAACCGCACGTCCTTTGCGGTTACCTCGTTGCCGCATATCGTTGGCCATGTTTGGTTGAACAATGTGGGGTACTTGCGTCATTGTTGGCCGTGTTTGGTCGAACAGTGTGAATCTGGATAATGGTCAAATAAACATGGTCATAGGCATGGTAATGCCCACCATTGTTTATTCTATGCAGTTCATAGGTGGGCAAACAAAGTCATAAGCAGACTTGTTACCACTGTTCCTTGTTTTGTTGGTCAAGGGGATCACCCTATTTACTTAGGAATCTGGGTGAAACTTGTCTGCATATGTTTTGTAGCCACTTTCCTTCACGCTTTGTTGGAAGGCAGTTTTCCTGGAAGTAGCTTTGATCAACCGCGTGGAGGCTTAGTTGTGGCTCTTCCGTAGCTACCGTTCGCGGAGTTGCGTTCGGCCGCAGCTACTTGTGAGTGTCTGCGGTTTGTCACAGAAGACTCGCTTTAAAAGAGGGATTTTTTTTGATGTGGCTCTTGAAGGATTAGGAGTCAAGGTTGCTGATGTGCATCATTCTTAGCCCTTTCCCTAAGGAGAAGCTGTTTGCGTCCCCTCCGTGGTTGCGAACCGGACATGAGGGATTTGAAGCTTGAAGAGCTTCAAGGTAATGCGGCTGTTGGTTTTCCTGAGAAGCGGTTTTTGCAGTCCAAAGAATGACGCTGGTTCTGAGTATCTGACACACCTGTACGGGCTCGTGTGTGTCGGTTCCGCATATTCCACGTGTGCTCGTGGGTAGATGCGGGTATTGGTTATACCCCTTTACATAATGTAGAGATATATATTTTTGCCTTTTTTTGAGGGGTATGTAAAAACGACATGCGGTATGGGTTATGGTGCGGTATACCATAGAAACCGTATGCCGCTTATATTTGGATAGTGTGGTCGCTTTTTTGTTGCATATGTGGTTGAAACGCACGTGTGAGTTGGTGAAAGTTGGTAGGATTTCCTGGCATGTGCTGAAACGAAAGGACGTTTGCACTGCCCGAGGTCATAAATGCACTGTAGCAGGAGTGTAAAAGTCTCTTTTGTCAGGCGTGTGGGCGGCCACTCGTGTGTGGTAACCGTCAGCGAAACCCTCGCTGAACACGTGGCGTCGCATAACTCGCTCTTTTCAAACGTGATGATTCGATTATTGCCTCGCATTAATTACGATGGGTATATAAGGGGAAATCGTTTGTGGTTTCCCCTCACTTGCTCGAAATTTCAAAAATTTTCCGGTGAAAGAAAGAGAGAACTCCTTCGTCTTCTCTGATCATTCGTTTGATTTTCTGGTGAGGTGTGAGTTTTTTAACTCATTTTCTGTTTTCTTTGTTACATTCTCTGATGGCTGAACCATCGAATCCATATAATGCTGAGGGTGAAAACCCAGATCCTTCTTCGTCGGCGGCGGTGGAAGAGGAAGAAGAAGGTGGTGCTGCCCCCGGTGGGGGCTTACCAGTGTTGAAGTGGTCGAAGGGTCAGTTTGATACCCTGATGACCAGTATTCAAATGCCCCAGGAGTATGGGGTTGTCCACCCACATGAAGGTGAGACCGGTGCCGATGCCCCGGCCGGTTACGTCACCATATGGGCCGATTTCTTCGGTGATGGTAATCTCTGATTACCATTGACTGTGTTTGTTGCTGAGATTTTGGAGTTTTACAAGCTCCATATCTCCCAACTGAGTCCGTTTGGCATGATCCGGATTCGGAATTTTGAGTATACCTTTCGTGCCTTCGGAATAGAGCCTACTGTTGAAAACTTCTGGCGGTTCTACCAGTTGACAGTGAATACTGGTTTCTTTTCTTTTGGTCAGCGTTATGGTAGCCCTAAGCTGATGACCCCTCCCAAGGGTATCACGAAGTGGAAAACCAGATTCTTTTACGTTAAGGCTGCTACGATCGTTGCCAGGATGACTTTTCGCAATGTGAACGAGACGATCTTAGCGAAAAGCATTGAGGTTCCTAGTGCGAAGACGGTGGAGTGGTTCCCCAGGTTGCTGACCATTGAGTTCAAGAAATTGGACAACTCGCAGTTGTGGGTGCTGCGGATGATGCTGACCAGGCCAGATAGGAAAGCAAGGCCCGTTGTGCGGGAGAAGAGTGGTGGTAAGTATTTTTACTCTTGTGCGGTTTCCTTACTTCCTTGTGTGTTACTGATTTGTAAGTGTACTATCAGAGGATGCTGCCTTGTGGAGGATATTTGATCCGAACTTCAAGGGCAAGGTTGAGATACTTCGGTGTGCGGAAGGTGAAAAAGGTTTTAACTTGACCATTCTCGACAACTTCCGCGTTCCTGATCGCGAGGGGCTGAAGGCACCCCTGCCGCATGGCAAAGGTATAGTCTATAATCTTCTTACTTGCTTTGTAAAGAAGTTCACCTTTCTGACTTGCTTGTTTTATGATTTAAACGCAGGTACTCTTGGGGCCATGGGCGATTTTGAGGTGAAGGGTGCTCCCAAGAAGCATGTGGAGAAAACTGTGTGGGGTCGCCATAAGAAGAAACCTGAACCCACAGTTGTTCCTCCTTTGATTCCGCACGCGGCAGGTATCTCTTGTTCTCGTTTCCGTAGATATACCGATTACGTGGTAGTGTCTGACACCCTTGAGGGTTTGGGTGTTCCAGGTGGTGGTGCGGCGGCAGGTGGATCCTCTGCGGGTTCCAAGCCTGCTGATGAGAAGAAGAAAATGAGGGCAGAGGAGAAAGTTGCTGGTGCCGGTGAGAAAAAACGTCCGAGGTTGCAAATGAAACGGTCAATTGTTGTTTCTCAGGCGAAGGTTGTGGTTCTGTCTGGTAAGCGAATCATCACCTTACAATTGTTTGTCATTTTACTTGTAATTGATAGTTATTTTTGCTTTGTTTGCAGAACCGCAAGATGAAGGTTTCTCTTTATTTGATGCTCCTATTTCCCCCACGCATGACACGGTTGCGGATGCATGGGTTAATAAAGAATTTTTACCAGAAGCCCTTCCATCGAAGTGGTGACTGAGCCCTCTGCGCATGCAGAGGATACTGGGAAGAAAACCACGGCTCAGATCTTTGATACGATGGATTCCCATGATAATCTGATCTCCCCGCAGGATACTGATGATCTGAACCTGAAGTTTGCTGATGCTGAAAAGAAAAAATCTCCTGCTGCTGAGAAGGCTTCCGGTTCCGCTTCTGGGGGTGCGGGTTTTGAAGGACCTCCTATTCAGCCTGAAGAGTCTGAATTGGAGTTCTACTATCGTACCTATACGGAAGACCGGGCTGTGACCTATCATCGTCCCCCTTGGAGCATTATGCAAGGGGATGATATTTCAAGTGATCCTTCTACTTGTAAGGAGATTTTTGGTGTTTTGGGCACCCTATTTGAAGTTAATCGGGCCCACGCTTTGCCCCGCGAGCTCCGGATCAACCAACTCTCCTCCATGCTTGTTGGGAGTTCCATAATGGCGAATGCCATTATGGAAGACTACAAGGTGTTTGGGCGCAAGGAGGAGGAAAGTGCCCGCTTGTGGGCTGGCTGAAGCGTTGGTAAAAGCTGCTCGTGAGGGTGCGGAGCAGCTTAAAAGGGAGAAGGCTGCCTTTGAGCAGTATAAGCAGACTGAGGAGTGGGTTGCAACTGCTGGCGTTAAACATGTTCGTACTCTCGCCAAATTGCTTTCTGATGAGCGCAAGAGTTGGAAAGAAACACTTTCTAATGATCGCAAGACTTGGAAAGAATCTTGGGCTAAACAGAATGAAACGTTATTTCGTGTTCGTAAGGAGCTGACTAATGTCAAGGCAGCGAATGCTGCTTTGGTCAAGGAGAAAGTCGTAGCTGAGGCGGTTGCCAAAGAGGCCAAGGAGGCAGAGGTCCGCGCTGCGAAGGCTCTTGAAGAGGCCAAGGAGGCGGAAGCCCGCGATGCGAAGGCTCTTGAAGAGGCCAATGCTGACCGCACCAACTTAAACAAGACTGTTAAGGGCCTCCAGGTATGAGTTTCTTTTACTCTTGTATTTGTATATTTGTTCTACAAGTATGATTAATTATCTTTGTATACTTGTGTTTTCCTTGTTGAAAGGCTGAAGTGCAGAGCCGGGTGACCATTATTGAGAAGGTCACTGCCCGCGCTGCTGAAGCTGAAGTGCGGGCAAGGGAGGCTGCTGAGGCTAGAGACAGCCTGACTTCTTCCTTTAAGCAGTTGAAGGCTGATCGTGATTGGATGCGTTATCACGGTATCGGGCATTTAAGTACCCGTTGCCTTTGCTATGTTTTTAGGTTTGCCTTTGCTAACCTTATTGCCTGTATTTTGCAGATTGTTAGTGCTATCCTCGACGCACCTAAGAACGCAGCTGCTGTAGAGGAGATTGGGTTGCGCGCGCGGGAGGCTGGTTTAAAAGCTGGCTACAACCGATGCATCAGTCATATGAACCTTTTATCCCAAGGCAAATTTACCGATGAAAGGTCTGGGTTCCATGGCGTGGATACTAAAGCGCGTCTTGCTGCCGCTCTCGCAGCGTGCAACATGTCCATTTCCGCCCTTGAGGAAGTTGATAAATGCTTGGACGCGGAAGACTATGTGGACCGCTTACGGTTGTTGTATGGTGATGAGGAAGAGGAGGAAGAGACCATTGGTGATGATAAGGGTGGTGTGGGTTCCAGCGGTACAAAGAAGGACTAGGTTGGCCTGCGTGCCCTTTTTTGTTTTCTCAATGTAAATGTTAGAAACTTTATGTAAATCTCTTGTGAACCGCGTAGGTGTATAAATTTTTTGAATATAAAGTTTTAACCATTTTGTTCAAGTTGTACAAGTGTTTTTACTACTTGCATGTTTGAACTTGTATGAGTTAATGTTATTGTGAATAGCACTAAGTCTGAATTTGCCTTTTGCATATCTAGGTGATATGCAAGTGTGAAGAACTCTACCGGCTGTAAAGCGCGGTTGAGTATACTCTATACCTTTGTCGTATGAGCATTAGCCAATTCCTGTTTTTATCCCGTTAGGGTTTGGGAATTGTGTAGGCTTTGTAAAAACCGTATGTGCGTGTCCGGGTGGATAGACTTTTAACGTTTTGCCTTTGCTGGCCTATTACAATATTTGTGTGTGGTTACCACTTTGTGTGGGTATCGCGAATGAAGATTTTGCCAATATGTTTTTGCAGATACCGCAAAGTGGAACACGCATTTGTAATAGAAGGAAATAAACAATATTGCATTGAATCATCATTTATTTATTTGCAAATGGCCTGCGGCCCGATAGGTTACATGGTAAATGTAAAAACATGGCTTACATGTAACAGCGTCGAAGCTGTTGTGCATTCCATGTGTGTGCGATAGGTTCGCCCTCTAACGTTTGCAGTTTATACGCGCCTTTGCCCAGGACCTCTTGGATGAGGTAGGGTCCTTCCCACTTGGGGGGAAAGTTTCCCTGGGCATTCAGCGTTAGATGCTTCGTTATCGTGAAGGACGTAGTCTCCCAGGTTAAAATTACAAATGCGGATGCGTGAATTGTAGTACTTTTCAAGCTTGGTCTTGTACTTGGCCTCGTTGATGGCAACGTTATCACGCCTTTCTTCTAGGAGGTCCAAATCATACCTGCGCTCCTCACTGTTGTCTATTTTATCGATAGCCAACATTCGGGGTGAGGGGAGACCTACTTCCGCGGTGATCACTGCTTCTGAGTCGTAGACAAGGCTGAAGGGTGTCTCACTATGACTTGTCTTTGGGCTTGTCCTGTGGGCCCATAAGATACTCGGGAGTTCATCGACCCAGCCACGTCTGGTTGTTCCCAATCGTGCTTTGATGCCTTCGACTAAACTTTTATTGATACTCTCGACTTGGCCATTCCCTTGCGGATGCGCCACTGAGGAGAATATGTGTTCAATGTTTAGTTCCTTATCCAATTTTAAAAGTCATCAGCAGTGAAGTTGGTGCCGTTGTCGGTAACGATGCACATCGGTAGACCGAAACGGCAGATGATATGTTCCCAGACGAATTTCCTTGTTATCATAGCGGTGGTTGAGGCGAGCGGTTTTGCCTCTACCAATTTTGTGAAGTAATCGACAGCCACTATGATAAATTTCACCGCACCTGGTGTGTCCAGAAATGGTCCCACCACATCGATTGCCCATTTTTGGAATGGCCATGTGGTGGTCACGGGGATGAGGTTGTTCTTGGGGCGCAAGGTCTTGGGGTCTTGCCGCTGACAATTAAAACACTTGCGCAAGACTTTAACTGCATCCAGGTGCATACCGGGCCAGTAGTACCTGGCGTTCATAATTTTGGCCACCACCATGCGTGGGCCCGCGTGTATGCCACAGATTCCCTTGTGTATCTCTCTGATAAGGTACATGGCATCTTGGGGTCGACACATCGTAGGAGTGGCCCTAGGTATGATTTACGGTATAAGATACCGTCTCCCATTTGATAATGACACGCTTTGTATTGCAACTTACGTGCCTCTGCCTTGTTTTCGGGAGTAACCCCTGATTGCAAGTATGCAATGATTGGTGTCATCCAGGATGTTGTACCGTACTGGATGACATTGACTTGGCGCAGAGGTACTGAGGGATTTTGCAGAACCTCGATGCGTATCTCCTTTGCCAGATGCTGGAAGCTAGTGGATGCGAGTTTTGACAGTGCATCTGCGGGTTTGTTTTCACTCCTGTTGATATGGCGGATATTGAAGGAAATGATCATTGATTTCAGTTGCAAGGCTTGTTCGAGGTAGAGGATCATGATATCCTCTTTTGCGGCATAGTCGCCGCGCACTTGCCCTGCAACCAACAGTGAGTCAACGTGTGCCTCCAAATGTTGGACGCCGAGTTTGACTGCCAGACGTAGCCCTGCCAGTAGAGCCTCATACTCTGCCTCGTTATTTGTGCTTTTGAAATCGAGGCGGATTGCATAGGTATTCTCTTGGCCATCGGGGCTGACGAGTCGCAGACCCTCACCTGCACCATCCTCGTTGGTGGTGTAGGATTTTGCTCTTCCTCACATTCCTGAATGCGATTTGCCGGTACCTCGGCAACGAAATCAGCTAGAACTTGGCCTTTGATTGCGGGGCGCGGCTTATAATTCAGCGTATGTGCGCCCAGCTCAATTGTCCATTTTGCTAATCTCCCAGAGATGTCGGGTTTTGATAGGATCGGGCCGATCCTATAGTTGGTTAACACCGTGATGACGTGGTTTGCAAAGTAACGTCGTAACCGTCTCGATGCGTGCACTAGTGCCAGTACCAACTTCTCCATGATGGAGTATCTTGTCTCTGGGTCGTTAAGCATTTTGCTGATATAGTAGATAGGTGTTTGAACTCCCTCTCGCTCCACTATGAGTACCGCGCCTACTGCGTTGTCTGCGGCAGATAGGTACAAAATAAGTGGCTCACCCTTGCGTGGTGTTGTTAGAGTTGGGAGTTGAATCAAACACTCTTTCATCTCCCGGAAAGCGTTTTCGGCCTCTGCGGTCCATTAGAATTGCTCCATTTTTAAGCAGTTCCGCAGGGTCTTGATGAAAGGATAAGACTTAGCTGCATGGTTGGCTAAGAATCTATTCAGTGCGGCTAGCCTGCCGGCAAGTCATTGCATTTCTTTCATCGTGGAAGGCGATGGCATGCGCTCGATCGCCTAAATTTTTTCCGGGTTCACCTTGAATCCATCTTTGGTCACGATGAATCCAAGAAACTTGCCTTCTTCCATTCCAAACGAGCATTTCCCTGGGTTGAGCTTCATATTGACGCTTCGCAGAGTTTGGAATGTTCTTTCAATATCGGTGAGCATGGTATCCTCTTCCATGCTCATGACGACCAAGTCGTCCATATAGATTTCAAACTTTTGCTGATTTGACCGTGAAAAGGCCGTTCATTAACTTTTGATAGGTTGCACCCGCGTTGCGCAACCCGAACGGCATTTTTGTATAACAGTAATTCCCGGTAGGCGTGCGGAATGTCGTTTTATCTTCGTCCTCGATTGCCATTTGTACCTGGTGATAGCCTTTGTAACAATTGAGGAAACACTTCCATCGAAAGGTGAGAGGTTATCGACTTTCTCGTCGATCTCCAGAAGTGCGTAACAATCCTTGAGGCAAGCTTTGTTGAGATCTTTATAATCGACGCACATGCGCCAGCCCCCGGTTGTTTTTTCTACCATAACTGGGTTGGATAACCAAGTCTAGTACTTGACTTCCCGCAGGATGCCTGCGGAGAGCAGTTCTTGGACCTGCTCATGCATCGCCTCGTTCTTTGCAGATCCAAGGTGGCGTTGGCCTTGGATCACCGGCTTGATACCTATCAAGGTATTCAAGAAATGCTGCGCAATTTCTCGTGGCACCCCTGTCATGTCTGCGGGTGTCCACGCAAAAATATCCTGGTTCTTGAAGAGGAGCTGCTTCAGGCGCGCTCTGATGCTGTGGGACAAGGTGTGGCCCTGTAGGATCGAATTCGGACCCGAATGAGTCGTTCAGAAGAGTTTATCTCAGTTTGAGCGGCGGAAACAAACAAACCGAGTTCAATTCAGTGAGATTCACACTTAAAACTGTTGTTTCTATAAATTTGATGACGTTTACAACCTGACAACACTTCGGCAGCACTTCGTTGCTCACCGGAAGAATCTCTGAAAAGTTACAAATGATTTAGCTTGAAGGCTATATATAGTGGTGTTGATTTAGCTTGAAACTGTCATGTGACACTTTCAAGGGAAATCACCACTTTCAAGCTAAATTACCTTAAACATACTCTAAAACCTCCTATACTCTCGTATAACAAGATCTAATCTAACAATTCTAATCCTAGACTCGATACAAGACGAAGTCGACAGACGCATGCACCAACAGGCCCAACGTGACCGTTTGCTCTGGGTGTCTTGCGTTAAGAACCCATTTTTCTAGTTGGGTGTTGGGGGTAGGCCTTGCTATCTTGGTCGGACGCAGTTCGTCCGACGACATGACCTCTCTGCATGCGTAGATTATCAAGACCCCTGTTTCGGTTGGAAAACCGACAGCAGAGTGGGGTACGGACGTAATCATGTTGAAGTCACCTTGGGACTCCCTCCCGAGAAGCACGTTGTATTTGGAGGTGTGAGGTAAAACCATGAAGTTCACCTCCTCCGTTCGTGTGTGCCTTCCGTTGGTGAGGCGCACAGGAAAAGTGATTTGGCCCAGGGGGAATATGGTTTCCCCCGCAAATCCGGCCAAAGGGTAGTCTACCGGCTGCAACCGATCCTTGACTTCTTGATCGAACTGGTTGAAGAACTGCTCGTATATGATGTCAGATGTACTGCCCGGGACGATGAATAGTCGCTCGGTGCAGTAGTGAGCCAGGTAACCTGTGATAACGACGGTGCACCTGTCGCGCGGTCCGCCTCGGACTTTTGGAAAGACAACTTGCTCGTCTTTCCAGTCATTGTCCGGTCTTCTTGCCGCCTTGCGCGGCTTTCCTCGTCCTCCATTGATCATGTGGGTTGAGGCCACGTACATGGTCCTCTTACCCGTGGAGGTGCCCTCGTTATGGGGGGTGATGCGCTTGGTTTGCTTTTGCGCGGCTGGCAACAGATGTTGCAGCTTCCCCTCTTTTAGGGCTCGCTCAATCTCCAGTCGGAGACTGATGCAGTTGTTTGTTGTGTGGCCCGAGTCCTTGTGATACTCACAGTAGAGTGTGAGATCCTGGTTCTTCTTGGATTTCATCGGTTGGGCCGGTCGCAGGAATTGCGCGTCCGTAAGGAGGACGTCGCTTAACGACTGGTTGATCTCGGTCCAGTTACGGTCCCGAGATTCCTTCTTCGACTCCCGGTTTTCACGTTGGGCGTTGATTGTTGCCCTTGCGTCGGGCTGGTTATTACACGGGACATATGGTTTGGGATCGCTGTCGCGATTCAATGTGTCCCGGTTGCGCCTGTTGTTGCGCTTGGGCACTTGGCGGGAGGCCTGGGCTTCCGCTTGGGGTTGTGCCTTTGTGACGTGCCGGAGATGGTCATAACCATTTCTTCGTCCTTGACGGCTCGAATGAAATGGTTACGTGCCATTTGGTCTGCAACGCCGCCTATCTCCAGGCACTCTTTGTTGTAACGGATGACAAACGACTCAAGAGATTCGTTGTCTCCGCGCCAGATGTTCATGACGTCCATAGAATCACGTTCGTGGCGTCGCTGCTGGCTAAAATGTGCGAGGAACTTTGCTTGCAAGTCCTCAAATGAGGCCAGCGATCCTACTGGCAAAGAAACGAACCAAGCCCTTGCCAGACCAGTGAGGGTCTGGGGGAAAAAATGACACCAGGTGGGCTCGTCCCACCAGCCGTTGCACCCTGCGCCGGTGAAGATGTTCATGTGATCGTCCGGGTAGGACGAACCATTGTATTTCCCAATGTTTAATGGGAATTTAGTGGTGGTGACATCGGCATGGGCAATCTCCGGGGCAAACTTGGAGTTTTCGGCCGCTGATTTCGGCCTGTAGGGTTGGCTCTGGTGGTGCTTTGCAGCGCGGAGGTATGTGGTGCGGGGTTAAGTGGGAGGAACATAATTGCGTCCTCCTGGTCTACTGCTCGTAGCATGGGACTCCCCGCAGTATGTATGGTCGTCCGGATCGGTACGGCCATATCCTTCATGGTGGGACTGAGGTCCCAGCCGGCTGTGGATGCCGGAGCCCCGGTGGGCTGTGGATTGCCGCCTGTTTTCGCCATGAGTGCCCAGGCGGCTATGTATTGGGCCCCTGCTACGGGACCCGTATGAGGAATCATCCTCATTAATTGTGCGGACCTCACAGTAAGAGGAGTCGCGGTCTTCATGCCTACTTTGGGAGGCTGGGTGCGTGGGGGTCCTGCCGTCGTATTGTAGAATACGACCCGCGGGTGTATCTGGTGCCGGTGTAGGCCCGACAGGTATTTGCGCTTCTGCGCAAGCTCTGTTGTATGTTGCGGCCAGCATAGCTTGTTGTTGGTCATACCAGGCATGGAGGTTCATGCCTGGAGGTATCACAGAAGCGTACTGTGACAGATCTTGTGCGAAAGTAAGGGATGCGCCCCCTTGCGTTGAAGTGCCAATTTGGCCAGGATTTGGGGCTGGAGGAGCGGTCCTCGCTGGCCCTGGGTTTGCGGGGTTTAGGCTATCCCCGGTAGTGTTGTTTAGACGATCAGACATGATCTTGGGAGAGAAAGGAATGTGGAAAAAAGTGCTAAGAGTAGCGGTGGGCGCCAATGATGAAACAATGGTTAACCGGGGAGGTTAATTCACTGGTCTCGTCAAGTAGGGTTAATCCCTTCTTTCCGAGGATCGTTGGCTGGATTGTCCGCTGGTTGATCTCCTGCACAAGGAAACAAACTGTGACTCGTAACAAGGAGGATGGGGGGTGCTCCTTGTTACCACTCTCCGGCGTGAGAATCAGTAATTTGCTTGGGAAGCAAAGTGTGATAGTAGTAGTAGTAGTGAGTTGTGAAGAGATACCTCAAACCTGGTTCGGGATGGGTATTTATAGTCGAGGAGTGAAGGAGGGTAGTTGAGTGGCTAGTCTGACACCGCACAACCTTCTGCAGGTGTGTCAGGCCAGTCGGTTACGGTGGTGATGCCACGTCCTGTTGTGGTGTTAGTCTGTTGCTTACATGTGGGCTGACAGGTGACTGTCCTCAGTGCCACTTGCACCGTGGTGTCAGACCCACTTGCTTTGTAGGCAGGATGCGGTGCCGGGCCGCATCACTGCTTGCGGTAACTGATGTTGTTCCCGCGTTCTTGTTCTGGCCAAGATGCATGCGGGACCAAAGCGTAATATTAAACGGGGAATAAAATTAAATAAAAAATGAGTTGGTCTAATGAATAAAATTAAATAAAAAATGAGTTGGTCTAATAGAAAAGTGACAGGAAGCTAATAATTTTTAGCTAGGGGGAAAACATAATTTTATTTTGAACTGGAGGCAAAAACGTAATTTTGAACTGAGTGCAGAATCGTAATTTTTAGCTAGAGGGAAAAACAATATTTTATTTTGAACTGGGGGCGAAAACGTAATTTTAAGCGGAGGGCGAAACCGTAATTTTAAACTGTGAACAAAATTAAAAATGAGTTTTTGAATGGAGGGCAAAAGCGTAATTTTGAGCTAAGGGCAAAAGTATAATTTTATTTTGAGCTGGGGTCGAAAACATAACTTTAGCTAGGTGCAAAATTATAATTTTATTTTCTAGCTAGGGGCAAAACCGTAATTTTAAACGAAGGACAAAAGCGTAATTTTAAATTGGGAATAAAATTAAATTAAAAATGGGCTGGTCCAATAGGAAAGTGCCAGGCAAGCTGCCTGGCACTATTCCTTTTAAGTTGTAAATGTATATGTAGGTAATTCTAAGATACGTTCTAAGAACTCCTTTGTAACACTACACGATGGAAAACCGCCACCTCACCATCTTAACCGCCCTCCACGCTGGAAAACTCCCCGTTGGGCCATGGGACGGTATGCTGACGTGGTTGAAGCTCCCATGTCAAAAACAACGCTCCACACCGTGGTCTAAGAGGCATGTGTCTCTAACATGCAATCGTTTGTCGCAACCCCCGCCCCCTATCTGTCCCAGGAACGGGCGGCCACGAGACTAGTGGTGGTGGTATCGGGTTCTGGTTATCATTATTTAATTTGGCAGCGGAAATTTCATCAGGACCGTAGTTAGGAAATGTTTATCAGAGTAAAACCACCATATTTTATATTAATAAACACATGGGTAAAACCTAAGTTTCTTATTACAACATGTTTATTGGGGCAACCCCTATTTTATTGAATTTAAAACACCAACTTTTAGGTAACTTTTATAGCCACATTTTTCCAAGCCGTTAGTGCTCTCCAGCTGGCTTTCTTCTAATTGGCTTTTACATTTTGTTACCTGAAACGCGTTTTAAAAACATTTGTCAGTGGGAAATACTGGTGAGTGAATCTCAGTTTAATCAAGAAATATCTTATCTTTAACAGTATTGAGAGCAATCACATTGTTTATTTCCACACAATTACTCATTCAGTATTGTCAATCCTGCTGGTGGGTTATATTACACGTTGGCTAACTCATTGTCCAATGGTAATGTGTTCCACATTTTGTATACCGGCAGTAATTGAAGAACTACAAAGACTCAATCACTGCTTAATAGCATTGTAAAACATTTAAGGTTTTGTAAAAACAGTTTACAAAAGGAGATTACTCACATTGCTGATTTAGGTTTCTTCCAAGGTTTCCTGGTGATAATCTATAATTTACACAATGTATACGTGTTAGTATAATAACCCTATATATTTACATTAGTTATACCCTCCCCAAGACGGCATTCCAACGACTACGTCGGGCAGAAACTCGACAGCCGTTACGGAACCCTGGATCAATCGGGGCAGAACTTTGTTAATTAGGGGGATATAATACCCGACTATAGCTTATACTATCAGAAATTTGTTTAGAGAGAAATGAATTGAGCGACAAAAACTGAAATCCCGAGCTCCCACTTTATAGGGCCTGATTTGGGCTTTTACACGGCCCGCGTAAGGTAAGACAACGGGCTACGCGGCCCGCGTCGTAGGGGGTCTACGGCGTAGGTGATCCGGGTCACATAGTAGGTTCAACACGTGTCAGCACCGGAGCTCACTTGACTTTGAGACTGTCGCGGCCCGCGTAGGCTTAAGGGGTGGCTTACACTGCCCTCCTAAACCCCATTTTTTCTTGTTTTTATTTATTTTTAATGATATTTCATATTTTGGGCTCGGTTTTCACGTACGGGGTATATTTTAAGACATATGGGAATATTTTAATATATTTTAGGGTGTCAGAAAAATATTCAGTAGGGTTGTTATATCCTCCCCACCTTGTTTTAGAGCTCGTCCTCGAGGTCTACTGGAACAGGTGTGGGTATTTTCTTTGCATTTCTAATTCAAGCTCCCATTTGTATTCTGGTCCTCTTTTGGAGTCCCACTTCACTTTGACTAGAACTAGTCTTTTGTGTTTGAGATTCTTAACTTTCCTGTCTTCAATCTGTAGAGGCCTTTCTGTAAACTTTAATTGTTCATTTACCTCTATATCCTTAAGAGGCACTACAAGTGATTCATCAGCTAAACACTTTTTGAGATTAGATACATGAAATACATCATGTATTCCTGCCATTTCCTCTGGCACTTGTAGCTGATAGGCTACAGGTCCTATTCTTCTAATAATCTCACAAGGTCCAACGTACCTGGGGCTTAACTTTCCCTTTTTGATGAATCTTACCACTCCTTTCCATGGAGAGACTTTTAATAACACCTTATCTCCTACTTGAAATTCCAAGGGCTTTCGCCTGTTATTAGCATAACTCTTTTGTCGATCACGTGCTGCTTTCGGTCGTTCCTTGACTTGAATGATCTTGTCTGTTGTTTCTTGTACTATCTCAGGTCCAGATAGTTGTTTTTCTCCAATTTCTGCCCAACAGACTGGCGTTCGGCACTTTCGTCCATAAAGTGCTTTGAATGGTGCAGCATTGATACTTGTGTGATAACTATAATTATAAGAAAATTCTATCAATGATAAATGATCATCCCAATTACCTCCAAAATCAATTACACAAGCTCTAAGCATGTCTTCCATTGTCTGAATTGTCCTTTCGCTTTGTCCGTCGGTTTGTGGATGATAAGCGGTGCTCAGATTTTTGGTTCCCATTACTTTTTGGAAACTTGTCCAAAAATGAAAGGTAAAACGACTATCTCTGTCAGAAACAATTGATAGAGGAATTCCATGTAATGAAACTATTTCATTTACATATAATTTAGCTAGCTGTTCCATACTAAAAGTTTCTTTCATTGGTAGGAAATGAGCTGACTTAGTTAGCCTGTCTACAATCACTCAGATTGTATCATTACATTTTCTTGTTTTTGGTAATTTAGTAACAAAATCCATTGTTATTAATTCCTATTTCCATACAGGCATTTCTAATTGTTGCAATAAACCTGAGGGTTTCTGATGTTCAGCTTTGACTTGTGAACAAGTTAAACACTTTGCAACATATGCTGCTATATCCTTTTTCATTCCTATCCACCAAAATTTTTTCCTTAAGTCCTGATACATCTTATCACTTCCAGGGTGCATCGTATACTTAGACTTATGGGCTTCTTCTAATATACGGTAACGTAGGTTTCCTAATTTAGGTATCCACACTCTTTTCTTATGGAATCTCCAAATTCCATTTATTCCTTATTCTAATTCCTTAATCATTCCTTTTAATTTTTCAGTATCATCATTGATTACTGGTTCTTGTGCTTTTCTAATCTGATCATTTAAATCTACTTGCAGATTTAATTTAAAAGAACGTACTCTTTTTGGCTTTTCATGATACTTTTGACTTAAAGCATCGGCAACTATATTTGCCTTTCCTGCATGATACTGGATATCACAATCATAATCACTAAGCATTTCCATCCAGCGTCTTTGTCTCATGTTTAATTCATTTTGCCCAAAAACATATCTTAAACTCTTATGGTCGGTGAATATGGTAAACTTACTACCATATAGGTAATGTCTCCAAATTTTAAGAGCAAAAATTATAGCTCCTAACTCTAGATCATGGGTTGAATAATTCTCTTCATGATTCTTAAGTTGTCTAGAGGCATAAGCTATAACCTTTTGACGTTGCATTAACACACATCCATAGCCTAACTTAGAAGCGTCACAATAGATTACAAAATCTTCAGTTCCTTCTGGTAACACTAGTATGGGTGCATGGGTTAATCTTTGCTTAAGAATGCTAAAGGCTTCTTCTTGTTTTAGTCCCCATTCAAACTTAATAGATTTACAAGTTAATTTAGTTAAAGGAATGGCTATTCTAGAAAAATCTCGAATAAATCTTCTATAATAACCGGCTAATCCTAAGAAACTTCTAACTTCAGTTTGTGACTCAGGGGTTTTCGACTTGGTTATCGCCTCGATCTTGGTGGGATCTACATGAATTCCTTCATGATTGACTAGGTGTCCAAGAAATTGTACATGTTTTAACCAAAACTCACACTTTGAAAACTTAGCATAAAGCTTTTCCTTTCTCAATAAACTTAGAAGTGCATGCAGATGGGCTGCATGATCTTCCTTGTTCTTAGAATAAATAAGAATATCATCTATAAAGACAATTATGAATTTATCCAAATATGGCTTACATACTCGGTTCATCATGTCCATGAATGCAGCTGGGGCATTGGTTAAACCAAATGGCATGACAGTAAATTCATAATGGCCATACTTTGTTCTGAAAGCGGTCTTAGGAATGTCCTCTTCCTGTACCTTTTAATTGATGATATATCCTGATCTTAAATCGATTTTAGAGAAAAATCGTGCTCCTTGCAACTGATCAAACAGATCATCGATTCTTGGTAATGGATACCGATTCTTAATCATGACTTTGTTCAATTCACGGTAGTCAATGCACATACGCATTGATCTGTCCTTCTTTTTAACGAATAAAATCGGTGCTCCCCATAGTGATGAACTTGGCTGTATGAATCCTTTCTCTAACAATTCATCTAATTGTTTCTTCAGTTCCTGCATTTCTGCGGGTGCCAATCGGTAAGGTGCTTTGGCAATTGGTGTAGTTCCTGGTATTAAATGGATTCTGAATTCAACTTCTCTGTCGGGAGGTTGTCCTGGTAGTTTTTCTGGAAATACATCTGAAAATTGGCATCCTACTGGAATATCCTTTAATTCTTTTCCTTTAGTGTTATTGATTATAGAAATCAAATACACTAATGATCCCTTCCTTATATAACTAGCCGTTTTCATCACAAAGATGAATTTTGTGGATTTAGAGAACTTATTTCCTTTAATTGTGATCTTTTCACCCCTTGGTGAATTTACTTGAATTGACTTTTAATCACATAAAATACTGCCTTTATTGGCTATTAACCAATCCATTCCTAACACAATATCAAATCCAGCCAGATTCATTGGGTAAAGGTTTGCAATAAATTTCTGATTTAAAATTTCTATTCTTGCTCCCTGCAAGATTTCAGAAATCTTAATGGTTTCACCATTTGCTGTCTCTACTAGACATTCTTATGGAAGTTTAGTTAATGGTTGATTAAGAAGTTTGCAAAATGAAGTATTAATAAAACTTTGGTTCGCACTAGAGTCAAATAATACTTTAGCAAAAACATCATTAACTAAAAACCTACCTGTGATCACATCCGGGATCATCTTTGCTTCTTCTGCAGTTATAACAAATGCTCTAGCATTTTTAGTGTTCTTGGGGTTTGCAGTTGGAGCTATCTTTGGACAATTAGGCTTGATATGACCTTGTTCTCCGCAGTTGTAGCATATTCTGTTGTTAGGCTTTTTCCTGCAGTCTTCCTCCTTGTGCCCAGATAGTTTGCAAACGTTACAGTAAATGGAGCACCTTCCTGAATGCTTCCTTTTGCAATACCTACAGTAGGGTGCATAGGTAGAACCTACATTTCTCCCACGGTTAGAATTTCCAGAACGGAATTCTTGGGTCAGTTTCTGGGTTAGGTTTCTCCTTTGATCCTCTTCTCGCGTACGGACTAATTTATCTGTCAAGGTGTTGGCTAGTTCTGTAGCTTCTTCTATGGTTTGAGGTCTAGCTGCCTTGACTACATGTCTAATCTCCCCAATTAATCCCCAAATGTAACGGGAGATTAAAACTGGTTCAGGTGATGCAAGGGTTGGCACTATTCGGGCATATTCAAAGAATAAAGTAGTGTAACTCTTACTATCTACCCCAATCATCCTAAGATTTAGGAATTTGTTTGCTATCTATTCTTTCTCATTAGGAGGGCAGAATTTCCTTTCTACCATGTTTTTAAACTCTTCCCATCCTATATTGTAAGTTCTATCACTTCCCCTTGACTGGAGGATAGTGTTCCACCATTCAAGTGCTAAATTCTTAAACAGATTTGAAGCAAACATTATCTTATCTTCTTCAGCACATTTACTTATTCTTAAGACTGCCTCAGTCTTTTCTATCCAGCGTAGAGATGCAACGGCCCCTTCATTGCCCGAGAATTCCATTGGTTTACAAGACCAGAATTCTTTGTAAGAACAACCGTAAGACACGGTTCTCCTTCTTTTGGGAATAGGCATTTGAAGTACGGGTCCATTGTTCACGCTATTTTCAGGTTCAGAGGGTCGCTTACTATCATGTTTACTTTTATTTTCAGCTTCCCTAACTGTTTGAACAATATATGGCATTGCATCTATTATTCCTTGTGCCACTATGTGTTGGATGACACTATGATCCACTTGGTTTCCATTATTGTTGTTGTTCGGGTTCTCATTAACCAAGTTAATGTTACTCTAGTTATCGTTATTCTGATTTTCCTGGTTTACTTCGTCGTTCATCTGGATTTTAAACATTTACCAATTATTAATATCACAAAATAATTAATAATTTGAGTAACAACCACACAACACACATATTAATCAAAAGCGTCGAGCATTGCGACTTTACTCTTTCTATTATAATATGCGTCAAATACACACTAATACTAGAAATTAAAATTACAATACAATACAATACTATTATGCATCGCTAACCATAACGTGGGCTATACTACAACATTTATCATTATTATTACACATTTATTTTTATTATTATTATTTTTTCCATTATATATATATTATTACCAACTCCACCATCACATTACTGGTCTGGGTTCATCCAGCAATCCATGTTGCGCTCGTCGTACTTCCAGACGAGTCTCTCTCTTACTTGCCTCATTCTCTCACTACTCTCCAAGATTTCTTCTCCGAAAGTTCAGAGTTCATGCACATTATCTGGACTCATTGGAGGTGCAGGTGCTGGTACTGGGTCCGGGTAATGGGGTATGGGATTCTCCTGAGGGTAAGGATTTTCTAATATCTCCCTAATGTATTCATTGTTGTCATAGTAGGGATCTAGAGGGTCCAATCCTGGATAGGCGGCTAATTTCGGCATGGGTTTGTCATTTTAGTGGTAGTGCGGCACATAATCCCTATGATCATCGAACCATGGATCATAGTCCGGGTCTAAGGGATTTGAGGCTGGTATCCTAGGTATCTCCTCAGGGTTGAAATTATGCATTTCTACTTGATTTTCAGGGTTTTTTTCTTTCTCCATCGGCTGAGTAGGGAATAAAGGTAAGGGTTGTGGGGCTACTAGTTGTTCCAGATTTGGGTCAGCAGCAGTTGTTGCTAGGATATGGAAATTAGCTAGACTTATATTAAGCATATCCTGTGTATGGGCATCTGACTTTCGCTTAGCGGCTGCTAGGACTCTTTGCTGTTGCAACTTTCACATTCTTTTCCTACGCTCAAATGCTCCCTTACTGAACCATCCTCTTTTTTTCTGGGGGAATGGGTCTTCAGACTGAGCCTTAAAAGATAAACATCCCTTCTTCATTATCAGCAGCATACCCAGAGAGGGCTGGCTGTGAAGAGGTACCTTCACTCCTAGGTGACTCAGACAATTGACGATACACGTCTGAGGGTCCTTGATCACTCATACTGAAAACTAACAAATAGTCAAATAACACACAACAATAAAATACATATATGCACGTATTTCCATAATAAATTTCCTAACAATTTAAATATTATATTGATGTCAGCAGAACACTTCTGTGGCTGAATCAGTGGCTTAGCTCTGATACTACCTTCTGTCGCAACCCCCGCCCCCTATCTGTCCTGGGAACGGGCGGCCGCGAGACCAGTTGTGGGGGTACCGGGTTCTGGTTATCATTATTTAATTTGGTAGCGGAAATTTCATCAGGACCGTAGTTAGGAAATGTTCATCAGAGTAAAACCCCCATATTTTATATTAATAAACACATGGGTAAAACCCAAGTTTCTTATTACAACATGTTTATAGGGGCAAACCCTATTTTATTGAATTTAAAACACCGTCTTTTAGGTAACTTTTATAGCCACATTTTTCCAAGCCGTCAGTGCTCTCCAGCTGGCTTTCTTCTAATTGGCTTTTACATTTTGTTACCTGAAACACGTTTTAAAAAAATTTGTCAGTGGGAAATACTGGTGAGTGAATCCCAGTTTAATCAAGAAATATCTTATCTTTAACAGTATTGAGAGTAATCACATTGTTTGTTTCTACACAATTACTCATTCAGTTTTGTCAATCCTGACTGGTGGGTCATATTACACATTGGCTAACTCATTGTCCAATGGTAACGTGTTCCACATTTTGTATACAAAACCCCAACATACTGGCAGTAATTGAAGAACTACAAAGACTGAATCACTGCTTAATAGCATTGTAAAACATTTAAGGTTTTGTAAAAACAGTTTACAAAAGGAGATTACTCACATTGCTGATTTAGGTTTCTTCTAAGGTTTCCTGGTGATAATCTATAATTTACACAATGTATACGTGTTAGTATAATAACCATTTATATTTACATTAGTTATACCCTCCCCGAGACGGCATTCCAACGACTATGTCGGGCAGAACCTCTACAGCCGTTACGGAACCCTGGATCAATCGGGCAGCGTATCTAATACGCAACCGGGGTTATAATACTTACATCGGGGCAGAACTTTGTTAATTAGGGGGATATAATACCCGACTATAGCTTATACTATCAGAAATTTGTTGAGAGAGAAATGAATTGAGCGACGAAAACTGAAATCCCGAGCTCCCACTTTATAGGGCCTGATTTGGGCTTTTACGCGGCCCGCGTAAGGTAAGACAATGGGCTACGCGGCCCGCGTCGTAGGGGGTCTACGGCGTAGGTGATCCGGGTTACATAGTAGGTTCAACACGTGTCAGCACCGGAGCTCGCCTGACTTTGAGACTGTCGCGGCCCGCGTAGGATTAAGGGGTGGCTTACGCGGCCCGCCTAAACCCCATTTTTCTAGTTTTTTATTTATTTTTAATGATATTTCATATTTTGGGCTCGGTTTTCACGTACGGGGTATATTTTAAGACATATGGGAATATTTTAATATATTTTAGGGTGTCAGAAAAATATTCAGGAGGGTTGTTATATCGTTGGTTTTGGTTGCATTATTTTTCAAATCAACAACAAAAGGAAAAAAACTTCTTATTACAATTAAAGGATCACGAGAATTTTATAAGCGCGTCTCCTCCAGTGTTTACGTGGCATATGTCAGAAATCCAAACACTCTAAAACAAACGCTTATCGATGCAGTGCTTGGCGTTTGCTTCACATCCGTCGGGAATTTCAAATGTGTCGGAATTGTTTAGGCCCACTCTTACATCTTTCTGACACACGTCACTATGCTTATATGTATAGGGTGGAGATACAATAGGAAGTTTATTTGGCTAAGAAGGCTAGGAAGTGATCTTGACCATCCATTTAGTTAATCAAGGGCTAAGATTAAATGATGGAAATTAAAGGGAAGAAAAGAGGTACGTGAGTTTGTTTAGGGGCATTCTAGTAAATTCAAGGCAATAGTTTTTCTCTCCTCCAATTCCCCCCATTTTTAAACATTAATAACTCTTTCATACGACATTATTTTTTTATAAAAATTGCACAAAAAAATGAGCATTTTTTTATCTTTAAAACGAGTATACTATTGCTATATTTTCGAAAAAAAAATTTGAAAACCCAGTTGCGTAAAACGCAATGGAAAAAACTCAGTTGCGTAAAACGCAATGGAAAAAAAACCTAAAAAATGTCATTTTTCTAAGACGCAATGCACCAAAATCACAAAGAAATGTCTTATTTGTAAAACGCAATAGACTGAATACACATAAAAATGTGTTTTACCTAAAACGCAATGCACCAAAAACACAAACACATGTCTTATTTCTAAAACGCAATGGCCAGAAAACACTTAAAATGTCTGTTTTCTAAAACGCAATGGACTGAAAACACATAAAAATGTGTTTTACCTAAAACGCAATGCACCAAAAACACAAAGAAATGTCTTAGTTATAAAACGCAATGACCAGAAAACACTTAAAAATGTCTCATTTCTAAAACGCAATGGCCTAAAAAAACAAAAGAAAGTGTTCTCTGTAAAACGCAATAGACTGAAAACACCTAAAAATGTGTTTTACCTAAAACGCAATGACTAAAAACACTTTAAAAATGTGTTTTTCTAAACGCAATGACTAGAAAACGCATAAAAATGTCTTAGTTTTAAAACACAATGGCATAAAAACACCAAAGAAAGTGTTCTCTCTAAAACGCATTGAACCAGGACAATAGTTGTCTGTGAATTGTCTGAACCAAGAATGCAGTTCTAAAACGCAATGGCTTAAACTCTCTACGAATGCAGTTTTCCAGAGGCAAATTTATAGAAAATTAATTTTTCTCATGCATTTTTATTAAAGCAATTCCAGAGGCATAAAACTGTCTACGAATGCAGTTTTCCAGCTCAACCCCAACCAGGGGCTCTGCCCCTTGGACCCCGCCAGGGGATGCCGCCCCTGGGACCCTGCTACCAGGGGCTGCCGCCCCCGAACCCCCGCCAAGATCGTAAAACGCAATGACTAAATCAAAAACCCAGATTGTGAAAATGAAATTAAAGAATTTCTTAGATGGATCGAAGCCGATTTCTTCATCGATTGACGAAATTTGAATGATAGAAACACTTATCAGCGATTGAATCGAACGGATCGAGTGATTATCTTCAAAATCACGGGAAAAACGAGATTTTGAATGAAATTAAACTGGGTTTTCTTCAAAAAAAAAAACTGAAGAACACGTTGATCGGGTGTTTGAATCATTAATTGATGACGAAAATCGCACTATAATGTAGTGATTATTGAGATAGTAAGTGAAGAAAAGGTTGGAGATGGTGGGTTTTGAAAATGGTGGCTTTTGAAGTAACTGGGGAGAAGAAGGAAGAAGAAAGGATGGGATTGACTAAAATACCCTTTCTCTTTATTTTAAAATTTGCCACATGTCATAATCTTGTTGCTTCCTATCCTTCCTAGCCAAAATAAACTTCTTATTTGATCCTCACCCTATATGTATAATACATAGGATTTTATTTTAATATTTTGAACATGGTTTAAAAATAATGTAGCGTTGGAGATATAATAAGTGTTCGTGTGTGTGTGGAATTAATATGACACGGCGACTGACATGACCCTTTATGAACGTTTAAAGTATCTAGTGTTTGAGATGTTCTAAGTGGTATAGATGGTATTTAAATTGGTTGTTGTCGAATGCCCAGTTGCAAAATGATATCAAACATGAAAAAACTCATTATCTATACTATCTATAATAAGAGAAGATTGGCTGATGTAAATCTGTCTATGTGTCAACTCCTAAGGTATGCCATGTAGGATATGCTGATGTCATAAATCCCATTTATTAAAAGATTTTAAAATTCAAACATGACCCACATTCACCTTTTTCAAACCACTGCCCTTCCAAACCTCCAAACATATGTTATAAATTCAAACATCTACATCGAACCACTGCCCATTCAAAATTTTGGCTCCAGTTTCAAAATTTAAACATGGCTCCAGATTCAAAATTTAAACATCAACGTATAAAAAGCCCAACTCTCTCTCTAAAACTCATTTTCAAATCCAGAACTCTCAACTCTCTCTCTCTCCGCCGCATTCTCTCTTTCTCTAAAACTCATGAGTTCCGCACTTCTCCGCCGCACTTCTCCAGCCCTAAATCTCCTTCCTTAACACCTACCACAATCTTATTACCGGATAAATCATGAGCTACGGGGCCAACAGCAACAACTTTACCAGAATTCAACTGGAATTGAGACAACAAGCCACTCAATTACTCAAATCAAATCCGAATATCATGTTCTCGGAATTCAACTTCTACATCACCATTTGTTGTCGATCCACTATGGATGAAGAGTATTACGTCATCGTTCTCGGAACTGGCCTCAAGGAATGCATCCTCAGTACAAATCTCTCTGTTGACGGTCTCAAGGTATCATTTCCGTTTTTTCTCGCTGATTTTCAGTTACGAATCTGTTATATACAAATATATGTTTGATTTTAGCTATTTTGTTGATTAGGTCAACATTTTGTTCATGATTATTACTTACGAATCTGCAGTATATGAGTCGATTTAAGGCCGAAGAGGTAAAAATATATCTTTCAAAGGGTGTTGGGAGCTCTTTTTTTTTCTTCTTATTTCTAATTGATGCTTAATATTTTATACTGTGTAGGTACGAGAATACCAAGGTGCATATACTTTTGTTTGTAAAGAATTGAAAGATGTTTTTGTGAAGGCTCGAGTAATAGAAAGGTATTTCTTGCCGATGTTGATACTATGTCCAAACTCTTTATGTTTGCTAAGGTAGGTTGGCCTTATTTTCTCTTTAATTGAGGATGATAAAACAACATTATCTTTGTAATTACTTATTAACATTGTTTTAGCCACCAAAAAAGAAGTAGAGTATTTTCTTTTCATATTCTCATTTCCAAGTACTTACTGCAGGGGACAAAAGATTAATAGCATGTTCAACTGTGAGCAAGTAAGTAAAGATATGAACTTTGATTTATTCATGTGTTACTCTTCTTGGTGTGAGTGTGACTTATTTTTGAAAAAAAAAAGTTAGAAAAATAGCTGAATTAGTATATGTACTTCAGATAAACAATATAGATAACAAGTTTTGTTTGTACAGAGACGGTTAAGAATGGCCAAAATAGGGCTTCGATGGTGGCGCCTACAGATGACATTCAACTCACCAAGGTTAAGAAATCCCTAAGTTGCATTTTTGGTTATTTTGATTTGTTATTTTTTCAAGTTTCAACTCTGTTTTTAATTTGTTGTTTATGATGCAGGTTGTTTTTGCATATCGATTCTCTATTCAATCTCATGATTGTAGTGTTAGTTTGTTTTTGGAATCATGAAGTTCTAGGTTTGGAGTTGAAAGTGAACTCCCATTAAGTTCACAACTTCAAGATATGATCCTGAGCCAGAAGATTACCATCTTCACAAGCATTGTGATATGGGAATAATAACAAGAGGTCTAATGTCTAATTGTTAGAAGAAGACTATAATCGTCAAATTGCAGTAAGTTGCCAACTATTGCTATTCAACAGGTTTCATCTTACTCTTATGTGTGTTCATCTTTGAACTTTATGTTCTTCGAAAAAATATTTTTATAATACCACTAATTTAGGATTGCTTATTGTTATTATGAATTGATAAGTTTAACATGGCCCTGATCAGATATTCTTGAACATTATCAGAACTTAAGCCTGCATTAGTAATATTGATTTTTACATTTGTAGGGATTAAAGTTTTTTTAAAGGTTTTGTTTGTGGGAGATTGAGGTGGAGGTGGATTAGAGAGAGGTTTAAATGGAGTGTCGATGGGAAGAGATAAGTTAAGAAGGAAGACGATGGAACACAAGGCTTTGAACTTGCAGGAAGTAGCTTTTGGTTGTTTAGTGGTAAGTTTTTGAATTCATTAAGCTTTAATATGAATTTGCTGCAATGTTGCTAACCCTTTAAGTGCATTCACAATGTTGATGATAGTATCAAATCGGTAATAGGGACAAAAAAGAGAACAAGAAAGAGTTAGGCAATTTTCTGGCAAATGCCTCTTTTTTTTTAAAATATTTTTTTTCTTAACCTTTGTCATAAGAAGAAGTATATTGACCAAGTTTTGAAATTTGATGCCAGCTTCTCGTGTGGATCTAAAGGAGCTTAAAATGGGGTAAGAAATTTTGTATATTTTGTATTATTTTGCTAGGGCAATTGAATATGGGTGGTTTAGCTAATTTAGATATCGTACCCTCACCCTGGTAAAATAAGGTGACGGACAGAACAACTAATTTAACTACCTTAGATCTAATATACTATTCCTGACATTTTGATGTCACAATCTGTGACAAAATATGGCACCATATTGTTGCTATATTTTATGTATTAAAATGATTTTATATACATAATGGATCATCGTACTTCCACACTATTTTCAGTCACATTTTCTCTAAAAAAAAATTATTAATCACGTAATTATACTTTCTCGACATTTCAATTAAATTTCTTTTCTCTGTTATCGTTGAATCAAATAATGTAAGATTATAAGCCGTATATTGTCGTTGAATCAACTTATGGTTAAGATTAGAAGCCGTATTCACAAAACAGTGTTTTGTGGAGAAAATAGTGGTTGAAACCACTGTTGGCTTAAAACTGTGGTTTCAAACCACTGTTGGCTTAAAACAGTGTTTTATGGAGAAAACAGTGGTGAAACCACTGTTGGGTTAAGACTGTGGTTTGCAACCACTGTTGGGTTAAAACAGTGTTTTGTGGAGAAAACAGTGGTTGAAACCATAGTTTTAAGCCAACAGTTGTTTCAACCACTGTTTTCTCCATAAAACACTGCTTTAACCCAACAGTGGTTTGAAACCACAGTTTTAAGCCAACTGTGGTTTCAACCACTATTTTCTCCACAAAACACTGTTTTGTGAATACGGCTCCTAAACTTAACCATAAGTTGATTCAACGATAATATACGGCTTATAATCTTACATTAGTTGATTTAACGATAATAGAGAAACTTTGTTTATATATAGTTTTATTTTGTTCAATTTGTTTACTAAAAAATAGAGAATCTTGGTCGAGACTGCTCACTATTTTAGTCGCCTAAAGTGCTTTTTCATGAATGTGATAATATTTTGACTGTATATGTAACTAGAGAGTGCACTGAGAAAGAATTTCAAGTCTTATGGAGCTTGGTAAAGAGATTTCTTCCACAGAGCAGGATTTAAAGCTTCTAAATCTATTCCAGAAGTAAGATACCTACAATTTTCATGCGTGGGATTACCAAAGGTGAAGACATTAATTTGGTAGTATATTTAACTCATGAATCATGTAATTTGAATTGACTTTATTTGTTATGCCCTTTTCAAATTTGTAGCTGGGTTGCAGAACATATAAGATGAGATGGAGCTACAATTTCCATACTTACTATAGCATCATGGACAGTGACTTTATTACTTTTTTATTCATTGTTGTCCTACTTATATACAATTTTAGTTGTATTTTCGTTTATTTACATAGACATGCTCTTTCGTTCGTTTCTTTAGCTGATAGGGCAGTTTTGTGATAAGGCCTACAAGCCGCCCTTTTGTTAATCATAGTGTTAGTCTATAAGTAATTGATTCCCAACTGTTTTGTGTTTCTGATCTTAATTTATGTTTCTACTGTAGTATATGTTGTCGTTGACGTTTTCCGGATCTTTTAAGGACTGGGGAAGTGGAGGTGGTAGGATTCGGGTACTACGAGTTGTATGAGGTCTACGGTGAGGTCGAGTTTAGATGTCGACGATCTTATAAAGGTGCTCCATGGTCCGGATCTGGTGAAACTCAAGCTTAGTCGATTGGAAATTGAAGTCAGAGGTGATTAATGCAAAATGATCTATTGGATTAATTGAATCCTTTTTTGTTGTTTGAATGTTGATATTGTTTGTTCTTCTGCAGATAAAGACCGCGAACTGAGCAAATGACAAGCTTAGATCAAAACGCTCCATCTCTTTGAACGACTGAGAGAAAAGGCTATTGAAGAGGTATTGTTGTCAAAACTTCTTTTATTCTGAATGGTCAGTTGTCAACACTTCTTTTATTCTGATGTATTGTAATTCACATCTTATTATATAATTTTGAACACTAAACAACGCATAAATTTTTCTTTAACTTCCATCTCAGTCAGTCACCTGATGACAAGTTCTCGAAGCAGAGAGTTCTCTTGAAGAAGAGTTTTGGACTGCTTCCAACCCAAAAACCTCCCAGCAAGTTTTGAGTATAATTACAATTACAATTGCAATTGCTACTGTTATCTTAATGTATGTTTAGGTACTTCTTAACTTATGAATCATGGTAGGACACTACAAAAGGAGATGACATAGGGCTGATACTAAAACTGATGCAGCAAGTGCATTTTTGGCTTCTCTCAAGGAACCCAAACTCACGAGTCTTGCAGATGCAACAAAGAAACCACCAATTGAGTGTGATAGATTCTCACTTAATTAATTGGGTTGTCAATTATACTGTTCTTTTAGTTTGATTTAATTGCGAAATTGCAACCGCGATCTTCGAACGATTTTATTATTTATACAGCAACAACAGTTGTATTTTAGTGCACATGACCTAAAGCCGCCGGTTATAAATGCATCCCTACTGTCTTTAACATTATTTTATAAAACTATGTAACTAAAGACAAAATTTTAAATGATATATTATAATCTTTTTTTTAGTATTTGATTTCGATCGTTATTAAACCTACCCGTGTGGTCACACGGTCACTACAACTAGTTATTATTATTAGAGTTAATTGCCATTTTAGTCCCTGAGGTTTGTCCAAATTTGTCATTTTAGTCCAAATAGTTTTTTTTCGCCTCTGGGTACCTGACTTTTCCCTTTTGTTGCCATTTTGATCACATACCCTAACTCCATCCAAAAACACCATTTTTAACCAGGGGTATTTTAAGAATTTTCATTTTAAATTTTTTCAATTGCCATTTTGATCCAATTCTAAAAAATTTAAAAAAATCTAAAAAAAATCTAAAAAATAAAAAAAAATCATACAAAATAAAAAAATTCTAAAAATAAAAAAAATTCTAAAAAGTCCAAAAATTCTAAAAAGTAAAAAAAATTCAAAAAATAAAAAAAAATCTAAAAATAAAAAAAATCTAAAAAATCAAAAAATCTAAAAAATAAAAAATATAAAAATTCTAAAAAATCAAAAAATTCTAAAAAAACAAAAAAAAAATCTAAAAACTCAAACAAACATATTTTAAAGTTTCAAATTCAAAAAATGACGATATAATCCTCGTCCAGACGAATATATTTTCAAGTATTATCTATTTTGTTGAGTGAATGAGTGGTCATGATGAGATAGAACCATTTCTCCATTTAAAAAACCAAATTTCATTTTAAGTTGACATCTTTCACAAACATTCTTACATTTCCACATTAATTATCACCATTTTGGCCTTTCTTATATATGTTTTCATAGCAAAACTATTTATTACAATAATATTTTCATCTTTAGTTTGTATCAATTAATATAATTTACTAAATATAAATATCATGAAATATAAATTTTATAAACTAAAACATAACATGCATGTTAGTTAGTTAGTTAGTGGTTCTATCTCACCATAACCACTCATTCACTCAACAAAATAGATAAACCTTCGTCATTTTTTGAATTTGAAACATTAAAATATGTTTGTTTGAGTTTTTAGGTTTTTTTATTTTTTAGATTTTTATTTTTTTGATTTTTTAGATTTTTTTTTATATTTTAGAATTTTTATGATTTTTTAGGATTTTTATGATTTTTTATAAATTTTTATGATTTTTTAGAATTTTTTTTGTTTTTTTAGAATTTTTTTGACTTTACGAATTGAGTAAACTGCCATTTTGGACCCTGTGGTTTGGGCACTTTTGCCATTTTAGTCCAAATCTCAAACTTTTTACATCTGGGTCCATGTGGTTTGCATTTTGTTGCCATTTTAGTCCAAAATCCAAAAACCTTCTATTTTAACTGTTGAAAACTGATTATTTTGTCCTTTAGTGCAGGGGCATTTTGGTCATTTTTTAAATTATCATCTCTCTCTCTCTTCTCTCTTCTCTCTTCTCTCTCTCTCTCTCTTCTCTCTCTCTCTATAGCACCACCACCACCGCCACCTCCTCCCTTTCTCTCTCTCTCTTCTCTCTCTATAGCACCACCACCGCCGCCACCTCCTCCCCCTTCTCACCACCGCCACTCCGGCGTCGTCCCATCCAACAGTCACACCCACACCTCCTTCCTCGTTTACCGGTGACCAACGCCGTTTTCCGGTGACAGCCGACACTCCAATTTCAGGCCTACACACACGTATGTTCAGGAGATCAGAGAGAGAGAGGAGAGAGAAAGGAACTCCGATGACGGCGGCTCCGCCGCTATGACGACAGTGTTGGTGAAATTGATGATGATCGATGACTGAGGTTTTTGGTTATGATGATGAATCGCTGAAGTTGTCGATGATGAAGATGAACAGCTGATTGATTGATGCTGATGAAAGAGGTTCGAAGTTTCCCCAAATAAATCATCATCATCATCCCCAAATAAAATCCTAAGTAGAAAGAAACTCAGCAGCAGACTTATCCTAGTGTCAATGATGACCAGGTGTTGGTTAAGGTTGTGGCTGCTGCTCTTAATCCTGTTGATTTTAAGCGACGGCTTGGGAAGTTTCAGGCGACTGATTCTGCTCTTCCGGTAATGTTTGTGGTTAATATGATGTGTTTTGATTGAATTTTTGTTGGATAAAATAGGAATTAGACTCCATACTTGTTGAATTCGGTGTATACAAGTCAATTTAGGGATGTAAACGAGCTAAGTCGGGCTGGGGTGGGCTCTGGCAGTTTGTGGTGGTGGACTTCACGGTGGTGGTGGTGGTTTTCGACAGAGAGGAGAGAGAGAGATGGGTGTTTGGAGAGAGAAAGAGAGAGTGTGTGTGCAGGTTTTAGAGAGAGAGTTCACAGGGATGGTGGTGTTGGCGGCAGTGGGACGGTGGTGGTGGGGATGATGCGGTGGTGGTGGTGTGGTGGTAGTTCAGAGAAGAAAGAGAGAGCAGAGTGTATCTGTATGTGTGGTGGTGGTTGATCTGCAGAGTGTATATGCCTGTGTGTGTGTATATATATATATATATATACATATATGGGTGGGGTTCGGGTAGAAAGTCCAAATTTCATAGAAAGTGTAAAAAGTCATAAAACACAATAATTTCAGCCATAAAACACACCTAAAACTCACAAATAATAGAATGAAGATTACTAAAATACCATATTCAAACCCTAATAGCCTATAAAAACTTCAAACACACCATCGTAGAACTATGAATATAAAACACAAAATGCTAAACAACATAAAACACAATAATATTTGTCATTCCATAATCAGAGCCTTAACACCTAAAACACAACACAAAACCCACATACATGATGTTTTAGTAATCTTCATTATGTTATTTGGGGGTTTTTTGTGTGTTTTATGGTTGACATTATGGTGTTTTGTGACTTTTTACACTTTTTAGGAAATTTGGATTTTCTAGCCAACTCCTAGCCATATATATATATATATAGGGCTTGGTTATATAGGAAACCCCATCTTTTTTAAGAAACCTTGGAAACCCAATGTGAGCCATTGATTGTCTCTCATCTAACTTGATCAATGGCTCTCCTAATTTTTTGTAAGAATTAGATTTAAAAGAAATGATATAATACATTAGTACAAGTGGAAGGGGCATTTTCGGTAGAAACATTCCTTCTCTCTCCAATGTCCAATCCTATCATCTCTCTTTAATGCAATGATCTTTCTCTCTCTTCATATCCATTTCAAAATCTCAGCTCTCTCAATTCCCTCTCTCTAAAATCACAGATCTTATTTTCTCCTCCCCAAATCAAAACCCTAGCCCCCATGACTTTCCCTTCTCTCTACACAACACTTACAACCTGCAAGCCTAGAGATAGAGTGAGAGCCGTGAGAGAGAGTACCAGAGAAATCGAAAGAGAAAAAGAGGTCCAGAGAAATCGAAAGAGAGAGAGAAAACTGGTGGGTTTCCAGCCACCCACGGCAGCAGCAGCAGCGATGTGGCGGTGGTGTTATTGACCGTTATGGTTGGGGCAGGGGAATGAGTGAGGCACGATGGTGGTTGCAGATCTGGTGGTTTGTGGAAGGTGGTGACTGGTTCATTCTGCGGTGTTGGTGGTTGATAGCGGCGACAGTGGGTGGTTGAACACACATACAGACGACTCGGGTCAGATTCATGTTCAGGTTCGGTTCTAATTTAGTTCGGGATTCACTCCAGATTTATTTTGGGTTGGCTGGGAGCAGATAATGAAGGTTTGAAGACCCTTCTTCGTCTAGCCCCGTAAGTGTTCTTGAAATATCAATTCACACTTGATTTTTTGTTGAAATGGTTGTTAATATGTATTTGTGTGCTGAAAGTGTTTTAGTAATGGTTAATGGGGTATCCATGGTTAATGTTCATGTATTTTAAATAAATAAAAAACTTTAGGATGAGATTTTGAACGGGTTTTTTTGTTGGTTTGGTTGCTTGTTAGGGGCTTTTGATCTTAACAGTAGCTGTTTTTTTGTTAGTTTGGGTTGCTTGTTTGGGTTTTGATCTGAACAGTAAGTGTTTTTTTGTTAGGTTGCTTGATTCACAGACTCAGACCCATAACATGTGTTAAGCCCCCCGTTAGAATGTTATGTAACGTGTGTTGATTTACAGAAACAAACCCATAAAGGTTTGGGTTGCTTGTTTGGGTTTTTGATCTGAACAGTAAGTGTTTTTTTTTTTTTTTGTTAACAATACTTGTTTTTTTGTTGGGTTGCTTGATTTACAAAGACAGACCCATAACATGTGTTAAGCACCTGTTAGAATGATATATAACGCGTGTTAATCATAATATGTTGATTATGATAACAATTAGTCATTTTGTTCATTAGAGGCAAAGTTACTTTTTCGGTAAACTGGGATTGCATATTCAACATATTAGTTTGTTGTGATGAGCAGGAGCATGAGAAACAGCACTGAAAGAAAGGAAACTGGGATTCTTCTCATGTGGAACTGGTAATCCCATTGATGACTGCTGGACGTGTGACCCGAACTGGCAAAATAACCGCAAGCGCCTTGCAGACTGTGGTATCGGTTTTGGGCAGAATGCCATTGGAGGCAACGACTTAACGGTTTTACATGGTCACGGATTCTGGATACGAGTCATTTATAGTAACACATGTACCGGTAATGTGGATAGTATGTAACGTGTAATATGAAACGAGCCATTTATGGTAACACGTGTACCGGTAATTTTGGAATATATAATATGAAACGGGTCATTTGTTTTGCACAATTTTGGACGTATAACATGTGTTAAGCCTCTGTTATAATCTTTTTGTAACCTGACATGTATTCATGTATAAGCTAGTGGTTTACAAAACACCATGATGTGTATATACTGATCTAACATGTGTTACAATTTTTCTGTTTGGAACATGTAATTGCTTAACATGTGACAAGGGTGAAAACAGTCGACGGGGGCGATGAGTTTAATGGTGAGCTTAGTTAATATCGTAATCTTGTTGTAACCCCACTTGTTGTAACGCTATATAACGTGTGTTAACCTTTTGTTAATTAAAAAAAACAAGTAATATCTATTTTATTTTTGTTGATGTTTAAAATATCCGATAATGTGGATACTGAGCGTAAAACTTGTACAAGTAATAAATGTACAAGTTAGTATGTAACGTGTAATATGAAACGAGCCATTTATGGTAACACATGTACCGGTAATTTTGGAATATATAATATGAAACGGGTCATTTGTTTTGCACATTTTGGAACGTATAACATGTGTTAAGCCTCTGTTATAATCTTTTTGTAACCTGACATGTATTCATGTATAAGCTAGTGGTTTACAAAACACCATGATGTGTATATACTGATCTAACATGTGTTACAATTTGTGTGTTTGGATCATGTAATTGCTTAACATGTGACAAGGGTGAAAACAGTCGACGGGGGCGATGAGTTTAATGGTGAGCTTAGTTAATATCGTAATCTTGTTGTACCCCACTTGTATACATATGATAACATGTAAGCATCCATTATAACCCGACTTGTATTCATGTATAAGAAAGTGGTTTGCAAAACACCATGATGTGCATATACTGATCGTAACACGTGTACAAGTTAATATGGAATTATAATCTTAGTTTAACCCAACATGGTGTCATGTATAAGCTAGTGGTTTCCAAAACACCATGATTTGTATATACATACTATAACATGTGTTACGCGCCTGACATGTATAACGTGTGTTAAGCCTCTATTATAACGTGTGTTAAGACTTCCAGAATGGATGCATAAACTCCAATAGTAACTTAATAACAACATAGTATACCTGATATAACGTGTGTTAAGCCTCTTTTATAACGTGTGTTAAGACTTCCATAATGTGTTAAGTCCATACCGTTTTAACATCATGTACTAGACAAAACAAAAAAAGAGTCTCACATTACATATTACTAGTAAACGAAAATACATAGCACTAAGAAAATGGTGGAGCTTCCTTTTACAGTCTGCCTTAGCTTTTCTGCGGCTACCTTTTCTGCCTTAGCTTTTCAGCGGCTACCCTTGCTTTATTGTTTGGGTCGGTCTTGAAACGGTTTGTAAACATGTGGGTGTGCTTATGCCAGGGAAGTTATACAAATGTGTTTTCATGTCACACGTAACACGTGTTACGTTCATGCATGTCCGAGAAGTTCAACCTATAACACGTGTTAGTTGTGTTGTGCTGTAACATAAACATGGTCATGATCCTTGAGCATCTGATCCACGTTTGACGAAACCAACGGTCCCGAGAATTGGATCTTATTTCCCTTGAATCCATCACCGTCCTAATAACAAAAAGATAAGATAACCGTTAAGTCGTTAACCAGACATAAATATTAACACATTCATAGCCAGAAGTTCAGACTATAACACGTGTTACGTTGGTTGTGCTGTAAGACAAACTTAGCTTAGCTGTGAAACAGGAGTTCAGACTATAACACGTGTTAGTTGTGTTGTGTTGTAACATAAACATGGTCATGATCCTTAAGCATCTGATCCACGTTTGACGAAACCAACGGTCCCGAGAATTGGATCTTGTTTCCCTTGTATCCATCACCATCCTAATAACAAAAAGATAAGATAACCGTTAAGTCGTTAACCAGAGATAACTATTAACTATTATACTTGGTGTTCGTGTTTCAAAACCCATATTCTATAATCGGCTGAAAAGAAAAAAAGGTGAAATGGGTAAAATGAAATTGAACGATTCAAACTATTCAAGCATGTAAGGTATAATGTGAAACCGGCCATTTATGTACTTGAAATTTCCAAAAAGTTACATTTATAAAAATGTGTTTTCATGTCACACGTTACACGTGTTACATTGTACATGGGTTTCATGTCACATGTAACACATGCATGTCCGAGAAGTTCAACCTATAACACGTGTTAGTTGTGTTGTGCTGTAACATAAACATGGTCATGATCCTTGAGCATCTGATCCACGTTTGACGAAACCAACGGTCCCGAGAATTGGATCTTATTTCCCTTGAATCCATCACCGTCCTAATAACAAAAAGATAAGATTACCGTTAAGTCGTTAACCAGACATAAATATTAACACATTCATAGCCAGAAAATATTTTTTCTCAGATAACATCACAAAAACAGTTACTATTCAGATCAAAAGCCCCAAACAAAGCAACCAAACCAACAAAAAACAGTTACTATTCAGATCAAAAGCCCAAACAAGCAACCAAACCAAGCACAGCTTTTTAACACAAAAATAAAAACCTGCAAATTAATCTTACACAACTGAAACAACAATTAACAAAGTACACAGAACTAAAAACCTGCAATTAATTCGCCATACCCCAATACATGTCTCTAATACATCGCCATACCCTAATACTTGTCTCTATAACATGTTACTATGGTTTAGCTGTGAAACAGGAGTTCAGACTATAACACGTGTTACGTTGGTTGTGCTGTAAGACAAACTTGGCTTAGCTGTGAAACAGGAGTTCAGACTATAACACGTGTTACGTTTGTTGTGCTGTAAGATAAACTTGGCTTAGCTGTGAAACAGGAGTTCAGACTATAACACGTGTTACGTTGGTTGTGCTGTAAGACAAACTTGGATTTTCGTTTCTAAAAACAGATGTGCCGATTATTAGACGTCTAAAAATAAAAACAGATGTGTCGATTATTGAACGATTCAAACTATTCAAGCATGTAAGGTATAATATGAAACCGGCCATTTATGTACTTGAAATTTAGTATGTAACGTGTAATATGAAACGAGCCATTTACAATTTACATATCATAATCTTAACATAATAAACTTTCCCAACGCATCCAAAAGCATTTATCCATGACTCAAACATCCACACAGTCCCCAAGCTCAAAATTTCAATCATTTAACAATATTACCCTCACACATAAAAAAAACCCCCAAAATTAATCCAAACAAATTTTAAATCAAAAAACAAACAATTAAACCTTTGTAGTTGATATTAGTTCAACATTCGGATGGAGATCATTCCCCCAAATATAATCTTTGGATGGAGAACATTCGGGTTCAGATTGATACGATCTCAAGAGCTCGTCAACATCGGTGACCTTTGAGCGGTAGTTGATGATGGAAACATTCAGATCTGGTGCCATTTTGAGTTGAATATATTCAGTTCCACATCTGAATATAGGAACTGAATATATGGGTTGGGGTTGGGAGATGCCGGTGGTGGAGGGGCGGTGGTGGCAGTTGTGGGTGTTGTGCAGCGGGGGTCGGCCCGACGGTGGTAAAGGTGCAACGGTGGTGGGGGTTGTGCAACAGGGTTGGAGGTGTTTACGGTGGTGCCGGAGGTACAATACAGATGGTGGTGCGGTGGTGATGGTGGTGCGGTGGTGATGGTGTTGTGGTGGAAGAGAGAGAGGTGTACGATGAGAGAGAGATTTGATGAAGAGAGAGAGAGAGAGAAACTAATCAGTGTTCTTGATGTTTTTTAGAGAGAGAAAGATGAAGGAGTTGGTAAGAGGGTGGGGTGAAGTACAAAACTTATGATGGTGAATGAAATGACTTAAAGTGTATTGGGGTGTGTGTATGAAATGATAAAAAGACAATCATACCCTTTAAAGCTCTAAAATCATATGTTGATGTGGAGCAATCTAGGCCACATGATGGGTTTCCAAAGTTTTCTAAAAAAAAAAGGGTTTCTTGTGTAGCATTATCCTATATATATATATATATATATATATATATATATAGGGAGGAATTCATACGAGAACCACCCTTATTGCGAGAACCGCGAGAACCAATGTGAACACAACCTAAAATAGCTAAAAAACCTAAAAAAAACCTACCCCCACCCCCCCCCCAAGCTAAATGCTAAAAACTAAAACCCCCAAAAAAACTAAAAAAACTAACCCCCCCCCCCCCCCCCAAAAAAACCAAACCCCCCCCAAGCTAAAATGCTAAAAACTAAACCCCAAAAAACCTAAAAAAAATCTAAAAAAAATCTAAATTTTTTTTAATATTTTTTTATGCTCAAATCGCTACTTTTAGTGGCCAAAAAGTTTTTTTTTTTTTTTAAATTTAATTTTTTTTTTGCTTCGAAAAGTAGCGATTTTTATATAAAAAATATTGAAAAAAAAAATTTGTGTGATTTTTAGCTATTTTTAGGCATTTTTTTTTGTGTTCACATTGGTTCTCGCGGTTCTCGCAATAAGAGGTGCTTCTCGCATGATCTTCTCCCTATATATATATATATATGTAGAGGATCCTGTACAAAGTCCATCTTTTGTAAGAAGTGTAAGAAATAATTTGGGAATGACAAGTGTCCTTCATCTTAATTAATTCAAAAGGGTATATTAGTAATTGTACATTCCCTACCCTTAATATATTATCAATTAATTAAAACAAAAAGATAACTGTCTCTTCTTCCTCGTTCGAAACAAAAATCAAACCAAAACCCTAATATTTCAGCCGACAACCCTCTTCTTCTCTGTTACACACACACACCGAACCAAAACCTTAAATAACTTTCAGCCGCCAAACACTGTCTTTCCCGAGACAATACACCGATGACGATAAAGATTCAAGATGATGAACGGAGAATATGAAGGCTGTACGATGAGTGGTGGAGGAAACCGGAATATGTGGTTCGGCGGAGATTCTGAACTGAAGGTCACGTGTTGTCGGAGATGGTGACTCACGACGGCGATGGCGACGGTGATGGTGGTTAATGTGAGTGATGGTGTACCACGGTTAGATAAAACACCATGACTTGAATCATAGTCATGGTGTTTTAAAATCTGGGAATGTTTTGTATTGATAAAACACCACGCCATGAACAATGTCTCCAGATAAAACACCATGACCTGAATCATAGATTTTTAAAACACCACACCATGAACAATGTCTCGAGATAAAACACCATGACTTGAATCATAGTCATGGTGTTTTAAAATCTGGGAATGTTTTTTTATTGATAAAACACCACGCCATGAACAATGTTTCTAGATAAAACACCATGACTTGAATAATAGATGTTTAAAACACCACGCCATGAACAATGTCTCCAGATAAAACACCATGACTTGAATCATAGTCAATTTATCCAGTTGTTTTAAAACACCACGCCATGAATCTGATTATAGATCTCTTTATGATAACGTATGAAGAATATGCAACCAAAACCTCCTACAATTAAGGTGAATCATTAATTCCTATATTTAAGGAAAAAGGAGTGAATGTAGGAGTTTTTGGTTGTGTAGGTTACGGTTACCATATTTCAAACATTTAAAAAGACACTATTGCCCTTCAATTTTACATAAGGTCCCTCTAATTAAAACACAATTTACATTTTTATACCCTATTAATCTCAACCATTAGATCAAATATCCAATGGTTTAAAACACTTCTTACCCTTCTTACATTTTAGACACTTTTTACCATATCCCTACCTTATATATATATATATATTAATTTTTGAATTAAGAAAATGTTAAATGAAAAGCAAAATGACCAGAATGTCCCTGAACTAAAAGACAAAATAGGAGGTTGCAACAATCAAAAAATAGGGTTTTTAAATTTTGGACTAAAATGGCAAGAAAATGCAAACCACATGGACCCAGATGTAAAAAGTTTGAGATTTGGACTAAAATGGCAAAACTGGCCAAACCACAAGGACCAAAATGGCAGTTTACTCTTACGAATTTTTTTTATTTTTCGATTTTTTTTTTTTTTGGTTTTTTTTTTTATTTTTTCGATTTTTTTATTTTTCTATTTTTTTATAATTTTTTGATTTTTTAGAATTTTTTTTTTTATTTTTAGATTTTTTTTATTTTTTGGATTTTTAGAATTTTTTTGATTTTTTAGAATTGGATCAAAATGGCAATTGAAAAGATTTAAAATGAAAATCCCCAAAATACCCCTGGTTAAACATGGGGTTTTTGGATGGAGTTAAGGTATGTGATCAAAATGACAACAAAAGGGAAAAGTCAGAGATCCAGAGGCGGAAAAAAAACTATTTGGACTAAAATGGCAAATTTGGACAAATCTCAGGGACTAAAATGGCAATTAACTCTTATTATTATTTTTTGGTTAGATTAAGTTCATAAACAATTTTAGGTAGAGAAGGAAGTTTTAGTGAGTTTAGAAGCTGATTTCGCTCATAGAAGCTAATTCCGCTCCAAATGTCATATGGACTGATTTCGGGCGGAATCACATAAATCAGATTCCGCTCCAAATGGTTCTGGTAAGCTTCGGGCGGAATCAGGACACTATATATAGTGTCATTTGGGGCGAAATCAAGAAGAAGTGTGTGTGTTGTCTTCCGGTGAGCCACGAAGTGCTGCCGAAGTGTTGAATCAATTGTAAACGTCATCAAAATCAATAGAATCAACAGTTGAAAGTGAATACTTGCTGAATTGAACTTGATTTGTCTGTTTCCGCCGTTCAAATCAAGAAAAGCTCTTCTGATAGACTCAATTAGGTCCAAATTCGATCCTACAAGTGATATCAGAGCTCAGGAAGAAGAGCTCTTGCCAATTCAGCTGCGTTTTCTGTTTTTCTACATCTTCTTTTCAAATTGAGTAAATTGCCATTTTAGTCCCTGAGTTTTGTCCAAATTTGCCATTTTGATCCAAATAGTTTTATTTTCCCCCCTGGGTCCCTGACTTTTACATTTGTTGCCATTTTGATCACTTTTCCTAACTCCATCCAAAAACTCAGTTACTCTTTTCAATTTAAACCTTTTCAGTTGCCATTTTGATCCAATTCCAAAAAATCAAAAAAATTCCAAAAAATTCCAAAAAATTCAAAAAATTCTAAAAAATCTAAAAAATTCAAAAAAATCTAAAAAATTCTAAAAAATCATAAAAATTCTAAAAAATTCAAAAAAATTCTAAAAAATCACAAAAATTCTAAAAAATTCTAAAAAAATATAAAAATAAAAAAAATTCTAAAAAATCATAAAAATTATAAAAAATCAAAAAAATTCTAAAAAATCCAAAAATCATTAAACCGTTTCAACACGAACCGTTTCGACCCGTACCGTTTCGAGCCGAACCGTTTCGAGCCGAACCGTTTCGACGCGAAGCGTTTCGACCCGTACCGTTTCGACGCGAACCGTTTCGAGTTGAACCGTTTCGACGCGAACCGTTTCGACCCGTACCGTTTCGAAGCTGAACCGTTTCGAACCGAACCGTTTCATGCTGAACCGTTTCGACCCGAACCGTTTCGAGCTGAACCGTTTCGACGCGAACCGTTTCGACCCGTACCGGTTCGATACGGTACGGGTCGAAACGGTTCGCGTCGAAACGGTACGGTTCGAAACGGTTCGGGTTCGAAACGGTACGGTTCGAAACGGTTCGGGTTCGAAACGGTTCGGTTTGATACGGTACGGGTCGAAACGGTACGGTTCGAAACGGTTCGCGTCGAAACGGTTCGGTTCGATACGGTTCGGTTCGATACGGTACGGGTCGAAACGGTTCGGGTCGAAACGGTTCGCGTCGAAACGGTTCGGTTCGAAACGGTTCGCGTCGAAACGGTACGGTTCGAAACGGTACGGGTCGAAACGCTTCGCGTCGAAACGGTTCGGCTCGAAACGGTACGGTTCGAAACGGTTCGCGTCGAAACGGTTCGGTTCGATACGGTTCGGTTCGATACGGTACGGGTCGAAACGGTTCGGTTCGAAACGGTTCGCGTCGAAACGGTTCGGTTCGAAACGGTTCGCGTCGAAACGGTACGGTTCGAAACGGTACGGGTCGAAACGCTTCGCGTCGAAACGCTTCGCGTCGAAACGGTTCGGCTCGAAACGGTTCGGGTTCGAAACGGTACGGGTCGAAACGGTTCGTGTCGAAACGGTTCGCGTCGAAACGGTTCGGTTCGATACGCTACGGGTCGAAACGGTACGGTTCGAAACGGTTCGCGTCGAAACGGTACGGTTCGAAACGGTACGGGTCGAAACGGTTCGTGTCGAAACGGTTCGCGTCGAAACGGTTCGGTTCGATACGCTACGGGTCGAAATGGTACGGTTCGAAACGGTTCGCGTCGAAACGGTACGGTTCGATACGGTACGGGTTCGAAACGGTTCGCGTCGAAACGGTACGGTTCGATACAGTACGGGTTCGATACGGTACGGGTTCGAAACGGTTCGGTTCGATATGGTACGGGTCGAAACGGTACGGGTCGATACGGTACGGGTCGAAACGGTTCGGTTCGAAACGGTACGGGTCGAAACGGTTCGTGCCGAAACATTTAATGATTTTTGGATTTTTTAGAATTTTTTTGATTTTTTAGAATTTTTTTGATTTTTATATTTTTTTGAATTGTTTAGAATTTTTATGATTTTTTAGAATTTTTTATATTTTTTTGAATTTTTTTTGAATTTTTATGATTTTTTAGAATTTTTTAGATTTTTTTGAATTTTTTAGATTTTTTAGATTTTTTGGAATTTTTTTGATTTTTTGGAATTGGATCAAAATGGCAACTAAAAAGGTTTAAATTGAAAAGAGTAACTGGGTTTTTGGATGGAGTTAGGAAAAGTGATCAAAATGGCAACAAATGTAAAAGTCAGGGACCCAGGGGGGAAAATAAAACTATTTGGATCAAAATGGCAAATTTGGACAAAACTCAGGGACTAAAATGGCAATTTACTCTTTCAAATTAAACATCATTTTACGGTTAAAATCGGCTCAGATTTTTACCAAAATGTGACTATCAATAAAATTAGCAGTCAGTTGTAGGCTCATGGATGTATATGCGATTTGCAAAACTACACTAAACTATTAAAAAAAAAAACCCAACCAACACCCGACCCTGGATGCATATAACCTGCACTTGGCTGCAACCCTCTTAGCCAATGCTCGGGCTGAATGCACAACACAATGCATCACTACAGCTACACTTGTTACATCTTAAACTGAAGAAATAGATTGCAACAATATCACACAAAACAACTTCAAATCAAATTTACAGTCGAACCATCCACGCACATAAAGTGACCAAATGATATTTTTAGTAAAGCCGTACAGATACAAAGTTTGTAAAGAATGGTAATCGATTCTAGCAGTCACATCCAGATGCCCTCTGTTGACTCGTGCTTCCTACGTCAATGGTATCCGGCAAGTATCTTCAAGTTCCACAACAAAATCAGGCACTTGGTTAGTCAAAATTCACGGTTACCATAAACCTTACTCTTTATGTTACAAAGAATGCACTTGTTTTGCAATAGAAGTGACATATTTTGATGACCAGCGTGACAGAATGCAAATAAAAAAAAAATATGTTTTATTAAACAGGTCGTGTTTATGACCATGTTGACCTCTTTAGCCCGTTTAATTAACGGGTCGTGTTCAAGTTGAAATATTTAACCTGTTCAAAATTGGAATAAAAAAATATCTTTTTTTTAAGAGTGACTTTCTATGTACATGACTTAGCTGTCACCGGGAGTTTGTCAAAGACAAACTCCCGTCAGCCCCGCACTTGAAGACGCGATGTTCTATCGGGCCCCGGCTCCCGCGCAAGCTGATCTCCCCCGGAAACCATACTGCCCCCAAAACGCCGCAGCCGGGAGTCGAACCGGCAACCTCACAAGGAGGAAACCGGCCCAACCAACCACATGGGGACCAACTGGGCTAGGGGAGAGGATATAAAAAAGTATCTATACTATATAATAAAAGAAACCATTTATAGGACACGTGTCATATTTCTATGCATCCTCATTATTATTTTCCTATTTTTTTTTCTCTAAAATAGTTGATAACATGATATACTTTAATTATTCATGAATTCAAATATTATTTATAGATATCATCCTTATGTAACTTCTAATGAATTCAAATATTATTTATATATATCGTCCATAGCATATCTAACTTCTAACCTAAAAGAAATTATTATTTTTTTTTTTACTTTTTTTATCAATAATAAAAAAAATTAATAAATGATTCCAAATAATAAATGATATTCAACTTTTGTAAGGCTAAAGGATGTGGGGGTAATGATTGGGACATGATTCGCCACCTAGAAACATAATTCGCCATAGCAACCATGGTCCTCCTTTCCATTTTTCAAGAAATCATTTCCTTTTTTCTTTAGAAAAAGATAAATTAAAATAAAGAGTAAATTGCACAAAACGTCCTTTATGTTTCCTCAAATTTGCAGGTTCCAGCCTTAATGTTTAAAACTTGCTGAAAACAGCCTTTACATTTGCAACAAAGAATTATCGGTTGTCATGAACTCGGTCTACAAATCAGGAAAGAATTATCAAGAAAACGCCTGGTAAATACGACATGCATTCTCGGTTGTCAATTCTAGAAAACAAAATTCTTAGCATAATTTCAGCATCATATCCTGTAAGGTTAGAGTAGTGGTTTTGGATGGTGGATTAGAGATGCGTGACATGACACTAACGTGGAGGGTCATTGTGGTCATGAGGGTCATAACCACACCCTATAGCCTAATATACAGGTTTTCAAAGAATGTTACGTATCACTCACTTATATTTAGTAACAAAGTACTAATCCGCTTTGTGTATCAATCTCATAATAATTATAAGCAACCGTTCCAACAAAATATAACTATAAGCAACAAATTAACGATATTATATTTCTTAAAGTTATTTGCTTACAATAGTATTTATTTACTCAACACGTGTGATACACGGGGTTCTAACCTAGTATTTTAATAAAGTCAACCTGCCAACCCATTTACTACTTGATTACAACCCGTTAACCCATTTGACTTGTTTAGATAAATGGATTACATGACTTTAAATGTGTCCAAATTAAGGTTGATATCTTTGACACGTATATATATATATTCAGGTTCATTAATTGATTTATTTCAACCCGTCAACCCAGCACGATCACCACCTCTAGGGAGAATCAATTTTGTAACGTAAGTGTTTTTGCTTTTATAATATAGTGTGTTTGTGTGTGTGTGCGTGCGCATCCTCAAAAAGGGTTAATTTGGAACTTACATTTCTTCCTCTTCTCCATTCTGCAAGGCATTCTTAGCTATGACTTGAAAAGCTTCTTCAACATTGATCCCCTCCTTTGCGGATGTTTCGAAATACGGAATGTCCCCTTTTGCGGCACACCAAGCCCTCGCCTTCTTCTCAGAAACCTAATTATCATCATAACCAACCAACAAATTCAGAACACGCAAAACCGACCAATAAAAAGCCAGTTTTTTAACTTCAAATTCCCAGTCAAAACGCATACCACTCTACTGTTACCACCATCTACATCAACTTTGTTCCCCAAAACTATAAATGGAAAATTTTCCGGATCCGAAGGGCTCGCCTGCAACAATTTATCAGCCCGTCAGTTCTAAAAACAGATTATAAAACTTTGAAACTGATCTGCGAATTGTTAGCATACCTGAATAAGGAATTCTTCGCGCCAATTGTTGAGATTATCGAATGACTTTTGCACGTTCACGTCATACACAAGAACACAGCAATCCGCACCGCGGTAGAACGCAACTCCAAGGCTCTGAAATCTTTCCTGTCCAGCTGTATCCCAGATCTGCAAGAGGGAAGTTTGACCACGTGTTTGGGTCAAAACTAACTTTGAAAAGAAATTAACAGATATGCAAGCGAATAGTATCGGTTTTACGGAAGGATCCGTTTATAGGTGATCGTGAGTTGCTTAAATGTAGGTGCTGATACGGCAACTTTAAGTGAGATTGAGCACAAATTTTAGATTATAGTATTATACATTCAAAGTTGAGTTGTCGTACACTCATCTAATTTGCTTAAACACAAAAGTGCATTCAATGAAATCATTTAAAAAACAAAGAACAAAGAAGAACCAAAAGGCCACAAAATGAACCAAAAGAAAAGTATATGCATTTAATATCCTCAATGGGGGACACAACAATGAGATTGAACATAAAAGAATAAATGAGTTTATATTGATTGCAAACCGGGAATAATTGATGACTAACCTGCAGAGTGAAGAGCCTGTCCTCAAATTCGACTTCTTTTGTCAAGAAATCAGCACCTATTGTTGCCTTATATTGATTGCTAAACTTCTTGTTTACATATCTAAAGTTAAATACTTAAGGCAACAAAAACCATCCACAACACTAAGTTACTTGCCACAGATCACAATATGTTCAAGGTCCCCATATGTATTTCATTTCCAAACACGCCCATTGACCGCCCCGGGGGCGTTTTTTTTTTTCAAAAATTGGGTTGGGGCGTGCCAATTTAAACGCCGGGTCAAGATTTTTTTTGGCCAATCATGCCACTACACCCATTTCTTCATTAGTTTTAATTAAAAAAAACAAAAAGAAATAATAATTGGGTAATCATTGGATAGGGCATTATACCACTACACCCATTTTAGAAAAAACGCCCCATAATGCCCCATTGCTGACTGGACCGCCACATGGGGCAAAACGCCCAAGGGTGGGGGCATTATCTTCCGCACTCCTAATTGAACCCACCAATGAGGAAGTGCCACCTCATTTTTACCCAAACTGAACCCACTAATCAGGAGGGTGCCACCTCATTTTTACTCAAACTGAACCTACCGATGAACCCCCGAAGGCGGCCCCTTCAGTCAGTCCTTCACCCTAAAATGTCCTAGGTATACCACACCCCCTGGCCTAAGTGATTACTCCAAGTTGGAAAATAACCGGTTTTCTTAACGTAATCACTCACCCAACCCAACCATTAATCACACATCCAAACATGAAAAACTCCTTTAAGGTATATGCTAAAAATGAATGAACTAGCCTAATAGATTTAGGTATAAGAGGATACTGATTCATCAAGGATGTTTTTCCAACCCTGCGTCACACAAAATATCAACTAATTTAGATACAAAATTAGGGAAAATTGCCAACAACACAGATTAAACAAGATAGAAATTCATATAAACTATTTTCCACCAATCCATATAAAAATAAATTAAATTAAAATAATCAATAAACCTAAATCAATTCTAAAAAAAACTTAAAATTCAAACTTTGTTAATCAATTTAACCAAGAATCAAATCGAACTATTACCCTTTGCAACAAAACTAACCCAGATCAAGATTCACGACTCGAATTAAGAACAAAACCCCCAAAAAAATAAAAATAAAGATTAAAAACGAACTGACCCGCTGTCACCGAGGATGATGACTTTGAGAAGCGTTCTTCTTCGTGAAGGCATGGATGAAATCAGATAGTGAAAGTGATGATTGAAATAAAAGCAGTAGCAAATAGAAGAATCTTGAACTAATCAGGTCGTCAGTCAAGAACCCGGTTGGCATGTGCAGGTTATTGGCCGTCTGCTCACAGCTCACAGGGATGAAAAGACCCCACTCCTTTTTATTTTTGGATTTATTATAAAACCAATTTTTTTTTAATTCTTTTATTGGTATTGGGCTTACAGTACTGGGCTCACGGAGCAAAATACAACTTTTATGAGGGGCAGTTAAGTGTTAACCACAATATATTCAGAAAGCACGAAAAAAGCTATGCCGTTATTAAAGTGTACGCTAAGAAAAATGAATAAAAGAAATTTAGTAGTAGGGATGAGCTCGGTATCAGTACCGTACCGAGCAGTATCGAAACGCCAAAATGCGGGTAACGATTCGGTACCGGAAAATTCGGTAAGGGAAATTCGATACCGATATCAAGTACCAAATGTCCATCCTTATTTAATAGTATAATATGTATAGGGGAAGGTTCAAATGAAAACCACTAGTCATTGTGAAAACTCGAAAACTAATTAAAAACCACTAAAAAGGAGGGGGGGGACTTTTAATGAAGGAGGGATAAAATTGGAAAAAAAAAATATATAACTTTTCAAACATTTCTCATTTCTCCATACGTTATCATTTTAAAACAAAAATGGCACCATAAGATCACAAATTTTTGTATCTTTCATTCAAGTATATTCGAGCATACTTTTTATGACATAAAAAAAGATTTATGGTATCGTCTTGTTTTCAATACTATTATTATAGTAGTGCACATGTGCAATATAACATGTACTACAATTGCATTACATGCTTAAAATTAGCTTTTTGAGTCTAGTTTAGCTTTTAGGGTTAGTTTTTTTGGAGGTTTAGGATTAGGATTAACTTTTTGGGTGTGGGGGGAGGGGGGGTTTAGGTTTTTGGGGGGTGGGGGTGGGGGGTTTAGGTTTTTTTCGGGTTTATGTTTAGGGTTTAGTTTTAGGTTTTCGGGAGGGTGGGGTGGGGGGGTTAGGTTTTTGGGGGGTGGGGGGTTAGGCTTTTGGTGGGAGGGTGAATTTAGGTTTTTGGGCGGTGGGGGGTTTAGGTTTTTGGGGGGTGTCGGTGGGGGGGTGGGTTAAGTGGTTTAGGCTTTCCGTATTAACGTACTACACATGTGCAGTACAACCAAAAAAAAATTTTTTTTTTTTTTTTTTCATATATAAAAACCAGCGAAATTTATAAAAAAAAATTGAAAAAAAACAAAATTTGTGTGTTTTTTAGGCTTTTTTTAGTTAGTTTTCGAGTTTTCACAATAAAAGTGGTTTTCATTTGAACAATCTCCAATATGTATATTGTGTTATATATATATATATAAAATTGATTAATAATAATATACACAAAATATACTAACGACAATAATATTTATAATAATAAGTATTATATAATGTATGAACGTAAATCTAGTTGACATGACACTAAGAAAAATTGAAAGTCAAATACAAACACATATTAGATTAGATTATGACATATGTGAGAAAAAAACTATCCTTGTGTGAGAGAATAAAATACTATCAAATAGAGGGTAGTCATACAATTGAAAACATGAAAGAAAAAAAAAAGATAAAAGAAAAAACAGAAAGACCAATAGCCAGTTGCCATGCAATTGGTTGGCACTGTTCATCCAAGATGGTATATGTTATTGATATATTTTTTTATGGACGACGCCTTGCTCGTGGATTTTGAACGAAAATCATGGGATGGACTCTAAAAATCTAATATTTTACATTAAAAATTAGAATTTTTTTATAAGATTAACACTACAAAGCCAAAAGACAGTGAGGGTCGGGGACCCCATAGCCCATGAGAAGCTCCGCCAACGTATAGATTTTTCCCCTTCCTCTCTCCACTATATAAGACGGACACTCCAATAGATTTCTTTCATGTAAGAATGTTAGAGATGATCTAAGGGCATAAGTATTAATAGTAGGAGATCGTGTGTTGTTGGGAAAATTATTTATTATAAAATAAAATTTTAAAGGTTTAGCTTTTGGAAGAAATAAATTTTGGAATGTAGTGAATTGATACATTTGGTTTTTTTTAACGGTTAACTTCATGTATAAGGTTACCATAATTTTCAAATTTGAGTCTCATATTACCCCACTTTAGCCTATGTTGTCTTAACCGGACCCACACTGGTTTCAAAGTTTGGCTTTTTTGGGCGTTCCACCGGGAAACCATACCGTCGGCTGCCACTTGACATACGTTATGCCACCACAAGAGCAGAACTCTCTTGCGTAACACACGGTGGAACGAAAACCCAGTTAGGCTCGGGAATCGAACTAACAACCTCACGCAAGGCCTAGTCCAAATCCTTCATTGCCTACATCCACCCCAATATGACACAAATGAGAATTGAACTTGAGTTTCCATTGGAAAACTCAAGCCTCCTACCACCTGGCCACAAGTGGGGGGATTGATACATTTGGTTAGTTGAGTAAAAAGAAATTAGTTTTTATTCTTTGACGTTAAATGCGCTATTTACAAGATTCGTGAGAGTCTCAAGAAGTACTTGAGTAGCATGATTATGATTGTAAAAGCTATATCATTGTAAATCAATGTTATTGAAGGAGTAATTAAAATATTGGGAGATATGTTTTGGCATGTTTTGGATATAGATTAATGAAGTATCCGAGTTTGAGGACCTTTGTGTCCGACTTTACCAATCTTCATGAAGGTCCGAATTTAAAAAGGAGACAAATAATAAAAAGGAAAGGTGTCCGGCCTTGTTGATATCAGAGTTCATGATATATTCAGAGTTTATATATTCAGATTTTATATATTCAGAGTTCATGATATATTCGGAGTTTGTGTAGGTTGTTAGTGGGTTCAGAGTTTGTGAGCATTATGTATTATATTCGAATTTTCCAATTATCTACACATGAAACGCGTACTTCCGAATTAATATAGTTGTTATATTATATCCGAGTTTCCGTGATCATGTTTATTTGTTATATTATTCCAAATTATTATATATTTTCTGAGTTTAAGCAAACCACATATGTAATCTGAATCTAACTGTGAAACAAAGGGAGACCGGGTTCCTTTAGTGAGTCCTGGTCTTCATGAGTCTGAGTATGTATGTATTCGTTCTGAATAAACGGACCTAAGTCTGGAATATATGTAAATGTTTGTTGAGTAAATTGCCATTTTAGTCCCTATGGTTTGGTCCATTTTGCCAGTTTAGTCCAAATGTTTCATTTTTAACATCTAGATCAAAAAAGGTTTCATCGTTGCCATTTTGGTCCAGCTGACTTAACTCCATCCATATCCGTTAAAGCTGCCAAGGGCATTTTTGTCATTTCATTTTTCCTTTTATTAACCCTTTTTTTCTTAATTGTTTTTCCCTTGGGTTTTATTAAAGTGCCATTTTAGGGTTTTATTGTTTATTAAAGTGTCATTTCCCATGTTCTATCATCGTGCAGACAAGCTTCAAAACCCTAAAACCTCTTGTGCAGACACACAATTTTGAACCACCCTCATCAAACATTGTGATCCACCGTCACCACACAACTCCGATCACCATCTCATGCCCACAAACTCCGACCAAATTCCGATCGTCTTCTCCGGCCACCATCTTTTCCTCACCACCGCCTCCCCACCACCCGCTTAACCATCACCAACATCACAATCACCTGCACCCGACCACCACCACCATCATGATCACCTGCGTTGGTGACTGAAACTAACCCCAAATCCTCAAGCACCCTAGATTTCAAATCCACCAAGTTGATTGTTGAATCTCCTCTGTCATGGCAAATTTACAGAGGGGTTTTGTTTGGAATCGAAAAACGAGTGGAATGGTGGAAATAATTATCGTTAATGGTGTCAGATCGGACGCGCGACAGGTGGTGCAGGGGTTGTAGATCGAACTGAAACAACAATCGTCGGAGTTGAATCAACAATCGTCGGAGTTGTAGATCGACAATCAATAATCGTCGGAGTTGCAGGTTCTCGATCGTCAGAGTTGCAGGTTCTCGATTGTCGGAGTTGCAGGTTCTCGATCGTTGGAGTTGCAGGTTCTTGATCGATCCTCGGAGTTGCAGGTTCTCGATCGAACTGAATCAAAATTAAAATCTCCATTGTGGATTTTTGAAGGTGTTCAGATCACCGGAAAACGGCTCGTCGGCTGTGTTGTTGATTGGATTGGGTAGTGTTACTGTTATCAAAATTGTGTTATTGGTTTGATTTATGGTTTATCTGAAGTTGTTTGTAATCTGTCAATGGATAGATAGATAGATAGAGAAGTGTATGTGTGTGGGCGATGGTGTCTGATAGTAGTGGAGGTGGCGGTGGTGACTGGTTAGGGGCGACGATGGCTGGTAGGAGCAGAGAGAGATATATATACACTTAGAGAGGGGTAAAAAATTTGATCGGCGTCGAAGTACCGATCAAAGATAAAAAGATTATATGCTCCTAAGTACCCTAAATTAGTAGTGGCAAATAGGGTGTCGAACCACGAAGAGCTAGTGGTTGGTGTAAGATCTCAATCGATTGCAAAACATGGTAAAAGCTTAAAATTGGATTGGTATGTTGATTTGATAACTTAGAATTAACTACAATTGTAAATTCAATAAAGTAACAATGAGCACAACCAAGTATCAAGTTTGATAGCACAATTAGTAATTTAAGTTTGTGAATCTGGTTTGGTAGATTATATAGACATAATCTTGTGACATCATATGCAAATTGAGTATTGAAAGACCTATACTTGTGTATCTAAGCTTACAACGATTGAACACCGATGTAATTAGGCTATCACAAAATGATCACCATCAAATATAAACATGTTGACATAACCTTCAATCATATATCTTGACATTCAATGATTAAACACCAATTAACTCAAAATACATGAAGTGATTCAAGAAAACAATGTTTAAGAACAATCAACACATGAAATAACACATAAAAACTTAGCAAATGTCATAGATCTCTAACAAACACCATGAATTCATGTCCAACATAGATAAACAACTCAAATTGAACTAAATGGCATACAAACCCTAGCCCTTGGTTGTGATCACAAGGGTTTTAGCCACACATGATCATGTTTGATGAAGATATGTTGCGATTTCGGTTGCAATTGGAGAAATCTTGATGTTAGAACACTTTGTGAATGAGTATTCCTTGTTCCTTGATGTCTCCTAGCCTCCAATGGTCCAGAATAGATGAAAAACTACGACCTCTTCCCTTTAGAATCGTCCAAAAATGTGAAAAACCGTCATAGAACCGTAATAGGCCGTAATTTCCGGCGTAGGGCGGAATTTCCGCTCTGCCCAATTCATTTTCCGCTCCAAGTACTGGATACGTTCCCAATTAACGCCAGGGAGGGCCGGAAAATATGGCCCGGGGCGGATTTTACGGCACCTGAACCTTGCTTTGCCTCTTTTGCTTCCCATTCTTGTCCCGCATGTTTCCGCTTCGTTCCATGATGCTATATCAATCCAAAATGCCTACAATCATCATCTGAAACTTGCACAAATAAACTTGACAAAGTAACTTGTTTTTACATGCATTTAATGATAAAAAGCGAGACTTAACATGCAAAAACATTATACATCGGAAACATATATCAGTAAGGTATATATATAATTTTTTAAATAGGGAGTATTTAATAAAATCTTTAAATAAAATAAAAAGGAAAAGACCAAGTTGCCCCTAACTTAACCGAGGTTCATGGATGGAGTTAAGTCAGTTGGACCAAAATGGCAACAATGAAACCATTTTGGATCCAGATGTTAAAAATGAAACCTTTGGACTAAACTGGCAAAATGGACCAAACCACAGGGACTAAAATGGCAATTTACTCAACAAACATTTACATATATTCCAGACTCAGGTCCGTTTATTCAGAACGAATACATACATACTCAGACTCATGAAGACCCGGACTCACTAAAGGAACCCGGTCTCCCTTTGTTTCACACTTAGATTCAGATTACACATGTGGTTTGCTTAAACTCAGAAAATATATAATAATTTGGAATAATATAACAAATATACATGATCACGGAAACTCGGATATAATATAACAACTATATTAATTCGGAACTACGTGTTTCATGTGTAGATAATTGGAAAATTCGAATATAATACATAATGCTCACAAACTCTGAGATATATGTAAATCCGATTATATGATGTGAATTGTAATTATCTACGAGGATTGTCAGTGTTTCTTCTCAACATCAACTAATGTCACCAACCCGAGAAACTCAACTGCGTGTTACTATTGTATGCTAAACTTCTTGAATTGTAATCTATAAACACATGTTGTTTGGACACTAGGGTATTGCACAACCCTACTCGTATGCTTACTTACATGATATTGAAAATTAGGTCGCGTGTAACGGACCTAACACCTATTTAACGCGTAGAAGAACGTTAATACATACCGAGCAAACTAAGGTGAGTTCACTACTCTTTTACAAGCATGCACCCCGGGGGGACAAGCAAACTACTATTCCTGGGAGAAATACTTTTTAAACTATTATTCCTGTGAGGAATACTTTTTCTATAGGTTGCAGTTTAAATTCAATGTTGGTTAATAAACTCAAACTCTATCACGAAAGTCCCTACTTACATACCGAGCTAGTTTCCTGGGAGGCAACGGGGTATTAGTTGATAACGCTATTAGGCCTGATAAACCTCACACCGTGCTAGGAGCCGGGCGTGAACTAATGACCTTAAAGACTTTTGATCAATGCTGATAGACATTGATGAGGGCACAACAAACAGAACAGTCAATCGGTACCGAGTTTATTATTCGTAACATGTCTTTAAACTAAACACTTACATGATTTTCGTTAAACAAAACCGTGAACTCGCCAACTTTATGTTGACACACTTTTCTGCATGCTTGCAGGTCGTTAGATACATCATGCTTTGAAAGTTGTTGTTTGGAGAGCAGGAAATGTCATGGGGCGTGCCACTTGAGGAAACACTTAACATTTTGGAAATTAAAACGATTTGGTTTTAATTATGTTTAAACAATTACAATTGCTTCCGCTAGACGTAAACTTTGTTGAAACATTATTTGTGAAATGCACTATTCATGTTGGACATGATGTTTGTGTTAATATTATTTATTGTTAGTTCGACATGATTAGTGGCTAGATCTGGTACGTCACACGCCTCGCGGTGAATTCCGTAGGTAGTATTTTGGGGGTGTGATAGTTTGGTATCAAAGCCACTAGTTATAGTGAACTAGGTTTTAAAAAGTTTTTTTATAAAACCAGACAATAACCGAATCAGTTTCGAAAGTGACCGTGACACTACACTCCAGATTGCAAGGTTCCGACTTTTATTTGTTGTATAGATTATACATCTAGCATACACATATGCATTTCATTGCATATAGTTACACACAGCATTATAGCACGATTATATGTGTTATCTATTTATGTTATGACGAACTGTTAGTATGACATTACCTCTAGACCTTTGTGATCTTTATCGCTTTGACAACATCCGCTTTTGACACCCGAACCTGAGGATCTTTTGACACAAGTTAGGAGGAACTGAGAGAACATACATATCACATTATCATTACGGGTGCACACGTAATAATAATTTGGGGTGCATGTGAGTCCTAGTGAGACCTAGCTTTTGGAAAGGATTCTGACCCGTTATTTGGCATAATTGTGGTTTAAACAATCCTTAGGAGCCATGGCGATGGTTGACTCCTACTCGAACTCGACCTTTTCTCTCTTTTCTGAATTCTTATGAACCTAGATAATATTGAGTGTTGCTTGAACATTTATCTGAACGTCTGGAGACTGACTGGTAATGTTTTTTAGTTAGTTATCAAAGCATCGAACGTTTGGTCTATACTCTTTCCACTTTTTTTATTTACTTGTACTCAACGGTTTAGCGCCTCAGATCGAGAGTATAGATAACTGTGCTAATCTCGACAACTTACCATGGATTATTCGTTTGGCTCGCAAGACTACTAATCAAGAAGTTGAACGTGGTACACCACTAGAGCATGGTGTTGTGACTACTTCTATTACCGACGACGAACGCAAGTGGAATGATCTAGATAAAGCCTTTAACTCCAGCCAGCGATAGAAGAGGACCGACAACAACAACAATCGCACCTTCAACCAGTCTTTTTCCATCAACCAGAACCAAGGATCTAATTAGAATCGGGGAGTTTACGCTGGCAAACAACTAAAGTGTAACAAGTATAACTACCATCATCATAGGGACTGCACTCGAACATGTCAGAGGTGTGACAAGGAGGGCCATATAGCAAAAAGATTGCAGAGCTCCATTCCCGAAGCAACAATAGCAACAACAACAACCATAACAACAACGGTAGAAATGATGCCCGCGGGAGAGCATTCACGATTGACGCGGGTGACGCCAGGAACGATAACAACATAGTGACCAGTACATTTTCTGTGAACAACCTCTTCGCTTCTGTTTTATTCAATTCTGGTGCCGATTGGAGTTACGTGTCCTCGAAACCAAGCATATCGTAGAGTTGGCTAATGGTCAACCGATTGAAGCGTCTCATGTTCATACTGGGTGTAAAATTGATCTTTTAGGTCAAGTGTTTGACATTGACCTCCTTCCTGATACTCTTGGTAGCTTCGACGTAGTCATCAGTATGGTCTGGTTGTCCAAACACCGAGCTGAAATTCTATATAAGGAGAAAATTGTTCATATTCCACTCCCTAGGTATATTATCTATCTGTTCAAGGTCATTGGAGTGGGGCCACGGTTGGCATCATTTCAGCTATGAAAGCCCAGAAGTGCACACGGAAGGGTTATCCGGCTATTCTAGCTCTCGTTCCCGATACTCAACCCGAGGAAAAGAATATCAAAGACATTGAAATCATTCGTGACTTTTCCAACATCTTTCCGACTAACTTCCAGGACTACCTCCACATCGACAGGTTGAATTTCAGATCGAACTTATGCCATGAACAGCTCTGATTGCTCGTGATCCATATCGTCTTGCACCGGGAGAGTTGCAAGAACTATCCAACCAACTCCAAGAACTGTTGGATAGAGGTTTCATCCAACCTAGTTCTTCGCCTTGGGGAGCCCCAGTCTTGTTTGTGAAAAAGAAAGACTGGTCTTTCTGTATGTGTATCGATTTTCACGAACTCAACAAGGTGACGGTCAAGAACCATTATCCACTTCCTCGTATTGACTACCTGTTGACCAGTTGCAAGGGGCCAAGCTTCTACTCAAATATCGATCTAAGATCGGGCTACCTTAGAAGTTCGATAACGTCTCTGTTCTAAGAGCAAGGAGAAACATGAACAACACTTGCGTCTTATCTTGGAACTTCTGAGGAAGGAACAACTCCACATGAAATTCTCTAAGTGTGATTTCTGGATTCGAGAAGTACACTTCCCTGGTCACGTCGTCAACGAGTCAGGAATACGTGTTGACCCAGCTAAATCGATTCCATCAAGAATTGGGCGACACCTAAGACTCCTACATAGATGTAACAATTTCTTAGTCTCGTGAGGTACTATCGCAGATTCATCGAGTGATTTCTGAAAATCGCTCAACCTCTCACCGTTTTAACTCAAGAATGTGTTACTTATTCTTGGTGAGCGAATCAAGAGAATGCCTTTCAACTTTTGAAGCAGAAACTCTGCAGTGCACCGATATCGTCCTTACCCAAGGGTACGGATGACTTCGTGGTGTACTGTGACGCCTCTATTTAGGGTCTCAGTCGTGTTTTGATGCAGCGCGAGAAAGTGATAGCCAATGTTTCCCGACAACTGAGGACTCATGAGAAGAGCTACACGACTCAGGATCTAGAATTGGGGGTCGTAATCCATGCACTTAGAATCTGGAGGCATTACTTGTACAGTACTAAATGCACCATTTAAACCGATCACAAGATCCTTCAACGTATCTTTGACCATAAACAGTTGAACATGCGACAACGTCGTTGGGTTGAAGTATTGAACGATTACGATTGTGTAATCAAGTACCATCCAGACAAAGCTAATGTGGTAGCTGACGTCCGTAGTCGGAAGGAAACCAAACCTAAACGCGTTCGAGCTTTACAGCTTACCATTCATTCCAACCTTCCTGATCAGATTAATTCTGCCCAAACCGAAGCATTGAAGGATGAGAACCTTCAAGCTAAATCCATGCGGGGTATAGAGAAACAAATCGACACCAAGTCTGACAGTATTCGCTATTTCATGGAGCTTGCACGGAAACCTAAGAGAGCTTGTGTTGGATGAAGAGCACAAGTCTCGCTACTCTATTCATCTGGATTCTGATAAAATGTATCAGGATCTAAACATTTCGTACTGGTGGCCGAACATGAAAGCTAACATAGCGACGTATGCGAGCATATGCTTGACTTGCGTAATAGTCAAAGTGGAATAGAAAAAGTCGTCTGGCTCACTTCAAGGTTGAATACCTATGTGGAAACGGGAACAGATTTCCATGAATTTCATCACCAGTTTACCCAAAACGGAAATGATACTATTTGGGTGATCGTTGACCGCCTGACCGAATCCACACACTCCCTTGCGATCAAGGAAACCGACAAGTCTTCATGACTAGCTAACATCTACTTGATAGAAGTAGTTCTAGGCACGGGGTTCCGACCTCCATCATCTCTGATCGCGACCCGCGTTTTGCGTCCAATTTGTGGTAAGCTATGCACAAATCATTTGGCTCACGTCTAGACATGAGCACTGCTTATCACCCTAAAACGAATGGTCAAAGTGAATGAACCATCCAGATGATTGAAGACATGCTGTGAGCATGTGTAATCGATTTTGGTAACGGCTGGGAAAGACATCTACCTCTGGTAGAGTTTTCCTATAAAAACAGTTACCACACTAGCATTTAGGCAGCTCCGTTTGAGGCATTGCATGGACGGAAATGCCGATCTTCTCTTCGTTGGGCTGAGGTGGGTGACAGCCAATTCACGGGTCCAAAACTCAAACTCAAAACTTTTAAGAAGATTGTTCAAATCAAAAATCATATGGCGCCAACCTGTGATCGCCAGAAAAGCTGCGCTGACAAGCGTAGGAAACCCTTGGAATTCGCCGAGGGCGACCATGATCTATTGAAAGTCTCACCTTGGGAGGGTGTGGTTCGTTTAGAGAAACGAGGCAAGCTCAATCCGCGTTATGTTGGACCGTTCAAGATTTTGGAAAGAATCGGTAAGGTGGCTTATCGACTTGAGTTGCCTGATGAACTTGGTAATGTACGCAACGTTTTTGTAACGCTTCTAATATTTGTAACTTCCTTATTTAGGAAGTGTGTTGTAAATTCTATTTATGGAAACTTGTAATCATGTTGTATTCTATTTCGTTTCACTTTGTAATCCAAGACTATTGATCATAATGAGAATTCAAGTATTTTATTCACGATTATGTTATACATCTTAGACTTGTTTGCATGTTTATTCTCAAAATCAATGTTTTAAACACCATTATACATGTTTCACACTATTACAATACACATATATGCTTGTTACACGTAAAACCGGCCAAAACACGCGAATTAATCGAACTTGAAAGTTCAAGAGGAAGGTAAGTCCATCTCCCGCGAAAGGACCCCTCCCTCTTTCGTGCGAAAGGACCCTCTCGTCCGAAACCTCCCTCTCGCTCGAACGTTCCTCTCGTCCCAACTCACCTTTCAGCCTATAAATAGGTGCACTACTTCACTCATTTTCCTTGCTCATTCATCAGATTCCTCTCAAAAGCTCTCAACTTCTCTCTCGCGATCAAAGACTTTTGATATCGATTTTCTTCCATTTTCTTATGCTTTTCATTCATTTCTTTACATTTCATGCATTTCAATTCAAGTTCTCAAACTTTTCTTACAAAACCTCTTGATTGAACACATCTCATGGATGGCTTTCACGAGTTTGCTTGGGCAAACTGATGTTGAAGCCTCACCACATATGAGATTCAACCAATATTTACAAACTTTGATGTTTTACAACTTGTTCATACGTTTCATTTTAATTTTTCGTATAATCTCGGTGGAATCTGGAACCCATCAGACTCTCAACCCAGTCCATAGTTAAGGGTTTGCATTCGGGTTAATTTCCACCAAGAAATGATCTGGTTCGGATAGATCAAACAAACATTTTCGACAAAACTGACACCTTTCGCACGAAAGGGGACTCTTTCACAAGTTTCATTTACGATTACTTTTCTATTCAATGTCAGTTCATCAAGGATGAACACTAAACAGTTTGCTAGTCACAAAGTAAGTTAACCCCGTCCAGCGTCCGACACTTTCACTCTTTCTATGTCATGTTGGCACACCTGGTTTGTCCTTACTTAACTTTTTGGATAACTTTACTTTCTGTTTTCATTCTAATAACAATTATAACCTGTGTTTAGTTAAAACAGTTTACAATTTAATCATTACGCACAAATCCACGTTTAAACAGTCATGTCGCTCGAAAGGATCCCTTTCACACGAGAGGACCCCTTTCGCACGAAAGGGCCTGTTACTTATTTATTTCGTATCTTAAAGTCTGATCCGGAACCTTTTCACCTCAGAACACTCATACCTCCGTTTACCCATTTCAGGGTGACTTCGGTGTACCAGCTCTCACCTAATCAACTCTAGGTTTTCGTGGAACTCTACGCAAAACTGTGAGTATACTCGATCCCCTTTTCATTTTATTCACTTTGGGTGCAACATGTACATATATACAAAAACACACAACACTATTAAACATATTTATCAACTACACTCTATCCACTATTAAACATGAAACTTGTCAACTACACTCTATCCATTATTAAACATAAAACTTGTTAAATATGAAATGCACTATTCTTGTTGGACATGATGTTTGTGTTAATATTATTTATTGTTAGTTCGACATGAATAGTGGCTAGATCCTGGTACGTCACACGCCTCACGGTGAATTCCGCAGGTGGTATTTTGGGGGTGTGACATGCATGGCCAGGATTAGTTCGCTCAGTTTGCAAATACACTAGTGTTCACTCTTGAACCTAATCATATATATATATATATATGGTTAAGATTTGGAGAAAATGCCTAAAAGTGTGAAGATGGTGAGAACAATTTTGGTGTTAACATTTGATGTTGTTGCTAACTTACACTAGGGACAATACTGTCAAAAAGTCCATGCACATACCACTCACATGCCAAAGACCATGCACATGCAAGTCACATGCATCTTCCACCATCTTTTTTAAACTATCGTAACTTTTTTATACGCGATTATTTTTGAAAAAAGAATTACACCATACAATCAGGTGTTTTATTATATTTCCAACGAGTATACTTGTAACACCCCGAAAACGGGATTGGTAATTGAACCACGTTAATAATAATGAACAGGTAAAATACCGTTAGTGGTAAAATTAACCCAGTGAATATTAGGATTTAAACAAATAATCCTAATATTAATTAAAAAGGATAATAACAGCTTTGAGAAAAGTAAGTTTATAAGAAGCCCGAGTTAACGGGACTTAAAATAAAACGGGTTATAACTCCCGGAACCCACTAAATAACTAGGAATATCAACCTAGTTAGTTAAGTGTTTTAAAATAATGAAGGAACTTGATGTAGTAACCTTTATAAACCTGGGTAAAGTTGAGGGACTAAAATGGTTAAAATGAGTAATGAGTTTTTATTAATTAAAACTAAAAACACCAAAACACACACCTTTGTGTGTGTTCTGGTCGCACGAAACACAGGAGCCAAGAAGGACTCTCAAGCTCAAACCCTAATCAACATAATTTCATCAAATTGAAGGGGAAAATCAAGTCCAAATCAAAATCTAAGCTCAAATTAGTGATCACCACCATGAAGGGATCATAAGGTATGCCAAATTCCATTATTTAGTTCCATCTTGAATTCTTGGTGAACATATGAAATCGTAAATTTGGCTTGCATGATTAAAGTTTGGATGAAATTAGGATGAAATCATGTCTAGGAGCAAACCCTAGTCAATAATTTGTTGAATTAGTGTTCATAGATATGAGGTCCATAACCATCCATTTATGTGTTAAATGGGTTTTGTAGAAAGATGATGAACACTAGAATTATGATTATCAATCTAGTGTTATTTGTGCTCCATGAAATAAGTCTTGGTGTTGATGTGTAAACTAGACATTTGAATTTGTGAAAAAATGCTCAAAATTGGCTAAATAACTACTCATGAAACTTGGTTAATGATTTCGCAAAATTATGCCCTTTAGGTGTTTGTTGAAATGCCTAAAAGAAAACTAGATGTTGAAATTTTGAGTAAAAACACATATTTGAATGTTATGGTGAATTATGCGTTATATGAATTAATAATAGTTCAAAACAAGTCGTTGATTGAACTCTATAGGCAAAGGAATTGAATCTTCAAGCGGACGAGCCATAGTTGATGCGCGTTTGAAGGAAAAGCACTAAAGGTACGTAACTTTCGGTTCGTTACATTATGCATAAACAATAGTCGTAGAAATGTTAATGAGATTGTAATGTCAAATGCGAGTTTGGTATGTCACATAAGTGACGAAGTTCACTCGACAAACCAAACGGGTCAAAATAGTTAATTAGATATGTTGGTTGATAATATTGTTTAATTAGTCATGTTTGGAATGTAAATAAAGTGATGTAATTCACTAGATAAAGAAACGGGTTAAAATATTGGTTGTAATAAGTTTGGTATGTTGATAAAATGGTGAATTCCATTAGACAACCAAACGGGTCAAATAATGGTCGAAATGGTAGTGTACGAAGTGACTTAAACGTCACTCATTAAATTTGAGTTATAAAAGCATAAACCATGGAATGGATGTGATACGCTAGGTTGACAAGCCCGGGAATGGGTAATTATGGTTAGAAACCAATGTTGACGAATTATGCAAGTATGTAACTTGGTTCCGTTACATCATGTATGTATATTGAATATAGTTAGTTAACTTGAATTAGTCTAATAGTGAAATTGGTATAATGCTGAAATGACGAAGTTCATTGGGCATGGCATTGAGTCAAAATGTGTGTTGGAATTAAGTTAGTATAATGATAAAAATGGAGGTTTCCATTAAATGACCAAACGGGTCAAAACAAGGGTAAATTGGTAATATTAACGTGACATGAATGTCACTCTATAATTGAGAGTTGTGAAAGCGTAAAACCATGGAATGTTAATAATACGCTGAAGTCCACGAGCCCGGGAAATGGGTATGTACACTTAGAAGTGAAAAATGAATGATTAACATGTTTTGCAAAGTATAAAACAAATGGGTCGAATAAATGAAACAAGAAATTATAAACTATTCGTTTATAATTCAGGTTTCATATGCGGGAAATAGGATAAATTGATGCGTATTTTTATTACAAACGCGTAGGAATAAGAACCACCTAAAACGGACTTGTAGATAAAAAGTTATGGCCATTTGAAGTTGGTAATTATAAAAAAAAATGGAGCTGGGCAGATATGCAGGTCCAGAATGCGAACCCGCTGGAAAAGGGTCTCCCCCACGGCACGCAACGGGGAAACGTCAATCTGGCGTGACACGCGGGGCCGCTCGCGGCCCGTGAAAGACTTAAGTGAATCTCTCGCGTGGCGCGAGATATCAAAGTTTTAATTTTTTAGGGTAAATTACACTTTTCGTCCTTTATGTTTGTACCAGATTGCAACGGATAGCCTTTAACTTCAATAATTACAGTCACAATCCTTTATTTGCAAAACCCATTACACCATAGGTCCTTTATCACTAACCCAGTTAAAATTTTCAGTTAAGTATGGCATGTGGTTTGCACATGAGGGTACTTTAGTCATTTATCTATTTATTTAGAAAAAAGTAATAAATATAATATATAAATAAAACCAAAATCCACCTCCCCCCCCCCCCCTCTCTAAATAACTTGTTCTCCGGCGGCGATGTGAAGATCTGGCTCAGATTTGGGGCCACAATAGGTCTCCGGCAAGATGTCAGGGCTGAAGCCCTACGTGGCTCAAGACAACGTTTAGAACGGAAGGAAGATGGTGCTTACTACGTCACAGGACGCATTTGGGTCCCACTGTACGGCAACTTACGCGAGCTGGTAATGGATGAAGCTCACAAGTCGCGCTACTCGGTACATCCTGGTTCGGATAAAATGTACCACGACATCAAAACCACATATTGGTGGCCTAGCATGAAGGCCCACATAGCCACATACGTTAGCAAATGCTTGACTTGTGCGAGAGTCAAGGCAGAATATCAGAAACCGTCAGGTCCACTCCAACAACCAGAGATACCACAATGGAAATGGGAGCAAATTTCCATGGATTTTGTTACTGACCTACCTAGATCTCAGCGTGGAAATGATACTATTTGGGTGATCGTGGATCGACTCACAAAGTCTGCTCACTTCTTGGCCATCAAAGAAACAGACAAGTTCTCTACACTAGCAGACATCTACTTGAAAGAAGTGGTCTCGAGGCACGGAGTGCCCACCTCCATCATTTCTGATCGTGACGCACGTTTTACTTCAGAGCTGTGGCAAGCAATGCATAAATCTTTTGGCTCTCGTTTAGACATGAGCACGGCGTATCATCCTCAGACCGATGGGCAGTCTGAGCGCACTATTCAAACTTTAGAAGACATGCTTCGGGCGTGCGTAATTGATTTTGGCAATGGTTGGGAGAAACATTTGCCACTCGTGGAATTTTCATACAATAACAGCTACCACACCAGCATTAAAGCTGCTCCATTCGAGGCATTGTACGGGCGTAAATGCCGGTCACCTCTCTGTTGGGCAGAGGTGGGAGAAAGTCAAATCCCAGGTCCAGAAATGGTAGTTGATACTACTGAAAAGATTGCTCAAATACGACAACGCATGGCGGCAGCTCGGGACCGTCAGAAGATATACGCTGATAAAGACAGGAAACTACTCGAATTCCAGGTTGGGGATCGAGCGCTACTTAAAGTTTCACCCTGGAAGGGTGTGGTTCGTTTTGGCAAACGCGGCAAACTCAATCCACGATACGTCGGACCTTTCGAAGTTATTGAGAAAATAGGCAAAGTGGCCTACAGATTGAACTTACCACCTGAACTCAGTGCAGTTCACAATGTCTTTCACGTGTCAAATCTGAAGAAATGTACGTCAGATGAGACACACGTAGTTCCCTTGAAGGAACTCACTATCGACGAACGGTTGAACTTCGTCGAGGAACCTGTTGAAATCACGGACCGGGATGTTAAGGTCCTCAAGAACACGAGAATCCCTCTTGTACGAGTTCGTTGGAACTCCCGCCGCGGCCCAGAGTTCACCTGGGAGCGCGAAGATCAAATGGAACTCAAATATCCCCAGTTATTCGGAACCAATGCAACTACTACTGAGGCTGAAGCCACCAATGCAGAATTTCGGGACGAAATTCCAAATCAACGGGGGGATAATGTGACACCCCAAGAAAACCAGTAATCTTCGCAAACATGCTCGGGGAGCCGCGATACAATTCAGGTAAACAACGTCACACCATTAGCTTTCCTCAGTAACTGCATGCTAAATTTCGGGACGAAATTTCTTTCAAGTTGGGGATAATGTGACAACTCGAATTTCCGACATTCTTTATTCGCATTTAATGCACGTTGACTTTGACCATATAGTTGTGTTATGATAAAACCTAGTGTGTTGCATGGTTATGTGTGATTGTATAACTTGCGTACTGTTTGTAAAACTTAAACTGTTAGGAACCCGACGAAACACAAGAGTGTTTCGCCATAACCCATTCCGACGAAACAGGATGTTTCGCCATATACATCCCGACGAAACAGAAGTCTGTTTCGCTGGCCCAGTAGCCCAGCTAGGCCCAGAACGTATTTTGAGTATTTTACGTAAAAACAACATCACTTTACATTTTCTATCAACACAACCGAAACCCTAGAGCTCTCTCACTGTGACGGCGAACTAGAACCCACCGGAAACCTTTGTGCGATCAAACCATCATCTCGGTTAGTAGATTTATGTGTCTTGATTGATCGTTCATCTGTGAATGTGTTTCTGTGCCATGTGATTCTGATATGTTGATGTATGATTGTAACTAATACATATTAAATACTAGGGTTCTTGTTATGATAATGATGATATGGATTTCAATATGAATATTGTAGTCGGATATAAACGGTTTTGCGCGAAACTTAATATGATTGAATACTCGGTTCTGGATGTTGTTATTATGATCTGATTCTGAATGCAAGTTAGCATCTTGATAGGGTTTGATGATGTGATGCTGAAATTGATATGTTGTATGCGTAAGCTAGGGTTCATGCTAGACGTTAAAGTGGTCCGATGATTATGCTATGATGATGTTACAATGATTCTGTGAATGAATGTTCCTGCATGATTGCTGATGTTGATGACGGCTGTTAGCATGATTAGGGTTTTCATACGTGACTGACTATGCGACGTAACTGACTGTTCGACGAAACAGGTCTCTTGACGAAACAGAAGTGTTTCGCCAAGAGTCATCGACGAATCAGAATCCTGTTTCGCCAAACAAGGTTTCGACGAAACTGAATGTGTTTCGTCAATATTGTGTTTCGTCGACTAGTGTGTTTCGCCATTAAGTGTGTTTCGCCGAACAGTTAATCTGTACAGTAACCTGAGTTAATTCTGTTAATTGTTAACTGGAATATTTAACTGCTGTTAAGTGTAGCCATCTTGTATATGATTGTGATTACGTGTTACCTATTTTTACGTGCACAACTTGAAACACAAACTGATTTCACATACGTACATACTTTAGGACGTGATTGATTTACCTTGAGCACGTACTTAGCATACCGAGCAAACCAAGGTGAGTTCACACTCTTACCAAGGCATGGGATTCCCCAGTTGGGTTGGGAATGGGATTGAACGATTACCTGTACTTACATGAACACTAGACTATTTACCACGGTCCTCGGTTGGGAAGGATGCCTATGCCAAATTCTACGCAAAGCCTACGTACTGTCCTCGGATTGGGAAGGACACTAGCACTAAACCTACGTAAAACTTACGTACAACCGTCCTCGGATTGGGAAGGACGCCAGTGCTAAAACCTACGTACTACCGTCCTCGGTTGGGAAGGACGCCAGCGCTAAATCTACGTACTCGCTACGTACTGTCCTCGGTTGGGAAGGGCACTTACATAAACCTGCGTAAACCTATACTTACTACTATCCTCGGATTGGGAAGGATACTTATGATTACGAATGGTCTAGGGAATATATAACCTGGGAAGCCCCCACTAATAGAACGTACTCTCGGCCCAGTAGAGCCACATGTTACATACGAACTTACTATTACGCATTTACTTTCTGTGAACTCGCTCAACTAGTTGTTGATCCTCTGTTACATGCCTTGCAGGACCTTAGGTACTTATGGAGCTTGCACGGGAGGCGTAGTCGTTGTGGGCATGGATTTTGAATACTTGTTTAGACTTTATAACATTTCATACTTTATTATGATGGGTTTAATCATACGCTTCCGCTATACTGTGATAACATACTCATGTTTTGGAACACCTCTCATATGGATTGTTTGGAATTAAATTGCAATTACTTTTACTTTATACATTGTTCTATATGATTGGTGGCATGATCCTGGTCAGTCACGCTCCCAAGCGGTGATACTCCGCAGGTGGATTTTGGGGGTGTGACAGATTGGTATCAGAGCCATTGGTTATAGAGAACTCGGTTTTAATAAGGGAAAACGTTTTTATTGAAACCAGACTATAACCAGTACAGTGCTCAACGATCCACAACGACACCTCGCTCCACGTGCAAGACCCAACATCCTAGGTAATAAGGTTTATGTTTATTGCCTACTTGCTAGAACTACATAGAACTTTGCTCGTGGTATGCTTAGATTACATTGTTTACTATTCGTTACTGCTTGAGAACGCTTACATGCTCACACTCTTCTGTCATCGCACGATTCGCGATCCTCTCTGATTTATGCTATCTTTACTATGAAGATCATGTCTGGACGTATCAACATGACACAAGCCCAATTGACGGCTCTCATCGCTGAACAAGTTACTGCGGCAGTTGCAGCCGCACAAGCAGGAGGTATACCCTGCAGTTGAAACTCACACTAGGGTCCTTAGATCCTACATTCCTACACCAACTCTTGTGCTAAAATTTTTGTTTACTCTTACGCACACAACAGGTCAAGCACCTGTTTGCACTTTCAAAACGTTCATGGACTGTCGTCCCAGTACTTTCAGCGGCACGGAGGGAGCAGTCGGACTCCTCCACTGGTTTGAAAAGATCGAGACTGTATTCGAAATGTGTGAATGCCCTGAGGCACGCAGGGTGAAGTATGCCACCGGTACCCTAGAGGGTTTAGCTCTCACATGGTGGAAAGCTCAGGTGCAAATGCTGGGGTTGGTTGCTGCTAACGCTACCCCATGGAACAACTTTAAGGAAATGATCAAAGAGGAATATTGCAGCAGGGATGATATTCATAAGCTGGAGGTCGAGTTTTTCAATCTCAAGATGAAGGGGTCAGAGATTGAGGCATACACCAAAAGATCTAATGAACTTGCTCTGTTGTGTCCTACGATGGTGGACCCTCCAATCAAGCGAATCGAACTGTTCCTCAAGGGTCTAGTGCCAGAGATCCAGAGTCACGTCACTTCAGCAAATCTCGCCACTTATCAGCAGGTTGTACAGCTGGCTCACCGTCTCACGGATCAGGCGGTGGAGCAGAACAAGTTGCCTGAACGCATCAGCACTACTACTACCGCTACTACTCCGGTCACTCCTGCTACTCCCAGTGACAACAAGCGGAAATGGGATGGGGATTCCAGCAAAGGTTCAGCTATAGTTCAATCTCAGGCTCAGCAACGCAAGACTAATGACTACCAGAGCCCAAGTCAGCAAACTTCTGGTGGGCAGAGACAGAGTGGTTATCGGGGAAATCATCCACTGTGTAACAGGTGCTACAAACATCACAGTGGTCAGTGTCGCAAGGCCTACTGTCAGAGATGTCTCAAAAACGGGCACGAAGCTAAAGATTGCAGGAGTTCACGACCTGCGAATCAGAACCAGCAACAACAGCCACCTGCTCCACGAAACCAGCCACAGCAGCAACAGCATGGAAATAGGGGGTGCTACCAGTGTGGGGCTGAAGGTCATTACAAGCGGGATTGCCCTCAGTTAAACCAGAACCAGAACAATAACAACAACAACAATCAGGGTAATGGGAACAACAACAACGGTGGGAACAATAACAACAATGGTGCTAGAGGCCGTATGTTTGTGATCGGGCAGGGTGATGCCAGGAATGATCCCAACGTGGTTATGGGTAAGTTTCTTCTTGACGACTTTTATGTTACTGTACTGTTTGATTCTGGTGCGGATACAAGTTACATGTCTCTAAAAGCTAGTGAAATGTTAAAACGTGCACCAACTCTCTTAAACACCAAACATGTTGTAGAATTAGCTAACGGTAAAAGCCTAGAGGCCACACACATAGTTAAAGGGTGTAATCTTATCCTCGCTGGTCAGACTTTCTCCATAGATCTCATTCCTATAACCTTGGGTAGTTTTGACGTCGTCATCGGTATGGATTGGTTATCTCAACAACAAGCGGAGATTTTATGCAAAGAAAAAGTTATTCGTATTCCTCGGTCGGGCAAGGAACCTCTCGAAGTTCAAGGCGACAAGAGTGGTGTCGTGAGTGGCATCATCTCCTTTTTGAAGGCTCAGAAGTGTTTACGCAAGGGGCACACTGCTATACTAGCACTCGTTACAGATACCTCGAAGAAAGAGAAAAAGATTGAAGATATTCCTGTAGTGCGTGACTTTCCTCAAGTGTTCCCTGAGGAATTACCTGGGTTACCGCCTCATCGTCAAGTTGAATTTCAGATCGAGCTCGCTCCAGGAGCAGCACCCATAGCTCGAGCGCCTTATCGTTTGGCTCCAACCGAATTAGAAGAACTGTCAAAGCAGCTACAAGAACTCTTGGAAAAGGGTTTTATACGTCCTAGCTCTTCGCCTTGGGGAGCTCCAGTGTTATTCGTAAAGAAGAAAGACGGTACGTTCAGGATGTGTATAGACTACCGTGAACTCAACAAGGTGACGATCAAGAATCGTTATCCTCTTCCGCGCATAGATGATTTATTCGACCAGCTGCAAGGGTCGAGCTATTACTCCAAAATAGACTTAAGGTCAGGATATCACCAACTGAGAGTCCGGGATGAGGACGTCTCCAAGACAGCGTTTAGAACACGCTACGGTCACTACGAGTTTATGGTCATGCCATTCGGGCTAACGAACGCGCCTGCCGTATTTATGGATCTTATGAACAGGGTGTGCAAACCCTATCTCGACAAGTTCGTCATTGTTTTCATCGACGACATTCTGATTTATTCGAAAAGTCAGGAGGAACACGAGCAGCACCTACGACTTATACTGGAACTTCTGCGAACGGAACAGCTATACGCTAAGTTTTCCAAGTGTGACTTCTGGCTTCGTGAAGTCCACTTCTTAGGCCACGTAGTAAACAAGGATGGGATCCATGTCGATCCATCCAAGGTGGATTCGATCAAGAATTGGCCTGCGCCTCGTACACCAACCGAAATACGCCAATTCTTGGGTTTGGCGGGTTACTACAGAAGGTTCATCAAAGACTTCTCAAAGATTGCTCAGCCGCTTACACTACTGACACAGAAGGGTGTTGTTTATCGTTGGGGTAATGCACAGGAAACAGCGTTCCAACACTTAAAGGATAGACTTTGTAGCGCACCTATCCTCTCACTGCCTGAAGGCACGGACGATTTTGTAGTCTACTGCGACGCATCTATCCAAGGTCTTGGATGTGTTTTGATGCAAAGGGATAAAGTTATTGCTTATGCTTCGCGCCAACTAAAGATTCACGAACGGAATTATACGACACACGACCTAGAGCTGGGAGCGGTTGTCTTTGCACTCAAGATATGGCGACACTATTTGTATGGTACCAAATGTGCTATCTACACTGACCATAGAAGCCTTGAACATATCTTCAAACAGAAGGAACTGAATATGCGACAGCGACGATGGGTCGAACTGCTAAACGACTACGAATGCTCAATCAGGTACCATCCAGGCAAAGCCAATGTTGTGGCTGACGCCCTCAGTCGAAAGGACACTGCGCCTAAACGCGTGCGAGCTTTACAACTCACCATACAGTCTAGTCTTCCTTCCCAGATACGAGATGCTCAGGTAGAAGCATTGAAACCAGAAAATGTCAGGGCTGAAGCCCTACGTGGCTCAAGACAACGTTTAGAACGGAAGGAAGATGGTGCTTACTACGTCACAGGACGCATTTGGGTCCCACTGTACGGCAACTTACGCGAGCTGGTAATGGATGAAGCTCACAAGTCGCGCTACTCGGTACATCCTGGTTCGGATAAAATGTACCACGACATCAAAACCACATATTGGTGGCCTAGCATGAAGGCCCACATAGCCACATACGTTAGCAAATGCTTGACTTGTGCGAGAGTCAAGGCAGAATATCAGAAACCGTCAGGTCCACTCCAACAACCAGAGATACCACAATGGAAATGGGAGCAAATTTCCATGGATTTTATTACTGGCCTACCTAGATCTCAGCGTGGAAATGATACTATTTGGGTGATCATGGATCGACTCACAAAGTCTGCTCACTTCTTGGCCATCAAAGAAATGGACAAGTTCTCTACACTAGCAGACATCTACTTGAAAGAAGTGGTCTCGAGGCACGGAGTGCCCACCTCCATCATTTCTGATCGTGACGCACGTTTTACTTCAGAGCTGTGGCAAGCAATGCATAAATCTTTTGGCTCTCGTTTAGACATGAGCACGGCGTATCATCCTCAGACCGATGGGCAGTCTGAGCGCACTATTCAAACTTTAGAAGACATGCTTCGGGCGTGCGTAATTGATTTTGGCAATGGTTGGGAGAAACATTTGCCACTCGTGGAATTTTCATACAATAACAGCTACCACACCAGCATTAAAGCTGCTCCATTCGAGGAATTGTACGGGCGTAAATGCCGGTCACCTCTCTGTTGGGCAGAGGTGGGAGAAAGTCAAATCACAGGTCCAGAAATGGTAGTTGATACTACTGAAAAGATTGCTCAAATACGACAACGCATGGCGGCAGCTCGGGACCGTCAGAAGATATACGCTGATAAAGACAGGAAACTACTCGAATTCCAGGTTGGGGATCGAGCGCTACTTAAAGTTTCACCCTGGAAGGGTGTGGTTCGTTTTGGCAAACGCGGCAAACTCAATCCACGATACGTCGGACCTTTCGAAGTTATTGAGAAAATAGGCAAAGTGGCCTACAGATTGAACTTACCACCTGAACTCAGTGCAGTTCACAATGTCTTTCACGTGTCAAATCTGAAGAAATGTACGTCAGATGAGACACACGTAGTTCCCTTGAAGGAACTCACTATCGACGAACGGTTGAACTTCGTCGAGGAACCTGTTGAAATCACGGACCGGGATGTTAAGGTCCTCAAGAACACGAGAATCCCTCTTGTACGAGTTCGTTGGAACTCCCGCCGCGGCCCAGAGTTCACCTGGGAGCGCGAAGATCAAATGGAACTCAAATATCCCCAGTTATTCGGAACCAATGCAACTACTACTGAGGCTGAAGCCACCAATGCAGAATTTCGGGACGAAATTCCAAATCAACGGGGGGATAATGTGACACCCCAAGAAAACCAGTAATCTTCGCAAACATGCTCGGGGAGCCGCGATACAATTCAGGTAAACAACGTCACACCATTAGCTTTCCTCAGTAACTGCATGCTAAATTTCGGGACGAAATTTCTTTCAAGTTGGGGATAATGTGACAACTCGAATTTCCGACATTCTTTATTCGCATTTAATGCACGTTGACTTTGACCATATAGTTGTGTTATGATAAAACCTAGTGTGTTGCATGGTTATGTGTGATTGTATAACTTGCGTACTGTTTGTAAAACTTAAACTGTTAGGAACCCGACGAAACACAAGAGTGTTTCGCCATAACCCATTCCGACGAAACAGGATGTTTCGCCATATACATCCCGACGAAACAGAAGTCTGTTTCGCTGGCCCAGTAGCCCAGCTAGGCCCAGAACGTATTTTGAGTATTTTACGTAAAAACAACATCACTTTACATTTTCTATCAACACAACCGAAACCCTAGAGCTCTCTCACTGTGACGGTGAACTAGAACCCACCGGAAACCTTTGTGCGATCAAACCATCATCTCGGTTAGTAGATTTATGTGTCTTGATTGATCGTTCATCTGTGAATGTGTTTCTGTGCCATGTGATTCTGATATGTTGATGTATGATTGTAACTAATACATATTAAATACTAGGGTTCTTGTTATGATAATGATGATATGGATTTCAATATGAATATTGTAGTCGGATATAAACGGTTTTGCGCGAAACTTAATATGATTGAATACTCGGTTCTGGATGTTGTTATTATGATCTGATTCTGAATGCAAGTTAGCATCTTGATAGGGTTTGATGATGTGATGCTGAAATTGATATGTTGTATGCGTAAGCTAGGGTTCATGCTAGACGTTAAAGTGGTCCGATGATTATGCTATGATGATGTTACAATGATTCTGTGAATGAATGTTCCTGCATGATTGCTGATGTTGATGACGGCTGTTAGCATGATTAGGGTTTTCATACGTGACTGACTATGCGACGTAACTGACTGTTCGACGAAACAGGTCTCTTGACGAAACAGAAGTGTTTCGCCAAGAGTCATCGACGAATCAGAATCCTGTTTCGCCAAACAAGGTTCCGACGAAACTGAATGTGTTTCGTCAATATTGTGTTTCGTCGACTAGTGTGTTTCGCCATTAAGTGTGTTTCGCCGAACAGTTAATCTGTACAGTAACCTGAGTTAATTCTGTTAATTGTTAACTGGAATATTTAACTGCTGTTAAGTGTAGCCATCTTGTATATGATTGTGATTACGTGTTACCTGTTTTTACGTGCACAACTTGAAACACAAACTGATTTCACATACGTACATACTTTAGGACGTGATTGATTTACCTTGAGCACGTACTTAGCATACCGAGCAAACCAAGGTGAGTTCACACTCTTACCAAGGCATGGGATTCCCCAGTTGGGTTGGGAATGGGATTGAACGATTACCTGTACTTACATGAACACTAGACTATTTACCACGGTCCTCGGTTGGGAAGGATGCCTGTGCCAAATTCTACGCAAAGCCTACGTACTGTCCTCGGATTGGGAAGGACACTAGCACTAAACCTACGTAAAACTTACGTACAACCGTCCTCGGATTGGGAAGGACGCCAGTGCTAAAACCTACGTACTACCGTCCTCGGTTGGGAAGGACGCCAGCGCTAAATCTACGTACTCGCTACGTACTATCCTCGGTTGGGAAGGGCACTTACATAAACCTGCGTAAACCTATACTTACTACTATCCTCGGATTGGGAAGGATACTTATGATTACGAATGGTCTAGGGAATATATAACCTGGGAAGCCCCCACTAATAGAACGTACTATCGGCCCAGTAGAGCCACATGTTACATACGAACTTACTATTACGCATTTACTTTCTGTGAACTCGCTCAACTAGTTGTTGATCCTCTGTTACATTCCTTGCAGGACCTTAGGTACTTATGGAGCTTGCACGGGAGGCGTAGTCGTTGTGGGCATGGATTTTGAATACTTGTTTAGACTTTATAACATTTCATACTTTATTATGATGGGTTTAATCATACGCTTCCGCTATACTGTGATAACATACTCATGTTTTGGAACACCTCTCATATGGATTGTTTGGAATTAAATTGCAATTACTTTTACTTTATACATTGTTCTATATGATTGGTGGCATGATCCTGGTCAGTCACGCTCCCAAGCGGTGATACTCCGCAGGTGGATTTTGGGGGTGTGACACGTCACACGCCTCACGGTGAATTCCGCAGGTGGTATTTTGGGGGTGTGACATGCATGGCCAGGATTAGTTCGCTCAGTTTGCAAATACACTAGTGTTCACTCTTGAACCTAATCATATATATATATATGGTTAAGATTTGGAGGAAATGCCTAAAAGTGTGAAGATGGTGAGAACAATTTTGGTGTTAACATTTGATGTTGTTGCTAACTTACACTAGGGACAATACTATCAAAAAGTCCATGCACATACCACTCACATGCCAAAGACCATGCACATGCAAGTCACATGCATCTTCCACCATCTTTTTTAAACTACCGTAACTTTTTTATACGCGATTATTTTTGAAAAAAGAATTACACCATACAATCAGGTGTTTTATTATATTTCCAACGAGTATACTTGTAACACCCCGAAAACGGGATTGGTAATTGAACCACGTTAATAATAATGAACAGGTAAAATACCGTTAGTGGTAAAATTAACCCAGTGAATATTAGGATTTAAACAAATAATCCTAATATTAATTAAAAAGGATAATAACAGCTTTGAGAAAAGTAAGTTTATAAGAAGCCCGAGTTAACGGGACTTAAAATAAAACGGGTTATAACTCCCGGAACCCACTAAATAACTAGGAATATCAACCTAGTTAGTTAAGTGTTTTAAAATAATGAAGGAACTTGATGTAGTAACCTTTATAAACCTGGGTAAAGTTGAGGGACTAAAATGGTTAAAATGAGTAATGAGTTTTTATTAATTAAAACTAAAAACACCAAAACACACACCTTTGTGTGTGTTCTGGTCGCACGAAACACAGGAGCCAAGAAGGACTCTCAAGCTCAAACCCTAATCAACATAATTTCATCAAATTGAAGGGGAAAATCAAGTCCAAATCAAAATCTAAGCTCAAATTAGTGATCACCACCATGAAGGGATCATAAGGTATGCCAAATTCCATTATTTAGTTCCATCTTGAATTCTTGGTGAACATATGAAATCGTAAATTTGGCTTGCATGATTAAAGTTTGGATGAAATTAGGATGAAATCATGTCTAGGAGCAAACCCTAGTCAATAATTTGTTGAATTAGTGTTCATAGATATGAGGTCCATAACCATCCATTTATGTGTTAAATGGGTTTTGTAGAAAGATGATGAACACTAGAATTATGATTATCAATCTAGTGTTATTTGTGCTCCATGAAATAAGTCTTGGTGTTGATGTGTAAACTAGACATTTGAATTTGTGAAAAAATGCTCAAAATTGGCTAAATAACTACTCATGAAACTTGGTTAATGATTTCGCAAAATTATGCCCTTTAGGTGTTTGTTGAAATGCCTAAAAGAAAACTAGATGTTGAATTTTGAGTAAAAACACATATTTGAATGTTATGGTGAATTATGCGTTATATGAATTAATAATAGTTCAAAACAAGTCGTTGATTGAACTCTATAGGCAAAGGAATTGAATCTTCAAGCGGACGAGCCATAGTTGATGCGCGTTTGAAGGAAAAGCACTAAAGGTACGTAACTTTCGGTTCGTTACATTATGCATAAACAATAGTCGTAGAAATGTTAATGAGATTGTAATGTCAAATGCGAGTTTGGTATGTCACATAAGTGACGAAGTTCACTCGACAAACCAAACGGGTCAAAATAGTTAATTAGATATGTTGGTTGATAATATTGTTTAATTAGTCATGTTTGGAATGTAAATAAAGTGATGTAATTCACTAGATAAAGAAACGGGTTAAAATATTGGTTGTAATAAGTTTGGTATGTTGATAAAATGGTGAATTCCATTAGACAACCAAACGGGTCAAATAATGGTCGAAATGGTAGTGTACGAAGTGACTTAAACGTCACTCATTAAATTTGAGTTATAAAAGCATAAACCATGGAATGGATGTGATACGCTAGGTTGACAAGCCCGGGAATGGGTAATTATGGTTAGAAACCAATGTTGACGAATTATGCAAGTATGTAACTTGGTTCCGTTACATCATGTATGTATATTGAATATAGTTAGTTAACTTGAATTAGTCTAATAGTGAAATTGGTATAATGCTGAAATGACGAAGTTCATTGGGCATGGCATTGAGTCAAAATGTGTGTTGGAATTAAGTTAGTATAATGATAAAAATGGAGGTTTCCATTAAATGACCAAACGGGTCAAAACAAGGGTAAATTGGTAATATTAACGTGACATGAATGTCACTCTATAATTGAGAGTTGTGAAAGCGTAAAACCATGGAATGTTAATAATACGCTGAAGTCCACGAGCCCGGGAAATGGGTATGTACACTTAGAAGTGAAAAATGAATGATTAACATGTTTTGCAAAGTATAAAACAAATGGGTCGAATAAATGAAACAAGAAATTATAAACTATTCGTTTATAATTCAGGTTTCATATGCGGGAAATAGGATAAATTGATGCGTATTTTTATTACAAACGCGTAGGAATAAGAACCACCTAAAACGGACTTGTAGATAAAAAGTTATGGCCATTTGAAGTTGGTAATTATAAAAAAAAATGGAGCTGGGCAGATATGCAGGTCCAGAATGCGAACCCGCTGGAAAAGGGTCTCCCCCACGGCACGCAACGGGGAAACGTCAATCTGGCGTGACACGCGGGGCCGCTCGCGGCCCGTGAAAGACTTAAGTGAATCTCTCGCGTGGCGCGAGATATCAAAGTTTTAATTTTTTAGGGTAAATTACACTTTTCGTCCTTTATGTTTGTACCAGATTGCAACGGATAGCCTTTAACTTCAATAATTACAGTCACAATCCTTTATTTGCAAAACCCATTACACCATAGGTCCTTTATCACTAACCCAGTTAAAATTTTCAGTTAAGTATGGCATGTGGTTTGCACATGAGGGTACTTTAGTCATTTATCTATTTATTTAGAAAAAAGTAATAAATATAATATATAAATAAAACCAAAATCCACCTCCCCCCCCTCTCTAAATAACTTGTTCTCCGGCGGCGATGTGAAGATCTGGCTCAGATTTGGGGCCACAATAGGTCTCCGGCAAGATGGTTGTTACCGACTCGATCCTCCATATACCATGTGATATTTAACTAAATTAATGGATATATAAAAAGAGATATTGCAATGCTTTACTCTGCACATCTGAAATTATTATAATTGGAATGGGATGGGGAGATGTGTATAAAAAATAAAAATGACAAAGAAAACTTGAAAGCAAAACAGTGTTCGAGAAGGAACTATCAAAGGAGAAGTAATTCTCCTACTCCTTTTTTCTCTTTTATTATGTCTTTTCACAAAATCATCCTTTCAGCTTATCTCAACTCTGATGCGAGTTTAATTTCACAATATTTTGTAGTTTTGTATCTAACATCAACTGGTTTCTCAAGTAAATATAATTTATCATTGCTACTCTCACTTTAGCTATAACATTTTTGTGAAGATCCTGTTCATAAAGGTGTGATTTTTATAGGATTTGTGATCAAGTTGGGGTTAAAGATTTGTGGGTTTTTCTTGATTTGTCAAACAATGGGAAATTCCATCTGGGTTTTGAAGGGCTTTGAGAGTGGTGAAATGGGTATGTGAGATTTACCTGAAATTATACTTTCTGTGACGAGTTCAAGCACAAATTGATGATGAGATTTCTTGATTCGTATGAAATGGTAGATATAACGAGGTTGGCGATTGTTGGGTGGTGGTGATGTTGTCGATAATTGTATGTATCTTCAGTTTTAGCATATTGACTTCCGGTAGTGGTGGCCTAGCTGGTGAACGGTGGCCGGAGTTGTGGTGGTGGTGGCGGCAAGATTAGGGTTTTAGGGTTAGGAAATTGGGGAAGATGAATGTATATGCAAATTTTTTGATTCTATTTATTAAACATTTAAATGAAAACATGAATTGACCAAAATACCCTTAAGTAAATAAATTTAACTGAAAATTTTAATCTAGTTAGTGTTAAAGGATGTAAAGTGTAATGGGTTTTGCAAATAAAGGATTCTGACTGTAATTATTGAAGTTAAAGGCTATCCGTTGCAATCTGGTACAAACATAAAGGACGAAAAGTGTAATTTACCCAAAGTTTTATTTTGTTTTCATTTATTCGATATTGGAACTTGATTATACTTATTATATGTTTTCAAAACTAACTTCTAAGTTGGTTTTGATGAATAGGTGAAGTAGGTGACATTCCGGATGGTGATCAAGCAAATAACAAGAACCGAACACATCACTTTTGAAGCTTCTGCAAGAATATGTTTTGTTTTAGTTCAAGATGGAACACGTAACTCTTGATGTCACATTATGTATGTTTTAAACTAGTAAGGATGAAAATCCCATGTACTTTAATCATGTAGGAACTTTAAACTTAACGGAAAACTTTTGTAAATCCCCGTTTTCCTAAACAAAAGGTGTATTTAGTAGTAAATTCATATGAAAAATTAAGATGCGTGTTACAATACTATTGTTATACTTTTGAAATAAAAAAAATGAAATGAACTAGGTGTTCGTGAAAGTGGGTGTTTTTATGGAGTTTTCAGAAAATGCCATAAAAATGTCCAAAATAAAACACCATAAACACAACAGAAAACGCCATAAAATGTCCAAAATAAAACGCCATAAACAAACACAGCTCACAAAACGCCAAGAAATGCCCGGTTGAAAACGCCATAAAACATCTAGTTTAGAAAAACACCATGAAAAAACAGTTGAAAACGCCATAAACACACCCAGCTCAGAAAAACGGCATAAAAAACTCAGTTGAAAACACCATAAAACAAGAAAAATGAAAACGCCATAAAACCCAGTTTATTTGTTTTCGAAAAGTATATGAATAGTATACTTGTTGGAAAGACTAAAAAAACGTTGGATTTTATGGTGTATTTTTTTAATTATCATGCATAAAAAGTCATGGACGTTTAAATATGATTGGGAAATGGCATGTGATGAGCATGTGCACTCTTGTTTGAATCTTCCTATTTTACCCCTCATGGTAGTTCTAAGGTTCCCAATATTTACAAAAACGTTACTGCATCAATCTCAGCCACAAATCACAAAGATCTTTTGGTTGAGAATCGTTCTCATCGTTTTCACACTTTAGGATGTTTTCTCTAGAACCTGTTTCTATATATATATATAGGTTCAGGATTTAGGGAAAATGGTGAAAAGTGTGAGAACAGTGAGAACGCTTATGGATCGTCAGATCAAAACAATCTATGGACTAGATTGGCGCGGTGGCGTTTTGTAAATAACATCAATTTTACTACGTGGACGCGCTTCATTAAGGGTAAAAAGGTCTGTATACTTCTCCACACAAAATGCCAAACTCATGAATAAAACGCGATTAAATTCACTACAAAGCACGCATCATGAGATGAGTAATTAAAAATGCCATGAGATAAATAACTAAAAATAAATAACAACATGAATAATTAACGAATATAACAACGAAAATGCCATATTTAACAAAACTGATGTTTACAAATTAATAAATAGTAATAACTGATATTTACATATACTACTCAATAATATTCAAAACTAATCAGGTGTAAAACGCCAATGATTGTAAAACATAAGAAATATATTAGATCACAAACGACAATTAAAATTAATAATGAAAATTCCAATTATCAGTTCTTACTAATTGTTAAACAACCAATGAAAACGCGAATAAATTGGATACATGAACAATGCCATTGAAAGCATACAACACATTGTGAAAATATTAAATTGAAAAAAAAACGACAATGAAACAAGCATAAAACCATATATGTTTATATGTGTTGCATGATTTGCTGGAACAAAATATGAAAACGTCATCAAATATTACTTGGTCGAACAGAATCCACGTTAGACGCCATAGATAGATCTGAGAAAGCTTGGAAAGGAGGTAACAGCTAATACGAAATCTTTGGAGTTTTATTTGAAACAGATTTATAACGCGAAATAATGAGGGAACGTACAAAAGGACAATCGTCCCATGCATATCATTTAGCGCCCCCTGCCACGTGTTGGGCCAGGATCCGTTCTCACCGTTCTCACACTTTAGGGCGTTCTCTCCTGATCTCGTACCTATATATATATATAGGGTCGGGATTTGGAGAAAACGGTGAAAAGTGTGAGAACGGTGAGAACGATTATGGATCGTCTAATCAAAACAATCCATGGACTAGATTGCGCGGTGGCGTTTTCGTAAATAACATCAATATTATTAGGTGGGACGCGCTTCATTAAGGGTAAAAGGGTCTTTTTACCCCTCATATTCAAAACGCCATCATATGATAAAACGCCATACAAAAAATAAAACGCCATTAAAAACAAAACGCCAAAAATTAAAAATAAAACGCGTTGAATATTACAGGAAGATGAAACAACAAAATAACTGAATTACAGTTATTAACATTTATTAGAAGAACTGCCCTCCTAAATTACGCGCCAAAAACATCATTATATAAACTAACGTAAAAACAAAGCTTCAATAATCACTTCAATCTATCCATTTTCTGCAAAAAAACATCTTTAACCAAAAAACGCCAAACTAAACAAAACGCCAAAAATGGCAACAATCATTTCGTGGAGATACACTCTGGGAATCAGGCGTTACGTCATCCATTTTGACAACAGAAGGAGGGTGTATGTTAAGACGGTCAGGGCAATTCTAAAGATGGAAGAACAGATACAGAGGCAAATCTTATCCATTGGCATCGCTCTAGACAACGAATGCCATCAAAGGAGATGTGAAGCCAGACCCTGTCATGACATCATGGCGTTTTGATGATGAAACATACATGGTGACAATTACATACGACAGCGGAGAGCAGCAAGTCTACTGGCTAGAGAACATCATCACAAAGCAGCGATTGGGTTTCATGGAAGAATTGCATAACGCCACCTGTACCAACCCAGAAATAGACTCAAAATTGGAGTTAATGCAAGACATGTTCAGGTGAAGGCTTCAAAATCTTCAGGAACAAGAAGCTGATGAAGGTGAATGTGATGACATGGATGAAGATCAAGATGAAGACTCCGAGGGGGAAGAAGATGACACAAGTGATGGATACTATTCAGATAAAGTACCTTCTGACGAAGGATTTTAATTTTTTTTCCTCTTTTTTTCTTCTTCTATGTAATCTTCTTTTTTTTAAGATAATTAAATGATATATTACTATCTTTATTAGCAAAATGCCAAAATAATACTAAAAATGGTTAACCCTAACAAAACGCCATAAATAACAAAAAAATATTTTCCTCCTTACTATTTTATTGTGACAACCCTCACAAATCTAGGTATCCGTACAATTAATTAATATTTAATTAGTGCTTAATTACTGTGCTTGATTACGATTATGATTAAACTGCTTTCTGTTTTCTGAAACATACATACTCAAGCATCACGTTTTATACTGTCACTCCAATTATTTCACACAAACATTAGTGACAAACTTGATGCACAAAGCACAGTTAGCACAGAGAGCGGATAACCCGGAAACATGCTGACAATGCCAGCACCTAGACAGACAATATTTTTGAGGCCAGTGTGAGCCAGGAGTAGAATACTACACTAGTAGGGAGTGTAGGAAAGTGAGGACCATAAAACTGCGTCACTAGGTGATAGTTATAGTACCCGGAAGTGCCTAAAACATACTTAAAGTACAGAATTCTGCACTAAATACCAAAATTCAGCATTAAATAATGCTAGTAAAGCGCAAAACCTTGGCAAAATAGTCCTAGACATTTTCCAAAGTGTTGGGAATTGAATGTGTTACTAAAAATAATATAAAAGACACTTTAAAGCTTTATTTAGCACTTTAACGGATCAACATCCAACCGAACAACTGGACTTTACCCAAAACATAAAAATATTGCCAAATACATTGTTTTTACTTTTCTGAGCTAGTTAGGGTCCCCGAACACCCTAACACACCTTATATTACATAACACACACTAATATACTAACTAAACACCTTAAAGCCTAACTAGATCCTAACTAAGACTTGTAACTAGAACATTGCATCCCATACCCCCCCCCCTCCACTCGACGGTTACATGAGGGTGGGACACCCTCACATTTCTTTTGATTATTTAATTGCTAATGTTGGACATATAGAAGCATATTTAATATGATGGATAAAGAGTGAACTTGGATTATAAATTGATACAAGAGTTAACCATTTCATTTCACCAACACACTTAACCAACAAACTTCTCTCCCTCCTTCTCCTTGAGTCACGGCCGCCACCACCATCCACCATATCACCACCATCAAGCTTCCATTCAAGCATTCTACATACATACAAAGGTGCAAGAGGTCCAACAACTAAGCTTGGTGCACTCGGAAGCTTAAGGACCGCTCTAGTTTTCTTTTATCCACCACTTTTATGCTTTGAAACTTCCCTAGCCTTGTGCTAGTAGTAAGTGCTTCAAATCTTCTTCTTGTTCTTATTTTTAGTGGTTAATAGTTGATTGAATGATAAAATGTTAAGAAACTCTAAAGAACTTAAACTAGTCTTGAACATAAAGGATGAAGAAAGGATAAAGAGATGAAGTAGTGTTAAATAATGTTGAAATCATGTTGATCTTGTGATGTTATCCTTAATACATGTTGTTTGTTAGTAGAAGTAAGATGGTTCATCACCTAGACTTGCTAGATCATGTTTAAGAACATGAACTAGCAAGATGTAAAGGTTAAAGATATGAAGGATGATGAAACCATCCATACATGAACTTTGAACTTGAATAAATATAAGTTTTCTTGGAAAAATGAGATGTAAACTTGTAGAACTAAAGATCTATGAGCGGTTTTTCGAAAGAACCAAGTGGAAGGAACAAGTTTTGTTAAAACTTGGATATTACATGAAATAAACACATTTTTTTTAGTAAGTAAACAAGTGTAGGAGCACTTGTGTAGAAAGAAAATTTAACAAAGAAATATTTTTGTAAATCATGACTAGAAGTTGTAAAACTTCAAACCCTTTAAAAATAAAGCTTTTAAGAAACTAATCACATTTTTAAAGGTAACAAGACTTACTAATTATGCTAGTAAGTTACTACTTGTTTTTATAAACTTTCAAGTTCATAAGTTTATGATTTGTGTTTATTTCTGTCAAGTTGGTAAATAGAGATTATATATTATTGATTGGTGATTGTTTGAATGATTTTTACAAAAGAAAATGATATGCTAAAAAGCATGGACACCTCCATTTACAAAGGAAACTCTGGCAAAATTTTTCTAGAATTTCAACACTTAGAAATATTTTTCTAACAAATGTGTACAAATATATTTTTAACTTGGTTTTCAAAATAAACTTCGCCATGATTTTTATTTCAAAAATTACCAAGTACCGGAGGTGGATTTTCGCAAATAAAACTTGATAAATATATATTTAGAATATATATTTTATAATAAGACGCTTGTGGATTTTCGCAAATAAAACTTGATAAATATATATTTAGAATATATATTTTATATATTATTTTTAGGATAAAAATAATATAACTTGAAAATATTATGAAATTTCAACTCCAAAATAATACCAACGCTCTCACAAATAAATATTTAAGTTACACAAGTATTGTTGCTTTATGACAAGCTAAAACGTAACCTATGTATGTTTGGAAAATACTCTTATATGTTTATTTTGATAAAGTATTATTTAGAAAAAGTATAAAGTAAAATATAATATTTTTGGGAAAAATATGTATATTTTGGAATTAAAATATTTTAGACAAGTGATTAAAAATATATTTTCTAAGTGGGACTTAAAATATATTTTTCGGAACTATAACGTGTACATGTATAAAAAAACCCCCATCCTTGGGAAGGAATGTACTTATAAAATAAATAAGAAGTGTGAATAGGAAATAGTTACCTAACTATTTCTCCAAAAACGTTAAACCCTAAGCCAAGGCACAGCCATCCGTCTAATAGGCATTAGTACGTGTAGGTCGTCACGCAGCAGATTGAGTTGGAGACTTACATTTCAGGATACGCACTTCTGTGAGTTCATGTCCCTCTTTTCTCTTAACTGTTTTCAGTTTTTATACTTTGGGGGTGGAATACATGTTACAATAATTACAGACACTTTTATACATGGTATGGTTAGCTTAAGAAGGGTATACTACTTAGATCATGTGAGTGGGTAGGTGGTACTTGGGGTCATTAATCCTCGTTGTAGGACCGAGGGACATGAGTGATAGATCTATTTGGGTGTAGCGAGCCCCACCCCTGAGTCCGCTGAGGGGACCAGGTGGTGACTATGTGCCCGACGCACAAATTTGCTAGGTTTGAGTCTTCCTGCATCACTTCACACATATCATTGGCTTTGCAACCCAATGGTGATCTCTTTTTCCTTAATTGCTACATACCAGGGATTTTCATACATACAGACATATTACAAAGGTTTATACATACTCACTTTTACATGAACTCGCTCAACTTTTGTTGATGTTTTTCAAACTACATGTATTTCAGGAAACTAGGGGATCTGGCAAGGTATGAAATTTCGTCAAGCTGCGTAGGAAAAATGATGTCATCCGAGTTTAGGAAGTGTGACCCTTGCCTGGACGGGTTGCAAGTCTTAAACTGTGTTTTTATTTCAAGTCTTTGGTCGAGTTGTATGAACAAGTTTTTAATTATGTCATGGTTGTAATTCGTTTCATGTGTCGACTTTTAAACAATGTTGTCGTGTTTACTTTTAAAAAACTTGATGAATGGATGAACATCATATGTTTTATTTCATATAGCATGGTTATGATATTTGCTATGGTATTAAGAAGTCACACCAAATAAACCCACGCTTCCGCAAAAGCCAGGGTGTGACAGCTTGGTATCAGAGCATCGATCATAGCGAACTAGGATTCTCTCTCGAGTCTAGACTATGATCACTAGGGCTCCCACGAAAACATTTTTTTTACATTGCATACACTAAACGTCCAGATCCAGGGTACAAAACATTTTTACAAACAAAAGGGCACAAATACACTTTTCAAAAATTTATAATTCAGTCTTAGAGGCTGAGGGAGGATCAGTCTTAGAGGCTGAGGGAGGATCAGTCTTAGAGGCTGAGGGAGGATTAGTCTTAGAGACTAGGAGAATTACTTGTTTGCTTTATTGTGACTTACATGTTTATTTGACTTTATGATTGATATAGGTGCATATATGTGACTGTGTTACAGACGTCATGGTTTCATCGTCAGACACAGGAGTATCGGACACACTAGACCCCATGGCGATCGTGTCAGATGATGAGATTTCGTCAGAGCGAGAGGTCTACACATCAGACACCACCAGCACTGACGACGATGATTTCCAGCCGTTCGCGCTGCCTGACGTCAGAGTTGAGCCTGCTGATGGCATTCCTGCCGGGGATCTACCTCTTGCGGTGATCCCTGCTCCATTTCCGCTTGTTGTTTTTCCAGTAGTAGATATGCCACTCGATGTCGCTTCTGATGACGACATCGATCTGTTTGAGGAGGATCCGCCTGAGGCTGACTATGAGGGCGGGGCCCCTATTAATGCTGACGTTATTCTTCCCATTGTTGAGGCCCCTGTAGAGGAGCTTCCTGTTGGTTCACCTGTCCCGGACTCATTGGAGTCTGTGGCATCTGCATCTTTGCACGACCATGGTGTGCAGCCTCACTCTTCTGACCCTGACATGGCGATGTCAGCTGCACCCGGTCCATCGCACGAGTTCGAGTTTGACCACGAGGACGATGACGCTTTTGAGCCGGTCTTTCCCCTGATTTCGATCCTGACCACGATATTGAGTTTATTCACATGGATCAGCCCCTAGAGGTGCTCGTAGATCCTATTGATCCTTTGCTTGACATCCCTGCTGATCTTGATATGGATCTTGTCGACCCGGAGCCTGCTGAGGCCCCAGAGCCTGTAGTTGCTCCTGACCCTGCATTAGAGCATGACCCTGTCCATGATGATGTACCAGCCGTTGCGCCACTTGTTGATGATATACCCGTTGCTGATCTTCCCGCTGTTGCTCCACCCTTGATAGATGATCCTGTTGTTGATGCACCATTTCCAGATCCCGTGCCGGTACTGTTTGACCGTGCACCTTTTGCTACTCATATAGACCCACGTTACGCCGACACCCGTAACGGGTGGATCAACGATGACGACTATACACCGTACGTGGTACCCGCCACACCTGTTTCTGCACCCACTGATATTCCACTATTCCACCCACATACGACCGATGTCCATCGTACCGATCTTCCGATTACCTTTCTCCAGGACATCCCTCCACCACGTCCTGGGAAGGGTTCATCGCGACAGCCTTTTGGTCACGTACCTTTCATGTTAGGAGGCGGCCAGTTTATACCTCAGGTTCCTCATCCTACTTTTGTTCCACCTGTATCGACGTCTGATCCGGTCATGTCACAGTTTCCTCAGGTTGCACCACCCACTGCACCGTCTTTCATGCCATCGAGCGAGCCATTGTTATGGACTATGCCCCTATCATGCCACTGTCTGATCCGTACAACCCGTACCATGTTGGGTACTCTACGGAGGACATCCTCACTTCCTTGATGATACAGCAGGATGCATTGACGCGTCGTATTCAGAATTTGGAGAGAGCTCCATGTCCATCTTGTCATAGTCAGACCCCATTTGCAGCACCGCACCCTCCACGTCCACTTTCCCCCGATTCAGACGCTCGCTTTTGGACTTCTGAGCAGCAAATAACATATTTGCTGCGCGCCTATCTTGCCTTAGAGGAGGACTGGTTACATATGTGTCGCTTGCTTTTCTCTAATTTTCCTCCTCCTCCTCCGCCATCAGCATAGGCATTTTTGGTTTTATGCAGGTCGATCTTTTGGTGAGAATGTCGCTATTGAGCCAGCTTACGAAGCCTTTTGAGAGATCACACTTTTGTATATGATAGTTGTAGTTTGACTTGTATTTTTTAGGGTGATGTAGCCCCATGATCTTATTCAGATATGCGATGTACTATTAAACATGTAAAACAATATTGTGGTCGTGATTAATGAAGCTCAATGGCAACGTTCTCACTACATGCTTTATTGATTTATATGTTTTAATTTATAACATGAGATGTTATGTGATTGATGAATGCTACTATATATACATTCTTATTATACTTACTATGACCTGACCTACATGATCATCTTTTAGAAGATGCCTCCAAGACGCGATGTATGCATGCCTACTAACGAGGCGGAACTCCAGGGGATAATTGCCGCAGCTATAGCACAGTATGCAGCCTCCCAAACAGAAACGAGCAGGAACACTTTGAACAACAACAACAACGGTAATAACAATCCACCCAATGGTAATGGTAAGTCATGTGAGATACATTTGGATATTTATAGCACGCCCGCTAATACCATTTGTAAATTCCAACGTATGTGCATGGTGCACCTACAAGCAATTCCTCGACTGCAAGCCCGTGAACTTCGACGGCACTGGAGGTGCTGTGGCGTTTGTTAGGTGGGCTGAGAAGACAGATTTTGTCCTAAGAATGAGCAAGTGTGCTCCCGAACCACAAGTGACCTACATCTCTGGGTTGTTTCTGGATGGCGCCCTATCGTGGTGGAATCTGCAAGTGCAAACTTTAGGAGAAGCTGTTGCTTATGCGTTAACATGGGCTGAGTTAAAAGAGCTAATGAGAAAGAAGTACTGCTCGCGTGCTGAAATACAGAAGCTAGAGACTGAGTTCTGGCACTTAAGGATGGATGGTCCCAAGATTGCGGAATATGTTCAAAGGTTTCATGATTTGTCTCACGTAGTGCCGTACATGGTCACGCCCAAATTTAAACGAGTCGAGCACTTCATCTGGGGATTGGCTCCCCAAATCATGAGTATGGTTACCACGTCTAAGCCTGCAACGATTACGGAAGCAATCGATCTTAGTGTGGCGCTTACTAAGGAGGCCATTAGGTTGAACAAGTTCTCAGTTTCTGATCAGAAGAAAAAGGAAACACATGTCGAGTCGTCTGGAGAAAACAAACGAAAATTTTCCAACTTCAAGCAAGGTACCAGCCATGTGAGCAAGAAGGGTGAGTCGAGCACACCGGCAAGAGCTACAACCGGTGTCGAAAACAAAGGAAAGGGTTATATGGGCACTCTGCCCAAGTGTGATACGTGCCAGCGCCATCATTCTGGCCAGTGCGGATTGAGGAAATAGGAGTCGTGTGGAAGGAACGGCCACACAAAGTATACATGCTGGGTTGGTTCTGGCCAGGGTGGCCAAAGGGGTTTCAATAACAACAACCGTGGTGGTAATGGAAACCGCCCGCCAGGGAATAATGGAGGGAATGGAAATCGTGGGAATGTTGCGAATCAAGCTGGGAATGGAAAAACGTAACCAAAACAACGCTCAAGGTGGAAATGGAAATGGGAATGGCCGAGGGCCAGGATGCTTTAATTATGGAGATGTTGGGCACTTTAAGATGGAATGCCCGAAGCTGAATGAAGCTCGTGGGAGAGTATTCAACATCGGCGCAAGGGAAGAGCGCCAGGATCCAAACATTGTCACTGGTACGTTCCCTATAAACCAACACTTTGCATCTGTTCTGTTTGATACTGGTGCCGATTATAGCTTCGTGTCGTTAGAATTTAAGAATATACTTGGGCTAACCGCTAGTAAGTTAGACGTTCCGTACTCGATTGAATTGGCGAATGGGAAACTAGTTGAAACAGGTGAAGTCATCAGAGGATGCGTGATAGAACTAGGAGGACACGAATTTACGCTAGATCTACTACCTGTCGAGTTGGGAAGCTTTGATGTAGTAGTAGGGATGGATTGGTTGTCGAGCAACAAAGCCAAGATCGTTTGCCACGAGAAGACCATCCGCATCCCAATGGCAGATGGAGAGACGATCGTAGTGCACGGAGAAAAATGCGATACGCCTCTAAGAATCATTAGCTGTCTGAAAGCTAGAAAGTGTTTACAAAAGGGATGTGTTGCATTTTTGGCACACATCGTGGATAAAGAAGCCGCGGAGCTAAAGATCGTAGACATTCCAGTCATAAAAGAATATCCTGAAGTCTTTCCAGAATACTTACCAGGATTACCGCCTCAAAGGCAAGTCGAGTTCCACATTGACTTGGTTCAAGGCGCCGCGCCTGTAGCCAAGGCACCGTATAGACTTGCACCTTCGGAGATGCAGGAGTTGTCAACACAACTCCAGGAGCTATTGGATAAAGGATTCATCAGACCAAGCTTCTCACCTTGGGGAGCTCCAGTTCTGTTCGTCAAGAAGAAGGATGGTAGTTTTCGTATGTGTGTAGACTACCGCGAGCTTAATAAGTTGACTATCAAAAACAGATATCCTTTGCCAAGGATTGATGACCTGTTCGATCAGTTGCAAGGTTCGAGCTTTTATTCAAAGATCGACCTTCGATCAGGATATCATCAACTAAGGATACAAGAGGAAAGTATCCCGAAGACGGCCTTTAGGACTCATTATGGACATTACGAGTTCCTGGTTATGCCGTTTGGATTGACAAACGCACCGGCAGTTTTCATGGATCTAATGAACAGAGTCTGCAAGCCGTACTTGGATAAGTTTGTGATCGTGTTTATTGATGACATTCTGATCTACTCGAAGACGAAGGACGAGCACGAACAGCACTTAAGAGCTATTCTAGAGCTACTTAAAAAGGAGAAGTTGTACGCTAAGTTCTCGAAGTGTGAGTTTTGGCTACGCGAAGTCCAGTTTCTTGGACATGTGGTTAATAGAAATGGAATTCATGTTGATCCCATAAAGATCGAGGCAATCAAGAATTGGGAGACGCCAACCGAGATTCGACAGTTTCTAGGTTTGGCTGGCTATTATCGAAGGTTCATTGAGGATTTCTCAAAAAATCGCTCAACCTCTGACTGCACTCACACTGAAAGGCAAGAAGTTTGATTGGGGTGACAAACAAGAAGAAGCGTTTCAGTTGTTGAACAACAAGCTTTGTGATGCACCGATCTTATCGCTACCCGAATGAACGGATGACTTCGTGGTATATTGTGACACCTCGCGTCAAGGTTTGGGTTGCGTGTTGATGCAGAGACAAAAGGTTATAGCTTATGCTTCTCGCCAGCTAAAGGTTCACGAGAAAAATTATACCACGCATGACTTGGAGTTAGGCGCAGTGGTATTTGCGTTGAAGATCTGGCGACATTATTTGTATGGTACGAGATGTACAATTTTCACTGATCACAAGAGCTTACAGCACATATTTAATCAGAAAGAGCTTAACATGAGGCAAAGACGCTGGGTAGAGATGTTGAATGATTATGATTGCGAGATCAAGTATCACCCAGGGAAGGCGAATGTGGTCGCTGATGCCCTGAGTCGAAAAGAAAGGATCAAGCCCATAAGGGTTAGGGCTTTGGAGATGATTGTCCAGACAGACCTCTCATTGCGCGTTCGTGACGCGCAGAAAGAAGCCCTCAAGGAAAGGAACATTGAGAATGAGTATCTCCATGGAATGGAGAAGCAGTTGGTACCAAACAAGGAAGGAACCTTGTGCTTCATGAAACGAATTTGGGTTCCTCTAGTTGGTGGTTTGAGGAAAGTTACTTTTGATGAAGCTCACAAGTCACGGTACTCGATTCATCCCGGTGCGGATAAGATGTACCAAGACCTCAAGGATTTCTACTGGTGGCCTAGGATGAAAGGCGATGTTGCAGTATATGTTAGAAAATGTTTAATGTGTGCCAAGGTAAAGGCTGAGTACCAGAAGCCTTCAGGTCTTCTACAGCAACCTGAAATACCCAAATGGAAATTGGAACAGATTTCTATGGACTTCATAACGAAATTGCTAAAGACGCCCAAGGGCCATGATACAATTTGGGTAATAGTAGACCGCCTAACAAAGTCTGCGCACTTCTTACCAATCAAGGAAAAGGACAACACTAGTAAACTTGCTGAAATATACATGCGCGAGATTATCGCACGGCATGGAGTGCCGCTCTCGATTATCTCTGATAGAGATGGGAGGTTTGTATCAAGGGTTTGTCAATCCTTCCAAGAGGCTTTTGGCTCACAATTGAATCTAAGTACTGCATTTCATCCACAAACTGATGGCCAAAGTGAACGAACTATTCAGACCTTGGAAGATATGCTGAGAGCATGTGTAATGGATTTAGGTGGTAGCTGGGATAATCACTTGCCATTGGTCGAATTTTCGTACAACAACAGCTACCACACAAGTATTGGAGCCGCGCCATTTGAAGCTCTTTATGGACGCAAGTGTTGATCACCGCTATGCTGGGCTGATGCGGGTGATAGACAACTTGTGGGTCCCGAAATAGTGCAAGAGACAACAGACAAGATCTTTCAAATTCGAAAGCGCATCGAGGCGGCTCGCGACAGACAGAAAGCCTATGCAAATCAAAGGAGGAAACCTTTGGAGTTTCAAGTTGGGGATATGGTTTTATTGAAAGTTTCACCCTGGAAGGGTGTGGCACGCTTTGGGAAGCGTGGGAAGTTGAATCCGCGTTACATTGGCCCGTTCAGAATCCTGCAAAGGATTGGGCTTGTGGCATACAAGTTGGACCTACCTGCTGAACTTAATGGTGTTCATGATACATTTCATGTATCAAATTTAAAGAAGAGTCCAACACAGGAGACAGTGATCATTCCTGCTGACGAAGTTCATATCGACGACACGCTCCACTTTACCGAAGAACCCGTTGAGGTTACGGATTGGAAAGTTAACAAAACACGCAGGAGTAGTGTCAAGCTCATCAAAGTTCGATGGAATGCAAGACACGGACCAGAATTCACGTGGGAACGTGAAGATCGCATGAAGGAGAAACACCCCCATTTAATTCCAAAGACCCCTGCGACTAGAAGCAGAGCCTAAAATTTCGGGACGAAATTTTCTTAACGGGGGGAGAATATGAAAACCCTCACAAATCCAGGTATCCGTACAATTAATTAATATTTAATTAGTGCTTAATTAATGTGCTTGATTACGATTATGATTAAACTGCTTTCTGTTCTCTGAAACATACATACTCAAGCATCACGTTTTATACTGTCACTCCAATTATTTCACACAAACATTAGTGACAAACTTGATGCATAAAGCACAGTTAGCACAGAGAGTGGATAACCCGGAAACATGCTGACCATGCCAGCACCTAGACAGACAATATTTTTGAGGCCAGTGTGAGCTAGGAGTAGAATACTACACTAGTAGGGAGTGTAGGAAAGTGAGGACCATAAAACTGCGTCACTAGGTGATAGTTATAGTGCCCGGAAGTGCCTAAAACATACTTAAAATGCAGAATTCTGCACTAAATACCAAAATTCAGCATTTAATAATGCTAGTAAAGCGTAAAAACTTGGCAAAATAGTCCTAGACATTTTCCAAAGTGTTGGGAATTGAATGTGTTACTAAAAATAATATAAAAGACACTTTAAAGCTTTATTTAGCACTTTAACGGATCAACATCCAACCGAACAACCGGAGTTTACCCGAAACATAAAAATATTGCCAAATACATTGTTTTTACTTTTCTGAGCTAGTTAGGGTTCCCGAACACCCTAACACACCTTATATTACATAACACACACTAATATACTAACTAAACACCTTAAAGCCTAACTAGATCCTAACTAAGACTTGTAACTAGAACATTGCATCCCAATCCCATACCCCCCCCCCCCCTCCACTCGACGGTTACATGAGGGTGGGACACCCTCACATTTCTTTTGATTATTTAATTGCTAATGTTGGACATATAGAAGCATATTATATGATGGATAAAGAGTGAACTTGGATTATAAATTGATACAAGAGTTAACCATTTCATTTCACCAACACACTTAACCAACAAACTTCTCTCCCTCCTTCTCCTTGAGTCACGGCCGCCACCACCATCCACCATATCACCACAATCAAGCTTCCATCCAAGCATTCTACATACATACAAAGGTGCAAGAGGTCCAACAACTAAGCTTGGTGCACTCGGAAGCTTAAGGACCGCTCTAGTTTTCTTTTATCCACCACTTTTACGCTTTGAAACTTCCCTAGCCTTGTGCTAGTAGTAAGTGCTTCAAATCTTCATCTTGTTCTTATTTTTAGTGGTTAATAGTTGATTGAATGATAAAATGTTAAGAAACTCTAAAGAACTTAAACTAGTCTTGAACATAAAGGATGAAGAATGGATAAAGAGATGAAGTAGTGTTAAATAATGTTGAAATCATGTTGATCTTGTGATGTTATGCTTAATACATGTTGTTTGTTAGTAGAAGTAAGATGGTTCATCACCTAGACTTGCTAGATCATGTTTAAGAACATGAACTAGCAAGATGTAAAGGTTAAAGATATGAAGGATGATGAAACCATCCATACATGAACTTTGAACTTGAATAAATATAAGTTTTCTTGGAAAAATGAGATGTAAACTTGTAGATCTAAAGATCTATGAGCGGTTTTTCGAAAGAACCAAGTGGAAGGAACAAGTTTTGTTAAAACTTGGATATTACATGAAATAAACACATTTTTTTAGTAAGTAAACAAGTGTAGGAGCACTTGTGTAGAAAGAAAATTTAACAAAGAAATATTTTTGTAAATCATGACTAGAAGTTGTAAAACTTCAAACCCTTTAAAAATTAAAGCTTTTAAGAAACTAATCACATTTTTAAAGGTAACAAGACTTACTAATTATGCTAGTAAGTTACTACTTGTTTTTATAAACTTTCAAGTTCATAAGTTTATGATTTGTGTTTATTTCTGTCAAGTTGGTAAATAGAGATTATATATTATTGATTGGTGATTGTTTGAATGATTTTTACAAAAGAAAATGATATGCTAAAAAGCATGGATACCTCCATTTACAAAGGAAACTCTGGCAAAATTTTTCTAGAATTTCAACACTTAGAAATATTTTTCTAACAAATGTGTACAAATATATTTTTAACTTGGTTTTCAAAATAAACTTCGCCATGATTTTTATTTCAAAAATTACCAAGTACCGGAGGTGGATTTTCGCAAATAAAACATGATAAATATATATTTAGAATATATATTTTATAATAAGACGCTTGTGTGATTATTTGATTATTTTGTGAACTAGATATATATTATTTTTAGGATAAAAATAATATAACTTGAAAATATTATGAAATTTCAACTCCAAAATAATACCAACGCTCTCACAAATAAATATTTAAGTTACACAAGTATTGTTGCTTTATGACACGCTAAAACGTAACCTTTGTATGTTTGGAAAATACTCTTATATGTATATTTTGATAAAGTATTATTTAGAAAAAGTATAAAGTAAAATATAATAATTTTGGGAAAAATATGTATATTTTGGAATTAAAATATTTTAGACAAGTGATTAAAAATATATTTACTAAGTCGGACTTAAAATATATTTTTCGGAACTATAACGTGTACATGTATAATAACCCCCATCCTTGGGAAGGAATGTACTTATAAAATAAATAAGAAGTGTGAATAGGAAATAGTTACCTAACTATTTCTCCAAAAACGTTAAACCCTAAGCCAAGGCACGACCATCCGTCTAATAGGCATTAGTACGTGTAGGTCGTCACGCAGCAGATTGAGTTGGAGACTTACATTTTAGGATACGCACTTCTGTGAGTTCATGTCCCCCTTTTCTCTTAACTGTTTTCAGTTTTTATACTTCGGGGGTGGAATACATGTTACAGTAATTACAGACACTTTTATACATGGTATGGTTAGCTTAAGGAGGGTATACTACTTAGATCATGTGAGTGGGTAGGTGGTACTTGGGGCCATTAATCCTCGTTGTAGGACCGAGGGACATGAGTGATAGATCTATTTGGGTGTAGCGAGCCCCACTCCTGAGTCCGCTGAGTGGACCAGGTGGTGACTATGTGCCCGACGCACAAATTTGCTAGGTTTGAGTCTTCCTGCATCACTTCACACATATCATTGGCTTTGCAACCCAATGGTGATCTCTTTTTCCTTAATTGCTACATACCAGGGATTTTCATACATACAGACATATTACAAAGGTTTATACATACTCACTTTTACATGAACTCGCTCAAATTTTGTTGATGTTTTTCAAACTACATGTATTTCAGGAAACTAGGGGATCTGGCAAGGTATGAAATTTCATCAAGCTGCGTAGGAAAAATGATGTCATCCGAGTTTAGGAAGTGTGACCCTTGCCTGGACGGGTTGCAAGTCTTAAACTGTGTTTTTATTTCAAGTCTTTGGTCGAGTCGTATGAACAAGTTTTTAATTATGTCATGGTTGTAATTCGTTTCATGTGTCGACTTTTAAACAATGTTGTCGTGTTTTCTTTTAAAAAACTTGATGAATGGATGAACATCATATGTTTTATTTCATATAGCATGGTTATGATATTTGCTATGGTATTAAGAAGTCACATCAAATAAACCCACGCTTTCGTAAAAGCCAGGGTGTGACATTTATTTACTCCGTTATTGTATTTTGTCATTATGGTCTGCATAAAGGCCATTTAAAAAAACGCCTAACTTAGAAGATGGGACGTCTATAACCTATAAAACTGATAAAAGCTGATCAACACAGTAAATACAAAATACAGTAACTGAAAAGACAGTTACTTTATAACTATCATTTATTACAATAAAAAGTCCCGCCTAAACTACGCGCCAAAAAACTCCTATAAGAGATGGGTCTATACACAATGAAATTAATCACACCCAGAAAAAAACAAAAACGACATATCCTCTAGAAACCACTCCCTTTAAAACGCCATAAATGTCAAAGCTTTCACTGAAATGGATCCTTTTTCTAAGAGGGTTAACTCAATAATATTTTGCTGGATGAGATGGACAAATATTCAAGAAAAAGAGACTGATGACAGTGATATGCCATCATGTGAGTTTTCTTCTTGATGATTATAGGCATGGAAGAAAGGGTTCAACTAAAGTGTAAAATGCTATTTTGGACTCCATTATTACAAATAGCATCAAGCAAGAGTTGATCTTCAATGACATGCGGCCAAACAAGAATATCACACCAAAAAACAGGATGCCACTAAGCAGCTTCTTCTGAAAAAGACGGGGTTTATGTAGGAAAGTTGGCAACTAGCAAAACTATTCTAAAAAGGTTCAAAACGTCAAAACAAATTCAAGAAGATAGAGGCTGATGATAGTGAATATTCGGAAGAGAAATTAGATTACAATTTTTTATTATTTTAGTTTTAATTTTATATTGTTTTGATATCAAGTTATATGTTGATTTGTTAATTAGTTCTCTATAAAAAAAATAACATTATTAAATAAAACGCCAAAAACTACAAAGACCAAAAAGCTAGAAGTATGAAAACTTGGAGAACAGCTGCTGGCAAAACACCTTGTAAAGGGTATTAAACGCCAAAAAATTCACTAAACGCCAAAAAAAATTTGGTCTTATTGTAATCTTTTGCAAATATTAGAGACTCGTAGTGAATTATTATACAAAACGCCATAATGACAAAAAAATTAACCAGAAAACTCTATAACGCCAAAAAATTATATATGTGACACAAAAACAATTAATTCAACGCCAAAAAGTTTAAAAAATACGATTAACGCCAAAAAAAACTTAGACGCCATAAAATATTATACCGCGTTGGGAAATAAAAGAAGAATGAAAAGACAAAAAAGCCCCTCCGCCCTTCTCTATGACGCGGGACACGTGTTAGGCCAGGAAGCGTTCTCACCGTTCTCACACTTCTGAACCCGTTTTTGTATGGGTGAGCAAAAGGAAAAACCCGACCATTACCCAACCCGAGAACCGATCAAACATAAAATACAGAACCGATTCACTACCCTAAATATAGGGTCGGTTCCGGTCCATAGGTCCAAGTCGGGTTTCACCATGAAAAGAACCGAGAACCGACCCGACCCGACCCTATTTTATATGAAAAATTGGAACCGATCTAAATACCTAGGTACTTGGGTTCGGGTCGGGTTGGGTAATTTTCGGTTCGGTTCTCGGTTATTTTCGGTCCGGACCTAAAAAAGTGGGGAATCGGGAAACAATGTATTTAACATATTAAATGTATCTTAAAAATTCAATTTATAATTCTAAAAAAATATTTTTTTTTCAATTTTTTTCAGAGCTTTGGTATATAAAGATGTGTAGATTTTTTTTTACTTTTCTTTACTGTTTTTTAAGAATTTATTTTGGTTTTTGAGTTTTTTTTTTTATTAAAAAGCCTTCTATATGTATTTATATGTAAAAGCTCCGTTTTTTTAATAAAATAATTTTTAGCATGTTAAGTTGAATTTTTAACACGTTAAGGGGAACCGGGGAACCATGCATTTAACATGTTAAAAATCAATATTTTTTTTTTAAAACACTTTAGGAGCTTTTGCATATAAATACATGTCGAAGTCTTTTTAACAAAAATATTCAAAAACTAAAAAAAATTAAAAAAATCTTAAAAAACAATAGGAAAAGGTAATTTTTTTACAAATTTTTTTCATTGGAATAGCTTTTACACATCTTTATATGCAAAAACTCTGAATTAAAAAAATAACTTTTAACATTTTAAATTTAATTTTTAAGATATATTTAAAATATTAAATGCATTGTTATCCAATTTTCCACTTTTTAGTGTTTCCCATTAAACCACACACTCGCTTTGAATTCCTATCATAAACATATAGTTATGAATTGTTATTCAAAAAAGAAAGAAAAGGGCAACCAATATGAAGTGTCACGAATCCACTACATATGGCCTAGTGGTATGAGGTTTGGGTTCTGCAGTAAAGACCCAAGTTCAATCATCACTTATGTCACTTTTGGTTAGGGGTGTGCATGTGTAGGTTTGGTTCTGTTTTTACTATTAACCACAACCATAACTGTTAACTTCGGTTATGAAATTTCCTTAACCATAACCAAACATCGGTTACGATTAATCCATTATGAAGTCGGTTATGGGTCGGTTTCAGTTATTTTCGGTTAATTAACCAAGAAAAGGTTTGAACTAAATAGGGGTGTTATTAGGGGCGTGCACTGTTAGGACTTAGCTTAGGTCTTTTTATAAACTAACCAAGACTATTTTTTTGTTAAACTACCGATGTGGGATTCCCTTCAATAAGTTAAATTCTCAACAAAAAAAAATTACGATCATAATACCTCTATTCTTCATTAAAATAAAAGGGCATCTACATCAAGATCATTTTGTTACTTACATACTTTTATCCTAGTAAAAAAATATCTACATGGTTAATGTAAAACATAAATCTATTATACAGACTTATAATTACATGTTCGGTTCAGTTTTGGTTATATTGGTTAACCAAAGCTTCATAACCGTAACCATAACCAATTAGTCAGTTATACAAAGTGTCTTAACCATAACCATATGTTAGGTTCGGTTATCATTATGGCAGTTATTTTGCTCACACGTACTTTTGGTGGATTAAGGCAATGAAGGATTTGAGCTAGGCGTTGTGCGATGTTGTTAGTTTGAATCCCGGGCCCACCCATGTTTTTGTTCCATTGTGTGTTAAGTCAGAGAGTTCTCTCTTGTGGTGACAAAACAACGACTGTCAAGTGGTAGCTGACGGTATAATTTCTCGAGGAAACGCCTAAACCAAATTTATGTGTAACAGAGCTCTCCATTTTAAGGAATGCGATACCCTAACACAAGAAGCTCTCCGTTCTAAAAAAAAACTAGTGGTTTTCCCCCGCGCTATGCGGCGGGAACTCAGTTGGTATCCGTTCGGTTCGTTCTGGTACTGACACTCGCTATAGTAGCTAGGAGAGAAAACTATAAAATAAATCGGGTTATGCCCAAAGAATACGTACTTTATATCAATCGAAAACCATAGAAAGGAATACCAGTTCCGATACTACCGATATTATTTTACCGATATTATTTTACGAGCCGGGGGTCTCACTGGAAGCAGCCTCTCTATTCCTACGGGGTAGAGGTAAGGCTGTCTACATCTTACCCTCCTCAGACCCTACCTTTGCTTTGCTATTGGTGGGATTTACTGAGTATGATGATGATGATGATGTTCGGTTGAAATCGGTTCAGTTAGTCCTGTATAAACACTCGTATAGTGTACAATAAAAAAAATTGTTTTTTCTATATTTTTATTGGCACTCGTATAGTTTACAGTTTTCGATAGAAAAATATCAATCGAAAACCATAAAAAAAGGAATATTGGTTTCCATACTGCCGATATTGGTACCAATGTTATTCGATTGAAATTGGTTCGGTAAGTCCCATATCAATACTCGTACAGTTTACGATACAAAAAAATGTGTTTCTTATATTTTTATCGGCACTTTTATAGTTTATGATAAAAAAGAAAACAAATTAAATATCATTGTCGGTTCCTGTTCGCTTTGGTACGATAGCGTCATGGTATCCATTTTAAATATCATTGTCGGTTTCGTGTTGATTTAGTACAATAGCGTCATGATATCCATCTTAAATATCATAATCAGTTTCGAGTCGATTTGAAACGATAGCAATACAATATCCATTTTCAATAAAAAAAACAAATTAGAAAAAATTAAATTGAAATAAATATAAATACAATATTAAAACTTAAATTTTACTATTCAGTTTAAAATTTAAAATAATTAGTGGTGTTCCTCGTGCTTCGCTGCGGGCTTTCGGTCGGTATCGGTTTGGTTTGGTTCGTCAAAGTATCGGTATGATTCTGGCACTCAATGTAGCAAGCGAAGATACATGCACGTTTGGAAAACCAAAAAACGCTATAGCTTATGGTACTAAAAAATGTTCTATTGGGATACGTCAGAAAAACCATATTAACAAATACGCTACCAATAACGATGTTCTTCAGACGGTACTAAAAAATGTTCTATTGGGATACATCAGAAAAACCATGTTAACAAATACTCTACCAATGACGACGTTCTCAAGACGGCATCGGTTCAGTTCGTCATAGTAAAGAACAACTATATAAACACATTCGAATTACACTTTTATCGAATAAAGACAAAATATAAGCATGTCGTAAAGGTATATACGAAATTAAGAAAAAAGAAATGCCTAAAAGCAATATAAATAATAGTAACAATAAGAATAAAATAGTTGAATACTAAAAATAAAAAAATAAATGTAACAATCATTGTTCATATAGTTGAATTTTGTTATAGTATATAAAGTCGAATTTATATCGACACGTATTATAAAGTCGAGGGGTAAAAAAAATCTAAGAAACCAAATGTAACTACCATACACCATGCTAAGTGGTAAACAAACGGTAACTAAATAAGGAAAAAAACGTAAAACAAAAATTAATAAAAAAAATCCAAAACTTTATTGTAACAAAAAAAACACACCCACAAAAGACAAAATAAAAGTACTATTCATCACCTTGTTATGAATTAATATATATAAAGAACTAGTTTTTGCCCCGCCCGCGTTGCGGGGCAATAAGCCGAATATTTCTTTCTCATAACATGTATGTCTGTACAGAAGGAAAAATCGTAATTATATTTTGAACTGGAGGCGAAATTATAATTTTAAACTGAGAGCAAAATCGTAATTTTGAGCTAGGGGGAAAACATAATTTTATTTTGAACTGTGGGCAAAAACGTAATTTTGAGCTGAGTGCAGAATCGTAATTTTGAGCTAGAGGAAAAAAAACATTTTATTTTGAACTGGGGGCAAAAACGTAATTTTAAACGGAGGGCGAAACCGTAATTTTAAACTGGTAACAAAATAAAAAATGAGTTTTTGAACCGAGGGCAAAAGTGTAATTTTGAGCTTGGGGCAAAAGTGTAATTTTGAGCTTGGGGCAAAAGTGTAATTTTGAGCTTTGGGCAAAATTATAATTTTATTTTGAGCTGGGGGCAAAAACAAAATTTTAAACGAAGGATGAAAGCGTAATTTTAAACTGGGAATAAAATGAAATAAAAAATGGGTTGGTCCAATAGGGAAGTGCCAGGCAAGCTGCCTGACACTATTCCCTCAATTTGAAAATACTTGAACTGTGAGCAAAAACGTAATTTTGAGATGAGGGCAGAATCGTAATTTTGAGCTAGAGGGAAAAACAACATTTTATTTTGAATTGGAGCCAAAAAAGTAATTTTAAACGGAGGTCGAAACAGTAAATTTAAACGGGGAACAAAATTAAAAATGAGTTTTTGACCCGAGGGCAAAAGAGTAATTTTGAGCTAGGGGCAAAATTATAATTTTAATTTGAGCTGAGTGCAAAAACGTAATTTTAAACGAAGGATGAAAGCGTAATTTTAAACGAAGGATGAAAACGTAATTTTTGATATGGGCATTAGCATGATGTGTAAGGTTCTTAACTAACTATTTCTTATGGCATTAACTCTGTAATCTCCTTATCGGAATCGAGCTTTGATGTGATTATCAAACACATGTTACATTGTTGTATGAATGATAGTCGGTCAACATCGGTGTGCTAAGATATTCTTATTCTCTCGATCCTCACTTTTGTCGGAAGTCTAATCCTCATAAGCTTAAACTAAATAGCCTAAATGTTTAACTTCAGTATAAACTTCAAATACAAACAAAACGATCTTTTTTATGTTGTTTAACACATGATCAACGCAACAACGCTGCTGATAACCGATGCCTATTTATTATGACCTGATTAAAAAATCACACATGCTTATTATTTAAAATCCACTTACAAGAATAATCATGGTCTGATTGTCACAACTCACAAGTAAACCAATTGTGTTTTTTTTTTCTAATAAACTTCCAACCTAAACTAAAAAACTCATAATTCATCACTGTCATACACAAAATCATCTTCAATCAACCTCAGATTTAGCACAATCAACACACTAATCGAATCTCACTTGTCAGTTTCATCCTAAATCTACAATTTGAAACCCTCATTTCCCCAAATTTTACCCCAATTTCATTCCATATGCTCCATAGATAACAAAATCAAACTCTAAAACCCCAATTTTCCCCAAATCTTCTTTCTTTCTTCAATCCTCCAGACGATACCATCAAACCCATGCAACAGAATAGAGCACAATCAATAACAAAAAAAGGGAAAAGACAATACCTGAGAGGAGAGTTGAGTTTCGCAGTGAACCTTAATAGGCGGCGTTCCTGTTCGTATGAAGGGGCGAAAACGAAGCAGATGAAAGAGGATTGAACCTTCCTGTGAGGAAGACGATAGGAATCCTAAGAATAAGAAGCCGATGAACGACGTAGGTAAGTAGGCACCGTCACCATCATCATCACCGGCGAAGTGGGCACCGAGATGAGGATGCCGGCCCGAGGTGATGGCTCCGTCGTCTTCTGTGTACATGCTAACATTGTAAAACCAGGAAGTAAAATTAAAGACAGGAAATCTGTTCGATTAGGGTTACAGAAGAAACCCTATGCTGTATACTAAAGGGAAGCTTACCTGATGTCGGAGACCGGCGGCGAAGGTGATGGCGAACGGTGGTGCGTAGTGGTTCCGGTGTGGTTGGAGAAGACGGCTGAGGGCGTGGTGGTCAGAACCAGCGACGAGGATGTGGTGATGGAGGTGGAGGTGGAGGTTGGTTGGAGGCGGATGTGTGCGACGGTAAGCCTGGCGTTGGGGTTCAGGACGATGATGGAGGGCGGTGGTGGGAAGGTGTCGATGTGGTGAAGAAGAAGTGAAGAAGAAATTGTGATTTAGGTATTAGGGTTTAGAAGAAGATAAGTTGACGCCGTGACCGTTAAACTACTGTTTCTCAGTCATGCTATGTTTTAATACATACTAGTAATAAGATCCGCGCGCGTTGTGGCGCGGGTACTTCGCAAATATCGAATGGATTAGTCCAAGCGTTATGTGATGTGTTAACCATATGAAAACGCACGTTTTGACATATCTGATTGAACTCAATATATCCTATAGTTGCATTGCGATTGGATCAAAACATAACGTAAATCGAATTTATATCGTACAATCATAACGTATTATACGCGACCCGACTTACTCGAATTTATATCGTCAAGAGAAAAACTCTCGAGGGGGTCAAAGTGGCATTTACAAAGTTCATAAAAAGTTAAGTGGTTAAAAATTGCTTTTTCTAAACTTAACGGCTAGGAAAGAGTAAAAATAAAATTTGATAAAGTTTTGGGGTAAGAAGGAAACTATAACAAAGTTGGGGCTGAAAAGGAAACTGCCACAAAGTTGGGGTGTCAAAAGCAAACTATTTGTAAAATGGACTAGTAACTTAGGGACTAAATTTGTCATTTTATGAAACTTTGAAGATACCAAAGTTTAGGGGCTAAAATTGCAACATCCGTGAAAGTATGGGGGAGAAAGGCAAAGCCGGTGTCATCAAGACAGAAACCCTCGAGGGGTCAAAGTGACATTTAAAAAGTACATAAAAAGTTAAGTGGTTAAAAATTGCATTTTCTAAACCAAAGGGCTAAGAAAGGGTAAAGATAAAATTTGATAAAGTTTTGGGATAAGAAGGAAACTATAACAAAGTTGGGGTTGAAAAGGAAACTACCATAAAATTGGGGCGTCAAAAGCAACCTATTTGTAAAATGGAGTAGTAGTTTAGAAACTAAATTTGTCATTTTATGAAACTTTGAAGATACCAAAGTCAATGGGCTAAAATTGCAACATCCGTGAAAGTATGGGGGTGGGGGGGGGGGGGGGGAAGGCAAAGCCGGTGTCGTCAAGACAAAAACTCTCGAGGGTGTCAAAGTGGCATTTACAAAGTTCATAAAAAGTTAAGTGGTTAAAAATTGCATTTTCTAAACCTAAGGGCGAACAAAGGGTAAAGATAAAATTTGATAAAGTTTTGAGGTAAGAAAGAAACTATAACAAAGTTGGGGCTGAAAAGGAAACTACCACAAAATTGGGGTGTCAAAAGCAAACTATTTGTAAAATGAAGTAGTAGTTTAGAGACTAAATTTATCATTTTATGAAACTTTGAAGATAAAAAGTCAAGAGACTAAAATTGCAATATCCGTAAAAGTAGGGGGAGGACCTTTAAGATTTAGGGGCTGTTTGGTAGCCTCTGAATGGTCATTAAGAGGCTACCTCTTAATGGAACCATTAAGAATTTTACCAATGAGAAGGTAGAAGAATATGACATGTGATGATTTACCATTCAGAGGTTACCTCTTAATCATTCAGACTTAAGGTTACCTCTTATTCATTCAGAGGTTTTAAACCATTAAAAGGTAGTATCTGAATGGTCATTAAGAGGCTACCAAACAGCCCCTTAGTAGAATATATGAACATGAAGTGTCACACACCTCATCTCCTATCTCCGTGACGTCATGCATGCCACGTCACACATAAGTGGGTCCAGAAGCCATAGTCAATTGCAAGTTGCAACTGTACTTTCCACAGCTCTTCCATTCATCATCCTGAAGCCAAAACCCTCTCACCTTCCTCTCTGTTCACAAGCCCCTAAATCCACAACTCTTTTGTTCTCAACTTACAAACAAAACAAAGATGAACATCTGTTAGGTTAGGTTACTTAGGTCTCAAATTGAACCTCCTTAAACTTTGTTTCAGATATGTCTGTTGCCGAGCTAAAAGAGAACCACAAAGCTGCAACTGAAACTCTCAACTCTCTCAAACAACGGTTAAGAGATAGAAGGATTCAGCTTCTTGATACAGATGGTATCTTCAATTCTTTGTTTTGGATTTAACTTTATATATGTTATTTAATGTGCCTTTTAGAACCTTTTTTTTTTTTTTTTTTTTTTTTTTTGCAGTGGCAGGTTATGCAAGAGCACAAGGGAAGACTCCGGTTGCTTTTGGGCCGACGGATCTGGTATGCTGTCGGATTTTACAGGGGCACACTGGGAAGGTGAGATTTTTAGTTTCGTATTGTTAGTTGGTTCTTGGTTTTGGATGTTGACATTATTAGTTTGTTACAATACTTGTGTTGTTATTGAATAGGGATTTGTAAGTGGAATAACTATATAACACACCCTTGGTTGTTTTCTATTTATACAACAACAACAACAACCATACCCAGTAAATCCCACAAATAGCAAAGCTACTTATAGGGTCTGGGGAGGGTGGGATGTAGGCAGACCTTGCCTCTATGCATAGGGATAGAGAGGCTGCTTCCAGAGAGACCCTCGGCTCGAAAACGAACGACAAACCAACACACCACGTCAAAGAATATAGAAATAAGAAGTCCCTCGTATTTATAGCTATGATCAATTGGATGTGACCCTTTGAGGTTTTGACCTATTTATAGCTAATGATCAATTGAGCAACACCAACAATAACCGTACCCATGGTTTTAAAATGCACGCCTCGAGGCGAAACGGCCAAAAAACGAGTCTGAGGCACGTCTCATGGGGTTTATATTGTATATGCGCCTCAGAGGGGATGGGGCGGCAGAGGCGCTAAGAAAGACTGCGCCTCAGGGGATTTTGATAGTTGTTTTTGATGTTTTTGACTTTTTGTGTCAATTTCAAGCATCTCATGTCTTTTTTATGTGTGTTTTTGATGATTTTGATGAATATGATGATGAAAGTAATTAGTATTATTATTTTTATAATATGTATAATTTTTATATTTATTTATTAATACCGCCCCAGCCTTACGCCTCGTTTCGCCTCGAGGCTTACTCCTCGTGAGACGATGGGAAAACGCCTTGAAACTCGTTTCCGTTCTTTTAAAAAAATCTCCACCATGGTTTTATTTATTTATTTATTTATTTTGGCTTATTTGTTGATCTCAACATCAAAATGGAACTCAGGTATATTCACTGGACTGGACTCCTGAAAAGGACCGTATAGTTAGTGCATCCACAGATGGAAGATTGATAGTTTGGAATGCTCTCACAAGTCAGAAAACACACGCCATTAAACTCCCATGTGCTTGGGTTATGACATGCGCCTTTTCTCCAGACGGTCAGTCGGTTGCATGCGGTGGGCTCGATAGCGCATGTTCCATCTTCAATCTCAGCACTCCACTCGACAAAGACGCTGATTTACCAGTATCAAAAACGCTTAGCGGACACAAAGGTTACGTATCGTGTTGTCAGTACGTTGCTGATGATGGTACTCGCTTAATCACCGGTTCTGGTGATCAAACATGCATGTTATGGGATATTACTACGGGGTTAAAAACATCGGTGTTCGGAGGGGAATATCAATCCGGGCATACGGCAGATGTTTCGAGTGTGTCGATCAATGGGTCGAATTCAAGAATGTTTGTCTCGGGGTCGTGTGATGCAACGGCACGCCTTTGGGACACACGTGTGGCGAGTCGAGCAGTGAGAACGTTTTATGGTCATGAGGGGGATGTTAATTCGGTAAAGTTCTTTCCGGATGGAAATAGGTTTGGAACCGGATCAGATGATGGTACTTGCAGGCTATTTGATATTAGAACCGGACACCAGCTCCAGGTGTACCCGCCACATCAGCAGCAGCAGAAGGGTGATAGCAACATCGCTACTCCTAATGTGACCTCTATTGCTTTCTCGATATCGGGGCGTCTGTTATTTGCTAGCTACTCCAATGGTGATGTGTTTGTATGGGATACTCTATTGGCAGAGGTAAGATTTTTTTTTTCCGTACATCATATAAATGGGACCCTCAAGTGAAAAAAGCTAAATGAAATAAACGTGTAGATAGAGCTGGCAAAACGTGTCATGTTCTGTTAAACGGTTCATGTTTGACATGATAGGTTTAAGACGACTACTGAATCCAAACATGACATGTTTAACTTAATGAGTTATTTTCTTAAACACTAACATGGGCATGTTTTATAAACTGGTCTCATCACACAAACGTTTAACATGATTAAACGTAAGTAGTTCAATAACACGAATGACACGACATGTTTAACACAAATTAAGTATAAGCAGTTCAAGACATAATAACCACAATAAAATATAAGTTTACAAAAAATTGCAATCCATATGATCATTAAAGTAAAATTACACATAATAAGCATGACTTTATTTGGATATATCTATTTATATATAAAACTATGTCCTTTTGACCAGAAACGGGTCGTGTCAACCTCATAACCAATTTTACATGGTTAGTTAAATTTGTTATACCCGTCAGAAACGGGTTACGCAGGTTGAGCCCATTTAGACGCGTTTTATTTTATCATGTGATTAACGCGTCGACCCATTTATTACCAAAACCCCTTTATCCCAAACACTAACTCGAATAACTTCGTGTCGAGCATGTAGTGTTATCGGATTGAGTCATAGATGGCCAGCTCTACGCATAACGTTAACGACAGTTGTTGCTCCGGCATTTTAAGTTCAGGATATGTTTATAAGCAAATGTTAATGCATGGATCATCAATCGGTTTGAGTAATGTGTTTCTATGATATAGGTAGTTTTAAATCTTGGAACTCTCCAGAACTCACACGAGGCTCGTGTGAGCTGTCTCGGTTTGTCTGCTGATGGCAGTGCCTTATGCACTGGTAGTTGGGACACGAGTCTCAAGGTTAGCCCAAATTCTACCATCTCGTATTATCTTATGCATATTCGTAGTCTGTGATGTGTATATTTCAACTTTTGACCAGTAACAGGCAGATAACTTGTAATCTTTTCTCGTTATTGGAGGGCATATTAAACTTTTGACCGTAGATATTCTAAAACTTTTTTTGTTACTTGTATATACAGATTTGGGCTTTCGGAGGGCATAGGACTGTGATATGAATATCTCAGAACACGCTGTGGTAAGTGGTAACTAGTGACCGATATGGATCTTTGTTGGGGGTACAATAAATAGTAAATATTATGGTCTTACATTGAATTAGTTAATCGTATGTGAAAAACCCTTCATCTGTTTAATTTTAATGTTACTTTTGTATGGTCGCGATACAAAATACATCCCCTGGATATATATTGTATAAGTTTGATTTTTCTATAGAATTTAACATAAAAAACTAACTCATTTAGGAAATGTCATAGAAAAGTTTGTAAGACACTTTGGTCGGTAGAAGTTAAATTTGGTTGGTAGTTATGATAGTTTACCGACTGTTTGACAATGGTCACAAGTGTTCAAAGAGTCACCACAGGTTATAGTTACCTTTAATGGCTTCTCAAAGGGTTACATGATAAGGTGACCGTCGGCTTTTGTGATTGTTCTTATAGTTATTGTCGATAGCAGTTGTATTTTTTTTAAATGTTCAAAGCATCTCGAAAGCTCTTTCGTGGCCATTCTAAATGATAACAATGCGATCACTTCCATGTGAACACTAATGCACCAATGCGATCGTTTATATTCTCCCTAGCATAGGAGTCATCATCATCATACTCAGTAAATCCCACCAACAACAAAGCTAAGGTAGGGTTTGAGTAGGGTAAGATGTTGACAACCTTACCTCAATCCCCATAGGAATAGAGAGGCTGCTTCCAGTGAGAACCCCGGCTCGATAGTAGTTTTGTATCAAGCCTTTGACATAAAGCACATAACACTCAACAATTGGGACAAAAACCGATTAGTGCATGTACCCCCTTGTCTTTCGGCTATCAACGCCACCACATGATGCATGATTAACCGTCCCTCACTTTTTAACTTTATTTTCACGAAATTGGTAAAATAACGTTAAAATTAGTGCAATTTCACTTGTGCCTCCGAAGGCCCACACATATATACATTATATGCGGATACCGTATGCGGAGCGTACTCCCTAGCATAGGAGTGTCTTTTGTTAATGGAGGGTTATGAATGAAATGAATTAAGTCTTGATTTCTCTCTAAATATTCTTCTAGCTTTGTTCTCTTTTCTTTTGGCCAACGAGACCGTTAGAACCACAACAGAAACACTTATAATGAACTATCAACATGCCACAACATAAAGACGCAAAGAAACTGTTGGAACTTGGAACGCTTTCGAATGTTGGAATGCAAGCCTGCAATCACTCATATAGTCCTATGGAGTATGGACTGAAATTATATAAATGTGATTTTTAAGATAATGTTGATCCAAATCTGTACAAAATCTGATGGGAAGCCTTATGTACTTGACCTGACATTATGTTTGCAGTAAGCAAAGTTCATCGTTTATGGAAGAACCCAAAAAGACTCGCTGGATGCCAAGCTTATGGCTCAAAGGGAACTTGAAAGAACTTCAACTTGATACCATTGGACCTATGAAATTATATTGTTATCATGGTTGTAAAACAAGGTCTCTAAGGCCGAGTACTCCCCGAGTAGTCGCTATAAGGTAGGCTGCCGAGGCGACTTTCCTCAACTCTGCGTATTTACTCGGAATCGATCAAACGCGGTCAACCTCGACCAGAATCGGATCTAGTAGGTCAATTTGGGCCGAGTTTGTCTTAAAAAAATAAAACATAATTTCTATGCGTATCACATTAAAGAATATTAAAGAATGAATATCATTTTCATATATTTTGTTATAAATATTAATAAATTTATGTTATTTGACATATATTTAATTTCCGAAAACTAATTTCTTTACATTTTTAACATGTCCGAAATTGGGTTTTGAATTAGTTTTGTTTATTCAATTGGGCCTGAGTTACTTTTATTACACTTTCACAAGTTGGGCTTCTCAAAAGAATTTAGTCATTCAGGTGCTTTACGAATTTCATTGGCAAATTGGGCTACAAATCCAAAAGTCTCAAACTGTTATGGCCCTTTTAACTTTTTCTTATTCTTAAACCCAGACCCTTTAGGAATTTTTTGTTTTAAACATGTATATAAAAAAAATTAATTTTTTTTGGGCCCATATCGATTTGGGCCCTGAGTGGTCGCCCACCCGACACTTGTTCGGGGATGGCCTTGATCCAATGTATCATGGGAAAAGCAAGCATATAAGAGTGAAATATCACTTTATTCGTGACGACCTATTGAAGAATGAAGAGGTTAACATTCAGTTTTGTGCAATGAAGCAACAAATAGCATATATCTTCACAAAATATTGCAACCAAAGGATTTCCTTTGACTAAAAAAATTACTCAACGTTCTCCCAGTTTAGCTTGTGGGAGGGTATTAGAACTAAAATAAATAGGTTTATATATATATATATGGTCATCTTATTCACACCCCCAAATTTTATTCATACACCCTTTTCCACTCTATCAATATTAACACCCTATATATTAACCTAGACAAGAATTATATACATTTCTATTACTATTTGTATGGGTCAATTTTTTTACAAAAGCTCCTAATTGTAAGAAGTGTAAGAAGATTTTATAGAGTGACAAGTGTCAAAGAATCTAAAACCTAAACACCCCCCCCCCCCCCCCCCCCCCCAAAAAAAAAAAACGTAAACTCTACCCAAAAAAAAAAAAAAGGTTTTTTGGTGGTGGTGGGTGTTTATTTATTTATTTTTTTTTAAGTGGGTTTATTTTTAGAAGCCTTTGTACACTTCTTATTTTTAGGGGGCTTTTTATTTTATCCTAATCCCTACTAGCTTACAACTCCGTGTGTTACACGGATTGAATGACGAAAAACGTAAATTATAAACTTGTATATAATCCTTATTAATGAAGTGACTTATTTAGATAAATTAGTAAAACAAATGATCAGTTATATTTTCGTTACTTGTACACGTGATTTGATACTTTATTAGTAATTATTGTTTATATCCAAATAATATATTTTATCTTAACAAATATATATGGTTAGGGTAAAATGAAAACTTCTACGAGTTATGAGAACTTAGAGAACTCAACATTACAAAAGGTTTTTTGAATTTTTTACAGAGGGTGTGAATGAACGGTTAGAGACTCATGGCGTTAAACTTTTTGATTTTGGATTCAAGTGGTTAAAACCATTAAAACATAGGGACTCAAAAAGTAATTTACTATTAATTAAATTTGAAATTATACGTTTGATCTCTAACTATATTAAATAATATTATACTTATTATATTATTTGATACATTTATATTTGTTATATATAATTATTAATTAAATTTGAATTTATACGTTTATCTCTAACTATATTAATTAATATTATATTATATTTTGTGTATAAAAATTAATATGTAATACTATTATTAAAAGGGAGGAGGCACCAGAGAATGACACGTGTACAAAAAGATTTTTATTTATTAGTATAGGAAGATTTGTATATGTATTAAATTAAATAATCCTTTGTATTCTCACTGGTCATACCGATTCGAACCCACATGTGAATCGAATACCCTAAACCGAAGGGATACCTATATCCCTGATCTTGTTCCTTCACGAGCAGTTAAAGCAAGAGAAAACATTTCACACAAATACAAATCGATTTCTTCCACTGGCAGTGAAGGCCGAGGAAGGGGTTGTCGAATGGAGCTCGTACACCATCCACATGAACATGAGCAATTAGAAAAAAATACAACAATTTAAAGGGGTTCTAATGGATCACCCCTGAATGAAAATGGATTAATGGAACATAGTGCCATGTAACAAAATGCAACTAGGTTATGCAACATCTATTATCTATTATAAATGAAAGTTATTTAGGTCACGTGTCAGTAGATGGGGGCTACATTTTTTCCCTTTTCCCACCCAACAGTATCACTCCCTTCTTTTATCTAGCTCATCTCTCATTTAGGGCTTCCCCACTTTCTCTCTCGCTCTGCTCTATTCCGATCTTAACAGATGTTCAGATCAACGCTCCGAATCAAGGTTAGATTATCAATAAGTGTCAATCTTTGTTTTCGTTGTTCAATTATTTGATCTTCATGCGTCTTTACCTAGGGTTGTGCTTCGGCTAGGGTTCCGCTGGGAACTTGATGACGGAGATGATCGGAGGTTGTCGGCTCTGCGGCTGCAGTTCTTTTGGTTAATTTTTGGTCAGGTTTGATGTTCAATTTTGATGTTCACTTATCTAATTTTGATTTTATTTTTAGACTTCTATATGATTTTGAGGTCGATTGAATGGTTATGCTGTAATGGATTTGAGGTTTACGATTAGTTATAAATATCTTTTTTTTCGTTTTTCCATCTTGAGTTTTAGGTTAGGGTTTGTTTTATTTTTGGGCTTGTATATGATTTTGAGGCCGATTGATTGGTGGCTTGCTATTGTTGTTTGCTGTTGTTTGTTAATTAGGCTGCTGACATCACCGACCGATTCCAACGACATCGAAAGGTTGTAGGACTATGACGACCAACTCAAAGATTCGAACGGCAAATATCAGGTGTTTAGTTTCATTTTTTCTATGTTTTACTTATTTTCATATTATGAAATTTGTGAAATAAGGTAAAAATGGTCATTCTAATTATTTGTTAGATGTACAGATTCTACATAATGTTTTTTGGTTTGTTTCTTTGTTCTTTGATTATTTGTTAGATGTACAGATTCTACAGAATGTAGTTAAGACCCGCACATAAATCTGACCAGATATGGTTTCGGCAAATATCGGTAAATTGTTGATTCTTTTGTTAAGAGCCGCACATAAATCAGGTAATTGTTGTTTTTGCTAATTGTTAATACACTTTGTAATCAGCTCTTCTTCTTTTTCATTCTTCGTTATTTCTTGAGCTTCGTTACATCTTTTTTAAGATTGAAGTTTCTTCAAATCGTCATCTTCTCCAATGCTTCCATCGATTCTTCTCTCGCTAAATCTGGTAACAATCCGTGACCTAATTTCTTTCATGATTCTATGAAATTTGTTTGATATGTTTGTAGCTTTTGATTTTGTCTTTGATTTGTTATTGTTTATTCAGATGCTTGCATTGGTGTACCATGTGATTACGAGTATATTGATTTTGATATGTGTGTAGTTTTTGTTTTTCACAACCTATTTTGTTGGTTTATTCACCCACGTTTCATTCATAGATCTCTATAATCCATATTTTTGGTTTCAAATCTGTTTCCTGAGTTATTTACAGTTGTAGCACACCAAATATTTGTTATTTGTATTGAGTTGGTATATTGGGATTAAATACTGAACTGGTGGAATGACAGCAAGTCCAGGTTATGCTTCAAGCTGTCTCGATCTCTTTGGAGGCGGATAGGTGGCTTTGGGAGGTCTAAAAAACAGAATTGATAAATTTAGGGAAAATGGGTTGAAAGATGATAACCCAACAGTTGAGGATCTCATTCTACAGCTTCGATAAATTCAAGGGTATTCTCGAATAATGCTTCCTATATGTTTGAAGACCGACAAATGTCCAAAGAAGCAGCACTGTGGACATTTGTCGGTCTTTGTCGGTCTTCAAACATCTAGGAACCATTATTTGAGCATACCCCTGAATTTATCGGAGCTGTAGAATGAGATCCTCCACTGTTGGGTTATCATCTTTCAAATCCATTTTCCCTAAATTTATTGATTCTGTTTTTCAACAGGGATGTAATGCAATGATTCCTCTCAATTGAATAGACGGGCACTTACTTCCTCTCAAAGGGTTATGGAGTGGTTATAACAGCTGATCATGCTAAGGACTGTTATAACTAACCACTGCTCCTTATAAAGACTGATGGACTTAAAGACTGATGAGACCTATCCATTGTTGAAGACAAAGCCCTGTTAAAGACAAGCACTTATGTACCTAAGGCCTAATCAACCAAAGGAAAACCACTGGTCAGTAACAGCAGTGGTTCAGCATCTACAACGGATTCAACATCAGTATTTATGTATCAGTTTTTCTTATGTAACAGTGTTTAGTGTATCAGTGTTTAGATTTTGTTACAGCTTCGATGATGGTTGTTAGATTTATGAAAATGTCTAACAATTTCGGATTGGGTATATTCATTCACAGTTTTATGATACTTCAGTGTCTATGATGAAAATTATGTTGGTTCCATGATTGACTGCTCCCCATGTTGATTCGATTAATGGTATGTTATGTATATGTATATACAATCTCTCAAGACAAACCCTAGAGTTTATCTCTCGAGACAAACCCTAGACAAAACCAAAGGTGAACCACTGCCCAACAACCACAGTGGTTCAACATCGACAACAGATATTCTACCTTTGTTTATGTTAACAGTGTTTATATGTAACAGTATTTATCACATCAGTGTTTTATACTATGTTAGGTTGTTAGATGTTATATCACTTCAGTGTTTGTATGTAACAGTATTTCTCACATCAGTGTATAAAAGTTATCCACTACTGAAAGACAACCCATGTTTCTTCATTCTTCATGTTGACCACTGACTGACCAAACGTCAGTGTTTCAATCACTGTTGGCTATCCACTGATAGTTTAAAAACAGCAACTGCTCACATTTTTATTGTTGATATCCACTGATATTGACCATCAGTGGTTTCCAAAAAAAAACAGCCACTACTCACATTTTTATTGTTGATGTGGTTAATTAATGATAGAATGAAATTATCAAATGAAAACTAGAATTACAATGAAATTACCATTTTACCTAATCGTTACATTCCAATGAGATAAGAGTTCCTCCAACATTGTTTTGGTGATAAAAATTAAAGTTAAAATAAAAAATAAAAAAACTGTTGATGACAATTTGTAGCATATCAAATCAGTAATTAATGCTAATTTCTTGAGCTTTGGACATTGAAAAATATACAAAATGGGAATTTCAAATTGACGGTTATTTTCTCTTAATTAAAGTTAAAATAAAAATTAGAAAAGTCATGATGACAATTGCTTTCAAATCAAATCAGTAATTATTGATAATTTCAATAACTTTTGAAATTCAAAATATGCAAAATGGTAATTTAAAATTGACGTTCTCTCTCTCTCTTTTTTTTCTTCCTACAAACGCAACATAGATTCATAAGATTAAAATTTGTTCATTTATTCATGACATTAAAATTTCAATTATTACATAACATACTAAACAACTAAACTTTTAAATCTAACAATAACCGTAAGAATTAAGAAAGGTTAGCCTCAACTCCATCGATTGCTGAACCTCTCGATGTATGTCCTTCAGCATCGCCATGAACTCCACGTCTCTATCAGCTCACTCTATATTGCTGACAACACAAAGCTCACGAACGGAAGTTGAAGGCATCCACATAAGATTTCTGGAAACCTGCTCTCTCATGAACAGGCCAACTTGCAATCCATAAAAACATCTCTTCAGCTCTTGAAGAGTAGCCCTATCTTCATACACCTGTTCCTCTATATGCTTGACAAAACTCTGCTTTAAATCATTTGATTTTACAGAAGTGAATGACGCCATTTCAATAAACTATATTACTCGACTTTCCTAAAAGTATGATATCTTCGTAGGAAATCGTGATGAAAAACGGGTGAAGTGGCTATGAGTTTATATACTTAATCAATCAAAACGTGTAGATTTAATATAAACATATTAATGTATATTTCAAAACAACAGTCTTTTAATGCAAAAACCTTTTCAAACCCCAACTTTTATGGGAAAACTTTAAAATTAAATACCAAGAAACCCAAGGGACAAATTTTCGAAGTTCAAAGAACAAAAGCAGATTATCATAATTACAATTAACCTCTTCATTTACCATGTAGACGCGTTTTTAAACTCTATGAAAGACCGTTAATTACGTTTGATTCAAAACATCAACAAATTGTCCTACAAATCACTGTCTGTGAAAGATTGTTCCACATCAGAAAATCCAACAAAAATCTACATGGCAAACTTCAGCTTCTACCACTGGTCAGACACCAGCGATGTTAAAACCAAATTCTCGATGTGGTCACTCAAAGAAAAAAGAACAGACGAAGAACTAAATAGTAAAGTCGACATAATCAATGACAGTAATTACAAGAAAACCTGGAACAGCATAGCATTGCTCGATGAATTCCTCCACTCTCCTCCATCAGATTTCCAGAAGAATGCAGAGGAGTTTCTCACACAACTTATAAAACAGGATCAGAAAATCTGCAACATGCTAACTGACCTGAAAAACAAAAGAGAGCATGAAATCACATGGAGAAAGGCCAGAGTCTATGAAGTCCTAACAAGTGTTAACTCTAGCCTGTAATAGTTTATAAATATTTCATTAAATTTCTATTTTTCTATGTAATAGTTTATTTTAATAATCTCAACATGCATCTTAACATATTCTAAAATGTCAGTGTCAATAAAAACTCTCAACATCATCAACAGTTAATCAAAATAAAAAACAAACCTAAAATGCAAAGGTTTCCTCATTTTCGAAGCTGTAGAATGAGATCCTCCACTGTTGGGTTATCATCTTTCAACCCCATTTTCCCTAAATTTATTGATTCTGATTTTCAACAGGGATGTAATGCAATGATTCCTCTCAATCGAATAGACCGTCACTTGCTTCCTCTCAAAGGGTTATGGAGTGGTTATAATAGCTTATCATGCTAAGGACTGTTATAACTAACCACTGCTCCTTATAAAGACTGATGGACTTAAAGACTGATGAGGCCTATCCACTGTTGAAGACAAAGCCATGTTAAAGACAAGCACTGATGTACCTAATGGCTGATCAACCAAAGGAAAATCACTGGTCAGTAACATCAGTGGTTCAACGTCTACAGCGGATTCAACATCAGTATTTATGTATCAGTGTTTCTTATGTAACAGAGTTTAGTGTATCAGTGTTTAGAGTTTGTTACAGGTTCGATGATGGTTGTTAGATTTATGAAAATGTGTAACAATTTCGGATTGGGTATATTCATTCACAGTTTTATGATACTTTAGTGTTTATTCATTCACACTGTTCAATCTAACATGGGTTTCCATCCAACTGTTGACCAAAAGTCAAACAAATGTTCAAACCACTGATTAAGTTATTCAAATTTCTGTTGAATACCAAATGATATGTTGACCAAAACTCAAACAGATGTTGATCAAAAGTCAAACAGTTGTTCACCAATAGTCAAACAGATGTTGACCTTAAACAGATGTTTGGTTTAAGGCCAAACATCTGTTTATGGCCAAACATCTGCTTAAGGTTAAACATCTGTTTAAGGTCAAACATCTGTTTAAGTCCAAACATCATTGTTTTAATCACTGTTGTTTATCCACTGATAGTTAAAAAATAGCCACTGCTCACATTTTTATTGTTGACATCCACTGATATTGACCATCAGTGGTTTCCCTAAACAACTGTCATCCATTTTCATTAGAGGTTGTGACGTGGACAGTTCTTAGCCGTCCGATCTTTGTAACCACTGCCAACTGTTGACCAAAAGTCAAACATATGTTCAAACCACTAATTGTGTTATTCAAATTTCTGTTGAATACTAAATGAGATGTTGACCAAAACTCAAACATATGTTGATCAAAAGTCAAACTGATGTTCACCAATAGTCAAACAGATGTTTGGTTTAAGGCCAGACATCTGTTTATGGGCAAACATCTGTTTAAGGTCAAACATTTGTTTAAGGCCAAACATCTGTTTCTGGCCAAACATCTGTTTAAGGTCAAACATCTGTTTAAGTCCAAACACCAGTGTTTCAATCACTATTGTTTATCCACTGATAGTTAAAAAACAGCCACTACTCACATTTTTATTATTGACATCCACTGATATTGACCATCAGTGGTTTCCCTAAACAACTGTCATCCATTTTCATCAGAGGTTGTCACGTGGACAATTCTTAGCCGTCCGATCTTTGTAACCGCTGCCACGTTAGCATTCACTTTTCACTTTTGTAAAACCCTGATCAAAACCCCAAACAGGGTTTTAACTGCCATTTCGAATTCCAAAATTCTTTCAAAAGCGGTTTCCATCAAATTCCTTCAAACGCTTCATCTTCTTCCTTCTCTTGCAACTACTTTCGAATTCACCATGGCTCTTGCACTAAAAACCCCTCATAACTACCTGTGTACACTTGAGAAAACAAGTCAAAATGCAACTTTTCACTCCGTGATTGATGCACTTTCTTCTTCAAAGTTCAAAACTTTGTTGACTTGTAATGCACCGATTTACCTGGATACCCTACGAGATTTCTGGAAACATGCACAAATTGAAGTTCAAGACAAAAAGCCTTTGGCTATCACTTCAACCGTAGGAGGAATTCAGGTTGCTATCACACCTCAAACCATCTCTGAGGCTTTTGAAATAAATGATCTTACAGGTAAAAATTCTTTCCCAAAGGAAGAATATAAAATTGATTTGATTTGATTTGATTTGATTGAGAGGGGGTATGAGGAACAAATGAAAAAAGATACTTTGCAAAAAGGGAGTTTTCCACCTCCCATGAGATTTTTATTCCATACCCTCCTCATTTGTGTTTCAAATAAAACAACAGCTTTCAATGAAATACCATTGAAAATCCAACACATGGGATATGCTATAATGACTGAAGTTGATTTTAACTACTCACAGGAGATTTTCAATGATATGGTGAATAATGTTACTAATATCAAAGAAAAGAAAAAAATCATTTTTATTGTTTCCAAGCTTTTTAAGTTTTTATTTACAAAAGAAAATTCCAAAGGATAGTGCACATGTGCTTATCCAAGGAAATCCATTTCAAATAAACAACCTATCTTCTGAAACTTTTGCAAGGCTGTCAAAACCTTCCAAAACACAAACAGAGGAACTTGAGCATAATTTAGCTGTGACAACCTCTGCTCCTCAGGTTTCTGCTATTGAGCCTACTGCTCTTGGTGACCATAGCAGCACCACCACTGCTGTGCAACCCCGACCAAAACCCACCAAAAGACCCAAAAAGAAAATTACCAAAAAGCCCCCCAAACCCTCCAAAAAGGATCTTCTGGAAGATGAGATCCCAGAAGTAATTCCTGTGACAACACCAAAGTCACCAATAACCACTACTGCTACTTCCTCACAGCAGATGGTTGAAAGATCTCAACCTGAGCCTAAAACTCGTCCTGCATCCTCACAAAAGGATCATGTTGTATACACAGGGACACCACATTATGAAGCTCTGGTTCCACTTGAATCCATCTTCCTCAGCCATACTCCCGGGGTAAATTCTCTTTCAACCCCTATCCTCACCTCACAAATTCCACCATCATTCTTACCTCTGTTGAATGCATTAGATATGGACCAGACAAAAATCAGTTCTTCTCAACAATCTATCACTAAGAAAATACTCCAACAAGTGACTGAGTCTGATTCCTCTATCTTTGCTAACCCATCAACAACTGAGGAGGTTACACTGCAGGAATTACAAGTAATTCCTATCAGTAGTTCAAGTGGAGCAGCTACTACAGGTATTGAATCCACTGATTTATACCTGGGCAGTAGTTTCATCAGTAAGACTCCCTTGAAGGCAACCATTTTTGATGCTATCAAAGTTACCACTGGTGTGTTTGAATTACCCACTGGTGTATTAAACAAGATAGTTCAACAAAAGGGAAGTCCCCAATAACAAGACAAAGGGGCATCAGTGGATGAACCAGTGAAAACTTCTTCTGGTCCAACTGCTGATACAACCACTGCTGGTGGGAAATCAGATGATCCCATTCAGTTGGGTGATGGTTTAAAATACCAAGAATTGACGAAGAGAGTAGACAAAATTGAAACATCCGTTGTAGATATCAAAAATATGCTGCAGCAGTTGTTACAATCTCAAAAAGCTCCATCCACTGCTTCAACATCTGCTCTATCTCCCACTAAGCTATGGCACTTGTTTCAACCTATGCTTTATCAAAAGAGATAGTACGCTGATCAACAACATGAAATTCAGCTTCAAATGTTCAGAAATGTGATGTAAGCTAGGTATAAAGATATTCAAGCTGATATAAAGGCCATCAAAGCTCGTTTGCTCCAAACCACTGGCATTTCTCCTCCTACTATCATTTATGTTGAAAACCCCCATGATGCCAAAAAGGGGGAGAAAGGAAAGAAAGGAAAATAAGGCTTATATCTACCACCAGATCCATTGTCTAAACCTGTGGTAGAAATTCCAAGACCAGATGGTTCTAAAAAGGTTGATGTGTCTCTCAACCTATTTGCTGAAGAAAAAGCAGATAGAAAAGAGAGAATGGAAATAAAGGGTGCCAAAAGATTTGAAAAGAAGAAGAAAGTTTTGATGGCTAAGGAAGAACAGGGTACTTCAAACAGAAGAAAGACTACCAGAATGGTCAGCCAACCCAAAACCACACCTTCCAAAACCACTAAACCTACTCCTGAAATCCCCAAAAGTTCCACACCTCAAACCTCTAAACCAACAGGTGTTAAGACACCTGTTGTATCAATAGTTGTTGATACTTCAGTGGTTTCAACAAATGTTGTTTCAACCCTTGCCCTCATCATTTCACGAACCACCACTCAACCTACTGTTACACCACAAACTACATCTGCATTACAAACACCACCTGCCAAAAAGCAGAAGACAACAGTTGTAATGACAACAGTGGTTGAGACACCAGTTGTTTCAACAGCTGTTTGTCAGTCACCCATCAGTTCAAACACCCCTTCACAAGCCATAATCCTTTCTGTTCCAAAAACTCAAACAAAAACACCTTCTCCCAAAAAGGTGTTTACAAGAAAAAGAAAGTTTAAGGTGCATGATGATGACATACCAGCACCTGATCCTATTTCATCTGCACCTTACAATGTAGTCAAACCTCAACAATTCATTCCTCCAACGTTAGCCAATCCAATCAAAGATCCAAAGGTACTTGAAGGAAATGATCCTGCTGATGTTATACCAGTAGCAGTCAGTTATCCACTAGAATTGCATGCAGTAAAGAATGAAATGAAACAATTCTACACAGTGGATAACCCTTCAAAAAGAAAATTTCCCTCTCTTGTTGGTTTTCAAGATCCAAACAACATGGATGAGTATTTAAAGCTCAAAGCCAGACAAGTTGAATTGCGAGCTAGACTTGAATGTAAAGGGGAAAGTGACAATGCCATCTCAAATCGAATGCAGTTTTTGCTCACCAAAGTCAAACAATTGGAAGATTATGCAAGAGATTTGAGTAAAGAAATGTCCAACCTACCACCAGAAGCTAACCTGCAAAAGGAGATGAGAAAAGACCTCCTTGAATTGATCATGAGGGAAAATTTCTATCTAGCCAAGGTTGAGCAGTTCAATGACTGGCCACTCATTGCTTTGAAACATGAAGCAAACATAATTGAAAGAATTAAAAATGATCCAGGTATGAAAAGATCAGCACCAAACTGGAGCAAATATAAAAAGGCAATTGCTGATCTTACCTTGGAGTACAAAAGAAAGAAACAAGAGTTGGTTGCAGCAAAGGTTGGTACAGCCAAAGCCATAGCAAAATGGTCAAGGCAATACACTGATATGGCATATGAGAGGCTGGAAAGAAGGAGAGAGACAGATCCTAGCCTTCCAAAGAAGCCAACATACAGAGATAAAAAGGCTGATGATTCACAACAGCAGGACCTTTCTTTGAAAACACTGTTCACATCATCTGACACCTCCATCATTGCCTTAAATCAAAGAAAAAGGCAAAAACAGATGGAAGAAGAAGAGAATGAACAAGTGGATTATATTATGAAGATTGTCCTTCAAGATATGATTGCAGAAAATCCTGATTCAACAAAACTTCAAAACCTTGATAAAGGTGTTATAAGCAGGCCTCCTTCACCAAACTCATCAAAAATAAAGACTCTCCCAAGAAACCCACTGAACTCAAAAATACTAAAGTGGAAGTCTAATCAAAAGTCCCATGTATTAACTTTGATCAAGTCCAGTGGAGAAGTTAAGCATATATCAAGGGAAAGTGCACTAAACCTGAGTGTAGAAGATTTACAAGATCTCCTTGAGCTTCAACTATGTAGGGATGAGGATGATGAAGATTCCATGAACTTTGAATTACAATTCAAAGGACAAGTTAGGGAATTCTTAATAAGGCAATAAAGATCCTGAATAATGAAATGTTTTGGCATCATCTGTTATAGGGGGAGATTGTTGGGATTGGACCCTACAAAGGAACAGTTGATAAAGCCAAAACTGCTTCAAGAACAGTGGATCCTTCATAAGCAGTGTTTGTACAAATCTTTCCCCTTGACAGTGGCCCTAACATCTGATATCTCAAAGTACTGCTTTTCATAACTGTTGCTGATTTAAAGACTTATGAAGTTAAAGTACTGAAGCTCAATCTACTGATGTGATTCAAGTACTGCTGAAGGCCAAAGCACTGCTGAAGCTACAACAGTGGAATGAAGAATCAGTGTTTTACTTATGCTTTGTTTATGTAATCAGTAGTTTGTAATCAGTGGTTGTATAGGTCAGTGGTTGTACTTTATTAGCAGTTTGTGTTTTATATATAGATGATATCACGCTTCTTTTTGCTAATAGTAACTGCAATTAGTATAAACTTGGTTTATTAATCGCAAATGTGAAATTCTTCTGCATTTATGGGTTTATGAATTCAGAATAATGGATGGATATATATGATTGTATTTGGCAGATGTTTGGCCTTCTATATCAGATGTTTGGACTTAAACAAATGTTTGACCTTAAACAGATGTTTGGCTATAAACAGATGTTTGGCCTTAAACAGATGTTTTGGTCAACATTTGTTTGAATTTTGGTCAACATTTCATTTAGTATTCAATAGAAATTTGAATAACTCAACATCTGTTTAAGTCATTGTTTCGTTTTCTTGAATTCTATGTAATTTTGTAAAGAAGTACAAGAGCAAACATTTTTACAAAATCCCAAATCACCCGATCATGTAAGTGCATTGAAGTAAAAGTGGAAATGATGTTATTCATGTGGTCCTGTTGTGCTTTTGTTTGACGTTTAATATGGGTTCATGATCTAATCCGGTGAAGTGTAGACATTGTTGTTGAATCCAATGAGATGCTTAATGTAATGAGGTCGTATTAATAACAAATAATAATTAATATACCTAAGTTTCCCGAGCCCGGGAAGCAATCCCGGGTAATAACCTAGTATATATATACATATATATATAGGGGAAGGTTCATTTGAGAAGAAATTTATTGTGAGAAGAAAAAGAAGAAAGGGCATAATGGTAAAATATTAAATAGTTTATAACTCCTCCCATTAATTATATTATTTTTCATTAATAAAGCAAAAAACATTTTATCCTACACATTTCAAAATTTATCCTACATATATCTTACACTTACCGAAATTTAACCTACGCATATCTAAATTTATCCTACACATTTAAGAATTTATCCTACACATACTAAAATTTATCCTACACATGTCGAAAATTGTCCTTCACCCTAAATTATTTTATCTTGAAAGAGTATATTTAAAAGTGAGTTACAAGTTTTTAATTAGTTAGGTAATTAATTACAATTAGAAGTTTACCTATATGCCCTTATTAATAACATTAAATACACATATTAAATGAAGTAAAATGGAGCATTTCTATTGGTTTAAAACTTATTCTTTTTATTCTTACAAAAATTTTCTTCTCATTTGAACCTTCCACTATATATAGGTAGAGGATCCTATAAAAAAGACCAAAAGTGTGAGAAGGGTAAGAAAGAATATCCGCCATAAGATCTTTACCTATCCATTTTATTAGATCAAGGATATAATGGTAATTGTACTAATAATTCTAATTATGGATTAATTAATGTAACCAAATTTAGGTAGTTATTTTAGGAATTCGAATTTTGAATTTCAATCTGATTAGTTTTCTGATAAATATGGTTTTTGCCCCTTTGATGTTATAGTGTGTGGTGTTTTCTGCATGGATGATTTTCGTTTAGTATACGAGTTTATTTAATGATACCATGTGTAATCCTTCCATGGTGTTTTTATATGTACATGGTGTTTTGATGTATACTATTGAAGTTGAAGGGTGTTTTTTATACCAGTTGTTTCTTTTCTACAGTTTGATTAGTTGCGTATGGTGTTATGTTGTAGATATTATGTTGCAGTGTCTTTTTTTGCACATCGTTAGTTTTGAATGGTGTTTTCTGCATTAGTTGTATATTTCCATATGGTGTTTTACTGTAAAACACAACGCCTTGAATCACAATACAATGAAAACACCATTGTATGAACATAGAAAAAACACCATGGACTAAAACATTCAATCGAAACATAATTTTTTTCTCTACATAAGTATAACAATATGGTACTCATATTAAAGATAAAAAAACACTCGTTATTATGGTGTAATTTAAAAAAAAAAGAGTTACGTATAAAAAGTTAATGACGTTTAAAAAAGAAGGGGGGAACTTGCATGTGGATTGCATGTGACTTTCTAAATTTAAAAATGTTAATTTTACCTTTATACCCTTAATCTAGAAAATTAATTATTTTAATTGTTACACTATTTACAAGATTGTCATCAAGATCTCAACCATTAGATTAAAGATCTAATAGTTTAGATTCTTTCTTACCCTTCTCACAAAAAAAAACATTTTTTTTTACAATAACCTCACCCTATATATATATATTATATATAGGGTCAGGTTAACGTACAAATGCCCTTATCGTACATTACGTACGCTACAACCTCAGCCGTCAGATCATCTTCCCGCATTGAAAATCGCATGTTTTTTTGTAACAATTTTGCATGTTGGTTTTTTAACATGCGATTTCATCAAAATTATCACATGCGGAAATGTTACAAAAAAACAACATGCTATTTCATCAAAAATTATCACATGCGAAATTGTTATAAGATTGTTACCCTTAATCTAGAAAATTAATTATTTTAATTGTCACACTATTTACAAGATTGTCAACAAGATCTCAACCATTAGATTAAAGATCTAATGGTTTTGATTCTTTCTTACCCTTCTCACAAAAAAAAAAAAAACACTTTTTTTTACAATAACATCACCCTATATAGATATTATATATAGGGTTAGGTTAACGTACAAATGCCCTTATCGTACATTACGTACGCTACAATCTCAGCCGTCAGATCATCTTCCCGCATTGAAAATCGCATGTTGTTTTTTTAACAATTTTGCATGTTGGTTTTTTAACATGCGATTTCATCAAAATTATCACATGCGAAACTGTTACAAAAAAAACATGCTATTTCATCAAAAATTATCACATGCAAAATTGTTACAAAAAAACAACATGCGATTTTCAATGCAGGAAGATGATCTGACGGCTGGGATTGTAGCGTACGTAATGTACGATAAGGGCATTTGTACGTTAACCTAACCCTATATATAATATATATAGGGTGAGGTTATTGAAAAAAAAGTGTTTTTTTTGTGAGAAGGGTAAGAAAGAATCTAAACCATTAGATCTTTAATCAAATGGTTGAGATCTTGATGACAATCTTGTAAATAGTGTAACAATTAAAATAATTAATTTTCTAGATTAAGGGTATAAAGGTAAAATTAACATTTTTAAATTTAGAAAGTTACATGCAATCCACATGCAAGTTTCCCCCTTCTTTTTTAAACGTCAATAACTTTTTATACGTAACTCTTTTTTTTAAATTACACCATAATAACGAGTGTTTTTTTATCTTCAATATGAGTACCATATTGTTATACTTATGTAGAGAAAAAAATTATGTTTTGATTGAATGTTTTAGTCCATGGTGTTTTTTCTATGTTCATACAATGGTGTTTTCATTGTATTGTGATTCAAGGCGTTGTGTTTTACAGTAAAACACCATATGGAAATATACAACTAATGCAGAAAACACCATTCAAAACTAACGATGTGCAAAAAAAAAGACACTGCAACATAATATCTACAACATAACACCATACACAACTAATCAAACTGTAGAAAAGAAACAACTGGTATAAAAAACACCCTTCAACTTCAATAGTATACATCAAAACACCATGTACATATAAAAACACCATGGAAGGATTACACATGGTGTCATTAAATAAACTCGTATACTAAACAAAAATCACCCATGCAGAAAACACCATACACTATAACATCAAAGGGTCAAAAACCATATTTATCAGAAAACTAATCAGTTTGAAATTCAAAATTCGAACGGTATACACATATGTACTTGGATTTGAATAGAACAGTACGCATGTGTACTTAGAATCGTACATACGTGTAATTAGCTACATAATACATACATAGAAACAAATACCTGTAAAACTATTTTATATTTAACAAATTACAAGTTCCATAATGTTTTCCAAACCAAGCAAAAAAACATACAATTACAAGTTCCAGTTTCGTAGAAACAATGAACCCAACATAATCGGAAAAACAAAAAAAAACATAGTCATTTACAACTATTCGCCACTTGCATGGAACTGTTATTACGACGCTCAAATTCATTTCCTACACTGAGTTATACTCCATTTCGTTAAAAAACACACACAAACACGAAATTCTGCCACGATAACAGGGTAATAACTCGATCATTTCTATGATATAATGTCCGATCGATTGAAACCAATCCGATGGATGTTTAAGTGCTGCCTAAACTCGGGCTATACTTTGTCATTCGTTGTGAATCCGATGGATGTTTAAGTGCTGCCCGAACTCGGGCTATACTTTGTCATTCGTTGTGAATTCGATGGATGTTTAAGTACTGCACTTTGTCATTCGTTTTGAGGGTTTTGATTTCATGAGCTTATCATAAATGTTGTATTAAGTTACTAACCTAGTTTCGTATGCATTGTCATTTAAATTAGGTTTCAAGGCTAAATCAGTAGGCTAAAATCTGCCCGACTAAACTTGCAAAGTGAGTCATTCTCGTTTTATTAAAATTGTTTTACAATACCTCAAATTATTTTCAAAGTTATAATTACAGGGATTAAGATGTGGTTATCTTGAATCACTGGCAAGTGGTTTATTGTGCACATTACTAATTTCTCACGGTTAGGTTCATCAACCTAACAGTGATAATCATCACTACTTGGGTGAAAGGACCCAATAGTGGTATGACCATCGTCACCAGGGTGTGACACGGCGCCAGATAAAAATAAGATAGAAGCCATTGTAATCGCTCTTATGCTGTAATTTATAACTATGTGTCGTTTTATCAAAATTGAGTGAATCGCCAGTATTTCCCCGCTGATAAAATATTTTTAAAACATGTTTCAAGTGACCTACTGTGAATCAAGGCAAAGTGCTACGGAGCACTAATAAAGCTTGAAGTGGTGGCTTAGTAAAAAGAAATAAACATGTTTTGTAATACAGGGAATTTCCTCGTGAAATTCCTCTATTGTAAATTACGGGGTTTGTCCCAACTTATGAAATAAAATAATGGGGTAGTTTGAAGTCTTAAAAGATCCTGTTAAAATTCCACTGTCAACTCAAATAATAAAATACCACGGGTTTCTGTCCTGCGGCTCCTGGACAGGGTAAAACCGGGATGGGGGACGTGACAGAAAAAGGTGGAATCAGAGCCACTGATTTAAGCCAATTAAGTATTTGGAATTACTTAATTTAATTGATTGCCCTTCTGTGATTTTGTGAAAGTTTGCAATAAATAACATTCTAACTAGGATTTTGTGTTTACTATATATTCTGATAGCATGACTGAGTTGTCTGAAGCTCTTCAGAATCTCACCATCCATTCTGCTAACATGGAAGTTTCCGGGGGCTTTTCCGGTTATCAGACCGATACTGATGAACCTATGGAGTTCCAGGCTCAAGCCTAGAAGAAACCCAAGTCGAAAAAGAGAAAGAGATTCGTGGGCTGGAGACGCGTACGAAGAACGAAGCCAACCGCACAGAGGGTGAAAAGAACTGTGGACCCAAAGGATAAAGGAAAAGGAAAAGAGATCGGGGAAAGTTCAGGATAAGCCCAGGAAATGCCACCCTGGGAGGAACTTGATCGCAAATTGGCAAATTTTGACCTCATTGGACCTGCCAATGAAGACCTCTTCAATTACCCAATTGAATCACAACTTCCAGTTAATTTGGAACCTGCCATCCCAGATCCCATTGTCAGCCACCAACTTCTACCCGGAGAGCTGGAGGAATGGTGGACAAGTTATTGGCAATTTCAGAACCTCTTGAATAAGTCTAATACCTTTTTCTCCCAGTTTGACCCAGATCCTGTACCAAACCCACCTATGAGCACTGAGAACTTGGCTGAACTCCGCCACTATGGCGAGGAGCTGGTGGACGCAGGAAATAGAATCCGGGAAGTGGGGGAGAGGATATCATGGAAATACGACGAGAGGGAACGTCGTTTCTGAAGTGCCAGCTGACGGGATCGTGTGTGGTTGTGTGGTTACGTGTTTAATAATAATAAAATATTAATAAAAATATAATCATGTAAAATAACTTAAAATAAAACTTTTGTAATATAACCAGTGTGTACGGACACATACTAATATATCAAAATATCAACGTCGCAAAGTCGACAATTTTGGTTACACGTGTTAACTTGATTATGTGCGATTGTTTTATTATGTTTGGTTGTTATTCATTTTGTGCTAATAACTTATATATATATATATATATATATATATATTAATTACCAGATGGAACACGCCGTTAATGACCCAGCTAATGAAGTTAATCAATCTGAGCAAAACAATGAGGATCATTTCCTCAATTGGCAAGATATAGAGAATATCGTTGCCCAGGGAATAGCTAATGCTATCCCAGTAACCGTCGCTGCTGTCAAAAGTCCTGTTGAGCCTTCACAAGCTAACCCCAACAAACGCACTCGTGATGACTCCAGTAATAGTGTAAACGGAGGCGGCAATAACGACAACTTGATTCAGGCCCCAATACTTAAGAGAATGAAAGCTGCAACGCCTGGTTGCACTTGTAAGGAATTTCTTGCCTGTAAACCTGTTGAATTTGCAGGTAATGAAGGGGCAACTGCTGCACTGCGCTGGTAGGAGAAAAATGAGGCGGTGATTACAATAAGTAAATGTGCCGAGGAGGATAAGGTCATGTATGCTTCACATCTTTTTAAAGAAGGGGCACTAGAATGGTGGAACACCGTGCTACAAACCAAGGGAAGTGATGTGGCGTATGCCATGAACTGGGAAGAATTTAAGAGGCTAGTGGAAAGAAAATTATGTCCTGAATATGAAAAGGAACAAATGACAAATAAGTTCCTGAACCACCGGATGGTGGATGTAGACTGTCGAGGGTATACTTCGACATTCTTCGAGTATGCTAGAGTTGTACCAACCCTGGCTTCGCCAGAACCGATACTTATTTCTCGCTATATTTGGGGTTTGATCGGTGAAATCCGTGACATCGTTAAAGCTGCTAGACCCCGCACAATTAACGATGCTGTGGAATTAGCTAATACCTTGACCGACGGGCTGGTACGCACAAGAGAGGAGAACCGGAAAAAGGAAGTAGCCCAAAAGATTACCCAAGGATTCCGTATGGGTAATAGTAGTAACTTCAAGAAAAAGGGGACCGGGCAATCTTCCACTGTTCCATTTTGCACTACCTGTAAAAGGAAGCATTTTGGGAAATGCAATGGGTATTGCAATTTCTGCAAAATTCTGGGGCATCAAGAAGAAGACTGCAAAAGGAAGAAATCCACAATTTGCTTCAATTGTGGAGAAGCTGGACATTTTAGACCAGACTGTCCCAAATTGGTCAAACCAGCTGTCAACAAAGCCAAACTTGCAGAAGGAACTACTAAGAAAAACGCTAGAGCCTTCCAGCTGACTACCCAGGAAGCGGAGCTAATCCCAGATGTGATAGCTGGTACGTTCCTAGTTCAAGACGTTTATGCAAAAGTATTATTTGACTCTGGTGCAAACCAAAGTTTTATAAATACTTCATTCTGCCAAGCTCTTAACCTACACTTAACCAACATTAGACAAATTTTTACGGTAGAAACGGCAGATGGGAATTCTGTTAGCATAGATAAGATTTTGCAAGAAGGAAAGATAGAACTTTTAGGCCATAAATTCTCTGCAAACGTATTACCTATGAATTTAGCTGGATTCGATGTCGTATTAGGAATGGATTGGTTAGTAGCCAACCATGCTCGAATCCTCTGTGATAAGAATTCCATAGAAATTCATACACCATCAGGAGAAATAATTATGATTACAGGAGATAAACCGCGTAAACCAATGAAGTTTATTTCGGTAATGAAAGTTGCTAATCATGAACGAAAGCAAGTAATAGTGTATATGATTTCGGTAATCATTAGCACTAAGGGTAAGGAACTTAAGGAAATGCCCGTAGTATCAGAATACTCGGATGTATTCCCAGAAGAACTACCAGGATTACCACCAGATAGGGAGGTAGAATTTAGAATTCATTTGATTCTGGAACTACACCCGTAGCAAAGGCACCTTATCGATTAGCACCCACCAAAATGTTAGAACGGAAAAAGTAGTTAGATGAATTATTAAGCAAAGGATTTATACAACCTAGTTCATCCCCATGGGGAGCACCAGTATTGTTCGTAAAGAAAAAGGATGGTTCAATGCGAATGTGTATCGATTATAGGAAATTGAATAAAGTTACAATTAAGAATCGATACCAATTACCTAGGATTGATGATATTTTCGATCAACTTCAAGGAGCCATATATTTTTCTAAGATAGATTTACGCTTCGGATATCATCAATTGAAAGTACAAGAAGAAGACATACCTAAAACTGCTTTCAGAACTAGGTATGGTCACTATGAGTTTACAGTTATTCCCTTTGGATTAACAAATGCTCCGACATCATTTATGGACATGATGAATAGGATCTGTAAACCGTACTTGGATAAATTTGTAATTGTCTTCATCGACGATATACTTATTTATTCCAAAAGCCAGGAAGAGCTGTTGGGATTGAACCCTACCAGAGGAACAGATAATGAAAGCCAAAACTGGTTCACAATAGTGGATTCACAATAAGCAGCTGTTTACACTAAGTCTTCTCCCTTGAAAGTGATTATAACAGCTGATGGTCTTATATCCACTGCCCGGATAGAACTACTGCTGTTCTTCAGAACTACTGATGAAGCCTAGAAGACTGTTGAGAACTAAGCACTATTGTTACAATCTACTGATGACAAAGCACTGCCCAATCAAGGACTGATCAACCTTGAGGAAAGCACTGATGTAAAGAGAGAGCAGTAGTTTAGTATGTCATCTGTTTTATGTATAGTCAGTGGTTAAGATTAGCAGTGTTTGTATAAGAACAGTAGATACAGGTTATTAGGCTGTTAGACGTCGCTTTCATGGTGACGTCAACTGAGATGCCTCAGCGGTTTGGTTTGTCTATAAATGGAACAGTACCCTGTACTGTTACATTTGATCGTTTTGAGCGAGTTCTTCTCCTCAATTCAATCCTTTCATCTTGTGCAACCAACCATGGAGTATCAGGCTGAGGGGGAGCTTAGTTTGTAAGCATGTTTGCAATCATTTGAATTGTATTGTAAATCTTTCGACTTAATGACAAACATGCTTTTATCAAAACCGTTTCTCTCTTTGATTGTGTTTACAAAGTTTGTTGTTCATTTCCGCTGCACTTTACATGGTTTCATATTCATGGATTGTTCAATTTTCACAAACAAACACAATCATGAGAGCCTCTGATCCTAACAATTGGTATCAGAGCTCGGACAGTCAAATTCGATCTAACAATCAATTTGACATAACAGTTCAGCTCAAAAATTCAATGATACTAAGGTTGGTGGTATTCAGTTGAAAAACAGAGTAACGAGTAATTAGTTCAAAAGTGTTATTCAAAAACTCTGTAAAATAACCAAGATGTCATAAGACACACAAATTTCACACAACTAGTGATGTCATACACAAGTCACTCATAGTTTTCAGATATGAATACATGTCTGTTAAACTATGGTATTATTTCTTCTTTTCAAAGTTGATTTCAATTGTTGTTATGAAATTTGTGATGTTTACATTATATTAGATGCTAAAGCATGAACCTCGGATTAACAAAACCTATGTTCATAAAAACATTAGTGTTTTTGCCAACGATAAAGAGGGAAATTAAAACTTTAGTCACTTAATCTTAAGTGTTGAAAAACAGGGGTCAATATAGTCCGTATCATATGTAATGTGAGATTGGTTGGAAATTTGTGCAAATATGACCAATTCTCTCAAAACGTTACTGCAAAATGATTCTGGATTAAGAATTTCTTCAATAAAGACCTCCCAGTAAGTATTTCATTACTTATGAATGGGAAGGGTAAAAGGGAAGAAGAATATTTTCAAAAACTCAAAAGTGTGTTTATCTCAAAACTTTTGAAATCAAAAGTAAAGAGTATAAACACAAAACACTTAAGAGTTAAAAAATTGGGGTAAAAATGATCATTAAGCAACTGTGTGCATTCATTGGTTCAGGAAAAGGTTCAGGTACCAATAGTATTCGCAGAGAATAAACTTTCGAATGGACTAGACAAATTTTCAGAATAATCACATGGTAACAAAATCTACACCAGGGTTTTCGAAAACTCATGTGATCTTGTGTCCTCATTTTTCTGTTGACAATCAATCAACAAGAGAATGGTACCAAACAGTGGTCAAAATGTATTTCAAACTTCATACCACTGTTGTCAAACCACTGATCATTTTCATAAGCTTGGGTTTGATATGATTAGGAGCTTCAGTGGAAAATTATACCAGGTTCTTTTTTATGTTGTTTCTAGAAAATCCTTTATTTATTTTTCTGAAAAAGGATTCTCTCAACTAATGCAGGATATATTATTCTTCATTTTTTTAAGAATAATATATTTTGAACCTTTACTGGTTTTTGATAGTAAAAGTTTCAATCTCCTGTCAGGATATATAACCTTTATTTTTGTTGGTTATATTATCCTTAAAACAGATTAAAAGGAATTTGGTACAAGTGTCAAGGTCATATCTAACTCAAGTTTGTCTTAAAACTGATCAAAGATTGATTGTCAAAAAGACCTTGAAATACTGGGGTACTCTTGTTTTAATTTGAATATTATAGCAAGAATGAGTAGCCTTAGTAAAGAGTTTACATCATCTGGGGTACTAAACCACTGTCAAGGAGTTGTAAAAGATTAAAAATGTGTAAATGATATGTGGAAAAACCTTGAATGAAAATTCTCAGAACAGTTGCTGACATACTAGTTTTTCAAATCATTACCATTACCTTACCCCTAACCACTGTTTTGCTTCAACATTTGTTTCCTAAATTCTGTCCACTGCTGAAAGTCGGCCACTGATCCTTCATTTTATTGGCAAGCACTGATGTTCAAAATCAGTGTCTTATCCACTGATATACTATCTACTGATAGTAAAAATCATCCACTGTTATCACATTATTACCGTTGTAACTATTGAGGCTTGGTACATCAGTGGTTCTCAAAACAACTGTCCTCCACTCTTCATCCACTTCACCAAAGGTTGGCACGTGGTCAGTTTTTAGCCCTCAGATCTTTGTAACCGCTGCCACATCAGCACTCATTTTTCCCTTAATAAAACCCTGATCAAAACCCCCAAACAGGGTTTTACACTGTCGAATTGAGTTCTAAAATTCTCTTCTCAAAGCAGTTTTCAACCCTCCATCCCAAATCATTCTCTGTTCTTCTTCTTCCTTTTCAAAATGACGAAATCAAAATCAAAATCAAAACCAAAATCACCATCATCTTCCAAAGAGGTCGATCAAACGGCCGCTGAATCCATTGACATACCATACAAATCCCCTCACAACTATTTGGGTCTACTCACAAAACCCACAAACAACCACACCTTCGATTCCATCATCAACACCCTATCTGAATCAAAGTACAAAACTTTGTTAACTGCCGATGCTCCCATTTTCCAACAAACCCAGAGAGAGTTCTGGAAAAAGGCTACTCTTGAAAAACAAGATGATAAAGTCATAGCCATAAACTCCTCGATACAGGGTAAAGCGATTCAAATCACTCCACAATCAATTTCAGAAGTCTTTAAACTCGATGATCAGAAAGGTAAAACTTCCTTTCCAAAAAATGAGATGAAAACTGATTTTCTGAAAAGAGGGTATGCAGAACAATCAAAGGTAGATACCTTACAAAAAGGTTACTTCCCTTCTGCACCAAGGTTTTTATTTCACACACTTTTGATGTGTGTTTCAAATAAAACAACAGCGTTTAACGAAATACCATTGAAGATTCAATGTCTGGGCTATGCTATTTTAAATAATGAAAATTACAATTATTCCCAGGAAATCTTTAATGACTTGGTAAAAAACATTGATAGCAAAGCATTTTTACTTTTTCCAAGATTTCTAAGCTACTATCTTAAACAGAAATTTTAAAAAGAAAATGAAAATTTGCTAAAACAAGGTGTTTATTTTCAAATAAAAAGTTTAACACCTGAAACATTCACTAGAATGTTGGCACCTATAAAAAAAAGCAGAGGTGCCTGAGCTGAATTTAGCAGCTACCACTGCTCCTCAGACATCTGCTGCTGAGCCCACTGCTCCAGGTGATCATAGCAGCACAACCACTGCTTTGAAACCCACACCTGACATTACCAAAAAGACCAAAAAGAAGTCTTACAAAAAGCCCACCAAACCCAAGAAAAAGGCAACTTTGGAAGATGAGATCCCAGAGCAACTGCTAGTGACAAAACAAATGTCACCAAAAACCACTGCTGCTACTTCCTCACAGCAGTTGGTAGAAAGATCTCCACCCTTACCTCAAACTCCTCCTGCATCCTCACAAAAGGATCAGGTTGTAAGCACAGGGACCCCACAATATGAAGCTCTGGACCCAATTGGATCCATCTTCCTCAGTCCTGATCCCAAGGACATGTCTCTTTCAACACCCATACCCTCACCAGTCATATTACCACAATCCATAATACCTTTGTTGCATGCAGTCGCTATAGCTCAGACACAAACCAGTTCCTCTCTATCACCTATCACTGAGAGTATACTCCCCCAAGTGACTGGGTCTGATGTTACTACCCCTGCTATCCCAGCAACAACTGAGGAGGTTACACCCCTTGAGTTACAAGTAACTCTTGGTGGTAGTTCAAGTGCAGCAGCAACTACAAGTGATGGATCAACAGATCTTCAGTTGGACAGTTGTTTCATTAGTAAGACTCCCTTGAAGGAAATTTCTTTTATAGCACCTTCGGTAACCACCAGTGAGTTAGTTTTAACCACTGGTACCATCAAAGGGATATCAAGTGCTGAAGAAAGAAGTCCCCAGTACCAAGAACAAGGGGCATCAATGGGTGATTTTTGGGACTCAGTTCCTAAGTCACACATTGATACAACCACTGCTGGTGGGGAAACAGATGATTCCATTAAATTGGATGATGATTCAAAATATCAGGAATTGACGGGCAGAGTTGAGAAACTTGAAACATCAGTTGCTGAAATAAAGGATATGGTGCAACAGCTGCTAAAAGCTCAAAAAGCACAATCCACTGCTGCTCCAGCTCAAGCATCTGCACAACCTGCACCTACTACAAATGAGTTGTGGAACTTATTCCAACCCCTGCTTGAAAAGCAAAAACAAATGGCTGATCAACAACATGAAATACATGTAAAAATGTTGACAAACATGGTGGAGTCAAGATTTAAAGATACTCAAGCAGACATCAAAGCTATCAAGGCTCATATCCAAAGCAACACTGGAAAAGTTCCTTCCACTATACTCTTCATGGATAACCCCCTTGCAGATAATGCCAAAAAGGGGGAGAATATCAAGCAGTTAAAGAAAAAGGGAATTGAAGATGGCTTGTATGTTGAATCAGAATAAGAAAAACAGACATCTAAATCTCTCAAAGGCTCCAAATCTCAAACCTCCATCCAAACAGTTGAAATGCCAGTGGTTTCAAAAACTGCTAGCCAAACAGCTGTCATATCATCAACACACACAACTTCACCACACACCACCAAAACCACTGCCCTACCACCATCATCATCTACAATCATATCACCACCATCGCCTCCTGCCTTAAAGCAGAAGACATCAGATGTTATAACATCTGTTGTAATGACAACAGTGGTTGAAACACCAGTTGTTTCAACACCTGTTAGTCAGACATTTTCCATCACTCAAACCACTGATCCACCCAAGACATCATCAGCCTCTCCTACAATAAAAAGGAGAAGGATCTTCATACCTGATGATTCACCACCACCATCACCACCATCAAAAACTACCTCACCACATTCAACCCCTGCTCAAAAGCAGAAGACATCTACTGACAAATCAGTAGTTGTAATGACAACAGAGGTTGAAACACCAGTTGTTTCAACAGCTGTTTGTCAACCATCCACCACTACTCTCATCCTCCCTACATCACAACCAAAATTCCCTCCAAAGCTTCACAAAAGAAAAAGAGAAACAACTCAGGCTACTGATGAAAAGTATAATCCTGTTGCTGCAAAATATCCACTGGAACTAGATGCTGTAAAAAATGAGATGAGACAATTTTACACCGAGGATGATCCTTCAAAAAGAAGATTTCCTTCTCTCATAGGCTTCATAGTCCCAGAAGACATGGATGAATATCTCGAGATGAAAGCAAGGCAAGCAAAGATTAGAGCTAAACTCGAGTGCAAAGATCAAGGTGATGAAGCCATTTCTGAGAAATTGGAATTTTTACTCACAAAAGTCAAGCTGATGGAAAACTATGCACAAGATCTGAGCAAAGAAAAAGCTGATCAACGAAAAGAAATGAGAAAAAGTTATCTTGCATACATCATGAAAGAAAAATTATATCAAGCTGAAGAAAACCAATTTGAAGAATGGCCAATGGTTGCCTTAAAGCATGAAGCAAACAGAATTGAAAGGATTAAAAATGATCCAAGAAAGAAGAAGACAACTCCAAATTGGAACAAATATAAAAAGCTCATTGCTGATCTTACATCTGAGTACAAAAAGAAAAAACAGGAACTGATAGATGATAAAGTGGATAGTGTTGTAGCCATAGCAAAATGGACAAAGCAGTATACCGACGAAGCTTATGAAAGGCTTAAGAAAAGAAGAATAACAGTCCCATACACTTCTAAGAAGCCTGACTACAACAAGCTACAACAACGGCTTGACGCTCTTAAAACACTGATCACATCAACAGTTGACCCGAGTCTTGTGATAAACCAAGAGAAAGGAAAACTGCTGACCAGTGAAGAAGAAAAAGAAAAGGAAGTTGAGTACTTCACAGAAGCCATCAAGAAAATGGGTCTAAAAGAAGATAGTTCAGTGAGCCTTCAAAACCATTTCAAAAAGGTATTAATCAAACCTGCAGCAGATATCACAAACACTGAACTTGAACAAAGAAAAAGGCAAGAGCTGATTCAACAAGAAGCTGCAGAAGACATAGCTGCAGCAAATGAAGTCATTGAAGAGGCTTTTAAACGAATGTCTGAAGTTCAGGATACTGCGTTACAATTTTTCTCAAGGCCAAAATCTCCAAGCTCATCAGGAAATAAATCTCTCCCAAGAAACCCATTGGGTTCAAAAGTACTAAAGTGGCTCTCTGATCAAAAGACCCATGTATTGACCCTGGTCAGATCCAATGGTGAGATGAAGTACATATCAAGGAAAGAAGCACTAGGCCTTAGTGTTGAAGATTTGCAGGATCTCCTTGAACTTTCATTGTGCAGGGATGAGGATGACACAAGTTCCAAAGAATTTGAAGAAGAATTTAAAAGACAAGCAAGGGAACTGCTGATGAGGAATAAAAATACAGAATAATGAAGGGTTTTGGAATTATCTGTTCCAGGGGGAGATTGTTGGGATTGAACCCTACCAGAGGAACAGATAATGAAAGCCAAAACTGGTTCACAACAGTGGATTCACAATAAGCAGCTGTTTACACTAAGTCTTCTCCCTTGAAAGTGATTATAACAGCTGATGGTCTTATATCCACTGCCCGGATACAACTGCTGTTCTTCAGAACTACTGATGAAGCCCAGAAGACTGCTGAGAACTAAGCATGCTGTTACAATCTACTGATGACAAAGCACTGCCCAATCAAGGACTGATCAACCTTGAGGAAAGCACTGATGTAAAGAGAGAGCAGTAGTTTAGTATGTCATCTGTTTTATGTATAGTCAGTGGTTAAGATTAGCAGTGTTTGTATAAGAACAGTAGATACAGGTTGTTAGGCTGTTAGACGTCGCTTTCATGGTGACGTCAACTGAGATGCCTCAGCGGTTTGGTTTGTCTATAAATGGAACAATACCCTGTACTGTTACATTTGATCGTTTTGAGCGAGTTTTTCTCCTCAATTCAATCCTTTCATCTTGTGCAACCAACCATGGAGTATCAGGCTGAGGGGGAGCTTAGTTTGTAAGCATGTTTGCAATCATTTGAATTGTATTGTAAATCTTTCGACTTAATGACAAGCATGCTTTTATCAAAACTGTTTCTCTCTTTGATTGTGTTTACAAAGTTTGTTGTTCATTTCCGCTGCACTTTACATGGTTTCATATTCATTGATTGTTCAATTTTCACAAACAAACACAATCATGAGAGCCTCCGATCCTAATAAGAGTATTGTGAGCACCTGCATGCACTCTTAACTTTGTTAAGAAAGGAAAAGCTTTACGCCAAATTCTCGAAGTCTGAATTTTGGCTACAGGAGGTGCAATTTTTAGGTCACATGGTGAATCACGTAGGTATTCACATAGATCCTGCTAAGATAGAAGCAATCACCAAATGGAAAGTCCCGCAATCAGCTACGGAAGTTAGAAGTTTTCTAGGATTAGCTGGGTACTATAGGCGCTTTATTAAAGATTTTTCTAAGATAGCTGTGCCATTAACTAAGCTAACCTGTAAAACAGTTAAGTTTGAATGGGGACCTAAGCAAGAAGAGGCTTTTAAGATTTTAAAGCAAAAGTTAACAAACACCCCAATTCTTGCCTTACCAGAAGGAACAGAAGATTTTGAAGTTTATTGTGATGCTTCTAAGCTAGGATTAGGATGTGTGCTAATGCAACGCAAAAAGGTAATTGCGTATGCATGAATGCAATTGAAAAAGCACGAAGAAAACTATACGACGCATGACTTAGAATTAGGATCGATAATTTTTGCCCTTAAGATTTGGAGGCATTATCTGTATGGAAGTAAGTTTACTGTTTATACAGATCATAAGAGTTTAAGATACATATTTGGGCAAAAAGAATTGAATATGAGACAAAGAAGATGGATGGAAATTCTAAGTGACTACGACTGCGATATCCAATATCACGAAGGAAAAGCAAACGTAGTTGCAGATGCCTTAAATCGTAAGTATCATGAGAAACAAAGAAGAGTTCGTGCTCTTAGAATAAATCTACATTTATATTTAATAGAACAACTGAAAAACATTCAAGAAACAACAATCAAGGATGATGCTGAAGGAATGAAAGGACGAATAAAGGAATTAGAGCAAGGGACTGATGGAATTTGGAGATTCCACAAGAAAAGAATTTGGGTACCTAAGCAGGGAGAATTAAGAAATAAGATTTTAGAGGAAGCCCATAAATCTAGGTATACCATGCATCCTGGAAATAATAAGATGTACCAAGATTTAAGAAATAATTTCTGGTGGATAGGAATGAAAAATGACATAGCTAGATATGTTTCTAAGTGTCTTACTTGTTCACAAGTCAAGGCAGAACACCAGAAACCTTCAGGATTACTCCAATAATTAGAAATGCCTGTTTGGAAATGGGAACTCATAACAATGGACTTTGTTACTAAGTTGCCCAAAACCATAAAAGGTAATGATGCGATTTGGGTAATTGTGGATCGATTAACCAAATCAGCTCATTTTCTACCCATGAAGGAAACCTTTAGCATGGAAAGGTTAGCCAAGTTATACGTAGACGAGGTAGTGTCCTTACATGGAGTCCCACTCTCTATTGTATCAGATAGAGATAGTCGTTTCACTTCACATTTCTGGACAAGTTTTCAAGAAGCAATGGGGACTAGACTGAACTTGAGCACTGCTTACCATCCTCAAATAGACGGACAAAGTGAAAGGACGATCCAAACCTTAGAAGACATGCTCAGGGCATGTGTAATAGATTTTGGTGGAAACTGGAATGACCACCTACCCTTAATTGAATTCTCCTATAACAATAGTTATCATTCAAGCATTGAAGCTACCCCATTCGAAGCACTGTATGGACGAAAGTGTAGAACTCCAGTTTGTTGGGCAGAAATAGGAGAGAGTCAACTATCAGGTCCCGAAATCGTGCAAGAATCCACCGACAAGATCACTCAAATCAAGGAAAGACTGAAGACGGAACGCGATCGTCAGAAAAGTTATGCAGACAATAGACGCAAGCCGCTAGAATTTCAAGTCGGAAATAAGGTACTCTTAAAAGTTTCTCCTTGGAAAGGAGTAGTTCGGTTCGGGAAGAAGGGAAAGCTAAGTCCAAGGTACGTAGGACCATTCCCAGTAATCCAGCGAATAGGACCAGTTGCCTATAGTTTACAACTACCAGAAGAACTGGCTGGAGTACATGACATCTTTCATGTATCCAACCTCAAGAAATGTTTATCTGACGAATCCCTAGTAGTACCTCTTCAAGATGTAGAGGTAAATGAAAAGTTAAAATTTGTTGAGAAGCCACTGCAGATAGAAGACATAAAGGTCAAGTTTCTCAAACACAAACGACTAGTGCTGGTCAAAGTCAAGTGGGATTCGAAGAGAGGACCTGAATACACATGGGAGATGGAATCAGAGATGAAGCGAAAATATCCCTACTTGTTTCAGTAAATCTCGAGGACGAGATTTTAATTAAGGTGGGGAGGATGTAACAACTCTCACCAAAAGTATTAATTCTTTTTCTATTTTGTCCAATAGGAAACCCTAATTTAGACCCCCAAGAAATATGGCATGACCCCTAAAAATTTCAGAACAGTTGGAACTAGAATCAGGGCCCCTAAAACTCAGGGGGGGGGGGTATCCCCTAATTGACGATTATCCTTATAATTTGCTCTAAAAATCGAATTTCATCGATCTGTCGACTCACACAAACTAGTTGGAAACGTGGCTACCCTATGCTAGAAAGGGCGCCGTCGCGCCACGCGACAGAGCTGGTTTTTCAGTATATATAGCAGGGTTTGGCACTTGCATGGAACTTGTAGGATCGTTTTCACGACCAAACGAGACGTTCAGAAGAGTTTTTGCTCAATACGAAAGACGGAAACAGACGTATCAAGTTGATTCAGCTTGCAATTCACTTTAAACTGTCTTTTAGATTGATATAACAATGTTTTACAGTGAGTAGACACTTCGGCAGTAGTTCGGTACTAAAACCGGAAAGTTACAAATGAGATGGCACATCAAGTATTTATAGGCTGGCCTATTTCGTGCGAAATACCCCTACAATACGTATTTCTCATATTCTCGAATAACGTGCCCTGATTTATCTAAACACAAACAAGACTCGATACAATACGAAGTCGACAGACATATGCACCAGCAGACTCCCCTTTGGATGTTGACGTAGTCTTCAGTGTCGAGTCTTTAATCTTCAGTCTTTATCAGTCTTCTCAGTCTCTCCGAAGAATTTAACATTGTAAAGCATCCTCAATCCTCTCTCTTTTCTCTTTCTTCTAGAATCTCAACCTGACTCTATATTCTTTTGATCAGATCTCTTGATTCCTTAAGTTCATCAGCATAAGCAGATTGCGTGAACCTCAGGACTCGAATCTGACTCTTTACTGCTATCTTCAGACTCCCCCTTTCGATAAGCTGGGATTGCAGTCTGGAATAATCCCCTCACAGTCTTTTGATCGAACACTTGGCTCTTATCACTTTCACAAGTTCTATGATCATAACCTGGCTCTTCCCAAATTTCATTCCTGCACATTCTCTACCTCACAATAAATTTCACAAATTTATAAATTTTACAAATTTAGAAATCTCATGCAGGAATAGAATGATTTAACATTAAAATTTTTCTGATGAGCACTTGTAAGCAGTCATTCAAAATTTTTCTCATTTTAAGCAAACTCTCTCAAACCTGTTCATCATGTTTAACACTTGGAATTTTGAAAATAGCTCTTCAACATCAGTTGTCGAAAATCTTTTTGAATTTTTCAAAATTTATGCTAAAACACACTGAAAATCTTTTTGGATTTCTTGTTATTAAAGAAATGTATTAAAGAAATATTTACAGACAATATTTTTTGTGAGTTTGCGTAAGAGGATCATATCAGTTTTTGAGACAAATCACCAACACCGTTAAGCTCTAAACATTTTAAATTCTAAACGATTCACGTAGATTGTCAGTATACTGATCCACTTAAATTTTCACACAAAGTTCAACTGTTTCGAGATACGAGATTAATGTATTAGAGACTTAAACTTATACGTGTGTCCCACCTCAGAATATACTCCCGTATCCAGATCCCAATATTCAGTCTTACAGGTGAGTATACCTGATGATATCTGTAAAAGGTTAAATGCGAGGGCCATGAGAGCTCAGGCTATTGCTTCCGCAAAATAAAAAAGATGATGGCTTCGACTTTAGGTGTGTTCCCTTTAGAGAATCGTTTATTCAACAGCACATGATTAGCATTTTTCAATGTTTCATCATTTTTTATGCTGAGGGTGGTGCTATATTTCAAGCAAGTGAAAAGTATTATACGGGGACTAGGCCATTGCTTCCGCAAAATCAGAAGTCCCAGGATAATACCCCAGATATCACTAAGCATAAAGACCTAGTATCTCAGAAAGAGGGACCTTTCAAACAAGATTTCGGGGGTTACCCATATATCCGAGAGATGTTCCCCACGAAATAAGTAAGTTTGAAATTTAGGTTTATATCTCGACACAATCTACTAAATGTGTAAAAACCCACTGGCATATCATCAGTGAGACCGTTTATCACTTTTTAACTTTCCAATTCTTTAGCATGCTGTGATCGTCCACTGATGTACTATCATTTCCTCTTTTTACAACAAAATTCATCTTTGCTTTTATCATGTTTTTGACTTTTTCAAATTTTCTAATGTTTTTGGATTTTCTGAAATTTCTGACTCCCCCTAAAATTCAAAATCATTTAAAAATTTTTGAAAACAAACTGTACAAAATAAAGTGACAACTGTTGTGAATTGCTTCAAATTGCCATCCACTTAGCGTAAACAATCAGAACTCCCCCTTACAACAAACTATTTTCCCATTATGATTTCAAAACACTCAAGTTTGTTTTAATCAAAATGGTTTTTCCAGAAAATTAGTTTTGTTGATTTTCACAAACCATTTGTAGGTTAGGGGATTCATTCATCACGTTGTTTTTCTTTAACCACTTGAAAAATTATAACAGTTTTAAGTTCAATCAACAAATACCACTTGTAGTAAAACAAGTATAACTTAATGTCCCTGATTTACCACTTGTAGATTTTCACAAACATACAAAATTCAAGAAAGATGCCGGTTCCTGCTCCACGATTACCAACTTGGGAGCTTCGGCAAGTCCAGAATTTAATTATAATAGGTTCTATCCCAGTTACCAACCTGGGATGACCCATTCTCACCTGGTTTCTTCGTTTTCTTCTAATAGAATTCCTTTACCCCTTTTACCTTCACGTCAATCATTTTTCCAAAAATATTTTGAACTTTGGAGCTAAAGGCTTTTTCAACATCAAAATATTTCTTTTCAGAAAAAAATTGATTTGAAATCTCAATTTTTCCAACCTTTTGTTTAAAATTTTCTGTTCGCAATGGTGGAAAATTTACATCATCCATTGGTGGAACTGACTTTCCATCTTTTAACTCAACCTTTGGCTCCTCTGACTTTATGAAATCAGATTCATTGCCAGAAAATAGCTCCTCTGATTTTGACGAATCAGAATCATTGCTAAAACTATCATCAGATTTTTTAACAACCCACTTTTGGTTGTCAAGATTCCCTTTCCTTCTGTAAAAACCTTTTGAACACTCGCCAACTTCAAATTTAGAATTTTTGAAAACTTTAAATTGTTTGATTGGTGATTCATTCTCAACCATCTTTTCTTTCAGTTTAAGAGAAACTCCCTGTTTTGTTTGGATTGCCTTTGGACAATTCCTGGCAATATGACCAACTATTCTGCATTGAAAACAGGTTCTCGTTTCTTTTTTTCTGAACAACTTCCTTTTTCATTTCTTCTTGCTTTTTAGCAAGGAATTCTTTGTTTGTCTGCTTTCTGAACAATTGCTCCTTTTCTTTTTCAGATGATATTCCTGAAACAAACACAGTTTTTGTTTTATAAGTTTTCTCATTTTTATGATTTTTCGGTGGAATAAAACCAAGTCCTTTTCTTTTGAAATTACCGTTTTGGTTTGGTTTCTTTTGAAAACCAGAACCAGAACTGTAACCCCTTTTCTTGTTTAAACGTTGTTGAACTCTTGAGGTGTAAGGTTTAGATTTTTTAGAAAGATTTACATCTTTTATTTCAGAAATATTAATTTCTGTTAGTTTAAAAACCTTTTTAATCATTTCAATTTTAACACCTCTTATTGGAAATTCTTCATCAGAATATAATTTGTCAGAATCATTCAAAGTATAAGCCACTTTGAATGTTTCGTCATTCAAATTATTTTTCGATAGCAGAAATTCTTTATTATAAACCCGTTTCTCCTTTTTGACTGTTGGACTTGACGTTTCAGTCTTTAACTCTGAGTTTGACTCCAACTTTGACTCCTCGATTTCATCTTTATCCAACACCTGATTGACCACTTTCTTTATTAACTCAGACTCATGATTAGTATCGGACGAAGTGATAGTGACATCAATGTTGTCTGGTAAATTATCTGAAGACTCAGATTCCCACTGTAAATTGGTTACCTTTAAGACTCTTTCTGAATTTGGATTTCGTGGAGAATATCCATTTTCAAGCGGAGGTGGACAGTTGTTGTAACTAGCACTATGTTTCTTACCAGAATTCTTTACGTCAGTATCCTTCTTCTTTTCACAATTCTTTTCTTTAGATACTTCCTCTTCAAATGCCTTCATGCCCTCAACAGTTGGATAAATCCTGTCAATAACATAAGAAGTACATGAGTAACTTTTTAACAATCTATTAACTCTTTCTGTTTCTATCCTCTGGGTTTCCAGTTTTTGTTCCAGAATAACACACTTCTCAATGTAGTTGTTTACAACTTTATGCTTTGTCATGAAAGCTCCTTGAAGTGTTTTCATAGCTGTCACATGTTCACTGCTTGATTGATTGTATTGATTCATGGCTTTGTTCAGAACATCGTAGGATTCTTTTAATCTGTTCATGTTATGAATCAAAGTACTGTTTTGCTTCTTTACTGCTTCACAGTTTTCACATTTCACAGGAATCTTTTGTGCATCAGCTTCTGCTTCAATTATGAAAGCTGTAATTTCTTTTGCCTTTTTCTTTGTCACAGGAACTTCTTCATCATCACTGCTTACATGTTTCTTAACTTTCTTCTTTTTCTTTCGAACTTTTCCATCATCACTATCACTCTCTTCTAGCATCCTTAAATGCTCTTTCATTCTGTTTGCATAATAATCATTATCATTATCACTATCTTCATTAACTCTTGCAACAAATGCTTTAGCCAAAAATTCTTTATCTGGACAATAATTGTCCCAGCTAAAACCTTCTGGTAACTTTTCATCATCTTGATCTATTAATTTGCTCATCAAATATGCTTTCTTTGATTCTACAATCTCCTTCCTAGCATGAGTAGTTTGTGGTTGTTGTTGAGGTGATTGTTGAGCAACTTGATGATAGATCGCTTTTCGATAGTAATAATTGTTGTTGAACGGATTTTGAGCTCCACTTGCTTCATGATTTGTGCGTTCTTGCTTGAAATGTCCTTTTTCCCTGCAACGAAAACAAGTAACTTTAGATTTATCAAATCCTAAAGTAGAAACATTTGCATCACGGAAATCATCTCTTCCCGTAATCTGTTTAAACTTGTCAGCTCTTCTCAACACACTCGCCATACACCATTTTATATCCATCAATTCCATTTCTTCAGCATTAATCTGATCGTAATCCTCTTTTGTCAACATTGGATTCCCGATCCTTCCTGCAACTAAACTTCCATACGACTCTAACACAGTCACCAACAAAGACATGTGATTTTTTGAAACTTCTTCAGAGTAGTTTTGATCATTCTCAAAATTTAATGCAATGTTGCATTGAAGAACTTTGCCATTCTTTGTTGCTGAAAATTTTTGATCAAATGACGGATATGAAGAAAAACTCATTTTGTTGTTTGATCCTTTAGATGACCCTCCAGATGAATTTTTAGCATTGAATGCAGTTTCGATCTTTGGTGACACATTGGTCTTATCACTGATACCTCCTTTGTAATATAAACCAATATCTTGTTCACCATCAAAATTCTTCATTCTTGATATTTTTCATTGTTCCATTTCTTGAGCTTCAAGTTTTTCAATAAACTTTCCCAGTGTTAGATTGCCAAAATCTTTTTTATTCCTCAACATCATGAGGTATGTGCCCCAAGTCTCATGTGGCAATGCATCAGCCAACTTTTCAATCAATTCTTCATTATCTTTTGTGATACTCACCCTCTTCATATTAACTAACAGATTGCAATATCTTTCGATGATCTGTTTAGTGCTTTCAGTTCTCAAACCACGAAATAAATCAAACTCCTTTTTTAAAAGTGACTTTTTGTTCTTGATCATCTCTTTACTTCCAACAAACTTTGATTTTAATGCTTTCCAGATTGAATATGCAGTTCCATTGTGTTGCAATAAAACCAAGATATCTTCTTTCACAGCTTGATGCAATAGACTTGTCATCATTTTTTCATCTTTGTATTTCTTTTTCTCTTCAGCACTTAGATCTTTAATTGCAATTATCTCTTCATCATCATTCATCGGTCTAACATATTTTGTTTCAACACATTCCCAAGCATCCAAGTAATTTGCTTGAACCCAATTTTCAAATCGTTCCTCCCATCCCTTATACTCCTCAATATTCATAAGCTTTGGCGGTTTTTGCATGGTGCCCGTTTCATTTTCTAACATTGTGTTCTGTGCAATAGTAATCGGAGTAGCAAAGGCATTGTAAAACTCTTCTTCCATGATTCGATTTTAAACAATTTTCACAAACTTTTGACTTTCAAATGAAATACCCTGTTCAAACGAAATAACTTTGGTGCGAAATGACCTTTACAAACGAAATAACCTGCAAAACAACTTCAAACAAAATGAGTTCACACGAAATAAGGTTTTCACACGAAATGACTGATTTCGTGCGAAATAGTCAAACGAAATACCAATTTGGTGCGAAATAAGGTGATTTCGTGCGAAATAACTGGTTTCGTACGAAATAACAGAACTTTCACACGAAATAGGAGATTTCGTGAGAAATAGCTAGTTGATTTCGTGCGAAATGACAATGTGTCATTTCGTGCGAAATACCCCTACAATACGTATTTCTCATATTCTCGAATAACGTGCCCTGATCTATCTAAACACAAACAAGACTCGATACAATACGAAGTCGATAGACATATGCACAAACAGAACTGTTATTACGACGCTCAAATTCGTTTCCTACACTGAGTTATACTCCATTTCGTTCAAAAACACACACAAACACGAAATTTTGCCGCGATAACAGGGTAATAACTCGATCACTGCTACGATATAATGTCCGATCGATTGAAAACAATCCAATGGATGTTTAAGTGATGCCTAAACTCGGGCTATACTTTGTCATTCATTGTGAATCCGATGGATGTTTAAGTGCTGCCCGAACTTGGGCTATACTTTGTCATTCGTTGTGAATCCGATGGATGTTTAAGTATTGCACTTTATCATTCGTCGTGAGGGTTTTGATTTCGTGAGCTTATCGTAAATGTTGTATTAAGTTACTAACCTAGTTTCGTATGCATTGTCATTTAAATTAGGTTACAAGGCTAAATCAGTAGGCTAAACTCTGCCCGACTAAACTTGCAAAGTGAGTCATTCTCTTTTTATTAAAATTATTTTACAATACCTCAAATTATTTTCAAAGTTATAATTACAGGGATTAAGTCGTGGTTATCTTGAATCACTGGCAAGTGGGGTATTGTTCACATTACTAATTTCTCACGGTTAGGTTCATCAACCTAACAGTGATAATCATCACTACTTGGGTGAAAGGACCCAATAGTGGTATGACCATCGTCACCAGGGTGTGACACGGTGACAGATAAAAATAAGATAGAAGCCATTGTAATCGCTCTTATGCTGTAATTTATAACTATGTGTTGTTTTATCAAAATTGAGTGACTCGCCAGTATTTCCCCGCTGATAAAATATTTTTAAAACATGTTTCAGGTGACCTACTGTGAATCAAGGCAAAGTGCTACGGAGCACTAATAAAGCTTGAAGTGGTGGCTGAGTAAAAAAAATAAAAATAAACATGTTTTTTAATAGAGGGAATTTCCTGGTGAAATTCCTCTATTGTAAATTATGGGGTTTGTCCCAACTTATGAAATAAAATAATTGGGCAGTTTCAAGTCTTAAAAGATCCTGTTAAACTTCCGCTGAACTCAAATAATAAAATACCACGGGTTTCTGTCCTGCGGCTCCTGGACCGGGTAAAACCGGGACGGGGGCCGTGGCAGGAAACAATTTAGGTTTCCTGTTTTAATTCTTTTTTATTGTGTAATTACACATATACCCTTTTTGTATTTAATTAAATGGAAAAAATTGACCAAATAATTACCATCATGCCACTCATTTAAATCTCAAGATCATAAAAATCAAGGGCCCAGATCAGTTCACACAGTTCACTTTGAAGAAGTTGTTCACAACACCTCTCCATTTTTTGGCGTTTAACAAATACATGGCGTTTTATTGTTTTTTAGATCAGGAGCATAATAAATATTTTGGCATTTATGGCTTCCCAAAATTCAATAAAATCATTTAGTAATTATAAGTTATTTTCTTGCATGGCGTTTCCCAAATTCATTAAGCGTTTTTGTAGATTTCAACAGTTCATATAGGTTATCAAGGTAAATTTCTTGGCGTTCATGTCATTTTTAAATTCATTAGAAATTTAAAAGAGTACAGCTAAGACGAAATCAAACAAAAACTGATAGTCTTCTGTGGATGGTATTACATCTGAGATGTAACCATCTCTTTGTTCATCACTCTCCTCAGACTCATCATCATCATCTTGTTCATTGGCGTATAACGTCATAATCTCGTCTCTTCTTTGTTCCATCCTATACTCGAATGTATTCACAAAGCTGGATCTAGCATTGTTCAAAGGTGCTAAATCACAGAGCTGTTCGATAAGATGTAGTTTATCTATGTTCAGCACTTCGTCCATTGTCAATGAATAATCCCTGCCGTGTTGAAAGCTCACCCTCACCGTTCTTGCTTGTTCATCCAGAACCCAACTGGTAACTTTTGGTAGATCAGTATCTTCAACATCATCATCATCATCATTTTCCAGAAATTTTCTTTTTAATATTCTTATTACCGTTCGATTCCTCTCACAATCGTAGGCCATTGGGACCCTAAGGGCTAGAATATCCCTCTGAACGGATTCATCCATACTAAGTATGACCTTGATTGTTTTGACTTTCACCCTTCTCCTGTCAGAGAACTTTATGACAAAACGTCCCTCTGAGCTCTCAAACCTCCATGCAACAAACTGCGCCATTTTTTTTAAATTGTATGGCGTTTTAGACAAGTGGTGGCGTTTTTAGTGAATGTGTGGAGTGTGAAGCTTTTTTGTTTAGCTGTTGTACTTATATAATGAGTTTTTTTTGGCGCCATGTAGATATTTCTTTTTGGCGGTAAAAAGCATCAGTAATTTTTTTGATGTGTATTTTTTTGTATTAATTGTTGTGCCATGTAGGATGCAGGCCTATAATGTGACCGACAATTATGACGTTTTGAAAAGATAAATAAATTCAATTTCCCATGTAGTGTCTTTTAATATAATAAATGTTTAGCAATAATGTTTCCGTCTCTTCATTTTACTGTTTGCAGTTACTGTTTTGTTCAGTTTCATATGTTAAGGCTATAACACTTCCCAACTTTTTCAGGGTTTGGAGTTCTATTTTTTATCGCATTTAGATAAAGATGGCACGTTGTTTTATACATTGTTTTAGTGGCGTTTAGTCAACTAGTGTTGTTTTTAATAATACATTGTTTGTCATTTTTTGGCGTTTTATATAGCAACAACGTGCCTTGCTAGCATCCGTTCTCACAATTTTCATACTATTAGGCGTTTTGGTGTTTGTAGTTTTTGGCGTTTTATAATCAATTTTTTTATTAGTAGAGAATTAGGTAATAAACAACAGAGAATTAGATAACAAACAATAGAAAATGAAAAAAAATTAAAAAAAATGCTAATCTAATCTCTCATCCAAATCTTCACTCTCATCGGCCTCTTCTTCTTGAATTTCTTTTGGCGTTTTGAAGCTTTTTGAATACCTTAGCTAGATGCCAATTTTCCCACATAACGCTCGTATTTAGAAGAAGCTTATTTAGTGGCATTCTGTATTTTGGTGTGATATATTCTTGTTTGGTGACATGTTGAAGATCAACGCCTGCTTGAATGCTATTATAATAATGGAGTCCAAAATAGCATTTTACATTGGTATTGATCCCTTCATACCATTAATATATACATCAAGAACACAACTTACATGATGATATATCAGTGTCATCAGTCTCTTTTTCTTGAATATTTGTCCATCTCATTCAGCAAAAGCTTATAGAGATACCCACCTCAGAGAAGAATCCATTCAGTGAAACTTCATGCAGAACAAATCTGGATATAGAAGAAACGAGCTTTGCCATCTGTGGTTTTCTTATAGGATGTTTTTGGCGCGTAATTTAGGCGGTGTTTGTTTTTTGGATGTGATCAATTGATTGTGCAGAGACGTCTCTCTTATAAGATGTTTTTGGAACGTAGTTTAGGCGGGATTTTATTATAATAAATGATATTAATAAAGTAACCGTTTTTTCAGTTACTGTGTGTATTTTACTGTTTTGTTCAGCTTTTATGAGTTTAGGGTGATAGACGTCCCATCTTCCAAGTTTGGTATTTTTTTAATGGCGTTAAGTAGTTTTTGGCATTTTGTATTTTTAATGTGGTTTAGATAAAGATGACACTTTGTTCGATTCCCTTGTACCTTGTTTTATACTTTTTTTTGTGTTTTTAATAATACTTGTCCAAAGTAATTTTATTATAGTTTGGGAGTTTTGGGCGTTTTAGGGCATGATAGCGTTTCACAAGCATTTTTTCTGTGTGGCGTTTTATTATTATTATTGAGAAATAATGTATTTGTTCTTAGCTGAAAAATACATAACAAACAACTGAAAAAGAAAATTAAAAAAAAATAGAAACAATTCATCTTCCAAATCTTCACTGCACCGGTCTCTTTCTTCTTTGAAACATCTTCATTGGCTGTTTGACTTTGGTATGCTTCATTTTGTTTTTTTGTTCTTGAAGTAGCTTTTTTGTGGCCGTTTGGAAGCACACAATGACATGATTTTTTTGTTTGAAATTCATTTTTATCTTCAACCCACTCATCAGTGTCATCCGTCTCTTTATGCCATTCAAATATTCATCAAGAACAAAGCACAAAAAATGACATAAGTCTGACATCATCATCTTTTTCTTGAAGATTTGTCCATCTCATGCAGCAAAATGTTATTGAGTTACACCCCTCAGCTAAGAATGCATTTTGTGAAACTTCGCGTAGAACAATATTGAATATACAAGAAACGATGTTTGCCATTTTTGGCGTTTTACTGAGAAAATAGTGTATCTAAAAAAAATGTCAATTGGAATCTTTGATGTTTGGGTTTTTTGGCGTTTTCTAAGATGATTGGTATATAGTAAAATATGGCGTTTCTGAGTTTGGTGTGTTTGATGTTTGGGTTTTTTTTTTGTGACAACCGGTGATTTACGGCTCTTAATTGCGTGATCAACAGGTGATTAACACGATAATAAATAGTGTTTACAACGCAAATTAACTTAATTAGGCCTTTGGAGTGCCTAGGAACGTTTATTCGACCTTACAGTACGCGTATGAAGATTCGCGTGGAATCTGCGGAACATCAAACGACAACGAACTGACACCGTATGAAATACTGACAACGCGGACAAGTACGAATCTTATACGAGTATTTTGCGTCCATAAATTTAGTTTTACAAATTTATCGTGCTTCCGAACGACACAAAACACAAACGTAAATGAAGAACGCAGAAACAGTAATGCACCGACAAACAACGACGAAACGGAAGCACCAGACTCGAATTTCGTCTCGATATTAAATATTTTGATATATTTAGCTTCGTTTTAATTTTTATTATCCGTAGTTGAAAACGGATTGAGAAACGGATTAAAAACGACGAAACTACGCATTTTACATGATCTTAACGAAGCCGACGATCGTGCGCGATTACTAACGATTACAGACACTATTTTACGTATTTATGACCCTAAAATAACAGATTTCAACGTTTTACAACGCTATGGGCCTTTAAAACGAGATCGGACCATTACAAAACGTTAGAATCGGGCTTGTGGGCCCTGGGCCCAAGCCCACAAAACACTACCTATATAAAGAGTTTTAAACCACCATTCCTCATTATACCCTTCCACTTTCTCTCTCTAACTTACAAACTCTCTCTACTCTCTCTCTAGAATCGGATTTTCGGCGAACACACCGGCAAGAAGCCGGTGAAGCACCGGCGATGATGGCCAGCGATCGCGGCAGTGCGGCGGCGGAGCCGCCGTAGGCGGCAGAGGCCCGGCGAAGTTCCGACGCCGTTTTTCTGACCATACACCCCTACCCCTACTAAACCAACCCTTCTGGATGCGATGGCGGTGTCCGTTTTCAAAGAATCTGTGTCGTTTGAGCTCACGCGCAACTCCGACGTAGTTCCGGTCAGTATTCGGAAGAGCATATTTTGGATTTCTAACTCCGTGAATGCGTAGATCGGCTGACTAGGAGCATATCTGCTCATTTTCAGGACATTTTATTTTCCGGCGACATTCCGGTGAGTTTTCCGGTTCCGTTTTACGTTTCTTTTCTTGACATCTTGGCTTGTTTAATGGAAAGGATTGTTTAAAGGTTTTCATGGGGAGTGGGTGGCTAACGGAGGTGGTCGACGACAACGGTATAGCCGCTGGAGTTCACAGTGGCGGCGATGGTGGGGCCGGCCGACGGCAGTGGTGGTGGTTCGGGTTACATCTTGAGTTTCGGCTCAGCAGGTTCTCAAGTCGCGGGTCAGACGGTTCGGGTCAACTTATGAAGCGGGTCAGGTCAACTCGGTCAAACTCGGTCCACCGAGCCAACTCAGTCAACGGGTCAGACGGTTCGGGTCAGCTTATGAAGTGGGTCAGGTCGACTCGGTCAAACTGAGTCAACTCAGCGAGTCAACTCAGCCGGTCAACTCAGTTGACCCGGTTGACTCGGTCAACTCAGTCTGCTCACTCGACATTTCGACGTGAAGATTTGGTAAAAATTAATGACACGTTTAATATCTGTGTTTTTATATAGATTTAATCTTACGTGACAAACGAGCTCAAACCGGTTGAATTATACTTTACGTTTGATATATTTGACGAAATTATATAAACACTATTTGAATCTTGATTGAATTTTTATAAAATAACGACAACTTGTGTTGTCGGGGGCGTCCAAAAATAGAGGAAACTCTGCCCGTTTTTCGAGAAAATCCATAAAACCAAAGCGTGTCTTATTATAAAACGAAACATGTTTTAATATAAAAACATAACCGATCGACTACGAACTACTTTTATAGAATTAAATACAAGTGTTTAATATCTTCGATAACACATTACAACTTACAAGAACGACGATGACGCAAACTATTTTACAAAATAAATATAATTATTATATTTATCTCAAACGTTAAACTCGAATCCTTTTTATAAATAAATATCGTTACATATTTATTTCTGACACAAACAAATCGATTCTCTTATAAAAATAAATATAGTTATATATTTATTTTCAAACACGACTAGTCGACGATTCTTTTATAAAGTGAATATAACATTTACATTTATTTCAAACGCCTAAACGACACATATAATACGAGTTCGTTGTATATTATTCGTTACATACACGTACGATTCCTCGGGACGTTTAACGCAATTATAACAATATATTTATATATTTTTATATAAATATTTATATATTTTAACATCTTTCGAGAGCTAAGTATTCCAAGACTTAGTAATCTTATCGACAATAAATGAAACTTAACGAATATAACTTAGTCATTTTCGTTAAGTTAACAATTTACCGTCAAATCGTTCGGTCAACGATTCGGTAGAGCTCAGTGACACGTAGTTTAGTTACCGCTTTTGGTTAGAAACTTATAAGATATTCCGTGTTAGGAATATTGTAGAATGAACGCTAGCAAGCCTCATCTTGGCAACGACATCACGGATTCGTAATTAGCTAGCTTTGCACAAGGCAATTCAGGTGAGTTCATAACCCCACCTTTTTACAGTTTTACATTTTTACAAATGTTTTCGGGGTGGAAAGACATGCACATTTTTGCAAAGCATACAAGGTTTCGTTAAACATCAATTACGCATTTCTAAACCGTGTTACAAACAAGTTTTAACTATCACAAATGGTTGTGAGTTTTAATAAACACAAATGGTTTACGAAAGGCTTATGTTCTATACCGGTTTTTCAAACAAGTGTATTTTTCAAAATATGCGTACACACGTATTCTAGTTTTCTAAACTATGGGAAAATACAAGTACAAAAGGGTATGTTAAACTAAGGAATGACACAATAGATCATGTCACGAATAGGGTAACATAAGCACCATTAATCAACTATATACCTAGACCGCAGAACAAAATGTTAGATCTAATGGGTTTCAGGCTGTCACACCTCCAAAATCCACCATGCGGAGTACCACCGCTTGGAGGCGTGACATGACCAGGATCGAGCCACCAACCATATTGAACAACATAATTAAGTAAATAAAACCAACCACAATACGATTGGTGACCAAAAGAAAAGTAGCCGACTTAATGTTAACAGCGGAAGCATAAAACGTAAGTCCAAAACATAAGTTCCATAGTTCATAAGTTTAAAGTCCAAAACGTAGGTTTAATAAGTTCATAAGGCTTTAAATATTAAGCACGGAACATAACAATCCGTATCCCACAACGACTCCTCCTCGCGCAAGCTCCATAAGCATCTAGCGACCTGTAAGGCATGTAACAACGAGTCAACAACAAAGTTGAGTGAGTTCATGTTTGGTTGATTAGTTTTAAGTTGTTTCTGAAAACGTGGTTTGACTTTCGTTGGCTTATTTGCCGTGGGGGTTACCCCGTAGTTGAAAGTATGTTTAACCAGTTCCTTTTCATTACCCAAACCATATCCATAATCAGTGGGGAACTTCCCCGTATAAACCACAAGACGGTATGATATCGACTACTACGAACGATAGTTGTGCCCTACATCAGTGTCTATCATCACTGACAGTTTGCCATAGTCCATTAGTACACGCCCGTTCGGACGACACGGTGTGAGGTTTGTTAAACCTAATAGCGCTATTAACTAATGACCCGCTCGCCATTGGCCTCGGCGATTAAGTCGATATAAATTGAGGGACTTCATGATAGAGTTTTGTCTAGTAAGTTTTAAGGTTGTTGTCCTACCCAAGGAGGACGAACGTACGTATTCTACCCAAGGAGAACACGCAGGATTAATATTGGCATCCTACCCAAGGAGGATGGCCGTACATATCCTACCGAAGGAGGATATGTAGATTCCATTTTAGTTTCTTAACCCATTCCCAAACCACCGGGAATCCCATGCCTTGTAGAAAGTGTGAACTCACCTTGGTTGCTCGGTTTGACTCTCAAAAATAGCTAACAGTCAAGGTCAGTCAATCACGTCCTATTATGATTACCAGTTAGTCATTTAGTGGTTTTCAAATAGAGCACAAAGTTCCTACACGTATCTATCACATAACATGCATTACTTTAACGGTTCATGCCCATATAAACTTCCCATCTATTCCCCACTCATAAGCAAACATACGACATTGCACGCAACACTTTTATAGACATATAACATGTTATATCATTCTCGGATAACCTACCCGACATTTAGACATGCAAATCACTACTTATGTCGTTTCAGCTTTTATATTCAAAACTGGGCAGTTTTCGGGGATTTTAATAAAATAGTCAACTTGTTTCAAAAATTCCCAACTTTTTACAGAAGGTCTTAAACGATCCAAATATTATTGTGTAAAAATCTCGGGATCCAATTCATCACCAATATTTTATAAAAATTCATTTTCCGGACTGCAATCAGATTCATCTTTTTCTGATTGCAGTCCACGGAATAATTTATTAAAAATTATTCGTAAGTTCAATTTACGAAATTCCAGTGGGATAATTACAAATACATCAGTTTTCATCTACTGTGCAAATTTCATGAGCTGATTCATCATAGATTTCCAGTTATGACTAAAAACGTATCGCCCATTTACTGCAGCAAAAACTCAGCTTCAGCTGCTGTTTTTAAAAGGGTCTTTAAAAATAGTAAACGAAGTCCAAAAATTATGATTCTGGTGCCATTAGAACCGTATTTCATAATACATAAATCTAGAATTTAGAAAATCAGTTTTTCGTAAAGTTACGGTCTGGTTACAGCCAACTTCAACCAGCCCCTGTTTTCAGCTTTTTAATATTCTAAAGTGTGTTCGATTGATTCCGTTAACATGTTTAGTGATCAACAACGACCTTTAACATCAATATTAGCAAGTAGATCATCAAGTAATCAACAACATGCTTACTACAACATCCTACTACAACATTTCATCATGTAAATCTTCATGTAACTTTTATGTTCATCTTCTTGTTTAAACCCTTTTAGTGTTCTTGTAGATTTAACATACTACATCTTTTTAACTACACAAAATAGACATGAATAAGGGTAAATCAAGATGTACTACTAGCTTATAGCTAGGGATGATTCTTAGTGAAGAAGATGATGAAGAAATGATGATGAAAAGCAAGAACAAAGCTCCTTGAATGCTCTTCAAGATGTAACCTCCAAGGATCAACCTTGAAGCTTGAATGGAACTTGTTATTGAAGAAGATGAAGATGTGAAAATGGTGGTGGTGGGTTCGGTTTTGGGGGAGCCAAAAATGAGAGAGAGAGTAGTGAAGTGAGAGAGTGATCTTTGAGTTATGATGACAATCTAAGTGGCCATGCTCTTATAATCATCTTCACATATTTTAGCAAGATCAACAAGCAACAATCCATATAAAATATTAGATTAAATCAAGAAGGCATGGTGTGTATATTTGGTGGGTCCACATGGACCAAAAATTCGGTTTGGGGGGGGGGGGCTTGTTTGCAAAATTTCAACTAATTGGTAAGTGATAGTTAGATGGTAAGTAATGTGATGATAGGTGTTAGTTATTGGGTTTTTAGTGGGTGTTATGGTACACGGGGACCACGACTAGTCAAAAATAATAAGACAGTGTACTTGGCAAAAATTTAGTGTCCCGGGTAATGTCCGGTTGTTCGGTCGGATACTGTTCCATTAAAGTGTTTAATTATTCCGTAAAGTGTCTTATATATATATTTTTGTAACACAATTAGTTCCTAACACATAGGAAAATATTCAGGACCATTTAGTCAAGTTTTCTGCACAAGACTAGTGTGTTAACAAGCACATGTTAGTATGTCACAATAATCAGAAAACAGTTTAGTAATTCAACACAGTCACTAAGCACTTTAATTATCATTAAATAATCGTACGGATACATGTAATCATGAGGGTTGTCACATTCTCTCCCTGTTAAGAAAATTTCGTCCCGAAATTTAGCACGTGGTTACTGAGGAAGCTAGTTATGTTACGTTGTTTTCCTGGTTTTCCTGGGGTGTCACATCATCCCCCCGTTGATTTGGAATTTCGTCCCGAAATTCTGCAGTAGCTTCAATCTCAGTAGTGGTTGCACTTTTCTTAAACAACTGGGGATACTTGAGTTTCATTTGGTCTTCTCATTCCCAGGTATACTCTGGGCCACGACGGGAGTTCCAACGAACTCGGACGAGAGGTATCCTGGTACGCTTGAGAATCTTAACATCTTGATCAGTAATCTCTACTGGTTCCTCGACGAATCGCAGTTGGTCGTCGATAGTGAGCTCCTTTAAGGGAACTATGAGGGTCTCATCTGACAGACACTTCTTCAGATTCGACACATAGAGAACATTGTGAACTCCACTGAGTTCTTCAGGTAGATTCAACCTGTAGGCGACCTTGCCAATTTTCTCAATGATTTCGAACGGTCCGACATATCGCGGGTTGAGTTTGCCTCGTTTGCCAAAACAGACTACACCTGTCCAAGGTGAGACTTTGAGTAGCACTCGATCCCCAACCTGGAACTCGAGTGGTTTCCTGCGCTTATCAGCGTAGCTTTTCTGACGGTCACGAGCTGCCGCCATTCGCTGTCGTATTTGAGCAATCCTTTCGGTTGTATCTACTACAAGTTCTGGGCCAGTGATTTGACTGTCGCCAACCTCTGCCCAACAAAGAGGTGATCGGCATTTCCGTCCGTATAATGCCTCAAACGGAGCGGCCTAGATGCTGGTGTGGTAGCTGTTATTGTATGAAAACTCCACTAACGGGAGGTGCTTTTCCCAGCCATTACCAAAATCGATTACACACGCCCTAAGCATGTCTTCAAGGGTCTAGATGGTGCGTTTATATTGCCTATCCGTCGGTGGGTGATAAGCGGTGCTCATATCTAAACGTGAGCCAAAAGACTTGTGCATGGCTTGCCACAGTTCCGAAGTAAAACGCCCGTCACGATCAGAAATGATGGAGGTTGGCACTCCGTGCCTTGATACCACTTCCTTTAGGTAAATGTCGGCTAGAGTAGAAAACTTATCCGTTTCCTTGATAGCCAGAAAATGTGCAGACTTGGTCAGTCGATCCACGATCACCCAAATGGTATCGTTTCCGCGTTGAGATATGGGCAGGCCAGTAACGAAATCCATGGAAATTTGCTCCCATTTCCATTTAGGTATCTCTGGTTGTTGAAGTAGGCCTGATGATTTCTGATATTCAGTCTTGACTCTCGCACAAGTCAAACATTTGCTAACATAGGTTGCTATGTGGGCTTTCATACCAGGCCACCAATACGTAGTCTTGAGATCGTGGTACATCTTATCCGAACCAGGGTATACCAAATAACGAGACTTGTGCGCTTCGTCCATCACAAGCTCGCGTAAGTTTCCGTAAAGTGGAACCCAGATGCGCCCTGTTACGTAGTAACCGTCGTCTTCCTTTTGTTCTAGCCACTGCCTCGATCCTCGTAAGGACTCAACCCTGATGTTTTCTGTTTTCAATGCTTCGACCTGAGCATCACGAATTTGAGCAGGAAGACTAGATTGGATGGTAAGTTGTAACGCTCGCACACGTTTAGGTATAGTGTCTTTTCGACTGAGGGCGTCGGCCACAACATTGGCTTTGCCCGGATGGTATTTGACCGCACATTCATAATCGTTCAAGAGCTTGACCCATCGGCGTTGCCGCATGTTTAACTCCTTTTGCTTGAAGATATGCTCGAGACTCCTGTGATCGGTGTAAATTATTATTTTTTTGAAAATTATTAATTGTGTTACAAAAAATATATATATAAGACACTTTACGGAATAATTAAACACTTTAACGGAACAGTATCCGACCGAACAACCGGACATTACCCGGGACACTAAATTTTTCAAAAAAATAATAATTTTTTTTGTACTGCACATGTGAAATAAGACGGAAAGCCTAAACCACTTAACCCACCCGCACCGACACCCCTCAAAAACCTAAACCCCCCACCCCCGAAAAACCTAAATTCACCCTCCCACCAAAAGTCTAAATCCCCCACCCCCAAAAAACCTAAACCCCCCACCCCGCTCCCGAAAACCTAAAACTAAACCTTAAACATAAATCCGAAAAAAACCTACCCCTCCACCCCCCAAAAACCTAACCCCCCCCCCCAAACCAAAAACCTAATCCTAAAACTCCAAAAATCCTAACCCTAAAAGCTAAACTAATCTCAAAAGCTAATTTTAAGCATGTAATGCACATGTGTAGTACACATATAATGCACATGTGCAGTACAAGTTTTTTATTTTTATTTTTTATATATAAAAAATAGTGATTTTTTATAAAAAAAATTGTAAAAAAATGGTATGTTTTTAAGGGTTTTTTAGTTAGTTTTTTAGTTTTCTCATTTCTATGTAGTTTTCTCATGACCATCTCCCTATATATATATATATATATATAGAAGAATCCGTTAAAAAAACAACCTTTATTGCAAGAAGCGCGAGAACCAATGTGAACACAACCAATAATACCTAAAAAAATCTAAAAAACACATAATTTTTAAATATTTTTTTAATAAAAAATCGCTACATTTCGTTATTAAAAAAGCTTTAAAAAATTAAAGAATTAAAAAAAATTGGCTACTAAAAGTAGCGCTTTTTCCATAAAAAATATTTAAAAAAAAAAAAAATATGTGTTTTTTAATTTTTTTTAGATTTTTGGGGGGTTTTAGGTTTTTAGGGGGTGGGAGGGGGTTAGTTTTTTTTAGGTTTTTGGAGAGGTTTAGTTTTTAGCGTTTAGCTTGGGGGGGGGGGGGTTAGGTTTTTTTTAGATTTTTTGTGGTGTAGTGAGTTTATTTTGTTGTGTTCACATTGGTTCTTGCGGTTCTCGCAAGAACCCTACCATATATATATATATATAGGAGAAGGATCTGTTAGGAACCACCCTTTATTGCGAGAACCGCGAGAACCAGTGTGAACACAAACAGTAATACCTAAAAAAATCTAAAAAGCACCCAAATTTTTTTTTTTTATTTTTTTACTATTTTTTTTTTGGAAAAATCGCTATATTTTGTTAATAAAAAAAATAAAAAAAAATTTCAAATTTTTTTTTCGAGTAACAGTTATATATGTACATGTGCATATGTATTATTTCTTTTACAAATTCCGTAATTCATTACAATTATTAGTCAATTGCACTTTCATTTACACTACCACGTGTAATATACTACTTTTATGTATCAACATGAAATAAGATGTTTTGGTACACTACTTTGAATACACTTTCTCTTTCATCTATCATTCCATCCATAATACACAAACATGCATATGTGCATATGTATCATTTCTTTGACAAATTTCGTAACTCATTACAAATATTAGACAACTGCACTTTTATTTACACTACCATATGTAATACACTACTTTCTACATTACCAGTATTAGAAATGCACATGTGCATCTATATGTATCAACATAAAATAAGGTGTTTTGGTACACTACTTTGAATACACTTTCCCTTTCATATATCATACCATCCATAATACATTACTATTACCTCCTACCATCCATAATACAATATCATAACCTCCTACCATCCATAATACAATACCATTACCAATATTTTAACTTTATTACATGTATATCAACACCATTTATACCATCCAATCATCATATTACATCATAAAGTAACAATTATAGCCAAACCATCAACCACTAGATATAACTAACCAAAAAAACATGTATATGGGCCTACTTTTCCATTCAAAATCACAAACTTTTTGTACCAAAACATGTTATATCATGGTTATACCTAATGATGCACATGTGCATTTTGAATATTGGTAATGTAAAAAGTAGTGTATTACAGATGGTATTGTAAATTAAAGTGCAATTGTCTATTATTGATAACGTATTACGGAATTTGTTGAAGTAATGATACATATGCACATGTGCATGGATAACTGTTACTCGAAAAAAAAAGTTTTTTTTTGTAACTAAATATAGCGATTTTTGTTAAAAAATATTAAAAAAAAATTTCAGTGTTTTTATTTTTATTTTTTTTAGATTTTATTTTGTGTTCACATTGGTTCTCGCAATAAAGGTGGTTCTCAAATGAACCTTACCCTATATATATATATATATATATATACATATATCACAAATGTTATTTTGTGACCTTAATTCCCATCTCTAACCTCAAACACTCATACTTGTAAGAGGCAATAGAAATAGGGCTGTAAACGAGCCGAGCCGAGCTCGACCCAGTTCGAGCTAGACTCGAACTCAATTCGAGCTGGCTTGGCTCGAGCTCGAATTTCAAATTGAGCTAAGATTTAAGGCTCAAACTCGACTCGATTAAAATTCGAGTTGGCTCGGCTCGATCTAGCTCGAACTAACAAAGAACCACAAAATTTACTACTTAAAAAGCCCTAAAATGAATCTCTTCATAGACTTAGGGCCATAATTGCAATTTAATTTAACTAGATGGCTAAATATGCAAGTATAAATAGTTAGCTCACTTTGTACATTGTCTTTACCTTCTTTTATAGGGGAGAGACTCCCTTGATTTTTGTCTTCTAAGCGACGTGGGACAAAAAATGAAGGATGTAAACTTTATCGAGCCGGCTTACGAGCTCACGAGCCAAGCCAGGCCAAGCTCGAGCTCGGCTCGTTTACAAACCGAGCCAATTTTGAGCTGAGCTTTTTTCAAACTTTTTTCGAGCGAGTTTTGTGACAAATGGCAAATAACCGGTGAATCCGTACAATCTAATCACTATGTTTATTTACATAATCTCATGCATTTAGCGTAATTTAATTACGTAACTGTGTCGTTTATTAGATAACAGTGTTAGGACAAGAAAACAATGCTAAAACATATGTTGGCTTTCGTCGTATTTCGAAACCAATGAAACAATGTCCTAAAAGTGTTGGTAGAAAGTGTTGTGCGCACTATTCACGGTTACATTATTCATGCCAGCAAATCGTGAAAACTAAACGAAACAATGAAAAACGACACACGAACAACATGTCTGAGTCCATATACATAAAAAAACACTAATATGAAAACATATCTTGCAAAACTATAAGACTTTTTGGTACAACGCCCTGATCACTAAAACGTCCGTTTCGCTAAAAATATGACAATTTTAACTAGTCCGAATCTATAATTTAGCATTTCCAAGACTCCGGAACTATGACAAATGATAACAAATACATGAAAACAATATGAGGATATTACTGGGGTGTCCGAAACATAAGCTTTCGGCGCTGCGTTGCAACCCCCACAACTTGTCCGTTTTTGAACCGACAAGCTTATAAATAATATTTTCAACGCCAAAATAACTAAATGGAGGACATGGCGAACTAGTTAAGCTTATTTTGGGACATGGAATCACTTCATGCATCGCTTGACGGTGGAATAACAACTTGCGACAAAACTTCGTCGGTGCGGCGCAAAAGTGCCGTAAACTAGCCGACGACCAAACGGAAACCATCCGAAGTATCAAAATACAATTTCTACTAGTTTAGTGAACTAGTTAAAGTCAATTAACAATCCGAATCCCTAATTACCCCTTAATGATGTAATTAACTCCTAATCGCCGTACTTTGGTTAATTACTAAAATATCTACATTTTAACACTTTTTATAAAAAAAGTTACACTTTACCACCCCCCATCTTGAATTTGGTCAACAATGTGGGTCCCACCCACTTGATTTTGTTGAAAAACTAGAGATTTTATGTATGGAACATGTATGGAAAAGTATGGTGATAAAACTTGAAAAGATAGGAATTATAACATCTACATTCCATCATCATTTATCACTTCATTCTCACACAAATTCAAAACACAAAAACCTTCCCCTTGTGCCTCCTTATTCACGGCTCATGTAACCCACATTAAACCACCATAAATCACCATTAAACCCCATAAATTACTCATTTTCAAGGCACTTTAATGTCATTAATGCATGGATTAAGCATGAAGAAGCATTAGGGAGTTCTTTGGAGCCTTAATCACTTCTTAATCACCTTGTGCGAAGTTGTAAGCTTCTTCTAACCATATTTAAGCTTCTTGTTACTAGTAGATTACAAAAGTACAAGTTGATTATCTTGAAGATTAATAAAAATCAAATCAAAAACCCCAATCTCAAAGCTAATAATCTACTAATCTAAACTTATTATGTGGTTATTTGAGTAGATTAGTGTATCTAGTTGATGAAATCATGTTCATTATATTGATTTTGTTAAGATTAGTGGTTTAAAGTTTATGTTTATGATGATCTTGTGATTAACTTTATGTATTATTTTAGATTAATGGTAATCTAGTCATGTTAAACTTAAAAATGTGATTTAAACATATGAATGTTTAAATCACACAATATCATCAACTTCAAATATTATGAGCATGTGTGTGTAAACATGATTAAGTAATTTTAAACCAAGAATAACCATGTGACAAAGTCTTAAAAACTCTAATGAACTTGATTTTCACATAAAGCAAGCTTATGAAAATTTTTACTTTACAAAGTGAAGCATAAAAGAGTCTTAAGAATTTTTACAAAATATGGGAATTTTTAAGAATGAAAAATAATTAGAATCAAGTTTATATAGTGATGAACTTGAAAAATGGTTATTTTAAAGTCTTGGAATGATTTGTGCAAGTAATATGCTCATAATAATTTGAAGGTAAAAATTTTGTGATTAATGCTTGAAAAATGATTTTTGGAAAACTTGATGAATTAATGATGATTTGAAAATTGATTTGGTGATTTAAACGCGTTTTGAAAACGTGGGACACGTCATAGTTTAGGGGAAACTATGGCGATTTTTTCTAAAAACCTAATCGTGATTAAAAATGGGGTTAAAGGGTGATTAACAAAGTTAAACGTGATTAGTGGTCTTATACGTCGTTATGGAAGCTTTGATGAAAATGGTTAAGTCACAAATATTCAAGAGTTCTTATGAACTTGAATATATATATATATATATATATATAGGTAGAGGATCCTGTAAAAAAGGCCTAAAGTGTGAGAAGGGTAAGAAAGAATCTCAGCCATTAGATCTTTTGATCTAATGGTTGAGATCAATAGGGACCAAATTGTAAAATATTTTCATTAATTTGGACTGATTTGAAATATCTAGGGGCAATATAGTCTTTTAAACCCACTAGAAATTAGGTAATGCACATGTAACTTTCCCCCGTCTTTTTTAAACGTCAATAACTTTTTATACGTAACTTTAAAAAAAAATTACACCATAATAACGAGCGTTTTTTTATCTTTAATATGAGTACCATATTGCTATACCTATATAAAGAAAAAAATATGTTTCGATCAGATGTTTAGTCAATGAATGGTGTTATATACTTGCTGAATGGTGTTATATACTTGCTGAATGGTTTATATACTTACTGAATGGTGTTATATACTTATTATACTTGCTGAATGGTGTTATATACTTACTGAATGATGTTATATACTTGCTGAATGGTGTTATATACTTCCTATAATTAAGGTGACGGTTATGGGAAGTTTTTAATTAATTGAATTAATGATAAAATTACTTGTTTACCCTTTTCAATTAATTTAGATCTAATGGCTGAGATTCTTTCTTACCTTTCTCACACTTTTGGTCTTTTTTACAATAACCTTACCCTATATATATATATATATATATATATATATATATATATATATATATATGTTCACAAAAATAAATGGGTGAAAATAATAACCATATATAAGTATAACTTTTGGCAAAAAAAATTATATATTTTGGAAACTCATCAAGTATATGTATTATGTGCTATTTGTATGTACTTAGATACACTTAGGGTGATCAAAATAATACACCCATGATACCAAGAAATACTTGTATGAAACAAGTATAAAAAGACACAAAAATACATATACATGTTTCCTACATGTTCCCAAAGAAATGCAATGGAAACGGATATAAATAAATCCTAAACATATTATATCCATAAGCGAATAAACGGACGAATAAACAAAACGAGCAACGGTCGAGCTCACAAGAAATATATATTAAGCGATCACAACGACGTGTCTAACAATATATTTTTAGACAACCGGACGAATATATGTATATATATATCACCGATAACAATACCGGAAAGTTGAAAGAAAAATACAAAAATTTCTAAGTATTCTTTAATAGAAGAATGAATATTATAAAAATTACATACTTAGTAATTTTTACAAAATGCAAGATTATTAAACATATGGACTCCTAAAAACCGAGTTGGGCTAGGCCCAAATTACTAAAATACATGGGCTAGGGCCCAATGATAAAATATTTGGGCTAGGCCCAAATTGTTAAGATACATGGGCTGGAGCCCAATGATAAAATATTTGGGCTAGGCCCAAATTGCTAAGATACATGGGCTGGAGCCCAATGATAAAATATTTGGGCTAGGCCCAAATTGCTAAGATACATGGGTTGGGGTCCAATGATAAAATATTTGGGCTAAGCCCAAATTACTAAGATACACGGGCTGGAGCCCAATCATAAAATATTTGGGCTAGGCCCAAATTGCTAAGATACATGGGTTGGGGCCCAATGATAAAATATTTGGGCTAGGCCCAAATTGCTAAGATGCATGGGCTGGGGCCCAATGATAAAATACATGGCTAGTACCCAAATTACTATAGAAACGTGGGTTAAAGCCCAATGACATAGAAATGTGGGATAAACCCAAAGACAGGGTTTAGTCTCAATGACATAGGTTCGGCCCAATGACACGCGTGCGAAGCACGAGGACATGTGCAGGGCGAAGCCGTTCACATATAATTCAATACATATAAAATATATGTATGCACCTATGAAATCTATATACATAACAAGTGAACGAACAAACTACCAACACTCTAAAATACAAAGTTGTTCCAAAATGACAACTGAAAACACAATAAGAATTCAAGATGAACAACTTGTACGAGGTCCGATAAGACCTAGGGTCTAATAAAGTTAGTACACGTGTAGGTTAATCACACGTACGGACGCTCACTACGATATCACAATACACGGAACGCAAAATTGTGAGTTCATGTCCCTCTCTTCAATGATTTCAATGTTTTGTTTTTAAAACAATCGAGGGGAAATACATGTTAAAACTATGGGTATGTTAGCTATGGGTTTAGATGATAACACGATCCATGTACGTAAGTAGGATGATGACATAGTAACTATTAATCACTTAGTGACCAAGGCGCAAAAGGTGTAGATCTATTGAGCTTGAGACACGCTCCACTCCTGGTTGGTATACCCTGGAGTGCTTTTGTGATCCCAGAAATGTCAAAGTTGTCTCGGGTTGGTTGCGTACTTATGGTACATAATGTCAGGGGGCTCGCTACCCACTGATAGATCCTTAAACTCCATGAATGCTAATAACACACCATGATTTCATTACAAGAATACAAAGATTTCATATGATAACAATAACTGCATGAACTCGCTCAACTTTTTTTGACTTTTTAAAAGTACATGTATTTCAGGAAAAAAATCTTGAGCCGGTGATACACTACGGGAAACGGGAAAGTCAATGACAACGATAGCCGCTTTTGGAGGGTTTGTCTTTTATATCTCAACTTCGTATGGGTATATAGGGGACAAAACCTCACTATGTTTATGTTAAAAACAAACTTTCGTGTTGTGTAACATAACTTAAACTATGTCATGTTTAACGTTGTGAAAGTTGGTGAACTTGAAACTATGTTGGAAACTTGTAAACTTTTTTGGAAAACAATATATCTATGGCATCGTTGTTTTTTATTATGTTTACACATTTGGATGCAATGATTACCTTTCTTACGTCACACACAATACGCTTCCGCTACTAGCAGGGTGTGACAAGTTTCGAGCGAGCTGCGAGTTTTTTGTACACCCCTACCTAGATATGGTTTTAAAATCGTGTTTTATCAAACTGTCGACAGCCAAAAACCCTGTTTGGGAAGCTTGGTAGACTTTGAAAATTTTACAGAAACTATTTGGACTTATTTCAGCCATTCAGTAAAAATTTTGGAATTAATGGAAGTTGGATGGTATAAATCACCAAATTAATGATTAATCGGATTTTTAAACTAAATTATTAAACTTAATAAATAAATTTAATATTTTCTAAAAATAATTTTCCTATAACTTATATATCAGAAGGGTCATTTATAAAAAAAACTCATAATTTAATAGAATTCGGGCTTGTAGTTATGAAAATTACGCGTTAAAAACACTATTTTTAATATAAGCCGCCAAAATAATAACTTAACGAACCCATCAGGACTTTTAAGCATTTTAATGACTAATTGGCGATGGTCATCTGGAATGAATCCAAACTTTTCTTGGGTAACTCGGATAATTTGAATAAATTACACACTTGCTTGGCGAATTCCAAACTAAAAGAACTAAAACTGTCGTTTGGGCAAATTTGATTGTTTTAACGCCTAAACTTTATTTGTAAAACAAATCATTCCATATTATTCAACGAGTTATTCGATTGTATGTGATAATGCCATTATCCTAAACCTCAAAACAATCAACCATGACGAGCACGGATTATGGTGAACAGAAGCCAAACCTGAGTTTGAAACTAAGACATTACCCAACACCATACTTTGAGGCTATTAACCCATTTTCAGATGAATATCTGTATCCGAACTTAGTATACAACAAATATCGATCTGAAAGCTACTTTTGGTAATTAAACGTACAATACTAATCCTAGGACCGAACTAGCACTATAATTACACTACTATACTGCTATTGCATACTGTGAACAAACCTTACAAGGTGAGTTTCATTGCCCCTCTTTTATACATGTTTTATTAAACGGCTTGGGGGAAAACATGTTTTATACACATACGCACATGAACATTTGAATTATCTGAGTTAGACATCTAACACAAGGAAAATCCTCACGAGCACAAGTGCTTAACTATTTGGCCAGTGAATATTGTGGATAGTACTATTTGGCCCGGCGAGCCTAAACCGCATGATAAGTTTGCCAATGACAGGATGCCACTCGAGACAAATTATATTCTCTTCGTTAGTTTTTGTATAATAAAAGGGAAAACCATTTCAAAATTTATTAATAATTGTTTAGTTAAATTTAATTTAAATAATAAACAAAAAAAATAATTAATAATAGATAACACTTTTAAACTAAATAAAAGAATTTAAATTGAACTAGGAAAAATAGAAAAACAATAAGATAAAAAAAATATAATGTGGAGAGAAATAAAAGGGACAATAAGAAAATAGAAAATATGATGTAGAGAAAAATAAAAAGGAAGAAATGCTTTGAAAAGTATATCAGATAAAAAGACTTTTGAAAGAATCGAATTCAGTACCTGAATATACTTTCTAAATCTTTAAATGTGGAACGTAGACGAGAATGCCAAACTTCAATTTGATTAAATTTTTCCAAACAAAACATAAATGAACACATTCAATATATAATATTGCAAGTATATAAAACAAGAAATATAACAAAATAAGTGTTTGTGACTTGTGAGTGTAAAAAAACAAAAATGATGGATGAGATGTGAATGTTTTTTTATATATATAAGAGATAAAATTTGAAAAGTATGCTTTTTAATTATACTAGTTGTAGGACCCGTGTGACCACACGGGTAGCTTTAACAACCGTCGAAATAAATTATAATACATCATTTATATTGTTTGTATTTAGTTACATATCTTAAATTATTAGCTAAGGTTTGATATAGAAATAACCTAACTAATTGATAATATGTTGTCTAAAATGAAAGCATAACCTAATTTTATGTTGTCTAATAATAAAAAGATGACCTAGTTTAAATAACCAAATATTATTGAACAATTCAATAAAGCCCATATGTTTGATCATATTAACATTAATAATGGGTTAGAGTTTAAAAGGCCATGATTAATATACCAACTGAATTGAAAAATGAAATATTTAGTGTACTACAAGTGTAAATAACTCAGTTCTATTTACATAATGTAAAAAACAATATGTCACCAATGCACAAACTTTCATTAAAATCAGTCTTATTTGGCCCAAAGAAAAGTTGTTCTTACCTAAGTGTAACAAACGGGTTTTCTTTAGTAAATGAGATCAAAGTACATCTTACATTCTATTAAAAAAGAATTTGAATAATAAAATCTTATCTATTAATTTATTAAAAGTTAAAAAGAAAAGAGATCCATTTATAAAATTTCTTAATAAATAACAAAAAGTTTATTTCCAAAAAAAATAGTGATTATAAATCAAATATAAAAAGATTGATTAGTTTAATAACTCTTTTTAAGAATCCTGATTAAATAGATCAAATGCACCGATCATCATCATCATCACACTTCTCAAAAAATCTCCAAATCTATCTCTCAACTCTGAACACCGATCATCATCATCTTCATCTTCATCTTCACCTTCATCTTCATCATCTTCAAATCTTGTGTACCTTATTTTTTCTGTTTTACACCGATCATCATCATCTTCATCCATCTTCATCATCTTCATCCGTCTTCATCATCTTCATCCATCTTCATCTTCAAAACAGAGGTTTGGATCATCATCATATCTATATATGTTTTTGATATTTGTGATGTTTTTGTGAAAACAACAGAGGGTTGATTTGGGTATTTTGGTTTCAGTTTTCGATAATGATAATCTGAATGCCGCATGATGATGATGATGATGATAATCAGTTATTTGTGAATGTTTTTTGTGAAAAAACAGAGGGTTGATTTGGGTATTTTGGTTTCAGTTTTTGATAATGATAATCCGAATGCCGCATGATGATGATGATCATCATCAGTTATTTGTGAATGTTTTTGTGAAAAAACAGAGGGTTGATTTGGGTATTTTGGTTTCAATTTTTAATAATGATAATCTGAATGCCGCATGATGATGATGATAATCAGTTTTTTGTGAATGTTTTCGTGAAAAAACAGAGGGTTGATGATGATGATAATAAGTTTTTTTGTGAAAAAAAACAGAGGGTTGATTTGGGTATTTTGGTTTTAGTTTTTGATAATGATATCTGAATGCCGCATGATGATGATGTTGATAATCAGGTTTTTTGTGAAAAACAGAGGGTTGATTTGGGTATTTTGGTTTCAGTTTTTGATAATGATAATCTGAATGCCGCATGATGATGATGATAATCAGTTTTTTGTGAATGGGTTGATTTGGAGTATTTTGGTTTCAGTTTTTCAGGTTTGTTTGTGATGTTTTTGTTCTGTTCTGTTTTGTTCTGTTTGTTTGTTTTGTTTTTGTTCTGCTTTGTTATGTTTGTTTGTTTTGCTTTGAAAAAACAGAGGGTTGATTTGTTTTGCTTTGTTCAGGTTTGTTTGTGATGTCTTTTGTGAAAATATTGTACAGAATGGCTGCGGATGTAAAGATACGCAAAACACCAACTACGAAGGCGAGAACACTTGACAACCTCCTAGAAGATGGTGCGGTGCACATAAGGAACTGATTGATCAAAACGATCAATTGCATATGAATGAATACAACCCCAGTGGAAGATATGTAATTAGCGAGCTCTGGAATTTCAAGGAAAATCGAAGAGCTACACTGGGGTTATATTCATTCATATGAATGAATATAACCCCAGTGGCAGATATGTAATTAGCTACACTGGGGTTATATTCATTCATATCTGCTACATTCCGAAGTGCACCCGTCAGTAAAGATCCACAATTGCTTGTGGTGGTATGACGTTTTGTCTCTGTATTGTATGTTACGGACTTTTGTTATCGAGTCTGTAAGTTCCGTCAAGTCTACGAAGTTGGTATGACGTTTTGTCTCTGTATTGTATGTATTAAAAGTTTACATTTAATATACAATTTAGGCTTTAATAATTTGTTATATATAGAATACCTTTAATTATTAGATTGCATTTATTTAAAAAGAGTTAATTATTAGATTGCATTTATTTAAAAAAGAATTAATTTAAATTATTAAATCAATGATTTCTTAACAAAAAAACAAGAAAAGAATTTAGGGGCTCAGGTTGATATTTCACTCATACCATAGGGACGCAGAGTGTTATTAATATATGCCAAAAGACGGTCTTGCCTCTGGATCAAACGGTCAAACAGACGGCACACTGATGGAGGGACTCAAAGTGTTATGAATTCATAAGCTCAGCGGCTCAAAAAACGAAAAAATGAATTTAGGGGCTCAGGTTGATGTTTCACACAAACCACAGGGACGCAAATTGCATTTTTCTCTAACTATAATGATAAAAGTTTTTGTCTATGTAAATATGTAAACTATCATGTGAACAAATATTTGATGAATTCACATTCGCATTTATAGAAATAAGAGAAGCATAACTAACGCAAGAAACATTATTTGTTACCAATATACCAGTTCAATGTGGATATCATAGCTTGATCGTAATTAAATAAAATCAAGCTTCTGTTGTTCTTGATTAGAGGATACCAAATGGAAGCTGGAGCGAACCGACCCGGAACTGAGAACCAAAAGAGATGAGGTTATAGAACCGAGAACCGAACCATTTAAAACATGTCCGGTTAAGGTATGTAGACGGTCCAAAGGGTCAGTTCCAAACTATAAAATCGAAAATCCAAATTGGAAGGGTTGCTCAATGTTAAAAACGAGTTGGCGTTGCCCGCGCGTTGCAGCGGGATGTTGATTATTAATATTTTAGCATCACCATATTAGATGCGACATCATGACGCTTGTACGTAAAGATGCCTTTTCATTTATTAACCAACGTGATTTTTTATTCGAACAACATATACCTTATTTTTTATGATGTTGGGTATCGAATTAACATGCCACATGAACCGACAGGATGGTTCGCATGGCGGTTACATGTTCAAAATAAATTGTAGCGTCATGACTTTTTTTGCAAGGGATATAATGGTTTGGGTGGATGCAAAAAAGTCTATAAATACGTAGTAGATTTTACCACCACAAAGATACGTGTTCGTTTTCAATAAAGTTATAAAATTATAAATTTATAAGTAAATTGCTAAAATAGTCCCTAACGTTTGTTCACATTTGCTAGATCCATCCAAAAAAAGATTTTTTTCTCATATGAACCACTACTGAGGTTTCAAAAAAGTTGCTAAATCCATCCAAACTTCAGGGACGATTTTAGAAATTTAATAAAACAAACTTCTTTTGGACGGATTTAGCAAATGTGAACAAACGTCAGGGATGATTTTAGCAATTTACTCTATTTTTTTTATTTTCATCTTTTTATTATATCTCTTAATTAACATAAAATCTATTTATTTTTTTATTTTCATCTTTTTATTAAACTTCTTATTTAACATAAAATCTACTAGTTTTTTTTTTGAACGGCGAATTTCTACAACCGGCGATAGATTCGCACCTGCTTTTGCAGGCCCTCCACCGCACTCTGGCCAAGACTATGTTGTCTTACCCAAAAAGAATAGTATATTTTATTAAAAGTTTTAAATGGATATAGCTAGTTATGTTATGTTAGAATTGAAATATATAAATAAAATTTACATTAAAGTTTTAAGTGTTAAATAATTAATTACATCAATTAGACCTTTTTCCTATTTGATGAAGACAACTATCAGCCACATATATCTAAAATGTTGCTACACACAGTAAAACCGTGGCACCTTTGTTTTTACATTACCAAACAAAACCGTTATATATATGCCACGGCTAACCACACCGCCACAACCACCACTTCACCATCCAATAATCCAACGTAAAATGGCCCGGTCTTGGATGGAGTCCACCATTAAAGTCGAAGCCCGTGAAACCCAACGGTAAAATCGTAGTCTGCCGAAGCATCGGAAACCACATGCCGCCGCGGTCGGTCATCTTAGGTTGGCCAGAATCCGACTACCCTCCATCGACCAAAGCACAGCACCACACCTCCCAATCGTCAGAACCAGACACCACCACCAAACCCCCCAGCCAACACAACCGCGTCTCTCACTTTCTTTCTCTCTCTCTATCTCCAGCGGTTGTCGGCCTCCGTGGCCAGTGCGGTAAGTCTGTTCATCAGAAGAATGGCAATTCTGTAATTATGCACCAACTACCAAGGGAAAAAATGTGAATAAACTATCACATAAGCAAATTGATTAATTACATGTACTGTTGAAGACAATGAAGGAGATTAAGAAAACATCTTTAAACACTAACAAAAATAAGGAAACAGAGAATAACCTGGATCGATCTTCGCCCGTTCGTGGGTGGGGAGGCAGAAAACGGTGGTGCGCTATAGATGCGTTAGACAGAGAGAAAGATTAAGATAACGGTGTCTGAAGATGAGTGATGGTGGGGGTTTTATAGGTGAAGATCCAAAGAATCGATTCTAGGCCAGAGCCTGTAATACGAGGGTTTGGATCTTGTGTTGAGCTTGGAGGTTCGTCCTGCAAAACAGTAAACCGTTAGGCTCGCCGCAGAGATGGGAGGGCCCCTCTGCGACCACCCTCCGGCGTGAGGATAAGTATTGGTAGAGAGAGAAAATAAGGATGAAGGTTCAGAAAAACGTACTTGGTTTTGTACTTGATGGGGTATTTATAGTAGTCAACTGGCATGACGTCATTCGGCTGGACGCACTTGAATGGGTGTTCGTCCTTGGCGATGAGGGAACGGACATCTTCAAGATGTCCGTCTAGTCGTGGTTCGGCTCGTCCCTAATGATTATGTCCGGACTCGGACATGTATCTTCAAGTCCCCTAGTTTATTAAGTCTTATTATTGGACTTGATAAACTGTTGCTGGAGTGGGAAGTTGGGCCGGACCATGTGTCGTTTTTCTTTGAATGGTACTGACGTGGCATGGGTGAGATAAGTGGTTTGACCGTCAGTCACCTACACGTGACGGTTATGAAACCCTGGGTTGGGAATCGTGAACGTCAGTTGAGGCGATGGTTTGATTTGACCGCCCTTGACCGACTTACTTTTCCTTATAAAAACTGGTTTTACCATTTCATTTTTACCTTTTTTCTCTCTTTTTCTTCTCTCAACTGTTATCTTCTTTGCTTTCTTATCTTCTTCTACTTTTAAGAAAGGTGCGTTCTTTTTCCTATCTGCATTATGGCTCCGGGTAAAGATAATCTGTCGGAGAGTGTGAGCATTCTTACCCAACGACAGTTGGATAAGTTTGTTCAAGAATATAGGATCCCTCTAGATCTTCATCCAGTCCTTCCTTCAAAAGACGAAACTATTTATCCCTTCCGTCCGGGGAAGTTTCCCTTTTATACTCGTGTTTGTAATTTCGCGAATTACAGGGTTCCGTTTTCCCGATTTTTAATTAGGGTTCTTCAATTTTTTAGAGTTCATATCTGTCAAGTTAACCCGTTCGGTCTTAGCCGAGTGAACCATTTTGAGATTTCTTGTAGGGCCCAGGATCAGGGGCTGGACTTAAACATCTTTCGGTATTTTTATGAGTTTATCTCTACCGGGGATTGGTATACTTTTGCTCACCGAAAGGGTATTCCTCCCCCCTCCGGAGATGAACGGCCCAGCTTAAAAAATTGGAAAGACAATTTTTTCTGGTTAGACGACCGTTGTCTTCCGAAGGATATGGCGTGGAGGTTCAAGGATCAGACTATGTCCTTTGACCTGGGAGATGATTTTGTTTTTAATAAAGAATTGGCTCGTGCCTTGATTGATCATAGATCCCCGATCCGTCCACTTCATGAGCATTTTCTTTTGTTGGGTCGCGTCTGTTTTTCCTGGGGCCAAGGGGATAGGGATTGGCCGGTCATTTGTATGAAGCGAGGACGTAAGTTTCCGGCCCTTTACCTCCCATTCGGCACTTTTTCTTCTCTTATTTTGCTAACTTGTTTTTATTCTGAAAATGCAGGAGTTGAAATGTCTCCTAGAGATGCTCTGAAGGTTCCAAGTTTTGATGTTCTTGTCTTTGATTTTGACGATCAGGGCGAAGGTGAGGTTCCTTTTATGCAGCAAGTGGCTTATGCGGCCCAAGAGGTTCATCCCCTAGTTGCCCAAGATGCATCTGAACCGTCCGTTGCTGAAGCTACCTCTTCTATTCCGACACCCACAAAAGGTGCAGCTGGTTCTTCCGGATCTCAAGCTGGAAAGAAGTCTATTTTAGATGATGTGGACGATGATCCGGAGGTGCGTAGTTTGGATGAATCCCTACAATATCGTCCTTCCTCTGTTTCTTTGAAGAGTAAATGTGTCATTCCTGATGCCAATCAGAAGGGTTTGGTTCGCAAGAGGAAGAATGAACCTTTACAAATTCGTGCATCCGATCCTCTCCCCCATGCCGAGGTCGAAGAAAAATAAAAAAGGTTCTTCCCACTCTGGTAGTGATGTGATGGTCGAGTTGGATGAGCACCTTACTGGTAGTAAATTTTCTAGGGAAGAAGCCACACGAGCTCGATCTGCGCCAACTCCTACCTTTTCTGGCGGCTTTCTTCCTGTTAACGAAGTGGAAAGTATGGAGATGGAGAACCCGGAAACTACGAGTAAGGGAGATGGAAAAACTTACGGTGAGCCGAAGGTGGTAACTTTTTCAGGTACTATTTTGGACTCATCTTTGGGTCCGGACTGTTTTATCGATGATCAGGAAGACCAAGTGTCCTCGCTTCCTCCATCTTGGTTCGGACCTGAGTTGATGTCCTTTTGTCGATATGCAGATGTTTTTTCAGACGATATGGAGATTGACTCAGCGACGGCTGATGAGAAGTTCGTTCCGGATTGGGATATCCGGAATAAAGATTCGGTGATGGATGAGCTTGTTGCAAGAACCCTCCTTTTTAATATCAGCACTCCGTTAGATCATGCCAAGAGTCGAAAGATGAAAAGCCAGGATCTGGGGGCCATGGTTCTGTCTAATCAAGCCCAATCTAATATTTTTGTGACGGAGCTTTACCGAAGGTGTGTCGAGGCGGAGTCGGTGAGGGAAAGTTTAGAGAAAGAGACCCTCTCTTTGAAACGCAAGATTCAGAGGACTCCAGATGTTGAGAAACAGAATGCCTAACTTACCCAAGATCTTCAAACCCAACAGGAGAAAGTCAAGTCCTTGACTACCCAGAATCAATCGTCCCAAGCAGCTACTGCATCCGCGGCGGAAGATCGGGATAGAATATCGGCGAAACTGAAAGTCTTTGCGGAATCTTTAAAAAAGAAAGATGAAGAGCACAAGGTGGTTTTATCGAAAATGAAGGAGTCTTTCACAAATGCTCGTTTGGCTTATGCGAACATGATGGCAGGTACGTACCTTACTTGATCTGATTCTTTTTATTTTGTTATTTCTTTCTAACACTTTGGTTAGAGCGGGATGCGCTTAAAACAGGGGAAGCCGACTTAAAGGCTCAGATTGAAGAGATGAAAGGGTAAAATGAGGAGATCAAGACGGAGAATGCCGCTTTGAAGGCGAAGGTGGAGGATCTCCAAGCGACAAAAACTTGGCTACTTTTGGAAGGAGCAAAGCTCCTTGCCAAGAATATACATAAAGGTCTGGAGATGACTGTGGCCATTGCTGCTGTAAATAATGCGATGAGCGCCGTGGGTATCAACTCTGGTCTTCAACACGGGTATGTCCATGCTCTGAAGAAAAAGACTCTCTATGCTGAAGTTCCACTGCTGAACCGTAATGCCGGAGAGGAGTTAAATGCAGCGGTTGCTAGATTTGATTCTCTTACTTTCCCAGTGATTGAAGATCTTCCGAAGCTTGTAAATGAGCCGCTTTCTAAATCCGAAAGAATGAGGCGGACATGCCCGGTTTCTTGGGGTATGCACCTTGGAAAGTTTTTTGTTTAACTGTTTTTTAGGTGGACATATTCGGCCACTTGGGATATGCACCTTGTTTTGATTTGGAACGGACATAATGATGTTTTTACCGTACTTGTGCATGTAACAATTATCCTTTAATATGTAAATGGCTTTTGTGGCTTCTGGTTATATTGGTCCGGTCAATTTTGATGTATTCACTTCGTTGTGCATGCGTCCATGCTTTTCATGCTTACATTTTCTTTTTTAGAACGTTCTTTTTAATGTACGGATCCAGTTTGTTTTACTTTTCAGGATAATAATTGTTTTAGATGAAAGAAAGAATACGAACGATGCCAGTTCATTCTTATCTTTTTAGGGTTAGTATCCCTGATTCGGCCGATGATAACTTATGTGTTGCAACTTTGCTAATGATATGTGTACTACACATGTGCCTTACATGCTTAAAATTAGCATTTGAGTTTAGTTTAACTTTTAGGGTTAGGTTTTTTGGAGGTTTAGGATTAGAATTAGGTTTTTGGAGTGTGGGGGTGGGGGGGTTTAGGTTGTTTTCGAGTTTATGTTTAAGGTTTAGTTTTAGGTTTTCGGGAGGGAGGGGGTTAGGTTTTTGGGGGGTGGGGTGGGGGGTTTAGGTTTTTTGTGGGAGGGTGAATTTAGGTTTTTGGGAGGTGTCGGTGGGGGTGCTTTAAGTGGTTTAGGCTTTCCGTATTAGTGCACATGTGCAGTACAAAATATATATTTTTTTAAAAAAATTTTATATAACAAAAGCTGCGAAAAAAATAATAAAATTGTAAAAACAAATTGGTATATTTTTTAGGCTTTTTCAGTTAGTTTTTGGTTTTCTCATTTAAACTAGTTTCTCATGATACATTCCCAATATATATATATATATATATATATATAGGGTGAGAGTTGGCTACAACGTCCATTTTTCCTACAAAGTGTACAAAGTCATAAAACACCATAATTTCAGCCATAAAACACACTCAAAACCCACAAATAATAAAGTGAAAATTATTAAAACGCCATATTTGTGGGTTTTTGTGACACCTCGAAATTTCATGTCCAATAATGTATTGACACGTGTCATAAGCTTTGAACGTGCGAAAGAATACTCTAGAGGGACTAAAGTTGACAAACAAAGAAAGTATGTCAATATAAGGGTTCGAAATGTCAACAATGGATAAATATACCTTACAATAACCCTACATGATGTCTATACCCTTAAACGAATGAATCATGGATCATACGAAGCTAACTGTGAAAGAAAGTGAGAGAATACAAACTACAGGGTTAAATGTGTCAACATGTTTAAGTTATACCTCTGAGTGACTTTTTAGCAAACCCAAAGCTTTGTAACAATTAATTATGCTCACTGGAATGCATGAAAAAAATTTCACCAAGTTTCGTTATCGTATGAGAAAGTTATGATAAAATTCGTATACGAGGGGTTAAAAGCGTCAACGGTGAAATTTATGACTTTTCAGGTAATCAAAAGTTAACCAAGGACTTAACAAAATGGGTATAAGTCTTGAAGCCCTTATAAATCAATTTAGAGGGATCAAAGTGCAAAACATAAAGGTAAAACAACTTTTAGGAGGACCGGGAACCAAAACTGCAAATAATTGAAACATGTTAACCTGACACCAGGCCTCAGGCGGGGCGCGTAAGGCTTGCCAGAAAACATGGACAGGTGTCTGTCCAGCCCGTTTACCCGACTCAAAGTGCTTGTTTTCAATACCATGGGTTGCTCAAGCTTGTTTTTAGAGTATAGGGACACTTGGGATGCATCAATGATCATTGGTAGACTTGTTTGTCATGATCACAAGCAACCAAAATCACTATATAAGGACCCTCATGTTTGCAACTTTTGATCATCCATTCTCAACTCAACTTTGAAGACTTCTGGAGCACTAGTGCAGACCCTAAGCATCTCTAGTAGTAATTAGGACCTTGGTAAGCTTCCTTAACCTTCCTTAATCGTGTTTTACTTAGTTATTAGCTTAAAAGTCAAACCATCGTAATTAAGGTTTGACTTATCGATTAATCACTAATGGTCCAGAGATTAGTCAAACTTAAGGTAGTTATAAGTTGGTAATTATGTGGGCAATAAACCCTTAAAAGGGCACCCTCTGATTCCCGCTCTAACTAGATCATTTGTCGGGTCAAAGTTTGTTATAAAAAGTCAACAGAAACTTAATTTTCGAATTAACACGTAATTAGCAATGTAGTAGACGTGTAACCTATTTTATCACTCATATAACTTGGTAATTAGTATAAGAACTGGTCTAAGCTTGTTTGATCCGACAATTTTCTGTTTAAGCTCGATTCGGAACCGAAAGTCGCAAAACTTTGACTTGTGCTTTGACTTCAGTTCTGACCCGATTTAGATGAGTTTATAAATGCATTAGAGCTCCGTTAGGACCAGCTTGTATGATAGTATAACCCTCTGCGTTTATACTACTCGACTCGTTGATTGTCCGATGTTTCCGTTAAATGCCTAATGTTGACCAATATGCCCATTTGACCTTAAAACGAGAATTTTGGAAATGTGAGAGGGCAATAATCTTTGTTACTAATTTATAAACATGTCCCTAAATTTTCACATCAGTTGGAGGTCTAGATTAGGAGTTATGCTCAATAGCGTAATTAGAAAGATTTTTGTTAATTAAACGGCATAATTAGCGTAAAGTCTATCTAAACCCAATTTTTGACACCAAACCTTTTACACACTGATGTAATATAATATTTTAAGATTTTTAATTATTTTTAACCTGATCATAACCTAAGGTTATTGCCTTGATTCGGTAAATACCGATTATACCCTTTTGTTTATAAAATAAGTTTTACATAGTATTTTGACACCAATTCAATTGATACTGATTTTATATAACAAATGAAGTATTTTGAACTTTATAACCGGATCAGAAAACTCAGATTTCCTGTATAACCCGAAAATCGCTTAAAACGGCTTTTAACGCAAATTAAACACCTAGTATGGGTTTAAAACCATTTTGGCATATAAGACTTATCACCAAATGATATAACCTATTAAATTAAGTTATTTTACAGATTATTTCAGACCGGATTCTCAGAATTATAATTAACTTCTTTTATAATCTTTAAAATGACCAAAATACCCCTACGGGGCTTAATTTGAGAATAAAACTCGTTTTGGGCATAATGGAAAGTATCTTACTGATATCACAATATATTTAAGGCATATTAACTTAGGAAACCTGTATATGACTCTTATGGTTACCCGTTACGCCTCTTGCGCGTTTGGTTCGGTTTATGTAACTAGTTTGCATAAATTAGCCGAAACGGGACAAACCTTATCGTTTTTATCTCAAAATCCAGAATGTGTTTAGTTTACCCATATTATACAAGTCTTCAAACTTGTTGTTAGTACATTACGTCTGTAGCTTCCGTCAGCATGTAGTCATATTTCGTACTCTGTGTTTATGTATATTGTCTGTATGTATGTATGTAATTAGCATGACAACTCAGGAATAGGTTTTGTATGTGAAAGTGTTGTTTGGGAAAAGTTCATCCGCACGCATGGCAATACGTACGTATGGTAATACGCACGGATGACTTATCCGCACGAATAAGTCATACGCGCGGATAACTCATACGCACGGATGAGCCATACGCACGGATAGCCCACCCGTACGTACAACACTTCTTAGTCTCCTGAGGTTGCCTAAAAATAGGAGGTCCGGTGCAACTTTGTTAGAACTTTTTGACATGCACGGATAGTCTGTACTTCTACCGGATCTTTGTGACTTTCAGAACAATCAATAGAACGAACAGACAAGCAGTTAAACGTTGAATTCTGTGTTGCACAAATCTGTGATTCGTCATAATGGATTCCGCACATTAAGACGAAATCGATTCATCTTGTTCCTACGATCAGATCCTGTATCAACGGGACCAACAAGTGGTATCAGAGCATCCAGGGAGCTGAATCGAGATCAACAACACCGAATTCACCAGAATTCAAGCTTTATTCGCCGATCAAAGTCAAATTTCACCGGAGATTTGACATCTGTTGCCGATTTGATTAAAATTTCACCGGAAATTTGACAGATTTCTTCTACTTCTACTTAGTTTTTACATTTGTTCTTCATTTGTCACCATAAAATCAGAAAAACTTAAAATTGAGCAAGAATCTACGGTTAAAATTTGATAAAATTGATATCAAACGATTCGCAATCATTCAAAGTATAATCCTACTTAGTTTCATAAACAGATTCAACCTAAAACTAGATCAAATTCATTGAAAATCATGTTTAGCTGTTCGTATTTGATGACGTCATTCACCCGTGCGGACAGCTGTCTGAACGGATTGGATTAGTTAGTTACTACAAGTTGTTTGCTGACATCATCATTGTTACACGCACGGATTACAACCCGTGCGCATAACCTGAAAAGTCAAAAAGTCAAAGTTACTCATACAAACGATAATCCGTGCGGATCACCATCCGTGCGGATAAACTTTGTCACCATCCGTATTCCTACTCGAACGGATACCATCCGGTTCAAGTGTTTGAAAGTTTTAGAATTTGTAAAAATTGTCTAAGTGTTTGAAAATTGTTTTCAGGTACTTGAAAATGGAAGAATTCATGAATCCCTTTAGTGAGATATATGCTTTCGCAGGTAACTCCGGAGACGATACTTCCAACCATTCAAACGATAATCCGAACCCGAAGAAAACTTTATCCGATGCCCTAAGTGTTGAAAGCGCATACGGTACTTATAACAAGCCACCAAAGCTAATGGCAATCGAAGAGTATAATCGGTGGGCAAAAAGATTCGATGAGTGGCTGAAAGCATTCGCATATCCAAGCTGGAAAAGCTTAAAGAATGGTTTCAAAAGTGGTAGACATGATTGTGAGAATCTGGAAGAAACTGAAGATATAGAAAACTTTGTCGCTGAACAAAAATGCGTCGCTTTGATTCACCAGTCCGTAAGAGACGACATTATTTCACTCATTGAATACACAAACGCAAAAGATCTATGGGAAAAGTTAAAAATAAAATGTGTAGGGAGTGCAGAATCGTCAAAAACAAAAAGAAATTGCTGAGAAAAGAGTTTGACTTGTTTGGATGCTTAAAAAATGAATCTGTTTGTAAAATGATTGAAAGATTTGGGCACTTAAAGTTGGAATTGGCGAGGCACGGAATTCTCTATTCTTAAGAGGAGCTAGTTGACAAACTGTTCGATTCACTACTAGAAGAGATGGATTGGCAGTACTATGCATTGATGTTAAAGAATACAATCAAAGCTGAAGATCTGACCGTCGACTTGCTGATTGAAAGACTAGAGAGTCATGAATTGGAGAAAAAGAAAACACACAAAGTAAATCATTCATCATACCAACAAAACATGGAGCTGTACTATCCAAAGAGTATGATTCCCAAGAATGTTTCTCCAAGAACTGCTTTCTCCGCTGAAAATTCAAATCCTTCAAGTAAAGAAAGTCCAAGTTTAAACAATGGTTTTCATGGAGGTTTTTCATCCAATACTCCAAGTCAGGGATCTTCTTCAAATTCTTCAAGTCAACAACAATCTGTTCCAAAGAACGTGTTTTCATGCAACATTGCGGTGGATTTGAAGAATGCTCATAATTTTGATGAGGAGTCGGCCATACAGCAGATGATCTTTCTAGCATCTGTGTTGGAGTCATACGAAGGGTTAGTAGCTGGGAAGATAGGTAACACCAATCTGACGAAAGAAGATTATGATCAGATTGATCCCGAGGAAATGGAGTTGATCGATATTCGTTGGGCTATGGCCAGTGCTGTTCGTAGAGCACAACGTTTCATGGAAATTACCGGCAGGAAGACAATTGGTGGTGCATCTACCAAGCTGGGGTTTGATAAGTCAAAGGTGACGTGCTTCAAATGTAAGCAGAAAGGTCACCTCAAAAGAGAATGCAGAAACGCATATGCTGATGAGTCGGAGAACCCTTTCAGAGATGATTATTACAAGAGAGCAATTTATCACCAGAATAAATCTGAGCCGCCTAGATTGAAGCAGGTTGAAGACAACAAAGAAAAATCTAGAGCTCTTGCTGTGATTCATGATGATGAAGGGTTTGACTGGAGCGAACTGCTACCAGAAGAAGATGCGGTGGGTTATGCATTTGTGACGAAGATTGTTCCTTTTAAAGACAATAGAACTGAAGAAGAAAAGTTCGTCAACCGAAGAATGAAAGCCCAAACCAGAATGAGCAGAATTTATAACACATACAGAGAAGCTAAAAGAGCAAAAAGGTGGGATGCCGACAGAGAATGTTACCTTGATCCACAAGGAAACATTGCAGTTGACCCAGATTCCATTAGTGTTGATGCTCTCACCCAGCAATTTGCCGAGGAAGAAGAAGCTAGACAAAGAGAATGGTGGGGAGGTGGTGATGAGAAACTAGTAGAGAAAGAAGAAAAAGTCAAAGAAGCAGAACAGAAGCCCAAGTCAAAGAATACTGATGATGGGATCATTGATACATCACAAGAGTTAACGGCTGAAAACTTGAAGAAGATGGCTGAAAAAGTTCTTGCAGCAAAAGAACTTGAGGTAGTTTCTAGTTCTGGAACTGAGTCCAAAAACAAGGTCAGTTCAAATGGTACACTTGAGTCAGGTAAGAAAGTTAAATCTGAAAATGACTGCAAAAATTGCATGAAAGAGTGCAAAGTTTGTAGTACAATCACTTACCTTAATGGTAAGAAGGTTGAAGAGTTTACTAGTAGAGTTAAAAGTGTTGAAATCAAATCTTAAACCGTGACAAAATGCTGAAAGCTTCGAATGATAGATCTAAAGAATTAGCTGAGAAAATTGAAAATGATAAAAATGACATAGAAAGAATAAGAAAAGAAAATGAAAAGTTGATTCTTGAAAATCGTAAAATTTCTGAAAATTTTGAGAAGCTAAAGTGAACGGTTAAAGATTCTGATGAGAGAAATGGTAAAACAACGAAAGAAAATCTTCAACTATCAGGGGTTCTTAGAGTAAAAGAAGAGTTAATCAACCAACAACTTGATGAAATTGCGAAATTGAAGCTTCAGTTTGAAGAAGCTAAGATTGAGAACGAGCGTATTAATTTGAAACTGAACAGTTACAACTCTGCAAGCTTTGTTTTGCAACACATTGTTCCAAAACCCGTTGGTAAAAACAAAGCTGGCGAAGATGTATACTGTGATGGAACTGGGGTGGGGTTTCATCAAGTTCCGCCACCTGTTCTAAACAATTTTTCAAAGAAACAATCAGGGTTGGTTAATGATGAAATTGAAACAAATGAGATAAAATTGCCAGAGACAATTGATGTGACATTTTCTTCATCATCATCCGATGATAGTGTTCAAACCGAGATTGTTAAAGGCATGGCTGAAAGTGTCTTGGATAGTGATTCGACTGAAGATGAAGAATGTTTTTTGAACAATTACATTCCGAAACCAAAATCTAAAAACAACTTAAATGATGAACCGGGTCTTGTGATGTACAAGATGTCTGGTTCTGATAAGTTGTATTCAGATTTTGAGTTTCCTCTGGAGAATATTAATGTGAACAAATTGAAAAATGTTTTCAAATTGGTTGAAATTGATTTGTCTGAAGTAGACGGTTTGAAACAGACAAAGAGACAAATGAATTTTAATAAAGATAAAGCTTACTATAAAAAACCTGTCATTCCACCACGTTTTTTAAACAACAATCGAAATAAATGGTCGGGAGGATATCAGGGTGGTAAGAATTATCAGAAAAAGAATGTTCAGAACAAGAAGTTTGCTGTGAAAAAGGTGTTTGTGAACAGTTCAAGTTCACTTTCTGATGAGGAATCTGATATTTTTTCAAAATCAAACAAAGAGTTCTTTGAAAAGAAGGCCTCACAGCCTCAGTCTGAAGGCTCAAGTCGGGTAGTTGACACCCGAACATGCTTCAAATGTAATCAAGTTGGACATATTGCACGAAAGTGTACCAACTTGAAGCCTAAGACTGAAACTGTGAAGAATTCTATCAAGAGAGATGTTGTGAAAGGAAAGGCTCCATTGATTGTTGAGAAAAATGTTTTGAAAAATGAAAACACCAAGATCAAAACTGAACCTGTTAAGAATTCGACATCTAAAAATGATAAATTTTACCAACGGGTTGCATCACCTCAACAAACATGGAAGCCAAAAGTTGTTGAAAAGAAAGCAGATTCACCAAAGATGTCTGAAACTGAAAAATCATCATCTTCTACAAAGAAAATGTATGTACCTTTGGATTTTTATGAGAAACAAAAATCGACTTCTGAAAAGAAGTATGTGGTGAAGAAAAATCAACCAGCTGGTCAACCTCAAAAAGACGAATTTTTCTTATTCAAAGAGGTTGAAGTTGGGACTGTTGAAAGTCTAAAAATGAATGATAAAAATTTTCCCCCACTTTACACTATAAAAACTCACATTAATATCCAGTTACCCGAGTCAAAAGAGGCTTGGGTAGCATCAAAATCTCATTAAATGCTTTTGATATGTGCAGGAGCTTTCGAGATCCGTTTCACGTTGGATTATGGATAGTGGAGCTTCTCGGCACATGACAGGAAAGACAGCGCTGCTGTATGATGTCAGAAATATCAATGGAGGTTATGTAGGGTTCGCTGGTAACCAAGGTGGTAGAATTGTTGGTGAAGGAACGTTATCCAACGGGATCGTCACGTTTGAAAGAGTTAACTACATTACTGAGCTGGAAAATAATCTGCTAAGTATCTCGCAGATTTGTGACCGGATGTATACTACTCACTTCACAGACAAAGAGTGTTTGATTTTGAAACCAGGCTTTGTTATTCCTGAAGAATGGATCATCATGAGAGCTCCTAGAGTAAATGATCTGTATGTTTTAGACATGACTGTAGCAACTACAACAACGGGTCAAGCACACTGTTTTGTTTCTAGAGCAACGGAGAAAGAATCAAAGTTGTGGCATCGTAAGATGGGGCACATTCATCTTCGTAAAATGAATCATCTAGTGCATAATGATTTGGTTCTGGGAGTTCACATTAAAGGTTTCCATCTGGAAAGTGAGTGCATTAGTTGCATGAAAGGCATGCAAAAGAAAAAGTCACACCCCAAAAAGCAAGTCAATTCAGTCTCAAGACATTTGGAGAGACTTCACATGGATTTATTCGGTCCTGTGAATGTCAAAAGTATTACAGGAGAACTTTATTGTCTTGTGGTTACTGATGATTATTCCAAATTTTCATGGGTATCATTCTTGAAGTCGAAAGAAGAAACGTTTGACAGTTTGAGAGGGTTGTTTAGAAAGATTGAAAATTTGTACCAAAGGCGTATCAGAAGAATTAGAAGTGATAATGGTACTGAGTTCAAGAACAACAAGATGGAAGAATATTGTGATGAAAGAGGTATCTTGCATGAGTTTAGTGCTCCGTACACTCCGCAACAGAATGGAGTTGCAGAACGTAAAAACAGGACGCTAATCGAAACGGCCGGAACAATGCTTGCTGATTCAAAGTTACCGATAAATTTCTGGGCAGAAGCAGTTTCCACCGCATGCTATACGCTCAACAGAGTTCTCACTGTCAAGAAATTCAACAAAACATGCTTTGAATTGATCAATAACCGAAAACCGAATTTGAAGTATCTTGAACCGTTCGGGTCACCCTGTACTGTTCTAGAGCCTTTTGGAAAGTTTGGTCCGAAGAGTATTGAAGGAATATTCGTAGGTTATGCAAGTCCATTACGACGAGTCTTCGTTCCAAGTCTGAAGCGGATTATTGAAGCTCAAAATGTTGAATGTCAAGATAGAACCAAGGACGTACAAAGAGGCGCTTACTGAAGATTCGTGGGTAAATGCAATGCAGGAGGAGTTAAGCCAATTCGAGAAGTTAGGTGTATGGAAGCTAGTAGATTTGCCCGATGGTCACCGAAAGATTAATACCAAATGGGTGTTTAAATGCAAAAGGGATGATCGAGGAGTTATCATTCGAAACAAAGCTCGACTCGTTGTCCAAGGTTTCAGTCAGCAGGAGGGGATAGATTTCACCGAAGTATATGCCCCTATCGCAAGACTTGAAGCTATCAGAATCTTCCTTGCATTCGCATCATGGAAAGGATTTAAAGTTTTTCAGTTAGATGTGAAGTCGGCGTTTCTTTACGGCAAGGTGAAAGAGGAGGTTTATGTCGGACAGCCACCGGGCTTCACCGACCCAATTCACAAAGATAAAGTTTATCTCCTTGACAAAGCATTGTACGGCTTACATCAGGCCCCGAGAGCCTGGTATGAGACCTTGTCTCAACATCTGTTAGCCAACCACTTCACTCGAGGAAAGATAGACGCCACTCTGTTCACAAAAGAAGTCGACGGGCATCTTCTGATTGTCCAAATTTACGTGGACGACATAATTTTCGGGTCTACAAATGAACAACTCTGCAAAGATTTTGAACAAGTTATGAAGCAGAAGTTTGAAATGTCTTCAATGGGTGAGATGAAGTTCTTCTTGGGACTTCAAGTTGATCAACTTCCCGGGGGAACTTTCATACATCAAACAAAATACGTTCATGATGTTCTGGAGAAATTCGGGATGTCAGGAATGTCACCAATGTCCACCCCATTAGCGACGAATCATGGGATAAACTCTGATCTCACCGGAGAGAAGGTAGATGAAACATTGTATCGTTCCATGATCGGCTCGTTAATGTACTTGACGGCATCAAGACCGGATATTATGTACCCAACCTGCCTCGCGGCTCGATTTCAGTCAAATCCTAGAGCTTCGCATATGATAATTGTGAAAAGGATTCTACGCTACCTGAAAGGAACTCCATCTCTGGGGTTGTGGTATCCAAAAGTTGGCGACTTCATGCTCGAAGGATATTCTGATTCTGATTTCGGATGCTGCAAAGTGAATGCTAAATCAACAACAGCGGGGTGCCAGTTTTTCGGACCACGATTGGTCACCTGGCAATGCAAGAAGCAGACCTCTGTCGCTTTATCCACTTGTGAAGCTGAATATGTATCTGCTAGCAGCTGCTGCTCTCAGATCTTGTGGATCCAGCAACAGATGCGAGACTACGGTTTGCAATTTCTTAACTCCCCTATCTTTGTTGATAATGAGGCAGCAATTAACATAACAAAAAATCCTGTTCATCACGCTAAAACAAAACACATTGAAATTCGTCATCACTTCATCCGAGACTGTTTCGAGAAGAAGTTGATACGAATAGAGAAAATCCACACCGATGAACAAAAAGCTGACTTACTGACGTGACCGTGTCGTCCCGATCAGTCAAAAACCCAATTAAACCTAGGTAGCTAGGGTAAGTCGGGTATCGAATCCACGAAGAGCATGTGGTCAGTATCGCACGACCTGTTCGACTAGTTAAACTATTTACAAAAATGTACAATGTGATTATGAAGATTGCTAATTTTTTTATAAGTTTATTTGGTTGGAAAATAAATCGGAGTGACCCAACAATTAGTATTATCTAAAACACTTGTGATTAACTAAAATTGCAACTAAATTACTAAATGATTAAAACAAGAAATTAGAGACAAGTTCCACACCCGGTTCGATTATTGCAAGACCTAGGGTTCCTACATGTTTTAACTTGATTCAATTGCATATAGTGATTAACGGATTACTATCACGAAGCTTAGGTGCCAATTGCTATCGACGTCATAGACAACGGACCGTAATGCACTTCGTTACCTCGGACATGTAAATCCTAACCTACGATAAGGCATAAGTGCACAAATTCATTTCGCAAAGTCAAATTTTATAATCATTCGACAATTCACAAATTCAATTCAAATGCACGACAATTATCAAAGGTTTCAAATACTAAACAATTTGTCACAAAATCAAATGAAAATACAAATGCATAAACCCTAGGAATTCTTACAACAATCTATACCGGGGTGAAACCGAAGAGACTAGCCGTTCATGGTCGAAGAGGCACGATCACCGGAGGATGAATACGAGCACCAAACCATAATCTTGAGTCTTGAAGGAGAGTTGAGGGTTAGGGGTTAGGGTTTGGATGGTGGAGAATGGATGAAGATGAAGTGGTTTTTTTTTCAATGAATGGGAGTTGAAGGAATAACAAAGTGTAACTCCCTCTTTTTCAAAATTGAATTTTTCTCTAAAAAATCCCGTTTTTACCAATCAGCCAGTGTACAGCAGATAATGCGGCAATTTCTGGCCTTTCAAAACCTTATATTTTGATTCGTCTCGTCGAGCTACCCCAAATGCATATATTATAAGCCCTGAAACTCATTTTCTAGCTCAGGATAAGCCAAAATGAAGTTTGGACTGTTTCTGACGCAGAGTTCAGCTCAGTTTTGCCTCTTTTTACATTTTCTTCAATTATGTTCTCTCTAGCATCCGCCCAAAGTTTCAGCAATTCTCCAAAATGCACCTTAAACCCGTCAATGCCTGCAAAACACAAACCATATCAAAGTAGTGTATTCTAGAAAGTAACTTCGTGTAATTAACCGAAATTAAAACCATTATGCTAAGGAATTTTACCAACCCATCACATCCCCACACTTGTATTTTGATTGCCCTCAAGCAAATCTGTTTTTCACTTTCACGTGGGTCGAACGAAAAACACACTCCCCATTCCCGAGACTAATGGTAAGGTCTATTGTCATGCACGGTTCAAACTTTTTACAATTTTCGACATATTTAGCAATAAATGATTAATCATGTAAAAATAGTTATCCAAGATTAACCCGCCCTTAAAACTCGCAATTCATACACATCCCTCACAATGTTCACTCCACTCGGTTTACAAGTTGGCTAATTTTAATGATGTATTAGCACTTTCAAAGTAATCACTCAAAACCGAATAGAACACGTACCCGCATAGGCTTGCAACTCAATCATTCTCCACCACCGAACACGAATACTAAGCACAAGTCAAAAGGCCTTTGTAAGGGTTGTAACTGGGCTAGGCTAAGGGTATGAAATATGATATTTTAAAGTGGCTAAGGTGATGAAAATCCGATTTTTATTACGAAAGACTACTCTAAACAAAACTAAACAATAAACATCAACTACAAGGCAACAACTTTCGCCTTTTATTTCTCAAATTAAGAACATTTATTTTTGTTTTTTTCGCAACAATTTTCTATTCTCTTTTTTTTCGCAACATTTTCTGATTGTTTTATTTATTTATTTATTTTTTTTTGCAAACACAACTATACAAACAAATAATCCTACAATCGAATTTTCATCACATGGGTTTAAAAGAAAAGGTTTAACGGTTATGGGCTAAACGGGTTGTCAAACGAAAGGTTTAGGCTCAAAGTGGGCGACTAGGGGATTTGTTTGGGTAAGGATAAATAATTGGTTTTAAAGGAAAATGTTCACCTAATGCCTTAATCATTCTCGTGCTTGTATTCGGTCTATGGTCTCAAACGTATCAAAAGATGCAAGTTCTACAATACATGACTAATGGTCCACTCAAACAAAGAAACATAAATATGTAATTCTATGATATAAAAGTGGCTCAAAACCTCACATATATAAAGGGTATGGTATGTGACATGCATGATGTGCTAGTTTCTTAGGCGAATTACTCCCAAATAACCACCCGCTAAATACCCGTCATGCTAATTGTTTGAACTTGACCATGACAATAGACCAAATGGGTTGTGTCATCCCTCGTTGACTTAGTTACTTGTGCTTTTAAGATCGCTTTTGAAACAATAAATTTTTGAAAATTTTTTGAAATTTTCCCCCATCCCCACACTTGAGGTCAACATTGTCCTCAATGTGTAGTGTTTAAATGAATAGGTCAAAAATCGAAAAACTTTTACTCCCCCATCCCCACACTTGAGGTACACGTTGTCCTCAATGTGCAAGAATGGAGCTTTTAACGCACAAGGGATGTGACACGGCTAACCTCCCCAAAATTTCACCCCGGAAATAAAATACAAAATACAATCCACTTATTACTAAACTAAGAATCAAGGTAAAAAGGAAACGCATGCACCTGATTTTTGTCGCTTGATGCCCATATCTTCTTCTTCTCTTCATAAAAACGGTTGTCTCTCGAACATCATGTACCTACAAATTCTAACCCTTGTGTAGAAGCATGCTTCTCACAACCATTGAAATTTGTTAGGTGGTTAGTTCTACCATTTTTATAAAAGTGTTACCAAATCATGCGTTAAATTACTTTGATTTTTGTGGAAAAATAAGTTACAACAATAACAAACCTAACTCACTTTCGTAGGAATCACGGTTGCATTTAGCTTATGCAACAAGCCCTTTTAAACCCCCCAATAGCTTGGGATGACGAGAGGTCTCGTGAGGGTTATATAGGGAACACACCCACAACGTTCATTTAACTACTAAAATAAAATAAAACAAATAATAATACAAACTCTACAACAATCATACCTGATTTACCTCTCATGGTGGTCGAAGTGCACATTTGCCTACCGAGTTTCCAACATACGCTCGGTAATTAGCATGCCGAATCCATACTCTTTTTATTTTGCTCGACATGCATATTGTACAACTTTGGGGTCGCTTCTTACTAAACTGGCCTATGTCTTGCAACGCCACCCTTCGAATCATTATACCCGAACCCGCATCCCCAACTTTTTTGGTTGGAGTGATAAGTATGGGAGAAGGATGGATATGAACGTGGGCATCTTTCGGATCCGACTCGTCTCGCGGTGTGATGTCTTCCGCTCGGTTCAAACATTCATTTTCTTGCTCGGGTAGATCGATAACCTCTTCCACCACCTCACCATCTACTATTGTACCATTAGCCCAAACCTCTTGGTCTCGTTTAAGTTGGGCTAATTCTTCCGCTAATTGACCCACTTGCACCACCAATGCTTCATGGGCTTTATCTCTCACTTCATTCGCTTTCTTCATATCTTTGATATCCTGGTGATATTCTTTCACCATGTTCATGAGAGCATCAAGCTTGGAATGCATCGAATCTTGTGGTTTCTCGTATACCGGTTGAGGGTATTCATTATAATAATCATCATACTCCTCCTCCCGGTAACTTGAGAAATATGGTGATTTGGGTTCATAGTAATAGTCTTGATAATGTGGTGGTGGCTTGTAACCGGACTTTATTTTTTCTTTCCAAAACACTGGATCTTTCCAAAACACTGGACAATCTTCATGTATGTGAACTTTTCCACAACAAGGGCATGACTTTTCTTGCTCCGGTGGTGGAGGTGGTCTAGTGTATGGATAAGGTGAGGATGGACCATTGAAATCTTCATAATCCGCCCTCCTATAATCAAACAATCCGCTGAGGTAGTCTTCCCGTTCCTTGTTGGATTGAACTTTTTCGTAGAAAACAGAGCAATCCTCTAAATAGTGCTCTCCGCTTCCGCAACACTCACACGGATCATCATCTACCCAATTCATATTGAAAGATGGTACCTGCAAAACATGTACCTGCACAAACAAGCTCGACCACCCAAAGTAAAATCACAAAAATACAAGAAAGAAAAACTAAACTAAAATCGAACAAGCAATGAAATACTAAGCGCACTAGCTCCCCGGCAGCGGCGCCATTTTGACGTGACCGTGTCGTCCCGATCAGTCAAAAACCCAATTAAACCTAGGTAGCTAGGGTAAGTCGGGTATCGAATCCACGAAGAGCATGTGGTCAGTATCGCACGACCTGTTCGACTAGTTAAACTATTTACAAAAATGTACAATGTGATTATGAAGATTGCTAATTTTTTTATAAGTTTATTTGGTTGGAAAATAAATCGGAGTGACCCAACAATTAGTATTATCTAAAACACTTGTGATTAACTAAAATTGCAACTAAATTACTAAATGATTAAAACAAGAAATTAGATACAAGTTCCACACCCAGTTCGATTATTGCAAGACCTAGGGTTCCTACATGTTTTAACTTGATTCAATTGCATATAGTGATTAACGGATTACTATCACGAAGCTTAGGTGCCAATTGCTATCGACGTCATAGACAACGGACCGTAATGCACTTCGTTACCTCGGACATGTAAATCCTAACCTACGATAAGGCATAAGTGCACAAATTCATTTCGCAAAGTCAAATTTTATAATCATTCGACAATTCACAAATTCAATTCAAATGCACGACAATTATCAAAGGTTTCAAATACTAAACAATTTGTCACAAAATCAAATGAAAATACAAATGCATAAACCCTAGGAATTCTTACAACAATCTATACCGGGGTGAAACCGAAGAGACTAGCCGTTCATGGTCGAAGAGGCACGATCACCGGAGGATGAATACGAGCACCAAACCATAATCTTGAGTCTTGAAGGAGAGTTGAGGGTTAGGGGTTAGGGTTTGGATGGTGGAGAATGGATGAAGATGAAGTGGTTTTTTTTTCAATGAATGGGAGTTGAAGGAATAACAAAGTGTAACTCCCTCTTTTTCAAAATTGAATTTTTCTCTAAAAAATCCCGTTTTTACCAATCAGCCAGTGTACAGCAGATAATGCGGCAATTTCTGGCCTTTCAAAACCTTATATTTTGATTCGTCTCGTCGAGCTACCCCAAATGCATATATTATAAGCCCCGAAACTCATTTTCTAGCTCAGGATAAGCCAAAATGAAGTTTGGACTGTTTCTGACGCAGAGTTCAGCTCAGTTTTGCCTCTTTTTACATTTTCTTCAATTATGTTCTCTCTAGCATCCGCCCAAAGTTTCAGCAATTCTCCAAAATGCACCTTAAACCCGTCAATGCCTGCAAAACACAAACCATATCAAAGTAGTGTATTTTAGAAAGTAACTTCGTGTAATTAACCGAAATTAAAACCATTATGCTAAGGAATTTTACCAACCCATCACATCCCCACACTTGTATTTTGCTTGCCCTCAAGCAAATCTGTTTTTCACTTTCACGTGGGTCGAACGAAAAACACACTCCCCATTCCCGAGACTAAGGGTAAGGTCTATTGTCATGCACGGTTCAAACTTTTTACAATTTTCGACATATTTAGCAATAAATGATTAATCATGTAAAAATAGTTATCCAAGATTAACCCGCCCTTAAAACTCGCAATTCATACACATCCCTCACAATGTTCACTCCACTCGGTTTACAAGTTGGCTAATTTTAATGATGTATTAGCACTTTCAAAGTAATCACTCAAAACCGAATAGAACACGTACCCGCATAGGCTTGCAACTCAATCATTCTCCACCACCGAACACGAATACTAAGCACAAGTCAAAAGGCCTTTGTAAGGGTTGTAACTGGGCTAGGCTAAGGGTAGGAAATATGATATTTTAAAGTGGCTAAGGTGATGAAAATCCGATTTTTATTACGAAAGACTACTCTAAACAAAACTAAACAATAAACATCAACTACAAGGCAACAACTTTCGCCTTTTATTTCTCAAATTAAGAACATTTATTTTTGTTTTTTTCGCAACAATTTTCTATTCTCTTTTTTTTCGCAACATTTTCTGATTGTTTTATTTATTTATTTTTTTTTTTTGCAAACACAACTATACAAACAAATAATCCTACAATCGAATTTTCATCACATGGGTTTAAAAGAAAAGGTTTAACGGTTATGGGCTAAACGGGTTGTCAAACGAAAGGTTTAGGCTCAAAGTGGGCGACTAGGGGATTTGTTTGGGTAAGGATAAATAATTGGTTTTAAAGGAAAAGGTTCACCTAATGCCTTAATCATTCTCGTGCTTGTATTCGGTCTATGGTCTCAAACGTATCAAAAGATGCAAGTTCTACAATACATGACTAATGGTCCACTCAAACAAAGAAACATAAATATGTAATTCTATGATATAAAAGTGGCTCAAAACCTCACATATATAAAGGGTATGGTATGTGACATGCATGATGTGCTAGTTTCTTAGGCGAATTACTCCCAAATAACCACCCGCTAAATACCCGTCATGCTAATTGTTTGAACTTGACCATGACAATAGACCAAATGGGTTGTGTCATCCCTCGTTGACTTAGTTACTTGTGCTTTTAAGATCGCTTTTGAAACAATAAATTTTTGAAAATTTTTTGAAATTTTCCCCCATCCCCACACTTGAGGTCAACATTGTCCTCAATGTGTAGTGTTTAAATGAATAGGTCAAAAATCGAAAAACTTTTACTCCCCCATCCCCACACTTGAGGTACACGTTGTCCTCAATGTGCAAGAATGGAGCTTTTAACGCACAAGGGATGTGACACGGCTAACCTCCCCAAAATTTCACCCCGGAAATAAAATACAAAATACAATCCACTTATTACTAAACTAAGAATCAAGGTAAAAAGGAAACGCATGCACCTGATTTTTGTCGCTTGATGCCCATATCTTCTTCTTTTCTTCATAAAAACGGTTGTCTCTCGAACATCATGTACCTACAAATTCTAACCCTTGTGTAGAAGCATGCTTCTCACAACCATTGAAATTTGTTAGGTGGTTAGTTCTACCATTTTTATAAAAGTGTTACCAAATCATGCGTTAAATTACTTTGATTTTTGTGGAAAAATAAGTTACAACAATAACAAACCTAACTCACTTTCGTAGGAATCACGGTTGCATTTAGCTTATGCAACAAGCCCTTTTAAACCCCCCAATAGCTTGGGAGGACGAGAGGTCTCGTGAGGGTTATATAGGGAACACACCCACAACGTTCATTTAACTACTAAAATAAAATAAAACAAATAATAATACAAACTCTACAACAATCATACCTGATTTACCTCTCATGGTGGTCGAAGTGCACATTTGCCTACCGAGTTTCCAACATACGCTCGGTAATTAGCATGCCGAATCCATACTCTTTTTATTTTGCTCGACATGCATATTGTACAACTTTGGGGTCGCTTCTTACTAAACTGGCCTATGTCTTGCAACGCCACCCTTCGAATCATTATACCCGAACCCGCATCCCCAACTTTTTTGGTTGGAGTGATAAGTATGGGAGAAGGATGGATATGAACGTGGGCATCTTTCGGATCCGACTCGTCTCGCGGTGTGATGTCTTCCGCTCGGTTCAAACATTCATTTTCTTGCTCGGGTAGATCGATAACCTCTTCCACCACCTCACCATCTACTATTGTACCATTAGCCCAAACCTCTTGGTCTCGTTTAAGTTGGGCTAATTCTTCCGCTAATTGACCCACTTGCACCACCAATGCTTCATGGGCTTTATCTCTCACTTCATTCGCTTTCTTCATATCTTTGATATCCTGGTGATATTCTTTCACCATGTTCATGAGAGCATCAAGCTTGGAATGCATCGAATCTTGTGGTTTCTCGTATACCGGTTGAGGGTATTCATTATAATAATCATCATACTCCTCCTCCCGGTAACTTGAGAAATATGGTGATTTGGGTTCATAGTAATAGTCTTGATAATGTGGTGGTGGCTTGTAACCGGACTTTATTTTTTCTTTCCAAAACACTGGATCTTTCCAAAACACTGGACAATCTTCATGTATGTGAACTTTTCCACAACAAGGGCATGACTTTTCTTGCTCCGGTGGTGGAGGTGGTCTAGTGTATGGATAAGGTGAGGATGGACCATTGAAATCTTCATAATCCGCCCTCCTATAATCAAACAATCCGCTGAGGTAGTCTTCCCGTTCCTTGTTGGATTGAACTTTTTCGTAGAAAACAGAGCAATCCTCTAAATAGTGCTCTCCGCTTCCGCAACACTCACACGGATCATCATCTACCCAATTCATATTGAAAGATGGTACCTGCAAAACATGTACCTGCACAAACAAGCTCGACCACCCAAAGTAAAATCACAAAAATACAAGAAAGAAAAACTAAACTAAAATCGAACAAGCAATGAAATACTAAGCGCACTAGCTCCCCGGCAGCGGCGCCATTTTGACGTGACCGTGTCGTCCCGATCAGTCAAAAACCCAATTAAACCTAGGTAGCTAGGGTAAGTCGGGTATCGAATCCACGAAGAGCATGTGGTCAGTATCGCACGACCTGTTCGACTAGTTAAACTATTTACAAAAATGTACAATGTGATTATGAAGATTGCTAATTTTTTTATAAGTTTATTTGGTTGGAAAATAAATCGGAGTGACCCAACAATTAGTATTATCTAAAACACTTGTGATTAACTAAAATTGCAACTAAATTACTAAATGATTAAAACAAGAAATTAGAGACAAGTTCCACACCCGGTTCGATTATTGCAAGACCTAGGGTTCCTACATGTTTTAACTTGATTCAATTGCATATAGTGATTAACGGATTACTATCACGAAGCTTAGGTGCCAATTGCTATCGACGTCATAGACAACGGACCGTAATGCACTTCGTTACCTCGGACATGTAAATCCTAACCTACGATAAGGCATAAGTGCACAAATTCATTTCGCAAAGTCAAATTTTATAATCATTCGACAATTCACAAATTCAATTCAAATGCACGACAATTATCAAAGGTTTCAAATACTAAACAATTTGTCACAAAATCAAATGAAAATACAAATGCATAAACCCTAGGAATTCTTACAACAATCTATACCGGGGTGAAACCGAAGAGACTAGCCGTTCATGGTCGAAGAGGCACGATCACCGGAGGATGAATACGAGCACCAAACCATAATCTTGAGTCTTGAAGGAGAGTTGAGGGTTAGGGGTTAGGGTTTGGATGGTGGAGAATGGATGAAGATGAAGTGGTTTTTTTTTCAATGAATGGGAGTTGAAGGAATAACAAAGTGTAACTCCCTCTTTTTCAAAATTGAATTTTTCTCTAAAAAATCCCGTTTTTACCAATCAGCCAGTGTACAGCAGATAATGCGGCAATTTCTGGCCTTTCAAAACCTTATATTTTGATTCGTCTCGTCGAGCTACCCCAAATGCATATATTATAAGCCCCGAAACTCATTTTCTAGCTCAGGATAAGCCAAAATGAAGTTTGGACTGTTTCTGGCGCAGAGTTCAGCTCAGTTTTGCCTCTTTTTACATTTTCTTCAATTATGTTCTCTCTAGCATCCGCCCAAAGTTTCAGCAATTCTCCAAAATGCACCTTAAACCCGTCAATGCCTGCAAAACACAAACCATATCAAAGTAGTGTATTCTAGAAAGTAACTTCGTGTAATTAACCGAAATTAAAACCATTATGCTAAGGAATTTTACCAACCCATCACTTACATACCAAAGCATTTGATAAAACACGCTTTAAATATCTTTTGAAACTTAATGGTATGAAGTTACTATCGGATGCGGAGGAAATCGTTGGTGTTGATGAAGGTGCCACTGTAGATGATGTTGAAAAACAATCTGCAATGGTTTGTCGAATTTTTACTTGTTTTGGTTTTTAGGGGGAGATAGTAGTTTTGTTTTCAGAAAATACAAAAACAATAAAAAATTCGAAAAAGCCAAAAACATTAGAATATTTCAAAAAACCCAAAAACATGATAAAATTTCAAAAAGAGTTTGTGTAAAAAGGGAAAATGATAGTACATCAGCTAGACGGTTACAGTATGCTAAAGAAATGGAAAGTTCAATTGCGTTAAACAGTCTCACTAATGATGTGTCGATAGGTTTTTACACATTTAGTAAATCTGTTCGAGATATAAACCTAAAATCTTACTTGCTTATTTCGAGGGGAACACTACTTGGATATATAGGTAACCCCTGAAATCTTGTTTGAAAGGTCTCATAATCTGATATACTAGGTCTTTATACTCAGTGATGTCTGGGGTATTATTCCGGGACTTCTGCTGAACGGTAGTTCTGACCTAGTCCTTGGATAATACTTTCTGCAAATGCTTGAAACATAGCATAAACCCTCAGCATGCTGATGAAACAATAAAATTGATAGTCGCTGCTGTTGTAGCTAAAAGATCCTCTAAAGGGGACATTCCTTAAAGTCGAAGCTGATATCTCTCTGCGTATACGGAAGTATCGACCTGAGATCCCTCGGCCCTCGCATACCTAATTTATGTACAGATATCATTGTAGTATACTCACCTGTAAGACTGATTATTGGGATTCTGGATACGGGAGTATATTCAAGAGGTGGGACACACGTATAAGTTTAAGTCTCTAAAATACTAAATCAGTATCCTGAACAGAATGAAATGTGTGTAAGAATTTAAGTGGATCAGCATATTGACAATCTAAGTGAATTGTTTAATGTTTGGCATGAAATCAAGCTTAATGGTACTTGTAACTTGTCGGAAGCTGATATGATTCCCTAACACGCTCAATAAATAAAAAAAAAATAAATAAAATATGTTTGTAAATAGTTTATTTTTACTATTTTTATATTCTGTCTTTCATTTCTAGTCTAATTGCTTCTTTAAAAATCCCAAAAAGATTTTATTTTTCTGCTTTATCTTCCGACAAACCAAAGTGGAGAGTTAATCTTCGGATTCGAAAGTTGAAAGAAGATGCAGGAAGTTTCTGGGATGGAAGATGAGTTTGGAGCTAATCATAACTAATCTGTAATTGAAAATGTCAAACACAAGTTCATTAAGTTGACACTTGTAATTTTTCAGAAAAAATAATTGAACAAAATTCCAAAAGTCAGTATGTTTTGTTTCAGATCAACCAAGGTCATTAAGTTGGACTTGGTCGACAAATTAAGTACCTTGGGTCATTAATTTGAACCAAGCAACTTAAGTGGATTTCTAAAAACTGACAAAATTTGAGAAAAATCAAAGTTTTCCTTAAAAAGGTTAAAGTGTGCCTCATTCGGATGTTCATCCGGATGGATAGCCATACGCACGGATGGCAATGCGCCCGGGTGACAATACGCGTTTGTTGATAGTATATATAGAGGGTCAAAGAGTCAGTCAATGTTATCCGCACGTACAATACTCTTTCTCACTCGCACTTTGACTTTCTGATTTTGGAATTCTTTGCACGGATCTTTGTTTTCGTTGGTTTGCACAACATTTACAATGGCAAAGGTATGTTTTTCTAACTCAAATTTGCAATAATCCGTTGATTGTTATCTGTTCATCGCGTATCTTTTCTTTCAGAGCATTAATCTTAGATCTAGCCTGTGATAGTTTGTTTTGTCATGAATAAATCATAGGGTTTTGTTCGGAATGATTAGATCTAGAGCTTTACCGGTTTAATTTGTGTTATAACATGTTAAAATCTTGTAGATCTGATGTTTGGACGGTACGTATTGTCGGCTAGGTTTTTGTGAAATTAAACTGTGAATAGGACGTTTTAGACAATATTGAACATAGGGTTTTGATCGCGTTGACATCTTCTGTATAGATCTGTGTTCAATTTCAGGATTTGCCTTAGAAAATTTTTGATGTTCATGTACTGTTCTTCATCTGTGACTTGTATCCGCACGCATAACTTGTACGCACGGATGGCAATCCAGGGCAATGTCATGTTGTACGCACGGATAGCAATCCGGGGCAATGTCATGTTGTACGCACGGATGACAATTTGGGGACATGTTGTACGCACGGATGGCAATCCATTGGAATGTCAGGCTGTACGCACGGATGGCAATACGGGGCATAGACAAGTTGTCCGCATGGATAACTTATCCGCATGGAGAACTCATCCGCACGGATAAGTCATACGCACGGATAAGTCATACGCACGGATAAGTCATGCGTACGGATAACCTTTTAATTGTCAAACCGTACAGAAAGTTTTTCTTTGTCAGAATATTTTGAGATCCCAAAATTATTTCTTAAATGAATAAAATTTCTGTAGGATTGGGATAAATCTCATAATATTTATTGTGTGTTGGATAAAGTGTATACCGAAAACACAATAGTTCAAGATGTTGCGAAATTCTTAAGAGAAAGCAGAATCTCTAAGGCTTTAACTGATAAGACTGTAGCTTATGAATCTTATGTGAAACGATTTTGGAGTGCTGCAAGATACGAAGAGAGTGATAAAACCATTTATTTTGCTGTATCAAAGAAAGATGAGAATGGAAGAGATATAGATTTGGAGATGAAAGTGACAGTTGGTGATGTAAGGAGAGTGTTGAATTTAGGAGACGCTGATAGTGACCCAACCATAGTTTCTGAACGTCTTGTAAAAGGATTGTGGTGTAGAATGGGTTTTGCTGGTAGTGTAAATGGAAAGATGCAGAAGACAAGTTTCAGTCACGCTTATAAATTCATGGCTCATTGTGTTATTCATGCATTGTCACACAGAAAGGGTGGATATGATGAAACTCAAGATTATATCATGAATATCATTGCTTGTCTTGTACTGAATAGACCGTACAATATCTCTCAAGTAATTTTTGATCACATGTCTGAGAATGTAAAGGATGGAAGCAAGAGGTTCCTTATGTATCCTAGGTTTGTCCAGATGTTGATAGATGATAAGTTTGAAGGTTTAGAAAAGAGAAGTAACGATATTTTGGGCCTGAGGCATATGTCACCAGACACAATCAGCAGGTTGATCAAAGGTCCAAATCCAGGAGCAAAGAGAATGATCTGCAAAATTTCAAATCCAAACTATGTAGCTCCAGAAAATGATGCATGGAGACATGAAGATAGCAATTCTGATAATGAAGATGACAAGATGAGTTTGTTCTTTAAGAAAGATACAAGATGGTGGTGTATCAAGGATGGAAAGAGAACTCCAAAGACGTCCCCTGCAGTTTCTATGCCGAAGAATGTAGAAAACGGTATTGTGAAAGGGGGAGTCATAAGAAAATTAGAATTTTATATTGTGAAAATTTCTAATAAATTTGTCAAACATCTGTTTTGCAGGGTCTTCTGGAAAACAGCAGCACAAGTTGATAGATGAAACAGTTCTGGAATCGTCAGCAGTTATTCAAGAAGGAGCTGAGTTGTTATCTCAATCTCTTCAAAGTTTCTTAAAGAAGAATGAGGATGCTGCTAAAGGTGTTAAAAATCAAGAAGGAGTCGTTCAAGATCTATCAAGTGATGATGATTCTGAAACCACTATATCAAAATCTGAACTTGATCCAATCACTCTTGGCAAAGGAAAAGCTCAGTTAAAGAAGAAGTCTCCAAAGAAAAAGAAAGGGTCAGACGAAGAAGATTCAACTTATGATCCTAAGAGTCCAAAGAAACAAATCAAGAAAAGAAAAGCAGTTGTAGCTGGCCTCATTCCAAGAAGTGTTCGAGCAAGAAAAGGCGAAAGTCAAGTTCAAAAGGAACATGATGGTAAAGATACTCAACATGTTGAATCACCTCAACCACAAGAAACAGAAGCCGAAAAGCAGACTAGTCACGATGACTACGTTGAAGTTACTGAGGCTGGAGTCTTTTATTCAAAGTTTCCAAAAGTACCAGAAAATATAGAGATTCCTGAATCGTCCTCACGTCCAAGAGACTCAGATGATTTCTTTAGCCATATGCCATCTGCTTCAGGAGATCCGTTGGAATATCTGAATTTTGATGATGATTTATTCAACAATGAAGCAGTGAGAGTTCTGGCAAAGAAAGTCAAAGATCTTGAAAAAGAAAAAGAAAAGGAAAAGGCTGAAAGCGAACGTGATCTTTTATTGAAGCAAGTTAATAAAATAATGAAAGCTCATGATCAACTCAGATCGGTGTTAATCTTTCATGAAGAAAACACCATGAAGAAAACAAAGGAAGATGGTGATAATAATGCTAAATTGATTGAAGCTCTTATGGCAAAAATATCTTCTTTGAATGAAAAGACAAAGAATCTCCAGGATGTAAATCAGACACTCAATCAACTTCTAAGTGAAATGAGTGAATCTACTTCAAACGAAATGAAAGCAATGAAGTTGGAGATGGAAGCCATGAAAGCTGACAAGTGATGAAAGATGAACAACTCAAGATGTTATATTCTGTTGTGGAAAATCTTTTGAAAAAGGATGTTCATGCTGCCTTCAATGAAATTGAAGTAAGAAAAGTTGAAGAGAGAAGACTTGAAAGAGAGAGAAGACTAGCTGAGGATGCGATACAAAAGAACAAAAGTATAGTGGAAGATGTTCAGGAAGCTGGTGGCTCTTCAAGTCAAGTTGATGCTGAACATGCTCAAGAACAAGTTGCTCAAGAACAAGTTGTACATGGTCAAGATTTCATGTTAGTTGGAGAGCCTTCTCAAATCATTGATTCTGATGAAATCATTCGAAGAGTTGCTGTTGAACAAAAGAAGAAAAAGTCCAAAGAAGTATTGCTACTTGAATGGAAGACAAAGCAGTTTGTTCTTGTTGGTGATGCTTATACTGTGCCACTCAACGTAAAAGAAGCTCTTTACAGAATGAAAGTTATGAAAAAGAAAAAAGAAGCAAAGAAGGCTTGGGGAGAAGTAGTTAGTGATTCTGATGAAGAACTTCTTGGAGATGATGAAGCAGATGAAGATGAAGAGAGAGACGACAATGATGAGAAAGAAGATGATAATAAGAAAGATGATGATAAGAAGAATGATGACGATGATCAAGGTTCTTCAGGATTGATTGTGAAGAATCCAATTGATGAACAAAAGATTGAGGAGTTTCTGAATGATCAGATCAACGAACAAGAAGATGATGATCAGCAAGAAACTTCTACTTCTGGAAAGCAGCACATGGATCAGGTATTCCTCACAAATCCTACCGTCATTTTCTTACAAGATAAAAATCAGGAAGTGATTGAGGTTAGAAGAACAAGGGAAGAGATGTTAGAAGAATTGGGTTTGCAAGAAGGAAAATTTAAATTCGATATTAAAGATGAGATTCCTGAAACTTCTGAAGATGTATTTGAGCCAAGATATGCTTTCGAAGCTGATCATTACAATGATGTAATCGTTGAAGATGCTTCAGATTCATCTGATGATGAAGTCGATTTTCATTATTCTGGGATTGATGAAACATTTCCTTCGTTGTGGGAAATGTTCAAAGATCGAAATGAAGAAGAAATTAGAAGAAAGATAGTGGAGAAAGTGTCTGCAGAAGGTATTCCAGATACCATACCGAGAGAAAATCTTGCAGAAGAAAGAAAGAAATGGTACAAAGTCATGCCAAAAGAGAGAAAGAAACTAAGAGCTCTTCAATTCTTTACACACGACAAAGAACTCTCTTGGGGTGATATTCTCTCTTGGGGATATTTGGAAGACTTGAAAGTTTATGCAATCAGAAGAGAACAGGGAGTACAGTATTTTGAGTTGTTATCTGATATCAAAACTCTGCCATGGTGGGATATAGATGAGCTGGTAAAAACAAAGAACATCAAAGAATATTACCATGGATTAGATGTGAGACAACATGATCAAAGGTTATGGAATTATGTGAAGTTGCAAGCTGAGAAAAGATATCCTTATTGGAAACCACACTTTCCACAACACATTGTCAGAATCCTAGAAAGTGGTGAAAAGGATATTACTCTGGATATCAAACCTCCAAGTTGTTTGAAGAATATGCCGTTACGGGCAATGGAGCAAGATTTCCATGATGAGTTTGAAGGGTGGTTGTACAATCAAACTACAGCTGAAGCAATAATCTCTTTAAATAACAAGTCCACAGGAGAAGCAAGAAGGATCCGTGTGTTAGATCCTATGTGGCTTGTAAATTGCTCAAAGAAAGATATCGATTGTCTGTTCTACAACAAGATAGTTTATGAGAGACCTGATAGAGAGCAAGCTTTGCAATATCAAAAGGTTGTGGATGTTTGTTACGCAAAAGATATCAACTCTGGAAGATACTGGAAGACAAAATGGAGAGATCTAGAGATTGACGAGTTCTTGAAAGTATACAAGCGTGAACAACGTTCCAAAAAGATTGCTGAAAGAGCTGATGAGTTGGGAAAACGTAGATTGGGGATTGTTCCTCCAACAGATCAAACACCAATTGAATCTGAAGAAAACAAAATTCCAAAGTGGGAACGGAAGCGTGATGGAGATCCTGTCTACAGAAATTGGTGGTTGACTGAGGGAAGACAAAACCGAAAAAGAATGTTGGAGGAAAAGGCACAGAAAAGAAGAGGGAAAGCGCGTGAACGAAGACGCAGCAGAAGGAATTGAAGACTATGCTGGAAGGTACTACAGCTACATCCGAGGGGGAGTCTGTTAGTACATTACGTCTGTAGCTTCCGTCAGCATGTAGTCATATTCCGTACTCTGTGTTTATGTATATTGTCTGTATGTATGTATGTATGTAGTTAGCATGACAACTCAGGAATAGGTTTTGTATGTGAAAGTGTTGTTTGGGACAAGTTCATCTGCACGCATGGCAAAACGTACGTATGGTAATACGCACGGATGACTTATCCGCACGGATAAGTCATACGCGCGGATAACTCATATGCACGGATGAGCCATACGCACGGATAGCCCACCCGTACGTACAACACTTCTTAGTCTCCTGAGGTTGCCTATAAATAAGAGGTCCGGTGCAACTTTGTTGGAACTTTTTGACACGCACGGATAGTCTGTACTTCTACCGGATCTTTGTGGCTTTCAGAACAATCAATAGAACGAACAGACAAGCAGTTAAACGTTGAATTCTGTGTTGCACAAATCCGTGATTCGTCATAATGGATTCCGCACATTAAGACGAAATCGATTCATCTTGTTCCTACGATCAGATCCTGTATCAACGGGACTAACACTTGTTGGGTCTAAATTACATTCTATTCCTGTCACACCCCGACCACGTAAAACGAGAAACACGTGGCGGAAACGTCGGGGAGTGTTCTAACAGAATTATTGTTTCACAACCATGGAAATTAAAGTTACGTTTTATTTATCAACATGAGAGTTACATTGTCTTTAAACATGAAACCAAGAGTACATAACATAATTAAACTAAGTCTATCTTCGTTTTATGTCTCTAAGGCACAGGTCCGCCCTAATGTCACGATCATCATCCTAAGCGACAACTCCTGAAAACACATGTGAAAATAGGTACGTCAGCATAAAAATGCATGTGAGATACATAAGTTTAGTGAAAATAGGATTTATGACTTGGGTTTTAAAAGATAGGTTTAATAAAAATTAGTCATAAATCTTGTTAAGTGTTTTCTTTTATAAATCGTATGAAAACTCGATAAGAAATCAGACTATATAAAAGAATGGCGTATGGTTAATAAAATAACCGAGTAAAATGAGTTGGATAAAATAAACTGTTTTGTAAGACAATGTCTTGTGAAAAATAAGTTGTTTATGTAAAATGTAATATGTCAAATATTGAAATGATTTAAGTAACGCTACGACATGTAATATCATACAAGCACTTATATATAGGAAGTACCAGCGGCGTGCTTGTATCATATTACACACGCCTCGTTACTCAAATCACTTACCCAAACCAACCATCATTGTAAATTGTTCATGTATAAATCAATTGTCAAGTGTTATTGTGTAAACCATATCAAAATGTCTATGTCTAATGTAAATCACTAAATGTGTATATCAATGCCAAAATGTCTATGTCAAATGTCAATTATGTAATGTGTAACCAAAATGTCATGTATGGCAGGTGAAATATGTATCAACTAAACCATAGGTAAAAATGCACAAAGCAATGTATTGAAGTAAAACGTTGTTTAAATCAACATTACGTTTTGTGGAAATGCATGCTATACTGAATACAAACATTTATGCGATATTGTAAAAATGCATACATTCAAGCCTTGTGACTGTGGTGATAGACCTTTAAACAAATTAAAGGTTTATCTGTGTTATGTCTATCGAATTCGGTCATTCCTTCCATCCAAACATACCTAGGATGTCAGGAACGAGAGTTGCCAATTCCTATGGTACCACTACCTACTAACGAATGGCGTAGCTAATGTTAATGAATGTATTTTTGTCCCATTTAAACAAACCAAATGTCATACCAAAATGTAATCATGTGAAAACAATGCACTAAGTATGTAATCAAATGAACATACATAGCGTGAAATGTAATGTAAAACAATGTACTAAGTATGCACACAATGGACATACATAGCATGAAATGTAGTGTAAAATGATGTACTATAAATGTACTAATGAACATAGCAAGTATATGATGTGAAAACATGGAAAGCATGAAAGTAACAAGTAGGCACATGTGTTTCACCCCAAAACAGTTTGAAAACGGTAAAAGAGGGGTCTATGTACTCACTTGAGATTGCTTAGTAGTCCTTGAGTAACAACCAAACAATGCTAGAGATCACGGATATCAAACGGCACCTAATATAGGTAACTATGTTAATATACCAGACCTAAATCGGAGGATTGGATAGAATGAGGGTTCGTAAACCAAACGAGTATGGAAACTCATGTAGTATGGTTTAACAAAGCCTTCTTTCTAAAATGAAACCTAACCTAAGTGCATACGACCCATTACGACCCGTTTAGGTAGCTTATGCTACTTTAACGCGTCGTTCGCGTGAAACATGTTCTGAATGCCTAACTAGTCCTATGATACGTAAAATATGCCTTAACATGTCTAATATTGTTACCAAATCAGTTTAGGTACCAAAAGTTATGTTACATATGCTTAAAATGAATTTTGGCGTTCAAAGGGCAATTTGGTAATTTACCTAAGGCATATATACTACCTATCATACAACTACTCAAACGATGTGACCATAAGGTATAACCTTGGAAGGTTATTCCCTATACAACTATGGTCACCTAATGTGTTTGGTCGGATCCTAATGATCGACCAAACGGGTCGGGTTTGAAAGTATAAGCGATTGATTAGATTGCTTACCCTTACGACCCTAGACAAGCACACAACTAAAAGTAGCGAGCTAAGCATGTTAAAACATGCTTAACTAAGTTTAGGAAACAGGTTTGCTATCAAAACAAACGGTTTTGATACCTAAGAGTAGTTTGGTTACAAAATACGCAATAACACGCATTTTGGCCGAAACTACGACTCGTCACTGAGCCTAGATAACGTGGTAATCAGTAGGTATAGTCACTAGGGACTATAACCATCGTGATTACACTCACGTTATGAAGTTCAAACGAACTTCGCATTGAACATAAACTGGTTAATGCAGAAAGTCAAACAAAGTTTGACTTTTAACGCTAAAAGAATAAAAGAAGAAGGAACACTTACAAAGGGTCCCCGAAAGCTTTGATTTCCAAATATTTCTCAGGTATGAAGCGCTTTTACACCTCAACTTAGAGAAGTTTTAAGAAATTAAGTGGGTTTTGAGTTGTGAATCAAAGGGGTATTTATAGGATTTAGACCACCGTTAGGATCGTTCCTTGAATACCGTGCTTTGATCTTGTCCCTACACTTGTTGCAACACTAAGGTAACTCAAATTGGCCCCCCACCATCAGGGAATGACAAGTGTGGGTGGGTTTTGAGTGGTTAACAGCTGTTAAAACTGATTATTCTGATCTGGGAGCCTGACACGGGCCACATAAGGGACACCCCAGGGCTTACGCGGGCCGCCTGGGTCTTCTGATCAGAAGCAAACTTTCAAAAATGACAGTTTTGGTCCCTGTTATGCATTAAAGCTATTTCCGACACGTTTAAGGCCCTTTAAGAAAACGTTAAAGCCCTAAAATGATGCCTAAACATTGTGGACATGAAACATGCTCAAAAATATGCCGGATGTTGGTTCGTTTGGTCGTACGATCGCGATGTTCGGTTAATTACGACGGAAAGCGCATAAGCGCGAAAAACGATCCAAATTGCGTGACGAATGGATTTTTCTTATGCCAAACACTAAAATAAAATATTTTAGTGGTTACATAAATTTTTGGATGTCCGAATGTATTCAGAATGTAAGTTATGCGCGAAAATGCAAACTTATGCACTTTTTGACGCTTTTAGTCCCTGAATGACCCAAAAGTTTATTTTAGCACACCGAACCCCTCAAAGCCTATTTCTAAGCTATTTAAAGGATATTTATGGTATGTTCAACTTATGGTCATGTTCCGGAATGTCTGTTACAGTTCAAATTGGCATACTTTCGCAGTTTGTCAAATTTAGTCCCTGTAGGCGAATTAACTTGTTTCTGCCATACCAAAGCCTTCAAAACTTATTTCTAAGTTATGTAAGGGTTATTTAAGGTATGTTAAGCATATGTTGATGTTTCAGAGTATTTGTCGCGTTAAACTGATTACGTTTACGCACCAGTTTGCGTATAATTCTCCAGAAAGCGATGTAGAGTTTGAAATTGAATAAAAACCAAAACATGAAAAATGTCAAACATAAACAAACAAACATTGGGATCAAATAAATTCATTTTATTGATAACTGAACTATTTACAATGATTACAAGCACATATGTTACAGTCTCCCCTACTTGTGGAAATTTCGTCCCGAAATTTATTTAGAGGAAACCCGTGGGAATAGATGCGGATACTTCGCCTTCATTTGATCTTCACGTTCCCAAGTAAACTCAGGTCCACGCTTAGATTCCCAGCGAACTTTAACCAATGGAATGCGCTTGCGTTTGAGCCACTTGACTTCACGTTCCATGATTTCTACTGGCTTCTCAACAAATTTCAGTGTTTTATCAACACGAATTTCGTCAAGTGGTATGTGGAGGTTCTCATCAGCTAAACACTTCTTGAGATTGGAAACATGAAAGGTTGGATGAACATTTCCAAGTTCAGGAGGTAACTCAAGTCTGTAGGCTACCTTACCGATTCTTTCGACGATCTTGAATGGTCCAACGTATCTAGGTGCAAGTTTTCCTTTCTTTCCAAATCTGATCACACCCTTCCAAGGTGAGACCTTAAGTAATACATGATCACCGACTTGAAATTCCAAGGGCTTGCGTTTTAGGTCCGCGTAACTCTTTTGACGGCATCTAGCTGCCTGAAGGTTATCACGAACTTTCTTAACCTTATCAGTTGTCTCTAAAATGAGGGCAGGTCCAGTAAGCTGAGCCTCACCGATCTCATTCCAGCAGACTGGTGAACGACATTTTCGACCATAGAGAGCCTCGAAAGGAGCCATGTTGATGCTGGAGTGATAACTGTTGTTGTAGGAGAATTCAATTAACGAGAGATGTGAATCCTAACTACCACCAAAATCGATCACACAAGCTCTAAGCATATCCTCCAGAGTCTGGATTGTTCTTTCAGATTGACCATCCGTTTGCGGATGATAAACTGTGCTCAGATTAAGTTGGGTCCCCATAGCAGATTGCATGGTTCTCCAAAAATGAGAAGTGAAGCGAGCATCTCTGTCAGAAATGATGTTCAAAGGAACACCATGTCGAGCTACAATTTCATCCACGTAGATCTTAGCAAGTTTGTCAGTAGAAAATCCTCACAGATTGGTAAGAAATGCGCTGACTTAGTAAGACGATCAACAACTACCCAGATGGCATCATGACCTTTCTTTGTGCGCGGAAGTTTGGTAACAAGATCCATAGTAATGTTTTCCCATTTCCAAACTGGGATCTCTGGTTGCACCAATAAACCAGAAGGACGCTGATGTTCAGCCTTAACCTTAAGACAAGTAAGGCATTTTGATACATATAAGGCAATGTCTTTCTTCATAACAGGCCACCAATATTGAATACGAAGGTCCTTATACATCTTATCTGAGCCAGGATGAATAGAATAACGAGACTTATGGGCTTCATCCATAAGCAAGGTGCGAAGGTTATCTTGGCTTAGGACCCACAAACAGTCCATGAAGTAATACGATCCATTGTCCTTCAGTTCAAGATCGGGTGTTATGTGATAGGGAAATTCCTTATCCATCAAACCTTGTGAAACACAAGTGTGTTGAGCCTGAGAAATACGGGCTTGGATATCGGATCGAGCTTGAATATCAGATTGAACACGAACACAATGAAGCTTAGTACGTTCCTTATGACTCAATGCATCGGCTACGACTTTCGCCTTACCAGGATGGTAGCGAATTTCGCAGTCATAGTCGTTTAGAAGCTTAACCCAACGTCGTTGCCTCATGTTGAGTTCTTTCTGATTGAAGATATGCTGAAGACTTTTGTGGTCCGTGAAAACCACACATTTTGTACCGTACAAATAGTGTCTCCAGATCTTAAGAGCGAAGACAACTGCACCTAACTCAAGATCATGAATGGTGTAGTTTTTCTCATGTATCTTCAACTGCCTCGATGCATATGCTATGACTTTGTTTCTTTGCATCAGAACACAGCCAAGACCCAATTTAGATGCATCGCAATAAATGACGAAATCATCATTGCCCTCAGGAAAAGTCATAACAGGCGCGTCACAAAGCTTCTGCTTCAAGTTTTGAAAAGCTTCCTCTTGTTTGAATCCCCAATCAAAGGGATTGTTCTTCTGAGTTAGAGCAGTTAGAGGAACTGCAATCTTTGAGAAGTTTTCAATGAAGCGGCGGTAATAACCCGCAAGACCAAGAAAAGAACGAACCTCAGTAGGAGTAGTAGGCGTATCCCAATCCTTAATCGCACTGATCTTGGAGGGATCTACATGAATACCTTGTTCGTTGACAATATGTCCTAAAAATTGAACTTCTTTAAGCCAGAATTCACACTTGGAGAATTTGGCGAAAAGTTGCTCTTTCTTTAGGAGTTCCAGAGTAAGACGAAGATGTTGCTCGTGATCAGCTCGCGTCTTAGAGTATATCAAAATGTCATCAATAAAAACAATGACTAACTGATCCAGATAAGGCTTGCAGACCCTATTCATTAAGTCCATGAAAACAGCAGGAGCATTAGTCAAACTGAATGGCATGACTGTGAACTCATAATGCCCATAACGAGTGCGGAACGCTGTCTTGGGAATATCTTCTTCATGCACACGAAGTTGATGATATCCAGATCGCAGATCAATCTTTAAAAAATAAGAAGCGCCATGTAACTGATCAAAGAGATCATCGATGCGAGGTAGGGGATATCGATTCTTGATGGTAAGCTTGTTAAGCTCACGATAATCGATACACATCCTAAAAGATCCATCCTTCTTCTTGACAAAAAGAACGGGAGCACCCCAAGGTGAAAAGCTAGGACGGATAAAACCTTTGTCAGAGAGCTCCTGAAGCTGCTTAGACAACTCTTGCATCTCATACGGTGCAAGACGATATGGAGATCTGGCAATGGGATTTGCACCAGGTACGAGATCAATACGGAACTCGACTTGGCGTGCTGGGGATAGACCAGGTAACTCTTCAGGAAACACATCAGGATAATCCCTAACAACAGGGATATCTTGAATAGACTTACCTTTGCCCTTATCTGCTACAACATGTGCCAAAAAGGTCACATAGTTCTTTCGCAGATACTTCCGAGCTTTAAAACAAGACATGAGTTTGAGACCACCGGTAGGTTTCTCACCATGCACCTGTAGGATCTCGCCTATCGAAAGCGGCACACGAACAATCTTCTCGAAACAAACTACCTCTGCGCGATGCTTGGCTAACCAATCCATACCCACAATAACGTCGAAGCTTCCAAGTTGCATAGGCGTGAGGTCAATAGGAAAAAGATGGTCGTTAAGGTTCAACTGGCAGTTGCGAAGAACAGAATCAAGAACAATGGGTTCACCACTAGCAACCTTTACTGTCAAGGGTTTTCCTAGTTTCGTTCTAGACATGCGAAGCAAAGGCTCAAAAGATAATGACACAAAACTCTTATCGGCACCCGAATAAAAAAGAACAGATGCAGGCTGATTATTAATAAAGAACGTACCGTTCACCACTTCATTGTCTGCTTGTGCCTCTTGTGCATTCATGTTGAAGACTCGACCTCGAGCCTGAGCCGGATTCTGATTTGGATTAGCATTCACCAATCTTGGACACTGATTACGGTAGTGGGTCAGATCCCCACAGTTGTAACAAGAACCTGGCGGGTGTGTGGTCGTGCAGCTTGACCCTGTTGCTGAGCAGGAGGCTGAGCAACTTGTCGAGCCGGGTTCTGAACTGCCTGATTCTGAGCAAAACGACAAACATCAGCAAGATGAACTGACTTCCCACAGTTAGTATAGAAATGGCACGGAAGTTGCGGCTGATGGTGACTGTTGCATCTATTGCACAAAGGTGCATTCCCTGCATAACGTTTCTTCGCTGGAGGCTATGCGGGTTGGTTGGGTGCTGCCTGGTTAACTTGGGCAGTGACAACAAAATTTTGGGAAGCCTTATGCTTCCTTGACCCTCTCGAAGAACCAGATTCCTTACCCTTCTTGTTCTTACCCTTCTTGTCATCCTCTTTGTCAGACGCCTGCTTCTTACCCGTGTCACCCTTTTTATGCAGCTTTCCCTTTCGAACCTGCGACTCAGTCAATGTCGCTGCTAACTCGATCGCCTGACGGAGTGTGGTAGGGTTACTACCAGTAATGATGTCTTGCACTGAGTCAGGTAGACCATTGATGTACCTTTCAATAGCCTTGTCGAGTGGGGTAACCATTGTTGGGCAAAGCAGACTCAACTCCTCATACCTATCAGTATACGCCCTGTGCTCGCCACTGTCCTGTTTCATGTCATCAAACTCTCTCTCCAAGGCTCGCTGTTCATGACGAGGACAAAACTCCCTCATCATAAGGGCCCTAAGTTCGGCCCAAGTTTGTGCTAGAGCAACTTCTGCACCCCGGTCTCTCATAACCCCGTTCCACCACGTAAGAGCCCTCTTCTGAAATACACTCGAAGAAAACTCAACCTTGCGATTATCGGGACACTGAACGTGACAGAAAGTGTTCTCAGTGCTCTCGAACCATTGAAGAAGCCCAGTTGCTCCCTCAGAACCACTAAACTTGAGCGGTTTAGCCGAGTTAAAACTCTTGAAGTTACAAGGAGCATTGTGGTTGTTGTTGGCTTGGTTCCATTGAGCAATAAGGTTTGGGAACGCAGCAGCCATTTGCTGCGCAATGATTTCTGCCAGTTCGGCATTCGCTATCTGATTCTCGCGTCGAGGAGGCATTCTAAAAGAGGAAACATGAAAGGAAACGAGTGAGATGATTGGATGAAAAAAATGAGATGATACAAAAACAAAAATTGACAACAGCAAAGATGGTGGTCATTTGTTCGTTATCACAAAGCAAACAAATGACACACAGTGACTAATCAAAGTAAATGGGTCAAAAATAATGTATCGCGAAGACATGCTCGCCTATAAGTGAACACTCACCCCAAGAGTTCCCAGGTAAGAGTGACTGGTCCGATTATGTGGATTTGTACGAACACTCTAGCCTTAGACAGAAAACCCAGGGTACAGGCATTCACCCTTCTAGTTCGCACGTGTTCAGACTATTTAGGACCCAAAACTTTGACGAGATTTTGAAAATTCAAAGGGGGTTCAAAACCTTGTAATCAATCATCCTAGATCAGATGATTAGTTTTCAAGGCGGATTCGAACTTGATGTTCTCGTTGTGGTTATCACCTAAGGATAGGTGAAGTGCATGTTTTAAAATCTAAACACAAGATAACTTGTGTTGGGGTCCTAGAAAGTTATAGTCTAGGTCAAAGCATTACTAATAACCTAATTCCCTATAACCATTGGCTCTGATACCAACTCTTCTGTCACACCCCGACCACGTAAAATGAGAAACACGTGGCGGAAACGTCGGGGAGTGTTGTAACAGAATTATTGTTTCACAACAATGGAAATTAAAGTTACGTTTTATTTATCAACATGAGAGTTACATTGTCTTTAAACATGAAACCAAGAGTACATAACATAATTAAACAAAGTCTATCTTCGTTTTATGTCTCTAAGGCACAGGTCCGCCCTAATGTCACGATCATCATCCTAAGCGACAGCTCCTGAAAACATATGTGAAAATAGGTACGTCAGCATAAAAATGCCTGTGAGATACATAGGTTTAGTGAAAATAGGATTTATGACTTGGGTTTTAAAAGATAGGTTTAATAAAAATTAGTCATAAATCTTGTTAAGTGTTTTCTTTTATAAATCGTATGAAAACTCGATAAGAAATCAGACCATATAAAAGAATGGCGTATGGTTAATAAAATAACCGAGTAAAATGAGTTGCATAAAATAAACTGTTTTGTAAGACAATGTCTTGTGAAAAATAAGTTGTTTATGTAAAATGTAATATGTCAAATATTGAGATGATTTAAGTAACGCTACGACATGTAATATCATACAAGAACTTATATATAGGAAGTACCAGCGGCATGCTTGTATCATATTACACACGCCTCGTTACTCAAATCACTTACCCAAACCAACCATCATTGTAAATTGTTCATGTATAAATCAATTGTCAAGTGTTATTGTGTAAACCATATCAAAATGTCTATGTCTAATGTAAATCACTAAATGTGTATATCAATGCCAAAATGTCTATGTCAAATGTCAATTATGTAATGTGTAACCAAAATGTCATGTATGGCAAGTGAAATATGTATCAACTAAACCATAGGTAAAAATGCACAAAGAAATGTATTGAAGTAAAACGTGGTTTAAATCAACATTATGTTTTGTGGAAATGCATGCTATACTGAATACAAACATTTATGCGATATTGTAAAAATGCATACATTCAAGCCTTGTGACTGTGGTGATAGACCTTTAAAAAAATTAAAGGTTTATCTGTGTTATGTCTATCGAATTCGGTCATTCCTTCCATCCAAACATACCTAGGATGTCAGGAACGGGAGTTGTCAATTCCTATGGTACCACTACCTACTAACGAATGGCGTAGCTAATGTTAATGAATGTATTTTTGTCCCATTTAAACAAACCAAATGTCATACCGAAATGTAAGCATGTGAAAACAATGCACTAAGTATGTAATCAAATGAACATACATAGCGTGAAATGTAATGTAAAACAATGTACTAAGTATGCACACAATGGACATACATAGCATGAAATGTAATGTAAAACAATGTACTAAGTATGCACACAATGGACATACATAGCATGAAATGTAGTGTAAAACGATGTACTATAAATGTAGTAATGAAAATAGCAAGTATATGATGTGAAAACATGGAAAGCATGAAAGTAACAAGTAGGCACATGTGTTTCACCCCAAAACAGTTTGAAAACGGTAAAAGAGGGGTCTATGTACTTACCTGAGATTGCTTAGTAGTCCTTGAGTAACAACCAAACAATGCTAGAGATCACGGATATCAAACGGCACCTAATATAGGTAACTATGTTAATATACCGGACCTAAATCGGAGGATTGGATAGAATGAGGGTTCGTAAACCAAACGAGTATGGAAACTCATGTAGTATGGTCTTACAAAGCCTTCATTCTAAAATGAAACCTAACCTAAGTGCTTACGACCCATTACGACCCGTTTAGGTAGCTTATGCTACTTTAACGCGCCGTTCGCATGAAACGCATTCGGAATGCCTAACTAGTCCTATGATAAGTAAAATATACCTTAACATGTCTAATATTGTTACCAAATTAGTTTAGGTACCAAAAGTTATGTTACATATGCTTAAAATGAATTTTGGCATTCAAAGGGCATTTTGGTAATTTACCTAAGGCATATATACTACCTATCATACAACTACTCAAACGATGTGACCATAAGGTATAACCTCGGAAGGTTATTCCCTATACAACTATGGCAACCTAATGTGTTTGGTCGGATCCTAATGATCGACCAAACGGGTCGGGTTCGAAAGTATAAGCGATTGATTAGATCGCTTACCCTTACGACCCTAGACAAGCACACAACTAAAAGTGACGAGCTAAGCATGTTAAAACATGCTTAACTAAGTTTAGGAAACATGTTTGCTATCAAAACAAACGGTTTTGATACCTAAGAGTAGTTTGGTTACAAAATACGCAATAACACGCATTTTGGCCGAAACTACGACTCGTCACTGAGCCTAGATAACGTGGTAATCAGTAGGTATAGTCACTAGGGACTATAACCATCGTGATTACACTCACGTTATGAAGTTCAAACGAACTTCGCATTGACCATAAACTGGTCAATGCAGAAATTCAAACAAAGTTTGACTTTTAACGCTAAAAGAATAAAAGAATGAAGGAACACTTACAAAGGGTCCCCGAAAGCTTTGATTTCCAAATATTTCTCAGGTATGAAGCGCTTTTACACCTCAACTTATAGAAGTTTTCAGAAATTAAGTGGGTTTTGAGTTGTGATTCAAAGGGGGTATTTATAGGAGTTGGACCACCATTAGGATCGTTCCTCGAATACCGTGCTTTGATCTTGTCCCTACACTTGTTGCAACACTAAGGTAACTCAAATTGGCCCCCCCACCATCAGGGAATGACAAGTGTGGATGGGTTTTGAGTGGTTAACAGCTGTAAACTGCTGTTAAAACTGATTATTCTGATCTGGGAGCCTGACACGGGCCGTGTAAGGGACACCCCAGGGCTTACGCGGGCCGCCTGGGTCTTCTGATCAGAAGCAAACTTTCAAAAATGACAATTTTGGTCCCTGTTATGCATTAAAGCCATTTCCGACACGTTTAAGGCCCGTTAAGCCAACGTTAAGGCCCTAAAATGATGCCTAAACATTGTGGACATGAAACATGCTAAAAAATATGCCGGATGCTGGTTCGTTTGGTCGTACGATCGCGATGTTCGGTTAATTACGACGGAATGCGCATAAGCGCGAAAAACGATCCAAATTGCGTGACGAATGGATTTTTCTTATGCCAAACACTAAAATAAAATATTTTAGTGCTTACATAAATTTTTGGATGTCCGGATGTATTCAGAATGTAAGTTATGCGCGAAAATGCAAACTTATGCACTTTTTGACGCTTTTAGTCCCTGAATGACCCAAAAGTTTATTTTAGCACACCGAACCACTCAAAGCCTATTTCTAAGCTATTTAAAGGATATTTATGGTATGTTTAACTTATGTTCATGTTCCGGAATGTCTGTTACAGTTCAAATTGGCATACTTTCGTAGTTTGTCAAATTTAGTCCCTGTAGGCGAATTAACTTTTTTCTGCCATACCAAAGCCTTCAAAACTTATTTCTAAGTTATGTAAGGGTTATTTAAGGTATGTTAAGCATATGTTGATGTTTCGGAGTATTTGTTGCGTTAAACTGATTACGTTTACGCACCAGTTTGCGTATAATTCTCCAGAAAGCGATGTAGAGTTTGAAATTGAATAAAAACCAAAACATGAAAAATGTCAAACATAAACAAACAAACATTGGGATCAAATAACTTCGTTTTATTGATAACTGAACTATTTACAATGATTACAAGCACATATGTTACAATTCCGGTCTTCGCTTTATCATGCGTACGAACCGTATCTTCCTTTAAAACTAACCGGTCTAAATTTAGACTTAATTAAAGACCCGTTAGGATTCTAATAGGTTATTATAACCTTTGTTCCAGAATAGGATACCCGGTAAAAGCTACCCGCATTGCTATTTGTGATTAATACTTTCAAAGGTAAATACTTTTAACTTATTTTCCCTATACGGGCTTGGGGTACGGTATATAAAATACCGCTTGGTCGGGCATTAAATCTTTAATCATATGGTGGTTAAGTTATTTAATTGACCCGTTTAAATTGTTTTGTTTGCTTAAAGCCTTTGGGGGGGTAATGACCATGTCCCGGATATCCTTGGCATCATTTTACGAAATGGCCACGACCTAAGCGCGGGGTGTAGGCGTACACCCGTCAGTGCCTAAATAAATAATGTGGTGTGTCTATTGATCTTTTAACCCGGCATGAACCGGGCTACTGAACGCATAAGAAACATGTAATTCTTTTACAATTGTTATATTTAAATAATTATCCCAAGTTATAAAAAGTTTGTGCCACGTGCATTCAAATCAATTTTATTAAACCTTTTTAAAATGAGTCAGTTATTTGTATTTACCAGTGTAAACTGACGTATTTTCCAAAAAAGGTTAAGTGCAGGTACTACTCGTAATAGGCTGGCTTTCTCCTAGCATCCACAATAAGTCTCGCAAGCTTGGATGACATAAAACTGGTGAACAATGTTTCCTCTTTATTTTTATCCACCTGTGGATTATTTTCAACTATTTGTGATACTTAATATTACAATATTATTTGGTTGAAATGAATCTATCTTTTGCTTCCGCTGTGCATTTAAATATTGTGTTGTTTGACTAGAATGATATCAACTACGTCACGGTACTCCCCTACCGGGCCCACCGGTAAAACGTGGAAATATCGGGGTGTGACAGGTTGGTATCAGAGCCAACACTGAGTGAATTAAACACTAGCCTTTTGTGTTTAATCTTAGTTACACAATTGCACATTCCTAAATTTTCGAGTCTAGACAAAGAACTTAGGACTAATCCAAATTGTTTTTTTATTCTAACTTTGTCCTTTATATTTTTGTTGTATCTCTTATTTGTTTTGACAGGAATTATGCCACTTAGATTTAGAAGAGGAGGACGAGGTAAGGGGCCGATCAACGCCCCCAATGATCACGAAGTCGGGCCTTCACACCGGCGGACTCCTTCTACTACGATGAGCGCCGATCCTCAAGGAAACTGGAGGACCCATTTAGAGCCCGCTAGACGATCTACCTCATATAGCTCAACACCTCCCTACCGTCACTCCTTCGGGCCGCATTCGGAAAACGAGCCTGATGACTCACGACACTCCTTATTACCGTTGCAGCGATCCATTTCGCACCGTTCCTTTGGCGACCCTACTCCTGTCTTTTAGGGCCGGTTCAACCCGGCAAACTATATTGAAGAACCAGTGGGTTTTAACCCACTAGGACCTGTAGACTATTTTTCAGGAGACCAAGCATTGGATATGGACGAGGACACAGATCCCGTCGAGCCTGCAACCGGGACACCCAGCCATCCCATCGAGATTTCAGATGGTTCATCCTTCCATGGATCACCCTACCGTGGTCCAGACAGTTATCAAGCGAGGTTCAACCAGTGTGAGTGGTATTTTACACCCTCTCATAACCCACAGCAACAACAGCAGCAGGATCCCTCCGAGGATTCGCGTTTCGTGGCAGTCACGCCACCGCCACCACCGCCGCCAGTTCATCAAGCACCTCCAGAACCACCAAGGCGTAGGAGAACAGGAGCACGAATATCCGCGCGAGGAGGGGATTTTCACTTTAGCACCCCCCATCACTCAAGTGGCAGTCACTATCCGCCACTGCATGAAGACCCACAAATGGGAGGGCCTTCAAACCCAGTTTCAGGGGTGAATTCTGCACCAGTTGCACCACCACCGCCACCAATGAGTTTTGGTAACCCGATTCCTACCTACGCTGGTTCAACGGCGTACAATCCGTTTGAGCAGCCGGCTCACACTCACTATAACTATGCTGAAGCCGACCCGTATCTTGTAGCAGCAAACTACAACGCCCTTCATCCTGAAGGACCATATGGAGCTCCCTGGGGAGTGGGATATCCAACTCATGGGTATCAAATACCTGCTCGGCCACCGATTCAGCACCGGTCACAGCCACCACGGTTTTCCCCACCGGAACAGGAGGAAATCCTCCAAAGACTATGCCGGGTGGAACACGACTTTCAAGAAGAGCGCAGGAACAATCGGGGATTTCTCAAGGGCTTAGCAAGCTTACTTAAAGGAAAGAAGAAAAGGGATCACTGAATCCCTATATGTATTGTTGTATTTCCTTATTTCAATTAAGTCCCTGCGTGGACATTTATGTATGTACTTAGTCCCTGCGTGGACTTATCTTTCTTTAGTCCCTGCGTGGACTTGTCTTTTTAGTCCCTGCGTGGACATCTATCTTAGTAATCAGTCCCTGCGAGGACTTGTATTATCAGTTTAGCCCCTGCGTGGGCAAGTTATTTCTGTTAAAAGTCTCGTTTAGGGCAATATGTACTCCTTTTAATGTTTAATGGAATGTTAAATTTAAAATTTTATTTTATTATATGCATAATTATGTTATACATGAAATAAATCGAAACTATTCCTTTTAAAAATAATCTGCCTATTAAATATTGAATAAGAATCTTAAAGGTATAACCTAGCCTGCATGTCATTATAAGGCTTGGCCAAGATGGTAAGACCTGTTTGAAAAGATTCAAATCCCTGTTAACATCTGAAAAACATGTTAACGCTCCTGGCAGACGTGATACGTTAAAATCACACGCGTCATTCTTATAATCGGATTCTTCAAAAGATTCCTAACCTAACTTGATGATCAAATGTTAAGCATCTATTAGTGATGTAGTGCCTACGGGTCATATTTATTGTCATATAAGACTAACGACAATGGTAGCCTACAACTCCCTGTCAAGAAAAGGTAATGAACTGCGTTCAAACCTTAATGCCTTGATTCTCCGAAATCATAGCTTATAATTTAAAATGTCCTTGTGACTAGGCCTTTTGTGCCACTAATAATACTATTATTGTTTTATGATTAGGATAAATTATAATAAAAATCCTAAATAACTATGACTAAATGAAATAACCAAATATGGTCTGTATTTGCCATGGTTAATGAATTGCCATAAAAGACAATTCCTTAATAACTCCCAAATAAATTGTTGTCAATATTTTATGTAACAGTCAAACTACATGGCTGACTCGGATGAGATCAACAGTCACCCATGGGAGGATCATGATAATACCCGAATTAACATAGCGGGTGCAGAACTACAAGCATTAATAGACAATGTTGTTACAAAGGCTATAGAGCGGTAGTATAATGAGTATAGCGGGACTCGAAGTAGGACCCTATCCACACTGCATTCCAAGCCTAAGACTCATTCAGAGGCTCACAGCAAGCCACCCTCCAAGAAAGAAGAGCCAAAGAAAGACGATGACGATCATCACTCTTCAAATCAGCTAAGCGTTCCATCAAAGAAGATCGAGCTTAAGCTAGAACCACGTAGTAAGTCATGCTCATATAAGTATTTTGTCTCATGCAAACCGAGAGACTTTACTGGGGAAAAAGGAGCTGTCGACTGCATGACGTGGTTAGACGAAATGGACACTGTGGTTGATATCAGCGGGTGCGCTGATAAAGATGTGGTGAAGTTTGTATCTCAATCATTCAAAGGTGAGGCGTTAGCCTGGTGGAGGTCGTTAATCCAAGCTACCGGAAAAATCCCATTGTACAATATGACTTAGGAGCAGTTTATGACGTTGATCAAGGAAAACTACTGCCCTCAGCATGAGGTTGAGAAGATTGAATATGATTTCTTGTCGTTGGTTATGAAGAACCTGGATTGTCAAGCCTACCTTACGAGCTTTAATACAATGTCAAGGTTGGTTCCTTATCTTGTGACCCCGGAACCCAAAAGAATAGCTCGTTTCATTGGGGATTTAGCCCCAGAGATTAAGGCAAGTGTAAAAGCCTCTCGACCAGCTACATTCAGGTCTGCAGCTGATATATCCTTGTCCCTCACACTTGATGCGGTCAGGCAGAGATCGCTAAGGAACACGGATGCCGAGAAAAGGAAGCGTGATGATGACAATTCACGACGGTTAGACAAGAGACATAGGGGAAACAATGACCACAAGAAGGGATCTGGATCGAAGAAAGATGGTCAACAATCGGGTGATAAACCCAAATGTAAAATCTGTAAGAGACAGCACTTCGTGAAATGCAGATATGAATCGAACTCGCAGACACAGTCAAGGACTTTTGCATGTGGGATATGCAAGTCCAAGGAACACAAGACCTAGGATTGCAAAAAGTTGAAGGATGCGACCTGCTACAACTGTAATGAAAAGGGGCATATCAAGTCCAACTGGCCAAAACTTGCAAAGAAGACTGGGGATGGGAAGAAGACCAATGCAAGGGTCTTCCGGATGGATGCAAAGGAAGCTATTCAGGACGACAATGTGATCACAGGTACCTTCCTCATAAATGATTTTTATGCAAGAGTGCTTTTCGATTCAGGAGCTGATAAGTCATTTATAGATAATAAGTTTTGTAAGTTGCTGAATTTACCTGTTAAAACCTTAAGTGTGAAATATGAGGTGGAATTAGCTGACGGTACCTTAGAAACAGCGTCAACCGTGTTAGATGGATGTGTTATATCCATTAGGAACCATTCTTTTCCATTGTCTTTACTTCCTTTGAAATTAGTCGGTTTCGATATAGTAATAGGCATGGATTGGTGACGTGTGCGTATATATACATAATATTTTGCAATGAATTACACACGATTGGGTTTTAAATTTATAAAAGTGATTATTACTTTTACATCAAAACACACACGAAAGAGGCAAGTGTACCCCGTCATATATGTAATAAAGTATTGGTAAGAACCAAGTATCGATCCACGGAAATGGGCGGAGAAATAATACTAGACCTTTGTCACTAAACTACCGGTAAAAACATAGGTTTTGTGATTTTAAACTAAACTAAATTAACATAACCAAATACATAATAAAAACATAATAGATAGTAGATAAAAAGCCTTGCTAAATACACAACCACAGCATGTCAACTAAGTCAGTTTTGGCACTAGAAGCATTCGGTCAATATTCCAATTTAAGACAATTAGTATCCCTTTCGGGAATCCTAACATGACAATCATTCGGAAAGTTAAAACGATAAACACACTTTAACCACCTAAAATCGTTCTTTAACGTGTAATTGATAAATGTCTATGAAAATCTCTTAAAAATAAGTTAGGCAGCCGTTAGGATTTTTCTAACCTCACTTAAACAAGGAAAGCGACACCGATAAACACAATGCAACCACCGAGAAAAGCATAAACTAGATTAAATCACAACCGAGTTCATTTTACAAATCTTGTACATAAATTCACCTAGATAGCAATTTTCGCACGGGCGTGCGGATCCGATGTTGACCCATTCTAGCACGTTGACCTCGGTAATGCACGAGGGTGCGACTCGAGGTGCAGGCCAGCCCTAAATCGCACGGGCGTGCGACCCATGGCACGGCCGTGCGAGATCTGCAGACATGTCTGTTAACTGCAGAATGCAGTTTCAGCGTCCGAATCGACCATTTTTCGCCATTTTTACCATTCGCACGCTGTTATAACATTATTTCAACCTAGACCCTACGCTCGGCACATTTAAAAACTGTACAAACTAACGAAATCTACCAAGCACACCTAAATTACTCTAAAACTAGAAAAACAAATAAAAAGACAATACTACCCCTAAAGCGCAAAATACGCTCTTGCTACATTTTTGTCGGCGAGTCAGTAGCGTAGACTCCGGCTAAATTTTTGTCGGCGAGTCGATAGCAAGACTCCATGCTAAATTTTTGTCGGCGAGTCGATAGCAAGACTCATGCTAAATTTTTGTCGGCGAGTCGATAGCAAGACTCATGCTAACTTTTTGTCGGCGAGTCGATAGCAAGACTCATGTCCCCACACTTATTACATGTGCGGGACATTACCACGCCCCTTCGGATTCTGCACCATATTAATAATACTAGATTTAATTTCAAAAACAGGTGCATCTACAGTAGGTCGTAGGATACTCGGCTCCAGGCCTGCCCGTCCGGGCTGATTTGATTTATTCAAAGGTCGCTCGTCGTCCGCCATGATTGCGTTCCTACGTCCCCTGAGCCCTCGGCTTCAGCGGGTACCACCGGCTCGTCCGCAGCTGTTGCGAATTGCAGCGCAACCGCGCGGGATCTCTCATGAAGACGTCTCCTCAGATCACGCTCGGGTTCGTCTGAAGGCTCAACAGCGTCGGGAGTGGGGGGTTGAGGACAACAACCTGCAAACGAGAAATTGACACACATGCATATAATATTATTATAATAAAGGTTTTTTTTTTTTTTTTTTTTTTTCCTGAAAAGAAACAGAATATTATTTTAAATGGGCTGAAAATTTTATAAAAATTTGAAAATGGACCCGAAATTTTATAAAAATCAACACAATAAGAATAATCGAATCGGCTAATACAAAAATGATTTTTAGATGCCAAAAACCCAAAGAATAAATGAATAAATAAATCCGGATCAAATAAATAAATAAAAAAAAATTTACAAGTGTACAAAAAATATTCACGAAAACGAATAAATCGAATTAAAAGCAAGAAATATTAACAAATAAATAAACAAATAAATAAATAAAAAAGAAAATATTCACAAATATTAACAAGTATATACACCGATAACACAATGACTCGGGTCGTTCCTAAAGCTCGCCATTTCCCCGGCAACGGCGCCAAAAACTTGACGTGTGCGTATATATACATAATATTTTGCAATGAATTACACACGATTGGGTTTTAAATTTATAAAAGTGATTATTACTTTTACATCAAAACACACACGAAAGAGGCAAGTGTACCCCGTCATATATGTAATAAAGTATTGGTAAGAACCAAGTATCGATCCACGGAAATGGGCGGAGAAATAATACTAGACCTTTGTCACTAAACTACCGGTAAAAACATAGGTTTTGTGATTTTAAACTAAACTAAATTAACATAACCAAATACATAATAAAAACATAATAGATAGTAGATAAAAAGCCTTGCTAAATACACAACCACAGCATGTCAACTAAGTCAGTTTTGGCACTAGAAGCATTCGGTCAATATTCCAATTTAAGACAATTAGTATCCCTTTCGGGAATCCTAACATGACAATCATTCGGAAAGTTAAAACGATAAACACACTTTAACCACCTAAAATCGTTCTTTAACGTGTAATTGATAAATGTCTATGAAAATCTCTTAAAAATAAGTTAGGCAGCCGTTAGGATTTTTCTAACCTCACTTAAACAAGGAAAGCGACACCGATAAACACAATGCAACCACCGAGAAAAGCATAAACTAGATTAAATCACAACCGAGTTCATTTTACAAATCTTGTACATAAATTCACCTAGATAGCAATTTTGGCCTAAACTACTAACTAAGCTAACAAATCATGGCAAGAATCTATAACGACACCATCTAACCCGTTAGAGTCCTTACGTGACGGCAAGCTCTCTTGATTAACAATAATTACATTTTATTAAATCACTAACCATTTCTAGTATCATGATGCATACATTTAAACCAAGCTAAACTAGTTAACCAAGTTTAAAGTCTACTAATACAAGATTAATTAAGCTTCATTTTTCAACTATCTTAACTAACCAAGCACCAATCATCCAACATAATTACTTATAATCAAGAATTCAATATCAATAACAAGGTTGCAAACTAATCATCAAAGATAATCATAGAAAATACTTCAAAATGTCATTACAAACAAAGATTAACACACTAATGGCTATAATCAAGCAAGGGATTGTTGTGTTTTTGCCCAAAGGCTACAATAATACATAGATATTAATCTAAATGCTTGAAAGATTAACAAAATTCTGGAAAGATTAGAAAACCAAACCATAAACAAGCATAAGATTAAGAATCTGGAAGACAACGAAGCTAATCGGCACAATGTGGCTTGAATCCGGGTGAAAGCTAACGCCTCCGGAGCCTGAATATCGCCTAAATCGCTCCCAAAAATGTCTAGAGTTCCCAGATAACGAGCAGACTGTTTCTGCTGTGTTTTTATACTTTTTGCTGATGCACGGTCGTTCCCCATATGGAACGACCGTGCACTTTATTGAATTATTGAAGATGGGTCGCCATACTGCATACGTCATCGGATCGTTGACCAGATCTGAAATTGCACGGTCGTTCTTCGGGATGGAACGACCGTTCAGTTTCGAGCTACATGTTGCACGCCAGATCGCAACGACCGTTCAGTTCCGAGATGATCATCGATGTCGGAGATGCACGACCGTGCATCAGGTGGAACGACCGTTCATCAGGCCCAGATCAGAATCCTTAACAGATCATCCGCAGATTTGTCGTTCTGTCCGGAAAGTCCTCCTTTTTGCTATCATCTTGTCTGAAATGCAGTTTTAGGCCTGTAAACACAAATGTAGATAAATAAGTATCCGAACGACGGTTTTACGGCCAAAAACGCATAAAATAGGGGTAAAACGGGGGATTAAAATATGTGTAAATTAGAGTGTATCAATTGGTTGTCTCGCAACCAAGCCCAAATCGTTTGGCTAAGAAGCAAGTGGTTGTCAGAGCTCCTCATGGCGAGCCTTTGACAATCCAAGGAGATACTAAGTACGGAATGCCTGAGCAAGTGTCCATGCTCAAGGCATCAAGGTGTTTGACGAAGGGTTGTGTTATCTACATGGCACAAGTAACCATTGATGAACCAAAGCCTAAGATCGAAGACATACCTATTATCTCTGAATATCCAGAAGTATTCCCTAAAGAACTACCTGGTTTACCCCCAGATAGGCAAGTGGAGTTCAGGATTGACATTATTCCTGGAGCAGCACCTGTTGCAAGAGTGCCTTACAGATTGGCACCAACGGAGATGAAAGAGTTGAGAACTCAACTGGATGATTTGTTAAGCAAACGATTTATTAGACCTAGCTCATCTCCTTGGGGAGCACCAATCCTGTTTGTGAAGAAAAAGGATGGCTCGATGCATCTGTGCATCGACTATCGAGAGCTTAACAAAGTTACCATCAAGAATCGGTATCCATTACCCAGGATCGACGACTTGTTCGATCAGCTTCAAGGAGCAAGTTACTTTTCCAAGATCGACTTAAGGTCAGGATATCATCAACTGAAGGTCAAGGATGAAGATGTATATAAGACTGCATTTAGGACTCGTTACGGTCACTACGAGTTCTTAGTGATGTCATTTGGACTCACTAATGCACCAGCCGCATTCATGGATCTCATGAACCGCGTCTGCAAGCCCTACATGGATAAATTTGTCATCGTCTTCATCGATGATATTCTCATTTACTCGAAGAATCAAGCTGACCATGAGAAGCACCTCCATTGCATTCTGAAACTGCTTCATCGGGAAAAGCTCTACGCCAAATTCTCTAAGTGTGAATTTTGGCTTCGTGAAGTCCAATTTCTTGGACATGTGGTTAATGAATGCGGAATCCAACTAGATCCCGCTAAGGTTGAAGCTGTCATGAATTGGCAAGAGCCGAAGACGCCCACAAAGATTCGCAGCTTCTTGGGATTGGCAGGATATTACAGGCGTTTCATTGAAATTTTTTCAAGGATTGCTGCACCCCTAACTTCTTTGACTAGGAAGAATATTAAGTTCGACTGGGGACCGAAGCAACAAGAATCCTTTGATATCCTTAAACAGAAGCTAAGCAATGCACCTGTGTTGGCATTGCCTGATGGAATAGAAGAGTTTGTGGTATATTGTGATGCATCACACACCGGAATGGGATGTGTGCTTATGCAAAAAGGCAAAGTTATTGCCTATGCTTCACGACAGTTAAAAGTGCACGAGAAGAACTACACCACCCATGACTTGGAGTTGGGTGCCGTTGTATTTGCACTAAAACTGTGGAGGCATTATTTGTATGGAATCAAGTGTGTGATCTATTCTGATCACAAGAGCCTCCAGCACCTCTTTAACCAAAAGGATTTAAACATGAGGCAGCGCCGATGGATGGAGACGTTGAATGATTACGATTGTGAAATCCGATACCATCCAGGCAAGGCGAATGTAGTCGCTGATGCCTTGAGCAGGAAGGAAAGAGTTAAACCCATTAGAATAAATGCCAAGAGCATGGAAATAAAGAATAGTTTGAACGAGAGGTTGTTAGCTGCACAGAAGGATGCTGTATTGGAAGTTAACTATCCTGCTGAAAAGCTAGGAGTAACTGAAGAACAGTTATCCTACGGCAAAGACGGAATCCTAAGGCTCAATGGACAAATATGGATTCCAGTTTATGGAGGATTAAGGGATATTATTCTCCAGGAAGCCCATAGTTCTAAATATTCCGTTCATCCTGGAGCTGACAAGATGTACCAGGATCTAAAGTTAAACTATTGGTGGATAGGTTTGAAGAAATATGTAGCCACTTATGTGGCCAAATGTCTGACGTGCGCACAAGTTAAAGCTGAACATCAAAAGCCGTCAGGTTTGCTACAACAGCCTGAACTTCCCACTTGGAAATGGGAGATGGTGACAATGGATTTCATCACCAAGTTACCAAAGACAAAGAAAGGAAATGATACTATATGGGTGATAGTAGATAGACTGACTAAGTCAGCACATTTCCTACCCATTAAGGAGACTTATAGCTCCGACATGTTAGCCCAATTGTACGTAGATAAGATTGTATCTCTACATGGAAAACCAGTGTCTATTATCTCTGACAGGGATACTAGATACACTTCACATTTTTGGAAAAGTTTCCAACAATCTTTGGGCACGCGCTTAAATTTCAGTACGGCTTACCACCCTCAGACGGACGGGCAAAGTGAGCGTACAATCCAAACATTGGAAGACATGCTTCGTGTATGTGTGATTGACTTAGGTGGTAGTTGGGATAACCACCTAACATTAATCGAGTTCTCATATAACAATAGCTATCATACCAGCATCAAGGCCGCGCCTTTCGAGGCCTTGTACGGTAGAAAATGCAGAACGCCCGTTTGTTGGGCGGAAGTTGGAGATGTCCAACTGACAGGACCTGAAATAGTCTTTGAAACGACAGACAAGATTGTCCAGATTCGAGATCGCCTGAAAGCTGCCAGAGATAGGCAGAAAAGCTACGCAGATTTAAAGCGTAAACCTCTGAAATTCGAGGTAGGTGACAAAGTGTTGCTTAAAGTATCACCCTGGAAGGGAGTGATGCGATTTGGTAAGAAAGGCAAGTTAAGCCCGAGGTACATAGGACCATTCGAGATCATCGAATGTGTCGGATCTGTTGCTTATAAGTTAAATTTACCTGAAGAGCTCAGTGGTATTCACAACGTATTCCACATCTGCAATCTGAAGAAATGTATGGCTGACGAATCACTAGTTATACCACATACAGATGTGCACATAGAAGAGAGCTTGAAGTTTGTTGAAAAACCTGTGTCGATCGAGGATCGACAGGTTAAGAAGCTTCGAAGGAAGCATGTACCGATCGTAAAAGTTAAATGGGATGCCCGTAGAGGTCCGGAGTACACGTGGGAGGTAGAGTCCACAATGAAAGAAAAGTACCCTCATTTATTTCAGTAAATCTCGAGGTCGAGATTTTATTTAAGGGGGTGAGGATGTGACACCTCGAAATTTCATGTCCAATAATGTATTGACACGTGTCATAAGCTTTGAACGTGCGAAAGAATACTCTAGAGGGACTAAAGTTGAGAAACAAAGAAAGTATGTGAATATAAGGGTTTGAAATGTCAACAATGGATAAATATACCTTACAATAACCCTACATGATGTCTATACCCTTAAACGAATGAATCATGGATCATACGAAGCTAACTGTGAAAGAAAGTGAGAGAATACAAACTACAGGGGTTAAATGTGTCAACATGTTTAAGTTATACCTCTAAGTGACCTTTTAGCAAACCCGAAGCTTTGTAACAATTAATTATGCTCACTGGAATGTATGATAAAAATTTCACCAAGTTTCGTTATCGTATGAGAAAGTTATGATAAAATTCGTACACGAGGGGTTAAAAGCGTCAATGATGAAATTTATGACTTTTCGGGTAATCAAAAGTTAACCAAGGACTTAACAAACTGGGTATAAGTCTTGAAGCCCTTATAAATCAATTTAGAGGGCTCAAAGTGCAAAACATAAGGGTAAAACAACTTTTAGGAGGACCGGGGACCAAAACTGCAAATAATTGAAACTTGTTAACCTGACACCAGGCCTCAGGCGGGGCGCGTAAGGCTTGCCAGAACCTTACGCAGGGCGCCTCAGCCTCCCAGATGCAGAAAACATGGACAGGTGTCTGTCCAGCCCGTTTAACCGACTCAAAGTGCTTGTTTTCAATACCATGGGCTGCTCAAGCTTGTTTTTAGAGTATAGGGAGACTTGGGATGCATCATTGATCATTGGTAGACTTGTTTGTCATGATCACAAGCAACCAAAATCACTATATAAGGACCCTCATGTTTGCAACTTTTGATCATCCATTCTCAACTCAACTTTGAAGACTTCTGGAGCACAAGTGCAGACCCTAAGCATCTCTAGTCGTAATTAGGACCTTGGTAAGCTTCCTTAACCTTCCTTAATCGTGTTTTACTTAGTTATTAGCTTAAAAGTCAAACCGTCGTAATTAAGGTTTGACTTATCGATTAATCACTAATGGTCCAGTGATTAGTCAAACTTAAGGTAGTTATAAGTTGGTAATTATGTGGGCAATAAACCCTTAAAAGGGCACCCTCTGATTCCCGCTCTAACTAGATCATTTGTCGGGTCAAAGTTTGTTATAAAAAGTCAACAGAAACTTAATTTGCGAATTAACACGTAATTAGCAATGTAGTAGACGTGTAACCTATTTTATCACTCATATAACTTGGTAATTAGTATAAGAACTGGTCTAAGCTTGTTTGATTCGATAATTTTCTGTTTAAGCTCGATTCGGAACCGAAAGTCGCAAAACTTTGACTTTTGCTTTGACTTCAGTTCTGACCCGATTTAGATGAGTTTAGAAATGCCTTAGAGCTCCGTTAGGACCAGCTTGTATGATAGTATAACCCTCTGCATTTATACTACTCGACTCGTTGATTGTCCGATGTTTCCGTTAAATGCCTAATGTTGACCAATATGCCCATTTGACCTTAAAACAAGAATTTTGGAAATGTGAGAGGGCAATAATCTTTGTTACTGATTTATAAACATGTCCCTAAATTTTCACATCAGTTGGAGGTCTAGATTAGGAGTTATGCTCAATAGCGTAATTAGAAAGCTTTTTGTTAATTAAACGGCATAATTAGCGTAAAGCCTATCTAAACCCAATTTTTGACACCAAACCTTTTACACACTGATGTAATATAATATTTTGAGATTTTTGAAGATTTTTAATTATTTTAACCTGATCATAACCTAAGGGTATTGCCTTGATTCGGTAAATACCGATTATACCCTTTTGTTTATAAAATAAGTTTTACATAGTATTTTGACACCAATTCAATTGCTACTGATTTTATATAACAAATGAAGTATTTTAAACTTTATAACCTGATCAGAAAACTCAGATTTCCTGTATAACCCGGAAATCGCTTAAAACGGCTTTTTACGCATATTAAACACCTAGTATGGGTTTAAAACCATTTTGGCATATAAGACTTATCACCAACTGATATAACCTATTAAATTAAGTTATTTTACTGATTATTTCAGACCCGAGTCTCAAAATTATAATTAATCTCTTTTATAATCTTTAAAATGACCAAAATACCCTTACGGGGCTTAATTTGAGATTAAACTCGTTTTGGGCATAATGGAAGGTATCCTACTGATATCACAATATATTTAAGGCATATTAACTTAGGAAACATGTATATGACTCTTATGGTTACCCGTTACGCCTCTTGCGCGTTCGGTTCGGTTTATGTAACTAGTTTGCATAAATTAGCCGAAACGGGACAAACCTTATCGTTTTTATCTCAAAATCCAGAATGTGTTTAGTTTACCCATATTATACAAGTCTTCAAACTTGTCGGGTCTAAATCACATTCTATTCCGGTCTTCGCTTAATCATGCGTACGAACCGTATCTTCCTTTAAAACTAACCGGTCTAAGTTTAGACTTAATTAAAGACCCGTTAGGATTCTAATAGGTTATTATAAACCTTTGTTCCAGAATAGGAGACCCGGTAAAAGCTACCCGCATTGCTATTTTTGATTAATACTTGCAAAGGTAAATACTTTTAACTTATTTTCCCTATACGGGCTTGGGGTACGGTATATAAAATACCGCTTGGTCGGGCATTAAATCTTTAATCGTATGGTGGTTAAGTTATTTAATTGACCCGTTTAAATTGTTTTGTTTGCTTAAAGTCTTTGGGGGGTTAATGACCATGTCCCGGATATCCTTGGCATCATTTTACGAAATGGCCATGACCTAAGCGCGGGGTGTAGGCGTACACCCGTCAGTGCCTAAAAAAATAATGTGGTGTGTCTATTGATCTTTAACCTGGCATGAACCGGGCTACTGAACGCATAAGAAACATGTAATTCTTTTACAAGTGTTATATTCAAATAATTATCCCAAGTTATAAAAAGTTTGTGCCACGTGCATTCAAATCAATTTTATTAAACCTTTTTAAAATGAGTCAGTTATTTGTATTTACCAGTGTAAACTGACGTATTTTCCCAAAAAGGTTAAGTGCAGGTACTACTCGTAATAGGCTGGCTTTCTCCTAGCATCCACAATAAGTCTCGCAAGCTTGGATGACATAAAACTGTTGAACAATGTTTCCTCTTTATTTTGATCCACCTGTGGATTATTTTCAACTATTTGTGATACTTAATATTACAATATTATTTGGTTGAAATGAATCTATCTTTTGCTTCCGCTGTGCATTTAAATATTGTGTTGTTTGACTATAATGATATCAACTACGTCACGGTACTCCCCTACCGGGCCCACCGGTAAAACGTGAAAATATCGGGGCGTGACAGTTTTGTGTTGTGTTTTGGACGATAAGGCTTTGATTTTTGAATGACTAACATTAGTGTGCTTTATATTGATTATCATGTTGTGTTTTATATTCATAGATCTACGATGGTGTGTTTAAAGTTTTTATGGACTGTTAGGGTTTGAATATTGTGTTTTAGTGATCTTTTCTATGTTATTTGTGATTTTTGAGTGTGTTGTATGGTTGAAATTGTGATATTTTATGACTTTGTACACTTTGTAGGAAAAATGGACTTTGTAGCCGAACCCCACCATATATATATATATATATATATGTAGAGAGGGGCTTAAATGAGAACGCTAAATATTGTAAGGACCATGAGAACGAATAAAAAACCATGAGAACTTGGTCAAAAACAATTCAAATTCAAAATTTCTTTTTACACTTATCATTCTTATCCGAATACAATGTTATAAAATAAATTTACACGTTTAAATTTACATAAATTTGTAAATAAAGAAAATTTACACATGTGTAAGTTTGAAATTTACGCATGCGTAAATTTGTTATATTTACGCATGTGTAAAAAATCTAATAAGAGTGATTTTAAGAGGAAAATGAATTATTTGATGTTGTAAATTCTTTTTTGAAGTTGTATTTTAATTTCAATGAGGGTTGTATCAAAAAAAAATTGGTTTTGATTGGTTTTCTTATTCGTTCTCATGGTTCTCGCAATATTTAGCGTTCTCAAGATAACCCTCCCCGGGGAGGGTTTAAATGAGAACGCTAAATATCGCGATAACCGTGAGAACGAATGAGAAAACCACGAGAACTTGGTCAAAAACAATTCAAATTCAAAATTTCTTTTTACACTTGTCATTGTTGCTCGTATACAATGTTAAAAATTAAATTTATACGTTTAAATTTACGTGAATTCGTAAATAAAGAAAATTTACACATGTGTAAGTTTGTCATTTACACATGTGTAAATTTGTTAAATTTACACATGCGTAAAAAATCTAGTAAGAGTGATTTTGAGAGGAGAAATGAATTATTTGATGTTGTAAATTCTTTTTTGATGTTGTATTTTAATTACAATGAGGTTTGTATTAAAAAAATTTGGTTTTGATTGGTTTTTTCATTCGTTCTCACGGTTCTCGCAATATTTAGCGTTCTCAAGATAACCCTCCCCTATATATATAGGTAGAGGATCCTGTAAAAAGTGTGAGAAGTGTATTATAACACTATATATAATACTATATAACACCATATAAACACCGTATAACAATATGTAACACCATATAATACCATATAATACTTTGTAACACTATATATCATTATATAACAAATATAACACTATATGTTGTCTGATAGCATGTCTATGATAGATGTATAGTGTTATATTTGTTATATAATGATATATAGTGTTACATAGTGTTATATGGTATTATATGGTGTTACATATTGTTATACGGTGTTTATATGGTGTTATATAGTATTATATATAGTGTTATAATACACTTCTCACACTATATATATATATATATATATATATATATATATATATATATATATATATATATATATTAAAAAAGAATACATATATCACAAATGTCATTTTGTGACCTTAATTCCCATTTCTAACCTCAAACACTCATACTTGTAAGATTGCAATAGAAATATGATTCTACACTCTTGTACATAGTAAATTCAACAATATGTATACTTTTGGTATACATATGTTGCTTTGTTGCATCTAAAAAAACACACACATTGTCGGTTGAACCGGAAGGGCCAATCACATGATACCCATACCCAAAAACTACATCAACTTATATGTTTTGAGGGTATGTTTAACATCACATCTATAACACTAAATCTGACAATATGAAAGCATCTCCTTGTCACTCTCAAATATCTCCATGCATTCTTTCTCCAAAACCATCATCACTTCAATACCATCACCATCAGGAGTATCTATCAGCACAAAACCACTTTTACCTTCCAACCTTGTTGCCAAAATTGTACACATGGGCTTGCCCCACCCAAAGTCTAATTTGTTAAAAGGGAACCCACAAAAGCTTGAACACCAATATGACCCCTTGCCAACATTTTCTAGACCTCCATTTACCAATTTGCCCATCAAAGATTTTGTCTCTTCAACTAATTGTTGCACACTTTGGATGCTTTCAAGTTGTGACTTCTTCTTCCTTATCTCTCCAACCACATTACTCAAGGATGTTTCGCTTATATCGCGTGTTTCTACCATCATAGCTTTCGCGCAATTTCCAACGGTGGATTGTGGTAGCTTAGGGACAAATTTGTCACGTACATTAACGACAAAGAACAAATAAGACGGCTTAAAGCAACCGGATTTTGTGGTGGCTGCTGCAACCACGGTTGTGTAAACCAGAGAGGTCAACACTTCAACCCGAGTAGGGTTGATTATAGATCCAGCGACCTTGTTCTTAAGGTCACTTAGTTTTGAGTTAGGGAACACGAAGTTTTTTAATACGAAATTGTTCGAGACTTCCATCTTTACTCTGGCTTTCGGCAGAGTAGGTTGTGTACGCGGGGAGTTAATGAAATGAGGATTGAGTGGAAGTACCTCTTTGTGATCAGTGGAGCCATAAAGAGCCATAGAAGCCCAATGACTAAGAAACGAGCCTAGAGTGCAGCCGTCCGCAATAGTGTGCGAAAGAGAAACCGCCAACGCCAACCCACCACCCGAAAAGTGATTTAGTTGAACCGCGACTGGTATTGTACCACTAGTATTCTTATACAACACCAGATCATCAACAAAAAGTTGGTCCAAAGTTTTATCATCCCAACTCATACGCTGGAACGTGTCCAGTTGACCGTCGTTTCTGGCTTCGAGAAACAAAACCCCCTCATCGTTACAATCAACATACGGTGATGTGGGCGTGGGTAACCTCCCTGCAAAAGGATAATACATTGCTAGGCTCTGTGACAAGGATTCCTTCAGCAGGGTGGCTTTTTCTTCAGCAGTTAAGCTCGAATAGCCGTTGTTCGGGTAGAAGAGAATCGTCCGCATATATGATTTTTGGCTGATCAAATCCATCTCGGAAAGATTGTAAATGTGGAGATGAGAAGGGGTTGGAGATGAAGGTTTGATTGTTTCCCGAGAGATAATTGCGTGAATCATAATGCTTACTTTCTTTGCAATAACACAGGTTTAGAAGCTGATTTCATCCTTTAGCTTCACATTCACGTATATATATATAATGATAATAATTGTTATTTTTTAACAGTTATGATAAATAATAAGACTTTGGCCGGCAGTTGATACAGGTTAACCGATTTAAAACTTGTTGGCCGATAGTTGATACAGGTTAACCGATTTAAAATCATACTTTTGGTGTAATTTGGGATCTTCATTACAACAACTTGACAAGAACAATGGAGACAGATGATAGGAGACAAATCAAGATAAACAAAACGATTCTTTTAAAGATTAAAAACCAAGTTTTATCCTAAATAAAATATTTCTAAATTTGTAAAAAAAAAATATTTTAGATACAGAGTTTTTTTTCCAAATGAAGGGAGTTGGGAAAATTATTTACCTAATTGGGTGATTTGAAAACTAATTACCAAAATAGGTGTTTTTTAATCTATTTGTAATTATTTTCCTTTTATTTATTATTCAATTAACCTATTATATTATAAAACTTTTTAACATATTAGATTTTTCTTTTCTTTGCTTTTTTTTAAATTATGTATCATAATTCTTTTAGCAGCTTTCTTTTCCTCACTTTTAAATTGTGTATTGTAATTTTTACATTCAACTAAACCATAATAGTCATCTAAATAAAGTTAAAAAAGCATAAAATATAGTTAAATTTTGAAACTTCAAAGTCTATTTATAAAATACAAATAAAAAGAAATATGTGAAATAAAGTCAACTTGCTAGCGGTCTAAACATCAAAGACAAATCAAAATAAATATTTCAAAACAACTCCATTGGCTTAGACATCCATTCTTCTAGGCTTAGAAGGACATCTTGCCCCCGATTATGACCAGGTTCTCTACAAATTCCACAAAGATTAGCTTTTTTCCCTTCTTTGATGTCCATTCCATTTCGTAGCCTTGTTGAACGAGGGTAGCCCTTTTTATCTCATTTTAGATCTAAATTGGGAAGTAATTCTACATTAGATGATCCGTGTGGCCAATATGCTTCATGAGGAATCGGGGAAAACTCGGATGACCAAGTAGCACAATAATCCACAATTGAGTAGCATTTGTTGACAAATTGCCAAGTGTTTAAAGAAAGTTTAGCGCATGCACTCAACACATGTGAACACGGATACTTAAATATCTCTCATTTACCACACGTGCAAGTTTTTGCTTCTAAATTAATCACTTGAACGTTTTCCCCCTTTTGAGTTATCACCTCAAATATTCCTTTCTGGCGGTTAAAAGATCTCAAAGAATGTGCACCCGCTTTTGACATTAAAGCTGCTTGTTTTGCCGCAACATGAGGAGTATACACATCCCCGTTAGCTTGAGCATTAGATCCCATAGGACGTCTCAGATCAAAATAGTTAACCAATCTATAAAATGTAAGTTGAACACAAGTTGTGATTGGTAAGAAACGAGCACCTTTAAGTACACTATTAAAAATCTCTGACAAATTCGTAGTGAGCAAACCGTATCGCTTTCCCCCATCATGTCCAAGTGTCCATTTATCAAGTGTGTGTTCCTCGAGCCACTTGCGAGCTTGTGGATTTATTGTCCAAATTTCTTCAATGATTGAGTTGAACTTCCTTATTTGATTCTGACTCCCAGCACGCTAAGCTAAAGCTTTCAATTTTGTTGAGATCATTGTTGTTCACAGCCGCAAATTGAAACAATGTGTTGAGATCCTCGTTTTGAATCAATTCTGAAACTGCGTTAATATGATGCATTCTGTTGAAAAAAAAAGTATTGACACTTTGTTAATATGATGATGCATTACCAGAATATATTATATTGATGCATTGTAACAATGATGAGAAATTCAAGAATATATAATGATCTGATGCATTGCACTATGAGAATATATAATATTTTATCCATTATGCCAATATGAATGATAAACTATCAAGATTACATGATTAAATATTGAAGTGTCAAGTGCATATAAGAAACACAATAATCAACTGAATTCGATACTTGCATTAAACAACTAGAAGGGCTTTAAATAGCCAAACCAAAACAACGTACAAAAAACAAACTGACCTAGAAAACAGGAAAACCAACGAAAAATAGGAAGACTCAACAACCTCTTGAGACCCAGCTGCCCACTACTCCATAACGTTAACTTCCTAAAGACTAGGGCTTATTGACAAGAAAAAAAAACATAAAATAATAATAACCATACTTAATTCCACGTAGATCCAATAAATATAAAGTAAAATTAAGAACTAAAACTATGATATACATATACATACTTATATATATACTTTTGATCAAAACAGAACTCCTTGAACTGCTATCGAAATTCAAAACATATTGCTGAATGTGAATCATAGCGCGTGAAAGCACTAATCACCCTAACAACTACTTTGAACAATCCCAAGGGTTCATATTATTTCAATGATTAATATAACCGAATCATGAATGAGAAAACAATCGAACAACAATCGGATGGCAAAATCATGAACGAGAAAACAATACACGTGCAGATAAATGAACACGAATCAAATCGAACCTGATGAGAATCGTTGATTGTGAGAAGAAACTGGAATGGTGATGGCGTAGTCAAAACCCTGGATACCCAGAATTCGCTAACGAGATTTGTTTTTATTTTTCTTTATAAAATAAATTAGTTCTTTATTTTCACCCATTTAGGTAATTATTTTTCAAATCACCCAATTTGGTAAATAATTTTTCCAACTCCCTCCATTTGGGAAAAAACTCCAGTTTTAAATCATTTATAACAAAGGGTTACTATATAATAGGAAGTTTATATGGTTAAGAAGGTTAGAAAGTAATATTGACCATCCATTTATTTAATCAAGGGCAAAGATTAAATGATGGAAATTGAAGGGAAGAAAAGAGGCGCGTGAGTTTGTTTAGGGGCATTCTAGTCAATTTAAGGCAATAGTTTCTTTCTCCTCCAATGTCACACCCCCAAAATCCACCTGCGGAATACCACCGCTTGGAGGCGTGACTAACCAGGATCCAGCCACCAATCATATTGAACAAGCATATAAGTGGTTATAAAATCCAACCGTTACAATTGATGTCCAAACAAAAACATAGTTAAGTTGCAAGCGGAAGCATAACGTTTAAAACCAAAACATAAGTTTAATTGTTTCAAAGTTTAACATGGCACACAGCTGTCCATGTCCCACAACGACTCTCTTCCCTGCAAGCTCCAGCTAAGTACCTATTGACCTGCAAAGCATGTAGTAACGAGTCAACAACAAGTTGAGTGAGTTCACGGTTGGGTGTTCATTTTAAGTTGTTCCAAAAACAGTTTCCTTTAACTGGCATCCTGCCGTGAGGGTTACCCCATAGTTGAAAACATGATTTGTTTACCCATTTACTCTGGCAATACAGCCGTGGGGGCTACCCCATGTTAGTTATCTGGCATTTCGGCCGAGGGGGCTACCCCATGTATACACTAGACTCGTTACCATATCGACTGCTGACTGTAGTCATGTTTATGTGCCCTGAACTGTCAATGTCTATCATCATTGACGTGCCCAGATCCATTAGTTCACGCCCGTCCTCTGCGGCACGGTGTGAGGCTTGTCAGACCTAAATAGCGCTATCTAACTAATGACCCGCTCGCCATTGGCCCGGTGATTAAGTCGATATAAAAAGGAGGGACTTCGTGATAGAGTTTTGGTCTAGTACGAGTTAACTGTCCATGAGGACGAGGAATTACATTCCTGAACCAATACTGTCCTACCCAAGAAAGGACGAGGAATCCATGTTCCTTAACCCCATTCCCAACCCCTGGGAATTCCCATGCTTTGTAGAGGGTGTGAACTCACATTGGTTTGCTCGGCAGATACACAGAGAGATGGTCAAGCTATAAGTGGTCAATCGCGTCCTAACATAGATACCATTCAGGTCAGGTTCATATTCAAGTAGTGCACGTACGTTCTACACATATACTGGCACGTTACAACAAGTGTTTCTCATGGCAGTCCAATCAACAGTATACAACATACACATTCAATAGTAACACATAAGGCCCATAAGTTCGGCCCAAATACTTGGGCCTGAGACCGTGCAAGTCCATACAGATTGCATATAAGCAGGTGGTCTCAAGTCGAGACTAGAGTTCTCGAGTCGACACGGCGTTGTCTCGATCTGGCCTTCATCACCCGAGACCTGGTGGTCTCGAGTCATGTTGTTTATGCGCTGGCAGTGTGGTCTCGAGTCGAGACTAGAATTCTCGAGTCACAATCTGTGTCGCAACCGTGGTCTCGGGTTGTCATGGGTTGGTCTCGAGTCGCAACCATTACAGTCGCGAGTTGTAACTCAATGGTCTCGAGTCGAGACCAGAGATCTCGACTGGAACATCTGCTGATTGCCAGCATTGTACTAGCCAATGGGATTCCGATTTCATGCAACAGCGTGTACTATCCATACCAACATGTTTTGTTGTCTAATTTCCAAACAAATTGGATTAAACATGGCATCTTTTCAATGTTCATAAGGTATTCAAATATTCATATTCACATTCAAACTTGTTCATCATTTGTGGGTTTTTAGCATCAATCTCTATGAACTCTAACATAATCGTAACATGAACAACAATCAAAACACTTAAACATACCCATCTAAGGGTTTCAAATCATCACATAACACCTCATAATCGACTCCACGACAAATCCGATTTCCATGTACATGCAGCCGATTAACAAGCATTTGGTTCTTAGCACAAGAGTATACAATCCGATTATCATGAACCTTATCTAATACACCTATGCAAGCCGATTTCATGAACATCAACAATTAATGGTTTAAATCACATTCAATCACAAGGTATCATTAACTTATCATGCAATTAATCCGAAATCAAGACATGATAGCCGATTAACATCATCATACACATCCGATTCACAAGAACATCATCATTCGTACAACTATACTAGTTAAATCATGCCATCCATAATATCATTTAACAACAAGCATCATAACACACTAACTGGTTGGTGAGGAGTGTGTGAAGGAGAGTAGGTTTGTTGTCCGATAGTCTCCGGGTGAAGAACACAAGCAAATCCGAGAGCTTGGCTTGCTACTCTTGATCCGACACAAGAGAAGAGGGTGGTGTTGCTAGGGTTTTAGTGAGAGAGAATGTGGGAGTGTGTGTGTAGGAGAGTGTGTGTAAGTTGCCCAAAGATGGTAATGTTGGCTAACAACAAAGGTTATATACTAGCTTCAAGTTGATGCACCCTAATAGGTTCCGGATGGATTAAATGGCCCAACCGGCCCAAATAGTTACACTGTTCACTCGAGGCCGCATGGTCTCGAGTCGGGTCCTTGTGTCTCGGTTCACATAATCACACGCATACATATAAGCATAGTGCATAGTCACATAAAGTTCACTCATAACATTCATTAACCCAACAAGTCAACTAGTCACATAACGTTCAAGTATGTTACATCAAGATACAATGATGGGTTCTAAATTACGAGTTGTCACATTATCCCCAAGTTGAAAGAAATTTCGTCCCGAAATTTGGTACGTACTCACTGAGGAAGCTAGTTAAGTTGTATGGTTTTCCCGGTTTTCCTGGGGTGTCACATCCTCCCCCCGTTGATCTGGAATTTCGTCCCGAAATTCCGTAGCTTCAGCCTCAGTAGTGGTTGTACTGTTTGCGAACAGTTGGGGATACTTTTGTTTCATCCGATCTTCGCGTTCCCAGGTGAACTCTGGGCCGCGACGTGAGTTCCAACGAACTCGAACGAGAGGTATTCTAGTGTTCTTGAGGACCTTAACATCCCGGTCCGTGATTTCAACTGGCTCCTCGACGAATCGTAACTACTCGTCGATGGTGAGCTCCTTCAAAGGAACTACGAGGGTCTCATCTGACAGACACTTCTTCAGATTCGACACGTGGAAAACGTTGTGAACTGCACTGAGTTCTGCTGGTAAGTTCAGTCTGTAGGCCACCCTGCCTATTTTCTCGATGATTTCAAAAGGTCCGACGTATCGTGGGTTAAGTTTGCCTCGTTTACCAAAACGAACCACACCCTTCCAGGGTGAAACTTTGAGTAGTACCCGCTCCCCAACCTGGAGCTCTAGTGGTTTCCTGCCCTTATCGGCGTAGACTTTCTGACGGTCACGAGCTGCCGCCATGCGTTGTCGTATTTGAGCAATTCGTTCAGTTGTGTCTACCACATGTTCTGGACCAGTGATCTGACTATCCCCCACCTCTGCCCAACAAAGAGGTGACTGGCATTTACGCCCGTACAATGCCTCAAACGGAGCAGCTTTAATGCTGGTGTGGTAGCTGTTATTGTACGAGAATTCCACAAGTGGCAGATGCTTTTCCCAGCTGTTGCCAAAGTCGATTACACATGCACGAAGCATGTCTTCTAAGGTTTGAATAGTGCGCTCGGACTGCCCGTCCGTCTGAGGGTGATACGCTATGCTCATGTCTAATCGTGAGCCAAAGGATTTGTGCATCGCCTGCCACAGCTCTGAAGTAAAACGCGCATCTCGATCCGAGATAATAGAGGAGGGCACCCCGTGCCTCGAAACAACTTCCTTGAGGTATACTTCTGCTAGAGTGGAGAATTTATCCGTCTCCTTGATAGCCAGGAAGTGCGCAGACTTTGTAAGTCGATCCACGATCACCCAAATAGTATCATTTCCGCGCTGGGATCTAGGCAGGCCAGTAACGAAATCCATGGAAATTTGCTTCCATTTCCATTGTGGTATCTCTGGTTGTTGGAGTAGGCCTGAGGGTTTCTGGTATTTAGACTTGACTCTCGCACAAGTCAAACACTTGCTGACGTAAGTTGCTATGTGGGCCTTCATGCTAGGCCACCAATACGTAGTTTTGATATCGTGGTACATCTTATCCGAACCAGGGTGTACCGAGTAGCGAGACTTGTGTGCTTCATCCATCACAAGCTCTCGTAAGTTGCCATAGAGTGGGACCCAAATGCGTCCCGTCTTCCTTCTGTTCTAAGCGTTGCCTTGAGCCGCGTAGGGCTTCCGCCCTGACGTTTTCTGGTTTCAATGCTTCTATCTGAGCAGCTCGTATTTGGGAAGGAAGACTAGAATGTATAGTGAGTTGTAAAGCTCGCACGCGCTTAGGCGCGGTGTCCTTTCGACTGAGGGCGTCGGCCACAACATTGGCCTTGCTCGGGTGATACCTGATCGAGCATTCGTAGTCATTCAGTAGTTCGACCCATCGTCGTTGTCGCATATTCAGTTCCTTCTGCTTGAAGATATGCTCGAGGCTCCTGTGGTCGGTGTAGATGGCACATTTGGTACCGTACAGGTAATGTCGCCATATCTTAAGTGCAAAAACAACAGCTCCCAGCTCTAAGTCGTGCGTAGTGTAGTTTCTTTCATGAACTTTGAGTTGGCGTGAAGCGTAAGCTATGACTTTATCTCGTTGCATCAATACACAACCAAGACCTTGAATTGATGCGTCGCAGTAAACCACAAAATCGTCTGTGCCCTCTGGCAGTGAAAGGATAGGTGCGCTACAAAATCTGTCCTTTAGATGCTGAAAGGCTAACTCCTGTGCATCTCCCCATCGATAAACAACGCCTTTCTGCGTTAGTGAGGTGAGAGGCTGTGCAATCTTGGAAAAATCCTTAATGAACCTCCTGTAGTAACCTGCCAGACCCGAGAATTGGCGAATTTCCTTTGGTGTACGAGGTGCAGGCCAGTTCTTAATCGAGTCCACCTTGGATGGATCAACATGAATCCCATTCTTGTTTACCACATGGCCTAGGAAATGGACTTCACGAAGCCAGAAGTCGCATTTCGAGAACTTCGCGTAAAGTTGTTCCGTTCGAAGGAGTTCCAAAATAAGTCGCAGATGCTGCTCGTGTTCCTCCTGACTCTTAGAATAGATCAGGATGTCGTCGATGAAGACTATAACGAACTTGTCCAGATAAGGCTTGCACACTCGATTAATCAAGTCCATGAAAACCGCAGGTGCGTTTGTCAACCCAAAAGGCATGACCAAAAACTCATAGTGCCCAAAGCGAGTTCTAAAGGCTGTTTTAGAGACATCCTCTTCTCGGACTCTCAACTGGTGATATCCCGATCTCAAATCAATCTTTAAATAGTAGCTCGACCCCTGCAGCTGGTCGAACAAGTCGTCAATACGTGGTAGAGGATAACGATTCTTTACCGTCACTTTGTTGAGTTCACGATAGTCGATACACATCCTAAAGGTACCGTCTTTCTTCTTCACAAATAGCACTGGAGCTCCCCAGGGCGATGAGCTAGGACGAATAAAACCCTTATCCAAGAGTTCTTGTAGTTGCGTAGAGAGTTCTTCCAACTCTGATGGAGCTAAACGATAAGGTGCACGAGCTATAGGCGCAGCTCCAGGAGCTAGTTCGATCTGAAACTCGACTTGGCGATGAGGTGGAAGACCAGGTAATTCCTCAGGAAATACCTCAGGATAGTCGCGTACAATTGGAAAATCTTCTCGCTTCTTCTCTTTCTCCGAGGTGTCCGTAACGAGAGCCAAAATGGCAGTGTGGCCCTTCCGCAAGCACTTCTGGGCCTTAAGAAAAGAGATGATGTTCTCAACAGCACCCCTCTTGTCGCCACGAATCATGAGAGGTCCATCACCGGAACCAGGAATACGAACAATCTTCTCGTTACAAAGGATCTCTGCCCGATGTTGGGATAACCAATCCATCCCAATGACAACGTCGAAACTACCCAAGACGATAGGAATAAGGTCGATAGAGAAGGTCTGGTTAGCGAGAATAAGTTTACAACCCTTGACTACGTGTGCGGCCTCTAAACTCTTACCGTTGGCTAGCTCTACGGTGTGCTTGTTATTCAAAGGTGTTGGAACACGCTTAAGCATTCGACTAACTTCTAGTGACACGTAGCTAGTATCGGCACCCGAATCAAACAAAACTGTAACATAAAAGTCGTCGAGAAGGAACTTACCCGTCACAACGTTGGGATCGTTCCTAGCTTCACCTTAACCAATCACGAACACCCGCCCCCTGGCTCCATTGTTGTTGTTGTTCCCATTGTTACCATTCCCCTGATTATTGTTGTTGTTGTTGTTCTGGTTCCTGTTCAGTTGGGGACAATCTTTCTTGAAGTGGCCTTCAGCTCCACACTGAAAGCACCCTTTGTTGTTACCCTGCTGCTGCCGCTGGTTCTGTGGGGCCTGTTGTTGACGATTCTGGTTTGCGGGGTACAAGCTTCTGCAATCCTTGGCGGCGTGACCTGGCTTGTTGCACCGATGACAGTTGCCCCTGGTGCATGGCCCGCTGTGGTGTAAGTTGCAGCGATTGCATTTGGGGTGATTCCCCTTGTACCCACCGTGACTTTGTCCACCAGATGATTGCTGACTGGGGCTCTTGTAGTCATCAGTCTTTCTCTGCTGAGACTGAGATTGCACAGAAGTTGAACCCTTGCTTGAAGCTCCATCCCATTTTCTCTTGTTGTCACTAGGAGCATCCGAAGTAGCTGTAGCACTTATGCGCTTGGGTAACCTGTTCTGCTCCACCGCCTGGTCAGTAAGACGGTGAGCCAACTGAACAACCTGTTGGATAGTAGCGAGGTTTGCTGAAGTCACATGACTTTGGATCTCTGGCACCAAGCCCTTGAGGAAGAGTTCAATTCGCTTAATTGGAGGGTCCACCATAGTAGGACACAGTAAGGCAAGCTCATTCGATCTCTTAGTATACGCCTCAATTTCTGACCCCGTCATCTTGAGGTTGTAGAACTCGACTTCCAGCTTATGAATGTCATCACGACTGCAGTATTCCTCCTTGATCATCTCCTTAAAAGTTTCCCATGGGGTGGCGTTGGCAGCAACCAACCCCAGCATTTGGACCTGAGCGTTCCACCATGTGAGGGCTAAACCCTCGAGAGTACCGGTAGCATACTTCACCCTGCGCGCCTCAGGGCATTCACACATTTCGAAAACTGACTCGAGCTTCTCAAAACAGTGGAGGAGACCTACTGCTCCTTCAGTGCCGCTAAAAGTAGTTGGTCGGCAGTCCATAAAAGTTTTAAAAGTGCACACAGGTGGCTGAGCATGTTGACCTATTGCGGGTGAAAGAAAGACAGAGTTTAACACAAAGGTTGGTTCACGAGAGTAGGATCTAAAGATCCTAGAATGAGTTTGGACTGCAGGATATACCTCCTGCGTGTGCAGCTGCAAGTGCCGCAGCAACTCGTTCGTTAATGAGAGCCGTCAACTGGGCTTGAGTCATGTTAACGCGTCCAGACATGATCTTCATATCTAGGGAAACATGAGTGAGAGAGGTTCGCGAAAGTGCGATGGTAGAAGGGAGTAAGCACACACGTGTTCAAGCAACAGTAGTTATACTAACCAAGCATACCATGAGCAATGCACTACATAACTAACAAGTAGGCAATATATACACAGATCATATCACCTAGAATGTTGAGCCTTGCATGTGGAGTGAAGCGTCGTTGTGGACCGTTGAGTACTGTACAGGTTATAGTCTGGTTTTAACAAAAACGTTTTTCCTTTATTAAAACCGAGTTCACTATAACCAATGGCTCTGATACCAATCTGTCACACCCCCAAAATCCACCTGCGGAATACCACCGCTTGGAGGCGTGACTGACCAGGATCCAGCCACCAATCATATTGAACAAGCATATAAGTGGTTATAAAATCCAACCGTTACAATTGATGTCCAAACAAAAACATAGTTAAGTTGCAAGCGGAAGCATAACGTTTAAAACCAAAACATAAGTTTAATTGTTTCAAAGTTTAACATGGCACACAGCTGTCCATGTCCCACAATGACTCTCTTCCCTGCAAGCTCCAGCTAAGTACCTATTGACCTGCAAAGCATGTAGTAACGAGTCAACAACAAGTTGAGTGAGTTCACGGTTGGGTGTTCATTTTAAGTTGTTCCAAAAACAGTTTCCTTTAACTGGCATCCTGCCGTGAGGGTTACCCCATAGTTGAAAACGTGATTTGTTTACCCATTTACTCTGGCAATACAGCCGTGGGGGCTACCCCATGTTAGTTATCTGGCATTTCGGCCGAGGGGGCTACCCCATGTATACACTAGACTCGTTACCATATCGACTGCTGACTGTAGTCATGTTTATGTGCCCTGAACTGTCAATGTCTATCATCATTGACGTGCCCAGATCCATTAGTTCACGCCCGTCCTCTGCGGCACGGTGTGAGGCTTGTCAGACCTAAATAGCGCTATCTAACTAATGACCCGCTCGCCATTGGCCCGGCGATTAAGTCGATATAAAAAGGAGGGACTTCGTGATAGAGTTTTGGTCTAGTACGAGTTAACTGTCCATGAGGACGAGGAATTACATTCCTGAACCAATACTGTCCTACCCAAGAAAGGACGAGGAATCCATGTTCCTTAACCCCATTCCCAACCCCTGGGAATTCCCATGCTTTGTAGAGGGTGTGAACTCACATTGGTTTGCTCGGCAGATACACAGAGAGATGGTCAAGCTATAAGTGGTCAATCGCGTCCTAACATAGATACCATTCAGGTCAGGTTCATATTCAAGTAGTGCACGTACGTTCTACACGTATACTGGCACGTTACAACAAGTGTTTCTCATGGCAGTCCAATCAACAGTATACAACATACACATTCAATAGTAACACATAAGGCCCATAAGTTCGGCCCAAATACTTGGGCCTGAGACCGTGCAAGTCCATACAGATTGCATATAAGCAGGTGGTCTCGAGTCGAGACTAGAGTTCTCGAGTCGAAACGGCGTTGTCTCGATCTGGCCTTCATCACCCGAGACCTGGTGGTCTCGAGTCATGTTGTTTATGCGCTGGCAGTGTGGTCTCGAGTCGAGACTAGAGTTCTCGAGTCGCAATCTGTGTCGCAACCGTGGTCTCGGGTTGTCATGGGCTGGTCTCGAGTCGCAACCATTACAGTCGCGAGTTGTAACTCAATGGTCTCGAGTCGAGACCGGAGATCTCGACTGGAACATCTGCTGATTGCCAGCATTGTACTAGCCAATGGGATTCCGATTTCATGCAACAGCGTGTACTATCCATACCAACATGTTTTGTTGTCTAATTTCCAAACAAATTGGATTAAACATGGCATCTTTTCAATGTTCATAAGGTATTCAAATATTCATATTCACATTCAAACTTGTTCATCATTTGTGGGTTTTTAGCATCAATCTCTATGAACTCTAACATAATCGTAACATGAACAACAATCAAAACACTTAAACATACCCATCTAAGGGTTTCAAATCATCACATAACACCTCATAATCGACTCCACAACAAATCCGATTTCCATGTACATGCAGCCGATTAACAAGCATTTGGTTCTTAGCACAAGAGTATACAATCCGATTATCATGAACCTTATCTAATACACCTATGCAAGCCGATTTCATGAACATCAACAATTAATGGTTTAAATCACATTCAATCACAAGGTATCATTAACTTATCATGCAATTAATCCGAAATCAAGACATGATAGCCGATTAACATCATCATACACATCCGATTCACAAGAACATCATCATACACATCCGATTCACAAGAACATCATCATTCGTACAACTATACTAGTTAAATCATGCCATCCATAATATCATTTAACAACAAGCATCATAACACACTAACCGGTTGGTGAGGAGTGTGTGAAGGAGAGTAGGTTTGTTGTCCGATAGTCTCCGGGTGAAGAACACAAGCAAATCCGAGAGCTTGGCTTGCTACTCTTGATCCGACACAAGAGAAGAGGGTGGTGTTGCTAGGGTTTTAGTGAGAGAGAATGTGGGAGTGTGTGTGTAGGAGAGTGTGTGTAAGTTGCCCAAAGATGGTAATGTTGGCTAACAACAAAGGTTATATACTAGCTTCAAGTTGATGCACCCTAATAGGTTCCGGATGGATTAAATGGCCCAACCGGCCCAAATAGTTACACTGTTCACTCGAGGCCGCATGGTCTCGAGTCGGGTCCTTGTGTCTCGGTTCACATAATCACACGCATACATATAAGCATAGTGCATAGTCACATAAAGTTCACTCATAACATTCATTAACCCAACAAGTCAACTAGTCACATAACGTTCAAGTATGTTACATCAAGATACAACGATGGGTTCTAAATTACGAGTTGTCACATCCAATTCCTCCCATTTTTTAAACGTTAATAACTCTTTCATACGACATTATTTTTTATAAAAATTGCACCAAAAAAACGAGCGTTTTTTTATCTTTAAAACGAGTATACTATTGTTATATTTTCGAAAAAAAAATTTGAAAACCCAGTTGCGTAAAACGCAATGGAAAAAAAACCTAAAAAATGACATTTTTCTAAAACACAAGGAAATGTCTTATTTGTAAAATGCAATGGCCAGAAAACACAAAGAAATTTCTTATTTCTAAAATGCAATAGCCTAAAAACACAAAAGAAAGTGTACTTTGTAAAAGCAATGGACTGAAAACACATAAAAATGTGTTTTACCTAAAACGCAATGCACAAAAAACACAAAGAAATGTCTTATTTCTAAAACGCAATGGCCAGAAAACACTTAAAATGTCTGTTTTCTAAAACGCAGTGGACTGAAAACACATAAAAATGTGTTTTACCTAAAACGCAATGCACAAAAAACACAAAGAAATGTCTTATTTATAAAACGCAATGGCCAGAAAACACTTAAAAATGTCTCATTTCTAAAACGCAATGGCCTAAAAAAAACAAAAGAAAGTGTTCTCTCTAAAACGCATTGGACTGAAAACACCTAAAATTGTGTTTTACCTAAAATGCAATGACTAAAAACACTTCAAAAATGTGTTTTTCTAAAACGCGATGGCCAAAAAACACATAAAATGTCTTAGTTCTAAAACGCAATGGCCTAAAAACACCAAAGAAATTATCTCTCTAAAACGCATTGAACCAGGACAATAGTTTTGTCTGTGAATTGTCTGAACCAGGAAGTAGAGATGAAAAGGCTGTCTACGAATGCAGTTTTCCAGAGGCAATTTACAGAAAATTAAATGTTCTGATTCATTTTTAATAAAGCAATTTAATCGAGGGGCTCTGCTCCTTGGACCCCGCCAGGGGTTGCCGCCCCTGGGACCCTGCTACCAGGGGCGCTGCCCCCGGACCCCCACCAAGATCGTAAAACGCAATGACTAAATCAAAAACCCAGAACATAAAAATGAAATTAAAGAATTTCTTACATGGATCGAAGCCGATTTCTTCAACGATTGATGAAATTTGAATGATTCAAACACTTATCAGCGATCGAATCGAACAGATCGAGTGATTATCTTCAAAATCACCGGAAAAAACGAGATTTTGTATGAAATTAAACTGGGTTTTCTTCAAAAAAAGCTGAAAAACTCGTTGATCGGGTGTTTGAATCATTGATTGGTGACGAAAATCGCACAATAATGTAGTGATTATTGAGATAGAAAGTGAATAAATGGTTGAAGATGGTGGGTTTTGAAAATGGTGGGTTTTGAAGTTACTGGGGAGAAGAAGAAAGAAGAAATGATAAGATTGACTAAAATACCCTTCCTCTTTATTTTAAATTTTGCCACATGTCCTAATCCTATTGCTTCCTATCCTTCGTAGCCAAAATAAACTTCCTATTTGATCCTCACCCATGTAGATAAAAGAAAGAGTGAATTGCAAGGATTCTCCTTCATCTTTATACCTATTTGTAGGCAGTGTCCTTTATGTTTAAAATTGACGAGTTTTGTACTTATTGTTTCAAAATCTTGCACTGTATATCCTTTAACCCTAACTCAGTTAATTTTTTCTGTTAAATTTGATCATGTGCCTTGCACATAAGGGCATTTTTGTCATGTAACCTTTAAAAGGACTAATTATGTTAATAACTTCAAAAAAACAAAAGCTTTAAATACATAAAAAGTTTTAACACATATATACTTACTATCCAGCCCACCATAAACCATCTTCCACCACCATCCATTAACCATCTACCACCACCATCCAGCCCACCGCCACCACTTACCACCACCTCCCAACCATAACCCACTAGCAACAACTAACAATCAAACTCATATATCTCTCTTTCTCTCCTAAACCCCATAAATAGTTCCTTTATCAACATCCATATCAAATTAAAGTTAAAACCCAAATCAAATAAACAAACATAAAATCCACAATTACCTATTAAATCTCAACATCTCAATAATAACCCATCTTGACACTGTTTGTAAGTCACAGATATGGGGTTGGGATTCCATTAGACGACGGTGAAGATAATTGCAGCGGCGTAGATGAGGTGGTTCTGGTTGGGTGGTCGCTTGGAGATGGTGGTGTATGGCGTTTTATGGTGACAAAGGGGTGGAGGTGCACATCGGCGGTGGTGTGGGGATGGTGGTGGAGTCATGATTGTGTGAGGTTGAAATCATGTAGATGTCTCATCTATTCCTCAGTGTTTTGCGAAGAAGTATAGCAGTAGATCGTGTGTGATCGTGTGCGTGTTGTGGGGATGATGAACCTGGTAATTTTTAAACCCTAATTCGTTAATCATTGATTGGGTTAGTTTTTAGGGAAAATTGATTTGAGTTTTAGAGAATCAAGTGAAATTTTAGCTGGTGACAATTTTGGTGTGATGGTGATGTTGGAGAGTGGTGGCTAGAGGTGGTTGTTGGTGGTTAATGGTGGCGGTGGAGGAGAGGCAGAGAAAGAGAGAGAGAGGGAGAGAAAGGTTACATAGAGATAAGGTTGTTGTTTATATACATATGTTCTATTAATTTTGTATATTTATTTTTGTTTTATTTGTTAGTTTTTTAAATAAACCGGTAAAAAGACTAAATTACCTTTGTGTGAAATGATTTATCAGAAAAAATTAACTAGGTTAGGGTTAAAGGACATACAATGCAAGATTTTGAAACAATAAGTACAAAACTCGTCAATTTTAAACATAAAAGACACCGCCTGCAAATGAGTATAAAGATAAAGACAATCCTTGCAATTCACTCTAAGGGTGGAAGGGGCACCCTTCGGTGAGCTTCTTTGCCGATCAAGGAGTCACCCCTTGGATGGATTCGGTGTTCGGTGAATGCTTATTACGGTGAGTAGTCACCAATGTGGCGATGTGGGAAGAGAAGAGAGGAGAGAGAGAGGAGGGGTTAATGGTGGGCCTCTTTTCTTCCAACCAATCACACATTTAGTTTTTTTATATTTTTTTTTAAATGTTTACCACTCTCCTTGGGGGTTGAGTGCAAAATAGAAATTTTTAAGAGAAGTTAACATGACATGAAATTATTAATTATAAAAAAAGTTTATCACTCTCCATTTGGGAGCACCCTTCCACCCTAAAAGAAATTGGACAATACTGTATATTCAGATTTGTATCAGATCTTAAATATTATAAAGTATTAAAACAAACTATATATATTATGTTGAACAGAAATATTAAAGATAAAATAGAGAAAAATAAAGATATTCAAAAAATTTGAGTTTAGATTTAGAGAACCAAAAAGTTTTTCATAGGAGTAGAGAGAACCAGGCTTTATAAATCTCCAACCAGCTAGTTCTGCGGTTTGGTCAATTTCTAGGCGGTTAGGTCAATTTCAACGATTTACAAACACCCACATATTAGTTAGTAAATCAATCAACACTGGTGTAAATCGTTTCCATAAGATTTATTAGTTTCAGGATAAACTTTTGATAATCAATAATTGAAGTTGAAGCAAATACATACAAATCTTTTATCAAAATGTAATGAGGTGTGTTGAAAAATTGTTTTATAGAAACAGAAAAAGGACTAGTTGGCTACTAGTTCATGAATTGCATCACTTACAGCTTCGTCCTCGGATCTAACGGCGAGTTTCATCGCCACCTCTTTTGCACTATCGACTCCAAATGATAATCGAACAGCTACCTTCACGTTGCCTATGTATACACCCGATAACAAGCACGTGTGTGATCTCGAGTTTGCTGCAACTACCTCCGTGCCCTGAAATATAAAAGCATTTACGCAGCATGTAAAGAACCGAATGAACAAGAAAATGATTCAACAAGGTATTAGTAATAACTAATAAAGAAATTTGAATGAATATGTAAACAAGCATAAACATGAAAAGTTAGTTACCTCACAAGGTTGCATGCCAAGAAGGTTGATAACGGCACTAACTGCTTCTTTCAAACTTTCCCTTGGGCCGAGCCCATATTCATCGACACGCTCAAAATCCGGGCCCAAACTTTCCCATGCATTTCTGAAATTCGAAACCCCAACTTTAAGCATGTAATCCGCTGCAACCACCTCAAATTCCTCCAGCTGGTATTCATCTTCCACACCGTCTTCTTCAGCCTCACCAGTTGATGGATCAACCTAGAATTTAAATCAAAATAAATTAGCATTAATATTTAATTAAATAAAGAAAGTATATAACAATCGGAAACTATTACTATTACCACCTCTTTCACGATAAACCTCAAGACGTTGGTGAATTTGCCAACAGCCGGAACCCCTTCGGGTTTCTCGAATGCGACAAATGTTTGTCCCGGAGTACCATACGGTAACGATGTTAATGGCTTGGTTGCCACTTCTTCAAATTCTTCGGCTTCTGAAGCATCCACAACAACGGTAACCTATAACCGGGCCAATTTCATTAAGCCAAGAAATTTATGTATTGAGATTAAAATTAATAAAAAAATGGGATTAAATGAAAGCTTACGTTTTCCAGTAACTGTTCAGGAATCGTGTTGGTACAGTTGAATTGGAAGACAACGTGCTTATCGAATATGTGTTTGACTACATTGACTTCATACTCGGTTTCAGATTCAGTGAGCTCCACGGGTGCAGAGGACTGGTTACAGAAATGAAACATATGTAATGACACTGTAAGCAAGATAACTTATAGAGCATGGAACCTAGAGGTGGTGAAAATGGCTAACAGTTTCAGGTCAAACAAACGAGTAATTTAATATATCTTGTCCAATAAAATTGACCTTCTATGAATAACTAGGGTGTTGAAATATAATTACAAAAACAATGTCATTTCGGTAAAAAATAATTTTTCTGCATAAAATGATAGCGGGGGGTTTATTACATTAAAAATTATATTTTAGATGATATTTCAACCGTTTGAAATAAAGCATACCCTAAATTAACGGGTTTGTAAGTAATTGAGCAAACATTGTCATCTCTAGTGAGACAGGTAAGTGTGTTTGTGCATGTAGAGGCACGTTCAATACATAACTAATTTTCAAGTTGAGAACCTCATAAGCAATTGTATGTAGTGCTGATTAGATATAGTGGAGACAGAAAAGGAGGTAATTATGTGGTTACATAACCGCTTTATGTATCATAGTTAAAGTGATAGATACAAGTCTTGTTCTCTACTTAAGTAAAGAACCTCATAAGCACTTGTATGTATGTGTATGTGTATGTGTGTATGTGTATGTGTATGTGTGCATGAGTATGTGTATGTATGTATGTATTGAATGATTTTGCCATCGTAAACCTTGAAAAGCGGTCCAAAATTAGAGAACTCTGGAATTGACAAGAGTAACTTCTCATAAGTATCGGTGGTTGAAGTGGAGCTAGCTGGAGGAGCACCTAAACCGGTCGGCTTTTTAGCAGCAGCCTTTTTCTCTGCGAATGGCTGAGACTTAACCGCCTTTGAAACAGAACTTATATCAAAGGGTTCTTCTGATGGTTCCTGCATTGGCAACAAACCATTATACAAAATGATAATTAAGGCAAACAAAATTTTAACAGAATCAGACGTTTGGGGCCCTACATAGTTCTTCAAACTAGCCTCCAGGTTGGCTAGTGGCAGATCCAACGACCCAAAGAGAAATCCTTTTACATCTTTATCTGTTTCAACAACAGAACCATCACCTCCAATTGTGTTTAAATATAGTGTAGCCCTGTCACGAACCTACACACAATGTCGGCAACGAGTCAGTTTCTAGTTCGGGCCGCGTTAAACACTGGGGATGAATGAAAAAAATTAAGTGTACCACTGACCTCATCATCATTATCATATAAACAGCGTCTCAACAAAACAAATATGCGTGGCTGCATTACAATAAAATTCGAACAAGTTAACTATAGAGGACTCACATGACTTAAATATCAGTAAAAGAAATGGAAGTTAATATACCTTCAATGAATCAACCATAGCACCGAACTTCGCCAAAGTGCTCACTGCACTGGCTCGAACAGTTGCATTTTCAAGTATAACTCGGTTATATATATACCGTATGTATTTGCTGGGATCTGATGTCTTTGGTCCCTCATTACCTAGAAAATGGAGAATCTAACCATGTATGCATAGTAAACAAGTTTAGTAAATGGCAGATGAAAATGCTAGAATGTAAAGAAACGTGGAGGTGGTAAAATGGGCGGGTTCGGTAACGAGTCAAAACGGGTTACTTTCAGTACGTGTCATGTTGACCAAAAATGCTTTCTGTACAAAACTTTTAATATATTTCACATATATATACTATATAGTGTGTAAAATATGTGTACAGAAATGATAGTATTTGAATAATAATCTATATTTTTAAGCTGTTTCTTTCTTATTTAATATTTACCATCAGAAAATAGCGTTACCTGAAAAGACTCATTCGTAAGCAAATGGGTCAAAACTCAAAATAACCACCTTTTCAGAAAACTAACAGAAAAATATAAGAAAGAACATGCTTGACCTGTGTTGAAAGATATGTGAATTCACAGTCCTCAATGAATTCACAGAGGTGAAGAAGCCCGCTCTCCTTTGCATCTGGGACATCTTTTATTATAGTTACAATTGAATCAACGATCGCTTTCTTGTACTCAAATCCACCTTCCTCCCTTAGGATACTGCTTAAGAAATTCATCCTAAAACAGAAATAGACGATTACAGTAAATAAGGGAACAGTCAGACATGAATATTTTTAATGAATGAATTTGAGTAGACTCACAATGTTCTGAACTTGAGGGGGAACTTTAAACACAATGATCTAATGGCGTCAACCACAACAATTTTGAACTCGTCGGCAATGTCAGACATGAAGCTGGTAATTTGTTTCATCAAACGGTCAACACCTGATTCATTGCCAGTTTTGAGAAGTGTGGTAATGGCAAGGGTTGCAATACTTCTATTTTGATCTGAAATCAAGCTCTCCATATCTATGTTGCAGGTAGTTACAGCCATTGGATGAGTCATTGCCACCTAAAGAAGATAACAACTATTAATTATATATCATGACGGTTTTCATGCTTATGACAGTCAATAATAAGTAAAATAACACATGAAACTAAAAAGGTTAGATTAGGTCTACAGGTAGAAAAAAGATTGACCTTGTTTAATGTTCGGACAGCAGCAAACCGAAGTACTGGCTTAGATGAGCTTAGGAAGAGCTGAAGGACAGTAATTGCAGGGGTCAATTCTCGGCTAGCAACACCGCTTAATTCTGTTATTGCCCTTGCTGCTTCAAAAATGACCATTTCTGATTTGTGGCGTAGACATCCTTCCAAATAGTCATAAAATGGGCGGTCCCCAGTTTGACCGTTCATGCTTGATTCCCTAATAACCTGAAAACAAGTATTTATGTGTTGGTGATGAAAATCTTGCACGAAAAACAACAAGCCTAAATATGTAAAGAAGTGGATGTGTCTTATTTGAAAAATCCACCATTATCTATATTACAATTACCAACCTATGTGAATAGTACTTTCGCTTTTTTTTTCTTTTTTAGTTTTTGTATTTTAGTATACTTTTACCCTCAACTTTTAGCATTGACATTTACAACCCCTAAACTTTTTAAAGACTTTGTAGTCGAGTTTTACGTGTTGGTATAAATTTAAGTTGATTCACGCTTCGACGTAAATTTTTCCCTGAAATGAGTAATATGTTCTTATGCCTATTATTATGTACGTTTTCGGTTGTCTACGGTTTGGTGTAAATTTTATTTTTTTCTGGAAATGAGTCGGTTCAAATTTTGTGCTTATTTTTATGTACACGTTTTCAGTTGGTCTACGTTTTGACGTAATTTTTTTCGGAAACCAGTCGGGTCAAATATAATACGTGTTCATTAAGCGGTATAAATTCGATGTAGTTTACGTTTCAAAGCCGTGACAACGCGCGGGGCAAATTACTAGTTTTATCTATGTTTTAATAAAACAAATAAACTTTAGGAACTAAACCGCTCAAAACACATATTTAAGATCTCAACCAATAAACAGGATGAATACCAGTGGGTTAATTCAACATAACAAGAAAAAATAAATAAGAGCACAATTACCTGGCTGGTGTAACGAATCAGCAGGCATTGAGCCAAAGGTGAACGAACAGTGCCCTTTGTCAAGCTGGTCACTAATTTGCTCACAGCTAAACGGTCATTTTGTCTTATCTGCAAATAGATTTGTTTTAATTAAGCAATGGTGTTACTAGCAAAATTTCGCATATCCACTTTATATTGGGTGAACCCAAAGAGGCACATTTGCAATTGACAACATCAAAATCATCTTAATTCTTGATAGGAACACCCAAATCATTCGTAAGCTTGTGAAACATAAGGATTACGAACTGCAATGATCAACTGCCATACCTGTTGGAGCAAAGCTAGTGCGTGGAATTGTACAAGTGCAGCCCTCGATTGAACGGCTTCTTGTACCTCATTGCTCCATCTTTTCACAATCTCTGGGTTTGTCTAAGATTCAAGGATATAATATAATTAGAGATATTTTACGCAAGAATAAGACAAGCTAATGCAAATGTTCAGACAGTAAGGTGTACGTACCTGGATCAAGTGGATACCGCTAACTAGGGCTGCACTGGCTACGACAGGGTTTTTGTCAACAATGGCTTGTTTTAAGTATCTTTCAATTTGAGTAAGCAGTGTTCCATCTGTGATGCGACAGAGAACACGAATAGCATTTGCTCGATACACGTCAGTCTTGCTATTCATGTCTTTCATAAGGGAACTTGTGACAATGATAACCTTGCATGCACAAAGAAATTCACCATGTTGTCATACATAACAGTAAACAAAATCCATAAACAATAACGAGATTAGATCATTATTTGAGACCTCATCTGAAGAGGGGGATAGCTCCTTTATAATCAAATAAACCATTCTTCTTAATCCAATATCTCTAGCCTGGAAAAGTTTTGTTACTGAAAAGAACACTTCTGTAGCTTCAGTCTGCAAATATTGAACAACAATATTAATTTGTTAAACAAGATCAAAAGTATCACTTCATAAAAATATCATGCACCTCAAAGATGAAATATATACACAACTCAAAGAAAATGACTCCTTACAGATTTTGAACACTTCTATAAACCACATGCAACAACAAACACACACACACACATAAACACAAATTTCAAAAGCAACAAAGGCTTGCCTATCTGCTTCAAGTGGAAAATTACTGACAAATATTTAAAAATCACAAACTGGAACTAAGCCCAGAAGCTATTTTCCTCTCTTACAGGTCATAATTAAAAATAATAAAACCAACTATATACATGCATGAAAGTTGATTATTGTCTTTCTGAACAGTGTATAGAACAGGATCTAACCTTTGTGAAGGTATCACCTTGATTCAGAAGATAAAGCAGCTTTGTAATAACCTGGCAATAATATTAGAATATAATCTGTTGGATAATGTTCATGTAAGAGAATGAATAAGTAAATTATAGCACAAAGCCACAGATCAAGTGTCAAAATAAAATAAGCACCTGGGAACACCTCCTTGAATCTAACTGAGGATCATTGAAGACCCTAGCTTCCTGAAGAACCGCTCCTTTCTCGATTCCAGAGAAGGGGGAGTACTCTGCTGCACATGAAAAAGATACCTCACTTAAATACACAAGATTACAGCGATTATAAAGTTACAAAATTTACATATCATCAGTCAGTTCATATAAAATAGTCAATGTCAGAAGAGATAGACGCCTTGTTCTTACCTTGATGACCAAATGTGCAACATTTAAAACCTAAGATCAGTAATCAGTTAGCATTTTTGCTCCTCTATTACACAGAATTTCGTTGTGTAGTTGAAAAGATGGAATAAGCAAGTGTGGTTTTGAAGTTTGAACTTTAAAGTGTTGAAATTTCTCTATAATATTGTATATACTCTGGTATATCACAATAACCTACAGATTATACATATGTTGTCAAAAGCCCAAGGCGCACTCAGGGTGCATAGGCCGAGCCTGGATGCTGGAGCCCAAAGCCTAGGCACTTAATAGAAGGTGAGGGCTTAATTAAGCAAGGCACATAGCATAAAATACCATTTTAAGGGTTTTGACATCTTTTAGGCTTGTTTAGGGCTAGTTTCGGTTGTGTTAGGTTGATTCCAGCATTATTTAGGGATTTTCTCTACCATATTTGGCCGGATGCCCTGAAGCAGCGCCTGAGAGCCTGAAAGCTCGCCTTTCAGAGCGTAGCACATTTGGTGTGCTGGGCTGCGCCTAAGGGGCTTTTAACAACATAGGATTATACTATTATTCCATCATCTATCTGGAAACCACCAAAATACATACTCCAAAGCCAGAAACATATATACAAGTGAAACACTTCATTTAATCAGATGTAATTTTTATATGAAGGACGTGCAGATTCATACTTTTTAGTGTTATCATTCCAAACTTCCAATATATTATTTCATAAATCGTTAAAAATCATAATAAACTCCACATCCTATCATACTTCCATCAGATCTACCGATATCACAACTTCAAAACCTCACAAATCAGATTTACCAAATCTATTCCACAATCAATCCAACACCAATGCAGATCTAAACTGCAAACCTAAGTTACACAATAACACCAGTAATAAACAGGTCAAACCTCCGTACACACACAGTCAACTCAACCTAACAATCAGATCGATTGCATAATAAGTTCAACTGAAACTAGATTCATAACCAAATTTACAGCACAATGTAGATCTAAAACGAAATCGGAGATCTTCTAAGTCAGAAAACAACACAGAATAACAGATGTAAGGATCGAATCGACGATAATCTGATGAATTTGTGGAAAATTACTGGTAAATAATCTGAATACGAGCTAGAAATTGTAAGGTTTTACCTTCTTCGTCGAGATCATCGTCTTTCTTCACGTACTGCGCCATTCTAGAGAGAGAGAGAGAGAGAATGAGGATTATTGAAGGTGAAAGTGAAATGGAATGCAAGGGTGATTCAGATCTTGGTGTTGTGTGTCGGTAGGAGTAAAATTGGGAGCCCAACTACAGAGTTTGAAGTGAGTCTCCTCTCTGTATATATATCGCACTCGCACCAGAAGTCTATATGCCTCCTTATTATTGCATTGGTCTCCTTATTCCAAATTTTAGAGATTTATTCTCTATAATTTTTTTTTTTACCTTCCAACGTAAGAATCGCCGGGTACTTCGAACGCGGCACCCATTGGCCGAAAGGTAGCATGCGGCAGCCTAACTTGCACGCACGGAGCCCCTAGCCCACCATGCCACTAGTTCTGGGAAAACCCGACCCTGCACCCGTCCAAAGGCACGACAACGCAGAGCCGGTAAAACCCGGATGGATCAAGAATCGAACTCGAGACCATTCGACCAGGAGTCTTTCCCTCATTTCCATAACCACTGAGCCATAAGCCCAGGGTTATTTATTCTCTATAATGATTTAAAGATTAAAGATTAGAGTTTAGAGATTTATTCTTGAGTTAAATGTCATTTTAGTATCTATGATTTGGGTCATTTTGCAGTTTAGTTCAAATGTTTCATTTTTAACATCTGAATTCAAAAAGGTTTCATCGTTGCCATTTTGATCCAATTAACTTAACTCCATCCATGAACCTCTGTTAACTCAGGGGCAACTTGGTCTTTTCCTTTTATTTTATTAAATCAAAGCAACTTTTTTCTTTCCCTTTTTCACCAAATAGATAAAACCAGACCACTTTTTTCTTTCTCTTTTCACCAAATGGATCAAACCATCTATTCTCCTCATTTATTCTCAAGACCCGCATCCCATTATTCGGTTTACCTCTTCTTGCTCAATACCCACTTCCAGATCTGGTTTTAATGGAGGGTAAATTTTGGTACTACCATGAAATCTCTCTCTCTCGCTCCCAGGTAACACTCACCCACAGCCGCAAAAGCCATTATCTGTCTTGAGTTCTAAAACCACAGCACCGTCACCCCGGTAACACTCACCCATCTCTGCTCTCTCTACCGCTACTACCAGCTATCACCCAGGTAACTCTCTCTGCCCCCCATCAGTCACCACCACCCACCACTATCAGCCACTACCGCCCACATACACATACAGTCCTCTCTCTATCTACGCACTCTCTCTTTATTCTCCATAACCAACCACCACCAGATGACATCACCAACAACAACCTCACCACCAACAGCCACCGTCCCCACCAACTCCACACCGGCAGCAAGCACCACCGATGTCGCCGCCCCCGACCCTCACTGCCGTCGTTGCATATTTAACCGGTCTCTGTCTCTAGACCCCAATCACTACCATAACAAATCTGAACCATTGCTTAATCTTTGTTAAAATCCCTCACCTCCACCGTCTCACCTGTACACCACCACCACTACTACCGCAAGGCCATCACAAGCTATCACCGTCCCTGACAGTTGCAAAAACCTGCATTGAGAACCTGAACAGTAACTAGACCGGAACTTTGAGCAATTTTGGAGGAACTGAGAGATGGGTTTGGTGGGTTAGCATTGTGGGGATGTTTGGAAGAAATTGGGGGTAATTTAAGTGGGCGTTTGTGGAGGTTGTTAGGGAGATAGTTGCATGAAACAATGGAGCTGAGTCTGTCTTGTTGTTGTTGGTGTTGATGTTCAACATCGTTGTAGATCTTGCATGTGTAGAGAGAGAGAGAGGTGTTGGGTGGGGTGGGGTAGGGCAGGATTATTTATATATTTATGAAATGACTAAAATGCCCTTGGCAGACTTAACACATATGGATGGAGTTAAGTCAGTTGGACCAAAATGGTAACGATGAAACCTTTTTGGATCTAGATGTTAAAAATGAAACATTTGGACTAAACTAGCAAAAATGACCCAAACCACAGGGACTAAAATGGCATTTAACTCTTTATTCTTTATAACAATTTAAAGATTAAAGATTAGAGTTAAATGCCATTTGTCACACCCCGATATTTCCACGTATTACCGGTGGGCCCGGTGGGGAGTATCGTGACGTAGTTGATATCATCATAATCAATTTATCACAGTTTAATGCACTGCGGCAGTCTAAAGATAATAACATTACAAACCGATTGAAAGTAATATCAATTATTACAAAACGGTTGTAAAGGGATCCACATGCGGATCAAAGATAAAAGAAACATTGTTCAACATATTTGTAAACATCTAAGCTTGCAATACTCTTTATTGATGCTAGGAGTAGCCAGCCCATTTCGATTAGTGCATGCACTTAACCTTTTTGGAAAATACGTCAGTTTTCACTGGTAAATACAATTAACCGACTCATTTTGAAAATGTTTAAGAAAATTGATTTGAATGCACAAGGCACAAATAATCTTTTATAGCTTGGGATAATTATTTAAAAATAATCTTGTTAAAAAATTATATGTTTATTATACGTTCAGTAGCCCGGGTTGAATACCGGGTTTAAGATTAATAGACACACCACATAATATAACCTACGGCGAGTTATTCTCGAACAGGCAGGTATATTATTTTACATACGCACCGGCAGGTGTATGCCTACACCCCGTGCTTAAGTCGTGGCCATTTCAATGAATGAGCCGAGGATATCCAGGACATGGTCATTACCCCCCCCCAAGGCTTAAAATAAACAAAACAGATTAAACGGGTTATCTCAATGATTTAACCTTCATACGATTAAAAATTCAATACCCGACCAAGCGGTATTTTATATACCGTATCCCAAGCCCGTATAAGGGAAAATAAGTTAAAAGTATTTACCTGAGCAAATTATACAAATTTATCCCAGCCGTATACAGTCAGCAAGTGCATTTATCTTTTACTGGGCTCCTAAATCTGGAACGAAGATTTTAATAACCTAATAGATTCCTAACGGGTCTTACTTAAGTTTAAACTTAGACCGGTTAGTTTTAAAGAAAGGTTAACGGTTCAAAACGCAAGATTAAGCGAAGACCGGATTAGAATGTGGTTTAGACCCGACAAGTATGAATACTTGTATAATATGGGTAAACTAAACACATTCTGGATTTTGAAGTGAAAATGATAAGGTTTGTACCGTTTCGGTCAATTTATGCAAACTAGTCACATAAACCGCACCGAACGCGAAAAAATGCATAACGGGTAACCAAAAGAGTCATGAACAGGTTTCCTAAGTTAATATGCCTTAAATATGTTGTGATATCAGTAGGATACCTCTCATTATGCCCAAAACGAATTTAAACTAAAATTAAGCCCCGTATGGGTATTTTGGTCATTTTAAAGATTATAAAAGAGGTTAAATAATAATGTGAGGTTTTGGTCTAAACTGATCAGTAAAAATATTTATTTTAGTAGGTTATATCAGTAAGGTATTGCATATATGTGAAATTTATCATTTATAACCAAACTATGCACCGTATGAGTATTTTGGTCATTTCACATAAGCTTTAAAGGTCAATTTTGGAAATCTGAGTTCAAAACTTTTTCTTTCTGTTAAAGTATAAAAATTTACTTAAAACATCAATAGGTATTAAGTCTTATATGCCAAAAATAGTTTTAACCCATACTATGCGTTTAAAACGCGTAAAAAGTCGGTTTTAGGTGATTTTCGGGTTATATAAGGAAATCTGAGTTTTTGATCAGTTTATAAAGTTCAAAATGTTTTATTTATCATATAAAATGAGTAGCAAAAAGTTTGGTATCAAAACGTTATGTAAAACTCATTTTATTAGTAAAAATGGTATAATCGTCAATTACCAAATCAAAGCAAGAACCCCATGTTATAATCAGTTTAAAAATTTATAAAAATCTTCAAAAATCCCAAAATATTATATTACATCAGTGGGTAAAAAGTTTGTTGTTAAAATTTGGGTTTATATAGGCTTTATGCTAAGAATGTCGTTTAATTAATAAAAAGCTTTCAAATTACGATATTGAGCATAACTCCTAATTTAGACCTCAAACTGATGTCAAATTTTTAGGACATGTTTATAAATCAGTAATAAAGGTTTTTGTCCTCTCACATTTTCAAAAATTTCGTTTTAAGGTCAAAAGGGCATAATGGTCAACATTTAAGCAATTAACGGAAACATGCAAATGAATCAGATTAATTAGGAACCAAGTTGTATAACCTCAGAGGGTTATACTAACCTATAATATAGTCCTAATGGAGCTCTAAGGCATATCCAAACTAAGCTAAATCGGGTCAGAACTGAAAGTCAAAGCAAAAGTCTACTTTTGCGACTTTCGGTTCCGAACCGAGCCTAAACTCAAAATTGTTGGGTTGAACATGCTTAGACATGTTCTTACATTAATTACCAAGTTATATAAGTGTTAAAACAGGTTTCTTAGCTTCTACATTGTTAGTTATGAGTTTATTTGCAAAGTAGCTTTCTGTTGACTTTTTAATATTAAGTTTGACCCGACAATTGACCTAGTTAGAGTGGAAATCAGAGGGTGCCCTTTTAAGGGTTTATTACCTACATAATTACCAACTCATAGCCACTTTCAATTCGAAAAATGACTGGACCATTAGTGATTAATCACTAAGTCAAAGCTTAATTACGACGGCTTTGACTTTTGGTCTTTAGACTAATAAAACTTGAATTAGGAAGGCTAAGAATGCTTACAAAGGCTCTTAGCACGAATTAGAAGCTGAGGGAAACTTGCTTGAAGTCCAGAGAGCTCCAGAGAGTGAGTTGTGAATATATTTTGAATTGTGTAAATGAACTAGCAAACAATCAAGAGCTTATATAGGACATTAAAACTCACAAGATCCTTCCACATAACTCTACAACTGATCTCTGATGAATTCCAGGTGTCCCTATGCATGAAAAACTGTTGGCTGAGCTCCTGGATTCGAAAAATGGCATGCAAAGGCGGTGTAACCTGAAGATCCTGCAGCTGTGCAGTGTTTTCTGCATCTGGCAGTTCTACGCGGCCCGCGTAAGAACTGCCTTGATGCTTACGCGGCCCGCGCCAAGGCCATATCCGGTCACCAAGTTTCAGCTAATTGCAATTTCAGTCCCTGGCCCCTCTAAACTTGTTTTAACTATTGTTTATTGCACTTTTAACCCCCAAACTTGACTTTTAAGGGTCTTGAGTCTTTAAACATTTAACAATAAGCCTTCGGTTAGTTACGAGGTCACCCGAATTGTCTTGAAATGCAATATTAACGCATTTATCCCTTATTACTTGTAATTAACACTTTGATTATTTATGTGCGTCGAAACTTCATGAATTTAATATCCGTTATTCTTGGGATCAAATTAGATTATCACAATGTTTTTGGGATCGTTAAAAGGTCACTCAGATGTTACTTTCAACATGTTGACTCTTTTAAGCCCTACGTTTCACAAGATCCTTATTTCGAGCACAAACGACTTTTCAAGTTCGATAAATTATTCGTTAAAGAATACGAACGTCGTGTGAGGTCAATCAGAGACACAAGAATGGCATGTTGACACTTTGGATCCCTTTATTCACATATTTACATTGTTTGACAACTTCAGTCCCTCAGAAATAATTCTTTACACTTTTAAAGTCCATGACACGTGTCTTCATAATATTGGTCGTGATTTTACGAGGTGTTACATCCTCACCCCCTTAAAAGAAATCTCGACCTTAAGATTTACTGAAATAAATGAGGGTACTTCTGTTTCATTGTGGACTCCCCCTCCCACGTGTATTCGGGACCTCTACGAGCATCCCATTTAACCTTCACAATCGGTACGTGCTTCTTTCGAAGCTTCTTAACCTGTCGATCCTCAATCGACAAAGGTTTTTCAACAAACTTTAAGCTCTCATCTATATGCACATCCTTATGTGACATGGCTAGCGATTCATCGACTAGACATTTCTTCATATTGCAGATGTGGAACACATTTTGGATTCCACTGAGCTCTCCAGGCAGGTTTAACTTGTAGGCCACTGTTCTGACACATTCGATAATCTCGAATGGTCCTATGTATCTGGGGCTTAACTTGCTTTTCTTGCCAAATCACATTACCCCTTTCCAGGGTGATACCTTAAGTAACACTTTGTCACCTACCTCGAATTTTAGAGGTTTACGCCTTTTATCTGCGTAGCTTTTCTGCCTATCCCTGGCAGCTTTGAGACGATCACGTATCTGTACAATCTTATCTGTCGTCTCCAGGACTATATCAGGTCCTGTTAGTTGGACATCTCCAACTTCCGCCCAACAAACGGGCGTCCTACACTTTCTTCTATACAAAGCTTCAAAAGGTGCAGCTTGAATACTCGAATGATAGCTATTATTGTATGAAAATTCAATCAATGGAAGATGATCATCCCAACTTCCACCTAAATCAATAACACAAGCTCGTAGCATATCCTCGAGTGTTTGAATTGTACGCTCGCTCTGACCATCCGTCTAAGGATGATATGCAGTGTTGAAGTTTAATCGAGTGCCTAAGGATTGCTGAAAGCTTTTCCAAAAATGCGATGTGTATCTTGTATCCCTGTCGGTGATAATAGACACTGGCACTCCGTGGAGGGATACAATCTCATCCATGTACAGCTGAGCTAACTTATCTGAGCTGTGTGTTTCCTTAATAGGTAGAAAGTGGGCTGACTTGGTCAACCTGTCGACTATAACCAAAATAGTATCATTTCCTCGCTTTCTCTTTGGTAACTTTGTGATGAAATCCATAGTTACCATTTCCCACTTCCAGGTGGGAAGTTCAGGCTGTTGCAGCAAACCTGACAGTTTCTGGTGTTCGGCTTTAACCTGAGAACATGTCAGACATTTGGCCACATAAGTGGCTATAGACTTCTTCAAGCCTATCCACCAATAATTTTCCTTCAAATCCTGGTACATTTTATCACTGCCAGGATGAACCGAGTACTTAGAATTATGGGCTTCTTGAAGGATCACTTCCCTAAGTCCTCCATAGATTGGAACCCATATTCATCCATTCAATCTTAGGATTCCATCCTTGCCATATGATAATTGTTCAGCGGTTACACCCAACTTTTCATTTGGATAGTTAGCTTCTAACACAGCTTCCTTCTGAGCGGCTAACAATCTTTCATTTAAGCTGTTCTTCAATTCAATGCTCTTGGCATTGATTCTAATGGGCTTAACCCTTTCCTTCCTGCTGAGAGCGTCAACTACAACATTCGCCTTGCCTGGATGGTAGCGAATTTCACAATCATAATCATTTAAAGTCTCCATCCATCGACGATGTCTCATGTTCAGACCCTTCTGATTGAACAAGTGTTGAAGGCTTTTATGATCAGAATAGATCACACACTTGGTACCATATAAATAATGCCTCCAAAGTTTTAGTGCAAACACAACGGCACCCAACTCCAAATCGTGGGTGGTGTAATTCTTCTCGTGCATTTTTAATTGTCGGGAAGCATAGGCAATAACTTTGCCCTTCTGCATGAGTACACATCCCATACCTGTGTGTGATGCATCGCAGTAAACCACAAACTCTTCAATTCCCTCTGGCAATGTCAACATAGGTGCATTGCTCAACTTCTGCTTAAGAATCTCAAAGGATTCTTGTTGCTTAGGACCCCAATCAAACTTTATATTCTTCCTAGTCAACGAAGTTAGGGGTGCAGCAATCCTTGAGAAATTTTTAATAAAACGCCTGTAATATCCTGCCAGACCAAGAAGCTGCGAATCTCTGTAGGCGTCTTCGGCTCTTGCCAATTCATGATAGCTTCAATCTTAGCGAGATCCACCTGGATACCACGCTCGCTAACCATATGTCCAAGAAATTGGACTTCACAAAGCCAAAACTCACATTTTGAAAACTTGGCATAGAGCTTCTCTTGCTGAAGGAGTTTAAGGATACATCGAAGGTGCTTCTCATGATCATCCTGATTCTTTGAGTAAATAAGAATGTCATCAATAAAGACAATGATAAACTTGTCCAAGTAGGGTTTGCAAACGCGATTCATGAGGTCCATGAATGCTGCTGGTGCATTAGTGAGCCCAAAAGGCATCACTAAGAACTCGTAGTGACCATAACGAGTTCTGAATGCAGTCTTATACACATCTTCATCTCTAACCTTTAGCTGATGGTAACCTGATCTTAAATCAATCTTGGAGAAGTAACTTGCTCCTTGCAGTTGATCGAACAGATCGTCGATCCTGGGCAATGGATATCTATTCTTGATCGTAACTTTGTTAAGCTCGCGATAATCGATGTATAGACGCATCGATCCATCCTTTTTCTTCACAAACAGAATCGGTGCTCCCCAAGGAGACGAGCTATGTCTTATAAAACCCTTTGCCAACAAATCATCCAACTGAGTCCTTAACTCTTTCATTTCAGTTGGTGCCAACCGATAAGGTGCTCTCGCAATTAGTGTTGCGCCAGGAATGATATCGATTCTGAACTCCACTTGCCTATCTGGGGGTAAACCAGGTAGTTCTTCAGGGAATACATCTGGATATTCAGAAATGATAGGGATGTCTTCGATCTTGGGCTTTGGTTCATCAATAGTCACTTGTGCCATATAAATGACACAACCTTTCTTCATACACCTCGATGCCTCAAGCATAGACACTTGCTTAGGCAACCCGTACTGAGTATCTCCCTGAATCGTCAACGGCTCACCATAAGGTGTTTTAATAACCACTTGCTTTTTATCGCAAACAATCTGGGCTTGGTTATGAGATAACCGATCCATGCCTATCACTATGTCGAATCCAGCTAGTTTCAAAGGAAGCAAAGACAATGGAAAGGAGTGGTTCCTAATGGATATAAAACATCCATCTAACACGGTTGAAGTAGTTTCTATGGTACCATCGGCCAATTCTACCTCATACTTTATGCTTAGGGTTTTAACAGGCAGATTTAATAACTTACAAAACTTATTATCTACAAACGACTTATCTGCACCCGAATCAAATAATAACCTTGCATAAACATCGTTGATAAGAAAGGTACATGTTATCACGTTTTCATTCTGGATTGCTTTTTGAGCATTCATTTAGAAGACCCGAGCATTGGTCTTCTTGCCTTCTTCAGGTTTCTTTGCATACTTTGGGCAGTTGGACTTGATATGCCCCTTCTCGTTACAGTTGTAACAAGTCGCATACTTAATCTTCTTACAATCCAACGTCTTATGCTCATTAGATATACAGATCCCACAAGCTCTCAGCTGTGATTGGGACTTTGATTCATACCTGCACTTTCCCAGATGGCGCTTCTTGTAGGTCTTGCATTTGTGCTTCTCACCCGACTGTTGGTCATCCTTCTTGAACCCTGAACTCTTCTTGTGATCAGAGTTCCCTTTATGCTTCTTATCTGAACGGTGTGAGTTATCATCCTCACGTTTCCTCTTTCCCGCATCAGAATTCCTAAGCGATCTCTGCCTGACCGCATCAAGGGTAAGAGATAATGACAAATCAGCTACTGACCTAAGGGTAGTAGGTCTTGATGCTTTCACACTAGCTTTAATCTCCGGGGCTAAACCCCCAATAAAACGGGCTATACGTTTTGGTTCTTGTGTCACCAAGTAAGGAACCAATCGAGACATGGTGTTAAAACTCGTGAGATATGCCTGACAGTCTAAGTTCTTCATAACCAATGTCAGAAAGCCAGTCTCGATCTTCTCAACTTCATGTTGAGGACAGAAATTCTCTTTGATCAAAGCAACAAACTGAGCCCATGTTAAGTTGTATAACAGAATCTTTCCAGTAGCTTGGATTAAGGACCTCCACCAAGCTAGGGCTTATCCCTTGAACGACTGTGAAACATACTTCACAATATCTTTCTTGGCACATCCACTAATATCGACCACCGTATCCATCTCATCTAGCCACGTCATGCAATCAATGGCGCCTTTTTCCCCAGTAAAATCTCTGGGCTTGTAAGAGACAAAATACTTATATGAACAGATCTTTGTACGTGGCTCTTGATCGAATACAATTTTCTTAGACGGGCTACTGTGCTGATTTGATGAGTGTTGGGCATCATCCTTCTTCGACTCATGAGATTTAGAAGGTGGCTTACTGTGAGCCACATAGTGAGTCTTAGAGCGTGTACCACTAGACTCTCTAAATTGCCTGTCCATGGCTTTAGAAACAGCATTGTCAATCAATGCTTGAAGTTCCGCACCAGTTACGTTGATTATGGTAGTATCATGATTCTCTATAGGGTGACTGTTGATTTCTTCAGATTCTGCCATGTAGCTTAATTACTACATAAAATAATGATAATGATTTATTTAGAAGTCTATAACAGAATTTTCTTCTTGATAATTTTATTAACCATGGTATTAATAAACCATATTGGTTAATTTATTAAGTATTTTCATTCAGGATTTTTCATTATAATTATCCTCAGTCATGATTTATTAATATATTATAATGGCACAAAAGGCCAAGTCACAGGGACAATTTAATTTATAAGCCATGATCTTATAGGATCGAGGCATTAAGGCTTGAATCGTAATTCATTACCTTTCTTGACAGGGAGTCATAGACTACAACTGTCTTTTGTCTTATATGACAATAAATATGGCTCATAGGCCCTACATCACAAATGGATGTTTAAAATAATAAGAAAGGAATTGGAAAGATCCAATATAAGGATGACTTATGTGATTTTATCGAATCACATTTGCCAGGAGTGTTAACATGTTTTCAGATGTTAACAAGGATTTTGAATCTTACAAGGAACTACCATCATGGCCCTGTCTTAAAATGACACATGGCTAGGTTTTGCCTTCAATATTTTCTTTTATATATAATGGCAGATTAATTTTTAAAAGGAATGATATTTTGTTATATTTTATATATTATATTTATGCATATAATGACAAAATGAATTTTAAATTAAAACATTCCACTAAAATTAAAAAGGAGTTCATATTTGCCCTAAACGGGACTTTAACAGAAATAACTTGCCCTCGCAGGGGCTAAACTAAAAATACAAGTCCTTGCAGGGACTGAATACATAAATAGATGTCCACGCAGGGACTTGATTGAAATAAGGAAATTACAATACAAATAAATAAGGAATCTTCAAAAATCCTTTTTCTTCTTTCCCTTGATTAGATTCGCTAGACCCTTGAGAAATCCTCGGTGGCTCCTATGCTCTTCTTGAACCTCTCGTTCCACCTGGCTCAACCTTTGAAGAATCTCCTGTTGCTGCGGTGGCGGTATCAGTGGCGGCTGCAGCGGCTGCTGCTGTGGAGGTTGAGGAGGTGGCGGGTATGGATACCCAAAAGCTTGATACCCAGACTGGTACGAAGCTGCATAGGGCCCTTCAGGGTGAAGAGCATTGTTGTTGGCTGCTACGAGGTACGGGTCAACATCGGGGGCATTGTAGTAGTTGTACCCCGGGTAGGCAGGCTGCTCAAAAGGGTTATACGATGCTGCACCGGCGTAGGAAGGAATTGGGTTATCAAAACCCATTGGTGGTGGTGCGACTGGCGCAGAGTCCACCTCAAAAACGGGGTTTGAAGGCCCACCCATCTGTGGGTCTTCATATAGTGGTGGGTAATGGCTGCCACTTGAATGTTGAGGGGTGCTGAAATGGAAATCCCCTCCTCGCATGGACATCCGTGCTCCTGTTCTTCTTCGCCTCGGTGGCTCCGGGGGCAGTTGCTGCACTGGTGGTGGTTGTGGCGGTGGAGTGACCGCTACAAAACATGAATCCTCAGAGGGATCCTGTTGCTGCTGAGACGGGTTGTAAGAGGGAGTAAACTCCCAAGGGTAGGAAGCAAACCTTGCTTCATAGCTGTTTGGACCACGATAAGGTGATCCATGAAAAGACGACCCATCCGAAATCTCGATGGGATGAGTGGGTGTCCCAGATGGTGGTTCGGCAGGATCTTGGTCATCATCCATATCCATGTCCTGAGCTTCAGGAAAATGGTCTTCAGGGCCCAATGGGTTATGACCCATTGGTTCTTCAATCTGATTTGCCGGGTTAAACCGGCTCTGGAAATACGGGGTCGGGTCCTGAAAGGCGCGGTGAGAACCCGACCGCTACAACGGTAAGTAGGAATAGCGTGAATGGTCGGACTCATTGCCTTGATGGAGCCCGAAAGAGTCATGGTAGGAAGGTAGGGAGCTAAGCGAGACAGAACACCTCGCAGGCTCTAAGTAGGTCCTCCAGTCTTCTTGAGGACTAGTGCTCATGGTAACAGACGGAGTTCGTCGGTGAGAAGGCCCAGCCTCATGATCGTTGGGGGAGTTGATGGCCCATTGCCTCGTCCTCCTCTTAGGAACCTTGGTGGCATTTTGTTGATCCTGTCAAAACAAACAAATGAAACAACAAATGAAAACAATAAAGGACAAAATAAAATAAATTAGGATTAGTCCTAAGTTCTTTGCCTTGACTCGGAAGTCGAGGAATGTGCAAACTGTGTCATTGAGATTAAACACAAAAGGCTAGTGTATAATTAACTCAATGTTGGCTCTGATACCAACCTGTCACACCCCGATATTTCCACGTATTATCGGTGGGCCCGGTGGGGAGTATCGTGACGTAGTTGATATCATCATAATCAATTTATCACAGTTTAATGCACAGCGAAAGTTTAAAGATAATAACATTACAAACCGATTGAAAGTAATATCAATTATTACAAAACGGTTGTAAAGGGATCTGTAACACCCGTTCTTATAAATCAAGGTTTAGCGTATTATTTACGAAAACAATCATGTAATTAATGATTACATATCCTTCGAAAAAACGGGTTTACTAAAACCTTTTTACAATTTAAAAGTTTAGAACATAATGTATTTAAGTTCGTCACTTAAAAGAAACAATGAAACGACATTCGTCATTTAACATAATAACGATACATAGCGCGGAAGCTTATTTCGTGATCGTGTTCGGTTCTTGCTCGTCGCTTGATCTTCATCCGGGCACTCATGGCAATCACCTATGATCAAAACCAACTTAAAAGTTAGTTTTGATAGTCAAATATGAAGTTCAAACAAGTACAGGGGTTAAATATGAAGTTCAAACAAGTACAGGGGTTAAATAGGACAAAAAATAACATTTTTCCGGGTTTGGGGGCGTCGCGTGACGCCAAGTGGCGTCGCGTGACGCTAGGCCCCCTTTTCAGCAGAATGTTGCTGCATATTCCCTGCACGATCTGATTTCACGGAAACGGCCATAACTTCTTCGTTATTGATCCGTTTTACCCGATTCTTTTTCCTACGCGTCCGTAATTTAATTCTCCATATTATGGAGTTAAAATCCAACAACCTTCATAATAAATTTTCAGACTTTTAAGTCTTCGTCTTATCGCCCTTTTACCAAATGTTGACCTGTTTATGCATTTTATCAAACGAACATATTTGTTTGATTCCTACATCACATACACTTCTCAAATTGTTATTAACTACCATTTTAGGTTCTAATCACAAGTTTATTTCACAATTTAAACCCGTTTTCGCTCGTATGCTTATTTTGACCCGTTAAGGGTATTTAAGCATTTTCGAGCCTAAAATCGCTCTCGATTGTTTCTAGCATTTCATCACCACATTTCTTATCCTATAATCTCCCACCACATTTGTGTTTATGGCGATTTGATGTGGTGATCTATATAAACCAAATTTTACTTCTCGAATCATTATTTTACGGCAAAAACTCAAATAGTACCGTTTGACTAATATAATACCTCTTTCAATCTCTATACTTAATCTAAGTATTTACTTAATCATAAAACTTGTTTCCAAACAACCTTTAAGGGTTGTTTGTCCCATTTAGCCTACAAGGGCGTTTTGGTCGATTTTAGTCCTTTTATGACGAAGGACTCTCTCTCAAATTATTTGACCAAAATAGCACTTTTAACTACAACATAATTATGCGTACCTGGCCTGGATCACTAGTAGACCCGATTTATACCTCGTTTTCATTATCACACCATCAATGGTGACGCAATTATCCGATTTGCTAATCGGTCCTGTTAACATAAGACTTGACAACCACATTAGTCGATATTATCAAATGGTGTTATCACCACCATTCGACCCGTTTGGACTATAAGACCAAGTATTTTCGTGAGTAGCAAAACATGGTTATTAATTACCAATTTGTTCATCCGACCCATTTCGGATTTTTTTGCCACTAGACCCCTTTTTCTCTTAAAGTCTTTCTTGTATTTTTACCCATTCGGTTTATGCAACGAGTGCTCCTTTTTAACTACGATTTACTTTAGTCGATACTTGACTAAATTTCCATTTTTACTCATCTTCTTGTTATTAGTTACATTCTAAAATGATCTTAACGAAAACTCCTTAGTTATTAGTCATTACATGACTAAATTACCGTTTCGCCTCTTTTCACCATAACATATAAATTTCATCATTTATGTTTGTTCCGACTCATGTTAATAGCGTCGGAACCCTTACTTCGGATATTACACTAATTGCAGTTGTAGTTTACAAATAATGCATATTCTACAAAAAGGATGTAAGCGTCGCTTACCTTGCATCCGGTTATGCTCTTTTTCCCATACACGAACCGTTTGACCCGTTCCTTGCCAAAGTCTTCATCTAGCTTGTCAAGAGTCAAACTATCATCATGATTCGTGAGACGGTTAGATTAGTTATCAATATTATGACTATTTCATCTTACGGATTCTATGTCGAAACTACTATTCGACTTCATCATTAGCTAACTTAACTTATCAAAGTCAACTACTTTCAATCACATGGTTTACACAACTAAGTTTAAATCAACCTAGTATTTAGAACCCCTTTTTATAAGCTTTAACGCATAATTCTTTATAATAATCAAATATGCGTTTTTACCCAACTTCTAGCATTTTAATCCTCACTTAGGCGTTTCATCAAACACCTAGCGGGTCAGATTTTTATATCATCAAAACCTAGTTTATGACTTGTAATTATCCTCTAAATTAACTTCGATTAGACAATTCTACACAAGTCTTAACATCCATATTTCTGAAATTTACTCTTAAATTCAGATTATGCTAGAGCAAGATCATAAATTCTAGGGTTTATCAAGTTTTCTTCAAGTTCATTAATCACCTACAATGGTGATTATGAACTCTATAATTAACATGAAATCTTTTAACAAGATTTCACCTAGGGTTCATCTCTAGACACCATATCCCTTCTAATTTCCCTCATGCATGACACAATCAAGCTCAATTTCAGTTTTTCATAATTAACCTAGAACTTGAGATGAATCAAAATACTAGGATTTTGCATACCTTATGATCCCTTCAGTGAGGTGATCACGAATTTGTGCTTGAAATTCGATTTAGACTGGATTAGAGGCTCCAATTTGTGAGTTTTGTGAGAATCTTAGGGCTTGAAGAAACCCAGGTCGCCCCCTGGTTCTTTGTTCGACCAGGCATCCCCAAAATGGGGTGTTTGGTTTCTTTTTTTTTATTAGAATTAGTAACTTAAGTTTCAATTTTAACAATATTGGCCCCTCTAATTTGGTTAGTTAATTAAGTAGGGCACAACCTACTTATTTCTAACAATATTCCCCACTTATTAACTAGGTTTAATATTCCTAGTTAACTTTGCGGGTTCGAGAATAT